>OX359296.1:54123237-56785737 GCA_947179395.2 Pulicaria dysenterica
TTATTAATAGCTTGTAACTTATCTTTCATCTTAAAATTATATTAAAAAAATAAGCAAAGGAGTCATATTTTTTACAAAACTGTTCATCTTTATTTCCTAAAATTGCTTCCCAAATGTTGTTTCCTCAAATGCAATTTTAGATGATTTATATAGTTAACATATAAATATCTTGACAAAAACATTAATTTATTATGTAAACACGTATATTAATTTGATTGAATTAAAAATTTTCAAATCCGATTATAAGGAGGATTTACAAAAAAAATTGATAATGATGATATGTCTGAATTTATAATTTCTAATAGATCTATCACTCTTTTAAGATATTTATACTCTTATGTATGCTATACAATTATTTATATATATATATATATATATATATATATATATATATATATATATATATATATGGAAGAATTCATGTGAAAAGTGTTATTTGCAAAAAGTGCGAGAAGCAATCCTCACCTTATATGTATTTTATATATCTGATGACTTAAATTAATCATATTTTCTATTTTATTAATTCAAAAGGGTACAATAAACACAAATTTTTTTCTTTTTGTAATCTATTTCTCTCTATTATTTTTCTCTATCCTTAAATTTTTAAACAAAATAAACTAGAAATAACTAAATAGTAAATTAATAAACTACGGTGTTTAAAAAATATCAATTACTCATGCAAAGGCGAAAAAATAAAAACTGCTTAATTTAACATAAAAACTCCATCAACAATTCAGTTTATTCAATAGGAAAACATAAAAAGGTAGGATTAATATTAATATATATATATATATATATATATATATATATATATATATATATATATATTGAACGGCAAAGTTAGTTGTTACTAAATTAGTAACACCAAGTTAGAATTAAACTCGATTGCCAAGGTTTGAACCTTGGATCTCCTAGAAGGCTTTGCCTCCCCCTCACTCTTAACCACTAGGCTAAGAGATCATTGATTTAATATTAATATATACCTTTGAAGCTATTATTGAAAGTCTTGAAATTAGGGATTTATACCACCAATGCATCTTCAAGAACTGTGCTCCGATATATGTTGCAAAAGGGTGGGCCTATTTGGACCCCTCCACTATCTTAATAAACCCCCTAATGATTACATCCTTATATTTCTTAAAATAACTCAATGATAAAAGTATTATTACATAATCATTTCAATTCTTTTTTATTTACACTTAATTTTTCTATAGTCATAATTAGATAATCATTCAATTTCTTTTTCTTTTACAACTTAATTAATAACACTTTAATTATTATACATTTACTTATTAATTAAAATTACAAACTTTTTTTATAATACTTCTAATAAAATATTTTTATTTATACAAATATATATATATATATATATATATATATATATATATATATATATATATATATATATATATATATATATATATATATATATAATTACGATGCAACAAATAATAAAAGACTTTAAAATTTAAATTTATTCCCTCACATGACTTCTTTAATTATATATTTTTCTTTTTTTTTAATTATTTCTTTTGACTATTTCTTTTAATTATTATATAAGTATTTTTCTTTTAATTATATACTTACTTTCGAGTTGTGATTTTCTATACAATGATAAATCAAAATATGGATTGAACACAACAAAGACTAAAAATGAACAATGTATATAATCGTACTATTCTGGAACATCAAAAGATTCTACAGAACTATGTGACATAAATTAATTAAATTTAGTAATGTTCGAGTTGTTTCCAGATAGGTGGATTGGTTTTTTTTATGTTCCATGTTAGACTTGTAAATTGTAATATGCAATGAAATTGTTTGTCATTTCTTTGAGGTTGCCTGCCACGTGCCTTTTGCTTAATTTTTTTTTAATATGATGCAATTTTGATTTAGTTTAGTTCACCTAAGCGTTGTTTTGGTTTAGTACAATTTAAAAGGTGCTTGATTTAGGGGAGTCAAGTTCACAACAAACATAGCTGAATATTTGATTGACTCTCACTTGAAAATGGATGTACCAAATGACTGATATTAGGTATTTGTTTATTCTTAGGTATTTGTTTATTCTTAAAAATCAGAGGTTGCTGAATAATATGCTCATAAAAGTAAAAAACTAGTTATTTGTTTTATTTTTTTTAAAAAGTATTATAAATTTTTTTATAAATGTGTTGTAAATACAACGAGTATTATAAAAAAAGTATAAAAATATTTAAACGCCTAGTTATTTGTCTCAATTTTTTTAATATAAGTACAATGAGTATTTTCAATATTATTAATATTATTGTAAATTGTCATTTATTTTTACATTTTTGTTCACTTCGGTATTTTTTTTAAAGAAAATTTACTTTTTAACTTAAATATATAATAAATGAATATTTTTTTATATTAAAAAAGTTGAAAAAACAAGAAAAAAAGATTTACACAAGACGTTTTTTTATAAAAGTATTATAAAAATATTTATGAAAGTATTAGAAAACACAACAAATTATAGTTTAATACAAAAATATAAGTTTTTGTATTGATTATTACAACTTTATTCATATTTTAAAATTAAATAAAAAATAAAATAAACCAATGACTATTCTCACCCAAAATTCCATGCATTCTTTCATCTTTTATTACACCCTATTCATTGGAACTATAAACAGTTAAAAGTTTACCAAGAAAATAATGATTAGAGGGTATTAAAAAAAAGCTTTATTCTTATTGGAGATGGCTATGTAAAAAGGTCCAATTAAAAAAAGCCTCACCAACAAATCCATCATTAGGGGGTCTAACAAGAATTAAAGGGGATCCAAATAGGATGACCCGTTGCAAAATGGTTCACCAAAACTTGTGATGCACGAACTAAGAGTCGATCTAATATGTGTATGTATAGACGAAACAACCCTTCAGGTTTATGTTTTGGTGTCGGCGGAAAAAGAGAAGAGATAGCGAGAGAGTTATGATTTTTTAGCTGATTTTGATTTGAACCTGATTTGTTATCTTTTATATGTATAACAAATTTGAGTACAAGTTTAGTCCCTAATAAAGATAAAGATATAATCCTATCTTAATCTAAACTTATTTTCCAAAACACGAACTAAAAATGCTCGGTTTGAATAAATTTACAAATTACTCCTTAAACATTTAATTAATTAATTAACTATTAATTAATTATTATTTTAATATTAACTAATATTTACTTCCGATTTTACTTATAAATAATAAATAAATATATTTATTACTACGTATCTATCTATATCTATCTATCTATCTATCTATCTATATTTATATATAAGAGGCTTACCTCTTTTCATATTTTAGCTATTAAATCAAATTTTATTAACCAATCAAAACTTTCAATTTCAAAATCCTTCAATTTTATAAAACAATTTTAGAAAGATGCCTCTAAATCGATTTCAATTTTAAGGGTGTTAGATGAAAATTGTGAGGGGGGTTTTTGAAACATGTGGGGGTCTTTAAGAAAATATTTGGGGGTTTTATAAAAATTTTATATTAATATAATTAATTATTAGTTGTTTATAAATTATGTTTAGTAACTTGTGATATATTTTGTTTGAGAAAAAAAATAATTATATATTTACAATCGTCTTATTTTTATCTACGTTTTGGTATAAATTTTATTGTAATATGACACTTTTTTAGAATTAGTATATTCTTAATTTTTTTTATCCATTAATAGTAGTGGGTAGATACTTTTTTGTTTAGTTGAGTGTGTTTTATTTGGATTACGGTGATGAACTGAGTGGTCAAATTGAGTATGTTATTCAAAGTGTTTAGTTGTTGATTTTAAAGCATTTTCAATCTTATTAGAAAGATGTATGAAATCTTTTATAAAATATGGTTTAAAATAAATGTATCATTAATATATATGTTATATTATACATTTAAAAATCTAAATTCAGAGATCTAAAGATAGTTTGTCTTGATGGTCCTTAATATTTTTTATTAGTGTATATAGTTAGCCATATGTAACACTAAAATAGAAGTGTTAATTTTTTATAGACTACAGGAAACCATTCTTGATTATTTAATATTTAACAGGCGAGTCGTTATTTTTTTTTCTTTTACTTGCATGATGTACGAAAATTCGGCTTTAAAAGTGGAAATGCTATGGGTCTTATTCAAAAGGTAAGACACGTGGTCATTAGTAGCATATTTAAGCATAGAGACGAGCCTCTTTATCAACAAATTAAAAATTGTTCGTCTTGGTGCACATGTTATTGAGGCCAAAATCATTTTTGGAAAGAACATTGGTGAGAACATTGGCCAAAAATCACCGTGAGATTACATATATTCCTAATATGAAAATGATTCCATCAGAGGCAATTTTCTCTAATGCCGTGTTTTGTTATGACGATTAACAAAAGTCAAGGACAGTCACTTTCAGAAGTTCGTTTATTTCTCAATAAACTTGTGTTTACACATGATCAATTGTATGTTCTCGTTTCACGTGTTAAAAATGAAAAAGGATTAAAAGTTTTGATTTGTGACAACAGTGTTAAATGTTACAAACAAAACAACGAATATCATGTACAAAGAAGTGCTTCAAAAAATTTAGTTACGTTTTTTTGTAAAACATTATACTATGTATAAGTTTTTGGTGATATTTCATTTATTGCATTATTTTTATTAAAAAATTATAGTATATCAAATAAACTTCCGCAATACCCGTGTGTACACGGGTCAATCAACTAGTATATTAAGGTGATGGTTCTAATCGCGTGAAATACATGATTATTTAGTGTCTTATAATATTTAATATGCTGATATGTGTTCACTACATCAACAAATATAAGAGATTAATTAAGTTTTAAAAGGTTTAGAACAGTATGGGTCATTTATTAAAAATTTATAAAAATGGTATTTCAAAAAATTAGGTAATATTAAATTAAGATAACTTTTACGATTTGTAAATGTTTATTAAAATGTCTTGAATCAAGTTTGAGTACGAAGTATTTGGGATTATCGATAAAAAAAGTTAAAATTGACCGGATTTCAACATTTACCCAAATGTATGGTTTATATTTGATAATTAAGACTTTTATTTAAAGTAATGGCTAGGGTTGTCTAATAAATAGATTTTGTTCACTTTAATCTTTGGTTAATATAAAAAGAAAAGATAAAACATTAATTGATTAAAAAAGTTTATAGCAATATGGGTCATTTATTAAAAATTAATGAAAAATGTTATTTTAAAAAGTTGGATAATATAAAATGACTTTTGCAATTTGTAAATGTTAATTAAGATGTCTTGAACTAAGTTTGAGTGTGTAAGTATTTTGGGATTATTTAAAAAAAAGTTCTAGTTAGATTTCAATTTTTTCTAAATGAATTACTTATAGATTTAATAGTTAATTTTTTTTAATTTAAATGAATGACTAAAATTATTTAATAGATTTCATTTAAGTTAGTATTTTATTTTATTATTATTAAAAGATTATTAACTCAACATAATATTAGCCTTAAACGAGGTGCAATTTATCCGCGCGTTGCGGCGGACTCTTTTATCTAAACATATATTTGTAATGTAAAATTAGTGTTTAAACGCAGAGTTGAAGTAAAGCAGAAATATTTATAGGATTCTTAGTGTGTTCAGTCGTTCATAAAATATTGTCCGAATTCAAATATATATTCAAGTTTATTTTTTGTAGCAAATTCAACATAACAATTAGCAAACAAAATACATTTTATTAGATAAATATGATGAAAAAAAATAAGAATTAATAAATATTATATTACAATAAAAATTATTTTAAAATATGATTAAAAAAATAAGAATTAATAATACCATAACAAACGTCCAAGCTCAAAGGTCTTAAATAAAGTAAAGACGTCTAAAGAATTCATATTCAACAAAAAAAAATTAGTAAAAAAGTTATATAAATATGTTATTACAATAAAATTTAAAAAACATATGTATTTTACATTTATAAACAA
This sequence comes from Pulicaria dysenterica, assembly GCA_947179395.2. Classification (NCBI taxonomy): domain Eukaryota; kingdom Viridiplantae; phylum Streptophyta; class Magnoliopsida; order Asterales; family Asteraceae; genus Pulicaria; species Pulicaria dysenterica. Next base: position 54,129,181 of record OX359296.1, read on the forward strand.
CATTATACATTGATTATTATCAAATTGTAAAAATAATTGTCTTAGTATAACACTAATAAAATATAAATATGAAATTTAAATTACTGTGTGGTGTTAGAAAGTAAATGACAAAGTTGAGAGTGGGCCATGCATAGAATGACAAATGTAGAGCATTTATTAAAAAATTGAAAGAGCCATGATTTGATCCCAGCTCTTCAGCTTATAAAACTCTCATACTGCCACTCGGCCAAATAGCATTGGTATGTATAAGTTGAAGCTTAATTTGTATAAACAATATTAGGAGGGGGTACTGTTCATTGAACAGTACCTACTCCTAATAATTGTTATTATGTATAATGAAAACCTAATTTTAGCAAACCAAATTTTAAAAACTTTTCTTCCCTGATTTTAAAAGAATTTTGAGTGTTGTGATTCTCTATTTAATTTATTAATGTTCATCATGTTGTGTCTTTAAAGACTTTTTTTTACAATATCGATTGTTGATGAGAAAATATTATCTTTTAATTATTCTCTTGCTTCAATTAATTACTAATTGTATGATCACAATTAGTATCACAATACAATAATTGAAGGAATCCATTCAATACAATGAATTCAATTATGTATATAAACCGTATAAGAACACTAGAGAGAAAAATTTAGTACGATTGGTATAATTATAAAAAAATCTTAATTAGGATAAAATGACTCATGGTTTAATTACCATAGGCATACTTCTAGTATTAATAAACTAGAAGCAAACATTTAACATTCTAGCAAGGTCCACTCCCATCTACATAGTTTGTATCTTGTAAATGAGTTTCCTTAGACTTTTAAAATCCAATGATTTTTTTAAATATAGTTATCAATTACTTAAATTCGAATACTAATTATTCTAGACTATAGTAATGCAAAGTTGTAATACTTTACTAGTATCGTTATAAGAATGAAATATAACATAAGAGAAATGTTTAATATAGTCCATACTTAATGCATATATAGTCCTGAGGGACTAATCTTAGCATTTGGATCAGCCCCATCAATGGTCCAGATTGAATTTTTAAAAATTTGGGCGGAGTGACATTTTCGTAAATAACATGTAATTGTATACTGAATCACATATGATTGAATATTAAAATTCAAGACTATGTTTTTTATATAGACTATATTGAACACAACTCTATAACATTCTAACAATATATAGTTATTGATGATTTGTAAAAAAAAAAAATACAATAATTATTCAATATATTTTTATTAATGTATAATATTTATAATTTTCTGAAATTAATCCATTATCATACAAACATCTAGTAAGTAATAATAAAATACAAATTATCAACTTTCTTTCTTTACAACTGTTGGCCTTCTTTACAAAAATTTACTAAACGATCAGCAAGGGCGACTTTATATAGTGATTAGTGGGTGTTGTATTGACCCCATTAATTATTTAAAATTCATAACAAGGTATAATATGAAAAGAGTATGTGACTCTATACAAAATTATAATTGGACCTCATTTAATTTTTTAATCTAAAAAAATAAGTTATTAATTTACTAACGAAAGTCTAATGTCGTATGCTATGAAGAGTACGTTAGACGATAGTAATAATGATACATCATATATAAGTATTATTTGCTTAAAAATACATCTATAAATGTTTTCATAGTATAAAAATTGTTCATAATTTATTAAAAAAGTCAATAACTATATTAACTGTTTTTATAACCCGACCCATATAAAAAGTGTTAATTTTAGAATATTACCTAACAAATTTATAACCCTAATTTTTATATCAACTAAGTTATGAGTTGACACTTTGTCTAATCTAATCTATACGCGCGGAGGATAACAACAATAAAGCTCGCCCTTTCTGCTGCTACTTGGTCACGTACAAACTCATCCAACCAAGTGGGCTTCTTAATTCATGACTCTGGTCGACCGTAATTGTTGCGTTGGGCTGCTACATTGGAAGTTTGGAACCGAATCAGTCACAGTACGTAGTGACAGATCACTGACAGTAGCAATATCGATCATGAAGGGGATCATGGTTTTACCTTTACAATCATGAATTGATCAATGCATGAGCAGCGTGAATATAAATGGCCGGGATGCATGCGTGTTATCAAATATAGAAAAGAAGTGCTAAAGATCCCGCCAAAATGTACAAAGAACAAATCCTTCCCAAGCGAGCAAGAGTAACATAAACGGAAGGAGGATCAGCAGAAAAGACATGTTCAACTCCGGAAGCTAAGCCATAGATGAGGAGACTGTTAATTGAGATCATAATGGCCTGCGGGTGTGTTTGGAAAGGGAATCCAGGTTGCCCCTGTGACTTGATTTCTGCAAAAGCAATTAGAGCACCGATGATAACGCCAAGGGTTGATCGCTGCAGCATCTGGGCTTCTTCCTCAAACACTAGTAACGGGTAACACTCAGTCCACCTACGGCCTACAGTTTCCACCAGACCGCATATCGCTGCCGCCGTTAGTAACAAGTTGTCGGAGAATTTGAAGAAGGAACTAACGGCGGTGAAGTATGTGAGATAGTCAGTTTCTGCCAGTTCCACATTGCCGGCGATGGCAAGTTCCAGATCTCCGCCGCCGACCGATTCTGAGTGTTGCGCCAGATTACGCATCATCATTGTTGGACAGGCAGAAACTCGAACTACGCCAGAGATATGACAGCGTATTATTAATTCACCGTACGTATATCACTCTCTATCTGACTGAGAAGAAATAAAGCGTAACCACCATTAATTCAAATACAGTGATTTGGAAGGGAATTGAAGCATATTATGAGAACATGAATGAAGTCGAGACCAAAAGGGAATATGAAGATATGTGAGATTAATTGGAATGACGTTGGAAAACATGGTTTTGAATTATTTATATATAGTAGAAGACGTGAAGTTGATATTCTTATATTATTATTAATGCGGAGCTTAAAAATGAATATGGGAGGGTCTCTCGTTGGGGGTGAGTCATTAAATTCTGATTATCTGATGACGTTGGAGGTGACGTTTTTATTTATATTTATAAAAACAAAATGGAAAATCTGATAGCAGTTGGAGTGTACTTGGTAGTTTATATATGCGCGTTCGATCGATCGCCGTCAATAAAATACGCGTTTTCTGTTAATCGATCTCATGTCCCGTTAAAGAGGTATCAAGACTTTCTCAGAAAAGATATGTATGGTGTTATCCTAAGATAAATAAGCTTCAAAATTATTTGATAATTGAAGGTTTATTTATTTTTTCGGTTTAACCGCTAAAATATATGTTTTTAGTGGTTTAACATTAAAATTTGATTTACCTTTTATTTTAACCCTTTTACTTACTGAGAAATGTTCAATATATTCCATATTTATTGCATAGTCTTAAGGGACTAATTATATTAGTCATTGGATCAGCCCCGTCAACGGTTCAGATTGAATTTCAAACTTAAACAAACACCCCCTAACCTATTGATAATTAGGTTAACTATCTCAAATACCTTCCAACTCTCATCCAAACATCCTCATTACCGCCCCTTGGTCCCTTCTTTTCCGTTACCTTTGCAAGACTCAGACAGAAACCCCTTTCCTTTCATCTTCTCTTTGCAGACCACCGCATGCCTGCAACCGTCACTGCCAACCACAACCGTACATAACCACTCTCTCTCCACAAACTCCCTCTCTATGATCTATCTCTTTCTCTTCGTCTTTCAAAGATGAAGATCTAGATTTGAAGACTGCACCTACACCGCCACCGTTCCATATCGATGAACTCAAACAACCAGATTATGATTGGGGGGTTTCTCATGATGTTTGAGTATTGATAGTCCAGATGAATATTGAGGATTTCTCATAGTTCAAAATCAGGTGGGTTGTTCATCTTCATCGATGTGTAGGTGTGTGACTTAGGGTTGTAAATGAAAAAGACCTTTATAACGTGTAATCGTTCAGAGGGAGGTTCTTTTATGTTCGTTTGTTAAATAATCTGTAATTCTTCTCATTTGTTTTAGATTTTCTTCAGGTATGTTCATTGAGCTATGGGCTGTTCATCTTCAACGCAGATGTTTCATTACATACTTGTTCATTGATCATTTTTCTCTTGTTCATCTTCTCATTTGTTTCAGATTTTGACCTTAATGTTTTGGTTTGAAGATATGAAGAACACCATCTTCATCCGATTATCTTTAAGAAGTTTAACAAAAGTAAAATAAAAAAATGTAAATTAACATGTCGATCCGGTTGCAAGTAATGAAAAGGGTAAACTACAAACAAAATAAAACTTCAAGAACTAGACAAACGCAAAACAAAACTGTGTGGTTAACCTATTTAAATAAAAACTTGGAGAATTAAATTAAAAAGTAGATAAAACTTTCATAACTAAAACATGTTTAACCCAATAATAAAATCAATTTACTTTTTTTTCAGGAGTAAATCTGATAACACTTGGAGCTAACCGGCATATCAAATACATCCGGTTTAAACTTATTAATGTGATAAGTACTCAATTTAAAATTAACTTTGTAATGTCTTTTAAGTAGAGTTTTGATGTGTTTTATACCGGTGGGTTTGATACAGAGAATGAAAACATAGAGAATTGAGAGCAGAAAATGAAATTATAGAGAAATAGAATTAGCTTAAAAAATGATGACTGATTCTTTTGATACAATCTGTAGTCATACATTTCATCTGCTCATACTCTAAATATGTATATTTGTATTCAAGTATATAGGAAAAGTTTCAAATGAAAATGAGAAATTAAATGAAAATGAGAGACTCAACCTTAACTTTTATTTTGTAAGTAGAATTCATGGATGGAGAGCGTGAGGGTAAAGTATGGCAGAGTGCATGTAATGAATTCATGGATGGTCAATAACATTAAATGATGGAGAATTTAATGGATGAGATTGAGTCTCCAATCTCATTTAATTTAAGATTTTTATTTGAATCTCCTGTACAACGTTAAAAGTGTCATCTCAATAAAAACTCCATATACAACATTAACAAGCTTAATTTGACGCATTTGAGACAAAGGAACTTCCGTACAAGGAAAAGGGCGAACTACAAAGCAACATGAATATATGTATTCAAGAAATACCTGACAACCTTAAATTCCGTCGTCTTATCAGAACCCAAAGAAGCAATCCCTCTCGAGATAAAACAGAGCATCTTGAGGATGTTAAAGTTACTACCTTTGGGGATTGCAGCAGGGAAGGTGTTTGGGTCATAAAGTGAAGTACACAAATGAACGTACCCTGCTACGAATGCATTTCCGTTGGAGAACAAGAAGATACGAAACACAATGATAATTCTCTGAAAATAACTTTAAACATCACTACATCAAATATATATACAGTGAAGGACTTAACTGTCTTCACACATTTTCAAAACTAACCCCTAAAGTTAATATTAAATACAATTTAACCACTAAATCCATTCTAACATTCATTGTTCATAGTCTAGAATCTTTTCAAGAACCTGCTGCAACAGCAAATACATCCATTGTTCATCGTCTAGAATCTTTTCAACGGAGACGAATAACCAACATATATAAAGTCAAACTACTTCACTCTTAAAGTTTCACTAATCATCATTTTATTCAATCTTCAATTCTTTTTCCAAGATCTTTTCATTTGGATCACATACATCATTTTGTTGATGCTTTATCAATCTTTTACTAAAAACACATCAATCTATGTTGATGGAATTTTCACATAAAAACCTTTATTAATTTCACAAAAGAAACAACACAACTTATGGGGAAACAACCATCAATGCAGCAACATTCTTTATTTCCTTTTGTTCTAATTGATCTTCAGAGATACAAGAGTTTTCTTCCCCTTTTTCTATTCTTCTATGAGAACTGTAGAACAATAGTTGTTACTTTCCTTCTTTTGATGAACACAACTTTGTTTCTTCTGCTTATTTTTTTCTTATACCATCACAACCAGATAACCCAAAAAACTTGCTACTATCTCCATCTTGATGGTTATCAACAAGAGGCTTTGTCTTCAATCAAAACAAGGCGAATCTTTGTTATTATTACCATTATTATTATTCTTTTTGTGCGACTCATAACCAACAGTGTCAGGCTTTGAAAAAATCCTTGGCAAGAGACTTTCCCGAATCAGCTTATGAGTGTACTGCAAGCACTCATCTCGTGTATCAACCTCTCTGTGTCCTTAACTATAATCACCATGTCTGTCTTCATAACTGTTTTTTCTGCACCATCTCTGTGCAAGCACTTCTCTTGGCCACGAACCCATCTGCAACTTCTATTCCCAGAAGAGAGCCTGAGGCTCTGATACCATTTGCTAGAACATGAAGATAAAACACAATGATAATTCTCTAAAAATAATCTTCTTATACAACACTTTAAGCATCATACGAACATCAAATATATATACAGTGAAGAGACTACACTGCCTTCACACATTTTCAAAACTAACCCTTAAATTTAATATTAAATACAACTAAAACCCCTAACGTTTAGTTTACATTAATTCTAACTATTTATGTTGAAAGAAGTGACTAACAACATGTCTAAAGCTGACAAAGACAAACAAATGATCAAAGATAATAAGTGACTGACTAACAAGCACATGGGTGGATGTAACAACTCATCACCTCATAACTATCGAGTCAACAGGTAAGGTAGCATACATAGACGGATGTAACCACCTATACCGAATAACTTAAAACAGCTAAAACCATGGTGGGAATTGTCAGTAGCTTACCTAACAAAAAGCCAGAACAACCATCAACATAACCCAGAGGCCAGCCCTATGTGTATCATTGAAGTTTGCAAGAGTAGACTCATCTAAATAACATCAAAACAACTAAAACCATGGTGTGAATTATCATAAGCCTACTTAACAAAAAGCCAGAAACATTATTGAGATAACCCAGAGACCAAGCCTTATGACAATTTACAACATCAAGTGTAACCTCATACATAGACCTCGCAAATTTTACCAAACACCCAACTTTGGGCAGCTAATATAGATATCTGGATTCTTTTGGACCGAGGATATTTCCTATATGGGTTAAACCAGGCCAAAAAGTATAACGAGTTTTAGAAGTACGGGTCCATTTGAGGAGACGTAAAACGCGCGACGGGTTCATTTGGGTGGCTATTATCTTCGTCTCACCAACTCGAAGTCTAAACAGAGAAGCAGATTTCCAACGAAGCGACTACTCATCTTAATCGAAGTGTTTGATTTACTGCAACCGGCTATTTTTTCTTCGAAGTTTGAATCTCTCATATGCTTTAATTTTCGGTGTCGGCCACTTTGCTGCTTTGATTTTCTAATGTCTGCTCTTCAGGAATCCCTAGATTGAGGTATGCTTGAAGCAACACTTGCCATTTTCAACAAATCAAGTTTGAATATATGTATTTTCATTTCACGAAAGAAATTTATGCTCGTAAGCAGCCATTATTAAGTGCAGTTTTGGGTCTATTTCTTTCTTTAGATTTTGTTTTAGTTTGTTCATTATGTATCCTCTTATTTATCTTAAGTTCCGGTAATACAATTGCTAATTTGTTAGTTATAGAATTATGCAAATAGACATTTTATATCATTTGCTTTTGTTTCTTTATTCACATCATATCCACAAAGTAAAAACATCAAGATGAGGGAATAGAAAGGATATTGGTTTCCCCTATAAAGCTGCATCATCATAAATATTGTGTACCGTGTTGTGAATTGAAACTATTAAGGGTGTTATATGTGTGTTTTTAGACTTCAAACCAGAGTTCTGTAGATATATTTTTTGCATCACAACAGAAGGGGTTACCTTTTCTAACAGGAAATTTATAAAATTCAGATTTTACTTGGTGATGGACATACAACAAGAATCCTAGTGATGTTAAATTTGATCAAAGCAGTGAGAACATAAGTGTTATGGTTTATTTCTTAGTATAGCTGTTATTACAATAATGCAGAAGTTTAAGTTTGACATTATAATGAAAAGTGTAAGTTGTATACATTAGGATAGATAGGGGGTTAAATTGCTAAAAGTACGCTGATTTATTAAGTGCAATAAATGGTGCAACTCCCTACCTATTTGGTTTACCTTGGTAATCACTGAATTCAAGTTTTTTAACCGTTAATTTTTTTAAAACGGTCCATTTTCTACCTGGACCCTTTTCGACCCAAACCTGTTTGATATTTTTTCCCAAAGTTATCTGATTTGACCCTGCTCGGACCCGCTACCCAACTCGTTCGTTTTGCGGCCACCTCTACTCATACGCATACAAATCACCAACATAAAAAACCTCTCAAAACTAAAATGAAGTCACTAAAAAAAACAGACAAAATAAGACAAATCCAACGAACTATGCATAAAATACCATTGTGTGCTTTAAGTCGCAAATGATGCTATTAACTTTGTCACATATGTCATTCTATGCAATATGATCTGCAAAGAGCAGGTAAAATACAACTAGGCGGTTTTTAGCAAGAATTTCTAAAATCCGGCAAGGTATTTATGAAATTTTGTGGGTGTCTAGATTTGTTCAATTTCTGTCTGTAAGCAAGAGCATGAAGACGAGGGAAGAATGCTATAAGGCATAAACATGATGAAGATTGACTAAATTCGTTGCATTTTGGTGCATACTATAACATTATGTGTAAATGTGCATGGTAACATCATGCCTTAAAACATATATCTTCGCCACATTATTACATAATCATAAAGTAACTTTTGCAAAGAAAACATGGCAATATCTCCTTAAATAGTTGAATTCTACTTCATCATGCATAAAATATTTACATAGCACATATGTAATCACAGTAAACGCATAACGTACTCGCCTTGTTTAGCCTAGCTTTGGGACTTCTAATCCTCTTCTTAATCTTTGCTACTTATGCAATGGTAGTGTTTCTAACTTCAGATGAAAAGAAAGAAACTCTTTAGGCTTCTAAGAACTTGACACATATGTACTTGTTCATCCTTATCCTTGGAACGTTTGACGTTCATGCTTCTAGCCATAGATTGTCACCCTTCTAGCCTTACTCCATCACTTCCTTACCAAGACTTGGACAGCACATAGATCTATATCTACAGCCCATATTTAGGCTTGATTTGTCATACTTTTTAGACTAGATTTGTGATGCTTTGCTTAAGTAGTTTGTAGCTTGAGTTGTGCTACTTGTAAGTAGCATTGTAAGCTACTTGTATAATGCTTACTTACAACCTTGTCATCATAATCCTTATAACTAAAGTCGAAATTCTATAATATTTTCTTAACATTATTTTATAAGGTAATAGGGTGAAAACAGGGGTGTTACAATTCAAAAAATAAAAAATATATATATATAACAAAAGAGGGCAAACTATTAAAAAAGGCCACACCGTGGCAAAAGATTTTCTTCGGTCGGGTATCAATTCTTTGAGTTTTGCGGGTGTATTATTTTTCTCACCATGTCAAACTGAAGTGAATCTCACAACCAAAGGACACCTAAAACCGACTTTGAATTTGATTTCAACACGGAGATTTAAATTTGATTTCAACCCGGAGATCGAATTTGAATTGCTAATTAACAATGTATAGAAATTAGCATAACATACTATGAATTTTCTGTAGTAAATAAGTAACTGAATCTTTATGTAATTATATTATAGGAAACGAGAAAGATAGTTAAAAATTGACCAAAGTGAGCTTTCAACACAATATATAAACTTAGAGATCAAGCCCTAAACAACCGGATAAATTGAACTAGAATCAAGAACACAATGTGCTTACAAGCATCGATTCAAATTATCAACTAGGCTAAAATTTCAACACAAGAATCATGAAGAACAAATAAATTTAAGAACAAAGGAAGACTAATTTTTACATAAGAACTATCAAAAACAGAAAATTTAGGATTGAAGATTTCAAGCACAGAACTACAGAAGCACTTAAGCACATACGAAATCAGAAACACAAGAACTGACACCAAGATTTAAGAACAAGAAGTCAAGAATAGAATTGAACTTACAATTGAATAAGCCCTAAAGAGGGTTGAGGGTTGTCGTACAAGAAGCCGTAAACAGGATCACACTCTGTGCTTTTTCTTCTTCATGCTATCAGCGTACAAGAAGCCCTAAACAGGGTCATCTCGAATCAATCGAGGAACGTACATGAATCGCTTTCCAATAGGTTCTTTTCCTCTTCTTTCAGCATCATGCCTTGGCTTTTCTCAGATAGAATCCAGTATCATGTTTAAGTTTATTTTATATAACTTTTAGGGGAAACGAAAATTACTTAATACCCTTAATAGATATAAAAAAAATTACACTACAAACTTAAAAAGGGCATGGCAGCCTGCCCTACCCCCTCCCTATCTCCACCTCTGCACACTCAAAACAAAATCTACTTAGCTGTTAGATTTACTGGAAATAATTAATCAAATATAAATCTGAACATTTATCAACGGATCAAAGAAAGGCCATAATTACTAAATTAAAGGATGCTTAAAAAAAATTGAAGCATGATTACCTTGTATCCCATCAACATATACCTGAATCCCATATTGCTTAACAACCAATAATGGCATAAGCATAAGTGGGACTACAAATTGCAGCAGAAACAGCCATTGTCATACGTAAGCCACACCATGCATAAGCTTCGTTAATAATGGTAATCTTGAGGTCATGGGGTGTGTTTGGAATAGAAAATCAGATTGCTTGAAAAACAAGGATCAGCCTGATTTCCCATTCCAAACGCACCCTACGGCCATCAATAGATTACCAGATAGGAAATTTGATGTATACATGGAGCAGATGTGGCGGTTGTGTAAATTTCTGAATCCTTGACACCTTGCTTCTGAACTGTAATAATACAAGAGGAAAACAAATTGCATAACTGCACAAGAACAAAATAAATACATAAAAAATTCATTAACTTAGTCATGTTTGAACTTCGCCATCTTCATGAGTGTATATCACATAGAAAGTTAATGTAGTACATCAGATAAGCTCACAACCAAGTGACCAACTTTATGACTCATAAATATAAAGCTTGAGAACATTTTGTTTTACCCTTTTGACACTACCTTCTCTTCTTCTATTTGAACATTTAAAAAATTCTCATCTTTTTTACTAAAAAAAATAAGCCCTTTTTTTTAACACCCCAAAACGTCTCTCGATCCAAAAGTCATGTACCATAGCCTTGTTTCAACGCCTTCTAACTATAAATCTTGAACACCATGCTTACGCATTTACAACTATACAAACTCTGGAGTCCTAAATATCAAATGGGCTACAATCAACCTTCGTCCCCTTCCATACAACAAGTTTTGGTATCAAAATCCAACCCGTTGTACTAATTTTGAGTTTGATACGACCAGCCCGATCTCAACACCATAGCCGTGACCCAAGCCGAGCCCGACGCCATTCCTAAGACCCAACTTGTGTCCGGATCTTGCTGACGCAAATAACATCACTTTCACGAACCCCAAACGCCAAATGGAACTTTTACAAGAATCACATGAAGGTTTGCAATGCGGAGATTGTACATGTTTAATCAACAAAACAAGTTCAACTAAAACTCAAGATATAATGAACACAAATTAAAAACATGCCAAGTAGAGCTGCACATAAGTTGTTACGACACTTTCAACTCATATATTTCAACATATAAAGCTTGAGAAAGTGAATCAATACTTATATTGATTGTGTTTCACAAGTATCGTTCTTGTGATTTATCCAAGTATTTAAGCCACACAAGATTTCAAATTGCAACAAGAATGAATCCACTAACAAGATGTCAGCTATCACAGCCAGAGAAATTCATATTTTTTATGCATAATTCAAGATACAAGCAGTTTGTTCTCATAAGCTAAAACCTAATATGAAAGGACGAATTGAATAAATGTTAGTAAACCAGACCAAACAACTGGCTATACTTCGAAAATAAGCATATAATTCATAGCTTACTCCCTTGCCTCCTTAAAATCCAAATCAAAAGACACAGAACAGAGGGCAAAGGCGGTTGGATTTGGGATGGGGTGTTGACAATCAATAGCAAGATGAACTAGTAGCTAGTCATGACATGTTGCTAAGAAATGGCAGCCACTGGATAGCGAATGACGATGAACTCAGTTACTTCAAGAACATTGATTTATACCACTATGGAGCAACAAATAAACAAGCTCAGAAATATGCTCTTCGTAAATTACCCTTGACGAGACTTTAAATAGAATGAAATTATCGAATTAAAGTAAAAACGAACCTACTTACAACAAAATTGAACTCAATATGCATATAATTGATTGCATACCAGAGCATAATAGATCCATGGGAAGAAGAACTAGTGAAGGTCGCCCAATTAGGTGCGCCTTTCTTCAATGATACCCGCTGCCTTTCTTTGTGATAACTTTACTTCAGCTATGGTTCTGGAGAAGTTTTAAGATGTATCATTATGTATGCAGAAAGGAAGTAGACAACACACAACCTAAACTACTTTGTGTTAAAAGAAGTGTAAAACCAACAGGCTTTTGGCCTAGCATTATCCTAAGCGGCTCGTAACCTCATCAACTCAACTAGTTGGTTGAGGTTATAATCAAACTGCAAAGCAAATCTGAAAAAGAGAGGAGGGCACACTATATGCAACATTTACAGATAGCAGTTAATTTGACCTGACGTAACTGATTAAAACAAAGACGTAAAAAGTAATCAATCGAATGACCAAACACTAACCATAAATATTAACTAGACTACGCAATGGCCAATGCAGCATCCATGAATTTTTCTTAGACCCCCACTGATAGTGCATACCCTGCTCCAGAATTCTAGATCCACCGCTGCTCTCGGCTACCTGGTTCTGAACATCAGAAAAGAATATAAATTACAAAGTATATATTTTAAATTCATGATTTGTGTCACGAATGTTGCAAAAGAACATGGAAGACAGATAGAAGTGTTGAGCAACATGATATTCATGTGTTCAAAAGATATGACCAGATAATCTTAATTTCAGCATTTACTGGTTACACAGTTTAAAACATAGCTGTACACAAAAAATATATATAATTATATATTAGAAAATGAAGTTATTTTGTGACAAACTAAAACAATCAACAATATAAAAAATACCAGAAAATGAAACTAAGAGTATGAAGGATTGGGAATCGCCACTCGTTGATAAGTTAGGAGTATCGTCTTATTGGAGTCTCTGACCGCTGATGTGGTAGCGCAATGGCTCGATTAAGGTTTTAAAGAAAGGGGATAACAAAATCAATGGCGGGGATGACGGAGAAAACACGATAAATGATGGAAATTTTCTAATAAACTTTTAATTTTTTATTTATAGAATAGTAAACTTATCCGCCCGCGACTCAGCGGGTACTCTTATTTTCTGGTTACAGGTTGCTAGGGTATCGGTTTTCTCGGTTTCTGATCATATATGTCGGTTCCGTTCTTCTGTTTTTTGAACACCCCTAGTTGACAAACATCCCACCAAAATATATACATGAAAGTAGAGAGATGCAGTTGCAATCACGTCCTCTGCTGTAGAAGCCAAGTTATACATTAGCAAACTAGTAATTGTGGCCTTGATAGCCTGACAATGCACTTTAAATGGAAATTCAGCTTGTCTCTGAGACTTGATTGCAACGAAAACTGTGAAGGCTAGTGATGTAAATGAGCCGAGCTACTCGAGCTCGGATCGTTAAAAGCTCGAAACGAGCCGAGCCAAAACGAGCTCGAGCTCGAGCCCGAGCTTGACCCTATATTAAAGCTCATTTATTGAACGAGCCCGAGCCCGAGCCTTGTATACTGGGCTCGTTTAAGCTAGCGAGCTTAAACGAGCTTTGATATAATATTTATTTTTTTACTTTTTAATTTTTACTTATATATATTTATTAAATATTTTATATCATTAAATATGAAATAGTTAAAAATTCAAAATTTAGATTGTCATTATATCATTAGATATGCAACAAAAAATTAAAAAAAATAATAATCAAGAGTTCAAATTGTTTTTTATTTACTATTTAGATAATTAAAAAAAACAAAAAAAATAAACGAGCTTTTAACGAGCTTCGTACAACACTTCACGAGCCGAGTTCAAGCTTCTGCAATTCTTAAAGAGCCTGGCTCGATTAGTGTAAAGCTCGGCTCGGCTCGTTTACATCCCTAGAAGGCCACCAACAATGACTCTAAGGTCCAGTTTGTTTCAACGTAATGCGAAGGAATGAAAATGATTTTAATTCCATCCATGTTAGTTATAGAATGACATTCCTCTCCCTAAAGGAATATTAATACTTCAAATAATTTGATTCCTTTGAAAATAATGTTACCAAACGCAATATACAACATAATTTGATTTCAATTCCATTACATTCCTTCACATTACGGTGAAACAAACTGAGCAGAACCATTCCAAATTGATCCTAGCAGACGGTAGTTAATCCACATGCAACAGAGATAGACCATCGGCATTCTTGCTACTAAATTAACAATACAGACAATGTTACCAAACAAAGTGGAAGGCATGATTCTACTAGTGGTGCTTCTGTTCCAAACGCACCCAAAGATCATCTATACTATAGAGTACCAAACATCGCAGAAAAGGGTGTCTAATGCAGCAGTGGTGCAAATAGTTAGTATCCCTTAGTTCCTTTATTTAAATACATGGATGAAGTTTTGTTTGGTCTCTGTTGATCTATTTTTTTGGTAACATTTTGAGCCGCCTCAAACTTTTTCAGGGTAACAATATGCCCTGTTTTAATTGTCAACTAATGGTGATATATCAGATATCAGAATATATCAGATAAATATCAAGTGTTTAGAAAAATATAACACATAAAAAAGGAATGCTGAATTGCTGATTCTTTGATTTTTTTCATGAATATGTATTTACTTGTACCTTATGTGCAGAATGGATCAATGAATTGATGGACAAGTAATCGACTACCTAGTAATATTGTATTAAAAAGTTTGAAAACATAAAAAGAGAGTGAAATCTGTATTAAACATACCTACTAGCAAAAGCAAGTTCCTTTAGTTGGTTAAAAAACCGAACAATGAATGGCCAGATTTACAACTGAATCAGATTCAACATCTAGACATACAAAAAGCTTCTGCATTCAGAAGACATCCCAAAAAAGCCACTGCAAAGACAAAGTTTACACCGCATCATATTATGAAAGCGTACTTTTTTTACTTGGAGTGTCGATTCTAGTTCATGTTTTTATGAACTTATATTTATTGTGGATTAGTTTTTTTTAATTTCATTTGTTCTTTTTTGGTTGTAAGATGGGAAGGCTTGTGTTTCTGCATAGTAACAGATATGCAATTTTTGTTTCAAACTTCAATCCATGGATTAGCGTGTGCTTTATGTTTTGAATCATTACTTAAAGTGTAAACTATAATCTAAATCAGATCAGAAGTTGATATAAGGCTGCCATTTCTTTGTTAGGTTTTGCTGCTAGTGATGATGCAGTATTGAAATCGATCTATTGTTTATACTTACTTTCCTAATTAAAGTTGGGGGCTTTTAATGAAACAGAAATACTTTGGCAATACCTGATACATATAAAGAGTATCATCAGCAAATTCATTCCCATAAAATTATCACACATAATAGTTAGGTAAATTAGTATGAGACCATGCTATTCAAATAGTCATGCTTACTTACTTATTACATGATTAATATTATGCAACTATTGTCTATAGAATCCATGCATCAATGTGCGCAACTAACGCTGACTTCTGTTTTTGGCATCATGTCTTTTATAATGTTCATATTTTTTCTATTAATGATGCAAAATGCAGTCTGTCAACAATGTTATCATATGCTATTGCCATTTGTATTTCTCAACATGTGTTGCTAATTAATATGCTTACAGAATACCCAAAACAAAAGAAAGAAAAGGTGTAACTTCTTTAAGTTACATGAACCCAAGTTCTTTAATTTTAGGCAAATATTGGTCCAAACAACAAAACATGAGCTATTATTATCCAACATGTCTCTCACTTCCATGATGATCATCAACAATATACAAAGTTGAGAAGAGCACAAAGGAGTTAACATCTTGCAAACATTATGCCTACAGGTAGAACTAATGCAATTATGTCCCACACTTTAGAGGCCGAGGATTATATTATATTAACGGGCTAGGCGAACCTATGCTAACGAAGCAGAGACCGTAAGGATCCCTCAAAATTAATAGATACCGATTATCAAAAATAGAACAAGCATGGGCACGATGCCACCAGAATACACATAGAAACAATCCTTCCCCATATTCACATAAAAGGAAATACCATCAACACCTGTAGCAGTAGAAATAAAGTGTTCGGCTAAGAAAGTTAAGCCAAAGATGTGGAGACTGGTAACGGCGACCATGATGGCGTGAGGATGCGTTTTGAAAGGGAATCCAGTTTCCGCCTGGGACTTCATTTGGGCAAAAGCAAATAAAGCAGCAAATATAAACTTAAGGGTTGATCTAGGCAACCCATCGGCTTCTTCGCCGGTCAATATCCGGGGGAAATAGCGAGCCCACAGGCGGCTGAGAGATCCCTTCAGACCGCCTATTGCTGCTACCGATAGATAAAAGATGTCGGAGAATGTGTAAAAGACAAGGCTAGCGGAGAAGAATGTGTTATGATCGATATCTTCGAGTTCCACATCAACGTCGATGATGACTTCTTCACCTACATGATCATGATTAGGATTATCCACCATTGTTGGGAGGCCGGAGGGGAGTTGGAGGTGCTTTAAGAGAGAGGCCGGAGGCGGTTGAGATGGCCGGCGGTAGTGGCGGTGATCAGAGTAGAGAGAGGGAGGGAGAGTAGAGAGGGTTGGAGTGCACAGAGAGAGATAATAGAGTTAGTGTTGATATAGCATGGATGATAGAACAATAGAAGTGCTTGTAATAGTTTACCCCTTTAAAATGCAACAATTTACATAAAAGCCATTGAGTTATATATTGAAAGAGTTAATTATATAAATGGTCCCATTAGTTATCACACACTTTCACTTCTAGTCTTTAACTTTAAAAATATAAATATAGTCACTGTTTCACGGTTCTTTATTCTAAAGGATGTTAAGGGGGTGTTTGTTTTACCTTATTATGCGTTTATTTTCCGGCTTATTTTTCACTAGTCCGACTTATTTTCTTATTGTAACTCATAATAAGCTGAAAAGTCAGAAAATAAGCTGGAAAAAACTAACTTATCAAACACACCCTAAGTCTCTACCATTCAAAAGTCAAAAACTATGGTGCCAACGACACAAACTTATGGCGACATCAACGACACCGCCGGCGACATTCAGTGACACCACTGCCGGCGACACACCATCTCAGATGTTAACCATCATCACCACCATCACAGATCTGAACCATCGTCGTCGTCATCTCGTTAGAGCTCCACGAATTACAACCGATCTCAACAACCATCTTAGATTTAAATCGCCATATAGGATGCACTTTAAATGTAAATTCAGCCTGTCTCTGAGACATAACTGCAATAAAAACTGTAAAGGCCACCAACAATGAGCAGAACCAGGCAAACTCACACCTCCAAATGATCCTCGCAGAAAGCAGTTAATCCACATGTAACAGAGATAGACCATCGCCATTCTTGCTGCTAGATTAACAATGCAGATGATGTTACCAAACAAAGGGGAAAGCATGATTCTATTAGTGGTGCTTCTGTTCCAAACGCGCCCGAAGATCACCTTTACTATAGAGTACCAAACATGGCAGAAAAGGGGTGTCTGATGCAGCAGTGGTGCAAATAGTTAGTATCCCTTAGTTCCTTTCTTTAAATACATGGATGTAGTTTTGTTTGGTCTCTGTTGATCTTTTTTTTTTTTAGTAACATTTTTAGCCGCCTCAAACTTGTTCAGGTTTAACAATATGCCCTGCTTCAATATCAGAAATCAGAAAATATCAGATAAATATTAAGTGTTTAGAAAAATATAACACATAAAAAAGGAATGCTGAATTGCTGATTCTTTGATTAATTTTCATTAATATTTACTTACGTGTATCTCATGTGCAGACTGGATCAAAGAATTGATGGACAAGTAATCGACTACCAAGTAATTAATGTATTAAAAAGTTTGAAAGCATAGAAAGAGAGTGAAATCTGTATTAAACATACCTACTAGCAGAAGCAAGTTCCTTTCGATGGTTAAAAAACCGAACAATGTATGGCTAGATTTACAACTGAATAAGATTCGACATCTCGACATACAAAAAGCTTCTGCATTCAGAGGACATCCCAAAAAAGCCACTGCAAAGACAAAGTTTACATGAACCAAAGTTCTTTTAACTTAGGCAAACTAATGACAAGGGGAGAGGTGCGGTTGCAATAGATTTCAACTGACCTCATTTTGTAGCTTTGAACTGATTGTTGGTTCCTGCAACATTCACATTAGCAAGAATCAACAAAACTTAATGACTGTTGCCTGTCAAGTACCCATTGAACAGCAGTTGTGTGTCAAAATAACTGTTTGATTATTACTTATGGAATGTGTCTAACATGATCAAATAGATTATCCAGTCACATGCACGCGAATCGTTTTCTGTCAATCACTAATGTCAATGGGGGAAACATCAATTATATGAATAAATTACGTAATAGTCTCTGCTATCCATGTTTGGTTACTGGTTGGTTAGTTTAATTTTACTTTCTTCAAAATGTTTTTGAACAGGTATTTCTGTCATTTCATCTGATTTCGTTATTTTAGCATCAAATGGTGGTGGACTTGTGAGACCTTTCTTTATCATATCCCTCCTTCATTTGTCTGTCAAGTCTCAAACCTTCTCTCCGTATTTGTCTCTTTGTAATCTGTATCGAGAGTGGAATTGTCCCATTAGACAAAAAAGAAGTAGAGGGTTCAACCATGAAATTGCCGACGTTTACTTCCGGAACAGGAAAAAAATTGAGCGTTGGCTTCTCCGGTAGGAAAGAAATTATTGTGAGCACCCTTTTAACTCCATTTCATCATCATCACTTGAGCACCCTTTTTATCTCCCGTCGTATCTTCATCGACGTTCATCAGTTCATCTTAATCACCTGAAAGGCCATCGAAGTAGGAGGTAAGTGATGTCATTGAGTTCACTGGAAATTGGGTACCCTTATAGATCGTGATCACTCATTTTCTTAAGCAGTTATGCCCCACTTCACGATTTTACTTTTCTCGCTATCTTCTTCTTCTCGATTTTGAGATCTTCGAGTGGGTTTTGTACGTTTTTTAAATCTACGGATCGGTTAGAGAAAGAATCTAGTTGCAGGAATCGGGTTTTCATCACGTTCTTTCTGTAAGATCACTCATGTTAGTGATCAGATCAGAAGCAACCGAGAAAACAAACTAAATATCGGGGCAAAAGAACAAGAAATTACACGCAGTGTGGGAGAATTGTCTGGCTATATTCTTTAAGCTCTGAATAATTTGTTGTGCTTTTTCTAAAGATGACGAAGGTGAGCATGTGGAGGTTTCATGTGAAATGTTTATGGGGTTAGGTTCTTCTGTCGATGATCTGCTACTATTCTTCAATTTTCCAGATGGGATAGATAGGAGATTTAAAATGTAAAAAAGGCATAAATGTCCCTGATTTATAATTAGACTAACAATGATGACTGACGTCTGTTTAATTAAAGAACCGACTGAGTAACAATATATGAATAGTAGGGACTGTTTGTGTATTTTTTTATTTTAAAAGACTAAATCAGTATAATAGACATACTACAGGGACCATTTCCAAGGAGCACTTGTTTTTTTTTTTCATCACAATTGTCATGGAATTTTGAAATACATTCGCGTGGCGTTGACTGAAGTGAACCAACCAAGTTCTAAGCTTCGCCGCAATTTCCCTCATTACAGTTGCCTTTTATATGGTTAACGCAATTATATATACTAACATAGTATCCGCGCTATGCGGCGAAAACAAATAATTTTCACTCGATAACATGTCTATTTTCGATAAAGTAGGACTATGATGATTTTATATAGTTTTAATCGGAACATCTATATTTTTTTCTACTTTTCAATTTCTTTATTGCTTTAACTATTTATTAATTTTTATCAATTTGTTTTAATATCTTATAGGTTATAAATTAATTTGCTTTAACTTGACATTTTAAAACATCATTTATTATGAAATACTTAGTTATTATGGTAGTTAAGAATATAATTAAGTCCATTTAGTTGTTTCTTTTTAGGTTTAAATAATGGTATATTAGTAATTTCAACTTACTTAAAAATTAAGAGTTTTTAATTTGTAAATGATTTATATAGGAGTAAGATAACTAACAATTTAATATTTTTGAAATAAAAATATCATTTTTTGTATCATTCACATAAAAGTAAATTACACTATTGGTCTTGTTAACTTAACACGAATTAAATTTTTTTTTTTTTGATAGTCTTCTAAAGTTAATTATGATACATCATAAGTCCTTTATCTAATATGTTACTTGATACAATCGTTGATTATATATCCTCGTTTGAGTTGTGCATATGAAGGTATATTTGTTATATATATTAAACTCCTTTCTCTCCTACATTTGCTATCCACGTAAGTGTGCCAATAAGGAGATCACTGCCATGAAAAGTTATTTCGTGTATGAAAAATAACGATTAAAAGTTCTGTTTTAATTCACAAAATAAAGAAAATCTGGTCTCACCATTCACGGTCCAATGAAACCTGAACACTTCTCTTTAGCTACTTTACAAGTTAATTGCATGCCGTTAGGACTGTTGATTCTTATTACACAATTCAAACTAGTCGCCTAATTACTTCTCAAAACAGTACAACAAACATAAAATTTGTTTATATGATTTAGCCTAACGTTAAGAGACAAACGATCAAAGCAAACGAATACCAAATGATGATGAATATCTATTGGATTTTCACAAAAGATCAACATCCATCTCCCCCTCATCGTTTTGCACTGTAATACCCGATTTTTCCGTAATTTAAATAAAGGAATATTATTGTTGTTATTATCAGATATGGTGGGTTTAAATGACTATCGAGTCTTAATGGGCATAATGATTAATGGATAATGAGTTAATTACTTGGTGGGCTTAGGTTGTTTGGTTGTGTTGGGCTAGCTGTAAGAAAATATATAAAAAGGGGATGAGGGCTCAGCCCCCAAAATATAAGATACTTTCTTCTTAACGTGAATAGAACTGTGTGTTGTGTCTTGTGTCTTGTGTGTGTGTGTGTGTGTGTGTGAGAGAGAGAGAGAGAGAGTCAATAGCCAAGAACAGATGAAGAACAAGAAACCTTCATTTTTACTTCAATCTTCAAGGAAATTGTAAAGGGGCCTTTAGGTAATAACCCTTATCACCCAATAATCATTTAGACATAGTTTTGTATGAATTCAAGCATGATTTGTGATGATTTTCGAAGTTTGTGTGTGTGTGTGTTCGTATATGTATGAACCGAGAGTGGGAGAGATGGTTTTTAGGGTTTATAACTCAATGAAAACCATTATAAATCAAAAGGATTTGTTTTAATACCGGAGAAAAGATTTATAACTAAAATAAATCATTTTAGTTAAGCTTTGAGTGATTGGATCTTTTAAAAATGGCGACTGGTCGAACCAGTGCGTTGGTCCGACAGAGATGACCATCCGACTTAAATATACGCATGCTATGTAAGACTTATGGTGGAGGTCGGATGTGAGGAGTGGTCATACTTGGGCCTTAGCCCCTGTCCGACTTGTGTTAGAGTGTTGTACGACTTGGAATACTCCGACTGAGATAAGGGGTACGACTTACGTATATGTAGCGACTCGCATGATCCGACATAGGTGCCTAGTCCGACTTACGCGACTTTTTAGTGGGTCCGACTTAGGGGTTCGTCCAACCTTAGGGACCTTGTGCGTTTTCGAAAGGGTCCGACTTAGGGTGTGATATTCGGCCCATGAGGGGTCCGACCTTAATGAGGTGTGACCTGGCCTCGGTCCAACTTGTTTACTTCGTCCGACCAATTGTACGCTTTAGTGATATGTGACTTAATGGCATTGATGTAATGTCGGGTCCGACTTTGAAAGGGAGGTCCGACTTTAGAGAGAGGTCCGACTTGGATTTTGCCCGACTCAGTGTGAGATGAATTTCAGAGTTATGCGATACGGGTTAGAAATTTATATTAATCCAGTGAGATAACTATTGTAGGTCCTCATGATTGGAACCAATAACTATTCACTATGGCTAAACCTGTTGGTATTATTGCGTTGTGGATCAGGTGAGTTACACTAACTTAGACATTGTATTAATGTGAAATGTATATGTGTTTAATTGTGTGAAGGTGTGGCTTAGATACGATGATATGTGAAGTGAAGGGTTGCGTTATATTGTGGTGAATACGCAAATCGAGCACAGTCAGACATGTGAAATCCTTGGTACGGCTTGAATAGTCGACTGTGACCCAAAGTGTGAAATCGTCGTCAGTGCACTGAGTGGGTAGTATGTGAAATGATATGCGACCATGGATTGATATGTGAAATGTGTTATGTACATACCTAGTGTGATGTATAAGTTAGAGTGTTTCCTAACTACGTACATCAGAGTATTTATATTATATTCAATTACAAACAGAATCAGTTAATTTCGCTAACAAAACCATCTAATCATGAATAGATATACACAAATCACCTCCATAATTATCATCTCTAAAATATAGGAATTTCATCATTATCACGAATAACAACATTTAGTTAGTTTCCACTTGAGTAACATTAACATTGAAATCACTAACTCAGACAACCAACATTAACCTTCACCTGCATTAACTCTAGTGCCTAAAAATTCTAAGGGCGCACTAGATAAAAATCAAGTCTGTGTAATATATATGTTAAGCCTAGTAGGAAATAACACAGTGACATCGGCGGACCTAGGTATAGTAGGGAGAGGTCACGAGACACCGGTCTTTTTACGGTTCGTAGTGTTAATTTTTGATTTTTTGAGATGGTGTTACGGGTAAAATTTTCGGGGTGCTACCAGTTATACCACCAAAATCAAAGGAAAAATGAAATTGTAAAAAAAATGATAAAAAAAGTTTAATCTTTCAATTTATACCTTTAAAATACTTTAGTTTATCTTTAAAATAACATTTTAGTTAACAATGCTTCATATAAATTGTGTTTTGTATTAATTTTGGCCATAAAATACCAGAACAACGGCTGAAACTCTCGTTAATCCGACCCGATTAATCGGAAACCCGAGAAAATACCTGAACCACACACTCAATTTTATTTAATTTTATTTTTGCATTATGATGTTGATACCGGTTAAAACTAACGGTTTAACTGTCAAACTTTTCAAAATGACACTTTTACCCTTTCTGACATTACAAATTTAGTCCCTGTGGTTGTTAAATAGTTTCACGTTTGGTCCTTTATTCTTTTTTCTTAAATAATAATAATAATATTAATAATAATAATAATACATTCAGATTTTTATTATAAAAATAATATAATAATAATAAATAGATAATAAAATATATGTTTATTTATTTATTTATGCTAAACTTTATTATTATTATTGTTATTATTATTATTTTTATTCTTATTATCATTTTTATTATTACTATTATTATCATTATCATTTTTATTATTATTATTATTATAATAATTATTATTATTACTACTATTATTAGTAAATAGACATATATTTTATATTTCATCTCTTATAACCTATTATTATTATTATTATATTTTATTATTTATATTAAAAATAATTTAGTTTAATTCAATAGTTATTTATATTAATATTAGTGACTTAAGCCAATGCTAAAATTTTGAAGCCTTTAAAGTTATTTTTTATAGAGTTGTTTTGACTTATTTTATTAAAAATTAAAATGACAATATAATTTTACAATAATGACTATTTTTATCCCGCTGCGAAACGCGGGTGATATTTACTTTTTAAAATGGTTGATTGGGGGCTTGGGGCTTAGTGAGCGAGCCAACACAAATATAAGGTTGAAATGGTCAACTTCTGGTCAACAGCTAGCAAGCGGCGGCAACGACAATCTTCTTCACATTTGGGACAGATCAATGGCTTCTAGCAACTCTCCGACTCAATGGCTTCATAGACTTGAGGACCACACTGTGGCGGTGAAAGCACTTGCTTGGTGTCCATTTCAGGGTAATCTTCTTGCTTCAGGCGGTGGCGGTGGCGGTGGCGGTGGCGGTGGCGACAAAAGTATAAAGTTTTGGAACACACCGGTGCGTGTTTGAACTCAGTGGACACAGGGTCACAGGTGTGCGCGCTATTATGGAACAAAAACGAGCGTGAACTGTTGAGCTCACACGGGTTTACTCAGAACCAGTTGACTTTATGGAAGTACCCATCAATGATGAAAATGGCGGAGCTTACAGGTCATACATCAAGAGTTCTTTTCATGGCACAGAGCCCAGATGGGTGTACGGTTGCATTCGCAGCAAGAGATGAAACTTTGAGATTTTGGAATGTTTTTGGAAGCCCTGAAGTGGCTGCTAAAGCTACCCCGAAAGCAGCACCCGAGCCATTCGCTCACTTGAACCGTATTCGTTGAATCATACATACTTACCCGAGCTGCAACAAACCAAGATAATACTTTGATTCATAGTTTGATACTAATTTATATAAATCATCTGAACTATATTTTAGCATTGGCTTAAGTCACTAATATTAATTTAAATAACTATTGAATTAAACTAAATTGTTTTTAATATAAATAATAAAATATAATAATAATAATAATAATAATAATAATAATAATAATAGGTGATAATAAGAGATGAAATATAAAATATATGTCTATTTACTAATAATAGTAGTAGTAATAATAATAATAATAATAATAATAATAATAAAAATGATAATGATAATAATAGTAATAATAAAAATGATAATAAGAATAAAAATAATAATAATAACAATAATAATAATAAAGTTTAGCATAAATAAATAAATAAACATATATTTTATTATCTATTTATTATTATTATATTATTTTTATAATAAAAATCTGAATGTATTATTATTATCATTAATATTATTAGAGTTAATTACAAAGATAGTCCTTGTGGTTTGTGGTAAATTTCACATTCAGTCCTTTAAACTCGAAAATTACACTAACAGTCCTTATGGTCAATGACTTGTTTCACATTCAGTCCTTTAGCCTAACAGAAGTTAAATCCCAACGTTAGTTAATGGATATTTTGGTCATTTTTCTTTTTAATCCTATTACCAAACATACATTACCTATAATTCTTGTTTCCAAACAACTTTATATACTAACCTCCTTTCCAAACATTATTTTCTCTTATATCTCATTTTCAAGATTCTCTCTCACAAGTTCAGATCCTATCATCCATCACCACCCTCTCCTCTCTCCTTCATCTGATGCCTCCACCACCATAACTCCCTTCAATTTCCGACCACCACCACCACCACTACCATGCGACCACCGACGCCCCTTTTTTCTCTGAAAATCAAGCACCGCCACCATACAACAGCCAGACCACCGCCGCCAGACCACCATCGCCATCTTACCACCACCGCCAGACCACCGTCGTCGCCTCCATATAACAGCCGTACTCCGCCGCCCTAGGACCGCATACAACAGCCGAACTCGGACGCCATTTTCGAAACTTCTTCAAGAGCGGATCTCCAGGATTCCCTTCTCCCATCAGATTCTTCCCTAATTTCAACACATTGCTTCAGAATCTCGGTGTGTTTTTTAAGATGCGAAACCCTAACTGTAACAAAGATGTTTGGAGATGATCGGTGAAAGTTTTCCAGTGTCGTTACCTTTGAAGCTGTTTGGGGTGTTCACCATCGCTGATGGTAGATCTGCAAAGGGTTTCTTCATCCAGATCTGCAAATGCTTCGATTGGAGTGTACATATGATTTGAAGTTTATCCCACATCTGATTTTGAGTTTATATCTTGATTTACTTGTGATTTGAGTTTTGTTTAGGGCTTACATCTACTAATGTCTCTGTTCTTTATTTTCGATTTTTGAGTTTACATCTGTGTTGTTCTTCATGAGATGCATACTAAACATGGATTACATCTGTTTTGTTATTCATGAGTTTACATCTGTGTTGTTCTTCAAGAGATACATCTGTCTTGTTCTTCATTTGAGTTTACATTTTAATTTGATGTAAAGAATAATTAAAATCTTAATTGTATATTTTATTTCACTATATAATATATTTAATGTATATAAATGTAATTAAAAAATTTATTAGAAAGAATGGTATGAAAGAAGCAATGGACTGTTTGGTAACAAGAATAAGGTGGAAAAAGACCAAAATATCCTTTGACTAACGGTCAACTTTAACACCAGTTAGTCTAAAGGACTAAACGTGAAACAAAACGTTAATTATAAGGACTACCAGTGTAATTTTCGATTTAAAGGGCTAAATGTGAAATTCACCGCAAACCACATGGACCATCTTTGTAATTAACTCATATTATTATTATTATTTAAGAAAAAAGAATAAAGGACCAAACGTGAAACTATTTAACAACCACAGGGACTAAATTTGTAATGTCAGAAAGGGTAAAATTGTCATTTTGAAAAGTATGACAGTCAAACCGTTAGTTTTAATGGTCCAGGGACCAAACGTGCAACAAAAGTGCTACAGTAGGGACTATCCACGTAGTTTTTCAAAGTTAGGGACCAAACCAGTAGAAAAGTACAAACCACAGGGACCAAATCAGTAATTAACTCATTTGCTTAATTGATTAATCATTTGCTTGAGCATTTGTCTTAGAGAAACATATGTTCTATGTGAATTTTGATTGGTTGAAAAAATTACTTTTTGGAGCCCCATTTAGGATTCTGTCCGGGGTCTAAAAATTGATTGGACAAGCACTACCGAAACGGGAGATATACCGGTGTTCCCGAGCCTCACGCTTGTAATAACCCAAACTTACCCGAAACACTTCGGGCATGGCTAGAAACATCGCCACATAACCCGGTAGCCGAGCCCTATGGCAATCTCCCAATTTAATGTAAACTCATACGGATTCACAATTGACTAACATAAATAACCTCTAAATAATTATAATGAAGTAATTAAAAATAAAAAAGAAGTGCTAAAGATGCCACCAAAATACATAAACAACCGACCCTTCCCAAGCGAGCGGCAATTGCATAAACGGAAGGAGGATCAGCAGAAAAGACATGTTCTGCAGCGGAAGCTAAGCCATAGACGAGGAGACTGTTAATCGAGACCATTGTGGCCCGAGGGTGTGTTTGGAAAGGGAAACCAGTTTGCCCCTGTGACTTGATTTCTGCGAAAGCAACTAGAGCTGTGATTATAAAACCAAAGGTTGATCGGGGCAGCAGCATGTCGACTTCTTTCACAAACACTGCTGGGGAGAAACAGTCAATCCACCTGCTGCCGATAGTTTCAGTTATGCCACATATCGCTGCTACTGATAATAACAAGATGTCAGAGACTTTGGCAAAGAAAATGGCGGCGACGAGGGATGTGAGATGCTCATTTTCTGCCAACTCCACATCATCGTCAACATTTATTTCGATTCCTACCGGATTGCTCTGGATCATTGTTAGAGACAGAGAAATTTAAACAGAGCTCTGAAAGAAGGTGAGTTAGAATTCATAGACTAAAGACAAAGTATTTATACACCGCACATGTTGAAGTTCCAACCTCAAAAAGATGTACGCCGACTACCGACTTTTCAATATGGAGTATGGACCCACTAACTACCTTTAAAAACTCATAGCCGCTCATTGAGAAATTTACATTGAGCAAAAATCCAATATCCAAAGGCCGCTCATTGACGAAAATAAATAAATAACTAAATAAATCAGTGAGATCAAAATTACAAGGAATACTTTTTCTAATGAATGTGGGGAGAAAATGAATAAATATCTAAATTAATCAGCGTGATCAGAATTACAAGGAATACATTTTCTAATGAATGTGGGGAGAAAATGATCAGGTATATCCACTTATCCAGTATAATAGATCATAACTACTAATAGTGTTTATAAGAATTGTTACGTTAATATTAAAAATTAAAATCACTAAACACTTATATCCATAACATACATCATTACAATCACTAAAACAATATAAACATATTTATCTTAAATTCTATTAGTTAAAAAAATATAATTAACAAGTTATGTAGACTCGTCGCCAACACAACTAGGAAGCTCCTTCACAAATAAGTAACGAGGCATGACAATTATTAGAGAAATATGTAATTAGAGTTTTAGTGAAGTTGGGTTTGGCCCATTAGGGTTTCAAATTAGGGTTTATACACTACCTTTGGACTATACATATAGTCTTCATAGTAATACATTATACCTACGGGTTTTTCATTATTCTACATGGTATCAGAGCCTTAGGGTTCTGGTCATATTCTCTCCTCTCTCTTCCGTTGCCTCTCCTCCGCCGCTGCCGCCACTTACCTAGGTTGGCCGCCGCCGCCTCCCTTCTCCCAGTCTTCCCCCTTGTATGACGACTTTCTTTCTTTCTCTTACTCTCTCGTCCTGCTCCGGGGACGCATTGTATATAAATTCCTCTCTCCTCTTGCCGCCCCGCACCTCCTCCCTTGCCGCTGCTGTAGTCGTAGCTCTTAGCTCCTACCGCCGCCGCGCCTCCTGCTGCCGCCGCCGCACTCGCTGCACCTCCCTTTCTGCCGCCTCTCTCCTCTCTTGCCACCACGCCTCCTGCCGCCGCCGCTCCTTCTCTTGCCACTTTTCTTTCACAATGAGGGACACAAGCTAAAGCATCGTATAGTTACACTTTAGGTCAGCATTATACTTCTATCATACAACCATACAAGATACCACACAATATATAATAGTGATCACACCCCCATCACACTAAATATTACAACTTACATGTTTCACAGCCAATCAAATTTAAAAAAAAACAAAAAAATAAATAAACAACCTGCAGGAAAGATGGTATGAGTTGATTAAACAGTACAAACATGAAAACAGTTTTTTTTTCCAAGTATAAACATGACTAACTAGTATATATTTTTCTCGAAATAGCCCCTTCCAAATTTAGATAATTATATATATATATATATATATATATATATATATATATATGTGTGTGTGAAAAGTGAGTGTGTGGCTGTAGTGTATCTAACTTAGGTGTGGAACTAGCTAAAACTACGTCGTTTTGATTTAAAAGAAAAAAAGAAACAATCGAGGTCTGTTGTTTCACTCCATCATCGATCCTCCCCTGCGACAGTGCGACCCGACACTTCTCTCCTACGAAACCCTATATTCGACAGGTCTCTCCTACAATCGATTTTGAGTTCTGGTAATACCTCCATCACCGACGACATTCATTCTCCAAACAGGAGGTAATAAAACTCGAAATTCATATCTTATTTGCAAACTCGATTTTGCTGCTTCTAATTACCACTTGCTATTTCAATGAGCAGAATCATAATCAACAATCTGAAATGGCTACATACCTCCCGAACATCACCATCTCCATATATTCAGACTTTGATTTTGGCTATAGTATATCCCCATGTTATGAATCAAGTGGATTCCATTCACCTGTTGGTTTAAAATGTAGTAACAGGATGCATTCTTTAATTATTTGTTGCTTTGACTTATGTTTGCAAAACTTTTTCTTGATTTCACTTCTTGTTTGGCTAGTAGAATCAAGATTATATGGGTAATTTTGATCATTATATGACTTGATGACTAGTTTTAAAAAAAACGCACAGTAGGTGTTCGATAAAATGCTTGACCGAGTTGTTTGTAGATTTTCATTAAATTTTTTAAGTAGATGTTAATCCACAATACATATATGATCACTTGAGTCAGATTTCTACAATTGATTTGGTTTTATTGTGTCTTTTTTGGATTGCAGGTGATACAACTTATTTGTTACATTATGGAAGATTGTTGTTTCAACAAAACTCAATGACGAAGGGGTCGTAGATATGGTTTGCAGCTGTAAATTTGGGTTTTTTCTGCCGTTATAGTCGAGTTATTGAGATAGAGATGAAGATAAATGTACCTTGTTTCAACTTTGTTTCATTGTTGTATTGTTTGTAGTGCCTAGTGCTAAAGGGGTCATACTTTGTTTCTCTTGAGATGTTATCATCCAATGTACTGGTCATGTACAAATGTAATGTTTGAGATAATTCTGATTAAATGAATTTTGCTATTCTGTTAATAAAAATTGGAGTTTACGATGTTCATTTTGGAGTCCCCTGCTTGAGTAGTGGTACATAACTGTATGCCAACAGTAACATACATTGTGTTCCTGCCTTGTATATTTTTGGGTTTAGTTTTAAAAAATATACTAAACTTATTACTTTTTGCTATTGTATATACTCAATTCCTAAAACTATCATTTAATGTATCAAACTTTCCACCTTTACCATTTAATGGATTAGATTACTTTTTGAACAGGGAGCAGGTTTTATTTATTTTTTACATTCTTGATATACCACATGTGCTTCCACATCAGCCATCTATGCCAAGTCATATTTTTTAAATTATCATTATTATTATTATTACCTTCATCATCTCATATTCTCTTTCTTTTCATTTCGATCTTCAAAGTTGAATCATCCAAACTCAATATATTCATCATCAAACTTTCAAGAACATAATCTGATACATAGAAATGGTACCCTTAAACTCAATACATTTACATCTTCGAACTTCAGAGTTTCTACGGGAGGTTTTGAAAACATTAAGAAATCAAAACTTACAGCAAGAAATCAAAACCCATGAATCTCAGATCTAAAAATTTCATACATGGAACCGATCTGGAAACCGATGAAACTCACAGAAGAAATCAATTACGAGCCTAAATTAAAACTCACAGCAAGAAATTAAAATCCATGAAACTCACAACAAGAAATTGATTATGAGCCCATATCGATCTATGAAAACCCTAAACTTACCTTTGAAGACAGATCTGGAACAAAATCGAAACATTAAACTGTTGATGAAAACCCATCGATCTATGAAAAACCCAAGTCGGCGGAGAACCCTAAACAAGTCGCCGAGAACCTGAAGATCTGGAATCGTCGTTTGTTCGTTGCATGTTCGTCGCCGTCCCCTGTTCGCCGTCGTCGCCTGAGATGAACAATGGTGAAGAGCTGCTTTCGAAATTGTCGTCGTCGTCGCCGGAGAACCTGAAGATCTGGAATCGTCGTCGCCGTCCCCTGTTCGCCGTCGTCGCCTGAGATGAACAATTGTTCGCCGTCGTTGCCGGAGAACCCTAAATTGCATGTTCCCCGTCGTCGCCTGGTCGATGAGAAGAAATAGGTCGATGGAGAAGAAGGAGGTCAATGATGAAACCCAAATGTGTTCGTGACCGTTTTTCTCATTATTATTATTTTTTCTTTCTGCAGATCGATGAATGTGGACATTGAATCTGGGTAGATGTACATGATATGGAAATTATTATTATTATTATTAGAGTAAATTACAAAAATCGTCTCTGTGGTTTGTTAAAAGTAACACCTTTGGTTCTTTATAATCAAAAAGTACATAAATCGTCCCTGTGGTTAACATTTTGTAACACTTTCGGTCCTTTAATCTAACAGCCGTTTATTTCTCCGTTAAAGCCCCTCATGTGCCTTGCACATGAGGGTATTTTGGTCCTTCTACCACTAATCCATGTTTCCAAACAAGCTTTCACACTACTAACTCTTTTTCTCTCACACACACTCTCTCTCTCTCTCAGCTCTCAATGCATTTCCAGATGAAGAACATCATATCAACACCAACAAAATTTAATCAGAGATTTGTTTTATAATTTTCAGATGAAGAACAATAACAGATCAATAAAATACCAGATGAAGAACAATAACAGATCAATAAAATACCAGATGAAGAACAATAACAGATCAACTCCTAACCAAAAACCCAAAAGTGTGAATTTCCAGATAGAGAATTTCCAAAAACCTAAATGCGTAAATCACTAAATTTACCTAAATAGATTAACATACAAGAACCTGAAGACGATGAATACATTCACACTAGAACCTGAAAACGAGAAGAACACATTCTGATTTTGCTTAAAAACATATACGCCTCCAGATCTACAAGGAGCAAGTGACAAAGGGTAGTTGACTGAAGTATAAACCCCTATAATCCCAACTCGATCCGGATGAAGAACAACAAGTTCAATGTATTTCCACCTTACATCTGCTCGAAGGCATCAGTAGCAATGGAGAAAACCCTAGATCTACTCGATTGAGGGCAGGCACAAGTAGCGGTGGTAGCGGATCTGCTCGAAACCTAAATCCCAAGAAATCGCTGGTGGTAACAGATCTTCACATATGGACGATGGTGGTTGTGAAACAGGGGGCGGCGACCAGAGGGCGGCGAAGTGGTGGTTGTGGGTGATGATGATGATGGTGGTGGTGGCTGTGGGTGACGATGATGATGGTGGTGGCTGTTGGTGTCGAAACCAGAGAGAGAAAGAGTCGAGAGCAGGGAGAGAGACTAATAAAAGAGAGTTGGTAGGGTGCTTTTTAGCGTTTGGTTACAAGGATTAGTGGTAAAAAGACTAAAATACCCTCATGTGCAAGGCACATGAGGGGACCTTTAACAGAAAATTTAACGGACGTTTGTCTAAAGGACCAAATGTGTTACAAATTGTCAACCATAGGGACCAAAAGTGTTACAAAATGTCAACCACAAGGACAATTTCTGTATTTTTTGATTATAAAGAACCAAATGTGTTACTTTTTG
Source organism: Pulicaria dysenterica (assembly GCA_947179395.2). NCBI lineage: Eukaryota > Viridiplantae > Streptophyta > Magnoliopsida > Asterales > Asteraceae > Pulicaria > Pulicaria dysenterica. The sequence goes on from OX359296.1 coordinate 54,161,829, forward strand.
CAAACCACATGGACGATTTTTGTAATTTACTCTTATTATTATTATTATTATTATTATTATTATTATTATTATTATATTTTTATTTATTGTTTATATAAATAATTACATGTCATCACTTAAGTTTAATGTCATCTCACCAAAACCTGTGCCACATCATTGTAACCTGTTGAAGAGGTAACCAAGTGCATAAAATAGTAGTTTTAGAAAATTGGATACACTAAATGATAGTTTCGAGAATTGGGAATACACAATAGCAAAAAGTGACATGTTCGATACACTTTTTAAAACTAAACCCTATATTTTTTGGTAAAATACATGTTCTGACCTTCTTTACACATGTGGGAATTCCTAGCAATTTCGCAGCCAAAGCTAATGCTGCATCATGATAACCACTAAATACATCCACATACAAGCTACATTACTTTTCAACATTTTACATGATTAATGAACTTGCTGTAGAGTTTAGAAATTAATGAACTTGCTGCAGTGTTTAACTTCTTATAAACCAAGAACATAACCAATGACGCATTAATCCAAATTAACAGTAACAATTAACTAACATAACAATTAGCAGAAATTGATGAACATGTTGTTAACTTTAGGTCACGAGCTAAAGCCTCGTGATTTTGGTAATTAGCTCGTTGTACGAGCTTGTGACGCACCCATACTGCGTGCTCTAAAAGTGTATGGTACGATCATATAATTACACTTTAGGTCAACATGATACTTCTATCATACAACGATACATGTTATCACACAACATAGGATATGATCACATCCCATTGCACTAAGTGGTGAGAGTAGTTACCTCCCACGATACTCATCACATTGTCATGTCAGTTTTGCACTTCCACCACTCAGCTCGCTACACAAGTTCGTAGTGATAACCATTCACCACATCAAATTTTGGATCTCACATTTTTTTATTTACTTCACATTTAATGATGCTTAATAAAAATAAAATTATAAGTAAACATATATATTAAATGAAATATATCCAATACTTATTTATGAGACCAAGTAAAAAGGTAATTAAAATAACAGTTCAACTAAAAAGCATCTGAACCGGTAAAAGGAAAAAGGACAAATATGTAAAAATTATATAGGATTTTAACTATATAAAAAATTGGATCTTAGTGTGAAGCCTTATGACTTAATATCAGTGACACATCTAAAAAAACACGGTTTATATCAGGTAAACTAATGTCAAGTTGGATCTTAGTGTGAAGCCTTATGCTCAAGCTTTGAACCCTGGCGTGACGGCATGGTCAACCTCAAGCCTTGGCGGAGCCATGACGAAGCAAACACGGGCTTTTTAGAACCATGCTTAGGACTATACATTAAGTATGGACTATATTGAGCATTTCTCATGTTTCATAACCTACAAATTAAAATTTGAAAAATAAAAAATATATATACAACAAGAAGCAAGAAAGATGGTATGAATGTATTAATCAGAATAAAGATGACTAATGTGTTTCAAAACAACAAGTATAAAGACGACTAACTAGCATAAATTTTTCTTCAACTTTAGTCAATTATATTTATTTGTTGGATGATGTAGAAAAGCCAACTTTTAACTTGTTATACATATGGAAGTAACATGTTATAAGTAACTTGATACACTAAATAATAACCTATAATATTCAGTATATTTTTATGAGGATTTCGATACATAAAATAGCATAATCTATAAACCTATATATAATTTGGTGAATCAAACCCTTTTTACCTAGGAATTGCAACTAAGGTACCGGTTCGGCATCTCCGCCCCCGAACCCGATTTTAGAAACCATCCCTTTCCAGTCCCAATCCTCAGCGAGGATCTAGCATCATCGAAACTCCATTATGTATATATATGGATCCTACATAAGCCATTTTATCTAATATGTGTGTACAATACATTATGTTATTAAGATTTTTCGCTACGTTATCTGGACTCTTAGAAGTTAAGTAAAGGGATATGTGCAATATACCCTCAAAATAACTCTTCGTAATTCTTAAATCACACGCTCACATACCAACACGATTCTTCACCCATGAGGAATGATCTATTTTATTTGACTAATGGGGCCAACAAACAATTAACAATAATAAATCAAAAACCATGTAAAGCAATCGAAATAATAAATAAATAAAAAGTCTAATCTTTTATCCAAAATGTCTGGCGATCTTCAATCATTTATGAGCTTCAATATAATTACGAGGAGCAAGTATTGTAGATGTTTCAATATTGAGCGGCTTGGTCAAACCTATTATATTTCTATCTTCTTCTTTTTACAAATAGAGATTTTTTTTCTTATTTTATTGTTTTTAAAAGTTTGTTTAAAAAAATCAATAAAAGACCTGATGGGGGGGGGGGGGGTTGCCACCATATGGCACAGGGTTGTGGCATAACTACCACCAGCATGGTACTCGGTTCCTTTGTACAAACATTTTGCAATCTGAATTCCTGTGTATATTTCGATTTCTATATTGTACATCTGCTGTGTTTTTTGCTATTGCTATAAACCATGCCTAAACCAACGAACTATGATCGATTTCTACCCCCCCAATTCGACCCCATGAACAGATCGAAGAAAACCACGTTGCAGATCAAAGAAACTTGCGATCTACAGCATGTCCCATGAGCACCCCTTCGCAGAACACTTTTCAAACAAAAACATATTATAGGGACTAGATTTCTAGAACTTCAAGGCTGGGGATATCGAACAATTCAAAGAAGATCTCGAAGAAGGATTGGACTGGGACGCAGAAAAGGTTTTCAGATGAAGGAAAATTGATCAGAAACAAGAACAACTATGTTGGTTTTTGGAATACAAAAGAAGAATTATGATACAAATTCACAGCAAACTAATTGAATTGCATGGAAAATCTTTTGAAAGATTGCAATTTGGGTGGAGAAATTGGAGAAACAAGGAATCGAAAGACTACATGCTACAGTGTCATGAACATGGGCATTATGCTTGGCATTGCCCGATGAAAAAGTCAAGTCTCGTTAGTAAAACCTTTGATTTAACTTCGACACGTGGATTTTGGAGAGACATCACCAACTCTTGATCGAATACTCATTAAATGTGACTATTTGGTCAAAGGAACGGAAGGAAAGTCGTGGAATTCGATATGGTATGTTAACTCCACTGTCTCAAAGCACATGATATGTAACCATGTTCTTTTCACTAGTTATAAACAAGGTCACACAATTAATAGAGAGGGTGACCTAGAAATCTCGATACATGGTTATGGACAAGTTGAGCTTAAAACAAAAGAAGCCATTTATGAAATAGCACACGTTGGTTACGCTCCAATTTTAAATGTTGATATTTTGAGCGTTAATCAACTTGTGCAACAAGGGTTCGAGATTGACTTTGAAGATGATGGTTTTTATGTAATCTCTCATATAAATTATGAGCATTACAAGAAAGAGAATGAAGATGTGATAGACATTGGCGGGAAGAAAGTTTATTTGAAGGTAGAAAGCTATGATGATTTTATATCCTTTGTGAAAATGGCAAGTGACAGATCAGATTGTTGCATGTCATGGAAAGTTGTTTGATAAGAAATTTCAAGACGCGATAAAATGGTTTCACGAAAAGAAGGAAGGGAATGAACTTGCTTTACCACCGAATTTCAAAGGTATCGATGTTTCTTTGTTTGCTCTTTATAAATTGATAGCCAGTTGTGGAGAACACGAATCATTTATGAGGATCGAAAAATGGATGATATGGCTATGCGATTTGGTTACCCAGATGCCTTTGGAGATGCGTTTCAAGACATATACAATTGGTATTTGTTGTATCCTCTAGAATTCTACACATTTGGAACGAGAAGGATCAACCAACAGGCGAGCTTGTTTGGAGATGGTCTCAGAGACCTCGGTTTCATGGGCAATAGTTGCCAAATTGTTGATGGATTTGCAAAAGCTTCCGAGGTTGAAGATAATGCAAAGGAAGAAGAGGATGATGGATAACCAAGCATCGAGGAGCACTACGACACAAGCAAAGAAGTTGAGGACCAAGAGGAAGATGATGACTATGTCATCATAGCTTGAAGATCTTTGAAGAATTTACTATTTAATGATATGATAATTAAGGGGAGAATGTTGGACCTCCCAATTATCAAGATCATTAAAGTTTTAGTTTATAAGTTAATTAAGTACATTATGACATTTTATTATGTATCTAGATATTATCCTAGGTATGAACAAGTGTGTGTACACATTAAAAGGAAGGGGGAGAGCTGCCACCGTGGCACAGGCCCTATGGCATAACTGCCACCAACTGCTGCCAGCATGGCAGGTGGTTACCGGCCAACCACCACCACCCCTTGCCTATAAATATGTTCTTCCTGTGTACAAACATTTTGCAATCTGAATTCCTGTGTATATTTTGATTTCTTTATTGTACATCTGCTATGTTTTTTGTTGTTACTATAAATCATGCCTAAACCTAACGGGAAAAAGAGAAATAAAGAAAATGGAAGATGTGAAAGATAACGGACATGTAACATGTTGTCTAAACTCTAACGTAAACTATTTGCTCCAACCACTTCCTCGGCTGTAGAAGCCAAGTTATGATTAGCAGACCAGTAATTGTGACCTTGATGGCCTGATGAGGCACTTTGAATGGAAATTCAGCCTGTCCACTTAATTGCAACAGAAACTGTGAAGGCCACCAAGAATGACTCTATGAGCAGAACCACGCATAATCACACTTTTTCCAAATGATCCTCGTGGGTAGTAGTTAATCAACACGCAACAGAGATAGCCCATTGCCATTCTTGCTGCTAGATTAACAATGCAGACAATGTTACCAAACAAAGGGGAAGGCATGATTCTATTAGTGTTGTCTTCTGTTCCAAACACGCCCCAAGATCATATGTAGAGTACCAAACATGGCAAAAAAAAGGGTATCTGGTGCAGCAGTGCTGCAAATTGTTTGTACCTTCATTTTAAATACATGGATGTAGTTGTTTTTGGTCTCTGTGGATCTATTTTCTTGTATCAATTTGAGCCGCCTCCTCAAACTTGTTCAGGTTAAACTATATCCCCTGTTTAAACTGTCAACTCTTTGTGCTATATCAAAAATCAGAAAATATTAAATACCCAGTATTCAGAAAAATATAACACATAAAAAGGGTTGCTGATTCTTTGATTTTTCCATACATATTTATTTACTTGTTGTATCTTACGTGCAGAACGGATTAATGATGTGATGGACAAGTAATTGACTACCGAACAATGAATGACCAGGTTTACAACTGAATAAGATTCGACATCTCGACATACAAAAAGCTTCTGCATTCAGAAGACATCCCAAAAAAACCACAGCAAAGACAAAGCTTACACCATATCAAATTATGAAAGAGTAGTTTCTTGACTTGGAATGTCAATTCCAATTCATGTTTTATGAACTTATATAAATTGCTTATGGATTTGTTTTTTTGAATTTTTTTTGTTCTTATTATGTTGTAAGATTGGAAGGCTTGTGTTTCTGCATACTAACGGATACGTGATTGTGTTTCAAACTTCAATCCATGGGTTAACGCGTATTTTATGTTTTGAATCATTACTATAAAGTGTAAACCATTGTTATGATCCAATTCCAGAATTCAATTATGAATTGAAGAATTAGTGCAAACAACCAGAATTCCTAGTTGGAAGAATAGGAATTGAAGGAGGATTGCAAGTAAGGTTCCATTGAATGTATGAACTGAGTTTAGAGAGAGATTACAATTTGTCTAACTGCTTCCCAATACTCTCCTATACTAACTACTTATACTTGAACTAACTAACCCACGTGATATGTTTGTGATATGCTATACATGTACATATATTTTGGGTTATAACAATCCATCCCCCTTAAGAGATTCTTGTCCTCAAGAATCCTTATTGGATCCAAGAACTCAATTTATGTCTTCATGCAACTTGCAAGCAACCTTTCAATTAACTTCATCTTTGTTACTTGATTAGCTATGTCAAACCACTGCAATCTGTTAAGATCTTTCAGAACTTGAGCATAAGATATAATACTCAATCGAATTAAGTATTCTCGTACACTCACCCTTATTTTTTCCTTCCATGGGCTTGCTTCAACTTTTCTAATATATTCAACACCCATTTGTAAGTTGATCTTAGAATCATTTTCATTTTCTTTTCCAATTTTATCACAACCTTTACAAAGCTTGGATGCACCAAAATAGCCACCATTATTTTCACAATCTGTTGCATCACCTTGAATACTGCAATCATTTTCAGTTTCCATTGCAATTGGAAATTGAACTTCAATGTTGACAGCCTCCAAAAATAAACTTGTAACATTAGGAGCATCTTCTAAACAATTAACCAACTCTATTTGATTCTCATTCTTGTCATAAAAAGATGAGGCTTCTTTTGGCATGTCACTATGATAGGCTTCACAACCCATGTTACCAACTTCATGTTTGACACCCTTAAGTGATATTTCTCCCCTAAAATCTGTACTTGATATTCGATTTTCTTGATCAAGCAACTCAGCTTTTCCATTGATAGGTTCAGCAAACTCATCAAAAATCATCAAACGAATGTTGTTCTCAACTTTTCTCGACCTTTCGGAACTTGGAAAACATGAAAATGGTAACTTAGATTTCATCTTTCCCAAATCGTTTGTTGATTCTTGCAGCATAGCTAAACAGTAAGCATCGTAGAGATTTTGGGGTTTGAACATGCTAACTTTTTCCTTAATATTCGGTTGTAACCCCCAAATGAAGAGTCTTACTTTATACATCTCATCCAAATCTCTATTCCTAAATATGGAATTGAATGCATCGTAGTATTCTTTAACGGTGGTTTCTTGTTTAAGAATTTTTCTTTGTGACATTTCCTCAAACAGTTGATGTGCGCTTTTATCTTCCTTACCATTATCTTCATTTTCTTTTCTTTTTACTTCGGAAATGACTTGGTAATCGAAATCTTTAACCCTTATAGACCCCAAATCCTTCCAAAGATGCAAAGAAGAACTAAAATTTCCAGGATGATAACTTGAAAACTGAAATTTATTACCTGGGTTTTCTTGAGTTTCTTCATGTACCTTGTTGTTCAGATCTGGGTATCCTCTGTATGACTTCAGAATTTCACTACCAAGGAATGGCTGGTTGAGACAAACTCCATCAACAGATTGTTTAATTTTCACCACTGAGGTGCTTAGTTCTGCCAATTGTTTACCCAGGTCTGCCATCGATGATTGAATCGCAGATGCAATGGATTTTGTGATTAATTTCTTCACGCCTTCATCCAAAGCCGTGTTTATAGTAGTATTCGCCATTGTTGTGCTTGATTATAGAAACTGAAATCAATTTGAGTGCCAAGAAAGTAAGTTTTCTGCCATGATTATTGTTGTTCTTGCATTTGCCATGATCGAATCTTGCTACAAAAAAATGGTCAGAATCGAATGCTTTGATACCAATTGTTATGATCCAATTCCAGAATTCAATTATGAATTGAAGAATTAGTGCAAACAACCAGAATTCCTAGTTGGAAGAATAGGAATTGAAGAAGGATTGCAAGTAAGGTTCTGATAGAAACTTGATAACAGAGAAAACAATTGTAAGATAGGAGGTAATTTGTATTGAAGAAATCAGATGAGAACCAAGGTGGTATCTCACTGCCCAAGCACCAAGGCCGATTACAATACTGTAAACTGAATAAAAGATGACATGCCCTACCACCCTCCACAGGAGGGGAATAAATAATAATTAAGATACGCCTTCTAACAAACTAACCGACACAGACCTCACCCTCCCACACGGGGGCCTCTCCTGCGTGTGTAGACAATTACAATTTGTCTAACTGCTTCCCAATACTCTCCTATACTAACTACTTATACTTGAACTAACTAACCCACGTGATATGTTTGTGATATGCTATACATGTACATATATTTTGGGTTATACCCAAAGTTGATAAACGGCTGCCATTTCTTTATTAGGTTTTGCTGCTAGTGATGATGCAGAATTGAAATTGATCTTACTTGATTGGTTAAAGTTGGGAGCGTTTGATGAAACAGAAATACTTTGGCATGACCTGATACAAAAAAAAAATGTATCATTAGCAAATTCATTCCTATCAATTTTAACATATCATAGTTAGGTAAACTAGTATGAGACCATGCTATTCAAATAGTCATGCATCAATGTCCGCAACTTACATCGTTTCTGTTTTTGGCATCATGTTTTTATAATCTTTATATTTTCTCTATTACGGGATGCAAATGTGGTGTGTCAACAATGTTATCATATGCTATTGCCATTTGTATATCTCAACTTGTGTTGCTACTTGCTAATTTTTTTGCTTTCAAAAAATACTTTTTATTTAATTTTTAGGAAAAATGACTTATTTATGCAAATATAGTTCACACTTAATACCAATCTATGCAAGTACCTCTACTTTTTACTAATTTATGCAAATATGTTTCATATTCATACCAATTTATGCAAATTATGACCTGAACAAAAGGTTTCAGATGGATCTTTATTCTACTTAATTGGGGTGTAAACAAGGTAAATAATGGTTTAACCATCCAAGTTTAAGATCAGAATACAAACGTAGAAATCGCAAAACTGTTGCTGATGCAAAACTTTAGTTAATCCACAACAAACATAAGTCAACTGAAAAAACATTCAAATCAACAAAAAGTACTAAAATCATATGCTAAGTTAGGGTTGACAGATGGTAGAAGCAGGAAATCACCTGCATTTAGATGGATCAAAATTGCAAAATCGAAGTAAAGATGCAGACTTGTGTTCGATATTGAAGTAAGGATGAAAAGGAGTTCCTAGTGAAATCGCCTACGTACGACTTGAGTGGGCAAGTTAGGGTTTGCAGATGGTTGAAACAGGAAACTGTGGGAGATACAAAGAGACTTGAGCTTCTGCACATTTAACTTGGTCTCTTTTCAACAGGTAAGACAAACAGACTTCCATTCGATCTTTATGTAATACCTGCCAAGTGAAACGAGGTTGAGCTGGTGACCAGCAACCTTTTGTTCAGGTAAAAAGTCGTATAAATTGATATGAATATGAAACATAATTGTATAGATTGATAAAAAAAATAAAGATAGTTGCATATATTGGTATAAGTATGAAAGAAAGTTGCATAAATAAGCTATTTCCCCTAATTGGTATAAAAAAGGTGTACATTTTTTTAAGTTACATGAACCCAAGTTCTTTAACTTGGGCGAACTAATGACAAAAGGGGAGAGGAGCCGCTGCAATAGAGTTCAACTAACCTCATTTTGTAGCTTCGAATTGATAACTGTTGAACAGCGGTTGCGTGTCAAAATAACTGTTTGATTATTACTTTTGGAAAGTGTCTAGCATGATCAAATAGATTATTCAGGCATCGAAACTCTTTCTCATCCCCTGTTTCTGACACAAACTTTGGTAGAATTTAAAGGATTTTGACGAGGTTTGAAGACAGTCACTTGCACATGAAGCAGTGGTGACTATGGTGTTTCTAAGTCCTCGTTGCTCTGGTCCTGAACAACAACAAATGAATTCAAATTGATAAACAGAATTCATGATCTTTTGTCATAATGTTGCCCAGGAACACAGAAGAAAGAAGTGCAAGGCAGCATGCATGTTCATGTGTACAAGAGATATGCGATAATCATAAATTCAGCATATAACAGCTTATGTTTCCTAGACAGTATAAATTTAGTTATGCGTCTCTAGGAGCCAGACAAGCGATCCTATACAACCGGAAAAAAAGCATATGTGATTGTTTTACTTCCTGTTGGGTTCAGAGAGGTTTAGGATGTACCCAAGCCTTAATAAGATACAAAACAACAAAATCATAGAGGGATGTTAATGTTAGCATACTAACCAAGTGGTTAACAAGCACATAGATTGAAGCTAGAACATCCATCGTTCAGATTCCTAATATCATTGTAATGACAACCCAACATCCCATAACTGACATGTCAAGCCAATGAACGTGATATGCTAAATGTATAACATCAAGGCTTAAAACATCATATTCGTCTATATAACATCAAAACAACAAACCAACATTAATTAGTAGCCCAGAGAACAAAAGCCCAAAAGCATCATCTACATAACCCAAAGGCCAAGCCCAACGGCAATCAACAAAATCAAATAGGTAACCTCATATAGAAACAGCATACTACCTTATATAATCTCCACACAGTTAATACCTACAGGTAGAACTAATGCAGTTATTTAGAGGCCGAGGGTTTTATTATAGTAGTTTCACAAAAACGGCCTAGGAGAACCTATACACAAAGAAACAAATCAGAGACCGGTAAAAGATATGACTTGAGTGGGCAAGTTGGGTTTGCAGATGGTTGAAATAGGAAACTGTGGGAGATATGAAGAGACTTGAGCTTCTGCACATTTAACTTGGTCTCTTTTTAACAGGTAAGACGAACAACAACAAACAGGAAGCAGTGGTGACTATGCTGTTTCTTTATCCTCGTCGCTCTAGTCCTGAACAACAACAAATGAATTCAATCTATAAACAGAATTCATGATTTTTTTCAAAATGTTGCAAAGGTACACAGAAGAAAGAAGTGCAAGGCAGCAAGCATGTTCATGTGTACAAGAGATATGAGATAATCATAAATTCAGCATATAATGTTTCGTAGACAGTATAAATTTAGTTATGCGTCTCTAGGAGCCAGACAAGCGATCATATACAAACGAAAAAAAAAGCATATGTGATTATTTTACTTCTTGTTGGGTTCAAACGGGTTTAGAATGTACTCAAGCCTAATTAAGATACAAAACAACAAAGTCATGTAGGGATGCTCATGTTAGCATACTAACCAAGTGGTTAACAAGCACATAGATGGAAGCTAGAACCTCCATCGTTCAGATTCCTAATATCATTGTAAGGACAACCCGACATCCCATAACTGACATGTCAAGCCATAAGGTAATGTATGCAATCCAATGTACCTCATATGCTAAATGTATAACATCGAGGCTTAAAACATCATATTCGTCTATATAACATCAAAACATCAAACCAAGGTGGCATTAGTCCAGATAACAAAAGGCCAGAAGCATCATTCATATAAACCAGAGGGCAAGCCCAATGGCAATCTACAAATCAATTGGTTAACCTCATACAGAAACAACCTACTCCCTTAAATAATCTCTAATACCATAATGTGACTCTATTGGTAGCTCAGGCCTTAGTACCAACATCTTCAAGGACTCATGGTTTACAAACATCAATTCATGACCGACCAATGTAAATGTGGATGCTAGTATGTTATAAAGCCTACAAATCAATCTCCAATGACCCTCATAACAAATAAAGGAATCATCACCAACAAATGCACACGAGACTAAAAGGCAAACTACAATATCATTAGTAACCTCTGATATTTTTGGAACATTTATACCGAAAACGAATATCGGTCCAAACATAAAAAGCATGAGCTATCATTATCCAACATATCCTTCACTTCCATGATGATCATCAACAAAAATACAAAGTGGGGAAGATCACAATCATTTTGAAGAAGACAGAGGAGTTAACATCTTGCTAACACAAGTACCTACAGGTAGAACTAATGCAATTATGTTCGACACTTTAGAGGCCGAGGGTTTTATTATAGTAGTTTCACAAAAACGGGCAAGGAGAACCTATACACAAAGAAACAAATCAGAGACCGGTGAAGATCCCACCAAAATATTAGATACTGATAATCAAAGATAGAACAAGTATGCTAACGATGCCACCAAAATACACATAGAACCAATCCTTCCCAAGCGAACGATAATCACATAAACGGAAATACCATCAACAGCTGTAGCAGCAGAAATGACATGTTCGCCTGCTGTAGCCAAGCCATAGATAAGGAGACTAGTAACAGCAACCATGATGGCCCGAGGATGCGTTTGGAAAGGGAATCCAGTTTCGCCCTGCGACTTGATTTGGGCAAGAGCAATTAAAGCAGCAATTATAAAGCTAAGTGCTGATCTAGGCAACAACTCGGCTTCTTCGGCAGTGAATACTCGGGGGAAATAGTGAGTCCACAGGCGGCTGAGAGATCCCTTCAGACCGCCAACTGCTACTACCAATAGATAAAAGATGTCAGAGAGTGTGGTAAAGAAAAAACCGGCGGTGAAAAAAGGGTGCTGATCGGTTTCTGCGGGTTCCACATCGACGACGACGATGATTTGTTCACCAACGGGATTAGTATTATCCACCATCGTTGGGAGAGGAGTTGGTAGGTGACGCTGACAAAAGGGGTTTACTCGAAAATGTATTTATAGCATCTTAGGAGTTAGGAGCAAGGTAGTTAAACTGGACTGGATTTGGACAGAGAACTCCTCCACTCATGACCTGGTCTGCCAATCGGTGACGTGGGCTCCTATCATTGGTAAGTTTGTAACTTTATAGAATGGTGAGCACGAAACCTTTCCACAGGAGGCAGATTAACTCTCATATCGGCAGTTTAGGTAGTTACTTCTTCTCCTCATTCAAAGCTACAGCCAAGGGGATCAAGAAACTGGAAAGTTTGAGATCTAAATTCTTTTGGGGTGCAAACTAGGCCTCAAACAAAATAGAATGGGTTTCGTGGAGTCAGGTGCTAAACGAAAAAACAGTCTGGAGGTCTTGAAATTGGCAGCTTAAAGTCTTTTAATCTTGCCTTGCTTTCAAAATGGTGGTGGAAATTCAAAGTAGAACATAATGCATTGTGGAAAAGGGTCATTGAAGCGATACATGGAGCTGATGGAGACTAAAATAGTGCAAACCCAAAAGGGAAAGGGACAGGTCTGTGAAGAAATATCGCTAAAGTTTATAAAGAGTAAGAGAAAGTAAATATAATGTTAGCCTGTTGGTTTCAGCTTCAACCGACGACTACTTCGCAACTTGGATCAATTAAATGGGCACTTGAACCATCATGTATGTTTACCGTCTCCTCCATTAAGAGAGCTTTCGATAATCTCGTTCTCAAAAAAAGCGACAATTGGTGTTTTAAATGGAACAACTGGGTACGAAGTAAAGTATGTATCAATGCATGGCGATTATCTCATAGAAGATTAATGGCCACTAAAATTAACTAGCAAAAAAGAGGAGTTATCATGTTGTCTACTGCCTGCGCATTATGTAATGACTCTGATGAAACTGAGGACCATCCTTTTTCATGCCGCCCAATATCCAACAGAATACTTCGGAATATTGGAACATGGTGGGGAACGGATAGTGCGCAAATCAGTGGACGGCCTGTTCGAATGGGGAATCAAACCGGGTTTCAAAGGATATACCCTAAAGGCGTTCACTGCAGTTATTTAAACATATTTGTGGTTTGTTTGGAGACTTCGAAACAGTAAAATCTTCCCCAGATCAGAAAGAGCCAACAGCAGCTTGATTACTAGCCAAATACAAGCATATTCCTTTTTTGGATTAAAAATAGGGACAAAAATTGCAATTTAGTTAACAAGTGGGGAGATTGGTGTCTTAATCCTCAATTGTGCTTCTAATAATGTTATTTGTACTTGAATTCAAGCACCTTGCTGGATTTGTTTTAATATAATTACGTGGTTGCTTGTTCGGGGTGATGGTCATGCCGAAGCTCTAGTTAAGTAACTTTTCGTTATTAAAAAAAACCTACATTACTTTTATGCCATTCCGTTGTAAAAGAGTTAATGTCAGAAATGGTCCTTTGACTAATTATGTATTGCAAGTTTAGTTCTTTTCTTTTCAAAAAGTTACAAGTATCATCTTTTAACTATTATCTAGTTGCATACATAATCCTTTGTAATGTTTTCAGTTAACTTGGATAGTTAACTTTTTCAAATTAACCATTTAATTACTCTTAAATTCATTTTTATTAATTTTATTAACAATAAAGTAATTATTATTATTATAATTGTTATTAATTAATCCCCTTTTTTCTACCACCCGCCTTCCCTTCCCAACCCTCATTTATATGTCATTCCCTCCACAAACGCACCACACCAAACCACTACCTTGCCGGAGAAAACCACCGCCATACTACCCCTTGAGAAAAACACTACCTCACCCATCATCTCCCCTCAATCTCTCTGCCCTAACCATTGCCACCTACCAACAATCTCTATCTTGAATCAAAATAGTGAAAACCCTAAATCTAAATAATCTATTCTTGAAGCATAATTTGTTCTGGAAACACGATGTGTTTGTTTATGTGGCAATGATCTTGGTGGTGGTGGTGGTGTGTGTATGATTTACCTCTTTAACCCCAAATCTAGGGTTTCGAAGTTTTGTTGCTTCAATCTCTCTCACACTCTCTCAATTCAGATGATACAAGCAATGGCAAGGAACGGCGATTATAACTAGAGTGTGTGTGTGTGTGTGTGCGCGTGTTCTTGGTGACGTTAGTGATGGCAGTGGCGGAGATGGCGGCGGTGATGGCAGCGGCGGAGGTGGTAGTGGTGATGGAGATGGCAGAGATGGAGGTGGGCGGTGGGCGGTGGGCGGTGGCAGTGGAGGTGTGTGTTTAGGAAGAGATAGAGAGGGGGAGGGATAGAGGTGTGTGTATGTGTGTGTGTGTGTGTGTTTATGTGTTCTTAGTGACGGTGGTTATAGCATAGGCGAAGGTGTGCGGTGGCAGTGGTGGTTAGAGGTGTAGGCGGTGAAGCATGTATTCGGGATAGTCAAAGGACCATATGTGCAATTAACTCTAAAATAAATATATCGGACCATGTAGAAACATAATACGAATAAATAATAGAAAACGATAATAACAAGATTTAACATAGAAAAACCCTTTACGGGAAAAAACCATGGGCACAAACGATGATATCACTATATGGGAAAATATAAGGAGGGTGTAATCAAAACATAACTTAAAACCGCGAATAACAAAGAAAAGCTAGCAAGCTATAAACTTAGTTATTGTCATATAAAGACGATGACATACAAAAGAAAACCAAGCAATATATCAAATCTCTCTCTGCCTGTAAACCTAGCCACCAAAAATAATAAAAAATTGGATAAAATATGAAGTGATTTTTTTTATTTTCTTTCAAAATCTTCTTACTTTGGGAGGGTAATTTTTCTTATAAAATTCTTTCATTTCTGTAACATCCAAGATTTTGAATTCCCTAATGAATAATTTGATAATTAATAATGCATTAGTAATCTAAAATATAGGTTGCTTACTTGATGATAAGAGGCGTTTTATTTTTAACCTGAGGGGTTAAGGCTGTCAAATTATAACTCATGTAGTCTACTAGTCTAGGGACCAGTTTGCAATTAATCCAGACTTGTTAATATGTATACAGATATCGTAGTTGCTTTGACTTTTGTTGCTATTCAACACACACACATACAGACATAAGCATACATACGTATATATTCAAGCTTGGCTGCCCACTCTTTACATTCGAATTTGAAGCAAGGAAAACAAAGTTTTAGCATCTGGAATGGGTATATTAGATCACTAAGGTATGATTTATTGATTGGTTTTATGATTTTAGTGGGCTTAGGATGATTTAATGGTTGAATCATTGATAGAGATGAGTAGTTTATGTTTCTTGTTGTTATATTGATATTTCTTGAGGTCATAGAGCTATAAACAAGTGTTGGAAATCGGCAAATTGTTACTGCAATTCATAAGGCACGCGCATACCCAAGGAGGGTACGGACATGTTTAGCGTCCCATGGCAAACCCTAGTTTCTGGGGTACGGGCGTGCTCAGGAACAAGCGTACATATATAAGGTACGAGCGTGTCTGCAGGTACGTCCTTGTCTGCAGAGATCAAGAATGGATCTGAAAGCGAAACACGGGCGTGTCTTTGCTCTGACCACCTTTCATTGGACCAACAGTGGTTGTTTGTTGATGTTACATTGTTTGTAGGGGATAAGTGTTGACGTGTTCGCTGTTATGCAACTCATATAGCTTTGTTACACATATATAACTGATTGCTGAGGTGAGTTTACTAAACTCTGATTCATATGTGCAATATATGTTATACGTTGCAATGTGTGTGATATGATCGAGAGGATCATAATATATGTGGGGTAGCATATGGTTTCGTGTGGTAATAGACTACAAGCAGCAACTAGCCTAGTGGAGCGTTGCTAAGATGGTGCAGTACTGTATCCATGATGATGTGTGATATTAATATATGTTTATGCATGTGTATATATGATTTAAAGTTTAGCATCCCCACTAAGCTCTTGTAGCTTACAAATACTGTAGTTATGTTTTACAGGTCGCGATGGACCCGATTTAATTGTTGGTTGTTTTAAATCCGTTTTGTAACTTAACATCTCTTTTTGCTATAATTTGAAACACTTTATGTGATTATTCTGTTTTGTGACTATGGTTATGTAACCAACAATAGCTTCTGTTGATCTTTGTAAATGATGTTTAATATAATGGTGTTTTATGTAACTATTACTATGTTGGAAATTATGGAGTTACAATTTCTCTCCTAAAAAACTTTTCGGGCTATAAAATGTAGCAAAACATCGGAGTCTTCCAATGTACGTGTTGAGGGTACTGATGGAGATGATAATGAAGTCAAGACCGAGGAGCCTCAACGTCCCACTGGGAGGGACAAAGCAAAAAAGGGCACAATCGAGTTCTGGAAGAATGGGCGTGAGTGGGTCTACTTCGGAGGGTACCGTAAACACCTTGTTGACCCAATTAAGCACTTACAATCAACAAATTGATTCTTTTACTACTTACAAGATTAAAAAACTTGAGATGGAGGAACGAGCATTGAAGATAAAAGAGGATGCCCTATTGCAAAAAGTCTACGAGTTTCTAATGAGCTCGCACGAGCACCTTACGGGAGAGCTTTTGAAAATTACGAAGGCGAAAAAGGAGGCTATAAAACGAAAGTTGAAGGAATTTTACAAATCCTAAATGTAATCGTTTTTTTTATGTCGTGGAATTTTATTTTTTTAGAAGAGTAGTATTTTTTATTGTCTTTGAATGATTTTTAGGGTTATAATCTTTTTTTTTAATGGAATGAAATGATAATTTAATTATGAATTTTATTTTATTATATAATTAAATGTATTTAAAAAGGAATTAAAAAATCAGAGAAAAAAGTTGGGAAAGATAGGGTGTAGTACTTTACCTGAGGGTAGAAAAAGAGTTTGAGAGAGAAAAACTAATATAATACACATGTTATAGCAGAATATACAGTATTCAGAGAGTGTATTACTCATGATTTAAATATGGTAGTACTTAACTTGATGGTACAAAACATGTCAAGATATCATAAAGAAAAATAAAATAATGATTGTTAATTATTTATAGTTTAAAAAGAGATATTCTTTCACTTATAAAATTAATTTATTTACAAAAAATCCAATATCTTTAAAAGTATATTATTATATTATGATAATAAAACTTA
The DNA here is from genome assembly GCA_947179395.2 of Pulicaria dysenterica. Lineage (NCBI taxonomy): Eukaryota > Viridiplantae > Streptophyta > Magnoliopsida > Asterales > Asteraceae > Pulicaria > Pulicaria dysenterica. The sequence continues at coordinate 54,179,196 of OX359296.1, forward strand.
GATTTTTTTTAAATGAATCAATTTTACGAGTCAAATACAAAATACGTTGCAAAATAATTGCACTTGGGAGACCATTAACATATCAATACGGCAATACCTGTCGTCAACGGTAAAACGCTAGAGAAAGTAATGGCGACGGGGAGCGAAGTATCGGCGGCGAAGATAGTATGGAACGAGAGACAACGAAGGTTTGAAACAGAAGACAAACAAGCATACTTGCAGTACGAGCTCAGAAACGCTGGAAAAGTCATGGATATTATTCACACCTTCGTTCCCTCAAGCAAGAGAGGATTAGGGTTAGCTTCACATCTCTCTGTTGCCGCCTTTAATCACGCTCAATCCAATTCTTTATCCGTTATCCCTACCTGCTCTTACATCTCGGTAAGCTCCATCTCCCTCCTTCCTCAATTCCCTACATCAATCTTACCCTACGTAACAGAAGCAACAAATTCGATTTGAAATTTGTTTAATATGACCTAAACAACAGTAGTTTATGCTTCTTCTTTTAAAAAATGAGATTGTTAGGAGTTCTACTAGAGGGATTTGTGTAGCTTACATGTTATCGATGTTATACAAGAAATTAGGATGATTTATCTGGGTGATTGTATTTAGGAATCTCATAAACTGGACAATTATGGATAACTATCGTTGATGGAGATTAAACAGAAGTGAAGAACAACTTGTTAATCGATTAGGCTTTTTTATTCTTTAAGTTGAAAACTCTATATGATCTACCAGTTATAGATGGAAATCATTGACAAAGATTACATAAGAACGAATTAGTTTTTTATTTTTTTTTATTGATAGAATGTCTGTCCTTTCGGTTCTTGACCTTAAGGCTTAAACCTCGACAACAATTGGTTGGCTTTGTTTACTTTGATCTTGAAGCATCTATGCATCCTTTGATCTTTTGCATTTGTGAGTTATATACTTATAGACAAAAGTTCATGCGAGAACCATTGTTAATGCGAGAACCGCGAGAACCAATCCGAGCCGTCCAATTCTCCCTACTTCTATGTATTGCCCACCAATGAATTCCTCACATGCACTCTGCCACACTCTATCCCCTCCACGCTCTCCATCCATGAACTTCCCATATCTAAGGAACGGTTGAGATTGGTTCTCGCAGTTCTCGCATTAACAATGGTTCTCGCATGAACCCTCCCCTATACTTATATTTACACGGGGGGGCTAGTTGTGAGACGTAGAGAAACCAATAAGCTAATTCTTTGTGACCAAAGATCATAAGTTCAATAAACAAAAAACTTTTTAAAATGCAAAAAGAAAAAAAGAAATTGTTATCACACATTTTATTTTTGAAATGAAATCATGTATGCCGAGCTCCCTACCCTCCCGGTGACGTATTTGGTTTTTGTTGTAAGTTAAGTGAAGTTAGTGTATTTTAATTCATGTGGCAGGACACATTTATACCCAGAAATCCATCTTGGAAGGCTGTATTGTTCTCTGAAGATCTCAAATCTAGCATTTGAAGCTTGCAGTTGATCTAGTGTTTTTGGCATTGCTTGGTTAATGACTTGGTGTTGTAGATAATAATCATACTCTGGCTGTGTTGAATAAGCCAATGACCATATGTTTGTAGCACACTCAGACTTTACTTTGCTGGAGAGATGCTCAGATATCGTGTATAATAAGTTTACTGCTCTCATGTTTCCAGCATATAAATTAATTTCTAGCACATATATCTCATGAATATATATTGAACTTTGCATTAATCTGAAATTGTTAATACATTGGTATTCAGTTCTACCAAACTTGTGTAATTGTGGATATTTTAGAAGTATATGTTGATGGTGAGTATCTTTAGGACCCAGATGGTCAAGAAACTGTGTTTTTACAGACCTCTGACAAATAGTATGTCGTTTAAGGTTGAGTTATGGGTTCGAGCTGTACTAAATGGCGTCATAAATATATTAAAAAATACAAAAAATAGTTAAAAATTATAAATATTTTCAAAAAGATTGCATAGTTCAAGATTTTTCTATGTTAATCATAGAAAACAGAGAAATTTAAGCATCTATTATCCATATTTGTCATAAGTTTAAAATTAAACACTAACTAGTTCAAACATTAGACATTGATTCAAACGTGTATGAATTTTTTGATTTTACGTTTGTTCTCACTTTCCATTTAAATAACTCATGAAACTATTAAAGTCCAAAATGCATACAAAGAAAAAACAAATGGACGGAAATCGGTTCGACAGCATTTCATAGTTTGTAAGTTTACTGACCATTCAACTATAGACAGTTCGACCGACCGGTTTTTAAGAACCGATCGCCACATGCATTTGTTAAATCAGACGGTTCCATTTGGTTCTTGAAACGCGGGTACTTTAGCTGGTGCTTTATATATGTTGAGTTGTTGCATAATGATTGTGTACCCGTAGTACAGTCAACGGACAACGGTCAACACTTACAATACGAGTATGGGTCGGTGTACTCGGAAGTCAGATCAATCTTATAGGGAAATTTCAAAGAAAGAAAGAGGATGTTACTAGACTCGGGACTCTGGAACAAAACATGATGCACGGATATTTGATAAAGAAACCCCCTTTCTTGGTCAAACCCCCGATCTAAACACACCTTAAGTTATTTGTGATCCTTAACAACAGACACATAATTAGATTTTTATACACAGTTCGTACCCATGAGTATCATTGTTGGATAGATTTTGACTCATGTCATAGAATCAGACAATTTTCAAACCAGATCTAGACGACTATAATGTAGTGTATTTTTAGGCAGTCAGTTAATTGGTCTCCTAACACCAACGTAAAAAAAAGATCCACACAAGAAGCTGAAAAGTATCGTCTAGTATACAGAAGGATTTCTGATCTGGTAAAACCTTACAAACATAACTAAAGGCTAAAACATAACTTTAGAGAAAACGAAAACTTCAAATTTTTTTTATTTTTTTACCTTCTAAACTGCATGAATTGGATTGTGATTGGAATCCATGTTAGAAGTTCTTGGACCGGGATTATTGACATGAAATGCAGATTGCCGGCTCAGCCCTCCAACTAGGTTCAGTGAAGCTGGTGCACCATCACCAATTGACTCGCCTAAGCTCAGCTTTGACATGCCAACAAGATCATCAACATTGATTGGGCTCTTTGAATGGACCGCTGTTGGCTTGAAAACCTCATGAGACTCTGTTTTAGCCGAAGATGGTTGGTCCTGACCAGACCCTGGTCCCGGCCAATATGGGATAGCTACTGGTATGAGTGGAGACACGTATGCAGGAAACATGACTGGATACAAGCATTGTGAACTCTCAAGATTAACAGGTGCAGGTGTCGAGTCAACAGGAAGGTCATTGGTGTTTGAGTTTGCAGAATCCATTGACTCACATTCCTCTTCCTCTAGTGTTGGTATGGTCAACGGGTTGTTGATGGATTGGGCCTCCGGTTGTGATGGGTTCCCACCAGGGTAATCATGGGAAGAAATCATATGAGCGTCTGGAGACTACACGAACTCAAGAAACACAAAAACATTATAAATTACATGTTTCTATGTAATCTTAGTCACTATGTCCCAAAATCCAGGTCAGGTATTATCTTAAGATGACTTGCATTTTAATCAGATAGTTAAAAATAAAAATATTTTTGCTAAAAGTTTTAAAATCAACACAAGTTTGTTGAGTTTTGACTCGTGAGGCCAACCCACCGAGTTAAGTGATACTTACATCATCAGCTACAATATCAAAGAGGCTGGACCGTCTCTTTCTCCTCGAAATATTGCTTTGCCTGATGAAATATTTTTGCGCATGGCTTGCAACTTGAGTTGGTGTTCTTGTGATCACATAGTTTCTTGCAATTCCACGCCAGTCGCCTTTTCCAAGCTTTTGCAAACCTAATAGAAACATCCTATGTTCTTCCTCTGTCCATGGAACACCTGCAACAAAATACCCACCTCTTGGTCAAGAAAAGGAAATGATGTGATTCATCATTAAAGGAGTTAAGAATTGAGCTAGTTTCTTAGATGAGTTCAACATAAATGATGCACAAGGTTAACACTTTGATTACTAACACACATTTTTGATTTATATATACCAAACTTCATATCATCAAACTGGTAAATAACTAAATATATGCTTGAAAGCAGACCCTCAATCAATATCAATCATACACATTACATAATCACATATGGAAACAGGAAATCAATCTAGGCATTTCAAAATGTTTATTTAATTCAAGAACAAGAGAAATAAAACTAAAGACTAAACATCAAATCTTGATGTGTGTGTGTATAAAAGTTCATATCAAATTAATCAAAACATATTCAAAACCAGAAAACATCAATTAGGGCTGTGAGAATATTGCTTACTTGTGATTCAAATACACTTTTTTGGATCAGGGATTTAACAATTAACATCAATCTGATCGCTAAAATGTAATCAATTTAAGCTAAAATAAAGATAACTACCTGCAATTAGTAGTACTAATAAGCAGTAACTCAGTTACAAATAATTAAAATACAAAATACCTATAAAGTTATCGTCAATTTCAGGGTTTTGGAAATTTGGTTGATAAAAAAACTAAGATAACTAAAAAGAGCAAAATTTGAACCTTTTTTCCTTTCACGGCTTGAAGACGACCCAGCAACAAAATCCTCCGACCCGTACCCGTCAGCAGCGGCGTTATGATCCGGAGTGTCTCCCTGTGAATCAAGGTCGGTGCCGCCGCCGCCGGCGGAAAATCCATTCAAGAAGTTGTTGCTTCCGGATCCGGTGTAGTGGCTCAAGTTCCCCATACTCGCACTCTTTCGGATGGATCCATCGGTAATCCGAACACCGAATAACTTCACACCACGATTAGGGCAAGTTCGTGAATTATGACCATTGTTGCTGCAATGAGAACAACGCCTAGTCATGACTGATCAGGCTGATGAATCGATTACCTCTTTTCTTATTCGAATCGATGGTTGTGGATAGAAACGAAGATACCCAAAGATGAGATAACTGGTTGAAATTGTGCAGCGTAATCCAAAAAGGGAAGGTGTATATTAAGGAAATTGGGGGTAAAGAATTAAGATTTTGGTAGGTTTGATAAGATTGGATTAGGGATTTGGATTGATGTTGGTGGGGAATTTATTAATAAATAAGAAAGATTGAAATCAAGTGTTTTGATAGAGAGAGAGATATGAAATGGAAGAAGAACATACGCCAAAGAGAGAGGCTAACATGATCCATTTCCTAATAAATGCGTAAATAGTGTGTGAACTATTGACCAAGTATAAATTTCGTTTTTCTCCTTCTATTTTTAGTAGTTGACAAAAGAAGTCCTTGCCTTTGCTTGGTTGAAAACTAGATATTGTTTTATATTCTTTGGCATAGCACATATGATATGCTGATTTTATTTGAGGAATTTTAAACCTAGGGTATACAAATAGTTATTTTTTGATTGTTACTCATCTAACAACTCACATAATACATTTACTATGTAGCAGTAATATAGAAAAAAATCTGTAAAAATAACTTTTTAATGACATAATATACATTTTCTAAACTTATTTCTAAATTTATATCTTTTGTCACACTTCAACCCACAACTTTATGAAAGATCTTAATGTACTAGATAACATTGTGTTATAAGCTTTTTTTCAGTTAAAATAACTTAACACAAAGATTAGAAACATAGTTGATAAACCTTAGATTTATAATGTTGACTTTGACATTTGAATTTTTTTACTATCATTTAGACTTTTAGCAATATGTACTCCTTTCATCATATTAAATTTTAGTGCTTGACTTTCTATCATGGTTGTAATTTTATTAACTAGTTTGTGTCGTTAAAGTTTATTCTTGAAATAGTTTAAGAAAATATTTTATAATCGAAGATGACATATAAATCTAATTACAACAATTAATGGAGCCAAATTTAGATATCTTATTTTGTAATAGCCTATAGCCAACATCTATAAACATACAAACTTCTTCTAATAGCAAGTCAAATGAAATTATGAAACAAAAGACATAAAATGTTTTTTTTTGAACTGATATAATGGTTGCTTTTCTATTGAAAATAAAGATTATATACCTAAGCTAGTGCTATATAAGAATGTAACATATATTAATTTACTACTTATAAGTTAACTAATTTAAGTATATAAATAACTTATTTAAAAAACCTTTTAACGAAAAAAAAATATAGGGTAGAAATGAACATATGGTAAAATGCAAGCATTAAAATGTAAACCTTCGAATACTTCCATCCACCGTTAACGCATGATTTGGGTGAAGGTGGACGTGCATGATACGATATAAAAATCAAATTTTGGTCAAAGATATTTGAAGCTTTATCATAAAGGATGAGTAAACATAGCGTTTTTCCTTATTATTGATTTATGCTATTTTCTTTTGTTTGGTTTGAAATTTTATTTTAGTAATATATATAATAATAATAATAATCACAGTTTTTTAAATTATAAATAAAGATAAAAAGATATTTTAATTTTAAAAAATAACAATCACAACTTATGTTATTATAGTTAACTTTTGATAATTTTCAAGTTTAACTTTTAATTAGGTTTAACTTTCTATTACGTGAAACAAGTTTGTTTTTTTATGTTTATAAGTAGTCCTTAGAGCTGTTGTTATTATTCTCCAATAACAATGAATTCAAGGATTTCGTTATTTATACGATCTTCATTGATAACCGATGATTGACATATTCAATCTTCTAATATAAATAAAAGACTAATTTGATAAATTTTATTAAACGATCTGAAACATTCATTTTTTAAAATATTTAATCTTGATCATTCATCCACTTAAAATCAAAAAATCGATTTTGACTTTTTTTAAGTCTAAATTGTTAGAGATAATTTCATATATGTCTTTATTAAATCATATAAAATCATATTTGTCCACCTTTATTTACAAATATCATATTCACTCTTTATAATATTTCAAAATATCATATTTAACCAAATTTTTAGTTTTATCATTCTAAAATATTTATAATTATTTAAATTTCTTTTTAATTATAACATATAACGCTTAACTTTATTACTCTTAATTATAACAATAATGATTGATATCATGATACTATGGTTCTCCCGTCAAATCTACACTCCCACTCGCATCAATGTTTTCACCTCTGGTTAGAGTGTTGATGCTCTATGTCGCGATTTTTCAAATTTCTCATTTAATTAGCGTTTTATTATTATTTAATACATTTTCTTAATGTTTAATATATATTATCTTTTAACCTACCCGTGTATCACACGGGAATTTAATCCAATCAAAATTATAAAAGATTTATTATAACTTATAAGAGTGGATATTTTTGAATTTGAAACTACTTATTATACCGTTTAAAACTACTACTTTTACCAAATACAATATTTTTTTCCTCAAAAACTTTGTATGTATAAAACTTTTAATAACTAACGTTATGTAATTTTAGTAGTACTCATCTTTGATGATGAGTCATTGATTGAATACCCAAATGTAATGATTAAATAATTACGTTACTCTTCATTTATTCGTAGAATAATGCAGTATCTAAGTTATGTGATTCTTTAAGCGAGCATCATCACCTTCATTTGCTTCGTTATCTTTAGGTGTTAGGGTTAATTGAGTTTGGATTTAGGTTTACCGATTTGGACTTCGTTATCTTCATGTGATGTTTCATGTTGTTCATTAATTTGGATGGGCTTCATCGTTTTCATTTTTTGAATATGCAATGAACTCTTGTTTTCTATATAGATTTTAATATATTTAATCATTGGTGGTTTAGGGTTATTTGATTTTGAGCTTGAAGATGTTTAGCAATTTCAACTTTAACGCGTTAAGAGGGTTAGGAGATGTAAGATAGTTGAAGATGAAAATGAATAAATCATTATATTAAGAATATATAGTGTAGTATGTAGTGGAAGTAGTAATAACAATTACTATAATAATAACGATGATAAAGCATAACAGAAACAATAATACTATTATTACTACTATTAGTGTATTTCATAAATCAAAATACAGACAATTACCTATTAAGTATCCATGCCTTCTTCACATCAACTAAACAAAACCATTTCAACTTAATATCTAAGACTTATTTTTTTTTCTTTTTTATTGTGTTTAATTAAACATTATATTTATCGTAATTGATTAAAAAATATTTGGATTTGCAAAAAGGACCAATAATTGAACGAGGACGTACGATAAACAATGCAAATTTTAAAAAAAGGAACAAGTACTAATAATTACATTAATAATAATATTATATATATATATACAGATAAAGAAAATATATATACAAAATTATGGACACGTTTAACATCGATTTGCATGAGCACCACGTTTCTTTTGGGGTCTTTAAGGTGGTGTTTGTGGACACGTGGAATGTTAATATCCGTCGGCTGAAAAAGTCAATTCTGCGAAATGTGGATTTTCTTTTCTTATCGTTAAGCAAATGCGTAAAATAAGCAACAAAATATGACACGCTATCTTCTCATATTCAACAAAAAAATAAAATAAAATTGGGGTATCGGGTTTTTACAATTTTACTATTACAGTGTATGATTCTATAATGTTTATAATTTTACTATAAGAGAGGTTAGAAGAAAGAATTAGTATATATTGTCGTTAGAAATTAATAATTTAAGCTAAATTTGATAATAAATTGACAGAATGCACATATACATAATTCTGTAAGTTTTAGTTGTTATAGACCAAAACCAGGAGTCGATGGAGCCATGAGCGCATGACCTCTCGTGATTTTGTTGCTATATGTCTCTAAATATGGTTCATAATTGTCAGATCTCTCTCGTATATTTTTTTATTTTTATTATTTTTAATATATTTTAGTGAAGTTTGTGTAAATATCATGAAATTTTAATAGTAATTGTAAACTTTAAATCATTAAATAATTTAATTAGAATTGACTGTGTGTTTTTAGAGGTACCTCTCTCATTCATACTCTTTTAGAAACTCTTTCATTCATATTCATATACACGATAAGAGATCTACATTATTATTGTGTGATTGTTTCAATATGGATTGGTACTTGATATAATTGGGTCTCGCAATAATAATTTATATATAAAAAATAAAATACCAATGCATATTAGGATTATATTCCTAGCTATTTTTAGAATCACCAACATGATTTTCGATGTGTGATCTTATAAGCAATTATGGTTTCACAAATGTTTCGTATGTAAAGAACACAATCAATATAGCAGTTCTGTATATTATGTGCTATTACGAAATTTGAAATATATAGATCACAATTTTTTTTTCAAATTGTTACTGTGGTGAGATCATGGTGATTTTATGATGGAAAACTAACATGATGAAGATGTTAGATGACATAGACAGTGATGATGAGCGGACATCATGAGTGTATTTGTACTATACTATAAAGACTTTAAACCATTCTGAATATCTAACTCAATACCACTCACTTTCACTTTCTTTTCTTCACTATGAATACTCCGGTAATGTTGCATTGCGACTCTATAAAGCTTTACTTTTTCCACTTCCGTGTAGATATGAAAAAGAAAAATGAACCCTTAATCATCCACCCCTTATAATTTTCTGCTTGTGCCATCGTTGCCGATCACGGGCATAACGTAACACCAGATGATGCCAAACAGCCTGGCATCAATGTTACATAAACGTGATCTTACAATCCTTCAAATCCTTCAATTACTAAGTATCTATATAGCATTAAGTTTTTATCGGTAGAAGATGGAATCAATTTTAATCTTGTTCATTGACAATATTAATTATATATGTTTATCCTTGTATAACCACGTGTTAATTGCCAAACAGCCTGTTCATTGACAATATTAATTTCACTTTTTCTTTTCTGTGTCTTTTGTTTTCGTTGCCGGAGGTCTATCTCAGAAAACAATCTCTCTATCTACGAATAGATGTATGATTGTCTACATTATACCTCCCCCATACTCCGCTTTCGCAGAATTGGGTATTGTTGTTGTTGTTGATCCTTGTATAACCACGTGTACAAGATCTATTTATTAATTTAATATTAATACATCCATGATATGATATCTTTTATATATTTTATAAAGCAATAAGATTTTATTTTGTAAGTTATATATGATTGGAAGGAAATGAAAAATTAAGAAAAGTGTGGACGAATTATTTGTATGGAAAGAGTGGTTGTTGGGATATAGTTGTTTTGACATAACACATGAGATCTTATCAATACAAACTTTATCCAAGTTTATTTTGACACTTGGCTTCTTTTTATCATCACACCCCAAAAAAGCTATTTATCTTCACCTTATCTTTTTCCTTCCCAGTTTAATGTTTCACACTTATACATGCTACCATATTTATTTTATTTTATTGTCTTTTATATTTTATTTATATCTAGACTTTAATTACAAAATTCAAGATAAAGTTAGAGTGATCTTTAGAAAACCTTTAATTAGCATCTTTGTTTCTAATATTATATACTTGACCATTGGAAAATCTTTTAACTTACAAAAGGAAAATTTAGAAATTCAAGGATAATTTAAAATAAAAACAGATTATGTTTTTAAATAAAGGTATCAAATCATGTAAATATTAAAAAAAGAGTAAGACAATAATTGGCGGCCCTCTTATATGTGTAGGATAATGTAAAGAATTACAATATCCAAGAAAGCTTTAAAGATTCCTCCCTATGTCCAAGCCTCCAGTTTTACTAATAATTATATATATGGAAATATCTTGTTTTCTCTTACAATATTCTCCTGGTTTATAACCAAAATAATTACATATAAAACTCATTAATCCTTTTTTCTTCTTATCCTCTTCTTAGTTTTAATACATAGGAAGTGAAAAAGATAAATAATGAAATTATCAAAAGATATAGTCCACTCATTCGCCAAAACAAAAACTCTTGATTGTTAAACCGGTTAGAAGCAAGCTCATCGATAAAGGAGTGGATATACCATCCATCCTGTGTCCAAGATGCGAGACAGAAGTGGAGTCTGTTGCACATGCAATCTTCAACTGCAGAAGTATAAAACAGGTTTGGACCTTCATATTTAGGTGGTGGGGGCTGCGCTTTAATGGGGAGGATTCTACGGGCAAAATGGATACGTCTGCAAGGAGGGTTCTTAATAAACAGGGGTTCGTATTGTGGTCTGTTATGGTAAGAATAGCAGCTTATTTGTTGTGGAAAAGTAGGAATTTGATCATCTTTGAAGGAAAAAACAATCTGAATGACGTTATTTTCGAGATTCAAGTTCTAGCTTTCCAATGGATTAATGCTCGAGCTAAGCAAGGTAAAAAATTAAACTGGTCATCATGGTTAACGCAACCAAGTTCATCTCTGTCTATCGAATAGCTTGGGATTTACAGATTATGCATCAATGTGAGTCTGGATGTTATAATAGTAAATGCAACAATCATAGTTCCAATTATTATTGTAACATTTAGAGTTGGTAGTGCCCCTCCATTCCTGATGGAGGTGTTTATATTGTAACATGTACATTGTTCCATTTTTAATATAATTCTGTTGGCCTTTCAAAAAAAAAATCTCATAAATCAACAACGCTTTTACACTTTTTCTATTGTTATATACGGTCTTAAGATTGTGGTTATTATAGTCTTTTTATTATTTTGTTAAAACCATACTAAAAATCTCTCTGTCTTTTTTCAGATATTTTTTGCTTTTTAAAAGATTTAGTTCAAATTAATTTATCACATTTTCTTATTTTATTTATCCAACTTTAAAAATCACCTTTTAGTATGTTAAAACTTTAAAAACGTATCATTTAATATATCGAAAAACCTATTATACATGTTGCATGTAATGATCTGAATTTCAATTTATATTTAATACTTAATCATCATCATCATTATTAGTAGTAGTAGTATTAGTATTCATTGAGTTGTGTTCAATAAAGTCCATATAAAAAACATAGTCATGAAATTTTAATATTCAATCACATGTGATTCAGTATACAATCACATTTGATTGTAAAAGCATCACATGTTAATTACGAAAATGTCTCTCTACCCAAAATTTAAAAATTCAATCTGGATTATTGATGTGGCTGATCCAAAGGCTAAGATTAATCCCTCGGGACTATGAATTAAGTATGGACTATATTGAAGATTTCTCAGCATTCATTATAAAGTTCATCCAATATCGAGCCTTAGGATATGGCATTCATTATTATGTCTATCCAAAAGATGAAGAGTCGATAAACCCTAACTCAAGGCAACGCTATGAAATAGAAAACAATCAAAAGCAACTTAGGTAGATTTGAAACCAATTGAAAGCAACCTAACTTGAAGTACATGATAATCGATAGAACAACAAATACGGCGTATACGATGGGAACTTAAATAGAAGATGAAATAACAAAATAAGAATTTTCTACAAATCAAACTCGCAAGTCTTCATGAATGAACTTGATAAGACGCATATGTGAAAACCCTAACTAATTAAGGTCGCAACTTCCATTTTCATCTTAAACCCAAATTATAAAATTGCACCGTATTTGTAACATAAAACATTAAAACCACATTTGGACCCTAAAAACAAATGATTGTCAACATGAAAAACACGATCTTAAACGTCTTGGATCCATGACAAACCAGACCTGTATAAATTGACCTTTAAAGTCAAATAAAGAATTTGTATGAATCAACCTCCGATAGAAACACAAAACGAAACCAAAATTGAAACTTATGATACATTTAATTAAAGCCTCAAAGAAACATAAACCTTATACAAAGCGATAGCAAATCATGAACCGATTGAAGCAGATAAACATCAATTCAAGCAGATGATGAATCACATGTTGAACAAGTTGAAGGAACAAAATCAATTGAGGCAAAGCAGGTTGAAAAAATTTGTAAACTAAGCAAATCAACTGAGGCAAAGCAACAAACTGAAGAATCAAACCTTGAATTGTAGGGTGTTGGATGTTTGCTTATTATTATTATTATACATTTCTTTATATTTGAATGATCTATACTAATTTATAAATATACAACATTCTCTCTCATAATCAATTTTAAAAGATTTTAGTTTTCAACTAATACTCCATCTTAACCATCCATTTTAACTTTAATAAATCACATCCATCTAAATATTTCTAAAAATTGAAACTTATTCCATATATGGTATACACGTCCTTCTAAGAATATTAAGACTTATTTATAATTTATCCCACATCTAATGTTATCAACTATTAAAGAAACATTATTCATATTTCAATAAACCATTTAATTTCATATATTTAAAAAAAGTTAAAACAAATGATCATCGAATAGAATCAAGATAATAATTTTTAAAATACGAGTTAAGAAAAGCTCTTTTAAATTATATGTATAACACCAACCCCTCTCCCTCCCCTTCCGCTTCGTCAACTATAGACATCGGATCATCCACACCTTCTTTGCCACCTCACCACCGTTCACCTCCTCCATCACTCTTTGAATCTCTCTCCTTCTCTCACAATTTGCCTATGGGTTTTTGATGAGATCATATGGGCAGGGGTATGGGTGGTGCCATTACAGTGGTTGAGAAAGACACTGGCGGCAATGGTTGTATACGAGGGGGAAGAGGTATGGGTGGTGGTATTACAGTGGTCAAGAAAGACAGTGGCGGCAATGGTTGTATATGAGGGGGAAGGAATACGGGTGGTGATGTTGCATAGGTGGTATTTGTAGGAGGCAAAAACAAGATCGAGACGGTGGTAATGTTGATTGTGTTACGATGATCAGGGAAAATGTGACTATGGTTGTTGGCATCAACACGAAATAGGAGTTCGACAAGGAATATGCTCTTTGTGTTTTAAATTAATTAATTTCTTTAATAACATTTAATAAGTTATTGAAAATAAAAGTCAAAATAAAAGAATAAATTAATAAGAAAATGGTATTTTGATTTTTTCAAGAGATGAGAGACCATATATGAAATTCAATTAGGGATTCTCGTGTAATAAATGAGGTTTAGTGGTGTCGGTGTAGCATGTGATGAATCACATGACCAAACGGCGTAAAAACTTATTATCTTCAAATTTAAACATATAAAAATCATATTATCTGCAGCGTCTTATATTGCTTCAAGTTAATGTATATGAATATATTACCATTATATTAAATTAAACTTTCATATAACCTAAATGTAGTACTACCTATATTACTTCAATAACACACATAGGGTGCTATTTGCATATGTCATCATCTCCTTTATCCTCTTCATTGCTATCTACCACATACTCACTATTACAAAATCATATTAATATCTCTCTTTAATTACAACATCATTGTGCGGGCACCCTACTAGTTTTCATAAAAGAAAACATATGCTAGTAGCCACATAACCGCCAACTCATTGCCACCTTACCCAAATCAGTGTCACGTCGGCAGATTACCTGTTATACCAAGTTCGATACATTAAATGGTACCTTCTGAAACTACGATACATTAAATTGTAAGTTTCAAATAAAGTTATGACATAATAGATACACTTTAGTAAACTAAACTCTTTTTAAATAAAGTTATGAGCATATTGTTAGTTAAGCTTACATATTACATTACAAATACACATCGTTACCAGGGTTTTACAAAAATTAAAAACTTTCTCTAATAATTAAAAATCAAACAAAATATATCACTTGTTATGTATTTCAATAGCTTCTCACCAAAAATCAAACAAAATAAACAAAACCCTAATTTGAAGTTTTAAGAAAAGAGGTCAATTGTACAAGGGAAAATAATAGATGATGTTAACATAATTTATGATTGGTGATGTTACATTCACAAACTTCTTGAATGAAGGGTATCTTAGACATTTCAATGTTTACATTTAATAAGATTGTGAGTGTAAGATCACCAATGAGTCCTTTTTTAACGCCAATAAAAAGATCCGTAAGGAGAGAGCTTCGACTTGCCTATCACCCTCTCTTAACAAGATCAAAAACTTATTAGCAAAATGTTAGAATTGAGTACAAAAAGATACACACCACCAAGTTAAATTACATAAACCAAAGATAACAAAATTAAAAACTACAAAAGATAAGCCTCCAATTACTAAATATTGATAAACTTCTACGAATTACTAGGTAATCAATTCTACGGCACAACCACACCGTCTTAAAAGCTCTACCTACATCATCACTAACCATAACATAAATAATAAGTGACAGGACTACCTCACTCTTTTTGTCATCAATTAATTATTTCTTTGCCCATCACTGATCACGTATCTTATCTATCCACCAATTAAAAACCTCTGAATCTTGATCTAATGATTCCAAACAGTAACTTGATATAACAACACAAAAGTCCATTTTTGACTTTTTAATTTTCAACGTTCCAAATAACCACAATTCGTACTCATACACTCATCTTCTTCAAATCATAACATACAAAACTATGCCTCAAAAAGGACAACTGAAACCAGGCAATATCAACTGTGACCTACTTTTCAATCAATCGGAACAGATGATTCAAGGGTTTAACAGCCGTTTAAGAAATTCCAACATCTTGATAAATAAGGTCATCTTCTGGTGCGCCTGCTTCTTCTTAATCCTCTCGAGGGCGTGTTAATAGGAACGTTCATGCCACCTGTAAGTCTTTGAGGGCTCTGCTGATCTTCATAGTCACTTGCATCATCTGATCTCCATCTCGGACCACCATTCATATTTGTTTGCACAGGAAGCCCCTCGTCTCTGTTGCTGGAAATCACAGACAGGCAGGAGTACGTATAAATGACATACTTGTTAAATATATTATTTGATAAGAAATAAGGGTCCATAAATCCATAGGTTGGTTTTTTATTCTAAGTAGTCCACTCCAATAACATTCAGAGTAATGCAACTTTCAGCTTTTGAACAGAGTTCAACTAAAGAAAACATATTTGCAGATTTAGAACCATTATGTAACACAGGTTTCATTCAAAAGATTGGTGCTTGATTTTCTAAGATCCAAAAGCTGACTCAAGAAATATAATAATTAAGAAACATTATATCTTCACAGAAGCTGAAAAGATAAAAACATAAGAAATATGAACGAATTCTGGAAAAAAAACGAACTTTCTAAGTCTGACCTTTGATTGGTCCACATAGTGGACCACCCTCAATCCCAAGAAACTGTAACATTTCCTTTTATAGAAACATTTCAAGTAAATGTCACACGATTGTCTTTATCAACTATGTAAACATATTAATGGTATCGACTCGGATCAGTAAGACTGCTTGTTTTGTCAAAAGAGCATATTATATATATATGACAAATAGTCAAGCATTTTTGTTTAGCAATATGACAGAACACTCTTGGCAATTTTCATGAAATGAGAGATATATAAATTGTGATGGGAGTTGTATCCCAAAATTCTCCATAAATAAAGTTATAGCCGTAGAGAGAGAAGATTTACCTCCAAGACATGTCCATAAGATCAGCTG
The DNA here is from genome assembly GCA_947179395.2 of Pulicaria dysenterica. Classification (NCBI taxonomy): domain Eukaryota; kingdom Viridiplantae; phylum Streptophyta; class Magnoliopsida; order Asterales; family Asteraceae; genus Pulicaria; species Pulicaria dysenterica. Next base: position 54,195,599 of record OX359296.1, read on the forward strand.
AAGCCTCAACAGAAACATCTCTAACAAGTCTACTCGATCTAGCAGATTTACCAGACTTGAATAAGCCACTGATGCTAGTAGGTGATTCTTCAAGATTTGCAGCAATATATGGAGTAGATCCTGGAATCTGGTCAGTTGACTCATTCTGAAGATACCTGTTCTTCCTAATTCTTGAAGAACTTCGGTTAAATTCTTTTAAGGGTGTAGTAGATGTAGTATCATCAAATTTGAAGTTTTTACTGATGGATTTGAGCAAGCTCATTCCTTTCTCCGTGTCACTAAAGGTGTTTGGTTGTGAGACAGGGGGAGTGCTGTAAGTTTTCAATCCACCAAAACTTGATTTGGGTAATGGATTTTCATCATGCATTCGAAGAAGAAGAGAAGAGTTAGCATAAGGGACCAAGATGTTAGGATCAGGAAGATTGGGATTTTCTGGAGCACTGCTAACCCTCTCCGGGGAGGCTAATTCAGCCATTTGTCCACTTTTGACCTTTTGTTGTTCAACTTCGGGCAGTAATTGTATGCTTTTGTCCTGTAGAAGCACAACAAAAATTAATTAACCATCCATAACACTTAAACATGTTGCAACTGTAAATAAAATGTTCTTCTCATATATCTACCACAAATTATATTAGAAAGATAATTAAGACTGAGAAAATAAATTACAACTAATCCTGCTCTCCAACGTTGTGTAGTTTTCATTCTGTTTACTACATCTTCATCGACGTGATTTTTAGAAATGAAGTCATCCTCGAAACTTTGAAGCTTCTGATCAACTTGATATGCTTCCATGTACCGGTATCGCTAAAACAATAGAAATACAATTTAGTAAGATGTGACCATTTCTGACTCCATGTCAACACATTTGTATCCACCAGCACCAAAACCGGAATTATACATAAGTTTGTAAGAGTAAAAGATAGTAGAAGGTCAACAGAACAAAGAAAAGCTTAAGAGACTTTAATCGACACACATATGTATATATATATATAGGGAACGGTTCAAACGAGAACTGTTTTTCGTACGAGAACTGCGAGAACCAATCTCAGCCGTTCCTTGAATATGGGAAGTTCATGGATGGAGAGCGTGGAGGGGATTAAGTGTGGCAGGGTGCATGTGAGGAATTCATGGGTGGGCAATGACATTAAAGGAGGGGGAATTCATGTGTGTGTGTGTGTGTGTGTATCAGAGTGATACTAAAGAGTAAATTATAGATAAGACACCTGTAAATAGAACACAACAAGAAGACTTCCTGTGTTTGTTAAAGGTTGTTCCAAAGCATATTCCAGAAGACACTTGTGTAGATGCTTCTCCTCATCCACATTCCATGGTAAACCAATAATTCGATCAACCAAATTTCTTCGAATACAAAGAAGACACATTTCTATTACAAGTATCTCCACCCAATTAGAAGCATCATCATACACCTCATGTCTCACTTTTTTTTTCATAGCTTTCATGCAAACCGATCTCTGATGCATAAATGCTTCAATCAAAAGCCCACATTCCACTCTTACACGAACTGCAGTAACAGCCTCATTAAGTGAGATCAGCTCTGTTTCATTATCACTACCTGACCACCGCAAAACCATAAGAGCTTCATAAGGCTTTTGTCTTTCTAACAGAACTTGTGCAACTTTCGGATGTGTTGTGGGGCCCGATATCTCAGGGAGAAGACAACAAGCTTCCTATGAATAATTAGCATACACAAACATAAGAAACTGAGGCCTTAAAAATAGCATATAAAAATACAAATATCTATACATTTTGCATTTGAACATTCTAAATGTTCTTAACATGGGAAAAAGATAAGCTGTAACTGTGGCAAAGGCTACACGTTGAAATGGCAAAACAACCTCACTTTCCTTAAATAATAAGATATGTATACGTTTTAGGGGGGGAGGGGAGATAATTTTGTAATGTGTTTTTAATCAATAATTACTAGTTCGACATAGCATGCGACATATCTATATACTTATCAAAGCTGTTAACTTTAAAAATCATTTTTAGAAAAACCAAAAATTCATTTCTCACTCAACAGAATACTCTTGAAAAATCTCCTAAGCAGATAACAGATTAAACTTAAATGAAAGAAACATGGATATTTGCATATTTTACATAACAACCTCTACCAAACAAATAATGAAACAACAGTATTTGGCGATGAATACAGTACATTTCCACAAAACAAACAAAGACTAAGAATAGTACAAAAAAAGTGAGAGAGTTACCTTCAGGGCCTCGTCACTATGGTCATCAAGAAGGTAGAAAGTAAATGATTCCAGTATTGAATGCCTGGCTATATTGAATGTAGCAGAAAAGTCATCTACACAGAATCGCCACTCATCATCAGGTATTTTCCAAAGTCGGTCAAACAGATAATATAAGAACTACTTGAAGTTAAGAAGATACACAAATTACACCATTATTTAGTTATTATATATAAAAAAAAGTTAAACTTATTTATAGCAACTATAATTAGAAAAGGATACAATTGCTTGTTTTGCTACCACCAGATCTGAGCTTCCGCATAGAAAAAGAATGTCAATAGCCAACCGCAGGTTTTCAAAAGGATAGCTTCCTACCATTCCCTCTATTTTTGCTCGAGAAAATGATAAGCCTCCATCCTTGTGAAGAGAAGCAATCTCAACTTCATTATCTCGATCTGGTGTACACTCTTGCTGCATGTCAAGATTTGATAAAGCATCTTCAATGAACAGCATTGCGCCATCTTCCCTTAAGGTTCCCATTGGAGGAGGCCATGCACGTTTAATTGCCACTGATTTTCTTTCACGAACATCAGAACGCCATGATGAGAAACTATCATGCCGGTTCAGCCCTTCAAGAAATTGATGCCTTATATACCAAATCATCATCTCCATATGCTGAGAATCCAAGTGTAAATAAAGGTAAGAGAAGTAACCACCATCTCAAGGAACTTGATAAGAAATCAAATTGGCAGGGAAGATTAATGGCAACACACCACTAATCGAATGCTTTATTGATAAACCTAGAGTTCGAGAACTAGGTATTCTCCAAACAAGAAACGTAAACACAAAAACTCTGATAATCGACAATGGGATGGCCGATCCCTAGATAAAGCCGACTCCTAAACAAAACGTAAATAACCCACATAATTAACTAAACGACACTTAGCCCCCTGCCAATAAAAATAAATAAATAATACTAATAATTAATAACGAATCAGCCCCCTGCAGTATTCCCAGCTTGAGATTTCTTTCCTTTGCGGCTGTACACTTTACCGAATCGAGTCGTATCAATACCCCCGCCCCAAAGACTCACCTTGAGGACAAGGTGAAAAGAAGGAAACTGCCGGTTAATCAAATCAACTAACTCCCACGTCGCCTCCACCGGTGTTAATCCTGTCCAACGAATTAATACCTCCAAACCATCCTCCCCCTCGCGAGTCCCGATCACCGCTTCAGGGTCACACACGGCTGCAGAATCCGCAGGTAAACCAGCTGGTAATTCGGGTTCCACCACATGAGACCCAACCGTTGCCTTCAACTGAGAAACGTGGAACACCGGATGGATAGCCGCCCCTGCTGGTAATTTCAAACGGTATGCCACGGCCCCCACTTTTTCCAGCACCTCAAATGGACCATTATAACGGGAAGCCAGTTTCAGATTAAACCGCCGTGCGACCGACAGCTACCGGTATGGTCGCAGCTTAAGAAACACAAAATCTCCTATGGCAAACTGCACATCCCTTCGCTTGCCATCCGCGTGAGCTTTCATCAACTGTTGAGCTCGTAACAAATGCACCTTGAGTTCTTCCATCACCCTGTCGCGATCCCGTAAGTACTCATCCACCTCAAAGGTAGTGGCGTTTCCCCTATCGTAAGGGACGAGAGACGGTGGGTCGCGACCATAAAGTACCTTAAACGGAGTCATCCCCAGCGATGAATGAAACGACGTGTTGTACCAATACTCCAACAATGGTAACCAACGGACCCATAGCTTCGGGCGAACCCCCGCAAAGCACCTCAAATATGTCTCCAAACTGCGATTTACGACCTCTGTTTGGCCGTCCGTTTGCGGGTGATAAGCCGTACTATACTTTAAAGTAGTTCCCTGATATTTGAATAGCTCACGCGAGAAATGACTAATAAAGACTCGGTCACGATCAGAGACAATGGATTTTGGGATACCGTGCAATCGTATTATACCACAAACAAATTCAACCGCCACCGATGCAGCTGTGTAAGGGTGCTTGAGCGAGATGAAATGAGCATACTTGCTCAAACGATCGACTACTACCATAATCACCGTGTACCCCTCGGACTTAGGCAAGCCGTCAATAAAATCCATGGTGATGTCCTCCCAGACGCACTCGGGTAAATCTAAGGGTTGAAGCAACCCGGCCGGCGCTAGATTAGAGTACTTGTTCCTCTGGCACACCGCACACTCCGAAATCATACGGGCCACATCTTTGCGCATCCCCAACCAATAAACCTCCGACGCCATGCGGGAGTAAGTTTTCTGGACCCCCTCATGACCCCCGATCGCCCCACCTTGTATTTCGTGAAACAACCGAATGACCCACCTAGAAGTCCGTGATAAGACCAAACGGTTTTTGTATTTCACGACGTCTCCGACCACCGTGTAATGGTCAAGTCCCGGTTCCCCCTGTTCGATCCGCCCCCGTAGTTCCCGAATCTCGGGGTCTGAAGACAAGTCCGATAACAATGTCTCGTCGCCCTAGACCCGGTTTGCAATCCCATCGACCTTTCTAGTCAACGCATCCGCCACACCGTTTTCCTTCCCGGACGGTACGTAATATCAAAGTCAAACCCGGATAATTTCGATATCCAACGCTGATGGTCACCCGTAACTAACCGTTGTTCCAACAAAAATTTCAAACTTTTCTGATCTGTGATCACGGTGAAACGCCGCCCCATCAGATACGGGCGCCACTTCTGTACTGCTAGCACAATGACCATTAACTCCTGTTCATACACCGATTTCGCGTGAGCCCGGGGTCCCAAACCCTGACTAAAGTAAGCAATCGGTCTGGCGTTCTGCATTAATACGGCCCCCACTCCAAACCCCGAGGCATCCGTTTCAATGGTGAACGGTTTCGAGAAATCCGGAAGTGCGAGAACCGGTACCTGGGTCATGATCTGCTGGAGCTCTCGGAATGCCCGCGTTGCCTCATCATTCCAGTGAAACGCGTCCTCTTTGAGAAGCTCGGTTAACGGTCGCGCTATCTTACCATAATTTTGTACAAACTTCCGGTAATACCCGGTCAACCCCAAGAATCCCCAAAGTTCCCGCAGTGTCTTAGGGATTTGCCACTCAAGCATAGCTGAGATTTTGGACGGATCCGCCATGACACCCTCGCGGGTGACTATATGCCCGAAGTACTCGACCTGATCCTGCCCAAATATGCATTTTTTTTAGTTACAATACAACTGCTCTGCTCGTAAACAATCAAATACCAACCGAAGGTGCTCAGTAAGTTCTTCCAGGGTGCGGCTATAGACCAGAATGTCATCGAAGAACACCAGAACGAACCGCCGCAAAAACGCATGGAATACCCGGTTCATCAAAGCCTGAAAAGTCGACGGGGCGTTGGTCAGCCCAAATGGCATAACAAGGAACTCATAATGGCCCTCGTGAGTCCGGAAAGCCGTCTTGTGGACGTCCTCCTCTTTCATACGAATCTGATGGTACCCCGATTTCAAGTCCAACTTGCTAAAAATCGTTGCGCCATGCAATTCATCCAAGAGCTCGTCAATGACGGGAATAGAAAATTTGGCCAACACAGTAGCTTTATTTAGAGCTCGATAATCCACACAAAACCGCCAACTACCATCTTTCTTTTTAACCAACAGTACCGGACTAGAGAAAGGACTGGTACTGGGTTGTATTACTCCCGCCTGAATCATCTCCTCCACCAACCGTTCGATCTCATCTTTCTGGACCTGGGGGTACCTGTAAGGGCGGACACTAATCGGTTCGGTGCCGTGTTTGAGGACTATAGCATGTTCACGATCTCTCCGTGGCGGTAAACCTGCGGGCATCAAAAACACATCAGAATAATCGGTTAGCAGGGCTACTAGCGCGGGGTGTGTCGGCGCGTTCGTAGCCGTGGGTCCCTCCATCGCTGAGAAAGATACCAAATACCCTTCACTGATCTCCATTGCAGCTCGTGCCAGGGCTTGGAAAGAGGTTTCGGACCTCCGTAGGCCCGGTTCCCCACGAATATTAATTCTCTCCGTTCCAATAGAAAATGACATGGACAATTCTCGCCAGTTAACCCGTGTGTCACCCAATTGCTGCAACCATTTCATACCCAGAATCACATCCGTGCTGCCCAATGATAAAGGATAAAAATCCTCGACGATGGTCAACCCGGGCAAAGTTAATTCCACATTCTGGCATAGCCCGATGCATTTATCCATCTTTCCGTTACCCATTATCACCCCTGTTTTCAGTTTACCGGTAACCGGCAATCGTAGAGACTCCACCACGTGCAGCGAGATAAAGTTGTGGGTAGCCCCACTGTCAATGAGAACAATCACCTCATAACCCAGTACGTTTCCCCTGATTTTCATAGTGTGCGGAGAGCTCATGCCCACCACGGACTGAGCCAAAACCTCCACCGCATCCAAGTGCATATCCCATTCTTCCTCTACTATCTCCTCAGTGTCAAAGACCATTAGCACTTTCAAAGTGTTTTCGGGACAGCGATGCCCCGGTCCAAACTTACCATTGCATTTAAAATACAATCCCTTTGCCCGTTTTTCAGCATATTCCGCCTCAGTCATACGGCGGAATGGTTGTTTCGCTGGTGCTCCACCCCCCGGGAGATTTCCACCAGTCACCGCCGGTACCGAAGGTCGTGGTGGTACGGCGTTATTACAAACTGGCGGTGGTTTGTCGCCCCCTTTAGTAACTGTAACCGAACCCCCCGTTTCATCAATCATGAGTGCCAAATCCATCGTTTACCCCAGCCCTTTCGGCTGCAATACCCTAACTGCATTGCGCAGCATGGGTTTGAGACCCTTGAGAAAGGTCCCCTCCAAAATATTCTCCGAAACCCCTACTAGTTGCGAGGCGATCGTCTCAAAACGAGTTATGTATTCCCTAGCTGACCCGTCCTGACTGATTCTCAAAAACTGTTCATACAAGCTACCGTCTTGGAATATTTGAAAACGTTTCAACAATCTAAGTTTTATGTGTTCCCAACAACGGAAAGGCTCCTGAGCCTCGCACCAACGGTACCAAGCTAAGGCCGGACCCTCCAGACATAAAACCGCGGCACGAAGCCGCTCCCCAGAAGTAGCAAACCCCTGCACTTCGAAGAACCGTTCGGCCAAAAACACCCACCCATAGGCATCCTCCCCATTAAAAACCGGCATTTTTAATTTTCGTAAGCGGTAATCCGTACTTGGTACCCAAGCCCGTTCCCCCGTAAACCCCGTACCCCTGCCGTAGCTGCTGCTACCAGGCGGTACCCGTGTGTCAGCAAAAGAAAATTGCAATGGTTCAGAAACATACCCACCTGTGATCCCCGTTGTCGGCAGAGGGACATGATTGGTGCTACTACTTTCGGAAACTGGAAAAAGAGGAAACCCCAGGTCATCATACAAAGGTCCTGTCGTGGGAAAAGGACCGACCCCAGTGGTGGGCGGCGGCAGCACAGTGTGCGACGTTGCTGGAGCCTTTGGCGGCGGCGGCGGTGGTGCTGGGGACTGTTTCGCGAGCTGTATCAGTAAGGTCAGCATCTCGTCTTGTTTCTTCTCCAATCCTTCCAAGCGCTGCCCTGTCTCATCCAAGGCCTGATCGATTCGGTCAAGGCGATCAGCAGTCTCGGTCTTGAACTGACTCAAATCAGCGTCAACATCTGCTACCTTCTTCGACATCGCAAATACACAAATTCGGATCTGAAAAAAGAAATCTTTTTTTTCCTTCCGGATGAACAGTAGTTGCCGATTAACAGTACTTCCGACGTGAACAGTGAAATCGTTTTTCTTTTTTTTTGGTGCAGAATCGATATGGCTCTGATACCAATTTGATAAGAAATCAAATTGGCAGGGAAGATTAATGGCAACACACCACTAATCGAATGCTTTATTGATAAACCTAGAGTTCGAGAACTAGGTATTCTCCAAACAAGAAACGTAAACACAAAAACTCTGATAATCGACAATGGGATGGCCGATCCCTAGATAAAGCCGACTCCTAAACAAAACGTAAATAACCCACATAATTAACTAAACGACACTTAGCCCCCTGCCAATAAAAATAAATAAATAATACTAATAATTAATAACGAATCAGCCCCCTGCAGTATTCCCAGCTTGAGATTTCTTTCCTTTGCGGCTGTACACTTTACCGAATCGAGTCGTATCAGAACTCCCATCTTATCAAGCAGAAACGAACTAGCTTTGTCAATTCAAGATTTTTCTACATGTAAAGTCTAACTTTCTTTTACATTTTGCCATTTTAAAATAGAAACTGTTTTCTAAAATCTGACCTGCTTTGTCTTTAGAATGCTCTCCTGTAAGTGGTGAATATCATGAAGCTGTGCAGAAAGGGAACCTTTAAAAGATGATTCTAACTCTTCGAGGACAGTTGATACGCAACCTAGTCTCGCTATAAATTTGAGAAGAACACTTGATCTTTCCTTCATCTCCTCTACATTAAGATTATCTTTAGAGAGTCAAGGAAATGACGTAAATTTAAGAAAACACACTAATAAGAATCAAAATGCTGAAGGATACAAATAGGCTGCAGCTCAGCAACAATATGTTTGAACGTCCTCTTGCACCAGTCTTTGACAACCACTTCATCCAGCAACAAGGCAACTACTGGGTCACTAGAAACAGCACTTTCATCCATACAAACATCTGTAATATCTGTTGTCAAACTGTTAAGAAAAATAGAACTTGACAATGTAGGAGGCTACACCAGTTTTAAACTTTTTATTAACAAAACGTAATCTATTTAGAAGGAAAATGTCCAAGCAGCTTCAAGATTAGAAGTGAGGTGTGAACGATAATAGGGCTGAACAAGGATACAATGGCAAATTAGTGACAACAAATTGTTCTCCAAGGCAATATCAAAAAAAGAATACAGCCTTTCAACATCAGCAGTTGGTTGTTTCTCCCCATCTTTTTCCTGAAACCTGTCATCACATCTCTTGGAAATAAGACCCGCCTCAATGCACTCATAATATAGGCGAAGAGATGGCCTATTCCCAGTTTTTGGTATGGGAAATCTGCATATTGGACAAGCATCACAACGCTGGCTACATTCTTCACATAAAGAGGCATGGCCACACGAATTCAACACACTTTGAACACAACGTCCACAGCTTCTCAAGTCCCTTGTTGCCCGACAATGCTCGACTTTTGCTTCATTGCACAATTCTATCAGATCAATAGACGCTAAGTGCTCCAGTGCTTCCTGAAATCAAAACCACTAGCAGCATAAACTTCCATAAAGTGACTCGGAACATAGAGAATTTTTCAACAACCAGACCCCAAGACTCAAATTCAATAAAAAAGGATCAAAGTATGTTGCAGTTAATCTAACTTGACTGCATTGTGAAGTCACTGAAAGTTTCAAGAAACATTCGAGTTTGAATGAGGTGAGATTCCACATGTGTGTGACCATAAGAATGTAAATACTAAATAGTATGCATTTGCACAAACAGATGGGAAGAAACTTCCCCCCTTATGGACAGATGCATACATATAACCTAGGGAAGTTGAATATTGTTTACTATGAACAAGACATAGCTTGGAATGAACCTTTCAAATGCTGCCATATCAAGTTCTCGATGTAATAGGGAACCTAAAGAACACATAGTATCATTGAGATTGACAAAACCCATTTGAACTTATTGCTATGCTAAGCATAAGTGCATAACAGAACACAAAGGCAAACCTAATTCAAATTCAAAAAAAGGGGGCCTGGGATTGCTTACAGTCCAAAAACCCTAATTCACTCACCAATTATCAACAAAACAATACTAAGTTTAACTCATTAAACCCCCTTCTGAGCTTGTTATGTACGTAATTAATCGTATATAAAAAATGCTGCCGTATCAAGTTCTCAATGTAATAGGGAAACAAACCTAAAGAGCACATAGCCACATAGTATCATTCAGATTGACAAAACCCATTTAGACTTGTTGCTAAGCTAAGCATAACACAACACGAAGTCAAACCTAATTCAAATTCAAAAAAAAGGAGGCCTGGGATTGCTTACGGTCCTAATATACTCACCAATTATCAACGAGCCAATAATAAGTTTAACTGATTAAACCCCTTCTGAGCTCGTTACGTACGTAATTAATCATATACTAAGTTTAACTGATTAAAACCCTTCTGAGCTTGTTATGTACGTAATTAATCGTATATAAAAAATGCTGCCGTATCAAGTTGTCAATGTAATAGACTAATAGGGAAACAAACCTAAAGAACACATAGTTTCATTCAGATTGACAAAACCCATTTAGACTTGTTGCTAAGCTAAGCATAACAGAACACAAAGGCAAACCTAATTCAAATTCCAAAAAAATAATAAATAAAAAGAGTGCCTTGGATCGCTTACAGTCCAAAAACCCTAATTCAAAGACCAATTTCCAAAAAACAATACTAAATTAAACTGATTAAACCCCTCCTGAGCGTGTTATGTATGTAATTCCTCGTATATCAAAAGGTTTTTCAAGGAAGAAAATAGACCGTCGTGCATAAGCTGATGTATCATTGTGCATATGTATATACCTGGACTTTCCGGCAGCTGTAATTGGGTTGAAGTGAGAGATGACCAGTAGTAGGCCTTAAGGTTGCGCTTCGGTTATCGGAATCCAAATGTACGGTGGCTCCTCCGTCGAATAGCTTCCGTCCTTCCATTTTTCAGTCGGAGCTCAGAATCAGAGCAGCTGGGTGGGTGTTCTGAGGAGAGAGGGAGAGGCAGGGTTTTTGATTATTTGTTTGAGAAGAAAATTGGCACATGAAAATATTAGGTGACCAAAAAGGCCCCTTCAGATTTATTACTTCTAAAAGTTTTCCAAACGATAATATAAATTGTCATTCAAGTCGCTTGAGAATTAAAAGACATAAGGAATTTACTATGGGTTTTTTTTAATCTTTGCTAATGCAACTCTATGTTTCATGTAATATTGATTACGACATTATAGCATTGTTAATTGTTTACATAACTTGTAAGACTCTGATATTTACTAGTAATTTACATCGGTAATTAGCCGGCGTCATTAACTTGAAGCGATCCATATGACCATATCAAAATATTAAAGAGTGTATCGGGTCATAAGTGTTGAGTAATGTCTCATATCGGATGGATAGTGACTTTGTAATTAACTTTATAAGAGTCATGAGCTACCCCTCTCATAACCAAGTGGTTTTGAGTTTGAATCCCACAAACTTACATGGTATCAGAGCAAGGTTCACCCACTCCACATAACCCATAAATATCCACGTGTTAGACGTGAGAAAAAAAAGAATGTCACACGTGAGGGGGCATGTTGAGTAATGTCTCACATCGGACGGATAAAGACTTTGTAATGAGCTTTATAAGAGTCTGGGGCTACTCCTCTCATAACCACATAGTTTTAAGTTGGAACCCCACAAACTTATGATAAAAACCTTCATATACAATTCAGGGTTTATTTCAAAACAAAGTATAATATTTAGAGAATCACTAATGTTATGTTGCAAAGTGAAAAAAAAAATCAAACACAACTCTTATTCCTCACACATTCATACACATTTATTTGTTTGATTGATTTCTATTCGTATATACAACGTTTTTAGTTTATTATCCAAATAAAATCAAATAATAATTTGCTTACATGACTACACTAAAAGAAAGTGATCAATTTTTTTACATAAAACAATTTAAAATTTTGTACTATTAAATTAAGTTTACACATGGTGACTTTCTCCCCTTTCATTTGAGTATTTTTCTTCTTAGAATCAAGAAAATATAACTAGATTCGTCCGTTTTGATCTCTCGGTTGAGTTTGCTCTTTTGACAAATAGTGAAATACTAATTTATTAAGACTAAGTTCCAAATATTGTACCACACATTGGGTAAATTAGAGATGCCACTACATAGTGAGAAGTTTTTAAGTTAGATTAGTATATTTTGGTTTAAAAAGTTTTTCTGTTTTTTTGTCTTTTATCGGTTTTGTGACTCTGCTAAAGATAAATTTATGTAATCTAAGGTACAAATTGTTTGGATAGCTTGTGGGTGGCGGACATAATGTCTCCTTGTTTGTTGTTTATCAATAAAATGCTCAAAGGTTTGGTTTAAAAGGGTACTAGGAGCGAGGTTAGCTAGATCTTTCAAAAGGGACTTGCTCAAGTATGATACTGTTATGTTTCCTTACAAGTAGAGCAAATACATTTATTTGGTTTAAAAACAATGTTGAAAAGCCTTCTTATGAAATCGTGTATTATATATTTAATTTTTTGCAACCTAGTAACATGTGGATGTTATAAGCGTATAGGGTTTTTATGTAATTTGACTACTTATCATACTTTTATGAGTTTTGGATTCTCATTATATAAAATCTTAAATCTTAAAGAAGTTTGTTTTATTTTCTATTAACAAAGGCCAGATTAAAAAATGATAGTTGCTAACTTATCCACTCCATAAATTGTAATAGAGAAAAGGATTTGAAGTTTTTAACTTGAAGGTCGGGTGATGGTTTTCTGTAAATGACACACACTGTATCGAAAGATCGTGGAAAATTATGTTATACACAAAGACATATGAACGACGTCCAACGTGAATATTAGAGGGGTTGATATCAACCATGCATTAGCATGATTTACATCATTAATATATGAAGCAACATACAAGATATGCGAGAGCTTTGATTTATACAATGAACAATCTAGTATTTTGCTTCACACCTTCATCTATACATCTATAATTATCATTTTCTGACTATTCTAACTGTTTCTAATTTTTATATAGTTTATTAAATTTCTTTAGATAAGTTATTGTAGTTATTTCTTATAAATTAACGTGTTGAAAATAATACCCAATATATAAGCTATGATGGTAGATGGAAAAAATAGAGAGCGACATGGGATTAGGGGGTAGTAAATCAAAGGGTGTTACAACGTATACTTGATACTTGATAGCTTACCACGCCTTAATTCGATCTATGAATTTTAATTTTATAAAACTTAATCATGATAACTTTGTATACTTGAATACTTTGTGATACTACAGACAGAACAAAATAAAAAAGAATATAGAGAGTATGCAATAATTAGTGGGTTTAGTTCATAAAATTATACTGAAGTTGTCACTTTTTGTTATTGTGTATACCCATCTTTAAAAACTCCCATTTAGTATACTCAACTTACCAAAACTCACGATTTATGCATTGGGTAACCTGCTATACAAGTTGGAGGTAATTTTTATATTTTTTATTTATTTTAAAATTCCACATCATTTTTACATCTGCCACATCATTTTTAAAAATCCATTATATGAAGAACACTATGAACATGAAGATGTAACACCCTCTTTACCGGCCTAGATTAATTAAGGTAATTAATTAATTAATCTTGAGATTTATTTGGTTTATGTGTTTTATTTTGTGAATATATGTTATTGGCAAGTATTTGTGTTATTATATTGTTTTTATTTGGGAATTCTAGTTATATTATTTTAATTGGGTTGTTGAGGGGGGGTATGGCCGATTGGTGATTATAACAACCCACACACACACCATACTTCATTGTGTGTAAAACTAGACAAAGTGTGTTGTGTGTGTTTCTTTGGGTTGCTCTCGGCCGAGAAAGAAAGAAAGGAAGAAAAGCAAATCAACCTTCATCTTGCTTGCTTTATTGTGGTTGTTTGAGTTCATATCATTTTAAGGTTAGAATTCTGGATTCATATGTTATATGTTATATGCATTCGGGTTTGATATATATATATATATATATATATATATATATATATATATATATATATATATATATATATATATATATATATGAATACCGATTGTTTTTGATGATTTGTTGATCATAGGATAAATGTATATTATATTTTGATGGTAGATTATGTTCATTATATGTTTAGAATGATTTCTGGAAACATATATAACTTGTATGCATGAAATCAGTAGTATTTAAGCTAGAAATAGATTTTATGCATGAAGTTATGATTCTGTCGGATTTGAGGTTGAATGACTCGGAATCCGATAGAAGTATCGGAATCCGATAGAAGTTACTCAGATTTGGCCCTAACTTTTTATCAGATTATGCATATTATCGGATTGTGACTTTACCGGATTGTGACTTTACCGGATTGTGACTTTACCGGATTGTGATCTTATCGGATTGTGATCTTATCGGATTGTGATTTTATCGGATTGTGCCTTTTCTCGGATTTGGAGTTAATCGGAATTCCCTATTTTATCGGAATTGGACTTTTTACTCGGAATCCGCCTATGCTTGGATATGGGTAATAATGATCGGATTTGGTGTAATCAGATTTGGGGCATTATCGGATTTGATGATTTTTTAGATAAACATGATTTGTATATCTGTTTGGGGTTTATGTATGTTGAGTATATGTATAAATGTATATATATGAAAACATGAATAAATATGATATTTTTTATTGGATTAGTATTATGAATTGAATACTGACTTGGGTTACTTCAATCTCAGGAACTGAGAAGACTCGGTGAATTTAGTCATCTGAGTGTGCCAAAGTTTTGAAGACTTTGGTGAGTGGATTTATATCTTCGGATATACAGGATTTAATATCCTATTTGGAATGCTCTTGTTTGGATTGTATATACATGTTATTTGGAGACCAGTTTAGTCTGGGCCTTTGCTTGGGGGTGTAACTTATCAGATCATGGGGTGCATTTATTGTACTCAAGAAGATTGGTGTTGTTATCACTGTTAGCTGGGATATCGGTAAACCTTGGTTTTGGCCGACCTTGGTTGTAGGTGCTTGCAACACCGCCGGTTCTCCTGGGATTCATGAGCTATTTGGTTTGGGCATATTTGTCTTGTGTATGTTTAGATATTTGTTCCCTCACTTAGCTTTGTGCTAATTCCCCACTAGATTATTTTGCAGATCCTCTGAGGTGATCTTGATGCTTTGGGCTGGGAATATGGACAGACCAAACTCTGATGTCCAGTTTTTGAAAGAGCATGTTTTTGTATTAACACTGTATCGGTCTTTGTACATCAAACAAGTGAAATCCTTTTGTATCTATTATGTAATTAAGATATTTATATGTAATTAGCTTCCGCGTGCAGTAATAGTATATGTTTAAAAAAGTACAGTGTTACAGATGAACATGAAGAAGAACCCAGAAAACTTAGATTTGAACAAGAACAACTTCATAGAACACGAAGCAGAATCGAAAACCCAGAACAAGAACTTCAATCGGTTATACACTTAAAATGAAGAACTCATAAACAAACAACAACATCTTCTATGAACAGATCTGAAACATCTGTTCAAGAATACAACAATCGATTTGAACAATAACATAGAACCCTAAACGAAGATGAAGACACAAATCGGAAAATAAGATTAAAACCCATAAACGAAGAATATGAATCTCGTTTCAGATTTGAAGAATCCCTAACCTGTAGATATTGATAATGAGAACCGATCGTATTGTATATACCCCATATCTGGGTTCGAACCCTAACAGATCGTATTGTATATACCCCAGATCTGAAAAACCTAACTCGAAGAAACCCTAACTTGAATTCTTGAAACCCAGGTGGTCGATGGTGAACCCAGATCTGTGTTCTTTTAGCCCTAATCGACGAGAACCCTCGACGCGAAACCCAGATCTGAGAAACCCTCAATAACCCCACTTCGATCTTCCATGTTCGATTTGTGCAGATGGTGACCTCCGATGAGGTCTGTTACCCAAATCACCTTCGTGCCTTCGATTTGAAATCCTCGAACCCAGAAACCCTCGAAGAAACTTACTATCGATGGTGGTCGGATGAGATCTGGTTGAAGGAGGTGGTTGTGCGATGGTAGTGTGCGATGGTGGTGGGTTGCGATGTGTGTGCCGGAGGTGGAGGTTGAAGAATCCCTCGAAGAAGCCCAGATTCCTCATTTGTGTTATTGTTATTATTATTATTATTATTATTATTATTATTAACACCACATAAGCATCTAAGTCATTGCCACATCATCAAAGTCATTGTCACATTATCAATTACCTGTTACACTTCATCATCCAACAGGTAACAAGTTACCCAATGCATAAATCGTGAGTTTTAGAAAGTTTAATATACTAAATGGGAGTTTTAAAAGATGGTATACACAATAGCAAAACGTGACAACTTGGATGTACCTCTAGGAACTAAACCCATAATTAGTAAGGTTATGTGTATCGTATTAATTATCTTGATTTAATATTATATGTAAAAAACTAATTTTTGAAAATATACAATAAACTATCAGAATATTACATTGTTTATGATGTAATTTGAAATAACAGGTTAAACAAGTCACTTTTTTTATTATAAACTACCTGCTTAACCTATTATGGCATGTCATAATTAAGATTAGTACAATTAAGTCTTTATTTGTTAAAAAAATGTTTAGAAAATATTGAAAGTAGTATAACTAAACATCTATTAAATAGTATATTTAAAATGTGATAAATAGAGTTCTCTCTAAAACTTTTTATCCAAATTAAACTAAAAACTGAACCCAGTTTTAAATTAAAAACTAAAATTTGAATTTTAAACCTTTTTAAAATGAATGGTTAAGATTGCATAATTAAATTTGATTTATCAAATGAAGCGTTAGAATCGTACAATAAAGTTTATCTAAGTTAGTCTTTTATATATATTATTATATTAAAGGGTTAAAGCCATAAAATAACGGTCTACTTTTCCCATTTTCCCATTGTGGCACGTCATGCTTTTTTTTTACACTTTTGGCCAGTAAACTTATTAAAACCGGTTGATATGGCCATTTAGGTTATTTTGACCTGCTATAGCAGGTCACCTTTCCCCCTTTTCTTCTTCACCTTAAAATCGAAACTTTAAACCCGAAATTCTTCATTTATACTTGATGAAAATTAATAATTCTTGAGTCTATGGAAAGGTAATCGAGTTGTCTATCAAGTAGTACAAAAAAACGAATAAAAACGAGTTTAAAATGTGTCAATTTATCGAAATACCGTAAGGGTGTCGAATAGGGTCATTATCGACTTTAATTAGCAATAACTTGGCCTACACTTGATGGTTTTTCATAAATTTAGTGTCCATTGAAAGGTAAAAAGATTATCTACGACAATCTATAAAAAGAATTATGTAAAATGATCAAGAATCAAGCTAAAAACACAACTTTTTTCTGCCCTGTTTTCGAACCCATTAACACAAAAAAACGAAACTTTGAGCTTGAAATTCTCTCTCAATACTTGACAAAAATTCATGAATTTGGTGTCATTTGAAAGGTATAATGATAAATTACAAGATTCTACAAAAAAAAAACACAAAACGATCAAAAATCGACCCAAAAATCGCAAAAAACGGGCTGAAAAGATTGCAGGTCACGAAATGGCCATATCAACCGGTTTTGATAAGTTTACTGGCCAAATGTGTAAAAAAAAACATGACGTGCCACAATGGGAAAATGGAAAAAGTAGAACGTTATTTTATGGCTTTAACCCTATATTAAATGCACGTGTGATACAGTGGTTGTTTTAAAAATAATAATTTATTAACATTAATTATAAAGTACTAACTATTTATAAAACAATAAAAAATGAAAGTTTAAAAAAATGATGACAGACGTCATTCACACCTAAATCAGTGGTGGAAGTGTCGTCGCTACAAGAGGCAGACGTGATATAAGAAATCTGATACTACGATATATTGTATTTATTATACAAGTCAATTGATCAACATTGTTATATCTAGAATAAATAAGGTCGGGTATTTATTGATTACAATTTAAACTTAATTGAATTAAATAAATACATTTTAAACTGATTAAACTAAGAATTTAGTTAAATATCATATTGATAAATTATAATGAGCAAATACAATGTTTTAAAATTAATAAAGAACACATATAAAATCTATCTCTAACAATTATAATTTAAGTTAAAAAAAGTATACTCTTAAAAATCAAAATTAAGTTAAAATTTTAATTTAAATGAATAACAAAGATTTAATTTTATCGAATAAACTTATTTAACAAATATAATCTAGAATATTATTTTCTTTATATATATAGTTTATTTTATAATCTTATATCTATCCATAACAAATTCAACATCTGTGTAATAAGTTATACGCAAAAGAGTATTTGATGAAAACCTTGTAAAGTAATATGTAAGAGTGTAAGGTCATGAGTAACACTTTTTTAAGCCCAAATTAACTTACATGTTACTCAACTATCATATTATCTTTTCTTGCTTTTTTCTTCCAACCCAAACTCATCAAAACCCAAGTAGCACCCAATGTAAATTAAAATAAATAATGATAAATAAAATAAAATAACAAACTGATAAATAAAATAAAAGAACTATAAACAAATTGACAAATTAAGTACGCGATTGCATAAATCTAATAAATGGTACATAAATGACAATCACGTCGACATAATTGATAAAAACAATAAATAATATATATAAAAGAAATAATTACCGGAAAAGAAATAATTATTGGATTATCTTCTAATATAAATAAAAGACTAATTTGAAAAAATTTATTAGATAATCTGAACCATTCATTTAAAAAAATTAAATTTTGACCACTCATTCACTTAAAATCAAAAAATCAATTTTGACTTTTTAAATTCAAAATTATTTGAGATAATTTCATATATACCCTTATTAAATCATATAAAATCGTATATGTTCATCTTAATTTACAAATATCATATTCACCCCTCTATAATATTTTAAAATATCATATTTAACCAAATTATTAGTTTTATAGTTCTAAAATATTTAATAATCCTTTTAACTTACTTTTTAATTATAACCAATAACGTTTAACTTTATTACCCTTAATTGTAACAACAATTATTGATGACTTATATAATAAAATACAACCACGTCTCTTCGTCTCATGAACTACGTTTCTGCCATCAAATTTGCCCTTCCACTGGCGTTGATGTTTCCCCCGTTGGTTGAAATGTTGATGTCTTACGTCGTCATTTGTTTAATTCTCATTTAATTCGCGTTTTATTATTATTTAATGCGTTTTTATTAATATTTAATATTTATTATCTTTAAAACCAATCCGTGTATCACACGAGCATTTAATCTAGTATATTATAATTATCCATGACTTTTATTAAATTCAACATTATATAATTAATAAACATAATATGAACAAACTAAACGATTTAATTATATATTAATTAAACAAACTCACATCGCTTATGCCGCTGGTTTTAATGTTGACGGTATCCGTTGTCAATTTTTTAAATCTTATTATCTGTGTCTTATAATTAATAATATTTATACTAATTTTTAACATTTTATATTTTTATATCAATCAGTGTATCTCATATATATATTTAATCTAGTTAGTATAGTGTACTAATGTAGTAGTAGTCGTCGTCGACTTGTAGAGTTGTAGAAGACTAGAAGTTGTGAAAGGCTAGCAACCTGATTCAATGGATAAAAAATTAAAAACCACTTTAGAGTTAGATTGAGTCTATATGCATCAGCCCAAAGTTTTCTCACTTATAGTCTTTTTTAGATACCGCCATTCAACGGCCCATTATCATTCATACTGGGCTTTCTCAATATCAAATTGCAAATCAAAAATCATATATTGTTTCTATAATTTTTATGAAAAATATACATGAATTTATATCGCATTTTTTAATTCATCAAAGTGTTATTATATGTAATAAATTTTCAAATATTATGATTATATATAAACCAAATAATAATTTTTGATTGGAAATTATATATAACATTGTCGAAAAACATTTATATCATGCAACTTTCAATAGCAAGCTGCAAATTTTCGCCGAACATTATTTACAACCTTGTTAGAAACTGTAACCTTTGTTGAGAACAATTTATTAACCTTTTATAAAGTTGAATATACTTTGGTGAATCTTGTCTTTTTTTTCCCGTTTAAATGGTAGTTTAAAATATATAGTCAAGAGGGATGAATAGTTTTACGAGTGCAGATGACTCATCTTTCCCAATTCCGACTCCGACCTTGTTTCCTCTTCACAAGCACCTCCATCTCCATCTTCACCGATCATCACCTCTGCCTCCATATTCAACTTCACCATCTTATTTCATATTGATCTATATCTTTACCAAACGCCAATATCTCAAATATTAAACCAAATGAGAGATGTGAGATATAAAGAGTGTTGAAGTTTATTTACGAGATAAGAATTTATGAAATAGTCGCGCATTGATGTCCCAACCTCTTCTATCACATTGTTTGGCTATACGAAGTGTTTTGAGAGTTAAGTATTTGAAAACTAAAATTGATTTATCAAACCCACATGAGCACATGAGGTAGCATTTTTTTAACGAGGTAAAAATTTTATGATTAAAAAATCACATATATATTAGAAATACTCGTTTTAATATTGTTGGTGGAAAAAAGTATTTTTGGATGTTGGATTTATTACTTTTTCCTAAGGTGCGTGAAGTGTATTATAAACGGTGATTGTACGGGTAATGAATGTTCTCTGTAGAAAGCCTTCCTCTCTCTTTCTTTATGTGTGCACGGGTACACAAACACACACACACACACACACACACACACACACACATATATATATATAGGGCGAGCTAAGCTACTCAATATATAAGAAAGAGGTAGCGCCTTGACCAAAAGAAATTACTTATGGCCTAGTGGTAAGCGTATTGATCCTAACAATTGGTATCAGAGCGAGGTCATAGGTTCGAATCCCACAACATGCAAAAAAAATGCTGGGGGGAAGTTGGATGTGTCATTGGCCGCCATCTTCCTAAATCCGCTTGTAGGTTGTGACAAGTTGGAATCTCATAAGTCTAAGGCATTTGCGACAAATACTGGGGGGGAAGTTGGATGAGTCATTGGCCGCCATCTTCCTAAATCCGCTCGTAGGTTGTGACGAGTTGGAATCTCATGAGTCTAAGGTATTTGCCGCAGATGTTGGGGGGAGGGGGGGGGGGGGGGGGGGGGAGAATGTTGGTATGAGACAACATCTCCGAAATAATTCGACTCATGGGTGAGCTAAGCTACTCAATATATAAGAAAGATGTAGCGCCTTGACCAAAAAGGAATTCCTTTTGGTCTAGTGGTAAGCGCCTTAATCCTAACAATATATATATGATTTCGGGTATAACACTCCTTTAAAAAGCACGGAGAGCATTAACAAAAAGTAGAAAAAATGATAAAAATTACTCTATTATATAATTACGATTTATAAACTTTATTAATAAATGAATATAAAAACTAGATAAATATAATATATGTATATTACTTTTATTATATGTAATATGCATCCAATATATACTTCTGGTATAAATATTTTGTTGAATTGGTTTTTCATAAGTTTGACTATACAAAAAAATTGTTTATCAAAAGTTGGAATCTGTTCTCCATCTTTCTTCGAATGTTCTCCCACATCAGAGATTAGAAAATATTTGTTTAATGAAAAATCCAGCTCACTCATCAAACAAATCTAGTCGTTTTAGTAATCTATTTTCCTAATTATCCTAAGGCTTTAATCATTAACCCATGGGCCATGGCCAACGTTTGCCGCCAACGAAATTACCAAAATGCACCTCAACTTATGAGATAGTGCAAGGGCAAAACAGTCCATTTGGGCGTGTGATCATCATTGGGAGTGCAATTAATTAATTAATTTAATTGTTAATCATGATTAGTAAACCGCCGCACGTGTGAGTTTCAGTTAAACCTCCTAGTTGGGCGATTTGATTAGATATGTATGATGTGTAATCACATGGTTAACAGCTCAGCCCGCTCACATGGCCCAGATACGATTCGGCCCACTTTCCATTTCTCAAAAAATCGACTACCAACGACCACTTATTTAATATTGCAACGGTTTTAATTATTTTTTACAAATGTTTTATTTTTTAAAAAATAGAATAACGAATTAACAGTTATTATTATGATCTGTATTTACAAGATTGTTAATATTACAATGGTTTTTAAAAATAGTTATTCAAACCCAAAGATTTGAAATTACTACACTAGCTTTGTTTCTGTTTTCTAAAAATTCTCTCACGTACTTCAATAGCTTATACACATTAACTATAACATTTATTTTTCGAAAGAAAAGTTAAAAACTAATGTTACAAAATGAAGAATTAAAAAATAATTATAATAAAATAATAAAGAACATACCCTAGCTGGCTATTGAGCTCTTTACACATTACAAATTAGGAAATAATTAAAATTAATCATGGGTGACAATTGCACATGCATTTGTGCACGTGTGGGTACCCCGAAATGACCTGCCCAATAATTTTTTCTATTCGGAAAAAATATACCCTACGATTTGTAAAATATTACAATAATTGGTATTCCTAAATATTCTTATTTTTATATAAATTTCTACTTTTTTTTTTGAAGATAATAACGTTATGCCTTATGCCTAGAGTAAATGAATATAAATTCATGAAATTTGTGTTTTAACTTAAAAATTCAAATCTCTGTATTCATATCTGGTAATTTAAACCGTTACTGCATTAAATAATACTATAAATTTAAATTTAATTAAATAATATCAATGACTCATGATGATTAGATATATTGGATAAAAAAACATATATGAAATAAAAACTTTGAATTTGTACTTTATAAATAAACCTCAATCATGTATATTAACAAAGCTTAGATCTCTGTTTGGAAAAAGAAAATGTTATATCCTTCTATCAAATATTTTTACTTCGATCATCATCCTGCTCATATAAAGTTCAATAGTTTTTTTTTATTTTAAGAAATACTTATTAAGTAACTAAGTACCATGTATATCTAAATTAAATGTAATTAAATCGAGACTAGTGATGAAACAAAACATGGTTTCGGTCACGTATTGCCATAATATGAGTTTTTGCAATGAATATTATATTATTATTTGATTTCTTTTGCGAAGATACTATAACTTTTGTTATTATAAGGCACATACACATATAAGTTTGATCCGTTAGTAATATTTTCATAGATGCTATTGTAACCCAATCTGAAACAAAACAGCGAATTATTGGGATAATTCATCACAAAAAATGAGATATTATTAATGATGATATCTATGATTGTTAAATTAGTTATTGTATTGTTGATAAAGAATATTCTTTTTATTTTGGAATTAAGATGATTGCATGATTAGAGGATCCAAAGTTGATAAAACAACGATACAGGTATATATATATTTACATAATTTTTATTTCATCTCTTCTCTCTCTCTCTCTCTCTCTCTCTATATATATATATATATATATATATATATATATATATATATATAGACAAGAGTTCAAACGATAACCGTTTTTTATGAGAACTGCGAGAACCAATATGAGCCATCCAGTTCCCCTCCTTTAATGTTATCACCCACCCATAAATTCATCACATGCACCATTCCACACTTGATCCCTCCCACTCTACATCCATGAGTTCTACTTATAAAATCAACAGTTAAGATCGGTTCTCGCAGTTCTCGTACAAAAAAGAGTTCTCCTTTGAACCCTCCCCTATATATATGAAAAAGTTCATTTAAGAATAATTTTTATTATGAGAATCACACGAACCAATCTGAGTCGTCCGATTCTTCCTCCTACAATGTCATCACTCACCCACGAATTTATCACATGCAATCCGCCACACTTGATCCCCCACGTTCTACATCCGTGAATTACACTTATCAAATGAACGGTTAAGATTGATTATCGCGATACTTACACTAAAATCGGTTCTCAAATAAAACCTTCACACACACACAATGAGAATGAGAAATTAAATGAGAATGAGAGACTAAATCTCGGTCGTTGATTTTGTAAGTGGAATACATGGATGGAGAGCGTAAGGGGATCTAGTGTGGCAGAGTGCATGTGAGGAATTCATGGGTGGACAATGATATTGAAGAGGGAGAATTGGACGGCTAGGATTGAGTCTCCCATTCTCAATTTATTTAAAGTTCTCATTTGAACCTCTTAATATATATATATATATATATATATATATATATATATATAGGGAGGGGATAAACTAATCAATAAGTCAAATAAGAAAAGTAAAAAAAATACTAAAAAACCGGGAATTAAAAAAATACAAAAGGGTATACTTGTAAATTGAAAAGCAGCGTATGCGACGGTGGATAAGAACCGGCGACTGGGCTGCGACATGTTAAATTGAAAAGTGACATGTTACGGTGGTTTAGATGTGGTTTCCGATTTGTGCATTCGTGGGGTGCAAATTAGGGTTAAATAATTGAGAGAACGTGGGGGACGGGTATAGAGGAGAGAGGGTTAATTACGAGAATTAGGGAGGAAGGAGAAATAAATATAGATTACCTCACTTTCCTCCTTACATATATACTAGTGAGGTGCCCGCACAATGCGACGGCGGCGATTAAATAACAATGATGGTGAATACTTGTGGTGGTGAGTACAGAGGAGGTAACGATGCTTACGGTTGAAGTCTGAATGTTATAATAAAATTGAAATAATTTAGAAATATTATTCATCGAATTTATGTTTTATAAATTTTTTTATTTAATAGTGGGTAATATTGTTTATACACTTTTACTTAAAAGCCATATGAGACAGTTAAATAATATTAATATTATAGTTGAACTTGAAGATTATAAGTACTATTTTAAAAAATTGAATTTATGGTTTTAGAGAAAAAGAAGTTATAATAGTCCTAATTAAAATATTTATTGTTAAGTGAGAGAAGAAGATGAAATATTTAATGAATTGATGGATGAGATTAATGTAAATAAAATTAAGGGTGAAGATTTAGTTTTAATTGAAAAATTAAGGACTCTTAATTTTTAAAGAAGAGCGAATATTGTATGTTTAATATACTAGTATAGATATATAGACACCCTGAGTGAAAAAAAAACATACATACATAAATAAATTCTCATTTTGGGAATTACCAAATCAAATGGAAATATTTCTTAAGGTCTCATTAATATTTTATATTAATAATTAACTTCATTTATCAAAAGATATAAAATAGAAAACCAAATGTATGTGAGCTGCTCAATTTCATGTTTGTGAAGGTGTGAATTTTACGAAATTGAATTAATTTATTTCATACATTAATTACTAAATTAGGCTTAAAGGATGACTTACATTTTCTAGCTTTATTGAGATTAATATTGTTAGAGATTAATATTGTTGTACGATACAAGTAGATTTGGTAAAATTATATATAGTAACAAATATAAGGAAAAAATATTTGGTAGGTAGACCAAGTACTTTAGCAAATAACCCTTATGTCTGGGGTTCAATTCCTCTACCATGCATTTTTTTCCTTTGTTTTAATTTTAAGATTTTCCCTGGCGAAACCATTATTGTTATTATAATATAATTTTTTCCCTTAAGTTGCTTTTAGATAAGGCTCATTATTAATATTAAATTAATTATTTTTACAACTTTCTCTTCTTATTTATATGTGAGTATTATTATAACATTTTTTTCCTTGCTTACTTATATTTATTGTTAAATTAATTAGTTATATATTTGATTTATTTTAAATACATTTTTACATATAAAATTTAATGTAATCACAAATATTTTCGATATGAGATAGTTCTATCAGAGTTTTTTTTAATTGTTGAAATTTTTTTAAGCATATGAGTAATAAATACTAAATGGTTATAACGTGAATCATTTTAAATATAAATCAAATAGCATAACAATCTTACATGTTTATGTTTTAATCTACTTATATTTATCCTAGAACCACATTGAATTTTTTCCTAATTTTATTCACCCTAGAACCCGTCGCAACGCGCGGATCGAATGCGACTCGTTCTACACATAATGTAACTAAACACTATTTATCTTGTTAGTACCTAAATAAACTGATATAATAACAAGAACTTTATATCAATTAGGCTTAACTAACACTTGGTTTATACCGTCAAACCATTAACAATAAAAGTTAATACAAGACGAAAACAAAAGAAGAAGATATGCTTTTTTGCATCAGCTTATTGAAAGGCATATGATAAAGACTCGCTACAAGTGAGTTAAGATCATATCAACTTAATTATTGAGCATTCACTTTACTCTTTGACTAGATAAGCCACATACCTGCAAGAAACAAATACTTTTTTTTTTTTGAAAGACAAAAAGGAAACATAGACTAGAGAGCTTCGACATTACCATCACCCTTAGACTATGCTCCAAAATTTCATTAAAATTAAAAACTAGCAAGGTGCTAGAGAACACGAGTACATACAAACAAACACCGATACAAGCCAGGAAAAAACTGAATATGGTTCGCTAAACCAAAATATAATTACTAATTATGGAACGCTACAGCGTCTGATGGAGAGCGAAACCAAACCTGAATGTCAAACTTCCGATTCTTAATTCTGGCAGCACACCAATGACCTGAGATACGCTGGATACTTGGGAAAATGTCCTCCACTCTAACCTTATCTTGATCTGAGCCCGTAGCATGTAGAATACGGTTTCTCCAACCCCAAATCGGCCAGATGCATACCATACATACAGCTTCGAAGATCTTTGCAGAAAACAAATGGGAAGAAGCATCATACTGTCTCGATAAAAAAGACGAAAAGGAAGGAAAGCGAGGGGAGGTAATACTACACCAACTCCATATTTTACGCCAGATGGACTCCACTTTAGAACATAAAAAGAAACAATGATCCACCGATTCATCATGATTGTCACAAAAAACACACTTTGAGTTACCAATCGTTACACCCCTTTTAGCAAGCGCCAATTTTGTAGGAATTCCATCATTACAAATCCTCCACATAAGCACATTGACTTTGGATGGGACTAAACGATTCCAAAGAACTTTTGAAGCAGCATTAGGAATTGGAATTGAGACTTTTTTCTGGATAAACTTTGTCATCTTGCCAACAGAGAATACTCCCGAGGGATCCCAAGACCAATGCCATTTATCTACTCCAGAGATTTGGAACTCTGCTTTTGACAATAACTCAATTAAATTTTGAAATTCTTCTTCGGATCTGCCCCTTAAAGCTATTCTCCATGACCATGACCCCCTCCAACCTCCATCTATATAAGACCACCTGTCAACAAATTTTACATCCGGATCACAATCTAACGCAAATAATCGAGGAAATAAATCCATGAGACTAACCCCTCTACCAACAGCTTTGTCTTTCCAAAAACTAACAGTGGAGCCATTACAAATAGATTTGGAAAAGGAGGACTGGAAATATAAACCCAATTTTTCCAAACTTTTCCACGAGGAGACAATTGCGGACCAAACTCCAGTTTTGTTCACGGGCCCCAGGCCATGAATACCAACTATGACATCCTTCCACAAGCTGCCATCTTCTAGTAAAAATCTTGAATGCCACTTTGCCAATAACGCAAGATTTTTTGCTTTAAGGTTCGCAACACCCAATCCACCGTCTACTTTTGGAGCTAAGACTTTCTTCCATGCAACCCAATTTATTTTATTTTCACCATCTGAAATTCCCCATAGAAAACGCCTTCGAATTGTTTCCAGTTGCTCCAGAACACCATCAGGGACTTTAAAAATTGAAAATTGATATAAAGGTAAAGCAGAGAGAACCGAGTTTATCAGGGTTAATCTGCCACCTATAGATAAAGTATTAGCTTTCCAAATACCCAACTTCTTATAAAACTTATCAATAATACCATTCCAAGATGCTTTTTTCCTCATATGTCCACCGACCGCGATCCCTAGATGATTAAAAGGGAGTTTGGAGGTTGTACAATTCACTTTTTGCGCAAAAGACTGAACCACCTCATGCCCTACTCCAATACCGATAAGGCTTGATTTCTGGTAATTTATTTTCAGCCCAAAAGTGTCGTGAAAGCAGTTAAGCATCAAAATCAGATTTCTTAAATTATTTTTTGACCAAAATCCAAAAAATAAGGCATCATCTGCATATTGTAAAAGTGAGAGGTTCCTCCCATAATTTGATAAGAATAGACCTCTAAAAAGACCTTTGTTACAGGCTTCATTAACCAAAACCTGAAGTGCTTCCCCGACTAAAAGAAAAAAAAAGGGGGATAAAGGACCCCCCTGCCTTAATCCCCTACCCATTGAAAATTCATCCGATAGGGATCCATTCACTAAGACAGACACTGTTGCTGAATTAAGGTAACTTTTGATCCACTTACACCATACTGGACCAAAACCCATTTGATCCATAATTGATAAGAGGAAATTCCAATATACCGAGTCAAAAGCCTTTTCAAAGTCAACTTTAAAAAACATTGTTTTCATTTTTTCACGTTTTAGAAAACTCACCAATTCATTGGCTATAAGGGGCCCATCAAGTATCTGTTTCCCTTGGATGAAAGCAGTTTGATTGCAAGAAACAAACACTCTGATATAATTTAAATTTATAAACTCTTTGGATTCATTAAAAATTTGTTATCTTAACAATAATTTGACGGTTGAGAAAGTGAGACTTGTAGTAAAATTTCATAGATCAAACATGACATTTACCTTTTTAATTATGTATTATTTACTACCTTTATGTTTACTATAAGACCAGACGCTATATTAAAAGATCTCCTAATTGTTTATCCAAGTTTATAAGAAATATCTGATTCTTATAGAAGTATTCGATCTAAATATAATAATATATATTTGAAAGCTAAAATACCCTAAATATCAATGGCATATATATATATATAGGGGAGGGTTCATTTGAGAACCGTTGTTAATTAGTGCGAAAACCGCGAAAACCAATCTCAGTCGTTCCTTGAATATGGGAAATTTCATGGATGGTGAGCGTGGAGGGATAGAGTGTGGCAGGGTGCATGTGAGGAATTCATGGGTGGGCAATGGCATTGAACGAGGGGGAATTGGACGGCTCAGATTGGTTCTCGCGGTTCTCACACTAAGAATGGTTCTCGCATGAACTTTTTCATATATAATCGAAAAGGTTCATGCGAGAACCATTCTTAGTGTGAGAACCGCGAGAACCAATCTGAGCCGTCCAATTCCCCCTCCTTCAATGTCATTGTCCACCCATGAATTCCTCACATGCACCCTGCCACACTCTATCCCTCCACGCTCACCATCCATGAAACTTCCTATATATATAGGGGAGGGTTCATGCGAGAACCGTTGTTAGTGCGAGAACCGCGAGAACCAATCTTAGCCGTTCCTTGAATATGGGAAGTTTCATGGATGGTGAGCGTGGAGGGATAGAGTGTGGCAGGGTGCATGTGAGGAATTCATGGGTGGACAATGACATTGAAGAGGGGGAATTGGACGGCTCAGATTGGTTCTCGCGGTTCTCGCACTAAGAAATGTTCTCGCATGAACTTTTTCATATATATATATATATATATATATATATATATATATATATATATATATATATATATATATATATATATCCAAGAACTTCTAATATTCAAGGAACGGCTGAGATTGTTATCGCATTTCTCGTACGAAAAACAGTTCTATGTATCAAAATTATTATCACTTTTGACGTGATCATTTAAAAAGATAACTTTATGTATATCTTTACAATCGTTCAATTCGATATATGTTTTTTGGTCTTTACAAAATTTTAACATATGTCAGGTTGGATATAAAAAAGATACATCCTTTTAATACGTTGAAATGGTTTGAAAAACTAACTTTATATAGAATAAACCACAAAACAATAAGCTGGTTAAATTTAAAACTGGTATAAATTTATTATGTTATTATTACTTAATTTAACTTCACGCTACTAAGTACAAACTTTTTTTATTATATATGTTAAATTAGATTAGCGATCTTTGTAAATATCTTCCAAATATAAAAGTTATACTTTTAAAGACACTGATAAATAAGTATTTTATATGATTAGGAATTAGAAACCATGATTAGCTAAGATATTATATTCCTTAGATTTAGGGACAAGTTGGAGAACCAAATGATGAAGAGATTTTAAGGTTGTTTGTTTATTTATACTTAATACTATAATTTATTTATATTTTATGTATGGGGGTTTATATTTGACCTTTGACCAAATAAGGGTTCGCACGTGCGGGGCAAAAACAATGCTTTGCTGTTAGTGTGCTGTTTGAGATTAGTGGTGTGGTTTGCCACGTACGATTCACATGACTAGTAATCATGGTGTCCCATGCAACTTGACATTCTATATCCTTTTATTTTTTTACTTTTACTAATTTATCCTACTATCTGTAATAAAATAAAATATAAACTACTAATTCTTTTTTCTTAACTTTTCTATTGATTTTGATACTTATTTTTATCTTAAGAGTAAGCGGCTAAGTAGAAGGATAAAATAAGAAGGATAAACCAAACCAATCCAACCGAATAACCATCGGGTTAATTGGTTCGGACCCCGTAAAACCAAATAAAAATTTGCTCAAAAAACACATATAAGACTTATCATTAGTCACACATATTTAGCACTTGACTACAAGATCACCAAATTCAAATAACCCATA
This sequence comes from Pulicaria dysenterica, assembly GCA_947179395.2. NCBI lineage: Eukaryota > Viridiplantae > Streptophyta > Magnoliopsida > Asterales > Asteraceae > Pulicaria > Pulicaria dysenterica. The sequence goes on from OX359296.1 coordinate 54,226,254, forward strand.
TTAATATATTAGGTACAAAATAATCAAGCAATCTGCCAAAAACATTATATCATTATAATTTTCAAATCCATAGATACTTGATATTTGTTTACCCACAAATGCTTTTAAAAAATTACTATCATATTCAGTAGTTTATTAAAAAACTCAAATGAAATAAATTATTTCAAGGAAATTATATGATAATATATAAAATTAAATGCAAACTCTTTGTTTATTCGGGTATTCGGTCGGGCCCCAAAAGGAAAGCTTATGATCCAAATCCAAACCATAATCCGATTAAATATTCGGGTGTATCCAAATAACCGATCCAAATCCATTTAGGCCATAACCAATTAATCCAAACTTATATGGATCGGTTGGATTTTTAGGTGAAACCAATTAATGAACACCCCCAAACATAATAAAACCAATCTAGTTAACCTTAACCTTAGTCGAGGTTGATTATATTCGGCGTCCCTACACAGATCTACGAAAATCATTTTGGATGTAGAATTTAAATTTTACTCTAAAACGCCTCTCTTGGTTCATATACAAGCTGATATACTGAAAATATAAATGAAGCCTGTTGAAAATGACGTGTGACCAAAAATATCATGTATAGACATAATAAATAATGTACACAAATACTAGACATGTGGAAACCAACCTCTTTATGATTCAATGATGAAGACATGAATGGACCTAACTCATAACTCCCTTCTCCTTTCAAATTATTGGAACCATGCACCCCAATGATTGCTTTCAAATTTTTTAGTCCCCACCAAATGATATATTTTTTAATTCATTCATGGAATATATTATAACACTATACTAATTACGAAGGATTTCTATTTTGAAAATCAGGATATCTTTTATTTTTGCCAATATTGGAAATTATATTATTGTTAGTATTTTATTTTTTAAATTGAGGTAATATATAAAGCACTAGTTTACATTTACAACAACTATAATACCAATGCACTACAAACCTAATAACAATTTTCACAACTACGTATTTAAGTATAATATAATCTAAACATACATTTTTAATAGTGTATAAGGGATGTACACAAATCATCTCATATACGCCATGTAACAAATAAGGGATGACAAAGAACAAATCATGTTCTATGCCGGTATGAATTTCAAACAATTTTGGTCTAGATTAAAATGTTTATTGTAAAAAATATAACAAACTTTACATAAATTATTACTTTATTTTTTTTATTATAACTACATAATTTTATCGATAGAACGACTTAAAAGATTAATAACCTATTATTAGTAATTAATAAAAAGAATTATGATATAATAATGAAAAACAAGTATTTAAGAGTTATTATTGAGAAATAATAAGAAAATAATAATGGTGAGAGGGAGGGAGGGAGGGAAGGACAAGAAACAAGTTGATATGAGGAGGGGAAGTGAAGGAATATTGATATGGAAGGATGGCCTCATGGCATTGGCCCGAGTTCACGTGCATTCACATGGGAAGTGGCCTCGTACGGACTGAATGTAAAATTAAAACTACCACTCTTTTGGTAGGACCCACATGTGAGATGGGTGGAGATCCATTATTGAGGTTTGGGGGAACACGTGGGACTCTGCTAACACGCACCCACTGGGGACACTAATCATCATCCGACATTATGTCGGACCACACATCCCACTCTCTCACGCGCCTTTTTCTACCCTTCTTTTCGATCACCTTATTTTACATTTTCTATTAGTTACACAATTTTTACTTCCACCTACAATTTTTTTTATCCTTCTCCTTAAAAAAAAAAGATAAATATGAAATAATTAATCATTATCAATTTATAGCATATGATAATCAATGTTTATATTTATAAATACATAAATTTTGTTATATATGAATCAGGTCCTTAAAAATTTCTTGTTCTATTAATGTCATATTATTTAAAATAGTATTTAGTTAGAAAAAGTTTTACACTTTTTGTATTTAGTTTTATAAAATAATGGTTAAACTTTAACAATCTTTAATGTTTTTAACTTTTTATGACAAAATTTAAGTATATGTATTAAGATTGAAAGTTATAAATATTCGTATCTGTAGATGTAAATGTTGCATCTAGGACAACAAGTCAAAGTTGCCTATACTCACCGTAAAAGGGCAACACGAGACAATTATAAAAGATGGTGTACGAGAAATGGACGGTTGGACCACAATCAAACCATGATGCGAGCAAGCTTTAGCTAGATTTTTGGGTGATTTTTTATTCAAGTATTGGAGGGGGTTTCTAAAAGGATCTTCCCTATGATATCCTATGTAACACCGTACTTTTATAACAACATAATTACGCGTGCGGAAGCTAATTACATATAATTAGATTTAAAACTAAAGATAAATACAAATTTTATCCGATTTATAATTACAAAAAGCCACTACGGTGTTAATTACAAAACAAGTTCTAACAAAATCTTGGACATCAGAATAGTGGTCCGTCCATATTCCCAGCCTTCCGTATTCACAAACTCACTCAGGAGTATCTGCAAAACAAACTAGTGGGGAATTAGCACAAAGCTAAGTGAGGGAACCAACATCTAAGCACATACAAAACAATCCTTCATAACACATATAACTCATCAAGTCAAAGAGAACCGGCGGTGATGCAACAACCCAAAACCAAGATCGGCCACCAAAATCAAGGTTCACAGTTGCAATCACCCTTAACCAAGGTCGGCCACCATAACCAAGGTTTACCGATAGCTCTGCTACTTGGATAACAATACCAGCACCCTTGATTGCAACAAATGCAACTCAAGATCTGATACAGTAAATCCCTAAGCAAAAGCCCAGCCGCCCAACTAAAGCTGATCTCTCATCCAAACACATATACAGTTATTCATAACACAATAACTATCAGACTATCATATCCTGCATATCCGAAGATATCAATCCACTCACCAAAGTCTTCCAACTCTGACCACTCAGTAATCTATTTACCGAGTCTTGTCACCTCCTGAGAAGACAATTACAAATCAGTATTTGCTTAATAATGCCCAATAAGCATAATACTACAATTATCATATTTGTACATAAAATCAGCAAGTACACATATCTGCATATCACATGTATCAATAATCTACAAATACATATTCATCAAGTATTCGTATACCCGAATTCACCATCATTAATACCAACTGTAAATCTCGTGAATTACTCCAATTCCTTAACTTAAGCAATTCATGAACTTTATCTCACACACTTGATCCAATGTTCAATTTAGTTTATCAATATCATCAAGATGTTCTAAGTTCAATCCGAGCAATGGCTAAATCCGATAGAATTCCAAATCCGAGACTAAGCACAAACTGAAATATTCAATTCCGAGAAAAGGTCAAATCCGATTAAACCACAATCCGATAAATAGTTCAAATCCGAGAAAAGGAAATTCCTAGTGTTTAGTCGGATTCCGATCAAACTCAATTCCGAGTAAAGTGTTGGGGAAAATTCTATAAACCTTTGTCTGATTTCACCAAATCCGATTAAACCTATCGGATTCCGACTAATTCAGTCGGATAACACCAAATCCGATTAAGTCTTCTCGGAATCCGATCACTTCAGTCGGATTTCACCAATCCGACTGATTCAATCCTCAAATCCGATTGATTCATCATCCAGAATCCGATTAAATCAAACTTTAGATTTCTTACTATAATTCTAACTGAAATCAAACATGCATACCTTCATACTTTCCAGAAATGATTATAAGCATATTATAAACATATTTAAACATCAATCTCTAGCATGCAACAACCTAAGATCATCAATTCATCATGTAAAGCATTTAATCGTAATTCATAAATAAAGTTCTATAAAACCGAGATTATCATCAATTAACATAATGTTACTGAAATCTAACCTTCTTATGATGTTATGAACTCAGTTACTTAATTGCAAACAAGGTCAATTGCCAAATATAGAATTCCTTTTCTTCTTCTTTCTCTTCTTGTTCGGCCGAGAGACACAACAACACACACACACACAATGTTTATTTTGTAAAGAAAAGAGGTATGGGCTAGAGTTGGTGACAATAGTGGCGTGGTGAAGTAAACAAAAGGACATCATCATCATATCCATCTTCATTTATTAATTTAATTATCATATTCTACTTAAAATAATAACATTATAAACAATAATACAATCAATAATAAATATCACATAATAATAACAATTCAATTAATCAAACTTAAAATCCAATTCAATTAAGTTAATTACCTTAATTATACTAGGCCATATTAGGGGGTGTTACGTCCTATTAACATGTTCTTTGTTTTGCGTTCTTACTGATTCTCCCTAAAGTCTTATCATCAACTTATTTCCAAACTTTCTGATCAATCGAAACATTAATATGAGAGGTTTCTTACACAAAAAATAAGATAAATTAAAAATACACCCTTTTAATTTGATGTTAGTGTTTTGATCTAAACACCAAAAATAATGCTATATGAGGTTTCTAAACGAACGATTGTTGGCGTCTTAGTTGTGGAGCACCACATGAAGTTGATTTTCAAGAATATATATATTAATAGCAAACAATTAAACGCATTCCACCACCTTTTGCCTACACAAACATGGTAATTAGATGTATCACTACATTCATTTCGGTAATGGATAATGACGGGTTATTAGACACAACAAGAAACATACATGTCTCATTTTCCGTCTTGAAAACCGGCCTGAAATATTTGTGCCAAATTTGTGCAAAGCATATTATGCACCTTAGCGATACGTTACTAACAAATATGACATCTATAGTTAATATCACAAACTTGGTTTAACCAATAATATTATCATAAACATTATATATATATATATATATATATAGGAGGGTTCATGCGAGAACCGTTGTTAGTGCGAGAACCAATCTCGACCGTTCCTTGGATATATGAAGTTTCATGGATGGTGAGCGTGGAGGGATAGAGTGTGGCATGGTGCATGTGAGGAATTCATGGGTAGGCAATGACATTGAAGGAGGGGGAATTGGACGGCTTAGATTGGTTCTCGCGGTTCTCGCGCTAACAACGGTTCTCGCATGAACTTTTGTCTATATATATATATATATATATATATATATATATATATATATATATAGACAAAAGTTCATGCGAGAACCAATCTAAGCCGTCCAATTCCCCCTCCTTCAATGTCATTGCCTGCCCATGAATTCCTCACATGCACCCTGCCACACCCTATCCCTCCACGCTCTTCATCCATGATACTTCCCATATCCAAGGAACGGCTGAGATTGGTTCTCGCGGTTCTCACACTAACAACGGTTCTCGCATGAACCCTCACCTTATATATATATATATATATATATATATATTTATGTGTGTGTGTGTATTACGGTCAATAACTCAATATTAGGCATCCTCACATATGTTGCCAAGTACATGCAGGTGAAATATTAGATGGAAAACATAAAAGAGCATACACATGTAGGGGATAATTCCCCACTTGTGAACAGTAAATTATGAATAAAAACGACATCAAATGTATATAAAACGACACCGACTACTTGAGTAATGTATATATGTATCAGACTGTAACCAAGAATCTAGTTCAAATGTCCGGTTTGTAGAAACTTTCTAATTTGATTTTTAGTTTGTATCTATAATTAACTTGTATTGACTTAAAATATCTAAATATATATTATTATACTAAAAAGTCTACTTATTATATACCTTTTAAATAAAAGTCTACTCGTTATATGTAGTTAGGACACATTATAACGGATAATTAATCTTGACCTATTATTAAATTAATTAAAGAGCGGGAAATAATCCAGGTTAGAATTTAGAACGATTTATATGTGAGTGCAAAGATAAAAATGTAATTTCGACTTCATAAATCTAACTTACATGTTTAATATCAACTGTATTTGTCGTCTTCTCCTTATTTACAGACTTATTCTCTTTGCAAAAACCCTAGATCGAATGAGGCAAATTAAAACACATAGTAAGAAATATATATAGTATCTATGATCAAGTTTGACATCTCTCATCAAAATCTTTCTCGCAGATCAGAGACATTACTTGGTAAGAACTTTCGTATGATTGGGGATATAGAATTAAAATAAAGGATTTAGTTCTTAAAAGTGTATTCAACTTTACACGTTTTGCTATTGTATGTACTGGACTAATATTTTTACCATTTGATGTATCATAGTTTCAAAAAATTATCATTTTGTATATCTAACCTGCTATAGCAGGTAAGATGATGATGTGGCACATGTAAAACTGATGTGGCAATGAGATATGTTGAGTTGGAAGCTGATGTGGCTTTTCATTCTTTAAAAATAATTCTAATAATAATAAGCATCTTTATCCATCTTCATCCATTTTATCCATCTTCATCCATCTACACCACCACCGGTCCAGCACCACCACCACCACCACCGGTCGGCACCACCACCACCATCGGCACAAAATCGGGTTTTGTTCTGATTTTTGTATCAACCCAGATCCTGCACGAGATGAAGATGGTGAAGTTTAACCATCGACTTCAGGTTCATATGGGTGAAGACCTTCATGGGTTTCGAAGGCTGCAATCGATTTCAAGGTTCATATGGGTGAAGACCTTCATGGGTTTAACCAGATCTGCAATCGATTTAAGGTTCGCGACTTCAGGGTTTCGATTAATGGTTTAAATCAGATTCCATTTTGCGGCGGTTAGGGTTTTCATTTTGAACGGATGAAGATGAGTTTTTCAGATCTGTTCTTGAAGGTTTGGTTCGGTTTTAGCATATCTGTGTTCTTGTTGGGGTTCTTTGTTCTTGAACGGCGGCGATATCAAGATCTGGGTTTATGAACGGCGGCGGTTAGGGCTACGATTCCAGATCTGGGTTTATGAACGGCGGCGATAATCTGGGTTTAAGGCTATTTGCTTCGTCTTCCAAGGTACGATTTAGGGCTTCGATTCTGTTAGGGTTCTTTGTTCATCCTCATCGTTGATTCTGTTAGGGTTCTTCTTTGTTCGATTTCTAGGTTTGAACAGATTATGCATGATGTTGTTTAGTGTGTTTGAACAGATTATGCATGATGTGGTAGTGTTCTTTCATGTTCTTCATGTTCTTCATTTATTTATAAAATTTTTTCATTTTTTTAAGATATGAATGATGTGTAAAAGAATTACTAACGTGGCATATCAAAAATAAATAAAAATGAACAAAATTACCGGTTACCTATTCCATAGGTAACCGGAAACATAAATTTGTAAGCTTTTAAAACTATGATATATCAAATGGTAAAAATTTTAGTCCAGTACATACAATAGCAAAACGTGTAAAGTTGAATACACTTTTAAGAACTAAACCCTAAAATAAATTATAAAAAACACCTTAAACTATAAAAAGGTAGAGTTGAAATAAAAAGATGAAGTTGTAGTTGAAGTTTGTGAGAACTAATTAGATGTAGTTGTTATCAGGGGCGGATGGACGTTGATGAAATGGGGGGAAGTGCCCCCCGTAAACATGGTTTAACTTGTGATTTTTAATTTAAGTTTAAGTTATTTTCTTTTCAAATTAACACTTGGCCCCCCTCTATTTATATAATCCATAAAGAAATGTTTTGAAATGCCACTAATACATATATTTTTTCATCAACTTCATGAGTAGATATTCCACTCAACAAGCAAATATACATATACAAATCCTTAATTTTATAAATCCTTAAGTTTAAGTTATTTTCTAGTTTTATGTTTTAATTATCCAATCCTCTTCTAATACATAATATATTTTACTCAATTGTTCTTAGTATGTAAATGTATTAAATTTTAATCTGAACAATTATAATCCGTTTTTTTATCTAAACTTGTTTTGATTAATTACCCAACATTGTAAATGATAACACATTTACTTGTTGATGCCCCCGTGAAATTTTTTTCTAGATCCGCCACTCGTTATATATACAGAGATATTCACAATTAAATGAACACACATAAAAAGACAAAAAGGCTATGGTTTTTCTTTCATCAAGCCACCGGAGCATATGTATATGGTGGTGTTTTTCACGGAGGTATTAAGCCACACCTTTATTGTGTAGATATGACTCCCAAGTCCCACCACGATGTGATGGAACTTAAATTTGCATCACCATGCATTGACTTGGCACACTCTAATATAACATTACTTGCAATAAGATATTATGACAAGAACAATTCATACCCGATTTGTGTTTATAAATAATAAAAATATATATATAAATAAATAAATCTTTGTGATGAATTTGCAACTTATCATTTAACATTTTAATCCGATTAGATGATAAATTTAACTTTTTTGTATTAGAGAATGTAAATTATTATTTAATATATGATAAACCAACTCTATCGTATAGTTAGACTCCATTAGAATTTTACATTATGATTTCTCTTATACCTTTTTAACTTTATAAATAGTTATCAATGTAATCCTTAATATCTACCGGTTTTTTTATCATTATTCTACACTTTGTTACTATCATCACTTGCAATTTCTATAAATTTTAATATAATTATATAAAAGTGAAATAATAATATTTAATCCTTGTTAAATGTTGTTTCTTTTAATAAAGAGAATTACTTATCCCCGTTCACTGCAAACATCCTAGCTAGGGCGTTTCATATACGTTTAACAATAAAAAATAGAATGTTCAAACTTACATAATCCAAGAGTTTGATTAATGGTGTACTCAGAACTTTGAATGAATGGTGACACCATTAGAAATGAGTGAAATAGATGGTATCATTTACTTGTAAAATTCGAAATTTACACTACGAAATGGAAGCATCATTTAAAAAAAAATCAAAATTTACATTACGGGGATAAAATTGGATGGTGTCATATGCCACCACTCGGATGGCCTTGGATCTGCCCTGAGTTTGATGCATCCTATGTATGATACATATATTCATTTGGCATCATAAAGTTGAATCATTTAATTTCATTAATAATTGATCAATTGCTTTGTACTAAATCCATGTTATGAAGCAAGTGTGCCAGATTTTCCAAATCTGTCTTATAAATCAAGTCTTCCTGTTAACAATGTTAGACATTTCAAATTTTATCCTTGAAAATATAAAAATATTTTCAAGCTGAAAATGAAGACTTCCAAGCAATGTAAAAGAAATACACATATATGGTTAGCTCATGTATATATGTTGCTTTATCTATATTTAAAAACAGTGAGTTAAAATTATTAATTTTGGACAAATGGTAAACTTAGTGGTTAAACATAAAAAATGTCAGATGCTGTACGTAAACAATGAATTATTTTACAAATGCTTATTAATTCTGTATTTAATTAATATCTTTTTTACTAAATTTACTGGTTATATATATATATATAATATAAAACACCAATAATTATAATTAATTATTAAACAAATTATGGGTATTTTATATTCCCGTACAAATTAAAGTAAATCTAATATTTGATATATTGGACAAATCTTATTGAAGAAGAGAAACCACAATCTTCAATTCACTTCTTAGATTACGTAGATAATATATTATATAATCAATTAGTAGACGTTAAAGGAACAAATATGTAGTGAGCTAAAACTTTACCCAAACTTAAATATGTTAAAGTATTCAAAGCAAGCTTTACCATATGTCTTTTTAATTGTATTTTTAAAGACCTTTTTTGTGGTCCCAAATTAACACAAATAACCCAAAAATCTTCTCTTTTTCCAAAATTGTGCATGAAAGTAAAGGCCGATGATTTTGTATTATTAAATTAGAAAATTTATACTTATTCTTAAAAGAAAAGGAGTATATATATATATATATATAGGGTAAGGTTAAACAAAGAACCTCCCTTAAACAAAGAACTTAAAGAACCTCTGGTGATGACATGTGGCACATAGTCTAGGGGCAAAAAAGGAAATTAAAAAAAAAAGAAAAATCGGCGTCTTCAGCAAATCCCCCAACAAACTAAAAAAAAACCCCCAATTTCTTTAAATGATCATAACTCGTTCGTTTTTAACAATTTTAACATAAAAATTATACCATTAGTTTCAGTTTTTCGTCATCTTTCAAACAAGACCGGACTTGATATATTTCTGAAACTTTTTTTTTTTTTGAAATGCAAAGTTTGCATTTTGAGCTGGGTTCATTCAAACTCAAAATGCAAAATCCGTAGTTTGCATTTTGAGCTGGGTTCATTCAAGCCCAAAATGCAAAATCCGTAGTTTGCATTTTGAGCTGGGTAATTCAAGCCTAAATGCAAAATCCGTAGTTTGCATTTTAAGCTAGGTAATTCAAGCCTAAATGCAAAATTTGTAGTTTGCATTTTGAGTTGGGTTCATTCAAGCATAAATGCAAAATGCAAAATCCGTAATTTGCATTTTGAGCTGGGTAATTAGCGACATTCAACTCATTAGCGACGACATTCAACTCATTAGCGACGAGATGCCAAAATGCAAAAAAAAAAAAGTGTTTTTCCCGTACAGCGCCAAAATGCAAAAAAAAAATATCATTTTCAAATTTTTTTAGAAAAGTATAGGAAGAGTGATCTTGTTTGAAAGATGATTAAAAAACTAAAAGAATGGTATAATTTTTTTGATTAAATTCACAAAACTTAAAAAGTTATGGCAATTTAAAGTTTTTGAGGATTTTTTTTTAAATCGTGGGTGTTGGGAGGGGGGATAATTACATTTTTGCCCTATTCTTCCTAAATTAATACATAATAATTACAGTTTTGCCATCATTCAATCTCATCCATTAATATTCATGATCTAAAGGTCCAGATTGGTTCTTTAGGTTCTTTGTTTAACACATGGTTCCTTATTGATCCAATTTATATATATATATATATATATATATATATATATATATATATATATATATATATATATATATATATATATATATATAAACTTAAATCAAAAGGTGAAAGTAGAAATTCTTATTAGAGTACACGCTATATAGAACCAACAATCTTTGGTGTGTATAGAATGGCAGTGAACCGCACAATGGTCAATAATTTGTTTGTGTGTATGAAATGTAAAATTACAAGGAAGCGGTTTGAATTGGTATTTAAGGTCCATGTCATTGATTGTGTTTGACTATATATGTACCCATTTATTTGAGGATCTTGTTTGCAAGATGGTCAAAGTAGGGGTTTACTATTGACCAAATGGTGTTGCTTATTTCTCCTTTAGGCTTCAGTGCGCGCATTAGTATTTAGTCTTACATCCATGGTTATGTGCATATTTGTTGTTTTCTATGGGTACATTATTTTCTCAATCTTTAAAACCCGTTAGTCCTTACTTTTCAAAAAAGAAAAAAAAAAGGAATGATGATAACATATGTTGAGTAATGTCTCACATTGGATGGAGAGTGACTTTTTAATGAGCTTTATAAGAGTTCTGAGCTACTCTTCTCATAACCAATTGGTTTTGAGTTGGAACCCCACAAACTTACATGGTATTAGAGCAAGGTTCACCACTTCACGTAACCCATAAGTATCCAAGTGTTTGGCGCGAGAAAAAAAAAAGAACGCCACACGTGAGGGGCGTGTTGAGTGATGTCCCACATCGGACGGAGAGTGACTTTGTAATGAGTTTTATAAGAGTCCTGAGATACTCCTCTCATAACCAATTGGTTTTGAGTTTGAACCCACTTACAATTGTAAGTAAAGAAAACAATTTTGACTTATTAACTTCAGATTTAATTATTTGAGGTATTTAAGAGTAAATAAGATAAAAATGTTTTAAGTTTTTTTCTTAAATGTAAAATATGCAACTTTTTTTTGGTATAGAAAAAGTTTATAGATTTTTTGGATAAAAAATGTTATGTCCCAGGTAACATTATATGTCATTTAGGATCGAGTACACTTTCTTCTAATATGTAAGTAGCAATGTAGCATGTTTATTGTGGTATACATAGCATACTTACTAATTTTCACTGCATTATTTTGAAATAAGTTTTCTTTATAATTAACTCATATTTTTAAAAAGTGATTTTGAATAAATTTATAAAAAGTTATGATTTGTAGATGATTAAAGTATATATTATTACACAAGCTTTTAAAATAAAATATATTCTAATTAACTTTTTAGAATTGTAATTTTATATAAAAATTATACTAAAATCTATAATTTTACCAAATAGTATTTCTATATATAACTATATTTATATGGATCTTTAACTTAAAATATTTCATATTATTGACTGATTGTCCGAAGATTTCAACAATTAATCATGAACTTGGTTGAATGTTACTGACTCCACCATCGATCACCACCATAAAAAGAAGTTTTAAAATTTCCCCCAAACTCATTTAAATAGCACCTTCAATTCATTCTTATACAGCTAAACCCACTTTTGGGAGTTTTTTAAGATCTCGTATGAGAATTAGTAGGAAATATATAATAAAAAACTAAAAGGAAAAAAGAAAAGAAAAAAGGACCCACATGTGTATAAAACAAGACATGTTGTTACACGTGAGTTCTAGGAGGGGGAGGTTCCTTCCCACGTGAACTCCACTCTCCTCGGTCGTGCTTGGACCCCGCGCTTCATGGCTCGGCTTCGGCTTCGGCTTTGGCTACGGCTTGAACCAATATTTATTTTGGATATGAATATGACCCAATAAAGAATTTTGTTTGTTTGTTGACACTTTTACCCTTTACTATCTATCTATCCATCACCTCCCACCTAGTCACCCACCCATGTTATCATGAGTTTTCACATGTATCATGTATGATCTGACTTGAAAAGCCTGGCCTTACAATTCAGTTTTAAAAACACCCACACTATTTGATGATTCCATTTGAAATTCTATTTATAATTTAGAGTTAATTACACCGTTGGTCCCTGTGGTTTACCAAATGTCCTATTGGTAGTCCTTAAACTTCAAAAATTACGTCTATAATCCCCATGGTTGTCATTTTGTTCCGTGGGTGGTCCATTTTTAACTGGGCCGTTAAGTTGGACGTTAACCCCTCCAACTGTGAGGGTAAAAAAACATGTTTGCCCCTAAAAAAACCCCACCATGTTAGCAACTCTATGTCAACTCTCTCTCTCCCCCTCATCTCTCTCCTCTCTCTCATTCTCACAAACTCAGATGGAGGAATGGAGACTCATCTGTGCACCGCCATCACCTCCATCATCGCCACCACCATCCGTCACCACCTCCAACGTCGCCACCTCCATCGTCGCCACCATCATCCGTTGCCTTCAACGCCTAAATCGCAGATCTGAACAAAACCCTAAATCACAGATCTGATCAATGCCGCCCTAAATCAGATTCAAGAAGAAGAACAAACGAAATCCCAAGAACAAGAACAAACAAAACCCTAATCGATGACCTTCTTCCTCTTTCTTCTCCGCCGCAAAACCCTAATCGCTAACCCTATCCACCGCCGCAACAGATTATGGCGGACAACACCGCCGCCTCTCTACTCTACACACACAGACACGATTCAGATTTGGGTTTTCTCGACCGCAATCTTCGTCTTCTACTCTTTTTCTTGGATCTGTTTAGCATGTTCAGATCTGTGTGATTTGGGTGTCGATGATTGAGATCTGTGTTGATTAAAGTTTCCAGCAGATTAGGTTTTACTAAATGATTTTTATTGTTGTTTAGATATGTGTTATATGCCCCAGATCTGTGTTCTTGGGGTTTAGGTTGATTCTTGTTAAGAAAAAATAAAATTTCTTTACAGGATTTTGGTTGTGGTTCATGGTGGTGGTGGGGTCTACGGCTGAAATGAGGAGGAGAGGAGGGGTAGTGACGGCGGTGGAGATGAAAGGAGGAGGTGGGGATGAACATGTCTTAAGGGTAAAAATGTCTTTTTACCCTCATAATTTGAGGGGTTAACGTCTATTTTGACGGATCTGTTAGATTTGGACCACCCACGGGACAAAATGACAACAACGGTGATTATAGACGTAATTTTTGAAGTTTAGGAACTACCCATGGGACATTTGGTAAACCACAGGGACCAATGGTGTAATTAACTCTATAATTTAAGTTGTCTATCTTCATTTGTTATTTAAGATTGTATGATCTGCAACAAAAATTATAATTAAATGATTTGGCATATGCTACATGTACGTGAGAGAGATAATCAAATAGTAGTCAAGAGTAAGAAGCTGGTTTTATTGTTTTACAAACAATCTTATCAAAAAACGTTTGTCCGTCCGTAGACGTTTCTAAAATAAGACCTTATTAAGAAAAACAAACAAGGACTAAATCATTTTATTTGTATGCTTTTTTTACCTTGATATGGATTAAACTAATACATGTAAGTGATTTTAGTGTAATGCAAATGATTTAGTTGAGCTTAGTAAACAAGTTAATAGGTGTGAAGTGTCTATTTATTTAAATTTTAAGTGAACTCCTAGACCTACATTGGCAAGGGTTTTCTTCAAGAAAAGGAGTATTACACTACTATTACACCGGTTAATTCAAAATAGTTTTCTTCAAATCTTTCCTCTAATATTCAACAAAAATGACTTTTAATTTCTCAAATAACCCAGAGGCCGGGGTCGCCTTTTCAAGAATAAGAAATTGTTTTTAAAATTCCATAAAGCTTAGATAAAAGAAAAGACTAGAACATTAAAAGACTCTAATTCCCAACTAATTTCCCCATTGAAGCATAGAGTTGATGAAAGTCAAATGCAAATAACCAACTCCCAACCATCTCTCAATATCTTTTATGATTACCTTAGAACATTACAACCAACAAAGACATGATCTTCAATTTCTACATATGAGCTACAGAGAACACAAACCTAAGACGAAACTGGAATTCCTCTTGAAGCGAGATTGCATCTAGTCGAATCCATTATGTGTTGCGCTCGCCAAATGGTTATATTTACTCTACTTGAAACTTCTCTTAACCAGATCATTTTTAAACCTTGATTAATTGTCTAGTTGATAGACAAGCTTCATCGATTACCGATCAAAGTGATGCCACAATTAAGATACTACACATCTCCAGATTCAAAGTGTGTAATTTATCTTCTTCAACGCCCTCTTGTAAGGACTCATCTTTCAAAAGTGAATTCAAGTCCACATTTACCTTATTAATTGCACAAATTGACCCCTATGTGTCTGGTTTCTTCAACGATAAAGGATCCACTATAGCTCTCCGATCATGCCCGTGTAATGAGACAAGAACTTGACACCATAAAACATCTTCTTCAATCTAGCTTTAGTCTTCATCACCATTTAGAAACCAAAGCAAGGTTCGAAGGCTTTTTTTAACTACTTATTCCCGTAGCACCAAGTTCATGTCTTGCTAATACCTCTTTCCTAGCAATCCAACTATCCAAGCCACTTGTTTTCACTAGTTTCATGCATGTTTTCGCAGATTCCCGGCTGGATTATTTCTTAAATTGCTAGCATCTATTTTTAAAAGTTAATAATCGATTGGAGCTGATTTTTACCCTTTTAGAATATACTTACGAAGTTAAGTAAGTACATTTATCCTTTTTTCAATATTTTGTTTTTGGGTTGGGAAGCAGCACATATTATATAATGACCAAAATAAACCCAAATGCATAACACCACACGCAAAGCAAACCAAGAGAGACAGAAAGCAAAATAACTAACTCTCTCTCTCTCTCTCTCTCTCTATATATATATATATATATATATATATATATATATATATATATAAACACACATAAACATACATTTCAAAAACAAATGGACAACTTTTAGTTAGTTTACTTGCTTCAAAATAAATTGACAAATTAAAAACAAGCTAGACGCTTAATTTGTTGATAAAATAATCAAATAAATGTGTAACGTCTCAAAAAGGTTCAATAAAAGTTGGATTCATTTATTTATTAAATCTATTATAATAAAAGAGTTACAGTATTCATTAGTTACATCATACAAACATATATACATATAATGTTTAGTGGTAACATATCTAACAGTTGTCCAATAATTGGGGCTGTTTCACTGAATAATGACACTCTTTAGAAACTATGCTATTGAAATTGCTTCAACATACATTAACTTTCCTTGTCGCTTGATAAATATGGAACAAAAATTACATTAGCTACGAGTGTGTTTGGTAAGAAGGTAAAGCTTTTAGATTTTGGAAAATAAAGTTTATTCAAAGAAAAGTTATTTTATTAAAGGAGTTTAAGCTATTATTTTTGTTATAATAAGCTTCTAGAAAATTCAAAACGAAAGCTACTTGAGGTAGCTTTTAAAATCCCCTTAAGTTTATGATAAACAAAATTACATAAATACTCTTGTGTTTAAGTTTGTTTCTTATCGATTTTTATCATGGTTCTAAAAAGTTATCATTCATGGCTCCATCAAGGCTTGAGACTTGACCATACCGCCACGCCAAGGTCCAAGGCTTGGTCTTAAGGCTTGATGTATGCTAAGGTCAAACTTGGCGCACATTTGCCCGTTATAACCCTTGTTTTTTGAGATATGATAAACGTATTGAATCATAGGAACCAAATACATATAGTTATTGAGTTATAAAAATGATTAAATATACTAAAATGAACAAAAAGGGGGATAAACTATGTTATAAATATATTATTAGGTGCTTTTTTTTATAATTGTATACTTATAATTATAATTTGCATACAAAATTGTCGCCTTAAGTCACGTCTTATACAATTAAGGGGAGGGTTCATTCGAGAACCGTTGTTAGCGCGAGAAATGCGAGAAACAATTTTAGCAGTTCCTTGGATAGATCATGGATGGAGAACGTGAAGTGATAGAGTGTAGCAGGGTGCGTGTGATGAATTCATGGGTGAACAATGACATTAAAGTAGGAGGAATTAGACGACTCAGATTGGTTCTCGTGGTTCTTGCACTAATCCGTCATATGCATCATGCCACACTTCACTCTCCATCATATACACGTACCCTGCCACACTCCATCAATAAATTTCACTTATTAAATCAACGACTAAACCCATTCAATTTGTCGACTGTTACTTTTTATATAAAAGAATATATATATATATATTCTTTTATATATAATATATATTTATATTCTTTTATATAAAAAGTAACAGACAAATTAACATGCAATGTATGAGTTTTTCAACCACAGGAAAAGGACGACAACATTATTGACGCATAGAAGAAAAGACTATGAGTGCGACGTCTTCTAATTAAGTGTTTATACAACCCAAGTCAAATAAATGGAATAATGTTTAAGTTGTTAGATTGGTATTGAAAAATGTTAGCGTATGATACTTAATCAATCAATAATATGTATATAGGTCAATGTTTCATGACTCAAATTCTTAAACTACAACATAGTCAAAATAATAATTAAGGTGGGTATATATGCGTATATTAAAAAGGTTTACTTTATAAAAATATATTGATCTTTTTACCTTTTGTTATTATATATACTAAACATTCAAATTTATCTTTTAATTAATTAAATTTTTAAAAACTTACAATTTTATGTAATCCAGTTACCGATTCACCACGTAATCGGTGATTTTTTTATTTTTTTTATTTCTAATTACATATTAATAATTATTAAAAAAATCAATGAATCATGAGGCGAATATGACTTGAAGTTTAATAAATACCCTCCCCTCTATCGATGAACTTACCAAAAACATATCATAAGATGAAGACCTTCAAAAATGAAAATTCAAACAGGAAGGAAATCGATAAAGAAACACTATCAACTGTAAATTAAAACCCCAAAATCTATATAAACTATGTAGCAAATTAAGATCTAAACAAAAATCGAGTAAACCGATACAAACTAATACCAATCCCGAACCCCAAAAGAACAAACCCTACATGGGGATGAGGATCTAAAGACAAATATAACATATCAATACAAATCTCAAGCCCCGCAAGAACGAACTAGAAATCACAGTCACATGAACCAGAAATCAAAACCCTTAATATGTTACGAATCGAAGATAAACCAAAGTAGACCATTCCGCCGACCATTCCACTTGAAGTGATCCATCATCGGATCTGTGAAACTATTGAGCCAGTTCGAAGATAAACCAAAGTAGCCTTCTTCATCAATTTTTATAGATGATTTGTGAAAGTTTGAAGAAAGCTGTTACGGTTAAATACTAATAATATTATCATAACTAAATATTAATGTTATTTTAAATTATTTATAAATCAAAATGCCAAAGTCACTCGCCATGTAACTTGTCATGTCAGTAAAATCGGCACCACTATAACTTTTAAGTTAGTATAGTATGTTAGATACATTAAACATATTAAAATGAGACAATTATAAATATATAATTATATTTATACCAATCAAAATATATTAAAAGTCATAAAAGAAAAACTACGAACATATCTTTACTATTATATAATTCATTTATGTTTATCTCTTCTTAAATTATTAAGACTACTTAAACTAAAGTAATCCAAACAATTATGCACAATGTACAACATTCAAACTATTAAGACTACTTTAATGTTCACCCTTCTTTTTATCTCAATTAATCTCATCCACTCAAAATTAACTATTTCACCCTCTTAATTTAAATTAACATTTTATTTATTTAAAATATATTTACTATTATGTAATATATTTATGTTCATTTCTTCTTAAATTATCAAAACTATTTTCATTTAAGTAGTTTAAGCAATTATGCACAATATACAATCTTCAAATTATGAAGACTACTTTAATTCTCACCTTTCTTTTTATCTAAATTAATCTCATCTACTCAAAATTTAACTATTTCACTCTCTTAATTTAATTTAACCTTTTATATATATTTAAAATACACTCTTTCGCTAACACATGAATATAGATCTTTTTTCTTATTTTAATCTTAATAACATCTCTCTGCTTGTTTCATAAATATAGATCTTTTATCTTATTTTCATATTATTTTTAAATTTATTATTAAAATTAATAAATTAGTTGATACAAATGTATGAAAATTAAAAATAACGGACCTGTTGCTCAAAACTTTTCGTGACATGAATCGTGCAGATAATAAATCATTACATTATTAAAAACAACATGTTGTAAAACAAAAACTATTGTCTCCGCAACATTACACGGGTACTCTACTAGTACAATTAAATATATTCATTAAATATAAACATATAATTTATAAAAACACCTATTATATATTGTCATATAGCTCCTTTATAACTGGTTTGATATACTCTTGCAATAAATATTAATTATAAAAGTTTAAATTAAAATTTTGATACAATTAAGAAAATGAGAGATTTTGATTGTTATTTAAATTTCCAAAATTTATTTTCTTTAAATACATATATATTATTTTTCATTTCGAGGGGAAAATAGAATGAATAAAAATGAAGAAATTGTTGCATGAAATTTGTCGGGGGAAAGAAAGAGGGGCCCGGTAAGCAAAAATAAAAGCGGGGACCAGGGCAGGTGGAATGGATATCGAAGTGTTTGGGTTGGATCCAATCATAAAAATCATCAATCTACTCATGATGACACAATAGATGGACTGAGCCTATATGGTTTGGGTCCCACACATCATCTCCATGTCCCCATTCATTACCTGACCAACCTCTCTCTCTCTCTCTCTCATCATGGCTTACTCTCCATGGCTCCATGTTTGTTTTACATAAACGCCTTGCGTATATATTTGTAGGGGAGGGTTCTTATCGTGAGAATCAATAAAGATCATGAACAGTGACGGATCCAGAATTTTTCTTTATAGGAGGCAACTTTAATGAAAGATTGTCAAGACGACTAATAAAACAAGTGAAACTATATTCAGATTAAACGGGTCGGATCAAACTTGTTCGATAATCGGATAATTTAGCTTTAGTTTTGGAACTTTTAAAGAGTTATTTTCAAATCATAGCATAATTAACACAATTTACAACAAATAATTTGTGAAGTTCGGTGATCGAGATGTTAAATGACTAAATTGTAAGGTTAAATGTACTGCGGCCTTGAATTAAAAGTACCATTATATTGTATTAATGACTTTATTTTAAAGTTCAAGGGGCCTAAATGTCAAATAGGTAAATAAGAAGGGGCCTAGATGTTCAATTTATAGGGGCCTATTAGAATTTTTTTAGTTATTATCACATAAAATTGGCAACCTATGGGGGCAACTCCCCCCCCCCCCCCCCTTCTCATAACGTGGCTCCGCCACTGATCATGAATGAAGTGTGTGAAGAAATAGAGTGTGGCAGAGTGAATGTGGAAAAAGAATGGTTGATAGTTAAAGTTCAAAACACACAGCCGATACTAAACATGGGTGGACCTAGTTATCGTGGTGATACCGGCCTCCGGTCAATTTTACCGACGAAATGAAATTTTTTAACGTTTTTAAGCCGGTGCTACCAATCAAATTTTGGGTACCACTAGTGATATTTTGATGTTATAACACCCCAACATTCGAGAAAGATTATTTTGTAAACATATATATGATGAGAAGATTAAAGAGGTTAAAGAATAAGAATTGACCATATATAGGTCAAATTATATCAATAGTAAAAAATTATTAAATTACACGTTTGATCTCTATGGTTTGTCACTTATTTTACCCTCAGTCCTTAAAATTCATTTATTAAGCTAGAGATCCCTACTATTTGCATTTTGTTTTATTGATACAACTAAAAAGACTAAAAAGACTAGAATACCTCACTTTTGCACTTAAAAAGTCAATCATACTCTTCTTTATATTTTTATTATTATTTTTAATTTAAAATAATAAATAAGTAACAATTAAACTGATAAATACTATTATATATTTTACGTAACCCCCCCACCGATTCCTTCTTTCTCTACACAACACCTCTTTTTCTCTTTTGCAGCGCCACCCACAACAACACTTCTCCCTAACATACCTCCGCCGCAATTCTTCTCCACCTAGGATTGGTCCCTCACCACAGCCACCTGCATGCGATTTAAATACAGTCGCAATCTGCTCCAGATCCTCAATTTTAATTAATTTTAATTTTTTATCATTATATGGTGTCACAGTCAATAAAAATCACGTGTCCATACTTAGTACTAAAGTTAAAGATGTAAAACTAAAAGCTTTTAACATAACAGTGTTCTCATTAATTTTGTTGGGAGATTTAGAGACAAAGGAACTCCAAATCCAAAAAGAGAGATGAGAGAGAGAGGTAGTGTGAGAGAGTCTTTGGGGCCGAGAAACTTAGGAAGACATACAGGGATTGCTACGAGAAACCAGAGGAATCCGACCAACATGACGTCTTTTTTGTTCTTCAACTTCCCGGACGATTGGGAAGCTCATCATCTCTGGAGAGCATTGAAAAGATATGGTGATTTAGGGGATTTGTATTTGGCTAGAAAGACACTAAGAAACGGGCAGCGATTTGGGTTCGCGAGATTCAAACACATCAAAAATGTGGTGTCGTTCTTGAAGCATCTCAATAACTTGATGATTGGCAACCGACAGGTACGTTTTTTTGCTGCTAGGGATCAGAATAGGATGGAGCAGGGAAAAAAAGAAAAAGATAGGCAAACTTTTTATGAAGGAAGTAAGTGGCAGAGGAGTACATATGCTTTTGTAGAAAAAGGAAGAACTTACAGTCAAGTTGTAAGTGAAGATGGCGATAAGAAAAACAAAGTAAAAAGCGAAGATCATAATAAGGAGCAAGAGGTGATCGGCGAGTTTACCCCGGCAAAAGAAAACATAGACTTTTTGAACAACTGTGTAATTGGAAGGTTAGAAAAAGTCGAGAATTTAAGGGCGGTTAGGGTGGCGTGTCGATCGGAGAGTATGGTGGACAACAAAATGTTTTATTTGGGTGGTCACAAAGTCATGCTCAAACTTAACTCTCCTCAAGATGTCGACAAACGTCTGAACAATAAGAGCCATGGAATGCACTACTGGTTAAAGGAGTTAAGGAAATGGTCTCCTAGCTTCCAGTCTTCGGAAAGAATGACTTGGCTGAAAGTGAGGGGATTACCTTTACATGCTTGGAGTGAAAATACCTTTGCTGCAGTAGTCAAAAATTGGGGAAGCGCGATACATTACGTGAACTGTTCGATCGAGACCTGTAACAATTTTATCATGGGTAGAGTTCTTGTGAGTACGGCTTTGAGGTCAAGGATTGAAGTAATCAGAAGCATAAAGATAGGGGACTTGTTCTATAGGGTAACTATCGAAGTAGAAGGGGATGATATCGAATCATACTGGGACGAAAACTCAGGAGCGGATGAGGTTTGGGAGGATGAAGAGAAATCGGTTCCATCTTGCAAAATCGTTAATGGGGATACTGAATACGAGAGTAGCGATTACGAAAATGAAGAAGACGAAGGGGGCTCTGAGGAGGTGGTTAAAGACTCCTTTTGTAACTTGCCGGAAAATAACGAAGTGGCCGGAAAAGACGAAAGAAGTTTCACCGGAGAAGTTGATAAGGCAGGAGACAAAATTATTATTGAGTTGCATAGTCCCGAGACAATTATTAAATCAAATCCTATGAATAAAGAAAAGGAAAAGGCGACTTACATTGACGGTGGAAATAGAACCGTGAAGTGCAAGGAAACCCCACAAGAAAATGTTTTTGGGCCACCTGTTGGGCTTACCAGCAAATCACATGGACTCAAGATGAAGCTTGATGGGCTGAAGGGTAACATTAACAGTACAAAGGATTGTTGGCCAGAAGGAAATCAAAAGCAACAAGTAGAGTTTGGGCCTAAGACTAGTTTCGCAAGTGAAGGGGAGGATGCCCAGGGCTCCCTAAAGAAGACACAGCAGTCGAAGTCAAAAGAGGAGAATACCTCAAATGTTATTCCTGAAACAGAAAAAGAAGAGGACAGACACAGTCGAGAGGCAGGTTTGAAGAAGGACTCGTTACCTACAAAATTCAAATCTAAGGAAGGTAGAAATGGGAGGTTGAGCATGAGAATTATTAAGCACATGGCGAGAACAAAGCACCTTAAAAGTAAAAAATCAAAGGCGACAGCTAGCAAATCTTCGAAGAGCAGAAGTGTAGGACAGCTTGCTGGGAGTTGTTCGACAGCAGGTTCACACCAAGAACTCTCGAATGAGATCATAAGTTCATTCAGCACAAAGGAGATAGAAGATTTAGGAAGATCGATCGGAGTGGTTTGGAAGGATAAAACAGAGGATAAGATGGAGACTCAGACAGGATAAACGAGACCTCCTTGAGTGTTGTAAGGTAAGTTCTCGATACTCATCAGTCCTTATGAATATTATTTCTGTTAATGTTAGAGGATTAGGTAAAAATAAGAAGAGAAGTTGGGTTAAGGAAATATGTACTTCTTGCAACCCTACTGTTTTGGGGATCCAAGAAACTAAGTTAGAATGTTTGAACGATTCTGTTATGGCAAACTGTTGGGGAAATGATGATTATGACTTTGTGTACAAACCTGCGGTGGGTCTTTCGGGTGGTTTGTTAGTAGTGTGGGACAATAAAATTTTCTTAAAATATACAGTTTTGGAGGGGGAAAACTACTTGGGGGTTGTTTCGATGGATTGGTGGGATGTGTTAATGTGTATGGTCACAGATGTCCAAAGAAGAGAGCGGAGTTGTGGGATAATCTTTCACATGTTTGTAGGGATAAACAGACAAGTTGGGTGCTATTTGGTGATTTTAATGAGGTAAGAAATAGCTCAGAACGTAGTAACTCCACATTCTGTGAGAGCAGTGCAGCAGTTTTTAATGATTTTATTAGTAAAGGGGGATGGTGGGATATGCCGTTGTGTGACAGGAAATTTACGAGGGTAAGCGATGATGGATTGAAATTTAGTAGGCTTGACAGATTCCTTGTGTCGGAGAAAATATTGTTGAAATGTAGCTCGTTAAGTATCAAAACCCTAGACCGGAAGTTCTCGGACCATTTTCCACTGCTACTTAGAGATAAGGTTATAAATTTTGGGGCTAAACCGTTTAGATTTTTTGATTGTTGGTTAAACGAAGCAGGTTTTGAAGACACAGTGAAGGAGGTATGGAATAAAGAGGTGGCAGCAACAACTCCGGATCGTTGTTTCTTGGAAAAGCTCAAAAAATTGAAGGAGGTGTTGAAACAATGGAGCAGGGATAAATTTGGGTATCTCGACAAGGAAATCTATGATCTAAAAAAATAAGTAAAGGACTGGGAACTAAAAGCGGAAGAAGGAAACTTAAACGATTCAGAGCTCAGCAGATGGAAGGAAACAAGAAAGACCTGGATGGAGAAAGAAGAACTAAAGTTAGAGATATCTAAACAAAAAGCAAGAGTAAAGTGGGAAGTAGAGGGGGATGAGAACACTCGATTTTTTCATGCGGTAATCAGGAAAAGAAATAGAAAAAACAGACTCTCGGGATTAAAAGTGGGAGGCGTTTGGATCGAAGAACCAAGTGCGGTGAAAAAAGAAGTGGAAGTATTTTTCAAAAATAAGTTCAGAGAAGAGACAGAAGATAGACCAAGTTTTAGAAGTGCTAAATTTAAGAAAATCTCGTTGGATGAAGCTAAGAATATGGAATAACCATTTGGGGAAGAGGAAATATGGATGGCGGTGAAATCGTGTGGAGTTCGAAAGCGCCGGGGCCGGATGGATTTAACTTCAAATTTATTAAACGGGTTTGGCCGATCATTAAAGATGACCTGATCAGGAGCTTGAGGTGGTTCTGGTATTCCTCAAAAATCAGCAAAGGTTGTAATGCTTCTTTCCTCTCTCTTATTCCTAAAGTTTCAAATCCGGTTGGTCTAAATGATTTTAGACCATTTAGTTTGGTGGGGGTTTATTACAAAGTGATTTCTAAATTACTTGCGGAAAGACTAAGATTAGTAATTCCAAAAGTAATCAGTGATGTCCAAACGGCTTTTATTAAAGGTAGAAATATTATTGATGGTGTGTTGATTGCAAATGAGACGGTACAATTTATCCGGAAAAATAAAGTCAAAAGCTTCATTTTTAAAATCGATTTTGAAAAAGCATATGACAATATTAACTGGAATTTTCTGCTAGACTCATTGAAGGTTATGGGTTTCGGGGAAAAGTGGGTGAGTTGGATCAAAGCCTGTCTTGTTTCCTCTAGGGTTTCGGCCTTAGTTAATGGCTCTCCTACAGGCGAATTCAGTATGGAGAAGGGTCTTAGACAAGGGGATCCCTTAGCACCTTTTCTGTTTCTAGTAGTGGCGGAGAGTCTTAACATTTTGTTAGAAGAAGCTATCGAAAAAGGAAAATTTAAAGGGATTGAAGTTGGTACTCAAAATAAAGTTGGTGTTTCACATCTGCAGTATGCAGATGATGTCATTATTTTTGGGGAGTGGCGGTTGGAAAACTTCAAAAATCTTCTTAAAATTTTGGAGTGTTTTCAAAGGATTTCGGGTCTGAAAATAAATTTGAGTAAAAGTTCATTAGTGGGTATGGGGGTAAATCAATCAGACGTTATTTTATGGGCAAATTTCGTGGGTTGCAAAGTGGGAGAATTTCCGTTTGTGTATCTAGGTTTGCCGGTGGGAGCTGATATGAGCCGGGTTGGTGCTTGGAACGGGGTCATTGAGAAAGTCAAAAACAAACTTTCATATCGGAGAGCAAATTTGGTGTCATTCGGTGGTCGGCATACTCTGGTAAAATCAATTCTCGGCAGCTTACCGTTGTATTTTTTTCTCTTTGTTCAAAGCCCCAAAGACTGTATTAGTACTCCTTGAGCGCATTAGAAAAAATTTCTTTTGGGGTAAAGGGGATTTGGGAGGGGGGGCAAAGTTTATACACTGGGTAAAATGGGATTCCATTCTAAATATTTTCGGGAAGGGGGGTCTTAATGTGGGTAGTCTTTGTGCTGCAAATTTGGGGTTATTGGGTAAGTGGTGGTGGAGATGGGAAAATGAAGAGGGTTCCTTTTGGGTTAGCGTTATTAGGAGCATTTATGGGTATGAGACAGGTAGGGCGTGGTTTAGTGCTTCGGGTCGGTCAAGTCGGGTTAACACGGTGTGGGGAAATATAGTTAAAGTAGGGGAGGTCCTAGAGCAGAAAGGGATTAGGTTTTCTCAGTCTTTTGGGAAATCTTTAGGGGATGGGTTATCTATTAGGATGTGGGAGGACATGTGGTTGGGTAATTTTCGGTTGAAGGATAGGTGTCGTAGGCTTTTTAATTTAGAAACAAATAAAGAAGCGGTGGTGTGATAGGGGTATTTGGAGGGGAAATGAATGGGTTTGGAAATGGAGTTGGAGAAGGGAACCTAGGGGTAGAGAGTTAGGGGAGCTGGAGGTGTTATCTAATTTGGTGGCATCTCAAGCTCCGGTCAGAAATAGGGTAGATAAGGTGGTTTGGAGATTAGCTCAAGACGGCGTGTACACAGTCAAAAGGCTTAGGGAGTTAGTGGATGTGGTGGATCTAGGTGGTTCTCAAGTGAGGTACGAGACATGGTGGCACAACAGGGTTCCCAAGAAAATAAACATTTTCATCTGGAGAACAAGATTAGGAAAAATTCCAGTTAGGAAGGTACTTGACTTATTGCAGGTGGATCTTCATTCTCTTCTTTGCCCGCTTTGTGAAGATCAAGTGGAAGACATGGAGCATGCCCTTTGGAAGTGTAGGATCGTGCAAAAAGTGTGAATTTTTATTTCAAGATGGTGGAACAAATCTCTTAGTGAAGTCAATTCAGCTTTAGAACTTCTCGATCAAGATCAATCGCTATGGCAAGCTACTGTTCGGATTTTCCTTTATTTGATTTGGTCACATAGAAACATGGTGGTTTTCAAGGATTCAAAAAAGAAGATCGAAGACTCTTTGTTCGAGTGGCAGATTAAAGCCTTCGGTTGGTTGAAAGGAAAAAATGGAGTTTCAACAGTTGATTGGTACTCGTGGATTTCTAATCCTAATCTTCTATGAGAAACGTTATTTGCAGCAGTGCAGGTCACATATGAGTTGGTTTCGTGTCTTTGTATTGGTTTTCTTTTGTATTTTTTGGGCCCATTTCCAGTTAGGTGTAGTTTTTTGCACCACTCTTCATTTTGTTTTCTTTGTGTTTCTGGGCCGTTTGTTTTTTGTTCTCAGCATGGCTTAGGTGCCATGGCTGCTTGTTGATGTACTTTATGTTTTTTGGTTTGGTATTTATAGGTATGACGGTTTTGCTTTTCAAAAAAAAAAAAAAGAACTCCAAATCCTTCTCTGTTTTAAAGACTATGGATCCAAAATGAACCGAAGCTTTGCAAAGTTAGTCCTCGTTTTGGATTAATTTGAGGAGAAAATTGTCATGGTGTAATTGGATTGTTTAATCAATTTTGTGGTTCTTGGACTTTTCTTCTTGTACTAGAACACGTATTTTTTGTTTCGCCTTAGCATCTAGTTAGGTGCTTTCTAATAAACTCATGTTTTTTTCATAAAAGAACTAGAATTCAAGCTGAATTTTTTCTTTGTATATGTGTATTTGGTAGAAGAGCTACTAACCGGAGATAGTATAAATTGACTAATTAAACAGTATAAATCTTGAAAAAATGGTAAAAGATGAGGAATTATATCATAATTAAAAGCTGGTGCTTTAATAATTTTATATATAAAGTTGGGTTTCAGAAGTTACTTTAATAACATTTAAGTTTTGAAGCTTTTTGCTTAACTCTTCATTTAAATATCGCTTCTAATTTCTCTTTCAAAACATAAGACAATTTCTTAAAAATTACATACCAAACACACTTTTTAACGTTTTTGATTTATTCAATTATTATGATACATTGAATATTTTATTAAAAACATCAGCAACTTTAAAAAAATGTTACACGTTGTTGTCGAACGTACACCTTCTCTAACAATTACTAGCATTAATTACCTTGTCAAGAGAGTAACACTCTATTTGGATCGTGAGGAGGATCACAGTTAATCACCAAGACCTATTATTAAAAGCTAGCTCACTCCCTAACAGTACCTACACAAGTTATAAGGCCGCCCGTAGCGGTCATCCTGATTCCATGAGGTATATTTAGGTTGATTGGGAACACCTCTACCCCAATTTCGAGTTCCTTTCATTTCCTCCCTTTTCGGCTTCATAGACTCGAGCAACCCGATGATTGTTTCTTTTTTTGTTTTGTAGAGAGAAAATATTTGTTTTGTTTGTGTTAATTTAAGATGAGTATTATTTGGGTTTTGAGTTGATTTGGATTTGAGAGAAAAAATTAAAAAAGAAAAAGTAATATGGTATTTGGGTTAATTTGGATTGGGTTAGGCTATAATCATAACCTAAATGTTGTTTAGACAACCCCACAATCCCACATAATGTAAATTTAACCCTACCGGAATACTCATGTAAATTCAATTAGTAACCAACCAGGATACACTACTACAGATTATCATAATAAAGTTGATATTGTAAATCAATTATTTTAATGTCTCATTAATTATTTTGTAATAAGAATTTGGAAAGTAATTATTTCACCTATCATTTCAAACAAAAAGGTTTTAAACAGAAATAATTAACTTAGATGGATAGTCTATAATATTTTTATATATCAATTTAATAACTAACGCTGTGTAACATAGTTACACGTTGAAAGAAAATGGAAGGATAGAAAATTAGCGAGAGAAGAGAAAAGAAAAGGAAGGTAAATGTTTTTGTCATTGCGTGTTCCCGAGTTCGAAAGAAAATTAGAGAAGAAATGAAATTTGAAATGTTATTTTGTTTCCTTCCAAAATCTTCCCTACTTTGAAAGGAAAATCACAGAAATTTTTCCTTTCAAAATCTTTTCTTTTCTCTCCTAGAAAACTTGGGAACACAACTGAAATTCATTTTCCTTCCTCAATCTTTTCTTTTCTCCTCTAATTTTAACTCGGGAACACAGCGTAAAATTTCATAGCAAATAAATCTTCAAAAATACAAAAGTAATGAACATTAAATTTCAACTATTGTAAGATAAAATTTAAAAGCAACCGAAAAGAAATCCTACTAAAACAATATCGTCGATGATAGTGTCTATATACCAAACGAGACTAAGTTGGACCTTACAACCATCAGACCAACAGCTTTGATCAACTTCAAAAACTACCTTCCATAACTGAACCTCATGACTGTGAGACCAACAACTTTAAGTATTAAAATGTTAATTTGTATAGCTATAATTTATCAACCGAAAAGAATTCCTACTACAAACAATATTATCAAGCCATATAAAAAACATTTTAGCTTTAAGTATTAACAAGTTTATATAACTATAATTTATGATCCTAAAGAACCTGTTACCCAATATTACACTACTAGAAAAACAGGGAGTTTCCAAGGACAGAATCCCTCGGAAATTCCTCGGAAAAACCCTCCTCGGAAATCAGTTCCGAGAAATTTCCGAGGGAACTTTCCGACGCATTTCCGAGGACATACATTTCCGAGGGAATTCCGTCGACATAATTTTCCGAGGGATTTCCGAGATAATGAGTTTCCAAGGGAATTCCGAGGAAAATTTTCCAAGAGCTTTCCGAGGGGTAGTTTCGGATAGATTTCCGAGAACACTTTCCGAGAAATTTCCGAGGACCATTTTCCGATAGTTTTCCGAGGACAAGTTTCTAAGGGTTTTCCAAGGACACCAAGGCTCGCAAATCTAATAGAAAATTCTCGCCAAATTTCAAGTTTTCTAAAAGTATCAATTCTTAATTTCATTTGTAATACATAAAATTTCCACTCGATATAAAAATAAATCATTCGTACAAAAATTAAACACCATTATATTTAATTTAATGGAGTTAGATAAACTACAATACCGAAGTAGATAAAATATCTAAAGTATGATCCATATTCAAAAAAATATCAAACAATCATGTTTTGATTAACAAATACAAATAATATGGGCTCCTACGTGAATAAAGGATGGTCTCGAAATTGAAACTGTTGAATCATCACAAAAGTCAAGGTTGTCGCTTGTTCTGCAATGCTTTCATTTGTTGATTTGTAGACAACCCTTGTGCTTCCATATCTTGTTTTAATGTTTGTTCACTTTCTTGAAATGTTCTTTCACTCTTTGTATCTACAATTAGTAAACACATAAAAATACACAAAATTACTACCTGAATATGACTAAATAATACATAATAAAGAATAACCAAAATTAAACAATATTAGTATCTTATTACACGTAATTTATATCCAATATAACAAACTACCCTTATATGACCACTTCATACCAACATGAACTAGTGTAATACCCTAACATGTGTTAAACATCATACCAATTTTGACTCACGACTCGTCTCATGACTAGACTCGTAAGAGTCACTTGATCTAATTGACAATAATGTGGGTGCAACAAAAGTGTGTTTGGTGCATTAAGAAGAATCAAACTTTGTGATGCTTTCACTTTTGACCAAAAGAAAAAGGATGAAAACAACAATCGAAAATCATATAAAACAAATGGAAATAATAGTAATAATAATAATAATAGTATAATTATTATTATTATCATTGTAAATAAATGTTACTTTATAGTTTTGTATCTATCGATTAACGCTTAACCCTTATTAGTTATATGCTGAATTTAAAATGTGTTGAAGAAATAAACTTTGTTTTGGACCCGAAGCATTTTTTGGACCCAAAGTAACTTAATTAGCGGTTGATCTTTACTTAAGAACATATGTCTTTTTAATACTCATCAAATATGCAACCCAATAACCCACGTCTTAGTTCACTTTTAAGTTTTAACGTAGGTAAGAAACACAAACATAGGGCTGAAAATATACTATTATAATACATATTATAAAACTTTAAAATATACTAGTATATTATAAAGATTTAATCTTTAAAATATATTACTTATCTTATTGAAATATACTAGGCATTTATTTTGGGATTTATTACCTTATAGTAAAACGTGGATTTTTAGCTTGGGGCATGTGAGTTGAGAGTCTCGAAACAAGAAATATTTACCAACTCTCTTAAACACAAAATAAATCTTAAGTAATATTCCAATACATGCTTTGAAGACATTTACTAGGCCATTAAACATACAGAAAACCTCCCATGAAGATACAACAAACAACGATGAAGACATATGCTTTGAAGAATAGAAGTATTATAATTTGTAGCTACAAGTCGATCTACTACAACATCAAACATACATGATACATTTAGCTTTATTCTCAACTAGAAGTAATATTAAATTAATCATATCATATACTCGTTATAATTTTAACAACTTAGATTTTATGTTAGAAAATTACCTCAAAATTTCAAATCAGTTGATGCTTTGGTCGACAAACATGGTAAAGTTAGTGGCGGTCGGCGGTGGCTCAAACGACGACGGTAGCTCGGCGGTGGTTGTATGGCGTTTTTGTGGTGGCCGGCGGTGCGACCGTGGTGCTTCTAAGGCGTTTTTGTGGTTATATGGCGTTTTTGCGGCGGTGGTATCGGTTATGGGTACTCCGGTAGTTGGCGGCGTTTTTGTGGTGAAAGAGAAAGAATGCAGACGAGACTATGGTGTGCTATGTTGGGAGAGGGGAGAGCAAAGGAATATTAGGGTTTATGGAGGAATTAGGGTTTGAAACTTAAAAGTGTTTGCAGTTGGGCTTTAGGCTTTTGAGTGTCTTTGGGCCTAGAAAGAAAGAAGAGGAAGGTGATCTTGGACTTTATCCCTCGGAATTGACTCGGAAATTTCAGAGGACTTTCCAAGGACGAAATTATTTTTTTATATATTACACTATTTTATAATATAAAACACACATAATCATATGCACATTTCATTATAATTATAATCAAACAAATAATTCGCTATAGGATTCTAATATATTCTACAAATCACCATGACACATACAAATCACAAACATGTTTACATATACGTATTTGTATACGAACTTGCATTGATATAGGTATGTTTACATAATAAGCATAATTAAACAAATAAATCATAATAGGATATTAACATACTATACACAGAATGATGATACATACAAATCACAAGCACGTTTATATACACGTAATAGTTTACGAACATTCATTCATATAGATACCATACTATAAATATACTAATTTAATGTTTAATGATACACCTAGATACATGTATTTGAATATATATATCTATATGTTTGATAATATGTGTTTAAAGTGTCAAATATATAAAAATTACATTTTAGCCCTCAGAAAACCCTCGGAAATTTCCGAGGGCTTTCCAAGGACGAAAATCATTTTTTTCATATTTTACACTATTTTTTAATGCAAAACATAAATAAGCACACACATGTTTCATAATAAACATAATCAAACAAATAAATCATAATAGGATACTAATATACTATACACATCATGATGACACATACAAATCACAAACACGTTTATATACACGCATTTGTTTACGAACATTCATTTATATAGGTACCTTACTATAAATATACTAATTTATGCTTAATGATACACCTAGATACATTATTCGTATAAGTATGCCTCTATGTTTGATAATTTGTGTTCTAAAGTGACAAATATATAAAAATTACATTTTAGCCCTCGGAAAACCCTCGGAAGGACGAAAATCATTTTTTTCATATTTTACACTATTTTTAAATGCAAAACATAAATAAGCACACACATGTTTCATAATAAACATAATCAAACAAATAAATCATAATAGGATACTAACATACTATACACATCATGATGACACATACAAATCACAAACACATTTATATACACGCATTTGTTTACGAATATTCATTCATATAGGTACATTACTATAAATATACTAATTTATGCTTAATGATACACCTAGATACATGTATTTGTATAAGTATGCCTCTATGTTTGATAATTTGTGTTCTAAAGTGACAAATATATAAAAATTACATTTTAGATCTCGGAAAACCCTCGGAAATTTCCGAGGGTTTTCCAAGGACGAAAATCATTTTTTTCATATTTTACACTATTTTTAAATGCAAAACATAAATAAGCACATGCATGTTTCATAATAAACATAATCAAACAAATAAATCATAATAGGATACTAACATACTATACACATCATGATGACACATACAAATCACAAACACGTTTATATACACGCATTTGTTTACGAACATTCATTCATATAGGTACCTTACTATAAATATACTAATTTATGTTTAATGATACACCTAGATACATGTATTTGTATAAGTATGCCTCTATGTTTGATAATTTGTGTTCTAAAGTGACAAATATATAAAAATTACATTTTAGCCCTCGGAAAACCCTCGGAAATTTCCGAGGACTTTCCAAGGACGAAAATCATTTTTTTCATATTTTACACTATTTTTAAATGCAAAACATAAATAAGCACATGCATGTTTCATAATAAACATAATCAAACAAATAAATCATAATAGGATACTAACATACTATACACATCATGATGACACATACAAATCACAAACATGTTTATATACACGCATTTGTTTACGAACATTCATTCATATAGGTACCTTACTATAAATATATTAATTTATGTTTAATGATAAACCTAGATACATGTATTTGTATAAGTATGCCTCTATGTTTGATAATTTGTGTTCTAAAGTGACAAATATATAAAAATTACATTTTAGCCCTCGGAAAACCCTCGGAAATTTCCGAGGGCTTTCCAAGGACGAAAATCATTTTTTTTATATCTTACACTATTTTTAAATGCAAAACATAAATAAGCACATGCATGTTTCATAATAAACATAATCAAACAAATAAATCATAATAGGATACTAACATACTATACACATCATGATGACACATACAAATCATAAACACGTTTATATACACGCATTTGTTTACGAACATTCATTCATATAGGTACCTTACTATAAATATATTAATTTATGCTTAATGATACACCTAGATAAATGTATTTGTATAAGTATGTCTCTATGTTTGATAATTTGTGTTCTAAAGTGACAAATATATAAAAATTACATTTTAGCCCTCGGAAATCTCTCGCTATCTTTTTCGAGGGTGTATTTCCTCGGAAGTCTCTCGGAAAATTTGCGAGGAATTTCCAAAGGCATGTTAGCTCTCGGAAATATCTCGCTATGTTTTCCGAGGGTGTATTTCCTCGGAAGTCTCTCGGAAAATTTGCGAGGAATTTCCGAGGCATTTCCCTCCCTCGGAAATTTATCGGAAAACTCTAGGTAACTTAACGTCCTCGGAAATATGTAGGAATTTCCTCGGAAAACTTTCCGAGGGAATCAACGCCCTCGGAAATCCCTCGGAAATCGCGCTATTTTCTAGTAGTGTTATATGTATTTGCAGATTCTTTAAATGACTCGGATAATCAAAATAAATTGAATAATATAGAAAAACGTTTTAAAATACCCAAGTATCTATAAAACTTTATTTTACTATAACTAGGGTGTTATATATATTTATTAAATTTTAGAATTCGTATGAACTTAATCAAGTTCATATTTACATAGTTTAGAGTAGGTAGAGTGGAATGATGGATTGTGGCGATGGAGAACCAAGATCCTACACCATCGAGGTGTAGGAGCAACATTAATTTATTATATATAACAAATATAAAAGACTTCTATGTCTTTTCAAACGTACTACTAAATTATCTTATCATTATATTCAAGAGTTTTATAATATAGTGGAACGTTCAAATAAGAACTTTAAATTAAATAAAAATAAGAGACTCAATCTCAGTCGTTTAATTCTTCTTTCTTCAATGTCATTGTTCACATATGAATTCATCACATGTTTCCTATCACACTCTATCCCCACGCTCTTTATGCATGAATTCACTTACAAAATATATAGTTGAGATTGAGTCTTTTATTTTATTTAATTTCTCATTTAATTTAAACGTTCCCTTACGATATAATCACATTTGTATGCATAAAAACCATACCCATTTTGATAAATATATTTAACTTTAACGTAAACCGTTTAAATACTTAAGATAACTATGGTTAAATGACGAATGTATGAATCTGTGGAATGACTGGCTTTGTGGTCCGGACACTGTTAGTATTATTGGGAACTAAACGTTTCTGTTTGCAATGCACAATTAGGAGTTGTTAAGGAATAAATGCTGCTGTCAATGTGGCATTTATAAATGTAACATCTCTTTGTATTGTACTTCCCATTCCTCATGGAAATACTTTTCTTGGTTATGATAAATATATAATTGGTTGCTTTTCAAAAAAAAAAAACTATGGTTAAATGACGAATGTATTTATAAAATTATTATTACTCTTATTTTGTGACAATTACGTGTATTAAAGACATGATAAATTACGTAATACGGCATATATATATTATTTAATATAAGAGTCAACGGTCAAACGATAAAAAGCATTTGGTTGCATGCACATATGGTCACAAAAAGTCATTGTCTCCTTCACAACAAAAAGACATCCATCTCTCTCTCTCTCTCTCTCTCTCTCTCAGCTCGGCTTATACAGCTTGATCAAGCCGCCAGCCACGCTCTCTCTTTTCTTTCTATATAACCCCATTCATCATCCACCTCCTGATTATTGTCAAACCTCTCTCAATATCTCTTGATATCCATATCTCACAATACCTGTTATCGTCATCAAGTTTTGAGATCATTTCTAAAGCAGAAATTTACGGTGTAAATGATGGTTGAGAAGGAAGATTTGGGTCTGAGTCTTAGCTTGAACTTTCCGGCCACTGCCGATCAGAGGACTCAGTCGTCACTTCAGTTGAATCTCATGCCCGCGATGGTCTCCTCATCGTCGCCGTTCAATCTTCTCCACAGAACCCCTAATTGGTCCGATTCCTGTCCCTCTTCAACAGGTATTTACAATCGAGATGTTTGAATTACAATACCGATTTTGTAATTCATGGTTAGGTTAGCAGATCTACATAATTGAACTCTACAAATTTCTAAAATGATCGGTTTTAGATCAACTGATTTTCCAGATCTTAAATCGGATTTTAACTGAACAGATTCGGTACATGCAGATCGGAACAACGCTGATGCGTTTAGGGTGGAGACGAGATCATTCCTGAAGGGGATCGATGTGAACAGAATACCGGCGACGGCCGCTGAGGTGGAGGAGGAAGCCGGCGTCTCCTCGCCAAACAGCACCATCTCGAGCATAAGCGGAAAGAGGAGCGAGAGAGATCTTCCGGTCAACGAGAACGACGGCGAGAGGGCTTCTTCTCGTGGCATCAGTGATGATGAGGACGGCGAAAACTGCCGGAAAAAGCTCCGACTATCGAAAGATCAGTCAGCGGTTCTCGAAGAAAGCTTCAAAGAACACAACACTCTCAATCCGGTATGCACTCTTAAAACGCTTTCAGTCTTTTAAAATGATGGCAAAATTGTAGATAACTCATGATTTATGGTTCTTTATATATCAGAAGCAAAAGCTTGCTCTGGCTAAAAGACTCGGATTGAGACCTCGTCAGGTGGAAGTTTGGTTTCAGAACCGAAGGGCAAGGTTAGTAATTTCATTCTTATCCAAGGGTGTTATCGTCAATTCATAACGAGTCATCAGTTTCGTAAAGAAATTACGTTTATGTCCTAACGAAATTTTATTATTTTGATGAATTTGCAGGACGAAATTGAAGCAAACAGAGGTGGATTGCGAGTTCTTGAAGAGATGCTGTGAAAATTTAACGGATGAAAACCGAAGGTTACAAAAGGAATTACAAGAATTAAGGGCGTTAAAACTTTCCCCACAATTCTACATGCAGATGGCCCCTCCGACCACCCTCACCATGTGCCCCTCGTGTGAGCGTGTGACGGCCCCACAACCAGATAAGCCAGTCGACAACCAACACAACCGGCCCCATCTGGCGGGTGCCAACCAAAACAACCACCGGACATTACCATTTAACCCGTGGTCAACGCCGGCTAACCAGGTGGTTCATCGACAGATGAGTGCACTTCACCCTCGATAATCGATGATGAGGGTGTTTTGGTAAAATTTTAGCTTCAAGAAAGGAAGGGCTTAAGATATAAAGATGGGGAGTGGGTTGGTACTTGGTTGATTAGGATCTAGAGATTTGGTCTAATTGACCAATTTATATTTGGGGTTTACTTTTACTCTTGAGGGATAGTTTTGGTAATTTCATAAGTAGTTTTTCTTATTTACTTTTCTTTTAGTATTACAATTCTTCTTCCCAAATTTTTAAGAGAAGAAAAGGACGAGGGACTTGATTGAACGGGAAAGAAGAGGTGTTACTAGGGTTGTAAATTCTCCCCTCACTAATTAATTATTTATTAATTAATTAATTCCTCAAATGTTGTATCTTAGTATTATTTTATTCAGAATTTTAACTTCTATAACAAAGTTAGATTATATTTATAATGTGTGAAAAAGTAATCAATAGAAATGATTTATGATGATTTATGACAGCACATACTTTAGGTGTGACTATCTTTTTATTATAATAATATAAATAGAAAGTTTGTTTAAGATAAAAAGGAATTTAAGATTTTCTTTGGTCAACAAATAATAGAATATGCGATCAAGGAGGATGGGAATTTAATTATGTTATTACAAGTGATTTTCTACTCGTTGATAAGTAATACGTCTATATAATTGTACATAAATGAAATCTTATAATAATTTGAAGACGAATAAAATAGTTATTTTAAGGCAAACACATCGATTATTTTGGAAGAAGGGTTGTAAGTTGCTTTGAACTTTATTAGAAGAAATAATATTGATAACAATAATGTTTGGTGTTAGGCGTTTTGGCAATATTGTCGGGCTATATCTTTACTAAACTAGAATTGAATATTTGGTATGGATTTTATTGACTCTAGTGTTCTTTTTCACAATTAAATTGTAGATTGCGCTTTGACCAGGTCAAAGTGAAGAATTAGTGGTCAAAAAATAAAAATTAATATCTAAACAAGGATATTTTATTTAGAGCGGATACAAATCTATATAATTCTAATTGAAACCAAATGGCTTGTAGCCCAGCGGTATCTGGTGATGTAAGGTGGTACCCCCTCCCAAGAGTTTGTAGGTTTAAGTCCTGACGTGGACAGTGGAGTAGATATTTAGGAGTAGGATTAGAGAGTGTGTGTATTTACCGTTCAAAAAAATATATAATTCTAATTGAAAACTTTAATGAAATTTTATTTTATACAATTCTAAAGCATTACGCCGTTCATTTCCAATTTAAATATATTATAAGTTAATTTTTATTGGTATTACTTCTAATATAACATTTGCACTATTAATTCCCGGTCCTATCCCAATCTTCGTTAAACTTGGGGATTCTTCGATCAAATCAGAGTTAGAAAACGGGATCATCCTTGGATACTTTTTTTTCCATCCCTAACCTAGAGTTGCGAGTGTGACGTTGGCTTCGGCCAACTTTTGGTTGGTGTGGAGAAAAAATGTTCAAGTGAGAGTTCAAGTCTCCCCAAAAATACAATAAGTGATGAAAAGAACTCGCAGCCTTCTGTGTTTACACGGGAATATGTTAAGACAGTAGGTTTAACTATATGATCCGATAAAAAAGTCTCGAATCTTGTAAAAAATATCTATATAAAACATAGAGTGTGTACTCATGTGTTTGTGGGTGTTTTATATCATTATATTCATTAAATATCAACATAGCTTTTGTGTAACAACCGCGTTTAGGGTCTAGTTGTTTCGTGGCGGTGGTAAGTCAGCCGAGGGTGATGCTCAAGCCAAGGAGAAGTTGAATAAAGATAGAATCTCTCAACAGAAATCCCGGTTTGATTATTTTAATACCCAACATCGGCAGGGAACTCAAGGAGGTCAGGGAAGTCAACGTCAAGGACAGGGTCAGAGTCAGAACAGTCAGAATCGTAGGCCTACATCTGGTGGGTCTACCCAAAGAGCCCTGTGGTGTAATAAATGTAAGTCTTTTCATCATGGACTTTGTACCCTACAGACAGCCAGATGTATGCGTTGTGGTCAGTTTGGGCATGAATTGAAGAATTGTATATTTCCAAGGAGTGTTTGTTGGAATTGTCAAAAGGAGGGACACAGAGTAGGTGAGTGCCGTGTGGGTAAGAAATCGGGGACTGGGTCGGTATCAGGATCGGTTGTGGGATCTTCGTCCGCTTCAGGACAGAAAAGGAAGAACCCTCCGTCAGCTGAGGGTAGAGCATTCCGGATGTCAGTAGATGATGCTGCTGCTACTGATGATGTCATCACGGGTATGTTTCTCATAAATTCTATACCTGCACGTGTGTTATTTGATTCTGGTGCCAATCGTTCATTTATTTCTGTGGCATTTTGTGATAAATTGAAATTGCCTACTTCAAATGTTGCTGCTCCATTAGAAGTAGAGATAGCTGATGGTAAAACGGTTCCAGTCACAACGGCTGTGTCTGGGGGCTGAAATTGATATTGATGGTACATGCTTTCCTGTTTCTTTTCTGTTAATGCCTATAGTTGGTTTTGATGCTGTTATGGGTATGGATTGGTTGAGTCAGAATCGAGCTGTTATAAAATGCCATAGAAAACTGATTTCATTTCCTTTACCTGATGGGTCATACGTAGTGGCTCGCGGGGAGAGGGTTAGACCTGCTTTTCCTATTATCTCGTATATGAAGGCTAGAAAATCTCTGGCCAAAGGGTGTGAATCCTACCTTGCTCATGTGGTTGATGTTAAAAAGGAGAAACAGATTGTTTCTGATATTCGGGTGGTTTCGGAATACCCGGAAGTGTTTCCCGATGAATTACCGGGGTTGCCTCCGGTTCGTGAGGTAGAATATAGGATTGATTTGATTCCAGGTTCGAGCCCAGTGGCTAAAGCTCCTTACAGGTTAGCTCCTTCTGAAATCCGTGAGATGATGACACAGATTCAGGATTTGTTAGACAGGGGTTTTATTCGTCCTAGTTCTTCTCCGTGGGGTGCACCGGTTTTGTTTGTGAAAAAGAAAGACGGTACTTTGCGTATGTGTATTGACTACAGGGAACTGAATAAGAGAACGGTTAAAAATAAATACCCTTTACCCAGAATTGATGATTTGTTTGATCAACTGCAGGGTGCTTCTTATTTTTCAAAAATTGATCTGCGCTCGGGTTATCACCAGGTACGTGTTTCTGAAGTTGATGTTCCTAAAACCGCTTTCCGTACCAGATATGGTCATTATGAGTTTTTAGTTATGCCTTTCGGTTTAACTAACGCCCCTGCTGTATTTA
Source organism: Pulicaria dysenterica (assembly GCA_947179395.2). Lineage (NCBI taxonomy): Eukaryota > Viridiplantae > Streptophyta > Magnoliopsida > Asterales > Asteraceae > Pulicaria > Pulicaria dysenterica. The sequence goes on from OX359296.1 coordinate 54,266,199, forward strand.
TGGATTTAATGAATCGGGTCTGTCGGCCGTTTTTGGATAAATTCGTGATTGTATTTATCGATGACATCTTGGTTTATTCTAAAACTGAGTCCGAGCACGAGCTTCATTTGAGGCAAGTTTTAGAAACTTTAAAACGGGAGCAACTTTTTGCAAAATTTTCTAAATGTGAGTTCTGGATGCGGGAGATTTAATTTTTGGGGCATGTTATCTGTAAAGATGGGGTTAAAGTCGATCCGGCTAAAGTTGAAGCAGTTATGAACTGGAGTGCTCCTAAAACATCATCTGAGATTAAAAGTTTTCTGGGATTGGCGGGTTATTATCGCAGATTTATTAAAGATTTTTCGAAAATTGCGAGTCCTATAACGAAATTAACCCGTAAAGATGTGCCATTTAAGTGGAATAATGAACAGGAGACGGCTTTTCAGACGTTGAAACAACTATTATGTCAGGCTCCTATTCTTGCACTACCTGATGGTTCTGATGAATTTGTAGTGTACTGTGACGCTTCCTTTGCAGGTTTGGGTTGTGTTTTAATGCAGCATGATCGGGTTATTGCTTATGCTTCACGGCAATTGAAACCACACGAGAAGAATTATCCAACCCATGATTTAGAACTTGCAGCTGTAGTCTTTGCGTTGAAACTGTGGAGGCATTACTTATATGGTACGAAATGTGTTATTTTTACTGATCATAAGAGTCTGCAGTATGTATTTTCCCAGAAATAACTTAATATGCGGCAGAGACGGTGGTTAGAACTCATTAAGGATTATGATTGTGAGATTCGATATCACCCGGGGAAAGCAAATGTTGTAGCAGATGCTTTGAGCCGCAAGGGAGCTGGTGATAGTATTCGATTTATGCGAGTTGAGATCGTTTCTGACTTAGTGGATAGGCTTAAATCTGGTCAGTTAGAAGCTTTAAAAGATGAAAATCTGAAGTTAGAAATTATGATGAAGAGAAAAGATGATTTGATTAATGATTCGCGCGGATTGAAGACTTATCAGTCCCGTGTGTGGGTGCCATTGCTTGGAGAGCTTCGGGGTTTGATTTTGGCAGAGGCTCACAAGTCAAGATTGTCTGTTCATCCTGGTAGCACAAAAATGTATAACGATCTTAAAGTGCTGTATTGGTGGCCTACTATGAAGACAGATGTTGCAAAGTTTGTGGGAATGTGTCATATTTGTGCTCAGGTCAAAGCAGAGCACCAGAAACCTTACGGGTCTTTGAAACAGTTGGAGATACCAGAGTGGAAATGGGAACAAATCACGATGGATTTTGTATCCAAACTTCCATGTACCCAGCGGAAACATGATAAAATTTGGGTGATTGTTGACCGTTTGACGAAGAGTGCTCACTTTCTTGCCACCAGTGAGACAGCTTCACTCAGCAGATTAGCTCAGTTGTACATCGATGAGATTGTATCACGGCACGGTATTCCTCTTTCTATTGTTTCTGATCGAGATCCCAGATTTGTTTCTAACTTTTGGAGGAGTTTACAGCATGCATTGGGGACGCGTGTTAATTTGAGTACAACTTATCATCCTCAGACAGACGGTCAGAGTGAGCGTACTATTCAGACACTTGAGGATATGTTACGCGCCTGTGTGTTAGAATATGGTGGGTCTTGGGATTCACACTTGCCTTTGATTGAATTTGCGTATAATAATTCTTATCACTCGAGTATCGGTATGCCACCTTATGAGATGTTATACGGTCGTCGCTGTCGTACTCCTACTTGTTGGTTAGAGGCAGGTGAGAAACAGTTTGCGGGTCCCGAAATTGTTCAGATGACGGCTGAGAAAGTTGCTATTGCTCGGGAAAAGTTGAAAGTTGCCAGAGACAGACAAAAGATGTACGCAGATCCACGCCGTAGACCAGTTACGTTTGTTGAAGGTGAGTTGGTTTATTTGAAAGTTTCTCCGTGGAAAGGGGTTATTCGCTTTGGGAAACGTGGGAAACTAGCTCCACGATATATTGGTCCGTTTCGCATAAGACAGATAGTCAACGACCAGACTGTTACTCTTGATCTTCCACCAGAGTTAGCGGGTATTCATGATACTTTTAATGTCTGTTACTTACGTAAATGTAATGTTGAGGATGAAAGTCAGATTCTCCCAGTACATGATCTGAAAGTTGATTCGAAAAAGCGATTAATAGAAGAACCAGTTGAGATAGTTGATCGTAAAACAACGAAGCTTCGGAGGAAAGAGATTCCTATGGTTTTGATTAAATGGAAGCATAGTTTGGGTTCAGATTTAACATGGGAGACAGAGGCAGACATGAGGAACCGCTACCCTAGCCTATTTGAGCGCGATGAGATTCCGGGGACGGAATCTTCTTTAGGGGGAGAGATTTGTAACAACCGCGTTTAGGGCCTAGTTGTTTCGTGGCGGTGGTAAGTTATTTAATTGTTTATATTGGTATTTTTGATTGTTTATAATTATTTGCTTTTTATTTATATATTTATTTGATGCTTGCTTGGTATTTAAAGTGGACCGCGAGGTAAGAGGTAAAAATATTAGTTTAATATTTTTATATATTATTGATACCATATGATTCGTTTTTATACGAGGGTCCCGAATATTACCTCGTTGTATGTTTTTGACTTGAGTAGGACCGCTTTATTTAGGTTTCTGTATCTCAGTTATCAGTGTTTTCACTGTGTAGTGTAATATGTTCAGTTTTGACTTATATATATAACTTTTGGTTTGTTGTTCTCATTTGTTTGGCTGCATAAGAGAAAAGAGAGAGAACCAAAAACCCACTTTTACTCAACTTGAGTCCGTAAATCTGTTTTCGAGTTCTAAAGCGAGGGTTAACGGTTGGTTTTCGAGCAAGAGGTGTGTTGTGTAGTTTATGTCGGGTTTTGTTTAGGAAGTTCTTGAATGTTGTGTTTTAGCCGTGCGAAGTGGAGTCCACTACGTGCGTAGTGACTCCATTGCGTGCGTAGTGCATGATGAAGAAGATGAAGTCGATGAGTTTTGGTCGCACGGAGTGTAGTCCACTACGTGCGTACCAGTTCCCATTGCGTGCGAAGTGGGTTAGCCACTTCGTAAGTTTGAAAAGTTCAATACGTGCGAAGTGGAGTCCACTACGTGCGTAGTGACTCCATTACGTGCGTAGTGATACAGACGTTAATTCTGTAATCTTATTGCTTGTAGCCAATGAGAGTTGTCGTTTTTGTATATTGGAATGTAATCCCAATTACTGACTAAGTTATGATGTGTTTCAGGAAACGAGAAGGCTCAGTGACATTAGAATACTGAGTGTGGTGTTGGAGAACACAGGTGAGTGGACTTTAATGCACCAGTGGTTTTAGTTGTAACTGTTATGGTTATTTGGATTTTATACGATTAATCATGCGATAGACTGTTTAGTCTGATATGATTGTTTGATTGGTTATGTGATGATTATTGAAATTGTGTCCAAGATATGAGTATCAAGGCATGAAATTGTGCTCATGTTGTTTGTGGCAGAGGTCAGCTAAGCGTGGTTTTGGGCTGGGTCAGTTGCTTCTGGTTAGGCAGTTTTAGATCATCTGTCGCATTTGTTGTAGCAGAGGGGGTTTAACTGTGCCAGTTAGCAGATGGCTATCGGTAGATCATTGCTATGGCCAGCATTGATCGTAGGCTCGGCAGAGCCGCCGGTCCTTTGATATTTGAGATAAACTGTTCTTGTGATCGTTGTGGTTATGCTTTAATTGTTTGTGGCTTGATTTTCATTCACTTAGCTTTGTGCTAATTCCCCACCCTAACTCTCTGTTTCAGGTTTTGAGGGCACAGTAGGTTGCAGCTTTTGTGTACAGGGAAAGTTTGACCGTAGCTCTGATATTTTGGGTTTTAGAATGATGAGCCATATGTTATTAAATGTTTTGTAACACTAAAGGAAGTACTGTATGTTGGTACAGTGTTGGTTTTAACTTTTAATGTTATTTCCTTTTTAGTTTTATAACGTATTACTTCCGCTGTGATTTAAAAAAAAAAATATGGCTTGTATTTTACGGTGTTACATTTTGACTATGGCATTCAATTTTTCATCATAAATCTAGATAATATATACTAAAATTAAACAAAGTAGTCTAATAAGAACAAACAAATAAGAATATTTTCAAGAATGAAAGAGGCCTTTTTCCAAGTCAAATTCAATAATTCCACTTTGAAATTTTACACATAATTTACACAAATCGTTTCTAAAAAACCTTTTTGACTTAAAGCTGATTTTTTTTCTATTTTGAATAATGGATTACTAGAAAATGTTCAATATAGTTTATACTTAATTCATAGTCCTAAGGGTTAATCTTAGTATTTGGATTAGTCCCAACAATGGTCCGGATTAAATTTTACAATTTTTGACGGAGTGTTATTTTCATAATTAACATTTAATGCTTTTACAATCACATGCGATTGTATGTTGAATCACATATAGATAAATATATAACTTTTAAAACTATGCTTTTTATGTGGATTTTTGTAAATACAACTCAATGGATTACAACTAAAAATGATTTGTTGACTTTGAATCATTGGTAGTTAATAGATAACTATGAGGTCATTATGGTTTTACAAGTTTTTTTCTCACATACACATATATATTCTGTAATAAAAATATGTTTTATACTTTTCTTATTATTTTATCTCTTTCTTACCGCGCTAATTTTTCTATTTTACATTTTTTCTTCCTATTTTTTTAATTAAAGTGATATTCGATCTTTCTATATGATTACTTTTGTTCCTAGCTTTTAATTACATCAGTGAGAGAGAGAAATAGTCATTGAAAATAGAGGGCGAAAAGTAAATCCGGTTACATAAGACACATTGAGATGATTTTAGCGGGTAATATTATTGTTTGCATAATGTTACTATTAGAATTAGAATGTACTAATATATAATTGTAAGAACTATACATAAAATCTAGATTGATTTAAGAGACAAAATACATAATTAAGAATAGTTTGGGTTTTACATTTTATTAGTCAACGTATTATTTATTTAATAAACTTTATATAAGGTAGTCACATTGAATGATCGATTTTGAAGTCAAAAAAAGAGATTCGGAAATCTTCAAAAAGTTATTGAAGCGTATGATGTCCTAAATTTAATCATATAAAGTCGTTGTAGTCTCCAGATTTATGTATTTACATTATTTTATTTCTGATCTATTAATTGAATATTAAGTAGAAAAATGATTCGAAGTATTGGAAAACTTAAAAGCTAAGAAAATATGTGAGATCGATGATATATAAAAAAGTTAAATAAAATTTTGGGAATAGGATTTGGTTGAAAATCGAATTTATGGTTCGGGTAAAATATAGTATTTAATTAAGATAATACAATTAACTTGTAAAAGAGTGTCATCATATACAATAACAGGTGATGTAAAATTTTACCATTTTGCTGGTGAATATACCCATATTCTAAAATAAACCATATTTAGGTTCATTCTGAATTAACAACCCTTTCAGTTATGTACTGTAACACATATTCGGATCATTTTAAAGCCAAAAGATAAAAGATATCTGTGATTTTTTATAAACGGAGAAAATCATTGCAATCCCACTCCATTATGATATTTAAAGTTTCTTTTTAGAAAAATTGAATCAAAGAAAAATTGAATCAAGTAGAACACAACTACAATCGAGAACTTAAGCAATGATTTTTATATATGTGATTACCTACCAAACAATTTCATCAAAACAAGACCTCGTCGTTTTAAATATAACCGGTGCATTTTAGGGTTATGAAGGAGTGCAATATCTTGAATGATGCATGTGCATATTATGTTGTTGCATACCATAAAATTGTTGTTCAAGATCCCTTTAGTAAAGTTATAGTTTGAATCGAGGTCAAATTAATTAACCATGAGGCAAGACCAAAATCATCTTTTATCTATTTATATATTAGAAAAAAAAATATTAAACGATCAGGACTCTTCATTAAAAGGAATATTAAATTTTAGTCATTCATTCTTTTAATTATAAAAAATAAATTTTGACTTTTTTAAAATCAAACTAAATTTTACAAATAAAGACGTACATTGAATATCCTATCAATAGGTTGAACTGTATAATTCATATGTTATATTTTATAATATATATACCGATTTTTGTATATATTCATTAATACCTAACAAACTTGTATAGACAATCCAAAGTATAATATTGATAGGTGTAAAATCAATATTTTAGACTATCGTCTAGTATTTTAAATTTAAATATATCAAACTTTTATAAATTACTTTTATTATTTGAGTAAGTCAAATTTCATTCATATATCAAACTTTGATAGTGTTTTGAAATTTGATGTTTAATATTTTAATTAATAAACTTTGATAAAATTAAAAGTTAAAATATGTTTCGAAATGTCTGAATGTATAATTATGATCCTAGGAAGCTTGTTATCCCAAACCCTATATTCAACAACAATAATTTATTAAAATGATTTATAATTATGTTCGCTAATTAATTAAAACTACTCTAGTTGTTGGTAAATTATAACATGTTTAGCCACATTTTTTGTTTAAGGACGAAAACAGAAGTGTAAAATAAACTTAAGGGAATAAAACCGTAATTCCTAAAAAGGTATATATAATGGTTAATAGAAGATTTCTAACATTAGGTTATCAAACAAGACTGTCAGACTAGTATTGCAAAAAAATTAGATCGTAAGAGATTGAACCCATAATATTACAAAAGACTCTACAATAAATCCCAAACAAAATGATATTACATAATCATGAGTTTTATGACATCCTATCTAGAATAATTCATAGGAAAAAACTCTTTTTTATCAAGTGCTTTATTAATAGTTTTTATTTTTATTTTTAATTAGAGATCTTGTGTGAAGTTTTTCTCTAAGGCCAATTTTATACTGATCATTAAGTTACAATAAATATCAATGTCATAAAAATTAATAAAAATTAGTGAAATCTATAATGAAAGGCAGATTTTAAGTCGGCAACTACTTATTAACAAAAGGTTGGTCCAGAAATTATAGAGAATAATAAACATAAAGTTTGGGCCCATAGGTGGAAAGAGTCAAAGAGATCTTAAAGTTATGGGCCTGTAATTTTGTATACAACTATACAAGTTTGTGAATAGGCCCAACTCAGAATCTCACAGAAAATGTAATCTATTCACGTTGGATGCAAAATAGAAAATATTTAGTATTGTGCATGGTTTATACTTAAACATGTTATAATAGTTTAAATAGCAGATGAAAAAAAGTGCATGTATGAATATGGATTAAAATACTTTTGTCTATGTATTCGGATTTACCTTTTAAATTCAACATGGATTATTCAAATCTATACAGTACGATAGTACGTCTTAAGTTACATATTAAGATGCATATTTTTCTGCGTGAAAACCATAAATCTATTATGAAAACCTTCACCATCTTACCATTACCGTACGGTGATAGTATGATACCATACTCTACCACGCCATGATCCCCACCTCACTCTCATCACATCCTTATTGTAAATGTTCTAACTCTAATCTAGTAGTCTGTAGTTGGAATCATGTTTTATCTTTATAATAATTTTAAGAATCCAGAGGATATGGCATGACAACAATTAAATTATAATCCTGAAAAATTAATGCATATTTAGTTGTTGAGTTGTCTAACAATAATCATATAGAAATCCTAGAATTAGCATAAAAACATATTTATGAATCCAACTTTAATTATTTAAAAACGTTACTCATTTGGGTTTGGATAGATTTTAATTTTAGTTATGCAAGTCTTAGGAGCTAAGAAAAACAAAAGTAACTTGTGAATTTGTGATTGTGATTGTGACTGATAAGAGGAAAGTTTTAGAAGTGGATTACCTTCAAAGCCTTTTGCTTTGGCTTCTTTTTTTGGCCTTGCTACCTCCTTTCCTTTCGTTGCCTTTTCTTTCTTCCTTATTTTTTACTGATTTTTTGTGTGTTTTATTAAGTTAAGAGCTGCTTTGTACATCAAAAGTTACATTAAACATATAAAATACATGTTATATATAATTAGATCTATAAAGTACGTCAATGTTTTATTTTAGGTCATTCACAATTCTTTAGTGTTTCACTCATGTTTTTCTGTCATCTTACTTTCATCTTTAAACTATTCAAATCTTGTAGCTAACTACTACCATTTTTTGATTCTTTTATTAAATAGATTTACTAATATATCCCCACACACATTCACAGTTTCCCACATACAAATTAAAGAGAAGAATAAAACTTCATTTCAACTTGATCTGGATCACTAGAAGAGTAGTCATCATACGTCGAGGGATGTAATTCCATGGCGATCACGCGTGAATGTGAGTGATACCACAAGTGGATGACCTCCATTGGCCATAATTATATATTAGTTTAACTGTCTTGGTGCGGTATGCTTGAATATTTGAAATGTTGGAATGTCTTTAAAATTTTGCTGATGTTTGATAGGAAAAGTTGAGTTTATCTCTAAATATTATTTGAATGTGGGCTTCTACTTTTTAACCTTTTTGTAAGTTAGAAACACATATACAATAACATTATGTTAAAGAGTAGACTTTAGTATATGTAATATGTTGACTTATATATAGCATGTTTGATTTATGAAGTAGGGCTGCCAATGAAATAAATTAATAGATCAAATATTTTAAAAATCAGACTCGTTTCATAGACATATTTAGCTATATTTGAATATACTCCATTAACATCAAGACTTATTTAGTTAGATTTGGATCTAATACATTAGTAATGAATTCTGACAAAAAAACGACATATTTAATAATATTTATTTATTATCTCTACTTATTATTAATGCATTATTCGTATAATAATATATTTCTCAGTTCCCATCTCTCCTTCATCACCCCACCTATCTTCACCCACCACCACCACCACCCTCGCTACTTGCTACCACTACCACCCATTACTGACTACTGTCGCCACCACCCTTCGACACCCACCACCGCCGCTTCCACTCACCACCTCCGACAACCTATTTATAAGATCGTATGAATAAAGTAGATCAGATTAAATCCAGATCAAAATCTTCCTTATTGACATCTCTACAAAGTGTGATATGCAATTAACATCAACCGATAGTATAGCGAGACTAGAAAGAGGACATAGGATGCTTTTGGATACATAAATGACACAAAGAGCATAGATTCAATCATGAGTCTTTATTGGGAATGAAAAAAGAAGTAAATAAAAACTAAAAGAAAAGGCTAAAGATGGTAATGTGCTCGTTTTCGCTTTTGGAGGGTTATGCTCTATAATTTATTTTCATCTAGCATTCTTCATAAACAATTTCTAGAAGTTCAAGATCACTATCACATGTTGCAATCCAAGAACATAAGTTCCTAGATTTGACCATATATATATATAGGGTGTGGTTAAACAAAGAGTCTTCCTTAAACATAGAACCTAAAGAACCTCCCTGATAATAACACATGACACATTGTTTAAGGATAAAAAAGGAAAATTTAAAATAAAAAAAATCTCGTTCCCAGCAGCGTCTCCCCCCCGCCCCTCCCCCCAAAATTTTAAAAGAAAACCCCCACTTACTTTAAATGATCATAACTCGTTCGTTTTAAAGAATTTAAACAAAAAAATTATATCATTAGTTTCAGTTTTTCGTCCTCTTTCAAACAAGACCGGACTTGATATATTTCTGAAACTTTTTTTTTTTTGAAATGCAAAGTTTGCATTTTGAGCTAGGTTCATTCAAACCCAAAATGCAAAATCCGTAGTTTGCATTTTGAGCTGGGTAATTCAAGCCTAAATGCAAAATCCGTAGTTTGCATTTTGAGCTGGGTAATTCAAGCCTAAATGCAAAATCCGTAGTTTGCATTTTGAGCTAGGTTCATTCAAGCCTAAATGCAAAATGCAAAATCCGTAATTTGCATTTTGAGCTGGGTAATTAGCGACATTCAGCTCATTAGCGACGACCTGCCAAAATGCAAAAAAAAAAGAGTTTTTCCTGTACAGCGTCAAAATGCAAAAAAAAAAAATCATTTTCAATTTTTTTTAGAAAAGTATAGGAAGAGTGATCTTGTTTGAAAGAGGTTTGAAAGAGGATTAAAAAACTAAAAGAATGGTATAATTTTTTTGATTAAATTCACAAAACTTAAAAAGTTATGCCAATTTAAAGTTTTTGAGGGCTTTTTTTTTAAATCGTGGGTGTTGGGGGGGATAATTACATTTTTGCCCTATTCTTCCTAAATTAATACATAATAATTACAGTTTTGCCATCGATCAATCTCATCCATTGATATTCATGATCTAAAGGTCCAGATTGGTTCTTTAGAATCTTTGTTTAACACATAGTTCTTTATTGATCCAATATATATATATATATATTTGAGAACTATCATATGACAAAAGATGCATATAGACATCTTTCTATGGGATATACCTGTCTTGTGACTACAACTATTGATCTTCAGTTACAAGGAGTAACATCTTTGTTTTGTAAATTCTAAGACTTTAGTCTTTCTTTGTATTTACATATACAAAGAGAGTTCAAACCATATTAACATGTCTATTAACGAACAAACTAGGATGCTAATCAGACTCGTCTTGTTGATCTTCCTGCTCGCGAAGGCCATTCTCCAAGAAGGAGACTTTAAACGATACCAAAATCACAAGATTTCAAGATCTACAAGTAACTTCTCCCGTTCATGTTCCTTGCTTTGTGATTTCTTCAAAAAGTACGCATTTACACATGCTAATCCCAGAACCACAAAAACCAAACCCACCATACTTAATTCTGCAAAAAATAAAATATATCGAGTTAAGACAACAATTGGTACCAACAGGACCAAAATAGTTTATTAGACTGGAGATACAATCAACCAAGTTTTGCCTTATGAAACAGCAGGTTTTACTTTTGAAGTTGAACAAACAACAATAAACTATCAATATTCACATAAATTTGATGATTATTGTTACATTTTAATTCTGCATAAAGCAAGATATGTAGAGAAGTTAGATATTAATAATTATAAGTTAGGAAAATGCAGAATATTGACTTTGACTTTAGAAGTAAAAGTAATGTCTTGGTTTCTTTTGGACATTACCTTCTCCAATGGATTGAAAACCAAACCACCCACTTTTATCTTCTGCAAAATCTTTAAAACCAGCAGCAGAATCCCAAGTCAAATCAAGACCAAAACTGTCATCAGAAACGTACGAACTATACGCAAATGGAATCAAGACTGTTTTTAAGAGCTCACAAGAACTGGGAACAGATAAAGATGATTCCACCACATATACATGGTGTTTAGAACCACTTAAACATGGCACTTGTTCGTAAGAACCAGAAAGATTGATCATCGAATTCGAACAACTCAAATACGTGTAGTTCTTAACAACATGATAATAACGAAAAGGTGTAGAAGAAAGATCAAGATTCAAGAACACTTCAAAGACGCAATCTTTGGGGTCGAACAGAGTGAGTTTCTTGGGATCGTAAGAGATGGATTTCACGCCCAAATTGCCATAACCTGGAAAATTTATCATGGTTTGATTGTGTTTGCAGAATGATTTGACTTTGAATGGAAATTTAATGTGGGGTTTATCATGGTTGCAGATATTCGGGGTGAATTTGCCATTAAGAACCTCAATGAATGAAAAGATCAAGAAAATGGAAATGAAGAACTTGCAAGCTTCCATTGAAGATGGTACTGAATTCAAGAAACTTGTTGGATACTTGTAGGAGTTGTTCAACCGTCTATTGTCATTTGGGGGATTTCTTATTAAACTGCTTTCTTGGGGAGACTGACTGACTGACTGAGTCAAGAACAAGGTACAACATGTGATGCACGAAATACATGTGATTTTGCTATGATAACAGGGGAAAAAGTGTACTGCTTTTTTAAATTGGGTTTGCTTAGTGTAGCAAACAACAGAAATTGGGGGGGAAAAGGACAATTCGGAACATTCTTTTTGGGTGAATTTCATGTTGAATACTCATTACAAATTTTCTTTATATTAATATTTGGGCCACCATGGTATAAAATATAAATGTCTCTTTTGGGCGTTCAGGATGGGCTAAACTTTAAATTGACTTTAGCTCACAGGATACCGGTGGCGATTCTTGATATGATACATTGATACCAAATTTCAACAAACTTGATATGATATATACGGATCATGTATTGGTTAAATGTGTAATGTTTGTAATTAATGGGTTGTGTCTTGGGTCATACATAAATCTCACGAATCGACTCGCGAACCTATTTGTAACATGTTCACGCCATGCCTACTCATTTATGTCATGCTAACATGTTATGACACGTCAACCTGTGTAATCTTTATATAGGTTTATGTTTTTGTACAGACCCGCCAACCCGCTTTCGATACATTAACTCGACAAAATTGTTGAGTGTTTTAAACCCTGACAAATAAATAAGCAGAATCTGTTATGGTTGTGTTTCTCTAATATGCTGACTCAAACAACACATGATTGTCAATCCTATTAAAATATATTTGACAGAATTAGCTAAAACTTTTATTTGTGTATACGTAATTTTCAAAGTTACAAGATATCATGAATAAATATAAAAAAATGATATAAGAAAAGGAACTATAAAATAATTATGAATGTGTTTTGATAATCTCATATACAAAAATTTTACACCTAGTTTTCAAAAATTACTTAACTTTAAACAAGACTTTGTAGTTTTATTTAAAAAACAAAAAAATTACTTTTTTTTTTTTGAAAAAGCTACGTACCAAATAATCCATAATCCGTAGCTTTTAAAAATTGCTCCTTTGAGCAGAAGACAATTAAATGGGCACTTTTCTTAATACAAGCATTTAAAAATTAACATTAAAAAACAACTAAAAGTCGCAATCAGAGGATGAGAGGAACTAATACGGTTTTTTTTATTCTATATTGGATTTGCACAAAATATATTTATTCTAACTAAATATAATACGTAATTTGATATATAATGTATTCATAGTGATATATTTTAGAATGTTTTAACTTTTAACCAAGTTATTTAACATATGGTCAACATCCTTTCAGGCATGAACATTCTACGTATTAAATCAATCGTGTTCCTGTTATTTTATTGAAAACTGTCAACCCATCTTCTGGATGTTCTTCACAGATTTGTTAAAAATCAGATTAAAAAAATTATCGATGGTATTAAATTAATATGATATATGCTTTTTGCAGCATATATCTTAAATATTTTTATAATGATAAATATTTTTTAAGAAGTATATCATTTAGTCATATAATTGTTTGAGTTTGAAACTATTATTATAAGTGATTCTAGCTATACAAATATTTTCTTTTAATTATATTATATTAAAATTAATATTAAATTACTACAAGGAGGATTTAAATCACGCTTATCCTGTTTACCAACACTTGGACTATTTACATGTTAGATTACACCAAACGATATCGTCTATTCTACGTTGAAATAAACAAACAGAAGTTTCCACGACATACGTCACTTCACTTGCCTCCATTTTTCTATTCTTATCCGACATTTGCCGTCTCATCATCTTATATTTAACTATTTTCGTTATAAAAAAGTTAGACTACGAAAAGTCTACATAATAAAAAATAGCAAACCGTCTTGAAAAAGAGTTACAAAAACCGAATACACAAATTGACATCTTTAGAAAAAGATGTGATTTAAAAGGTTTTAAATCTGTGAAATAGTGCGACAGTAGTGTTAAACAAAGATTCAAGAGATTAAGGTATTACTTGTTTTTGAAGACATAAGTGTCTTAGAAAAGACCTCAAAAAACATTTAGTAAACGAACACATAGTTTTATTGAACAGGCTTCCAATGAAGATTTGCACTTTGTTTACTCATCATAATGTAATTAACGTGTAACATAATAAACATACACAAAGTAACAGACAACAAACGGATTTAACCAGAAAGAAGAGACACTCGAGAATCAAGACAACCAATTTCAGGAACCCTATTTTCTTGGGGAGAAAAAACTATACACTAAACTATAATAATACCACGAATATCGAGGGAAACACTGATAAAAATAGAAATTACAGGAGGTCTTTTGCTAGTTTCACTGGACTGTCCTGTAAAAAGGCTACATCACTGTTTGGTGCAGTCAACAGATGATGATCTACTTCATCCTCTTCACTCCCCATTGTTAAAGATGAATCACCAGAATCCGACCCTTCATCTGTTTTGAATATTAACATTGCGTATAGAATGCACCAGTAAATCACAAAACTTACAAACAAAATCATTCACACGGATCACTCATTGTATGTTCATCAATTTCAAATTTGTTGAAGGTTGATTACTAATATATGTATATTTTTGCTAAAAAAAGGGCATGTGGAGACTCACCGGAATATGTTGCATGGTCAGGTAGATGTCTGACAGCTGCAACTTGAATGTTTTCCGGCAGTAAACAATTGCAGAAAGAACCTGTTTATCAAATTATTAAATATCTGAACGAATCAGTAACACAATGAAATTGTCTGCAGAACCTTTGGCCTTCGGTTAAGAATGCATGGATTTGGGACACTGGAGTAGAGTTGACCTATTCATTTTTTATCTCTTTTTGTTGGATTTAATTCATAATTATGGCAGAGTTCAAGAATTAGTTTAAGAGAATATTGGAGTCAAATTTGCAAATTATTTCAACCGAAACTAATTCATTATTACTTAGACCACCAACCTTTTTTTCATTGGCACTTTACATCCAAAATCTCCTTTCAAAATGTAGTGTTTTACTTTTGCATTTTCACCAGAAAAACAGTTTGAATGCAATAAGAAGTCACATGACCATGGTTTTAAGAGTAATAAATCAGCCAGATGCCCTGATATCAAATGGTAGGATATTAATTCTTACCGACTTTAGCCAAACGGTTGACCCATCCAGGGATTGGTTTTCCAGTCAACCGCATGCTTACTTCATTAGTGAAATGATTGCAATTTTTGGCAATCAAATGATAAGTATCACCATGATATTTATTAGAAAGATGCTCCATGAATGACCGAAATTCTGTAGGAGACATGTCAGTGCTGCCCAAAGGAATAGACCGCCTGAAGATAAAACCCGGGCAACTTTTGGGTTCCACCTCAAACACCCCACTAGTTGGATACTCATGGGCTCCAAATGCATACTCCATGTCATATACTGGTTACATATCAGAATGCAAATGTACAGAACTTAATTAATTCTTTTCTTTTCTGAAGAAATGACAGTTTTGCTGATAATAGTGATCATGTTTAAAAGCTTAGTATTATACCGAGAAAGATAATAGCTGTGCCACTTTTCCTCAATACATAACACCAAGATACATACTTCATGCGAATTAAGGTACGAAACCAATTCAACTAGAAACAAATCTAAGCACATAATCAAGCAAAAGACAGTGTCCAGTAATTATGCCACTCTAAAGTTCAAACTAGAATCGCCTCACAACAATCTAAAAAGTTCATATAAAACTTATGAGATGCATACTTGGTCATCTATAGTGCACATGAATAGAAGAATTGTCCCTGTCTATGAGGATATACAAGCTTCATGCTAAATTGAGAAACCATCAAACGAGTACCGGGCAGTTATAAACTAAAGCACTCATGAGCCACCAACTTAGTACTTTATAAATGCATGGAGCCTATAAGCAACCAACAAACTAACCACGGGTCATTATGTGCAGAAAAGAAGTAAGTGAGACAATACAGATCCGCTCTCCTCATGATTAAGCTCCCTCTTTCTTGGAGAAAAGGATAAATTGTGATGTTTTGTGGGAATGTTGCCGGCTTCCATATATACACTCTCATGATTAATTGATTATAACCTTTAGCTTGACTATCTGGAGGTTCCTTTTTGTCCAAATGCTGTAAGTTTATATGCTCAAGTAATCTCACTAAAAATGAACAACCTTACAAGGATATGTAACTATAAGGGAACACATGCTAGCTCTCCATGTTCTGTTTCTCCTTTTCAAACTATCAACCATGTTGTTCTTGCCTCTAATCTATCTGAAATTGCATCTATATCTCCTCAACTCCTCTCAAAACCCTAGTCATAAAAATTGTGCCAAAAGACTTGTTTTGGTGATCGGATGAAACATGGTAACTCCTTGTGTATTGATCACTTACATAATATTCAGGCCATAGGGAAATAGTTTCAGGAATTCAACTCTAGGATCCGTCTTCTATTCTAAAGAGTGTGCTACTTTGGAAGCCTTATCAAAGGCATGGGAAAGTATAATAATACCAAATCCAAATCTAAATCATAAAGGGTTTTATAGTCTTCCTCTCAAACGATTTACTCCCGAATCAAGGGTCATTGCGCTTTTGCTCCTCTTGTAATGGCACACTATTCTGGATTCACTCTCTTCCAAGAAGTTCTGGCTAAGCTTAGTGTTTCCATGTATCCAATCATTAGATCATTTATTATCTAAATATGCCAGATCTTCCTTCAGTTATTTGCTCTAATTGACCAAAAGATCTTATATGCACCATTTTCTTCTTTTACAACTTTCTTTGACAGTTTGAGTTTGGTTCTCGTATTGTGCTGTTTGCCCAAAAAACATACAAAACCCTGCACTTCCCCAAAGATAGTTGTACCCAAGATACCCCACTTAACTACAGAAATATAAAAAAGGGCAAACAATAGTAAAAGGTGTCAGGTGTGAGCAAAGTATTAGACTTTCAGAGGAAGATTGATATTCATAATGCGTCAAAAGATTAAAAAATACTACTTTAAACATACTCCCAGCATTCGAAAAGGATATACATATTTCCTTTTTGGCCAATTAGGTTCACCTTTCCAATTCAACATTCAAATGAAATCTACAAGAATTATAGATTCTGATAGCACTATTCAAACTTCAAAGTCAACTCTATGGCGATTGTTATTGGACAAAAGGAGTTGAACAGATAATACACAAAATCCAATTCAAACAAGATTCGATCTTTTTGTTATAACAGAATTAGTGTACCTTCGATACCAGAATGGAAGATTCCGAAGCCCAACCAGTAGAGGTAATTATTAACAGGGGTAAGATCGTATACATTGAGATACAATAAAGCATCACCACTACCTCCATTTCTAAGCTCTCGCGACGAATTAATCGGGAACAGCCGCATTGTAGTGTCTTATATCAATTCACATATACAAAAACACAAAATCGCCCCTCTTCAACCCTCCCAATTCGTTCTTCAGTGAAGATTATCGTTGTAAACCCTAAACTCAACCCTACAAAACCCTAGAAAGAAAAAGCAAAATCCAAAAGGTCACGAAATGAATAATCGAAGGGGAAATCATGGTGTAATAGAGCAAATTGAATGTGGAGAAACGACAATTATTGAACACTCTTACATGGTGGAGAGCTGAAAGCTGAAGGCCGACTTGGGAGAGACAGAGATGTGTGCGTGTGTGAGTGAAATAAAAATAGAAAGAAAGATCATAAATTTAGATCTTTCGAAGTACCTCATTAGCGGTACCTTTTTACTGTGGTACGTGAATAGCTATAACTAAATAACTAATTAACTATATCATTTAGCTACTCTAGTGTACATTTTGTTTCATTTGAAGAAACATAATTGATTTAAATTCAATTCAGCTTAAATATAGAATTCACTTTTCATTATTTAAGAATGTAAATATCTTAAACAATAAGATTTCATTCAAAAATAAGTTTATCAAACGCAATACAACACGAAATTTGATTTAAGGAGATTAGGGGACGAAAATGGAGGGGGAATGAGGGGTTATTTTAATTAAAATGTTTTTCTAAAAAATAGGATGATAACAAAGTAAATGACTCCCCTCCATTTGCTTTTCTTTCGTTCAAACTCAAAAACACAAGTCAATCATTCTCATTTTTTCCTTTCTTTCATCTCCATTTTCTTGCCTTCACTTTACGTCTTTAAAAACTCAAACAAAGTATAACCTTGCGTTTCCACAAAATTTTTATATATATATATAGGAGGGAGAGTTCATACGAAAATTATGAGAAGCAATTTCAGCCATTGATTGATTTTTGATCTTATAGTTCACATTAATCATAATTAATATATTTATTCAACTGAAAAAAGGTAAAATAGTAAACATTAATATTTTATCTCTCATTTCTCTAATTAGTTTTTTCTCTTTCCAATCTAGTACTTTATTAATTTTATGGTGTGCACTGGTGAACACAACCAATTGTTTACTAGTTGTTTTTTCGACAATGTTATGTTTACCGGTAAACACAATAAAAAACAATTTATGTTAACCATTTAAAAAAGAAAAAAAATACTATGTTCAACAATAAACATAACCACAAGCATACGAGTTTTAAGTTAAATTTTCAATATTTAATATTAAACACAAATATATATATATATATATATATATATATATATATATATATATATATATATATATAAATTTTTCCATCATTAGTTAATTATAACCCATACAAGATAAAATTACGAGCTTTTATTACAATTTTTATAGGATTCTTTTCACAAGTATTAAGAAATTAACAATATCAAATCAATATGTTCAATGAAATATCTAAATTAGCTTTTTTATCTTTGAAACCTATTTTCCGGTTATTACCAAATATTAATCATGAACATGTGTAAAAATCTAAGATTTAAATTCATTCAGTAATGAACAATAAAATAAATCTATAAAATTCACCGACGAACATCATACATATTCAAACCAAACCCACAATATAACCTAGATCCATAACACATTGAAATACCAACTTCCTTCCATTAACACTTACAATTTTTTTAAATAAAATTAAAAAATCCGAAAAAAAAGAAAAGAAATTTAAAAAAAACATAAACTTATAAAAAAAATATTTGATCTTCTCTGGAGCTAAATAAGAGAAAAAACATAAATTTAAGAAAAATGACACAGATGAATATACAAACAATGAATAAGGAGGTGGTTGGGGGCGACGACGGCAACGATGGTAGCGGCGGTGAAGGCTTCTAAGAATGGAGGACGGTGGTTTGACTGTAGCGGCATTCACTCATAGTGAATGGAAGTGGTGGAGCAGAGGGTATGCGGTGGTTCAACGGCGGTGGCATGCAGCGGTGAAGGTGGCGATTATATCTGGACGCGGCGAGGTATTGGGTGTTGTTGTGGCGGAGATCGATGGCCAATTTGAAGAGAGAGAGAGAGAGAGAGAGAGAGAGAGTGTGTGTGTGTGTGTGTGTGTTAGACGAACTCGCTGGTCAATTGGACGAATGCGCCGCTGGAGTGTGGTGGTGGATGTTTAGAGCCAATGATGCATCAACGGTGGAGGAGGCGATGGAGTCTAAATCGCCGGCCAATTGAAGAGAGAAGAGGACGAATTGAATCTAGGTTCTTATTATTCAAAATGTTTTGAAAAGGAAAATATGAGAAGTTGGAGAGCTATATGGGAGAAGAGGAGAAAGGGGGTATGGTTAAGAATGTTAATTATTTTATTACCCTTTTATTAATTTAAATAATTTTCTTATTTTGATGTATTTACTAAATTTTTGTAGCTAATGTTAACTATCAATATTTTAATCGGATGACATAGATTATTTCTCGTACTTTTTATATATAGCTATCTTCACATGAAAAAATATATATATATATATAGGGGAGGGTTCATGCGAGAACCGTTGTTAGTGCGAGAACCGCGAGAACCAATCTCGGCCGTTCCTTGGATATGGGAAGTTTCATGGATAGTGAGCGTGGAGGGATAGAGTGTGACAGGGTGCATGTGAGGAATTCATGGGTGGGCAATGACATTGAAAGAGGGGGAATTGGACGGCTCAGATTGGTTCTCGCGGTTCTCGCATGAACTTTTTCCTATATATATATATATATATATATATATATATATATATATATAGACAAAAGTTCATGCGAGAACCGTTGTTAGCGCGAGAACCGCGAGAACCAATCTAAGCCGTCCAATTCTCCCTCCTTCAATGTCATTGCCTACCCATGAATTCCTCACATGCATCCTGCCACACCCTATCCCTCCACGCTCTCCATCCATGATACTTTCCATATCCAAGGAACGGCTGAGATTGGTTCTCGCGGTTCTCGCACTAACAACGGTTCTCGTATGAACCCTCCCCTATATATATATATATATATATATATATATATATATATATATAGGGGACGGTTCAAACAAGAACCGTTTTTCGTACGAGAACTGCGAGAACCAATTACAGCCATTGATCAAAGAGATGGATGGTTGAGATTAAAGAGTTGTTAATGGATAACCTTAAACAAATCAAACTTATCCTTAATTAATTAAGGGTAGTTTGGACATTTTTACATTACCCCCGCATTTTTTAAACTAATATATACATCAAACGGAAAAGTGTTAAATTACGAAAATTATACCAAATTAACGAGAAAATTATGCTCTTTAATTTGAGACCTGTCTTGATATATTTTTTGAAAAATTTTTTTTTTGGGTTTGCTGGGTTTTTTTTTTCTGCACAGCTCGAAATTTGCACTAGTGCAAATTTTGCTGGGTTTTTTTCGGTACAGCTCGGAATTTGCACTAGTGCAAATTCTGCACATATTTACTTGGTTTTATAGCACAGGTGTAGATATGCACATGTGCAAAATTTGCACTAGTGCAAAATTCGAGCTGTACTGAAAAAAACCCCAACAAACATGACTTTTTTTTTCAAAAAAATATAGCAAGATCGGTCTTAAATTAAATAGCATAATTTTGTCGTTAATTTGGTATATTTTTCGTAATTTAACATCTTTTCCTTTGATCGATATATTAGTTTTAAAAAGTGGGGGAAATGTACAAATGTCCATAGTACCCATTCTTATTTAAATTAAATAATAAGATAGGACCTTAAATGATTGGCCATAAATGGTTTCTGTAGTTCTCGTACGAAAAACAATTCTCGACATTTGCAAAACAATTCTCACAGTTTTTGAAACTTTTTTTATGTGTTTGCTGGGTTTTTTTTCACTATAGCTCGACATTTGCACATGTGCAAATATGATTTTTGCACAAGTGCAAATATGCAAATATTTTTTTTGCACAAATGCAAATATTTTTGCACATGTGCAAATATTTTTTCTAAATTAGGTTTTATAGAATATGAAGTCTAGTTAAAATGTAACGTAAACTAAATTGAATATAAAATAAGTTGGTATACATATTTCTCAAAGTATTACATAGAATACTATCGGCCTATATGTATTATGTCATGTTTCTCTTTTCTACATTTTTTTAAATGAAAAACAAGAAAATGAAATGAATTTTCAGCACATGAGCCGACAAAAATCTTATCCAAAATACCATAAGAATTGAACACCTCATATTAAAAAATAATACCAATATAATCAAAGAATTATAAAAACAATAAATATATAGCATCAATCCAAGTAAACTAAAATTCTCATGTATATGTTTAATAAGCTTTGAATATATAACAATCTTATATAGATGCCCAATTACCCTTCATTGTTCACTGTAATCCTCGAAAGAAGGAAATAGAAAATGAAATAAATAATTAATTTTAACACCTAAACTTAAAATCAATTATAAGTTGTTGCTTTTGGAAACATATCTCTCTCGTAATTCATTAATTTGGGTTTTAAAGCTGTAAAAAATGATGGAGCTTACCGGCAAAAAATAAGAAATCGAGCACCAATTTATAGACAGTCTTCGAGTTCAAATCAGAGGTACGTCTTGGCAACGGTGACAAGGATGGTGGAAGTCGATTCGGTGGTGGCTGTTTTTGGTGGTCGCCGGTTGTTGCTAGTTCAGATCTTGGTTTTTTTTGTACATCTTCATAAGGATTCTTCATCAAACAGATCCATAGTTGTACATGGAGGTCTTCTTCACCGTGGGTAGTCGTACGTGGAGATCTTATTAAATATACAAGCTTCATGTTTATTCTTTCCAGATTTGTGTTTATATTTTCAGCAGGTGGTGTTCGTCGGAGTGGCTACGACGACAAACCAGCCGAAGGGGGCAACGGTTGTAGTACGATTAGAGACAGAAACGGGATGGAAATGGGGGAAGATAGTACCGATTGGTGTCGCCGGAAACGGGATGGAAACGGTGGGAAGATACCACCAATTGGTGCCGCCGTGGATGGAGACGAAGGTGCCGGTTAGGTGGTTCCAATCTGGAGGTTTTGCTTTGAGAATTTTTTATAATGTAGAAGAGTGTGCTGTAAGTTTTCTAATGGTGGGAGTATGTGAGTGTTTATTAGAAAAAGACATATACGCCCTTTTGATTTAAATTAAATAATTTAAGACAACAATTAAAATGATTGGCTAGAAATGGTTCTCGCAGTTCTCGTACGAAGAACGGTTCTCGTTTGAACCGCAGCCTATATATATATATATATATATATATATATATAGTGAGATATAGTGAGATATTGGTTGGAAAGAGTGACTTGTGTTCTTGCGGAACTTGATGCAAATCATGTAAGAAACAAAAACTTAACAATCACCTTAAGAATAGAATTAAGGTTTTTGCATGTCGGCTTGTAGTTAATACGTTAGAAATTATTTCCAGCGTAGATTACACGAAATGTGTGGATGAAAAAGAATGTAGAAAACACTTTGCGGCCTTTCCGAGTTTCTTTTCATTAATATATAATTTATCATCTTGATTTACAAAAATAGCCCTCGTTTGATAAATATATATTATATAGCGTACGTGTATTAAACAAAAATCCGTTGTAGTCTAGTTGGTTAGGATACTCGGCTCTCACCCGAGAGACCCGGGTTCAAGTCCCGGCAACGGAACTTTTTTTATAATAACTCTACCATGGAAATCGTGTAAAGTTTTTCAACAAATTACGTAGACAAATCCCAAGAGTTGAGAGCATTGTTTTTTTTTAATATCTTCCGATAACAAACTTGGTGTTGACCTTCATTCTACACTTTGCCCCCAATGCGGAGATGCAATTGAAGACATTAACCATGCTCTTTGGGACGACATCCATCGAGGTTAAATATAAACTCTGTCCATTTTGCTTATTTGGTTTTTGTTGGTTTTGTATAACTAATGTTCCATTTTACTATTGTGTGTTTCTAACTTGTAAACACAGGACTTGATCAATTGTATTTGTTTTGGTTGTTTAGTTGGTAATGATATTTGCATGGCTAAAAAATTATTCATTGTCTTTAATAAGTTATTCTTTTAAAGTTTGATTAAGTTGAAGTCGATAATCTAATGTGTATAGGAACCAACCAGCTAGTTATAGCTATGCCAACCTTTCGGTAAAGCGTGATA
This sequence comes from Pulicaria dysenterica, assembly GCA_947179395.2. Lineage (NCBI taxonomy): Eukaryota > Viridiplantae > Streptophyta > Magnoliopsida > Asterales > Asteraceae > Pulicaria > Pulicaria dysenterica. The sequence continues at coordinate 54,289,409 of OX359296.1, forward strand.
TATCATTGTTAATTTGAAGGTATATTAGCCTATCAGGTGGTAATAATTGGTAATGCATAATCATTTTCCATATCGATCATATATAGGGGTTGGACGGGACGAGTAATGAGATATTAAAGAAACTTATATACGTGTCGGCTACTTACACTGCAAAAAATACGTCATTTATCTACGTTTTATAAAAATCGTGTAAAAATTTTAAGCGTTGTTAAACTTATAATTGTGAAAAATTAGTTTAAAAACAGGATTGTTAAAAAAAGAAAAAAACTCAACATTTATAGATGTGTGTATATTTGATTTTAAAAGCCACACTTTAAAATGTGTGAATTTATTAATAAGTAGATAATAATAGAAGTTCATACTTAAAAAATGTATACTTTTGTAACTATAGAATTATTTTTAAATTGTCTACGCTTATAGGTGTGAAAATTTTAAGTAATTTGTCCACACTAATAAATGTGATTTTGACTTCAAATTTACACTTCGAATGTAAAGATTTGGTAGAAATTAGCAACATTCAATTTTCCACACATGATCGTAATTTTTAATGGTTTTAAGTGTATTGATATTGATAAAAAGTATAGATAATCGATATCTTTTTTGTAGTGTTAGTTTAATTACAAGAAACCAATTTGTGCCTAATGGGTACGCGAACCAAAGTACCAAACCAAAATGTAGCATATACATGCGGTTCGGTTTAGGGATTACTCGCTTATTGATTTTTTAGGTTTTGAATAATACTGGTTAATTTAGTTTTTTGTTTTTTTTTTCTAAACTCCCCTTATCATATATTTACATGAACTATAAGCATTGCACCATGAATATCTTGATCATATATCCTATATGCATGTACCTATGGTATATTGGTATGGTATAAATAAGAAGCTCGACATGACTACAGGTAAAAGATTTTGTATGGTCTAAATGCATACATACATATATACAGGGTAGATGAGTATATTTATAAGAAAATATTATTTTATACTCGTTTAGCTAAATATATGATTGTATTGTATAAGTAAAATAATTCTATTGGATGACAATTTTAAAAATGATATATAATATAATAATAATGATAAATTATAGTATAAATATAATAAACATAGACAAAAAAAGATAACAATAATAAACATATCATTAAATATATTGAATATATATATTTAGTAATAATAGTTAATCATATTTAATGTTTTAAGAATAGTTTGGTATATAACTTGGACTAAATTAGAGTTAGGTTTGTCTAATTAAAATTATAATATTAGTATTTTATTAATATTAAGGTATAAGAAATTAACAGGTGGAGAAAGGAAGAGCTTTCTTTAGCAGAGATGGGCTCATGGCAAGATGAAACTTGGAAATGGAGGTTGTTCGACAATGGCAGACCAAGTGGAAGACTCAATCATGAAATAAGGGCACTAACGGAGAAATTGTTACAAGTCAAAGTGGATCGTCAAAAGAAAGACAAATGGTACTGGTGTGGCAACAAAGAATCGGGATTTTCGGTCAAATTAACAAGGGACCATCTTGAGAATTTACTGAATATCCAAAACACGCAACACGGGTCAACACAATGGTTATCACTTGCACCAAAAAAGGTAAATATATTCATTTGGAGATTGGACAGAAAAAGAATTCCAGTAAGATCGATTTTGGTGGACAGAGGACTGGATATCCCATCCAGTCTCTGCCCAAGATGCAACGATGGGATTGAAGACAGAGATCACGCACTATTCCGCTGCAAGGATATAGCACAAATCTGGAAAGCTATCTTCAGGTGGTGGGGAATTCCGTTTAATACAGAGATCTCTTTAACCAACTCGGAGAACAAAGCAAAAGGAATTCTATCTAAAGATGGCTTCACACTTTGGGGAACAACGATACGAATCGCGGCGTACATCATTTGGAAAAGCAGAAACCTACTACTGTTCCAAGATAAAAACAACATCAACGACCTGCTGTTCGAGATTCAGATTTTAAGCCATCAATGGATAAATGCGCGGGTGAACCATGGAAAACAAATCAGCTGGAGTTTGTGGATCACATTCCCATTTACGATAACACTAGATTAGCCAAGTTCTACTGCAGTAAGTTGGATCAAATGTACTACCAACTGTTATATTCCTAATTGAATAAAGGTTGTTCATTTAGTATGATAACAGAAGGTTAGTCACTAAGGCTTTGGTCATTTTGGCAACATCAACATTGGTTGATGAATACTGTATGTTGTAATTATACTATATATATATATATATACCCAATTGCTTTTCAAAAAAAAATTTAAAACTTATTGAAAAAACTATGTCATTTGTGAAAGTACAGTCGATCAGGTTTACTTATATCTTGTAGTTAAATATAATAAGTAATAAACATTGTACTTTTTCAATCTAAACTAAATCCTACATATGGTGATTGGAATTATAATAATACACATTTTGAATTTAAGTATTCCCTTTTCTACCTAAAATATAACCTAAATAAATTTAAATACTTTAACTTTAAAAAGTCAAAATTGAATTTTTGATTTTAACTAACGATCAAGATAAAAAAAAATTTATTAAATAAAATATTTAGACCGTCTATCGAAAAATATCAAGTTCAGATATATGTTGCATAATTATGCATGATTAGTTTTGTAGTGTTGGGCTGATTTGAATAAGCAAATAAGGAGATAAATTACATAAGTACGTACGTACGTACATTGATTTACTCTTAATTTCTTTTGTATATTTTAATGTAAAATTTTATATTCCTAAGTTTAATTAGTCAGATACATAAATTACTCTTATGATATATATATATATATATATATATATATATATATATATATATATATATATATATATATATATATATATATATATATATTATGATTATGATTTTTAAGTTCTAAATATCAACTCTGATAACGCACTTTCCAAAATTCTTTTATAGTACGTCACCTTTAGAAAACGATCAATATGTCTATTAATTTCCCCATACGCCTGTATATATATAATCACACCCACCATATATATATCATCATTATACGAATTGAAAAAATATATGAGTTAAAACTATAAAATAACGGTCTACTTTTCCCATTTTACCATTGTGGCACGTTATATTTTTTTTTACACATTTGGTCAGTCAACTTATTAAAAACGTGTCAATGCGCCAAAAAACGACCTGCAACTTTTCCAGCCGGTTTCTCATCGTTTTCGCTAATTCTTTTTGAATAACCTTGTAAATAATCATTTTACATTTCAAAGGACACCAAATTTATGAATATTCATCAGTGTAGGCCAAGAATTTGCTAATTAAAGTCGGTTATGACCATCTTAGTGTTTTTTAAAGAATTGATTCACTTTAAACTCGTTTTTGGCCATTTTTTTGTACTACTTTAAAGATAACTTGATTACCTTTCCATAGGATCAAGAATTATAAATTTTCATGATGTATTAATGGAGAATTTCGAGATTAAAGTGTTGAAATGTTGTTTGAATTTAGTTCAAAAACAGATCAGGAAAAAAAACTCATTTTTCGCTCGATTTTTACTCGTTTTACATAATTTTTTTTACAAATTATTATAGATAATCTTTTACCTTTTAAAGGACACCAAATTCATGAACTTTCATCAACTATAGGCCAAGAAATTGTTAAATAAAGTAGGGTATTACCCCTTAAGCACCCTTACGGTATTTTTGATGAATTGACACATTTTAAACTCGTTTTTTTTTTCATTTTTTTTGTACTACTTGATAGACAACTCGATTACCTTTCCATAGACTCAAGAATTATTAATTTTCATCAAGTATAAATGGAGAATTTCGGGTTTAAAGTTTCGATTTTAAGATGAAGAAGAAAAGGGGAAAAGGTGATCTGCTATAGCAGGTCAAAATAAATAAAATGGGCACATCAACACGTTTTTTATAAGTTAGCTGACCAAAAGTGTAAAAAAAAAAATATGACGTACCACAATGGTAAAATGAGAAAAATAGACCGTTATTTTATGACTGTGTGTGTATATAATATATGAAGTGACTTAATTAATGAAGATATCTTACATATACCGTGAGACGATGACCTGGTCGTGCTTCTAGTTATATCTTTTAAAAGTATAATTTGTACCTTTAATCATGGGAATTGAGATATATATATATATATATATATATATATATATATGGTTGTATGACCTCGTGATCCTCAAGTCAATGCTGGGACAGATATATTAGCTATTAGCTTATAAAAGTTTAGTCAAAGTTGAGATTATTGACCTGAACAGGTCAATTACTAAAAGTCAAAAAATATATATCCGATGCAAACAGGAACACTTCACATGCCTTTGATTTGAAATAAATGTCCAAGTCAAAGTCACGAATGCATGATGCAGGTCGATGCAGCTGCCTGCCATTATCAACTCCTATATTCTAAAAATATTCACATTTAAACTGAAATAACTATAACAATAACATTGCATTAATTCGATAAAAAAAATTATAATTATGCAGTTGTTGGTTCAATTTATAGTTCGAATGAAAAAATAGATAATATTATAAACGATTGTTATTAAGAAATATAAACAAATCGCTATCGTAAACTCATAAAAAGATTTTGAAAAAAATTCAATTCGAATAATCAATTTATATATATGATAACACAATTTTAGCTGTTTATGATATGTACGGGCTTCATTTTTTGTTTATAAATTGCCATCGTCTGATCTTAATTTATTTTTTTAGTAATTAATCTTCATTTTTTGTTTATAAATTGCCATTTTTTGTTTATATATACTTAGGCGGGAGTGGGTGAAGTATGGATGCATGCTGTATAGCCTATTTGGCAATCGGTTTAAGCAAACATCATCCCTCAACACGTTAGTGATCGTAAAAGCATATATATTACTTTGAAGCATTTGCATAATGAAGATGTGAGAGTGGTTGGTAGGTATTTATTTTTCTAAAAACTTTTGAAGCATGTAAACTATGATATTTTCAAAGTTGAAGTACATATGAAGAAAGGATAATGAGATATTGCTCATGTACGACGTTTATATATATAATAGCATTAAAGCATTAAAAATGATCCATTTCTTATGCTCTTGTATTTAATTGTACTTTAGATATATGTCGTGCATAATTTTGGTATTGATATAGACACAGATAAATAACTAACATACATAAACAGTAAACGAATAATTTTAAGTTTTTGAACCACATCATGGAGTATTCAACTTAATTTCATTGAGTTCAAAGGATAGTCTAGTCCTTAGAGGCTCACAAGGTCTATGCTAGTTTTATTTAAGGGAAAATATAACTTTGTTAAAATTGTTGTATGCAACAAATTCCATGTTGTACTAAAAAATAATCAATTTGTAAATTTTGTCCAAGTTACTCGTTATAGCAAGTAACTGACCCATTTTTAAAAAAAAAATCATTATGTTTCTCTATTTTTTATGAATTTGTGATTATGAAAATATGAATGCTTCATATTTATCTCCACCATATTGTTCATATGCGTTTTATGTCGCCAAAATAATGGTCGCTTCCGCGTGAGTTAAGTCTAGCGATTGGAGAAATGAAACTTTGATACATGACCTTTAATTCAAGATTAATTACTTATCCTTATTAACACTGGTTGGTGAAGACCCACAAAGAATGGGCCACCAGTTTTTATATTGATCGCAAGTATAACTATTAGAAAATCCTGAAAACAGATTATTTTAAAAAATGTAAAAGTTCACTGAACTTAAATTTTTTGAATTGCATGTTAATAGAAGTGGATCGAAAAACGATTCTTAATTACATAATCTAGTAGTGAAAGGTTTATTCGGGAACCGTTGTTAGCGCGAGAACCAATCTGAGCCGTTCAAATGCCTCTACTTTAATGTCATTTCCCACCTATGAATTCCTTACATGCACGCTGTCACACTATATCCCTCCACGCTCTCCATCCATAATCTTTCCATATCTAAGGTTCGGCTGAGATTGGTTCTCGCGGCTCACGCGCTAACAACGATTATCGAATGAACTCTCCCCTAATCTAGTATATGCCATTCTAAGTTTCTAACACATATTTTCTTTTGAACGGTTAAATACACACTATAATGTTACTCGTAAGTATATATATTTGTCTTGCGTGAGACTATAACTCACAATAATACAAAATACTTTTTCAACATTAACGATAAGTCTTTTGGTTTACATTGTACATATTAATGATGCTTTATTTGTAATACATAGTGATTACGGCATGTTATTGCAATTTGCAACATATTAATGATGCTAGCTTCTAGTCCATGGGTTTGGCAGAAGTATTCTCAGCTCCCGAAGAATGGTATGCAGTAGCGTAGGTTTAGTGTGTTTATGGCCTAGTTATGGGTTCGAATTTCGTTCTTGATAAATTTAAGATAGATTTAAGAAACGTTAAAAAAAACATGAATAACATTTTTTATATTATTGAATTTCTCGAAAATCCAAAAGTAAAAAAAAAGGAAAAAGGAACTTTCCGGCTTTGTAAACGTCAAATCTGCATGAACGATCTCAGTGATTTTCAAATCGTATAATTCGTATCACAAGCTGCACATATACATCTCATCGGCATATATTGACGGTCGACCGATTACAAGTCTGCTAGGTTTGATTATCAAAAAGCCGTCCAATTTGACGACGGCGTCGCCGGATGATCATCCAGACTCACCACCGTTAAATTCTTCCTCTCCACCTCCATATCCTCCTGTTCTTTATTTCTTTTGTCCGCCTTGACCGTGGCAACCTCGAGTGGAAAATTGAGAATCGCCTTACTACCTCGCATCGCAAACGCAGCTCTATCGTACGCTTCTGCAGCTTCAAGCGCACTGTCAAACGTACCTAACCAAACCCTGGATCCACGACGTTTCGGATCTCGGATCTCCGCCGCGTACTTCCCCCACGGCCTCTGTCTCACTCCTCTGTAACTCCTTGCTTCTCGTCGTCGAATCGGTCTGGAGGATTCCAGATCGACTATTTCATGTACTTTCGAAGATTGGATTTCAGAAAAACCGGTAGTTTGATATTGAGCAGTAGTGTAATAAGGATTATTAAAATCCGAATTAGTGGAATTGATTGAACCTGTAGAATCAGAGTAAGAAGTGGAAATGGAGCTGCAATGATCATAGTCATGAGTGGTGAAGATTTGATGGATAGGTGAGGAGGATTTGAATTCGTCGAGGAGGTGTTGCTTAATGAATTCAAGAGCTGCAATTTCATCAGGTGTCCCCATGATTAAACTGAGTAGTAAATCAAGGAAAAGATGTAAATGATTATGGAATGAATGGAGTAGAAGAGAGGGAGTGGAAATTAGTATTTATAAGGAACTTAAGAGTCCACAAGATCGTCACTCCACGTAGAAGGAAGGTTCCAATGGATACACATCATCTCTTCATTTGTTTGTTTGTTACTTTGTCAAACTCTTCATCCTTTTATTTTACTTTTATTTGTACATAAATTATTATTTATTATTTATTATTATTATTATTATTTATTATTATTATTATTAGCTTTATACTTGGAGTATAAATATAAAGGATTATTCATGTAATTATTAAACATTTATGGTGTAATTTTAAACATATAATAAATTCATATATCGAAAACAAAACAAAAAACAGTAATGAAAATCGGGAGAGAAAAAAGAAGATTGATATACTCACATATTTGCGTAGATAGTTGTTAGTGAAATTAGGAATTGACACGTGATCCGATTAAGAGAACAAATAATCGGTTTCTACTTAAGGTTCGTGTTCAACTTAAAATTCACAATTTAAGACTATTAACGTAACAAACTCTTTAGTCATGAACCATCTTAAAAAATAAATTAGATATTAGTGGAAATAAATTCTAAAAATTGAATGATGATATCAGAATTTGTTTTCTTTTAATATATATTAAAAATCATACAAAGATTTGTGAAATAAAGGACTCTTGTTAGTGAGAAACTGTTCCACAAATAAAGATAATATATAATGTTATAGTTCTTTTCTTTTAATTAATATTATAGGAATATAGATAGATTATTATTATTATTACTAGTTGATTTTGAACGATATACACACTATCATGGTAAATTTGATCCTTTAACTAAAAGAGTTGTAAAGTTGGTCCTTTGTCTGCAATTTTATTTCAAGCTTAGTCTCATACTAAAAAAAGATAACTTGTTATTTTAACGGTATCTAAATCTACACCACTTTGTAACGGGACTTGAACTCATGACCTTTGTTCAATCAGACACCACACCAAAGCACTTAGTGCTTACCACAAGGCTACAACCTAAGTGGCAAAAAAAAAGATAACTTATTAACCTCCAAACATAATCCCGGTAGTAAAATGCTATACTATGGTGATGTTGGGTACAATATAATCTTTACAAGTTATTGTATTGATAGTATGAAATTGGTAGTTCGTTGAGTACAAAAGTTTATTGTGTTATGATATAGTTTGCACAACAAATAGTCTATTTATTAGAACGAAGTATACACGTACTTTCTCTAAATAAGTTTGACAATTACATAAAGAAGTTTTAAAAAAACAATTCATAACACTCCCTTTTTTTTTTGGCAAAAGTTATCATAAAAAATAAATTTATTTTTATTTAAGGAGTTGTTGGTTAGCTTATATATAACACTGTGTTTATAAACTTATATTCGTATGAACTTCACAAGGTTTTCTAAATAAATTACATTTAAACCAAACATTCCTCTTCATGAAATTGAATATTATGGAAGTATTAGTTTTAAGAGTATTTAAGAATCAAGACTATACAATCAAGTAATCAACCCCCCCCCCCCCCCCAAAAAAAAAAAAATAAAAAAAACAATTAAGTGACTTATCTGGCTTTGGGCTCGTGGGCATCGTCCCCGAAGGCCCAATTCTATTAATGGTCCAATTAATTCATGGGTGGCTCATGGGAGTCATGGGCTCATGGCTGGATGCTTCATGCTTGAGTGCGTATTAAGAAATTTGATATATGATTTTTACAATTTGATTATATCTGAATATGTAAATTTATATAACTAGTTACTTTTATGGCATGGTAAATTAAATAATTATTTTTTGAAATTTGTACTCTCGTTCTGGAAGATAGTGGTCTATTTTTTTGTAATGTATAAAAGACCCATTGTGATAATCACTAAAAAACCTAACTATGTGATTATAACAACTTCAAATAACAAACGTATTTTCAACATCGTAACGCCTTCCCGGCCCCTTGCCCCACTCTCTTCCATACTCACATACGCCACACACTTGTTTAAAAACGGTGATGACGTCCGACAATGAGGACGACTATGATATATAGAGTTTGAGAGAGTATGTGTGTGAGAGAGAAAGGTGTGAGTGTGTGATATTCAATCATTCTATGAGAGATGTGTGTGTGTGTGTGTGTTTGTGTTTAACTAATAATAGTAGTAGTAAACATTATTTAAAAGGTTTCGATTTTTGGTTTTCTAGTTGCAAAAAGATTCTGTGTGTAGATTCGAGTAAGAAGGCGTTTATGTTAGTGTTTATATTTTCTATTATCTCGAAGAAAAAACCATCACGTATCTCTGAATACAATAGTATTCATGATCAAGAAAACATAAACCATGCATAATTTTATTAAGATTACCAGATTGAAAGGGGTTTGCCACGACGGACGAGCTAGTTGAATATACCACAATGAGCATTAGTCTTCTAAGTTAAATCAACTTCTTGGAATCTAATTTTTTTCCATTCTTATGAATTTGACTTTTTTTTGTGACATCATAAAAACTGATCTATAAATACTCAAAATAGCTATATAGTATATACCTACAAAATTTTAAGATGAGTTTAAAATATAGTGGGCCGGTTAATAGTGAGAGATATTGTTTTTCACTAAAACAGAAACCGAGCTAGACGAAAACCATCTACTTGTCCAGATTATAAACCAAAACCTGAGGCCCAATACTATCGCCATCAAAGTAGTAGAATACACCTTATCCAAAAGGAATCAAACATGCCGCAAGAAGATTAAAAATGATGACGTCAGCCGTGGCCACCAAGAATGCAACTTGCCACATAAATCCATATATAATCCACCCTCACAGTCACTAGTAATCTTCCAAGAAACATCTGTTTTCCACATGTTGAACAAATTAACAATTAATTTATATATATAAAAAAAAAAAATTTAGAAGTATCACTCATCCCTTCCACGTGCATGAACTATTACATGTCTTAAATATGTAACCCGTTCAATTCGTTTTGTTGCAAACCTCTCTCTCTATATATATATATAGGGGAGGGTTCAAACGAGAACTGTTTTTCGTACGAGAACTGCGAGAACCAATCTCAGTCATTCCTTGGATATGGGAAGTTCATGGATGGAGAGAGAATTGGACGGCTCAGATTGGTTCTCGCAGTTCTCGTACGAAAAACAGTTCTCGTTTGAACTTTTGCCTATATATATATATAGGAAAAAGTTCATGCGAGAACCGTTGTTAGCGCGAGAACCAATCTAAGCCGTCCAATTCCCCCTCTTTCAATGTCATTTCCCACCTATGAATTCCTCACATACACTCTGCCACACTATATCCTTCCACGCTCTCCATCCATGATACTTCCCATATTAAAGGAACGGCTGAGATTGGTTCTCGCGGTTCTCGCACTAACAACGGTTCTCGCATTAACCCTCCCCTATATATATATATATATATATATATATATATATATATAAAATGGATTAATATAGAACCATTATTTAAACATAGAACTATAGAACCAATCTGAACCATTGGATCATCAAAATCAATGGATAAGATTGAAGATGGCATAATTGTAATTATCATATTTAATTAATATGTAAAAGGGCAAACATGGAAATCCCCCTAACAAACCCACATTTAAAAAAAAATACCCCCCAAAACTTTAAATTATCATAACTTTTTAAGTTTTGTGAATTTAAACAAAAAAATTATACCAATCTTTTAGTTTTTTAATCCTCTTTCAATCAAAACCACTCTTCCCATATTTTTCAAATTTTTTTATGAAAATGCAAATTTTGTTTTGTATTTTGGGCTGCATTTTCAATTAGTTCTTGTTTGCATTTTCAGTATTGGTTTCAAAATTTGCATTTTTTGGAAGCATATGCATGACTTACATATTCGATTTTTGCATTTTCGTTTTTTGCATTTTTGCAATTTCAGATGAAACCCAGGTGAAAATGCAAATTTTGAAAGATGACGAAAAACTGAATCTAACGGTATACTTTTTTTTGATAAAATTCTTAAAAACGAATGAGTTATGATCATTTAAAGATTGAGGGGATTTTTTTAAAGTTTGTTGGATATTAAATGTACGATGGATATTAGATTGACTGTCATAACCTCGTGTCGGTTTTATACATATGGATTTAAATCATCTCAGGTTAGAGTTACATATGGTCTATAATGTACTTATCGATTCTCCAAAATTGCCAATCATTAATATCTATCTATACTAAGTTATGATTCATTTAACATGTAGGAAATTATATGAAAACAAGGTGGTTTCTAAAACCAAATTAACTAGCTCGGATTGCTCGTAAGATTTATGATACACTTTTTGATTTTCAGATTTCGCCTCTAATCTTAGATTACAACGAATTGAAATATGGGACGATTCTATGTCAACTTTGAATTCTAGGCATATATTCAAAGTGTGTGTTTGTAGACGGTGAAGTAAGTTCATAAACCCGAGAGGGCAAATGACAAAACGGATTCTTGAATTTATCCAGAATTCAAGACAATTAGTTGAAAGATATATCCCCAAAAAACTGATTTTTGGGTGATCCGAATTAATAAAATTAATTTTCGGGGAGGAGGGCGCTGCCCTGAACCACGTGAGGACGACCCCCCTCGACCCTTGACTCTCTTAGTCATACCCGAGAAGAAATTTATTTTATATAAGTGTGCACTCTGCACATGCTGACTTATACAAATAATAATTTGAACTACATTGGTCATTTTTTCAATTTCATTACACTGAGATGACTATGTGACACTAAACTTACCAATATAACACACCCTCTCATAAAAAATTTAATCTTTTTATTGTAAGTTGTATAAATATTTATGTACCATACAAACAATTACAACACACTACGAAATTATAAAAAGTTATGCTAACATATAATGCATTTAACACATTACACACACACGCGCGCTGTCTCTCTCTTTTAAAGTGTTAATCTCTTAACCTTAAGGAGTACAAATATTTATGCATCTTGTACAAACAGTTACATCACACTACGTTCCCGTTTGTTTCGCAGAATTCGAATGAATTGAATGGAATTGATATTCTATTTTGTGCTCCATTGCGTAAACTTGTTTTTGAATGGAATTACATTCCTTAGAATGTATACATCCTATCAAGTACTGAAAAATTCGTTCCATATATGGACTGAATGGATTTAAATCAATTACATTCCTTCAAATTCTATGAAACAAATGAGACCAAAGAAATTATGAAAAGCTAAATTACTTTTCAAAATCATAGTTGGAAAGTTGAAACTATTAAATAAAGTAACCATTAGTTGGAGTTAATGACAATCTTTTTTTTAATAACTAAACCTTATATAATAAAGGCATTTGATAAAATAAGAAAATATGATTGGCATAAGTTTTTAAAAAAATAGGATAATGACATCATAACTTGTAACGCCCCAAGGTTCGAAATTTCTTTATTAACTGTTACTATCTCTCATGAGTAGCATGTAAGTATCCATAATATGAATTGTTATGTGATATCTCTGTAAAGTGATATATGTGGTATACAACGAGCTGTATACCAAGAAGAGTGTGGTTGCGCGAAAGGTGTAGCTATGCTCCGATACAGTAACAATTTGGAACAGTTTTGCATGTGTTGCAATTTGAATGTGAGACATCCTGAGAAGAGTTTACCACTGCTTTATGTTTATTTCAGTTCAGTTAGTATGCTCACTAAGCAAATGCTTATGTTTTAGTGTTGTTGTTCATGCAGGTGGTTCGGGTTCCAGCAAAAGGTAAGGCCTCAGCGTAGTGATTTGCTGGATAGCTCCTTGTTTTTTAGAAGAATACTTTTAACACTACTTTGTAAATGTTGCACGTATGTACATAGAAACTGTATTTTGTTAAACTCTGATATCTTTTGGTGTTAACTAATAGTATGAAAGTTTTAAAAGCTAAAACAAGAAAAATTGTGTTACAATTTAGTATCAGAGCCCAGGTTTAAGGGATTTGAGCACACACGAGTGTGATTTCTTAACTTAAACCATGGTTTTGAAATTAGGTGGAGCTATCCCTAGGGCAGTATACCTTGGTGAGCATTCGGTTAGTAGAAGTTAATGATTGATATCTATGATACAGATTGAGGTTACCTTGTTATTACACGTGCAACCGTTATGTGGCTAAGTGTTAAGTGTTATGAAGCGGGAATCTGATTGGTTAAGTTGAGAATAAGTAAGGTATAGTGTGTTCATAATAATATAGGGTCCATATTGTTATAAACACATGATACATACTTAGGCTTGACAAGATCATGATGGACCCTGCGGATTATGTGCGTATGATAACAAGATGATTAATTAGAGCATGTAGACCCAGTATATCTGGTTGTACAGAGAATGTTGTTATTGTATTATGTATTAAAGATATCTGATTTTTAGAATGAAGTATGTGGAAGGAGTTAACATGGGTCCGACACAGCAGCCTGAGACAAGTATATGTAGGGAGATCAGAGATACTTATGTTTCAGATGCAATTTCTATTCAAACCAATAGACCTAAGGGTATGTTTGGTAGAGGGAAATGAAGTAGAGAAAAGGAAATGATAATGAATTCCTTTGTTTGTTTAGAGCTGAGAATCAAAAAACGAGAAATAAAACATTTCCAACTCTCTGTTTTTATTTCTCCGCAATAGGAAGAGAATAGGAGAGAATTAAAATTTCAATTCTCCCGCAACGACTTCATCTTATATTATCACCGACATCAAATATAGGCAAAGCAGAAATTAGTTTGCAGGCGAAAGCAAAAAAATATTGTGGGAACTTGGTGGTGTCTATGAGATGATAAAATTTTGGCAAATCATAACGGTGAAAAGCAAATATAGGAAAAGCTAAAAGGTGAAAAGCAAATATATTTGCAGGATAGGGTTGCTGGTTGCAGGTTTATAGTCTGTAGATGAAAAGCACAAAAATGGCACACTGAACAAGGATGGATTGACATATCTATTATACATATATTTTTATTTAATACTAAAACAAGTTTATTTTAAAGTATTAATCTTTAAATGGGTATGATGAAATTAAAAGAACTTGTTTAGAAATAAATCTTAATTATAATTAATATGTATCTTCATCTCGTTACAATGTAAACATAATATATAATTATATGTAAAGTTATGATTTATGATTGAAAATGATAAGTATGGTATAATTCTTGGTTGAAAATTTCATGCTACCAAACAAGAGAAATAATTTTCTGTTACATTTCTCTGCTGAAATCTCTGTGCTACCAAACAGAAGATTTAATTCTCCTTCTCCAGACTAATTCCCTTTCTCTGCAATTACATTCTCTGCAATCATTTCTCTGCAATTCCATTCTCTGTACCAAACGCACCCTAAGGGTAATCCGAGAGAGAGAGAGTTGTTAAAGAGGAATAGCAAGAACCGAGCACAATACAGATTATGTGTAATTTTTTATGTCAAGAAAAAATTATAATTTTAATTTATTACAAAAAAAGTAATGTAAAAATATGATGATACGTTAAAAATCAAGATTATTTTTTAAAAAAAAATTAAATTTTATATCACTTTCCGGGCTAAAAATCAAACCCTTGGTTTTGAGATAGCAATATCACGCCTCACATCAAGGCCCAATACTACCAATATAATACTGGCATATATGAGATGAACTTATCTAAAAGGAATCAAACATATATTCGCCAAGAAGATTAAAAGCGATGACGTCAGCCGTGCTCACCAACAATGCAACTTGCCACATAAAAATCCATCACGTTAAATCCACTCACTAGTGATCTTCCAAGAAACATCTGTGTTTTCCACATGTTGAACATATTAATATTTAATTTATATATAAGAAAAGATATTTTAGAAGTATTAATCATCCCTTCCACGTGCACGAACTAATACATGTCTTAAATATATATGTAACCCGTTTGTTTTGTTGCAAGGTTTGCAAACCTATATATATATAAAATCCTCGATCAAATGCTTAAACCTACTATACTTCCATACAGTGCCAATTAAGTTGAGCCATATGATCTTCCGTAATTGTGTACGCTATAGCAAGTTTGTGCTATCCGATGCATGTACGATGGATATTAGATTGCCCGTCATAACCTCGCATCAGTTTTATACGCAGTGATTGGAAAATCTCAGGTTAGAAATAATATGAAAACATGATGGAATCAAACAACTTGGATTGCTTATAAAATCGTGTGATACATTTTCCGAATTTGATATCGTCCATATACATGGATTACAACAAATTCAAATATGGGATATTCAACATGAATCAACTTTGAAATCTGAGCAGAGATTCTAAGTCGGTGTTTGAGATGGTGAAGAAAGCTCAAAAACTAGAGAAGACAAATTCAAAAATGGATATGTGAATCTATCAAGAATTATTCAAGACAGTTAGTTAGAAGTTATATCCAAGAAAAAATAAACTCTACACCTTCTAACTTATATAAAAATAAATTTGAACTCCATTGGTCATTTATAAACTTAATTACACTATGACTATGTAAGACTAATTAAAGTCACCAACATAACACACTCTGTCTTAAAAATTCTTAATATTTTTAATTGTAAGTAGTATAAATATATATGTATCTTACAAACAATTACAACACACTAAGAAATTATGAAAAGTTATATCAACATATAACGTATTTAACACACTCTTTTTTTTAAAGTTTTAATCTCTTAACTTTAAAGGATATACATATTCATGCATCTTGTACAAATAATTACAACACACTAGGATCTCATTTGTTTTGTAGAATTCAAATGAATTAAATAAAATTGAAATTAAATTCTATGCTTTATTGAAATCAATTCGAGTCAATATAAACTTTTATGTTGACCGATAATAAAAGTTATCTTTCAACATGCATGCATGCAGCTTCTGATCTTTGATCATAACTTACGTACCTTTTCTGTTGTAGCTCTTCAGAATTCGTGTACAAACTGTTTGGATTGTATCTTATATTTTTTTCTTACAAATATATATATATATATATATATTTTTTGAGAAACTACAGATAAGTTGTTTAAGAAGGTTATTTATAGCTCACCTTGCTAAAGTTTTATAGCTCATCTTAACTAAATTAAGTACTTAATTACTCTTATATTTAAAAGAGATTTACATAATAAGTTATGTTTGCTAAGATATAAGAAGATATATAATCAGTAAATATTATGATGGTTACTGTTAGATCTCTTTATAATAGATAGATGCTTGTTGGTATAATATCCAAAGTAGGTGTAAATTTATTTTTAAATTATATATGCATAATAAGCCTTATCCAAAGGGAATCATATCATGAAGAGGACTAGAAACCAATGACGTCAGCCGTCCTCACCACAAATTGCAACTTGCAACATTCTAAAATCCACGTGCGTAATAACCCACTACTACTATTATTATCAGCTTCCAAGAAACACCCACTTTCCTCATGTCAAACAAAGTTGGAAACAACTATTTATTATTTTAATTTAATTATTATTATTTTTTTCTAAACAACTATCCATCCCTTCCTTCCATGTGCATGAACCTTTCCCAATTCTCACACCCTATTTATAGATTTTGAGTTTTCAACCGTAAACCGTCTCACGTTTTACTTGTTATATCAAATTCACTCCACAAATCTCATCTTACACTTTCGATTACTAATTCCTGCTAAACCATGATGACAAATAATGGGTTTGATTCTGATTTTGCTCTTCTTGAGTCGATTCGACGTCATTTGTTAGATGATCCCGCCATCAACTCCGGCGATTCTGCTCCGCCGATGTACTGCCGGAGCAATACCTTGTTTCCTTGCTTCTCCGACACTTGGGGTGAATTGCCCTTAAAACAGGATGATTCCGATGATATGCTCATCGCAAGGTTTCTTCACGAAGCGATAGATTTTGACTTTCATCCCTCGCCGGCGGTGACAACGTCGGAGGAAAACTACACAGCTACTGTGAAGTCGGAGCCGGAGGTTTCGGCGGGGTCGCCTGGGGTTTCGAGTTACGAACCAGAGTCTCCGCCGGAGCAGAGGGGAAAACATTACAGAGGTGTGCGGCGACGGCCGTGGGGTAAGTTCGCGGCGGAGATTAGAGATCCGGCGAAGAACGGAGCTCGGGTGTGGCTGGGGACATTTGAGACGGCGGAAGACGCGGCGTTTGCGTATGACAGGGCGGCGTATAGAATGCGTGGATCACGTGCTTTACTTAATTTCCCGCTCCGGATTAACTCAGGTGAGCCAGAGCCTGTTCGGATAACCTCAAAACGAAGGGCAGCGTCTCCGGCGAGTTCATCGGAGGATCGATCGCCGAAGAGGAGAATGAAGGTGGAAACAGAGTCCAGCGTGGAAACGTATACACACTGACACAGAGTGTGGGTCCCATTTTGTTTAAATATTCATTTTATCTCGTGTAATGGTTGTTTTTGTGCATAAATGACAAATTAGTTATTTTTTTTATGAAAAAGTATTCTGGGGAAATTAAGAAACTTAGCATATAATAATTCAATTTTTAATATTAATTAATGACTTTTTTTCATGACCTAAAACAATTGTAATGCTATAAAACAAAATTTGTTTTGTTTTATTCTACATTAATCTTATTAAAAAAAATATTTTTTTGTCATTTGAAAAAGACACTTCAATAATATATTCAATTGCCTAACTTGTCCGAATGGAAACTGTGGTTATATACTTATGTGACGGATTTGGAAAATGCATAAATTTTTTCCTAGGTGTACCTCATGAAAGGGAGCTATTCGTTTTTAGTCAAATACAAGTATTCTCGTTCTTTTGAATTAGCTATAGACTGGTGAAAGTAAATTATGCTAATCGTTGAGGGTAAATAGTGTAACTCTCCTGCTAGCTGCTTTAATTGATTTCTTTCCCGGTAGGTACTTGGTTTTTTTGTACTTGTACTTTGGTGTTTCTTACGAGCGTCTTGCTAGTATTCTATTTCTTTCCCGGTAGGTACTTCGTTTAGCATGTCTTTTGTTGCAGTTAAAAAAAAGCCTACCAAACATTTGCTTGATTTTTTATAGTCAATTAATCAGTATAAGTGATCTAATTAATACTTATAATAGTTGTATAATTGTTTAATCAATATATTTAGTTTAAATATACCATATATCTTGTTAAGAAGTTAGAACTACGGGTAATATTGTTCTTAAATTTTATTTTATTTCAAATATTGATTGATATACTTTAATTATGAAATTCGAATCAAACTACGCCCAAAGCTTCGATGATATTTTGATGTGTTTTATTTTCCTCCTAAAGCTCGCTGTTGTTATTATAAATTTGTATTACTATTAATTTATGTCAAAGTTTAGAAAAATCAAAAAATATAAAAATATATTTGAGAAACAAGTTTGCATTCAAATTCTTTTCGAACTTTTCAAAGTCTATGCATATTTTGATTAAATTTCTGTATAAACTCAAATTAAACTTGTTTCAGTTAGTCACATGAACTATCTAATTAGATTTTCACAAACTATTCATTCTTTTGAAAAAACTCAACATTGAACTTTCAATATTTAAAAGACTTACAAACCAGTTTTAACTTCTTTAATTCCAGTTTAATCATTCTTTTGAGGGGTCTTTATTTCTGTTTTGTATATCATAAAGTTAGAAGCGAAGTTGTACGTCTTGTATTGTAAAAAAAGTTTGTGTTGGTTTGGTATGATTATGATCTTAATTATTATTAAAAAAAATTTGTTATCAAGTTTTTGTAGAATAATAAAAACCTGTAGGTATTTAGTATTATACTGACAACTATTTATAGAATACAAAAGACACAATAAAAGCCCTATTATGAAACCCTAATTAGCCCTAAACCAACTATACTAAAACCCCAATTTACATGATCCTTACATACTCTAATAGTTTTGCATTCTTAACAAAGCCTGTTTGTATGAACATAATAAGTGTCTATATCGATCTTGATTTGTATAATAAGTTTAATAGGTCTTAATTTGTTGATATTAAAATATATTTATCTTATTTTATTGTTACTTACATATACATTAGCCCAATGTTTCGTGGATTTAAAGAAAGAAAGAAAGAGAGGGGGTTCTAGAAGTCGATGGGGATTTAATATTATTTAAGGGGAAATCGGAGTTGAATATTCATCGTTTCTTCCAAAGGAGATCGATCGATTATATATGCAGCAAACGGAAAAAAAAGAATATAGAAAAGACAACTTGTACGCCCACGTGCAAGCAGTTATTGCATGATTGAATATCTCAAATATTGAGAATACCAACATGCACACGAACCGATGGCGACAAAAGTATGGTCTCGTAAGAACAAAGACTTCCACTGTTTTGACTTTGACTTTAAAATATTACTATTTCCTGATGAACGTATATTTTATGTTCACATTCAAATCACAATATATGTTCATATTATACACATACATATTGTGTATGAATGTAAATATAATAAAAATACTAAAAGTAAGAAATATAAAACTTGTAAATTAAATTAAACTATACACTACAACAAAAATCGTAGTTCCTCACACTTTTTTTTTCGCGTTTTATAGAAATGTGTACTTTATTTTTGAAAAGCTTACGATTATAATTGTGTAAAATTTATACACACTTGTAAGTGTGAAAAAATGAAAAACCATATAAATATTAACGTTTATTACTGTAAGAAAAAATCTATACGTTTATAAGCGTGAAGATAAAAGTTTGAAGAATGTAATAAAAATAATTCACGATTATATGTGTGAGAATAAAACTTCACGCTTTCTAAAAGTGTGAAAATGTGTTAAACAAAAGTTCACGCTTCCAACAACCGTGAAAAAAAACAAGATCAATTAAAATTTAATTAATATTAAAAAGATCCTACTCTTTCTTAATTGTGAGGGGCCATACCTTACCGTGGACATGAACTAAAATAAAGAACTCCTGCACCGAACGTTGAACGATTTCGACCAAATCAATCTTCCGCATCTCCGGCTCTCTCATTCATATCGGACCACTTAACCAAATCGAAAATCTTCTTCTAAAATGGACGATGACGGTTGAAAATACATCGAATGATTTCTATCAAATCGATTTCTCTTGATCGATATTTACCTATACATACAATATATAGACCGAATCGAGTTCTGCTTTCATTCTCCTGGATCTTATGTTCTAATCAAGAATCAGCGGCGTCAATCGTGATCCTGTGACTCTTCAGAAGTTTCCGGTATGATTTGTTATAAACGCTTTATCCGAATGATTTCGTTTGGCTAAATGATCATTAGTTGTATCTCGATAGGGCTAATTTGGGATCTGATTGGTTCTGTGCTGGCATTGTTAAAATTTATGTGTTTATTAGTTGCTCGTTTATTAGTAGACCTAATTTGAAACGTATTTATAATGTTTTAGCTTATGAACGATTTGCATTTTGTTAATACTTATTGCTTGTGATTGCCTAATTATTGAAGCTACTAGTGTTTGTTTAATTGTCTTTGAGTTTCTGTAAGCTTGAAGTTCTTAACTTCGTTTAATTTAGGACTACACGGTGAAGATTAGGAATAGTTTAATACATCAGAAAAGGAATAACCCTAACTGAAAGCTGTTTGTACATGATTTGTGTAATCTTTTTTTCTCTATAAACCTAACTGAAAGCTGTAGACTCATAATTGAGATTTGTGATAAAATGCTATGTTTCATAACATTGTATTTGTATAGGCTTGTTTAGAACAATATAAGTTCTTGTTAACGAGCTCATACAAGACTACAAGTACTGTATTACTCTCCTAATCCTTCATGTTTCAGTTGCTATGTTTTTTGGTGCTATTAACATCATACTCTCTTTCTCTCTATACAGTTCTTGCTAACTCGTACAAGACTACAATGTTTTTTGGAACTTGGGTAAGTTCTTTATTCACTTTGATTTATAGTACATGTCATAAGGAATTTTGAGAAGTATTATTATAAAAATTTGATAAACAAGCTGTACTTAATGACTTTCACAGATAAATAGGTTTGATAATCTAGGGTGTTAACCAATTGAGATTTGTTTGAACAAATTAATTTGATGTGAGTCCTAAAAATCAAGATTAACAGATTAGCTTATGGTTGATTACAATCACCCAATATAGGTGAACTGGAATGTAAGAACAGGTCACAAGCTTGAGAGATCAGAATTCATATGAAGAACAGAGAGAATAGAGGTAATTGACTTGTTATCTTTCACACCTCAACATGATTACATACTTATTTATACTGTCATTACAATGCACTAGCATATACCTGAGAATGCTACAATGCAGACCCTCTCAAATAGAAATAGAGATGGTAACTACAAAAAACTCAAGTCTCAGATAAATTGTAGAAATTCGTACTATGCAGAAATTGTATACTTGAAGGGTTATGTTACAATCCATCCAACTCTATATGTCACTGAAAGATTTCGTGGGCGTTTGAAGTTGATTAATCAAGGTTCTTTACTTCTTATGAACGTAATGTTTTGTTGTTGTACAACTAATGAGTATTTTGTATTTGTCATGTGTTTGTTGGGTACTTTGTTATATATGATAGTAAGATTCATTTTTTTATAACAGTCATGGACCATGGTCCTCATGGATATCATATAAAGGGCAAAGCTCAAATGCTATACTGTCAGAGAGAGGTTAGCCTCACTGTCTCAGAATTTTGTTTCTACGATGATGCAAAAAAACATAATAATAATCGCACGTCTCCATCGCTCGTTCTCACAATGAGGTATAGTGTTTATATGTAAGTTGTTATATCACACTTTGTTTATCATATGTTTGGGAGTTTGATTGAGGTTATATTCACTGCAATTAAATTAGGGGTTGGTGTTGGGAAGAAAATTGGAAGATCAAGATATAAAGTCTTCAACCCCAGAGTCTCAGCAAGACCACTACTCTCCTTGGTGGCAAAATTGATTGGACATATGTGCAGTGTACCAATTGAATATTGGAGAAAACAGAACAATGTATATCCGACTAATGTGGTGGAAGATGTACGAGAAATAGCTAAAACAATTTTTTTGTGTGTTTAAAGATGTAGTTGATCTCCACTTTAATATATGAATGATGACTTGCTTTAGTAGTTCAAGTGCTTTTGATGGATGTTTGTTAATATCTATAAATTAAAAGGGTAACATCAAAATAGCATCGATGAGTATGTAATGCATTTTAAGTTTGATTTGTAAATATATAGCTTAACAATCTAGACACTTAAAAGTGTATAGAAGTAACCTAAAATTCTCACATTTAAAAGCGTGAAAAAATGGTGAAGAATTCTCACAGTTAAAAGTGTGAAAAAATGGTTAAGAATTCTCACAGTTAAAAGCGTGAAAAAATGGCTTAAAAACTCACACTTAAAAGCGTTAATATTTTTAAATGTACCTTCACATTTTGAAGTGTGAAAAATTATCTAAAAAGCTACACACTTAAAAGCGTGAAGAATTTTGCCGCACCTAATTTCCTCACGCATGAACCAAGTGTGAACTTTTTATCTTTACGCGCTTTTAAATGCGTACTAATGACAAAATAAGCGTCTACAATCAACAACTTTGTTGTAGTGATAGTAGCAAGACCATCAGGGGAGAGCTAGCCCCAAACACCAAAACACCTCCACTAGAGACTCTAGTTTCAACTCAAAACACCTCCACTAGAGACTCTAGTTTCAACTCAAGTTGGATCTCCTTGTAGTTGATGGTAACCAAGTTTTTTTTTTTTACCTCAATTTATAATTATATAATAGAAGTGAGTTGTTGTGGGTTGGATGTGGAAGTTTACGGGTTAGAGAAAGTTGAAAGTATGATATGATATGGATGTTTATATAACAGTGAGTAACTCCATTAAACTCCATCATGAATGTGATTTAAAAAAATGTAACAAAAACTTGCATTTGCCAAACGAAGCATTGATAGCGCCAATGCACGTCTCAAAAGCCACCATGTCGCCGACATGTAAACTATTTAAGTTGATGTCGCCGAGAAAAGTTCTAATGTCGTTAAGGAAATTACTAATGACGCGGAATTCTACTTCCCAATACAAATTCCCCCATCTAAAATTTGAATTCAAATTGTTTAATGGTTAGGGGGTTAAAGTGTAATATATAAAGGTATTTTTTTTTAAATTGTAGGGGTTTTTTATTTAAAATTTAGAGATTATGTGACATGGTGATCAAATTAGTTTTTGATATTTTTAATGTTTTTTGAAGCATATATGCTTGTTTTGGTAATTGATTATTGATGTTTTATTTAAAATTATTAGATTGATTTTAAACGAGTAAATATTTGTCCGCGCTACGCGTCGGATAAAAGTAAATTAGTATATTAATTTTTAATATCTATATCTTATTTTGTAAAAAAAAATACATCGTATAATAATATTAGCCAACTTTGAAAAAATGATATTTATCAACATTGATAATGTTCAATTCTCATGTGTTTTCTACGTACATAATTATTACAAACTAATAAAAATAGGTTTGAATTAAACACTTGGTTTTGTTAGAAATGTATCAATCTCAAATCTTGATGAATCACTTAGGATACAAAAATATATCTTTAGCATTTTTTTCACTTCAATTTTTGTAAGAAAAATTTAAATGATTAAGTAACTTTTACTTTTGTAAACTATAAATTAAAATTACTTATGTACTCCCATAGTTATTTTTAAATCTATCATTTAAAAATATACTTTATTAAATTTTGCGTACACATAAAAAGAAAATTCTATATACACATGTTACCTTCCTAATTTAGTGACATGTACATTAAACAGGTTGGATGCAAAGTAACTTATCATGTGTAATATAAATCAATTCTTAAGTAGGTATTATATTTTTGTTTTAAGTTAAATATTACAAAATTGTTGTGTGAGTATGTATTACATTTTTTGTTTTAAGTAAGTATTATATTTTTTATACTATTTACCTAAGTATTTAATTGTAAATAATCTATTCAAATATGATGTATAATACTAAAATTCAAATATGTCATAAAAAACTAAATTTCTTATAATATAATATAATAGAGAGATGCATTTGTTGATCAACACCTGCTTCTAAATCTCTTGAGAAATCTAATATCTTATGAGAAATTGAAAAAATTAATTTATCATTATAACATGGTATAAACCTTTAAATTACCATAGTGTCCCTCAAAATCTCTTGAAAAATTGTCAACTTACTTTGTAGATTGATATATAGTATAATTAGTTAAGTTTTATTAAAAGAAGACTAATTTAGATAGTCAGACGTAGAAATTATATAGAAACTTGAAAATATATAATTACTATACGTAGTTGAAAAACACAAAGATTTAGATTAATCTCTTTTTTACAAGAAAATTCTCAGGCACACTCTAATTTTAAACTTTAATTTTACACTTATATAATCATTAGAAGTCTTGAATTCTAGCTATATATTGGAGTTAATTTCTTAAAACATTAATTAATTATAATATAAAGTAGAGTAGACCATAAATGGCATATTGAGTAATGTAAAGATATGATCTTTGGTCGATGCATGGAGGTAATCACATTGTTTATAAATATAGTAGGTTACATTTGATACCTCCTTCATAAACATGAAGTTTTAGGGATTTAATACATATAAAATTAATTTAGATTACATTTATCTCCAATATCAAATGAGTAAAGTTAACATCACACCGTAGAAGTAATGAATCAAAGGTCATCTAAAATATGTACTTGTGCATAAATGACTAAATCGTTAAACTTAAATTAAAATAATTAATTGTTAAATCTTTGTCAAAGTAGCTCATGTTTAACACGAGTTTATTAACTTATTATTGATTTGATATGAATATATTCTAAGCTAATAAAAAAGGACCGTAACAAATTAATACAGACAAAAAAAATTAATACTTATTTAACCTTGTTAGTTTAACTCTTTCCTCGTTATATATGACTAAAAAGTCTACTAGTAAAATTTTTATAATTAAAAGGTTTTAAGCTTTAAATTGGGGGTTCAACTCATTCAATTCATCTTATAAACTTTTTAAGCTTTTTCTTCTTTTTATTTAAATCAAGCTAGTTTTTAATTGCACCAGTTGAGAACGTCGTATACTTTATAACTAAATGAGTTATATAAAAAAAAGCTAAAGAATAAATACTTTTCCGTTTAAGATCAAGTTATAAACTATACTGATTCTGAAGAGGTCTAGCAGTGATTTTTCTTAACATCATATTAATTATTTTGAATATAAAGAGATTATTTCTTAAAAATGGTTGTAATGACTGCCATGACTATCACAATCATAGCATTCTGTAAATAAATCGTGATGCTACTACATCTGTTTCATCCAGAGCTCGTGATGTGGAGGACAACTATCACGTGCGGAAATGAAGTTTTCTTTGTTGATTTGCAACGGCTAAATGGTGCCAAGCGTAATAAATGATCTTATAAACTATTATATAAATACAATGTTTCATCTAAATATAGCACACTGTTTCTTATCTTATTCTTTTCAAAAACTATCTTCACATAAATCATCGCACGAATATGAATATGAATGAGACATCATCTTCTTCCTCTTAAAAATCAATGACCTTTAGATTCAATTTGTTTTATCATAATGGGAATGAATGTAATGGATTTGAAATCAAATTCTGTTGTATATTGCGTTTGGTAACATTATTTGGAAATAAATTAAATTCTTTGAAGTATTTATATTCCTTTAAGTTGTGTAATGTCATTCCAAACCTAACATGGATGGAATTAAAATCATTTTCATTTCTTTGCATTACGGTGAAACAAACTGGACCTCAAGGATATAAACAAACCCTACACACAGATATATATATATATATATATATACATGTAGGGGAGGGTTCATGCGAGAACCGTTGTTAGTGCGAGAACCACGAGAACCAATCTCAGCAATTCCTTGGATATGGGAAGTATCATGGATGGAGAGCGTGGAGGGATAGAGTGTGGCAGGGTGCATGTGAGGAATTCATGGGTGGGCAATGACATTGAATGAGGGGGAATTTGACGGCTTAAATTGAATCTCGCGGTTCTCGCGCTAACAACGGTTCTCGCATGAACTTTTGTCTATACATGTATATATGTGTGTGTGTGCACGAAAATTTGAAAAAAAAGTAAGAGTGAAAGAGTTGGAAGACTCTTCATAGGGGCGGACCCCAATATATTCCAGCGGTGGCACGTGCCACCGGTCAATTTTGTGAGCGTAGTGGAAATGTTTGACTTTTTTGAGCCAGTGCTACCAGTTAAATTGTTGGGTGCTACCAGTGATTTTTTTATGTCACAAAAACTCAATGAAAAATAAGTTTTTTTTTATAATAAAATGATAAACTATAGTTTAATATTTGATTTATACTTTTAAAATGCTCTAGTTTACTCTAAAAATAACAATTTAATTAATAAAGCTTCATATAAATTGTGTTTTGTTTTAGATTTTAGCCATAATATACCGGAAAAACAACTGGCACGTCATTAACCCGACATAATTAACCGGAAACCCGAACAACACCCTTAATCTTAATTGAATTTATTTTTGATGTTATATGGTGTCACCGGTCCCCAAAAATCCTGGGTCCGCTCCTGTCTCTTCAGAATAACAGCCGGAGCAGAGCGTAAGACGCAAACACATAGCTGATCATTTGTTACTGGTTGTGGATACTACAACGAAGCAGGCTGCGGATACTGGTTGCATAATTGGAGGTGAAGGGGCTAAGCTAAGCCTTTGGTGAAAAGAAAATAGTGTCATCAATGTAACAACCTTGCATTTGTGCTTGCAAATGCTAAGTGTGAATTTATGTATTTGGTTTTTGGGGTATAAAATCAAAATTGCTTAAAAAAATAAAAATAAAAATAAAAGGATACCAGTATATGTAGTAACACTTAATATTATTATATCTGACACCTAAGTCTTAAATAAATAATCATCACCTTCTCCTCCACCATCATCACCGACTTTCCCCAACCGCTCCACCTTGTTCTGCACCCCCTCCACCGTCTTAGCAACCTTCTCGAGAGCCTGATCCACCTGGTCCGTCCCAATGGGATCTTTTTTGGAGATGATCAACACCGGGCTGAAGACAATAACAGTGCCACCTGTTGTCACCACTTTGACGCTTTTGGTTAGTTTATCGATGAACTCTGACTGATGGTGGTTGTCAAAGACGGGCCTGGTCTGAACCATATCGAGCCATTTAAGTGTTTAATTTTTTTGATTGGCAAATGGGGACACTTCCCCGCCTCTCCAGTGTGAGTTCGAATTGCTTGGTGGCGGGTTTTCAACCACCCCTCGTTATTTGGCTTTAACCAAGTTTCGAACATCACGCCTTCACTCTATGAAGGAAACCCCTAAGGGAAAAACCCCCAACCCACTGCATGTAGCAGGATTTAAGTGTTTAATGAACCGATCAGGACGTGTGTAGCTTGTAGATATTAATAGAAAAGTATGGCAGAGTAATGACCACGTGGTTAAGAGAATTCGCATGAAACTCAAGGAAACGTACTAGTCTACTAGATACTAGATTGACATATAGAGAATGTGGTCAGAATTCATAATAGCGTTGGACAACAATGTTTTGTCAGTTGTCACTGTTACCTACTTCTTTTTATTACACCACATCGGATTTTATTTCATTTTTTTAACAAAATAAGTTTATTTTTTTCCCGCTTTGAACTAAATGATTTCCAGAAATTATGAGAAATGTCGTGAAACCTTGTCAAGTAATTCACTTTGTTATAAACTAACCTCTTGAAAGTTTATAATCAACGGACTAATACAATTAATACAGGCAAAGTTGAATTCTGCTCATTTCATTCGCCTTTGTACAAAGGTTTTCGTTTCTCAGCAAATGCCAACAGGCCTTCCAACCGATCATTTGTGTGCAGAGTTTGTTCATAGCAGTCTTCCTCCACACCCAATGCCGATGCCATGTTTACTTCCAGACCCTTGTCAATGGCTCGTTTTGCCATCCGGACAGCCACAGGACCCTGATTACATAAACCATAGAAGCCAATTCATCATGAGTAATGGGTCAAATGGAACCCCACTTTTAGGGGTCAAAATAGATTTGGTTGACTTGAACTGACCCTTTTATTTCTAATTCCTCCACTTGCTCTGTTTCTATTTCCATTACAATTAGAGGTGGTAAATAGGCCAGGTAACAAGGGCCAAAACAGGTCATTCTTTAGCACACATCAAAATGGCCCAGATTGGGTTTGATCTAACATACTTTTTGTTCAAAAAGATTGGACCATTCACCAATTTGAATGCAGTTAATTAGTTGCAACTATTTTTATTTTACCAAACTAAATGAAATTCGTATTAAAAAGTTCAAATTAGCATTTAAATTGGAAGTGATTAATGGGCGTAATTTTGCAACAATTATATATAATCATGATATTTATTATTGACCAATAAAATTTTTATATTATAGGATTCCGCGGGTACACTTATAGTGCACCAAAAAACGTTTTGGGTGACTTTCAACTTGTTACACATTGAAGATAATTTTAACATTATTAATGAAACATAAATATTATCCGAACGGACCAAATCATATGGGTGAAATATCACCCCTAGTTACAATCCTAATGTTAAACCTAATGGAAAAAATAGGCTATTTTCATTAGCACATGAGTTTCCCGTAGAGAAACCGCACATTATTAAGTACCTTTTGATTTATATCACGAGCAACTTCAAGTGCCTTTGAATAAGCATCACCAGCAGGGACGCAGTAGTTGATAAGACCTACAAGAGAATTTCTAGCAGTCTTAAAAAAGTAATTGATACAGACAAAGAACAAAGTGGTTAGAATGAAAATACCAATTGACAATGCATCTTTGGCACTGATCTTTCGGCCAGTGAAAATAAGTTCTTTGGCGATTGATTTTCCAACCAACCTAGGAAGGCGTTGTGTTCCTCCTGCCCTGTAGATAGTAACGGATCAATATGATAACTAGTTTTAGGCAAATTATTCTTCTTATTTGATGTAATCTCAACTTAACAAGCCATGCCTTGTGAATTCTCTTTTGTATTGAAGTGACAACATATACAAAGATATCGAGCCTTAAACCAACACTTCAAGCAAAATAAGATAATCTGAATGCCATTTGGATATTTATGCATAGAAACTAGAGGCGGAAATTAGATGAGTTGGGGGAACATGCAAACGAGTCATTTTTAGTACAGGTCAAGGGGATTGAATTGACCACTTTACCTGCAAACACTTTTTGTTCAATTTTTAATTTTCTAATAAAAGATCAACGTCTTTAACTTTTATTTATAAAAACAATATTATTACAGCAACAATCTAAATCTTTAAATAAAATGACGTAAGAGCGCGTATGCATACAAACATTCAGTAGTATCCTCCCTCAGTAGGAAGTCAAAGTGATAAACTGTCCATGATATAAGAATCCAATAGTTGAATTACATTAATATTTTAGAATTTGCCGATTTGCTAAGTCTAGGTGATGCATTAAGTGAGAGCCATACCCTGGTATTACAGCAAGCCCTGTTTCTGGCAAGGCCAGCTTGGCATCTTCTCCTGAAAAGACAACAAATTTTTTTTTAACTGTAATCATCACACAGTGCGGTTAAGGAAGTTGAGATACCATAGTATACATAATTACACATGTAACTAGTATTACCACATATTCGGAGATCACAAGATAAAGCCATTTCCAGTCCCCCACCCAATGCTGCACCTTCAATGACAGCAATAGTTGGAATTTGAAGTGCCTGAATATGGAATATTCATTTCATTCCTAATTTGTTAACTAAATAAAGAACTAAAACTTTTAAATAACATTTAACAAAGAAGCCTATTGAAGGTTAATGAGACGCACCTCTAAGAATGAAAATGTCGACCTCAGTGAGTTAACAGTAGCTCGAACCTCAGATACATTCATGGTCCGTCTTTCCTACCAATCCAGTTTACAACAAAGACACTGTTAAATAGCTATTGCAGAGGCACAGTCCCTAGAGATAGATTATCATCAGAAGCTGATATCTTTTTTTTGGAACTGCAATGAACTTGCAATAGAGAACTTCAAAATAAATCATTTGAGAAATTCACTGAGATACATTGTGATAATATTTGTTTCTCATTTCTCTTTTGTTTTAGGTTTGACCATCCCAATACCAATTTCCCAAGTCAAACCTTTTTGTCTTAATTTATAAGTACAAGTGCAAGACAGCATGATTGTATGATACAAGTAATGGCAGCTCAACTGACCATGGAGGGATGGTCATAGAGTAGCACCATAGGATGTTTAACGATGCTTTTAGTACCAACAAAATGAGAAGTATATTAACCCGAATATGCAATTAAAGAATTAAAATCCAATATTGTATCAATTATAGAGAGATCAAGCATACATGGGTATGGAGATTTGGCTTATTGATTAAATGACTTATAGAGATCCATGCCTAATGGGTACACCAAAAGGAATCACATGCGGTGTGCAATTATTAGCCATGCGAGAAGCAGTTTAAAAGTAAAGAAAATCCTAAAATATATGTTAATGCGATTGAATATATGGCTATATGCATACTCGCCTAGTAGCGGTGTGAAAACATATGCAGCTGGACAAGTCTCCTTACCACTAGTAATATACCATGGTGATGTTCTTTTGGTGATATGATGGTCAATAGCACTAGGCAATATGTTTCCGCAACGGACAAAGTTTGGAAATTGCCATGAATTCCAACGGTCTAGATTTGGGCTTTTGATAACATTGTAAAGATGTGACAAGCATGTCCAAAGAGGAGTTAGGGATGGAATCTTTTGTTGCTTGAGATCAAAATTACAATAAGCCAATAAGGATTGAGGAATCAGCAACAATTA
This sequence comes from Pulicaria dysenterica, assembly GCA_947179395.2. Taxonomy (NCBI): domain Eukaryota; kingdom Viridiplantae; phylum Streptophyta; class Magnoliopsida; order Asterales; family Asteraceae; genus Pulicaria; species Pulicaria dysenterica. The sequence continues at coordinate 54,320,485 of OX359296.1, forward strand.
TCATCATAAGAAAAGGGCAAGGCGTACGAAATAGTAACAAGCTTTAGGACTGTCACAAAATAAGTCTACCATAAGTGAATATGTGGAAGTGGATGTGAGGTCACAAGATAAGCACAAGATCTGAAAATACAATATGAGAGAATGCTGGAGAAGTAGTTGTTGATGAATAGCTAAGGCCATGTTACTTATAATGGTATCATTAATAGAAGGTTCTTTTTAAGTTTGTTTCCTCAACTGAGCCATAGTAGCACTGCAGCAGGTGATGCATCTTGGTAAGATGTATCATCAAGCCGCTGCTACTTTTCTAAATATCCCAAAGGTTCTTTTCAGCCTATCACTTCTTTTTACAAGGTTCAAACATGAATTAATCCACGTATTATAATCACAGATATGTCAATTGCTTCACCTATTTTAACGAGTATTCATAAATTCAGAAGTTAAATCAAGGTCGAAACTCTACCTTCAAATCAGCACCTGCACAGAACACTTTAGAGACTGAGCTGCATATCATCAATACATTTGCAGCTGAGTCTGTGCTTATCGCTTCAAAGCTATTCAGCAATCCCCTCAGCATCTCCTTCCCAAGCGCATTCTTCGCCTCAGGTCTATCCATGTTAATTTCAATAATTCCTAATAAAGAAACAGTTATAACAAGTATGTCAGTTTGTATCCAAACTTTCATACAAACAAAGAACAAGGAAATAGGACTGCCAGGAACCACCACCGGTCAAAATTAGATACAATTCTAGCCCTAAAAATCTGGGATCATCATCGCCACTAATTTTTCGGTCAAATCTTGTTGCTGTTGTTTTCCAACGTAGTAGTGGAAAAAGTAGCAGATATTGATAAGAAGCATATGATGGCGAGAGTTACCGGAATCGGCATCGGAATGTCTATGAATTTTGACAGATTCAGAAGCGGACTGAAGGAGGAGAGTACGGATACTCTGGAATTGAAATCGTGAAGGAGATAAGTGGGGCTTTGAATCATGTAGAGCTTGATTGCAAAATCGTTTGCCAAGGTTGGAAAAAACAATCATATTTGGTTTAGATCTGCATGCGCAAGAATGATCACAGAGATTATTTGCAGCGGAAAAGTTACGGGTTAAAAAAAACAAATTCTAAACAACAATCTCTAAAATTTGAAAATAAAAAACCATAGTTAAACATACAATATTATGAGATACAAAACCAACATTTTGTTACGAAACAATAGTCATACTTAAAATCTTAAACTAGTAACACAATCAAACATACAACCTAAATATCTTGCTTAAATTCTTAAACTACTAAGAGGAAGAGGGGGAGGGGGGAGATAACAGAGAGTTATACAAATAAAGAGTAATGATTTATAAACTATTCAACCATATTCTTCTTTTTTATAACCTTTTTACCTATGAAGTAGTCTAATTTATCATACATACTAATTCTCTACCACAAAAAACACTGTAAAATGATTCTGAGAAACAACCCAAATTTATCCATCACTATGAATCAGAAGCAACTTAAATGAAAAATCAAAAATCAATTTGCATTTGGTGAATCACAAAGGATCAAATTAGAAAACTAAAGCTTACAAAAAAAGAAGAAGAATGTGAAAAAAAACAGATTGAAGCTTGCATTGAATATTTGAATGTATACAAAAAAGAAGAATAATATGGAAGAAAAACATATTCAAGCTTACGATTGAATGCAAAAAAACAGATTCAAGAAGAAGTCCTGATGTCTAATTTGTGCATCTGAAATGATAAAAAAAGAAAGAAAAGAAGTGGTCGTGACTTACTTGCCGTCGTTGTAGTCGTCCTTGCCGTTGCCAGTGCCGTCACCGTGGGATTCGCCCGCAGGACGAGAACTTTAGCCGTTTAGGAGAAGGTTGGGTCGGTCGTTGTTGTCACTGCCCTCGTTTAGCTCGCCGTCGCTCGGAATGCTGGCCGTCACCATCTAAATCGCCAGCAGATGAGAAGGGTGGACTAGTGGAGTTTCGCGAGCCGCGACTGTAGATTTATAGGAAAAGAATAAGAAAGAGAAAATAGAAAAGAGGATGAATTCAGCTTAATTAACCATAGTTATTTTTATTTGGGTACAAGAAGGGTGTGGTGTTCCTTGTCTTACCTGCTGACCACATAGGACCGGCTACTCACATGTGCTTGACCATAACACATGCTTTTAGAGCATTGTTAACCCTCACACTCAATTACATTCACCACACTGTTTTGCCAGTTTTTCACTTACATCACTTATTTTCCCACCACACACACTCCCAACGTAATGCATACTACTCCCAACTACCCACCATATTTTGATGTAATGGGAGACAGTTTCACCACATTGTGGTGTCTTCACTCCCTCCTACCCCTTGTCCATTGTTAATACTCCACCAGCTTATGAGATTCTTTTTACGGTGTAGTGGTGGTAGCTCCGATCCTAAACGATGTCGAGGATGGGCTTGCGTGGAAAGGAAGAAGGATGGGGATATGGTGGAGAAGATGGTGTGCATGGCTTAAGATTAGATGTTGTAACACCACTTTTCTAAAATAGCTTTTAAAACTCTATTACTACCTAATTAGAACTTTAAAACCTCAGAGTTTGCGTAAAACAAGTTTAAATCCTTTTAGTGCTAATAGTTACACAACAGTAGTGTTAAAAGTACTCTTATTCAAAAGTTTGGCGCTATCCGACTCTGCAGAGCACTGGGGCCTTATCCTCACTGGAAACTGGTTCACCTGCATTCACAGCATACTGAAACATAAGTTTTCGCTTAGTGAGCATACTAACTGAACAGATAAACACATAAAGCGAGTAACTCTTCTGGGGATGTCTCACATCCAAGCTGAACACCTGCAAAACTGTTCAAACTATTAACTGGTCCAGGGTATGATCACACCTCGCGCGTGATCAAATCCCTGACACTCTGTTTGGGTATAAGGATCTCAATATACCCTTATCTCTGTACTAAATAATATATTTGAGTGTTATTATACCTTGAAACGATAGTCTTAACTCATTACATAATCATATCACAACACGGATATCATACTGTTCACCTTGTGCATATATGTATACTGATTATACTAAATACTACAACATAGTGCTACTGAATCTCACATAATCAATCACATATCAAGCATACAATTGATATACTAGTCACTTAATGCATATACATATGTTAATATGATTAAAGGTAAGTACACTCACCTTAGCAGCAATTAAACGGCTATTCTCTATCATCGAAACGTCAACTCTTATTGCCTACAAGCAATAAACAATACTACTGAAACATCTGTACTCAACTCACGAAAGACACTGATCAAATAACTAAACTGAAATCTAAAAGGCTGCTTGCGATCGCAAGCAAAACCTATGCGACCGCAAGGTCCTTAACCAACATCCTTACGGTTGCAAGTAAAGTCCACTGCGACCGCAAGAGACCCAAACCTTCAAATCTCTAAAACACTGCCTTACGGTCGCAAGTAATCTTACTTACGGCCGCAAGGGACAAAATACCCAAAACACCAAACCACTGCTTGCGATCGCAAGGGATAACCCTTGCGGTCGCAAGGACAGTCAGCACTGCAGGTTCTGCTATGATCGAAAACAGCAACCGAAAATTATCTTTTTGCATACTAAAACCAACTAAACTCAGATTCATGTATACAAATGAGTTCTATGCCATTACTACTAACTTTCTTGCAATAACCAAACTACAAAACCATACAAAACACCTTAACCCAAGCTATGGACATGGATTCAACTTATGAATCCATTTCTTGACCTAAAACTCAATTAAACTCATCAAGAACACATACCTCTTGTTATGGATTCACTAGGAAATCAATTTCAGATGATGAGTTTCACTTCTTGAATTGAATGAAGCCACAAGATCAGAGAGTGTGTGTATGTCGTATGTGTGCTTGTGTGTTTACTGAGAATTTGACTATCATGGTCAAATAAGAAGACATCTATATGTAATACTTTCAGAATTAACATATTTGGCCCCTGGACTTATAAGTTTATCATGTTGTCAGCTTTAGTCCCTCAACTATACACAAACACCTAAAGGCAACTTGCTAACCCATTTAACACTTAACACATCACTTGATATAAACTCATATCTAGGAACTTACGAACTTTAGGGCGTTACAGATGTCTCTCTTTCTTTATTCTTAGTTAGGTTCCAAAAGCACAACCCGACCTTCCATCACTGGTCCATCCTACAATGTATGGCCTTCGGCAGCCCCTTTACACCAATCGACCCTATTTAACTCCTCTACTCTATTTAAAACTATCACGTTCAATCTCTCACATGCACACACATATTTCTGATTAGAATGATGGAAGAAAATATAAAGGGGTAAAATGACTACTATATTCTAGGTTGAAAGATGATAAAAAGATGATAATAAGGGTTTGATATGACACTAATGTAACAAAAAAGACAGAAGAAATGTAAGTTGACCACGCCCCATCTATAGCCTATCAATGACAATTGTCTCATTATCGAGTTTACGGCTTAGTGGATCGATGACACATGACTAGAAGACAATTTGTTTATTTATATTCATATCAAGATGCCCGACACTGACTCACATCTATAATACATGTCTATACAATATATTTTAAAAAGGCAACAACCAGTGGCGAATCTAGGATAGAAAACAACGTGGTTCCCTATTAAGTTAAGCCGTTAAAAATAAAAAAAGTCAACTATATGAGTGTCTGGTCGGGTTATAAAACTAACATATACTCGATATTCGATAATTATATTATAGTTTTTACAATTGTACCTTACGAGGTCTTATGCCTTGAAATATTTGCATAATTGTTTCATTACTAATACTTTCTAAGATAACTCTTTCAATATATGACACTAAATAATCACTCAAAAACTTATCACCCATTTTGTTGCGTGTATCGGTCTTTAACAACTTCATTGCTGAAAATGCACGTTCAACACTTGATGTTGCAACGGGTAAGACCAATGCAAGTTTCATGAGAAGATACACTTTCGGAAAGATTATATGCTTCTTTACTTCAACCATTTTTTTGGCAAGATCTCCAATGCTCTTCAACTGATTAAATCGTTCATCTTCTCGCACATCCTTAATATAATTCTGAAGTTCCAATTCAAGAACTTGAAGATCATATTCTCTTGGAAACTCTTCTGGATAAAATGTAGCCATCTTCTTTAATTTATCCAAATCAAATTCTTTGAAAGATTCACTCGGGCACAAACAAGCAATACAAAGAAGTAAAGTCATGTTGAGTTCATTAAAGCGATGATTAAGCTCTTGAAGTTGCATATCAATCACAGCGTAAAATATATCTACTTGATAGTGGTGCAAGTTGTTAACCTGTAAAGAAAATGACTCTTTTATATACTCATGACAAAATAGATTAAATAATTTACCTTGGTATGAATTCAATTTACTAACCTGTGAACTTCTTCGACGACTTATTCCATTATAATATGCATCTTCCATATCCACGATTTGAGCATCGTTTTTATCACAAAACAAAGTAACATGCTCTAAAAGTGGTTCCCATCCTACATCTCTAATTTCTTGAAGCCTTTTTTTGGAGCTGCTTACTTGATTCATAGCATTTACAATATCCTGGTCTTTTCTTTGTAATACTTTATTCAAATGATCTGTGACTCCCAAGATATCAACCATCAAGTGTAAACAAAACACGAAATCAAATGATTTTAATGACTTTAAGATGCGAAGTGCTTCCGACTTACGATCACGATCATTATTATCATCACCAAGGTCTTCAAGTACCTCGCAAATTGAAGGATATATGGTCTTGATATTTAATAAAGATGCAAAATGAGAACCCCATCGAGTATCACATGGTTTTTTGATACCAACTTCTTGGTTCAAACCAGTTCCACTTTCAATGTCACCTGAAAGTGAACATATAAGAAGTTAATTAACATTAAACAACTAAATAATCGTTTATAAAATCAAACTATCAGTTTAATATAAAGCAAACCTTCTGCCAATGCTGCCACAACCCTAGTTGCTTGTTTTTTTCTTAAATTATCTCGTCGCTTGTAAGAAGACCCAATAATGTTTAAGAGTCGAGAAACCACATCAAAGAAATCATTAATCTTTGTGTGATTCTTTGCAACAAACACCAAGGCTAACTGTAACTGGTGAGCAAAACAATGAACAAAGTATGCAGATTTTGTTTCATTCATTATCAAAGTCTTCAATCCGTTGAATGCACCACTCATGTTACTCGCACCGTCATAACCTTGTCCTCTTATCCTAGTAGGACTCAGTCCCCACGTTGACAACATGTCATAAATGGTAGTCTTTAGTGACAAAGCTGAAGTGTCATTAACATTTCTAAGGCCGATAAACCTTTCTACAACTTCACCTTTTCTATTAACAAAGCGCAAAACCAATGCCATTTGTTCTTTACAAGATACATCTCGTGACTCGTCAACTAAAATTGAAAAAAAATCATTTCCAAGATCATCCATAATAACTTTTATAATTGCTTTTGAACAAGCATGCACAACATCTTTTTGTATATCACCACATTTCATTTGCGCATTCTTTGGAGCATTCTTTAACACAACACGATCTACGACATCACATCGATCGGCATACCATTGTAATAGTTCGAGAAAGTTACCTTTATTATGGGAGTCCTCCTTCTCATTATGACCACGAAATGCTAATCCTTGACGTAGTAGGAATCTAACACAATCAATTGAAGCATTTAAACGAATACGATAATCATTTTCTTGTGAAGTAGTTTGTTTCTCAAAAGCAGACGTGATGGATTGTCGTTGGTTCATCAAATTTTGACACTTTTGGACAGCAATATTGTGTGGATTTCCTGCTTTATGAAGATCTAATCCTCCTTTCCTATTCCAAGCTTTGAATCCAGATTTTACAAAATGATCCGATCCACCTTGGTTTGGTATATTGGATTTAAATAGATAACAACATAAGCAGAATGCGGCGTCCTCTTTTATACTATACTCTAACCAATATTTATTATCATTAAACCAAGATGGATTAAATCTTCGAGGCTTACCTCCGAAATCACGCTGTGGAAAAGTATGGTTTTGAGGTTGGCAAGGCCCTTTTTGTAAGTATGCTCTTCTAATTTCATCTCGTTGATTTACATGATAAAATTCCATACTTGGTCGTTCTGCCGGATCAACTGGTAGTAAATTTAAATCAACTTTCATATACTTTTGTTGCTCATTATCTTCACCCTCTTTCTCCTTTGTTGTTCTAGAATCATTTCCACATGAACTAGATTCTTCATTCTTTTTAAAAAACTTGAATAACGACATTACATCAAAAATCTAAAACAAATAACAACAATTAAAATCTTAATAAACACACATACTAGTTAAGTTATTTACATCCAAATTTAAGTGTGTGTATATATATATATATATATATATATATATATATATATTAATACTAAAAAACAAAGACCAAATATTTACACTACAAAGAGTCAATGACGTCTTATAGTTTTTCAATGGATAGCTTCAAGTTGTAATATTATATATTATTTAATTTATTAAGTGAACAGCTTTATAGGCCATAGCTTATCTAAAATATAGTTATGGTCTTATGGAGGACAGAGGGCTAGAGATAAGACACTAGTCTATGCAGTGAGCCAGTGACAACTCATAAAATCATAAAAATACAAAACCAAACTCCTTTTCATTTTCTTTTATAAACCATATTTGTTTACCACTTTACCTACAATCCCTATATACATATACAAGTTCTGTCGAGAGTTCTTATTCTTCTTCATAACTCCATTCAAACTTCTAAAAGAAAAAAAATACACAACACTACAGTCTACAGACTACAGCAGTATAAAAGTTAAGAGAAAGATTTGTATGAACCTGAAGAGTGAAGAGAAGACTGCCAAATCGAAGAAAGTAGATGGGGGAGACCGGAGACGCGAGACGACGGGAGAGCTGGACTGCCCTGCCGGACTGCCGGAGACGGGAGACAGGATTTTCGAGCGGGATGATGGTCGACGGAAAGGAAAGACGATAGCCGACGGAAACGAGAAACAAATCAAACAATGGCGAGTAGGTTTTTACCCTAATTTTTTAACTATTAGTTTAAGTTTTAGACTTTTTAGTTGGATTGGGTTATTGACTTATTGGGTTTTTTTTAGTTCTCTTATTTTGCTAAGAGATAAACTTAGACTTATTGTGTTTTATATGTATTTTATTTTATCAAATACTGAAAGGTAGGTCCTTTAAATTTTTTTAGGTAGGTCATAATTTTTTTTCTATATAACTTCTAAAAAAAAATTTAAAATTAGGTAGGTCCCGGGACCTACCTACACTCAACATAGATTCGCCCCTGGCAACAACTTATATCTTTATGTGTTTTTTTTCTTACCAAATATGGCTTTAAAAGAGAAATTATTTTTCTACATATGAGAAATCAAGAAGCGTCAGCATTGATAGGCTAATCATACCCCTAAATGAAAATATGGTAACCAAATATCAAATATTTCTTTTTTCTCTTCGAGTATATCAATCTGCATGCCTTAACAAGCATTGTGTTATATTACACTTTTATTAAGTTGCTATATATATTTTCTTACTAACCATTTCTTTTTATCTAACTTCCTCAAACAACAAAGACTCATACTCTACGGCCATTGTCAAACTACCATACTTCACTTTTCTTTATCCCAACAAACAATTATAATTGACTTTGTTCATGCCAAAGGGGTATAAAGGGAGGGCTTATAAGCCTATGAACCAAAATCCAAGCAAGAAAGGGACTAGCAAAAGAGGATCATCAATTAGAAACCTGAAACTTGATCACATATTAAGGAAAAATGGAGGAATGGCTTCATCAAAATTACAAAGAATCACCACACGTAGAAGCAAGTGGCGCCTTGAGACCAACAAAACGCCAAGAAGCGCCACTATTCTATCTTGGCTCATCGATTTGAAAGTCGTCTCTGAAAATGCAATTGTGTACTACACTGGTTTAACCAATACTCAAGCTGGTTTCAAAAAAGGGACACTAGAAAGAAATGGGATTTTATGTGCTTGTTGTCAAAACATGTTCACCATCTCGGATTTCCAAATGCACGCGGGAGGTAAAGTTTCTGATGACCCGTATGATGCAATTGGAGTTGATGGAATCCGAGGTGATGGTAGCATTACTCCCCTTTCACAATGCATTCGGTCGGCTTTACAAAATCAAGATGAACCGGAACACCATTCGATCAAACATACTGTCACAGAAGAGCTTGATGATGATATTTACGATGACGCGTGTATTTTATGTGCCGATGGGGGGGATTTGATTTGTTGTGAACAATGTAATTCAACATTTCATGTGAAATGCTTAGGAATGAAGGTAAACAATTAAACTGAATTCATTTTGATTTTCATCTATATATGTGAGGAAATCATGTTAATTTAAAAATAACATTTGTAATGCTTTAATTATGTTATTGCAGGTGGTGCGTGATGAGCCATATTATTGTGCTTATTGTGCTTGTAAATTATGTAGGATGCCTATTACCAAAAGGGATTCTTCTAGTCTCACTTGCTCTTTATGTGCAAAACAATGTATGCACCTTAACGATCGAATTTCATTTATTATTATATATATTTCTACTATTTTATGTATATGTTTATTGACAAATGAGAATGAACTTTTTCCGTGAGTACAGACCATGTAAAGTGCTCAAATGAGACGTTAACGATTGACATCAATCGTTATCCGAGAGCATTTTGTAAGAAAAGTTGTCGAAAGATACATGAAAAGTTGGAAAGCAAAATTGGGGTGAAACGGGAGCTTGAAGACGGGTTATCATGGACTTTGGTGCATAGATTTGATGAAGAATACGGTTCTTACGAGGTTCAGGCATCCAAAAGACTTGAGTGCTACAGTAAGCTTGCGGTTGCATATATGATATTGACCACTTCTTTCGAGCCTATAAAAGATAGACACACAAGAATCAACATGATTCGAAACGTGGTATATAATTGTGGGTGAGTGGTGATTAAAAAAATTCAAGTTTTTGTAAATTGTAAGGAAATTTCTATGCTTGATTGATCATATATAACTTTTGGTAAAGATTTATGTAGGTCGCATTACCAAAGGATTAATTTCAGTGGCTTTTTTACTGGCATACTTGAAAAGGATGATGAAATTATTTCAGTGGCATCAATCAGGTATAATTCAAATTTCAAAGAAAGTTCTTTATTTTTTTTTCTTTTTTTATGGAAAATACTCACACCTACGTACACCCTCTTAGACTCTAGTCTTGAAATGTTTTGATCTTTGTTTAGGGTTCATGGGAGTAATGTAGCAGAGATACCATTTATAGCAACCGCTGAACCACATAGAAACAAGGGAATGTGTGGCAACTTGTTGAAAAGGATTGAATCCGTAAGTTTTGGTTTAAAGATCACAATATGCATGATCTATCCTTAGTTTCTTTGAGGTTATTTCTAAATGTGATGATCATGGTGAAGTTATGATCAGTCTCTGATACAAATTTGTAGGATCTTCAAGATTTTGGAGTTAGGAGTATAGTTATTCCTTCATCAACTGAAACGATTAGGGTTTGGAAGGAGAAATATGGTTTTAATCTTCTCAAGAAGGATATGGAAAAAGACATCATGAAGTTAAACACGCTTATGTTTCATGATTGTTTAAGAATGCAGAAGATAGTACCAGGTTAACTATATATCTTTACACATGCCTATATGTATGTATGTAATATGTATGACAATTAATTAATCGTTTTCTCCTTGCAGAAAGAATCGATTTAAACGAGGAACCACCTCACGAGTGTTAGAAAAGTGATAGGAAGATATTAAGTTGACATTCAAGGTTCAAGATGTAAGCATATTATACTATATAACATTTGTTAAGACAAATGAACAGTAACCTTTTACATTTAGTATTTGTATTTGATTTGTGAAAACTAAAATTAATATTTTCTTTGTTGAGTTGGTTTATCCTTTGTTCTTTGAGCAAATCACCCCAAGTTCCATTCTTTTTTAATTTTCCTTTTTGGTCCGGCCTCTACTCCCCCAGCTTCTTTATTGTTTTCCTCCTTCAATTCTCGCATGTGTCCAAGTAATCAAATCCTTTATATTGCATTTATCATAAAAGGTGATTCCTTCAATATTATTTTTTATTTAATAATCAACGTAACGACGATTAATTGGATTTAATGTCTTTATTGTAATTCAGCTTCTAAGTACGTTCTCATGTGTTCTAATTCCACACATAATCGCATGAATCTGAAACGTAAGGCTTTGATAGTTGACATGAACACTTCTATATTCACATATTCAAGAACTTTTTAGCATGATAGAAGTGTTTAGATCGTTTTTCGTGATTCTTAAGTGTTGTAGCTTCATTTGAAGGATATTTGCTTCTTCCTTTGTGCAAGCATTTACTTAAAGGTAGGTTTTGGTGAGTCTATTTCATGTTGGATTAACTCATTATAATTAAATTTTCAAAGCTTTTACATAGTACATTTTCGCTCACCAGCTGTTCGATGAAATGTCAACGTAATTAATCCGAGTTTTTAGCCAAACACCTTATCGGTCCTAATGAGGTTTTGCTCGCATATTTCATTTGGTTGGATTTAGATCATCAGCATAAGCTAAGGCGTTGCAAAGCTAAAGCACTTTTTTGTTGACATAATATTAAACCTCCTTTGTTTAGCTAAAAATTGTTGTTATGACTATACTACTAGGACTTGGGGAATAACTTATGTTTTGTTTCAACGTTTAATCTGTAACATATGTCGATTAATTAGCTTCAGTTTTCAACGTTGACATCTCAATTTACACTCTAATTTTGATTTTGCACCCGTGCACATAGTATAAAATCCCGCAGCTACGCGCAGGTGTTGCCGCCTCGTTTTAACTTACGAAACAATTAATGTGTATGTCGTTCATCTATATTTAAATAAGATATTTTTATAGGAGTAATTAAGATATATGATCTTACTTATTCTATAAGAATTTTCACTGCCTGTTATTTATGTTTTATTTCTAGGTATCATGACAACTTAGGAATCAGCTTATTATCAGCCCCAGCTATTTACAAATTGCAGTTATGTTTCACTTAGGATTCAAGTGTTGTTTTTTTACTTGATTAACAGTAAGAGTAAAAGTGGTAATCTATTTAATTGGGTAGATAGGTGTATTAATCATATTGTAGATGTATTGTGATTACTATCGTATATTTGTATGTTTGGTGTACTTTGCTAGCATTATGCTTGTGTAGTGACAATAATACCGAAGCTCGGTTCTAGACTTCTAGTTCTTCTTATAAGAACATGTAAAACGAGAAATATTGTAGTAGAGTTTTTACAGTTAGTTTTGGTGATGTTAATTTTAATTTATATAAAGCTAAATATATGCATATATATACATATAGTTTTATTTAACGGGGAGTATTAATTTATTATAAGTTCACAAAAAGTGATATTATTAAAGAATAAAGGGCTATATATACATATGCTTAAAATGCCTTCATTTGAGAAAAAGCGGGTACAATTTCACACGTAAATTTTAACGCAAAACTAATTAAGTTGTTTTTTCAACTCTTAAGAATTTGGTATAGAAATTAATGTGTATGGGTTATAATTAAGGGTTAAAGCCATAAAATAACGGTCTACTTTCCCCATTTTACCATTGTGGCACGTCATGTTTTTTTTACACATTTGTCCAGTCAACTTATTAATAACGTGTCAATGTGCCAAAAAACGACCTGCAACTTTTTCAGCCGGTTTCTCATCGTTTTCGCTAATTTTTTGATCGTTTTCGCTAATTCTTTTTGCATAACCTTGTAAATAATCATTTTACCTTTCAAAGGACACCAAATTCATGAATTTTCATCAAGTGTAGGCCAAGAATTTGCTAATTAAAGTCGGTTATGGCCATCTTAGTGTTTTTTAAAGAATTGATTCACTTTAAACTCGTTTTTGGCCATTTTTTTGTACTACTTAAAAAAAAACTTGATTTCCTTTCCATAGGATCAAGAATCATAAATTTTCATGATGTATAAATGGATAATTTCGAGATTAAAGTGTTGGAATGTTGTTTGAATTTAGTTCAAAAACAGAGCAAAAAAACTCATTTTTCGCTCGATTCTTACTCATTTTACATAATTCTTTTTACAAATTATTATAGATAATCTTTTTACCTTTCAAAAGACACCAAATTCATGAATTTTAATCAACTATAGGCCAAGAAATTGTTAAATAAAGTCGGGTATTACCCCTTAAGCACCCTTACGGTATTTTTGATGAATTGACATATTTTAAACTTGTTTTTATTCGCTTTTTTTGTACTACTTGATAGACAACTTGATAGACAATTGGGGAAAGGTGGCCTGCTATAGCAGGTCAAAATAAACAAAATGGGCACAATAACACGTTTTTTATAAGTTAGCTGGCCAAAAGTGTAAAAAACATGACGTACCACAATGGTAAAATGGGAAAAGTAGACCGTTATTTTATGGCTTTAACCCTATAATTAATCGCTTCAAAAGTAACCAAATTGAGATTTTTCATGCCATGTATATATATATATATGGAGCATTTTTTTGGCAGACTGATTACATAAGCACCCGCACTTTGAATACAAAACAAATAAATAAATAAAATAATAATAATAATTATTATTATAATAATAATAATAATAATAATAATAATAATAATAATAATAATAATAATAATAATAATAATAATAATGATAATAGTATTAATAATAATCATAATAATAGTCATAACAACATATATTGTTGATGAAAAAAATTATATTTAACTTATTTTTGGTTTCGGATGCAAAATTAGTATATTATACATTTACGAGTAAAAAACAAAATACAAAACAATTATATAATATATTATAAATATTAGGTTCGGTAACTAAATATGAATTGGTCGTAGTGGTAAGCAATTCTTTTGCTAAACGGGTGGTGTAGGTTTGAGTCCTGTCAAATACAAAATAGTGACTTTTTTGTGACACTTTGTCTTTAATTATAACCTTTGTATTAATTTTAACCCTTTTAGCCTTTTTTAATTTACAATTTTCTAAAAATATGGATATTTATTTTTAACCTTTTTAACTTCTTTTTAACCTTTGTATTCTTTTTTTACCCTTATTTAACTTTTGTTTTCTTAAAGCATCATGTCTATCTTTTTTTTAATTTCTTTACTTATGTAACCAATATTTAATGTAAAGGGTTTTAAGGTCAAAAAGTATTTATCTATTTCGATTAAACTGTACAAGTTTTCAATATTTTAACTTTAAACATTATGTTTATTTTGTTGAGCCCCTCTCAAGATGTTGTGTGTTCAATCCCGTTATGGACAATGAATACATGAAGTAGATTTAAGAGTAAACTTAATGGGGTGTGTGTGTGTGTGTGTTTGCTATTCAAAAAAAAGTTGTGAAATAGGCTTTTTATTGTTTAAAATATTTTATATAGTTTTAAGATACATGAAAGCGAAATTACTTTTAAAAAATTCAGGCGACTCAATTGTTTTAAGTTTAAAATTTAAATTTAATCTACCATTTTTGCGTAAGTGGTTTAAAATCTTTTTTTTTTGTTTAGTAAATAATAGTAGAGTATTAATCTAATCAAATTAGATTAATAAGTAAGTACTCCCCAATACGAAGTGTGAGTACGCTAACCACTAGTTTAGAACATTTCAGAGTTTTTATTAGAAAGAAAATACATCATTTAATATATATATATATGTCTTTGAATATGAATGTTTGTATGTTGTTCCTCATTTTTTTTATTCCCCCATCACAATATATAACAATGATCAAAGATAATGAACAGTGAAAGAGGGGAAATTGTACGGCTCAATTTGGTTCTCTCGATTCTCGCATTGAGAATGGTTCTCTGATATCGCGGTTTTTATATATATTTTTAATGCGACATTTAATTGTTTTTGGTAGAAAATATGGAAAATATGTTTTATATATGTTTAATATCTTTAAATATTATTTTCCAGGTTTATCGGATTTATGAAGATAAATATGAAGAAACTTGGATAAAAAACGAGATAGAGATCAAGAATTGAAAAAGTCAAAAATCTGGCCGATTTCAGCGTTAGCGCCGCTAAGTTTTCCGCGTTGCGGCGCTAAGTGGTGGTTCGCGGCGCGAAGTCCTCTGGGCAGCCCTATAAATTTCGTTTGTTCTCCATTCAGGATCGAGGCTACTATTCCGACTTTTCACCATCATCAACCTCTGGAAACTCCATAAAAACACCATGAAGCATATGGGAGCATAGCTTGGAGCATTGGGGCTTGGATTGAAGATAGAATCGAAGATCAAGTCCCGGAACATTCGGCTTTTACGGTTTTATTCATTCTAGTTCTTCATATTTCTTTGTTTGAATAATTTCCAGAGCTTTAGCATGGTTGTTCTAGGCTAGACTTCTGATTTTCCTCCCTAGAGGAGATGAACTTTGATTATGGTTGATTTAATTCATGGTTTTGATGCTTAATTCATGTTTGTTCTTAGTTTAGCCTAATCTATGTTTATCCATGCTTATGAATCTGTTTTGATTGCTTAGAATCTGATTTTTATGTTTTGAGAGGTCACTTGAATCATAAAGTTTGAATCTTGATTGTCTAGGACCAATAGATGATTAAGGAATAGTGATTGACCAAATCATATGTTTTGAGCAATTAAAGTTAGAATCTTTTGCACGTGATTTCCATATAATGAATTTTATATGTTAGTTTAATGTTTTGTTGACCATACAAGCATTAAGATTAGGGCTTAAATTGTTAATCGAATTAATTGGCTAATTATCCCTTTTAATCACGCTTTTGACCATAAAGGTTATTAATTGGTGTAATTAGACGGTTATAACCGGACCAAGGTTTTAACTATTATAAAAATCGATGCATGAATGTTTAAGTGTCATTAGCTTTTATTACTATGAATCTAATTGTCATGAGATAAGTGTAATCGAATCTGAGGAGGGAAAGCTCGCACTATTTTATCTGATTTCCAAGTTCCTTGCTCATTCGCTCTCTTGTTTCTTTGGTTGTTATAGGTGATTTCTAGGGTTGTTAGTGGTGTTAGTTGGTTGATAGCTCACTTATTCAATATTCCCCCCTTTATTTTATTGCAAGTAGTTTAATCTAGTTTAATATTTAAATTAATATAATTTTATCAAATCATACCTGTTCCCCTTGAGTTCGACACCCGTACTTATTTTCTATACTATAATACGATTAGGTCCTATTGCCTATTTGTGTTTTAGTCGTACTAAATAATAACGGATTTTATAAATAAAAAACTGGTACGTTTCAAGCACATCATTCTCGCATGAACTTTTTCATATATATATATATATATATATATATATATATATATATATATATATATATATATATCTGTGTGTGTGTGTGTGTGTGTGTGTGTGTGTGTGTGTGTGTGTGTGTGTTCATTTAATAATTGTTATTATTGTGAGAACACTCGGAACTAATTTTAACTATTAATTAAAATAAATCAATAACTAGTAAAGTTAATGACTCATTAATTACTCACTGACCAAGTTACCGTATTAATCATGGTTTTCAGAACCAGACTGGACCGGCCGGTTCAACCGGTTGAATCGGGAACCGACATCGAAATTGGTTCAAAAGAACTGGTCAAACCTCTAGGTATTGGACCGGTGCGACCTGTTGAACCGGGAGGTTGAACCGCTAAACCAGACCGTCTTGAACCGCTTTTTTACTTTTTTTCTTTTTGTTTTCGTGGCCCAGTAGCCCAATTCCAATCTCATTTAGACTTTCAAAATATTACAAATTTACAATAAAACTATTGCTCTAATATCTTCACCTCAAATCCATTACGAAAACTTGCAGCTAGTTTTTTTACCTTTTTCACTGTTTCTAAACTCTTATACAAGTTTTAGTTATTTCTTTAATGTTTATAGCGTCATCCGGTTCTTTAAAACGGTTCAACCGGTCCGACCGGTAGAACCAATAAACCAGTAGAGCAACCGGTTTGATGACCGGTCCAGTTTTCAAAACCTTGGTATTAATGCGCTATCACTGATGTTACAAATAATTCTCGTAATACTCGTACAAAAAACAGTTCGTGTTTAAACTTAATTTTCTCTATTCATTTATATTATGCATTTACTTTAAACTTTTTACTTTTATTATGATCTTAGTAACTTAACATTACTTATTGGATTAATATAATTATAGGTTGCTTTAATTTCAAGGGCTTTCATGTGTGAGTTTTTTTTATATTTTGAATCTGATCTCTAAAAATTAGGTTTATAAACAAAATGTATAAAAGGAACACATGTGTAATTGTTTATTCTAGTTGTGAGATTAGACATCTGGTAAACGTGATAAATATAAAATTTGCTTGGTTTAGTATATCACATCCATAACTAGATAGTACACAAAAATGAGATAATCAAAGATTAGTGGGATCCTATTCATCAAGATGTTTTATTATCATAAAGTACAAATAGTTAGTTTTAAATTAGCGAAAATAAGCACTACACATATGACATATTATATATATACACACATATATATACAGGGAGGGTTTAAATGAGAACTGTTTTTCATATGAAAACTGCGAGAAACAATCTTAGCTGTCGATTTGATAAGTGGAATTCATGGATGTAGAGCGTAGGGGGATCAAATGGGACAGAGTGCATGTGATGAATTCATAAGGTGGGTGATGACATTAAAAAGGGAGGAATTAGACGGTTCATATTGGTTCTCGCAGTTCTCGTAGAAAAATAGTTTTAGTTTTGAATCTGTTATTTTTTGGCTTCTGATTGATGATTACGTGTTTCCAGAGATGGTAGTAAGAAATTAAAAGACTATTATACCCTTTAATGCATTTTTTTATAATTAAAATTAAAAGAAAAAAGCCATTTTTATAGGAGCAGTTATTGGAAGATTCAATCTTAGTCGTTCAATTTTGTAAGTGGAATTCATGGATGGAAAGCGTGGGGGGATCGAGTGTGTCATGGTGCATGTGAGGAATTCATGGGTGGGCAATGACTTGAAGGAGGGGAAATTGGACGTCTAGGATTGAGTCTCTCATTCTCAATTAATTTAAGGTTCTCATTTAAACATCCGATTATATATATATATATATATATATATATATATATATATATATATATATATATAGGCATGCAATTAGATACGTTTTATATTTCTTTACGAGAGTAATAAAACCTATTTTACTATAAAGGTTTGGGGATAGTTGATTTCAAGATTATAATTGGATGGTTCTTTTGGTTGATGGTATATGGTTTGCTAAAATTCTAATAGAATTTAAGCTTAGTATTCATGGCTATACTTTTAGCTATAGAAAAACAAAGATCAATATTGTAAAAATACCTAGCTCTTTAATTACTTTCAGTACAAGTGTAAGTTGTTTAATATATATATATATATATATATATATATATATATATATATATATATATATATATATATATATATATATATATATAGAGTAAGGTTATTGTAAGATGTGTTTAAAAGTAAGATGGGTAAGATGGATTGTGAGCCACAAGATTTGATAAAAAGTCTACAAAAAATGATCAAATTTATTTAATACGTAACTGCTAATTAAATGGGAGTTAAGGGCAAATTAGGAACTTAAAAATAATAGCTTCAAAAGTCACGTCATCCAGATTTGATGATCGAGCAACTATAAATCTTCCTCAAAACTCGATGAACACATAAAAAATGATGAAATACATATTTTACAAGTCAATATACTCATTCAAAACACAAACCGATTGAAGCATTTATATGTAAATGATGAAATACACAAACACGATGAACAAATCAAACTCCACTGATGAATAAAAAAAATGAAGTACGAAATACCTCCGATTCATATTACTATGAATGTGATAGGTGATACATAAATCATAATAATTACTATAAACTTTAAACCAATTGTTAAACAAAAAACAACATAACTTGCATCAAATTAATCTTGATACAGTAGGAATGCAAAATACTGAAATAGATATAAAAAATGATGAACAATACATCCAAAATCAACCAGCACATACACCTTCACTAATGTAAATTGAAAATGTTCAGTTAATCTTGAAATGGTTTTGATTCACCCATTGGTGGCCACCATTTCATCAATGGGTAAGGAGGGTCCACCTCATCGGCACTTCATCAAAAACATTAATTCATCGGTGGGCATCTTCTCTGACTAATTGGAAGTTACATAGTGGGGTGATATTATTTGCAGCGTAGGTGGCCATCGGCGGTGGTTTCTGGAGGATGGATACGGCTGCAAAACCCTAGATCAATGACGATGAACATCGAAAGGAATGCGCCCGACAGCAAAAACCTAGACTAACAGCAACGAACAACGTGAGGCGTGCGGCGGTGTAGAACAACGGCGAGGCGTTGATGTCTAACCGAAGAGATGGAGAAAGGTGGATATGGCGGGTTCGCGGTGGTGGATCTGTGGATGGAGTCGCCGTTGGTTGCCTTAATCAGAGGAGGCGTAAATTGTGGAGTCTAGTTTAGAAAGGTGGTGAATCTATATCCTATATAAAACAGGATGTAACTCATCCTACGTGGCACTGATTATTGAATTGTTAACCTTGAGTAAAGCTAAATTAGAAGTTTGCTTAGCCTGACATGGCATCTTAGTGTTAATGTAGGCATCTAACGAAGCCTGAAATGGGCTTTCGGAGATTAAGGGTCGAGTCGATTGAATGGCTCGGCAGTGGGCATTCAATGCGAGGCGTTTGTTCTATCGAAGAGACGGGGAAGAGAGGTTAATGGCGCCTTGATTGCCAAAAACAATTAGCAGAAGGATTTCTGGACAGACGAAGAAGATCGATTGCAGCGCACACAGAGGTCGGGAACATTTGGTCGGGAATCGCAAAGAAACTCTCGGGGAGAACAGAAAACTCGACCAAAACTTGGGTTAACGACAAGGTATTACCTTTTCATTCCTTCCATCGCCATCTTCAACATTAATATGAGCATACGAAACTCTATTACCATCTACAGGTATGTTTTGATATGTGTACTTACACGGGCTTTTTATCATTTGTATTACCATCTACATTTTCTATATACTATCATTGGTCATTTATTGTTGTTCTAATCTGTTAGTGTAACTATGTTCACCATCGTTTATATACTACTATTTTGGGTATTTATTGTCGACCACTGTGTTTTATATGTACAAATTGAGATGCAATTGAACTGACAAATCGTGCTCAATTCAAATGGACTTGATTCTCAATGAATCAATTTCTTTATCAGGAACAAAAAGGGCAACAGAAACTATGAAAACATTTGACTGAATTGAACTGTCCAATCAAAATTGCTCGTCAGCAGTAGCATATGGAAGTAACGAATTGAGGAAGACCGACGTAAAATCAATCTGTCTATCTAATTTGGCACAACGTAACTTTGTGACTTAGAAACACTTTGGTTCATAATTGTAAGTGATTAATGTTTTATAGAAATTGTTAATGCTTCAAGCCATTTGGGTTCCCGGGTTTTGGTTTTGGATTTGGTTCTTTACTTTTGTTGGTATAAGATTGCTCACAAGGTGTTTGATGAAATGCTCAAATGAAGAACGACGCGTAATCGATGAGTTTTTGATTGTTGGTAGGTACCTTGCTATAAATGTATTTATTTATGTTTGCTATATTTCATTTTTGTTGTGAGTTTTGTCGGTAATTATTTAAAGAATTTATATAGTTCAATGAGAACAAGTTGTAACTTATGTTTTAGTTTTTTTGTCCTTGCGTAAGACTTAATTTCAAATGTCATGTATGATGCTTTTCGAAATGTGAAAATTTGTTGTCTATTTGGCGGAATTTTAGTCTATTTTGTAGCAGATATGAAGTTATTGTCTATTTGGCTAATTACTTGAATTCAAAGCTTTAATAGAAAATGGTTAACATAATTGTATGATTAATTTGCAGCTTCCCAATGACATTGAGTGACATTTTATTGGGAATTTACAGAGCAACAAAGTGAAACCTCTCTTGAGTAAGTGATATATCCTATATGTCTCTTATTAAGGTTGCAACTTTGCATACAATTGGAAACTGGAGTTTTGGATGCTGAAAGAAAGGGAGAGAGATGTTGTATTATGTTTATGTTTTCTTCATTGCTTAACATTTTGTTCTTATCATGTTTGATGTTGAGCTGGGGTACCAAATCTTGCCATGGTGGAGACTGTAGATGATGAGAGGGTAATGCCAGTTTTCTTTGTAAATAAACATGCATGTGAGGCTGCTTTTTCTTCTGCTGAGTATTTGTTTATGTAAATTGGTAGTCTTTTCAAAGGTTCAAGCTAATCTCTAATTGGAAATCAAACTTTATAACATATCTGCAACTGAGAGTTCAAAACGTTTCAGGTAAGAAAGGAATTGTCTGTACCTGCTGATCATTAAGTTCTGTTGCAAACTTGGATTCAGTATATCAGGTTAGCTAATGACTAAAATTATTGTTGTTTAAAGAGTCTGTGTTTAAGATAGATTTGATTAAAGATATTGACACCCAATTAATGTTGAATGAAGCTGGAGATGGTCAAATGAATGATTTGATTTGTTATAGTTGGGTTGGAGGCATTATCATTGGAACCATGATTGGTTCAAACATGATTTGATTTGGTATAGTTGGGTTGGAGGCATTACCATCTTCATGCTTACGTAGTATGTAATTTTTGCTTCTGATGTGATTTGAATGTCGAAATAGTCTCAAAAGTACTTTTGTATCTATGCTCATGTAGGTACTTATACATGAGTAAATTGGTGACAAGGAGTGGAGCTTTGGGTGCTTTCCTTCGTCTCATAATAGATCAGGTGATTTTTACTGTAATAATATAGCTTTCTGATCATATTTGACTTTATTTATTTAACAAATAAAAAATTGGATATAAATTGTTTACGGGTCAGCCCAATCCAACCAACCTGGTCCATATTGACTCGCAAAAAGATTATCCTCTTTTATCCTACCCAACTTGATGGACCTGCCTGTTTTGCCCACCTCTAAATATAATAATTCATTAGCAAGAATTTTATTGATACTTGAATATTTGCAGTTTGTGTTTGCTCATACTTTTATTGTTATGCCGAAGTTTCAGCAAGTGTTTTTTTAATCTTAACATATATATATATATATATATATATATATATATATATAAATATATTTTATATCATAACAATTTTCAGTTATTCATATGAAATTTTGTTTGTAGTGAAAGCAATTGTTCTTTTCTTGTAGGAGTGGCTATGTTATGTTATTGCAAATTGATAGCTACGGATACCTTTCCAATTTCTCAACTTCTGATTTGTTCCCCAACAGTTTCAGGTTTGTGTTGCTCAAATAGAGTTTTATATTAGGATAAAAAAAATCAACTTTTGATAATATTTCATATCAGCAATAACAAAGCACTTTATTGAAAGAAAGACTTAAATTAACTTTTGATTATGTGATTTTCATAGGTCCTTGCAGCTAACTTCATTGCATTGGTGTGGAATGTAATTCTATCATGTAAAGCTCACAAAGAAGTAGTTGCAAAATAGGTGTGTGCGGTATTTTCTTTATTTCAAGTGTTTTTGCTTGCAGGGTAGTAGAAATTGTATGTTGAAAGTGATTACTTTCTTTGTCCATGCAATGTCACAATGCAGATATACATGTTTATCTTTTACATCACTGTGAGCCGTGTTTTCTGTTTAGAAATGATATATATAATTTCTAATGTTTGTTTTTATTTGTAGGTGGTATACCTTCCATAAATGGTCTAGCGTAGATGGTGAGGATAACACTTTTATAGTTTTTATCATCTAATTTTAATAAGTGAACTTTCTTAAATCTAAAAAATGACAGAAAATATTGATGAACCCTTACTAAAAGCTACCCATTACTCAAACCAACCCGTCCAATTCGCCACCTCTATGTAGCAATTGTTAACTTGTGTTTTGTTGATCTTTAGCATTGGACCCAAAACCCAGAGCCCATCAATTGTGGGCCTGCAGGAGGTAATACAACGTTATTGGGTGAGCCCAAGCCTCCCCATGCCGTGACTTAGACACCTGCTGCATCCAACTTTGTGTTATTCATGAAATGGGAAGTTCAATTATTTGTGGAAAATATCCATCTAATAATCATGTGGCTTTTGATGAATGCCAAGATCCTTAAATTCAAAGCTTATGTTGACATTTTGTATGCGTAAGTTCCTTTTGTTATCTGAAATTCTTATGTGTTTTAATTGTTGATCACGATGGTTTTTAAAGAACAAAATTCATAATACTTAATTACTTATATGATCTTAAGTAGATTCATATTTTTTAAGTGTTGATAAAGGGGTTTGTTTATGCCATCGTTTTCTTAAGTTTGCTTTTAATCTTATGCATCTATTGCAGATCTTAAAAGTACGGTATCTGCTGGACTGGCTTCCCTATCATGTAACTTTGATCTGCTAAGTTCTGTATATGGAAAGAATACTATGAAGGTTTTATGCATAGGTCAAGGTGGTGGAATCTTACCGTTATTTTTGGCTTATAAAAATCCAGGTTAGATTGATAAATTGATAAATGCTGTATTAACTTCTCGGGTTGTGGTAGTGTACATCTTGCTTTCAGATTGATTCTTATAAATTTCCTGTGCACTTGAACTTAATATATATAGATAGCAGTGTCTTCTTTGATCATGAGATCATTATACTTTAATTAGAGATGAAAGTTTTTAACTCATTTTCTTATAAATGGGTTGCTTTGGGTTATATAGCCTCTCTATTACATGATTTGTAAAGAAGAGCTAAAAAAAGAGCTTACCGCCTAAATACTCACCTAAAGTTCATTATTTGTGCATTAAATCTCATAAACTATTTCATTCTAATCATATTTAACATACTACTTATTTATAAAAAAAGAAGGTTGGACATAAAGTGGTTTAGTTCTATCTGTTCCCACCCGTTTCAGCCCATATCGAACACCTCTTTGACTCATCCCTCAACCAAGTGACCCACCCTGTTTTGCCACCTCGAATATTTGTTTGTAGACATGATAGTTATTTGTTGAGTATATGTTCATTAGAGAAACTATGCCTCGCATAGGTGGAAAATCTGCAGAAGCACATGCAAAATTGATAATTGTTCAGATTTTAAGTGTTTTTGCTTTTTACCACCTTCAAGGTGCTGTGCACCGTGACTTAGAGCCCAGGTTAGTCTGTGTATAGCAACTAATTTCCCATAATTGATTCTTTTAACATGTGTGACCATAGTCTTTTCATAATTGTAGCTAAAGTATTGTTTAATTAACCCTCTTATGTTGTATTTGAAACTTTGATCTATAGATTTATTTTTCTTCGTTTTTTGGTATATTTGGTTCAAAGTTTGTATAATAAATGTTGACATGAAAAATTAAAACCCAAATTGATTTGTATGCTTTCAAAAGCACCTAGAGAGTTGGAGGTGTATGGCAATGTCTAAGACTTTTGGAAAGTGAAACGTGAATGCAAGGTATTTAACTAACCATTTTACAATCATATGTCTATGACTGGAATCCAAGTCCAAATTTTGCTCATAAACACTTTAACTTTTGATATTTCTTTAGTTTTTCAGAAGATAGTTATGTCATGGTTTAGAGCATTGATCTTACATTTATCTTCACTACCATCTCCAACAAATTTTTTTAAGTGGGTGGCTACTTCTTCTATTTGATACCTTGCACGTTTTATATATTCTATTATTTCCACTTTTAGGTGGTAAGTAATTTCACTGTAGCTATAATAGCTACTACTTTAGATACTCTGTCCGGTTTTATTGTTATTTGTTTTAATACAAGTGTTTTAATAGTTTAATCTAAAAAGGTGTTTGTGATTGCTTACTTTAAGCCGTTTGAATACATAAACTACTTTTGGTTTTTTTAAGCTTATCTGATTAAATGAATAATATTGTAAACCTATATGTTAACATTCGATTAGCATTATGTTACTCAATATATAGATATATAAATTCATATGGTGAAGATCGTGTATGTTGGCCCGTGTTTACACAGGCTTGAAATCTAGTTAAGTTTACAAATCACGTCTCAAAATTTTAAAGGTAAATTAATGGTAAGTCAATTATCAAAAAAGAGAGAGAAATAAATAATTAGAATGTCAATAATACCCCTTAATTAATTTTGCCACATGTCATCACTAAATTACATCTTACACATCTTACATTAAAATACATCTTACTTGATCCTCATTCTATATATATATATATATATATATATATATATATATATATATATATATATATATATATATATATAAAATTCAACTCGTTAACTTATATATCTTTAATTTCAAATATATATTCAAAAAATGCTTATAAAATTATTATTTCAATTTTATAGTTTTTCTCACTAATTATTCATTTTTATTTCCTAAAATGGCTAACAAAATTAAGTTGGAGGCGGATCTCATGTCAATTCCTAATTCTAATTTCAATATCAACTTTCGGCGTAAATCTGTACATGAATGAGTATACCGGTTTTCTTTTATCGTCTTTCGATTTTCATAAATGTTTTTAAATTTATTATCGCTATATGGATGTATTATATGTTTACGATTTTATAATATAGATATAATAATTCACTTTAACAATTCTCTATGTTTGTACACTCGAGCTAATATATATAACTCATTACCTGCTTTCGACTTGAATAAACAACTTAATTAATAGTCCTCCCAAGTTGTGAAATAGAACTCAATAATGGAATATACTTGTACCTAATGACAATAAAATAATTAGTTTACTTGAATAGTCAAATATCAATCTCCAAACACTGTCGTCATGAAAAATTATAAATTCATTCTTTATTTATTATAAGGAACAATACGCGCGAAGACAATTTACTCGAATATTATATCTCTTACATATAACACACTAAATTCATTTTGATTGAAATATCAACATAAAACTAAAGAAACAAAATAAGAATTGGATAAGAGGATAAGGAAAAAAGAAGTATGAAGACAAAATATTAAATATATGATAATGATTTGGTATTCAGTTATAAGATATTATGAAGAGGAATGAAATATAATGTATGAGTGTGGGACTAAAATCACCAAATTATATATATTATACACATAAAAACACGTAATTTGGTTGTTTCGATTGGTTAACTTTTAACAAACGTACTATAATACCGACAAGTCATTTATATGTGTGCAATTACAATTACTTTGAGTTTTTGTGTTGCATGAAATTGCATCTAGTGTGCTCCATTGTCAATTGAGGGTGCCTTTTGAAAATACTATGCCTCAAAATCAAAGGGCTACGACTTTGTGATGGTCAAATTATGTAATAAACTTTGGAGACGGCGTGAGCAACAGACTAATAATGTGGGTTTGAACGATTGTAACACATCTGAGGCATAGAATGAGAGAAGTAAGTGACATTATAAAGAGAAAAGTCATTCACAAAGTATAAAAACGTAAAACAGAATAATCAATTGACTAATTTTTTAAAAACACTTATAAAATATTTGAAAATGATAATCATTTGGATTAATATATAATACATAAAGATATTATAATTATAAAGAGTACGTGTATAGATGATGTTTAAAGAATAATGTTAGACAAAATGATATTCTAAAAAATATAAACGTATACGAAATTTTCCTTACGGCTAAGTGCTAACTTGAATCAATGTTATATATCTTGTTTACCTTCTAAAAAAATACTATCTAGTGCAATCCTAGTTGTGCCCTGTTAAACAAATCGCATTATAATTTATACATGGAAAAAAGTCAACCTACGAGTTGGTATTTGATATTGGTCAATTTCAGACGGGTTTGACTTGACCCTTCAAACTCCATCTTTTATAAAAAAATAAAAAAAAAACTGTCATTCATCGCCGAAATTTCATATTTTACGCATACCCCCTCCATGATTTGTTCCTGCCAAAAACGCCCCTCTTTATCTTCTCCTCGATCCTTTTTGGCTTAACTTTTGCAATCTTTTTTATATTTAACCATTCACGCTACAACAAATTAGTCTAATATCAGTTTTTAGTATCAAACCAGATATTTTATTGAATAGTCAAAAGGAGTTACAATACATATACATTAAAAAATCATTTCATCTAGTAAAAAAGAGCTTGATTATGGTAATTAAAGAAATTCTTTTGTTGTTGAATATTCGATCAATATTTATTAAACTTAATTAATTATGAATAATTTACAATCACGTACGAGATTCAACCTCATATCCCACTTTTAGCTAATCAAATTCCTAAATTTCGCTCAATATATTAAATACTTTGATGAAAAAGAATTATAAATTGAAACAATTAGGGTGTTTTGACAAATTAATTAAGCTTGATATTGGCCTAGCTTGATAAAAATAGGGAAATTGACTCATTTGATTAATAAGTAGTAATATATATAAAACTTAAACTAGGCTCGTAGCTAGCTTTTATTGATAGTAAGTTCGTCTATATATAATATTCATACATACTAGCTACTTTCATAATTGTACCTTTTACTCCAACTTCTAATATCTCAAGTCGCTTGTATCTCTATACATCCATGATCAAATATTATAACAACAAATTAATGACTATCAATTTAATTAATTATTTGAATTCAAGCATAACATATGATTAATAAAGACTTATATAAATGTGAAATAAATACTAACCAATCATCTAACGTTTTCACATATACATATATATTTCCAATTTTGTTATTGTGGATTGACGATGAAATAAAATTTTCTTTAATTTCTCACATAAAGGAAGTTACTTAGAGTGTTCCATATATTTTGGGGGAACAGAGTCAAACTTTTGAAAGCTAAATTTGCAGCCCCCTTCTCTCTCTCTCTCTCTCTCTCTCTCTCTCTCTATGTAGCCGATATATACATACATACCTCATTTTGCTCCATCAAGCCCCACCTTCTGTCTATTTATCTCTCTTCTTAGTTCTTACATCTGACTTCTCCATCTCTCTACTTTCTCTCTCTAAAACATTAATCTCCATTCTCCAATCCCTCCATGATGAACATCGGTGCAACGATTCTGGCAAACAACCTTAACGCATTTCAGACGAGACTTTCCGGCGGTGGCTGTAACTACGGGTCGTTACCGATGAACTCGTTAGGAAGAGCTTGTTTAACGAAAAGCACGTTAAAAAACACCACCGTGTTAACCAACCGCCAACACCTCTCTAGTCTTGAAAGACTACTGGGTACAGAACCTAAGGTGATCCTGAACGGGTCGGATTCGGTTCATGGAGAAAGTTCGGATCATGGGTCGGTGGAAAACAGAGGAATATTAGGAGGACTGAATTTATCTCGTATTTGGCCGGAAAACAAGGCGGCGGAGGAGATGTCTCCACGTCATCTCAACCGCCTGCGGCGGCTGCTATCCAAAAACGGAATCGAGTATTCTCCCCGGAACAGTTTAGCTTCCCGTTGGAGGGAGTATCATGGGAGCAATAACTGGTCGGGTTTACTTGACCCGCTTGATGAGAATCTCCGGCGAGAGATGATCCGGTACGGCGAGTTTATTCAGGCAGCCTACCATTGCTTTCATTCTGATCCTGCCACGTCAGCAGACGAACCTCCCTCGCCTCGCCACGTGGCTTTGCCTGATAGGTGGTATCGCGTGACCAAGAATCTTTACGCCACCTCCTCTGTCGGGTTGCCAAAGTGGGTCGATAAGCTCGCGCCAGGGCTCGATTGGATGACCCAAAGAACGAGTTGTATCGGATACGTGGCTGTTTGTGATGATCCGAGAGAGATATCACGTATGGGACGAAGGGACATAGTAATATCCCTTCGTGGGACAGCTACTTGTCTTGAATGGGCTGAAAATATGAGAGACTTATTGGTTCAAATTCCAGACTCGGGACATGGGCAACCAAAAGTAGAGTGCGGGTTTTTAAGCTTGCATAAAACTGCTGGAGCCCATGTCCCGAGCCTGGCTGAATCCGTGGTTGAAGAAGTTAAAAGATTGATGGAGCTATACAAAGGTGAAACCCTAAGTATTACAGTGACCGGGCATAGCCTTGGTGCAGCATTAGCATTACTGGTATCTGATGACTTAAGTGCATGTGAGAAAGACATGCCGCCAATAGCGGTCTACACGTTTGGTGGGCCTCGTGTTGGGAACCGAGGGTTTGCCAAACGTTTGAGTTCACGAAACGTGAAAGTACTACGTATCGTGAACTCTCAAGATCTGATTACTCGGGTCCCTGGAATGTTTGTAAGTGAAGAATTGGATAAAAAGCTAAGAGAGACGAATATCGCTAACAAAGTACTAAACTTGCTGGATAACAACATGCCATGGGCATATGCTCATGTTGGGACGGAACTTAGAGTCGACACGAAAAGCTCGCCGTATCTAAAACCAGATGCAGACGTGGCATGTTGTCATGATTTGGAAGCGTATTTGCATCTGGTGGATGGTTTCATGGCACCAAATTGTCCATTTAGGGTAAATGCGAAGAGAAGCTTGGTGAAGTTGCTGGATGAACAGAAGTCGAATATGAAGAAGTTATATATAAGCAAGTCGTCATCAAGATTGAAGATAAATCTTCATGAGAAAGAGGTGCAATTTTCGAGTTGTTTGCCGAGTCCTTCTCTCAATAGATAAATGCATTGGTACTCTATAAGTCCACAGTTTATGTACGAAATCATAACTTCAAATTTAACTGTATTACCATATTGTTTTAAATTATAGAGCTTTGAATGCTTTATGTAAAGTGAAAAAATGGAACTTTTTTTATTTTATATATATATAGAAAATGGATCAATACAGAACCATGTGTTAAATAACGAACCTAAAAAACTAATCTGGACCATTGGATCATCAAAATCAATGGATGAGATTGAACGATGGCAAAATTGTAATTATTATGTATTAATTTAGGAAAAATAGGGCAAATATGGAATATCACCCTCCCCAAAAACCCACGATTTAAAAAAAAACCCAAAAACTTTATATTGTTATAATTTTTTAAGTTTTGTGGATTTAATCATAAAAATTATACCAATCTTTTGGTTTTTTAATCCTCTTTCAAACAAGATCACTCTTTCCATATTTTTTCTAAAATTTTTTTGAAAATGAAATTTTTGTTTGCATTTTGGCAGCATGTAGTGTTTCTGTGTACGGATTTTGCATTTTGGGTTGAATGTGTAATTTTGTTTTTTTGGGCTGCATTTTTCATTAAATCATGTTGGATTTCCTTTAGCATTTTCATAATTTTTGCATTTTGGAAGCATCTAGAGGACCTGCATATTTATATTTTGCGTTTTTCGTTTTTTGCATTTTGCATTTACGTTCTACTGATTTTGCATTTTTGGGTTTGAATGTGTATTTTTGCATTTAGGGATGCATTTTGTCATTGAATCATTTTTGGGTTTGCATTTTGCATTTCATAATTTTGCATTTTGGAAGCATATATAGATGACCTGCATGTTCATATTTTGCATAATAACGATTTTTTGCATTTTGCATTTAGTATGAACACAGCTCAAAATGCAAAATTTGCATTTCAAAAAAAAAAGTTTCTGAAATATATCAAGTCCGGTCTTGTTTGAAAGAGAACGAAAAACTAAATTTAACCGTATAATTTTTTTGTTAAAATTCTTAAAACGAACGAGTTATGATCATTTAAAGTAAGTGTGGTTTTTTTTTTTAATTGATGGGTCGCTGGGAGGGGTGAGAGGCGCTGAGTTTTTTTTATTTTTTAATTTTCCTTTTTTACCCCTAAACAATGTGTCACGTGTCAACACCACGGGGGTTCTTTAGGTTCTATATTTAAGGGAGGTTCTTTATATAACCTTACCCTATATATATATATATATATATATATATATATATATATATATATATATATGGTAGGGATATAGTACAAAAAATCTTATGGTACTAAATGTAAGGAGAGATCTCAACCATAGGATCTCTTTAAAATTCAAAAAAAAAGTCAACAAAATACATAAAATTCGGATATTAAAAAAATTAGAAAAGGGTAGAATAGTAAAATCCAAATTAGAAGAAAACCTAACACAGAAACCTACGATTAATCATCTCCAAAAAACAACCATTTTCATCAAACTCATTTCATCGTCACCACCATCTCAGGCCAAATCTTACAACTACTAAATGCACAAAATACAAACAATCAATGCACAGAATTTAAACCTTTGATTCACATTTTACATATAATGCACAAAGTACAACTATTTGATGCACAAAATATAAAATAAGCACAGTGTGTACATCTGATGCACATGAGACATGGCGGCAGCGGTAATGATGCATCCCCGGTGGTTCCGTCTTGAATCTGCCGTGGTGCAGCGGCGGTGGTGGTGCAGAGCGCAGTGATGGAGCATCGATGGCGTTCATGTGTTGATGCTGCCGTGTCGGTGGTGCAAAGGAGGATTGGGATTCGCATGACTTCACAGGGGGCGACGGCGGGATGCGTAGACGGCAGCGACTTCTTTTGGGTGGCGGAGGATGCACAAATAACCTACGACGACGGGCATCGGTGCATCTGATAATGGGCGGCGAACACGCGTCGGCGGTTGCAGGGGGCAAAGGGATGGAGGCGGAGGTTGTATGGTGGTTTTCTAGGGTTTGCAAAATTGGGAGGAGAAATAGAACTGATGGGTCAACAAGGGAGAGGGATTTAAGGAAAGAGAGAGAATAAAATTGTAAACTACCCAATATACCCTTTTTTTTATGCCACATGTCACCCCCACAACTCTCCTTACATTTAGTACCTTAATATTTTTTTTACTTGAACCTAAATCTATATATATATATATATATATATATATATATATATATATATATATATATATATATATATATATATATATATATCTTTTACTCCTTTATAAAGCATTTATAACTTTCAAAACTCTTAATTTTTAAGTAAACTAAAAGTAATAAATTACCCTTAAATCAAAGTAAATGAAAATTAGTGGATGAAATAACTATTAGATGGATTTAATGAGATTCAAATATGTCATTTTAGTAAACAAACCTTTCATAATAATAATATATTTAAAACATCAAATCAATACCAATTAACTTAGTATTACAAAATATTTTAACAACTAAACATTTCATTATAAATACTCTATCACTAATAAGTAGTGAACTTAATTATTAGAAAATATGTATAAACAGACTCATGTATTTGAATAACTTATAACATAAATTCATAAACATTTATGGAATTTAAGTGACTCAATAATTAAAAAGAACAAGTTGTTGAGCAAAACTATTTTTCGCTGCCGCATAGGCGTGGGTACTATGCTAATGTGTATATATATATATACACACACATATAAGCAAAAATTCACTAATACTACAATATTTATGATATCAAAAACTACAACAAAAGAAGGATAGTAAAATAGTTTATCCTATATACTTAAATGAATCGTGAAGTTCTTTTAGCATTAGTAAAAGCAAAGTTATGAATCAACTCTTCATAATCAATATTTTCTAAGATATCGTTCTCAATAGCTATCATTTTCAATCAATTAAGTCTTTCTTGTATTTTAGACCGTAAGTAGGACTTCAACAAATTAAGTTTTGAGAAACTTTTTTTTGCATATGAAACAGTTACTTGGAATAGTCAACAAGACTTTATATACAATAATTGCAAGAGAAAACAATCAACACTTTCAGGTATTTTACGACATCGTTAGGTCAGATAGTTTCTCCGGCCAGGTAAAAATATGCCAAGCAGCTTCAACTTCATATAAAGTTTATTTGCATCAGGATTTGATCGTTCATCATACTTACGTGCGGTTCAAGACGACTACAACTTGACTTAAGATTTTTGTCATCAAATTCCTTCATTTTTTAGGAAATAAAAAACAAAATATTTTTTCATATTATTTGTACTATTCAAATTTAGTTTTAAGAGAAGCTATAGCTTGGTTAACAATATATAAAATAATTAACTTGATAATTCTCCTGAGCTGAAAAAAAGACATCTTGGTCATCAAATTATTTTTTTCTACGCACCTGCCGCCTCTTAGGGAATATCATATCAATATTCATTTCAATTCAAGTTCTTTAGCATCATCAATAGCCTTTGATAACTTTGTTGATTACTAATGTATTTGATCAACATTTTCACTTCTTTAATAAATTAATCAAAATATGGCTTTCTAGAATTTTATTTTTTAAATTGTAGGCTTTTGAAAATTATAATATATAAAAGTGGGGCCTTTTAAAATAGGGCAAACTGCACCATAATACAATGAACTTATGCTAAGCTACCAATGCATACAACGAACTTCAAAATTTTAAAAAAAATACAATCAACCACCTTTTACCACCAATTGTATGCAAAATGTAACCTAGACATCAGGTTGCAGGTCATTTTAATTATTTTTTCCTTTTTTTTCTAATTTCTTAATAAATTTGTTCTTGATGTTCTTGTTCAAACTCTTCATGCTCTTCATAATAAACCATATCTCAAACAAATCTAAATATGAAGATGAAGAAACTTACATTCAAACATACAAATAACAATTAAGGATTGCGGTAATCTAAATCTGTAAACAAATAACATACAAATAACAAATCTGTAAACAAAAACATACATTCAAGGTAATCCAAATCTGAAATGAAAGAAACTTATGAACAATAAGGACTGCGGTCTTAAGGAGAGAACGAGACCAAAATCAAAATCTGAAATTAAACAAAAACCACTTGATATTTATGAAGAATAATACATACTTTAGCTAGATGAAGAACATATATATAACAACTCATGAAATCGTAATCATAATGAATAGATCTGAAGATGAAGAACATAGAAAACCCTAATCATTGGTTTGTAAATCTGAAAATAAACAATGAAAACCCTAACTATTGAAAACCTAAATCGTAACTAATAGATCAAAAGAGGAAGAAAAATGAAAACCTAAATCATCAACTACTAGATCTGAAAATGAAGAAAATTAAACCCTCAAACAAGAAAGCTACGGTGGTTACCAATAAGAACGGCGGCGGTTGTGGTGGTCGGCTGCGCAGAAACCCTAATCTCAAGAACTGCGGTGGTTGTGGTTCTTCGAGTACGGAGACGGCGGCAGATCTAAACAGAGGTGACTGTGGCGGTGGTGGTTCTTTGAAGAAAAAATGACAGCGGCAGTGGCTACCAGTAAGAACGGCGGCGGTTGTGGTGGAACGGCTGCGCAGAAACCCTAATTTCAAGAAAGGTTGCGGTGGTGGTTCTTTGAGTACGTCGACGGCAGCAAATCTAAATAGAGGTGACAGCGGCGGTAGTGGTTCTTTGAAGAGAAAAACGACAGCAACGGTGGTTCTTTGAATATAGCGGTGGTGGTGATTTTGAAGGCTGCATTGGTTTACAGATTTGAAGGTGTTGGTGGAGCTTCATATATTCAAAACATTATATTCAAAGCATCTTCATATGTTCAAAGGATCTTCATATATTCAATTAAAAAAATCAAAAAATCAAAAAAAAAAATAACCGGTTGTTAACCTTTTTTTACCGGTAGCTTGCATATATTGGGAGATAAATGAGGGTTGGTTGTATTTTTTTAAAATTTTAAAGTTCGTTGTATATATTGGTAGCTTAGTGAAAATTCGTTGTATTATGGTGCAGTTTGCCCTTTAAAATATGGGCCTGCACTTTCTCAAAAACACCCTGATTATATAGCATGGTAAGGAGGTCAAATCATCTCATGACTACGTGGTGGTGATCGATAAGAATAGTGTTGATAAGACGTGCATGGTGCCATGGTGGTTATACTCTTTTTTACAGTTTGATTGATAGGTTATGTAGTAGGTTAATCCATAGTTTGATGTAATGAGTGTGGTTGCTCACATTACTTTTAGCTAACAAAATGCTATTATATTTAATTTAGAAATAATATATATGAATTATTAAGTTTTTAAATAATGTAGATGAACTTGGCATGCATCTTTCTTTATTCATTGGCATGATGATGAAAAAAGAAAAAGATATAAGCTAAAAAAAACTTGTTTGTTTTAAATCAATTTGGCGAAAATGGGGTAGTTGGGGCATATATATATATTTAAAGTAGCTAGTTTCTTTCGTCACGAAGGAGAATGATAATGCTAATTGATTAATCATTTAATTAGCGACGTTGTCGTTCAGATAATATCATCGATCATGTCGATTCTATCATGATCATTAATTAATTAATCACGATGCTAAATTATATAATTAACTTAATTAATCTCATCATGTTGGAAAGCCATCATAAATTTACTCAATCAAGGACCCCAACTTATAACATATAGAACAATTTACAAAAATAATATATATGTTAGCATTATGTCATGTTTAGTTCTTTAAAACTAAAAAAAAAGTTATCTTCTAATATATATAAAAGACTAACCATTATCAATTTAATTAGAGAATTCTAGCCTTTCATTTAATCAAAATTAAATCCTAATCATTCACTTAATTTTGTTATAATTGATTTTATATAAGATAAGATTATATCTAAACTGATATAATTAATATATCTATGATCGATATTTTATGAACCTAATAAATTAAATAATAAAAATTAGACATTAATACCTAAATTGATAAAAATATTTATATATTAATATATTATCATCAATATCTGGGTTAACCAAGCTTCTGTCTATGTTTCATTCGTGTTTCTTATTATATTAAATTGATAAATTAAATATTATTTGTATTAGTTTTAGAATGTATAATCAATCCGTTAACAATCTTTTAATATTAATAATATTATTGACTAATATTAATACAAATTTTTAATTTTTAAGATAGTCTCAGATTAGGCTATTATTCCATTTATAAAAAAAACAATCACATATTTATCTAATCAAATATAAAGTGATACTTTCACATAAATAAATGTATATGGTTATTCAAGTCTGAGATCGAGATATTTTTTATTCATACAAAAACAAGCACATATTTAACTAAGCAAATATAAAAAAAATACTTTCAAATAAATAATTATATTATATATGATTACCCAAGTATGAGATTAAGCTATTCTTTCATTTATAAAAAAACAATCACATATTTAGATAAGCAAATATAAAATGATACTTTCATATAAATAATTATGGTTACCCGTATGTTTACACGTGTATTTAAAAATAGTAAATAATAATTGTGTATCAATTTTTCTATAAATCGGCTTAGTTTGGTTAATTCTGCTTTTTATAATTCTTTTTATAAAATTCACTACTTTATAACTAATAAACGTAAAATTATATATATATATATATATATATACACACACATATATATAGGCAAAGGTCAAACGAGAACTGTTTTTCGTACGAGAACTATTTCAAGATATTAATGACTCATTAATAGGGGCATTTGGCTCATTTATGTATTTACCCAACTGTGAATTGCATCCGTATGAGCCGTCATTAATTTGCGAGGCTTGATTTTGCGTAAATAACCCTCATTAATGTGTTATTAATGAGTCATTAATGAAGCATTAATGAGTCGTCAAATAATATTAACCATTGATTAATTTTAACAATGACTAAGATTGGTTCTCGCAATTCTCATACGAAAAATAATTTTCGTTTGATCTCTCCCCTATACCAAAAAAAGCTGTAAAAAGTAAGAAGAAATGTGAGACATTAGATTTATTAGATAATAACTAACTTTTTTTAAAATTAATTGATTAAAATCAGTTATTTGAGGGTATATTAGTCTTTCGATTATATAACCGTCTCTTAAAATTAAGTAAACATATTTCACACTAAAACACTAATTTAAAATTCGAATAGCGACGGATCAATAGATTTGATACACAACACGAATTATCAATTATAAAAGTGATGCACATCAATAAATCATCAATTATAAATTGATGTACATCTCTCTTAACGCAGGTGATACACTCAACTAGTTGCAAAGTTTAGGTGAACCCATAAATTGGATGAATGATATTCATAAAGAAAAAAACATACACAATACAAAATTCTCAACCTAGTATTGGTGCATATATAATCTATTTTAACAAAGTTACAAAATCAATACAAACATTATATGGGGAATATTCGTCCAATAAACTACTTTTTGATTGATGCACCTATGAGAAGAGAAAAGTAACACCGTCACAAAAACGTATCTTTTTAATTAAGAAATCGTGACTACCGGAGACCACTAGAAAGATAGCAGACGGTGCTGCAATGAAGAAGTCGGCAACCACCGTCTGACTAGTGACAAAATCAATACAAAAATCAGATAAAGCTTCGTCGCACTGTTAGCTTAACTTCTTTCCTTTTTGCCTTTGCTTGACAAAAGGAACTTAAAGCCACCGTGAATTATTTCAAATGGTTGAATTAATTCAAATTAATTTAACACTGAAATTGAGGCTGCCCTTTGTGAATT
The DNA here is from genome assembly GCA_947179395.2 of Pulicaria dysenterica. Taxonomy (NCBI): domain Eukaryota; kingdom Viridiplantae; phylum Streptophyta; class Magnoliopsida; order Asterales; family Asteraceae; genus Pulicaria; species Pulicaria dysenterica. The sequence goes on from OX359296.1 coordinate 54,357,918, forward strand.
AATTCAGATTTTGTGAATTTGCAGCTGCCCTTTGGATGAATATGGAATTTGCGGCAGCAACAATACTAGTGAAAATGGCCGGCCCTAGAATATTTAGATTTGTGGGTTGGAATAATAATTAAGGAAGATATGTGGGGTATTAATAGATGACGGAGCTATAATTAAGGGTTATTAATAGTTGGCTTTCTTGCAATTGCATTTTTGGCCTAGTTTTAGTGCTTTTTTCTTTCCTTGTTGTAACAAATATTATGATGGTTTACTTGCAGTAGAGTCATAAATAACAAGTCTAAAACGCTTAGAATTTACAATCCATGCATAACTTCTCTTGCGATGTTATGTTCTTCAGAAGCTGAAACCTAATTTGAAGATTGATAGCCTCTAAGATCACCTTCAACTCTTCACTTTACGTCATTTTCTCTCCCCAATTACTCCACACTTATTAGAGTGAAGAGAGACGTCTTTCCACCCCAATCCTGATATACTAGCTTTTCTTTCTACTTTTTCAATCTTTATTATAATAGTGGTGGTCACTCTTCTTCACTAACCCCCTTTTTAATTAAAGAAAAGAAAACATCTTTCTTCAGCCCACTTGTCTTGGAAGGGACAGGGAGGAGCTTTTCACAAGTATACATGCAGCTGGGATGGTATCACCACGAAACCCACTCCATCCCCATTCCCCACTTATTAGGCTAAGCACATCCATCCCGCAGGATGGTGCGTTAGCAAGCGTGAATCCATCGCCCTCACCCCCTCGGTTGGAAAGTTCTCACTCACGTAGAGTCTGGATCTTTCTCTCTTCTTTTCTTTATAATGATACGACGCTGATATAACGAGGGAAAGAAGGGAGACGGATACACATGTTATTACTCCTATGTTACCTTCACTTTTGTATGTTCTTTTTCATATTCCACACATTAAAAATAATTCCCTGCCAGGACTTTTTATTTATAAATGTGATGATTAAAGTTTCAATACGGTTGGTCATTATGTCGCAAATAATGCGCTATTGTGTCGCATTTACCTTTAATATTGCGCAAAAACTGCAACAAACTATTAGTAGTTAGCCTTGAATTTCAGAAAACTTGAGCTGCATGAGTTCCAATACCATCAGATCACTCACATTGTCACGTAAGTTAAAACCACAATCACAGATATATGTGTGAATACCAACACTGCGAGTTCACTGAACTCTTTTAAGTGCAAAAATCAGAAAGAATGACGTCAAAAGCAGAACTTGAATGAAACAGAGAAGATGTTTACTTGTATTCTCCTTAAAACACACAGGATGTCAATAAAATATAAAGAAAAAGAGTAACTTAAACTTTTGCCAAATTACAACTGCAAGAGGATGCCAATTGCAAAACAGTATATAACATAATACCCACTCAACAATCTTATCCCTACTTTGTACAAGAGGTTCCCCAAATTCAGTTTCACATTGAAAAGAATGGAAGTTTTCGACAAAGGGAAACTATTGGTGACCAATGGGGCTTCTTTACATCAAGTAGAATATAGGAACGAACATGCACGTCGCCTCTTGCTCGCATTGACCACCCAGATGCTTACCCTCTTTAAGAAGAGCAGCAACCCGACTTCTGGTTCACCGGTTGACCTCGGATTTGAACAGTTGGAGGTCTAGCATTGTTCATTGCCGGCTGGCTTGCCATCCTGGATTATACTCCAACAGTTTAGTTCTGATCATGTCTCACATTTAACTATTTAAGGTGTTTGGGATTGCACTTGCAAAATAGATTTTGTGATTGTAAAATGGTCCCAATCTTTTCTTTTTAAAACTGCATTCTATTGATAGGAAAAAGCAGATGATCACTTTTTTAATATGGTTAGTCAAACACCAATTTCTGAACGTCTGCGTTTCACGAACACAATTATCAGATAATCTCCACTCAATCCCAAGGACCTCTTTAACACTAAAATTAAGTTCAGATAGTTTCTTTAAGAAAATTTCAAGTTAATATGTTATATAAATTCAATTGTTTAGGCTTGATCAGAAAGGAAGAGAAAAACAGTACCTGTTTTTTATTTCAGCAGTCATAGCCATAAAAGCTTCTTCCACATTGGTGGAACTCTTGGCACTTGTTTCTAGGAATGGAATCCCAATTTCATCGGCAAATGCCTGCATATCAAAACAGACTGTTGATGTTTCCATGCCATTTTTTGGAACTTGCAAGTAGACCGATCTTAGACTAGTATATCTTCTTATGAAAATGTATACATAGGTGGCTCAAGTAACAAGTTAGTTTTGTTTATACCGAATTTGTCAGAAGTTTGTAAAATGACAGAATACTTCTACATTTAGAGGTTTTGTCACATCTAGTATTGTAATGATTTGACAAAAAATGTCCATGAGTCTAATCATATATCTTTTAAGAATCTATTCGAAGTTGATTCTTTTGAGTAGATTCATCTGACATTTTTTCGTTTTTACATTTTAGATGTGCTAAAAGAAGAAAAGCTTTATATTTAATGGTATATTGTCGGTTTATAAATTTCCAGCAGGTTTATTTGCCAGAGTATAATCGAAATTAAGTTGATAGTTTGGTGGCCTCTAAAGTAAATATAATAGTTAGGTAACCTTATTAAAAACTTCAATAAAACATGGCATGCAGTGTATCCCGTTCTGTTATCTTCAGTGAAAAAATATATATTCCGATCCACTCACAACTCTATGAAAACTTATGAGCACTTTCCCTTTTTGAAAGTCTAAAATAGATTGCAGAGTTTTCTTTTTTTCTTAAAAACTCTCTCTCTCTCTCTCTCTCTCTCTATATATATATATATATATATATATATATATATATTATAGACCTTATTGGCTATGACATCTATTACAAAGAACTGATTGTCTTTTACATGAACTATATATCAAGTCAATAACTGAAAATTGCATAGGAAAAATGAGGTATAGCACAACAAATTTGTATTATTACCTTTCCCGTTTCATAGGACACAACTTTCTGAGAAGTCAGATCACATTTGTTTCCAACAAGAAGCTTGTTTACGTTCTCACTAGCATAACGATCGATCTCGCTCAACCATTGTTTCACATTGTTGAAACTCTCTTGATCTGTCACATCATACACAACCTGCACAAATAAAGATTTACTAAAACCATTCCAATAACTTTTATCCTTCAAACACATTTTCAGATCGAAAGAAGATACGAGATAATGAATTATTTACAATAATGCCATGAGCTCCACGATAGTAGCTGCTGGTGATTGTCCTGAAACGTTCTTGCCCAGCAGTATCCCACTGTATGTCAAGAGAATAGAATAATGTTCAGATGTATAACTTAATTGCTATCATAAAAAGGATCCAAGTTCTAAAAGTAGTAGCACATGAAACATAAACCAGCATATAAAAGATTCCGTGAAAAAATTTGATACACAGACGTGGTGTGGAATTTCTACAACGTTGAACTTGGATAAGAATTATAAGAAAGTGATGAGCGGTAAAAGCTTACGATTTGAAGCTTGATTGTTTTGCCATCCTGTTCCACAGTGCGAATTTTCTACAAAAAAAGATTGCAATGAGTTTCCTATTATAAAAATGCTTCTCTCAAAGGAGTCATGCCAAACTAAAAGCATAATCAAGAATTGCTTACAAAGTCCACACCAATGGTGCTAATGTAGCTTTCCAAGTATGAATCATCCTGCAGCACAAAATAAAAGAAGGTTTACTAAATTACTCGAGAACTTCCTGTGACACAAATTCAAAGACAAGTTGTAGTTGGTTTTTACATCTACTATCCATATTTCTCTTGGAACATATCTTTAAAGTTTATTCCAAACACCAATCACAAAACGAAATGAAAACCATTTCTTAGTTATGCCAGTATAACATAAACATTTGCAACTACCAGAAACTTAATCCATCATTTAACCCAACAACATTAAAGCTATAGCATGCTCTTAGGGAATTAGTGTTCAAAATTTCAGCAAATGCCTTAAAAGAACCAAAGAGCTACGGCAATTGGCAAATAAGCTAATCTATGTATTATGAGCAACTATGTTTGTAAATTCACTTAAGTAGTGTTGGATTTAACCTATGTATGGATAGATATACTTTTATACACATAAAATAAGCAGACAGATTGACGATTGAAAAGGGATCGTGAAGAGCTTACAGCAAAGCGCAGTAAGAGACATGACTTCCCAACTCCAGAATCTCCTATGAGTAATAGCTTGAACAGGTAGTCACTACAAGAGCAAGGGAACTATTAAATTATAATGCCAAAAACTATCAAAAACGAATCAAAATTTTACAAACACAACAGATATCATTATTCATCTTTATTATGATATAATTGATTAAAAGAGATAATAGCCTTAGAAACAAGATCAAATAAGAAGTTATATCTTGGTAAGAACTACGAAATCGAGTCAAATGCATCTACGAATTCGTTAGATCCATGAAAATGCATCCTAATTAGAGTGCTTCGTGAGTTTTCAGAAAATTGGGTTAAAGAATGATAACTGATAAGAATTCATTAAGTTATAAAAATGCATCAAATGTGGCAGACATCCGATGCATATTTATATATCTCCAATTTTCTTCACATTCTTAAACCCAAACTTTCTAAACACTTGAAACACTCTAATTAAGATGCATAATCATGAATCTAATGAATCTGTAGATGCATTTGGCTCAATTTGTTAGTTCTTACGGGGTTCTTACCAATATTTAAGTTCTTATTGGAACCCTCCCCAATAGCCTTAATCTAACTTATATCTTCAAAAGAAAAGCACACTATCACATAAATAAATGTAGCCAATGTTCCATGAAGATATGAGTAGAAATATCATTCATAACCTGTATATTACGGATGTATGGTCAAAGCAGCCAAGATTTCTTTTAAGCATGAAAAGAGCAAATGCCGTTTATTTTTCCTATTTCACAATAAGTTTTGGGGAAAAGATATCCAATATTTTTCATAAACCTCCTACAACCCATTATAAAAGACTAACTCCGGATTTCACTTCGCTTTAACCACCAACAAGAAATAAGGCAACGATAAATATCATCAATTTCACATTCAGAAAAAAAGTCCACCAGTTGAACTTTAAAATCTGGTACAACCAACCAGTCACACAGACAATATTACAGCACCCTGCACTGGTTATTCAAGGTTAAAAATCACTCAAGTTTATCTGGGTCAATTCGATCTCAAAGCTTACAGCTTCACAATACTATAATCGAGATCCAGCTAACAAAATAAGTAGCTCTACATTAACGCCAGATAAGGCACTTAAAGCTGTCAAAACCTTATAATTTTATCGTAAAGCTGTCAATTTTATCGTAAAGAATTGAGCTGAAGATTTGAATAAAGCTAATTAAGCTTCCTTGGAATACGTAATTAGAAAAATCAATTTCGATAGTCCAACGCAACATCACCTACTGCACTGAATCAATCAACAGATCGTACGAAAATGATCTGATTTGATCTAAAAATACCAAATTTAAGATACCAGAAGAACCCTAAATTATCATCATAGAAACCGACAAGGGAACAACTGAGCAAAGAAAAATTGAGTATCTTAACTGATCAAACAAAGATAGATCTAGTAGAATCGCGTCATATAAAAATAAACAAAATCGAAAAAGTGAGTTAACAATCAGATAATCTGCGGTTTGAGAAGGAGAACGTACTATTCGGGATTCATCTCCGTGTATAGAGTTGAGATCGACTAAATCAAAGACACGCGGAGATGTTGGGGGTGGCCGGCGATGGGACGGAATGTTCGCCGGATAAAAAGGGGTTAGAAAGTAAACGATCTGATTTGAGGAAGGATTATGAAAGATGGGCAAGAAATAGAAAATGGGTGACTTAAGAATGTAGGTAAGGTGGGGATGACGTATTGAATAGAAACAATCTTTGACACGCGTTTATTTTGCAATGCAATAACTACACTCACCTAAACTAAATGCCCTTATCCTCCTTTTATAAATTTGTCTAATCCCATCTTTGATATTGATTAAGAAAAACTGAAAAAGTATGTTTAGCGTAACTGATTCGAGTCATATCCACTAGTAATTGTTACCTAGGACCTAATAGTGATAGGATCTACAAATTTTGTTTGACGGAGATAAGAAAACTAAAAAATTATAGTAATAACTAATAACTGATGGACATACGAAGATCATAAATAAGCTTGAAGGCATGAGATCGAGATTTTTCTGGGGGGTCTAATGAGGACTCAAAGAAAATCTCTTGGATTTCATGGGGCTTGGCACTTAATGAAAAATCTAAAGGTGGTCTAAACATTGGTAGTTTAAAGGCGCTTAACATTGCTCTCTTGTCCAAGTGGTGGTGGAGATTCAAACAAGAAGAGGGCTCACTTTGGAAATTAGTCATTTGTTCATTACATGGTTCTGATGCAGGTTTAAATGTTTCCAATCCAACAGGTAAACATGCAGGCCTGTGGATGAACATCTTAAAAATCCATAAGGAGTGTGGGAAGCTTAATATCCCGCTTGACTTATGGTTCGAAAATCACACAACATCTGATGGTTCAACCGTAATTAAATGGGGCATCGATAATGAAGGGGTTTACACGGTTTCTTCCATGCGGAGAGCATTCGACTATTTTTACTTGGAGAAAAGAGATTTTCATATGTTTCAATGGTCTAAATGGATTCCTTCCAAACTCAGGGTCAACGCATGGCGAATTGCTCACGGCAGGATGGCCACCAAAAGCAACTTAAGTAAAAGAGGTATCACTTTGCTTTCTCTTTATTGTCCTCTATGTAATGATGATATCGAAACAGAAGACCATTTATTCGTTAAGTGCTCGGTGTCTAGATTGGTATTACATGAGATTAGTAACTGGATGGGGGTTGATTATAGCAACATCAACGACTGCACTCAGCTTCTCACATGGGGTCGGTATCTTCATTTAAGAGGGAGGAAGCATGAGTGTTTTTTATCTATCATTCATACTTATTTATGGATGATCTGGAAAATGAGGAATAACAAGGTATTTGAAAATGGAGCTGGCAAGAAAGAGAGGCTGATTGGAAGCACTATTCAGGGCTTTTCTTTCTTTTGGATTAAAAATAGAGTCAGGAGATATAGGTCTTTGTCATGGGTAGATTGGTGAACGTCTCCTTTAAATTGTATCTGAATCTTGGGTTTTTTGCTCTAGCTTCTCGCTAGTTTATATATATATATAATTTCCCGCGGGTTGGCGGGGGTGATGGCATTGTCGAAGCTCCTGCCTTGCTCGCTTTGTTTTGCCATTAAAAAAAAAAAAACTGAAAAGTAAATTTATGTATTTATTAAAACCGATCGGTTTTTATTAATTGATGAAATTGTTTCTTCATTCTCATCTTATAATGTTTTTTTTAACCTGTATAGGTATCCATTTTACAACTTACAATGAATTCTTATATCGAAATAAGCATCAAACCAAATGAAAAACAACATCAAAAACAATTCTAACCCCTTTAATGGTTGATATTACTCTTAAACCACAAGCATTTCCCCCAAATATTCTCAACTCAAACTTAACTATTTACCACCATTCTTTTTAATAACTTATATCACACTATCCATGTTGAATTTGACAGACTATGGGTATTCATCAACCTTTAAGTATGTATTGAAACATACGCAAAGCTGTTTATTCTTTAAGTCCAAATAATGGCTTTTATCCTAATATTCAGTTCAACCAAATTTAAGTTCACTAGTTTAATCATGTGATTTCACAGTACACAAATTCAACCAAATTTCATAATTATTTAACTTGGTTCTTTAGATTTGAGAAAGACTAAGATATTGCAGTTGAGATTGAGAGAGATGGTTCCTAAGTTGAATAAGAGACTGAATTCGACATATACAAGAAAAACAAGTTTGATTATGCTACTATGGATATGCTACATGTCGTCAACAACAAGAAGTACGAAACAACGTTGGATTCTTTTTTTCAAAACAAGAAGTAACAAGGCAACAAGGTCTGATAGGTCAATTTAGCTCTAGGTGAGTTGCTTGCTTGTTGCTCATGTTTATGCTACTCGTTTTGCTAGGCAGCCGTGAGTGTTATTACGTGAGGGTTTTTGTTGCAAGGTGAACTACTCGTTTGTAGGGGTAATTCATTTTGGAGGCATTTCCCCCATTTTTACTACACTGGATCAGTCAATGTGACCAGAAGATGTAATATATACTTGTACAAATGTCTATAAATAGTTAAAGGCTTAAAGCTGAAGCTTAAAATGTATAATGATATAACATGACATAAAATAAAATTCTAAATATGAAACAAAATTAATTGAAATAAATTTATGTAGTTTGGTTTGTCAAAGGCTCTTGTAATTTCTAAAAGCTTCATGAACTAGTTTTTCATTTTTGAGCTTTTAAGAACTTATGTTTTTAAAAACAAAAGTTTAAAGTCTTGGCTTTGCAAAAAAAAAAAAAAAGTTTAAAGTTGTTGTAACGATTCCAAGTTTTTTCTCCATATATATTTTTTTTTCTTACGGAAAAATTTCATAAGATAGTAAACACTAGAAAGTGTTTCGTTCATATATAATTCACTTGTTCCAACAGGTAAACACTAGGTAACATAGTTTTCATATTTAAATTGATTAAGAAGATACACAAATAATAAATCTATTGAAAGGAAGTCAAAATTAATCAAATTGGTTAAGGAACCCAAGGTATCCCATTATTGAAAAATTTGCACAGTTTACAAGTAATATATAATTATATATCGTAGTTTTTACCTGTGTCCATTTACTAACCAAAAATGAGAATTTATACAAAAGAAAACATTCACACAACTCTTAGCGGTTACTTTTAAATTAAAACTAGATTGTTTCATCGTCATCCAATAATAGATCTTTGTTTAATGCACCCTATTTTTATTATCAAACTAGATTTCTTCTTTGCTTTAGGGTATCTTCGATGGATCTGAAAATGGTGTACTTACGGCGACAGCGGCAGCTAGCCACCATCCACTACCGATGAATTCGAATCAGTCCCCTATATTTGCCCTTTGGTCTTTATTTTCACGTTTTAGCCGCATCATCCTTGTCGTCTATGAAGAAGATCTCCGCAACCCTAAAATCCCTCACGGCATTATGAAGCAATTAGAGGCCCCCAAATTCCCTGACGGCATTATGAAGCAATTAGAGGCTTGACCGATCTTGCAACGAAAAATTGAAATAAAATGACTCCTTTTGTACTTCGATTTTTAAATGATAATCTGCATATATGGGAAACCTTAAAGACAACTTATGTAATTAACTCAAAATTTATAATTTGTGTATCTTTTATCAAAAAAAACTAAAAACAAATTTAACTAAGGTTATCTAGTAACCTATTAAAATTAGTAAATTAGATAATACTATGATCAATGGAATTAACATCTTTAAACGTTGAAGGTTTTTTTTAGTTCTAAAAAATTTGAGTGACATTAGTGAAAACAAATGTGAAACTTGATTGCTTTTCTATAAAATTTTCTCTTTTTCTAAGACCAAAAGCACTGAACTCTTGAAATACCCTCCCAAACACATCTAACGACATGTTCTTAAGTTTTCAAATGAAACAAAAGGGAAGGAGTGGAAAGGGAGGAAAGGAAGGGAAGGATAAAAAATAACTTCCCCTTCCAATCATCCCAAAAATGAAAGGGAAGTTTTTACACGCAAAAATTATTAAGTTGCTCCTTCCAATCCCTCTCAACCTTTTCCTTCCCCTCTTAAAAGAAACTCATGAACACAATTTTTCCTTCTCTCCCTTAACAATCCTTTACTTCCCCTCCTTAGAACAACTCGAGAACATGTTGTAAGTGTTAACGTTGCATTTTCAAAGTCTATTAAATTCAATATAGAAGCATTTACGTATATAATTGGGTGAAGCAAACTTAATTAAAGATGAAATGTGCAAACTCTAATCACATTCTACATGTCTCTAATAGTAAGTACGTGGATCTTTCTTGAACGAGATTAGCTAGGGATAAGAATATTTATAAAGGACAGGTTTATATAGTGAAATCAAGAAACTTTAAAGCAGTGTTGTTGACAATTAATACGTGTGGGTATAAATTCAATGGTTAAACGTACATTCTTCTTATCCTGCATATATAGGTGGTTGTGACGAACTAATTTGAGTTTATAAGTAGATGGATTGCTATTTAATGAAGGGTGTGCACAATGTATAATATGTTTGCCTTTTAATATTCTAAGCATGCTATGTGAATATAACATCTAATATATATATGAACAAACTTTTACTTGGTACAATAATATTTAGAGGTTGCTACGTACGTGTGTGGTTTCTGAGTATCACAATACTTTGTTAGTATGTTATGGAGTTGAGATTCTTAAGCTGCTAATGAGGTCATGGATGATGATTCTATTTAGACTTTCTTGATAATATAAATTGATCTAGTTGATGTGATATATGTGGGTGTATGTCTATATTAAAAACTATAATTAATTGATGTGATATGCCTAGTATGTAAAAATAAATGTCTAAATAGTAGCACCCCAGGTGATCTGATATCAATTTGATCTTGAGGCTAAATCGCTTTTCTCGCCTATAATGAATAGTTTATAAACTTAGTCAATTCAATATTATCTATATTCATTCTTCCCATACCGATTTGACATTTTATGTACCTTTTTTTTAAAGTCGTTTTTCATGCTTCCTTAGTAGAATGATGAACATTTGTAGGTTATTACAATGACAATTATTTATAGAGGGGTCTAGATGGAGGGAGGTGGGGGAATCGGAGGAACTGTGACCTTGATAAGTCAAGTAGTACCTAAAAGGAACATAGAGAGGACCTGGGTTTTGGTGGTTAAGAGAGGACAATATGTATATAGTCAAGAGATTATGTGAACTGGCGGAAGACATTTTTTTGGAATGTGGGTCGACATAGGACCAACTTATTGGAATAAACTAATACAAAGCAGTTTTTGTTGGGAACTAGAAGGGGGATGATTGTGGTAAGACAAGAGCTAGATAAATGGGGGACAGATCTACATACTACACATTGCCCAAGATGTGAAGAAAGGGTGGAAATGGATCACGCGTTAACTGATTGTAAAGAAATTAAAGATTATGGAACATGGTTTATTCTTGGTGGGTGGATGATGGTTTCACGCTTCATACCATTAGCTTTTGATGGACACGGTAGGTCCTCGACCCAACCTTGAGTTGGTAATAGAAGGATCATGAAGAATTTGCTATAAATTTGGTAATAGTCCTGATATAAATTGAATTGTATTTGGATAAAGAGTCTGCTAGGTTTTACCACTTGCAAGACATGTAAAAAGAAGAACACTATAAAAATGATGTATTTGTACTTGGGTCATATATTGTCCTTGGTAATACATGCACACAAAAATAAATTACTAATGAAAATTTAATATGAAACCCAAATGCATCATAATATATGTATATAACTGGGTTGTGTTATCCAATATTGAATCATAATCTCATTTATATATATTGGCTAATACCCTCGTCGTCGCTGATCGCTATCTATGTTTATCATTCTTCTTGCATCTCCGCTTTGTATCTTTCACTTCCTATTTGTATCCAATAATGTATTCCATTATTCAATATTCACCATTTCACCTTAATACTAAACACACAAGTATGTATGTTCACCTTAATAAACACACACACACTGACTGACACACACGTGTTTATAACACTACGACTATTCGCAACAATTTTTTGACGGTTATATTTTTGTGATTGATTCTGATTAATATTACGACAATAATGAAAACAAATTAGATATCATATTTGTAACAAATATTGACAAATAAATATCGCAACTAATTTTTTCGAGGGATTGTTGATGTCATTCTTCCTCACACATTTGTCACTATATTATAAAATTATGATCTACATTTACTTAACATTCTTCAAATATTTCTCTCTCACGCACATATATACAGATATACGTCTATGAAGGTCATTTGAGAACCGTCATATTGCTTCTACAGCGAGATAACCATCTTTTAGTACTTGATTAAATTAAAAAAAAAAATTTTGCAAAGCAAACTTTGAACAAAAAGAAGTGTGCCCTACAAGGAGTAGAGCAACAGCACAGTACAGGTGCACAATTTGGAAAACAACAATATATAACACACCCTCCTAAACTAAAACATACAGCAGGTGGAATACAGAACCAAACCACATAAATCTAAACATGAGACTACTAAAACCTCACAAAATAAAGACAACATTTACTTCAAAAAAGTTGCTACCCTTTCAGGATCCAGTAACCACACGTCCCAAACCAGCGAATTTTGACCCTTGAGCGATCTCTTTAGCCACTGAAACATATGAATTTGAACGTCAAAAAGAATCCCGTCTGATTAAATTAAATTAATGATGCATGATGCATGAATCATTATTCACTGCTTGACACTTTGGTTTTTTCACCGTCTTAGTTACAAAAAATGATTTTTATAATTTGTAATCTTTTTATACGATCGAAGAACCTCTAATAGTCTAATTTCTAACTCATTATATATTTGTTGCCTAAAGGGTTCTATTGAACATAGCGAACACATATTTTTATACGTATTTAATGTATTTTAATATAATTTATAAAATTGTAGTTATGAATTCTTTAAGATTTAAGAAAACACCATAACTTTAAAAATGAACGTACATTACCTGATTTATGTGACATTATAATCGTAATCGTAATTATTAATAAGTAATGGCTTTCAAGTTAATCCGAATTTCGAGGGCCCATTTTATCGGGTTCTCTAAATCTTTTTTATTCCTCTGTTCTCTCTCCCTCCCCCCCCCCCCCCCCCTTTTGTGCCTAAAACATTTGTGTGTGAGGTTTTTGTTGTAACTAGGTTTCAAGTTCGTGTAAACACGGGCCAACATATATAATCTTCAACATCTGATTTTATATCTCTATATTTTGAGTAACATAATGTTAATCGAATGTTAACATATAGGTTTACAATATTATTTCAATTCCATTAGAAAATTAAGAGAAAGGCATCAGGTGGGTGGCAGTTGATTGAAACTCACAGAATCTCATCCTGTCGGAATCAATCGGAGGTAATATGTCTTACAATCAAAAATTAAGAACGGTAGCTTACATTAGAAAATTAAGGAAAAAGCATAAGTTGGTTGTTGATTGAAACTCACAGAATCACATCCTGTCGGAATCAATCGGAGGTAATATGTCTTTAAATCAAAAGTTAAGAACTTGACACTTACATTAGGAAATAAAGAGAAAAAGCATCAGGTGGCTGTTGATTAAAACTCACATAATCGCATGAAAAAAACCTAACCTACCTCAAGAATTGAATCCGTAAAAACATGGATTTTCCAGCTGAACTTGCAATGAGCGGTCTTGTGTGTTTAGCAATATTTGAGTATGATTTTGATCTTCTGGTTATTTAGGTTCAAAATATCAGATATGGAGCAGGTAATAAGTTGCTATAAGAATACTGGTTATTTTGATGAATGCGTGTTATATAACTATCCCTAACTTTAAACTTTTGATAATATGTTCATATAATTTTTTCATATTACATTAGTCACTTTGAAATTGAACATTCAAACAACTTAATCCCCTAAGCTCAAGGAGAGTAATTTATAAATAATAGAAATATAATATTCAAGTATAACATCACTTATGGACGGGCACCAAGGGACATTGCATAGTCAAGAAAGTGTAAACTATAGCTCAAATAGGTTTTTATGCTGTTAATCTAAAAGATGTATGTAATATCCCATTTTTTTACTCAAAGGGACTAAATATAACTGTTTTTGACTTATAAACTTGGGTTATAAAAATGGACAAAAATCACAAGAGGTGGTCAAACTGATGACATGTTATTTTCTTTATGTTTCTGCATGTTCACCAACATCAATACTGACCTGCAAGTTTGTGGAATTCTGCATTTTAGGAACAAAAAACTTACCCCCACCCTTGCTCATGTACTTATATAACAGTCTTTCATCCCAATCTGTATACTTCCTAACCGTTTTATGCAACTCCCCTTAACTAACCCGAACTGTTGTTAACCATAATTTGCAATAATGTGCATATAAGACCAGACATGAGCCACTGGTACTTTATTTAGATGATTCCAATGATCTAATCATCAGTGGTTCAACATTTCCTTCTCCATTTCTTCCTGATGATCCGGTTCTTGACCGCATTGACCAAGAACTACTGAACCGTGGCCAGGGCAATCTGGTTCCAGGTGGATGGTGTCAAATAATTCCCAACCTTAAGATGGCAAAACCTAAAGCATTATTGCAAAGATGTGGAATTTGGTCCTCACAACTTGTTCAATCAATACTAACATATTTGGTCTCTGTATACTAAATTGTTGAGCATATTTAAAACCATCATAGCATCAACAGAACCAACAGTGACAACATTCTAAATAGGAACAAGACAACACATCAGCATATATCCCAATAATGATTAAGCCATGACTATATATGATTTTGTCCAACAAAAACACCTCTAAGTCTAATGATTATGACCTACTTAATTATAGTTGTTAAGGATAAGGCCAAATAGACTAATCATGCCTAATATATAGAATTATTCTAAGTAGCAAAAGAGGGATGAATAAAGCTGAAACTTAAACTTGTTTGCTTAAAAAAACTCCACACCAACATCTCCATTCTTTACCATGTACCATTAAAAAAATCAACAACGATTCAAGTACTAAAAAGAGTACAAAAAGGTCAAAGAAAATCGTTCTTGAAGGCAACATGAGTTTGAATAATATCTTTTCATCTTGTAATCAAAAGGAAAAAAGGAACATGAACTATATGTAGAAGAAGCTCATATACACATAAAATCGATAACAATGAGGTAGGTAAATAATAATAAATCATAATTTGCAGTTATAATGAGCAAATATACACATAAAAACAAATAAAGTTAGCTCTACATACCTATCAGCAACATATAGAAGAAGCTCTGATATTTTGAAGTAAGGATTTATGAGGGTGATATCAACCAATTGACCATGGCTTCTATCAACTGCATGCTTACACATCTTTATAACAGAGGACTGTCATTTATTTGAGTTCCAAAAGTCATTTATATCAACGACCCTCCACATAGCAGGGTCCAAACAAATTTTACGCCAAGCAGTGCAAACTTTCTAGGCATTCTCAAGAATATCAAACTTACCGATTCTATAGACTATATTGGCCTTCACATCAGATGGTAACTCCAACCAATTCCTATTTTGATGCTTTGAATTTGATGTTGATGACTCCATCACTTTAGCATGTAGAAATCAAACACAATTAATATTATATCACAGATGCATTTATATAATATTGTTCACCTTCTTAGAATGTAGAAAAATGAATATTATATCTATGTAACAAAGATATCCAATGATTTTAAAATAATTAGTCTTTTAGCAATTTCTAGTTTGTTACTAAGCTTGCTAACCGCCTAAGCCGAACGTTTTTTGTGGCCCATTGCTGGTGAGCCTAAATAATCTCCCAATGCGTTGCTCCTGTCAAGTTAATTTGCATGTTGAAAACATAGTTAACCCATAAAAAGAGAAAAAAGAACACAAACATATATTTGAGGCATTTAACTTGCCAATCAGGCAACGGGCAAAAAACATGACTTTCAGGAGTGATTTACGCGTGATCACTCCTATACACACTTCGAGTAAACCCCGTTAAATCTGCAGAACAACAAATACCTACAGATAACCGTTTTCAATAGGGAAAAATACAGAAAAGTGCAACTATCTTATATTAAGAACATAAAACATGTAATCGAGTGAAAGTTAGGTATAATACCACGTGCAAGGTTGGTTGCAACTGGAGGAAGTATTATCACAACTTTCATTAAGAAGCAATGACTGCAAAGAAATCAAACTACAGTCACAATTAAGATTCCAGTTCAGCATTCTTTAATTTAGAAATTCATTTTTAATACTTGAAATTAATAAACCTTTAGCTCACTTTACCCAAAAGTACAAAAACATAAGCATTTATTGTGAAACTATGTAAATATGCTCGTACAAATTGCCACTTACAACTAAAAATTTGAGGACCATGCGCCATATTAGAACGGTGTAGTTTTTCTTGCTCTTGAATATGAAAGGATGAAAGGTCCACTGTACTGATTAAAGGTAAAACGATACAAAATAATGAATCAGGACAAAAATGTACATAACAATCATAAATACAAAATAAGTTGGAAGGTAAAGCAGAACAAATATAAATTACTTTAACTAATGAAATTATGAACACATGAAAAAGAAAGCTTAATTACCGCATGTTAATAAATTAACAATTTTACATACAACTAACGTGGATACTAATTCGTATGGGCCACTATTTGTGCAGAATTCGAACTCTTTGAATATTAGAGTATCAAACTTTGATTAATAAATATATGATTTAGGATGCTTATGTAACACTGTACTTTTTAATTAACAATAAACTGCGTGCGGAAGCTAATTACATATAATTAGATATAAAATCAAGAGTTTATACAACTTTGACTGGTTATCATTTACAAAAATATCACTACAGTGTTGATTTACAAAAACAGACTCTATACAAAATCTTGGACATCAGAGTATTGGTCTGTCCATATTCCCAGTCATCAGCATCAGAACTCACCAGGGAGTATCTGCAAAACAATCTAGTGGGGAATTAGCACAAAGCTAAGTGAGAGAACATATATCACACAAAGTACAAGGCTAACAGCCCAACAAGTTAACCAAGCTCAAACTCAAGAGGACCGGTGGTGTTGCAACCACCTACAACCAAATGCCGGCCAAAACATATGTTTACCGATAGCTCTGCTAACATGGATAATAGTAAAAGCACCCTTGAGTGCAACGGATGCACCTCAAGATCAGATACTGTAAATCCCCAAGCAACAAGCCCAGCCTACAAAACTGTCACGGCTGACCTCCACAATAACATGTATACATATCCAATGAGCACATAATCAATTAAGATGTTATATCCTGTACCATTAGAATATAAATCCACTCACCACAGTCAGCAAGGCTGTAGCACACTCAGTTGACTAACTCACTGAGTCTTCTCAGTTCATGAGATTAAGTGAACACAAGTCAGTATTCAATTCACAATACTGATTCATAATAAATATCATATTTATTCATACATCACATGAATATCACATATAGATATCATGTGTATCAAATCATAGTTTGATTGTTAAGAATAACTCTTAAAAATCCCAAATTCCGATAGAAGTCGAATTCCGAGTGAAAGGCCAATTCCGACTATATCCAATTCCGAGAAAATAGGCAATTCCGATTAACATCAATTCCGATGAAATCAAAGTTAGATTCCGAGCATAGGCACATTCCGATCAAAAGACCAATTCCGAGTAAATGGAATTCCGAGCATAAATCAATTCCGAGCAAATTGATCGGAATTCATGTATTCCGATAATACTTTATGCGGAATCCCCAATTCCGATAGATTCAAACCTTAATTCCGATCCAATTGGTCGGAATTCATCAATTCCGCCCAAATCATGTCAATTCTGACTAATTCATATGTTCTTGCCCAATTTCGATTTCTTACTTAAATTCTAAACTGATATTAAACATACAATCAATTTAAATTTCCAGAAATCATTCTAAACATGTAATGAACATAATCTAACATTCAATTCTAACATGCAATACAACCTATAATTTATCAAATCATCAAGAATCATTCGGAATTCATAATAATATTCAAAACTGAATATATTTAACAATTAACAACTATAATTCAGAATTCTAACCTTTAGATGATATCAAATAATCAACTTGAATGCAACCAAGATAGAAGTTTGATTTTCTTTTTCTTTCTTTCCCCTTCTCGGCCGAGAGCACACAAAACACACACAAACACACTTTGTTTAATTGAAAGAAAAAGAATGAGGTATGGTGGTAAGTTGGTGACCAAAATGGCGTGTCTAGCTAAACAAAAAGGACACTCACCATACCACCATCACTTATTAATTTAATAATCATTTTCTAATTAAAAAATAAAATAAAAACAAATAATATAATCAATAAATAAATAACACATTATAACAAGTAATTCTTAATTAATTATAAATCTCAAGATTAATTAATTTAATTACCTTAATTAATTTAGGCCGGTTGAGAGGGTGTTACAGAAGGTTATAAACGGTATATGAATGGGTAAATATGATAAAGAAGAAACATGTCAAATGGCCCAAAAGCCTCCTAAGTCCTAATCATATTATTCAAAAGATCAAATTATTATTCACATGATATGATTTGGTACTCATACATATAATTCAAATATTTATTATAAAATTTTGGACAAAAAATGTTTCGGTCCAACCCGGCTTCACCTTTTCGTTAAAAAAGTTAATTGCTTTCCGGTCCAACCCGGGTTGTCTGCGTAGCTATCTGATGAAAATGAATCAGCACTGAAGTCCTCCATCAACTGCCGGTGATATGGTTTGTTCATCTGCTATTGATTCATGAACCATTGATCTTGCATTAGCAAAGCCAAACGTAATCTGTGGAGTGATCTTGCATTAACAAAGATTTTTGTCCAACTGTTTGTACTTTTTTCATTAGATTTTTGGTGATCAAGAGCAAGCTAGCTGCATTTTGTTCTATTTGAGTGACAAATTTGGTTAAGTTATGTGTATGTTGGCAAAAAGACAAAGCAACCCATTTTGACCCGAACCCGTTTTGACCAGTTACCCAATCCGATCCAACCCACCGATTTGCCACCACTACCTATAGTATACAATTAACAATGAAATCCTAAAATTAAACACTAATTTCACCTGATGAAACATAATAAACGTGGTGACAGCAAGGGCGACAATGGCGAGTATGAAGATAACCCTAGAGTGCATCCAATTACTCACGGAATTCACTTGATCAGATTATCTTTCTTTTTTTGGAGGGGAAATTACACTATCCCTAATGTGTATCTAACAAATCGACAACAAAATTACACAACAACATATTAATGGTTAAACCAAGAAGTAAGCAAAACTTTGGTGATTAAACCATATTTCACGTTTAATAATATTAATAAATAGATATGTAACTTCTATCACAAAGCAAGCAACATAGTAGCAACATTCAAGATTTGACCACACTTACAACCCTTGAAAAGAAAATAACTCGAGTTGAGCATCTTACCAGTTATAACGACATAAAAATGCAAGCGGAATCTCTTAAAATTAAAAGAACTATAGATACTCTAGTTATATCATCCTCTTGATGGTGATGTGTATCTTCCTATGTCAAAATAATATCTTTTTTCTAAAACATGAAAGCAATAGATGGAAATAAAAGAAACAACAAACTGCCAAGTGAGGCAGTTTGCGATTTCCAATTTTGAATTTTACTTTAAGCTGCTTTATATTAACACTTGTAAGGACCCTACCCTGCATTCAAGACTTGTCAAACTATGAATCACACCATCTACTTATAAATGGGTTGATTTAGTTCATGTTATTTTTTAATGTAGGCTTCTAGCGGCTTTTTCCTATCCCTTTTGGGACCATTCACCCTTTTCCCAACTAAGCATAGTAGAAGAATATCAACTCCCTTGCTTGAGGAAGAGTTTCACTAAAATGGAGATGGCTGAACCACATATGTTCCAATCCCAGAGGCTTTCTCTGATTCGGATCAAATGCAAATATTGAATTCCAAATACTAATGGCTCAAAGGGGTAAAAGTGTTTAGCGAAAAAGGAAATGGACAAAAGGGTCGGAACAACCAAAGGATATATCTAATGCACACAACCTATTAAATCGTTTTATTTGAATAAAAACTTATAGTGTAATAATATAGTTCTAGAATTCATATTTTATCATCTTCCAAGCATTAGTTTGTAGAAATCAAGTGTATAAATATGAAAGTAAGAGAATTCTGTTCAGGGCATTTCATCGAACATCTGGAGTGCATATATAAATTACCTTTAAAGAAAACTTACCTAAACCCACTTTCAAGAAATCTGAACTCCTTGTGTTTAAGCAGATCTGAAGCCAATGATAGGTGCATGAAAAATTTTCAATTCACTTACCTGCAATTGGTTGTCTGTGATTCTTCATTCTTGCATCAGTGCAGGCTCCAGGGTTACTATAGTGAAGAAGATAACTGCAATTGATTGAGAGAAGTATTTAAATAAACATGTTACATGATAAACAGGCACTATGGCAGTACTCAAATAGGCATGCTTTATAAATCCATAAACTAAGCTAGTTGAGGATGAACTTTTTATCCCCAAATTTCCATGAAAACAAAAACCCTCGTAATTGAATTAAATTAGCAAAAACCCACATGACTTTGGAGTAATGTCAATGCTTCTTCAAGTTTTCACTCAATTTCATCTGGGCATCTCTATACATCACTCAATAAACCAATTTATTCGATGAAGGAACAATTATCTTACATGCAATTATCCAGAATTAAAAATAAAATAAAAACCGGAAACAGACGCCCAATTCATCAAGATTTCATGAAACACTCGCGCAACAAAAAATCTGTATAGAATTGGCCAAAGAATATGAAGGACTCACCCGTGGTGCTTGAACTGTCAGGCCTACCGTCCCTGCTCCGGCACCAAACGACGGTAGTCGGTCGTTCAGTATACCTCCAACGATCGTCGTTAATCTCTGTTTATGAATCAAAGCAGCCGACGTCGTTCAGTATACCACCGACTCTAATAACGACTTTACACATGCCTATTTAGCCCACTTACCATTCAAACTTGATTTAAAAGCCCAAACCTCCCGTTCAATGCCACTTACATTCAAACTGGTTTTTTTTTCTTTTTGAATTATAATTTTTTTTATCGTGCTCTTGTGGTACGGGGTCGGTTTTTTATTCTTTTTTTTGGGTCGGATAAGAGCCGGGTTTAGAATGGGTAGGGTCGGTCAACCCAAGACCCGTGCACTCTTTTCACAAACCGGGTTTACGTTTTCAGTTTTGAATCATAAATTTTTTTATCGTGCTCTTGTGGAACCGGGTCGGTTTTTTATTCTTTTTTTTGGGTCGGATAAGAGCCGGGTTTAGAATGGGTAGGGTCGGACAACCCAAGACCCGTGCACTCTTTTCACAAACCGGGTTTACGTTTTCAGCCACGATCAGATTTTAGCCCTCCCACACCTGTGCGGAGCACCGGCTCAAACTAGTTATTCTTAAACACTAATATTACTATAATAATCATTTATTTAAGTTAAAATTTTATTTGGATTTTGACTTTGAGAAATCAAAGTTATTTAATATGAAATTATTATAAATAATTTTATATATACCTTTCACAAACCTTATTTTATCTTATCTATCAATTATAATTATAGATATCATGTTTATCTCTTGTAACGTTTTATAATTCATATATAACCAAATTTGTTAATTTTGTTATTTAAATTATTTTATAATTCTTGTAAATTATATCAAAAAACATATGAGATTATTACTTATAAGTTATAACTATAACGACTATGGTCGATAACATATTAATATGTATGAGAAATACAATCACTTCTCTTACTCAAATTATACTGTATTTTTGATGTCACGTATCCTTCTCCCATCGCGAGGCCTCCATTGCAGTCTCGATGTCACTATTTTTAGAGATAAGAAATAAAGTTGTATAAGATTTCTATGGAATTTTAAACTATTAAGTCACGTCTACATGAATTAAATAAGGAGATGGAACTATGAGTGGAAACCGTTTTTTTTTTTTCATGCCTTTAAAGCGACACATGGTGCCAAGTGCCATGTCACCACCCTGTGCAAGCTCTCCAGCTTTATGGTTCTCAAATTTGTCCTTTAGCGCATTTCCATTGGTCCCTCAACTATGTACCTACAATCGCAACTGCTCCTTCATCCTTTTCTTCTTTCAATCCTAGCTTGCTGGTGTTTCAACTTTGTAATTTAGTTTTGGATTATTATATGTGTTTATAAAACTATTAACACACACATATATATATATTTTTGCTGTAAGATATGACCAATAACTGGGCATTATGACTATAGCACCCATGATTTTTTCCAAATCCTTATTTATATTTTTGTAGGTGTAGTTTTCTTATGCGGATCATACTTTTATTTTGAATGGATGCACAATATTACTACACGAAACAATAGCAAAAAGATATTCCAACACTATTTGAATTGCATATAAATACTTGAATCAAATCTAAGAAAACATTGATGGCTGGAAAAGGAGAAGGGAAATGGGCAAATGCTAGGTTTTTTTTCCTTTATATACTGTGGACACTTGTGCAATTTTTGTAGGAATAAAGGGTAAAAATGTAATTAAGCACAAGCTCGATTAGGCTTGCGAGTCTAACGAACTGAGTATTATGGAACTCGAACTCGGTTCGAAAGCCTACTCGAGTAGCTCGAGCTTGTGCTTAATACGAGATCGAGTCGAATTTGAATATTTTTCAAGTCGGTCTCGAGTAGCTCACGAGCTGTATCGGCTACACCCCCTCCTAACCTAACTATAAACAAAAACTCTTACAACCAATGGCTTCTACTTTGACACGCACATGTAACATGGATAATTGTGAGAAAAGCTGCAAAAAGTGGATAGCCAAGGGACATAGAGATACCAAATGCATAGTTAAGGGACTATTATCGAAAATTACCGTCTTATGTTTACTCCCTTCCGATCCCCTGAAGTACACACCCTTGTAAGATAGACGCACGCTCTCACGTACACATACGACGATCACTGAAGAGATCCGATCCCGACGATTGCTCGTTGTTTTATCCACCACCACCACCATCACCATCACCATCACCAACCGCCACGCCACATGTTCGTACCAAAATTAATCCACAATTTGATCCTCATTTCTCGGTTTCTCTTGCTTTCCTAACAGCTAATTCGAAGGGGGTAAAAATATTTCAATTCGTTTCTTTCTCGGATCTAGGGCACTGTTTGTTTGCGATCGTCAATTAATGACAGGTTGTGGTGTTTCGATCTGCCAGCCTCCGTTTTAGCTTTTACGGAGGAGAAATTACATTATTTTTCCATCTTTAGCCTTTAATCGTCGATCTCAGCAGCAATGGCTAGCGGTGCCGGTAACAAATTAGTCACTGTCGATCCTGATGAGCTCAGGTTTCAATGTAAGTATTATTTGGGTATTAATTATTTGATGTTATTATGTATGATTCAGTAGATACTTTCTTATTCTTTGCGTTATCAGTTAATTTAAGTTTTACCCCCTTATAATCTATCTGTGTTCCGTTGTTCGGCTAATAGCTCATAATTATAAAAATCTGGTTTCGGTTGCGTACTTGCGTTCAAGTGGTTTGATCAAGGTTTTGCTTAGTTGAGTTGTATATGGAACCATATGCTTTCAACTAGCGCAAGAAGGATTTGAGTTTCAGAAAACTTTACGATACATCTAATGGATGTTTTCCTGTGAACGTGTGCCAAGGATTATGATTAATACACATATTCCCTAAATTAGGTGATATGCAGAGATATTCTGAGCTCGTGCACATTCGGATTTACCAGTACCCTGTGATATTGATTTTTCATGATGATACATGTTGCTTTTGTGAAATTAAAGTATATATAACCTCAATTCCATGCATACAGGAGGATATAAGACACTTATATGTTCAGTGGTTATAATTGAGGAGGGGGGGGGGGGGGGGGGGGGTGAAAAGCTGCATCCTGAAAGTTTTCTTGTGATTATCACATAATCAATGTTCTCTCTTATCCTTATGATGAGAGGATGTTGAAGGAGTGATAGGACATACTTGTCTTGTCTAGAGAGGAAATTAAATAAAAGCTAATAGCAACCTATGTGGACCTGGTTATTTGCTAAGAGAGTTAGGTTTCTAAGAGCCTGAACATATTCATACCCAGTGGTAAGTGGTTGAGGCTGATCCGGTATAATAAGTTTGCTACAGTAGTATGGTTGTGCACAATAACTTGTAATAACACTTTTTTGGAGGTTGCTTTCGTGATACAAGGACGACCAAAGTTATTCATGTGTGAGGTTGGCACAAAGGTTAACTGGTCGTGTTCTGCTTGTTAGCAAAGTCCAAATGTCAAGTTCGTTGTTTCTACCAACTTATCTGCAATATCGGAAATTACATGCCATGACAAATTTCATGTAGATAGACCTGTATAGTGAATAGTGAGGATGAAGTGTTGCTATTTATGTCATTACTGGAAATAGAAGTAACATATTAAAATTCATGCACATAACCATGTTCTTGCTAAGGTGCTTACACTTTCCCACTTCTTTGTGTGTGTATGTGTGTTTATTCATTGACTTTTTATTTTGGTTGTTTTTTTTTTTCTTTTGGGGTGGGGTGTTGGGGGTATTGCACATCTTTCTGTGATTCATATGCATGACTTGCTGTTTATCTGTTATATCTTGATTCTAATGCCTTAAGTGTTAATCTAACAGTTGAACTGGAGAAACCAAGCCATTGTGATTTAAAAGTTTCTAACACCACAGACAAGAATGTTGCCTTTAAGGTATGCTTTTTGCCCTATATTGAAAACTAAGGCTGCGTTTAGTAGGAGAAATTTTTTCTGTTTTTTGTTTTTCTGTGAAAATTGGTGGAGTTTTCATTTTTTGAAAAAACTAGAAGACGTATTTAGATGAAGGGGTGGAGTTTTCCTATTTCAGAAAAAATGGAAAACATGTTTAGTTGAAGTGTTTTCTTGAAAATGTTGTTTGAAAAAGTATAAAAGTTTGAAAAAAATTGAGGAGTTTGGGAAAGCGAATGAGTATTATGTTTTCTTGGAAAACTGTGTAAGTGAACATGTTTTTTAATTTTCAGTTTTCTTAGAAAAAATTTCTGGAAAATGGAGGATTTTTCTGGAAGTGAACGCAGCCTTAATTTTTGGTTGTTTCGTTTATATTATTCTTTTCTTTTTTTCATGTTTGCACTCAACATAGGTGTTATATAAAACTTAGCTCATTATGCATTCACTCGCATGATTTTTGTACCTATTCCTTGTTTTATGCCAGGTCAAAACTACTTCACCGAAGAAATACTTTGTACGGCCAAATACTGGTGTGATACAGCCTTGGGATACATGTATCATAAGAGGTAAATCATGGCGTGCTACTATTTAGACTATCTTAGCTTTTAAGTGAGAGGGGGAAGTGGGGAACTAATTGACATCACCGTAGAGGCGTAGACCACATATATTAAGTAATAAATGAAATTAATTGTCAACTTATCAAGTAAGAACAGAATGAAACTGTTAATATACTTGATTACTTGTTAATTAGCCATCACACATCATAAATACATGACACACCTATCGCAAACAACACCATACACTGGCATAGCGCTGATTGACCAAAGTAATATTACACTGAAATTCTCACAACATGCAGTGAGAATATATCCCCTATATCCTAGTATCCTACTATAGTGCAATTGAATTCATTTATTTTGGTGGGGGAGTTTTGTCTAGTTGTATGCATGATATAAACGTCACTCTGTATTTGCTTTCTGCATTTACTTTTTAATTCAGAAGCAATTGCAGGTTGCAACTGAAGTATTCTAAGCATGTCAAAAACACATCACCTTTTCAGCATGACATGCTCAACAACTGCTGAGAGAGAACCGATATCAGAAGATTGGTTAATTATCACTGTTATTTAGTTATATATGTAATATGGTTTTGACTTTTGACCATAATTTCTACCTCGAGTTTTTCATTACATATAACCTACTATTCTGACTGGGATCGTTGATGCCAACAGTATCTTCCTATAGAATATATCAATCTATTATCTGAATTTAATAGTTTAAAGTGTTCAATTATCAACCCAAAGTCGAATCCCCCTTTATGTTCAATTAGGTATCTTCATGTCTTCTAACCAAAACTTGTTAATCTTCGCTTAGTTACCCTCCAAGCTCAGCTTGAGTACCCTCCAGATATGCAATGCAGAGATAAATTTCTGTTACAAAGCACCCCGGTGTCTCCACAAACTGATACAGAGGAACTTCCTCAAAATACTGTAAGAATAATTTCTTGGAAAATATTACACCAATCTTTTTAAGCTTCATTGAAATGTGAATAACATTTAAGAGTTTTACTTTTTGCATCCAGTTTAGCAAGGAACCTGGTAAGCAATTGGAAGAATGCAAGCTTAAGGTTGTCTATGTTGCTCGCACTGATCAGGGAAATTCAGATGATACTCTCAAACAAAATTCTGATCCAAGCTCTGTGAGTTCATAACAATTCTTTTTCCACTTTAATGTTCTATATCTTTCACAGTACCTTTACTGACTTAAATTTTAGCAAAGAAGTAAGATTGTCTTGTTTTCTGCAATTAACAGTGAAACTTATTTGATTTCATCTTTCCTGCCAGAAATATTGTTATGACTTTCTTCTGAACATTTCTTCGATCTTTACAAAACATATACTAGAACTATTATACATCCATCTGGAAACACTTTTTACATCCAGTGACAAATGTCGCATAATCCCTATAGATAAGATATTCATTATATGCATCACTGAAACAGTAATTCATAGGAAGCTTACCCTGATCTAAGGGCCAGCTCATGTAAATATTTTGCAGTGGTAGTGTATTGAGACCATCATTTACATTCTTTAAATGCAGAATCAGGCAATTCAGACTGCAAGAGCAGCTAGGGATGCTGCTGTGAAAGAAGCAACTCAGCTGCAACAGGAACTGGTAAATTTACGTCTTTATCTCTCTCTATCGTTGGTTACTTAGCAACAGGTAATTTACTTTCACCATCCTAAAAAATGAGTCAACATTCGGATTGACTTTTATTTATGTGTCAATTAAGTAAGTGATAAAATCTCAGAATAAAGAAAGAAGAATTGTGCTGGCTTTATAATGATTTTTGATTGTTACATTGAAGTTTTACATCAATTACTTCAGTCATTTTGAAATAAGTAGAAAACAATTTGGCCCGCAGTTATATTTTTATGTCTAAATTTGAAACTAAAAAGGTAAATCAACTATGATATCATATCAAGTTTTTTATTTTCGTTCTTTAACATTATTCAGATAAGCCCGTAAAATTTGATTGATTTATGTGTTTTACTTGATTTTAACATTTTGACCGTCTTGGTCCTATGTGCATGCATAAGTTCTCAATACATAATTATTATTCCTTCTTTGACATTACTGTCTCTCATATGTGCATAAGTCCCAGTAGATAATTATTTTGAAATTACTTTAATCATAGTACTAAACATTGCCAATTTATTTACCACGTCTTAGGAAATGCTAAAGAAAAAGAGCGAAAAAAAGAGCCCTGGATTCTCCATGAAGCTTGCAATAGCTGCTGGAGTGATTGGGATAATGGTTGGTTTTATATTGAAGCTGGTTCTGGCTTCACCTCAAGTACCACCACCACTACCAGCGTCACCACCAACAGCAGCAGGAGCAGAATAATAGTCGTTGCTGTATCCCCTTAAGAAAAGCCGGATGATAATGATTCTTTCGTTCATTCTTATGCAACTTTGTCCAACCAAAAACTATTAACTTTGCGTTTTGTTTGTCTTCTTCCTTCTCTTTGTACATGGACCATTGCAAATTTCAGCTTTATTTGTTGCTACTTATCACAACACCTATATCATATCAATTAACTTTGAACTAAGCATATATATTTCATCCTCTAAAATGCCGTCTTCTTGACTATGTTTTTTAATTGATTAACTAATGTTTTTAATTGTGGACCATTAATTGAATTATTGCTTCGAATTATTACTTTTATTAAACCAATTAAGGTGGTTTATACTTGTAGATATATAGTAAAATCCCTTGTGAGAGTAGGTTTCTTCTTATAAAAAAGCAACAACTATTGAGGATATAGAAAACGTCATCTCTTATGAAGTAGAATAAGAAAGACAAAACATTTTGGTTA
Source organism: Pulicaria dysenterica (assembly GCA_947179395.2). Classification (NCBI taxonomy): domain Eukaryota; kingdom Viridiplantae; phylum Streptophyta; class Magnoliopsida; order Asterales; family Asteraceae; genus Pulicaria; species Pulicaria dysenterica. The sequence goes on from OX359296.1 coordinate 54,385,800, forward strand.
GATCGGCAGTGTCGGACCCATAATTTTGAATTAATGATGACACTATTAGAAATAGGTGAAATGGATATTAGCACTGATTCGAAAAACTCGAAATTTACACAACGAAATGGAAGCACCACCTCCAAAAATCGAAATTTATACTAAGAAGATAAAATTGAGTGGTGTCCCGTGCCACCACTTAGGTGACTTCAGGTCCGCCCATGATGATCGGACAATTTGACCATCTACATGCGAGCAATGAATAATTAGACGAGTTTGATACAACAAATATCTCAGCTATTTTGAGGACGAGACACTAATTGATTTATACATCTAAACTACGAATTTTGATCAAAGGAACCAATTAAGAATGACAAAAAAAAAAAAAACCGTACTTATTAAAAAAACCTGATATTTGAACCTCTTTGTTTAAAATCTTTTAGTTCATGCATATAAAGGATACTTTTGATCCTCCGCCCACATGACTTGTTTTTAATAACCGAAAGTGTCGATAGTTTAATTACTTAAATAGTTTTTGTTGATTTTACAAATTTTTTTTAATTTTGGATGTAAAATAGTTAATACTTTTTTTAATAACCGAAAATTATTATAAAATAGTTAACTATTTTAGTCATACATAATAATGTACAAGGAATTAACAGTGAAACAGTTTTAGTCATACATAATAAGGTACAAAGAATTAACATATATGTTATAGGTTAAGGATGCATAGTATTGTTATGTATGATCATTTTTGTTATGTACGAATCACCTCCCTAAATTCAGTTGGCTTTGCAATTATTTACATATACAAAAAAACTAGTTTATTGACCCGTGCACGCACGGGTATTTCGAAAGTGTATTTGAGATATTAAAATTTTCAAATAAAAAATAATACAATAAATGAAATATCACCAAAAACTTACATATAATTCATTAAACTCAAAACAACAATAATCTAATTTGAAAGAACATGTATTATCTGATGTCATTTTTAATAAATTCAAATATTGAAGTCAATCAGATAATAATTTTGAACTGAAAACCGACTCAAATTTCTAAACACATCTATTGCCAATATAATTTTTTCACCATCATAAAAGATCTCTAAATTTAGATTTTTAAATATATAATATACCATCTTTTAATGATATATTTTATTTAAACCATATTTTTAATAGATGTTTCATACATCTTTCTAATAACACTGAAAATTCTTTAAAATCAATAACTAAACACTTTGAATAAAATACTTAAGTTGACCTCTCGGCTCATGTAACATCCTGAAAATGGGCCTAGTAGTACTTAGTTGTACTTCATGCTCAAAGGGTTGTACCATGACTTTAATTATGAGTAGTAGTGATTAAATGATATTTTGTTAGTTAAAGTGGATACATGGGGGTTATATGAAAGTTGGAGTTAATAAGTAAAAATAATAAAATGTTAAACGGTTCCATGTAATGATTCCGTAGATGTCCCCGTTAGTTGAAATGGGTAACATTAAGTTATGTTTTAAGTTGAACAGGAGAACAAATTACCCGTGTGGGGTATTAGATCTTGAGTTGGTCTAAGTCTTTATAAGACTTATTTGCTTTCCCCAAAACACACACATACGTACGCATACACACACTCGGTTCTTTGGATTTTGAAGAGAAATCAAGAAGGGGAAAGGATTGTCAAGTGATTTCAATATCAGATCAAGCTCCGATCTGCTGTGTACTCACAGATTTGTAAGTGTTCTTGAGCTCCAAATCTAGTTTTGAGTTTGTAATTATTAAACCTCAAATGGAAGGATTAAATGGTGTTTTGATGTGGGTTTTATGTACATAAGATGTTAGCCAACTTCTATAGATGTTAAATAAAGTATATAAACGATTAAAGTTGAGTTTTAGTCGATTTGGGTGTCAAAAATGGGTATTTGCAGGTCTGTACACGAACAGGGACGAAGTCTGCTGTTTGTGACTTTCCTACGGCCGCAGAAGGTTTTCCCTACGGCCGCAGAAGGGATTTTCTCCTACGGCCGCAGAGGATTTTCCCTACGGCCGCAGAAGGTTTTTTTCTGCACAGCAACCCAAACTTTGAAAAATCATATAAAATCAACCGTAACTCCGTTTGAGGCGTATGACCTGTCGTTTCGAAGCTAAGAGAGTCTATTTTCATAATATTATAATTTCAAGGGATGATACGGAAATGACTTTGGTTAAATACCTAGTTTAGTGATGGGTAGTCATGGCATATGGGGTGTGTGAGATGTTTAGCAATATATCTCGCCTATTGAGCTTATGTGTATGCTATTATATGGTGCTTAAACATGAATGGTGGTATTTTTAGGTACTACTTGACTTTATTGGTATTGTGTGTAGTGGCTAAACATAAGTACTCTATTATAGGTGAACCGTACGACTCTGAAGAACGAGACAATCACGATATTTGTTTACTGTAGCCTCTAGCCTCTCAGGTGAGTATAGGATAACATAAGAATTAATATAACCGTGTTACATGTTATCTATATGTGTTATGTATTAGTAATTCCGTGAAATGTAATTAACCTTTATGTATGCTATGTTTATGCATGACACATGTAACAATTGAATCAGGATTTGAGATATGATTATGATTATGCAAGAAGCATGTATGAATTGAACCATGGATATTATATGTATATGATATGCGCGCTATGAGGCCCGTATGGGTCAGATTTGTATTTGTGATCGGATCCGAGATATGGGGGCTGGTTATAGTCCACGAACGGGGCCAGTGCGCTGGGGCGTTTTGAGACCTGCGGGTCGATGATAGCGTCAACTACCTGGGGTTGCAAACCCAACGTTCCCCGAGTCATATGGGGATGACTTATTGTTGTACTCCATGAAGGCTGTGGCCTGAAACGCAACGGTGGACCGCTACCCGCTCACCCACCCGCGCGGTTGATGTGTCTGGTTTCCCCAGTTAGGAGTGTTGAGCCGGGCTAGCTACCCTGCAAGATTATGCTTCCTTCTGGCTGTGCCAGCTCATCGCGAGATGCTAGGATAGCACTGTTTGATTCATTGTTGATATGTGATATGTTTATATTACTGAATATGCTATCTTATGCTCACTAGCTATTTTATAGCTAACAGATACTCTCCCCATGATGCAGGTGATACTTAGATATGTGAGCTTGGGTACCTGCTTGTAGTTACTAATCTTTTGGAGGAACACTTGTCTATATTACTTTTAGTTACTGTTTATGTTGTATAAACATGTATTTGTGGTCGGTGAACAATTTCCGTAACACCAACAAATCTTTTGTATACCGTGGCTTCTTTTGATAGTATTATCGCCACTTTTATAGCTTTCGCTGTAATTATTATGTTTTGAAAAACAGGTTTGATATAATTAAAGTTTGCAGACGGATCCACGCAGTATGGATTCTTGATTTATTATTATTAAAATGAAAAATCTGGTTTTAAAAATCGGGGTGTTACAGCTCATCACCATAATCTCAAAATAACCACTCAGCAAAACAAAAAATTATCTACCAATTACTATTAATGGATAACAAAAAGTTACGAATATGCGAATTCTAAAAAAGTGTCATATTATAATAAAATTTATACCAAAACGTAGATAAAAATAAGACGATCGTAAATATATGATTATTTTTTCTCTAAACAAAATATATCAAAAGTTACTATACATAATTTATAAACAACTTATAATTAATTACATTAATAAAATATTTTTATAAAACCCCCTAACATTTTCTTAAAAACTCTCCACATATTTTATAAAAGCCCCTTACAATTTTCATATAGCACCCTCCAAATTGAGATAAAATTGAAATCGATTGTAGGCATCTTTCTAAAATTGTTTTTTAAAATTGAAGGATTTTGAAATTGGAGGTTTTGATTGGTTAATAGATTTGATTTAAAAGTTATAAAAGGAAAATTTGTAAACCTTTTATATATAGATATAGATAGATAGATAGATTGATTAATATATAAAAATAAATAAAAATGTAGCAATATATAATCCATGATTGGCATACGTTTTAATAAGTAAGGGAACGTAAATTGAAAAAGGAGACAGGCGCCGGGGGGTCGTGTGTAAATTGAAATTAGATCAAGACCAAATGGGCGGGAAAAATCGAACGGCAAATACTCAAAAACCCTAACTCGACTCCTGTTTCGCGCCCCATTCATCACCCTCGCATTTTTCTGCAAATTGCTTTCAGATCGACCATGAAGAATAGATCCTATCGTTTCTTGATCTGAATCATCTTATTCAAATTCTTCACAGTCATCAAACTCTAATTAGCAGAAACACCAAACTCTATACAGCTGAACAGTTTCAATGGAAAATGAAAATCAGATTATGCAATCACACGCATCTGATGGAGTTAGTCAGTTTAAATCTGCTAATACTGAGCTACAAATTAGATCATGGAACTTGTTCGCTATACTGCTATCCATAGGACGTCCAGTTCCTCCGATTGAACTCGCATCTCGATGCCCTTCTCTTGAAGCGTCTCAGGAATTAGTTGAATTCGTCTGTTCTGTGCCTAACTCGCCCCTCTCGTTGACAAACGATGGACTGGTCACGATTTCTTCTGCTGTTTGTACAGTTTTACAGCGGTTTTTGTTGAATTCAGATCAAGTTTTAATGGTGCGAGACTGTGGGCGTAAGAGAGCACGGGAAGATATTAGAGTAACGTATAAGAGAAAGCGAATAAGAACGTGGCCTGGTGTTTACGGTAAGAGATCTATGATTACTTTGAGAAGAAAAAGGTCATTATTGTTATTATTTAGTGTTGTTAATGCTGTTTAACTGGGTGAATTATGCAACAGAAAAAGCAGGTCAAGCGGATTTGGGCCATTTGGCGATGCCTGTGAGAACTCCAAATACCTGGGCAAAGGTACTTCATTTCTGTATGCTTTATAGGTCATACATTAGTAAATTATTTAGATCTTAGTGTATGCGGCAGTGATTTTCACACTTCGACGTACTTTTTTAGATCGAACTTCTTATTTTCATGGACTGTACTCTACTGGAGCTCTTATTCTAATTGAAGTAGCTGACCTAGTGCTCATGGAATGATTATATTTCTTTGTGTATCGATAACAGGCCCCCATTCATGTTGTAAGGAGTGAAATAATGAACGCCGGTATATCTAACAATGATAGACCAGATGAATCGACAGTTTGGATGCGTTCACACTTGGAGTTTGGTGCTGGACACTTAGGTTACGGACTGAGCTACGGTGAACGTGAGGGGGAAAGGGATATGGGTCTGGCTTTGGGCATGAAAGAACTTGGAAGAAAGAATAGTTATATCTGTAATGATAGTCGTATTTCTTTTTATAGTCCAAACACCACAACAGCAGAAGCACTTAAGGACTATCTTTATTTTCAATCTTTATCTCATCTAACTGCAAGTTCACTCTCACTCATAGAAGATATAAAGGATGAGAGTTGTTTGTTAAGCAAAAAACCTAGTACAGCATACGCCCCAGCAGATTATAACAATAAGGTTGTGTCACTGGTGAAGGCTTGGATTGATAATGGTTCTTTAAGGGCCAATAACAATTCACTTGAAAGACAGAGACTTGTGGAGGGAAAACACAAATGTATCTTAGACTCTGAAAGCTACAAAGGAGATGCCGAAAATCTGTTAAATAACACTGCTTATGGGGGCATGATACCTGAGCTTAGCCATGATAACAGGAACATTTTGTGCTGCAATGATGCGGCACCTTATTCTGGCAGTGGAGAAAAGGCATCTCAACAAGAAGAAGGCGGACAAAACATAGTTTCAACTACAGATGGGGAAAAAATGTGCACAAACGAAGCTGAATTGGATGATTTACAAAAGAAAGAGAAAACAGTTTGTGGAAGAGAACAATTAGTCTGTTCACAAGATGGAGGACAAGATCCTGAAGTTCTGTTGATGAATATGGATATGACTTGTACAAATGATTTTACAAGAAAACAAAGTGTCATATGCAAACGCACTAGCACAGACGCTGAAGTGAATTCAAAGACTTCTACAAGAGAGCTTATCTCCCTTGATCAGAAGCATCTGCCAGAATCCACTGCAAATTTAAAAACTGCTCTTAAGAATACAACTTCTACATTGCAAACAGTCTGTGTAGCAACAAACAAGGGAAATGATGTTGGTTTCAGTATTGAGCAGAAATACGGTAAAAAAGACAAGAGATCTGCTTTTGCAAAGCAAAAGTTAAAGCCAACTTGTGACCAGAAGATGCACATTACTGGAAAACGGGAAAATATAAAAGAAAATAAGGAAAAGACTCCTGCCATTTCTGTGAAAGTGAGTCTCAGATATTGTATAATCATGGGTTTAGTCTGATATAATGATAACTAAGAAGCTTGTCGTTTGAATTCTATAAAACTTCAATTTAATGTTTCATTTGCAGGGTCACTCGGAGCCAAGAGAAATGCCAATGTTTGATTCTTATATTGTATTGGAAGAAGAGGGTTCAGGTAGCGGAATAAAGATCAATTCTGATTAAACAACTACAAGCTTAAAAGTCTTAATTTTTATAATTGAACTTGTATTAGCTAAAACTGTTTTTTTAACTTATGGAATATTGGAATGCCCAGGTGGTTATGGCACAGTATATAAGGCGCGGAGGAAAAAGGATGGAACAACGTTTGCTGTTAAATGTAAGGAGCTGAATATCCTAGTCATGCTATGCCTTTTTGGTTCAACAATGTCAACTGAAGAAATGTTTTATATGATGCAACTGCATATATTTTTTTAGCAACGTGGCCTTTTTAGGTCACTAGTGTTTTAATCAGGTTGGTTGCTTGTGCTTCAAAATCTACACAAATTAACCAAATTGAGCCTGATTTTTGACCGGCACTTTTTGTAGCGTTTATTAGTCTTATGATAACATTTTAATAAGACCTTTTAGAATATGTTGTGAATGTTATTTTCTGCTTAATCTGTTAGCACATTGTAGCATAATGTGTTGGTACTATTTACTAACAGACAGCATGTTTAAAAATGTTAGCACCCTGATACATATCTGCAATATGGTTTTGCAGATCCTCATGCAAATGCTAACAAACAGCATGTTTATAATGAGCTAAAAATGTTAGAGAGATTTGGGTAAGGATATTGTAAAGATATTCACGTAAACATCCTCTGTCATAATGCTGACATAAAATACTATAATACTTCAGGGGCAAGAACTTCGTGATCAAATATGAAGGCTCATTCAAAAGTGACAATTCTTATTGTCTTGTTCTTGAGCATGTTGCACATGACAGGCCAGAGGTGATCCCCTCGTCATCTGTCATCTGTTCTAAATAACTAAGTAGTTGGGGGGCACTGTGTTACTAAGTAACCTGCTTTAATTTGCCTTAATGTAGGTTTTGAAGAGAGAAATAGATGTTTTTCAACTCCGGTGGTATGGCTACTGTTTGTTCAGAGCGCTTGCTAGTCTTCATAAACAGGTAAACATCTCGTGCAGAGAGAATATTTCAACCTGCATAGACGCTTATATGAAACATCAAGTTTTTATAAAGATGGATCTATGGTATATATGGCTATTTGCAAATATTTATTTTGATCATGTGCTTCAGGGAGTAGTTCACAGAGATGTTAAGCCTGGAAATTTTCTTTTTTCTCGTAAGGCCTCTAAGGGCTATCTCATAGATTTCAACCTCGCCACTGTAAGTAATGCTTTACATATCGTTGAAGTCTCTTGCCTTTGATTAAGTCTCTTTGATATGATGAAAATTGCTACAATGTATGAAATATTATTAATTAATTGTAAACATCTTATGCACAGGATTTGCACCAGAAGCTTGGATCCACTGGTGAGCTCCATTTAGTGTATTCGAGTTACTGTTACACTAATATAGTTGCAAGCAGGGGTGTGAATATACCAGTTTCTTTTCTAATTCGTTAAAGAAAGTTCATCTTTTTTACTGATTGAATAAAAAAGTTATCAACTTTTTTTCTAGGAAACTTCCAAGTTAGTTGATAAAAAAACCATAGACTTGTAAATTTTTGTTTTTAGATAATTCATATTGGTCACCTGGTCAAAATGATGACATGGCAGCTGGCGTGTCAATAACAATTGACTATGCTTACCTGACTCTATCCAGTCGTGGTTCTAGAAAGTTTTTAAAATTGGAAGATTAACTTAAATATAACAAATTGAAATTTGGATAGATTTCTAGCTTTGCTAACTCTAATAAGGCTATGCAATTATTTTGACGATTAGCTTTTTTTTTATATCTTAACTCACAGATAAATTCAAGTCCCATCATGATGCAAGTTTTGGGCTTGTCCCTCCACCTATTCCTTCTACGAAGAGTAGTAACTATACAACCAAAGCTTTAGCAGCAGGGACACACTCTAAGTCATTATTGTTCCCAAAGAACTTGAAAAAGAAGACCGTCCAAGTAAAGGATCACAAGGACTTGAAAATGCAAGGTGTGATGAAGAGCCAAGGTGCTGATGGATCTGGAATAACCTCTGCAAAGGACGCAACAAGCACTCGAGTTCCTTCAGCGGAACGATTTAGAGAGCCTATTCCTTGCAAAGGAAGAAAAGAGTATCTCAATCTGGTACATGAAGCATTGCAGAGTCCCGATCCTGAAGCAATAAGTGCTCCAGCTTCAAAGAGAAAGAGGGTTGCTGCTTCTCCGGGGAAATTAGATAATAAGTTTATTTATCTCACCCCAATGCCTCTGCAATGTACTGGAGTTGCTGTTGTTGGTGCTGGTCCTGGCTTACTTAAGAACAAAGGTTGTTGTCTATTTCGCAATGTGTGTTTGTATCCAGTCTAGCTGACCTAATCTATAGACTCTTTTTTGTAAATTTTCATTCTAGTTGGACTGATTTTGATTTCTTGTTTTCTAAGGAGAAGGGAAACAAAGGAAAGAAGGACCATGTGTTGGTACAAAGGGTTTTAGAGCTCCAGAGGTAGGTTCTTTTGCAGTAATTTAGTTCATGCCACACACGTAATACGATTATCTTTTCTATGTTCAAAATGTAAACTAAATCTCTATTCATGTCCAAAATATCTTATTTTCTACATATGTTTCAGGTATTGTTTAAATCTACATACCAAGGCCCTAAGGTTGACATATGGTCTGCTGGGGTCACTTTACTCTACCTGATCATTGGAAGAACCCCCTTTGTTGGTGAACCTGATCAGTGAGTATTCTCATTCCTTTTTGCTTTCACAGGTTTCTTTCTCTAACATGTCCCCTAATCCCGCATCATCCAAAGGTGGACTAATACATCAACTTTGAAATTTTCACCAACAGGAATATCAAAGAGATTGCAAGATTAAGGGGAAGTGAAGATCTATGGGAAGTGGCAAAGTTGCATGACCGTGAAGCATCATTCCCACCGGTATGATATAAATATTGGTTCCATATTTGTTATCTTTCAAGAACTATGTAAACTAAACGCGAGATGTCAGCTTCTACCCGTATATTTATAAAAAATGCATAGATTTGGGTTGTGCACTATTTTGATTGAGTCAAATAGAAAGAAAATTTGCTAAAAGGAAAATGAGTGAAACAGGTTATAAGTCATCTAGACTTTATTAATAGTTAATGAGTCAAACTACTCCAAAATGTATCCAACGTTGCACGTTAATGTTTGTATTGGACTTAAAAAAAAATTCAATACTGACTTTTGATGTATTTTGGATGCATCAAATTGTAAAGCTGATATGTTTTGTTATATAAAAATGTAAAAAATAAAAGGTAATTACATCTTACTTTTAGAAGTTTAGTACATTGAAATTGATGGTTTTATAGTAAATGAAAAGGGGGATTAAACCTCTATTTTAGTCTATCTTGTCACCTCTTATGTAAACTAAAATAGCATATATAACTTGTGTGACAGGAACTCTTTCAAATACAATCATTGCCTTGTACAAAACTAGAAGAATGGTGTAAACAAAATACAAGACGCCCGGATTTCCTAGAAGCTATCCCGAGCTCACTTATTGATCTTGTGGACAAGTGCTTGACAGTAAATCCACGGTCAAGAATAAGTGCAGAAGAGGCACTGAGGCACGAGTTTTTCGTGCCATGCTTCAAGGAATTAGAGAAGCAGAGGGTGCTGAGGCAAAGGCATAGCCTGGACTCTCGAACCGCAAATTCAAATTCAACGCCTGTCACTTGTGAAGAAGGGCTTCTTCAAAGATAAAACTCATTAGTTTTGTCTGTCTAATAAACATATTAGACGGAGCTTTAACATGTTAGTTTCCTATCTGGTATTAACATTGAACTTGATATAGCCTTGTGAAAATTGACCTAGGGATCTGTATGTTCTTTTCTTTCTAATTGAGCGTCGCGTGATAGATAACATGGTATATTAAATATCTAACTTTCAGTCCCTAAAATGTAAAACAGCCTTCAGTTATAATACTATGAAAGAAAACACAATTATATGATAAATAAAAAATAAACGGCCTTGTAACTGTAGAATAATAATAGTAAGCATACTTTTTGACAAATAAAAGCTTGTATAATTATATAACAAGTAATGTACACCATGCAGACATGCAGTTCAAAAGAAAAACAAGTAATGCACCCATTTTTGTGGTTGATTGTTAAAAGTTTTGACGTCAAAGCATTGAATGCTTGTTAGTTTCTTCATTTTATAATTCATGTAAGACGTCAACTTTGTTTTTATACAAATAACTGAATGCCTTTTCGTTTATCATCTTTCACATAGTTAGTTGCGTAGGTTTGTTGTAAATGTTTAAAAATAGGGAGATGATTTTTTCACGGAAGAAATTGATTCTTTTACATATGGTACAATACCTTCAAAGCTGATGTATAAGCTAATGAAACATTCATTTGCCGTGGATGAATAAATTTTTTATGTGGAAAAATCAACTCCCTTAAAAATAAGGGCAAGTTGTCGAGAAAGTTAACCTAAATATTAACATTTGTCAATAAAGACAACGTTTAATTTTTTTGGCTAAGAAAGAATCATAAATTTTGATTTTTAATAAAATAGGGAATCTTGACCAAATAATCTTGGTTTTTAGTATTTCATGATACTCTTTATAATAACAAATTGAAATTTATAATATATTTTTATGCAAAATTGAATTTTACTATATTTTTTATAATAAATTAAAACTGAAAATCCTTTTTCGAAAAAAAAATTTATATGTTATCTTTTTCGGCTATTTGCCTAAAAATGAATAGAGACAAAGTTTAATATTAATTGATAAACTAGCTTAACATCTCGTGTATAAATGTGGAAATGATTAAAGTTAAAAAAATGTGTAGAGTGGTTGTAAATGTTTAAACTAGCATGTTCGTTTATTATCTTTTACCACTTATCACCTCTGCCGTGAACACTCAGATTATGGCACAGGTTTAGCCACCGTAAGAAAAGATAAATGACATAACACTTCTTTAGTCCATTCTCGCACTTGTTCCCCACTAACTTATGCACGATCAAGGTCTATGGATCAAACAATAACATATACTCGTTAACTCATTCAAACCTAATACATACTTTGAGACTCGGTTATGCAATTTACCATAGCGGTGAAGGCTTTCAAAAAACAAATTACCCCTTTGTTACTACTAAATAGATATATATGTTATCTTACATACAATATTTTACGATTAATCTAAAAACCAAGAATTCATATTTATGAGCCGAACATTATTGCTTTCACTTTTTACTGAAATAAGAGGTACCAATGTAATTTCAGTGTTTTATTTAATTTACTTAATTACTCCGATAATCCAATCTTACTAACTCAGACACCCCTCAACTTTGAACTACATCACTGGTTCAATCTTTATGTTAGGTTACTATATATTATTGACCTGTTTGTTTTAATTTAGATTTTGTAATAACTCCTGTTTTGCTTTTGATTTCTTCTTCAATCGGCCGCTGGAAGATTGTTATCGCCAATAGCATTTGAACTCCTCTTTACGCCGCCCTAACGGATTCAACCCACCCTTTAATTTGTTATTAGTGCCTTCTTTTCTTCTATATGCTTCTCCATGGATGCTTCATGCTCTTCCACCCCTCAGTGGAACGTCGATAGACCTTCCTTCACTGGCAATTTTCTCCGGGAAGTAAAGAAACCACCTGGGTTCTTTGAATCAAAAGGAAACTCAGTGAATTTTTCTTCGGAATCTGAGAAACCTATAGGTCGTTACAATGCTTCAGTGCAGGTATGATTCTGCTGTTGTTTTATGTTGTGTAGTGAAAATTATCACCTTTTTCTGTTAGCATTATTCATGGGGACTTACCCCTAAGTACTTGCCATACTAGAGCTCTGTAGATGTTTTTCACATGCAAAATCTGATAGTTCTAGGTCTGTGATCCGAGTTCTTTCTAATCATATCTTCATCTGACATAACCTAAATACCCAAATGTCAACTTCTTTTTTGGTTTCAAGCGCGATGATTGTTGTGAATGACTTTTAAGTAGGCACGTTGGAAGTCATAGTTTAACGTAGACTCGTTTTTACGCACTTTTATATGTATATGCATTACTTGATGCTTTTAACCCCCTCCCCCACCCCAAACACACACACACACACGCGCGCAACATCAAAAAAATTAGAGTAAGGGGAGGGTAACAAACCTATATCTGGAATTCTGGACCTTCATACACACTGTTATATTTGTAGCAGAAAATCCAATCAGTAACAGGTGGAATTTCCTGGATCTTTTGTATTATTATGCATGGTTGTCCTTTTACAGTGACTATTAAGAAACTGATGATATCACAAATGCTTCAGGAGGCTAGTTTAGTGAGGTTGGCAATGAACGCTCTGCAAGGATTAGAGTCGTCTCTTACAAGCATCGAAAAACTATGCACAATATTCCGTTCTGATCCAACAGACAGAACATTTCACCGGATTCCTAATCTCTGGAACAAGTCTCTAAGTACACTTGCTCTTGAGAAGATACTTAGATCCTTAGGCTGCATGGGATGCGAAGTTTTCTTTCTTCGTAAATTTATTAATCACTTCACAAACTTAAATTGGGACGATGCCAATAAGAGAGCTGACTCAGAAGCAAGCAATTATCCTCCATACAGTCTGGTCAACCAGGCTTTTGCGGTTGCTGTTGCTGATGTTTTGGAAGGTTACATTGCTGCGTTGGATACTTTATATTCATCTGTTGGTTTAAGACGGTTAACAGATAATGGTAACATCTCCACCTCTAATTCTATTCTCGGGACTGGCTTCTTTTCAAGTGTCGGGCACTCTGAAGTTACACTGTTGGAGGTTTACCTTCATACGAAAGAATTGAGGACTCAGATTGAGGTTATTGGGAACATCTGCAATGTGCATAATATAGCTAGTGGTTTCTCACTTTCATCCCTTGAGGATCTAGATACTCGAACAAAATTTAGTGATTTTCCAAGAGGTGGAAATCTTCTTACTTACTTGTATATGGAGCTCAAGGTTAGCATATCATTTGTCATTGTTCTTTGATGTATACTTCACTTGATTCTTATGTTCTGTACATCTTCATTAACGTTCTACCTTTTGCTAGCATATTTAGTTATTTACTCCTTAGATCAGGCTTTAAATGAAGTAGTTGGTGTTAGGTGTATGTTTTGCAATATCATAATCATTTCCTTTTTTTAATTTGGCATGAACATATCAGGTTGCTGATCCCGTTCATTGTGCTCTTCTTAAAACTCTCTTCGTTCGCTCATGTGAACCATATTTTGACTTTATTAGATCTTGGATTTTCAAGGCCAAAATTACCGATCCTTTTAGTGAGTTTATAGTAGCTGAGTGTGGGAGTGAACAAATTCATTCTCTTTGTAACACTGGAGTCCTTATTGACTTTCCATCAGCCATCATCAGGGTAAATATTGAACTTTCTTTTTAATCAATATTATTCTATTCAGAGTTGTTATGGTCTTAGTACACAGCTGTAGCTTATTCTTGCAAATGTCAATTTTTCATCCCAGGAGCAAGATGAAGTTTATGTTCCTTGTTTTCTGAGGGAATTCATGATTCCCCTATTCAGGGCTGGCCAGCAGCTTCAGGTACTAATAAAATTGCTGGAATTTTCTGATGGTGCTGGGAGTTGGAACCGAACTTATGAGGAGTTTCTTCCCTATTGGAGTAGAATGTCAAGCTCTCGTTTGTCACATGCATTTCATATGGATTTCAGTAAGGAAGAAATCGAGAAGATGGTACTTGCAAGGAGGGACTACTACAGAATGATGATGGAGAAACTCAAAAGTCATTTGCCAAATCTAGAGTTCAAATACCATCAGGTGATTTCATGACATGTTTTCTATGTATTCAAGTTTAACTTATGCTCAGATGGTTCTATATTTTCTATCTATATACTCCACAAGTAGTTGTTAGTCTGTTAAAAGTCAACCACATATGTTTTTTTTGCACTAATTTTCCTGCTTGAAGCCTTTTCTTTTGCAGCAATATTTGTTTACTTTGTAGATTCCATCTATAGTTCTCTTCTCAGTATTATTTCTTAACCGATGAGAAGCCATTGACGGCTGATAAATAGGTTTTAGTAATAGTTTATCCTTGTTTATAGTAAAATTAGTGTGTTAGATACCGGTGAGGCGGTGATTATATATATCATTACAATCCAAGATTTATTGTTGCATACTTACTCTAGTTTAAAGTTTAGTTCCCCAAATGCTGGTGACATTTATCTCTTAGTTCATTGATTACCTATAATGCTATGGTTCACAGGTAATTCCGTACTCTGCATTATCTACTTCTGGTAGGAGAAGTCTAGAATGTTCATCCGCAGCTGATGGTAGACCACTATCCCCTTCTGCGAAGAATATAAATCAGAATCTGTAAGATCTCTTTATATTATGCATCTAGAAATAACCTACATCCACATCTACAATAGCGGGTTACTTTTGATAGTTTTCGATTAGGTTTTTATAGTTACAAAATATTTATGCTTGGAGAATGAGCCCCAATTTCCATCGTGGATCAACATCAGACTCGAGAGCTCAAAAGTGTATTCCATACCTCATATCTAGTCTTTCATTATAGGTTGACATAGCTCAACGAGTAAAAGATGCTAGCCTGAAGGCTACATGAAGCTTGGAAAACTATGTCTTGGAGACTAGTTATAAAGCTCAACAAATGATGAACTATTTATAGGTCTATGTATTGAGCTCAGCACTTTGTAATTGTAATGAAGTCTGAGTCCATGAAGGTTCCCTTCTCGAGAGAGCTTTGGGACTTGATACGGTAGAGCCAGTGAAGTTCCATCATGAAGGAACTTTAGAAAACAAAGACAACATATCTCGTGTAAGAGCATCTATAAAAGTAATAGTAAATTCTATCAAACTCCTAGTAAGAGGAAACATGAGAATCATAACTTGGTAAATGGTAAATGTAAGGCCATTCTCTTCTTCTCTTTAAATGACAAAGATCTCATAATCTTATATGATAAACCATTAAGACTGGTACTTAAGATTTGAATACAAATAAATATATACAAAGAAATCTATGAAGATTCACTTGACTAACTATTCATAACCTTGTACATATTTTATTTTTGGTTATCTACCTACTCTTAGAAACCATAACGTTTATATTGAAATTACCTTCCTAAATATATTTCATCAATCATGTATGGTTTACCAAAATAATGAACATAATGGCACAAAACCTGAGAAACAACATGGCTCTGGCATTTATACCACACACTCATACCCCTACTACAAACGTATGTTGACCTTGAATTAGGTGACAATGTATTACTTTGTGGGCTTTCAATAGGATCCGGTTGCTATATCCTGCTGATACCTTAGCTTGCATACAAATCACAGTTAACTCCATATTAGGCTTGTTCGTTTCACTTTTCAAGGATTAATAAATTTCCTAATGAGTTGATATCCTTCCGACTCTCAGGCCTCTTGGTACAGTGGAGTGTGATGCATCTAGCATGACAGATGAGTTCTCTTATACGGAGGATCTGTCAGATTCATCAGAATGTTCATCTACTGGAAATGAAGAAGAAGCAGATGCATCTGAGAAAACGATTGAAGTTTATCATGATTCAGAAGATTTAGAGAAGAAATACTTGTCTGCTTTAGAATTTAGTTCAGACACCTCTTTCAATATTCTGTTAAAAAAGCATTCTCAGGGTGAAAGTCCATTCACTATGGGAAATGAGGCACATGCATTATCAGAAAATGAGGATTTACCTCATTATTCTTTGCATCCTCAGCATTCAGAAATGAATATGAACAATGTTCCGCTTGAGATAGATCAAAATTTGTCGTGCATGATGGAAGCTCAAGATCCTAATGATCATCTTGATAGTGAATGGCCACTTAATCCCATTGCAAAAAATAGTATTTGTAATGACTCGTGGACCATAAAAAACATGTCAGGCTTTGAATGTTCTAACCTGATACTGGGGACAAACAAGCTTCGAGAAAGATGTTCCAAAGTCTATTTACCTTCTTTCGACTTTAAGTCTGTAAGAGACCCATTTACCGAATGTGTGGATAGATTAAGCATTTCTGACAGAGGTGGCCAGTTCTTGGTTTCAGCTAAAAGTGCTGCTACTACAAGCAACTATCATAATAAAGCCCATGTTCGTGATACAATCACTGTCGAGAAGAATTCATCCCATACACAAGCACCTCTTTGTTTGAAAAATGATCA
Organism: Pulicaria dysenterica; assembly: GCA_947179395.2. Lineage (NCBI taxonomy): Eukaryota > Viridiplantae > Streptophyta > Magnoliopsida > Asterales > Asteraceae > Pulicaria > Pulicaria dysenterica. Next base: position 54,402,427 of record OX359296.1, read on the forward strand.
CCAAGAACAAGCATTCATACCAAATGTATCTGGTGGCGGTTGTCGGGAAATTCTTCTTGATGGCACCAACAAGAAGAATGATAACTGCCATGGTGGGCGTAAGACCAGTGTGGCTTCAGTTATTGAGATACCGTTAGATTTTGTTCTTGAGAAATGCCTTTTGGAGGAGATTCAACTACAGTATCCTTAATTCCTTGCGATCTGCACGTTAAAATTTTAGGTCACAACTGTTTCGGGTTTGTGTCATTTTAATTTTCTTTCTTAACGTGTCTCCTTAATGTAAATAGATATCTGTATGTGAGTAAATTGACAATCAAGCTACTTGAGGAAGGTTTCTCTTTGAAAGAACATTTGTTGGCTTTACGACGTTACCACATGATGGAATCAGCAGACTGGGCAGATTTGTTTATCGTGTCACTCTGTCATCGTGTACTATTTTCTTCCTCACTTTCTTCCGAAGACCTTATGTTCTGTATACTAAGTTTTGCTTTTCTTTTTTAGAAATGGTATGCAACAGAGGCAGATAAAAGGATATCTGAAATTCAGGGGCTTCTGGAACTCTCGGTTCAGAGGTCTTCATGTGAAAGAGACCGTTATAAGGATCGATTGTTCGTGTACATAAAAGAACAAGGCTCCTCAGCTCTTCCTGGCTTTGCAGCTGGTATATTGTTACAACTTTTTTCGTGATTACTTTACGTATGGCCTTGAATATTAAAAATTTCACATGTTGGAATATAATATGAAGTGATTAAAGTATGATATACTGGCAGGTATACAGTCATTTAATGTTTTAGGCTTGGGGTACAGAGTAGACTGGCCGGTTAGCATTGTTTTGACTCCTGGTGCGTTGAAGATGTATGCTCAAATCTTTAGTTTTTTGATGCAAGTCAAACTCGCACAATCTTCATTGACTGAAGTATGGTGCTCATTTAAGGTATGGTACTGCAACATGGTGCATGTATGCATCATAGAATCCGATATTAAGTTTGAGACGTGAAAAGAGATTGATATGCAAACACCTTTATATCTCTTGAGATATCTTTACCATAGTGCTGATGGAAAATTTAACGGAAGTTTATAGTGATAGTTATGATGTAACCTATATGCGTTATGTGTTGTTGATAAACAGGAAGTCAACTATTTTACTAACCAGGATCATCATTCTGATTTACGTAAATCAGAATCCCGTCATTTCAACATCATGGTAAAATTGAGGTAATATTTGAAGCTTCAGTTGTAAATTTTCTCCTAGTAGCATCCCATGACTGGAATATCTTAATATTGCTTTCCAAATTATGCCATCATATGATATAAACTTTCTATTATCCTAAGAGCCACATAAAAGACATGGCTAAAGTCTAAAGCTGCAATATAGCTATAGTACTGGGGATGCCCTTTCTTTTCAAACGCTATATCCTGTTATGTGATGTACATTTCGATTATACATGCTATTTTTTTTTTGTATCTATGTTTCAGGCACCAGATATTTCATTTTGTAGCAACATTGCAGCAATATGTCCAGTCTCAATTATCACATGTATCCTGGTGCAGATTTCTACAATCTCTCAAGCATAAGGTTTGAAACAATCATCATCAGACTTACGATTCAAGGCATCTTAATAGGATGCTTTTTCAGTAATAGTCAACTAGAATTGTATATTTATCTTAAAGAAAAATGATTTATATGCCTACAATCAACCTAACAAGGAAACTAACATATGTAAAATTAAAAGTAAAAGATAAGGAGATAGAAAATGCTCAGCCATGTGTTGAATATTGAATGGAGTAGACATGTTTTACGCACAAAGTGTCTAATGTATTTTCATGTGTCTACGTATTTGTAGATGCACATGATTAGAGCTCGTGATGTTGAGCTCGAGCTCTGCTCATTTAAAGTTAATGAAGCTCGGGCTCGTTTAAGCTCGGCTCGGTGTTATTTGATATTTTTATTACAATGATATTAATATTAAAAATTGAACTTATAAAATATAAATTACATAACATGTTGAGCTTGTTTAGGCTCGTGAGCTTAAACGAGCCCACTCTTTGGGGCTTGAGCTTGGCTCATTTATTAAATGAGCTTTAATCTAGGCTTGAGCTCGAGCTCATTTAGGCTCGGCTCATTTCGAGCTTTTAGCTATCTAAGCTTGGATAACTCCCGAGTAGCTCGGCTCGTTTACATCCCTAAATTGGTACCCTCTGAATATAAAAATTAAAGAATTGGTTTGTTTTCTCCTGTAGGGTGGTCATACTATTGCTTTATGCTGAGATGGAATTTGTATTCAGTAGTTTAGGTGTGTGATTTTTGTAATGCGGTGAGGTTTTATCTATTAAGATGCTAAATGTTAGATACCCTCACTTCTACTTCTTTTACTATGATAATACAAAATGTAGACAATTCTGAATAACTTTGTCCATAGTCGATTAAATTTTGAGAAGTACAAAAAGAATTAGGCCAGCAAGTATTTTCCTTACTTTTGTAACCGAGTTTAGGCTAGGTGAGATATATTTCTTATCGTGTTCCTAAGTAAATCTGTGAGGGTTGCCAACGTCAACCTATAAAAATAGTAATTGTATAGGTCTTTGCTTCCTCTCTGTTTTGAAACAATAAGCCTACATTAATCTTTTTCTCTGTGTCTAGCACATAGTTGTACGACCAGTTTTTATTCCTGACTCATGTGTCAATTTTTGTTTTATCTGTAATTAAAATTTGGCATGCTATGATTTCTGTTCCTTTAGGTTAAGGATTTGACAGATCTCGACTTTGTGCATATGGATTATCTCAATGATTCGCAATGCATGTAAGTTCTTTTCTCTTTTTGTTCGATGTTTCTCTGTCTCTTCTTGTGTTTGCGTGTGTCATCCCCATAGGACAATGGTATTTTCAGAATGATACATATCAACTGCTATAAGTTCAGTTAACATGCAAGTCATTGGGGTACACAGTTCTTTATTTTCGTGAAAAGGGTGGTTTGTAAAGATGGGGATAATATAGATAAGTGAGGATCACCAATATATTGCCTATTTCTCAATAAAATGTACCTTCATCAAAATTTATTAATTCCACTCCATCTCGTTGAGTTGCTGCTGTAAAATTTAATGTCTCGCGTTAATAGAGTATAGCTTATAGATATTGATTTGTATATTGTTTGCAGATGTTTCTTGTCAAATGATATGAAACAAGTAGCTGAGATTATTCAAAGCATCTTGCAATGTGCATTGGATTTCAGATCTGTTGTCATGCCAAACATGACTCCAGCTGGAAAAGATGGAGGAGGTCTGCTGAACATCGCTCAGGTCAGTTTTACAGTGTCTAGCTAGTTAACTACTTATTTATTATTAGTAATTCAACAGAAGTATGCAAGCAAAAAGTTAAGGGTTGGTGTCGTAAAAAAAACAATCTTCTTTTCATATCGGTCTATTTTGGTAATTATACTTTTCTTTGTCCTTTTTTTGTAATTATAGATTTGTCTGATATACTATTTTGGAAATTTCAACCTGCTGGATTAGTTAAATTGTACTTTAGTAAGATAGAAACATACTTCCCTGCTTCATTATGGTAATTATATTTTCTTATCCGATTTGGTAATTTAAAAAAATTGTTTTTATATAATAATATGATAATAAGTTAATTACATCTTCCAGTTTGATTTGGTGATTTTAAAATTTTTACTGTTTTCAAATTACCAAATTGGAGCGAGAAAAAGGTGTAAATTCCAAAACTAACTAGTGAGCAAAGCACATTGTTATTTAGTGAGATTAAAGTACATATTGACCTGTTCAGGCAGTTGTGATTACCGAAAAGTGCATCGAATAAAAGTATAATTATAATATCATAAACCAAAAAAAAACCTAGTTACCAAGATGGCCTGGTGAGAGTAGTAGGTTGCTATTATATGACATTAAACACAAAGTTAATGGACATCATTATGTTGAATTAGCAAATATTAACCAAATTACCCTGTTTGATCAAAATTTTGGAGATGGGAGAATATCACTAGAGCTTTTTACTCCTCCATCATACCATTATAATTTTATTTGCTGATGGAATCAATAGAAAAATGATGAGCTTATAAATTTGTTTTATATTTCTGGGCAATGCAGGTTCTTGCCATTAAAGAAACTTTCTACCAAAACATGAGACAACTGTACGCATGCTATCTCAACTCTCCTAAGAATGTAGAGTTCGGTGTCCCACGGTTCTGGGAGTACCTTGATTACAATCACCATTATTCTGATGTCTTCAATGAAGAAATTGGCCCGCATATTTTCTCCTTCTATACCTAGGCATGCATGTACAAGATAATCATGTTACAGGTACAGAATATCCGGGTTTTTTTATGTCTGTGTAAGCGGTTCTTGGCTTCTGTATATATAATATGAGAGTGGGTAGGGTTTATCTACTTGTGTGGTTTTGTTATATTCAAAGAAAGATGAGGTGTGAGGTTTTTTGTTAAGTAGTTTTTTTGTTTAACTTTATGCATGAAATTTGACATATGTACACCTTGTAACAACAATATAATGATTTAATACAAACAAAGAAGTGCATGATCATTTTAATCTCACATGACTCATGAATCTCTAAGCCTCCATTCTTGATACCATCACATCTTTATAAGTCTCTATCTTTTGTAACAATCTTTGTTAGTTTTTTTATTTGACTTTATTTGCTTATTTCAATTCTCGAGTATTAGTTTTCTGTGAGACGCTCTAACGACAAACAGTTAATTGTTTACGGTCATACTTTCTTACCCTCTTCGGCTGTTGTGAAGTTTTGATAAATCTTAGGACATATAGATACAAGGGAAAAAGAGAGTAGAAATTTGGTGGAAATTTAGTACAAAAAGTTAGAAGAAGTAAACTTGAGGGAAGGATTCAAACTACAAAAGTCTTCTTCATGTCAAACACTTTAAAGGTTAAGAACAAGTCTTCAAAGAATTAAAAGGGCATAAAGAATAATTTTTATCATGTCAAAGACTTAGGATATACATGTCAATGAATTTATTCAAGTAATTGCTAGAATTATGAGTTAATTAAAATTTAAAATAAGCTGATAGATCTACTTTTTCTGGTTTCTACGCTTATCAACTAGTACAGACTTAAATTAAAAAATAAACATAAATTTATAAGCTTGAAAAATCAACTTTATCGAAATTCAAATAAACTTATAAATTGAAAAAATTAATTAATCTAAACACTTGTTTAGCACCATTACAATCTAGATGTCAGACTAATAGATCGTATATTATCTAGTAAATTATTAATGATAGGGCCACCCCTTTATAAATATTATTGTTTCAGTAAAAATTAAATTTATTTAATTTTATCTAAGATATTTAAAAGATAAATAGTAGTTTAATAATAAATATATGAGTTGTGCAACTTGGAATGTTTGACAATTGGATGTTCCTTAGCCCTCTCGTGACTTCATGAAACTACCAGATTAATCATCATAAATTTAAACTTCTGCTATAAATAGGGGTGGTTGCCTTCGCTAAAAAGTCACCTAGTTTCATAAACGAAAGTTTCTTCAAATCTTGTTCGACTAACATGGAATCCTTCTCGTCGTTCTTTGGTTCACAATCTCAATCTGCTTCTCGAAGCAGTTGGACTTACGATTCGCTTAAGAATTTCCGTCAGATCTCTCCTGTAGTTCAAACTCATCTTAAACAGGTTTGTCTCTTTTGCCCTAATTCTTTGAAATTAGTCTTCCGTTTGGGGAATTTATGTGTTTGTGTTGCTTAATTGATGTTTTGGGTTGATATGCTTGTTGATTATGAAATAGACATTTTCATCAATACGTGTTAGGTAGTTTGGTGCTAGGGTTAGGGTTACTTATTCTGGACACGAAAATTTGTTAGGATCCGGTATGTGAATCCTTTTTATGGAATTTTGCTTAATCGTTTGGTTTCGTCCTCGAGCTAAGTGTGTAAATTGATCCTTGTATTCTGGACTTTAATCCTAACCTAGGTAAAATCAGTTTTTAAACGAGAATGCCGAACAAGAACCATATAATTACAGATCAACTACCGTAGAAGATTTCGCCAAGTGACTCTAAAATGGTCCCCATACTATATCACAACATCAGTTTTATTAAAGAAAGAAGATAAAATTGTATCATGTAGAGCAAAAGAAGTTGTTAAATTAAGAAAAGCATATATAAATTTAGGATCGCTGGCTGATTTTGAGTATGAAATAAGAAATATTGCATTGTTTGATTGTTATGATGATTTTGATTTGGTCCTGTGGCTTTGGCTCGATTCACTGTTGTAGCTAGCCAGTCTTGTAAGGATTTTGGGCTGGTCTTTACTCTTTAGGGTCTCTAGATATGTCCAGTCAAGATCTCTATTGAGATGGAGGCTTAAGTATCAAACACATTCCTGATTATTGTTTCTCTTAACTGAAAACTCATCTATTAGAATACTTTGATGCTTGTAATGATTTATGACATAGGGTTTTCAACTATTTTGAAACTTCTTCTCCCGTCTACAATCTCTTTTGGATTTTGGTTGTTGATAAGTGCATCTGTGTAATGTAATCGCAGGTTTATCTATCTTTATGTTGCGCTCTTGTAGCATCTGCTGTTGGGGCTTACCTTCACATCCTATGGAACATTGGAGGTCTCTTGACCACCTTTGCAACCTTGGGATGCATGTTTTGGTTACTCGCCACTCCTCCATATGAAGAGGTAGATTTTGCTGTCTTGTACCTTTTATTATTATTTTTTTGATTGTCAATCTACATGAGATTCTGAATTATTATGTCTTCATTTATATACCAGCAAAAAAGGGTTTCACTGTTGATGGCTTCATCCCTTTTCCAAGGAGCCTCTATTGGTCCATTGATTGAGTTGGCCCTGGATTTTGACCCAAGGTACATTTTTGTTCCTGTTGTTTTTCCTTCTTCGTATGCATGTTTATCTTGTGTTCACCACTAGAGACAGCTCGTACGATTCTCTCTTGTGAATAATTTTTAATGTTATTTTCTGGGGTTTGGCAGCATTTTGGTGAGCGCATTCATGGGAACCGCGATCGCCTTTGCTTGTTTTTCAGGAGCAGCCATGTTGGCAAGGCGTAGAGAGTACCTTTATCTAGGAGGCCTTCTTTCCTCTGGTGTCTCTATTCTCTTCTGGTTGCATATTGCCTCATCCATCTTTGGTGGTTCTGTGGCTATGTTCCAATTTGAGGTAATAAAAATCCTTGTCCCTTTTTGTTTGGGGAAATTTCTTTTAGTAAAATATTGTTTTCACATACGTATATACATCACTTTGGCGAAAACTCACTGAAAATTGTGTAACGACATATATGCAACCCAAGAAAAAATGTGTGCCGTCTTTTGGTAGTATGATACGAATCATTGCTGTAAAAAACTATAGTATTGTAGCTACAGACAATCTTCTAATCTATGGAGTGTTTTGACACTCCATCAGGGGCAATTATGGCTTACTGAAGAATAAAATAGAAGTAAAGAACAGGGCGTGGTTTGTGAAGTTGCCTTTTTCAATGGTAGCTAATGGTGTGTTTGATTTACTTGCAGCTGTATTTTGGGCTTTTGGTGTTTGTTGGGTACATGGTGGTTGATACACAGGAGATCATTGAGAAGGCTCATCTTGGAGATCTTGATTACGTGAAGCATGCACTCACACTCTTCACTGACTTTGTTGCGGTCTTTGTCCGTATCCTTATTATCATGGTAAGCTTAAGAGCTATATTTAATTTGTTAGTTTGTATATGGTGGCATGTCAGAATCTGAGCCGTAATTGATCACATGTGTGCAGTTGAAGAATTCAGCTGAAAGGGAAGAGAGGAAGAAGAAGAGGAAGGATTAGAGTGGCAATCACTACAAATAGTGACCGTAACGAAATGTGACTGATATATGTCCTATGGTACATTGACTTTGATGCATATGGTCTGTTTGAATTAGAGATTTTCAACTTCCGTTTAAGTCATTTAGTTGAAGCATATAATAAAGACGAATGTAAGTAGTACGTTACGTTTTACATTTTTTGTTTTTTTAATAATTAAAACTAGAGATACACCATGTACTGGATAATCTTCCTCAATTCTTGTAGAAACACTTTCAAATTCTCGAAATGTCATCGAGAATTTTATTCACAATTTGCTGATACACATCCTCTTGGGTCTATAAGCACGGGAGGAGATCCTGTAAAAATAGTTTTGATGTACAAATTTAGATCAACTAAAATTTAAGATCAAAAAGTTTCAAAAAAAAAATAAAAAATTCGGAAAATAAAAAATAAAAAAGGGTATATCAGTAAAACTAACAAAAGCTACGTGGTAGTTACATCCTTCTCACTTGCTGCTATTTGCGATGAAGAACCCTAGAACTTGATGGAATTTTTAATGAAGAACCCACAAATCTCAAGGCAAAATTGGTGATGATCGAAATCAACACCTGATGGAATTGTTGACCACAGAACCTTGATCTCCTTATCAAAATGATAACAATGATTATTGATTCAATTTCCAAACTTACTAGAACCAAGTACGATCCGTAATTCATCAAAACTCAAAAGCAGACGTTGGTGGAGAGGCTCTCGTCATCGGAGTGGTCGGAGTCTCAGAGATACCGATCGCTGGCTGGGATGAGGTGGTCGGAGAAGCAATCTCGCAAAAGCCAGAGAGCAAAACAGACTGCTATTGTCGTTCATTTTCTGCGTGATTCCAAACAGACGGCTTATAAGACCATCCGTAGCACATCCACATGACCTACTGAACCCTGCTGTCACATCTGCGTCACATCAGCTTTTCTCTCTCATATCCTCTTCCTATCTCAAGTGGAGTACCACACCCTCTCTACCCCCAACCTTTTCCACTTTTTTTAATTCTTTTTTAAAAAAGAAGGCCTCCAACAGCACCAGTTAGGATAGCAGAATCGATTACATTGGATGGCAGTCCATGGCACTAGGAGGCGTGGTCGCCCCCTTCTGAGGGTGGTAGATAGAATTAGAGCAGATTTGCAGGAGTTATCCCTCTCGGTGGACATGATCTCAGGTAGGTCCTCTTGTAGAATTAGAATCCAGGATTAGATATAAGAGAGTTAGTACTGTACGGTGTAGGGTTTTTTGTGTATGGGCTAGTTGTGCCCCATTTGCAGGGGAGCATATTTGTACTTATTTATATTTATACTGTTTCTTTTTAGATTTTATTTAGTTTTATATTTTTACTTTTTGTTTTTATTTTATGCTTCTTTTTGTATTATTTTATTTTATTTTATTTGTATTTTTTATTTTTATTTTTATTTTATTTTACTTTCTTTTTGGTGTATATATGTTTATTTTTATTATTATTATTTTTATTCTCTTTATTTTTTTTTTGTTTCTTTTTCCCTTTTTCCGTGTTTTTCTTGTTTCTCTTTGTTTCACTTCGCTGCCGGAGGTCTTCTTTAGGAAGCAATCTCTCTACCTATGGGTAGAGGTATGATTGTCTACATCTCACCTCCCCCATACCCCGCTTTTAAACGGGATTGGGTAGTGTTGTTGTAATAATATAACAAAATTAAATATTCTTATATTGATTAAAAATTAAAACAATATAAATAATAAGAAAAAAATTGCTAACGTTACTAAACTTTAAAAATAAAAACTAACATAACATTCAATATTAACTATAAACATTAAAAATATATTTGTGGAAGAAGAGAGTATTTAAAATAGAGAGAAAAGATAAGAAAGTTTGTATGAAAAATGAATAATATTTGTGTGGTATTTATAGTGAGTTAATTGGAAAAAAATAAAAATAAAAATAATAATTTTGATTTTTTTTAACTTTTAACTGTTAGAGGTGGTGGAAAAAAAAGGCAACATGGGGCGAGGGTCGATCGGTTCCGAGAAGCCACCACAACACCCACAGGGTTGAACACACAAGGGGCGTAGCAGTGTGTGCCCCTAACCGCGAGCAAACTGTGCTGAATCCCGGAGGGCGCTACGGATGGTATAAGCATATGACCCGTTCGACCCGGAGTGTTAAATTTTGTCACTCATTTGGACCCTTTGTAGAATAAAGATCAGGCCCAAATGACCCATATATATTTTAAAATTGCCCAACTTGACCCTAAGTTAATTATACGGGTCTAATTTGCCAGGACTAGTTAAGATATAAGGGCGGTTTTATTTATTTTTATTAAGATTCGAAAACCTCTAGATGAATAAGAGATAATATCACCTCTTATTACAATTTAACATAATTTGTTTTTCATTTTCCTATAACAATTAGACTACTTCATTTACCAGTTCATGCCAACATCTATTCCTTCGCTACTCTACATATACATACACCTTTTACTGTCCTCTTCACTGCCACCATCGGCCATGCACGTTGTCGAGCGTGTCCCTTTTTATTCAATGTTAATTTCCTATATTATTATGGTTTGATATTTTTTATTAAAAAAAATTATTTTATAATTAAAAAAGTTCATATTTTATTAATATGTACCGTTCAATATAAATTATTATAAAACAGATAATTATAAATATTTGAATATGTCTTAAAACAAACAACAAAATATAAATAAACATTCAAATGTTAGAACCATCTATTAATTTTCAGTTTAGATTAAGACTCATAACTTTTTAATAAAAACAAACAAAGATATAAGCAATATGTTTTTTTTATATTCATTGAATCTCTTCATTTACTTTAAGAATGTTCACTCCGTCACTTTAAAAGAAACAAAGTAGAAAAGTCGGTAACCAAACAAAGCACAAACCCCAATCGACAATTACATAATAAATACATAATTATAGACCAAAAAAACATATACAATCGTTTTTAAAAACAAATCTATACACTTATAACCACAGGCCGGGGAATAACTCAATAATATATATAAGATTTGTGTAGATGGACTTGTGTGAACCATATTATTAAATATTATCTTACTCCATAAATGACTTGTTTATATGAGTTTGCTATAATATTACTATTGTAATGTTAATTCATGATCCAAGAAGAAAGAAAAACACAAGCATAAAGAGATCGATTAAAACATTAACAATGACACTAAAAATTAAAAAAAGGTTCTCAATATGTTTGACCAGCACATTATATAGGAAATCTTTGAACATTGTGAGATGATTTATGCTTTTAAGATGGCATCTCTTGTTCATTCAACTTGAAATTGCACAAGAAATTTAAAAATATACTACTTTATAAAATATACAACATTCTCTTTCCTTATCAATTTAAGATTTATATATTTTCAATCAATACTTTATTCTAACCCATCCATCTTATCTTGATTAATCACATTCATCCAATTTTTAACCTTTCAAAATAGATTAAAATTTTTTAAAAATTAAAACTAATATTTATTTGGTATGCACATCCTTTTAAAAATAAATTTAAATTTATTTTATAAAACTATTTGTTACACATATCTAATGGTATCAATTATAGCTATCTCCGCATTGTTTGGGTTTTTTTTTTTTTTTTTTTTTTTTTGAACGGCAAAAATTCATTAATCATGCATCCAAATGCTAGAATCCGGTACATCACACAAGTTCACCAACCGTCGCATTGTTTGGGTTTGAAGATTTTAATTGGGAATGATGAAATTACAAGGAAACTGGATTGGGAGAATATATTTATAATAATAATAGCCAGCAAACCCTTCATTAATTGCATTTTGATTGGTGTATACATGTGGTAGGAATACAAATTAACATTCACAATTGAAAAGAGTTGATTTGATAGGATAAATGATGCATTGGCTACCATATCCTTACAAAAAAAACAAGATAAACAGATATATAGTCAAGGAAATATATGAAGTGTGTGACTGTGAAATCAAGGAGGCAGGAGGATAACAGCAGCATGGAATCTTTTGGTAAAAAATTATTATACCCACAAAGAATTGTACTTTCACGTAGAGAACAGACTATGAGCGGTTACCAACTAGAAAAAAGTTGGTTGATAAATTAAGGTTATAAAGTTGAGGATGTTTCATACGCAATTTTCACTTGTTTGGAGCTGATTGAGATTTAGAGGGTTGTTTATAAATAGTGGGGTTTCAAGTTTACCGGAGAAGTTAACTTCAAGAGAAGATTATCTTCTTCTCAATTAAAGTTTGGGAAGACTTGAAGAGTTCAAGTTAATTACTGCGTATATGATTTGGAAACATCGCAATAATCTACTAGCTGTTCAAAAAGTGGATAGGAACAGTTGGAGATATTTTGTTTGATACTCTATTACAACTGATTAAATCGAGGTGTAAATCAGGCAATAAAACTTTGTGGATGACATGGTTAACGAAAAAGACCATTAGTTAAGAGTTATTCCATATTAAACCATTGGTTTTGACTTTTGACCCAGTCCAACATCAATGGACAAGGTTTCATCTTCTTTTTATATATATATATATGTATCTACCATGCATTATGCATATCATATGTAGTTATGATAAAGGATGCACATATCTCCTTCAGGATAATAAAACAAGCGATCGAGGCCACTTATTTCCTTATTTTTATTTTCTATTATTCACTTAGATAGTGGGGATGTTTCTTCTTCTTTAGTTTGTGGATAAGTTTTAGAATCTTTCATATTATATAATATTTAAAGTTTACCCATTAAGAATTTTGGGACTAGAAAAGATTGATTAATGGAATGCAGAATTAGTTTACTTAATTAGGAAAAATTAGAAGTTCTAGATTGATGTGCATTGAAAAGTTGTAAATTTTTGGTAGTTAGTAAGGTGATACCCATTGGTTTTGACAGGAAAATTGATTGGCTTTTTGAAGGAAAATTAAGTAACAATTGCCTACTAATACATCATGCATCTAAGTGTCAAGGCACTACCTTTTTTTTGATAATTTGCTCTTTCTAATATATTTTATTGAATGAATGACTAAAACATATATTAAATGGAATTATTATATTTTTTATTAATAAATACAGACGTATGCGACTAGTTATGTTATTCTTGCCTTTGATGGCTTCGTTTATTAAAAATACAAGATTTAGTTGGATGTTTTTATTTATGTAAACAAGTTTATACCTTTTAATATCTATAATTTTCAAAAGAATGTTGCCAAGTCAATTGATTCATTCAATTCAATCGGACACTTTAAGACATTGAAAAATGAAAACTAACCATTTATATGTAATCTCGTTTTAACTCGTAATCTAACCTTTATGCTAAGTTTATATTCTCAAATAATTTGTGTATGATATATTGTTCTGAATCGAATGATATTTGTTTGGACAGTTAAGTATATGTTACTCTATTTATAAACACCCAAAGCGATTGTTTTGACGTTAATATTCATCAAAGTTAAATTTAACTAACTTCCCATTGTAATTCTATTATGCAAAAAGGTCAAAATATATGATTATCAACGTGCTGAAGAGGCGGAGTGCTGAAAACTCCGCACTAGTAGAGATGTGAGGACTCAACTTTAGCATTAGCGACATCAGCACTTAGTAGAATGTGTTCGATTCTGGAACCGAAATATCCGAAAACCAAAAATTATATAGCCTAGGACCGATAACTGAACCGAGATAAAGGATATGGTTCCGGTTCGGCTACTATTATTAACCAGTTAATTCGACTATAGAATAGGGTAAGACCAAAAGTTGGTGAATGTTTACTTTGGAACTGTTTCATGTATGAGAACCGAAAATACTGAAAAAATATTAGATTTATAATAAAATCAGCTTTGATAGCATTTGTTTAGGGCCTTGTAAGTCAGTCAATATTTAATCAAATAAGGTGTTTTCAAAGTCTAAAATATAAGCAAAACAATGAACTATGTGTTGGAAGAAGTTATGACAATTTAAAATATACTAATAATTCTGCATAATGCTTAAACAATCCCGGCAGCTTTAATAGCCCATATATAGGGCCTTGTAACTCAGTCGATATTCAATTTAATAAGGCGTTTATATAGTCTAAAATGTAGCAAAAGAAGTGAACTACATGATGGAAAAAAACCTATGTCATTAAGACTTCTAACGAAGAAGTTATGATGTTTTGAAGTGAACCAATAAATGTAGATTGGTCAAGTTCCGTTTCTAAACCCGAAGTACCTGATAATCGGTGGGCTCATAACCGAAATACTCGATAACTTAAAATGATGAATTGAGAGAATTGATAACCCGACTGAAAACTCCAACCAGGTTCCGGTTTGGTTCCAGTTTATGTTAGGATTTTTTTTTGTCATAACGCATATCCATAGTGCTCAGTTTCAACAATATACTTCTTCAGGCTTCAACAATGTGGTTTCGCACTACAACTTCAGCACCACTAAACTTAATTTCCACTAACAACTATGATACATTATCTTTCAGTAATATTGTTTAGGTTTTGATGTGATTCCCAACCCTGCAAGATTTGTTTAGATTATGGGTCTAGGATTTTAGTATAATTATACGAGTATGCACTTCGTACCGTCAAACCTGTTACCTAGTCATTGTGGAAATCCATTACATTAATATCACTTAACATTTAATATAAATAACTTGACCTTAGAACTTTGATATATGTTATCATTTACAAGATTTTGAATCGTGTTTGGACTACAATTTGCCCTCTAGCTCTCAAATGCGCACACTAAGAAATCCGCACACTAAGCCAACTTAGTGTGCATTATATAGTAGCATCAAGAAGTTTATTATTACCAAATTGATAGTTGTGTTTTTCCTTGCAGTCAATGCCTAATAGATAAAATGTATTAATGATTACTATGAGTTATGTAATCGAAAATATTGAAATAATGAGGTAAATATGCTTACAAGTTGCATCGAGGTGAAAGTCTCAAACAGTTATAGAGATGTGCATAATTAGTGTTAACCCAAAAACTCGTGATATAGATTGAAAAAACCTTTTACAGAGTAGTTATTCTTAAGTCTATAAGGATTATGATGTCCATAGTCACGTAATGAGATATGATAGATGGATGTCCAAATTGTCTCCTTACCGGGAAGTTAACATTTGATGCATACAACAATAAAATCCAATACCGCAAAAGCGAGATATGGGTAGTAAGATGTTGAAAATCATGTCTATACTCGTAGGTAGAGGGATGTTTCCCGAAAAACCCGCGTATTGAATGTACGTACGACTTATCCATAAAGGTTTGTAAGTGTATAAACCATTTATAGATTAAAATATACATCTAGAATTTGAACGTGGAGTTTATTGAACCTCTTCGGATTGCTTGGATCTAATTTCTTGTTCAAGCAACATGGATCAATTTAGAAATTATTTTCTCGTGTTCGATCTCCATCTCTGCCTTGATTTTGAAGGCTCTATTTGTTAATATGAATGTTGTATTTGAAGATAATAAATAGAAATGTTTTGATTTTTAAAAAGGAAGGAAAAAAAATGAAGTTGTATTATAAATGCATCCAAACATGAAATACGTGTCACAAACAACTGTCTGTCTTGGCTATCATTTTATAGACGAGGACAAAGAAATAGACACATAATAAATTAATTAATTATTAATTAAGGATAACTACAACTAATTTCCGTAAATTGAATCCAACAACGGATCAGATAACATGTCTATGACTATTTTTGTAATTCATTCTATATAATTTTTTATTAAGAAAAAAAAAATATATATATATATATAGACAAAAGTTCATGCGAGAACCGTTGTTAGCGTGAGAACCGCGAGAACCAATCTAAGCCGTCCAATTCCCCCTTCTTCAATGTCATTGTCCACCCATGAATTCCTCACATGCACCCTGCCACACTCTATCCCTCCACGCTCTCCATCCATGATACTTCCCATATCCAAGGAACGGCTGAGATTGGTTCTCGCGATTCTCGCACTAACAACGGTTCTCGCATGAACCCTCCCCTATATATATATATATATATATATATATATATATATATATATATATATATATGTTTCTTCTCAGATTTTGATACTATTTCCGTTCCTCTCTTCTATTATTTTATTTTTAGTTTATTTTATTTAATAGTAAAGTAAATTTGCATCAAGATGGGTTTTTATTTTTCTGCTGATAACATAAAATAGTACTCAACAATATATAATACTCCATTTCAGCGATAAATCTGTAGAATCAATGGACCCACTAACGACACGTGGGTGTAATAAACGGTTTAGATGCTATTCAGAATTTAATATTATGAAATGAAAAGCTTTGTGATGTACAACACCAAAGACTTTTTTGGGTTATTGACCCAACAATGTCCCTAAGAAGTGCTCTTCTGCTAAACAAGAATATAAAAAGAACTTAAAACAAAATAATGATAATATTTTGATAGCTTACTAAAACTTTCTACTTATTATTTTATTTGTAAGATTAACATAAATATTAAAATAAAAAATAGATAAAAAATAAAATTAATGGATTGTAAATATCATAAATTAACTTTTTTAAAAGCTCCACATATCATAATGTAGTGTGATAAAGTAGACATGATATATAATTTTTGAAATATTGTTAGTTTTGTAATACATGTCTAACTTAATGTTATACAATTACAATTTTTGTTAGACGATAGGGTTTAGTATCAAAAAGTGTATCGAAGTTGTCACTTTTTGCTATTGTTTACACCCAATTTTGAAAACTACCATTTAGCGTATCCAACTTACAAAAACTACCATTTTTGTATCCAGTTACCTGTTCAACAGGTAACGCTGATGTGGCGTAGGTTTTGCTGAGGTGGCATCTGATTTGGAGCTGACATGTATAATCCTTGTTTAAAAATAATTGAAGATAAAATAAATATAATAATTAATAATAATAATAATAATAATATAATAATAATAATAATAAAACAATAAAACAACATGATCGTCCCCCCCGTAGCCTTCACCTCCGCCTCCTTCAACCCTTCGATCCGTCCCCACCTCTGCTTCATCATCATCTGTACGAAATTCGAAAGGTTCTTCACAGATCGGCAATTAGGGTTTCGATTAAGAACAGTTGTTATCTTCACCACTTCACCAATCCCGGCTTCGTATGGCTTCTGTTCAATGGCTCCAGATTAGGGTTCTTCAATGGCTCCAAATTTAGGGTTCATCGATTACGGTTCTTCAATGGCTTGAACTCATGTTTCATCAATGGCTCGAACAGATTAGGGTTCTTCAATCAACAATAGATGCTTCATCAATGGTTCGACTGAGGTAAATTTAGGGTTTATGCTTCTCGATTTAGGGTCTCTGCTCACGATTTAGGGTTTGTGTTCATATGATTTAGGGTTTCTGTTTAAAGATTAGTGATTTGGTTTTCTGTTCATACGATTTAGGATTTCTGTTTACAGATTAGAGATTTTTTTTGTTTAATAGATGGATTTCTGTTAGCGATTTGTTTCTTGATTTTTGTTTAATCCACCACCAGACATGGTTTCTTGCAATTTGGTTTCTCGTTTGTAATGTTCTTGATGGTGTTCTTGTTCTTGTGTTCTTATGTTCTTCATGTTATTGATAAAAGTAGATTAAAAATGACATGGCTTTTGATAAATTAAGTTTTAATGACATGGCGGGTTGTAAATATGAGGTGGAATTTAGAAATAAATCAAAACTAAAAAAATTACCTGCAACTTGTTTAGAAGGTTTTAGGATACATAAAATGGTAGTTTAGGTAAGTTAGATACAATAAATGGTAGTTTTCAAAATTGGGTATACACAATAGCAAAAAGTGACAAATTCGATACACTTTTTGATACTAAACCCTAAATTAAATTAAAGTATCAAGATACTAGAAATCATAATAAAAATATCAAATAAGAAGGATGAATCCTACCAATCTATCCAAATTTCACAAGCCATCTAAGAAAAATAAAATTCCCGAAACGAACAAACTAACAATGGCCATATCAATCAACCAAGTGTGACAATACGAGATTTTGAAGCACAGTAGTTAGAACTATCCCAATCTGTTGGAGATCACGTACCACAAACGTAAACTTTTAACCTATGAATCCAACCCTTGAACCACAACCACTCAAACCACGACCTTTAGCACAACCTTAAGGGCCTTGACGACCCCAAATCATGAACCACGCACCATGAACCGCAACGACTAACAACTTCAAAACCATGAAACAAGTCATCATCGGACCACTACGGAACCTTGAAACCTCGACTAGTGACCTCGAAACACGGCTAGAATCTCAAACCACAAACCATGATTATACAGCCTGCATCCATGGTCGGCGACCTTGAACACAAACAAAACCTTGTAACCTCGAAACATAGCCGGAACAACGAAAACACAGCCGGCAACGTTGAACATGAACCTCCAAACATAGACGAAACCACAAAAATCCAGACAACAACCACAGTCAACAACCTTGAACACGGACCTTGCAACCTTAAAACCTCAAATAGTGACGTCGAAACATGGCTGTAAACCTTGAACACGAATCTCTAGACTTTTGAACATACCCGAAGCCTTGAACATGAATGGAAAGATGAAGAATGAATTTGTGAAACATAACCTTGAACCCACGACCTGGAAATACTCAAACCGAACCGTACCTACGATATAGATCTCGAATCGAACCTACAAAAACTAAAACAGACAGCGGCAACTCTGACCCATAATCTGAACCCTCGAATGGATCTTAACAAAGAAAAAGATGTTAGGGAAAGGGAAGATCATCTAGACCGTTGGCTTACACCAACGGTCAGAGAAGGGGGTGGCGGTGGCGGTGAGATTTAAAACTAGGGTTTTTAGGAGCGTTGGTTACTCAAGGTTTATTTGAAATTGAGTTTATTTGTTAGCCCTAGATTAGGTACTCAAACAACAAAATGTTTGTAAATGATGAAGTTGAATAAAAACTATAGTTTTTGAAACTTATTACACAAAAAAAATATTTTTAATAAAATTCGTATTTACTAAAATTCAAATTGTTAGGATGCGGAATTCCTCACACTATTAAAGATGACAACAAGTTAGGCTAATACCACATATAGTAGTTAATCCTTAAGACAACAGATGTTTAAAAGTGTTTGACACATGAACAGGTTTGAAGACTTCTAAAATATGCTAGCTCTAAGTCGAGTATGTGAAGTTGCGATTGGTTATCTTGTAAGTTTGACTTGCAATCAAACAATGGAGTTGACTTGCATATACACAGAGAAAAGAAGTACAACTGTAAAGCATGGACAATATTATTTAAATAAATAATAAAGATAGTAGAACACATTATATATAATATTATAATCAGCTTCCTATTAAAGTAATATTACTTTATAAAAAGTACTCCTCACTAACATTATTTAAGTATATATCTCATACCTTTTACCGTACAAACTTCTTTTCATATATTATGAACGTTCATAACTAAAATTTCTTTAGTATATTGACTTTCCTAAACATGTTGTTAGCCATGCTCAAGATTTGATCAAGATCTTCGAGATTTTCTTTCTCTAGCAACTTTATCCTTTTCCATCATAAATAAGTTCTATCCTTTTAGATGTGCTCGAATGATGATGTTGTATGCTTATATGTAACCGTTTTTACATGTTGCTACGTAGGTCAGGGTGAGTGTGTGGTCACTGTTCAGGGTGTGTGGGTTATATGATGCTTACCATGATGTTTTTTAACATAGGAAGGTTATGCGTCGGGTGGGTGGTCACTATGTTATTGTTCTTCAAGGTCTTGGGTTGTGTTGGGTCAAGAAAGTCATATTTTCAATGCAGATTGCTTTAATCATTGGGATTTTAGGGGATAGGGTGGGGTTGGCGTTATAAGGGTGGTGTAGGTAGGATTAGAGGCTATGGCTTTTTTTCTGGTGTTATGGTGGCACATTTTTACACACACGGCACATCGTCTTCCTCCGTTTCGTAGCCATGGTCATAGGTTAGTGTTTGGGATCTTCGTTTCAGTGCAGAAGGTTTGCACAGTGTCTTGTAACCACGGTATGATAAGGGGGCACTTTACACCTTATCTGGTTTGCTAGGCCATCTTCTTTTAGCCGATGCGAACCCTTCTTTCAAGCTTCAGACTTTGTGGGGATCCTTTGAGGTTCAGGGAGGGGAAGGGACCATATCCTAACCTCCTATGATGTTGAAGTGATGTTACTTTGCATATTTCTATACTCAGTGGGGGGAGGGTTGGGTTGGGTTGTGGTCATAAGGGTGGTGAGGATAGGTTTAGAGGCTATGGCTATGTTTTATTGGTAAGGAGTTTTATGGTGGCACTTCGCTAGCATATACCTCGCATTGCTCTTCTCCATTTTGTAGCCATGGTTATAGGCTAGCTGCAGGGTTTCTTCCTTTTAGTGCGGGAGGTTTGCACTCTGATTTCGTAACCATGGTGTGATAAGGGGGGACTTTAAACCTTGTTTTGGTTTGCTAGGTCATCTTTCTTCGTGCCAAGCAAACCCTTCTTTCTAGCCCCAGGATTTGTGGTCTTTAATGTTCAGGTTAGAAGAAGAATCAAGTGGAGTATTCCATGAGGATAATTTGATCATAGTTGCAGTTTTTGCAGAAAAATGTTGCCTGCCTCTTTGTGGTAATTGTTGGAACCTAGAGGGGGGGGGGGGGTGAATAGGTTCTTTAACTTAGTTTACCAATTTTTACACTTATAAAATTTGTAAGTTGTGTTAAAAATATTTTTCTTGAAGTTTATAACACAACAAATATATATACTTGAAATAAAGAGAATAAGGGTAGAGAGATATCACCAATTAGTAGACAAGAGATTTATAGTGGTTCATACAAGTGTTAACAAACTTGCACTACATCCACTCCTTGGCCTCACCCACCAAGAGTTTGCTCCACTAGCTTCTCTCTTTGAAGGTAGAGATAAACCTTTTACACTTCTCTTTTTCACTTGCAAGAATTAACACTTCAAACTTGCAAGTAAGGTAAAGATAACCTTACTTCACTCTAATTCTATAGGCTAGAGTTGATCCTTACTTCTCTCTAATTCTAAAGGCTAGAGATGATCCTTACTTCACTCTAATTTGAAAGGCTAGAGTTAATCCTTACACTATTACAAAATATATAGAAAGATGATGTAGTGTTTAAGCTTTGAAAGCTTTGCTCTTGCTTTGTAACACCCGCGTTTAAGGCCTGGTAGTTTTGTGGCGGTGGTAAGTTATTTAATTGTTTATATTAGTATATTTGATTGTTTATAATTATCTGCTATTTATTTATATATTTATTTGATGCTTACTTGGTATTTAAATTGGACCGCGAGGTAAGAGGTAAAAATATTAGTTTAATATTTTTATATGATATTAGTACCATATGATTCGTTTTTATACGAGGGTCCCGAATATTACCTCGTTGCTTGTTAATGACTTGAGTAGGACTGCTTTAATTAAGTTTCTGTATTTCAGATATCAGTATTTGTACTGTGTAGTGTAATATGTTCAGTCTTGACCTATATATATAGCATTTGGTATGTTGTTCTCATTTGGTTTGGCTGCATAAGAAAAGAGAGAAAGAACTTTTAGCTCACACATTCACAACTTGAGTCTGTGTTTCTGTTTTCGTGTTCTAAGCGAGGGTTAACGTTTGGTTTTCGAGCAAGAGGTGTGTTTTGTTGTTTATGTCGAGTTTTGATTAGGAAGTTCTTGAATGTTGGATGTTGGCCGTGCGAAGTGAAGTCCATTCCGTGCGTAGTGGCTCCACTTCGTACGAAGTGCATGATGAAGAAGATGAAGTCGATGAGTTTTGGTCGTACGGAGTGTAGTTCACTACGTGCGTACCAGTGCCCATTGCGTGCGAAGTGGGTTAGCCACTTCGTAAGTTTGAAAGTTCAATACGTGCGAAGTGGAGTCTACTACGTACGTAGTGACTCCATTACGTGCGTAGTGATTCAGACGATAATTCTGTAATTTTATTGCTTGTAGCCAATGAGAGTTGTCGCTTTTGTAAATTGGAATGTAATCCCAATTACTAACTAAGTTATGATGTGTTTCAGGAAACGAGAAGGCTCAGTGAAATTAGAATACTGAGTGTGGTGTTGGAGAACACAGGTGAGTGGACTTTAATTCACTAGTGGTTTTAGTTGTAACTGTTATGGTTACTTGGATTTTATACGATTAATCATGCGATAGACTGTTTAGTCTGATATGATTGTTTGATTGGTTATGTGATGATTATTGAAATTGTGTCCAAGATATGAGTATCAAGGCATGAAATTGTGCTCATGATGTTTGTGGCAGAGGTCAGCTAAGCGTGGTTTTGGGCTGGGTCAGTTGCTTCTGGTTAGGCAGTTTTAGATCCTCTGTTGCATTTGTTGTAGCAGAGGGGGTTTAACTTTTCCAGTTAGCAGATGGCTATCGGTAGATCATTGCTATGGCCAGCATTGGTCGTAGGCTCGGAAGAGCCGCCGGTCCTTTGATATTTGAGATAAACTGTTCTTGTGATCGTTGTGGTTCTGCTTTAATTGCTTGTGGCTTGATTTTCATTCACTTAGCTTTGTGCTAATTCCCCACCCTAACTCTCTGTTTCAGGTTTTGAGGGCATGGTAGGTTGCAGTTTTTGTGTACAGGGAAAGTTTGACCGTAGCTCTGATATTTTGGGTTTTAGAATGATGAGCCATACTTTATGAAATGTTTTGTAACACTAAAGGAAGTACTGTATGTTTGTACAGTGTTGGTTTTAACTTTTAATGTTATTTCCTTTTTAGTTTATAACGTATTACTTCCGCTGTGATTTTTAGAAAAAAAAAATATGGCTTGTATTTTTGCGGTGTTACAATTTGGTATCAGAGCCCTGGTTTGGCATTCGAGCACGTTTAGAGTGTTCAAATCCCAAATCTTGGCTCGAGGTTGGTCAAACCTTTCCTGTGGGGGAATTAGAGTGTTTGGATTTGTTGTGTGTGTGTACTAACGGTTGTCTAATAAGTTTGGAGGTGATGTGATTGTAATAGATATGGCAAGTCAAGATATCCCAACCGAGATTCCGGTGACCCTTGCTCAGGCTGGAACTTCTACAACTCCAGTTTTAGAGAATCCAGTAATAGTCAACACTTCGGGTAGAGAAATAGATACAACTCAGAATGATTATATATTTCAACTTGAAAGTGAACTACAGGAGCTTCGAGAAACAGTTCACAACTTTGAACAACAAAGGTTGATACAGAATTCTCAAACACCTATTTCCACAGCAGTTGTTGCTACAGTGTCAACAACACCACCACTTTCAGTACCATTTTCTGTTCCATATTCTACTGTTGCTTCACAGGGTACACAACAGCCGATTATCTATCAATTTACTGCACCAGGAGCTTACCCCTACCCAGGATTTGGTCAACATAATAAATATAAGCAATTCATGGATTGTAGACCTTCAGAGTATAGCGGTAGTACGGACCCCAATAAAACTTTGAATTGGTTGAGGGAGATGACCAAGGCCTTGGATACTGCGGAATGCGAGGAGAAAGTGCGAGTATTATATGCTACTCAAAGACTCCAAGGAGATGCCATGGTATGGTGGGATTCGATTACAGGTCATTTTACAAAGCAGCAGATGAGTAGTATTACTTGGGAGCAATTTGAGAGAAAGGTTTGTGAGCAATACTGTGGATCTTTTGAGATGGAACGAATCAAGAAGGAGTTCATGGATTTGCAGATGACCGATAATATGTCTGTGGATGAATTGATTAGGCAATTCAATGAGAAGTTACGATTTGCACAGCAGTGGGTTCCGGATGAAGCTTCAAGAGTTCAGCATTTTGTGAGAGCTTTGCATCCAGATTACAGGAGTGCTACCAGGTGGGCTAGCACATTATCTCAAGCTTTTACCCTAGCTAAGTCAGCTGAGGGTGATGCTCAAGCCAAGGAGAAGATGAATAAAGATAGAATTTCTCAACAGAAATCCCGGTTTGATTATTTTAATACCCAATATCGGCAGGGAACTCAAGGAAGTCAGGGAAGTCAACGTCAAGGACAGGGTCAGAGTCAGAGCAGTCAGAATCGTAGGCCTACATCTGGTGGGTCTACTCAGAGAGCCCCGTGGTGTAATAAATGTAAGTCTTATCATCATGGACTTTGTACTCTACAGACAGCAAGATGTATTCGTTGTGGTCAGTTTGGGCATGAATTGAAGAATTGCAGATTTCCGAGGAGTGTTTGTTGGAATTGTCAAAAGGAGGGGCACAGAGCAGGTGAGTGCCGTGTGGGTAAGAAATCGGGGACTGGGTCGGTATCGGGATCGGTTGTGGGATCTTCGTCCGCTTCAGGACAGAAAAGGAAGAATCCTCCGTCAGCTGAGGGTAGAGCATTCCGGATGTCAGTAGATGATGCTGCTGCTACTGATGATGTCATCACGGGTATGTTTCTCATAAATTCTATACCTGCACGTGTGTTATTTGATTCTGGTGCCAATCGTTCATTTATTTCTGTGGCATTTTGTGATAAATTGAAATTGCCTACTTCAAATGTTGCTGCTCCATTAGAAGTAGAGATAGCTGATGGTAAAACGGTTCCAGTCACAACGGCTGTGTCTGGGGCTGAAATTGATATTGATGGTACTGTTGGAGAATGCCCACTGATTCACGTGCGTCAAATGATTGCTACCGATGACGTATGGGCCTATCGGGTCACACACCGGGGGCTGACCTTGACAACTACCTAAAAGGTGAGGGTGTGAAAGGATAAATAATGATAGTTGGTTTCCTGGCAGGGGTTAGCGGCGCTAACTCTGGCGTTGCTAAATCAGCCGCGTTAGCGGCGCTAACTTTGGGCGGTTAGCGGCGCTAACGTTGGGCAGATAGCGGCGCTAACCCCGCCTGACAGAAACAACTTTAACTTTTCCACCTCTTCTCTTCACCAATGCATGCTATCCCTCATCATTACCTCTGGGCCGACTAAGGGAGATCAGGGGACGACTTCAGGTCTATATAAGCATGCATTTCTCTCCTTTCTCTACTCTTGGCCATATTGTTTAACACATACACTTAGAACATTTGAGTTGCTAAGAAAACAAGAGAGAAAAGTGAGAGAGTTTCCTGGTGGTTTTCGTGGGTGGTTGTTCCAGAAGTATTATCTTGTGAAGATTAGCTTCAAGGGGTGCTAGTACACCTAGGTTGCCTTGTGTCTCGGTGTGGACTTCGATTGGAGAAGGAAGCTCGTGAAAGACAACAAGTTTGGAGCTACATCTACACACAACCATCAGAGATATCCAGGGTATAATACTCTTCCCTTTGTGCTTTAGTTGCTTAATCATGTTGTAGAGTTTGGTACACTAATGGGGTTCCTAGTTTGGTTGTTTTTATGCTTAAATATTTCGTTTTTGTTATTGCATGCTTCCGTTGCGCGTGACCCTGAACCCCAACAGTGGTATCAGAGCCAGCTCTACACTGGTTTTGCACTAGATGGCCAAGAAAATCCGAAAAATGTGATTTTTGGTTCTGTCCAGTGTTTAGCGGCGCTAACTTTTCTATGTTAGCGGCGCTAAACCTTAGTTAACGGCGCTAAAGTCGGAGTCAACAGTTCTCTTTGTTAAACTGACTTGTTTTAATGTCGTCTCGCGATAGCGGCGCTAAACTGAGTTAGCGGCGCTAACTCGTTATAGTTAGCGGCGCTAACCCCTTACTGGCAGAATGCATGGTTTTGCCTTAAATCAATTTTGTTGGATTTTTGGGCTATTTGTACTTGCTGGAATTGTTCCAGATTTGAGTTGTGATTAGATTAAAGTTGCTTTATGTCTTGGTTGATGTATTTATATGTGGATTAACATTTAGGCATGAAAATGATTAATTGCATATACTTACATTGTGTATATATGACTATGGAATTTTGACTTGTTTGAGGTTCCTAATGCATATGTACATAGGATTATGAGTGCCTTGAGTGATTAGATAATCTTAACCAAGACATATAAGATTTACATGGTTTTGTGTGGCACACCATGTGTTGATGTGTGATTTCTTGTATGTGGTTGTAGTATGCGTATCCGGTAACAATTTTGAGCCATATGACCTATGAGATGTGTTTGGTTGATTTAGATTAATGTATTAATTCATTTGGTGGTTTGTACCACATTGGTTTGTAATAATTAATCTATTTATTCGGTTTGTAATTTTAACGGCTTGCATGCCGATTTCGTATTCTTTGTAATTTGTAGAATTAGCTTAGAATGGAAATTGTGGCTTGCATGCCATTTCCTTTTAAATTTGTAAAATTGTAAGAGGAGAACCGAAGGCAACCAAAGGAGAACCGGTAGGAGGTGTCTTTGCTCATTCAAATCCGGAGGTCGGTAGGAGACGCGATGGATCAAGTGGGAGGAGCACGCATCGAGTCATTCGGATTTGTCCTTAGATGACTTAGTCTTGTCCGTTGGCTCACGGACAAGACGCATAGGATTGGCTCGTTACCGGATTTACTTACCTTGCGTGGTTGTTGTATTTATTTTGTATTTCTTGCTTGGTTGTTTAGTTTTCTTCGCAAGCTTGAAAATTTTTCAAAATAAATTAAAACCAAGATTTTTGAATTGGTTTACAAACCTCGCGCGCCACAACAAGAATAGGTTAAAATTTGTTTTAACCGGAGAATTCAAAATCCCGTTTTTCTCAAAAGTAAATCACACGCCAACCATAAGATGACACCACCCGAATCTAGTGAAACTTGATCGGTCGTCGAGCTTAGCCGAGATCGGTTTTGTGTAACTGTGTGGAAGGTGCGTGTGGCAACTCGCAAGGTCGGTTGTCGAGCTTAGCCGAGCCGGCCATTAGGCTAGAGTACCACCGTGTATCTTGATGGTCGATTTACAATTCCAAGACTTAAAAACGCCTTGGTAGTTGTCGTGCCCATACCGAGCTACCATGGTGGATTAATGAGGAATGGTGTGGAGGGATCAAACATGCCAAATGGGTGCTATGAGTGCCTAGGATCTCGCAAGTGACTAAGGATTGTAATCACGGATTGCAATTGGTAAAGTGTTTACCGGCCTAAGTAGCTCCATGAAGTGATCCGCGGCATACCCGTCATGGATTGGGTACTTTGAGGCTCTTGGCCCTTGTTAACATAATTTGTTTTCTTTAATAAGTGGGTAATTATTTAACAAGGATATTAATACATCAAATAACCAAATTTCGTATTTTGCTTGTAGATGTCATCTACTAGCACCAACACCAACACCGTTAACATGTCACTTCGTCCTTTCCTAGAAAAGGAGAAACTTCAAGGACCAAACTTCATGGATTGGTTTAGGACTTTGAGAATTTTCCTACGCCACGAAATGAAGCTTGAGGTCTTGGAGTCTCCTCTTCCGGATCCTCCTGCTACCAACGCAACGAGGGCTGTAAGAGACGCGTATGACAAACGCGTCAAAGATACTAATGACGTGACTTGCCTCATGCTTACGACCATGCTTAATCATGTTGTAGAGTTTGGTACACTAATGGGGTTCCTAGTTTGGTTGTTTTTATGCTTAAATATTTCGTTTTTGTTATTGCATGCTTCCGTTGCGCGTGACCCTGAACCCCAACAGGTACATGCTTTCCTGTTTCTTTTCTGTTAATGCCTATAGTTGGTTTTGATGCTGTTATGGGTATGGATTGGTTGAGTCAGAACCGAGCTGTTATAAAATGCCATAGAAAACTGATTTCATTTCCTTTACCTGATGGGTCATACGTAGTGGCTCGCGTGGAGAGGGTTAGACCTGCTTTTCCTATTATCTCGTATATGAAGGCTAGAAAATCTCTGGCCAAAGGGTGTGAATCCTACCTTGCTCATGTGGTTGATGTTAAAAAGGAGAAACAGATTGTTTCTGTTATTCGGGTGGTTTCGGAATACCCGGAAGTGTTTCCCGATGAATTACCTGGGTTGCCTCCGGTTCGTGAGGTAGAATATAGGATTGATTTGATTCCAGGTTCGAGCTCAGTGGCTAAAGCTCCTTACAGGTTAGCTCCTTCTGAAATCCGTGAGATGATGACACAGATTCAGGATTTGTTAGACAGAGGTTTTATTCGTCCTAGTTCTTCTCCGTGGGGTGCACCGGTTTTATTTGTGAAAAAGAAAGACGGTACTTTGCGTATGTGTATTGACTACAGGGAACTGAATAAGAGAACGGTTAAAAATAAATACCCTTTACCCAGAATTGATGATTTGTTTGATCAGCTGCAGGGTGCTTCTTATTTTTCTAAAATTGATCTGCGCTCGGGTTATCACCAGGTACGTGTTTCTGATGCTGATGTTCCTAAAACCGCTTTCCGTACCAGATATGGTCATTATGAGTTTTTAGTTATGCCTTTCGGTTTAACTAACGCCCCTGCTGTATTTATGGATTTAATGAATCGGGTCTGTCGGCCGTTTTTGGATAAATTCGTGATTGTATTTATCGATGACATCTTGGTTTATTCTAAAACTGAGTCCGAGCACGAGCTTCATTTGAGGCAAGTTTTAGAAACTTTAAAGCGGGAGCATCTTTTTGCAAAATTTTCTAAATGTGAATTCTGGATGCGGGAGATTCAATTTTTAGGGCATGTTATCTGTAAAGATGGGGTTAAAGTCGATCCGGCTAAAGTTGAAGCAGTAATGAACTGGAGTGCTCCTAAAACATCATCTGAGATTAAAAGTTTTCTGGGATTGGCGGGTTATTATCGCAGATTTATTAAAGATTTTTCGAAAATTGCGAGTCCTATAACGAAATTAACCCGTAAAGATGTGTCATTTAAGTGGAATAATGAGCAGGAGACAGCTTTTCAGACGTTGAAACAACTATTATGTCAGGCTCCTATTCTTGCACTACCTGATGGTTCTGATGAATTTGTAGTGTACTGTGACGCTTCCTTTGCAGGTTTGGGTTGTGTTTTAATGCAGTATGATCGGGTTATTGCTTATGCTTCACGGAAATTGAAACCACACGAGAAAAATTATCCAACTCATGATTTAGAACTTGCAGCTGTAGTCTTTGCGTTGAAACTGTGGAGGCATTACTTATATGGTACGAAATGTGTTATTTGTACTGATCATAAGAGTCTGCAGTATGTATTTTCCCAGAAAGAACTTAATATGCGGCAGAGACGGTGGTTAGAACTCATTAAGGATTATGATTGTGAGATTCGATATCACCCGGGGAAAGCAAATGTTGTAGCAGATGCTTTGAGTCGCAAGGGAGCTGGTGATAGTATTCGATTTATGCGAGTTGAGATCGTTTCTGACTTAGTGGATAGGCTTAAATCTGCTCAGTTAGAAGCTTTAAAAGATGAAAATCTGAAGTTAGAGATTATGATGAAGAGAAAAGATGATTTGATTAATGATTCGCGCGGATTGAAGACTTATCAGTCTCGTGTGTGGGTGCCATTGCTTGGAGAGCTTCTGGGTTTGATTTTGGCAAAGGCTCACAAGTCAAGATTGTCTGTTCATCCTGGTAGCACTAAAATGTATAACGATCTTAAAGTGCTGTATTGGTGGCCTACTATGAAGACAGATGTTGCAAAGTTTGTGGGAACGTGTCATATTTGTGCTCAGGTCAAAGCAGAGCACCAGAAACCTTATGGGTCTTTGAAACAGTTGGAGATACCAGAGTGGAAATGGGAACACATCACGATGGATTTTGTATCCAAACTTCCATGTACCCAGCGGAAACATGATAAAATTTGGGTGATTGTTGACCGTTTGACGAAGAGTGCTCACTTTCTTGCCACCGGTGAGACAGCTTCACTCAGCAGATTAGCTCAGTTGTACATCGATGAGATTGTATCACGGCACGGTATTCCTCTTTCTATTGTTTCTGATCGAGATCCCAGATTTGTTTCTAACTTTTGGAGGAGTTTACAACATGCATTGGGGACGCGTGTTAATTTGAGTACAGCTTATCATCCTCAGACAGACGGTCAGAGTGAGCGTACTATTCAGACACTTGAGGATATGTTACGCGCCTGTGTGTTAGAATATGGTGGGTCTTGGGATTCACACTTGCCTTTGATTGAATTTGCGTATAATAATTCTTATCACTCGAGTATCGGTATGCCACCTTATGAGATGTTATACGGTCGTCGTTGTCGTACTCCTACTTGTTGGTTAGAGGCAGGTGAGAAACAGTTTGCGGGTCCCGATATTGTTCAGATGACGGCTGAGAAAGTTGCTATTGCTCGGGAAAAGTTGAAAGTTGCCAGAGACAGACAAAAGATGTACGCAGATCCACGTCGCAGACCAGTTACGTTTGTTGAAGGTGAGTTGGTTTATCTGAAAGTTTCTCCGTGGAAAGGGGTTATTCGCTTTGGGAAACGTGGGAAACTAGCTCCACGATACATTGGTCCGTTTCGCATACGACAGATAGTCAACGACCAGACTGTTACTCTTGATCTTCCACCAGAGTTAGCGGGTATTCATGATACTTTTAATGTCTGTTACTTACGTAAATGTAATGTTGAGGATGAAAGTCAGATTCTCCCAGTACATGATCTGAAAGTTGATTCGAAAAAGCGATTAATAGAAGAACCAGTTGAGATAGTTGATCGTAAAACAACGAAGCTTCGGAGGAAAGAGATTCCTATGGTTTTGATTAAATGGAAGCATAGTTTGGGTTCAGATTTAACTTGGGAGACCGAGGCAGACATGAGGAACCGCTACCCTAGCCTATTTGAGCGCGATGAGATTCCGGGGACGGAATCTTCTTTAGGGGGAGAGATTTGTAACACCCGCGTTTAGGGCCTGGTAGTTTTGTGGCGGTGGTAAGTTATTTAATTGTTTATATTAGTATATTTGATTGTTTATAATTATCTGCTATTTATTTATATATTTATTTGATGCTTACTTGGTATTTAAATTGGACCGCGATGTAAGAGGTAAAAATATTAGTTTAATATTTTTATATGATATTAGTACCATATGATTCGTTTTTATACGAGGGTCCCGAATATTACCTCGTTGCTTGTTATTGACTTGAGTAGGACTGCTTTAATTAAGTTTCTGTATTTCAGATATCAGTATTTGTACTGTGTAGTGTAATATGTTCAGTCTTGACCTATATATATAGCATTTGGTATGTTGTTCTCATTTGGTTTGGCTGCATAAGAAAAGAGAGAAAGAACTTTTAGCTCACACATTCACAACTTGAGTCTGTGTTTCTGTTTTCGTGTTCTAAGCGAGGGTTAACGTTTGGTTTTCGAGCAAGAGGTGTGTTTTGTTGTTTATGTCGAGTTTTGATTAGGAAGTTCTTGAATGTTGGATGTTGGCCGTGCGAAGTGAAGTCCATTCCGTGCGTAGTGGCTCCACTTCGTACGAAGTGCATGATGAAGAAGATGAAGTCGATGAGTTTTGGTCGTACGGAGTGTAGTTCACTACGTGCGTACCAGTGCCCATTGCGTGCGAAGTGGGTTAGCCACTTCGTAAGTTTGAAAGTTCAATACGTGCGAAGTGGAGTCCACTACGTACGTAGTGACTCCATTACGTGCGTAGTGATTCAGACGATAATTCTGTAATTTTATTGCTTGTAGCCAATGAGAGTTGTCGCTTTTGTAAATTGGAATGTAATCCCAATTACTAACTAAGTTATGATGTGTTTCAGGAAACGAGAAGGCTCAGTGAAATTAGAATACTGAGTGTGGTGTTGGAGAACACAGGTGAGTGGACTTTAATTCACTAGTGGTTTTAGTTGTAACTGTTATGGTTACTTGGATTTTATACGATTAATCATGCGATAGACTGTTTAGTCTGATATGATTGTTTGATTGGTTATGTGATGATTATTGAAATTGTGTCCAAGATATGAGTATCAAGGCATGAAATTGTGCTCATGATGTTTGTGGCAGAGGTCAGCTAAGCGTGGTTTTGGGCTGGGTCAGTTGCTTCTGGTTAGGCAGTTTTAGATCCTCTGTTGCATTTGTTGTAGCAGAGGGGGTTTAACTGTGCCAGTTAGCAGATGGCTATCGGTAGATCATTGCTATGGCCAGCATTGGTCGTAGGCTCGGCAGAGCCGCCGGTCCTTTGATATTTGAGATAAACTGTTCTTGTGATCGTTGTGGTTCTGCTTTAATTGCTTGTGGCTTGATTTTCATTCACTTAGCTTTGTGCTAATTCCCCACCCTAACTCTCTGTTTCAGGTTTTGAGGGCATGGTAGGTTGCAGTTTTTGTGTACAGGGAAAGTTTGACCGTAGCTCTGATATTTTGGGTTTTAGAATGATGAGCCATACTTTATGAAATGTTTTGTAACACTAAAGGAAGTACTGTATGTTTGTACAGTGTTGGTTTTAACTTTTAATGTTATTTCCTTTTTAGTTTATAACGTATTACTTCCGCTGTGATTTTTAGAAAAAAAAAATATGGCTTGTATTTTTGCGGTGTTACATGCTTGATTCTTGATCTTGAATGATAGATGAATTATCAAAGAATATGAGCTCACAAGATAAGAATATATGTTATGTGTTTTTGCTTGTGCAAGAGATGCTAAAAAATGAGGTTTGAGTTGGTTTAAATAAGGAAAAAGGTGAAAGTCCAAAAGCTGTCCAGTACCCTCACGGTCGATCCACGGTCGACCGTGGCAAAACCGTGAGGTACCTGAACTTTCTTGTTCTTTGCAATATAGACGTTGGACTTTATTTCAAACCATACTCAACTCATTTTTACCATAAAAATCAACTGAAAAGTATATGTTCAAAAGGTTGGTTGATCCCATACTCTTAAAGTTTGAATTTAAACACATATATGGAAGTTTGGAAACCAATACACAAAGCATGTTGGAATTTTACCCCTTTGGAAGATTTCTTTGCTAATTATGGTGGTGTATTGTTTCAAAGTAGAATTGTGTTTGTTATTTGCTTAAAATAGGAAGTCTTAGATTTAATCAACCAACACAATTGAGTTTTATAAAATCTTTGTCATTTTTATAAAGTTTTTATAAAAATAATTTTATAAAAACATAAACTAATTTAATTATTTTATTTGTAAGCTCATATAATTCGAACTCTTGTTTGTAGATATCTTCGTCATCGGCTTTGAAGATATCATCTTCACTTGTTAGGTACTAGTTCGGTTGACTTGAAGAAGAACAACATTTAAGAGTTGTGAGCTGAGCAGCGACGGTTGATTCACGGTCGACCGTGGTATCGACCGTGAATGTTGATTTATCTTGATTTCTTCTTTTCTTATTGAATTGAAGTCTTTTACTTGTTTGTATTTCACTTGATCATCAATTTGAGGCTTGTTAATTTTCTTTAAGAATATAGATATGAACATATGAATAATTTTGATAAGCAATAGTATCACATGTGTATATTTTTATCATCATCAAAACAAGGAGTGCACTTTTAAATGTATGACCATGTATGCACCAACAGTAATGTTTGAGGGATGTTTTGGCTTGCCGGGTGATGCTGTGCGCGACTGTTAGCATGCTTATGTTACTTTGTTGAGTTTGCACTGATATATGTTGTGGTACGATTGTTGCGGTGCTGAGGCTTGATGTTGGATGTGAAGATTAGTTAATTGAGAGAGGTTGTATTGATGGGTATCGATGTTACAGCAAGTGAGATTAATAGGTCTGCTGAGATTATATACGTGTGATTGGTCTATTTTAGCGTAGTATGAAGATGTCAGTGTGTATTCAAGCCGGTTCTTTTAGTAATGAAATTTTCTTGGCTGTTCATATATATATATATATATATATATATATATATATATATATATATATATATATATATATATATATATATATATATATATATATAGAAATTGGATCAATAAATAACCATGTGTTAAACAAAGAACCTAAAGAACCGATCTGGACCTTTAGATCATGAATATTAATGGATGAGATTGAATGATGGCAAAACTGTAATTATTATGTATTAATTTAGGAAGAATAGGGCAAAAATGTAATTATCCCCCCCTCCCAACACCCACGATTTAAAAAAAAAATCACCAAAAACTTTAAATTGCCATAACTTTTTAAGTTTTGTGAATTTAATCAAAAAAATTATACTATTCTTTTAGTTTTTTAATCCTCTTTCAAACAAGATCACTCTTCCTATACTTTTCTAAAAAAATTTGAAAATGATTTTTTTTTTTGCATTTTGGCTCTGTACGGGAAAAACACTTTTTTTTTGCATTTTGGCAGCTCGTCGCTAATGAGTTGAATGTCGTCGCTAATGAGCTCAATGTCGCTAATTACCCAGCTCAAAATGCAAATTACGGATTTTGCATTTTGCATTTAGGCTTGAATGAACCAGCTCAAAATGCAAACTACGAATTTTGCATTTAGGCTTGAATTACCCAGCTTAAAATGCAAACTACGGATTTTGCATTTAGGCTTGAATTACCCAGCTCAAAATGCAAACTACGGATTTTGCATTTTGGGCTTGAATGAACCCAGCTCAAAATGCAAACTACGGATTTTGCATTTTGAGTTTGAATGAACCCAGCTCAAAATGCAAACTTTGCATTTCAAAAAAAAAAAGTTTCAGAAATATATCAAGTCCGGTTTTGTTTGAAAGAGGACGAAAAACTGAAACTAATGGTATAATTTTTATGTTAAAATTGTTAAAAACGAACGAGTTATGATCATTTAAAGAAATTGGGGGTTTTTTTTAGTTTGTTGGGGGGATTTGCTGAAGACGCCGATTTTTCTTTTTTTTTTATTTTCTTTTTTGCCTCTAGACTATGTGCCACATGTCATCACCAGAGAGGTTCTTTAGATTATTTGTTTAAGGGAGGTTCTTTGTTTAACCTTACCCTATATATATATATATATATATATATATATATATATAAAGAACAACACATGTTCAGGCTTGACTTAAATAATTTATATATAGAAATATAACAACTTAACACTTAACTGTGAAATAAGATTGCACAGTAACACAAATGATTGCTCAGATATGCTTGTTCAGCTTAAGCAAGGGATTGCTCAGCCGAGCTTACTCATCTAACCAAGTAACACTACTTACATAATCAAAGAAAATATATATATATGACTCTATATAATACAAAGAAAATTAATGAAATATATTATGGTTAGACCTTTATAAAATATATTAAAACTAATACATATAATAGTGTAATGTAATTAAATATTTCCTATATGTAGAATTTAATCCTTGCAGCATGCTTTACGGCATCCGAACGAAGACTACTGTAGATGTCTTTGTTGTGTAAATGAGTTATGTATTAGAATACATATAATAAATTTTCATTTCATAGAAATGAGTTATGTATTAGTATACATATAATAAATTTTCATTTCATTGAGTATATTAGAATTTATATCTAACATATAAAAAATTATAACATGATTCTTCTATATTTATATATTCTGTTTACTTACACTGAATACAACATAAAAAGAAAAAAAAAGCAAACATCACACAAAAAGTAATGAAATCTTAGTGGCTATTGACAATTTGTATAACGTAATTTGCGTAGCATAACCGTTATTAATGTAATTATAAAATTTAATATAAGTAATTAAATTTCATATCTTTTTTAAAGTTATCATATTCTTACTTTCATATTCAACTGAAGTCAATATAAATTTTTGCCTTTTTAAGAAAGTTTAATATTGAGATATTCTTTTATTATCTAAAACAATTATATATTGATCTTAACAAATATAAATTGATAGTTTTCTCATAAATTATTATGGTTATCTTTGTATTTATACAATTAAATTAGTCAAGATTAATATGAGTAGCAAATAATAAGAGAAAATAAGTTAAAAACAAATTCTATGTTTGTACAGTTAATTATAAAGATTTAGTATGATGATGTGACTCTTTTTCAGCTTATTATATATTTATTTTGAAATTTTAATTAGTTAAATAAACATAAAAACCATACGAATACGAATGAATGAATAAAGAAAAAGAGCCAAGACCATATGAATACGTGAACCCCAACAAAACGTGATGATGCCCATTAGCCGCCCAATAACTTTTTTCAACTCAAGGCTAGTTTAGTCTTTTACTATTCTAATCCAATGGCTAATATTGCTCGATGACTCAGGATGGATGGTGTTATTTGACAAAGAAAGGAATGGAACAAATCAAAACTGAGGAAGGTGAAGTTTTTTCAACAATTTGTTTCTTTACATCATATACATTAAAATTTATTTTATTACTAAAATAATTTTTAATTAAAATAGTTTGTACTTATTACATGTTTGATTTGATTTGGTTTAGCATAAAATTGTAAACAAGATCTTATGAGTAATGAAAGAATCAATGTTTGAATAATGAAAGAATCGTGTGTACTAGATTTTTCTTATATTACATTTTTACCATTTAAATGAGTTATAAGAATTTAATTCTAAGGTAACCCATATGATATTCTTCTACAAGTGTGAGCCTATACTTTCGTGTTTGTTCATTTATGTTTGGATACTCGATCAGATATGATGATGACGGGATCAATTGTCAAGATTAATTATAAATTTATAACTTACTTTTCATAGGTTTTAACACGAATTGGTGTTATTCTAGTAAGTAGATAGGTAAAAGGGTCTATAGTATCGGCGAGTGATACTAAGCGTGAGTGGTCACTAAAGACTCATTTTTAGTAATGCGCAACTTGAAGGCTCAGATCCAGCTAGGGTTGTAAACGAACTGAACGAACACGAACGAGGCTTGTTCATGTTCGTTCGTTTAACATATCCGAAAAATAAATGAAATCGAATGGATAAATGAACGAATTTGTGTGTTTATATTCATTCGTTTAACTTTATTCGAACATAAACAAACACGAACGAACGAACACACATACAAATTTTATACAAACCTATCAGTAATTGATATAACGTATGCGTGTGTGTGTATATATATATGTGTATGAGAGAGAGAGAGAGAGTGTGTGTGTGTATGTATGTATGTGTATATATATATATATATATATATGTATACACACACATATACATGCATGTAAACGAACGGATAAATGAACGTTCACGAACATATATGAACGAACAAGTAGGGGTGAGAACGGTCCAAAAACCGGACCGGACCGGACCGAAACCCGAAATGTAGAGAAAACTAGGACCGAAGACCGGACCGACTAGTTCCGGTCCGGACCGGTCTCGGTCCGGTCCGGTTCGGTTCGTAGGTTTTTTTCGGTCTTTTAGTTGTTTTTTACATTGTATGAAACATAACCGGCCCGGACCGGACCGGACCGAAACCCGAAATCTATAAAAAACAAGGACCGAAGACCGGACCGACCAGGCCCGGTCCTGACCGGTCTCGGTCCGGTACGGTCCGGTTTATCGGTTTTTTCCGGTCTACCGGGTCCCATGCTCACCCCTACGAACAAGACCATTGTTCGAGTTCGTTCATATAACTAAACGAACTAAGTTTTTTGTTCGTGTTCTTTTGTTTATTAAATAAACAAACTTCTTGCCGAACAATTCACTAACGGTTCCTTGAACGTTCGGTTCTTTTGCAACCCTAGATCCAACTCTCAACTTCAACATTTATTAAATAGCTTTAACGCTGACTACCGGAGTGATCAAACGGTTCTAAAAAACAAGTCATACTTTTAAGTTATCCAATTCAATCTATCAGTTGATAAACTTATACCGACCTTTAACCTAAAAAAATTCATATGAACGGTTTTCATTGTTGACTGGAAGGATGTCAAGATAAGGGTTTTCTATGTTGCCATCTCCATTTGAATGGTCAGGTGCT
Organism: Pulicaria dysenterica; assembly: GCA_947179395.2. NCBI lineage: Eukaryota > Viridiplantae > Streptophyta > Magnoliopsida > Asterales > Asteraceae > Pulicaria > Pulicaria dysenterica. The sequence goes on from OX359296.1 coordinate 54,439,954, forward strand.
TACTTTGCGGCCAGAAGTCAATCATAGGGTTGTGCATAGAAACCGAAAAATCGAAACCAATCCGTTAAAACCGACAAAACCGAATCGATAAAACCGAAACCATTTCAAAACCGACGGTTCGGTTTTCAATTTTGCAGAAACCGATGAGTTTGGTTTGGTTTCGGGTTTTAACTAGAACCGCCCCATTAAGAAACCACCCCATTAATATTTAATATATCATATATATTTTTTAATTTTATATTTATATAAATAGAAATCGATAAAGCCCATTAAATATTTTAATGTCCAATTATTATGGTCAATAACTTTTCATTTCCTTTGTCCTTTACCTCTTTTCAAATCGACGTTTATATTATGATTATATAATACAAAATATTTTTATGTTTTGAATATTTGAGTTGAAAATTGTATTTAGTGTTGAAGTATGTTATTAGACAGTGAATTTAATGCTAGAAATTAGATATTATGGTTAAAATTTGTAAACATGTTACAAATAAGAAGGTTAGTACAAGAAATTTGATATTAATGTTGAAAATCAAGTGGGTTCGGTTTTAAAACCGAAACCAAACCGTTAATGACCAGAATCTGCCAAAACCAAAACCGATAGAAACCGAAACCATTGGGTTTAAAAATCTTAAAACCGAAATTCATGGATTGGGTTCGGTTTGAGCTTAAAACCGCCCCAAACCGCCCCATGCACACCCCTAGTCAATCACATGATGTGGAAAACATCGATAAAATGTGGTAAAAAAGTCTATAACAAAGTTTTAATTACTAGGCAGTTGGTTTAGAAGACTGCAGTAGAATTAGGGGTGAGCATGGGACCTGATAGACCGAGAAAAACCGACAAACGGACCGCACTGGACCGGAAACGGTCTGGATAGAGCCATGTCGGTCCGGTCTTCGGTCCTTGTTTTCTATTGATTTCGGGTTTCGGTTCGGTCTGGTCCGCTTGTGTTTGATACAATGTATAAAACAACTAAAAGACCAACAAAACCGCCGAACCGAGTCGAACCGGACCAAGACCGGTCCGGACCGGTCTTCGGTCTTAATTTTCTATAGATTTCGGGTTTAGGTCCGGTCCGATCTTTTTTTATCCGGTCCGATTTTGAACCGATCTCACCCCTAATTTGAATTGTAGGATATCTTGCAATTACTCAATTTTGTCCAATCTAAACCGAACAAGTGGAGTTCCTTTTTGGGACATTCAGTGGGTGGTGTTGTAGGAGATCAAACTTTTCGAGTTTGGGCTTGAATCGTGAAAAACTCGTCAAGCAAACATATTTTATTGATTCTACAAACTTAAAAGGGAGGTGATTTTTTATCAGATAATTTTTTATAAAAGTTTGTTTTTTTATATAAAACGTGAATGATTTTAGGTTTAAGTTTAGTGCTTTCTTTTAACGGTGTATAATGTTGATGAATTATTTGTATCGTGAGGTGATTCCTTCTTGAAATATATCCTTTTTGTTCGGTGAAGTTTGCTTTTTAAAAAGAAAAAAAATGGCAATGCATTTTTAAAGAGTTTATGCACAAGGATGTTTAAAAATCATTAGCAAGCGTCAATTTGTACATTTGATCATTCACGAAGGGTCATTATGTACATTTAATAATACATGAGGGGTAATTTTGGAAAAAGGGTATATGTGTTGTGGTTAAGTTATATACAGTTGCACCAGGAAGGCCTCATGGATTCACCGTATTGGCTGAATCTAAAAATTGACCAATAGTCAGTGCATGCCACGTAGCCATGTGGGCCCCGATCCGGAATTGCTTTTCATCAACCAACGGCTACGATTGTGCTGTTAGCAGTGTACATTTATCCACATTAAAGTCCAGAAATTCATTTCTAAAAAAGGTCAGAAAAATAAAAAGAATTTAATCAGTAAATTCAGAAATTTGTTGGAAAATATAAATGAGAATAAATTAAAGATGAACTTTGGCAAGACAAGGGTCATGATCCATGCCATGCCTTCAAATTTTCTGTTTATTATATTAATATTTATTTTTTCTTACAAATTAAAAAGTTTCACACACACTTCATAATCTGATAAAAAATGTACCAACTTCTAAGGAACTAAAAATCATATCAAGAAGTAAATTTTCTAATGTTCCATAAATTAAAATTAACAGGTTTTAGTTTATCTTAAAAATAAATTTTGATTGGGTGAAATGATTTAGGGATGCATAAATATTAAAATGTCCATGTGTAATTATAAAAATATAGCTAAAACTAGACCTAATGTTATTAGTAATAATTTCATTTGAAAATCTGAGTCACATCAAATAAAATGACAAAACACTTAAACTAGATATAATTAGTGGAGTTTAAACACAAAAAAAGTAGGCTTTTCTTTAATTGTTACTCCATTCCTTTAAAAGATGATACAAATAAGATACTTTATTCATCTTAGAACTATATGTATTGTTTGTTTTGAGTTGTTAAATAAAATACCTAATTGAGTCATTTAATTTATAAGCAGCTTTAAAATCTGCATGACCTTTCTATAATTCAGTACTTACTATTTTGTAATTACCATTAAATTTATTAAATACCAAGAAACTTTACTCCAATTCGTACTTCAAGCAACGTATTTTGAAGGTATTCTTTAGATAAACCAACTATCAATTATAGAGTTTAGTTCATTAAAATGTATCTAAGTTGTCACATTTTGCTATTGTGTGTATCGAACTTTAAAAGATTTTATTGAGTATATCAAACTTTTCATTTGTTGCTATTGTATGTATTTTTGTTATATATAATAGAAAAAAAGATACAAGTTTAATACATATAATAGAAAGTTTAATACATATAATAGAAAGTTTAATACACATAATAATGACAAATTAAATGTTTCGATACACACAATAGAAATTTTTAAAGTCGATATATACAATAACAAAACGTGACAACATAGATACATTTTTGTGAACTAAACCCTTATTTATAGGGCAAATTGCATGAAAATGCAATGAACTTTGTCTTAGTTACCATTATATACAACCAACTTTAAATTTTAAAAAATAATACAATTAACTTTTATAATCCTCTCATTGTATGCAAACAACCTTTTTATGTGTTTATTGTTTAGTTATCGTTGTATACAATGAACTTTGCCATAACTTTCATAATATACAACAAGTTGCATACAATGTGAGAATTATGACAGTAGGTTGTATTATTTTTAAGATAATAAAGTTGATTTTATATGATAGTAACTAAGACAAAGTTCATTGTGTTTTAATTCAATTTGCCCTTATTTATATGCATAGTCAATGATGTTTTACTACTCACACACATTTCCACACCTTTCGCAACCATCCCATTGATCATCACCTTCACTGCCCTCTCACATCCCCTATTTTCTGTTGTCATCTCAAACAACAACAATAACCCATCCAGATCAACTCCAGATCTTATAACACCCTACAACATACTTCTTTGCAAATCTGTAGACACTTCCAAACACGACCATCATCATTGAACACTCCTAATCAAACCCAAATCCTGATTTTATCTTTAAATTGAACTCATGCACTAACCCACATCGGTAAAAAGACACACACACAATAACTGTGGAACTCATGCACTAAACCACACCGGTAAAAACACACACAATAACAGAAAAAGTCAAACTCACAAATACAAACAAAACACTAGACAAAACAAAACCAAGAGCAGGAAAAGGCGAAAACCGAAGAGAACAAAAAAAGATGTGCCTATATCTATTTAATGTTCATGTACCGAGGTATATGTATAATTGTATGTATCGTATAAGTATGACATTAAATATATGTGTACCAATCCTTCATTGATACGTGGTAAAAAATGACGCGTTATCAATATCATTTACTTTGTTTTTAAATATGAATAAACTTAGTAGTTATTTTTTAAAATTATCAAAGTCTAAAGTAGGTTAGACATAGGAATTTATGCTTAGTTATTTGCTACTTTATGCATTTTTCCCTTTTTGTTATTAATTTTAAGCATGATTTGAAAACTATTTTCTTAATTTCTATTAAGGGATAATTTAGATTTGTATTTAATTGCCATACAACATATTAAATTTTGTAGATATTACTTTCTTGACGAAGATGAATTTTAGAGCGTTTTTTAAATTACTTATTAAATCTACTTGTTTAGTTATCGTTTATTGGAATTTAATTATTAAATTTCAATTAAGTACTTTTATAATGCTTTCAAATAGCTAATCTAATAATGAATTAATCACATTAGTAGTTTGTTTAAGCAATCACGAAAACTAAAAAAATTTGTTAACGTATTAAAACATAATAAAAAGAAAATTAAATTTCACTACCAAGAATTATAACTATAAATTTTTTTCAAACGAAATAACACAAGTGTTAATTCTATTTCTAAACATAAACTCCATTTAGTTGTCCTACTTGCTTCATTTTTCTACTTATTCCATATGAGTAGCGTATGTGTATTTGGGCATAAATGCATCCATTTTGATGAATGTATTATACCATTTTTCAAACAAGTGTCCAATAAATTTAGGTCACTAATAAAAGGGTCTGGTTTAAACATAGTCACATATTATTAATTAGTGCTTGTGAACACATATTAATCATCTTTTCGTGAGAAATATTATGACAACATAGATTTATTTATCCAATTTAAATATTGTTCCTTTATTTTTTATGGTGAAAATGATTTCAAGCATATCTCAAAAATAATTATTTTTTATTAGATAATGTACTCACACATATACATGAAATATACAAAATATATTATTCATATTTTAAATTTGGATTGGTTGAATCTTATTATGAGAAATGTGATACAACTCATGTTGATTAATGTGACAAAATAAAGCATATCCCCCTTTCAAATATAATAAAATTCAAAATTATTGTAACAATTGAAAGAATAATATATCAAGATATTGTAATTTTAGTAGTTACAAAACAAATACTAAGAATCCATTTCTTTTGGGATGTGATTTTTTAGGTTTTTAATAAGAACAAGAGAAAAGTCAACATCATATTCCAATAGCCTTCATCTTAATGTCCATTATGTGTGTTAAAATAAATAAATTAAAAATCAATAATAACAAGAAAAATGAATTATTAAAAAAATGAAATTATTTAATTAAAGCTAAAGAAAAAGAAAGCTGAAACATTTACTTCGTATACAATACAACAAGGAGGAGAAGAAGTGAGGGTCATACACACACACACACGCATAAAACACAACTTCTATTTCTTTCTCTCTCTCTCCCTCGCCATTTTCACCTTCCTTTCCCAACCATTTATTAGATTCCTTCCCATAAGTCTTTTCTTTTTCTTCTTCCATTGGATTATAATTATTATTATTATTATTGTGCAGATGCTCATGTTCTTGTTCTTATGAAACAACAATAACCCATCTAATTTTCTCTATAATTTTTCCCAGTAATTTTGCTTAACTCTATGTGGGGTTTTGAAGAAATTAAGCCCTTTTCCTTCTGGGTTTTATTTTAGGGATTTCTTCAAATCTTTCTTTGAGACCTTTCTATACCCAGTGAATTTTATAAATAAATTTTCTGGGTTTTTAATTTTGGGGATAAATTACTTTTCTTTACAGAGAATAGTTCATTCCCCCTTTTCTTTTAATTTGGAATTTCTGTAATTTTGTATATTTCTAGAAAAAACCCAATTGTTCAGAGATGGGAAAGCAAGGACCTTGCTATCACTGTGGTGTTACAAGTGAGTTCATAATTTGGGGAATTAAATCTTCATTTTGTTGGTTTTTTGATTTACTATATAAAAATGGGTTCTGTTTTTGCTATTTTCTTTTGTTGTCTTTGGTTCCGTATGCTCAGATTTGTTTTCGAGATCATGCTTGACAATATGTCAATACCCATATGGTGGTTTGGTCTAGAATTGCTTAAAGATTACCTGAAAAAAATTGGAAACAATTATTGTCAAAATACATGATTTTTATGCTGATTGTTGTCTGTTACTCAGATTTTTATAACTTAACCTCTTGGAATATGGTTAATTATTGGAGTCTTTGGCAGCTTCAGATGGAATTCTCAATGTAGAACACAAGAAATGGTTGAAACTTGAGTTTGATTTTTCAAAATTGGATGTTTGACTTATTAAACTTCGTCAAATACAGAGTAGCCCTCTTTTTAAATACCTTCTGGTTTAATCAATGGCTTTTTGTTGCTTAATTTCACTTCAAATCCTCAAGTCAATCTAAACTCAATTGGCTAAACGCACTCAACCTATTTGATATTTTGCCTCTGAATTCGCTTTCTTGTTGGCAAGCAAACAACTGTTCCATCTGTGTTCCAGCTATTTATTTCAAAATCATATTGTTCTTGAATTTACAATGAACCATCAAACACGTAACGAAAATGGAATCTGTTTTTCAACTTTTAAATACTTACTGTCCATGTTATGCATTTAACCATTCGTAATGAAGTGTTCTGTATTGTGTAATGGCTTTGTTATTTGTGGCAAATGCACATTCCCTCACTATGAATATGCAATAAGATCTTGTTGGTTTGGTGTTCTTGTGATATCATGTTGATTCTGTTACATTTATATCCATTGAAAGTAATATCTTAGATGTGTGGAAACTTTTGAAAGATCTTTCTGATAATGAATGAATGATTTGTTGTTATTTCTCATTTCCTATTTCGCGCTTCGAGTTATGTTATGAGAACTAATCTCTTAGCATGGGATTTAGTATATGTTTAGTCCTTTTTTGACATATTTGTAAACTCAATTGTGATTACAGGCACTCCACTATGGCGAAACGGGCCTCCAGACAAGCCTGTACTTTGCAATGCATGTGGGTCTCGTTGGAGAACCAAAGGATCACTTGTAAACTACACCCCACTTCATGCTAGATCTGAGCCCGATGATTTTGAGGATCATCGGGTTGCTAGAGTAAAGAGCATATCCATTAAGAACAAAGAGGCGAAATTACTAAAAAGGAAACAGAATTATGACAATGTAGTAGGCGGCAACACTAGCATTATGCTTGGCGGCGCAGGCGGTGGTATTGGTGGTGCACTTGCGTATGACCACCATAACCAGGGTTTCCGAAAAGCCTTTGATGAAGATACAAGCAATAGATCAAGTTCTGGCTCTGCTATATCCAACTCTGATGGCTATATGCAGCTTGGCAGTGCAGATGCTAGTGATTTGACAGGTATTCTACATTGATGTTCATTATCCAGCTAATTGAGGGGGTGTTTGGCATTGCCTTTTAAAACTGATTATCTTATTGTGCTTTCAAGCTGCAGATAATTAGTTTTACTTGATTATGGGTCAAACAATCAGTTTAAGTGTCATTACTTGTAGAAGCAAATTTGAACACTGTCATCTGCAGCGCGGTTTGTTGCAGATTATTATCTGATTTGATTATTCCATGTAACATAATCACTTACAAAAAAGCAATGCCAAACACTCCCTAAAGCAAGGGATCACAATGTAAAGTTACATAACATATCAGGAAAACTATAATCATATTTACATTTGAAGCTCACATTTCCTCTTGGACTTCAAAACATTATAGAACGAAAATATGATCTGTATCGCCTTTTCTTTTTTCAGGTCCAGCCCAATCATCGGTTGTGTGGGATACGATGGTACCTTCAAGAAAAAGGACATGTGTTAATCGGCTGAAACAATCTCCTGTTGAGAAACTCACCAAAGATTTACACACAATCTTACATGAACAGTCTTATTTCTCGGGGTCGTCTGAAGAAGATTTGATTTTTGAAAGTGATAAACCAATGGTTTCGGTTGAGATAGGGCATGGGAGTGTACTTATGCGCCATCCAAACTCAATGACTCGTGAAGAAGAATCTGAAGCAAGTTCTCTTTCTGTTGATACAAAAAACGAGGCTTATTCACGTTTGACCACCATTCCTGTATATAATGCTAACAAGGGTGGAAACTTCTCGAGCAGGCAGGTTGATGCATCCAAAAAGCCCATGAATCAAGAACATATGAATAGGTAAATGCATTGAATTACTTTTATCTTTTGTACAGTTTGAGCAATGCTTTTTTGTGGGTAAGCAAGATTTTTTATATGTTTGTTGTGAATTATAGGGATGATGACGAAAAGTTACAGATACTCATGCACCATAATTCTCCACTGTGCCACATAGATCTAAATGTAAGCTGAGTTTCTCTTACGATTATATATATTATTTGCAACATTTTGGGGTTGAATTAATGGTTTATATTTAGTTTCACCCTGTTTTAAGCAATGAGCTCGCTTTTTAAGTGGTTTTTGTATGTGTTAAGAGAAAATAATTATGTGAAACTGATTATCAGCCATAATAAGAACCAAGTAATCATCTATAATAAAATGGATGGTAGAAGAGAGTGTTTGGATGTGCTTTTGCTGTTTGAAGTTGTAGTTATCAAATGTTTGGTAATTTCTGACTGGTTAAGCAATTAATAGATAGAATGACCGAAAGTTAAATTTTGTTGAGAACCGTAGAATCGATTTATAAGATGGAAATCAAAGTCTCTTGAGTTGGATGGAAGAAAAGGGTAATAATTAAAAAGTTAACCCTCAGAAAAATAGTTTTGTTTTTAGTAGTATGAAACTGATTATTTGACTCTCAGATAAATTGGAAGCAGATTTATCCGCACTTTAAAAATTGAATTTCATATCATCAGTTCAGAAATACAAATCCAAATACCCCCTAATAATCTAATGTGCTTACTGATGCGATTTTAACTTCAACTCCATATTTTGCAGGGTGTTATCAACTTTGAAGAGTTGAAGTGCCATATGACAAATGATGAACAACAGAAACTGCTCAAATATCTACCTCTTATCGACACTGTTCAAGTCCCCTATAGGTTTTTATCTTAACCTGTAACATTTATCTCACATTATTCAAATGATTAAAACAAGTGTTATATTCAAATCTACAGCCTCAAAAGCATGTTTGATAGCCCTCAGTTTAAGGAAAACCTATCATCTTTCCAAAAACTTCTTGCTGAAGGCGTTTTCGATCTCTCCTTACCCATGGTGAAAAATGAGGGATGTAAAACATTGAAGAAGCTTGCTCTTTGCAGTGCTACAAAATCTGATTGGGTGGAGAAATATAATCTGCTCCAGGTTTGAATCTAAACAGAAATGAAAATACCCATACATTTAAATTGTATTCTTTGAAAGAACTTATACTAATTCGATGCTTGTTTTTTATTTAGAATCCAAAGTGTAAATATGATAATGGAGGGTCTGTAGTTGGTGTAGCGCGTAATGCCATGACACCTGGTCATTCAGTGAATGTGAAGAGATTACGAGACGCTCAATTTCAACCATATCCAGGTCAGCATTGCATTTTAAAATCGTTTTTGGTTTCTTTTGGAGTTCTTTTTTTTTACCACCATTATGTGCTTTGCGAGTATTAATATATGTTTTATCATAGTTCTTGTGATGTACCAATCTACATAGGCACATTTTGAATGTGGTACTTCTTATATAATCTTTTGCAACTTGTGTTGAGATGGAGTATCATTAAATTCTTCCATTTTATGTGCATATCAAATATCTTTCATTATATGTACATATCAAATGAATATGTTTCTCACCCTTTAGAAGCTCAGGTTGTATGTTGTACTTCAAAACTAATTAAATAAAAATAAGTTAATTTGTTAGTTGCACAATAATACTACATGGACTAGTAGTCCTTTTTCCCTTGCAGTAAATGATGTGAAAGAGTTGCCACAAAACTCTGAGGTGAAAAATTTTTAAAGGGCATATGTGTAGGTTCCATCCGTTTATATTATACCATGTTATTCTTATATTGACTTGTAGAGTAATTGGGTGCCATTACAACAAGACCAACATAACCAAAAAGAAAAAAATATCAATTTTCTGCAATATCAATATTTAACGGAAAATTGGGATCTTTCAGGCCCAAACACTGCAATGAAGAGCCCTAAGAGACCATCAATGAAAGCAAGCTATGAACACAAAGAGCTTATGGACAATGATGGCCCAGGATTCAGCCCAAGAAGCCTATTCGCGTTACCACCTGATAACAGCTCCCTAATGCTTGATGCATTAAAATATGCAGATGAAAATGGTGATCAAGATATCTTGCTAGATGTTCCATCAAACACTTCTTTCCCTCAAGCAGAACTACTACTACCGACTTCAAGTTTTGCAGCAGCACAAGCAAGCACTAGTAGCAGCTCAATATATCAAAACTTTGTGGGTCCGTGACACAAACTAGTCGAAATCTCTCTCTCTCTCTCTTTCTTTAGGTGACTTGTTCTACTATGACTTCTATCCCAGACCATTGTAAACTTTGTAGCCTCCGAGTACTGAATAACTTGTTACCGTGGCTTTCTTGGTTACTTTTGCACAGGATCTTATGGTTTGGGTTCATTCTGTTTTGCATCCCAAACATTTAGTCTGCAAACTAAGATTTGATGCTTGCTATTTTGGCTGCTCTTTTTTTTTCTTCTTTTTTGTAAGTGCAGACAGAAGATTGTATTATAAAAAGCTTTAGAAATGCAAGAGGTGGTAATCCCTAGAGATTTTGTATGAAAATTGGAGTTAAACTTTGTTAGTTAAAAATGCACAAAAGAATCGGTTTCTAGTCGGATAAATTAAAGCCAATTTAGTGTTGATTTTAAGTCGTACATGCTTTAGGAAATTAGGCTTGGTTAGGATGGTTGGTTCTAGTCAGTAGTTTTGTTTTATGAAAAGTTAAGGTTAAAGGTAGGATTTATTAGTTGTGTTGATGCATTAAGTCATTAAAAGGTGTAACATCTTTTTTGTTGTTTTCTTTTTGTATTGTAGTATTGTTTAGGTTCTACCTAAATGTCATGGAGTAGTTATGCTAATTTTGTTTTCCAGTGATGACAATGGTGCACCCCTTTTTTATTACTCAATTCTCCATAGACTTCATTGCCCATCATGTGTCATCTTCTTTTTCAACTTAATTTATTCCAAAGCCAAAAAAAATTTAAAATTTTAATTTCAAGTTTAATCGATCATAGGATTTGTTCTTCTATCTCTTTTATTGTTTCCTTTAAATAGAATAGAATAGAATGATGCTAGTTTAATAATATTTGATTTAAGGTATTATCATATGAAGAGCGAATTATCATTCTAAGGTTAGGTTTTTGGGTGTAATCTTATAATGAAACTAAGGGGAAAAGATGCAATATTGAAAGTTTTGACTATGTGGGAAGCATGTGAATTAGGTCTAAATGATAGTGCTATCTTGGTAGTTTGATAGTGATTATATCTTTACCTACAACCATACATGTGTGATAAAGGAAAAAAAAGCCCAAAAAGAATGCATTATATGATTTTCTATTATATGATAGCCAATCAATGGCCAACTTTAGTCAAATAAATAGCTTTTATAGCAGCATTCGAAACATTACACCTAGACATAGCTATATATATAAATTTGGTAAAACAATTCAAGAATTTTTGACATAGGTGTTTTTTTTCTAATAATATTTTACTCTCATCATATCAAATCATAGCATAGTGACATATAGTAGTATTATACTATTTTATCTTTTGCAAACTGTACATGAAAGACGCATATCTAGACAGCTTGATTGGTCAGGTTTATGGACCTTACATTTTGTGCATAAGGACTATCAACCCACTTTGAATGGCTAGCCCCAAGACCCTATAAACCCAACTAAGTACATGCCATAAAAGGTTTGGAGTCATACACCAAAAGGGATCCCACTAAGTCATAAGATAAAAGAAATCAAAAGGTAAAATTACCAAACTTGTGCTACTAGACCAAAGTGATTTCTAGTATTGTATACTAATTATCAAATGGAAAAGTCTTATCGGGCATCAATGAACACGAAATCGGTATTATAATTTCTTGCACGCAAACTACTTTAGTTTCGTGTCATAGTAGGCCTAAACGTGTCAAAAGTTTTCCTATAACGAAAGAAATAAAAGTTAACGAAACCCTCAAGAGGATGTTAGGTTAAGGAAAGTAATTGGGTATTTCACAATAGAGTGAAATAATTTATTTATATCACTTGGTACTCTTCTTATTCTTGGCCATGATAGATTCACATTAAAGGAAGTACCCAAGTAGTGAGTTTGGATATTGAGGATTTAGTTTGTCAAAAGATAGACACTCACATACATGAAAATAAAATGAAACCATAACTATTATAAATTACTAGTAACAAGCTATCAAAGATAGATAATTTTCACAATTCATGCTCAACAATCAAAATAAAAACGGAATATACTTATGATTTTCAGAGTGTAAACCAATATCATAATGTTATTGATGCTCAAACACTTACCTTCAAACTATAAATTTATCATGTATTATTATGGAAACTGGATACAAAAACAAAGATCACCATCCAATAGATATCATAAGTTCTTGAAAAAGATGACATCAAAGATCTTGAAGACCTTCAAGTAGGCACCACTTTCTACCTCTTCCAGCTATAACTTAAAAGCATGATCTGAGACATCATAAGAATCCTTTGCTTCGCGTAATCACCACCTCTCTTGATCAGCTTCTTTCAGTTTTGAGTTCTATCACTATCCAGAGTTTATACAATCGTCTTGTTCTGAGAGAGACATTTCCACAAACACCTTGCGTGTATACTGATTTTGCGAATTTGTTATCAGAAAACTTTTGTCACCCATTTACCACTTCTAATTTCACCTCGTACATCCCAAAATAATAGTATCTTTATATTAAATAAATTTAAAAAAAAAACCCCAACAACTCGCTTATGGGATCCCAAGATTTTAAGAAATCCATAATTTCTACATACACAGACATACCACCCGCTCATAAATCATCAACCACCAGTCCACCACCGCCTCTCCCTCACCGCTACCACGACCACCGCACTCTATTTTGTGATCAACAGCTTCAATCTTTGTTAACGGCATCTGAGTGTCACCGCAGAAGTTCTTAGAATAACGGCGTTGTTTCTCTGGGTTTTGATAACCGTCCGGCAGATAAACCATTGTGATTCCGATCAGGCATGTCGGCGACGAAAGTGGGTTGCGGCGTTTTCCATTTCCGATTAGCCGTTTGTGCATCTACTAATTCTTTGTTGGGGCTCTGTTTTTTTTTTAAGATGAGTTTCCCGCCAATATTCGTCCGCTGGGTGCGTCTTTATCTACAGGTACTTTCCCGCCTTCATATGGTAATGCAAACGAAATATTTTCAGTTGGCCCCCTGTATTTATGAAGATGTTTCATTTGATTCTATACAATTACAAAAGTCCAAACAAAAGAGAAATGATTAACGTAATATAGTTGAGCTTCATGCGATTTCATATTAATTATCATAAACAACTTTTAACCAGTCGTCGTAAATATTATGTGCTTTTTCCACCCAAAATTTGCATGTTACATAAAATATTATTATAAGTCACCCCGTCTTGCAGTCTTGCTTGTAAAACGAATTATTATAATCACGCATTATGTTTAAAAAAATTAAACAATTGGGATTCAAGATATGATAGTTTTTATTGTAAAAATGTATCTACAATTGCCATCTTGTTCAAATTCAAATCAATTTAAATGTTATTCCTTTTCTATTATTTCTAACATTATTGATCAGAAAAATTTTCATGAAAAAAACTCAAATAGAACTATTATATTTTATTTCTTTATCTTAAAACATATAAAGTAAAAAGAATAGCATCAGTATATTTTAGAAAAACATGAAAAAGGTAAAGTGAGCCAGCCATTGATATACAAAATAAAAATCTACTAAAAACACTTACATGTAACTTTTATCTTCTAGGTGATGCAAACGTATAAAAACAGGGTAGAATATACTTTAATTTTGATGGTTCGTGGTTCGTATCTATGGTTTGTATCAATGATTGTGAACCAAACAAGCAACCTTGTGTTTGAAAAATATAACTAAACTAGCCAACCAAATCGACCACACCACCAAAAACCGGTTAGGTGTTGATTAGTTTCACGGTTTTGTAACTTATATTAGTAATTTTTAAAATTCAAATGGTAATTTACCACTATTGACATAGATAACTATTTAATTAACAACATATACATATTGCATATCAACATATATAAGATTATAAAAATAAATCATAAAAACATAGCAGTTCTTTATAATAATATTATATCCAAAAGACCAAAACATGGTTGCAAGTTCTTATAGTCCGGACATATTCATCTTCATTTTTCAAAACACTTCCTAATTAAACCAACCAAATCAGAAACTTAGTCTTGGTTTAGATTGTTCGATTGTTTTTAACGGTTTCGTCCTTACCCCAAATATGAATATCAAATCTTCATTTTATACATGTATTACATCTACCGTATGACTCTTGTCTTATTCCGGAACCTTTCAACGGTTTCGTGCTTACCACAAATATGAATATCACGAAGTAAAATAAACCGTATGCGTTTGTTATTGTGGAATGAGGAAGGGAAAGGAAACCATCATTTCCTTCTCTTGTCCGAAAATATTTGTTAGTCATGTAGGAATTGAACGAGTCATTACGTACCGAATGTGATTTCATATGTTTTAAATATTTTCATTCCTTGGAGGATGAGTATTTTTTCCTCATTCTTTATGGAAATTGAATGAATTGCTACAATTTAATATTTTTCTTAATTTTTTTATTGAAATTTATTTTATTTCATTCATATGTTTATTTCTAATCTATCAGACATCCTATAGTAATGATTCATTTTATTTTGAAAAGGTCATCAAACATGTTGATAAATGATTAAATGGTAATAACTCGTTGTATTACCTCTTCCATTATATTCTTTTGTTCATTCAATTCATTCATCATTTCTTTTGGTTTAATCAAGCAGAACCTAAAAAGACCAACAAACGCGTTAGATAACAAAATTAGTTTTAAAAGAAAGAAAGTGAATATCTGAAAAACAATGATTTGATTTAAAAAAATAAATTAACCAGTTATATATAATAATACTTATCTGGATAGAAAAGTAACCATTATATTATACTTTTTAAAAGTGTTAATAAACTTTGTTTATCATTTAGTCATCTACACAAAACAAAATTAGAGGCCCTTTGACAAAAGTTCGAATCTTGGCTGTACGTTATTTTTCCATACATATTTTGCTGTGATTTTCTCAATAATTTCATAAACCCCCGCACATGGCAGTTTGCCTTTTTGGCCCATTTGTTTATTTCTTAATTAAACTTTTTGTTTTTATTATTATTATATTAAACTAATTAACTTTATATATTTTTTTGTTTTTTTTATATGGTAAATTGCCAATTCAATACCTCGTGAACAATCGAAAATCTCGCCCATATCATTACCTCACGAAAATTTGAAAATCTCAAGTTTTATTAAGTAAAATTACAAAAACAGCCTTCATAATATGACGATATTTTACTTCAATACTTTGCAAATTGATATTATGATAATTTTTTAATATGATATTTATCTAAAGAATATATTTTTAGAAATCATAATACTGAAAAATTCATTTCGTATGATCTAAATATGAATCAGGTTTAATATAACTAATGGAAGGGTTAACTTTTGTCATCCTGAGAACTATGTGAATGATACATCTTTGAGTATATATTCTTATTTTTTGTTTCCCATCACAATAAGCGCGATACTTCGTTATATATATATATATATATATATATATATATATATATATATATATATATATATATATATATATATATATATATATATATATATATATATATATATATATATATATATATATATATATATAGGGAGGGTTTAAACGAGAACTGTTTTTCGTACGAGAACTGCGAGAACCAATCTCTGTCGTTCCTTGGATATGGGAAGTTCATGGATGGAGAGCGTGGAGAGAATCAAGTGTGGCTGGGTGCATGTGAGGAATTCATAGGTGGACAATGACATTAAAAGAGGGGGATTGGACGGCTTAGATTGGTTCTCGTAGTTCTCGTACGAAAAACAGTTCTCGTTTGAACTTTTGCCTATATATATATATATATGGGAAAATAAGTAATTATGTAAAATGTTTGATTTTTTTTCTTTGGATGACAAATATTTATTCTAAATGAGTGAATAATTAAGATTGAGTAACTATTTAATGTTTAAAAAGTTTTAGAAATGGAATGATATATATGGTGTTAAATGTTTTAAGATAATAGTCCTAGTCCTTAAAATATTTTAGTTGTTGGATGTGTATTATGTACTAGTTTAACATTCTATGTATAAATATGAGAAGTTGTTATAATAAACTTCAAATGTCTATAATGTAAAACAATGCTAACATATACGGTAAACAATAGTAGATCATACATGTTAATATAAAATCTTTAAAATAGTACTAACAATTGATGATCTTTAATCTATGAATTAGATTATTTGATTTGTTTTTTGTTTTCGTTTTGAACGGCAGAATACACGCATATATTAATCTACTTTTAAATCTACACCTTTTGTCAACAACGAGATAATAAATGTAGACATAAGGAGCAGTTTTGGAAAGAAAAATCAAAACCCACCCAACAAAATCATTCTCTCCTTTCTCTTTCATCAAATTCAATTTTGTAACTCCCTCTCATCTTGAAGAACACCACAGTCTGACCCTACAAACTCCATGGTTCTAAACTCCTAACAGACCTAAAATCTAAATATAATGGTTGATTGTTTACTAGGATTTTTTTGAAAATTTAAATAAAATAAAATTGATGAATCCAGAAGAAAATTGTAGAGGCACGTGGGTTTGGTGGCGGTGGTTTAAACATACCAACTTTGCCCTTATTAAGGATAGGGATGGCAACGGGGTCAGGGGTATCGGGGATCGCTCTTCTCATCCCCATCTTCGTTCCCCATCCCCAGTCTCCATCCCCGCCCCCATCCCCGCCGGGGAATTGACTTGTATCCCCATCCCCATCCCCGTCGGGTATTGGGGATCCCCGCGGGGAATCGGAATTTTTCTTCTTCTACAAAATCGATTTTTATAAATATATATACATGAGATTTTTCATACAAAACTAGAATTGCAAATATAAATTAACTCTCCTAACGTTTCACATCAAAATGTAATCAATCAAGTATATTAATGCTTTCGTTAGAGAAGTAATGGTCTTGATAAAAGACATTATATATATACTAAATCGTTCTATAATACACATAACATTATCAATCAAATAGATAACTTGTCTAACATATATATTCACGAAAGACGTTTATAATAATGTCATAGATGATTATACAAAAACCATATTATTAATTTCATCATATTATTTTTTCATTCTCTATGTTTTATAGATCGTATGAAACAATCATGAAAGTTCAAACAAAAAAATAATCTTATTAATATGCATATTAATGTAAAAAAGTTAGATTTGACACAAATACATATTTATATGAGAAATTTGACTTTAAAAAATTATATATATATATATAATGTGCGAGTTCGGGGTCGGGGTCGGGGTCGGGGCCGGGGAACCTAGAGGTATCCCCATCCCCGCCCCCGCCCCCATCCCCGTTTCTAAGTTCGGGGTATCCCCGTCCCCGTCCCCGTCCCCATCCCCGGTCAACTCGGGGATTCCCCGGTCAAATCAGGGTCGGATACGGGTTTTTTTTGCCATCCCTAATTAAGGATGATACGTGTTTCTTATTGATCTATATATACGTGGGTTAAGGGTCTAGTACGGATCTAGAGAACTTGTAGTGTTTGGTTTGATGGATTCCATGGGAATTGGTGGGAATTGGATTTAATTTCCAACCAAATCATGTGTTTGGTTTAACAAAGGAAGGGAAATGGATTTTAATTCCCACAGCTGAGGGATTTTGAAATCCTTCTAATTCCCTGTGGATTTTGAAATCCTTCCTTCTCCTTCCTTTTTCTCTTCACTTGGCTCAACTGACCATAAACGCCACCCATTTTAGGTGGCCGGCGGCGACCTTCAACGACGACGTTCGAGCTATGGGAACCGGCGGCGACCCTCAACGACGACCTTCTCCTTCCTTTTTCTCTTCTCTTGGCTCAACATCCTTCGACAGCAACGGCGAGCTGGTGGCTAGGGTTTCGACGTTCCACAGCAGGTGGTGATTTAGGGTTCCGTTCGACAGCTAGTGGTGACGTTTAACGTGTGACGACGACCTCTGGCTAGGGTTTCGACTTCGATGACGACGTTTAACGACCGACGGCGACCTCTGGCTAGGGTTTCAACGGTGGCGGCGATTTAGGGTTTAGACGGTGGCGGCGATTTACGGTTTAGATGGTGTCGGCGACGACAGTAAGGTGGTGGTGAAGGTGGCGATGGTGGTTTGTGGTGGTGAAGTGAATTCCATTTCTTGATACTACCAAACACAAGAAAGAAGGATTTAGATTCAAATTCCAAATCCTTCAAAATCCAATTCCTTCCTAAAATCCAATTCCTTCAAAAAAAATTCCATCAAACCAAACACTACCTTAGGGTATCTCCCTCACCACTCCTATTCACATTTTTAAGTTTGGGGAACCCCGTTCTTATCTCTAGTTGCAGTTTTAAGATTGTAAACAATAAAACGCTTATGAATCGTTTATGAAATCATTCGGTTGGAAGTTTGTTTATATTCGTTTGTTTAACAAGCGAACAAGCATGAATAAGATTTTTCTTTCGTATAATTAAACGAACGAACACAAAAGATATCTCATTCGTTCATTTATAGCCGTGAGCATTCGATTATCCGTTCGTTTATATATATATATAATGTTTATTTTTATTTAATAATTGCATTATAGCGTGTTTATTTGTTTTATCATTAAATGAACAAATAAAATTTACACGAATTAACCAACATATAAAATAGAATATAAAGACTCGTTGTTTGTTTATTTCTTTAAAGTTAAACCATCAAAAGTTCAAAACGTACACATAAATCTATGTGTTTATGTTTATTTCTTTAATATCGTTTATTTATTCGGTTAAAATTAAATTAAAAAAAAACACACAAAAAAGCTTCGTACCGTCCTGGACTCCTGGTCAGTTTACAGTTTTTTTTCTTTTTCCCGTTTCTTCCTTCTCTTTGCACAACGTTCCATCATTTCTTCTGGACATTTCACCATCGTCTTCTAAGGTAATCCATTTCTATTTTAGCTATTCGCCATGCTCTAAGATTTTATTTGCTAATCATCTCACACGATTTGTAGATTTTACATCCAGTGCTGTAGGGGGCGAACCCTTAATCCATCCCTAAATCGTTTCGGACAATAGCTTAGCATTTGATTAGGTACTAATCTATTGTATTTTAATCGATTTCTGTTGATTATACGTAATCTAGATTAAGTTTTCCTGTTGTTACCATAGATCTTAGGGGTTTATTTGTTAATGAATTTTCTGTATGATTTGGTGGTAAGCTGTTCAGGAAACAAAGGGTGAATCTCGGTTGATTATGGTGCCTATGGCGATTAAGTTTTTATCGGATGGAAATGCGATAATAAGTCGAAACGAAAGCAGTAGTTGTTCCTTGAATGGGGCTTCTGTTCTTCCGCCCAAATGGAAGCCCCGAAATGTGTCGGCCGTTAGGGATTTCCCACCAGGGTGTGGACCAATTCTTCTGCCGGTTCATGTGGTTCCGTCAAAAGCTGAACCATCTCCGTCTTTAGTTAGCAATAAGGTTGGAGGAAATGAGCCTGAGAGAGCCGGAACACAAGTTGAATCTTTACCGCATACACAAGCTGTACCTAAGGAGGACGTTAACATGGTGGTTAAAGTGGAAAATGGTGAAACAAAGATGAAATTTGCTAGGAGAAGAGTTTCTGCGGTTCGGGATTTCCCTCCTTATTGTGGACTGAATGCACCCGAACCTACAGAAGAAGAACGTGCAAGAATTAATGGAGTGAGGTTCTGTGAAACCGTGGATAAGTGTGGTGATGGAAAGAATGTTTGTGAAGAGTCTAATGGGAATGTGAAAGCTGAGTTTGTTGAGAAAACTAAAACAGATGAATTGAATAATGAATCTCCTGTGGCAAATCAGGAGAGTAAACCAGATGCTGAAGGTGAGAAAGTTGAGAATATTGAACGGAGCAAAAGGGTGCATAACATAGGTCAGGCATGCCAGGAGCTTGTGATCTACACGCGTGAGAAACTCCTTAATCAACCATCTTCACTTGATGCCCATGAAGATGATACCGAAGAGGATTTTCAAGACAATAGACCACTTGCACTAGTTCAAGAGGACATCAAGAATACTAGAAATCAGAAATTGAAACACGAGAAACGTGTAAAAAAGAGAGCGTTGGATGATACCAAATATTTGGTATATAGTGGAGGCAAGATTCAGGTGGTGTTGGGTCTGAAGGCTCCCTCACTTTGTGCACCCGTAAGGCTTGAAAAAGTTTCAACCAACAAGGAAAAGGGGCAAGCATTAACGACAGCAAAAAAGAGTATAAAGAAAAAACAGAAAAAGCAAGAGAAAGATGCCGGGGAGTCCAGCTCTGCTTTGAAAGTTGCTTATACTGGTACACTTGAAATGGTTGTTAGAAACGAAGAAGATTTGGTTGTTGATACCAAAGAACAAGAAGAAGAGTTATTTAATATGCAAGGGGCACGTAATTGGGATGTAGCTCTTCCTCCCTTTGGTCCCAAGAGTTCCAGTGATGCCCGAAATAAAGTTCGGGAGACTCTAAGGCATTTTCACACTCTATGTAGGAAGCTTTTGCAAGGGGAAGAATCAAAAACCAATGAATCAAAGTCAGTATCAGTAAGACGCCGCGTAGATCTTGCAGCAAAAGCTATTCTAACTGAAAAGGGTAGAACACTTCCCCTAGGTGAAAAAACATATGGGCCAGTACCTGGGGTTGAAGTTGGAGACGAGTTTCAGTACCGTGTTGAGCTTGCTTTAGTTGGTATTCACCGCCCATTTCAGGGCGGCATTGATTTTGTTAAGCAGGGTAAAAAGTTTTTTGCAGTTAGCGTAGTTGCTTCTGGTGGGTATGATAATGAGCTCAATAAACCAGACTGCTTAATATACTCTGGTGCAGGTGGGATTGGAAAAGATAAGAGTTATGAAAATCAAAAGCTTGAAAGAGGAAATTTGGCTTTGAAGAACAACATAGAGTTGAAGTATCCTGTACGGGTTATCCGTGGATATAAAGTCAAGCCGGCTGAATCTTCAGATTCAAAGTCCAAGTTATCAACAACTTACATATATGATGGGTTATACACAGTTGAAAGTTACCGTCAGGAGCCCGGCCCGCATGGTAATATAGTTTTTAAATTTGAATTGAAGAGAAATCCAGGCCAACCCCAGCTTGCTATAAGAGAAGTGAAGTCGAAAAAGTTTAAAACACGAGAAGGTGTTTGTGTAAAGGATATAACTAATGGGAAAGAAGTGTTTCCAATATGTGCTATCAACACAATTGATGATGGAAAACCTCCCCCCTTTACTTACATTACAAAGATCGTGTATCCTGACTCGTATCAGCCAATTCCTCCTAAAGGTTGTGAATGTGTGGGTCGGTGTTCTGACAAGAGATGCTCGTGTGCTTTCAAGAACGGTGGTGAGATCCCATACAATCATAATGGTGCAATAGTTGAAGCAAAACCATTGGTTTATGAATGTGGCCCATCTTGTAAGTGTCCGCCTTCTTGTTATAATCGGGTCACCCAACACAGGATGAAAATCCAACTCGAGATTTTCAAAACCGAATCACGGGGGTGGGGGGTTAGGTCTTTGAGTTCAATCTCTTCAGGAAGCTTTATATGTGAGTACATAGGTGAGCTTCTAGAAGACACTGAAGCCGAGAAACGTACGGGTAATGATGAATACTTATTTGACATTGGGCAAAACTACAGCGATTGTTCTCTTAACCCTGAGACAAAATCTAGGGAGACAGGTGCAACTGACGGATTCACTATTGATGCAGCGAATTATGGCAATGTGGGTCGATTTATAAACCATAGTTGTTCACCCAATCTTTATGCTCAAAATGTACTTTATGATCAGGAGGATCAGCGAATGCCACATATAATGCTATTTGCTGCTGAAAATATTCCACCTTTACAGGAGTTAACCTATCATTACAATTATGCAGTGGATACAGTTCATGATGCTGATGGCAATATAAAGATCAAGAATTGTTATTGTGGTTCTTCAGAATGTACTGGCAGGTTGTATTAGGTAAGTTCAAATTAGATTCTTGGAAGTTAATACATCAAGAAATGCGTATCTTCTGTTACTTGCGCATTCTCCTTTTTGACATTGTAAGAAAGATGCCTATGCTTGCCAAGAGTTCTGTTGACCTTTGTTTGTTGCCTTACTGAATGACCCATGTTCATATTTTATCTGTTTTCTAGAAGTTGCATTCAGCAAATGTGTGTTTTAGTTACTAGACTGTAAATACATAATTGTAATTAGCATACTTAGAGGGTACTTATATGTATATGTAAATAGGTCAGCCCAATCTTACTCCCTATTAGGATTAGGTAGGTTAGTATTAAAGCAATGCTTAGACTTCATATACATGTCATTGTATCATCTGTAATCTGACAATCAATATATACAAAACCCCTTATTGGTTCAATTTGGTTTGAGACCTAAGCCCTAGTTGACTACTGCCACTAAAATTCTTGCTCTGCTTGGTGATCACAACTACATGCTTTACAAGAACCGTGCTGCTAAACCATCCTTTCCGCAAATACTGGTGATATGGGCTCCTCATCCATTTCGGTTTCTGAGTTACCATTCCAGCAGCCTAGTCTTGGCTACTAAACATCATCTTGTTGTGCGGGTTGGTCTTAAAATGATTATGTTAGTGCCCATTGCATCCTCCAATTCTCAAGCTTGTATGGTTACCGACAACCTAACAACCATGAGCCCATGAAAACCAATGTATCTATCACTTGTCACCGTAATCCTAGTTTCACCCTTTGTGATATCAATCTTCATTCTTGTCCGAGTCTTCCTCAGCTAAGCCTTGGCCCTCTCTTTCCTCAATCACTAGCTAGTCGTTTTTCACCAGTCTTGATCCACCTCAAACTTCCTGAATTACAAGCAATGGCCCTATCCCTAGCTACCCCCGCTCCTCGTCAATGTATGGTCTTCAAGTTGCAGCTCCGACAATCAGGTATATGTTCAGAATTATAAATGCCTTCTTCACCACACCTTCAAGGAATTGCTTGTATGAATCATCCATTTGGTTCATGGAATGGATATGAAGGAATCGGAATTTGATCAAGGAATTGAAATTCGTGAAAAGCTTAATCTTGTTTGGTTCGTAAAATCTGAAATTGGGAATTTTTTTTTTTTTTGAAAGGCGAAATGATACTACCGCACTCCCATTTTCACTCTTTCACCCTACCTTACTTTCATACCCTCACTCCCACTCTCACTCTACCTTACTCTAATACCCTCACTCTTCCACTTTATCCTACACTACACAACCCCTACTACCTACATACCTTACCCTACCCACACTGATACCCACCTCACCCGTAGGGGATAGGTAGAATGGTAGAGTGAGGGTATGAGAGTAACTGAGTAAGTATACCTTGTCAGTTAGATGAAAGTAAATGTGAAGATTGTAATTTTTTGCTATAATTGTTCTTTGCTTTAATCCTACCCACCTACCAGCCTACCTTGTTCATAGAAATCCAAAAAGACTGGTAAATAAAATGAATGGCTCTCTCGTATTGAGAAATTCTGTTTAGGAACTGTGTACCATGCGCCTGAATTTACATATGGTAATATTCACCTCTTACCAAAAACAAGTCAACAAAAACCTATAACAACAAATATATATAATCTCTATAATAATAATAATAAATATAAATTCCTCTCTATTATCATTACACATCAAAAATTCTAATTATAAATAAAATTCATAATTTTTGTTATGAAATAACCACAAAACTTAATTAAATATTATAAATTAGTAAATCTAAGAATTTGGTTAAATATATTTTGAAATATTATAAAGCGTATAAAAACGATATTCTAAGATCGATTCAAAAAGATAATAACACCAAAATTATGTATAATCATTAACAAATATTATATATGTTATATGTTATAAAATATATTTGAAAAGTTGATTACTTATATAATAGATTTTTAAATTTTAATATTAATTTTATAATACAATTTATAATACATAATTTATCAAAATTAGTATTATAAATTTAATACTAAATAATATATAATAATTTTAAAAAAATGTAAGACCCCGTAATATTATAACTTATTAAATATATCGTACGGTGTTTTAAGATAATAAGTTAAAATATTAAAATAATTGACTTATTATATGTAAATTCAAAATATTATTTACATTAGCTTGCCCTTTAATGGATTTATTAATTTAAAGACTTCAATCGTACAATAACTTTTGTCACAATTAGTTTTTTACTTATATTAGAAAGTAGAGAAATGTTCAATATAGTCCATACTTATTGCATAGTTCTGAGGGACTAATCTTAGCCCTTGGATCAGCTCATCAATGGTCCATATTGAATTTTTAAAATTTGGGCGGAGTGGCATTTTCGTAATTAACATGTAATGATTTTACTATCACATGTGATTGTATAGTGAATCACATGTGATTAAATATTAAAATTTAGGACTATATTTTTTATATGGAAAATAATATCATTGAAAACATAATGGTGTATCAATCTTCTTCCGATAAACAATTTATTAGTATAGGTACTAACTGAGACTTCATAAGCAATTTAATTCTCAGTTTCTACTTTTACGGTGTACAAACCGAACCATATAAAACCAATTTAGTTGAATTCACCAACTCAATTTGACTAAAACCAAACAAAAAATAGGCACCAAATCTTTATTTTGGCTGATAATAGTGTTAACCAATACTAAACTAAACTACCATCTAAAACAGACTTAGTTAATATAACCGATTTGTAGAAAACAAGTGTTTCTCGACACTCAAGAGATGCAGTTACAAATCGCTTCAAGAACGAGCATAATAATTAGCAAACACAATACCCTGTGAGTCAATTCCATTAATGCATAGTTGAACTAACAAAAAAAATTCGGACTTACAAAAGCATACTTTAAATTTCCTTCTCTTTTACAATACTACATGCTGCATTAACTAAATTCATCTGGGCAGCATTTAAATTTTTGGACCCCAGATGAGATTGGTTTCTTGATGCCTAATAAAACCACAACACTGCCATCATATACCACAACTGCTGCAGCAAACCACCACGAAATTGAAAGAATAGCCATGAAAACCAGTTGACAGCTATCAGATTAGTTGTGCTCTCTTCAGGTCAGAAAGGACTCCTCTATCTTCACTCCCCCTTTCGTTGTAAATAACCTACAAGAAAAGAGGGTTCAATATATGTGGCAGTTTCAATCCATTTACTTATGAATGGGTTGATATGGGTCATATATTTAATTCTATCGTGTCAAGACTGGTTTAATTAGAAAAGATAAGCTAAAAGATAAACAAAGAATTAACTATATGCGGCATTCTTAATCCATTTACTTATCACTGTTGTGGGTCATGTTCTGTTAATAACGGGTCAAAGTGTATTTGTAATGAATATTGCCTTCTAAATCGGTTGATTCACAATATCAGGTTACTATTGCAATCAAACAGTTTTCGTAGATCATTTTTAAAGCATTAAATTATTGTAAAAAAAATTAAAAGATGGATAAGATAGTGTGTGTGCGTCCCACCAACATCACTAACTAAAACGCCGTTTTGAGCCAAACACACTTTAAAGTTTAACCAGTTTGTCTCACTGATCAGTCATCTTGGTGGTAAACAAGATGCTCCAAAAATATAAATATGGTTGCTACTCTACCTTATCAATGATTCCATATTCAACAGCCTCACTTGGACTAAAGTATTTTGGACGCCTTATATCCTCTTCAATCTGCTCTGTTGTCTTGCCTATGTGCTTCGCATACAGTTTCACCTTCAATCATTATTAAACAAAGAAGTAACATTTAGGCAACTAATTGGTCAAATCAGACTATCAGAGTGCTAGAAGAACAAACACATGTGTCTTTCTATATACCAATTCAGTTTTCACGTTTTTTATTTCTCTTCTCATAATCTCAACATCAGTTGCTTGACCTTGAAATCTTGCAATTGGCTGCAAAACATTTAATAAATATTATCAGTAACACTGACAATTGAACTTCTTAGTCGATTATGTGTAAAAAATTTACCTGTTTTATCATGATGGTTGATGAGGGTAGGGCTGAGCGATTTCCCTTTGCCCCAGCAGCCAAAAGCAAGGCAGCCTCTCCCCACGCATTCCCAACACACAGTGTAAAAATAGGTGGCTTCACATATCTGCAAGTTCGAGGAAATTTGTCTTCAATCCATTAGCATAGATCATCATTTAAGCATCAATATAAAAAATATTTGTGCTGAAGAAATATAAGAAGTCAACATTCAATAATTTATACATGTATAATGAAGTAGCAACCGTACAAGGAGAGATTATAATAATGTGCTAGTAGTATAACGAACAAGAAACTGATAATATAATATTAACAACTATTGTAATGATATTCGTAAGTGTCATAGCATATACTTATGAGAAGCAATAAGACTTGCTACCTCATAACGTCATAAATTGCAAAAGCTTCTGTTTCATAGCCCAACTTTTCACCACCCTGGAAAATGTAAAAAATGAATGAAAGTGTGAGCGGTATTCAACAATAACATCACGCATGCAAGGTTGTTTTGAAAGAGGCTGGTGACAACTAAACAACAGATGCTAAATTTAAAAACAGGCATTTAATTAAAGCTTACCAAAGTTGCTTCACAATAGAATTTATTTCCAATCTGTACTCTGACTACCAATTGTAATAGTTATCTAATCAAACTTAATTAGTTAAATAGTAGCAGTGGGATCCCAGCTCACACGATTGAATCGCTATACATTTATTGTACATGATTATGACATTCAAAGAGTGGAGCCAATATATTTGATTGGACGTCTTCTAGTTCAAATCCAGCAAACTTTTTTCTAGATTTTCCATAAGAAATCAAAGAGTTCCCGTTTTAGTAGAGTTTGAATCCAAGAGTACCTCTTTGTCCATTGATATTCATGACAACTAATGACAGCATTGATTTCAGTCCACAAATGTCCTCTGATTATCGAGGAATACTTTAAAGTGTCAATAATAGATAATAATCAAACACTTTTATTAAAACGTGTATTTTGTGAATCCTTGCAGCTATTTTGGGGCAGAGGGAATAGTAGTTTAGGCAGTAACATATTTATTAAGCATGTTGGATCGAAAGCCAATACCTTGGTTGTTCCAGTAGAGTTTATGTAGAGGTAGATTGGCTTTTTGTCATCCTCGTACTGTAGGTATAGAAATTCTGCCAATATTAGTTCAGTGACTGAGGGGACTAGAGACATACCCAAATACACAATTCGATTCTTGTACAAATATGATGCTAAATCTGGAGGTGGTTGCTCCCATGCACTTCCTCGTGAGAAAGGAATCACCTATCAAGAATAAAAAGACAAATGAAATATTTATGCCTATAACCAGCATACTATACATGGTTTAATGTAGTCATCAAAATTTTTCTACAAAAAATAAAAAGATTCTTGTCTATCATATGGTTATAAAATTAAGACAGTTGGAACTACTAGTAGTGAATTGTGATAAGTTTTTATATTTTTCTGAAGTGAAAAGACATATTTCTAAATTGACAATCTTGTTTTTACCACAAATCTCCAGTATCGCCCTTACATTATTTTAATTTCAGGTTTTCAGTAGTTAATTATTTCACTGGATTAACACTAGCATCTAACCCTTCAATAAAGATTTTCACAAAGCTATTGAGAAGAAAGTAATTCCCCCCAAGCACCTCTCATGTAGGTCGAGTGGAGTGGCTTCTTATACAGTAATACAGATACAATCTAGTCATCTACTAACAGATTATGTCTTTCTAACATTTTTTTCCCGAATAAGAACATCAACTGCGTATGCCCTTTTTTGTGGAAAAGATTTTGATAGTTACTCAAGATGCTATCTACCTTTAGCCCTCATGAATTGCCCTATCAGAGGTCTAAACTGAAATCCCAACAACACAAACGCAAGGTGATTGAGCAAAAGATTGACAAGTCACAACTATTCTTAACAGTTATCACAGTATTATGACAAGAGTACGTAAGAAGGCATATACAGTCTTAAAGTTAATGTCAAGAGTATGAGAAGCTTAATAAGAAAACAATACTCTACACAAACCTTATTTATCAACTCTTATCCAGCACTACTGAAAGCAAGATATGCCATAACTTATAAAAAAGCAAGAAACAAAAGGAAGGCCTATTCAAGTAATCTATTGGCAATTTGCAACTCCTAGTAACCCCATGAAACTTAGACAAATCCTCATACTAACCAAGTAGCTAACGTTTACCACTTACCAGTTACCACAACATATCCTTAGCCCTTAATCATCTGGACAATAGTCAGGTCATTCAAGTATTCCTTCAAGAACTACTTTGTAAACATCCCAATCAGATAATATACAATGTTTCAATACATTCAAGAACTACTGCGAATTGGGTTAACAAAAAGCAATATCTTTTGTTTTTCTTGAAACACAGGAACTAGATATATGCCCTTCCAAATCCTAGGAGTATCCAAGAGCCAATATATTTTGACAGACTATAACTCTTATTGCTGGAATAGAAGCAGTAGCTGCTGAGGAAACGCTAAACTTAAAGGGGGGAAATCAATTTTGCTTAGTTTGATTAATCAATTGATTAACTTCATTTAAGCAGTAAATTTTTTGGCATGAAACCGTCAAACAACCATTTATGCATCAAAGATCGATGATAACGAAAAGTCGAAAACAAAATTACGATTTAAATGAGGCAGGGAAAAGGAAAATACCATAGTAACACCAACTCGTTTTCCATGAGAGCTTGAATACGGGTTGAGGGATGCGGGTCGGATCTTATAACCAGAGAAATCACTGGAAACACTGCTGCCGACGTACGGAGAGATTAAATTGGTGGATAAGGAAGCTTTAATGGAGGAATAAGAAGATGAAGATGATGATAACGAAGCGGTTACAGGTCGGTTGTTTCTTGAATTGGGTTTTGATAGTATGCGTGCACTAGGGAAGAAATGGGAAGCCATTGTCGCCACTTCCATAACTGATGGTAGCTCCGTTGAATTAAAGGGTACAAATTGGTTTGAGATGAGGGGGGAGATGGTATTGGGGAAAATGAAAATACGCTAAACGAAATGGAGCAATTTTGACCCGACCCACCGCAACCTAAGTTTTTAATCGAGTTTAATTATGGGAATTTATAAATTTGTATTTCAACGAAATATTGATATAAATCCAAACATAAAATCTTTGTATTTTAAATGATTTATGTGATTTCATGTCATTCACATTATTTAGTTATACTTAAATAGGTGTAAATCTTATACAATCAAGAACTGCTGAATATGCATGACTTGTTTTCTCGATAGAATTTTTCTAATTCAAAGTAGAGCATTTCTTATAACTTTGTTTGAATCATGTCTTCAGAAAAACAAAATGTTATAATAAAATTATATTTTTGATAAAATAAAATTATATCTCATGTAACTATCTTAGTTTATATATTATTTAATGTCAAAAGCTTATAGAAAAATTATTTCTATAGAAAATATATTTTAAAATTATTTAACTTTCTGTTATAAAAAATATGAGAAGTAAAAAGAATTATCTTTTCTAAAAACTGACATGCTTTAGGGTCATTTTGTAATATATATTAAACTTAAGGGTTATTATGGAAAGTTACAACATTTGTGAAAAAATTAACATAATTAAAAAACAAATTAGAAAGGTCTAAAGTAAAAAAAACACCAAGTGCTAAAGCCTGGAGTCGAAACCTAGCCTCCTATGCCATATACCAAATCCCCTACCATTTCCTCCACATCAGTTTTGGATAAATCTATGGACCATTAGTTATATAACTCTTTTCCTTTTAATACACAAAGGGACAAATTTCTTTTCTTCTAATTGTAATGGACTCTAATAGTTGGAAATTTGAATATCCACATTAACAAAAGTTATTCCAACATATTAAAACAAATTAAATTAATTGACAATAACTTCTCTTTACTTGCATCTTTGTTTTATATAACACTAGCTGGGTACACGCGTAATGCAACGACGATTATAATTGATATTATAATATGTATGTAACAAAAATATAAAATAAATTATAATTTATTTTTAGAAGGATGTGCATATCAAATTGAAAATTAGTTTCAATTTCTAGACAAATTTAATCTATTTTGGAAGGTTAATAATTGGATGGATATGATTATTCAAGAAAGATGGATAGTTAGGATAAAGTATTGATTGAAAATTAAGAACTCTTAAATTAATTAGGAAAGAGAATATTTTGTTCATTTATAAATAGATAAATAAGTACTTGTTTTGAAGTTATCGTATCTTGTTTAGTAAAACATAGATACCAACTATTATATTAACAATAGCAACAATAATCATTCACAATCTCGTTTAAACAGTATGAGGATAATTTTATATAGATAATCGTACATATAATAGTATAGAGACTCATTTCCAAAAGACATATAGCAAACCATAATCGCTTAAAGTTGTAACTTATGAGTCTGAATTGTATTACAATATTTAATTATAGATACTTTAAAAAGGTTATCAAAGCATATGATATCATTATATACTTTTTAACGTTATTAATGCTTTAATTCATTTATTTTCAACCACCCGAAATGTAACTAAGGAGAAAAATAAAGCCGCGCTTTGTTGCGGCTTAATAATATTTTCATTTACTACTTAATTATATATGAAAGTTAAAAAAAATTTAACAATTTCTATAATATAAACAACTAAAATTTATCTTTATAAAATATAGGGAATTAGTGACGAAAATTATAAAAATTGTTCCCAAATAGTTTAATATTAGCTTTGTACTCGCATAATGCGGTGGTAATGACTATAATTTATGCTTGACGATATGTGCGGTTTCAAAAATGTAAGGTATGTCATGTATAGAATTCAATGTTAGGAAATGGAACTGTTCAACAACATATTTGTTTTTTTCTTTTTTTGTTATCTTTATTTCTCTTTTTCCATTCAATCCTTTTATAAGTTATTAAAATAGTATTTGAAAAACAATAAAATAAGAATATAATATGTTACAATTAAATATTTAGTTAAAAATTGTATTGATGTAAGTGGTTTAACCATAAGTAGATCTAAATATGTAGGTCCCGAAAGGATACTACAACAACAAATGTTTGTAGAAGTGGGGGGGTTGAATACAAACTTTAGATTTTTGAAAATTAAAGACACACGATATACTTTATATAATTTTTATTGATTAAAATCAAGAATTACATGAACTAGTTACGGAAAAACTAGTTCAACAAAGGTGGCAGCTAATTTTGTCTAATACATAGACTAATCTATTCTTAAACAACTTATGTTTAAGAAGTTCAACACTTGAACAAGTTTGTTTCTCACAGTTAGAAATATGCTAACTCTTCTAAACTCTCAACTAATGAGATAACTGTGTTCAACTTGCATATTCAGATACTTTGCATGTCTTCATGCATGAGTTTATATAAGCAAGATGCATCCGGTTGATGGAATGGCGAATGAGACAAAAGGTACTTGGTTTAATAATATTATAATAGATAAAGTTAGTGGGTGAAAAGTAAGTTCACTTTCTACATGAATGTATAAAGTGAATGTACTATTCGGTAAAGTCAAATCTCACTATTTATTATTATATTATTAAAGTACTACCTTTTAGTCTTGGGAGAGTAAACTTCTTCTTCCATGCTTGTACTTTAAACGGCACCATGCTTCTTGAAGACTTGACTTAACCAAGTATAGAGTTGCCAGCCATACTTAGTTGTTGAAACATATCTTCGAGATGTTCTTTTCTAAAGTATCTTTCTCCTTTTCCAGTGGACAAAGATCAATCATTTTTGTCTTTTTGCAGATCCAAAAAGTGCTTAGTACTTTTACAAAGATAGATCTAAAGGCATAATAGAACAACACATGTTCTGCCTTGGACTCAAGAAAATATTACATAAGAGAAACTATTAACTGAGATACTGTATAAAGACTCAGCTAACAGATATTGAATTCTAGATGTAATTTTGCTCAGCTAAGGAATAAATGTGAAAGATTCAACTACTTAGATATGTTCAGCTGATCATAAATGCTCAGCTAATAATACATATCAGAGTGCAGCTAATAAGCTAATCAATCTTTACAATCAGCTAATCCCGATGGCTCAACTAATCATTTGAGAATGATCAGCTTATAGAGAAAAGATTGGATAAGTAATGAATACCTTATCTGACAAATGGAAGGCATCAGCTGATCAAAATGATTGACACAGCTAATCCTTTGACTGCTCAGCTGAACTTGAAATAACCCTCAATTGATGGTTTGGACCCTCAGCTGATTCTTCAGCTGACACTTCTTAACTTGTCTTTTCTTCTTGGCTGATCTTCCTGAAGCTGGTCATTTGGCTGATACTCAGTGTTCAGCTGACACTTTGGTTATTCAGCTGACACTTTATACTTAGAAATTTCTTTAAGTCTAACATGAAAAACAACTCATGTTTTTCATTGATTTAAGTTCACTACTGAATATATGGTTTTGTTAACTTCAAATTCTATATCAAATAATGGACAAGTTTGATTGTGGTTTAATATCTCTATTTTCCCAACAAAATACTTGTTGTCATATTTACTACAAGTGTTCGTGTCTTGTGCATAAACAATATATTAATTAAAATTAAGTACTACTAAAAACTTTAAGAGATAAAATGTTAAATTCTTCATAATATAATATAGATATAAGCACTTACAAAATTAAAAGATAATTATTTTAGAAATAAAATTAGAAGATGTAAGATTATATAGATAAAAGGAAAAAATAAATATAATTTTAGAACTTATAACCTTCCGCAAAGAATAAGTGTCCTACATCTGTTAGTTTTGTTTTGTTTAATTTATCAACAAAACTTACTATTTAATTCGGAAGTGGTTATACTCCAAAAAGATGCTTTAGAAACTGAAAGTAAAAAAGACGCAATGATTCGAAAGTATAACTTGTTGGTTAAAGGGGCAGAGATCTTGTGCATGATACAAATATATATTATAAAAAAGAACAGTAAAATCCCTTAAGTGAACAGTAACATGCGTACATTTACATAGCCACAGTTGTTATATATTAGAATACCATACAACATTATAAAGTTAGAAATTGGATAACAGATATTTTATTATGCCAATTTTATTTAATTAGGCTTTAAGCTCAAATTCATTTGATAATCATATAAAGAGATTGATTGATAGAAAGATAGCGAACAGCTAGACACACGATATCGATTAATTCATGGCGTTACATATCGGCGGTGTTCTGCTTAAGCAATTTGATACACATTCCATTCGATTGCTATAACACTCTTTGTGATCATCACAACAACACCACTCTGTTTTACTACCATTCGTGTATGAGTTACAAATGTACGAATCAATTTTGCTTGAAAATTTTGAAATCTCAGTTTCATTTCTTTGATTGCTCCCAACTCTTATGCCTGTTGCATGCATCCAATTTCATAATCAATAATAAGTATGCAAGTTTCAATAGAAATAAGAAGAAAAACAAAGATTAAAAATTGAAGTTAGTTACGTACCCTCATAAAGATCAAGAAACGAAACAGAAACCATGCTAAAAAGAATTAAATATGCGATGATCAACTTCGTCATTGTGTAGTTTCTTCTTTACTTTGAATCAAACTACGAATAAGATAAAGAGGTTTATATACATGATTTTTATTTGTATTTTACTATTCTTTTTTCTTGATTTTGATAATACTTTACTAGGACGATACTTCAACTTTAAATAGGATTTTCTTGAACTATAGACACATGAAAGGAGGGTTTTCTAGATAACATAGAAAAACCCATTTGATGTTATAGTTTGCAAATCTATAGTGTAAGACAATTAGTATGACATTCGAATTTTTTTTTACCTCTATCATATCAGTTTCATATTTTCATTCTCATTCTTTCTCTTACCTCAAATCCAAATATAGTCTAACTTAACTAACTTAGCTTTTTCCACACCTTTTTTAATCACATCACCCGATTATGGTAACCACTCCGCCCCTCTCACAATTATAAACTACACATAACACATGGCTATATTTAGTGACAGTACTTAAAAATCATCACTAGGAGTCTAGGATGTCAATATATAATGATCTTGTTTTGAAGTAGCTAGGCTAACTTTTTTATTTTTTGTTTCTTAAAAGTTGTATGTATTTATTGTATAAATAATCATATAATATTTTAACCAGGATCCATATCTTTATATGACATCTTGTTTTGAGTTTGTTGTGTAAGTGGAAAAGTGGTTACATAGAGAATTTATTGTGAGGTAGACAAGTGTGGTGGCTTTGTGTTGGGGGCATGAATGGGTTTTTATGAGAACTTGAATAAATTCCACTTTTAGACAAAAAGTTAATCTAAAAAAAGTTAGTTTTAAAGATAAAAATGCATACAAATAAGTTAAATATTAGAGAGATGATAATACATCCAACAAACGGTCTACTTTTGTGAATTTACTTGTTAAACACTTTATTTCATAATAAATTGTCATTTTATTAGAAACGGAAATGATATAACTAGCTAAATGCATAAAACATTTTAATTTAAATATTTATATTAACTACAACCTTTTTTTAAATCACAAGTTAGATATAATCATTTCTTCTTATGTAAAGCCCTTATTTTTTTAATAAAAAAGACAATATAAAATATAACAAATAATAACACTATACAAAAAAACTGAAAAACAGACATAGTTATCAATACATACGATCAAATTTAAAGTATTAGCTACTACAAGGATGGTTGAATATTTGAATATTATAGGTTTCATGACGATTTTACTATATGTGTTATAATCATGAAGTACAACCCTTATAAATAAAAAATAAATATATAAAAGTTTCATTAACACTATGGAATTTGTTATTAGTATAAAAAGAAATAATATCTTTAAAACTTAAAAGCATACTATAAGTTTATGTGTTAAGTTCACAATAAAATATAATAGCTATTAACAATTATTGAAGAACTTAGAGATCAATGCTTAAACCCACAATTTTGTTGTGGCAGAGTGTTTTAGTTAGTTGGCTTTTCATAAAACGTGTAAACCTCAAATGTAACACCCCGAATTCCATAACGGAACCCAGAGAATTACCCTTATGAATCAAACAGAGCAAATACTAAACAAAGCTAAATAATAATCCATTCAAAAGCAAAATACCAAGGTCTCAAATTCCTGAGCAAAATAATAATCTGACAGTAGTCTCCACAATGTCTAATGAAATAAATAAATAACTAAAATAGGTATCTATTAATCTCTTGCAAAAACTCCAACTCTAGCCCTCGTTCACACGTCCCATGACCCCCTGGTTACCTGCCGCATAGAAAGAAAAATGCGGCTGAGCCAAACGCCCAGTGCGCGGATAAACGAAAACAACAAACAATGCATAACATATAGATATAACATGGATGCAATAATCAATCAGGATTATATCGAGTCAAAGCATATGCAAGATATCAAAGAATACAGAGGGGTATGATACAAACCGAGCTTCCAAAATAGCGAAAAACCCGCTTAATCAAAAGACGAGTGTTTCACCCACAGAATTTTGCACAAGGAGCTGCAGACTCGCATGCGCACCCTGGTGAATGGGGTATTGGGCACTATGCCACCATCCACAAACCAAAACAGAAACAAAAATTAGGGTTAACCCATACGCCCCCTAAACAAAATTGCTCTCGGAGCAAAGCCCTGAGGAGACGCCGCGACCGATCACACTGCCACGGAAGTGCGACGCCATCGGTGCCACAATGACGCCCCTATGGTACCTCCATAGGTAGGTAATACCAAAACAGCTCGCATATCCAGAGTGTAATCAATAAAGGCCAAGATAACAAAGCGATAAGGTCTATACGATAACAATAACAAATGGCCAACACATTAGGCACAACCAATCATAATCCAAGGGTAATAGCAATGGAAATATCACAAGGGTCATAACGATGTCAAAAGAGTCGATAGCAAACGGGTCAACACAAAGAAAAGAACTTTGACCCGTGAAGCGTATAAATCAAATGAAGTGCGAACAAAAATATATTAAACATATATCACACTTTAAGAATCTCTATTAAGAGATAGATATCCGTACCTGGAATTCACGAACAAAGTCCAAACACACTAGTAGCTTCAAGTTTAGTTCACTTTGCCTCCGTCTAAAAATATATATATAATTACCGTTAGTATTTATCCTATTTTACTTGTCTTATTTACTAATAATTTTGGGTGTTCTAGAACTAAAATATATCACTCTAATTAACTCAACAGGTAGATTATTAAACTGTAGTCGAAAGCCTAAATCAAGTTTAAATCAAGTTTGTTTAGATACACACAGGTGGATAAACTTGAGTTTCATACATTTTGCTTAAATGCGATAGAGGATGGCTACTAACTTATAAAATCAGTTAACAGATCACGTATATATATCTTCAGATAAGAAAAAGACTTAACTTTAAGACCTTCCTTGAACAGAAAACAGTTACTAACATGTGCTCCTGGAGGCTTTATTGTTTCGAAATTACATGATCTGATGCGTTAAACATGGTAACCCTAAGTGTAACTAAAACACTCAGATTCATTATTCATCAAGGAATAATTTAATTCAGATTTTTTTACAGGGGGAGTTACATAACAGATTGAACTACAGTTTGCAAATAATCATCTCTTAGTAATGTACCCATTTAAGATCTAAAACCATCAGTATCGTTAGCCAATTCCTGTTTCTAATCCATGTAATTTACCTGCTATCGTAGTTTAATCAGAAGATTTAAGAGCAGTGAACTAAAGATGTTAACTTTAAATAACAGAGCTAATCAAGTTACTTTATATATACTGTTTTACTGATGCATATATTCAAATCAAGATCTTGATTAGCAACTAGTAATTCCATCTGTGTCCTCGGTTACCAAATCAAAAACAAAGAAACATTCTGTTATTAATGTAGTTCAAAATACAGATCAAAGAACCTACTATCGGGCTTTTATTTCGGATTGAAAAGGGCATAAGTTGCTAATGAGCAGAATCAGTGTTTGATCTATTAGACAGAAACATCAGAAGGGAATTGTAAAACATAAGCACAGACCTCAATTAGCTTGAGTAAGATAAGGCTTCCAATCAGACCTCGGTCCCTTTCCTTGCCGTCGCACCTCAGCCTTGTGTCTTCGCCGTCGCACAGCCGGATGTCGTCGCACAACAGTAGCCTCCGAAGCTCTCTCCCTCACACACACTATCGATTTTGATTTACAGAATGAAGAAATCGAGAATGGCTAATGGCATATATATATATATATATCGATTCTGTTGAGAAGATATCGGCACATCAAGTTTATCCCTATCTCTGATGGTTTGCTCAATTTGAATCCTTCCCAGATTCAATTACGTACAGATATGGATCGGTAACAGTTTTAACAGATAAGGCTTTAGAGGGCTAATTCAAGTTGGGCTGAATTAGTAAGGTGGACAATTAACATGTACAGGCCCAAATCTTTTGG
Organism: Pulicaria dysenterica; assembly: GCA_947179395.2. Classification (NCBI taxonomy): domain Eukaryota; kingdom Viridiplantae; phylum Streptophyta; class Magnoliopsida; order Asterales; family Asteraceae; genus Pulicaria; species Pulicaria dysenterica. Next base: position 54,477,559 of record OX359296.1, read on the forward strand.
TTATATGATTATATTCTATTCCTACTATTATTCCACTAAATAATTATATCTATATAAAATTATGTACGCACATATATACACAGATACATATTCACAAGCAATATACGGGTATTACATCAAATTTGTTAAATAACATACGATTTAATCATTCCACTTAAAAACGGTTTGACTTACAAGTTTTTTTAATAAACCTTTTGATCCAATAAGTTTGAGTATTAAACTGTTTTTAAGACTATCCGCATCCGTCACGTGGGGAGGGTGTGAGAGCCGCTCACGAGGCTTCAACACCATCGCTGGCATGTGTGAGCCAACGCTCACGGTCACACAAGTGACCAAGGTCGCGTACGTGAGGGGAGATCATGTGAGAGAGAAGCTTATTTTTTTTCTTTTTTTTTCTTTTTTGTGATGTGAAGTATGTGATGGATGCGGGGTTTATGTGATGGGATGAACCTAACAAGATTGAAGTTAAGTGTTTAAAACATCTTGTTACAACAAGTTTGAGTGCTAAATTGTTTACTAAAAATTTAGGAGGTGAATCACTTTAAATGTAGGCTTTAGGAATTGAACTATATATATGAAGGTTGGGGTGTGTATGTTCAGGTTATTGGACAAATTAACCGAACCAATAATGACTGTATCGGTAATGTAATTTCATAGCTAATTAGGTGTGCATAAAAATATATACACACTTAGACAATACAACAACTTATTTTTTGTTATTTCGGTCATAGTACGTTCGTTTATTCGGCTTTTTCAGTTATTTTAGTATATATGACCTAATTTTAAATTAACAAATGTGTAGAGTGTTAATATATACCGAAAGAAGATGAATTACTTCTACGTACTTATCGTCGACCTTGAAGAAAAGCATAAAATTCTGATCTTATTTGCTTATCGTCAACGACATAAATACACAATAATCAAAAAATAATTATTTAAGCAGTAGTTAATGTTGCGTTTGGTTATGGAAAATTGTTTTCAGTTTTCTTAAAAAAAACATTCTAGAAAATAGGTTGAGTTTTCATTTTAAGTTTTCAAAAAAAAAATTAGAAAACGCGTTTGGAAAAATCAATGGTCTTTTTATTTTCTATTTTAAAAAATTAGAAAACATGTTTAGAAAAAAGTGGGAAATAGGGGATATGGACTTTGGAAGTTGAAAAAATGAAAAGTCCTTTTTTTTTTTTGGAAAATTTTAGAAAAAAGTATCATCAAATATATTCTTAAATTTTCATTTTCCCTTAAAAAATTTCCTAGAAACAAGGCTCTTTATAAATGAATTATATATAGAAAATAGGAAGTATATATATATATATATATATATATATATATATATAGCATAGTACCCCTGTCAATGCGGTCGTGGCGGATAGTTTCGCTCAGCAACTTATTCTTATTAACTATTGAGTCATTGAAATTCCATAAATGTTTATGAATTTAGGTTAAGGTTATTCAAATTCATAAGTCTTTTTATACACATCTTCTAATAATTAAGTTTAAATATTTAATTATTATGTGATAGAATATTTATAATGAAATGTTTAGTTGTTAAAATATCTTGTAATAATTAAGTTAATAGCATTGACTTGATTTAAATATTTTCTTATTATGTATGGTTTGTTGACTAAAATGGTATATATGAAGTTTATTAAATCCATCTAATAGTTACTTCATTTAACAATTTTTATTTACTTTGATTTGAGGGTAGTTTAGTACTTTCAATTTACTTAAAAATTAAAATTTTTGAAAGTTGTAAATGCTTTATATAGGACTAAGATAAGATATATAAAATAAGAGGTTCAAATGAGAATGTATATTTAGGTGATAATAAGAGACTCAATCTTGACTCTCCATATAATTTGATCAAATGATTTACAATTGCCCCCTTATTTAATTCATAACTCAACCATGAATTACGATGGTCATGAGTTGCGACGAATAATTACGACCGTTAAATCTAATAGATTAACATCTAATTAATGACTAGAATATATTCACTCATTCTTACCTAAATATCTATTCTCATAACACATCTCTCCTATCTAACTATGTTATTAAAAGAATAGACATTTAAGGAAAAACTTTATTTCTTAAAATATAATTTAATCAATAAGAACCATTTCCTTAAAAAATAAATTATATATATAAAAAAATATGATGTCATCATCCTTAATCTCAAAACTCACTTTCCTTAATCTAACACCCAACACTTCCGAATACATATAACTTGAGATTTTAAATTTCATGAGATATTTTTGTTCTTTTTCAAACTTCAAATATTTTAGGTGGTTAGTTTTCTTATATATTAAAGGATTATGATAGCCACAACCCTTATAGCTGTGGATAAGAACAAAAATGGTAATATCATTTTCTAAAAATGGTAATCACAACTCATGTTATTATAATTAACTTACCATACTTTTTATGGTTACTTTTTAATTGGTTTTCAACTTTCTATACATGAAACAAGTTTACCATTTTTATAAATAAAATATTACTTTATTTTATTCTCATCCAAAACCCTTAGGGTTGTGGTTATCAAAATCCTGTATTAAATATAAAAACAATATTTCCAATCTTATCTTTATTTCAAATAGGAAGTGATGTGTGAAATCTAGTTATAAAATTTATGTCCAATATCCACCTATTCTAGCATGCACACACACTAGGCAAGTATACCTAATCATGTAATAGCATAGAGACAGGCAAGTAATGGGTGTCGAATCCACAAGGAGCAGTGTAACACTATAAAGAAAGCAGACTGATAATTAACCTAAAATGGGGGTTTTTCAGTTTTAAGAGAATGATAACAAGCAACTAATTAAAGACAAACAAGTAAAATCGAGATGAACTCTTGCAAATGACCAGAGTGTAAACAAGTATCCACCTTAATCACTCCCCCTATTGTGATATATCTCAAGATCAGTTTAATCGATTACCCGGATTGACTTAACTATAATTAATTTCCGATTTCATATAGTTATTGCGAGACAGATAAGAATAACAATTTCCAATTGATCATCAAATCCACACAACCTAGTTCATAATTCATCAACCACATTAAACAAGTTTAACATAACCAATCATGTCCTTGACGGCAAAGCCCTAGATTATTAGGTTTATGTTACTGTTTCTAGATTCGGATTACTTTTCCTAGTAAACACCTTGAATCATTCATAGACAAACATTCAAAGAAGAACACATATCATATAAACTTCCGATTTATATTCCACGTGTACCATGAATCTAGAAACAAGAGATAAAAACCATAAAAATCCAAACTTTGATTGAATAAACATGAAACTAGAATCAATCCTTGAGTAATCAAAGAAATCAAGAAATATCCCAATTAGGGTTCATTCATAAGATGAATACAAGAGATGATTAGCCCATAATCGGGCTTGGACAATCCAAACTAGTCTTAGAAATCATTACTGATCGAAGAATAGGCATGAATTCGACAAACCGGATGGATGATGATGGATTGATATGGATGAATTCCCTAGGCTCCAAGGGTGTTTCCTCACCCTCCAGGGTTGCAAAGGTCTCTGAAAATCGCCTAGGGTCGGCCAAATGACAAAAGGTCCCTTCATTAGGTTTAAAAATCGAATTTATAGGCACATGATCTGCGCAGGCTCGCGGCGCGAGCCTATATGTCTCGCGGCGCGAGCTATCAATTTCTCGAGGGTCATTTTTCCAGAGGTTTACTCGCGGCATGAGCTTAATTTCTTCACTGCGCGAGGACCTCGCGGCGCGAGGTTGGGCATAGCTCGTGGCGCGAGCTTCCCTGCTGTGCGCGTTTCTTCGTTTTTCCTTCTTCTATAGCTCGTTTTCCGCATATCTTCCACTGTTTCAACAATTGAACCTGTAATCATCCCAACATAACCAATTAATGTAATATATGATCTTTTACGCGTGAAATTAATGTAGAATCAACAATATTTACGGATCAAAACATAGTTTAATCCGGAAATATCAGGAAGGTACATATATTTACGATCTTAATGTTTTGAAATTATCCAGATTTTGGGTAAATATACATGGAATATTAATCATTTGGTATCTTACATATATTTTTGTAATTACGCATTATTTATCTTATACTAACAGATTCAAATCTAGACAAGAGTGTCATAAAAAACATCTGTTTGACTAAGTTAGAAGAGTTGTTCAAAAGTCATTCTACGAGCCTTAAAAATATACCTAACATGTCATATCCAAATTTCAACTACATTGAAAATTCTTGCAACGTGTTGCTTCAAGAGAAACTATCTTATGATCAAGATATGCTAAAAGAAGAACACGATCGTTACTCTTTAATTAACGATGGACAAAAGCTTACATATCAACAAATTAAAAATGAGTTAATCAAGGTAAAAGTGGAGTTTTTTTTTTGTATATGGATACGGTAGAACATGTAAAACTCTTATGTGGAAGACTTTATCTGCAAGATTTCGATCAGACTGTCGTGTAGTCTTAAATGTGGCTCTGTCATTTTGAACTCAATGAAAGTATCTGGTATTCTGCACCACAAATTAACTTTTCGATCAGAAGGTCGCGTAGTTCTAAATGTGGCTATGCCAGTAATGTTGCTTTGTAATCTTAACCAGTCTAAATACTTCTGCAACCGGACACCTTTACAAGTTACTCGACTTGATGCACATGTGGTTGAAGTAAAAATTATATCAAGTAAAAATGTTGGTGACATTACTCATAATCCAAAAATAATGTTAGTTCCATCATATCCTTAAATACCATTCAAGTTTCAATAAAGACAGTTTCATATTCTGGTTTGTTTTGCAATGCCGATAAACAAAACCTTCCAAAAGTAATGTTAGATTATTTTTTAGACAACATGTTTTTTCTCATGGACAATTACATGTGACAGTTTCTAGGGTGAAGAGTAAGGATGATTTAAAGGTTCTAATTTGCGACAAAAAAGACAACCTAACGAATAAAACAACATTATAAATAGGTTTTACCGAAAACCTGATAAGGATATTATGTATGAAATTTTGAATTATAATATATTTATCCATTTTATATTTATATGTACTTTTTACAATTGTTTTACTATACCTCTTAGAATTTCATACAATCATGTTTTATAATTACTTTAAACATCTTTGTGTTTATATATGGGATACTAAACTAGTATAGCTATATATAATAATGATGATGTGGCCAAATTTGTTACAAATCTTAATCATCTCATATTCTCATGTCCAGAGTAGTAACTAATTATTGGAACTATATGTACATGTGCTCCCATATCACAACAATAGCATATTAACATGGACATATAGTTTCAGTCGCCCCGTATAAACTTACTTGTATTTTCCTTCGAGGCTTTATACATTGCCTTCTATAATACATATTTATATAAACAACAAATATTTAACAAAATTAGTACACATGCATATGCATGTTCATCAGTATAATCATATTACTAGATTTAGATACTCGTGCACGCACGGGTAGTTTAAAATTAAATTTTAAGCAAAAACTATGTAAACGAAAAAAATAATAAAGTACTTAAGTAATGCGTTAAGTACAATACATGAATGAAATGATATCTTTTGTTAAGCATAATACTTGAATGAAAGGATATCTCTCGTTATCAACATTAGCTATCAATCCAATGGGTATATTAGGTTCAATGTCATGCCTCACGAAAGACGATAACTCCTACAGATGTTAAAAACAACTATTAGTATAATCTGTAAAAAAGTAAATTTAGTGTTATATTAAAATATTTAATATAATTAGTTTGACATGAAGTTACCACTGCGAAAAGTGGAATTATTTTAATTTTTAAGAGAAACTCCGTCTAAGTGCAAATAAATGAAGTTGAATGTCATTAACAGATTACAATTTATAAACTTAAAACATTATTAGTAAACAATAACATGTTGAATGTAAAATAAATATAAAAATAAAATAGATAGTTATAAATAACAATATTACAAACGAAATTATATAGTTATGTAATACAAACAACCTTGCTTTATACAATGCCTTCGGTTATTAAACATACATACATGTGATACAAATACATCAATAATAACAAACTAATACATGTAAATTTGTTTTATTCTACCCATTTGACCCGTTACACATTTATGCATAAAACATACCCAAATCTATCCGTTCAAGAGTAAGTTGTTCAAATTGTCACTTGTGATGCGCGGGAAAGTAAATCACAAATCCATTAATTAAACACCACTACACCAGAAAAATGAATTTCCTAAAGAAAATATATTTATTTTGATAGAACAAAAGTTCAGAGCTTTAATAAAAATCCGTAGGAAGCTACAAATTTCCTCGGAGGTATCTGCACACAAAAAGAACAGTTTGTAAATAAAAGTTTTAACAACATAAGTCCCAATCAAAGATGACACACAATATTTTTTTAAAAAGAACAGCAAAAAAACATATTAACAATCTAAATGTTTGATGCCTTTTTATGCTTTAAATCTTCATTAGATATTCACAAACATAAACTATCTCATAAAAAGTATTATACCTCACTAATATTTTGTAGATATATATCATCATATAATCTAAGTCAAAAATACCTCATAAAAAAGATTAATGATTTAGTGATTTATAACATAAAAATTAGCCATAAATATATTTACCGGTTTATAGTTTTATAAATAAGATAAGCAAGAAAAATACATATTCTCATGTAGAAAAAAAATAAGTGTCATTACATTTTAAATATAAAATTAAAGATAGTAACTCCCTTTTTTCAATGGTTATAAAATATACTTTTTACAAATAAAAAAAGTATTTTTTTAGTTTTGTGCTATTAGGGTAAAATTTACATCAAAACGTAAATAAAAATGAGACGATTATAAATATATAATTATATTTATACCAATGATAATATATTAAAAGTTATAAAAGAAAAACTACAAATATATAACATTAAATACATTCATTAAATATAAATATACAATTTATAAAACACCCCCTATATATTTTCATAAAGCTCCCTTATAATTCATTACATATACTATTTCAAGAACTATTCTAATAATAGAAGTCAAAATTAAAATATTTGGTCAAAATTAAGAAAATAAAAGATTTTAATTGGTTAATTAAATTTATTTATGGAATCTTTCCTATATTTGATTTTCTTTTAATATATATATAGATATAGATGTTGACCATTATCACTAACATGGGTAACTTTTGTACAAGAATAAATCAAGTCTACCAAATATGATATCATCATATATCGGTACGATATTCCGTCTAAAAAATTAGATCATAACACCGACGACTTAATGTTGGTTCACATATGTACAAAAGAATATTTCATGCAATTAAATCCTTAAAAGTATGTTACATAATTACAACATGTCAACTCATACATTCTATTCTATCGAAATTGGATCAATAAAGAACATGTGTTAAACAAAGAACCTAAAGAACCAATCTGGACATTTTGATCATCAAAAGCAATGGATGAGATTGATCAATGGCAAAATTGTAATTATTATGTATTAATTTATGAAGAATAGGGCAAAAAGGTAATTCTCCCCCACCCCCAAAACCACGAATTAAAAAAAAAACACCAAAAACTTTAAATTGCCATAACTTTTTAAGTTTTGTGAATTTTATCAAAAAAATTATACCATTCTTTTAGTTTTTTAATCCTCTTTCAAACAAGATCACTCTTCTCATACTTTTTTAAAAAAAATTTAAATTTTTTTTTTTTTTGCATTTTGGCAGCAGCTGTAGTGTTTTCTGTGTACAGATTTTGCATTTTGACATCATGTAGTGTTTTTGTGTACAGATTTTGCATTTTGGAAGCATATTTTTTACGGTTTTTTGCATTCTGCATGTTTATATTTTGCGTTTTTCGTTTTTTGCATTTTGCATGTTTATACGGATTTAAGTTCTGCATTCTGCATATTTTTTGCATTCTCCATTCTGCATGTTTTTTGCATTCTGCATGTTTTTTGCTTTCTGCATTCTTCATTCTGCATATTTTTTGCATTTTGCATTCTTCATGTTTTTTGCATTTATGCATTCTGCATGTTTTTTGCATTTTGCATTCTTTCATTCTGCATGTTTTTTGCATTCTGCATTTCTTTATTCTGCATGTTTTTTGCATTTTGCATTCTGTATGTTTTTGCATTTCTGCTTGTTTTTTGCATTCTGCATCTAACCATTCTTCATTCTGCATTATTTTTGCGGTTTTGAAAACAAAAAGTTTCTGAAATATATCAAACCCGATCTTGTTTGAAAGAGGACGAAAAACTGAATCTAACGGTATAATTTTTTTGTTAAAATTGTTAAAAACGAACGAGTTATGATCATTTAAAGTAAATGGGGTTTTTTTTAAAATGTCAGGTCGCTGGAAGGGCTGAAGGAAGAACGTATATTTCTTTTTTTTTTTCAATTTTCCATTTTTTTCCCTAAACAATGTGTCACGTGTCATCACCAGGTGGGTTCTTTAGGTTCTACGTTTAAGGGAGGTTCTTTGTTTAACCATACCCTTATTCTATGTATATATGAATAATATATATGTAACTTTATTTATTTTAAATCAAAATACACATGAAATTTACATTGATGATTTAGTTGCAGCTAAATTAAATCTTCTTCAATACATGTTACACATAATAGATACACCTTATCGTATAGGGGCAAGTCTTAACATAAGAAAAACAATTATTATCTTAAGAAATAATTTGTGTTTAACTATTTGAAGAAAAAAAAAGACTATTATCTTAATTTTAAAATTTTAAATTGTCACTAAATGTAAACATAAAAGACTAACACTGAAATTTACTCAAGACATAATTAACAATAATTTAATATCTTCTAATATAAATAAAAGACTAACTAAGTAACATTTATTACACAATATTAATTATTTATTTAAAAAATCAATTTAAATATACAATCTTGAACATTTATTTACTTAAAATTAAGTGAATCGATTTTAACTCTTAAAAGTCCAATTTATGTCATATCTATACTATTATATTAAGTAGACAACATTCTCTCTTCTCTGAAAATTAGGAGTTCTTAATTTTTAATCAAAACTTAATCTCTACCCTTAATTTTATTTACATTAATCATCTATCAATTCATTAAACATTACATCTTCTCTCCTTTAACAAATATATATTTTAATTACAGCTAATTATAATTTATTTTTCTCTAAAAACATACATTTTAATTTATTTTAAATAATACTTATAATCTTCAAGTTCAACATATAATATTAGTATTATTAACTGTCTCATATGATTTTAAGTAAAAGTGTATAAACAATATTACCTCACTACTAAATAAAAGTTTCATATAACATAAAATTCGATAAATAATACTATTTAATTATTTCAATTATATTGTAACGTTCAGACTTCATTCCTAAACATCATTGCCTCCTTCATACTCGCCACCATAAATATTCACCATCGTTATTCTTTAATCGTCGCCGTCGTATTACGCGGATACCTTACTAGTTAATATTAAAATATGCAGATTACGAAATCTTAAATATAATGATAGTGAATTATATTAAACTAAGAAAATAATCATGGGTAAAGAGAAATGTCAATTTAAAGCTTAATTATATAACAATTAAACTTGAAAGCTCATTTTCTTTAATTACACGTTTACTTATACCACGTAAACTTTTAGTTCGAAGGTTAGGGAGACTTAAATATATTGATCTTCTTCTAAGATTAATAAAATATCAACATAAATAAATTCTGTCAATTATAGCAATTAAATTAAATAAAAAAATTACGTGAACTATTTAATTTTGCTAGAAATTGAATCTAATTTTGTTTTTTCTTGGTCAAATTTGAATTCAAGATTAACTTTAATTTGAACTTATCATAGAGAATTTTATATATATCACTCTTAAACCTTAAAATATCATATTTGCTCATCCTAATTTATAATTATCATATTTTATTTTTATAACAATATTATAAAATATTGTATTTAGTCAAATTCTTAGTTTTATTATTTTTAAGTTATTTTTAACTCTTTTAATTATAACCAATAAAACCGTATTGCCTCTATTTATAACAATAATGATTGATGGTTTATATAAAAAATACAATCACGTTTCTTCGTTTCATCATACCATATATATGCCATCACGTTTGGCATCCTCCTTACGTCAACGTTCCCCACCGTTGCCTCTGTGTTTGAGACTATCTGCCATCATTTTTTAAATTCTTATCTCCTTCGCTTTTACAATTATTTGATATTTTTTAATGTTTAATATTCATTATTTTTAAACCAATTATGCATATCATACAAGTATTTAAGCTAGTTATTTAATAATTAATAAAATACGTGTTTCAGAAAACTATATTTATATAAAACCGATTTTATAGAGAGAGTTATTAAATAAGGTAAAGAAAATGACAGAACACCTATGGCCGTTTGTTTAAATGACTAACCATGTAATGAATTTTTAGTTATAGTGACTAATTTTTTAATTGTTAATCTTAAATGATTAAATATATCGAGTTTGTAATTAATCTTTGCAACTTTTGTGAAATATTATGTGTAGATATATTTAATATACTGCAACTAGATCGGGTAAAGTAGTTGGAGAACTGTTTTAACTTTTAACCCCACCTGTTGTTCTTGTTGGCATAGATTTACTCTTACCAAACCTTCCTAGCTGAGCTACTGAATATTATTTCCTTATATCATTAACCCAATCCCCCTACCCTCACATACTCTCAACTCCCCACCAATTCTTAGCCTCAGATTATCTTCAGCCATCTCACACACACACACACACACCATGCTCTGAGCTTTCTTTCTGAAGAAAACCTGTAAACAATGTCCTCATCAATGGCTTTCTACTCATCAACAGCAACCCAGCTTCCTTCTTTCTCTGCTTCCTCCAAAACCCACTTCCCAATCAACCCGTTTCTCTCTCTGAAGCCTCAAAGGCACCTTCTTTTTGCGTCTGTTAAAGCTACTGAAAACGGGTCTGGAGCTGGCATTCTTGTGGAAGAGAAGAAAGATTCCGAGGCGAAGGCTACGGAGAAGGATTCTCTTGGAAACGGAGCTCCGTTGGTGGAGGACGTGGTTGTGAAATTTGAAGATCCCAAATGGGTTTCTGGGACTTGGGACTTGAAGCAGTTTCAGAAAGATGGAGCTACCGATTGGGATGCTGTTATTGATGCTGGTGAGATTCCGTCCACCACGTGTTCGATAAAATGTTAGCTTGATAATATATGGTTACTTGAAATTTGGGGTTTATACATCGATTTGAGTCTAATTAGGGTTTATTTGGGAATTCTATGTCTATGCAATTCATTGAAATTGAAGCAAAATTACTACAATTTACGAACAAAGCCTTGAATTCCATCCTCCCATTACTATGAAATATAGCTTTAATTCTTACTTTAAGCCATGAAAACTGGACTTACTGAAGTCGTTATAGATTACCCTTGTACTTAGTTCCTTATATGTATCACAAAATTCACAAGACACAACAAGAACCATAGCTTTCAGAAAAAACGTCGAAAAAAGGGTCAAGACAGAGATATTTTCATATTAGTATTAATTGTATGTACCCAGAATTCACCCTGGTTTAACCAGTTAAGCATGCTCCTTCACGGAAAAGAATTATATTTACAGTTCTTGGAGGTCATGGGTTTCTCTGTTACATGTTCTTATAAATTAAAGAATATGTTTACTGTTCTTCCACAAAGTATATTAACAGTTACTGCCAAATAATGAAGATGATGATGCAGTTAGCTTTGTTTCTTCTTTTTTTTTCTTTTTTTGAAAAGCATGCAGTTAGCTTTGTTTGAAGTTTGTATTGAGTATTGACCTTCTTGCTACTACTTTTCAGAGGTTAAAAGGAGGAAATGGCTTGAAGACAATCCAGAATCTTCCAACAATGACTTCCCTGTAGTTTTTGACACCTCGATTATTCCCTGGTGGGCATGGATGAAACGGTTCCATCTTCCTGAAGCCGAACTACTCAATGGTTAGCCCATCATTTTCTGGTTCTTAAGTTTCTTACTAAAAGAAAGAAAGATTTTGGAGCTCATGTGGTGATTTTGATAATTGACTCCACATGGAAGCACACTAATAGTGAAACACAACCTTTAGACTTTAGAGAAATGTATATTTCAGAATATCTTTTTTAGCTTAGAAAATGGGCTTTTTTAATGTAGGATGAAGCTATATTTGACAGGTTTAACCAAAGACTTAAAAGCTAAATCTAAAATACTGAAATTACCTAAGATAGAGTAGGTGATTGAAGAAAATCAACGGTATTGCACAGTTTTACACTAACGTTGAAATCAAATAAATCTAAAAGTTCTTGAAATTCTGGGAATATATGAAACTGGAACCTCAAAAGATGTAATTAAGGCACATTAGGGTCCCAAGCTGTGGATTAAAAGTTATGATTGTTTTTTAACTTAATGTGTTTCCCGCTTTGGCGTGTTTCATATATGAACTGGGCAATTCCGTTATTTGTAAATTAACCTCTATTGTGCAGGCCGTGCTGCAATGGTAGGGTTCTTCATGGCTTACTTTGTGGATAGTTTGACTGGGGTTGGTCTAGTTGACCAGATGGGAAATTTCTTCTGCAAAACACTTCTATTTGTAGCAGTAGCTGGAGTTCTACTGATCCGAAAGAACGAGGATCTTGATACCATAAAGAAATTGATTGAAGAGACGACGTTTTACGATAAGCAATGGCAAGCAACTTGGCAAGATGAGAAGAAAGAATAAAAATTTGATTTGACAATAAATGAATGAATGGCAAAGGTTGACTCTTTTATGTTTCTTGTAGATCATCATCTTTCTTGTAGCTTATGGTTTGATGCTTGGTTGTTGCTTATGTAATGTTCTATTTGGATCGATATAAGATCACAGCTTTAACAATTGTTGAACTTGTTTCTTGGTTGTAATGGTCAACTTAGCTCGGCTCGAATCGTTCAAGCAATTGAGCCTGGTTGGATATATTAACCAGTTTGAATCAATTTTGGGTAAGTTTTTAAAAATGCTTTATTTTTCAGGTGTTAAATCAATTTTAGATGTTGAGATGTGGTAACTGGTAGACAAATGTGCAACAAGTGGATGTCTTACAATTAATGAGCCAACAAAGTTATTGGCTGTGATGGTTCTACTTTATTTACTTCATTAAATAGCAGTCAGCATCATCACAAAAGAAAATCTTAAAAGAAAAATTATGAATCAAATTCAATATAAAAGAGAATCTGTGGAGTGTTTTCTAAAAGTAAGAACCATATATGCCTGTAACAAGACAAATTACTCTCGTCATCGCCACTAACAACTTACTACCACTAGCTTCGAAAATTGACATTAAAAACTTAAATAATGTTAAATAGATCGAGAGAGGGTTATGTGAAAAATATATATTTAAGTGAGAATTAGAAAACAAATTTTAGTCATCAATTTAATGTGATCTTATAGATCTAACGGTCGCAATTTGTCTGTTGCAATTCATGACCATTGTAATTAATTAATGGTAGAGCAGTGAATAAAATGAAGGGTCCGATGTAGACCGTTCGATCAAATCAAATAAATAATCATGATTAAGTCTCTCGTTCTCACATAAATATCGATTCTTACTTAAGCATCTCACAATACATAAGTATATCAAATAAAAACTTGAATTAAGAAACCTAGGCACGGAATATATATTACATGCTATGTAAAACTTAATATTAAAACCACATATATATTCACTTTCGCTGTGGGGACATTTGAATCACGCTTCTGTTACTGTACTAATATATATATATATATATATATATATATATATATGCCGTTCAAAAAAAAAAAATATATATATATATATATATAATGATAATAATGGTTACACGACAAAGTTTTTATAATTTATTGATTTTGTAATATTGATTTTTCACTTTTTCAAATCTGGTGGCCAATTAATAAATATGTAATACAAAGTGCGAAAACTACCCGCGACAAGTGGTGTTTCCTCCCTGAATTGGCATACGGGCCATTCGGCTGAACAATTAATAAATTATTTCCTTCTCTTTCGTTCATAAATAAATAAACAAGAAAATAAATGTATCTTATCAACAATATGTATAAGTTTTTAAGTAAATGTAAATTATTTTTTACTAATTAGTAACAATATATGCTATTAGTTTTGTTTATCAAAACGCCTTTAAAACTAATTTCTTAGAACAAAATCAATAACACATTGATATATATAGTTATAAATTTATTAGATATTAAAACTGTTATGTGACATGTTTATAAAATTCGCCTTCTTTAAATATCTAATCAACTGCATAATGCAATACCTTTAATTTAAGGGCAAATTGCGCGAAAATACAACAAACTATACCTAAATTATCATTGTATACAACAAACTTCATTTTTTATCAAAAAATACAAACAAGTTTCTTTTTTACGTCATTGTATGCAACTGGTAACCGGTAATTTCTTTTTTTTTTTTGAATTTTTTGAATTAAGATATTCATATGTTCTTGGTGTTCTTCAAGGTTTTCTTCAAACTTTCATTCAATAGTTGTTGATGAAGAACTATCAAAACAAAATTAGTTGATAACTAAAGCAACCAATTAAAGATCTTGAAGCAACAAATCTTGAACAAGAACTACAAAGAATCGCAAACTCTGAACAAGATGAAAACGATGAAGCTGAAAAAGATGAAGCAACAAATCTGGAACACACCACCACCACCGTCACCTTCAACCCACCACCACCGCCCTCTCAATCTTTCAAACGCCACCACCGCCGTCACCTTCAACTGACCACCATCGCCCTCTCAATCCTTCAAACGCCACCACTGCTGTCACCTTCAACCCACAACCACCGCCCTCTCAATCCTTTAAACGCCACCACCGCCGTCACCTACAACCCACCACCACCGCCGTCACCTTCAACCCACCACCACTACATCTCCATTCAGAAAACCTAAATTCGAAAACCCTAAATTCGAACAACCACCACAAATCAACAAGAGAAACCCTAAATTCTCACCTTCAACAAGAGAAACCCTAATCCAGATCTCACCGTCACTGACCTACATAACCGAAACCCAGATCTGCATAACCGAAACCGAGATCTCGTGGTGCCGACTACGATGCTACGATGTGGTGAGGGGGAGAGCAACGTGAGAGAAATCCAGACTCGCCGTCAACGGTGGGTGGTGGTCTAGGAGGCGGCGACGTGCCGGGAAATATGGAGAGGAGGAGTAACGTGAGAGAGAGAGAGACGTTGTAGAGAGAAAAAACCTTTTAAAACTTTTATTCTTTTGTAGCATATAAACCTTGATCATAACCCACAAATAAATAAAAAAAGCAGTCGCCGGAATATGGAAATAGTTGCCGGAAACCGGTTGGTATAGGGTGACCTCCAATAGCAGGTCATCTTGCATACAATGAACAAAAAATTAAAGTTTGTCATATTTTTTGATAAAAAATAAAGTTGGTTGTATAC
Organism: Pulicaria dysenterica; assembly: GCA_947179395.2. NCBI lineage: Eukaryota > Viridiplantae > Streptophyta > Magnoliopsida > Asterales > Asteraceae > Pulicaria > Pulicaria dysenterica. The sequence continues at coordinate 54,493,036 of OX359296.1, forward strand.
AATAGCAATTTAGACATAGTTTGTTGTATTTTCATACATTTTGCCCTGAATTTAATTAGTGTATACTATATGTACGTTTTAAATAAATAAAATTTGGCCTTGCTATAAAAGAACATTAATTACATTGTACTATATAATAATAGACTGGATGTACGTTCATATATAATTGGAATTATGTGGGTATAATAAGCATATAAATGTGCTTTCGGTTAACAACGTTTAAAGCAAAGAATTCGTCAGCTTTGACTAATTGGCCAGCATCCTTGTAATAAACTATGTATCTTCTAGGTTATATATAATAGGGGAGAGTTCATGCGCGAACCGTTGTTAGTGCGAGAACTGCGAGAATCAATCTCAGCCGTTCCTTGGATATGAGAAGTATCATGGATGGAGAGCGTGGAGGGATAGGGTGTGACAGGGTGCATGTGAGGAATTCATGGGTGGGCAATGACATTGAAGGAGGAAAAATTGGACGGCTTAGATTGGTTCTCGCATGAACTTTTGTCATATATAATATATATATTCCCTTATAACTTTAACTTAAATCAATTTTAGTTACTATTATAGATAATTTTTACACCACAAGAAAATCAAACATTATAAAAAAATTTACTACCGGGTCAAATTTCATAAAAAAAATTTAACGGATTTTCCACAGATTTGAGTCAGAAAACCAATTTTCAACAAAATTCTCACGGAATCAGTGGGAAAATCCTAAGGCAAATGGTTTTCCCACAAAGTTTTTAGCCACAGTGATTTCGTAGGAAATCCGAGAGAAACATCATTTTCCCACAGATTTTTCACGAATTCGTCTGATACAAAAGGAAGTGTTGTCTTGTAGTGATAGTTTAAACACCGTCTATTAGTGATATATATGATACTACAGAACGTGAGATAATTTTCTTGATAAGAATGTATAAAATTTTATATAATCAAAGCATAATATACGTACGTACAATGCATAATATTCTGGCTAGCTAGCTGTTTATAAGGAAATTTCTAAGTTGATCTTCATATATATAAAATATATTCTAGCATATGTATATATCTCTAACAGCCTAACTAGTTACATATATGGCTTATGAATTTAAGGAGCATGCATGAGACCGTAACTAATTAATAAAAATTTATTGATTAATTTTCTTTTTAATTTTTGTGTAGAAAATTAAGAAAAAGCGTTGTTCTTATTCTATGTGTATATATATAAATATATGTGAACATAGTTCATATCACCATATATGTTCGTCTGTCTTGATTGTTTCTCCTCCATGTGGTAAGCATCTATAATCTCTCTGATCTCTCGATCTCTCTCTCTCTCTCTCTCTCTCTCTCAATATACATACACACACATATATATAATGATCAATTGTGTTGGTTGATCATCGATCTGTATATGTAGATGAGTTGCTGCAAAGAAAAGGCTGTGTTGGTTGCTGTATACGAGGAGAAACCAAGAAAAAGAAAATCAACGAGAAATAATAACGTGAATGTTAAGCACCACCACCACTATCATCATCACCATCATCACCTTCACGTCCACCAACCATTTATTAAGGACAGTGGTAGTGCAGGAAATAACAGAAGAGCCCAGCTTCTTAGTTATTCAAGACATCTTCGAGACTCTTCAAAATCATTAAAAGCATCATCGACTAAATCTCCTCAACATCCTAAGTCTATAGTAGCTGCTTCTACAACCAACACCCAACAAACTACTTCAACTCCTCCTCCGGTAATTCATTAAATTAATTAATATATACATATAAGAGAAAGAGTGTGTGTATATATATGTTAAGGAAGTTTATTTGATAACTATTTTTATTACGAATATCGATAAGTATAACTTTTAATCACCATCAATGCTTGGTAATTAATACTATTTAATAGAGATATTTTGGTCATTGTATATTTACCCACCCTTGAATTGTGTTCGGATGGATAATTTTTTATTAGATTGAATTAATTTTCCAAATATAGCCCTCATTGATGATCATTAATGAGATTGAATTAATTGATCTAATTTAATCAATAGCCAAAATTGGGTCTCGTAATACTCATAATTTTTAACATTATCAAATGAACACTTCTATATATATATATATACACACACGTATATATATAAAGGATCAATAAAGTCCACTTCTTAATTATTTGAAGAAGATAAGAAACAATCTCAAACTTTATATCAACATGACCAATGGTTAATAGTACTTGAATTACATAAACAACATTTTCGGTTGGTGCACATTTGATATCAATATATAAACAAACACTCCTATATATGGGGTAAGGATATACATACACGTATATATATATATATATATATATATATATATATATATATATATATATATATATATATATATATATATATATATATATATATATATATATATATATATACACACATTCATATATATGCATATTCGATTTATATTGTTTCTTCAAGGTCTTCAAATAAGAGTTTGTTCTTCATCAATCCATACCTATATACATATATATTAGGTATGAATATGCATATATACATATACATATACTTACACACATATATATAAATCAATAAAAACCTCATTATTTGAAGAACTTTAAGAAGCAATATAAATCGAATATGCATATATATATATATATATAAATAAATAAATAAATATATATATATATATATATATATATATATATATGTGTGTGTGTGTGTGTATCCATATATATGTATATGTATATGTAGATATGCATGTATATATTTATATCCTATGTATTATATACATATGTATATATATAAGTATACATAAGATATGAATATACATTTTTGTAGATCAAATATGCACGTGCAAACTGGACATGCAGTTTTCGACCAAACATGCATATTATTTAAATCAAGTAATATCAATCATTGATCATGTTAATCTAAAGTCTGAGATTGCTTTTTTAGCTTCTTCAAATAATGAGTGTTTTTTTTATTGATTTTATGTTCCGTGTGTGTGTCTATATATATATATATATATATATATATATATATATATATACATATATATGTATATATATATATACAGGGTAGGGATCTAGTAAAAAAAGTTAAGGTACTTAATGTAAGGTGAAATCTGGACCACAGGATTTATTCAATAGTCAAACAAAAAAAGTCACCTTTTTAACTAAATTTTCGAAATTAAAAAAATACAAAAGGTTAATTTGGTAAATTCAAACAACAAAAATAAAGGAATAGAAAAAACGTGGGTCTGTACCCGACTTCCCGTCGGCCAAAATCTCAGGCAACCATGAAAATGTGATTCACTGTTTACAAATCCTGATGCACAAAGAGAAAAGCTTCTGATTCACATAATACATTTGATGCATAAAGTACAACATTTTGATGCACATAATGAGAAGTATAGATTCACAGAATACATATGATGCATAAGTTACAACATTTTGATGCACATAATGAAAAATAATCATACATGTGTAAAACCGATGCACTAGGCTCGGCGGCGATGGTGGTGCAGATACGGCGGTGGACGGCGGCGACTATGTGCATCAGTGACCCTTCAGATCTGGCAACGGAGAAGGACGAATGACCGGAGAAAAACAACGGTTGTGCATCGACGGGATCTGGAAGAAAACCAGCGGCGGTGGTGTCGTATCTAAACCAGCGGCGGTGGCGTACTGGCGTAGCAAAACCAGCGGCGGTGGAGAGAAGAAACCCTCAAATATCAGATCTTGGGCGGCGGAGGTTGCTGAGATTACAGCCGACGACGTTTTATGAGTAGATGGCAGCCGGCGTCGCCACTGTATGGCACGGCGACGTTGATGGCGGTGCTTCAGCCTGGTGGATCGACGGCAGGCAGAGTGGCGTATTCCATTCTAGGGTTTGAAATGAGAGCACAGTATGTAATATTTCTGGAGACATGAACGTCGAGATTAGAATGTGGGGGACGGATTAAACATTATTCCTATTTTACCCTTTTAACAAACTTGTCACGTGTCAAACCTTAATTTCTCCTTACATTTAGTACCTTAAGGTTTTTTTACTTGAACCTAATTCTATATATACATATATATATGTGTATATATATGGGAGAGTTCATTTAAGAACCATTCTTATATAGAAACGTTAATTGACATTTGTTTTTATACGAGAACTGTTTGTAACGTCATATTAATGTAAATATACATTATCATTTAAACCTCACACTATTGATAAGATAATATATATCGTGTTAATTTTACTGAAATAATATACCATCTTATTATATGATAATCGGGTGTGTATGTTATGCAGGCGGTTCATGTTCAAACAAAGCATCAAAAGCTAAAAAAGCAATATTCAAGGTATTGGGTGGATAATATGAAAAAAAACATTTTCAAATGTTTTGCCGTGTCACATGCTAAAAGAAGCAGTGTGAAAAAGAAGACAAAGAAAAAAAACACTGATAACTCGTCTGCTAAAAAGGCGAGCGTCATGATGAAAAAGTTTACTGCAACAACTCAGAAAGGAGCTCGCCGATTTTTTAAAAAACTTATGGCAACCATACAAAAATATAGGTGAATAATAGTTATTTATATATACACTGTTCTAATATGAAGGATATAGATTTATAGATTTTGTTATTCTTACTATTAACTCCATTTGTATTTTACAAACATTTACTAAATTCGTATAGTATTCTTCATATTTTTCAGTATTACAAGTAGCCAAATGTTCTTATGAACATAAAGATCAAGACGTTGAGTTTATGTTAAATGGTATGTTTGTAAAGGCAAATTATGTTTGAATATGTGTATATCTTTAAGAAGTTGGTAGAGACGAGCTTGTTTTAAAACCTGCCTGAACCCGAAAATGTCTCTAATCTAGAACCAAGAACCAAACCATTATATGATAATCGTTCCGGGTCTGGGTTTTCACTTTTCAATTCCAGAACTAGTATGCCCTAATTTGCAACTAGATGTTGGCTTGACTTTTATATAAGTGAGAATTTCGTTTATATCCTTGTAAACTTACTTAATTACGTATATATCCTTGTAAATTTGTAATTACGTATATATCCTTATAAAACCTATAAACTCACATAAATACCCAAACAGTTAATTTAATAAAAATTAATCAATTTAAAACTAAAAACATTATTTTAAATTATTTTTTTATTATTAAAAAAATAATAAGTTTATCATATTACAACATTGCCCTTCTCTTAAATCAAAACAACTCATCAAACCATTTTGATTAAACAAACTAACCATCGATAGAGAAATAGTGGAACCAATCTTCCGGCTGGGATGTCGGAGACATCTCTACATCTCAACACCGGCGCCGGATTTTCCGTCTCCTCTTATCAGAACCTATCGTCACCGTCGCCTCAAACGATTCCAACCTAACGTCATAGTTGTCGTCTAATGTCGCCGATTCTCTTTCAGTGTTTACGCTTCCGGGTTGTTGGATAAGGCGTCGCCGGTGAAAGAAGGCGGTGGAGGGAGCAATGAAGCGTATTCAAGGATATTTAGATGCAAATATATTGGATCTGATTTTGGGTTTTCTTCGCCTGCAGACGGTACTGAAGGACTGGGTTTGGTCTTTGTATTCTCGTCGTTGCGACGTCCGAGCAAAAACATTTTACAATTCAGTTTGTGAATTATTGTAAAATATTGATGGCACTCAATTTGGTACTACTCTATTCGATTAATGGATTAATTAGTTAGATTTTTGAACGATGGCACTGGGTTTGATGGATGGGTTAATATTATTTAGGAGAAGGTCAATATTGTAAAATGATAAACTTATTAGTTTTTTAATAATGAAAAATCAATTTAAAATAATGTTTTGAGTTTTAAGTTGATTAATTATTATTAAGTTTAGTGTTTGGGTATTTATATGAGTTTATATGTTTTAGAAGGATATATATGTAATTACAAAGTTTACAAGGATATATACGTAATTAAGTTTATAAGGATATAAACAAAGTTAAAGCTCTTTTAATAAACAAGCCGAGCTCGAGCTTCAAATAGTAGGCTCACGATCTTAAACGAGCCTAAACGAGCTCTTTATATAATATATTTTATATTTTATATGTTTAATTAAAAATTGGATCCATCGCTCCGATCAGAGATCCAATTAGTCGACCCATTTAATTAGATTACTATGTGGGTGGATCCAAGATATGTCCAAGTCGACCCATTTAATATTAAACTACAATTCAATTTTAACAATCACCAACTATATCAGTCATCACCCCCCGCCGCCACCAACGTCAAAACTGGCGATGTCACCACCGCCACCTATTAACACCCCCACCACCCGCCGCCACCACCATCTGTTACACTCTCCAACATCGTCACGACCGCCGTCACCACCACCGCCGCCCATTACCACTCCCACCATCGGTCGCCACCGCCGTCACCATCCTCATTGCTGCCAACGTAACTGTCGGCACCGTCACCACCATCGCCACCGCCACCGTCGCTGCCGCCATCGCTGCCACCACCACCGTCACCGCCGTAACCGCCACCACTGACCACCACCTACCACTGCCATCACGTCCGCCGTCGCTACCACCGACGCTACCCGTTACCGCTCCCACCACAAGCCATCGCCATCGTTACCGCTAACCGGAGAATTAAACCTCCTCAATTGTCACCGTCACCGTTTTCTGATGTTCCGAAATCGGATTCTTACCGATGTATGCTCGTCGTCACTATAGTTATTGCCTAATTCGCCTTAAAAAGTGAGGTAAACGAAATTAACAAACTGTACCCACGCCTAACCTCACCGCTAATATATCTCTTAACGTCCGAGTCGTGCCTTGCGTCTTCACGCCTCCCTAAAGCGTTTTTTATAACCCAATTAACAAACAGTACCCGTTACAAAAATAAACAAACTTACAATAAAATGGGTCTCGAATTCTAGATGGTCCATAGCACCGTAAGGCCGGCCGCATCCATCGCGCAGGGCATGCGCGAGGATCGCTCATGCGTGAGGATCGCTAACGGTCACGAAACACCATCGCCGCCATCCGTGATGGCTCGCTCACGGTCGCGTGGGTGAGCCGGCTCGCGTGCGTGAGAGGAGATGATGTGAGGAGATGCTTATTTTTTTTCTTTTTTTTGATGTGAAGTATGTGATAGATGCGGGGTTTATGTGATGGGATGAGGGAATGGTGAGGGAATGATGTGACGCTGATGTAGCGCTGATGTGGCTGTGTGAAGAGTGTGATGGTTGCTGATGGTCTAAAAGGGCCATTTAGACAATTTACTTATTTATTTAGAAACAGAGAGGTAGGGTTTCTCTCTCGTAGCCGACTAGCCAGGCAGCCTCAGAGCCCACTTCATCTGCTCGAAGGAAGCTCGGAACCTTAACAATGGCCGTCGGGTATTGCGTCTTTCGTTGCATTCCTTCGCCTATACATACATTTGACAAACGTTAATACTTGTTCTTTTGTGATTGTATAGGAAGAATAAACGAATTTCCAAGGGAAAGAAGGGAGGAAAGAAGAAAGCGTGAGCATTCTTTCACAATTTTATCATTCTCTTTCGTTTATTAGATTTGTTTTAGTTGAAGCTCTAGGATTTAGAACAATCTACATATCAATATTATCAAACATCTGTGCAACATTGTATATAACAGAGCTGATCCGTTCTCGAAGAAGGACTTATATGATATCAAAGCTCCATCATTGTTCAGCACCAGAAACGTCGGAAAAACCCTTGTTACCCGTACCCAGGGTACTAAGGTAAGCTTGTTTCCAATTTGTTGCTGTTTTATACTTCATTTGATTTGATTAAAATTCTCCTAGTAACTGCTATTGTAGTTCATTGAGATATTTTAGCTGTAGTTTGCCCTCTTTTCCATTCCAATACAGAATACTCATTGGAATGCATCGTAGATCCCTAACTCTACTTGGTATTCCATTCCTATCAGTGATGGCTAACATGATTACTGTATTTGTGCTTTTTCTATATCTAGGTTCATGGAGATTACTCTGAAGATATCGGTGTGAAATTAGAGAGGCCTGCTGACGAGCCTATTCCGGAAGCAACTGAAGTTATTGGTGCTTGAATGAGAGTTAAGTTCTTATTTTCCGCCTCTGTTTTCTTCAAGTTCTTGAACTTATATTTCACATGTTTGTTTGATCTCTAGAGACTATGGAAGAGCTAGGGATTTGATCTGTTTTTAGGCCAGCTTCAATATTTGTGCCAACTAGTTCAAATTAATTTATCCAAGTAGTGGTGGTGATCTAAAGATCTAGCTCTTTTGTGTCTTTATGGATGAGAGTTCCGAATGCTTGTTTATCGATCTCTAACCTTTTTCGACTCTGCTTTAAGCTCTATGCTACATTGTTCATTGGACTGGACATGGTCTAAAATCGCGACCGTGATCACTTTGGTCCTGGTTTGAACCCAGTTTGGTTTGAATGTGTTATCTTGGTATAACAAGTAAATAGCACTCTAACCGGTTACTTTCAAAAACATTGCTTGATTATTTGTTTAGGATATAAGGTGTTTGGAGCAGGTATAACTTAAATAAATTACTTAGGTTGTCAATTATCGTACTTACATAACTGCTGATTTAACGATAACATACGTGCTTTTGCAGTAAAATTAGCATAATTTCGAGATTTTTTTATTTAACTTTTTCTGTAAGCGTCTAAATTTTATAATTCTTTACCATATTTAATTTGGTTTACATAAAAACTAGAAAGTTAAACTAAGATTGTATATTCACTCTATAATCTCGTATACATATATTTAGAATGAGGGTAGGTTGAACTTTTAAATACCAATTAGACTCATAGAATGAGGCTAATGTTAAAAGGACTAAGAGGTCGTTTGTTTTTTTTAAATGTCTTAATATATCGTAATCTGATTCATTAAGAGGTTTTAAGATGTACAGACTGTTTGTTTTTTATTTTTATTAAGATCTAAAAGCATCTTAAAACCTCTTAATGAATCAGAGGTAAAAATACCTTTTAATAGAATTCATGACAAATTCTCCGATAACAATCGGAGTAATTCATTCACCGGTTCATGTCAACATGTACTCCTCCACTGCTCTACATACATGGCCCTTCTCCTCTCAATCGCCACGGCCACCGCACGTCGACGCACATCTCTTTCTTAAATATTTTGGTTTTAGTTCACTGTATTAATATGGTTTGATATTTATTATAAATATATTTAACCAAATTGTTAGATTTATTATTTTAAATAATTTATAACCATATTAAATCTTTTTAATTACAACTAATTAGTACGTAACATTATTGCCCGTAACTGTAACAATAATGATTGACGGATTACACAAGAAATATAAACACTTCTATTCGTATCACGATACTATGTTTTTACCATCACGCCTGCAGCCTGGCTTGCCTCCCTCTCGTGTTGATAATTCTACCGCTGGTTTGAGTGTTAAAACAGTATGTCACCATTTTTTTCAATTTTACATTTATTTCACGTTTTATAGTTATTCAATATTTTTATAATGGAAATGCTAACCACATTTCTTAAGACGGTGGATAAAAATAAAATACATATTGTTTTTAGTTTTTTAATAATAGGAATCTTGTTTCATATATAGAAAGTTTAAAACTAATAAAAAAAATAACTACGTAAATTAAAAAAAGCTAATTATAATAACATAAATTGTGATTATCATTTTAAAAAATTAAATTTATCTTTTTTATTCTTATCCACTTTCTAAAAATGGTTGTTAACATTCTTTTTTTTATTAATATTTAATCCTTATCATTTCTTACCGCCCTTAAATCACACAAATAATTAATCTAGTTTATATTATTACTATTCTATTCATAGCAACTAAAATAGTATCAGTAGAGCAGTACTTATTCATAAATGGGCCGGCAATTTTGAAAGGAGCTCGCCGATTTTTTAAAAAACTTATGGCAACCAGCCAACCATACAAAAATACAGGTGAAGAATAGTTATTTATATATACACTGTTCTAATATGAAGGATATGGATTTATAGATTTTGTTATTCTTACTATTAACTCCATTTGTATTTTACAAACATTTACTAAATTCGTCTAGTAATCTTCATATTTTTCAGTATTACAAGTAGCCAAATGTTCTTAAGAACATAAAAGATCAAGACATTGAGTTTATGTTAAGTGGTATGTTTGTAAAGGCAAATTATGTTCGAATATGTGTATATCTTTAAGAAGTTGATAGAGACGAGCTTGTTTTAAAACCTGCCTGAACCCGGAAATGTCTCTAATGTAGAACCAAGAACCAAACCATTATATGATAATCGTTTCGGGTCTGGGTTTTTAATTCCAAAACTAGTATGCCCTAATTTGCAACTAGATGTTAGCTTGACTTTTATACAAAATCGATGTCACTATTAACTCTTAATTCTATATAACTTAAACTAGATTAAATGTTCATATGATACATATGTTGGTTAAAAAAAATATTAAATATTAAACATTAATAAATATAACTTAAAATTATTATAAAATATTTTGGAATTATAACTCTAAGAACTTGGTTAGTTATGATATCCTGAAATATTTTAAAGACTAAATGTGATATTTATAAATTAAGGTTAACAAATACGATTTTTTATCATTTAAGAACGGCATGTATAATTTATCATCAATATTTTTGATTTAACTTAAAATCAAAACTGAATTCAATCTTAACAAAAAAAAGTCAAATTTTAATTTTAAATTTTTTGTCAGAATAAATAATTAAGATATATTATTTTAAACTTTTAACTAGATTTAATAGTTAGAATAAGTTTTATTAAAATTAACATTAGAAGATATAACCATTAATATATATCTATTTAATCAAGCAGCGTACAATATTATCAACTTTTATTTCGTATTAAAAAATAAAGCAACCTTGCTACAAGTTTGCGAAATGGGGAAGCATTGAACAAATATACATGTAAAGCTTTGATGGTCTTTTATTTTTTCATATTTTGCAGGTAGAAGTAAAGCTGCGGCAACTTCTGTTAGGGGTGGCTCGATTATAGTAGTGTGTGTTATGTGTGGTCAGGTTTTGGGTAAGGCCTTAGTATGAAAAACCTACTTTTAAGTCTACTTTTCTTTTGACGGGTATATTGTGTTATGGGTCGCAACTATATGTTTTGTGGGTTATGTGGTCACTGTCCCTTATAAGTGTGGTGTTTGTCGTGGGTCTGTGTTTTGTACCGGCCTTGGGGAGGTTGTAGGGGTTTGGGTGGTCTCTGTTAAATGGCTCCATATTGGGGTGTGGGTGTTTCCATATTATGGTGGGGTTGGGTGGGTGTTATAAGGGTGGTGCTGGTAGGTTAGAGGCTATGGCTTCATATTCAATTGTGGCGTATATGGTGGCACTCTCTAACGCACACACTATTCACTTCGCATTCCTACGTTCAGTAGCCATGGCTATAGGTTAGCTTTGAGGTTTTGTGTGCAGGTGTTTTGCACTTTGGAGCCGAGGGGTGATAAGGGGGGCATTCCAATCCTTTGATTTGCTGGGCCTTTTTGTGTGTGCCCTTGTAGATCCTTCTTTCAAGCTTCAGAGTTTCGTTGGGTGTTAGGTCCTAGATGGTTGCTGGTTTTATGCGATTACGTCATTTGATGCTAGTGGAGATGGCTAATCGGCCTTATCCCAGCTTTCTTGGGTTTTGTTGGGAAGGTTTGGGGTGGGGTTATAAGGGTGGTGTTGGTAGGATAGTGGTTGTGGCAAGGTCTTTTTCTATGGTGTAACAGGCGGCACTATCAATGCACTCACGTCACTTCGTTTTCCCCTTATGTATATTGCCATGGCTATAGGCTAGTAAGGGTGTGTAGTTTGGTGCAGGAGTTTGCACTTTGTTGTAACCAAGGTGTGATAAGGGGGGCATTTCAATCCCTACGGTTTGCGAGGCCATCTTTCGAAGTGCTTGGCAAACCCTCCTTTCAAGATCCAGAATTTGTTTTTGTGTGCAGGTGGGAGGAAGATATAGTGCAAATCGCGTCCAAAGTATTACGTAGGGCGGTTCGTTTGAATACGGTGCTGCGAGTTGTGATTTGGTAATGTGTCTTGACACTTGTTATTCTTGGTCTGCTGAGTTTTAACGACGATGGTAGTTTCCTCAGTTCGGTATGGGGCAATATGGTTACGGTTATATGATGATGTTGTTAGTCCCACGGGTATCGCTGAGGTAGTTGTGTCTATGGAGTGGCTGCGGGTGCGATGGCTCTATGTTTTTGTATCGCGGATGTATCGCGGATGAGTGTCGTTTATGTTCTATTTTGGGAGGATAGTATATCATAATAGTGGTTAAGGAGTAGAGGCGTGTGTCACGTGATAGTAGGTGATGATACGAATCTATGTTGTGTATAGTCACTTTAGCTTCGTTGTGTTTCCTCAGTTTGATATATCTAGGTTGTATTGTACCTTTGTATAACACTATTCTGGTGGCTGTCAAATAAAACAAAACAAAAAAAAACAAATATACATGTAAACAAAACATAAATAATAGACTAGTCTTTCTCATATATATGGCATAATAATGTTATGGGTTCAATTTTATTATAGATTATATATAGTAGATTTAGGAGTCTTTTAAAAAAAATATAAATACATGGACTAACATAATATAAAGATAAAATATTTCAAATATTGGCTTAGAAATTCAATTAGTAGTACTTTGTTATTGTTGAAAAGGGAATGAATTATTTTCAAGAAAATTATAATCTAATGTTTATGTTGGTTTTGGTTGTTTTCTTAGTTAACATGTTAGGAAGCTTTGTAGTTGGAATTGCAAATATATAAAGTGTAAAGGGTGCATCGGGAAAAATGGAAAAAAGGGCCCGTAGAAAAAAGAAAAGAAACAGAATGTGCGTGGTGGTATTATAAAAAGTCTTATCCTTCTCTCTCGGATAGGGCGAGCGTCTTAACCGAAAATTTCCGGAAACTAGTTCTTTGGTTTATGTATAAAGTCATAAACTTTCTTTAAGTTCTTGGTTCTGGGAGGTCAGTCAAGCAGTCACCGAAATAAAAAAAACAAGATTGCTAATGTGTTTATTGTTTAGTTTAGATAGTGTATTTCTCCGGATTGTTGACACTGTATAGCTGCTCAAGTCGTTATTAATTCCTCGTGATAAATCGATTGGTGTTGATGTTAAGTATTTCAATATTAAATCATCGTGATAAATCGATTGGTGTTGATGTTAAATATTTTAATATGATATCAGAGCCATATCGCTATTATTTGTGGTAAATACTCTCTATTCCTTCGGATTTGTTCTTTGTGGGTTTATATATTAGGGCTTCCTGATTGATCTTCTTTACCAAGCGTTAAATCGATTTATACACGTAGTTTTAAGGCAATGGCAATTGCTAATATTATAAATTTCAAAATAGTACGATTTCTTTTGGTTTAACTAAAATTTACACAAGCATATAATAAACACACTTCTTACAAAATTGAGATTTTTATAAATCTATATCCTTCTCTCAGTTAGTTGTTATATTATCTTTTTAACAAATGATGACTTTTTTAAGTTACTTCATGAATATGACAACTTACGATCAAAGCCAAACATTTATTTTTTATAATATTTGTTTATTAGGTTAGAGTGTATTTTGATAGTGTTTTTAACCAAGTTTTAAGATAAAAAGTAATAAACCTAACTCACCATATCATTAGAGGAGAAGAATTAAGGTGTTTTAGGATAGTAAACCATTTCGAAGCTAGACAGTTTCTATTGGGTACAATACATAGTAACTTTCTTGTTATTATTTAACGTAATTCGTCAAAGAGTCTTTCTCTCTTTTCAACCTAGACATCTTTTGGGGCCAGACTTCACTTCACTTCAAATGCTAGGGACTGTAACTGTAATTATGATAGCTTATATATAAAATCTTAAAATCATTATTAGGGTTTTCTTTATTGATTGAAAGGTAGGGTTTTCCTCGTAGACGGCAGCCTCAAAGCCCCCTTCATCTGCTCTGAGCTCGAAACCGTCACAATGGCCGTCGGGTACTGCGTCTTTCGCTGCTTTCCTTCGCTTAAGCTTAAATCTGACGCATGTATGACCTTAATAGCTGTTCATTTTGTGATTGAATAGGAAGAACAAACGAATTTCCAAGGGAAAGAAGGGAGGAAAGAAGAAAGCGTGAGTATTCCTTCGTAAATTCGTCATTTTTTTCGTTTATAAGATCTGTTTACGTTAAAGATCTAGGACTCAGGACAATCTGTTTATCAATTTGATTAAACATCTGTGCAATATTGTAAATAACAGAGCTGATCCGTTTTCGAAGAAAGACTGGTATGATATCAAAGCTCCATCACTGTTCAGCACCAGAAACGTGGGAAAAACTCTTGTTACCCGTACACAGGGTACCAAGGTAAGCCCGTGTCCAAATTATTGTTGTTTATACTGTATTTAATTTGATTATAATTCACCTAGTAACCGCCATTGTAATTTGTTATGATTGGGTTAAATTTCGTGACTTTATCCTAGATTGTTGAGATATCTTAGCTGTAGATTGCCTTCTTTTCCATCTCCATTTAATTTACTCGTAGTAACGTGGAACCGTAACCGTAACTCTAGTTGGTATTCACATTAACTAATTCCTATTGTCTTGAATTCATTAGTAATCCTAATATCTTTTTTTCAGCTTTGATTTTGGAAACACGATTGCCTATTTTCAACTAGTTGGAGTATTCTAGTTACTTTTGTCATGTCAAATTGTTCATCTATGTTGAACACAGAGAACATTGTCTTTCAAGAGAACATAATTGCAGAAGTTACATCTTTTTCGTGTTAAAGTTTTTATTTGTGTGACAACTATATTTCTTGTTTGAAGTATTTTGTAACAGCCATCTATCTTGAACTGTACAGTGTTGGTCTTTGTAGCTTGTTTTGTGCACATGAAGTGATAAAAAATTATAAACTTCTAACCTAGAGATTAATAACTAAATGTTCTGCTTTTTTCATTTATCAGATTGCTTCAGAAGGATTGAAACATCGTGTTTTTGAGGTATCTTTGGCTGACCTCCAAAATGATGAGGATCATGCTTACAGAAAGATTCGCCTGAGAGCTGAGGATGTCCAAGGGAAGAATGTATTGACCAATTTCTGGGTATGATATATTACTTATTCCTTTTTTTTAGTTATTTGTTTAGGTGTGAGCTAAGTTTGCATTTTGTTTTTCAGGGCATGGACTTCACAACTGACAAGCTGAGGTCTCTTGTGAAGAAATGGCAGTCTTTGATCGAGGCACATGTTGATGTAAAGACAACCGATAACTATACGTTGAGGATGTTTTGCATTGGCTTCACAAAGAAGCGGGCCAACCAGGTTAAGAGGACTTGCTATGCACAATCTAGCCAAATCAGACAGGTATAAAAACTCAAACCGTATCTTTTGTCAGAGTTAAACCCGGCCTAGGCGGCCGAGTACTAGGGAGTACTCTGACTAGTTGAGGACGAGTTATGGCTACTCGGCCTAGTTACTCTGATTCGGTTAATCTCGGTTTTACTCTGTATACACTATAATGTTTAACCTAGTCCATTCTCTTTCTTCCGCTTTTTCTCACAACTAGGAAATCGGTTGTCTTTCTTCAACTTTTTCTCACGACTGACTGTCTATACAATGAAATTTGAAGTTCTCAACAATTATGCGTGTTTCTGTATTTCTTGCGTCCTATGAACCTTGTATATTTGAGTATTTATTAACATGTGATGCGCATAATTTCAAGATTTATATTAAATTTTTTTTTAAATTGAGTACTCCCTGCATAGATCTGTGTCACACTAATAAGCTTGAAATCTGAAAGTTTCGGTCACTAGTACTAATTTTATGTCTCATAATGTTATAGATTCGTGGTAAGATGAGGGATATCATGGTCAGCCAGGCACAATCATGCGATCTGAAAGAGCTAGTTTTGAAGTTCATTCCTGAATCAATTGGCAGAGAGATTGAGAAGGCAACATCTAGTATCTACCCATTGCAGAATGTATTCATTCGCAAAGTCAAGATTTTGAAGGCCCCCAAGTTTGACATTGGCAAATTGATGGAAGTAAGCATCTATACTTGTTTTTTAATGTATATTCTGTGATTTTTAGCAATCACACATGGAGATTAATTTTTGTATATCCTACCAATCTTGGCATGAGTATCATCTGATTGCACCAGAGTTTGGACTCTACATTACTGTACATGGATTGATGGTATGGTGGAACTTTTTTCAGTGATATGATTTATATTTATTTTTTTGTAAATAGGTGCATGGAGATTACTCTGAAGACGTTGGTGTGAAGTTGGAGAGGCCTGCTGACGAGCCTATTCCTGAAGCAACCGAAGTTATTGGTGCTTAAATGAGAGTTTAATTCTTTTTTTTTTCCGCCTCTTTTCTATAATTTCTTGAACTTAAACCTTCACATGTTTGTTTCATCCTATAGAAATTAGCGAAATATTATGTGTTTAAGGCACATTTTGTGCAATGGTGGTGTTCTTTTACCTTGAATCAGCTTTTACCTAGATCGTTGGCAGTTGAGATGCTCTTTGGTCGTATCTATAGACTATGGTGCTAAGGACTTGATCTATTTTTAGGCCAGCTTCAATAGTTGTGCTAACTAGTTCAAATTAATTTATCCAACAAGTGGTGGTGATCTACAGATCTAGCTCTTTTGTGTCCTATTGATACGAGTTCAGAATGCTTGTTTCTCGATCTCTCTTGAACCCTTTTTGACTCTGCTTTTATACTCCATACTGCATTGTTTATTGGACGGGACGTGCTCTAAAATCTCAACCCTTATCACTAATAGTCCTTGTATGAACCCGGTTGGGTTCGAGTGTGTCATCTGCGTTTATCATTAAACAACACTCAAACGGGTTTATTTAAATATTTCACTACAATTGTGTGATTATTTGTTTGGCAGGTTTAAATTACTTAAGTTGTCATTTATCGTAAAATCCGAAATTCCATAATGAGGTTTGAACCGAGACCTCACAATGAGTAAAACCTTTCGTACCACTAGAATAAGCCCTAGTTAATAATTATCAAATTTAAACGTCTTTTAGTTTGATTAAACAAGTAAACTAGCGTAATTTTTATATATATTATTATTGGTAATTTCCATATTTATTTTATTTATAAAAATTTCTATAGAGAAGTATGAGAAGGAAGAGTGTAAGTGATGTAAACGAGCCGAGCTATTCGTGAGCTATTAGAGCTCGGATCGGTTAAAATCTCGAAACGAGCCGAGCCTTAACGAGTTCGAGCCTAGATTAAAGCTCTTTTAATAAACAAGCCGAGCTCGAGCTTCAAAGAGTAGGCTCACGATTTTAAACGAGCCTAAACGAGCTCTTTATATAATATATTTTATATTTTATATGTTTAATTAAAAATTGGATCCATCGCTCCGATCAGAGATCCAATTAGTCGACCCATTTAATTAGATTACTATGTGGGTCGATCCAAGATATGCCCAAATCGACCCATTTAATATTAAACTACAATTCAATTTTAACAATCATCAACTATCATCAATTTATCAGTCATCACCCCCGCCGCCACCACCGTCACGACTGGCGATGCCACCACCGCCATCTATTCACACCCCCACCACCCGCCGCCACCACCATCTGTTACAGTCTCCAACATCGTCACGACCGCCGTCGCCACCACCGCCGCCCGTTACCACTCCCACCATCGGTCGCCACCGCCGTCACCATCCTCATTGCTGCCACCGTCACTGTCGGCACCGTCACCACCATCGCCACCTCCACCGTCGTTGCCGCCATCGCTGCAACCGTCACTGTCGGCACCGTCACCACCATCGCCACCGCCACCGTCGCTGCCGCCATCGCTGCCACCACCGTCACCGCCGTAACCGCCACCACTGACCACCACCCACCAACACTGCCATCACGTCCTCCATCGCTACCACCGACGCTGCCCGTTACCGCTCCCACCACAAGCCGTCGCCATCGTTACCGCTAACCGGAGAATTAGACCTCCTCAATTGTCACCGTCACCGTTGCCTGATGTTCCGAAATCGGATCCTTACCGATGTATGCTCGTCGTCACTAGAGTTATTGCCTAATTCGCCTTAAAAAGTGAGGTAAACGAAATTAACAAACTGTACCCACGCCTAACCTCACCGCTAATATATCTCTTAACGTCCGAGTCGTGCCTTGCGTCTTCACGCCTCCATAAAGCGTTTTTTAGAACCCAATTAACAAACAGTACCTGTTACAAAAATAAACAAACTTACAGTAAAATGGGTCTCGAATTCTAGATGGTCCATAGCACCGTAAGGCCGGCCGCATCCATCGCGCAGGGCATGCGTGAGGATCGCTCACGGTCACGAAACACCATTGCCGCCATCCGTGATGGCTCGCTCACGGTCGCGTGGGTGAGCCGGCTCGCGTGCGTGAGAGGAGATGATGTGAGGAGATGCTTATTTTTTTTCTTTTTTGTGATGTGAAGTATGTGATAGATGCGGGGTTTATGTGATGGGATGAGGGAATGGTGAGGGAATGATGTGACGCTGATGTAGCGATGATGTGGCTGTATGAAGAGTGTGATGGTTGCTGATGGTCTAAAAGGGCCATTTAGACAATTTACTTATTTATTTAGAAACAGAGAGGTAGGGTTTCTCTCTCGTAGCCGACTAGCCAGGCAGCCTCAGAGCCCACTTCATCTGCTCGAAGGAAGCTCGGAACCTTAACAATGGCCGTCGGGTATTGCGTCTTTCGCTGCTTTCCTTCGCCTATACATACATTTGACAAACGTTAATACTTGTTCTTTTGTGATTGTATAGGAAGAATAAACGAATTTCCAAGGGAAAGAAGGGAGGAAAGAAGAAAGCGTGAGCATTCTTTCGCAATTTTATCATTCTCTTTCGTTTATTAGATCTGTTTTAGTTGAAGCTCTAGGATTTAGAACAATCTGCTTATTAATTTTATCAAACATTTGTGCAACATTGTATATAACAGAGCTGATCCGTTCTCGAAGAAGGACTGGTATGATATCAAAGCTCCATCATTGTTCAGCACCAGAAACGTCGGAAAAACCCTTGTTACCTGTAACCAGGGTTCTAAGGTAAGCTTGTTTCCAATTTATTGCTGTTTTATACTTCATTCGATTTGATTAAAATTCTCCTAGTAACTGCTACTGTAGTTCATTGAGATATTTTAGCTGTAGTTTGCCCTCTTTTCCATTCCTATACAGAATACTCATTGTAATGCATCGTAGATCCCTAACTCTACTTGGTATTCACATGTGCATTGTGTTTTCTGCATTTTTCTATTTATCAGATTGCTTCAGAAGGACTGAAACATCGTGTTTTTGAGGTATCATTGGCTAACCTCCAAAATGATGAGGATCATGCCTACAGAAAAATTCGCCTGAGAGCTGAGGATGTCCAAGGGAATAATGTATTGACCAATTTTTGGGTATGCTATGATATTTCTCTTCTTCTATATTTGTTCCTTTGTATAGTGAAGCATGCATGAGGGCTAACTCTGCATCTATTTTTCAGGGCATGGACTTCACCACAGACAAGCTGAGATCTCTTGTGAAGAAATGGCAGTCTTTGATTGAGGCACATGTTGATGTAAAGACAACCGATAACTATACATTGAGGATGTCCTGCATTGGCTTCATAAAGAAGCGGGCCTCCCTAAAGCGTTTTTTAGAACCCAATTAACAAACAGTACCCGTTACAAAAATAAACAAACTTACAATAAAATGGGTCTCGAATTCTAGATGGTCCATGGCACCGTAAGGCCGGCCGCATCCATCGCACAGGGCATGCGTGAGGATCGCTCATGCGTGAGGATCTCTCACGGGCACGAAACACCATCGCCGCCATCCGTGATGGCTCGCTCACGGTCGCGCGGGTGAGCCGGCTCGCGTGCGTGAGAGGAGATGATGTGAGGAGATGCTTATTTTTTTCTTTTTTGTGATGTGAAGTATGTGATAGATGCGGGGTTTATGTGATGGGATGAGTGAATGGTGAGGGAATGATGTGACGCTGATGTAGCGCTGATGTGGCTGTGTGAAGAGTGTGATGGTTGCTGATGGTCTAAAAGGGCCATTTAGACAATTTACTTATTTATTTAGAAACAGAGAGGTAGGGTTTCTCTCTCGTAGCCGACTAGCCAGGCAGCCTCAGAGCCCACTTCATCTGCTCGAAGGAAGCTCGGAACCTTAACAATGGCCGTCGGGTATTGCGTCTTTCGCTGCTTTCCTTCGCCTATACATACATTTGACAAACGTTAATACTTGTTCTTTTGTGATTGTATAGGAAGAATAAACGAATTTCCAAGGGAAAGAAGGGAGGAAAGAAGAAAGCGTGAGCATTCTTTCACAATTTTATCATTCTCTTTCGTTTATTAGATCTGTTTTAGTTGAAGCTCTAGGATTTAGAACAATCTGCTTATCAATTTTATCAAACATCTGTGCAACATTGTATATAACAGAGCTGATCCGTTCTCGAAGAAGGACTGGTATGATATCAAAGCTCCATCATTGTTATGCACCAGAAACGTCGGAAAAACCCTTGTTACCCGTAACCAGGGTTCTAAGGTAAGCTTGTTTCCAATTTATTGTTGTTTTATACTTCATTTGATTTGATTAAAATTCTCCTAGCAACTGCTACTGTAGTTCATTGAGATATTTTAGCTGTAGTTTGCCCTCTTTTCCATTCCTATACAGAATACTCATTGGAATGCATCGTAGATCCCTAACTCTACTTGGTATTCACATGTGCATTGTGTTTTCTGCATTTTTCTATTTATCAGATTGCTTCAGAAGGACTGAAACATCGTGTTTTTGAGGTATCATTGGCTGACCTCCAAAATGATGAGGATCATGCCTACAGAAAGATTCGCCTGAGAGCTGAGGATGTCCAAGGGAAGAATGTATTGACCAATTTTTGGGTATGCTATGATATTTCTCTTCTTCTATATTTGTTCCTTTGTATAGTGAAGCATGCATGAGGGCTAACTCTGCATCTATTTTTCAGGGCATGGACTTCACCACAGACAAGCCGAGGTCTCTTGTGAAGAAATGGCAGTCTTTGATTGAGGCACATGTTAATGTAAAGACAACCGATAACTATACATTGAGGATGTTCTGCATTGGCTTCACAAAGAAGCGGGCCTCCCTAAAGCGTTTTTTAGAACCCAATTAACAAACAGTACCCGTTACAAAAATAAACAAACTTACAATAAAATGGGTCTCGAATTCTAGATGGTCCATAGCACCGTAAGGCCGGCCGCATCCATCGCGCAGGGCATGCGTGAGGATCGCTCACGGTCACGAAACACCATCGTCGCCATCCGTGATGGCTCGCTCACGGTCGCGTGTGTGAGCCGGCTCGCGTGCGTGAGAGGAGATGATGTGAGGAGATGCTTTTTTTTTCTTTTTTGTGATGTGAAGTGTGTGATAGATGCGGGGTTTATGTGATGGGATGAGGGAATGGTGAGGGAATGATGTGACGCTGATGTAGCGCTGATGTGGCTGTGTGAAGAGTGTGATGGTTGCTGATGGTCTAAAAGGGCCATTTAGACAATTTACTTATTTATTTAGAAACAGAGAGGTAGGGTTTCTCTCTCGTAGCCAACTAGCCAGGCAGCCTCAGAGCCCACTTCAAAATCTTGTTATTCTTCTATATCATCTCCCTCTAAAGGGTTACCCGTAGGTCTACTAGTTTAACATAAGAATTGCCTGTGAAACATAGGTATCGCTGATCTCCTATAATATACTAGCCTTAGGCTGCTATATCTGACTCATATCAACTCTAACCACATACTATATACTTGTGATCAGCTATCTTTAACATATACTACCATAACAACTTTCTCTGTTTCTCATAATAAGGTATGTAATATTATTAATACTACATCTATCTCATAATCAATTCTTGTCTTCTTCACATACTATATACAGTCACATATTACTCATCACTTGATTCACAAAACACTACCATAACAATCTCAAGCTCAACTGCATACCATATGTTCTTTACACACTGGCCAGGCGTTGTAAGGGACATATTATACACAACTGTTCTTGGTACCATCATGGAATACCCCGATTCACAAGCTTAGGTCACATATGGCAAGTTAACTACACATGTAAAAACATTACTACTCATGCTCAAACTGTAAAACAGATAACAGTTCATAACTTCTTACTACTGTATGCTCACCAAGCTTACTGCCCCAGGGATAGCTCCACTTTACCTCAAAACCAGGGTTTAAGTTCAGACATCACACTCATGTGTGCCCAAATCTCTCAAACCTTGGCTCTGATACCGTAACACCTTATTTTCTAAAACACAACTTTGTAATACGCGCGAAAGCTAATAACATAATTACATATATCTAATATTGTAAATACAAATTTTCTGGTTAACTTTACAAAACTACAACAGTGTTACTACTAAAACAGGCTCTTTACAAAATCAAAACAGATATCAGAGTTAGATTAGTCCATAATTCCAGTTTCACCTCTATCTTCAACATACCAGGAATATCCTGTAAAAGAGTTCAACAGTGGGGGATTAGCACAAAGGTAAGTGAAAGAATAGATATCACAAACATACAAGGCATCATGCCCAAACCAACAATGCTCAAACAACAAGAGAACTGGCGGTGTTGCAACACCTGCAACCAAGGTCGGCCAAAACCAAGGTCTACCGATAGCCTAGTTACCACAGACAACAATACTAGCACCTCTTGATTACAACAAATGCTATCAAGACGATTGCTAATACTGTATATCCCTAAACCAAGGCCCAGCTGAAAAACAACCGCCAAGCTGATCTCCCAAACAACATCATGTATATACAGAACAAGAGATTAAATTTCATAGAGCAATAATCAGGTGATATATCTTATACATCCAAGATATATATCCACTCTCCGATATCTTCAAAAGTTCAGGTAACTCAGTCTCTACTTATCTACTGAGTTTTTGTCTCCACCTTAATTAATCTAGGCCGGTAAGGAGGGTGTTATAAATCTCTCTCCCTTAAGAAGATTCCGTCTCCGGAATCTCATCACGCTCAAACAGCGAAGGGTAACGACCTCTCATATCAGTTTTGGTCTCCCATGTCAATTCTGAACCCAAGCTGTGCTTCCACTTTACCAAAACCATTGGTATCTGCTTGTTTCTCAGTTTTGTTACTTTACGATCCAGCAACTCAACAGGTTCTTCAATCAACCTCTTATTGAAATCCACACGCAGATCTTTTATCGGTAACACCTGAGTCTGATCTTCTACATTACACTTTCTCAGATAACAAACATTGAATGTATCATGAATACCAGCTAGTTCATCAGGAAGATCCAAAACCACAGTCTGATCATTCATTACTTTTCGAATTCTGAACGGACCAATATATCGAGGAGCTAATTTTACGCGTTTCCCAAAGCGTATCACGCCCTTCCATGGAGAAACTTTTAAGTAGACTCGTTTTCCTTCAACAAAAGTCACTGGTCGACGACGTGGATCTGCATACATCTTTTGTCGATCTCTTGCAGCTTTCAACTTTTCTCGAGCCACTGCAACTTTATCCGCTGTGATCTGAACAATATCTGACCCAGCAAACTGTTTCTCTCCTGCCTCTAACCAACAAGTAGGAGTTCTGCACGGTCGCCCATATAACATCTCATACGGCGGCATTCCGATGCTGGAGTGGTAAGAATTGTTGTAAGCAAACTCAACCAGCGGTAAATGTGAATCCCAAGAACCTCTAAACTCTAACACACATGCCCGAAGCATATCTTCTAAAGTCTGTATTGTTCTTTCTGATTGACCATCTGTCTGCGGATGATAAGCTGTACTCAAATTAACCCTGGACCCCAATTCTTGCTGTAGTCTGTTCCAGAAGTTTGACACAAACCTCGAATCCCGATCTGAAACAATGGACAAAGGAACTCCATGTCTCGATACTATCTCATCGATATGCATCTTGGCTAACTTACTCACGTTGGCAGTCTCAGCAGTAGCAAGAAAGTGTGCACTCTTGGTTAATCTATCGACAATAACCCAAATCATATCATTTCCTTTTTGAGTCCTCGGAAGTTTTGTTACAAAATCCATCGTGATGTGATCCCACTTCCACTCCGGTATTGCTAATTGTCTCAGAGATCCATATGGCTTTTGGTGTTCAGCTTTCACTTGAGCACATATATGACACGACTCCACCAAGCGTGCCACATCTAACTTCATAGTAGGCCACCAATAAAAAATCTTCATACCTTGATACATCTTAGTGCTACCAGGATGAACAGACATTCTGGATTTATGAGCTTCAGTCAAAATCAATTCACGCAATTTACCAAACTTTGGCACCCAAACACGATTCTGATACATCCTCAAACCACAAGAATCAGTTGTCAGTTCATGCAGCCAACAACTGATCTATCAAATCAGATTTAATTTCCAACCGCATAAACTTTATTGTATCTGCCGAACCCTTCCTACTAAGTGCATCAGCTACCACGTTAGCTTTCCCCGGATGATACTGAATATCACAGTCATAATCTTTTATCAGTTCTAACCATCGGCGTTGTCTCATATTCAGTTCTTTTTGTGTGAACACATACTGCAAACTCTTGTGATCAGTGCAAATTATACACTTTGTACCATACAGATAATGTCTCCACAGCTTCAAGGCAAAGACCACTGCTGCTAACTCCAAATCATGAGTCGGATAGTTCTTCTCGTTGAGTTTCAACTGTCTGGAAGCATAAGCTATAACTTTACCTCTTTGCATCAATACACATCCTAACCCAGCATGTGAAGCATCACAGTATACCACAAAATCTTCAGATCCTTCAGGCAACGCAAGAACAGAAGCTTGACACAGAAGTTGCTTCAAAGTCTGAAAAGCATTCTCCTGAGCCTCACCCCATTGGAACAGAACATCCTTTCTAGTCAACTTTGTTAACGGACCCGCAAGCTTCGAAAAGTCTTTAATGAAACGTCTGTAATAACATGCTAATCCAAGAAAACTTTTAATCACTGTCGGTGTCTAAGGAGCATTCCAATTCATCACAGCTTCTATCTTAGACGGATCTACTTTAACCCCACCTTCACAGATCACATGACCCAGAAACTTGACTTCACGCAACCAAAACTCACATTTTGACAACTTTGCATACAGTTTGTGTTGCTTTAAAATTTCCAAAACTTGATGCAGATGCTGATCATGCTCATTCTCCGATTTAGAATACACCAGGATATCATCAATAAACACGATGACGAACTTATCTAAATATGGTCGACACACCCGATTCATAAGATCCATAAACACTACAGGAGCGTTAGTCAAACCGAACGGTATAACGAGAAACTCATAGTGACCATACCGCGTACGAAATGATGTCTTCGGTATATATTCTTAGGCCACCCTAACCTGATGGTATCCCGACCTCAAATCAATCTTTGAAAAGTATGAAGCCCCCTGAAGTTGATCAAACAAATCATCTATCCTTGGCAACGGATACTTATTCTTGACAGTCCTCTTATTCAAATCTCTGTAATCTATACACATACACAGAGTTCCGTCTTTCTTCTTAACAAACAATACTGGTGCACCTCAAGGCGAAGAGCTTGGACGAATCAACCCCTTATCTAACAGTTCCTGTATCTGAGTCATCATCTCTCGAATCTCTGAAGGAGCTAAACGATACGGAGCCTTCGCAATAGGCGTACTACCAGGTATCAGATCAATATTATACTCGACATCACACACTGGCGGCAACCCTGGCAAATCATCTGGAAATACCTCCGGATACTCCGAAACAACACGAACATCAAGAACAGGCCGCTTCTCCTTCTTCACATCGATAGCATAAGCTAGAAAGGACGCACACCCTTTGGCTAAAGATTTTCTAGCCTTCATATACGAGATAAACGGAAGAGAAGATGGAGATATATCCCCACGAGCTACGACATGCGACCCGTCAACCAGAGGAATAGTTATCAGTTTCTTATGACATTGGATACTAGCCCTATGGTGACTCAACCAATCCATGCCTAATACTAAATCAAATCCAGGTATAGGCATCACCAAACAGTCTACAGGGAAACTAGTACCATCAATATTAACCTGAACTCCAGACACAGAAGTTGTCACAGGTACTACATTACCATCAGCTACTTCTACCTCTAAAGGAGTAGTGTTCACAAAAGCAGGTAATTTCAATTTATCACACATAGTCATAGATATAAACGATCTATTTGCACCAGAGTCAAACAAAACAGGTGCAGGCATAGAGTTAACTATGAACATACCGGTTATCACATCATCACTGCCAGTAGCTTCCTTGGCAGTCATTTTGAAAGCCCTACCCTCAGCAGAGGGTACAACCTTTCTTTTCTACTAGAATCACTTATGAATGATACCTCATTTTCTTCAAAAGCCATGAAGAAAACAAGTTCTCTTAATGTCTCTTTTTCTTCATTTCTTCTTGCTTCAAGCTCCTCAAGTTTATCTATATCATTCCATAATCTCTTGGCACAAGTGTAAGAACACATATATTCATATTTACTTTCCTTAAGAGATTTATGAATAAATATCAATGTTTGTTTATTTAGTGATTTATTTTCATCAAAATCACTTTCAATAAAATCACCCATGTCATAATCTATTGATCTTAAGAAAGTCAACATGTAGGTTTTCCAACCTAAAAATGTATAATCAATAAACATGGGTAAATTCTCCATATAAACCCCCAATATTAGGTTATCTTCTAAGTCCATGGATCTAACTCAAGATATTTTTGTAATAAATTATTTTCTCAAAAATTCATAAAGCAAGTTGTATCTCAAAACAATTTTTACAAAAATTTTAGAGCAACTTGCTCTGATACCAATTGTTGGAACCTAGAGGGGGGGGGGGGGTGAATAGGTTATTTTACTTAGTTTACCAATTTTTGCTCTTATAAAATTTGTAAGTTGTGTTATAAAGAATAATCTTGAAGCTTATAGCAACACAACTAATATATGCAAGAATTTAAAGAGAGTAGAGATAGAGAGATATCACCAAGTAGAAGACAAGAGATTTATAGTGGTTTATGCAAGTGTTAACAAACTTGCACTACATCCACTCCTTGGCCTCACCCACCAAGAGTTTGCTCCACTAGCTTCTCTCTTTGAAGGTAGAGATAAACCTTTTACACTTCTCTTTTTCACTTGCAAGAATTAACACTTCAAACTTGCAAGTAAGGTAAAGATAACCTTGCTTCACTCTAATTCTATAGGCTAGAGTTGATCCTCACTTCACTCTAATTTGAAAGGCTAGAGTTGATCATTACTTCTCTCTAATTCTAAAGGCTAGAGATGATCCTTACTTCACTCTAATTTGGAAGACTAGAGTTGATCCTTACACTATTACAAAATATATGAATAATGTTGTAATGTTTGAACTTTGATGGCTTTCACTCTTGCTTTGATCTTGATCTTGAAAGATTGAATAATATCAAAATATATGAGCTCACAAGATATGAATATATGTTTTATCTTTTTGTTATGCAAGAGGTGAGTAATGAATGAGGTTTGAGTTGGCTTAAATAAGGAAAAAGGAGTGAGCTCAAAAAGTGTCCAGACATCTCACGGTTTTATCCACGGTCGACCGTGGCTAAAACCGTCAGCTTCCTGGAACTTTTTGAGCCTTTCAATTATAGACGTTGGACTTTATTTAAAACCACACTCAACTCATTTTTATCATAAAAATCAACTGAAAAGTAGATGTTCAAAAGGTTGGTTGATCCCATACTTCTAATGTTTGAATTTAAACACAAAAATGGAAGTTTGGAAACCAATACACAAAGCATGTTGGAATTTTACCCCTTTGGGAGATTCCTTTGCTAAATATGGTTGTGTATTGTTTCAAAGTAGGATTGTGTTTGGTATTTGCTAAAATGGGAAGTCATAGATTAATTCAACCAACACAAATAAGTTTATAAAAAAATTTGTCCATTTTTATAAAACTTTTTATAAAAATAATTTTATAAAGACTTAAACTTATTTGATTATTTTATGTGTAAGCTCATATAATTCGAACTCTTGTTTGTAGATATCTTCGTCATCGACTTTGAAGATATCATCTTCACTTGTTGAGTACGAGTTCGGTTGACTTGAAGAAGAACAATATTTAAGAGTTGTGAGCTGAGCAGCGACGGTTGATTCACGGTCGACCGTGGGATTGACCGTGAAGGTTCCTTTATCTTGATTTCTTCTTTTCTTGTTGAATTGAAGTCTTCAATTATTTGTTCTTCACTTGATCATTAATTTTATGTTTGTTGATCTTTAAAGAATGTAGCATATGAACATATGAATAAATTTGATAAGCAATAATATTACTTGTTCATATTTTTATCATCATCAAAATAAGAAGTGCATTTCTTAATGTGTGACCATGTATGCACTAACAGAGTTCTTGATCTCCTTTGTCCTTAGACAGTAACTTAAAATAACACCATCCTTGCTCCCGCATGGCCTAGTCCTTACGGCCGCAAGGGACACAATCATCTTAACCCTTTTTACTTGCTTGCGCCCGCAAGGGATACCCCTTACGGTCGCAAGCAAGGTCGGCACAGAATACAGCAGCCCTGTTCTCGAACAGAACCTGCAATCCCGACTTTTCTCCACATAATCGACTAAATCTCAGCTTCAAACCTTCATACGACTCACTAACATAAGTAAACACATAAAACATGGTATACACATGGATTCAACCTTTGAATCCTTTCTATAACTCAAAACACACCAAACTCAAACAAAACTCATACCTTGATGATTTTTACTAGCTTGCTATCAATTCCAGATGATATAACACTGATTTCCCTTATCAAACTTGCACAATCAATCTGCTGGAAGAACATGTATGTATCTGCGTATGTGTGTTTGTGTATGGTGAAAGGTTTTTGACTAACCAAAGTCAATTACCAACAACATATACATATAACTTTCAGCAAAGGACTCAAAGGCCCCTGGACTATTCAAGCTTAAAAATATGGCGATACTAGCCCTTGACTTTACTAAACACACAAACACTGATCAAGTAAAAAAAAAAGAAGTTTTTCAAAGTTTGGGGCGTTACAAAGGAGCTCGCCGATTTTTTAAAAAACTTATGGCAACCATACAAAAATATAGGTGAAGAATAGTTATTTATATATACACTATTCTAATATGAAGGATATGGATTTATAGATTTTGTTATTCTTACTATTAACTCCATTTGTATTTTACAAACATTTACTAAATTCGTCTAGTAATCTTCATATTTTTCAGTATTACAAGTAGCCAAATGTTCTTAAGAACATAAAAGATCAAGACATTGAGTTTATGTTAAATGGTATGTTTGTAAAGGCAAATTATGTTCGAATATGTGTATATCTTTAAGAAGTTGATAGAGACGAGCTTGTTTTAAAACCTGCCTGAACCCGGAAATGTCTCTAATGTAGAACCAAGAACCAAACCATTATATGATAATCGTTTCGGGTCTGGGTTTTTAATTCCAAAACTAGTATGCCCTAATTTGCAACTAGATGTTAGCTTGACTTTTATACAAAATCGATGTCACTATTAACTCTTAATTCTATATAACTTAAACTAGATTAAATGTTCATATGATACATATGCTGGTTAAAAAAAAAATTAAATATTAAACATTAATAAATATAACTTAAAATTATTATAAATTATTTTGGAATTATAACTCTAAGAACTTGGTTAGTTATGATATCCTGAAATATTTTAAAGACTAAATGTGATATTTATAAATTAAGGTTAACAAATACGATTTTTTATCATTTAAGAACGGCATGTATAATTTATCATTAATATTTTTGATTTAACTTAAAGTCAAAACTGAATTCAATCTTAACAAAAAAAAAGTCAAATTTGAATTTTAAATTTTTTGTCAGAATAAATAATTAAGATATATTATTTTAAACTTTTAACTAGATTTAATAGTTAGAATTATCTAATAAGTTTTATTAAAATTAACATTAGAAGATATAACCATTAATATATATCTATTTAATCAAGCACCTTACAATATTATCAACTTTTATTTCGTATTAAAAAATAAAGCAACCTTGCTACAAGTTTGCGAAATGGGGAAGCATTGAACAAATATACATGTAAACAAAACATAAATAATAGACTAGTCTTTCTCATATATATGGCATAATAATGTTATGGGTTCAATTTTATTATAGATTATATATAGTAGATTTAGGAGTCTTTAAAAAAAAATATAAATACATGGACTAACATAATATAGAGATAAAATATTTCAAATATTGGCTTAGAAATTCAATTAGTAGTACTTTGTTATTGTTGAAAAGGGAATGAATTATTTTCAAGAAAATTATAATCTGATGTTTATGTTGGTTTTGGTTGTTTTCTTAGTTAACATGTTGGGAAGCTTTGTAGTTGGAATTGCAAATAGATAAAGTGTAAAGGGTGCATCGGGAAAAATGGAAAAAAGGGCCCGTAGAAAAAAGAAAAGAAACAGAATGTGCGTGGTGGTATTATAAAAAGTCTTATCCTTCTCTTTCGGATAGGGCGAGCGTCTTAACCGAAAATTTCCGGAAACTAGTTCTTTGGTTTATGTATAAAGTCATAAACTTTCTTTAAGTTTTTGGTTCTGGGAGACCAGTCAAGCAGTCACCGAAATAAAAAAAACAAGATTTCTAATGTGTTTATTGTTTAGTTTAGATAGTGTATTTCTCCGGATTGTTGACACTGTATAGCTGCTCAAGTCGTTATTAATTCCTCGTGATAAATCGATTGGTGTTGATGTTAAGTATTTCAATATTAAATCATCGTGATAAATCGATTGGTGTTGATGTTAAATATTTTAATATGATATCAGAGCCATATCGCTATTATTTGTGGTAAATACTCTCTATTCCTTCGGATTTGTTCTTTGTGGGTTTATATATTAGGGCTTCCTGATTGATCTTCTTTACCAAGCGTTAAATCGATTTATACACGTAGTTTTAAGGCGACGGCAATTGCTAATATTATAAATTTCAAAATAGTACGATTTCTTTTGGTTTAACTAAAATTTACACAAGCATATAATAAACACACTTCTCACAAAATTGAGATTTTTATAAATCTATATCCTTCTCTCAGTTAGTTGTTATATTATCTTTTTAACAAATGATGACTTTTTTAAGTTACTTCATGAATATGACAACTTACGATCAAAGCCAAACATTTATTTTTTATAATGTTTGTTTATTAGGTTAGAGTGTATTTTGATAGTGTTTTTAACCAAGTTTTAAGATAAAAAGTAATAAACCTAACTCACCATATCATTAGAGGAGAAGAATTAAGGTGTTTTAGGATAGTAAACCATTTCGAAGCTAGACAGTTTCTATTGGGTACAATACATAGTAACTTTCTTGTTATTATTTAACGTAATTCGTCAAAGAGTCTTTCTCTCTTTTCAACCTAGACATCTTTTGGGGCCAGACTTCACTTCACTTCAAATGCTAGGGACTGTAACTGTAATTATGATAGCTTATATATAAAATCTTAAAATCATTATTAGGGTTTTCTTTATTGATTGAAAGGTAGGGTTTTCCTCGTAGACGGCAGCCTCAAAGCCCCCTACATCTGCTCTGAGCTCGAAACCGTCACAATGGCCGTCGGGTACTGCGTCTTTCGCTGCTTTCCTTCGCTTAAGCTTAAATCTGACGCATGTATGACCTTAATAGCTGTTCATTTTGTGATTGAA
Source organism: Pulicaria dysenterica (assembly GCA_947179395.2). NCBI lineage: Eukaryota > Viridiplantae > Streptophyta > Magnoliopsida > Asterales > Asteraceae > Pulicaria > Pulicaria dysenterica. The sequence goes on from OX359296.1 coordinate 54,524,749, forward strand.
TAGGAAGAACAAACGAATTTCCAAGGGAAAGAAGGGAGGAAAGAAGAAAGCGTGAGTATTCCTTCGTAAATTCGTCATTTTTTTCGTTTATAAGATCTGTTTACGTTAAAGATCTAGGACTCAGGACAATCTGTTTATCAATTTGATTAAACATCTGTGCAATATTGTAAATAACAGAGCTGATCCGTTTTCGAAGAAAGACTGGTATGATATCAAAGCTCCATCACTGTTCAGCACCAGAAACGTGGGAAAAACTCTTGTTACCCGTACACAGGGTACCAAGGTAAGCCCGTGTCCAAATTATTGTTGTTTATACTGTATTTAATTTGATTATATTTCACCTAGTAACCGCCATTGTAATTTGTTATGATTGGGTTAAATTTCGTGACTTTATCCTAGATTGTTGAGATATCTTAGCTGTAGATTGCCTTCTTTTCCATCTCCATTTAATTTACTCGTAGTAACGTGGAACCGTAACCGTAACTCTAGTTGGTATTCACATTACATTGTGTTTTTTGCAACTAATTTCTTATTTTTTGAAATTATTAGTAATCCTAATATCTTATTTACAGCTTTGATTTTGGGAACACGATTGGCTATTTTCAACTAGTTGGAGTATTCTAGACTTCTAGTTACTTTTGTCATGTCAAATAATTCATCTAGTTGAACACTGAGAACATTATCTTTCATGAGAACATAATTACAGAATTTACATCTTTTTCGTGTTAAAGTTTTTATTTGTGCGACTACTATTTTTCATGTTTGAAGTATTTTGTAACAGCCATCTATCTTGAACTGTAAAGTGTTGGTCTTTGTAGCTTGTTTTGTGCATATGAAGTGATAAAATATTATGAACTTTCTACACTAGAGATTAATAACTAAATGTTCTGCTTTTTTTCAATTATCAGATTGCTTCAGAAGGATTGAAACATCGTGTTTTTGAGGTATCCTTGGCTGACCTCCAAAATGATGAAGATCATGCTTACAGAAAGATTCGCCTGAGAGCTGAGGATGTTCAAGGGAAGAATGTATTGACCAATTTTTGGGTATGATATATTATTTATCCTTTTTTGGTTCCTTTGTTTAGTGAAACATGCGTGTGAGTTAAGTTTGCATTTGTGTTTCAGGGCATGGACTTCACCACCGACAAGCTGAGGTCTCTTGTGAAGAAATGGCAGTCTTTGATCGAGGCACATGTTGATGTAAAGACAACCGATAACTATACGTTGAGGATGTTCTGCATTGGCTTCACAAAGAAGCGGGCCAACCAGGTTAAGAGGACTTGCTATGCACAATCTAGCCAAATTCGACAGGTATAAAAACTCAAACCATTCCTTTTGTAGGATTTGTAAAACCCGGCCTAGGCGGCCGAGTACTAGGGAGTACTCTGACTAGTTGGCGGCGAGTTATGGCTACTCAGCCAACTTACTCTGATTCGGTTAATCTCGGTCCTACTCTGTAAAATCTTTTCCACTATTACTCACAACTAGGAAATCGGTTGTCGCTCTTCAAAATTTGAAGTTATTAAAAAATATGTGTGTTTTTGTATTTCTTGGGTCCTATGAACCTTATATATTTGAGTATTTATTAAAATGTGATATGCATAATTTTGAGATTTCTATTTAAAAAATATCAAATTGGGTACTCCCTGTGTAATAAGCTTGAAATCTTGAAAGGTTTGGTTACTAGTACTAATTTTATGTTTCATATTGTTATAGATTCGTGGTAAGATGAGGGATATTATGGTCAGCCAGGCACAATCATGTGATCTAAAAGAGCTAGTTTTGAAGTTTATTCCTGAATCAATTGGCAGAGAGATTGAGAAGGCAACATCTAGTATCTACCCATTGCAGAATGTTTTCATTCGCAAAGTCAAGATTTTGAAGGCCCCCAAGTTTGACATTGGCAAATTGATGGAAGTAAGCATCTATACTTGTTTTTTAATGTATATTCTGTGATTTTTAGCAATCACACATGGAGATTAATTTTTGTATATCCTACCAATCTTGGCATGAGTATCATCTGATTGCACCAGAGTTTGGACTCTACATTACTGTACATGGATTGATGGTATGGTGGAACTTTTTTCAGTGATATGATTTATATTTATTTTTTTTGTAAATAGGTGCATGGAGATTACTCTGAAGACGTTGGTGTGAAGTTGGAGAGGCCTGCTGACGAGCCTATTCTTGAAGCAACGGAAGTTATTGGTGCTTGAATGAGCGTTTAATTCTTTTTTTTTCTGCCTGTTTTCTATAATATCTTGAACTTAAACCTTCACATGTTTGTTTGATCCTATAGAAATTAGCGAAATATTATGAGTTTAAGTCGCTTTTTGTGCAATAGTGGTTCTTTTACCTTGAATCAGCTTTTACCTAGATCGTTTGCAGTTGAGATGCTCTTTGGTCGTATCAGTGGACTATGGAGCGCAGGACTTGATTTAATTTTAGGCACAGCTTCAATAGCTTTAGTTCAGATTAGTTTATCCAAAAAGTGGTGGTGATCTACAGATCTAGCTCTTTTGTGTCTATTGACTCTGCTTTTATGCTCCATACTGCATTGTTTGTTGGACTGGACGTGCTCTAAAATCTCAACCTCTATCACTAATAGTCCTTGTATGAACCCGGTTGGGTTTGAGTGTGTCATCTGGGTTTATTATTAAACAACGCCTAACGTGTTTATTTAAATATTTTAATACAATTGTGTGATTATTTGTTTGGCAGGTTTAAGTTACTTAGGTTGTCATTTATCGTACTTCTGTTTTTTAAACAGCTAAGTTAAATTAGCGAGCTATGTCCGTAGTGATATCCATATTGTATAGTATGGCAGCCCTAAGCCACGCGTCATGAGAAGTAAAATCCTCATTTATGGTTTTCTGGAAGTTCCACAATGAGGTTGGTACCGAGACCTCACAATAAGTAAAACCTTTCATTCCACTAGAACAAGCCCTAGTTAGTAATTATCGTACTTAAATGTCTTTTAGTTTGATTAAACAAGTAAACTAGCATAATTTTTATATATACTATTTATTGGTAATTTCCATATTTATTTTATTTAAAAAATTTTCTATAGAGAAGTATGAGTGGGAAGGATGTAAGAGTTTGTGAGTTAGAAGAGGGATGAAAAAGAAGGTTCATTGATAGTCTAATATGGTTTGTGGTATTAGTTATGTTGTTAATCAAGAAACTACTACTATTTATATCCGTTAACGGACCAAATTGCCATGGTTAATACTCATGAGTTAAATGGTAGTAAATTCAATTAATTTGCAGTATCCTCTATAATGATTAGTAACGAGTGTGTCTAACTCGCGCTTCGCTGCGGAAAATCACTATTTCGATTGCTTTAAATCTAAAAGACTACAAAAATTTAGTCCAACTTTTATCACTAATGTTAATACATATAACCATCAGGTTTGATTCATTATAGTTCCACCTGATGTTCAAAAAATAATTACAGTTCCACCAATGCTTAAGGCTTCACATGAGTCGTGTTTTTTAGAAGCCTTAAAATTATTTAGCCATATGAGCCGAATACGTGTAGTAATTGAGATAAAAAGACAGCTAACCCAAAACGAAAAAAAAGATCAATAAATTATGTTATAAATATATATAATTATGTGCTCTTTTATTTTGGTTTGTAAAACCGTAATAGTAATCAAAATTATTGTTTTAAGTATGTCATATGAAATATAGGGGCATCATCATGTTTTTAAGACTTAAGGTTTGACAATACGACTACACCATGTATCACGTTGCTTAAAATCTTATCAAAAAATAAAAATGTTGACACTATGTTTCATATAATAGTAATAAATAATAATAATAATAATAATAATAATAATAATAATATGAAATGGCATATTAGGTACACGTGTATAATAATAACAATATTAATATGAAATGACATATAGGTACACGTTGCTATTAATAGTGAGAAATTTTTTTCATGCAAAAAGTTTAATATGAAATGGCAGACATGTACACGTAGCCACTGATAGAGGAGTATTTTTCATCCAAAAAGTGTAAAAGGTATGATTCGAACTTGCAATTTTTCTTTAAAAAAACCAAGATCTATCCACTGGGCCAGAAGAGAGTACTGGTAATTTTCTTTATCAACATAATATATATCATAAAGGCAGGAAGTTACTGTTCATACTTCCTGCCAAATGTTATATATTATAATATAATGTCAACTTAAATAATACCTATTAACAAAATCATGTTTATTTAAAGCAAAAACACGAATCAACGTATTATTATCAAGTTGGTTAAAAAACAACGTAATTAAAAGATTACAAAAAAAGTTGTTGATATAATTTAGTCCAAGCAAACCTAAACATAACTTCGAATATCAGGACGACTTCGCTAGCGTATATATGATATCTTACATCTACTTTGGGGATTTAATTTGCAGTTAATTCTTTAAAGGGTAAAATATGATTTAATCCCTAAACCTTGTGTTGAAAAATGGTTTAATCCCTAAACTTTTTTAATGTTAGTTTTAATCCTCAAACTTGTTAAAATTAATTGTTTCAACCACTTTGACTTGCTATACCAGGTTACCTAACTTTAAAAAATCGGGTTAAATATGATTTAACCCCTAAACATTCTTAATGAATATTATAATCCTTAAACATTTAAAAGTATTTGATCAAATAATTAATCTTGTTTTTAATTTCATTGTTTTCATCCCTAATCTAATCAAATACCATTTTCTATCGGCTAAACCCACTTCATTTTTTACGATTGAAAAAAACCCTTCATCCCCTAGTCTTTTACACATCATTGGAGTGACACGACACAAAAAACCTGAGTGACGCCTTTGATTCCAGCAACTGAAGAACTCTTATGCATCGCGATGAATAGAGAATCACCAACCAACTTCTGATTCCAGTAACTAGCCATTGATTCCAGCGCAACAAGTTATCCATAGATTACACTAACTAGTCGAGTTATTCGGTTAATAAAAGAATTTTTAATTTCTATTTTTTGAATTTTGTATGAATAAAAATATTTTCATCAAACATGTGTAAAATTTAGCATTCAAGGAATTTGAGCCTTGAAAGTTGGAGGTGGTGAGGAGGGTGCATGACAATTATAGAACTAAACATATATTTGTAAGTGTGTAATAAATAAACCAATTAGTATACATATGTTAATATGTTTTTGCTGTTTTCTTTTCATCAATACATGATATATGATATAGTAATTAGTAATATATGCTTAAATAAGTTTTGTGAGTGATTTTTTTACAAGTTAACGAAAATGTCATATTTACTAGAAATCGTTTGAAATCTCATAGTTTTATATTAAATGTATGTTTGTTAGGGTAAATAAACGTTTAAGGATTAAAATATTTAGGGGTTTATTTTTAGATATCAAAATGTTTATGAGATAAGTTTAGGGATTAAAATAACTTTTAAAAGTTAAGTAATTTGGTATAGCAGGTCAAAGTAGTTAAAACAGTTGATTTTAACAAGTTTGGAGATTAAAACATTGATTAAAAGAGTTTAAGGGTTAAACCAATTTTCAACACAAAGTTTAGAGATTAAATCATAGTTTACCCTGTTTAAATGGTCTTTTTTAACTATTCAAAATTGTTATTTTAGTTGTTTACTTATATAAGTGATATGGATGGTCGTTAATAATTTATTATGTTGTGTGTTTAGTCAATTCTCACGGATTGTGTTTGTAATCTCTGTTAAAAACAAAATAAAATGGTAATTTTAGATTTTTACCTTTATTAAATAACAAGCTTTAGTTAATTGTATATATAACAAATTAAAAAATTTAAACTATTTCATATCTATCCTCTTACTCTCTTAACATGTCTCTTTTTTTTCTCTCTCTCTTTTGTATGTGGGTTGCAATTTGGTGTTGTTAGATGGTGGTTAATTGTTAGATGTGGTACCTCTATTTCACTGCACATGGGGATCTATGAAAGAACCATCGGGAAAGTAATTGCACGTTAATATCATAAGATTGATCATCGACATCAATCACTTGTATAATTATGGTGAATTTGATTAGAAAACCTAATTCTATATTTGAATATGTTAAGGGACTGAACCTAGAAAATTGGAACACATAATAGTACACAATCCTCTCTTTATATATCTTTGTATGAACCTAATAAAGCAACACATTTTTTAATATAAGCAAAAGTTTAGAAACAGCTCATTGTTAAAAATGGATGGAAAAAGATGATTCTTGAAGCCATGATTGTTGCTTGAAGTTTGCTAGTTTTTGTATTTCAAGAAGCATAGATATATTTTGGTGGCGATGGTGATGGTGGTTTCTAGGTTGAGGAAAAAAGGGTTGTCAACGGGCAAGATAATGTCCCAGATTCGATTCGATACGTCTTATTTATATGATCTAACGGGTTCAAAAATTGGATCCCATCGCTCATATAGGAAATTTAATAAGTCGACCCATTTAATTAGATTACTATGTGGGTCGATCCAAGATCTGCTTCAGTAGATTCATTTAATATGAAACTACAATTTAATTTTAACAACCACCAACTATCATCAATTTATTAGTCACCACCCCCCGCCGTCACCACTGTCACGAACGCCGATGCCACCACCGCCACCTATTAACACCCCCACCACCTGCCGTCACCACCACCACCAACTGTTATACTCTCCAACATCGTCACGGCCGCGTCGCCACCACCGCCGCCCGTTACCACTCCCACCATCGCTGCCATCACCATCCTCATTGCTGCCACTGTTACCGTCGGCACCGCCACCACCGTCGCTACCGCCACCACCGTAACCGCCACCATTGACCACCACCCTCCACCCACCGCCGTCACCGCCACTGCCGTTACGTCCACCGTCGCCACCAACGACGCTGCCCGTTACTGCTCCCATCACAAGCCGCCGCTATTGTTACCGCTAACCGGAGAATTAAACCTCCTCAATCGTCACCGTCACCGTTTCCTGATGTTCCAAAATCGGATCGCTACCGATGTATGCTCGTCGTCACTAGAGTTATTGCCTAATTAGCCTTAAAAAAGTGAGGTGAACAAAATTAACAAACAGTACCCACAGCCTAACCTCACCGCCAAGGTATCTCTTAACGTCGGAGTCGCGTCTTACGTCTTAACGCCGCCATAACGCGTTTTTTTGAACCCAATTAACAAACAGTACCCGTTAAAAAAAATAAACAAACTTATAATAAAATGGGTCTAGATGGTCCATAGCACCGTAAAGGGCCATTTAGACAATTTACTTATTTATTTAGAAACCGAAAGGTAGGGTTTCTCTCTCGTAGCCGACTAGCCAGGCAGCCTCAGAGCCCCCTTCATCTGCTCGAAGGAAGCTCGGAACCTTAACAATGGTCGTCGGGTATTGCGTCTTTCGCTGCTTTCCTTCGCCTATACATACATCTGACAAACGTTAATACTTGTTCTTTTGTGATTGTATAGGAAGAATAAACGAATTTCCAAGGGAAAGAAGGGAGGAAAGAAGAAAGCGTGAGCATTCTTTCCCAACTTTATCATTCTTTTTCGTTTATTAGATCTGTTTTAGTTGAAGCTCTATGATTTAGAACAATCTGTTTATCAATCTTATTAAACATCTGTGCGACATTGTATATAACAGAGCTGATCCGTTTTCGAAGAAGGACTGGTATGATATCAAAGCTCCATCATTGTTCAGCACCAGAAACGTCGGAAAAACCCTTGTTACCCGTACCCAGGGTACTAAGGTAACCTTTCGTCCAGATTACTGCTGTTTTATACTTTATCTGATTTGATTAAAATTCACCTAGTAATTGCTACTGTACTTTATTGAGATATTCTAGATGTAGTTTGCCCCCTTTTCCATCCCTATACAGAATATACATTGGAATGTATCGTAGATCCCTAACTCTACTTGGTAACCACATGTGCATTGTGTTTTTTTGCAAGTAATTCGTATTGTTAACATAAGTCACTTTTTTTTTCATGTTAAAGTTTTTATTTGTGCGACAGTACTTATTTTCATGTTTGAAGTATTTTGTTACAAATCTTGAACTGTACAGTGTTGGTCTTTGTAGCTTTGTTTTGTGCATAGGATGTGATAAAATTTTATGAACTTTCTAATATATGGACCTAGTGATTAATAACTAAAAGTTCTGCTTTTATTCATTTATCAGATTGCTTCAGAAGGATTGAAACATCGTGTTTTTGAGGTATCCTTGGCTGACCTCCAAAATGATGAGGATCATGCCTACAGAAAGATTCGCCTGAGAGCTGAGGATGTCCAAGGGAAGAATGTATTGACCAATTTTTGGGTATGATATGATATTTCTCTTCTTCTAATTTTGTTCCTTTGTATAGTGAAACATGCGTGAGGGCTAACTCTGCATCTATCTTTCAGGGCATGGACTTCACCACCGATAAGCTGAGGTCTCTTGTTAAGAAATGGCAGTCTTTGATTGAGGCACATGTTGATGTAAAGACAACCGATAACTATACGTTGAGGATGTTCTGCATTGGCTTCACAAAGAAGCGGGCCAACCAGGTTAAGAGGACTTGCTATGCACAGTCTAGCCAAATCCGACAGGTATAAAAACTCGAACCATATTTTTTGCAATGTTGCCTTTTGCTTGCAACCACTAGATTATGCTCAACCTGTGTCACATTAATAGTCGCTAGTATTAATTTTGTGCTTGATATTGTTAAAGATTCGTGGGAAGATGAGGGAGATCATGGTCAGCCAGGCACAATCATGCGATCTGAAAGAGCTAGTTCTAAAGTTCATTCCTGAATCAATTGGCAGAGAGATTGAGAAGGCAACATCTAGTATCTACCCATTGCAGAATGTTTTCATTCGCAAAGTCAAGATTTTGAAGGCTCCCAAGTTTGACATTGGCAAATTGATGGAAGTAATCATCTGTACCTGTTTTTTAAAATTTTTATTCAATCATTTTTAGCAATCACATATGGAGATCCATTTATGTATATCTGATCGTTGGTATCGTGGATTTTACATTACTCTACATAGATTGATGGTATGGTGGACTTTTTATATCAGTGATGGTTGACATGATATTACTGTTTCTGTACTTTTCCCTATATCTAGGTTCATGGAGATTACTCTGAAGACGTCGGTGTGAAATTAGAGAGGCCTGCTGACGAGCCTATTCCGGAAGCAACTGAAGTTATTGGTGCTTGAATGAGAGTTAAATTCTTATTTTCCGTCTCTTTTTTCTTCAATTTCTTGAACTTATATTTCACATGTTTGTTTGATCCTAGAGACCATGGAATAGCTAGGAATTTGATCTAATTTTAAGCCAGCTTCAATATTTGTACCAACCAGTTCAAATTAATTTATCTAAGTGGTGGTGATCTAAAGATCTAGCTCTTTTGTGTGTTTATGGATGAGAGTTCCGAATGCTTGTTTATCGATCTCTAATCCTTTTTGACTTTGCTTTAAGCTCTATGCTACATTGTTTATTGGACTGGACATGGTCTAAAATCCCGACCCTGATCACTTTGGTCCTGGTTTGAACCCAGTTTGGTTTGAATGTGTTATCTTGGTATAACATATAACAGCACTCTAACCGGTTTATCTTGAAAACATTGCTTGATTATTTGTTTAGGATATAAGGTGTTTGGAGCAGGTTAGCTTAAAATAAATTACTTAGGTTGTCAATTATCGTACTTACATAACTGCTGATTGAACGATAACATACGTGCCTTTGTAGTATGATATATAGTTTATGTACCTACTTTTGTGGACATACAAGAATGGAAGAGTCTCGGGGTCAAACACCTTTCTGCTGTCTTTTTTGTATTCATAATTTCGATATTTTTTTATTTTAACTTTTTCTGTAAGCGTCTAAAAATTTTAAATCTTTACTAATATTTAATTTGGTTTACATAAAAAGTAGAAAGTTAAACTAAGATTGTATATTCACTCTGCAATCTCGTATATATATATTTAGAATGAGGGTAGTATAAATACCTATTAGACTCATAGAATGAGGCTAATGTTGAAAGGACTAAGACCTTGTGCATTCAGCCTTTGAGAGAGTTTGGAATGGCCACGATGTTGAAGCTAAGCCTAACAATCCGGTCGCGTATGCGTCAATGGTTTGTGTTAATCATTTTCGTTTTGATCCAATTTTGTCTTAACTTAGATTTGTGACGTGTTTGGTTCATGTCACCCATTTTCTAAAGAAAACAAAATCGGAGTTGCATTTTTGGTTTAAAAAACATTGAATTTCGGGTTGGCTTACGTATTAACTTATTTTCCGGAGGAAAAAAATACATGTAGAATCTTGTATTAATTTTACTCAATGTTATTTAATCATTTACCTATTCAACTATTAATTGTTTAAATTTTTTATTTAGAGTAAATTACACTAATGGTCCCTGTGGTTAATGGCCACTTACTGGTTTACTCTTTTAAGTAGAAAAATTACGCCATAGTCCTTAATCTAACCTGCCGTTTAATGCTACCGTAGTGGGCTTTTCTAGAGGTAAATTGGTCTTTTCATCTTGGTAGTTTCTTATTTCACCATTAGTCTATACTTTTCCACCCACCTCAATTTATTTATGTCATCTTCCCCGCTTCTCTCCTCTCTATTTTTTCACCCACGACTCCATTATTAAAGAAATTAGGTGCTTCATTAGGGTTATTGAATAAGCCCCTAAGTTTCAACCAAGATGAAAGTACGAAACTATCAAGATGAAAAAGACCAATTTACCCTACGAAAAAGCCCACTAACAGTAGCGTTAGATGACAAGTTAGATAAATGACCATGGATGTATGTGACAAAACTTGCACAGTAAGAACTACTGACGTAATCTTTCTACTTAAAAGACCAAACTGGTAACTGGCCACTACGAGGGACCATCCATGTAAGTTACTCTTTTTTATTTTAATTTGAATCAAATTATTAAAGAGAATTACATATATGTTTTTCTTTAAATCTTAAAATATCTTATTTGTCTATCAAAATATAGAAATATCTTAATTACCCTTTAAAACATCACAAAATATCATATGTAACCAAATTGTTAGATTTATCATTTTAAATATTTTATAACCATATTAAATCTTTTTAATTACAACTAATAAGTAGGTAACATTATTGTCCATAACTGTAACAATATTGATCGTCGGATTACACAAGAAATATAAACCCGTCAATTTGTATCATGATACTATGTTTTTACCATCACGCTTGCGGCCTAGCCTGCCTCCCTCTCCTGTTGACAATTCTACCGTTGGTCTGAGTGTTAACACAGTATGTCACCATTTTTTTTCAAAATTACATTTATTTCACGTTTTACAGTTATATAATATTTTTATAATGGAAATGCTAACCACTTTCCTTAGGACTGTGGATAAAAATAAAATAAATATTATATTTAGTTTTTAATAAGAATCTTGTTTCATATATAGAAAGTTAAAAAAAGTAACTATGCAAATTATAGAAAGCTAATTATGATATCACAAAATGACATGTGTACTTCACTAATTCTCTTTTCTCATCTCAATACCTTGATTTTGACACATGTCTTTATCAAACGAGTAGGAGAATAAGTAGGAACAAATATTAAGAGGATATACCATTCTCTAACATAAATTGTGATTGTCATTTTTAAAAACTAAAATTATCTTTTTTACTCTATCCACTATTCTAAAAAATTTTGGTTAGCAACGAAAATAGTATTGGTAGAGCAGTACTTATTCATAAATGGGCCGGCAATTATGAAAAATGGGGTCTTGGAGTATTAAATTTTCTGTATTGTTTGACTTTTAACTACGTTTCATGTAAAATTTTAGATGGTCCTGTGGGAAAGCATGCTATACCCATAAATGCAATCCCCACAAACGACACACTTTTCTTCATATGCTTGCTTTGAATCCACTTATTTTAGTAGATGGTATTTACCAATTCACTCCTACGTTAATTGATACATAACAGAAAACGTTATTAAATTTCGTTGTGTCATGATGATCGATTATTTTCGCGTAACGCAATGCTTTGAAACCTTTTACATCCCCGTGAGGCAAAGGAGACAAGTACCAGAAGACCTATATACCACTAACTCCATATCTTAATACAATAAATACAAATATGTAAAATGGTTATTTTCGTTACCTAATAATATACAACACAATCCATAGACCTTAACCTAAATACAGGCCTATAGATACAATACTTTGTATAAATATATATAATCAATCATCCATCATACAACAATCATATTGACGCATCGATCATTTGTAGTCCTCTGCACTGGCGGATCCAATATGTAAACGTTGGGGGCAAGGGCCCCCATTGGCCCAAGATTTTGTAAGGAGATATGTTTCTATATGAGTAGTGGTAGTGGGCTTAAACTGTAAGGCCCCCATTGATTATTTAATAGGCCCCATCTAAATTACTAACAATGCTGTCTCACACTCTCTTTTATCTCTCAATATAGTCACTCCAAGATTCTTTAGTAGGCCTCAAGATTCTTTGTTAATGATTAATTTATGGTATTTGATAATTCTTAGTTTCTTATTGTTATATAACTGATTGTATATAGAAAAAAAGTATTTTTTTAGATGAATGCACGAAACATTTGGAAAAAAATTAGAATGTTTTGTTTTGTTTTTGATTAGTCAAGAAAATAAGCACCAACTCCTCCTGAATTTTACTTGTTAGTTGTCAAATATGATCCGACCCGCTTTAACTTGTATAAAATATTCTTAATTGGTTAACCAATGAGATCTAATTATTTGTGCCCCCAATACCATGATTTTCTGGATCCGCCACTGGACTCCTCTGACTACAAGAGCTAGATTGGCTACCAAGTTCACATCGACCTGATTGCTACATCACATGTGGTTGTCACAAGGACTAACTAGCACCACACCGGCTATCATCAAATCAAGTACCATCACATATCATAAGCATGTATAAATAATAATAAAAAAATCACCTCGAGAGGCTAAATAGGTAATCAATCCACTGTCAATATCCAATAATGATATTAAACAGCTAACAATTAGTCAATAATCATATACAGTCAATTATTATCTAAATCGGCTTAACCAAACAATTCTATCACTCAACAAACTATGACACGACCACAAACACGAGTACGGACACAATCCTGTCCAACAACACGGTCTTCAACACACTAATACAAACAATGGCACACCTAGTATGTTACATAACCATATACGGGCGTGTCCTGTTCAGCACTCATAGCACAAGGTGTGCCCTAAACCCTAGGGGTGTCCTTTAGGCCCGACATGGCCCATATAACTCTTGGACACTTCTGCGTCTACTGTGGGATAAGAGTTTGTTCAATATGAATAGCTCTGTTTTCTGACCAAGACTCAATCAAACACTTTAATATTCACTATTTATGATATAATTACACTACAAACAAGAAAAATAACAACAATTATGGATGTGGTCGGATTGGAAATTACATCCAGCACAAGCAACTAAAATAGGATGAAGGGGTTAATTTTAATGTAATATGCTGTAATTTCTGTGTTAGGAGCATTGTACATTTGCGTTTTATGGGCTCAGCACTATTAATCATAGAGCCTGTAGCCTTGTTTTAATAAATATTTTCCTTTCCAAAAAAAAAAAACAACAATTGATCTTCCGTTGATCAAATAACCCATTATCTAATCTCAAAATCTTGTATTTTAACAAATTAGTTGAAGATTTGAGTCCCGTGCTACTTCAAACTTGCTAATACTACCATCAAAGATTGGTACACGTAATTTCAAAAACCCATTTCCCCTACATTATTATAACCCCTTCTCCCTTTTTCTCCTTCTTAGTCGATTGCTTTAGTAGCATCACTAGTAAAATTTAAAAAAAAAAAGGGAAGGGAAGGTCATGACGCTCGTTATGGGAACAACAAGCATCATAGATGACGGGACACCACGAAAGAGACAAAGCGAATTTGAGGCTACTTGGTGTATTCTTAATTACTAGTATTGTGCCCGCGTAATACGGCGGGGACGAATAGTTTATGTTTAATAATATGCACGATTTTAAAAATGTAAAGGTATGGTACTCGTGGAATGTGGTGTCAGCTATTATATTCTCATACCAAAGGGCTTTGGCCTAACGGTATTAGAGTTCTGAGACGGTGTTCCCCAACCTTGAGGCTGTGGGTTCAAGTCCTAGTGTGGACACATGGTATATAATTAGGTGGATGTGTGTTTAGCTGTTAAAAAAACCACTACTTTCTCATCAACATATCCGTTTTCATTCACCTCTTTTTACTATCTTTATTTCTCTTTTTTTCATCAACTATTTTATTGAGTTTTAAAATAATTTTTTGAAAAACAAAAACTAAGAAACAACTATGTAATTGTTAATTAATTAGAGAGAAAAATAATCTAGTTTTTGAAATTTTCTTTATGTGAGTGATTTAATTAGATTAATTGAATTATTGATGTCATGTTTAATGAGTTGTTAAAAACAATTGTAGAAATAAGTTGAGATAATTAATGAGATAATTGATTGACCTATTGTTTTAAGGGTTTGTATCTTAAGCATAAAAACTTGTTCTACTTAAAATTAAGTAGTCTTAAAATTTTTAAGAGAGAGAAAGTTAAATGCTTTATAAAATAGTATAGATAGTATAGATAAGTATCTTAATTATCAAATATCGCCACTTAGGTTGTAGCCTAATGGTAAGCACTAAGTGTTGTGGTGTGGCGTCTCATCGACCAAACGTCATGAGTTCAAGTCCTGTTAAATGCAAAGTAGTGTAGATGGTGTAGGTTTAGGAGCCGTTAAATAATAATAATAATAATAATAATAATAATAATCAAACATCAACTTTAATTAAAGTCAAGTTATCTAAAATTTTATTCCAAACACATGATCCAATACTCGGTCAATAGCAAGACCAATATAACCATCTACGTATAACGGTTTAAGTTTTAAGACATCATGATGCTCTTATAGTGTTATTCTGATCGAATCACATTCAATTAAATAACACTATTTAGAGAAATATTAAAACACGTACTTATACTATCCACTAATTAAACACCAAAATTAATACTAATTTTAAATATTAATACGTAAATTAAACTTTGACTCCATCCTCCCTCTTCCTCCAATGTATATATGTGACCATGATACTCCATGCAATTCTCTCTCATCATACTTTGAGTCACCTCTACGGTATTGTAAGACCTACAAAATTCAAGTTAATTACACATTTGTTAAACTTACAAATTTATATATTTCTAACACGAATATATGATAATATGTATTTTTAATCTAACAAAAAGAGATATTTACTTCCACATTTGAAGTGACGAGGGACTCTGCGTCCACAACCTTCGATAAGTTTGATAAAACGATCGGCGTTAACGAGAGCAGCCAACTTAGGTGTCATGACAGAGCATATGCAGTGAATATGGCTAACACGAATTCTTTGGCAACAAGACGGTGATGGAAGCCGGCCATACATCACGCTTTTGCACGCGTTGATGCCCAACCTCCTTTCTTTCTTGCACTGGCTAGCGCTCGGTGCCGCGCTAGCCATTGCGATTATCATCATAAACATCAAAATCAAAACGAAATTCCAAGTGTTCTTCATCCTTGTATAATTAAGTGGAAGTTTTGTAGTTATGTTTTTGTTTATTTGACTTATTTTTACTATAATTGGAGATGTATATTTATAGAGTAGTAGCCTAGTAGGTGGGGGTAGACTTGATGATGCGTTGGACTTTGGAGTAGTGTCGGAATTTCTTGGTCAACGACTTATCTTCAAATTGACACTTTTATTATTACCATTCACACTGCTTACTCCGGTAATACCTTTTTTCTAATATAAAAAAAGAAATATTATATTTTTTCTTAAACTATGATAAAAACCTCTCATTATCGATGTTGCTTATGAGACCAAACGGTTATTAGAAACTGCTATTTATTATGACGGATAGAAAATTTTCATGACAAATAAAATTAACGACTAATTGATTAGACATAGCGTATGTTAGAGTTTAGTTGTAGAATAATGAAGAACCCATTGATATTGTGTGTTATATTCACCTTTATTTATATAATACAAGTAATAATATATAAAGTCTAATAAGAAATCTTTTATTTATTGTTACAACCACAATCCTTTTAAACGGAATCTAGTTTGCTTTGTTAATATACCGTTATTTGTACTGTAAAAAAATAACTAAACTTGCAATTTATGATTAGTTAAAGTATTATCTATAATATTAACTCATTTATTATTAGATTTATGAAGGATTAAGCTACCTCGATATTACTGTTATGCTACGATTAATAATATTATTAACACTATAAGTGGAAATAAGTTAAATAACTACTAAATTCGATGCGTTGACTTCAAACAAGTTAAGAACTAATATTTAAATTAATTTTAAAAAAAATTTTGTATCGATATAGGGGTTGAATCGGTCTTCTTCTACAAATGCTCTAAGTAAGGAATAAGATTTCTTTATTTTTTTATCTTCATAATGAAGAATTCATACGACAGTCCACCGATTTTACGCAAATCGCTAACCATATTAATAACAACCAAATTTCTTATTTTAGGAAACTAAGTTACTTTTACACATAGAAGCAACTTAAAAGGCACAATTTTTTTTATAAAAAAACTGAATTTTTATTTGGAGGATAATAACAAAAGCGTTAAAAAAGATAAATTCAGTTTTTAAAATAACAATTACAAACATGTTTTTATATTATCCTTTTAATTAGGTTTTTTTTTTCATACATAGATTGTTATTTTAAAAACTAAAAAATAACATTTATTTTATTATTATTCTCGGTTATTAGGGTTGTGATTATCATTTTTTCTTTAACTTTAATATATAATAAATCAAATTAATAAGTACGATACCATGTTTTCAATCCTTTACTTTTAAAATTTCATATTCCAAATTTGCATACTCGGGCCTAATCTGAGCTTAAGGACAATGAGTACATCGTAACAGTTAGTCATAAGTTGTTATTATAACTAATTATAAGCAACTCTCCAAGATTAACTTTGACTCTAATAAGCTTTGGCTGTTTATTTTTAAATAAGTCATTTTTGCTTCTAATCAGCTTAGACAAGTCAGCCATGATTATGGTAACTTTTGCTTAAGGTTTGATAAGCTTTGCTTGGTTATTTTACACCAAGGTTATAAAAACAACTTATCCATTCAGAACTTAATTAGCACACTATTATTTCTATTGTATTACAAATTCCAAATTCAAAACTTAAGTGTGTATTACATATCATTGCACATGAATAACTTATACAAAATGCAACCTACACAAACTTAGTTTACTATGAAAAACAACTTATCCATGAACACAAATGAAAATCTCGCCTCAACAAACCGATCAAACAGATTTCATAACACATGTCATAGTATTTGTGAAAAGATGCTCATACTTGACCACCGTAATATCCACTAGATTCGATCTCATCTTCTATATCGATCTCATCATTGTCTGGATCCAATGACCCGTCATCAATGACTGTTTCTCCATTTGTGGTGGACCCTTCTCCGGGAGTCTTAGCCTCTTGTATAATCCGATTTATCTCATCAATACTTTGAGGTGATTGTTCATGGCGTGTACTCTCATAGTTTGTTTTCTCGCCTTCCACAAGCTCCTTCGGCATGTTTTTCTTAAACCAAGGATGTTTCATGATTTCTGCTATTGTGATCCTCTTTAAGTAATTGAAAGAATCTTTAGTATCATCATTTTTGGTACAATAATACCATATAGATATAGAAAGAAGTGGTACCTTGGAAGGGTTAGCAACAAAGATGTGAGAAAGGAGGTGTCTACAATCAGCTGAAACACGAACATAATCAGGTATCGAATATTGAACACTCATGATTCTCTGGATATAATAAGAACAACCTAATGTTATAATCCAGTCAAAACACTCTTTTAATGTCAGACATAATGATTTGAACTCTAACAAGTTTTTGTGAAATTTAGGATTCCATTAATTAACCTAAACTCGAATAGTATAAGTTATAGAATGGTTGTGCTCATTGTGCAGTCAAATTCATTTTAATTCTGAATCTGGAAATTGCTAATTTTGACCATAAAGTCAAAGTCAAATTGTATATCTGTCCTCTGGGTAACAAATGGAGTAGTATCATTTGCTGTAGTATTTCAAATATCTTACCCCAATCGTTTTACGGAAATTACGAGGGTCTCTTGGATCCTCAAAAGGGTAAGCTCCTACCAGCATAACATAGAGAGTCACCCCACACGACCAAACATCTGCAATCTAACACAAAACAGATAACCAGATAAAACTTTGGTATTTTTCCACAAATAAAACTAAAACTTTCTAACCAAAGATACCTTGCCATCATATTGTTTACGAGATAGAACCTCAGGGGCAATGTATGCTGGTGTTCCCACTGTCGATTTGGGTTGCGAGTGTAATAAACCAGACTGATCAAGTGATCATATAAGAAAAATATCAAAAAATTTGCATCTATATATATGTTTGTCCCAAATATATTCTTATAAAAAGGTGATTTTTGACCTTTGAGTAACCAAAATCACAAATCTTGAGACGTGGGGTTCGACTTCCATCTAAGAGAGTGTTCTCAAGCTTCAGATCTCTGTGACAGACCTCCTAAAGTTTAAAGAAACAATGATTACTGTGAATCAGAAATGATATAAAATTATTAGAATTAATGAATTAGGTTTGCTAAAGAAACAATCTTTACCATTGAATGACAGTAGCTGACCCCAGATATAAGCTGCTGGAAAAAAAACCGAGCCTATTATCACAAAGAACATTTCCAGGTGTTAGTTTTCCGGGGTTATAATATACAAGAGAGAAATCCAACAAAGTGTATGAACCTCATCTTCACTGAATCTTCCAGCACTGCAAATCTTGACAAAGAGCTCACCACCAGCTGCATACTCCATCACTATAGCCAGATGTGTAGGAGTTAACAAGACCTGCAAACAATTAATTGGGGCTGGTATACCATAAAGGCATAAACTACACATATGGGCAATATTATGTTTCCGGGTCACCTCTAAAACGCAAAGGTGGAAACTTTTTAACATTAAATGAGGGGTAAGGCGTAGTATTGTTAAAAGACTGATTCAAAGTCAGCTTTGTTGTTTTTCTAGCAAACTGCTTGCCAATGCTATTGTTCTTTTGTAAGAAATGAGTGGAAAATAATGTGTAGAAGCTCGAAAATTACCTCTTTGAATCTAATGATGTTTGGATGCCTAAGTGATCTGTGATTGATGATTTCCCTTTGAACATTTTCATCAATCTGAAAAAGGAATATGAGATTATCTATCGAAAATTAGCTATAACATGAAGTTCTTGAATAGCATGATCAAGTTTCAAGTCTAGTATCACAAGTTGAAAGATGTCATTTTAAACACATTGGACTATACTATAGAGATAGCAATAGCAGGATGGGTGGGTTTGGGTAATAGTTTGAAGTGTGTTTGGGTTGAAACAAATCATGTTTGACTACAACTCGGAACATCTAGGGTTAAATTGATCAACACAATCCAAATTAACTGCTTAAGCTACTAAAAGGATCAAAATTACCCCCTCTAGTTTAAATGGATAAAATGTACAAGCCGAATTTGAAAGTCATTCTAAAATATTAATTTGTGTAGTGAAAGGTGATAAAGATAAACCATCAATTGAAAAACAATATTGAGTTCTTGGTCATTGTCTCAGACTCTCAGCAAAGCATCGAATTTAAACATCTATGATACGAAACAAATACAAATCAAAATCACACACTGCATAGTGTCTCCATTTGAGTACTAAAATGAATCATCAAATTAAATGGCTCAAAAAATCTAATCATATACGTACCTTTGATCCTCTTTCAATGTATTTGACTGCAAGCAACTCTTTAGTCTTCTTATCTCTGACCAGTCTTGCAACTCCAAAATTCCCAGACCCAAGCTCGTGCAATGGCTCATATTTCTCCTCCATGCTAGCACTAAAATCAAAACAACAAATCAACAAGAACCCAAATGCTGCAATCAATCTTTTAGCTACAAGTAGAACAAGCGGTCGAATCAAACGAAAATCCAGATAAAGAAAGACTTACAAGACTTGGTTTTATGCTATAGTGTTACAAGGATTAAAGAGAAAGGGCCATCGTTAATTGGGCTGGTTTTCTTGAAAAAGATCTTTAAAAGGTTATGAATATGAGTTGAAAATTGAAGGATATATATATAAGGGGTTTTGATTTGAAGAGGGAATTGAATAAAGATTTGATGGTGAAGAAAAATCTATAAATTGCTGAATTGGAGAGGAGACACCGAGACACGTATGAATATGAACAAGAAGGGGTAGGGCAGTGGCGCATTCAAAGAGAGAGCTGCCTTCAAGGCGCTGGCAAGTGAAGATTCTCTACATTTTTGACATTTGGAATATGGCCACACAGGTTTTGAATATGTTGGAATTTAACGTGGGTCCCATATCAAAATATCCGCCATTAGCTCTTTTCTGATTATTTTCGGAAAAATTAAGAGAACGAATCGTTAAAATACAGGGGAATGAAAATAATAAATAATAAGGAAATATAAAAAATGTAATGAATATTTTCTAGTATTATTATCATTATTAATATTGTTTGGCTTATTTAAGTAATCATTATACTGTATATATTGAGTATGTCGTTGGTGGCACTCAATGGTGGCACTGGTGTTAGATGGTTTTTTTTTGTGACAATAGTAAGTTGTGGTGGTGGTTGATGATGGTTGCAACAATCATTAGGGGTGATGATTTGGGGTCGCGTTGGCGATGTTGGTT
Source organism: Pulicaria dysenterica (assembly GCA_947179395.2). Lineage (NCBI taxonomy): Eukaryota > Viridiplantae > Streptophyta > Magnoliopsida > Asterales > Asteraceae > Pulicaria > Pulicaria dysenterica. The sequence goes on from OX359296.1 coordinate 54,545,533, forward strand.
GCCAATACATACTTGAATCCATAGGTGGCGGTGGTGTAGGCGACGTTGTTGGTGGGGTGGTGAAGACAAAGTTGTTGATGACGCAAGTGATGTTGATGGAATCGAAAATCAACAACTATTAATGGTGTCAAACGATGGTTGATGATAGCAACAATTGTGACAGATGGGATGAAAGTGGCGGTAGGGGGTGGTGATTATGGGACGAATTACGACGATGTGATGGTGACAACGGTGACTGCTAGTGGAGCTGGAGGGTGATAGTTGTAATACACTGTATTGAATTAAAAGTAATTGTAATATCATTAAGTGTAAGTTTTATTGATTTTATTATCGGTTATAAAAAAAATAATATTCTTTTTTAACTCAAGGGTGAGATGGACTATGGGCTCATTACTTGTACTATCTTGTATCTTGGGGTTAAAGTGTTAAACTAATACCAAATGAGTTGGGCCTTAAAAGGCTAAAGAGAAATAATTAAGGAAACTTAGGGGCTTAGGGCTTAGCTTGATACTAACAACCGACCCTGTTGAAATCGTCTGTGTGTGTGTGTCTGTTAGAATCAACGAACCGAAGGGAAGGAACAGAAGGCGGAATTCGACCTCTCGGTGCGCGAGAACTCGAGAAACAACAACAGGTTAGAATCCTTAATCTCTATTAACGATTAGCATGATTTGAGCTTGGATTTCTATGTGATGTTAGGCTCTGAATGTTGTCGGCAGTGGTGTGAAAACCGATCCCCGTATGACCGATTTTAATCCCATGAAACTGATTGATAATCTAACTAGACATGTAGGACTAACCTGCTTGTTGATTAGAAGCCCTTAGAAGCGATTAAAATCAAATGAACAGATGTTTTTTCGGTCTATGTGACTGTCGACGGTGGAGGTCAAACCGAGTACAAATGTGAGGTTTTGATGGTGATAAACATGAGATTATTCAATTAATTGCTACGGTGTACTTCAGATTGGTCTAGAGTGGGAATCGCAAATTAGACATATTGCATTTGAATCACAAATTGGTTAACATGTTTACTCGAATCGCAAATTGTATAATTAGTATGAGATTATGAGGGTTTACGTGATATAACTGCAAATGTTGGTGTAGCCAGTAGTTGATTTGATTACCAGATACTTCTGATGTGTATTGTAGCTATCATCTAGGCTACGAATCAGATGAGTTTCACTAAGTCTTATCTTATGACGCTTCTGTATATATGTGATGTTTATGTGAATATGTTACGTGTTATTTGGTGTGATATTTGCTACTTGTACTTGATAACCGAGGGGTTGTCTGATGTTTATGGCATAAGGTCAAGGGGAGCAACTTGATGGATGTCTTTTGACATCGTGGCCAAAGGGGTCTTATATGCAATACGTGATACTGTGTGATAATCATTAGGTAAAGATAAGGGCAAGGCACCAACATAATAGCAGCGCGAAGATTATTTGATTTTTATATATTTATTTAATAGCTTCCGTTACTGAAACTTAATACTTATTTATTTGGATGGATGTAATAACATTATTATTTATTTATTGGAATGAATATTTATGGTGAAATATATTATTTATAAAAAAAATTGGCATACAACTGGTATAAGAGCCTTGGTTTAAGAGAATCAGACGCACGGGTGGTCTGTTTGGACTTAAACCTAGGTTCAAAATATATTTTTAAACCATTTGAGTGTGGAATTACGAGTCAGATTCGGATGCATGTTCTTTTTTTATTGTTGTGTCGCGATTTGACCGTGGTTTCATATCTAACTAGAATTTATGTAAAATACTATTAATGCGCTGTCAGCTAAAGCTCGGGGTCTTGGTGAGCAAATTTGATGTGATATTATCTTATGATTGTTGTGGCTAGTGTATGATGCACGCTGAAGCTATATGCGTACAGCTATGGTGCTAGCATAGATTAAGAATAGCCTATTCAGAACTATTCAGAATAGGACAAAACCAAACCAAACCGGGCCGAGACCGGTCCGATCTTCGGTCCTAGTTTTTTTTTTTAGATCTCAGGTTTCAGTCTGGTTTTTGAACCGATTCTCACCCCTATTCGGAACTATATCATACAGAGTCTTTAAACCATTTTGGTTTTTGAACATTAAATGCTAAACCATTTAATTTTATCAAACAGCTCCTATGTAGTAGTAAAAAAAGCGTTATTTACATATAACTAAAATTCACGAATGAGATAATGATTTCGTGCCTCCAATTTTTCCACCCCTCTCTTCTACTTTACTACTAGAAATATTGCAATAACTTCAAAGATCATAAATATGCTAAAATGTATCTACCTTTTGAACTCCAGATGATCAAGTGGATTTCATTTACGAAATTTTAGTAATTTACTGTGCAACTCACATGAGTAATATTAAGGCAAGAGAATCATAGAGAAATGAGCCAAAGAGCACACTACAGGTTACAAACCAGTGTCATAACTAGAATATATTCAAATCAACATGTTTTTGGGTAGGTTTGACCATATATTGTAGCAGCATAAGTGATCAACACCTCTAAATTAACCATCAAAAGGTCTAGTCTTCAGTCTTAATTCATCTTCAATGTCTAATACAAAAGCAGCTTATTCAATCTGGCAGTCCAATCTACAAACAGGAGTATAGATGGTTAAATCATTTGAAAACAACAAAACAAAACCAAGAATTGTTATTAGGCAAAAGCAAAAATTAGCAGTTGGAAGTTGGACAAGGAGGAGTGGCAATTTCTGTGATCCCTTCTAACATCAGCAACACACTCTTCATAGATGGGCGAAGAGTAGGTTCATCCTGGATGCACCAAAGTCCGACTTTAACCAGCCTCTTCAGTGTCTCCTTCACTTCTCCATCATCAACAAGCTGATCCAATTGCCCTCTTTCAAAACACTTGTAAACCCAATTAGAAAGAACAATCTCCTCGGGGTTGGATACTTGTACTTCCAAGTTCCTTCTGCAACATATGATTTCAAGCAACACGATCCCATAGCTGAAAACATCAACCTTCAAAGATATTGGGGTGTTTTTCTGCCACTCGGGTGCCAGGTACCTGTAACACGAAACAAAACAAAAACATATGATTGGTGTTAAGATGTCTTAATTAAGATAACATTAATCTAATTATATAAGATTTAGTAGAGTAGGCTTACCCTCTAGTGCCTCGAACAATTGTGAATGTCTTGGTTTGATCTGGCTTCATAAGTTTGGCCATTCCAAAGTCGGAAATTTTAGCAGTCCAGAAATCATCCATTAAAATGTTCTGGGGCTTGATGTCACAATGAATGATGGGTGTTTCGCATTCTTCATGAAGATAAACGATGCCTCTAGCAATGTCTAGCGCCATTTGTACTCTCTCAGACCAGTCTGGAAGCCTTTCCGATTTAAATAAACGGTCGGAAAGGGTTCCATTGCTCATGTATTCATAAACGAGAAGCCTCTGGGTGTTACCTTGTGCACAATAACCGAGCAGCCGGACTAGATTTTTGTGATGGGTTTTCCCAATCACTTGCATCTCGGCTCGGAATTCTCTCTCGCCTTCATCCACTACCTTCTCGAGTCTCTTCACTGCTATCGGTTTCTTCCCTCTATCCACAAATCCTTTATAGACCGTCCCGAATGAGCCTCTTCCTAACTCTTGCTTGAACCCGTTAGTTGCCTTTCGAAGCTCATTGTAAGTATATGTTCTCAGGATGAGGTCCTCAGCCAACCCCAAACTTTTACTTTCCAACAATCTCTTGTACTTTAAAAGACGGAATTTGAAAATGAAAAATCCCGAAAAAAATAGAGAATTGCATGAATAGACCGAAAAGGCAATGCTTATAAGAAGAATTAGAACCCATGTCTTCTTGCTTGTAGTTACCACCTTCTCCACTACCTGCGGAACCTCTACCGAACTACCATTAACTGATGCGTTGACTTGGCCATAAAGGCTTACATTGCCTGTCTTGAAGAAACTCGTGGATGTCTCATCATCATAAACTCTCTTCACAAACTGTAATGGGTACTTGTGCTTCCCACATTTACCCCCCTCCAAAAGAACAGCATCACAGTCACAATCCTTTAAACATGAATCGCTGCAATCCTCTTCGTTGGCGCTGCTATACTGATAAGGATGGTCATACCACACTAATCGCTCTATGGCAACCATTTTGTAATACGTCTCATTTTCTTTCCCTCTTATACAGGTTGCTTTTGTAAAATTCCTCTCGCACCCACTATATTTCCTATCAAGATCTATAAAATCAGCACCCGGCAGACAACGACAATAAGGCTTCTCATCATTCATGGTGCAATAGCTGTTAAATCCACATAAATTCTTCACATCACAAGGGTTATCCGGCTTTTTCCATACAGTAGAAGTATGAGAGTTGGTGCGATTGAAAGAATATAGCCTAAAGATTCCGTCTTCACCAAGTGTCGCACGATACATGACATCACAATTAGGCGGTTCTGCCAGTTCAGCATAAAGACGCTTGATGACGGCTGAATTACTGCCATTGATAAGCAGTAATCCAGTAGTGTTCAGGTACAGGTAGTTCTTTGTCGTCTTGTATCGAAAATCATATGTATCGCTGGCCCAGTAAGAATACAAACCCACTTCCTCTGTGTGTACTGGATACATAACAAGATTACCATCCACCTGCATCTTGATACGAAAACGTCCACTAGAATAATCTGTTTTAGAGACACTTGAAACCAATTCACTCCCACCAAAAAGACTCTGGCCTTGTAATATGGAATTGGTAGGATGGTCGAAACTCTGCCACACTACAGCCCCCATATGATTGTACAGTATGAAATTCCCATTGTCATTCATCACAGCATGGGAAATATTATCAGCAGCGGCAATAATGGTCTTATTAACACAGCTATGCTCACAGCTTAGAACCAATACCCCTTCAGGGGTGACTTCTAGTGTGGCATTTGGTGATAAAGGTGGATCGTCTCGATAAGCAGTCCATACAACCGTATCTTCATCATCAAAGCTTGCTAACCAGATTGCAACCACATAGCCAGTGCCTTGTGGATAAAACCCAAATGCAAACAGCTTAGACTGTGAGAACCATGCGTTGGTGGTAGATTCTGCACCAGCTACAAGTGAAGATCCCATGCTTATGGAGGCGCCATCGATCCTAGTCTGGATAAATTGAAGAAATAGAAAGGCAAACAGTAACGAAGCCATGATATGCGCGCACCAAAGAAACGGGATTAGTAAATTGTTTATTGCAGCTAGCTAATGAGGGTTATGAAAATGGGAAACATATATTACTAAAAGACTTGGGCAGTAGTGCCAAGTAACACCATCAACTGAATCACTACTGGCCACACAATTATTTCAAAAAGCAAGACTAGTATTCACTGGAGAATAGTAAGTCATCATCCTATTACAGTCTTTGTTTACAACTATATATTCTTACTAGCGTGTTGATGGGGAAAAGAATCATGAATAGGCATAATAACCAGTGAACCTACAAGCACGTTATGCACCGTGTAGCTAAGGTTTGGGCTCATTCGTTTGTTTGGTGAGTCAAAGACAAACATCAACTTGGTCAAGACTGAAAGAAATTTACCACACATGCTTATTACCAAGTTTGAACTCATTCGCCGGCACCAAAGGACAAAGTCGAGTATGAATGTTTGTAGCTATGTAGTGTTAAAGAATTTTCAAAATACACATGCATGTTTTCCTTTATACGAGTCTTAGGAAAAGAAAGTCTGTTTTGGGTGGATTTCAGCTTGTCTTACATAAAGAAGTGTGATTATTTGTTGAAAGGTTGTGTTTGTTGGTTATTGTGGCCGGAAATAACTGTCGCTAAAAGCAGAAGTCATGATTCTTCTGTCATAACGGTTAGCGAGATTGTATAATGTGAGATTCCAACTCAAAGTCAATTGGCTACAAGTGAAGTAGCCTATTACCTTTAATAAGAACATTACAAAGTCACTTTTCGTCCGATATGATACAATGATCGATAGAATCTTGAAACCTTTGAAAACTCAATAGTTCAATCGGCATGTCACCACAGTCGTAACTCATACGGTGTACTTGATAAGGTCACTACTCGTTGCCGTATCATGGGAAGTAGATTCGCCTATAAATCAAAGCACGACATTCTCCGGAAAGATGGGGGAGAAATTGCTTTACAGATAAGTTGTAGTGCCAATTATAGTTATTGTTTTATCATAATCATTATTCTTAAGAACCCCAAAATACCAACAGGTAGAACAAAACAATGTAGCTGATGTTTAAATATATACATTACACAAAAGGATATGCTTTCTCCGGTTAAGAAGAGGCCGGCCATGTTTCTGATACATTATAAGACAACATATAAGAAAAGCTAGATCAAAGAAGGAGGAGTTGGTGATTGGGGGATTGGTATATCAGTTGTTCCTTCTAACATCAGGATAACATCTTTTATCGACGGCCTTGCATCTTGATTATCTTGAATGCACAAAAGTCCAACTTTAGCCATCCTTTCAAGCATGTCTATATCTACTTCATCTTCATGATCATCCCCAATCAGCCTATTTAACTCCTTGGCTACAAAACAATCGTAAACCCAGGTAGAAAGAGGTGTTATGTCGTCAGATGGCATGCCTCTTATCTCCGTATAACGACATGTGCAGCACAAAATCTCCAGCAGTACAACCCCAAAGCTGTAGATATCCACCTTGGTAGTTATTGAAGCGTTTTTCAGCCACTCAGGTGCCAGATACCCTCTTGTTCCCCTAACACCAGTGATTGTACTCTCACTTTGATTTGGCCTCAATAGCTTTGATAACCCAAAATCAGAGATCTTAGCGGTCCAAGACTCGTCAAAAAGAATATTACGAGGCTTTATATTGCAGTGTATAATACGAGTTTCACACTCTTCATGAAGATACAAGATTCCCCTCGCCACATCTAGTGCTACTCTCACACGTTCTTTGAAGGCAGGAGGTTGTGTTAATAGAAGATCTGCCAGTGAGCCATTGCTCATAAACTCGTAAACAAGTATTTTTGTAGCTCCATGTATGCAGAAACCAAGTAAGCGAACCAGGTTCCTGTGATGAGTTTGAGCAATAGCAGTAATTTCTGCTCGGAACCCTCCTCCTCCTCCTCCTTCAAACATCATCTTATGCAGTTTCTTCACAGCAACCGCCTTCTTCCCTTCATAAATAAACCCTTTGTAGACTTCCGAAATAGAGTTGCTGGCTATCACTTCCTTAAAACCATCTGTAGCTTGTTGAAGCTCATTGTACGAGAATGACCGTAGAGTAGAATGGTCACTAATCAGCTCAAAATCAACAACGTTTCGTGATATATTTTGGTATCTCCGAGCATGCACTCTGTAGTAACAGAAACTAGAGAATGCCATCACCGTACACATAAGAGCAAGGAAACCAAGTGTTATGGCTATAACACGAACAAGTTTTTTCCTTTCAATTACTACACTTTGTTTTAGGTTTGTTGGTGCTGGTAATGGATTCATGTACAGGTTTTCAACTGTCTGGTAACTAGTTTTGACGAAGACTGTAGCAATTTTGCTTATGTTACGAAATGCATAAATAACCGGAGCCTTGATCAATTTGCAACTACCATTTACATACACGCCTACCCAGCAATTGCAATCCTCCAGGCAAGATTTACTGCAAGCTTCCTCGCCAAGATTCGTCACAGAGTAAGGGGAGACCCCCAACTCCATATTCTCCACAGCAGTAATATTGTAGGAAAGTTTTAGTGGCCCTCTTTGACCGCAGGCTTCTTCATCGGTGAAATTCCTGTAACAGCTAACGTTTCTTGTACTGTTGACAAATAAGAAACCAGGAAAGCAATGGCACTCAACATGGCCACTAGTGGTAGAACTGCAGTAACTGTTAACACCACAAATGCCTTTGGCCTGACACGGGTCTTGTAACGCTAACCATTCAGTCCTCATCCTAGTCACGTTACTAGAGGGAGTTGTGAATATGTAGGAATACAGACCAAAGTTACCATCCGGATTCAGAGTGGCACGAAAGACTACCGTTTCATTAATGTTTCTAGACTGTGTGGAGCTCGTAGGCGAACTTAACACCTTTTGTCTCTCACCATACCCCACCATCAGAGAGCCATTAAGGCGGCAGCTGAGATTAAAAAATGGAAAACCGCTGTAAAATGTTCCACTTGACCAGTATGAATCCTCATCTTCCTGGGAACTGTCTAGAGGATATGCCACAAGGTTTCCGTCAGGTTGCATATACAGGAGAAAACGTCCACTCGAGTGCTGGAAAGCCGATACACTAGAGACTAGTTGACGACCGGCACGTAGTTCTTGGCCTCCTAATATTGTATCAGAAGGGTAATCAAAGCTTTTCCATACGACAACAGAGTCATTGTAGAGTACAAAAATACCAGAATCAAACATAGAAGCTGAGGTTGCTGGAACTGACCGACCTCTTGTGAGATTTTGGCTACCATACGCCGTAGTGTGCAGAAGCAACCAGCCATCTTTACTGAGCTCGATGGTACTGTTTGAGGAGAGAGGCGGATCATCACGGTTCGCGGTCCAAACAACTGTGATTTCCGGTTTGGTTGTCAGCCATATGCCGACTGCAAAACCGTTATCTTGCTTGTAGAAACCGAATGCAAAAAGTCCTGAAGGTGAGAGCCATGAAGAGTTTGTGTCTGTGGTTAGTGAGGTGCCTAAGTTGATACTAGAGGAGTTGGACCCATCAACCAGAGATCCTTCTGTAACTAAAGAGAAGAGGAGCTTCAAGAAGATAACCAACGTCATATTAATTAAGAGGTGAGTCATGTGTGATGATGTTTTTGCTGGAGAAGCGTGAATAGTCTTAATTACTGGTTGAATAGCCAGCCTGCTAGCTATATATATAGCATGCAATTGAAGTAAATCAAGCCTTCCATTTCTACTACATTCTCCGTCACAAACCCTATCTACATTCACAGTCTTTAGTATTAAACAATCAAGCACGCAAGGCTGTGGAAAGACCATAGCAAATAAAAGGGGTAACTTTGACTTGTTGCGCCCTTTATTCAGCTTATGTGGTCCTCTTACTTGAATACTATTAATACCAAAAAATAGCGGTGTCAATTGTGTCGTATTCGGGTTGGCGTTAGAGGTGTCAAAAACACCCCAAATAACCTAATTGATCCGAACCCAAATTAGGTTATTCAGGTTTGTAAATAGTGTGACCCGACTAAGGTATCACTATTTGGGTCAGGTGTAGAGTCTAAGCTAATTTTCTTATCCGGTGACCAGATTAACTCAAACAAGATTTTTACAAAAATTTAAATCTAAATAAATAAATAATTACATGAATTTTTAAATAGCTATAATCCTTATAGGTTTCCATATAATGAATCTCATATATATGCTAACTTTAAAAGATCGTGATTATGATAGCAATGACATAAATAATTAAACAAGATAATATTAACATGAATTATTTTCAAAAAACTTATCAATTATGAAGCAAGAAATTTGATATTTTTTTTATTTACATTTAAAGATTCTGATTATTAATGTATTATGCATTTATACTTGTGGCTTAGAGAAAATTTTACATTTCTGATTATATCCGAAGTATTTGCGTCAGATTATAAAAATGTTTATCTGTACAATTATTAGTTCCTTGAAAATTCAACATCAAAATGAAAAATTTCTTTGGATTTCCAAATATAATTTTTTACCATATTTGGTTATTTAAAAACATTCATTTTCATGTTGGAACCATAAATTTATTTTATCATATTAGACTTAATTTCATACCTAAACTACTACACATTAGCAATACCAAAAACAAACAACAAGATATTCATGCCTAAATGATTAACACTGAAAACAAACAGAGATAGATTAAAAGCTAAAAATTATTTGGGTCCACCGTTTAACCCGAAAAATATATTTGACCCGAGTAAATGTGTTCAGATTGGATGGAGGGTTAGCGTGTCAGGAACGCATTAGACAAACCATACCTGTTTATTTATTTGTGTCAGATCTCAAAACATTTACGCATATATGTGAGCACGAGCACTACTTACGTAAACCGTTTAGTTATACGTGTTGACGACTCATTGCATGCTGGTGGGTCATTAGGGGGTTGGCAGGTACAAATGGGCCAACCGTTATCAAGTTTAAAAATTACACGAGTTGTCAAAATATTATAATTGTAACATCATGAGCTTCTTTGTTCAAATTTTTTAGAGGATGTGGATTGTGGGAGTGAGGATAATTTTTACTTAATTATAACAAAACATGGTTTGTAACAATATTAATGACTCATTGATAGGAAGTATTTTGGTCTTTTATATATGTAACCAACCGTAAATTGCGTCAAATTGCGAAGCTTGATTTTTCAAAAAGAAAAACCCTCATTAATACGTCATTAATGAGCCGCCAAAATCTCTAAGTCATTGATTAATTTTATTAAAAACTAGAATTGGTTCTCACTTGTACGAAACCAATTCTCATTTGAACTATGTGATATATATATATATATATATATATATATCGGGTTCGTAACTTTGAAATTTAAGGTGGTGTTTGGTTGGATGGATTGTTTTTTGTAGGAATTGGATTGTAGGAAGGAATTGGATTTGGAATCTGAATCTTAGCTCATTGTGTTTGGTTACCTACACCTAAGGAATTGGATTTCAGACCTGTTTGCCCACCACCATCGAAGCTCCACCCCCGCCACCTCCATAACCACCGCCACCATCGATGCAAAGCAGCAGGTTGTCGGCGCCAAGCAGTCGAAGCAAGGGCGTAACTGAGTCTGTCGAACCATGAACTAGGGTTTCTGCCCTAGGCAACGGCTACGCTAAGGCAAACGACGAGGCGAACCACGAACTAGGGTTTCTGCCGGCGACGCTAAGGGACCTGCGTCAACGAAGATCGACGAACGAAGAAGATGAAGCCAACGTCGATGAACGAAGAAGATCGACGAACGACGCTAGGGTTTCTGTCAGAGATCGACGAATGAAGGGACCTGCGTCGAAGAATACGAAGCCACCGTCGACTGAGAACGGCGGCGGCGGTGGCCGTCGAAGCCACCGGTAACCGCTCATCACTCGCGTCGAAGCCACCGGTCGTCGAAGTCGCCGGTCTTTGGGATGGTCAGATCGGTGGTCACAGGAGATGTGGTGGAAGGAATTTGAAATCTATCCAGTCTTGGAAGGATTCTGAAATCCCTCATATGAAGGAATCTTGTAACACCCGTGTTTCCACTTAATAAATGAATATGTAATATGGTAATGAAAATATTATGTAATACCCTAAGCTTCTTTATAAATTAATTAATGTGAATTATAGTCGGAAGAATTATCAGAATTATATTATATTTTAGTGAGCCTCATGGGATAGAGACATAAGTTATATTCACGGTTATGAATATAAATTATATTTGATCGAAAGGAATAAAATAATGATTCTAGAAAATACCCATCTTTTAGTATGGAGATAAATTGTAAGTCAGATAAAAGATCACAATACCCACTTATGTGAGGGAGTAAATAAATAGGAGAATATGAATCTGGATATTGCCACCCTACCTCCTGCACATGTAACTATTTCACCCAACATTTCCTCCAGATTTCATGCTGCACATGTTGAAAATTTGGAGAAGGAAGTAATTGCTCTACATACCTATGCTACATACCATTTGTCTGCATGCATAAATTTCAACGACCACATTTCTATTTAATCACCATTTCATTGCTATTCTTTCATATACCTTAGTATTATCATAAAATTGAGAGAAGTAAGTTTACACTCAAAGCTCTAAAGACAGAAGGGGGCTTAAGAGTTGTTTAGAGTTTGAAAGTGATTTTTGGGCTACTCAAGGTAACAAACTTAACTACAAGCTCGTATTTCCCGTTTATCAGTTTAATGGGTGTTCATAAAACATTTTGTTTTAATCAAAAAGAAGTATTAGTATGTTCCTAACCCTGCTAAGAGCATTTGGGAACATATTTGAGGCAAAAACACCAACCGTGCAACAAGTTATTCTAGAGAGAAGTTTTCATGGGTTTTTATAAAATGTATTAAAACAACCAAATGACACTGTAGGTGTGTTTGTATCATCATTTGGAGTATTTTGGTGAAAACTAGAGGCAAAACCGTTAAGGAATAAGTAAATTGTTATTAATAACCCAAAGGGTAATCTTAAGATTTAACAAGGAAAACAATTGTTTTTAAGCAAGATATTTTTGCAAAGCTTCGTTATTTATGTTTGCCAAGAGTTTTAGATTTCTAGAAATCAATTATGGTGTTATAAAAGAAAAGGAAAGAAAATATGAAACATTACGGGCAGAAGAAGAAGAAGAGAATGAATAGTTGACATATAATATTATAAATAAAATAAAAACGTGTCTCGGCATTCAATTCATAATTCACAATTGTGAATTGAATTTTTCACTTACGCCCCCTACAGTTTAATGCTTATTACAATTTAACCTTTTTAGTTTGTGTATTATTTTAAAAGACCCTCAACCTTTGGATTTAAAGTAATACGTAGTTTATTAAATATATATAGATTTACACGAGAATATATATCGTAACTAATGTTACGCAAACAATTTTTATTAGTTATGAATTGTGGGATTATATAATGATTTAACGGATGTGTAGATATAAATATATTTATATATTTATTATCTACGATGATATAATTATAAACACGACGCGTTTACACGATTTTAGCGAAATATATATTTTATACCGTATCATCATAGTTTCGTATATAAATGTTTAGGATACGGTAGAAAGCGTTTTGGAGATATTGGAAAGACTAAGAACCGAGGTGAGTCCACTCACTTACTCAACATATTAGTGTATGTATATATTATATATGTTGAAATGTAAATATGTGGCTATGTGTTTAATGAGAATAGTTATACTTATATGTGACGTTTTAACTATTTTTGTGATGAAGTAAGACCATTGTTTAAAGGTACAATAACACAATGATAAGACTATTGTTTAAAGGTATAATAGCACCATGTTATATTATCGCGTATATATACTAATGGATACGTACCATTAGTTGAGATACGATGGGTAAATTTATTTAATGACAATTATTGTATGGAGTATATGGTTATGATATGTGAACATGGATATGTGTATGATGTATGCACGCCTAGTATGATGTGTAAGTTAGTGTACTCGCTAAGTTTTATGCTTACTTTTGTGGATTTAATTCTTTTTCAGGAAAGGACAAAGGGAAGGCTCCAGCATAGAAAAGACGACTCATCGTGTTTTTCCGCAAATAAAAGCCTTGTTGGTTTAATAAATATATGTTGTGATCTTAAAACAATATTTTGAATTTTGTGTGGTTGTAAAACGATTTGTGGATCTCGTGGAGACCAATTATCATATTGTGATTTTAATTAAACATGTGGACCTTATTACTCTGATATATATATATATATATATATTATTAAAACACTTCACAAGTAGATATAACCAATAAAGTGGTGTCTAGAATAGTCGTTTCGGCTTGGTTGTTGGATTTTCCGAAAGGTCATGTACCAAAAGGATCCTGCCTCCCGAACGACCTGTCTGGCCACTTTATTTTGGTAGTCAAACGTGATTGTGTAAAAAAAAAATTTTTTTTGGGGCGTTACAAATCTGAATTCCATTTTAAAAATACAATTCTCATGGCTAAGTTGAACCAAACATGAGATTTCTAAGGAATTGGATTACAATTCCCACAGAATCTAATCGATTCCTGCCAACCAAACATGCCCTTAAGTATGACTTTAAGTGTACCCAATTATTATATGAGTTACGCGGATCAACCCAAAAATAATCAATTTACTATACATGTCAACCTAAACTCGTTTATTTTCGTATTAAGTTCGTTTGGTTTCGATAATAATTGACACACGGAATACAATCAACAAACGTGTAGAAAAAAGTGAAGTTGCTAAAGTAGACTCATGGTCAAGTGGTCCTTGGGTAACAAGTTCTTTTCAATTGCACAACTAATTAAAACCAAGTGTGGTTACTCCAATCACCAAGCAACCTCTGATTCATTGCAGCTCATATTTAACAGAGACTGCAATATTAGAAAAAACCCTTAACACAGGCACAAAAGTAGTGCGCATTGTTACCACATATATATAGATGTCTAGCACTACTCACAGAAACGCATACAACAAAGTTTAAAGAGGAAAGAATTCACAGCATTAGTAAAGTTTACTTGAAGCATATATATACATGATGAAACCAATTAATTTGAGTATGAAAAGTAGCAAATTAATTGGTACCAATTAAGGTAAAATTGAACATTAATTTAATTTGGTGAAATAAAAAGGCAAGCAGATATATGATACGCATCAAAGAAATGGGATTACTAATTAAATTGTGTTTTGCATGTATATTAATGAGGTCACCTGTGATGAAAATGATATACATGCTAAAAGATGAGCACGAAAACTTGAGTTTTTTACCAAATGGGTGTACTTGAAAAACATATTTACCAATCAGGTGTTGTTTTGAACATATTTACTAAATAGGTGTAGTTTAGATATATTATTATTTATTATTATTATTAAATTGAATTATATTATATTTATAATAATTAATACTAGCTATGAATAAACTTGTCACCACCAAATCACCCCATTCTCTCCCTGCTTTCATACCACCGCCGCTTCCTCCAGCGGTACTCCGGCAGCCATCACTCCGGCAGCCGTAGTCGACCTCGATTCTCTCGTCTTCTCCGGCACCCGTCGTCGACCTCGATTCTCTCGTCTTCTCCGGCAGCCGGCCGTACTAACAACATCATCGTCGTCTTCTCCTCGACGGCGCCACCATCGTCGTCGTCTTCTCCACCTTTGGGGAACCCTAGAGCCGGCGATTCACCCATCATCTTCTCGATCTGTTTTGTCTTCTTTGTTTGAATCCTGGTTAGATCTAAAGGGGTTTCTATCTCTTGCACTCACTGCACCACCACCGACGGCTTCCAGCGCACCACCACCGTCGACTTCCACCACACCACCACCGTTGGATTTATCGAACAGATCTGAGAGAAAATGAGAGATATCTGAGAGAGAAAAGAAAGAAAAAGATCCGAGGGGTGGCCGGAGGTTTGTGTGTGGTGTTTCGAGGAGGTGATGGGGTGGCCGGAATAAAAAATTATAGATGGTGGCAGTAGTTGGGTGGTGGTAGTGGTGTTACGGTGGTGGTTATAGATGGTGACAACAGTTGGGTGGTGGTATGTTTGGTTGAAGTGAAGCATATGGGGTGGTGGCTCCGATGTCGACGACGGCTGTCGGAGTGATGGCTGCCGGAGTACGGCCGGAGGAGACGGCGGTGGTATGAAAGCAGGGAGAGAATGGGGTGATTTGGTGGTGACAACTTGATAGGTATTATTAATTATTATAAATATAATTCAATTTAATAATAATAAAAAATTCATAATATATCTAAACTACACCTATTTAGTAAATATGTTCAAAACAACACCTAATTAGTAAATATGTTTTTCAAGTACACCCGTTTGTTAAAAAACTCACGAAAACTTGGAGCATTGACTGACGACTGTCAATTCATGGAATAAATATATATTATCCAATCAATACTTTAGTTTAGTCTATACGCACCACAAAATCATTTTCAGATTTTCTTTTTCATAAATCAGTTAACTAAATTTAAAATGTAAGACTAGTTCTGTTTTAGCCCGTGCGTTGAGTCGGGTTTTATATATAAAATTTTATTATCAAAATAAATCATAGGAGTAGGTGAGCTACATATTAATATATTAATAATTTTATAAAAACACATACAAAATTAATAAAACGGGCGATCAAAAAAATAATCAATAGATTGAGATTCTAATATGGTGTAAGAATAATAAAACAAAAGGAGTCAAAAGAGATCTCAAAATCTCATAGATAAAAGATTGATCTTTTCATCTAAAAACTTATATTAACCCGTGTTATTTTGTTATACTCAAACAATATTTCCGTCATAAAAAACTAAGCGTTATTGATTTAAACCTTCAAATTTTTTCGAATGGTTTTACCTTAAGTAAACGTACATATTACTAATGCACAAAATTCATGTGATCTTTTGTTTGGTTAATAAAACATATTATTGAGTTAGTGCAAAGTTTTTTTTTTGAAATATATTTGTAAGTTACGTTTTTTTAAAAACATTTTTGGTAGTGTGTAAAATATAAATAATAACACATATTTAACAATATTTGTTACCCAAAAAGGTAGAAGTTGCAACGTCAAAAATTTTAGTTGTTCACTTGTTCTATAACGATGTATTCACATCTTGACCTCACGATCAAACTATAATATGATACATACATACATTAAATCAATTATGAAAAAAAAATCTAATGGTTAATCAAAAGAAACTTAAAATTTAATGCTTAATTAATTCAAGAATAAATGTTAATTGTGACATCCGTCACCGAAATCTCGGTTAGTCCTAGTCTTGCGTTCTTGCATTTAAATTTCTACTCGTATATTTATAGGTTAGGTAATTTAGCTCTTTAGTATATTAGTAGTATTATAAAATCATAGAAAAATTTGGTTTAGCCTAAGTTGTTTTAGGGTTAGTTAGATATTTTTTTTTTATAATTTCACTAGAAAGCCACATTTTTGTCAACTTATATTGTTTTAATAATAATAATAATATATATCTATAATTATTTTAAAATTTTCGGAATTATATATATATACCTATAGATAAGTTTTTTTTTAAACCTTAGGTTAGATTAATTAGTATTTAAAATTTAAACTAAGATCCTAATCCTTATCCCATTTATATATAAACCTAACCCAACCCTAATAACCCTATTTACAAAAATCGGCCCCCTCCCACTATTCCTCTAATTGTCGTCGACCCCATACCCCCTCCCCACGTCGATAACTTCTTCAACCCCCAAGCTAATCGATTTTGCATTCCAAGGCACAAGAAAACACAAGAAAATCCAAGTCTTGATCTTCTAGGGTTGAGTTTTGGCAACCAAGATAAGCAACCATTCTTTTCATCTTGTTTCTAGATCACTTTTGATCTTGAATTCTGGAAGAAACATGCATATGATCATTCTAAGATGCCTCAAAAACGTGAATATGAGTAGGGTTGAGGCTTATATATGATAAAGTTTTGATTTTTATTGTTAAAGTTGAGTTCTTTTTCAAGCCAGTTTCTGGAAACAGAATTAGGGCTTGTTTGGAAAGCTATAACCGAATCAATTTTTGGTATTTTTCGTCGGTTTTTGGGTCTATGGTGTAGAGCCGTGAGTCTAGTTTCACCACAATCAAAGTTTGTATTTTTTTGAGTTCATTAGTCGATCAAAAATATTTTTTTGTTAGAGTGCGCAAGCTGACAGTGTATCAGTCCGAATTGGAGGTGAAAGTTTGGATTTTTAAACCTAATCAAAACCTGGAATTTTTGACTAAAATTTTTACAGTAGTAGTATTGGTGAGTTTGGGATTTTGTGTAAAAATTTCGTATTTTATTGATCATGTTAGGTATTCTTTTAAAATTTAATATTTTTGTTGCGCTGATGTTGCTGAGTTTTTCGCGGTGTTGGTTTCTTGCATTTTATTTTTATAGTTGCTTTGTTCCATAAAATTTGGGAAAAATTCAGAAACTATATTAGATATGGGAATTTCTGTATAATTAAAGTGGGATTTTATTTTGAGCATTTGATTTGGTTTAAAGTTGTTTAAAGTTAGTATGGCAAAAATCAGAATTTCATTTGTGTGGCATTAGGGTTTATATCACACACACCACAAACCTTTAAGCTACATTAGGGAGTTCAAATACATAGATACAATACTTATGTGCATTATACTTGTTGTAGATCGCGTACCCGTTCCTTAGCAAGGTTTAGAGTTCGTGTAAAGCAAAGGTGAGTACTCGTGGCCCCTTTTTACTATGTTTTCTCGGCGGGAAATGGCACTCAACTCTCTTTAAAACTTTTATGCCGTGATGATTATTTCTTATTTATTTTGGACAACTTATGTGACGTGTATGCAAGGGATACTTGTTGATAGTTGATGTCTATTGATTCCTATTGATGCCTATTGATTTCTATTGATTCCTATATTCCTATGAGCCAACGGTTTATGCTGCAGCTGGGTATGCGATAATAACTGTATGGAAGACTATGATTTGATTCATATTGATTCCTATTGAACCTTGTGGTCTAGATGTTGGTACAATGTCTACACGCTTAACATGCTATACGTGCAAATTTGTCCTACTTAAACCCTTTACACGACAACTATGTTTTTTTTTATATAAACCTACGAGCTCACCAACATTATGTTGACGTTTTCGAGTGTCTATTTTCAGGTAATGCAAATAACATTGCGTAAGGAGTCTAGACGTTTCGTAGTTGGACTTTAGCCGGACTTGACAATTACAAGATTACTTAATCACTCGTTTTGTGTTGAATACTTAGTATTACTTTGGAACTTTTGTCTGGGCGTGTTGTCCCGTAATCTTGACCCGGGTTGTGGGTTTGCTATTTTGTGCTTATTTCTCTTGAACATGTTTGCCGTGAATACCGACCTAACGCGGCACAAGTCCCCTCTTGTGTCGGGGAACGTCGTGACACGTTGAATTTATCTGCATTTAGCAATTTCTCTATTAACGTATCAATGTGTTATGACGATCCTCTCCGTCACACTTCGAGTTTCCGCCTTGGCGGGGTGTGACATTAATAGTTACACCAAAATAAGCATAAGCTTTAAAATTAAAATATTTAAAAAACTTTAAGAACTTAATTGAAATAGAGTTTAAACTATTTTTAACATTAATCAAAACTCTTAAATAAATTAAGAGTTAATTACAAAGATGGTCCTTGTGGTTTGCGCTAAATTTCACATTCAGTCCTTTAAACTCGAAAATTACACTGATAGTCCTTATGGTTAACGTTTTGTTTCACTTTTAGTCCTTTAGACTAACTGTTGTTAAAGTTGACCGTTAGTCAAATGGTAAATTGGTCATTTACCTTATTATCATTGTTACCAACCACAATTTACCTATTAACATAATATCCAAACAACATTTACCCTAATTCTTGTTACCAAACACCAAATTTCACCCTCCTTATATCACCCTCCTTATATCACCCTCGTCTCTCCTCTCTCCTCTCTCCTCTCTCTATCTCTAATCTTTCATCCTCTTTCTCTCTAATCTTTAAACAAGAACCCAAGAGCAGCCTCCAGACTTCTGGCCACCACCACCACCGCCACCTAGCGCCGCCGGCCACCACCGCCGCTAAACCACCTTCGCCACTCTCATCTCTCTTCCTCTCCTATAACCCCTACCCCCCTCTCTCTTATTACCAAACCTAAATCTTTCTTTAAACAAAGATGAATAACCCACCAGTAGAACCACCACTGCCGTCTTTGGCACCACCGTCGTCCACTGTCGTCACAATCGCCAACCACCGCCTTACTCTCCCTTGAACCCCCCCCCCACTCTCTCACACTCTCTCTCTCTCTTCGGATCTGAACTGCCGTCGCCTCCAGATCTGAACCACCACAGATCTGCACCGCTGCCGTCGCCTGGGATCTGAATCACCACAGATCTGCACCGCCGCCGCCACCTCCGATCTGAACCACCACATATCTGAGAGTTGAGCGTCACACTACTACAGCGGCGGAGAACCGGTGTATGGTCGGAACACTACCACAGATCTGAACCACCACAGATCGGCGTGAACCGGTGTATGTAAGCAGCGGTAGCGAACGTAGTGCCGGCAGCGGTGGAGATGTTGATAATTCATCGCCTTCTTCTTGTTTCTCTAATCTGATAGTTATTTTATTGTTTGTTTTTCCCAATTGTTGTTATGGTCGGTTAGGGTTTTTGTTTTTCCGAATTTTGTTGTTGTTGTGTTCTTCCCCAATCTGTGATTAGGGTTTATTTGAACACTTTGAATGTTCTTTTAGAGAAACCCAGATCATATCAGATATAATAATAAATACAAACTAATCCACAATAGATTTGTTTAAATTATTTAAATATAAAGAAACCCAGATCAAATTTGTTTTAATTTAAACTAAAGAATAATTATGTAATTTATTTTACTGAATAATAAATTTAATATGGTTAAATGTAATTAGAAAGTAAAATAAGAATAAAGATAAGTGGGGCTGTTCTTGTTTAGTAACAAGTATAAGATGGAAAATGACCAGAATACCCTTAGCCTACCTTTTGACTAACGGTCAACTTTAACACCAGTTAGTCTAAAGGACTAAAAGTGAAACAAAACGTTAACCATAAGGACTATCAGTGTAATTTTCGAGTTTAAATGACTGAATGTGAAATTCAGCACAAACCACATGGACCATCTTTGTAATTAACTCATAAATTAATAAATAAATTAAATACTCTTTACGTAAATTTATAAAAAATATATATATGAAATTTACATTAAGCAAAAGAGAATTTAAAAGAAGTCACACACGACGCTTTAAGAAAATAGAAGTTAAAATAGAGGTAAAAAGAATATAAAGATTAAAACGAAGTAAAAAAGGGTTAAAAAATCGGAGTCCGCGTTTTGAAAAAATTAGAAGTTAAAATAGGCCAAAAGATAAAAATAAATACAAATATAAAAGGGAGACAAAAGAGGGAAAAAAAGAATTCACAAATTTGCATAGCCTGAGATCGAACCCAGGTTAGCTGATTAACAAAATAATTCCTTACCAATAGAGCCATCTATTGTTTTGGTAAAAAAACGTGTAACTTGATATATATTATGATAGTGTTTTTTTCCTTAAAATTGTATGATATATTAATGAAGTATGTACGTCTTAATTTAATTATTTTTTTTACTTTCTCGATCTCGCTTTTTTTATGTTTAAATAAGAATCATTGATATGCAAAATAACACTTGGACCTGCGATCATGTTTGAATACTAACCAATAAATTTGATATGTTCATGTCAATTTTGTTGGTACTTTGGGGTTCAAATATGTATAACTATATGATATATGGGTTGGTTTAGAAAATAATAAAATAATTATTAATTAAAATATATTAAATAATTATAAAACATAAATGAAATGAGAATAAAAAACAACAGATGGCGTCAACACTCAAACCAGCATGGAAACGTCAACGCGAGGGGAGTCATACGTGACGATAGAAGCATAGTATCATGATACGAACAAACATAGTTGTATTGTATTTAGAGGTTTAGGGTGATGATTAAGTGAACGGATTTATATGCAATTGTAGATATTGGTTTGCAATCACATGGTCGACAAAGCGTAAATTGGATGCTTTGGATGCCATGCACAAAGATAATAGCACCATGACGTTAGATTATCCAAGACCGGTCATATGGTTTGTAAAAAAAGTTCTCGACAATTTCTATATTTGGGCAGAGTATAATACCCAAACATCGTATATTTGTAATCAATTATTTCCAAGACATTTAACTGGGGCGGACCTTATGAATAGTCCACGCATCCTTTCGAATTTCTTCGAGTATTGCTAATTTTTTCTACAAGTTTCTCTAATAAAAAATTGGTGCAACCTATGCTGTTTGTGTTGGGGAACAAATTATATCCTTACAGTTTAAAAAAGAAGGTAACTTACTAACGAAACTAAATACACTTGAAAGTTGAAACAGTTATTGATTAAGCAACCTAGTGATTAAAAGGTTTGTAGAATAAGCCCATTGAAAAGTAGCCCATAATCTAACCTTTTCTCGCCTTATTGGGCTTTAGTTACTACTATTGGAAGTATTTAGTATGTTATAATTTGGGCTTCTTTCCTTGACCCATGGACGTTCACTTGCGTTCTCTTTCTTCTTCTTATTTTTTTCTCCGTTTTGGCAGCCTTTTAAATTGTGGACTTATGCCTTATGGTATTAAATATTAAGTTTCTTCTTATTTTTGTTTGTTAAAAAAAAAAACTTTCATAAGGCAATGCGTTTTCAAGTTGAAACAATTTAATGAAT
Source organism: Pulicaria dysenterica (assembly GCA_947179395.2). Taxonomy (NCBI): domain Eukaryota; kingdom Viridiplantae; phylum Streptophyta; class Magnoliopsida; order Asterales; family Asteraceae; genus Pulicaria; species Pulicaria dysenterica. The sequence continues at coordinate 54,567,456 of OX359296.1, forward strand.
TAGAATTTTGTAATTTCTTCTACTAAATTCTTATATTGTATTTTTTATCTATTAACAATGATCATCTCTTTAATTCTTTTTTCTTATTTCTTCTTTCCATTTTCATACTTATTTTGATAATAGACATATAAGAAAAAAGATTAACAAATTATATTAACAAATTGATATAAAATATCTCTAAATAAAATTTGGTACAAAAAGTTAACGAAATAAATATTAATGCATTTTACAAATTCACGTCACAGGTTTGATAACAAGACATACGACATAGTTTGATACAAAATTATAACTTAAATTGAAAACACTTTACTTGTTTAAAGTGAAATATATTTTATAATGATAATAAACCTATCACATAACAATATTTAATTAATAGCCAGAATGTTCGATTAGAAAGTAAAAATAAAGGAAAATATTATAAATACACGTGATAGTGCTTACATAGACGGACATCTTTTTTTTTTTTACAACTAAACGTATACATATCGTAATTTTACATTGACATTTATATCTTTACAAAGGGATTGAAACCTAAGATCTTATGAATCATCCTCAACACCGGATACGTCTAGGTTATATTCCTTTGATATGTCATCAAATCTATTTCGCGTTATGTTTGCCAACATGTTTCTGATTTTACTCTTTCTTTATTATATATATCAGATCTTAAAGTTATATCATTTAATATATTAAACTTACCTACCTTGTCATTTAATTTATAAAAATTGTTACAAGTTCACGGGATATTGGTTTTATTGACAAATGGTATGGATGGTAACATGTAATTCCATTATTATTGTTATTATTATTATTATTATTTATTGTTACTACTAATCATCATAATACATCATCCGTCGGCTTTTTTCTTAGACCACCTCCTCCTTCCTGTTTCTTCATCTTAATGATCATGGTTTTTTCTGCTACAGTTCATAGTTTCTTGCTCTAAAAAAAAGAAAACATGGTTTTTGCGATCGATGGTTTTAGATTTAGAGGTTTTTCTAGTTTTTGTTCCAGATGCAAAGGTTTTGTTCATTGATGCTTCCATGTCTGTTCTTCAATTAAAGGGTTTTTTAGATCTGTTATTCGATTCAAAGGTTATCCATTTCCAAATTTCTCCATGCAATCAATTCAAACAGCGGATCAAATTGATTTTGATTTCTATTTGAATGGAAGCAATTTAATTTTGCGTTTTAGTTTAGTTTTGCATGTTCATTAGGAGAAGCTCGTAGGAGATGTGGTGTTTGGTAGTCAAAGAGGCTCGCTGTAGACAAAACTATTTAATAAAATTATTATTATTATTATTATTATTATTATTATTATTATTATTATTATTATTATTATTATTATTATTATATAAATAATATTTTACTATAAAAAATAAATAAAAAAGCAATAAATTGCTTGTTATCCGCTATACAAATTGTCAAATACCTAAAATAGTTTGATAAATTAATATTTAATACATAAAAACAAAAAAGTTAAACGTTTGAAAAAAAGTTTGTCCTAGTTTAATGTATTTGTTATTAGTCATTTCAAAAGCAAATCATCTCCTATAAACCAATCGTTCGATCGAATAGAATATATATTGTGGTCATCAACATAAATAAGTTAAAAATAATACGGTTTACATCCATCAACTAAGCATCGGTTGTTATATTGTATATAAAAATAAATAATGTCGAATGATCATATTTTAAATCAAAATTACATAAATAGGAATTGTTTTTTGATTATAATGTTGAATATAAATGACTAAAAAACGTGTCAGTTTGTCATGACTCTTTTATACTTTATTGACTTTGCGGATGATCCACAAGGCTTCGTTTTTATACGCTAATTGATTATCCCACGGATCGACATAATACATATATAGCTTTTGGTTTATAATAATTAAACAGAGGTTAGGCATATGTTATCCACCGGATACGAATCTGCTATCTAGATTAAATATATATAATTGTAAGAGTTTATTGTTAAAGTAAGATTATTTAATTAATAATTATCTTTACTATTGTTAGAAGATATGAAATGATTATGATTTAATTGTAGTTATTTGTATTTATAAGCTCTTGAGTTATACCCCTTCTTTTACTTTCACTTACCTAATGTTACATTAGCGTCACATCATTCTCACTAAAATTTCCTTCTTCCTACCCAAATTAAGTGTTATATCTCTCATTTCTTTCCTAAACTTCCCCCACTTTTTTATTAGTCAAATTTTGAAAAATATAAAAGTTGGAGGGGTAGGGGGTGTTTTTCATGATCGAGTAAATGAACCCGATGCCCAATTCTTCCCTGTTACCTACCCGAAATCCCGAGTGGTGTTCCCCCTTACCCCATGGTACCCAATGGAATCGGACCATGTATAACGAATGGTCTAAGGTTTGCATTATTTTGTATACTATAAGAGTATTAGAGTTCTTGTAGTAACTATTTTTTTCCTTCTTGCTTGCCACTGCTATAATATAATAAAGATATATATTACAACCCGTTTATGTAATTTATATATTTTATTAGTAAAATCATTTTACAAATAGGAACTGAAAAAACTAATAAAAAAGTTACTACACATTCATTTTATGGGTCAATTCTAAAACAGGTTTCAAATTTAGAGCCATTAGTGTAATTATTAAATGTGTAATTAACTCTTAAAAAATTTTAAAAAAAATGACATCTTTAAGTTTATACCTATCCTACCCATGCTACATTAGATTGTTGCGTTTTCTAAATTAAAGACACAGCATGTGCATCCATCGTTTTAATATGGGTCGATGACAAACATTAATTAAAGATGCATAAATGGGTGGTTAATAATAAACATCATTCAATCATTAATGGCCTCAAACAAACCCCATTCACAAATTCCCTTTCATAAGATTCTCACATGAACATAACAAGAATACTTATTTTGTTTCATTGACTTTCTTCTTTTTCCTTTGTAATGATAGGATAATGATCAAGTTTTCTTTGTAATGATAGAATAATGATCAAACTGTAACTCTGTTTGCTTGTTAATTTCTTTTTTCCGATTTAGTTCTAAAGCTGAGAAAAAACTATTACAGCTTGTAATATTAATTATTTAATTATTTTTATTTGTAGTAATAAGTTAAAAGTTTATAAAATTTCAAACATTTTCTAACACCCACGGTCCTATTCATCATCTTTAAGTAATATTGACCACTGCTTTCTATCTTTCTCTCTTTCACTCTCTTCAATTTCCTTTATCTCTCTTAAGCTTTTACTTTTTATCTCTCTTTCATCGATGTTGTAGTCTACTGTCACTATCATAATAACTAACCACATCTCTCTCTCTCTCTCTTTGTTTTGTGTATCTCATCTGTTTGTTTGATATGTTAGGGTTTTTGTTTAATATTAGAATGGTGGTAGTGAGATATGTATGCTTTTTTTGCGAACCTTCATGGCATATTAGAATCACAATCAGTGTGTTTGTGAACCATATTTGTTCTTCAAATTAATAAGATGTGTTCTTCAAACCATGACACCATCGATAGTGTTCTTGAAAAAACACAATCGATTGATGAATGTCTAAAATCGCAACAAATAAACTGATGATGTTTTAAAGAAACGAAAATCGATTGAAATAAATGAGCCCTAATTGATCAAGGTGTGGAATCTATATATGTTGTTATTATTATTATTATTATTATTATTATTGTTATTATTATTATTATTATTAAAACAATATATATTTAGTTTTCATTATTTTTCAAAATATGACCTGTTGGAGTGTTGGTAACCTCCTATTATAGGTAACCTATACCAAAGTAAGTTTTTCAAATACAAATATATTAATTATTAGTTTTTATAGTTGAGTATATTTAATAGCAAAAAGTGAGAAATTTGATATATTTTTAGAAACTAAACTCTTTATCCTAATGTTGTTACTTTTTTTTGTAATTGGCTATTTAAAAGAAAACTTGTCACCATATAGTAGTTAAATATTTGGGTCACTAGAACATTTGTCACCTTTGTTGGTAAAATTCACTACAATGCGTTTTGGGAAATAAAAAGAAGATGAAATGAATAAAAAGGGAAGATATTTTTACTTTCCCTATACTTTCACTTTTGAGAGATACTCCTAAAGTCTCTTCATTCTTCATTTGTTTTTTTAAATGAATTTTGAGAAAAAAAAATCCTTTTACTCTCTAAGAAAAAATACTCGAGAACAAAGTGTAAATAACGGACAATGATCTATGACAATAATGTTTGGATTTATAGCAAGTTTGAATCAACATACACAATTGTATTTTCTTGTTAATGAGAAATTTTTTACTATAGTTAATTAGAGTGAACAAAGATATCTTATTTTATATTAGAATTTTTTATAAACATGAGTGAATTATATAAAATAGAAGTTTGGGAATTCATATTGTAGTTTTAAAGTAGTAAACAATTATTTTACTTGTATATTATTTTTCATATGAAAAAACCTATTCAAATATGTAATCTATTTTACACACCATCTTTTACTAAAATTAATGTGAAAAACATTTAGGGTTTTATGCTACTAAACAAACTATGACAAATAAAGGATTCGTAGTCTTCACTTCACAACTCATGTTTAAATTATCACGTCAATATCATACTCTTGATACTCAACCATGCTACGTTCATATTAACCATACTAAACTCACATCCACGAAAACACTCACCACATGCACCTCCTCTTTTTGTTGCGTCACATGCTTATCACATATGTTCTTACACATAATAATAATATAATAAATTTGTACTAAACACTGTACTTCCAAAATGCGTTGAGCATTCTTACCATGCTAATTAAATTGAAACAACTATCCATATTTTGAAAGGATCCAATTTTGGTATAGTTTAATAACAACATGTAACCATCAAATAATTCACACAAATAAATTACACCATTGATAGAATGTTCTTTCCATATACACATAATAAAAAACGATTGACATTTTGTGTCTTAACTTTTTTTCTAACATGTTCAGTTTTTTTCCTTAGAATTCTTTTTAATAGAATTCAAGGTTACTTATGTTTAATTCAAACATTTGACAATAATTGACATTTACTTCAAACATTATCAAAGGTAAAGAGGTATATTCCCTTTTATACGAAGAAAACAGAGACTACTACCATTTTTCAATATCACGTGTTACTCACGTGACCACAAGCCCTCCTTTTTTACCGTATAAATCCAAACCGCGGTGGCTTTTATGTTCTCACCGCCTCCCCTTAATTTTCTCACTGTGTGTTTTTGAACAAAGCTGCTGCGGAGAATTGTCCGTCAAAGCACCTTCAACTGTGTGCTTTACACCCCTATCTGTCTGTAAATTCGTCGGTATGCGCTCTCTCGATTTCAGTTTATTGCTATTATAATGAGTATACAGTTGATTTTCATGTTTAGTTAGGGGATTGTTGTGAATTTTTGATTTGGAAGTGAATTCAATCTTCTAGGGAGCAAAAGTTATTTTCTTGAACTGAATTTGTCTCCGATTCTTGTTATTATCATCAATATTGGACTAATTACGATTCGTTCCTTTGAATTGTCTGCTTTTGTGAAATTTTATGTTCAGGTTCTTTTCGTTTGGGACTGCTCAGGGTTTCTTAGATAGATAGATCTAGGGGTTTGTTTCGATTATTGTATAGAAGTATATGAGCTCTTGAAACCTGAAAGATTTCAATTTCGTAAATGGGAGTTTATTTTCAAGTTTATATTTCAATTGTTTTGATTTGGGATTGGCATAGTTTATTTTATTTTGTACGATATATGTTAAGCCATTCTTATTATATAATAGTAAGATGGGTTTATATGTTTTGGAAACGGGGAAAGGATTAAAACACCTAAATTAGTTGTTATTGCTCACTTGATCATCACCCTTCACTTAAGTGGTACTCGAGTATAACCACACCAAACTTAGATGTTGTAGCGGCATGTATCATTTCCCCTTTCGGAAATATACGGAAAGGATGTTATGTTTCTGCAATAGCTAATGTAGATGCTTAAATTAGTGGAAATATTAAATAAGCATACTGTTTAAACCTAGATTCCTATGAATTAATCAGAAGCGTATGATTTGTAGTTATAGACCAACGACAAGGTTAACATGTTAGCTTTTCAGTTTTTCCTTTGACCATGATTCTATTTGAAGCTTGTATTTATCTTCTACAGATGTAAACATGTTAATTTTTTGGTGAAACTGGTAAATTTATGTTTTTCTCTTTATCGGTTAACTAATTAGTTTTGGTTTTGTAATTGTGGTAGTTAAGGTTGAGATGGTTTTGATGATTCTAGTCCTGTAATGCCCTTTGCCTCTAAATGGGCTGCTTTAACTCTACTGTAAGAAAACCGGTTCCTGGGCATGAGAACCCGACTATTCTTGCTTCTCAAACAGCTTGTAAGATATTCATCTTTCATCAATCATGTCATTGTTGTTGCAAAGTTGTATCAACCTAAATTAGTACATTTTGCTCATGTTAGCTTCTGTGATTGCCTTATGTCTCTCCAGTTAGTGTCAGCGAAGTTGAAGCTCTATTTGAGCTATTCAAGAGCATAAGCAGTTCTGTAATCGACGATGGATTAATCAATAAGGTAACTCAAGTGTATATCAATCTTCAGTTATTCACTTATTCTAGTGTGTAAGACAGATTACTGGGTCAACATGTTAGGTGGCCAAACTTATCTTTTTGGATGTCAGGATGTGTCATGAAAATTACAACATTTCCTTTTTTGAGAACTTTCATGTTAAAACTTCTAAATGCCCTTGCTCAGCACATTGATGTGGTTGATTAGGTTCTACAAGATTCCTTTATTTTATGTTTAGTAAAGGATATTATAAATATCTAAAAAAAATCAAACATTTTACTTACCATCTGCTACTCAAATATTGCAACTTTCATGAGGCAAAGGCAGTATCTATTATTTTCCTTACCGTTCACTCTTTTTCTTAATTTATCATTTGTCATTGTTATGTTACAAGCAGGTCCAATATTGATCGGTTTTGATGTATTACCTTTAACAGGAAGAATTTCAACTAGCTTTGTTCAAGAACAGAAAGAAAGAGAATCTCTTTGCAAACAGGGTATGTAGCACCTCAAAATTATTTTCAATCACGTGAAGTTCGTTTTCCAATTTTGAATCATGTGGATAATCACAAACTTTTATGATCTTTCAATCTGTACATTTTCTTTTCTTTTTCGCCATTTATTTACTTGTTTCGATGTCATGCAACAACTTCCTTTCTTGAGGAGTTTGCTCATTAATAATTGAGAAGTGAGAACTAATAACCTGTATTAGAGTAAAAGCTATTTTGTGAATTTCGAGATCAAGTATGAAACTTTATAACCGTTAGGATCCTTAACTGCATGTGAATCACTTTGTCATTGGTGACATATTCAGTATGGTGATGGATGTAGCAGGTAGGGTGAGATCATTCTATAGCCACGTACACTTTTATGTTTCACGAATTCATGGTATGACTATAGATATATGCATTTCATGTTGTCTACTATATGCTGATGAAAATTTTGTATTTTTATTTGTCATAAAGAACATAATTAAGGAAGGCAATGAGGCATATAGTCTTTGATTAGGTTTATAGAAGCATTTTAACAAATGATTGATGTGCCTTAATGTGATGTGAGTTCATTAATATTATCCATATATTCTTCATTTTGTGATTTTTCTCCATCTCACCTCACAACAAGTACACATGTCCCATAAGTACATCCTAATTTCTCCTCGCACATCGTAAATTGAACCCAAACTATGGGAATGATTAAAAACTAAAGTGCCTTACTTTCCAGCTATCCTTTTCTGTCTTTCCGGTATGTAATCATAGTAAAGTAAAGTACGATACCATTCCCAGTTATTGTTTTCTTGGGCATAACCGCATAAGTATGATAACTAAAAACATTACGTTTTCCATTTAGTTTTTTCTATTACATAAATAGGAGTAGGTTAAAAATAGGATTTACGCTTTCTTGAAACAGAATCACCCAATTCTCTTAAGAAATTTATGTGCTAAAAAGCGGGAAATGAATAGATACACTATTAAATTTCCAGCTTTGGTCTTCAGTTTATATAATTTACAACACTATTATAGACTATAGAGTTTCCGTGGGTAACAATATTTTCTGGTATAGATGCGATTATTATACAGAGTTCCATATATAATCTGATGGGGAAGCAATGACATTTACTTATTTGTTTTACATTTTCTAAAGCGATGAAAGTTCCATATGTAGATATTTGATCTTTTCGACGTCAAGCAGAAGGGGGTTATTGATTTTGGTGACTTTGTTAGAGCACTTAATGTTTTCCATCCTAATGCCCCTCAAGAAGACAAGATTAGTTGTAAGTTAATCATAATGATTGAAACTGTAATTTCTAAGTGGCTGTGATCATCTTCTAATACTCATTGTTCCTTTTTCAGTTTCTTTCAAGCTTTATGATATGGATGGAACAGGATTCATAGAGCGTCAAGAGGTACGTTAATGTCTGAAAGTTATCTACCCTTATGGATATTCTTTTGCCAACGAAAATTGTAAATATTTTTGTCTATTAGCAATGACCATTTTATAAGGCAAATTATTAAATGACGTAAACATGTATTAGTTTTTGTTTTCTACTATAATTATGACATGTTTGTGATTATCCATCAGAATATATTCATTATGTACACTTTTTCCAGGTTAAGCAAATGTTGATTGCACTTTTATGTGAGTCTGAGCTGAAGTTGGCTGATGATACCATTGAGATAATACTTGATAAGGTGATTATTTACCTTTGTTTGTCGTGACATTAGCACTCGATCAATATTAATTACATCCATAAAAGGAAAACAACATGAGAGAATATTTCTTGATTTGGCGTGTGTACAGTTGAATTGGGTGATACCTTTTTGCCAATATCATAAAGGCTAGAGTGCATTACTTATTTGGTCCCTGTGGTTTGTAGAAAGTCACTGATTTAGTGCTTTAACTGTGAAAATTAACTGTAGAAACCCTAAACCCTACTATTCATTAATTGTCCTAATGTTGGTCCTTCAATTCAACTCCGTCTAAATTAACGTGTTACTGGTCTAATAGAAAGGATATAGTCATTATACCAAAAAGATTTTTATCAAAACATGTTTCCACGGAAAAAACCTTATCCTCCACCTATCCCAACTCCTTCTTTCCCCCCTCTCACCGTAACACGCACCAAGACACTCCTCCCTATCCCTCTTCTCTGTGTTAAATTTTGTTTGTAAACTTGCAGATGAGACATGGAATTAGATTTAAGCTTAGGTGACACCATCAGAAGCCTGTGATGGATTAACCACCGCCGCCATCAACACCATTACCACCGTCTCCTCCACCTAAACACACCGGTCAACTGATTACCTCTCTTTCCATTCGGGAAACGGTGGGTTTGTAGATCGAGTCACCTCTCTTTCTCTCTCTCTATGGTGGTGACTCGTTGGTGGTCGACCAAATAGGGGGTAAATCCACAGAGGTAAACGGGGCAAGGTAGGTTATCATTGGAGGTTGCAGGAGTGGTGGTGGCAATGCAAAGGAAACCAAAACTCACCAAAGATTGAAAACCCAAACACTAACCATAAAAATCCAATATTGATCAAATCTGAGAGAGATAGTGGTGGCGGTGGTCTTCAAGACGGTGGTGGCGGTGGTCTTTAAGATGGTGGTGGTGGTCTTAAAAGACGAGAGATAGAGGTGAGAGATAGGTGGGAGAAAAGACCAAAATTCCCTTCCTAAAAAGACAAACTAATGTCAAATTTGGACGGAATGCTAGATAAAGTACCAAAATTGGGACAAATAAATGAATAGTAGTGACTGCCTTCGTAATAAGTGACTTTCTACAAATCACACGGACTAAGTAATTCAGTCTAAAGGTTATTTACCTAGCTACTGTTAAGCAAATTAACCATTTTAAGAAAGTGATATTATTAGTTATTACTCATCAAAAAGAAATGTTTGGGAAATTGTAATTACTCACAAGAGAGCAAAAAGCAATTTTGTTCTCCATTGCAAAGGGTAGACAAACTAATATCTATTCGAAGCGTAATTTTTATTTCTGTTTCTGTTGAGCAGACTTTTTCAGAAGCGGATGTAGACCAGGATGGTAAGATAGACAAATCAGAATGGCACAATTTCGTAACCCATAACCCTTCCTTGCTCAAGATAATGACTCTCCCATATTTAAGGTATATTACCATTATTTATATCGTATAATATTATGTTTGTATATACAGTACACAACACTTTATTAATTCATGCAAAATCCAGGGACATTACAACAACCTTCCCTAGTTTTGTGTTCAATTCTGAAGTTGAAGAGCTCGCTACATGAGGATAATGGATCATGAAGTCGTGTTGTTGCCTGGTCTTGTTTTATTTGATCATTCATGTGTTGAAGAGTGACTAGACTAGTCCCTTCTTATGTTGAAGCCAGTTTTGGTTTGGCTTTCTTGAGGAGAAACACCATTAGGGTTTATTAACTTTCAGAGTGATATTTGTTTGTTTTTTCTTTTCATCAAATCATGATCAATGTTTCAAAAGATGTTGATTTGTTGTGATTTGATCTATTTAGATGATGATTGATCAAAGAAATGATGTTATGTAAATGGTTGGATCGGATATATCATGGGGTTGTTCAAAAAGTATAGTTTTGAAACATGTTGAAACTCTATTGGCATCAAGTTTACGCGTCAAAAACATCTCTTTGAATCTTCTTAATTGTGCTAAAACCATGATATAGCGTGTTACAAAATACATAATGAACAAAGAAGTATGAACATCTATAAAATAATCATAGTATTGACTATTGAATATCATGTTTGGTCTATGATCCTCTTGTTAATTAGGTGTTATCTTTAGTTACTTCCTCCATGCACCCTATCTGCTATATATTTAGGCTTGCTCTCTCTTTCTTTTTTCTTCCATATATGCTAGTCAAGAACCATAATTGTTGTCTCCCATCTCTGATCGATGAACATTGAAGTCAAAGACCTTGACACCAACTACTTTGCTGACGAAAAATCAGTTGTTACCTACGGTACTAGCGTGGTTTCAATATTTGCCAACAAGTTTTCCGCGTCTACATCTCTACCCGCCTCACTCACTCCCTCTGACACTATTTTCACCCAATCAATCAACTACTACCATGTCATTGCCGTCTCTGATATGTCCACCAATCAATCAACACGTCTACCCGACTCACTCACTCCTTCCTTCATGGTCAAGGGTTCTAGTTCTAATATGGACAAAATGTATAGTTTAGAAGTACGTTCAAAATATACGCGTGTTATACCATTCAGAAGAAAAGGAAATCCCTTCCCCGTCTTTAAAAATAATAAAATAAATTCCCTCCCACTTAATTTGTAGACCTTACACTATCACTTTCTTTGTTCCTCTTGCTTTAATTGACGTGATCTTTTTGACGAAAACCGTTCATCATCTTCTTATTTAGTAGGTTAAGCCGTTCCCATACTCATTCTTGTTGCAAAGACATTGGGTCGGGGGTTCGGAAAGGGAAGTGTTACCATCTCGTAACGAAATATAAGAAAAATTGTTTTCGGTTTTGTTTTAAAAATGTAACACCGCAAAAATACAAGCCATATTTTTTTTTAATTCACAGCGGAAGTAATACGTCATAAAACTAAAAAGAAAATAACATCAACAGTTAAAACCAACACTGTACAAACATACAGTACTTCCTTTAGTGTTACAAAACATTTCATAAAGTACGGCTCATCATTCTAAAATATCAGAGCTACGGTCAAACTTTCCCTGTACACAAAAGTTGCAACCTACCGTGCTCTCAAAATCTGAAACAGAGAGTTAGGGTGGGGAATTAGCACAAAGCTAAGTGAATGAAAATCAAGCCACAAACAATTAAAGCAGAACCACAACGATCACAAGAACAATTTATCTCAAATATCAAAGGACCGGCGGCTCTGCCGAGCCTACGACCAATGCTGGCCATAGCAATGATCTACCGATAGCCATCTGCTAACTGGAACAGTTAAACCCCCTCTGCTACAACAAATGCAACAGAGGATCTAAAACTGCCTAACCAGAAGCAACTGACCCAGCCCAAAACCACGCTTAGCTGACCTCTGCCACAAACATCATGAGCACAATTTCATGCCTTGATACTCATATCCTGGACACAATTTCAATAATCATCACATAACCAATCAAACAATCATATCAGACTAAACAGTCTATCGCATGATTAATTGTATAAAATTCAAGTAACCATAACAGTTACAACTAAAACCACCGGTGCATTAAAGTCCACTCACATGTGTCCTTGACACCCACCAAACTCAGTTGTCTAATTTCACTGAGGCTTCGGATTCCCTAAGAACACAACACAACCAAATTAGTGAATATAATCTCAATTAATTCAATAATTCAAGTAGCTAGACAAATGGGTCAAAACTAAGCCATTACACAAAACTCATATAATCAATATGGAAAACTTCCAAAACCAATTAAGATATCCATATATGTTACCAACAATGTGTAACAACCAACAAAACACATTTAAAGTCCAATTCATAAAATTAAAGTAGCCTTATATCATGAATTAAGCATAATTAATTCAAATCTTTCTACACATGTTTCCTCATCAAAACCATTCATATATACATATCCTATAACCATGCATGTAATAGGTACTAGCAGCAAATAACAGCATACAAGAAAACACGAAGCAAAACAGAACTTGCAGAGCTGTGCAGGGAAATCTCGCGCCGCGGCCACCCCTAGCCTCCGCGCCGCGTAAATTTACGAACAGCAAACTGCAGTTTCTGTTTTCTCGCACCAGCAGCCAAAAACCCACATAAAACTCGATTTCCAGGCAGCTGAATCGAATAATAACACTTCCAAACATTCAAACAACATCAACTAACATATAAGGAACAACAAAACACATTCCTAATCATCAATCATGCTTTTAGATTCTCAAATCCAACCCAATACTTCCATTAATGGTGTTCTTCAAGCTTCTCACCAAATATCCAGAAATCACTTACAATTTAATACTAAATCAGTAAGCAAGATCCATAGAACATATAAGAACATGTATCAAATTCGGATTGGGTATAAACCCACATGAATCTTGAACCCTAGAAAATCAAGTAGCATGTTTTCTTCAAAACCCCAACAAGAACTATCAAGAACTAAACAAATCATGTTAAGAATTATGAACTAACCTTGATTTTGCAACAAAGAACACAATCAATCAAGAAATTAAAGGCTAGAATAAAGCTTCTCTTGGCTTTCTTCACTTCCAATAATGCAAACACACACAAATGAAGAAACTTGACTTCTCAAAGTCAATATAACCACAAAAGTTGGCTGGGAATTAATTTAAAACAACACACAGTGTCAAATACTGTTATCTAGCATACAGGAACCTAATTAAAGCGGTCCTACTCAAGTCATTAACAAGCAACGAGGTATTATTCGGGACCCTCGTATAAAAACGAATCTAATGGTACCAATATCATATAAAAATATTAAACTAATATTTTTACCTCTTATCTCGCGATCCAATTTAAATACCAAGTAAGCATCAAATAAATATATAAATAAATAGCAGATAATTATAAACAATTAAATATACTAATATAAACAATTAAATTACTTACCACCACCATGAAACAACCAGGCCCTAAACGCGGGTGTTACAAAAAATATAAGTAATGATATGTGATTCTAATGACAAGTAACTTAAGTGGTTATTGCACCTACGTTATTTAAATTTAAATTATTAGTATAATAAAAATAACTAAAATACCTATTATATAAATAATATATGAATATAACAAAATCTAACTTAACTTATTTAGAAAATATTAGTGGCTTCTATTATACATATATACATTTGTCAAGCCCTCTATGTCGTTTTGCTCATTTCAGTGTCGTTTTGTACTGTTCATAGCAGAGAATTAATCTGTTACGGTTGCTCCTTGCGTAATACTGCATACACCCAATTTTCTTTTTCCGTGAAACTGTGAAAGCCGCCACACATAAATCTTTATTATGATTACATTAAATGATTAAATCAATTAATTTTCATATAGATTTTTGTTTTTCTTCTATAATTTTTTCGTATATAGATACTTGGTACATATAAATATATATTTGTAATCCTATTATTTTTATCTATATTTTGATATAAGTTTTATCAAAATATGATAACATAATAGATGTTCATTATCACACAGGTTGGTTTAGAAAATGGTAACTATTAAACATTAATAAACATAAGATATGAAATAAACCAGAATTTAAAAGGATGAAAATTATGAAAATCTAAAAAGTAATATGTTCAAATCGTAAAGAAATTTAGTGTCATTTTTTTCAGTGATAGAATAATGTATACGAGTATCTTAAAACTGAAAAAAGTAGTAATTAAATAAACTGTACTAGTTAATTAACATTTTTGGACTTAAAACAGCCGGGTACTTGGTTAGGTCTTACTGTCTTATTTGCTAATTAGCTTTATGTTTTCAGGCCCAAATACATGCCCAAAAATTAAACACGTGTGATTCACGTGATAAAAACACGAATCAAGTGCAAATCCGCCCACAAAATTGTACCCAATTTTTTCAGTTCTTCCCCTTTTCTTTCTTTCGACACTCTTTCTCCAATTCAAACATCAAAAATTCCAATTCAGAGCATCAAACCCAAGAAAGATTGAGTAAAACGCACACAATTCTTCGATTTTCTCTCAGCAGCCATTGAATTTCTTGATGGACTCGGAGCAAGAGGTAGACTTGTTCGGTGATTTAGAATTAGAAAACGAAGATAAAGACAGCCACCAATCTTCGTCATCGTCTTCCTCAGCATCCTCCTCCTCATCCTCTTCTGGTTCATCTTCTAATCGGAGCAGTAGCGGCGGCGGCGGAGGTGGTGGCAGTGGCAGTGGTAGTGGCAGTGATAGCAGCGGTGGTTCCGTCAGCGGTGGTGCTGCTGCTGGCGGCGGTGGTGGAGAAGAAGTGGAGGAAGAAGAGGATAATGGTGAAGTTAGGTCAAGTTATTATAATCAACAGTCTGGTTATGATGATGATTATAATGTTGTTGAAGAAGATAAAGATTTGTTTGGGTCTGACAATGAAGAATATGTTAAAACCCCAATGGATAGCCCCTTACCAGTTCCTGGTAATTACTCTAATCTTGTAAACTTATATATATTCTGATGAAAGATTTGATTTTGATGATTACCCGTTTGGTTCTAACTGTAAATTTTGTTATTTAGCATGAATTGTACGCAATCAATGAAAAAAGACCACTTTTCTTGTGCTTTGAACTTAACTGTTGTTGCAATGCTTGTCTTTATGTTATTGATGTACTTTTAAGTCTAAACGGTGCATCTGATGCTATGTTTTTGCTGTTTGTATTATTAAATAGTTACCGCCTTGATGATAAATTATTTATGTATCTTCTTCCAATATATCTCATTATCTTTCTGAACATTTGGATATACAGTTTTGCCCCAACCTCCACCACGAAATACAAACAACAACCCGAGCAGGGGAGGTTTTGGCGGGCGTGGTCGTTGGCAAAATGACAGAGGAGGTGCTGGCATTCTTCCTAGGCCTGGCCCGTTTCCACAGAGGCAAAATTATGGTGGTTATGGCTCTAAGTTCTATGCTCCTCGTAATGATGAGCGTTTTGTTTCTGAACTCAAGTTTTCAAAGAGTGAAGAAACTTTATCAAGGAAGTGCATAGCATTTCAAGAGGTAAATTTTTTTTCTTAGGGTATTCACCATATGCAGATAGTAATGGGCGTTGCCAGGATTTTATTATATCTAATGAATTCTTATAACAGTACTAGAGGGGTGGTTGGATGTGTGTTTCAAAAGTGATTATATCATATTTCATAATCAGAGGCAGATAGCTGTGATAATACAGGCCTAAAGAATAGTCTGGTGTGATTCTACTGTTCGAAGTTGAGTGTCTGGAAAATCGGATAATTTGCGGACTTAACAGATAAAGTGACCTCTTAGGTCATTGTGAAAAAATAAGTAATTTGCTTATTGAGTCCCTAAATAATGACCCTTTACGCCTCAGGGCCAATCGCACATCAGAGTGCCTCAGGCTTGCTTTTTAAACCAAGGTTAAATTACAGTAAGTCTCTTGGATTAGGTTAAAAAACGATAAATATGATATTATATTGTACACTTAAATCATCAGTAGTTGGTATGGGTTATCCCATAACTGTTTATTTTGACCCCTAAATGTTCATATAATATAAAGCAGATTCCGCATATCCAAACACTAAAAAACTGGTTACTATTGCTTCAAATGACAATGATCAGATTATTAGTCCAAACACCCCTTAAGATAAACGGTTGCATTATTTATATGCCAAATTCAGATAGTAAGTGGATCAGACAAATTAAACATTGTTTCTAGAAGTTGAGTCCTATAATTCATAGACTGGTTTACAATCTAACTTAGGGGTTGTTTGTTAAAACAAAATGATTAAGCACTGAATGACTCTATGACCTGAATAATTCAAAGGCTCTGTATGAAACTGTCTATGAATGTGACATGTTGTTGGATAAGGGTTCTGAATGATGCAAATTACCATTTTAACCTTAATCGTGATTTATACATTATAAAATATGATTGTTTAACAAGGCAACGTGTGAAAGAAGGGGTATTAAAGGAAAATACTTGGTGCTTAATGATTTAGAATGTACTTTAAGGTGAAATGATTCAGTAGTGTTCATCTGTTTCATTCAACACAAATTTCATTCAAAGGCGTCAATCAAACGCGCTGAATGCGGAACGATTTGGCATTTAGCAATGGTTCCATTCAGCAACAAACAAACAGCCCCTTAACTTCCATATCCAACAAAAATGCCTTCACTAAATTTATTTGATTTATTTCCTGTCTCTCTTTCTTTCACTTTCAGAATTATTTTCCCACTTTTATGATTTTATTTGGTCTCTAACACATTTGATTTTCTTTTGGGTGGTGTCAAGTAGCCGTCTGAACTTGGTTGCTATAGCCGTGTGGATGGTGGACAAGTTTTCTTTGATGATAGTAGTTTGGTGAGCATTATTTGTTCCTCATTATTTTTTTTATAACTTAATCCTATATGAAAGCTCAAGCACTTTGCAATATATTTTTACATTATCAGCGCCTTTTCAAGCGACTTATCACTGAAGATATTGGGGCTGATTTGAACCAAGGTTTTGATACTTTTATAGAGAAAAAAGGTACAACCTAACTTCGTAACAATTAAACAGCCACTTTTACCTTTACTACTATTTATCTGGTTTTACAGTCTTGTTTTTAATCAATTTTAAGACTATAAATTTCAAGTCGGTATTAAATCTCAACCATTCATTTTCTTTCCCTTCAATCTAATCCGTAAAATCAATCTCTAATCTGCCTCAGAAGGCCTAATCCGCTAACCACAAGCAAAACTCTTCATCATCCCTCTCTATTTGTCGTTACTGCATAGCGCGGAACCCTACTAGTCACACAAAATGAACTTATCAGCTTTGCTTCTATTTTTTTATAAGTTACCTGTTTAATTATTTGCACCAGATTTGGGCTCACAGGGCTTTGGTGATCTTCTCTCTTGCATACGAAGCAAAAATATTCCCTTACAGAATATGCACTTTGTTGTGAGTTCTTTTCTTTCCCCTCCTAAATCTTCTTCAGAGTTCATACTCATAATTATACTTATTTCTTTTTTGTTTTACAGACATACAGAAACAACCTCAATAAGGTAATTTCTTCCCTTTTGCCATGATTTCTTCTTCTTTTGGCATATGGTTTTTACTATAAGCTATGTCTAGTGAGTTCTACAAAATTTTATATTGACTTGGTCAAAAGTTTTTTTTCTCACTATTTCACAGAGTTGTTTTCTTTTGTTGCCTGTTCTAAATCTAAACGATTACATATGGTGTCAAGTTGATTAAATATTTAATGACTTTATGAATTCAATCATGAATTTGCTTTTCTTTTGCTTATCGGCAGATATTGGCCACTGCTTACTTGAGGAACGAGCCTTGGGAAATGGGGGTGCATAAAAGAAAAGGTGTTGTATATCTTGATGTACATAAACTGCCTGAAAGGCCAAAAAGTGAGCTGGATCGTCGAAGGTACTATAACAATACAAAGTTTTTTGGCTTTTCCATTATCTCTTTACTTTGTAATTTTTGGAATTTCTAGTTCTTTTCTTAATCATTTATTTATTTATTAGACATGTTAAATGTTGCATGAATCTCAGTGCAAAAGACAATTTTTTATTTTTAGATTTAAGAGTCAAGGCTATTATTAGTTGAGATAGTTGAATATAAGCGTGATCACTATTATGTTTTAGTTATAAATTTTAACTTTTATTTGGCACAAATGTGATATCTGGATTTAGGTGTTATTGGGGATATTGCTTTGAGACGCTTGCCACCGAAGATCCAAGGAGAGATGATGGAGAAGGGATACATCATGTTGATGCCAATGTTGAATATTGTGCTTTGATTAAAACCAAATTAGGGGCACATCGGATTTTAATGGGTGCTGAAATGGATTGTTGTGATTCCACCGATGATGGAAGGAGGTTTTATGTTGAACTTAAAACAAGTCGGGAGGTTTGTTATCTTTTTTTTCAAATTAACCGGTCAATAAAAATGAAAAGAAGTATACAATTGATACCCGATTGAACTTAAAATATCATCAAAAAATATTTGGTTTGTGTTGTTTGGTTTCATGTGGTTATAAAGATCTTCTTGAAAGGTTGAAGAGCCCATATCAGTTTTGTAGTTGATGTTGATTCTTAGTCGAAAGTTTTTTGGTTTGACCAAAAGGTATTTTTTTTCTCTTTTAGTGGTTTGTGAGTATAATTGACTCTTATCTTATATTATTTTCAGTTGGCTTACCACACCGAGGAAAGATTTGAGAGGGAGAAATTGCTCAAGTTTTGGGTAATATAGTCCTTCTAGCTCTTATACAGTATATATATATATATATATATATATATATGTTTCACTCAATATTCTGTGATTTTTAACAAATTATGCTTAAATGTAGAATATTAAGTTGGATAACCATTTGCATACATGCATGTGCACCGAACTTATATAGTTATATCTTGTTTATTAGTGCTTGCACATTTAATTTTATTTATTGAACTACAGATTCAGTCTTTTCTTGCTGGTGTCCCTTTTATCGTCATTGGATACAGGTACACTACTGCTAAAATAAAAATAAACCCCTTTCAAATGACAATTGTTGATAACTTACAAAATATGTAGCTTTAAAACTAGCAACTGATTGCTGCATGGAATAGTTGTAACATGGAAATATGTGCAGTTGCTGTTAATGATCTTTTTCTACATCTCGTGTTAGGGATGATGCTGGGCGGCTTGTGCGTACAGAGAGATTAAGAACCAAAGATATAACTCACAGGGTAAAAATGAAAAATTACTGGCAGGTAAAGCTCTTACCCTCTACCCTCTACCAGGCTTCTGTGTGATCATGCGTTTTATATGTAATATCGTTTCACAGGGCGGAGTTTGCTTAGCATTTGCTGATGAGGTTTTATGTTGGCTTTATGGCACTGTCAAAGAGAGTAAGATGTCTTTTTTTTTTTAATATTCATATTATTCTGATGAAGGGTATTAAAGTTTTTTTGGGTCTATTGTTTGGCATTGCAGATGAAGACTATATATTGCAATTTGCAGCACCATTTACTCGTTTGGAGCTTCTACAGGCACAATCTTGCCCACAAGAAATAACTGATCATGTTCAGCAATTGTGATATCGACAATCTTGCCTGTTTTGTTACAAGATGCAATACAAAAGTCACAAGTTACTATTGCATTTGATCTCACAATGAAGACGATTTAGCTTAAATTAAGGCTTTTGCAAGAACCATATGCAACTCTTTTGTTGTATATGATTCGGGGATAAAGAAACCTATAGATCGAAGAATGCCCTGAAGCCAAAAATGGCGCTTTTGAGTTCTGGGTATATCGGTTTTCAACAGGATAATAGATACTTACGTATAGTTCGACAGTTCAGGAAGCTTAATGTTTTGGAAATTTGAATACGGAATGACATTTTTATTGTACCTGTAACGATCTAACTTCTAGAAATTGAATTATTGCATTTTGTTTCATCTGATTTGTTATAGTAGAGTAGATGCCTGAAAATTTATGCATCTGGATGGCTTTCAAACGTACATGTTGGGAAGTAAAAGTGGTTTGGTTACTTATATTCGGTCGTCTATACTAGCAAGGAGAAACTATACTTTGCTTTCTATGATTTTAAAAGCGTTGTAACACATATGAGGTTTGTTCATAAGCGTTTTATTTAACTTTAACAAATGAACTCTTGTAGAACGAACGGACACATATATAAGTAAACTACAATCCAAAACGAACACTATCAAATGTAAACACATAATATCACACATGACATGAAAACAAACAAACGGATAAATAAATGTTCATCAACATAAAGAGCGAACAAGACTACATTTTGTATTCTTTTATTTAACGAAACATATAAAAAATTGTATTCAAGATTGTTTATGTATAACATAAATAAACGCTTCAACAAGCGTTAGATAATGATAAAAAATAATATTGGTATAGTATTTATTACCAACTTTCTTTGTAACTAAGAGATACGTTTTAGTTATTCGAATTTTTTAATACAATCTTTAAATTATAATAAACATCTAACTATATGCCACATGACATGTTTTTAAGGCCTCTTTTTTGTATATTCTCGCCCATTTCTAATATATTCTACGTGTGACACGTGTCCATTTTTAAATCCCGTTTCATACTAATCGTCTCTCTCTACGCTAATCAATTTGGGCTTCGCTTTCTCCATCTCCTCCTACAACTCTAAACAAAATCGGCATAGATCTGCTGCTCTCGAGATTAAGGTATGTACTTCGTTAGAGTCTAAGCTTAATTTTGCACCAAAAGATTAAGGTTTCGATGACGCGGGTCATAAGGCTACTTCGATTTCAAGTTGTTCTCTCTCCATGCAAATCTGTACTTTGATTGATTTCTTGATTTTGGCATCTGATAATAAGGGAAGAATAAAACGTCATTGATTTCGTTATTTTTTTATTATCTGCATTAATCGAATCTCCTCTCTTCACTCTCAAGTTTTTTGTATTCGTTTCCATACTTCGATTTCAAGTTCTGTTAAGAATATGACCATAAGATTAGTTAGTTTGATTCCAGGATATGATTTCCTAATCTTAGTGTTCTCGATTATGTTAGATTTGGGGCTAATTAGGTTCTTCTTTGTTGTTTATACTTGATAGGTTTGAAGATACACACCAACTGCTTGATGAAATGCTTCAATGAACTGGTAATGGTACTTATAAACAACTTCAAGGTGCAATTAGAGTTGAACTGTTTCTTTTGTACTTCAGTTTGTTTCAATTGGAAATATTAATGTTCATTGTTTTTATGTGAAAAATTAATAGTACAAAAAACAGAAATAACTTAGACCTCATTAGAAAAACCTTATTAGCAAGAGACCTGTAGTACAAAAACTGAAACTACTAACCATTATGATTGAATACCACCAATAGTTTAAATTGGAAGACCCTTTTACTGATGCATGTGTTGGGCAAACCCTTTAATTAATCTTCAAAATTTGTGGGTTATAATTTTCTTTAATTGTTGTTGTGTAAATGGAGTTCAGAGTTTATGCTTTGATAATATTGTTTTGCATTTGCAGCAAATTGGTTTAATTGTCAGTTTGGAGTTCCCTTATAGATATAAAATTGTGTATAATGTAGAGGTTTTACATTGGAAGTTATATAAGGAGCTGGTTGGTTTGATTGATTATGGTTGGTGCAAGCCTACAACAGACATAGAAGTCTCATTTTGTTGAGTAAAGCTTTTATGTTACATGTGGATTGTGTGGTATCAATCATTTGTCAACTTTGTAGTGTTATTCTTTTTTACATGTGGATTCTGATTTCATTGAAGTGTTAATCTTTTTTTTCTTTGATTAACATGATAATTTTGATTTTATATATTTGACTAAGACAAGTACCCCATTATTGTCTTTAAGAAAATTACAACCAAGTTTTCTGTGACAACGATGACTACAACACATGTAAATTTGAAGGCTAAAGATCTCATCATTAACACATTTCTTTGTTAATGCCCATCTTCCTGAACCGATCACCTCTGCTAGACACAAAGTACAACCTTACCTTTTACTGCCCCTTTCAAACTTTCCACAGACAAATAAAGGTTTCTCACCTCATCTCATGGAACACTAATGGAGCTGAGAAAACAACAAACCTTTAAAAATTAGCTGAAGCACATACTTATTTTGTGACTATAGCACATACTAACTTATCACTCCTTCGATTAAGTTTTCTAATGGAGCTGAGAAAACAACAAACCTTTAAAAATTAGCTGAAGCACATACTCATTTTTTACGTGCAAAATGCTTGATTTTTTTGACACTTTTTTCTTTATTATTTTACACTTGCTTTTCGGTAATGTTTCAGTTCGACGTCCTTCTCAAAAGGATGCAAGATTGTTCTTATTTTTTACGGAGGAAATTTTGTATTTATTATTTTCCGCACTCGTCATATCATTTAAGATTAAGATGAAAATTTTGAATTAAATTTGTTTGAGCCTCAAACAATGTCGTTATATGTAAATGTAAACTAAGGTGTCTCTGTGTGTCAAATTTATGAATTACAATTACTTTTATATTATCTTTATGTTTTTCGTATTTTATAGTTATTTGATTTTTTTATATATGTTTAATGTTTCCGATTTAGTAAACAAACCGGTGTAATACCGGGTATCTAAACTAGTGTAAAATATGAGAGTATATTCTTTTACAAAAGTGATCAAGATATGTATTAAAATTAAGTTTAAAGATAAAAAAATATTAATAGAGTATAACTGTGATAATTCAACGAGTAGAATATAAGTACGAGGATATTACATATATAAATATAAATTTTCTTAGTTATACTGGAAAAAAAAATTTGTTTATATAAACGCGTTTAAAATCAGGCATTCACGCGATTAGCACGTTTCTTTTGACCATCGCAGTTGACCTGACCAAAAAACAACCTCAAACCGACTTCAATATGTCTATTTTTCTTCGATTCCAAGGCTGAGCAAGGTTGATTTGTTTGCAGATGGCGGAGATCGGTGTTGCCGTATCGGAGAAGATGGATGCTACTTGTGGCGTCTCCATGGAAGCGATCATGGAGAGATTATCTCATCTAGAAAACCTCTACTTTCCTAGGGCTCAGCAATCCGCTGCCATCCTTCCCTCGCAACGTAAATCCATCCTCCGTGATCTTTACTCCCGCGACGTCCCTGTTTTCTTAGGTAATATCTATTTCGGTTCAACAAATTTTTGAATTTCTATTCAGTATTGGTCGAGCACGAGCTCTGCTTCGTTTAGTTTTTGTTGATTGATTAATTTTCGGATTAGAACTCCAATTAGCTTCAAGGACTCAATTCTATAACGCACAAAATATGAATTTTGATCACTTGGTATTTATGTTTGATATATTAACAACATTAGCAATCGCGGTTTGTTATTCACTCGAAGTTGATACATGTTGTCTTGATTTTAAATATACCTTAAGTAGCTCTATTGGATTTTTTGTAAGTGTTGAAGTATCAGTAGTTTGGAGCTACAAAGCTATAGAAATCCATGGCAGGGTCTGAAAAAAGTTGTAGGGTTTTCCCCAATATGGCAAAAACTTAGGGATCCATGATCCAGACTTGAACCCTCAGTCTCATGTTTGGCATGATTTTTGAAATGATGAATTTGGTCAAAAAGTGTTAGGTTGTCATATCAAGATAAAAAAGGCACTGTGATTATCCTTAGATGTAAATTTTTTTATTATGTTTTGTTTTTAGTTGTATCAAATCTTGCACTATTCATTGTTTAACCTAATTTATTGTCCTTTTTAATCAATTCACGATTTATTAAAATTGAACATCTAACATGATGAGAAAGATACTTCTTCGAGTTTTCTTTGCAATCACATAGTAGTTCGGGAAAGCATCTAGTTTTGAGATGAGGAATTAAACCACTTGAGTCACAAGTCATCTAGAATTAATTGAGAAGGAAAATAGGTGTTTGACTTTGGCATTCTAGTAGAAGGGTTGTCGTTCCACAGCCAAATATGGAAGTACAAAAGATGTTGATCATTCTTTTGATGACGTAAGAAACCCACATAATGTTCCTAGCCAATGACGTGTGAGGGAAATTCTTAGAAGTATAAAGAGTCTAAGAGTTGTCAAGTTCCCTTCAAAGCAGTCCCTTGTGATTTTTGGCACCTCATTTATATCAGAATTTGATGACTTATGTTTGTTGTTAGTTTGACTTGATTTTGATTGGAATGACTTCTGTGGTAGATAATTACCAAATGCTTGTACTAAAGATATTGCTATGTTGGGAGGACCAATACCTTTTATATATATTTTATTATTCCGATGGTATATCTTCTTCAAAATAGACATTTTTAGTAGGCCTTAAAATTAAAACCCTTCCTTGAGTCATCTTTAATAGTAGCCAGCTGCCATGGAATCATCCAAAGCTTCCTCTCTTGTCTATCCCTAGAAGCATTACACGCATCTGGATGTTCTTGCAGGAAAGTAGAAGTTTTAGAAGTGTCAGTTGCCTCTTCTGCAGCATTAGATACAACTTCATGATCAACCCCCTTAAGTCCATTTGGACCAATCTGAATGCCTGTGTTTAAGTGGGCTGTTGGCCACTTAATCAACTCTTTAGAAGCATACAAAAGAGAGCCCAAATAGCCTAGGACAATGCCCTGCTCACTAGCCACATGTATGGCATTTGGAGCATTTTTAACTCTTATCATTTTTTTCTCCTATTTTAGTGTTTCTGGCTCCTCCATTACTGAGTACAGAATCATCAGAAAGCTTGAAAAAATTCGTCTGCAATTTTTCTCCATGAACAGATAGGCTTGGATGTTCTTGTTCTAATCCTGAATTGGAAATTACACCTTTATTTAACTTCTTCAATTCTGCCTTCACACCAAAGTTGTCAACCATGAGAGCCCTGTTGCTACTTGTGAACTTCCATAACCCTCGTTTAGCTGAAAAGTTTTGGCCACTGATCACCAACTCATTCATGTAAGGACATATCATTTGTGTGATCTTCCTGTTTTTATAATCGAATGGAGAAACACCCCTAGGACCATATTTTCTCATAATTACAGCCACGTAGTACTCACCCCTTGAAACTCCAAGCATACGTCGAGTATGAATATGGAGATGTCCTTTAATGACACCATTTCTTTTTTTACTTTTCTGCTTGTAGGTTGGATTAGTTGCTGCTTTTGGGTGTCCCTCTAACATGGGGCAATCTATGATCCTTGTCCCTCTCTCTATCATAAAGAATACTTCATGGACCTTCATATTAGCCAATCACCAGTGAAAATTCAATAATGCAGCCGACATGGACAAACAGTCATTGTATATTTCAGTAATTTTAGTTCTCAAAAACTGTTCAGCTTCATATGTTTGCAAGTTAGCTTCTATTAGTACTCCATGTATTTTCTTTTTCCCGATAAGGTCTATGTTTATTGAGCATGACCTGTTCTGTTCATATAGAGACATCAAAGAGTCCCAACCAATCAACTTTAGCTCACAACCTTCCTGAAACAACTTGCGTAAGCCCCAAGATACTATACTCGAAATAAAAATTAATCATGTGTAAATGAGTCTGTAATCCTTGTTTTTAAGACTCGGTTTGACAGCCATGGATCATGTCATCAATTAACAGCTTATTAGACCGAAACATCATAATATAATCTGGAGGTTTGGTTGGTTTTGAAGGCTGGCGATCACATAAACCATGCCAAGCAACACAAAAATTTAAGGAGACCGGGGGTTTAACCATAAATGTGTGGGAAGATGGTTGAATTATAGAAGAGCATGTATAGTCCGGGGGTTTAGGTGGCTTACGACTCTGATCAGCATACAAGGTAATCAAAGCCAATTGCCTAACCAAATCTGGTGTAGGACTTTTATCGAGCACCTTGTGAGCAATCCAAAAATCTGACTCTTTATAACCATCAATGATATACTTCTTTGGGTTTAACAGAAGGGGCATCGTAATAGATGGATAAGGCTTTTCCAATTCAATTGATTGTTTAGGTTCCACCATCAAGACCCCATTCATACCTGGATAATCATCTGGGTTTTCCTCCTCCTTCTTCAGTTTTGTCGATTCCATCAGCTTAGTCGATCCTAGCAACTTAGTCGATCCATTTTGATCCTTCTTGTTGTTCAACAGCACCTTAATCCGTTTGTCTATCTCCACTAATTGTGCCCACCAAGTCTTCAACTCTCCAGCATGGTTATCACCACCACGACGGCTCGCCACAACATCTGAGTTCAATTCTCGTTTCTGCTGTTTCACGTGACTAACCATCTTCTTCTCCATCGAATCAACAATTTCACCCAGAGTTTCTTTCAGGGAATAGATTGATTGAGTTAGATCTTGCACCTGGGAAGTCAGACGATCGAGTTTTTGTTCTTGCAAATCAATACGTGACTCTATTATACTCTCCTCATCCATCTCTTTTTCCCGATTCTGCAACTCATTACTCATCGATGACTTTGATTCCTCCATCGATTATGAATTTCCCGGCAATGGAACCAATTAATAGGAATCAAAACAGCTAAGTCGATGATTTAGAACAGGGAACGAGAAATAGGGAGTCGATAGTATATTACGTACTGAAATAAGAACAGATAGAAAGGAAGTACAAGAATAAGTAGATAATCAGAAGGAGATCCCAATCGAGATGCTCCCCTGCCTAATTCAGCGAAGCACCATCTGGTGACTTCCTGCCCCAGCTCCAAAGAGCCGAATACAATAACCAGAAAACTCTCGACACCTTCCCCTATCCCCTTCATCAGATATATATATATATATATATATTAATCCCTATGCTAACAGGCCTAGGCCCATTGGGCTTATTAGGATTGGTCCATATCATATTCTTTATCATGATGCAAATATATTATTGACCCCAACCAAGTCTACCATCCTGTTCAGCAGACCTTAAATTTTGTGACTGAACATAAATCATTTATCTTAGTATAGTATACTGTTGTTGCTGACTATCTCTATATTTTTTTGTGAGCGAGTCATCGTTCATCTTCCTAACATTCTATTCTTTACTTCCCTAATCAAAGAGCTCTTGGACAGATTGGTTAGTGAATGTGTTGGCCGGTCACTCCGGGCAAAGTAATTGTGGAAGGTGTTGTTACTTTGGGTTCAACGATAGAGACAACACCTGTTATATTTACCTTTTACATCAACAATCTGCTCACAGATTGAACTACCTAACATGTTTGATTTTTGTCTGGGTAGTGAAATAAAGAATCAAATGTTAGATAGATGGAAGATGACTCGGACACAAAGATGTAGGATTGGTCGTTTACACTAGGAGAAAGGCGTCTTTTCCAGACATAGGAATGTGACCTGTTGAAATGGACAAAGTGATGGATTTGGTTGGTGTTATTGCTATACTTAACTCACCTATAAGATTGGTTATGCCTGTCAGTATTTGTGGCAGAGATGGTCTCAGAGTGGATGTCTCAGAAGTACATCACGCTCTCCATCCCTTTCATCTTTTGATGACCCAATCATAGAATGGATTCTATCACAGAGAGGACATACTGTTTAAAAAGGAAAGACACATGAAAGGTGTCAATCCCCTAATGTGCCTATTTACTGAATTTAATTCTCTTTATACTTCTGATTACATCTCCTCAGCAGCCTTTGTGATTGGCTGTGTAGAAAACTTATTTGCTATGTGATTGCGTAGAGATTGAAGGATTATTTTTGTTATCATGCATACATCTTTTGGACGAGATTGATACTTTTAAAGCAAATTAATCTTGACCAGTTTGATTCATGTGACTTGGTTCTGATTGGAACGCTCGAAAGTTTGTTACATTTGGTTGATTGACCCATGCTTTTAAATTTGTTTGTGAGGTTGGCAAACTGTTGTTTTCTTCCATTCATATATGCTAATCATCCCATGCATATTCAGAACGCTATGGATCACTATTAACATTGGAGGAGCTTAAAGAATTTGATACATTAAGCAACGATTATGAAATTAATTGGCATCTAAATCACCTACGAAGTTTGATTAGTCCAACATCCGAGGATTTGAAATCAAGGTCTGCAAAAGTTAAGAACCGGAGACGTGCCTTCATGGATAAGTTGATGTTTGATGGCAAGTTTTTCTCTGAAGATTCAATGAGGGATAGAGAACCCTACTTGCACCATGAGTTTGTTGGGAAATTCCAAGACCAAAGTGGAAGACGAATGTCTAGGCCCGGGGAGCGGTGGTCAGAGACGTTGTTGAGGAGGGCAGAGGAAGCACTTTTGGTGGAGAAGATTAGGAAGGAGCAGCAGAGATTGGGTGTTGATGAGAGGGATTGGGTTGGGAACGAGAGACAACAGGAAGAAGAGGAGGAGGAAGAAGAAGAAGAAGAAGAGGAGGAGGAGGAGGATGAGGAGGAAGAAGAAGAAGAAGAATCAGGGAATGATGGTGACGTCAATGTCAATGGGAGAATGCATCAACATGAGGTAAGTCTTTACTTTATGCTCCTTGAAATATTGGTGCAGCTTTTGATTTGTTCATTCGTATTTTTGGGTGCATTTAATAATATGATATTTTCTAACTCTTTGAGTCATGAGAAATTACTGAAAGGGGTGTGTGAAGGTCTAAAACCGTACCTTACTGAAATACGGAACCAATACTAAATCCAAAATTTTGAAAAATATTGGAACAAAAGACCGGACTGTATGGTAACGGTTTGGTGTTGGTCCAGTGCTGGCTTAGAACCGAGTCAGTCCCTGTCCGGACTCAAAAGTTTCGGGCTAGTATAAAAAAAAAAGTAGCACCCAATACCGTCTTCCACGGGTTATGGGTCCCAATACCGTTTGCACGGTGTATGGGGGAGGTTGAGATGTAGACACCCGTACCTCTACCTATGGTAGAGAGGATGCTTCCAGTTCTACTAAATGTAGAAAAGGACCTCCGGCCTTGCAAGGAGTGAGGATCGAACCCTTGACCTCTGTCTCCAGAGGCAAGGGTGATAGCCACTTGATCCAACCTTGCTTGTTAGTTTCGGGCTAGTATCTCAAGCCCAATTCCTCTCTTGAACAACTTTGTTAATTGAATTAAAGAAAATATCTGTATTTGAGCAAGACCCGAGAGCCGTACTTTTTTGGTATCATGGATCGAGTACTGGTATATAACCAGTCCTGTCCTAGCTGCTAATCTGCTTCAGTTTTGGTTTGGTATGGACAGCGTTATGCATACCCCTAATTGAACTATCACATAATCAGTTACAAATGACAAATTAGTTTATTGTCATGGCTTAAATAAAGGACTGCACATTTTGGGGATAAAATTATGCTAAATCTTGTTATATGCACTCTTTCTACCAACTTTTGTGGGAGCATGGAAGATCATTTGTAGCCGAAATGAACAAACTATATTCTTCCAAGTTACCACTTATAAAATTACTAGTATTTTATCCGTGCGATGCGGCTGCAGAATATGTTTTGTTTTTTATAAGATGTAATATTAACGTGTCACTTTTGAACTTAACTTAGAGGGAGAAGAGTCTAGTTATCAACTTATCAATAACGTATTGGCTTTATAAAATTTAAAATTAATTGAACACTTACAGTTTGACGAACGGCATCATTTTTTTTTTGCTTATATGATTAAATGTTGTTGTTTGCTTAATCAGTTTAGTTTACTAATAGTTGGAATCCAACTTACTGGTTTTTCAATCTTAATTGTATACGTGATTTTTATAATATAAAAACATTAAAATAACATTAGCACTTAAAGAAGTATATAATTCTAATTAAATTTTTAATAAAATATAATTACAAGTATTTTAAACTATTGTTTTTAATAGTCGAGCCTAGGATAAGATATATTTATCAAATACGATTTAGTGACTTTTTATTTAAAAATGCTTATACGTAGGTTTATTAAACACAAGTAAAAAATAATTAAAACTTGGAGAACATACAATACTGTATATATGGGAGGGTTCAAACAAGACATGTTTTTCGTGTGAGTATATTCTTTATATGTCAATTTATTGTTCTTTATCCTTGTTGAT
The DNA here is from genome assembly GCA_947179395.2 of Pulicaria dysenterica. Taxonomy (NCBI): domain Eukaryota; kingdom Viridiplantae; phylum Streptophyta; class Magnoliopsida; order Asterales; family Asteraceae; genus Pulicaria; species Pulicaria dysenterica. The sequence continues at coordinate 54,597,648 of OX359296.1, forward strand.
TGATGTGTATATCTTACGAGTATAAACTCCAATCTGTTTTTAACAATGTGTTCTGTGAGCATGCATGTAATATAAGGGAGAACTCCCACCAATAACTATGATTACTTGGGGTTATAATGTTAAATGTAATTTAGTGTGAAAAGTGTATAAAGCAATGAATGAACACAAGTTTGTTTGGTTGTGACACTTATTACTGTTGCTGATGTGTTTCCTTGTTTCAGATTAAGGATAGTTCAGGCAATCAACGGTCCACAGAGGCTGTTAGTTTATCAGCTGATGAAATGCAAGATCGAATGGACCAATTTACACATGTGATGCAACAGAAGTTTCTTGCAGGTGAAGATCATCAGCATTATAATTACTCCAGTATAGATGATGATGTGACATTGGATGATCACTGGATGAGGGAAGCTACTTATGATGCTGAAGAAAAGTATTTTGCTGATGTTTGAGAAAACAAATAAAGTTTTCTGATCACATACTTGTGGTAACACCAGTGTAATTAGTTTTGTTTTCATCTTAGCAAATGTTAGATCAAAACTTTCTTGTTTGTGGTAGTTTTCGAATTTTGTAGATTTCAATTGCGATAACGGTGTCATAAATCTGAGGTGGAGTCTATTTACCCGTCACCAATGATGAACGCTATATCTTCGTTACCTTTTTGCACACTTCTGTTTTTTTCTCAAACCTGACTTAACAGTGATCACTGATTTGTGATAATGACATGATACAAGTGGGTAACTTTAGCTTGAAGCAAGTAACAATAACATCAAACATGCACATATGCATTATGCAATTGGACAAGATTATGTTTCTGTTGTTGATTTTTAGTAAAATTGTAGCATTACTTATACTCTTTAAGTTAACTATAAACTGGTATAACCAAGTTAAAGAATTGTTTTCTGCAGCATGTATATTGTTCTTCCTTTTTTTGGGTGCAATTATCCTGGAAAGATCATATAATTTACTTCATGTTTTTGTTGAGGATACATTCCCTAGTAGGTTCTGATTTAATATTTAAAAATGTTCTCAAAAGAAATTTATAACCTTATGAGTTGTAATACGTGCAAGTAAATTTGTACTGAAAATATGTAAGAGCATCCACAATGGCTGGACGCCTGGACGTGTTGCTTCTCTTTCTCGCTCCCGCTCTTTTTGTCTTTTCTTTATTATAGTTTTTTATTGGTCGGACTGTAAAAAAAGTGTCTTATAATTTAGTGTAGTAAGGAGTAACAACTGCGAGACTATGTTGGGATAGAGAATTGATGTTTACTATAATTGGGTGTGAGGGTTGAGGATAGATGTTGGTGTTTTTTCTTGACTACCCAAGATAAAGGTTTTAAAAGTAAACTTCTGTTTAAAATAAGAAGTTTAATTGTGATGTTAAGGTTCAAGCTTCTGATTCTTATAGATGAAGTTGCCCTTTTGATCATCTTTGAAGAGTTTTCAGAAGAAAAAAAAACTTTGAGTTTTTAGAAAGTAAATCGCTTAAAGTGCCTTCTGTAAATTATTTTCTCCATCCAATGGTTTTGTTCACCTGTGAGAGTCGATCATATTCTGAAGAAAATAGAAATTCAGTTCATTATTTCAAGTTCGAATTATAATTCAGAAGTTGGAATCATGGAATGATATCAGAAATTTTGTTTAATTGTTTCAAAAAGTTTTTTTCATTTATAGAGGTCAAGTACAAAACTTAATTATAGTTCAAGATCCCCTCTCCGTAATGGCTTTTGTAATATCAATCGAATGGCATGCCATTCGGGATACCTAACTTGTATCACAATAGTGTCACATCACTTTCTTCTTTTCAACCCAAAAGCTAGTATAACCTAACTCAATCTTAGCATACTTTTTATTTTTATATTATAATATATACTAGGGAGAGAAAGAGATTAGGGATAAAAGAGAGGAGAAAGAGAGAGAGATAGAGAGAAGAGAGAGGAAGGAAATGCTCGGGTTAGGGGACTCGAAACCTTCACCCGATCGGGTAAAATCAATGGGGCGTACCGGTGTTATTTTGAAACATGATCAACCTTAAGATTTACTGTATCGTTATACCGTATTACTCGACTCACCATTTACATGTGTGTTCACTACCGGCATGCTAGACTTTGATGCTCATCTATTTTATTAATTTCTTAATAAAAGTTAGATCAATTCCATTCATTTAATGTGACAAAATCTGATCTAAATTTAAAAATTGAGGGATGAGTAGGTTTATAAAGAAGAGTAAAGAATAAAATTAAAAGATTTTTTTAAAAAAATAATGACAGAAGGGGATGCGAATCCTAATCGTGATAGTCGTTGAGATTTCATTTCTATCCTCTTGAAAATTTTCAATTTTTAAATTATAATTTTCAAATTGCAGTGATTGTTGGGATTTTATTTCTTATTTTTTATTCTATCCCGTTTCTGATTCATATTATATATTATATATATCATTTTATACATGTGATGGATACAGTGTTCGTATTTTTATTAAGTTGTATTATAACCTTTGTTAGACAAATAAACCATATATTGCAAGTTATTGGCTTAAATTCGGAAGGATACTTACCATATTTATAAGGACCATTACTTCATAACAAGACATATTCATTAATCCTAAACACTTTCATATCATTTAGGTTCTCATGTCATATACACGAGTGCTTTACATGATGCTAGAGGTCTTCGTGAAGAGTAGCACAGTGTTGCATTAGAGTGTTTTAATCAGAGTATGATTTATCTGGTTTGTTTTTTAAATTAATCTTAACTCAACCGAGTAATCAATTTAATAAGTCAAATCATATTTTTATAATCCGCATATGTCAAATTAATTCGATTCACAAATATAATATCAAAAACCAAATTATATTTTGAGTGAACAAATTAAAACCCAAAAGAGGTATGTAAATGACCTTATAACATAGTATTTATTTTGTCTTCTACTTATAATTGGATTTTCTTTTGTTCAAGAAAGAGGAAATAAAGAACCATATATAATTGATGATGACAACAGTATACATACTATTTATATATACATGAAAGAATATATATGTAAACTTTATGGAAAGATGAAGAGGATATCTACTCAGCCTTGATGTAGAAGTATGAGAGAAAAAGCAAATCCAATTTGCCCATCACTTGTCCATTTCATCATTTTGTTTCAGGAAAAAACATTCAAAATATTTGGATCACCTTTTCATTGATTGCATATATCAATAATAACTTTTAATAATGCATTTTCCCATATAAAAAACAAAACATAAACAACATTCTATAGATTAACACATAATAATCGATTTTGATATGTCATTTATATTTGATTTATATGATTTACTTCTTGTCTCTTATTGATATAGCTAGTAGATCGACCGATGAAAGACGAACTCCAGAATGAGTTACGTACCACCAAAGAGAAGGATAACTAGTTGTGCAAGAGTTTATATACTAGATATTTATAAACAAAGTTAATTTAATTATATCAAAGGTTAAAAATTTTAAACAAAGATATTTGAGACCGTTTTGTTATTACGGGTACCACAAGAATCAATGTTGACTATTGACTAAAATAAATTAATGGCCAATAAAAATAACGGTTTTGAGAAAATCAAGTCTCGTTCTTTATTGATGGCTCACTCAGATGCAATTCATGGCTCATAAAATATATAAAAGATCAAAATACCATTATTAATGAGCATTTATGATGGTTACAAACAATAGTCATAATAAAAACAATTATCAAATGAACTTTTCTATATTATTGAGAGGTTTAAATGAAAATGAATACTTGGAAATGAGAGACTTAATTAATCACCTAATCTTTGCCCTTGAATTTATTTGATCGGATAATTTACATTTTAATCTTTATTTTATTTATAACCCAATCATGAATTGTAATGGATGAATTGCGACCATAATATCTAATAGATCAACATCTAATTTATGCTAGGATTTGTTCTCTCACTCTCAACTAAATATCTATCCACCTATAAATTCATCACATGCATATTGCCACACTCCATTTCCACAAGCTCAAAATCCATGAATTCCACTTACCAAATAACTGTTTAAGATTGGTTCTCAAATGAATCCTCCCCTATATATGAAAAAGTTCATATGAGAACAATTTTTATTACGAGTATCGCGAGAACCAATCTTAGTCATCAAATTCCCTCTTCTTTAATGTCATCACCGACTCATGAATTTATCATGTGCACCTTGTCACACTCTTTCCCCAAGCCCCCCATGCATGAATTCCACTTACCAAATAAATGGCTAATAGTGGTTCACACGGTACTCATAATAAAAAAATGATTCTCAAATAAACCTTCCCATATAGATAGGGAGAAGTTCAATCAAGAACTATTTTTCGTACGAGAACCGCGAGAACACTGTTTGTAACACCGTTAGTGACAAATTAATACGGGTATTTTGGTTATTTATGCATTTACCCATCCGTGAATTGCGTTCGGGTGAGCGGTTATTTATTTGCGAGTCTTGATTTTTTCAAAATACCTCTCATTAATGCGTCATTAATGAGCCGTTAAAACTCTTAATCATTGATTAATTTTAATCAAGGGATTAGTTTTTGTAATTTTCATACGAAAAACAGTTCTTATTTGAACTCATCTTATATATATATATATATATTAAAAATATGACTTCAAATCTTGTATTTTTGTATTTGTTTTATTTTTATTAATGAAACAAAGACATAATAATAAATGCATCATTTTTTGAGTGTGTCATTTTTGTAACAAAGTGATGTTTATGAGGCCCCATATACTATAATTGGAGACCAAAACCATGTGTTATGGCTTGTATTATCCATGTCTATTTGGGTGCTTCTGCAAAAGGGCATATACCCAAACTAGTGTCCCATAAAACATGGCTTTTGGCCATACTCATATCATATATATAAACCTATATATAAGAAACATTTTAATTTATTAACAAAATCAATTTCTGGTATGTCAATATGTTGTTTGTAGACTTACATAACTTTTTATAACTAAATAATGTTAAACAAATGAGTAATCATCGTCATAAGTAAACAAAGTAACGTATATATTCGCGTTATTCTGAACAAAAATCGAAAACTAATATATTTAAAGCATGTGACAGATGGATTTTAAAATACAAGGGTATTTATTTGAATCATGTCTTGTCAAATAAAACAAGATTTAAATAGTGGCGGATTGAGAAATTTAAATCGCGTGATTCTAAAGTTGGTTTATGTGAGAAATTGAATGAGTCATACAACTTGGATCAAACTGATTTGTTACTTGGTAGGTTGATTTGAGAAGCAACAGAAGTCATAAAATTATTCTAAATAATTCTAGTCACTATATATTTACTTAGTCTAGCTAGCTAACGTAAGAAGTTTCTATCGAGCATTGTCTAATATCGGATGAATGTACTTTTGTCATATACATGCATGATAATAATTTTGGGTAATTCCACTCCTTATCAATTAGTTTTAGGTTGGAAACCGACAAACTTACAGTCTCATTTCTTATGTTTTATATAATTTAATATTGATGCGTAATATTAGTAAGTTAAAAATAAGAAAAAAGTTTGACTAAAACTTATACAAATTATTATAGTCAAAACATATATCTAGAGCAAATTAATGACACATAGGAAGTTGATGGATGCAAGTAATGAGTCTTAATTCTTAAGGTTTCCACGGATGGAAGAAATGTGTTTATAGTCAATAAGATATATTATTGATTGGGTTGAAGTTGTTAACCAGTACATAGATATAAATATATATATATATATGTTTCCTAATTTTTTTATAATATGACCCGATGGATCGATCTATGCGTAAGTAATACTTACGATACATGGTACGTGTGGAAGCTAGGGGAGTGGATGGTGCACATGCATGGCACATGATTGCAAATTAAAAAGAACAGGTCAGGGGCAAGCAGCGGGAATATTCTTGTTATGTTTGTAGATCATTAATTGAGTTGATCTCAAACGGTCATCCCCATATATTGTGGATCTTGACTCTTTTAAACTAAACTATATATACATGTTTATAAATTCAATTATCTTAATTGTCATTTATGGACATCGAATACCGTTTATCCATATCAAACTATATATATATATATATATATAACTGCATGCAGTTTATATTTATTTATATATATAGGAAGAAGTTCATTTAAAAACATTTGTTAGTGCGAGAATCGTGAGAACTAATATGAGCCGTCTAATTTTTTCTTCTTCAATGTCATTGCCCACCCATGAATTCCTTACATGCACTATGTCACTCTCGATCCTTGAACTTCTCATATCCAAGGAACGACTAAGATTGGTTCTCGCGGTTCTCGCACAAACAACGGTCCTCGAATGAACCCTCCCCTATATATATATATATATATATATATATATATATATATATATATATATATATATATATATATATATATATATATATATACTTTAAATATTCCTAAATGCAACTATATATACCAAACCGAGTTTGACTCGGCGGTATTCGGTGTTTAACATTATCTCCAAAGTTCAAGTTTCATAGCTAGCGGACAAGATGTATATTCATAAGTTCTGTGTATTCTGTAGTATAGAATAATCTACATAGGCCAGATTTCTTATAAGAAGCAGTCTCCTAACTTCAAATAAATTACTATTAAATCTTACTTTCCTCGTATGCCGCTTGTGTAAAATTGAGCGTTTCTAGTAACTTTCAACTAGAACTGGTTTATTTGTGATTATAGATTGTTAATCGATCTATAGAATCTGGTGTACGTACATTAATCTAGATGAACAGCATTACATGGTTGTTAGATATGATGCGTTAAAAGTCGTCAATTTTTAATTATCCGACAATCATTGAGTGCGATATATTTTTATGATTTTGTAACGTCAAAACAATCAATTTTGGAGAAATAGGTAGATTTACATATATTATTGATGTAACATAAACAAGACTGTATACCATAATAATATATATAATATATTAGTAATTAATATAATAGTATTATCGTGTGATGAGATACCAACATCTTCATCTTCATATCTAGATTAAAAGATTAAAAACAAGTTGTTAGATGGATGGATCTCTACGTTGAAATATGTCAGAGTCTCATCTTTTCTATATGTTCCTTTTAAAAGAGACCGTACATAAATATTATTCAATTAAAACGGACACAAATAACATAGTTGTTTATCTACCAAAGTTTATATTAATGTTAATTAAATACACAATAATTTAATCCAGAAGGTAGATTTTCACTAAAATATATTTCTCATTGTCATCGTAACTATGATGAAATAATTTTTACAATAATTGTATTTTCATGGGACTTGTGTTGTTGATTCTACATTTTTTACATATGTAAAGGTACTCGCATAATATTATGACGATTAATAAATTATACTTAATAACATGTTAAATAATTTCTACGTGAATGAATCATCTAATTTGGTTATTTTGACAGGACGTTCCAGTGTGTTTGATGAATCTGATAAACCCAATTGGCTCTACCCGACTCTTTCGGGCTGAGTTGTACCCATGGCCGGCCTAAGTCGTCTCCAAGAGCATTTTCCTACAACTCCCTCGCCCCACCGTAATAGGGGTGTTTCTTTGCTTAATATATGGTACTTGGAAGAAATTAAGTGTTAATGAATGGTGAGGTTTTCGTCTCGGTCGTTATTCTCCCAGGTTGTGATTGATCAGAAGAGCAAAACGACACAAGCTTTGGATCAAATTTACAATATTAGTACACCCACATATATATCTTCCATTTGGTTAATTATATATAACAAGAGGTTGAGCCACTATTCAATTGATTAAAAAGTCTTATACTAATTATTTATATAATCGCAATTATCGTTTGTTAATCACGCTTCTTCTACCTACTGTGATAATCATTGTTAATTAAGCATCGTCATTACTTAATATTGGGTAAAATTAGGATCCAATTATACTAACCGCGCGAATTTATATAAATTAAACTTAAGTTCCTCTTACTTAATATTTTAACGTCACCGTAGTTATCACCTAAGCATTTAGATACGAGACGTTATTATTTTGTTATAATTTGTACACACAAAAGTATGTTTATACATAATAATTTTATGTTTTATCAAATTTTATTATTTGAATTTCCTTTATGTATGAACACAATCTAGCTAATGTATACAAATTAATCAACTCCCTAATATTTTACACATATCTTGTTGACTAATGATTAACAAGTGACTTATAAGGGTAAGTAGGAGAAGTTTACAATAATATATTATTTCACTTTCATAAAACCTACCCGCATAATCATAGTTGGTTACGCATTATTAATTCAAGAGTAATTAAATTAAAAATAAGTAAGTATCGAACATATAATCTTAGATATATATATATATATATATATATATATATATATATATATATATATATATATATATATATATATCTGTATTCGTTTCAAAGTAATTATCTACTTTTTTAAAAATTTCGTATATTTAAAAAAAACTATCACAATGCTCCTAATTCATTTTATTACTTCAGTACATAGTTCCTAGCTCATAATAATGAAGTTCTCACCTTTATTGTAATTAAAGCCAATCAGACAAGGTAATAGTGAATACTGAGTGTTGTATGCAATTCTCAAGAAAATTATGAGATTTAAAAAGTCTAATTTAGGAAAGACGTGCCCTAATTTAGAATATGAAACACTTGTTGAGTAATGTCCCACATCAGACAGAACGTGACTTTGTAATCTGCTTTATAAGTGTCCTGGGCTACTCCTCTCATAACCAATTGGTTTTGAGTTGGAACCCCACAAACTTACATGGTATCAGAGCAAGGTTCACCCGGACTCCACGTTAACCATAAGTATCCACGTGTTAGGCTAGAAAAAAAGAGAACGCCACACGTGAGGGGGCGTGTTGAGTAATGTCCCACATCGGACAGAACGTGACTTTGTAATCTGCTTTATAAGTGTCCTGGGCTACTCCTCTCATAACCAATTGGTTTTGAGTTGGAACCCCACAAACTTACAACACTAACTTTGGAACACTAATTTTTAAAGATGAGAAGGCAATAGACAACAGGTTTTAAACCCTAATTTAGAGCCATCAAAGTTGAATGCAAGTGTGGGTCGGGTGAAATTATTATTACTCTATAGGCCGTTTTGTTACGAGATTTATAACCTTATCGATTATCGGTCAATATGGAACAAAAGCCATCATCATGGAATAAAGTAATTTTGTTCACAAAAATGAGTACTTTTGCACAATTTTTAAATTAACCACGCATCATGTATATATGTGGTGGTACATAAAATATTAGTTGTCAACTATATATATATATATATATATATATATATATAGAAATTGGATCAATAAAGAACCATGTGTTAAACAAAGAACCTAAATAACCAATCTGGACCTTTGGATCATCAAAATCAATGGATGAGATTGATTGGTGGCAAAACTGTAATTATTATGTATTAATTAAGGAAGAAAAGGGTAAACATGGAAAATTTCCACCCTCCCCCAACAAACTCGATTTTTTAAAACAAAAAACCCCAAAATTTTTAAATTGTCATAACTTTTTAAGTTTTGTGAATTTGAACAAAAAAATTATACCAATCTTTTAGTTTTTTAATCCTCTTTCAAACAAGATCACTCTTCCCATATTTTTCTAAAATTTTTTTAACATGAAAATTTTGTTTGCATTTAGGCAGCATGTACGTTTTCGTTTTTTGCATTTTGTATTTAGGTTTCAATGAACACAGCTCAAAATGCAAACTACGGATTTTGCATTTAGGCTTGAATGAATCCAACTCAAAATGCAAACAACGGAGTTTGCATTTAGGCTTGAATTGCCCAGCTCAAAATGCAAACTACGGATTTTGCATTTAGGCTTGAATTACCCAGCTCAAAATGCAAACTACGGATTTTGCATTTAAGCTTGAATTACCTAGCTCAAAATGCAAACTACAGATTTTGCATTTTGGGCTTGAATGAACCCAGCTCAAAATGCAAACTTCAGATTTTGCATTTTGAGTTTGAATGAACCCAACTCAAAATGCAAACTTTGCATTTCAAAAAAAAAAAAGTTTCAGAAATATATCAAGTCCGGTCTTGTTTGAAAGAGGACGAAAAACTAAATCTAACGGTATAATTTTTATGTTAAAATTGTTAAGAACGAACGAGTTATGATTATTTAAAGTAAATGGGGTTTTTTTTTAAGTTTGTTGTGGGTTTTGGTTGTGGGTGCTGTAGGCGCCGATTGTTTTTTTTTTAATTTCCTTTTTTGCCCTAAACAATGTGTCACATGTCATTACCAGGGAGGTTCTTTAGGTTCTTTGTTTAAGGGAGGTTCTTTGTTTAAGGAAGGTTCTTTGTTTAACCACACCCTATATATATATATATATATATATATATATATATATATATATATATATATATATATATATATATATATATATATATATATATATATATATATATATATATATATATATATATATATATATATATATATATATATATATATATATATATATATATATATAACCACAACCCTTAGGGCTATGGATAAGAATAAAAGAAATAAGAGTATAAGCTTTAAACACGGTAACCGTGAGTCATGATAGGAAAGTTTGAATGTTATTTAAAAGGTGATTAATGTGGATTTTTGGTAAACATGGAAGGTTAATTATGTAGCATGAGTTATGATTATTAATTTTAGAAATTAAGTTACAATTTATACTCTCTCTATATATATAGAGACAAAAGTTCAAACGAGAAATGTTTTTGTACGAAAATTACAAGAACTATTTTTAATGTCATTAATCACTCATCAATAGGGGTATTTTGGTAATTTATATATTTACTCAACCATAAATTGAGTCCGCGTGAGCCGTCATTAATTTGCGAGACTTGACTTCTCGAAATAACCCTCATTAATGTGTTATTAATGAGTCATTAATAAATCATTAATGAAGCATTATTAAGCCATTAATGAACCGTCAAAATAACAATCTTAGCTATTAATTCATTTTAATCAAAGCTTAAAATTGATTTTAATAGTTCTCGTACGAAAAACAGTTATCATTTAAACCTTTCTATATATACATGTTAGTTGATGATATATATCGCACATGTATGATGATGGGTTTTGTTGCTTCCTTGTCTATTTTGAATTTTGTAATTTCAACCTTGGAACTCTGTAAACTTTGGTCCGAATTTCAAATTATAACAATACTTTATTTTTTCCCGAAAAAGTTGAAAGTATAATATATTCACAATATACTTCTCACATTCAAAATTCTTAAGTAAAAGCACTTTTGGAATTTTGTGGTGCTTTTATTCCAATATTTTATAGTTTTACTAATTTAATTATGTAGTCAACAAATTGATGCATGACATGAATTGAATAATAACATTTAAACTGTTACTCGACTATATCATGCAGCAATTATCAAATAATAATTGTTAAGAACACGTAATTTTAATGTTTTCAAGCAATCACAATTCATTTCTTAAAATAATATGCGAATTACAAGCTAAACTACTTACGGATCCAAGAACTTTAGTAAACCATGATATTATATAATAACAGAAGTAAAATTAATTGAGATTTAAAAATTTTGTTCGGGTTTTATATATTGAGTTGGAATTTTCATTGTTAAATAGGTAACCAAACCAAATTATTAACAATTTAATGCTTATACATGAGAATCTTAATAATGTCTTAACATAAACTAGATTTTTCTTTGTTTTATATCATACGTTAGATTGATTGACAGAACCGGTGTGGATCAAAGAGGTCCGCCTTGAGCTAAACTGTATGAAAATATGAAATAACTGTTCATCTTTTCTAAAATAATAAAATATGTAAACAAATATGTATTTTAGTTTCTTAAAAAGAATTTTGTTAGGAGATATACTCAAGTAGGATTTCTTGTTAAAATGCATGTTTAAAACACCATGACTATGTGTATATTTAAAAGTTTAAATGCTTATTAATCTAAATCCTTTAATTTCTAAATCCTTAGTAATTTAGATGAGATATATCAAAACCACTTGAGTGAGCGAGTGGTTGAACGTTTAAAAAATAAAGCACTCGAAATTCAATAAGAAGTTATTTTTCACTATTCAAAAAAGTAAATATTTGTATACAATAATATTTTTCATTCATAACAAAAAAGATTAACTGAACCATAATGAATTATATTTTTAACTCGTGAATAAAAATAAAAAAATAACATGTTGATAGTTATATAAAAATCATTATTGTTGTATATAATAAATCATTATATATAAATTATCTTATAGAAAATCTAATTATGTGGCTAATTTATTAAACTGACCAAATCACCTATTTCAGAATTAATTATGATCAACTACCCTTGACTTTGCCTCAATGAGAAAAATCCAACCACCTCTTGACAAATTTTGTTGATTGCAAACCGTAATCTTGAAAATGTCAAGTTGTAGTTTGCTTTTGAAATTCAACTTCAAAGCCCATTAAAGCATTTCTGTTGAAGATTTCAGAAAGTGAAAAGGTGCTCGCTAAAATCAACGTTGTAGTTATTTGAAGGATAGTAGAGTTTTTTGGTGTATCTTTCAATAGAAAAGAGTTTTAATATATTATACATATCAAATATTATGTAGGTAGATAGGATAAAGTAGTAATAAAAAGTAGGAAGATATAACATTTCTTATATTTACATCATCTATTATGTTAGTTTTTTATTCATGGTATTATATATCAGTTCAACTAAGAGTTCTCTCAACCAACGTTGCGTGTCATGCTTCATCCGACCCTCGCCACCTTCAGCCAACAAATGTTTGCTTTCAACCATATTCTCTTCGATTGGTTGTGTTTGGTTTCTGCTTATTTCAACCATCGATGTTTTCTCTTAATTTATTATCGCCACAGATCTTCACAATCTTCTGCCCTTTTAATTTTGCTTGAAAATTTTGGGTTAGGGTTTGATTTTACAAATCCATTTCGTTGTCGCTATATTAGGTTTGGATGTCACGAGATTAGGGTTAGGGTTTGCTTTAACGGATTACGGTAGCGTGTCTCCAACCATAGCCACCTTATTCCCTTTTGATGTTGTAAAGAGCCAACAAATATTTAAATAAGTATTTTACAAGAAATACATTTTTACATATAAACAATAAATCTATTTTTAGTATCAAAATATTTTTTATTTTTATATTGCTTATTTATTTAATTTTCTTAACATATATAGTTTTATATGCATAAAAATTTTCATTTTGAAGCATATTTGAGCTATATTTTGATGATTTTAAACTATGGTTATTTAATGGTTATATTTCAAAATATAAATATGTTTTTGAAATTTTTGAATATTTCGGAATATTAATATCCGAATCCGAAAATTCGGATATCTCTCTTTTTTATGAATGAATAAGGTAATATCTAATATGTTCAATCAAGTTCATGGTACTAAACTATACTCTGATAATTCTTTTATGTAACGTTTCAAGATTCGAAATTTTTTTAATAAACTGATAAGTGTTATGTGTATTGTAACTTGTCTTTATGTGATTTATGTGTTTAAAACTAGAGGGGTTAAAATTGTTATAATTGAAACTTATTAGTCTAAGGGCCAGTTTGTCATTTACCCAAACATATATATGTATATATGTTATTCTTGTTTAAACACAAACACATACACGTACACTTTCTTCATCTACAAACTTGGGTTGGCCATTTTCTCTTCTATTTGTGACCAAGAGCACAGGTTAATTGAGTTACCAACAACATCACAACACTCTTGTATAGATCAAAGTATGAGTTAATTGTTTGTTTTTGAGTTTTATGGGTCAAAAGGAGGATGCAATGATGAATCAATGTTTAAAACGTGTTATTTATGTTTCTTGTTGATTAAAATATGTTCCTTTAGTGTTTGGGGTGTAAGAAAACACCCCTAGTTGATATGAGTTAATTAAAGATTGAATTTTAGGTCAAAACAGCGTCTATAAGAAAACACAGTCGACTAATATGGAAGGTACACAACCCGTGTAGCTTTTAGCAGGTCGTGTAGGTGTACACTGACCGTGTAGGGACCTAAGGTGGTGACAGACCATGTAGGGTTACATGGTTGTGTAACATACAAAGTACACAGCTTGTGTAGTAGAGCACGCCCCGTGTAGGGTTTTAGTTAACACAGTCCATGTAGGCACGTGTGGTCGTGTAGTGTGCAAGGTACATGGCGCGTGTAGTAGTACACAACCCGTATAAGCCCTATTTCAGTTCAGATTTCAGTTTACAGTTATGTGATACCTTGTTATATTATGTGTATAGGAAGGCAATTGACTGCTTATCTAAGTCACTTATGGTGATATACATATAATTTCTTCCAAGGTGAGTTTACTATCTCTTGTATGAGTAGCATGTAAGTATTCATAATATGAATTGTTATGTGATACCTCTACTAAGTGATATATATATATATATATATATATATATATATATATATACACACACACACACACTCATATTATGTAGCAGAGGTGTATACAGTGGCGGATCCAGGATTTTCGTGTATTGGGGGCCTACTTTTTTTTTAATAGTAAAAAAAAACTTAAAACAAATGAAAGAAAATGATAAGAGATGGCAAACTAGATTTCATTGAGTACGATAAGCATTATAATTACATTCTAAATTTGCCCTTTACGTGTATTCATCTTTTGGAAGCGTTCGATTATATCTTCATTTGAAACTTTACCAAGGATCTCCTTTTCTATGGCACATGTTAGACAGGAGCTCAAAAAACTATCACCAATTCGATTACGCAAATCCGTCTTCACAAGCTTCATCGCAGAAAAACATCTCTCAACTGTTGCGGTTGCAACGGGCAAAACTAGAGTCAACTTTAATAACCGATAAACCAAAGGATATGAAAGGTGCTTCCTTGTTTCAACCATCACTCTAGAAAGATCGGCAATACCATTCAAGTTGGCAAAAGCTTTATCATTTCGCACATTGTGATGGTACATGTCAAGTTGATGTTCAAGGGTGATTCTTTCTACATCATCAAAATCATAGGGATACAACTCACTCAATCTCATTAACTTTAATGCGTCAAACTTTGAGAACGAATCACATGGATTCAAAGCCGCCATATTTTTTAGTAGTTCGGTATTTACCTCATTAAAGCGATCACCAAATTCTTGAATTTGCATATCTAGTACCGTGTTGAAACAATCAAACTCATAATAATGTTGATTGGTGATATTGGTCCTTCGTCTCTTGTTTCTTAGATTAACATAATGTTCCTCCATCTTCAAAGTTGGAATATCATGCTTTTCACAAAAATAAAGGACTTTCTTCAAAAGTGCATCAAAACCCTCACTTCTAAATTCTTGTAATTTTTCTTTTGTTAAATCCACCAATTTCACCGCTTCTAAGATATCTTGATCTTTTCTTTGGAAGCTGAACCAATTCCACCAATTTCACCGCCACAAGGGTGAGAAGAGTGCCGACGTGCGGTTTTGCTTCTGCGTTTTGCTTCTGCGTTCGACACTTACAGGGGCTGAAGCTGAACCGCTGAAGGGCAGTTCGCTTTGCTTCTACGTCTGCTTCTGCCGTTCTGCTTCTGCGTTTGCTTTTGCTGCGTTCAAGGAATCAAGGGTTTTAATTCAAACTTCAGATTTAGTTTTGGGTCATGGGGCCTTGAAATTATATTGTAGGGGGCTATAATTTTAAGCCCATATAATTACTATTAAAAACTTTTGGGCCATTGGGGGCCTCTCCCCCCCCCCCCCCCCTTCTCTTCACTTGGATCCGCCGGTGGGTGTATAGCTATGCACAAGAAAAGTTGTAGGGTACATAGCTACGCGATAGGTGTAGCTTTGTTCCAAGAGCAGTGTTAGGGTATACAGCGAGCTGTATACCAAGGAAAGTGTTAGGGAGTGTGGCTATGGTGATTCACGTTCCAGCAAGGGTAAGGTCCCATCATAGTGATTAGTTGGATAACTCCTGGTCTTGAGAAACATAAATTACTATTTTAAGAGTTTTATCCAATAATTAATAAATTTATTGGCTTTAGAAAAAATAAAAATTGTATTGGTTTCTTATTTTACCTTATTTAAACAGGTCTGATGTGTACATAACAATATTTATCCATCTACAATATATATATATAATCATTTATTAGCATATAATACAAGTTAATAATACATAAGTTGTTATGTATAGAAAACTATTTTTATATACAATCTTCGCCCTTTATTTAAAATCTGAAAAAACCAGTGCTCCTATTCCCGAGGTTAAAATATATAAACCTGACCCCGTCAATCAATTTATTATGTTTTTTTTTTTTTAACGGCAATCAATTTATTATGTGATATCTTTAAAAACTCGTTATATTTTTATATATCTTTATTAGTATATATAAATAGACCGCCCGTTTTTATGCCTTGTGTTTTTCCCTCTTTCCGTCTCAGAAAACCACCCTCAAAACCATCAACACACACACACACACACACATAGAGATCAATCGATTTCTCGATGTACTTAGAACACACACACTGTTCGATTATTTGTAGGGCTTTCATGATTGGTTCGAACAAGTGCCTCATCCGATCGTCAACTTGTTTTCGCCAGTAAATGCGTCATAAAAAATCAGGCATTCAGATCGGGGAAGAACAAGTTCGTTCCGATTATAAAAACCCCAATTACAAGATCCAAATCCCAGCAGAATACAATGAACAACAACAACAACCCGATTGTAAGAGAAACTCGTCAACCAATTTTCAAAAAGATCTGTTCTCAAATCAGCATCGTAAAAATCCTCAGCTCATGAATCCTCAAAGAAGAACTCATCAGAAGTCCTTAATTTGTTGTTCATCTTCTGAAGCCCTTTTAGCCACCAAGGCAGTTGCTTTAAAGCTGTTGAAGCTTAGTGATGTGAAGCTTTTCTGGATTAAAACCCCTTCAAGGGTTATAATCCTTCTATGTCTACCTTCAATCTACTTCTTTTCCTTAAACCATCATAAATCTTTGTATTTATATATAATCTTTGTAATAGCCCTTTGTATTCTTCTTCTATCTCTTCTTAATCTTCCGGTAATCCGCTTATTTGTTGCCAGAAACCTCCCAATCTTGAAGCTTTCTAATGCATCACAATCACGCACGCCAGTTGTTTGGTCAATTGGCTCAAAGAACCGATTTGAGGAGAGTACAGTTTCTGGGTTCTTGGTGAAGGTTTATAGCAATGGGGATGTTTATGAGGGTGAATTTTATAAAGGAAAGTGTTCTGGAAGTGGGGTGTATTACTATAACATGAATGGGAGGTATGAAGGTGATTGGGTTGATCAAAAGTATGATGGTTATGGTGTTGAAACTTGGGCTAAAGGGAGCAGATATAGGGGTCAGTACAGGCAAGGATTAAGACATGGATATGGGGTTTATAGATTCTATATTGGAGATATGTATGCTGGAGAATGGATTAAGGGGCAGTGTCATGGGCATGGGGTTCATACTTGTGAGGATGGCAGCAAATATGTTGGGGAGTTCAAGGGAGGTGTCAAACATGGCCTTGGTCACTACCATTTCAGGTAAACCTTAGGCGTCATATTTTATGCTTATTTAAATGTTTATTATATGGTGTCTATAATTTTTATTCTTATATACTTTGAAATTTTGATGCCTAAGATTTCCGGTCTAGACTTCATTTGCGAAGCATGTCTTTACTCTTTAGTTTTTCTTCACATTTCGTACAAACAAACCAACAAAAATGAGTGAATGTTGAGTCTGTTATAAATGAGCAATTTTGGACTGAAGTGCCTAAGTGTCATGTTAGCTTTTGCAGATTTTTCGAACTCGCTTTTGGAATTAGCAACTTCAAAAAACTTCTTTCACTCACAAATGGCCATATAAGCAGTTTGTATAAGCAATCCCAGACACCCTCAAAACAACTTGGTGCATATTTGAAACGTAATGAGCTGATAAGCAATGTTGTAGTAAGCAATCCCTAACTCAATTGAATACATGTAGTGCCTGATGTTTACTATTCATATAAGAGTCCTCATTGAAGTAATACTTTCCAAACAATTGTAATATTATAATTTATAATAGTGAACATATTTGTACAACAGCTTCAAGTACGAATTCCTTTATTTGTATTTTTCGCATTTATTTTCTCATATCTTGTACAGAACCACACATCTTTGCAGTTTTATTTTGTGTTATTTATATGATATGAATATTCTGAAACAAAATACCAACTATGACCATTCAAGAATTCATCACCAATATTTGTGGGAATTTTCATTTTAACATCTAGGTATGTGAGTTTGATCATGTTTGAACTTTATAATCCAATCCTCTTAGGTAGGATATTAAGATGCAGTTTCTTCTATCTCTATATAGAATGGAAACACAATGTGATCAAGTTTTTATATGATTCCATGGTGATGCAGAAACGGAGACATGTATGCTGGCGAGTATTTTGCAGACAGGATGCATGGTTTTGGTGTATACCATTTTGCAAACGGACATCGATACGAGGGTGCTTGGCATGAAGGAAAAAGACAAGGGTATGGTTTGTATACATTCAGAAACGGTGACACACAATCTGGCCATTGGGAAGACGGTACTCTCAGCATCTCTCCACAATCTCCCGGGTTGCTTTCTCATGCCAAAGTTCTTAAGGCAGTTGAGGTACTTCAAATTTCATTCCCCAAAATTCGTGTTTTGGAAGTGATTGTGATTTAAAATAAGTCAGAATCAGATCATCAGCAGTAGGAAAATGGGATGTAGGCGATACTATATGGATGAGTTTTGCTATTTGAAGCTGTGATAATCAGACGACCAGTTGTTTGATTGTTTGGCAAAATTTTGATCTAAGCACTCACTATATACCCAATTACCCAAAAACTAATCGCTCTCAAAACACAATGCTAAACATCCCCGACATTACATTATGGTGACCTGCTTTTCACCATCTTTGGATTGTTGTTTTTCAGGAAGCGAGACGTTTAGCTGAGAAAGCAGTGGCTGCAACAAATGTGGAGGAGAAGGTGAATAGGGCGGTAGCAGCAGCTAACAGGGCAGCAAATGCAGCAAGGGTGGCGGCAGTTAAAGCAGTCCAGAGCCGTTCATACCGCCACGATGACACTGACAATCCGAGATTGGTCATAGTCTGAACGGTTTGTGGCAAATTTTGTTAGTTGGCTGACTTGTTGTTGACATGCTTGGAACCTCAAAAGGATGATTTAGGAGTATATAAGGGCTGCTGCTTGTTTCTAGCCACAAGATAACTGTAATATTAGGTTTGCAATTGCAAAGAGCACTAAAGTGCTTTGGTTTTCTTTAGGTCCATGAGAATTAGGGTGCCTTTTTTTTCCCTCGTTAATCCCTTGTAAATGTAAATATATTTTACTTCAACATGGTATTGGTAGATGTTGTATGTTCGGCTTCTGATGGCTTTGTGTTCAAAACACCGACTACACCTTCTTACATTGTGCAAAATAATTACTCATACATATTATTTTTCTATATAAAGAAGTTAAATTGATAAACTGAAAATTTATGTTGAAAAGATTTGAATCTGTAATCAACTAATCACCTCCCATCGACACGTTGGCTTCTTCATGAGCTAACAACACATGAATTCAGTAGCTCGTCAGTTTTGAAGAAAAAGGATCCAATGAAACTATTCTAAATATATGGGCTTCTAAAAAAAATAAAACCAGACCACTTGAATATAACAGATCAATCAAGAAACTGACCAACGGTTGCATATTTTATACAAAAAAATACGCTTAAAAAAATACTACTCATAAAAGTTGAGAGATACCACCAGCAACCCTATGCTACAACCAAAATCACCTATGTCAACACAAACACAAAACGCAAAAAGCGATGGTTTGGCTGTGGGCGAGTGTATATATACATACACATGCGTATACATATACAATATAGAACGATAAAGAAATAAGAGTGAAAATTGCGAGCTTGGAGTGAATAGAGCGTGAAAATGATGAAAATCTAAAACGACAGAAAAATGGAAGTAAAAGAGTATAAATTCATCGTATCGGAAACCGACATATTTTGCCAAACCGCAACATAATCAGCTCACACTTGTCTAGGGGTGTAAACAGAACCCCAACAGAACCAAAACCAATTTGGTACCAAAACCTAGTCAAGCTTCGGTTTGGTTTAATGGTATTAAAGAACTTGGATCAAACCCAGTTTCAACATCTAAAACAAGCATAAGAACCGTAACAAAAATTAACATCCATAGACAAGATACATTTATGTCTACATGATTCAACATCAAGAAGATTTCAAATAATAAAAACTCAGGTGTTACTGGATAATACCCAACTGATTCAACAAAACTGTCAAGATACCTATTACAAAACCGATAACAAGAACAATAGTAAGAGGTGTCTTCAGCATCAAGATAAAAAACTCACTCAAAAAACCAAGAAAACCTAACTCTCGGTTTGCTCCCTCAGCCTTCTGATTGTGCTTCTCACAGTCACAGCACTAGCAGTACTGTTATTATTCACAAAGACAAGATATCAGTAGGCTGAAAAAAATGTACTCTGAAGAACTAATTATAGAAGAAAAAGAAAAATTATTACTTCAATGTGTATGCACCCCCTGCTTTGACTTTGCCGCAATCCTTGCAACCCCAAATTCCAACAGCTTTTCTCTTCACCGCATACTGTGTAATATTTCATTAAAAACATATGGTAAAGAGAAATCACAGCTCTTCAGAGAGAGAGAAACATCTTACTAAGTTATATACATTCTAACAGATAAAGTGGAATACCTTCCCACAGAATTCACAGAAATACTTGCTGTGCTGGCTGACCTCCATTTTCTTGATCTGCTTTCGCAGACTAGCACCGTAACGGGTACCTGAAAATTAAACAGAAACAAGCGACACATTAGCTTATCAACAGCTTATCAGGTTACCGAATGACCTAGGTGGAACATAAAGCTATATAATGACCCAAGATGTTTACACACATGGTACAAATGAAAATTGTAATGGTATTCTATTTTGATATAACCTAGCTTAAAATAGCAACATTAAAGAATAGTATAATGGTGTTTTGCAAATTATAGATAACTATAAAAGTTATCTAATGCTACTTCCAATTTATTTCCATACAATAAAAACATACTTCCACCTTTTACAATCAATAGCAATGTCCTATAGTTGCTAGAAATGGTAAAAAGATTATTATGTTACTACTTCTAATAATTTTCAAAGAGCATCGGCACATTGCTAATATTCGTAAAAACAAATATCCTGCTGGTTTTAATTGATTAACCCAAACAAATACAATAAATATTGAAAACATTTTCAAGTTTGTTGTTCCATGCCTATAAAAGGCCTATAATGCATCATCTTAGGCACTTTGCAACTTCCACTGGAAACAATAAAACAAAACACTCACCATACTTTCCAACAATCCCAGCCTTCTTTGTCCTCTTTGTCTGCAGATCAAATTCCCAGGAAAACAATCAATATCAGTTTAATTTGTAAAAGACATATTAAGTTATTTGATGAGCTGAAACTGAGACACAGGACGTACTTTGGAGTATCACAACTCACAAGCTTTCAATAGCTCAAATGCGGAAATCTAATTTTATTTAAACATTATGTTTTTTTTTAATCTTAGCTAGTGCTGCAACAATGGTAACCTACTCTACTAAAAATATTGGCAAGAATATATCATTAATCAATCATATCATGTTCATGTTGTAAGTCACTCAGATAGCACAACTATTTCGAATAGGCCTTTCAGATAGCATTTACCTTCTAAATCTAGATAAATGAATTATCATGAAACAAGTTTCAAATCCATAACTGCCGAAAATCAGTCACTTTCAGTTTAGAAAAAATAATGGCAAAGCTTTAACAGAAAACCTAACAATTAGAGAATACCAAGATGATACATATTATGAATCAATATAAGACCAAAACGAAGACGCATCAAGTACTAAATTCTGATATGTAAACAGCCAATATAATGACCTAAATACAGTAAACAACGATAACATATTAACATAAGTCACAAACAATAGTTTCGCTGATTCTGAACTGAATTAAACGATTTACTTGTTTGAAAATTTGAAAGAATGATAATTTTCAGGAGAGACGATACCATTTTGCAAGATCAGAAGGATAGTAACAGAGAGATGGAGCACGGCGCTTTGACGGAGACAACGAACTGCAGCCCTAAAATTCTTCTAATACGTAATTTATAGTGGGCGGAATCATTGGGGTTTCGGCTTCATTGGGCCAAGAAAAGCCCAGTGGGCAAATCCGATCTGTAGCCTGTATACTCTGTAGGTAAGTAATAGGAGTATACTATATTGGGCCTAAATAATGGTTGTCTTGTGGGCTAAATGTTCATAGTTAAGGTAATTAAGACTCAATTTGTGATTTAAAAATTATAATCAATTAAGTATTTTTACAAGGAACATTATATTTTTTGTAGATACTCTAAAAGTAATCAATGTATTTACTTTTCAATATTTATGTTGTCAAAGAAGAGGAGAGAATGTTATTTGTCAAATTAATTATAACATTGTCAACTAGACTTAAAAACCAATGACCAATCTCTATGTATTCGGTGTTGGAGAGTTCTTGGCCTATGATTATAGGTTTATATTTCGTTGTGGATAAATGGTGTAACTTTAGGAGTAGACTAGTGTGTGAGTGTGTTCGGATGTTCAAAAAAAGTTTATTGACACCTTTTGAGTATGGATGTTCAATTTTTTTGGATTTTTTTCCCGTTATTTGATGAAGAATCTTGTTTAAATATTTACGGTTTTATAAGTGGAAATAGGAATAGTTTTCTTAAACAAAGATAAGATAATGGGGATCAATTCTCGCCAGAAACACACTCCATTGCCATTCCTGCTTTTAAGAATTTAGGAAATAACTGTAAGATATATTTTACCAAATATAATAACTTTTATAGGTAACTGAAGAGATGTTGTGATTTACTTCAATCATGGATAACTAGTAAGAGGGACCGAGAGATATAGTGGTTTTTCTAAACAATGTCACACTTCAAATGTGATTTTCAACAAGTTATTATTGTAAACTGACACATTTCATGTTTTATACAATATATTTTTGATTTGATGGAAGTGTTGATATAGTGATACACTGGTAATTTACCGATATGAATTGGAGGGGAATAATATATTTATTATTAATAAGTTGTCGATTTAATATGTTATTTTTAAACCAACTTACAGAAAGAAAAGTGTGTTTATCAATAACATGTTAACTTTATACATATTTAAAACTAATTTAACACCTAAAATTGAATAACGACATAATGTTTTTATTACTTATATAATATTTTTTTTATTTTTTTTTAAATAGGTAAAAGGTAAAAAAAACTATTTAAATTTATAAATATATATAACCTAGTTATTTTTTATGATAAAATATATTGTAAGATTTATAATATCTTTTTATAGATGAGACTATTATATTAATATTGTAAAGATAGATTTATCATATATTATTAAATGAATTTTTAGTTTATAATTTAGATAAAAAAAATACTCATGTGTAAGATTACTAAGCATAAATAGAAAACATTACAATTAATATATACGCACGCAAATATATATACATTTTAAATTATGTTAATAATTCAAATATCGATTTTTATTAATTCTTAATTTAAATATATTTTGTAATTAATTTGTGTAATTTATTGCATATTAGATTCAACACAAATTTAGTTTATAAAATTGTTGATGTAAAGTGTTGAAATATATGCATTAGAGATTGTATTACTAAACTTAAAACTTGGTTTTTTAAATGTTCTAAATGTTTTATACAATACTCAAGATTGTTGTTATTGTAAAAGAAATAATGAATATGAGAATATACAATGGTCGTTTGAGTATATTGACGAGACCCGAAAATTCTTAAGCTTGACATGATGCAGAAGGTTACTTCTACTAAAAAATGAACGAATGCTACTTGTATATATGGTGAATCACGAAAGATTATCTTGAATTTATGATATAGGTAAGGTTTCAAGAAGAACACCTTTTTAACAGAGTACACGAAGTACGGGTATAAAAATCAAGAAATTTGACTTAATTACATTCATTTTCAATACACAATAACATAAGTATAATAAACTTCTTAAATTATATCATAAGAATGGATACAAAAAGTGATAACCATTGTAGAAAACTAGAAATGTAGATGCTTCAAATATTTTATAGATCCATCTAATATTTATAGATACATTAAATTTTTTATCCCTTGAATCAAGATTTCAAGATTATAGATCTGATTTTTTTAAAAGATGTTCTCTTTTGTTCTGTTTTATTATAATACAATCATAACACCACAATTTAAATAATAGCATAAAAATAAGAAAGTTACAAATTGTTTCGAAACAATCCAAAGATGATGAGTGGAGACTTGAAGAAAGACTTTGGGAAGACCTAGACCTCTGTTGTCCATTTCAATTATTTTGTTCCCATTCAAGATAGCTATTCAAATACTAAATTTCTCGGATTTCAACTCCATGCAAATTTTGCATCCCCACTGCTACATTTATTTCTTTGCTTATTTTTAAAGTTTAATCTATTTAGACCTCGTCTAAAATTTTAGTTTACATCATACCGATTGTATCCAAAATTTTCTTAAATAACTAACTATTATAAAAACAATTTCATTTTTCCATATACCCCCAATTATAACCCGTAATAATTACGTTATATTGAAATAATAACTAGAAGTATATTATTTTTTTATATATATAAAACACTAGTTTAAATACCCGTGTAAATACACGGTTAACCATGATTATTTATATAAAATTATTATTTTATATTCATTTAGCTAAAAAATATTTGGATAAAAAATTGTTTAATTCAAATTAATTAAATTAATTTAAAATTTTGACCAAATAAAATTAATTTGGGTTTCAATTTTAATCAAAAGGATGATTATATCTGATGATTAGGATATAAAATTAACTAAATAAAAAGTTAGAATTCCTTAATCAAATTGATTATAATTAATCTTTTATTATATAAAAGGTTATAGATATAAACTATATACAAATATTTACTTTAGAAACATTAAAATTAAATAATGAGAACATTAAGTTTGTAACGTATAGTTTATAAAAATTCTATCTTTTTGAATGATTATATTAAATTTATCATTGATTTGATTAAGAGTTATCTTTATCTAATTTATATTAGTTTGACTCTAAAAAGTCAAAATCAAAGTTTTAGAATTAAAGGAATTAACGGCTAAGATTAAATCTTCTATTAAATGAAGGGTTTAGATCATCCAATAATTTTGTTCAAATTAGTCTTTTATATATAGTAGAAGATGTGTAAAACGTAGTAAATATTTATATAAAATTAATCTGTAATATTTATACAATATACACTCTAATCATATATGGATATTAGTTCTTCTTTCATCTCAAACTAACATTATTAGATGTAAGTGCGTTTACAAAACAAAACGAAGTGATGAAACTGTAAGCATATATAAAGTCCGACTTGTTGCAAAAGGCTTTAATCAAACTGAAGGCGTTGATTAGACTGAGATAGTGAGATTTTCAGTCTAGTTGTTAAACCTACCACAATCAGACTTGTTTTATCTGTGGCATTTTCTCAAGGTTGGACAATTAGACTGGTTGATGTCAATATTGCTTTCTTCGATGGGAATTGTCAGAAACTTTTTATATGACTCAATCTCAAGGGTTTATTGATCCTAAACATCCTCAACATATGTGTTGTTGAAAAAAAACTAAGGGGCTGTTTGTTAAAACAAAATGATTAAACACTGAATGATTATGCGGTCTGAATTATTCAAAGGCTCTGAATGAATCTACCTCTGAATGTGACATGCTGTTTGATTAAGGTTTTAAATGAACAATTTAAATGATGCATATTACCTTTTAAACCTTAATAGTGAATTATTATATTATAAGATATGGTTGTTTAACAAGGCAACATGTGAAATAAGGAGTAATATGGTCAAATACGTAGTGCTTAATGATTCCGCATGATCTTTAAGGTAGAATGATTCAACAACGTTCTTCTGATTCATTCATCACATCTTCATTCAAAGGCAGTAATCAAATACGCTGAATGTTAAACGATTCAGCATTCAGCGCTGAATGGTTCCATTAAACAGCAAACAAACAACACCTAATACTATCTTAAACAAGCACAAAGCGTGGTTCTCAAAACTATCAATTTACTTCTTTTATCAAATTTGGACTTTAACGGTGTGTGTGTCTAACACGTCTTTATTTTTTGTACAATCATGATCACATTATTATTACTGGCACCTCTTCTGATTTTGTGACCACACACATTCAAAAGCTTCATAATCAGTTGCACTTAAGGATCTCGATTTTTTGAACTACTTTCTAGGAATACATACTACATTTACAAATGATTGCCTTTATATATCTCAACAGAGATATGCCTATATCCGTCTCAACAAAGATACTCTGGTGTTTTACTTGATAAGCCAACAATCTATCGGAATACTATAGGAGCCTTACAGTATCTTGTTATGCCTCGTCTTGATATTGCTTATGCCGTGAGTAAGGATTCTTTGTTTTTTTATAAACCTGCCGATCTTCACTATATAGCACTAAAGCGTATTCTACGTTATCTTCGGGGCACGTTTGCTTATAGATTAAAAATACGTCAAACTATCGCTTTTACAATTTAAAAAACTCACAAACCTACTGATCTTCAGTTTTCCGTCAACGTACGAAGCATCTTGAGATTGATTTGAACTTTATACGAGATATGGTTTTTTCACACGTGTTGAGTGTTAAATATGTTGCTACATCTTAGTAGATAACAAATGTGTTTACTAAGGCATTATAGCAAAACGATTTTCTTATAGTGCCACTGGTTTATCTCTCAAACAAATCAAACTGTTCAAAGGTGTGTGTTCACGAGCCTCATACTTAATCTTAAGGCTATGTCATCCTGCTTATATCCAAGCTTCATGTGCTAGCCCCAATTCAACCTTAAGGGAATGTTATGTATAAAGGTAAATATGTGTATGTGTATTCTGTAAGAGTATAAATACTTTATTTTGTATTATAATCATTCATTAGCGAAAAATTCAACAAACTCATTCTTTATCTCTTCTTTATCTTCTACGCTTTCATGTTCCAATAGTCATCTTTTTTGAGGAATTATATTACCATAAAAAAGTAGGTTGTCTTTTTATATAATTCTATTCTTAAAATATATAGACAAAAAATTGATAACAAAATTATAAAAATGTAAAATCATAATTATTGTAATAAATCACCCCTCTTATAAAATGAGTACATGGAGTTTTAAATAGTCGATTGATTTTATAATAGTTATATTTACTCTCATTGAAAATAACATTTACATATTTAATTAATAAGTAGACTTTATTTACTTCATTATTTTATTACAATGAAGTTTTTTTAATATTAACGGCTTTCTTATGATCTAGACGCATGGATATACATAAAAATCGTTCCTCAAAAACAAAAATTTAAAAATGGTTGATATTATTGTTCAATTTTCAATGAGTGTACGTTCTTAAGGGCTAGGATTGTTGTTAGGAAATCTTAAGGCTAACAAATTACAACACTTATGGGTATTTGAACTATGTAAATGCTTAAATAGTTGTTAGGATTCTAAATTTAAAATCTTGTGATCTTATAAATTTATATAACTGAAACGATATATTTTTACAGGAATATTGGTAAATACAATCTTTTATGGACTATAAAATCTCAAGATTTGGTAGAATCTTTCAATCTCGATTCCATCCTACTATTCCTACCTTTATAAACACTAAACAATCTATAGTAACATTTGATAACCTTACTACGCCTATTATTCTTAAAGCAGTGAGGTTTAATTTATTTTCGTTTTATATTATTTAGTTAGTATCAAAACGCTTACCAGTATGCCAAAAAAAAAATTTGGTGGTCAGGGTGCTACATCTTTTTTATATATTGAGTAGCTTAACCGCCCACGGGTTTTACTTTTACGGGATAACTTTAGTGCTTATGTTGGCAATCCAATATCCGACGATGCCTCCAAACATATGTTGCAAATGCTTTTAGCCCATACCTAGCAATTTACACACAGCGCAAGGTTCGTACCCATGACATGCTCTATATCAATTGTTAGGATCCACTTACCACTAAACTAAAAGGACTTCCTACTCATCAGGATGTTACCTCATTCTCATATCTGGAGTAGCTTAGTAGTCCATAAGTTTTACTTTTACGTGATAACTTTAGTATTTCTGTTGATAATCCAATATCCAATGCCTTTCGGCTGCTTCTAAACAATAATCTAAAACTGGAAACAAAATTTCAAAGGAATAATTTTGTTTGTTTCAGATATTTAATTAGTAATTTAATTGTTTACCTGAAGCTGTAATTTGTAATTTGTTCAAGGGAGGAAGTCAATACTTGAAAGCAAAAGACTTTATATTCGACTGTACAAGGTCGAGGAAGTCTAGATATATGTCTCAGCAGTGGGGTTGTTTCATATGCAATTAGGTAAGAAGAAGATGAGTATGCGCTTTAAATATAAAACGATAACAAGTATGAACACCCTCCAAACGAAGCTTCCTTTGAATTCCTAAACTTCATTTTAACTTACCAAGTCAAGTTTGCTTCTTTTTGCTGTTTTCTTGTCAAACCATTTCACTGCTGTTCCCATCATCAATTTTCCTCCCTGTTCTAAAACACACACAGAGCACCACCACCACCACCGCCGTCATATATATATACTCCACCTGGTTTTGTTTCCAATCTTCTTAATTTTCCCATAGTTTTTACATCACTGTTTCTTTACCAATTAGGGTTCTTCAATGATGAAATGTTTCAGTATCTTCAACTCCAAAATCAAGAAAAGAGGGAAATCCTCACCGGAGCTCAGAGAACAAAACCCATCAACAAAAACACCTACAAGATTAGTGAAATCGACAGGATCAATCTCTTCTCCAAGAAGCATACCAGAATTGTACAGAGAAAAAGGACACAATTTGAGGAAGTTTTCGTACACAGAGCTCAAAAATGCTACTAATAATTTCAATCGGTTGTTGAAGATTGGTGAAGGTGGGTTTGGAAGCGTTTATAAGGGGTCAATTAGACCTCCTCATGATGCTCAAGCTGATCCTCTTGTTGTTGCAATCAAGAAGCTCAATCGAAATGGCATGCAGGTTAACTTTAATTTCATAATTTCTCATATATATCTTTTCTAAAAGTTAGCAATATCTTCTTTGATTACTGTTTTTTTTTATTTCTTCAAGAATGAATCTGTTTTGTCGTCGAGGGGCTTTCTGGATTTGCCTTGACACCTGTTTCGAAATCTAAAACTTATCATATATAACTCTAATTTATTATTCCCATATACTGATAATAACCAATTATATTAAAATGGCAAATCTTAAAAGTTTGATATATTCACCTAATAATAGGAACATGTGTTTTGTTAGATACATTGTGGTGTATTTTAATCATTTTAAAAGATATTCTCAGAAACAGAATAATCAAATTATAGTGATTTAATAATAACATTATCCGGCCTGCTAAAATTAGCATCCGGAATCTCAAAAATACGATAACGAGATCAGATTTTAGACATAACGTATATGCAAGTCAATCAGAGGAATCAATTGACCAGCATTCATAACAAGATGATCAACTATGAATTACCATTAAACTGAATACATTTGCGAATTTTTGATAAAACAAGTTTTTATTGTGTGTACAAATTAATGTGCAGGGGCATAAAGAATGGTTAGCAGAGGTTCAGTTTCTTGGTGTGGTGGATCACCCTAATCTTGTAAAGCTTTTGGGATACTGCTCAGCAGACAGCGAACGGGGGATACAAAGACTCTTGGTGTACGAGTACATGCCAAACAAGAGCTTAGAAGCCCATCTTTTTAGCCGAGCAATGCCACCGCTTCCTTGGACAACAAGGCTAAAGATCCTCCTTGGTGCAGCCCAAGGTCTCGCTTATCTTCACGAGGGACTGGAAATTCAGGTATATCTCATTCTTAACAAAACAATAAGTTAAAAAGACAGGTTATACTCGCTTCAGCCATTCATATATGTATATTGTGATAAAGGTAATTTTTCGCGACTTCAAGTCTGCAAATGTGTTGTTGGATGCAAACTTCAACGCAAAGCTGTCGGATTTCGGTCTTGCTAGAGAAGGACCACAAGGAGACCGGACTCACGTATCTACTATGGTAAGTATTTCCTAATAGATAATATAACTCCTCAACTAATTACATTACATGAGAACATATAAATAGAGTACAAATGGTAAAGCCTTAATGGGGGGCTGGGCCCTAATCTAATAAACTCCATATACATACTAACATTTCCAACCAAATGTGACGCGCCTAACTTTTCCTTATATAAACATTTGAATACAATTTAAACTATTAAGGTAACTTTGTGTCATGTTCCAGCCAGTTGGGACATACGGATATGCCGCTCCGGAATATGTGGAAACCGGCCATCTTAAATCGAACAGTGATTTATGGAGTTTTGGGGTCGTGTTATATGAGATCCTCACGGGTAGAAAGGCGATTGACAGAAACCTCCCACAATATGAACAGAAGCTTGTGGAATGGGTGAAACAATTCCCAGCTGATAGCAAGAGGTTTAGGATGATTATGGATCCTCGTTTAAATAAACAATATTCACTCGGGGCTGCCCGGAAAGTTGCCAAATTGGCTGATAGCTGTCTGCAGAAGAAACCCGAGGATCGACCTGTGATGAGTATGATTGTTGACATCTTGCAAGAAGCGATTCGAGAGTCGGAAGATGATAATATTGCAAAATTTGGTAGTCCGTTACCGGAGCCGTCTCCACGAAGAGCGGTTCGTGTTACTTAGGCGAGACTTGAGAATTTAATTACTACAAATTTCGATGGAATTGGATTCAAAGATTTGGTGTTTAGGCAGGGGCTAATAATGCAATGTTTGTTTTTATATTGGATAGGGTAAACATAAAGATTGGAGTTGAGCATTTGGATAGCTGATTGAGGCTGCTTCAAAAGACGGTGCGATATGAGAAAATAATTTTTTATTATTTGTATATTAAATAATATTATATTATTATAAATATATAATGATAATTTTTATTATTTGTGACATAATGATGAGACAATACTAGTAATAGGCATTTCCTTTGATACATATGTACATTAAAACGGATTTTGATCATACAATATGTAGTGTCAATGTTGGTGTGTACGAGTACACTTTCTGTTTGTTGTTTTCTACTTTATGGAAGCTTTTAAAAAACAAACTTGGGGATAATAGAAAGATTCCTTGAATTTCGTGCATGTTGTTTCTTATATAAACACTCTCGAAAGCAGTTATTTGGCACCACTAACGCTGTGTTACCGAGTTAAAACTAGGAGAGAAAAGAAATGATTTAGGAAAGAAAATAAACTTTAGTTGTGTTCCTAAGTTTTTTAGAAGAGAAAAGAAAAGATTTTGGAAGGAAAATTATCTTGTATTTTCTTTCCTCATTTTCCTCCCAAAGTAGGGAAGATTTTGGAAGGAAACCAAAAAACACTTCAAGTTTCACTTCTCCTCTCATTTTCTTTCGAACTCGGGAACACCCAATGACAAGAACATTTTCCTTTCTCTCCTTTTCTTTTCTCTCGTTAATTTTCTTTCCTTCCATTTTCTTTTCACGTATAACTCTGGAACATAGTGTAAGAGTCAACATTAATTACACAACAATTAATTATTAGTTAACAACAATTGTGAACGGGTTAGAATACATTGCTTAGCTTAGCAATCAATCAACTTGATTGTTTGACAAATGCTCGGTTGGGTAGCAAATGCTTGTTATTTCTTGAATGACTGCCACTAGAACCTTGCAGGGGGTGTGGCGCCCTCTGACCATTGTTATTTTTTTTATCCTTATAAAATAACTTGAGTCAAAAGCTACTTGATCTCGAATTCATATGAGTCGAGCTTTTTATTGAGTTTATAGACAAGCTTGAGGCAAAATAAGAAGCTCAAAATACATAACAAGCCAAACTCAGGCTTTTAAGGACTCGGTTTTAATACTTATCAAGTTTTATATAATAAGATTTTTAGACAGATTTTGCTTTCTTATTCGTGATGATCGACCTGCCTCCTACCTATAAAAAATAAAGTATCCTGAAGTCAAATGCTCGGTTTGTCTAAAAAAAGGGCAAATCACGTATATATCCTTATAAATTTTCTTAAGTCTCATATATATCCAAATAATCACTTAATTATAACTGAAACATTTTAAAGTTAGAAGTCGATATCTCTAATTTAATTTAGAGTGAAATTCCCAAATTATCCCTAGCTTCAAGATTTGTCAAACCCACCCATTACATGAACTTTGCTGCTCAAACCAAGCTTTCCAAAATGTCCAATGTACACCAAAATTTCTTCGGTGAAACTTCAATGTGGGTAGGACCAAGGACTTGGAAATATAAAGCTAGCAAAGGTGTGTCACTGACCGGATAGCGAAGGAAATAGAGTCTGCTAACTTCAACATAAACGGGATTGTCAAAAGCAACTTTGTGGTTTAATAGAACGTTGGAGTCTTAGTAATCTTTGTCTGTGAAGAGACTACCTTTTGATTCTTTTATCTTTTATTAATTATAATTTATTTGATTCCCTCTTCTTTTAATTTTTCTTTTTTCGATTCTTCCCTCTTCCTTTAGGGTGGAGGGAGTGATTACCTCCCACCACACCAGCACGTCAGCTTTTTACTCTACCACTTAGCTTACCACACAGACCCGTAATGGTTACCTCTCACCACACTCAGTTATGGGACCCAACTAATACTCACTAACAATTAAAAAAGCTCACCTAAATACACACCACACACTCTTTACTTGCGTGGAGATTACCACGGACAAACACCTCCACGCCGCCATGTAGTGGGATTCCACGGCGCCAAGGTTGACCACATGGGGAAAACACCCTCCACTCCGCCCTCTCTTAATTAATGCACCTTTTTTGGACCTGACGATTTAGGGTTCTTGGTTTAATTCTTCCTCTTTGTTTAATTTTGCGCTTTTTTCGGATATGACGAGTTAAAGGGTGTTTAACTAAGCTTATTATGGGATTATTTTTAAAGCACTTATTTTTTTATTTATTTTCTAACTTAAGAACTTAAATATTGTTATGGATAACTATAAATGAATATCGTTATCCTCTAATATTAAATAAGATATATTAAAGATATATATTATTGTAGATAAAAGATTTATATTTTAAAAACTTATCATTTTATTTATTATACATGTGAAATGTTCAATATATAGTCTATATTTAATGTATAGTTTTGAGGGACTAATTTTAGCCTTTGAATCAGCCCCATCAATGGTCCAGACTGAATTTTAAAATTTTGAGCGGAGTGGTATTTTCGTAATTAACATGTGATGTTTTTACAATCACATGTAATTGCATACAGAATCACATATGATTAAATAATAAAATTTTAGAACTATATTTTTTATATAAAATTTTTATTAAACACAATTATATTATACATATATAATAGAGTATTACAACAATAAAACTTTCATTTGATCTCTTCTCTCTTTGTACACAAGTAGCAAAAAGTTATTAATTTTAAAGGGCTTATTTATTGGTTATTAAAAACTATTTTTCCTCAACTTTTGTTCTCCCCTCGCCTCTTTTCCTTTTGCAGTCACGATCTAGGGCACATCGAGCTTCCACTTCTGCTTTTGCGCATCGATTCTGCACTCACAAAGCTGCAAAGATCATCGGAGCTTTTCGGTGTTTTCTAGGGTTCGATTCCTGACCATCGAAGCTTTGCTGTACTCACGACATAGGTTCGATTTCTGTTCTTTCACTGTTTGATTGCTTACCATCTAAGGTGGTCACTATCTAGGATGTTTTGTAGCGTTCAATTTTTTATTCTCGATTTCTAGGGTTGATTAATGTGACTACTGCTCTTCCATATTCTGTACTCACGATAAGGTTACTGTTATTCTTTATGTGGTTTTCTATTTTGTTACCACTGTTCTTCATATAGGTTAGTTGTTCTTTGTTTGGGTTAAATAAAGTGTGACACTTTGACTACTGCTCTTTGATTCCAAATTTGATGAACGTTCATGTGGGGATTATTGGTTGTCTCTATGCCATTTCTTGAACAACCGATCATTTGCCAGTTTCTATAGACGTTGATTAAGGGTTCCATCATTTACATTTCAATTCCTTGACTGCTTTTTTGCAAACTAAATTTATAGCAGGATTGTAAGTCTTCGAATTTCAAATCGTAGGATTTAGGATCTAAAATCTCGGGATTCAAAATCCACGAACAAACACCACTTAATGATAATTATGAGAGTATAAGTTTTTTTCTTAGGTGTATGAACAAGTAATAACAAAGTGGCAGACCCAGAACTAAACCTTATTGACAGCACAAACATTTTTATAAAGATAGCATAAGTAGCACTAGCACTGTACCAATTTTTTTTCAACAATTCTTTTATTACTTCATGAGTTGGGTTGACAATAACACAGTCTACCATGAACTAATTATGTCCTTATAATAACATTTATCATAGTTGAACTTCGTTTAGCTAGCTTTAAGGAATAATATGTTCCTAAACTTTTCTAGCTGTTAAATATTTTGGTATTAAGTATCTTATTTATTACTTTTTTAACAAAATATTAGTTTTCAATCGAAATATCAACTAAGTCTTTGAGTAATTGCGTCCTTTATTATAAGATGAGATTTGATAACAATAGCCCTATGTGTCAATAAATTAACACTCACATCAGTAATTGTACTTTGAGCATAACCATCTTAAGGTATAACATATTAGTCTATTAGAGCAAACTTATGCCTATCTTTAATCCACTACATCCCGTAGATCAATTATATCAAATCACACAAGAATGCACGATACAGGTGAAAATGTTTTATGTTTTTTTTCCCGAATATTATTTTATCTATTGCCTGTTTTAATTTAAATTTAAAAATCATATCAATTGACATATTGTTGCAAGTCTTTGGGTTTATGCTAAACATTTTGTATATGATAAATGATGTAGACTACAAGGTATACACGACATAATGTAAGGTTCTTCTACATACAAATTACATTTTTGCAGATCAAGTTTAGTGTTTACAAAAGTGTGTTTGTAGTTGCGAATCACAAGTCATAATTTTTTTTTTACCATATAGAATTTCTTAGTTAGCATACTCATTAAACACATTTCCTATGTTGGAACAATACAGAATCCGTATGTGCGAAAAATGGCTAAGAGCTTCACGCTCATCCAAACAGTAGCGACCGCTGGACTCTTCTCTGCCGTTTCCTTCTGGTAATTTGCAAACCTGAATTCAATTAATTTCTTCTTTCACCTAGCTTCTGATGTGAGATGTTTTATTATTTAATCATGTAATTCTTAGGTATGGCTTCATGTTCGGCAGAGAAACTTCTCGGAAGGAATTGGGCGATCTGATCGCAGATCTTCGCCGTGGAAACCCTGATTCTTCACCGTCTTCTGATCCTCAGCACTCTTAATTAGGTAAAGTTTTCCGATCAATGTAATTACATGCTTCTGTAAATCTTAATGTATTTACATGCTTCTGTAAATCGTTTCTCGTCATTAGAAAACCACGATGTTGCTATAAGAAAGAGGTGCAGCTCAATTAATGTAGAGTGGCATTTAACTTAATAATTGATTTAAGGGTTAATGACATGTAATAACCAGTTAACCACATACATTCACAACTAGGGTAAGTAGTTGTGTTAGTAAAAATGGTATTGGCCAGGAGAGAGAATAAATTAAAAGAAAGCAATACTATCAAGGAAAAGAATAACGGAAGTAAAACGACATTGTTAAGGACCCTAAATTCCTTAAAAGAATTCTCAAGTTATCTTGCAAGTTGAAAAGATGGGTAGTTGAGATGCAGAGATGCTATGGATGTCCAGAAAATCAAACTTCAGGGAAATTGGCTTCAAAGCAGTATGGATTAGTCAGGAGTGAGATACAAATATAATGGAGAACTCAACATAAAAGGTAATGACCGTGTGTGAAGGGAAGAAAATGGGTGTTTTAGTCGGCAGAACATTGGGTATGTAATCTAAGTTTTGAGTGAAGCTGTGAGAAAAGGTACCGGCCAGAAGCGATTTTTTTAACTATTGCGAAGCATGGGACTGATTGAAACAAGACAGTATCCACCGTGGATAAGTGGGACTGGATAAACATGGCTGATGCAAGTAAACGAGATGGAGGTGATGTATACTATGGAGTGATGCTGAGTGATTAAGGGGTTGATGTTAATAGATATTAACTTATGACTATAGGATAGACATATGTGCTGAAGGGGTTGATGTTAATAGATAATAACTTATGGTTGCTATGTGTTGACTAGCGGAAAGGATACGAATGTAAAACCACCGGTTTGGAAATGAATCAATTTACTGTGAGAGTGTGAGAAAAAAGTAAAATTGTTACAGGTTAGTTTTGCAATCGGGAAATGTTTTTAACCAGTAATATTGATGTGACACCTACATGGTTTAATTTTGGTGATGTGAGCATACATGTTTGGGAATATATATCCAAGGCAGATTTAGTATAAGAAATAATACCATCAAACAGCTTCTAATTCTATAACAAAAGCAAAAGTCTGAGAAATTTGTTCCTTATATTACATCTTTTACATGCACATATCTTTCTAAGTAAGACCACTCTACAAAAACTAATCTGCACAGGCACGACATCATCAATTTTACGAGTTCAAAGTTAAAAGTTTTTTGTGAAATTATTAAATTGGAGTACTTTTACAAGTAAACCTATCTAATTGGAATTTTGAACACTTTTTACAAGTTTGACTCTCTAATCAGGAAAGGAAGTAACTCGCATTAATCAACACACTTGTAAAAGTACAAGGCTATTACTTATCATAAACCCTTGCTTTAATCTCTCCCAAACTTTACAATGTCAAGGCAATTTGAACTTAGAGCTATACTTTAACTTGAGTGTTAAATTGGATACTTTATTACTAAAGAAGTATTGTGATTTTCAAATTACACTATATTCCTAACCACAGTGAATTTGACAAGAGTTTCTAACTTACACCATAGTTCGGGTGTCATGGCAATCAGTTGTCATGGCAAACGAGAAGTAAGCTTTGCAGAAATCGGAATTTGCTTTATGACAATTGTAGGAATGTAGGATACAAATTTGCATGGGCCTTACTATATTTATTATAGGGAATTCTGAATTTACTTGTCGATTTACAATGAAGATCAAGATGTATGAATGATAATAGGGAATCCACTAAGAGTTGGCAATTGGATCAGCAGGCTCCAGAGCCCAAAGCATGGAAAGTGTACACCAGGAAGAAATATTAAGGGGGCAAGTTTAGGGTGAGGATGGGGAGCAGGTAGCAAGTCATTAGGACTCCTGAGAATAAGCGCGAAATGTTATATATCACTGTCATGATAACTCTTTTTTTTGGGGAAGAGAGAAAGGGGGGGGGGGGAGGGGTAATATCTGTTAGTGTCGTTAACCACGTACTCGGCTATTACCTTGGGAAGATAATTTTTTTCTCCAGGAGGTTTCTTTAGATATTTTCTTCATTCCATTGTTCTTTTAATCCACCATTTCCAGTATCTAGAATATCATTCCAATCTCTATTAGTTTGACACAAGTTTACAAGATTAGTCCTTTTCGTCGCATACTTTTTCCTTATATAAGTTGGCAGTGGTAGTTAGGGATAAGCCTAAGACGAAAAATTTGTCATGGAGAAAATCTTTATCCTAAATGTGAGGCCAATTAGGTGGCTTTACAGTGTTCTCGTGTGCTGTAAAGTAGCCACCCATAGTATTTATCTGAACACACCCATTAAATGCTATATTTGTTATCACTATAAAAAGTAATCAGAAATTCTCCAGCTTGTAGTTTCTGTTGTGTTTTTTATGTTGCTGGTGTTATATTTACGTGAGTATGGTAACATGCAGGTCTGCTATGAAACGAGTATCATTGCTTCAAGTAGGGTGCTTCAAGAAATCATTCTATGAGAAGTCTTGGCTGGGTCACCTTGTAGTTGAGGGCATCTTTTTTATTATTATTTTTTAAACTCAACCTTTCCAAAATCTGACTTTAGGCGGCAGGAAAGCTTTAACAATGAATTACATGTTGGATGAAATGAATCCTAACTTGATACCGGGTTAGCTCAGTCGATTCTACAAGCTCCATAGTTAATTATGATACACTCAAAGGCAAGTTTCAGATACAAATTCTTAGAGCAGCAGCTTGTGGGGATCGTTTTCCTGTCTTGTTGAAATTCAACTTTTCAATGTATCAAGTGCGGATATTTAGGAGCTACATAATTATGCTTGCATCATACACGCCATGGCTTTCTATTATTGTTTGGTGTTTTAGATCGACTTTTCGAATATTTGTTTCTTTTTTAATAGAACAGCTTAGCAAGATATATATTGCATCATATGTTACATGTTATCATTTCACATATAGTTCTTGGTGTTTTAGTTTGTGCATGTTCTTCTATAACATAACACAAGTATCATATTTGCTTTCTGCTTAGCTTGGTTCCATTTTGGGCTTCTTTGTTTTTAGTGTTGGTGCTTTGGAGTCTCCCAATCCCATGCACCAACTTTGTGGGGTAATCCTTATGGAAAACAAGAAGTTAGTTTGACAATGTTGAGTAAAGTAAGAGTTTACCCTTTATAATGTATATGTCACTTTAACTCAATTGCATTGGTTTAGGCTTTTTAAGGTTTGCTCATTTGGACCTGATTGATGAATTTAGAAGTTGTCTATTTGAACCCATAAAAGTGACGACTCATAATTATCCAGAAAACTATAAAAATGTTACTAATTTTGACCCAAACACTCTAAAAGGTTTTCTAGTTTGACCAAATCTTCCGGTTTAGGTTGAAAATAAACAAAAAATCTTCGGGTAATTACGAAAGTAATTAATAAAACATTAATCCAATTCCAATGAGATGATGGAGGTTGTAATATATGACTTAAGTGTCTTTCAGTTGCACTTATTTTTCTTTTTTCAAATTGTAATGATATGTCCCATTAACACTAATATACAACTTAAGTCATGTCCAAATAAATTGCAATGCTCTCAGTGAGTTTTGATTGCACCCACTCTTTTAAATTGTGCTAACAAAGTTTAAGTTTAATTCTTTTAAATTGACAAAGTTTAATTCTTACTTATTAAATTTACATTTCTAGTTCTTGTAGGAGATATGCAGGGGCTACCGGTAAATTTTCGGGTTGCACCGGTGATGCCACCAAAATCAAAGGAAAAAAGAAACTTTTTAAAAAAAAATGATAAGAAATAGTTTAATCTTTCAGTTTATACCTTTAAAATATTTTAATTTACCTTTAAAATAACATTTTAGTTAACAGGTCTTCATATAAATTGTGTTTTGTTTTAAAATTTGGCCTTAAAATTCCAGAAAAACAGCCGAAACCTCGTTAATCCGACCCGATTAACCGGAAACCCGAAAAAAAAAACACGAACCAGACCCTCAAACTTATTTAATTTTATTCTCGCATTATATGGTGCTACCGGTCCCCAGAAATCCTGGGTCCGCCACTGGAGATATGTTTAAGTTACTTTTGGTTGTACTTTAATAAGTAGTAATCAAATAATTGCCTTTAGAACTAGACCATTTTATTGAGCAGCTAAACACACACCCAACTAATTCTACACCATATGTTTATATTAGGACTTGAACCCAGAATCTTAAGGTCAAGAAGTAGCTTCTCCAAACTCCAATACCACTAGGCCAAGGCCCTTTGTTTTTTTTATAAGTTATTTATTGTATGTTTTTAGGCTTTACTTCTCTTTAAATGTAAAGTACCATCCTCTCATATTATGTAGGTTCTTAAGTTTGTAATGATTCAAGAAGTCACATTCTATACCCCATATATATTCTTTTGCTTTTATTGTAATTAATAAAGCAAAAAAAGCTGTGATGAATTCAGAGACTACAATGCCAGCAATGCTGTGGTTATTATTGTTAATATCAAAGTAATGAATTCAAACAATGTTTCTTAGAAGTAACCGCCTTTTTACTATGTTGGATAATGAACTCATCTTAGTCTTTTACCAACATCCAAAAAGAAATATCAAATATTATCAACTCACCCAATGAATCTCTCTCCATTCTCTATATATATAGGACACATATAGATTCTTCAAACATCTCACAGAGATATATGCTCAAACTCCTTAATAATCATGGAGATAAAGAGGTATAATATATTGCCACAAGTTACTTTTATCTTGGTTCTTACTTTCATCAATGTCTTTAGTGTCGCTTCTTCGAATACCAACCAAGCAGAAAACTACATTGTCCACTTAAACGCTCCCCATGGCGTAGCGTTTGCTAAACCAGAAGATCGTGAAGCCTGGTACAATTCTTTTTTGATTGCAAGTAGCACGGGATCAGATGTGAAACCAAGCATGGTTCATGCATATCACAATGTGTTTACAGGGTTTGCAGCAAAACTGTCTGCAGATCAAGTAAAAGCAATGGAAAAGATTGATGGATTCATATCTGCAACACCTGAAATAGTGTACCAGCTTCATACGACAGGTACTCCAAGATTCTTGGGGTTGCATCAGAATTTAGGCTTCTGGAGAGGATCAAACTATGGAAAAGGAATTATAATTGGGGTTCTGGACACTGGGATTACACCAGGTCATCCTTCTTTTAATGACACAGGAGTCCCTTCTCCTCCCAAAAAATGGAAAGGCAAATGTGAAGTTGCAGGTTGTAACAATAAATTGATCGGAGCGAGAGATTTTACTAAGAGTACTACTGGTTCACTTGATGACGAGGGACATGGGACCCACACTTCTAGCACTGCTGCTGGGAACTTTGTCGATGGCGCCAATGTATTTGGAAACGCAAAAGGCACTGCTGCAGGAATGGCACCACTTGCTCATGTGGCCATGTATAAAGTATGTAATGCTTTTGGTTGTCCTGATAGTGCCATCTTAGCAGCCATGGATGCAGCTATTGAAGAAGGAGTTGATGTGCTTTCACTCTCACTTGGTGGAGCTTCATTTCCATTTTATGCAGATGGTATTGCTGTAGGTGCATTTAGTGCTATTCAAAGA
Organism: Pulicaria dysenterica; assembly: GCA_947179395.2. Taxonomy (NCBI): domain Eukaryota; kingdom Viridiplantae; phylum Streptophyta; class Magnoliopsida; order Asterales; family Asteraceae; genus Pulicaria; species Pulicaria dysenterica. The sequence continues at coordinate 54,638,826 of OX359296.1, forward strand.
GGGATCTTTGTAAGTTGTTCAGCTGGTAATTCCGGGCCAGTTAATTCAACATTGTCAAACGAGGCTCCATGGATTCTCACTGTTGGTGCTAGCACCCTTGATAGAAACATAAGAGCAACTGTATATCTTGGAAACAAAGACTTGATCGACGGAGAATCTTTATTTCAACCAAAAGGTTTTTCAAAAGACTATCTGCCGCTCGTTTACCCAGGCTTGAACGGTGGTCAAGCGGCATCATGGTGTGCTAAAGGATCATTAAGTAGTGCCAATGTCAAGGGAAAAGTAGTCGTGTGCGATAGAGGTGGTGGCATAGGAAGAATTGACAAAGGGCAGACAGTAAAAGATGCTGGAGGTGCTGCCATGATTCTCATTAATGAATTGATAGATGGAGACAGTACTGAAGCTGATGCTCATGTTCTTCCTGCATCACACATTGGTTACAGTGATGGTGCTACCATCAAGACATATATCAATTCAACCTCATCTCCTGTTGCTACCATCATATTTCGCGGAACTGTCATTGGTGTAGATTGGGCTCCCGAGGTGGCTTCTTTCTCATCCAGGGGACCTAGCGTGGCAAGCCCGGGAATAGTTAAGCCCGACATCATTGGTCCAGGTGTCAGCATTCTTGCAGCTTGGCCCGTGTCTGTCGAAAACTCAACCTTAACCAAAGCAACATTTAATATGATCTCTGGGACTTCAATGTCATGCCCGCATCTTTCTGGCATATCAGCGTTACTGAAAAGCTCACATCCTGATTGGTCTCCTGCAGCCATTAAATCCGCAATCATGACCACAGCCGGTCAAGTAAACTTGGATGGGGAACCCATTAAGGATGAGAGAGATCTTACTGCAAACATCTTTGCCAAAGGTTCTGGACATGTGAACCCAACAAAAGCTAATGATCCAGGATTGATTTTTGACATCCAACCCAATGACTACATACCTTACTTGTGTGGTCTAGGATATACAAGCAAACAAGTTGGAATCATTGTGCAGAAAAGAGTTACATGTTCAAAAGTAATACCAGAAGCACAACTGAACTATCCTTCCTTTGCGGTTACTTTAAAGGGTGGTGATCAGAAAACCTACACAAGGACAGTGACTAACGTTGGTGTTGCGAATTCAACTTACACCATAAAAGATATTTCTTTACCAGAAGGTTTTACTTTAGGCATTGGTCCTGCGGAGCTCAAGTTTACCGCATTGAATCAAAAGTTGACGTATGAAGTGTCTTTCATACGCGATGATACATATAAGGTGACTACTCCATATGTAGAAGGATCCTTCACTTGGAGTTCTGGTAAATACTTTGTGAGAACACCATTCTCTATCAAGTTTGAGTGATCGATTGAACAACAAAAGGTTCATTAATCATCGATCATATTTCTAGTTTTCTTGAGAGTTTCCATGGTTGAAGAACAAGATTGCTGATCGTTAATAATACTTGCTCTCTTTTGTGATCATATTATTCCAAGAGTTGTCATAATTAATCTTAAGATTATCGTTTGACAAATACTAAAAGCCACACATATATTTAAGACTGTTCCGTGGGCTTTGCTAGCTATATATGTTAAAAACTAAAAAGGGCATCCATAACTCTAAAACTCAAGTGATACTACTATAATCAGGAATGATTATTTATTAATTATCATGGGAATTTGTTGACCTAAAACATAACTCTAAAACTTAAGTTTGGAATTAGATCGAACTCGTGAATGGGTTTAATTTTCTAAATGTGGGCTCAATATGAACTTACAAAATAATTGGTCAATTAGTGAGGTTCGGGTGCTCGTCACATTACTAATTGTGCATAGGCATTTATTAAATGTTCTCATTGGGATTCTGATCATCATGACAACAAGAAGTTCTTCCGTATTTACTTCACAGAGTGATTTTAAAGGAACTAAAGTTTGATTAAGGAATTAGAATGTAGAGATATTAGAATTCATAAGAATTGGATTTGAGACCAGATTTAAAACATGCATGAGGAATACAATTAAAATCATTTTGCCCAATAATTACAATTGTAACAAATGCAGATTTAGATTACAGACGATTAGACAATTAATTTGTGTTCGAACTCCACAACTTTTTATCTTTGTTACATTGACGTCAGGTAGTTTGAGCAGGTTTATGCCGGTGGTGGCTCATTCCAATCTCTACATCAATTTTTTAAAAGTTGTAATATATTATTAATTAATAAATTAAAACATATCAAAATAATTATGATGAGGAAAATATATTTTATTATTATAAAAAAGTAAATTGTTGAGTTAATCCGGTTCGGGTTTAGTATTAAAAATCTTGTCTAATACCATTTCCAGCTATAGATACTTCTAAAAATATTTTAGAAATTTTTCCACACTCGATCGTGATTCATTTTACTCGGTACGAAACCGGTCCTATTTACGCGACCCTAAAGTTGTCCCAAATATCTCGAGTTTGGTTTCTTTTTGGGATCGTTATCTAACTTAATAAAACATTTTATCAGATATATTTTAAAAATAGCCAAATCCCCGAAAAAAGAAACACACATTCTAATTTTTATCAATAAAGATAATGTATATTTATTTTTGCAAATTAAAAATCACATCCTTTTTATGTAAAAGTAATCGTAAATTTTCTTTATTGATAAAACTTAATTGAAATTTAAAATATTTTTTCGACAGCTTATAAATATTATAGTTTCCTGGCATTGTTTCCCAACATTTTTTTTTAAAATTTAATCTTAAAGTAGTTGGGATTGTCTTGTTATTATTTGATGGAGATTTCAAGAAGCAATTGTTGGGGAAGGACAGAATATTGTTTTGAAACAAGAAAAAAGTGTGGAATTTGAAAATATCAAATTAGATGTCAAAATCAAAATATTTTTCTTCCAGAGCTGATCTGGTTGTCCAAGCATTTCAAATCTCTTCTATATTAACCCATATTCACAAAAACTCATAAGAACATAGATACCAAAATGGAGAAGATAAAACACAAGATGATAGATGTGAATGGCATAAACATGCACATAGCTGAGCTCGGCGATGGCCCGATGGTCCTACTCATCCATGGCTTTCCGGAGCTGTGGTACACTTGGCGTCACCAGATTCTCTACCTTGCCGCACATGGCTACCGTGCGGTGGCGCCAGATCTTCGTGGTTATGGAGACACTGTTGGAGCCCCCACAGATGACGCCACCAAGTTCACCACCTTCCATGTGGTTGGTGACATGGTGGCACTCATCGACGCGGTGGTGGGCTCCAATGAGAAGGTGTTTGTGGTGGGACATGATTGGGGTGCGGTTATTGCTTGGGGTTTGTGCCTTTTAAGGCCTGATAAAGTGAAGGCGCTAGTGAATACAAGTGTTAGTTTTAGTCCACGAAATCCAAATATCAAGCCGGTTGATGTTTTCCGTGCTATCTATAGCAACGATCATTATATTTCAAGATTCCAGGTCTTTTTCTTTTCTCTTTATCTTCTATTTTAAGAGAGATCAATCAAGTTTATCAATAAGTTAGAACCCATTTACCATTTACCATAACTAATCAAATGTAAAAACATGTTGCAGATGAATGTATGATTTGACAAAATTTTCAAAATCCAGTTAAATGTAACCAAACTATTAACATCATAGGAACCAGGAGAAATTGAGGCTGAATTTGCCAAATTAGGTACAAAAAGAGTTCTGAAAAAATTCTTGACTTACCGCGAACCCACTCCGCCTATTCTACCCAAGAGTCTACTAGACGACTCGTCTGATAATCTGATAACCTTGCCCTCATGGTTGTCTGAAGAGGATATCACTTACTATACAAACAAATACGAGAAAACGGGCTTCACGGGTGGTCTAAACTATTATAGAGCCATGAACTTGTAAGTTTCATCACATCTAAGTTAAGAACTTCCATCACACACTCTCTAACATTGTTTTTGTTTGGTAGGACCTGGGAACTGACAACACCATGGACCGGGGCTCGAGTGGAAGTACCGGCTAAGTTCATTGTCGGTGACATTGACTTGACTTACAATACAATGGGGGTTCAAGATTATATACACAAAGGTGGGTTCAAGAAGGATGTACCTCTCTTAGAAGATGTGGTTATATTGAAAGATGTTGGGCATTTTTTACATGAAGAAAAACCAGATGAAGTCAATGAGCACATCCACCACTTTTTCAGACAATTCTGTGATGGAATTTGACGATTTTTGTGTGCTCATTAGCGTAATTTAACTACGGTAAGTGTGCGAATAATAGAAAACACGTTTTTATTTGGAAGAAAAAAAATTAACTATCTCCTAAATCTAAAATGTTACAAATTCGTGTGACGAATAGCAATAGAACCTTACACATTAGAGACCATATGTCCATGTGACTTCACCAAGAGTGAAGAGACTACATAGTCATTGTTGTAACTTCAGCAACATCAGTTTCTTCACCCCTACACATGTTATAATAATGACGATGAGCAAATAAGTAATGTCGTTGTGCAATAAAAAGAAACCCGTAATGTTTCAGGACCATCTCGATCAATTTCCATATATGCCTGTGCTTACACACTTTTTACCTGGTTTTTATGATAATGCAATTTTATGGTGTTAGATTTTATTTTTAGAGGGTGTTTGAATTTAATTCTTAAACAACTAATGTTTATGCTTACAAGCAGAAGCAGATAATCTGCTCATTGAAGAAAACTTATTTCACCCTAAAATAAGCAGATAAGCTCATAAGCACAAACGCTTGTCTTTCATCCAAGTTTATCTACCTTTTAAAAAGATGTAAAAGCAATCCCAAAAACCACTTCATTGCTCAAAATCTCTACGGAAGTATATTAGTCTTATTTTTCCTTGGAATCTTATTCTCATACTAAATGCAAATATTATCAAGAGTTGAAGCGGTAAACTGGAAACAAACCACATAAATGGCCCTCCGCAAATTGAAATTGTTAAACAACCGAAACATCACGCTTGATATAAAAAGTTTCAGGAGATGTAAATTGAAGAATATATAATGCATAAGAAACGAACAAATACTTACGGTTTCAGTAAGTTGGAAGGCTGGTCACTTTGCGTGAAGGAGCTAGGAGAATTTCCGGTAAGTTGGATCATATTCTCAGATGATCCTGCACTTAACTGCACAAAGTTTTCAGACGTAATGGAACCATTGAAAGCAATAAAAAGAACAAAACCCTGAAAAAGAGAACTGATAATAGTATGATCAGAAGTTGGAAGGCATAACATACCATTTGTTCATGGGAGCTTTGAAGTTCGTCAAGTTGAAGATTTTGAGATTGGACTTGATGTTTTTTCTTTCCACATAGGACAATTATACATTTACAGGAGAAAAACATCAGAATCAACGCCAACAAAGTGAGTAGAATGGATTCAATCACAATCAATGATCCAAGAGCTGCACATCATGTAATGTAACAATTGTCAGCTGAACTTCCATAAAGATGAAAAATATATGTAATTTTGGGTTTGATAACACTGGGAGATGTAGGCACGGCCAATTGGCCAAAGTCAAAGACTCTCAATACACTCTCAGATGCCTTGCCTCTCCTCTCAACCTCTCTTCTTACCACCCCCACCCCCTAAAAAAGGGGTTGCTTAATTTAGAAACAATTAACATAAATGCGAAGACTAAATAACTAAATTAATCCTAGCCCCCTCCTTGACAATCAAATAATTACCCCTACCCCCTCACATGGTTCATATCAAATGTATTACTTCTAATATAGGCATATGGATCATCTTAGGTTGGCTCGCCAACTCTTTTTCAATATTATATATAATTAAGTTTTTAAATACCATTTCAAAAATTATACAATTAATATAGCAAAATACTTAAAAAAATGATGTAAGACGTTCTAAGGATTGGACTACGCATTGGGCGAGTCTCAACCCATTGAAATTACATATAGCCCAAATAAATCCATTTTAACCAAATGGGTCAAAATTGACACTTTTTAATAACAAGGATAGACATATTAAACAAGAAATCTAGTTAAAAGAGTTCCAAGAGGTATGCACAGAATTTAATGACATAGTCAGGAAGCAAGACTAATGATTCTCATGTGGCATGGAAAGAGACATTTAGACATCTATGTATTTCTAATTTAAGTGGTAAAAAACGAGAGAATGTAAATATGTAATCACATAGAAGGAGATAAAAGTTAAAAGTTAATTAGAACCAACTTACAATGAGCTACCAATGAGTTCATGGGCGTCCTTGTTATCAAGTTAACAGAAGCCTCAGAAATAAGAGGCACAGAAAACCCGTTTGCACAATCTGGATAACACCCATACCATCCCATATCATTAACACTCACTTTAAGTACTCCATCATGTTTGTCACCCTATACGTGTGCGTGGAACAAAGGAAAAGTTATCCTTATAGTTCAAAACCTGGATCTATATAGGTACTAAGAACAAAAAAAATAGCACTCACGTAATAAAGCAGTTGGTGGAGAATAGAGTTACAGTCATTAATTGTTCCCCGAAATCTAATGCCTTTTGCTTTGTTGATGGTAAAATGTCTCGAGATTTCAACAAATGTTTGAAGGGGTTGCCACTGCTTGCTACCCTTCAACTTCAGTTCAGTTGTACTTATAAGATGGGCTGGCATTTTGGCTGAGAAATATCCAGAAGTAACTTCCAAAGAAAACATGACCCGAAAGTGAGTTTTATTTCCTGCAACTTCGACCGACATATATTAGATAATGCATATTTCAAAATGTAGCATTATTTTACATAAGAAATTAGGTACGTTCATATAATATTATTATACTTGATTCCTGTAGCTTAGCTTATTCTACTTTTCTTACACTTAAAATATCATGTATCTGATGATCTAAGTATATAAAAGGATAGAAAATGGTATGTCGCCAAAGTATTTAACTATTCCTTTATTACAATACATATATTAAAATTACTTTATAGAACACCCAAATGTGCATGTAGTTTCATTCATACCAATTCTGGTTAAAAAACATGTCGGATGACAAAAATGCCCTTCGAAATTTCGTGAAGATAAAATACCTTCAAATGAGGCGTTTACATCTTACAGGTTCACTTTGTTGTCTTTTCATAAAACTTAAGGGTAATTTTTGTCATTCGGCATATTTTGGCGAGAATTGTTATAAATCAAAAAAATACATACCTGAGTGGTCTACAAAGAAAAATTGAATATTAGGGTGGCTTTTGCATATATTATGCCTTATTTGAACGTACCCGTAAAGTGAAGGTGATCTGGATCCCCAATGGAGAAGTTAAACTTGTCTCGATTTCTATCAAACAGAAAAAATCCTTCATCTTCTTTCTCATTCTCTAAAATGATGAACCCAGGTACATTAATGAATGGAGGATCATTAATTGGTTCCACAAATATTGGAACATCCAAATCTTTTCTTCCATTTTTATTTATGGTGGAGACTTTAATAATGTCCTTGCCACTGAAATTTTCATCTCTGCTTCATAAACAACATACATGCAACCTTATCACCAATATTCACATATTCAAAATGGTAATTACTTTATAACTAACTGAATGTGGTTACCCTATATATTGGAGTGACTGCAGAGCAAAGTTGATGACTTCCAAGCGACCAGTTAAATACACGTCTCCAGCCCCCCCTTCCCCCTTACTGACCGAAAGTTCATCCCACATCGGTTCCCAAAATTGCATCAAAAAAGGAGAGAGAAAAACGGTCCCATTGTGTGCACTCAACATAACAGAGATGTTCTCCAAAGAATCTGAATATGTGATCTCTATTCTAGGGAAACCACTGTGAAAACAGACTGTTAGTCACTTGTATGTTATTGCTAACGGATCAAATGTAGAAAGTTAGCTACAAATGAAATGGCTCGAACATTTTAAATAGGTAGCCTAACGTGTATTCTTATGCTTATAACTTCCTTTTATTGGTTTTCTTTAAAAAATTATCTTATTATAACCATTATATTAACTATTTAAAAATGAAATGACGCGCACATCTTAAACAAGTCAAAAGTTGCCTTACCCGAATTTAGGACTGAGTATATCTTCAGTTGCTTGCAACTGTTTTGGAAAAGAAACAAACTGTGGAGGAATAGTGAGGACATATACTTTCACACGACCTGAAGCAATGTTTCCTTTTACATCTTTTATTGTGTATATAAATGCATCATTTCCGTAATATCCCTTATATGGTGTATATCTGAAGAAAATTCCATTCTGCAAAACTGAGCCATGACTGGGCTGCCAAGAAAATGTATCAACAAGTCTTCCTAAATAATAATACTTAATGTAACACTAACATTTAGAATTAGGATAGAAGCACCTATGCTATGTACTGACACCACCTACCACAGGTGCTACTAGTTGTGCAGTCCTTTTCCCTTTATAATTACCATTTTTCTCAGTTAGTAATGGTTACAAAATATTGATAAGATTGACGGTGTTCATTATATTCCTCGTCTTTGTCAATATTTAACCATTATTTAGATACTTTAATAACATTCAAACTCTAGCATTAAACGATGTGCACCATTAAACATTGCAATTAGAGCAAATCACACTTTTCATCCTTTGCTTATTTCAAAGGTAAGATTCCAAGCTGTTTCATTTGCACCTTGCATTCCAAAATAGTTTCAACTTCTTGATTTTGGTCCTAAATAGTCTGAGATGACCAAATTACCCTTCATCATCTTCGATCTCTGTATTTTTCCTGAATTTTTATATATTCAAATGAAATCGAAATAATATATAAATTTAGATCAAAATGAAAACTTTGCTGAAAACCCTAAAATTTTCATCTCAATTTAAGTCATAACCCAAAATCAAGAACCGTGAATGAACAGTAAAAAATAATATTAAACCCAAAACCTTTATTTCTAGAAATACTGATTAATAACCAATTGAATCATCAATACTGATTACAATGGCATAAGTTAAGAGATGTTTCAAATCATACCTTCTGAAATTCAATTATTGTTGCATCTCCTCCAACAAAGTAATCATTTTCTAGAGCATTAAATCCTATGGACTCATCCTCCCAAACATTAACCTCATCATTGTAAACTGAAGGGAATATATGACCTGACCAATAAAAAAAATTATTTCAAGCACAGGAATTTTATATAGTATATTCAAGTCCAATTTGAACTTACTGGGGTACACATTGACCCCAAAAGGCCATGGCAAGAAACGCTGTCCGTCATATGAAATACACATCTCATAAGGTCCAGGGTCCAATGCAAGGTAGGAGCCTGTGTATGTCCCATCATTGTTGTCCTCAAAATTACAAGCATAGAAATGTGTGTGGTTGAGTGAAGCCATCTGCAGTTTCAGTTTTGTTTCTTGATACAAGACTGGATTAGAAAATGAATCCATTAACTTCACTAATATTTCATTTACTATATTTGCTGAGGATGTTGGTGCATATTTTACAATTCCTGACATGGATACATTCACCTCGCCTGCGGAAAGTTTAATAAAATGCACTACATTTTCAAATTCATATATAAAATAAAATATATAATTACATAACATGTGGATATATATCAGAATACCTGCACTTACAGTCTTTGAATATGGAAGTCCACCATTCAGTGGAACGTTACCACAAAATATAAGAATTTCATATACCCCGCTCTTTTCAGGAACATAAACAACTTCAAATTCACTACTGCTTGTTTTCGAGTTCACAGCAGACTGAGCTTAAGAAAATGGAAAACAATCGTTATTTTTTTATGCCAAAAACATAATTTTAAAGGGAAAAGGATGTATGCTGGTAGCATCATATAACTTAGGTGTTGTTACACTCTTATACCTCCTTAATGAGTTAACATTGAAATGACTAAAATACCCTTCATTAAGGAAGTATTCATTACATTGTCATGCGAGTAAACAAAAGGAATAGAAGTGACTCCTATGGAACCAAATGCACCATCACTGAACATTTCAGTTGGCTGAGTACCTGTTCGACCTTTAATGTATAAGTTAGATATAAATTAGAATAAAAATTTAAAATAACGATGATATGAATCTTATACCGTTAGCAGAATCCCTTGGGTATATATGTGGATACACACGAAGCGAGCTTGAAGCCAGTGTAATTTGTACATGAAGCTTTTCTAACTCGAGTGGAGAAGGATATTCATAAGCATCCCTTAATGAGATATAAAACTTTGCAACTTCACCAGCAATAGACATTAGACCCGATCCACTTACTATACTTTTGGAATCATCACAATAGCCTATTCAATATTGATCAATAGCCAAAACGAAAAATAAAAATGAGATGCTAATGGTCTTAACATATAAGGATAACAGAAAGGCAAATTGCATTAAAAGGTAACAAGCTTTGGTTTTGATTTCTAGTCGGGGCACCCAAAATAATGATCAAACTTTCAAAAGTTTCAAGGAGTCTTCCAATTTAACCCGCGTGACAGTGTCCGATTACCTTAAATTGAAACTTCTGAAAGTTAAAGGTTTTTTATAGAACTTCTTCAAAGCCCGAGCCTTTATGTGGGTGCAAACGAAGTGTGTAACCCCTCATAGAAATCACCCTTTTATGCAATTACCCATAATAAATAGTTTAGTTTTAACCTATTTCAACCTCCTAGCATATCGAAAGCATCATCATTTTATAATAATACAGCAAAATCAGAAAAAGAATATACAGGCGTACCTACGTAGATGTTAAACTCATATGGCATATTCATAATCTGATTCTTCTTATCTTTATCTGATATAATCAAGACAAAGTCCCCCGGTTCAACTGCTTTAAAAGAAAACGACTGAATACCTGGGGATACTTCCTTGTACTGCAAATCAACAAGGGGTAATGGCAAGTTTGTCCCCTTCTTCATAACTTCAAAATTAAATTCATGATATCTTGGCACATGGTTCCCATACTTATCTCTCTGGTGTACAATAGTTTCCATTATAGAAAAAAGCTGAAAGGATTTCGTATCAGCACTCCACTGTGGCATACAATTGCCAATATCCAGTGGCCCAGGGTGAACTGTTAAATGCAAGGGTGAACCAATTAATGATAGGTCCTTGTGTTTTACATGAACTGAGAGACTTCCTGCTGTGACTGCAATAAACTCGATGCAGATATAACCAAATTCATTCCATCCATTATTCCTCAGATCCTGCAGATATGCATCCGAGCCATTCGCATGTCTTGCATATACCACAAAACCATAAATATTTTGTCCTTCGCTTGCGGGTGTAACATTGTTCCCAAATGCATCTTTAGGAAGTATTAGGACCGTAACTTTTGTACCAGCTACAACATTTTCCACTTGACCCATCAATGACACAATGCCACCAGGTTCATAAATTGGACCTTCGTTTAACAAAACATATTGTATTCACTAACAATATTTGAATTGAGCACAAAAAACAAAAAAAAAACACACACACAGAAGTTTGTTCAATCCAGAGGAAAACCTGGTGTGACATAATAATGCTTAGAGGCGTCCAAAATGTTGAAATGATCTTCATTAATAAACAAATAGAACAAGCCAACCTTGATTGGGGTAAACCATATCCTCCATTTACTTTTATCAGGGCCAAAATCGTTATAAACCCCAGTGATAAAACTACTGTTTCCAACGGTGAAATTGGATGTGAGGTATGGATTGAACAAGCGTTTGTCTTCTTCAGACTTGAAATCCTTCAATATAATAATTACAATAGCTGTAGTGTCACCCGCCCTAAATTCATTCTTATCATCCAGAAAATCAAAAGACAAATAAGGATTTGGTAATGAACTATCATCTGCAACAAAAATTTACAATGTTTGTGATGCGATAACTTCACATTGAATATTGAAATTGAGATATGATGCATAGAATACCTGATATTGATAGCTTAGGAAGCGTGATGAAGTTGAGAAGGGCAAAAAGAGCGGTGCAGAAGAGCAATCGAGCATACATGATTAATGAAGTTTTTTAGGGACGATTAGATTAGTTGGAGATGAAGAAGACTAATATGCATAGCATAGTGAAAGGGTAGTTATTAAAACTTCAAATTCTTTTGAGATCGAGGGAAATCGGTTATGGCCGGGAGTTTTCGACTTTCTCTTTTTCAATTAAGAAATTATTATTTTTATTATAATTACAGGTTGAGTAAATTACACCGTTCGTTCATGTGGTATGCCACTAATTTCACTCATGGTCCCTGTGGTTCATTAATTGCACTGGACGTCTCTGTGGTTTAAGTTTTGTAACGTCCATGGTCTCTGGTCCAGTTAAAAAGACTAAAATACTCTTTTCTATTTAATTTAGAATTTTCTTAATTAATAAATAAGTTTATTATTATTATTATTATTATCGTTATTATTATTATTATTATTATTATTATTTTATCTAATAAATAAGTAAATGTGTAGACACTTGGCACTTTTCTAGAGTATTTCTTTTCAAGTTTCCCGCTCATTAACCCGTCTCATTGTGTTGCCACGTGTCTACGCCTCTCCAGGGTTTCTATCAACGCTCCTATATCCCTCCTGAGTTTTCTGTTCCTCTTCCCCTCGCTTCTCCCTCTCGAGCCCTGTAACTAAAACTAAAACTAGGGTTTTTTATATTTTGCATCGTCTTTCCTATCTCTACAGAGAGCATAAATAATTAAAACTAGGGTTTCAAATCGAGTAAATGTTTTGGGTTCTGCTCAAACACTTTCAACATTTCTCTTCCTATGTGTACAAGAAAAAATATGCTTCTCGGTGAAGAAGGGCGCACACATAAATGATTCGAAGAAAGTTATATCAGTGCCATTCGTCAAGTGCCCTAATTACAAATGGAGGTTGGAGATGGAATCGCGTTAATCTTTCCCCCCAAAGCTATCCATCGATTCTTTCCCCTGCTCTGAGGTCTGTTCTATAACTTTCTCTTTTGCATTTCTTTTTTCCAAGTTTGGGGGCAGAATAATAGCATAAAGGAAGCGCTTCAAAAATTTCATGATTTTTATTAACGTAACCGTAAGTTCTAGCTGGCCATACTATTTTGCTTTGTATAACTGCAAATGATGGTTTCTTAGCAACAAGTATGATATGTACACTTATTGTAGTGCATTTACTACAATTGCTACTATGAGGTATGTGTTGTTTGAGAAAAAGATTAATGAGATGCTTATGAAATATGGATGTGAATCTTTAACATTAAGTATCAAAAATGCAATTGAAGATGTATACTTTAAAGTTTACATGTATGTCTCTTTAAATTGTGAAGATCTATTATAGTGTGGAGGAAAGAGATGTAGTGTCTTGAAAAGAGATCTTCTATAGTTGTCTACTTTATTGTTGTCTAACAAATCATGTCCAGTTAGTTAATTTTTTAGTACTTAGCCTGTAAAATCTAATGGCTAGACTTTTATTAACTCAACTTACGACTACGTACCACTGCTTTGTATTGAAAAGATTTTATATTAACGGGATTATGTATGTTTACATAGGTTGAAAAAAGGATAGTTATTATGAGTTTTTGGTTTAATTTGTTGTTGCTTTTTTTCTGGAATTAGAAAGTAGAAATATTACTCCTTTGCTAATCAATAGAATGTAATTGGAAAATTATTGATGTAAAACTCTGTCATGTCTATAAAGATGGAGTTCTTTTTCTTTTGTGAGGTAATTATAATTGAGATGCAGTGAACAAAAGGGCAGCACTCTTTGCTACTTGCGAATTGTGTTAACAAGGAGACCCAACAAGGGAGTTTCGAAGGAGGATTGGTAATACTTGGATCACTAAACCTAATCTTTTGTGAAAACGGTTATTATAGGTCGGCTGTGTTTGTGGTCGTGTATTGTTTTGTTCTTTTGTTTCTTTGGGCCCAATTCTTTATTAGTGTAGCATGTTACACCACTTCATTTTGTTTCAATTTTGTGGATGTGGGCTGATGGTTTGTACATGCATGGCTTAGGTGCCATGGCATGTTTGCTGTGTACTTGGTTTTGGTTAGGTAATAAAGGTATTGCTTTTCAATAAAAAAAAAAAAGGAGACCCAACAAATTATTATTGGTCTCATGGTTTGGTAAATTGGTAATAGATTTCTGTAGTTCAAAACAGTTATAGGGATGGAGATAATTCAATAGATGAAAAGGTTGAGTGTGTGTCTTGAACTATGCTGGTGCATTAGAAAGTAGCCCCATGTTTATTTTGTCATTTGTGTGAATATTAAGAGTTAGTTTAACTTGCTAAAGGTTAATGCCGACTTAACCTCTTAGGATTCTTTGATTTGCAATAATTTCCAATAGGACCTCTTATAAGTACTTCATTTTGGGGTACCATAAGTATGGTCATTGATGGTGTTTTGAATTTAATGTTGATGTGGAGAGTGCATATGTGAGAGGTGTGCAAGTAAATGTTTAATTAGGTCATCGTGTCAACTTGGTATAAAAATAAAAATCAGAATTGATGGATCACAGGAATAAAGAACCCATTGAGTGTCAATCTACAGATAGAGAAGTTTTAGAAATGTCGACAAGCCTCTCAAAGTATGTCTATTTAAAAAAAAAATTTGTTTTCTTTATTTTATGTATTCTTATTGATTTAATTTGTTTTTATCCTTTTCCCAGCTGAAACAAGAGGAAGCTAAATTATCACGTGGGACTGTGGGAGGGTATGCACCCTGTAAAAACTAGAAAGCAAAACAGAAGTCATTATATATGTTCAATAAGAGGTTTTTATGGATTAGTGAATGGAATGTTTGTTACGTGTAAAATCAAGGAAGGAATAACAGGTTGCTATTTGAGTGAGCATCATGCCGGGTAAAAGTTTCTCCATGTTTTGTTATCCTTTTCGAGTGAAGTGATATCATTTTTACATAACGTACGTATTGTTTGTTAGTACTTGTGTGTAGCATGGGCGTGTTCATGAGGACACCAAAAATGGTGTGATGTATTTGTGAATTACTTTTTTTAATCAATAAAATTGTGTTCTAAAAACCAAAGGACTCTATATACCAAAGGTGGATATTTGTATTCAGTTTTTCTTGTATTGCATATTATGTATTCTTTTTACATGTATATACCTGTATCATTTATTTAAGAAGTTTCAGCAAATTTATACGAAACTTTTTATGTGTTTTACTTATAATTGTTATTTCATATATTTTTAAAAGTTTTTACTATTTATAAGTTACTTAAACTAACCCGTGTATTACACGGGTCTCTAACCTAGTTATTATATAATTAGATAACAGCCACCCTCATCCCTCCACTCCTTCCCTTTGTACCACCGCCGTAGGTCACCACCACCACCGTAGGTCACCACCATGGTACATTCAAGGTCAAGATTTGTACAAGAACAAGAAACAAAACTCCCAGCCCCCCTCCCTGTCGTTCTCTTTTCCCCTCCCTGCAACTCCGGCGACTTCCAACTCCGGCCAGCCTCACCTGCGACAGCCTCCAACCACCTCCACCGTTACACTGGATCCCTTCCCGTCGACCCCTTCCCCGTACCTTGCACCACCAAGAACAAACCCTAACACGCCCCTTCAAGAACAAACCCTAACACAAACAAGAAAAAAAATCCTAACACTGCCCCTTCAAGAACAAGATATGTAATAGATCTGATAAAAAACAAGAAATCCCAACACAAACCCTAATAAAAGAATCACTTGTGGTGGTTACGATCACTAGTGAAACCCTACGGAGGTGGTGGTGGTTACGATCACTGACGGAGTTTGAAAACCCTAACAATCAGCGCCGATTAGGTCTTGTTTCCAGATCGTAGTTTCGCCGCATAGTGGTGGTGGTGATCTTCTCCGGCGGTGGTGGTGACTTTCAAAGAGAAGAGAGACAGAGATTAGGGGTAATAAGCGAGTTGATGGAGGCGGTCGGAGATGAGGCGAGATAGGGGAAGGTGGTTGGCGGCTGTGGCAAGTGAGGTTGGCCGGAGTTGCAGGTCGCCGGATTGCAGGGAGGGGAAAATGGGTGGAGGAAGAGAGACGGAGAGGATTTTGGGGGTGGGGGGAGAATGGGTTTAATTATCTAATAAATAATAATAATAATAATAATAAAATAATTATTTATTAATTAAGAAAATAAATAAAAATGTAAAAGTAAATTCTAAATTAAATAGAAAGGGTATTTTAGTCTTTTTAACTGGACCAGGGACCATGGACGTTACAAAACCTAAACCACAGGGACGTCCAGTGTAATTAATAAACCACAGGGACCATGGGTGAAATTAGTGGCAAACCACAGGGACGAACGGTGTAATTTACTCTTACAGGTTTTAATCATCAAATGGATATAAGCTCGTAGCGGTATCTAATTTATGTCATACAACATATCTTTACCTTTTTAAACAGTTGAAATGACAAATTTACCAAAATTAGTAAGCCACTACGACGAACAACATCGTATTCATCTTCTTTATTGGTTGATATTTCTTTATCACGAGTTCTAGTTTTTTCATATTTATGTTTTAACAAGGTTTTGTTACCCGCGCGTTGCGGCGTGTGGGGTTTCAACGAATACATTTTATAATACATAGAAACCAACACTTTTTTTTACTCGTGCACTGCGTCGTTGAAAGAGAATCCCGAGTTAGACATAACATAATTGAGAACCATTTGTTTATAACATAGCATGTCAAATTATAGGAACATGTAAAATACATTTGACCAAAAACACATATAATATTTTAAATTTATTACAGTTAGCAACCAAGAACCCTGGGTAAATTATCCACGAGATTGATTTGATTGTGTTGTTTGTATATATAAGATGCAAAATCTGTTCATTTATCTCTGTATCAAACAGGTTACATAAACAAACTTTAAAATATAAATCTATTGAAAAACCAAACTTAAAAACCTCAAGAAATCTAAAACTAACCAGAGACACGCATCACCGTTGTAAATATACGCAAAATCGAGCCTCATCCACTACTAATCGTCACATAAACCATGTGTCATACAACCTTGGAAGGTCGTGGTGGACATAAGATTATTTTCAGATGTTAACTTTAACTATATTAAACTTTGAGATAGACTTTGTTTTTAAAATTTTCAAATATTAAGTTTAATAAATTAGAAAAATTAGATAGAACTCAACCCTAGAAGGTAGTGGTGGACATAAGATTATTTTCAGATGTTAACTTTAACTATATTAGACATTAAGGTAGACGTTGTTAATTAGTTTTTCAAATATTAAGTTTAATAAATAGACTTTAAGATATAACTTTTTTGTAATTTTTTTTCAAATATTAAGATAGAACTTTTTTGTAAAAAAATGATCCTTATGAGGAAACTACATTTATCATAGATAAAAAATCCTTAGTTTAGATAAATAATATCCTAAGAGTAAAAAAAATCACTCTAGATGAATAATGCTTATGAATAGGAAATAACATTTGGTAAATGTTAGTATGTTTAATATCGAAGCTTTGTTCATGTGTGTAGTAGAAAGTACATATTAATCATGACATTAAACTCTGCCAATTTTGGTGGAGGTATCAAATATTAAAAAAGATGAAAATGAACAACATTCAACAATTTTAATTCAAGATGTTTTACTTAAAAATAAATAAATTCTAAAAAAACATTCGTGCAAGTTGCAACAAGCCACAAAGTTCTAAAAAAACATTCTTGCAAGTTGCAACAAGCCAACAAAGTTTAAATTATAAGTAATGAATGTGTTATTTTATAAGTAACAACTATTTTAACTACTTGAGACTTCCGGTGAATGCAAATATGAAATTAAAGTCAAGTTGGGAAAAGGTAGTTAAGAAATTTCAGACGACATTAGATGGTTGGAAGAGCAAGTGTTTATCCTTTGGTGGGAGATGGACTTTGGTCAAAGCTGTTCTTTCTAGTATTCATGTTTACTTCTTATCGTTGTTCCGGGCACCTAATAGTATCCTTCTTACCCTTGATAGTTTGAGAAAACAATTCTTTTGGTCGGGGGGAGGGGGACATTCAAAAAGATACTTTGTGTGGGTCAAATGGGAGGATGTCATTGTTAATAGACACAAGGGAGGGTTTGGGTATTGGATGTTTAAACACTTTTAACTTAAGTTGATTATTAAAATGGTGTTGGAAATTCAAAGTGGAACCGGACTCTTTTTGGTGCAAAGTAATTAAATCTATTTACGGTATTTGGGGGGTCTTCAAAATAATGAGAAGTTTAACTCATCCGATATGTGGGGAGGGGTAATTAATCTGGCATATGAGTCTAAAAAAAAAAGGGATTAACATTAATTCCTTGCAAAAAATAAACGTTGGTGATGGAAAAAGTGTGAGCTTTTGGAAAGATGTTTGGTTAGGGAATTGTACTTTGGAACACGACTTTCCAAGAATATACAACAAACGGGCAAATTGCAGATTGCTGTATCCGAGATGGGCTTCTGGGATGGTGACGTTTGGAGGTGGAAAGTGCTTGAAGAAGGCGGTTCAGTCGGAAGATTGAATGAGGAGATTAAAGCATTAAACGGAAGACTAATGGAAGCAAAGATTACAAGACAAAAGAGAGATACTTGGGTTTGGTGCGGCAATGGTGAGCTTGGGTTCTCGGTCAAAGAAACAAGAGCTTATCTCGAGAATGTAACATACGTCACGCAATCAAATCATGCTGAAACATTTTGGCACGCATTGAACCCAAAGAAGGTAAATATTTTTAGTTGGAGAGTTTGCAGAAACAGGATTCCAGTTCGAGTAAATCTTTCAAATAGAGGTATGGATATACCATCGATACTCTGTCCGAGATGTAAAGATGAGCCAGAAACAACTGACCACACAATCTTTAAATGTAAACACCTGTGGCAAATCTGGAAGGCTATATACAATTGGTGGGGTGTTCCATTTTCTGCCGCTGGATCCTTCGAGGCAGATTGATAAAGAGGCTTCAGGTATTTTACCAAAGAATTGCTATAGTTTATGGCCTTTAATTATCCGCACAGCAGCGTACGAAATATGGAAGAGCAGAAATAAATTGATCTTCGAAGGTAAAAGCAGCATCCACTTTGGTGTTTCAGATACAGCTTGTGGGCTATCAACGGATCAAAGCGAGGTTGAGTAAGAAACATATTTTTAGTTGGTGTTCGTGGATTTCATTCCCCTGGGCTTTGGATGTAAGTTGATTAATTAGAGTACTCCTGTTATAGTAGTAACTTAAACATTTAGTTTCATTTATTATAATAACAATTAGGTAGGATTTTGCAATCTCCATGAGCTGTGGAGTTTAGCTAGGTGTTGTTTTCTCATTGTACTGTAAATTTACTTTGCATATATAAAAGTGGTTGCCTTTAAAAAAAAAGAGTAAATTACATATTTGGTCCCTGAGGTTTGTCACTTATTTCACTCTGAGTCCTTAAACTTTATTTATTACACTGGGAGTCCTTAATATATGACTTTTGTTTCACTGATAGTCCCTCGTCACTTAAAAAGACGATATTACCCTTATCAATTCCATTTATTTATTTTATTTAAATTATATTTATTTAAATATTATTAAGTTAGATTAAAATAATATAACAAATATTAATTATAAATAATCATATCATGACCAGAAGATGTTAGGAACAACCATATCATGACCAGAAGATGTAAACCTTAGTACTCATATATGTAATTTTTAAAGTTAAATAACAAAATTTATTATTCCTGATAAATACAAGGACGTAATTGTATTTTAGCTAGGGTTACTTGATCGGCATTATTATGTATGTAGGTGAAGAAAGGGTTTTTTTTAATCCTCAACCATACATCTTCTTTAAAATCAACTGTTGCTAGTAATAAGAAAAACATGTTCAATTTTGTTATAAAAAATATTGATTTTGTTTTTTAGTAGTAAACGGAGAACATGAGACCATTCTTTGGGAACACCGGCCGGCCACAACTAATATAAAGTAGATAAATCGCGTAACCCTCAATTAATAAACGTCCTAGAATTACGTTATAGATTCCCGTAGTTGTAAGACTATATATAGTGCTTTTTACCACTCATATTGTTTGCTAATCCATCCAGAGAGTTTTTATGATTTTATGGTTTGTTGGCATGCTGCTTTTTTTTAGCTGGTTGGGTTGTAACAGTTAAGTGATATGTTCATACATTATATCGCAACCCAGTAATTTTTTTGACCGGTAGCACCATAAAATGCGAAAAATAAAATTATATGAAATTGAGGGTTTGGTTCGGGTTTTTTCTCGGGTTTCCGGTTAATCGGGTCGGATTAACGAGGTTTCGGCTGTTGTTTTGTTATTTTAGGGCCAAAATTTAAAACAAAACACAATTTATATGAAGTCATGTGAACTAAAATGTTACTTTAAAGGTAAACTAAAGTATTTTAAAGGTATAAATTGAAATTAAACTATTTCTTATCATTTTTTTAAAAAAGTTTCATTTTTCCTTTGATTTTGGTGGCATCACCGGTAGCACCCCGAAAATTTACAGGTAACACCGTCTCAAAAAATCGAAAATTAACACTACGAACCGTCCTTTGACCCCCCTCCATTACTTAGGTCCGCCCATGGCAAAACACACGAACAATTTGAATTGCTTATTAATTTATGTCAAAACTGGAACATACATAGTTGTTGGTTATACAATCTACCGCCATTCCAGCACTTACTTTTTCATCATCACTTCAACTCTTATCGACCTTAATTGCATGAATCGAATCTCCATATTTGATTCACAGCATAACCCACAACGTGTTAAAGAGGCAAAAATAGTAAATAGATCATCTTGTATGCAGCAAGAGCAACTCGGGTTTTTCAATAAGCTTCTTCCATTCATTGCAAAATTTTGCTACCGTTGCTCCATCAAGAATCCTATGATCTGCTGCTATGTTTGCCTGATTCAAACAACAAAAATACTATAATCACATACCAACAACTTGAAAAATTTCTTTTCAAAAACAATTTCTTGCTTTTATTCTCATATGAGTCAAACTGTGATGTACACAGCCTAACTGTTTCAATAACAATTTCCTAACTGTCCCTCGACATCCAAAATAGCGAGGATTCAACCCTGATCTCTTTTGAGACTTTCTTGTAGGTAAATGATCCTTTTTTTAAGTTGTAAACTGAATGAAATTCCATGTTCACATATGCATTTCAAACCATAATACAAATAATTAGGTTAAACAACTAATCAAGCTTAGTAAATGCAAAATCTGAAACTGCGGTGAAGGAAGCAAACAAAAATAAAATTACCGTCATGAGTGAGACAGGGTAGACGTTTCCATCGTCACCAAAAGTCGCAACTTTTTGGGTGCGACCAAGGGCTATGATGGCAACTTCGGGTACATTAATAAGGGGTGAACCTGACTTCCCGCCAATCGCACCAATGTTGCTCAAAGTTATGGTTCCCCCTCGTATATCATCGGGATTGAGCTTGTTTTCTTTAGCCAACTTTTGCAGCCTTGCTAGTTCCTTGGTTATCTGAAAAAAGAATTAACAACAAAGTACTTAGAAATATGTTTATTATGTGTCATGGCACAATGTATATAAACTGTAAAGCATAATTAAGATCAAACAAGAAGAGGTTTTTATATCACGTGGAACAAGACTGTATCAGAAAATGAATCCATTAATTGCTAACCTCCAATATTGAAAGATGTTGAACATTCTTTATGTTTGGTACTACTAAACCGACCGGTGTAGCCATCGCGATTCCAATGTTGTGGGAACCTAAAGCATTAAAAAAATTACAAAAGTTTTGATTAGCATTTAGGGAACAGGAAAGCATAGGAACATAGGTGACTAGAATAACAGTTCAAAGAGTGTTTAATTATGCATAAAACCAGATCTAGAAACCTTTCAGATTGACTTCATATTTTTCAAGATTGAAGGTGCTATTTAGCAAGGGATGTTTAGTCAAAGCCATTGATAGAGATTTAATCAACACAGGGAGAAATGTGAACTTGATATCATCATCAGAATTCTGTTTTCGGAAAGCATCTTTAAGCTTCCCAAGCTCATCACAGTTTATCTCGTCGATATAATGAAAATGAGGTATGGCTGCTGCCGCGGTCATAGCCTTCACCATTGCACGTTGGTAACCCCTGAGCCAAAAGCGACACGATTAATTCTCAAAAATACATCATCCTTAAAAAAATGAATTATACAACTCGTTTCAACTCAAACTCAAACCCGCCCATTTACCAAGATACCTTATGGGCAATGTCTTGTCCTGATAAAGAGATTCAGTCACCACCATCGGTTCATGTATTTTTTCGCCATCCAATCCTGGTTCGGTTGAACCAGGATTGGATATGGTGGGTTTGTTTTTTATGGCAGAAACATAATTGAGGACATCTTCTTTCTGTATTCTTCCATCTTTACCAGTTCCTGGGACATCATCTAGGTCAATACCATGCTGCTTTGCAAGGTTGCGAACAGCAGGGGTGGATATAGCTTCGGCTTTTTTAGTCTTGCTGGGCTCTAAGGTTTCCTTACTGAGATCAATAGGATCAGAAGAACCTGGTGACACCTCGCCAACATCAGATGGGGCTAATGAACCATCAACACTTACTCTCAAAAGAGTTTCCCCAACCTGAGTTCAAAGTAGTCATAAAAGGATCAATAACAATGTAGAAATAGAATTTATACAGTTCTGTTACTTTTATAATGTGTAAAGTATTGCTGATGTTACCTTCACAATGTCACCAGGAACATGTAGAAATTGAACAACTTTTCCTTTGTAGCGACTAGTTATTTCTATTGTGGCTTTGTCACTTTGAACCTCACACAGACGTTGATATTCTTCGACTTCGTCTCCCTGCAAATTCAATATCTTTCGGTTTAAATTCCAGCCTTGGAGAAACTAGTAAAGCTACATGTCCATGACATCCAAAGGCGAGTCTACAAATACTCTTTCTTTGTGGAACAACATCATCACTCATGTTTAGGGATGCAGACGAGCTGAGTCAAGCTGAGCTTGAGCTAGATAGGGCTCGAGCTCGACTTGAGTAGTTTAGGCTAAGCTCGGCTTGATAGCTTGATGAGTCGTTATGTTGCAGGCTTGAGTTAGGATTCAGGAGGAGCTCGACTCAAAAAGCTTGAATATTTATTCAAAAACAAATTTTAAATAAAAACTATACTTTATTCCTATTCTATAAAGCTCAAAAGTTCGAGCAGAGAACTTATAAGCTCGACTTTGGCTCGCTATATATTCCAAGATCATTTTCAAGCTCGAACTCATTAAAAGAGGGTCTTATTTGATCAAATTAATATGGTGTGATAAAAAACTAGATGGAAAAAGACCCACCTCCTGGACAAACCATTTGAGAAGTTCACATTCTGCAATACCTTCACCTGTTTGTGCCAAGGGTATGTCAATTACAGTCTCTGCGTCTTCATTGTGCGATGGTTCATCATAAGCCAATGCAGCGGTCGAGAAGTAATGCCCCTTGGTGTTGTAAGTATTGTTCAACTGCAAATCAAACTTTTGACAAACCAAAAACCTATCATAATTTACACAAAGTTGTAGCAAAAGCTATATAGATTAAGATATTTTAAATTCGCATGGTATTTTGGGGTCACCAATGTTATGCATTAACTAGGTTTGTTTATAGGTAATGTCATCTACAGCCCCGAAGCTAGAGATCAAAAGTTCGATCCAATGATCGACTCATTAGAATGGTATGAATGTAAAGATCCATCCATGGTCTATATGATGAGTTGAGGTGGTAGTATTGTGGTGGAGTGATTGTCACTCCACCACTAAGTGTCTGACAGGGTGGGGTTGAGATTTGATGAGGATGGTGATTAGAAAGGCATGGTCGCATGGAGTTGATAGGGTTAATATTTAAGTTTCAGGTTGAAAATGAATAATCTAATGGGTTGATCGAGTGATTCAAGTTAGTTGGGACGTAATCATGATTCATTCACTAATAGATTAGATTAGTTGTATCATGAGTCTTATACTCTTATATATCGTTAGTCAATTTGAATTAAACTTAATATCTCTGCAGATATATTATTCAAAAGAGCAGGGCCGGCCCTATGGGTGTGCAAGCTGTGCACTTGCACAGGGCCCAATAAATTTTGGGTCTATGTATATATATTAGGTAGTCTGTTATGTTTCAAGTTTTAAAGGGCCAAGTGCCAAAGCCCAGCCTTTGACTTATCCCTACCGATTCAATCATTCAGACGTCGGCTGCACCTTCGAGTTCGAAACAAGAGAGGGAGTGAGCAATAACAACAGTTCCACTGCTCCAGAAACTATTCCCAAGATCGGTACACATCGAAAGATTAAAGGGTTGAAGCCCATTTCGATTTTCTATGAATCGATTGTCAACCACTCAACTTCGAAGAGATTCAAGACTTTTGCTTACGGATTTCGTCTCTTGCCGTTTGTATTATGCTATGTATTCTCAATTCGACGACAACACCCAACAGTGGTCTGTATTCTGCTATGTAATCCCCATTCGTATTCTCGAGAGATGAGGGAGGTACCTGTTGACGGAGACGGAAGGCAAAGCGTCGGTGGCGGCGGCGAGCCGATGATGAGAAGAGATGAAGCGGATAGGGTGAGAGAGATGCAGTTATCGATAACGGTGTCGGCTTCGGTGTTTCCGGGGTTTCGATTTTCTCCTACGGACTATGAGTTTATTTCTGCCGCCATGAGCCATGGGATTTACCAGGTTATTCATTCTTTCCGTTCCCTAATTACATTGAATTTTTGTGGAATTGTATTGATACGAGTTGCACTGTTGCAATTGATTAGCCTGTTTATAATTCAAATATAGCTGTGGGTATGGAAAGTCTGCAAGAGTGCAAGGTCACTCATTGAGTAATCTGTTTATAATTTAATAACTTAAAATAATTATATTTTTCTCAGTTATTGTTTCTATTCTAACTTTTAGTTTGATTCCTATTTTTTGTTCAAGAGACTCCATTTAAATCTGATTATGTGAATTTATGTTTGAGGCATAGAGGATAATCATTAAATGACTATGAATATATGTTTATTAATCTGTTTTAGTGTAGTAGTGTTCTAATAATATGAATGATTACTATAATACTATAAGATTACATGAAAAATCAAAATCTTATTTTTTAGTAATCTTTATTATAGGGTCTATTTTTGTTGAATTGCACAGGGCCTCCAAAATCTCGGGACCGGCTCTGCAAAAGAGCCCCCTAAAACAGCGTTATCAAGTAAATGTTTCTACGTACTTTAATGAAAGTAAGGACTACTAATTATATTTAGGGAACTACTAATCTATCAGGGCTATACTTAATCGTTAGATTAGATGTACGTGTGATACACGAGTTAGTTTAAAAGATGATAAATATTAAATAATAATAAAAAATGTTATATAATTATAAGACATGAAAGGAAATGGGAATTTGTAAAAATGACGATAGACTACATCAATACCCAGACGTGGTTGTAATTCTTATATAAGTTATCGATCATTATTGTTACAAAAATCTTTATTTGTTATAATTAACAAGATTAAAATGACTATAAAAAATTTAGAATGATAAAAGTAAAGAAAAAAAAGTGGTTACATATGATATTCTAAAATATTATCACAAGTTAATATAATATTTACAAATTAAAATTAATATATACAAATATAACATATATGAAATTCTGCATTTCAATTTTAATTCAAATGAAAATAAAAATAAACCCAATTTTAATTGAAGAAAAATAAAAATTAAATTCCAATATTTAACTTCCTAATTTTTTTTTATAAAAAGGTTATCTTGTAAGTCCAAAATAAGCCTTTTCTTTTTAAACACACCTTTATTCTCCTGAACATATATACAATGTTTTAGTTTTATTAATGGTTGATTAGTTATAACTCAATTATTTAATAGTTAGTAGGTAACTTTAATTAAATATAATTAAACTATTTACATAGAATAGTAGTTACTTAATTAATTATTAAGTACCTATAAGCTAATTAATTATAGTTCATGTTCTAAATTGCGCGATATATTTCTTATACTCTTACGATCATCCAGATATTTACACCTAACACGAATTGAACTCGGATCTCGTATATACTTTTCTAAACATTCTATCACTAAACCATGTTGAGAAAGTTAATGTTACATGACAAATATGTACATGTTTAAATAAGATGGCCTCTATTACACTTAGTTTAAATAATGTGGGAATGTATTAATTATTAGCTTGAAGAATAAGAAGGAAGATAACTCATTAGAGAAAATAACATCTCTGTTTTATTAAATTAAATACCTTATTATAAGAGAAGTCGAATGTTGAGTTGATAATAGTAGGCGGAGCGGCACTTGAAAAGTGGGCCACCGCCGTGGACGGTGGCAACCGGTGGCGAAAGTAATAGCCATTAGCCAACCTCCATAAAGACCTTTTCTGGAAAATGCTGCACGCCAACATGATAATGATCAAGCATGCAGTGCAGAAAGCAAGCAAGCAAGCGATGGACATATATATTTGAAGGGAGGAAGAGGAAATTCAAGTCAAAGAGGAACGGCTACCGGCTACGATACCCACGGTGTAGTTTTTTTTAATATATCCGTGCTTGGCGCCCATAGGGGTAGAATAATAATTTCATTATAATATACTTATCAATTAGTAGCACAATATTTCTAAATGTAGTAGTTCTTGCTAGCTATTTAATTAAAACATAGTCTAATTATCTTATGTTTATTCATTAAGATGTAGTTTTAGAAGTGGATGTATTGATTTGGAATTCCTCTAACCGAACTATTACCGATTATAAGTTATCGGCTTGATATTTAGTTTTAAGAATCAGCAATTTCAGTTTCGATATCGGTTTAGTATGATTTTGTTATCAACCTCAGACCATTTATTCAGTATTCCTTCCATCCATACTATATAATATAATATATTATAAATAACTTGTACAATATTTTTATCTCTTACTTTTAAGAAATCCTTATATAGATTATATAAAAAATCAAACAGATTAAAATAATTCATAGAGATTTTTATATGAAAACAATCAATCAATCAAGTTAGAAAGATGGCCTATTCAAAGAAAAATAATTCAATCTAATCATGATAAATTTTTATAGAGAAAATACCTTTACACAAATTAATTCCAATCTATAAAATTTGACTAAAAGAGTTACTAGGAAATGCAACATTTTAACATCATCAAACCTAATTGATGTTCTCTCACAAATCAATTAAATTAAAAGATATTTACACGAATTAACTATTTAATGATTTAAGTGGTTTATAAGTGCAACATCATTGATGTTAGTTGTGTGGATCATTTTCTCACATAAAAATTATAGATATTTTATATTAAATTGATAACTACAATACAAGTTATTCAAGAAAAACTATAAACTTTGGGACTACATAGACAATTAGGTCAGCTCATACAATACCAAGCTCAAATCTAATTATATAATGTAACAGGAATAATGAATAGTAACTCTACATTCATGTTATATATTTTTAGTTGTAAATATTAACACTATATCTTCTTGGCGGATTGGTAAGCAAGAAAAAGTTTAAAAGGAGGAGGCCCATGTTTGACTCTCAACCTATGTTGTTTAATTTATTTTTTCTCCTTTAATAATTGCAGATGTGTTTTTTTTACTTTCGCCGCCTAATTACTAATGACATTTTATTATTACTTTATATAATGAACAGTTTTATGTTTATTTGCTTTCCTTTTATAACTTTTAAACTATAACGTTTGGTGTTAATATAAATATATACTTATGACCGTATTATTTTTATCCATATTTTAATATAAACTTTATTATAATATGATATTTATTTAAAAAATTATTTTCTTTATATAATACCGAATATCAAGTTTTATTCAATAATTATTATATTACGTTATACAGTAAGACTTAAGAGAGAGAGAAAGAGAGAGAGAGAGAGAGAGAGAGAGAGAGAGAGAGAGGGAGATGGATACGTTAGATAACATGTTCACACTAAAATTCCGTTGTAACGCGGGGTAAAAACCTTCTCGTTATATCTAATAACGAAAATGAAGAAATCTTAATGACAGAAGAATAAAAAATAGAACAAGCTCTTCTTAGACCAACTATGAACAAATCAAACTTGTCGAAGATTTATCAATAACCATCATGTCTAATGGCTTGAGACGAACAGTAAAATCGACTATATAAATTGGTTGATCTGTTGCGAACCACTTAACCTGATTAGGATGGTTAAATCAGATTTTGTTTATTTTTTCATCATTTCAACTTTCATAACCATAAAAAATTTAAAAGAAACATTTACCTATTTTTGAATTGATATGTACTTAAGTAATTGTTTTTAATGTATTAAACGAGTTATCATTTGTCCGCGCGTTGCGGCAGAATTCTAGGGTAAAAAATATAAAACATTTAAACATAAATATTTCAAATAAATAAAAAAGACATATATGCCCTTTTTAAACTTTAAAATATCGTATTTGTATATTCTAATTTATAAATATTATATTTATTCCTTATAAAATAGCAAAACTTTATAAGGGCGTCTGTATGGCCTCGGGTTGATTCGGCTCCCCATCCCAATTGCCCTACGCCATGCTCGAGTTCCAACTATTTCTCTCTCCTCCGGTTTCACCAAACCGAAGCCTTTTGCAGCCTTTTTCTTTTTTATTTTTTTTATTTTTTATTTTGTTTTGTAATTTATAAGTGCAACATCATTGATGTTAGTTGTGTGGATCATTTCCTCAGATAAAAATTATAGATATTTTATATTAAATTGATAACTACAATACAAGTTATTCAAGTAAAACTATAAACTTTGTACTACATAGACAATTAGGTCAGCTCATACAATACCAAGCTCAAATCTAATTATATAATGTAACAGGAATAATGAATAGTAACACTACATTCATGTTACATATTTTTAGTTGTAAATATTAACACTATATCTTCTTGGCGGATTGGTAAGCAAGAAAAAGTTTAAAAGGAGGAGGCCCATGTTTGACTCTCAAGTCTCAACCTATGTTGTTTAATTTATTTTTTCTCCTTTAATAATTGCAGATGTGTTTTTTTTACTTTCGCCGCCTAATTAAAAATGACATTTTATTATTACTTTATATAATGAATTAGTTTTATGTTTATTTGTTTTCCTTTTATAACTTTTAAACTATAACGTTTGGTGTTAATATAAATATATACTTACGATCGTATTATTTTTATCCATATTTTAATATAAACTTTATTATAATATGATATTTATTTAAAAATTATTTTTCTTTATATAATACTGAATATCAAGTTTTATTCAATAATTATTATATTGCGTTATACAGTAAGACTTAAGAGAGAGAGAGAGAGAGAGAGAGAGCGGGAGATGTTAGATAACATGTTCACACTAAAATTCCGTTGTAACGCGGGGGTAAAAACCTTCTCGTTATATCTAATAACGAAAATGAAGAAATCTTAATGACAGAAGAATCAAAAATAGAACAAGCTCTTCTTAGACCAACTATGAACAAATCAAACTTGTCGAAGATTTATCAATAACCATCATGTCTAATGGCTTGAGACGAACAGTAAAATCGACTATATAAATTGGTTGATCTGTTGCGAACCACTTAACCTGATTAGGATGGTTAAATCAGATTTTGTTTATTTTTTCATCATTTCAACTTTCATAACCATAAAAAATTTAAAAGAAACATTTACCTATTTTTGAATTGATATGTACTTAAGTAATTGTTTTTAATGTATTAAACGAGTTATCATTTGTCCGCGCGTTGCGGCAGAATTCTAGGGTAAAAAATATAAAACATTTAAACATAAATATTTCAAATAAATAAAAAAGACATATATACCCTTTTTAAACTTTAAAATATCGTATTTGTATATTCTAATTTATAAATATTATATTTATTCCTTATAAAATAGCAAAACTTTATAAGGGCGTCTGTATGGCCTCGGGTTGATTCGGCTCCCCATCCCAATTGCCCTACGCCATGCTCGAGTTCCAACTATTTCTCTCTCCTCCGGTTTCACCAAACCGAAGCCTTTTGCAGCCTTTTTCTTTTTTATTTTTTTTATTTTTTATTTTGTTTTGTAATTTATAAGTGCAACATCATTGATGTTAGTTGTGTGGATCATTTCCTCAGATAAAAATTATAGATATTTTATATTAAATTGATAACTACAATACAAGTTATTCAAGTAAAACTATAAACTTTGTACTACATAGACAATTAGGTCAGCTCATACAATACCAAGCTCAAATCTAATTATATAATGTAACAGGAATAATGAATAGTAACACTACATTCATGTTACATATTTTTAGTTGTAAATATTAACACTATATCTTCTTGGCGGATTGGTAAGCAAGAAAAAGTTTAAAAGGAGGAGGCCCATGTTTGACTCTCAAGTCTCAACCTATGTTGTTTAATTTATTTTTTCTCCTTTAATAATTGCAGATGTGTTTTTTTTACTTTCGCCGCCTAATTAAAAATGACATTTTATTATTACTTTATATAATGAATTAGTTTTATGTTTATTTGTTTTCCTTTTATAACTTTTAAACTATAACGTTTGGTGTTAATATAAATATATACTTACGATCGTATTATTTTTATCCATATTTTAATATAAACTTTATTATAATATGATATTTATTTAAAAATTATTTTTCTTTATATAATACTGAATATCAAGTTTTATTCAATAATTATTATATTGCGTTATACAGTAAGACTTAAGAGAGAGAGAGAGAGAGAGAGAGAGAGAGCGGGAGATGTTAGATAACATGTTCACACTAAAATTCCGTTGTAACGCGGGGGTAAAAACCTTCTCGTTATATCTAATAACGAAAATGAAGAAATCCTAATGACAGAAGAATAAAAAATAGAACAAGCGCTTCTTAGACCAACTATGAAGAAATCAAACTTGTCGAAGATTTATCAATAACCATCATGTGTAATGGCTTGAGACGAACTATAAAATCGACTATATAAATTGGTTGATCTTAGGGGTGAGCATGGTACCGGACCGGTACCGACCGGTACCGGTACCGGTTTTACCGAATACCGAATTTGATATAAAGATGGTACCGAATACCGTACCGAATTATTCATATACGGTACCGATACCGAGTACCTATTTTAACTAGTTAGTTCGGTACTAGTCCCGAATACCGAAAATACCGAGTCCCGAATACCGATTTAGCAATAATTTAAGTACCGAATACCGGACCGAAAACTCTAATTCGGTACCGGTTCCGGTACGGTGCCGGTACGGTTCGGTATTTCCGGTACACATGCTCACCCCTAGTTGATCTTTTGCGAACCATTTAACCTGATTAGGATGGTTAAATCGGATTTTGTTTATTTTTTCATCATTTCAAGTTGAATTTTTCAACTTTCATAACCATAAAAAATTTAAAAGAAACATTTACCTATTTTTGAATTGATATGTACTTAAGTAATTGTTTTTAATGTATTAAACGAGTTATCATTTGTCCGCGCGTTGCGGCAGAATTCTAGGGTAAAAAAAATATAAAACATTTAAACATAAATATTTCAAATAAATAAAAAAGACATATATACCCTTTTTAAACTTTAAAATATCGTATTTGTATATTCTAATTTATAAATATTATATTTATTCCTTATAAAATAGCAAAACTTTATAAGGGCATCTGTATGGCCTCGGGTTGATTCGGCTCCCCATCCCAATTGCCCTACGCCATGCTCAGGTTCCAACTATTTCTCTCTCCTCCGGTTTCACCAAACCGAAGCCTTTTGCAGCCTTTTTCTTTTTTATTTTTTTTTATTTTTTGTTTTGTTTAGTGAGTGAGTAAAGAGAGAAGAAATTTTTTAGGTTGAAAGTTAGGTGCTACTAGTGTTTTGGGTTGAGTTTGGGTTGGAAGGAAAAAGTAAAAAAAGTTGATGTCTAATATAATAGTAAAACAAAAATACATAAAAATTAAGATATCATGTTTATAAACTCTTTTTTTTAAACGGCACACACACCTACCTAATTTACAACTTATGTTCTTAACAGGACTTAAACCTTCAACCTCTTAGAGGGAGAGACACCTTTGTCACACCTTGATACCGATAGACCAAAGACCCTTTGGTATTTCTATAACCTCTTATAAAACAACGTACTTGTACATCTTAATTTATCATATTTATATCATCTTATAAAATATCACATATTCCTAATTTATAATATAATAATAAAACAAAATATTAAAGAAAAATACATAAAAAATATTACGCGTGTGAGAAGTATGTTAATTTAATGCAGCTTTTACTCTTATATAATATATTTAGCATAAAAGGACAAAATAACTACTATTTATTTGTCCTGATAATTGTTATATTTAGTATAAAAGGGCAAAATAGATACTCTTATTTCCAACCTACGGGTTCTATTATTGTATGTTGTTTTCTTTGATTTCTTTTGGTATTTGTGATTATTTAGGGTATCTTTGAGTATTTGAGGCTTTAAGTTTAATTTAAGGTTATTCAATGTTAGTTATGGAATGACATTCCTCTGTATAAAGGAATATAAATATTTTAAAGAATTTAAATTCTTTTCAAATAATGTTACTAAACGTAATATACAATAAAATTGATTTCAATTCCATTACATTCCTTCACATTACCTGATTACCATAAAACAAACGGGACCTTATAGTTAGTTTTGAGTCTACAATTTGAATCTTCTTAATGTTTATTCTTCAACAATCACCTCCCACAAGAACCCATTTTCTAGCTACGCCCTAACGAGTTGACAAATTCTATACCAAATCCACTGTCAAAGTTTTTCTATCATCCTCATAAAATTCTTCTACCTACTAGACAAGTATTAAAACAAATAGAAAAGAAGGAGAAAATTAATTAGTAAATTACATTAATCCATCATTTAGTGGATAATAGGATTTAATATGAGAGAATCAAGAGTGGTGCCCTCCACCCCTCTACACTATATTATCACGTTAATATTTTATTCTTACAACTTAGCCACATAATAGTAACTTTTCAATGAACCAAATTCTAGAACTCATCTATTACCTAGAGAAGGTCTTTGTGTGACTTACACTAAGTTAAAGGGATGAATATGTAAGTTTTAAAGTTGGTTTAAAGTTGTTAGCTGTTGGAAGCTGTAACAACTAGAGATTGGATATCAGAGGTTGGAGTTCAAGACCTTCAGCTATATAAGGTCCATCTATCTCCTTCAGTTGTATCAGATATTAGATTTCATTTCTTCATTCATTTGTAATAGTTCATTTCTTGTATTTCTTGAGTTCCAAATAGAATGTTAAATAGGTTTGACTAGTCAACAATCTTTGTTGGTTTTGTGATCATTTATTCATTGAATCAAGTCGTTTTCATCATTTTTCGTTTCAAATCTACAACACCTACACTAACCAATCAAATATTAGATCGAGAGAGATGAGATTGTTGGGGATTACTTGCCTCCACCACTTAATTAGCCTCAAAGGGCTTTGCAAACACCACCCAAGGCCACCCACCACTCCATTACGGAATGCACTTTCATCCGATTTAACACTCAACTTGTGGCCACCACGTACGTACTCACCCCCGAAATATATTATCCATTCATCCCGAGTTTCTGACTCAAGACTTCCTTTTTCTACTATTATAAAATTTAAACTATCTACGTGGGCTCGCAAGTTAAATTCACTAGATTTATGTACGTACCAGCACTATTGAAAGAAGCCAGATTTACAAATTCTACAATAATGCATGTAGTAATGGTAAGATTCCCTGGAGTTCCAAGCAGTTAGGAGGAATATAGAAGTGTGATGTGATAAGCCACATGCTGAGTAATGGCCTAAAAACTGAAAAAGGACATATTCTGATCTCTCTCTCTCTCTCTCTCTCTCTCTATCTATATATATATATATATATGGGAGAGTTCATGCGAGAACCGTTGTTAGTGCAAGAACCGCGAGAACCAAAAATATAAAAAAATAAAAAGAAGTTGTTACTGGAAGTACTTGACAACTACCAAAAATGTTGTGTTAAACCATTTATCATAGCACTGTGCAACATATGGAGGTTGGGGGTGGGGAGAGAGGTATCCTTTTTACTCTCCCCCACACCCCATCAAGTAATGTCACATTTTGGTCCCTATATGCATGTGTGTGCTTGGAAAGCAAAGATGGGAGGGGGGCACAATTCACATACCTAACTCACTTCTTTTTTTTTCGTTTAAAAAAATGTAGGATCACTTACAGTTGTTCATGTGAGGACACACACCCACTGGTAGCCACCCCTGGTTGTTGACTATTTGACTCGAGATCATACTTGTCATGGCTGCAGCAAACCACTAGAACTCCATAGTGCCTTTATGGTGACAAAGTCATTCAATATGCTTTTCTTACGTGTAAAACTGTAATTTTATTTATTCCATCATATATAAAATTTTAGTACAAAATTCTACTGCAGATAAGAACACAGTGATACTTACAATATAGTTATGAAGTCCGCACATACACATAACTGTAAGGTTCCCTAACAAACTTCTAAACTTTGTCATTCAGGGCTAAATTTCCAAATTTAAAGCAACATTTATTATTCTTAATTAAATAACATTCTCATGGTCTTACAAGTGCAAAAGGGGGCAGTCAAGGTGAGAATCTGAATGGTCCTTAAGAACTTTACCTGACATGGATGGACATGGACCTAAGGGTATGCTTGTATTTCACCTTCATAAAATGTCGAACAACCTCAGCAACATCAGTTTCAAAGTATAAGAAGTACTCCCGCTGTACCATGAGATTGCAACATTTGATTGGATACTCGGCTTAAACAGAACTTAACTATTTATAAAATATTTAAAACAAGCTAATCTTGCAAATGAAATCAATACTAAGGAAACAAACGTAATGTTTCAATTTCATAAGACACCCTAGAAAATTATAGCATCTTGACAGATAAAAATTATTCAAAAGTAACATGAAAAATCAAGTAAAAAAAGTCTCTCGATTAACTACGGTTACTCTAGAGATGGTAGAATCAAAGCATAGCTTTTATAGGTATGACAAAAAAATGTCGACCAAGATGACATCCAAACCCAATTTGGTTGATAATCATGTTCACTCATAAATACACCCAAGATCATCATTTCACCACATGAATTTTTGCTAATCCGAAACACTTTATGAAAATATAAAAAGGAAAAAGGAAGAAATAAAGAAATGTGGGGAAGCAGATGAAAGTTGTGAATGAAAGATTTCTGAACTGTAATTAGTGGTTGGTGCATGATGTCATTTCTCTTTTTATTGATACATTTTTATGGAGTATCTAACAAGACTCAGCTTTCTCGAAAAGCGTCAAACCTTTGAGACCAAAAAGAGTGACATCATGGAAGATGGTTGAGTTTTCTCTAACCAACTATATCATTGGAAGTTGTTAAGATGAGATGTAGGTGGACCGTGGATGGTGTAATATCTCCTCCACCATCTGAACGAAATCAATTTGTTGATTGATGACAATTGATTTGTCATATGTTGTAACCAAATCCACATGCATGTTTTTTCATTCAATTCTGAAATAAACAACATGAATATGTGCCATGTTTTCATTACTAGATAGTAGTCCTTGAAATAAACAAGACAATTTTACTTTATAAATACAGTGATTAAGTTTCACATTGTTCACGATCTGAAATTAAAGTTCATCACATGTTCCATTCGGTAAGACACCAACATAACACATTTCATAAAAAGATGATGTCCAAATTCTGTATATGTACATGCATATATCATGTGTTGATGTAAGTATAACATTAAATTTTTACATGGTCTAAATCATACTAGCTTCTATCACCTAAAAGTCTATGTATCTTTTTTATTTGACATCTATGATATCACTACTATAAAACCATGCAAAAGTCTCATAAACAATGACAACTTTGCATCTCTCCTCAATATCTCTCCAACTCTCCCTACATCTCTATGTGTATATGCATGAAGAAGACATTAATGTCCCGTATCAGATCCTATATTTTCATCATATACAAGCAATTCATGCCAGAACACACTCAAACCAATCTCATAGTTTCCATGGTAAGCACAATTGATCCCCATTTATTGTTGCAAAAAAGAGCAAATTATAAATATGTTATGGATTTGTGTAGGTAATTGAGGAAATGAAGATGATGGCAGCCATAGGTTTTCCACTCTTCACCATGGGGTTGGTGAGTTATCTGAAAAACATGATTGCAGTTGCATGCATGGGAAGACTAGGGAGACTTGAGCTAGCCGGGGGTGCGCTAGCAATTGGGTTTACAAACATTACAGGCTACTCCGTTTTGTCAGGGCTTGCTATGGGGATGGAGCCACTTTGCAGCCAGGCTTTCGGTTCAAGAAACTTATACGTGGTTAACCTAACCCTCCAAAGAACTATCCTCATGTTATTATTTGCATCACTACCCATTGGGTTTCTATGGGTTAACCTTGAGCCAATCATGCTTAAGCTACACCAGGACCCCGAGATAACACACATTGGTAGTCTATATTGTCAATATGCAGCCCCGGATCTTATTGTTAATAGCATTTTAAACCCTCTACGTATCTTCTTAAGAACAAATGGAAAAACATGGCCATTAATGTGGTGTAGTTTACTATCAACACTTTTACATTTTCCAATCACCAACACTTTAGCTTTCACTCTTAACCTTGGGGTTCAAGGGGTTGCACTCTCGACAATTATCACTAACTTGAGTACATCAGTTTTCCTTCTAGGCTATATGTTTTTCAGTCATACCCCCAAGCCTGAACCATGGTGTGAACCAGAGTCAAGATCTGTAGACATAGAAGACGGTTCAATAGGGGAGGAGTGGGGTGTCTTGCTTCGGCTCGCTATTTCTAGTTGTTTAGTTGTTTGTTCTGAATGGTGGTGGTATGAGTTAATGATATTTCTAGCTGGTTATCTTCAAAAACCGCACGTCGCTTTAGCTACATCTGCTGTAGTAATTCAGACAACCTCCTTAATGTACACATTGCCATCAGCACTTAGCATGTCGATATCAACCAGGGTAGGGAATGAGCTTGGAGCAGGAGAACCGGGTCGAGCCCATCTGGCAACACTAGTGGCAATTGGGTTGGCACTTTTAACTTCGGTTTTTGGCTTGTTGGGGATTACATTTGGAAGAGAAGCATGGGGGAAAGTTTTCACGAACGACAATGAAGTTTTAGAGTTAACAATGACTGCCTTACCCATAATTGGAGTATGTGAACTGGCTAACAGCCCACAAACCACATGTTCTGGTGTTCTTCGTGGAAGTGCAAGGCTGTCCATTGGTGCAAGAATTAATTTATGCTTGTTCTACTTGGTGGGTACACCAGTAGCCATAGTTTCAGCTTTCATGTGGAAATTAGGATTTTTGGGGTTGTGTTATGGGCTTTTAGCAGCACAAATGGCATGTGTACTATCAATCTTGACTGTAATATACAGGACAGATTGGGAGAAAGAATCATCGAACGCGAGACAATTGGTGGGAAGAAGCAGTGAATGCACATATGAAGATCAAACTATGGAATGTGAGCAAGGAATCGGGTTTATTTAGTAGATATGCATCTATGTACAGGACATGCAATCTGTTTTGATATATGTCAAATCATACAACATATGGTGTGTATTGTACTGTACTGTGGACATAGCACCAATATATGTACTAATCATTCCTACTAGTATCTATGTTTTCGGCTTTTTTAACCTTAACTACAGATAAACATAATATATGATTTTGGTGTTAAATAAAAGGGAATTTTTATTTATTCTATTTACTATAACATAGGCCCCATGAAAGAAGAGTACCTATAGAAGATATTTAGGCCTCCTCTGTTTAGCTAAGTATGTTATAGCTAATCCTATAGGTGCAAATTAATAGTGTAGTAATAAAATCAATTAACCCTTAAAATTATCTTCAATATTCAAAACTACATATAAACTGAGGTAATTTAAATCTATTAATGTCACATGATAGAAGCCTAATGACGAATGTTTTCTTCAGTTATATACAAGTAGATTAACAGAATCCGGAATCAGGGGAAGATATAGGGTTTATGCGATCTGATTTTGTGCATTACAATAGACAAGTGTCAATCTAATTATACCAGTTCAAACACATACTCCGTGTTGCATAAATATTAATTAACAACAACTTATCAAGCAAAACAAATACAAAACTTAGAACAGAAACAAATGGAGATCATCATTTCTTCTTCTGATAAGAAGATTTCGTTATACGAAACTCTACTTCGATATTGTAATTTTCTGGAATTAAAAAAAAAGAGTATAACATGAAATTGTACCCTCGGCGATAAGAATATGAAGCGAGATCAGCATAATCTGTTGTCATTAGCCATTACTAAACTTGAGTTTTTGCTTTGTAAGATGATTTGCGATGGTTTTTCCTCGTTAAGAACACCGTAATTTTTAATGGCGGGATCAGATAGATTGTTAATCTGTACAAAAAAAATATGTCTGCCGTGTGTGTGTGTGTGTGAGAGAGAGAGAGAGAGGCATGTTAAAGACTTAAAGTGTTAAACTACAGTATACAAATTTGCAATAAATTTGAGCCCATAAAAGAGATTGGGCCCAAATGCCCAATAAAATGAAATTGATTATTAAACTTGTGCGTTACTTAATTACAATCTTTTAGGTGCACAAAACCTAAGCGAACATAATTTTTGACTTAAG
The DNA here is from genome assembly GCA_947179395.2 of Pulicaria dysenterica. Lineage (NCBI taxonomy): Eukaryota > Viridiplantae > Streptophyta > Magnoliopsida > Asterales > Asteraceae > Pulicaria > Pulicaria dysenterica. The sequence continues at coordinate 54,677,418 of OX359296.1, forward strand.
AAGACTAATTAGCGATGTCAACATTCTTATTAATAATAAATATAAAAACTTATAGAAAAGCTTTTTAATCTAATAGACATCTTAAGGTTGTCACAATTTTATTGACATATAAGCATTTTTTCTTCTCTCTTTATTTTCTTTCATTCTCTTCAAAAATTTCTTTTCAATCTTGATCTATGTTATGTTATGTTTGATTACTTTTTATAATTACTTCTTTTTAAAAATCTTTTATTTAGAGATTAAACCTACAAATTTTGCCACTAAAAACCATTTGACTTGTTGTCAATGTTTGTTATAATTTATATATATATATATATATATATATATATTGGAAAAAGTTAATGCGAGAACCATTTTTAGTGCGAGAACCGCGAGAACCAATCTGACCCGTCCAATTCCCCCTCCTTCAATGTCATTGCCCACCCATGAATTCCTCACATGCACCCTGCCACACTCTATCTCTCCACGCTCACCATCCATGAAACTTCCCATATCCATGGAACGGCTAAGATTGGTTCTCGCACTAACAATGGTTCTCGCATGAACCCTCCCCTATATATATATATATATATATATATATATATATATATATATATATATATATATATATATATATATATAGGGGAGAGTTCCATTGAGAACCGAATTTATTGCGAAAACCGCGAGAACCAATCTTAGCCGTTGATTTGATAAGTGGAATTCACGGATGAGGAGTGTGGGGGAATCAAGTGTGGCAGGGTGTATGTGAGGAATTCATGGGTGGGCAATGACATTGAAAGAGGGGGAATTGGACGGCTCAGATTGGTTCTCGCGGTTCTCGCAATAAAAATGGTTCTCAATGGAACTTCTTCCTATATATGTATATATATATATATATATATATATAGAGAGAGAGAGAGAGAGAGAAAAGTTCATGCGAGAACCGTTGTTAGCGCGAGAACCGCGAGAACCAATCTAAGCCGTCCAAATCCTCCTCCTTCAATGTCATTGCCCACCTATGAATTCCTCACATACACCCTGCCACACCCTATCCCTCCACGCTCTCCATCCATGATACTTCCCATATCTAAGGAACGGCTAAGATTGGTTCTCGCGGTTCTCGCACTAACAACGGTTCTCTCATGAACCCTCCCCTATATATATATATATATATATATATATATATATATATATATATATATATATATATATATATATATATATATATATATAGGGGAGGGTTATATATATATATATATATATATATAGGGGAGGGTTCATGAGAGAACCGTTGTTAGTGCGAGAACCGCGAGAACCAATCTTAGCCGTTCCTTAGATATGGGAAGTATCATGGATGGAGAGCGTGGAGGGATAGGGTGTGGCAGGGTGCATGTGAGGAATTCATGGGTGGGCAATGACATTGAAGGAGGGGAATTGGACGGCTTAGATTGGTTCTCGCGGTTCTCGCGCTAACAACGGTTCTCGCATGAACTTTTGTCTATATATATATATATATAGGCAAAAGTTCAAACGAGAACTGTAACCGTTGTTACTTGTTAGTGCGAAAACCGCGAGAACCAATATTAGCTTTTCCCTGGATATGAGAAGTTTCATGGATGGAGAGCGTGAAGAGATAGAGTGTGGCAGGGTATATGTAAGGAATTCATGGGTGGACAATGACATTGTAGGAGGAAGAATTGAACGGCTCAGATTGGTTCTTTAGATTCTCACACTAAGAATGGTTCTCGCATGAACTTTTTCATATATATATATATATATATATATATATAGTGGGCATATAATATTGTTGGTGCTGGAGTTTCGTTTTCCATATCAAACTCACCTCGTCCATATGTTTTCCAAGTACGTTTCACTGAGTTTAGTAATCTATGAATCGATATTTCCATCTTTTTAACATCACATGCCCTGATAGTAGCATTTAACATCACATGCCCTGATAGTAGCATTTAGGGGCGACCCCCTGCTATCAACATGACAACATGGTAGAAACTTAATTAATTACCTTCCACATAAAATCAAATAAATATATAAAATGTAAGCATAAAAACATGGCGGATTTTGGTCGGACCAGACCCTATGTTCGATAAACATTGTTTCATACCTATCTACCAGTATATCTACGCAAAGCGACAACGAAAAACAATATATTGCTTTCTAGTAACAAGTCTGTTTACAATGCACATAGAGTTGAGTGGGTATGGTTATTTTATATCAGAATAATAACCAGTAGCGGGGTTGGTTTACTCATTTGTGGGTCAATAGAGTTGAACTCAAATAAATAAAACAATGATTTTAGAAATTCGATTTTATTATTGAATTTACATGATTTTCAATTAAGGTTTATAGTTTACTGTTCTCCGGTTCTCCCTTTATATATCACATACTGCGTAAATAAATAGGTTTAGTTTCTAAAAGTGTATCGAAGTTGTCACTTCTTGCTATTGTGTATACACAAATTTGAAAACTACCGTTTAATGCACTGAAATTTCAAAATCTACCATTTGATGTATTCTTACCTATGATAACAGGTTACAAGTAATACTAGCAGGTCATTCTCTTTCAAATATTATTTTAATTTAAAATAGTATTTAATAATAATAATAATAATAATAAACATGAAAAAGTTATAAACAACTTATGAACAAGATCTAAACAACTTCTGAACAAGATCTAGACATGAATCTGCCTCCAAATCAGATCTGTTGAAGAAAATCGCAGACACCCTCTGATATATGAAGAAGAAGGACATACAGATGAAGAAGAAGACTAACCAGATCTATGATATATGATAATCGAAGTACATATCGATGAAACCCACTGATATATGATAATCAAAGTACATATAGATGAAACCCTCTATAAAGCTTAACTGAAACACTACGATTTGATTCCACCAGCGGTAGCAAAATCATCAAACAGAACCCTAACCGCGACTGCCTGTGAATAATCGATGGTGGTAGCAGGTGAAGAATCGATGGTGGTTGTTCCCAGCTTCAATCGCCACCGCCTGTTCATCGCCACCGCCTGTAATTTCTTGGATTCAAACAAGATCTGGGCTTTATTCAAATGACTCTTCAATCGATTTTTGTTTCTTTAAATATGTTGCTTAATTTCAAACCCTCATCAATCTATTACATTTCTTCAAGAACACCATTGATGGTGCCATGGTTTGAATTTGGGTGCATAATGTTACAATTTAGGGTTCATACATCTTAAGGTATGTTTCGTTTATGATTCGGTTGATTCTGAATCAATTTACCGTTCATACAAATTATAACAAAATTGATAAGATTTTCCCACAGATCTATTTTAAAAATTGGTTTTTGGTCCTGAATTTCTATTGATTGTATCTGATTCCAGCAGTCGTGTTCGAATTTAGTATTCATTCATGAGCAGATTAGGGTTATTTCGATTTGGGTTTTTTAGTGTATCGATAATCTTCATTGCATCATCTTCTGTATGAATGGGTTTGCTTAAATTTATGCTAGTTGTTCATAAGATCTTGATATTTGCAACCTGGTAGTTCATATGATTTTGGATGAAGATGATCATCTTCATCTTCCATTTACAGATTTGAGATTTAAAAAAAATTAAAATTAAAATAATTACCTGCAACCTATAGAGCAGGTTTCTTGATACATTATCCGGTAGATTTTGCAAGTTCAGTGTATTAAATGGTAGTTTTAAAAGTTGGGTATACACAATAGCAAAAAGTGACAACTTCAGTATACTTTTAGAAACTAAGCCCTAAATAAATATTAAAACAGAATAAAATTAAATTGGTTATATATTTGATCGATTTATAATTTAGTTTTGGTAGTCATTAAAAAAAAGAAAAATAATAATTACAGCCCTAAATGTTATGACTTATGGATAAGAATAAAAAAAATATGATTTTAGTATTTAAAATTGGTAACCTTATTTTACATATATAAAGTTGAAACCCAATTAAAAGTTAAGTATGAATGTTAATTATAAAACATGAATTGTGATTGCCATTTTTAAAAACTAAGATTGTCTTTGGTTACGGAAAATTGTTTTCAATTTCTTAGAAATTTTTTCTAGAAAATGGATAGAGTTTTCATTTTCAAATTTTTGTAACATTTTTTGAAAACAGATCTGGTAAAATGATAGAGTTTTCATTTTCTATTTTAGAAAATAAGAAAACAATGTTTAGAAAAAAGTAAAAAATATATGACATGTGCTTTTCTAATTTTCCAATAATTTGGAAAAGTGAAAACTCCTATTTATTGAAAAATTATAGAAAAAAAACATCAACCAAACCAAATTATAAAATTTACCATTTCTATGAATTTTTTTTCTAGAAAACTAGTATGTTTTTCTAAAACCAAACACATCTTTCTTTTCTACTTTTATCCACAACTCTAAGAGTTATAGTTATCATTTTTTTTAAAATAATAATAATAAGTTACATGTGTAGTAACTTTAATTGCTAGACATTAAAGAAATAGAAGAATGTTCAATAATCTATACTTAATTCATAATCTTAAAGGACTAATTTTAGAGTTTAGATCATGGTATCAATGGTCTAGATTGCATTATAAATTTGTGGACGGGGTGACATTTTAATAATTCACATGTGATGCTTTTACAAATCGAATGTGATTGTATACTGAATCACCTGTAATTGCATATTAAAATTTTGGGATTGTATTTTTTACATGAACTTTATTAAACACAACTCTAAAGAAATAATCATAAAAAAATTAAAAATATAAATAACGTAATTAAGACGATCGATCACTTTAAAGGATTGTACCAATTGTAGAAACAATGTATTTTTTAAATTATATGAGATTAAGAGAAAGATTGTTTGCAGCCAAAGGAACTTCAGAATGAATGCTGGATTATTCAATATTTAAGGCGTTTAATTATTACATCTAAATAAAACCATGCTAGGTAAAACAAAAAAATATTATTGAATCGGTCAGCCTTAAAAACACATTTTAAATCATTAACCACCTAATATTTTACTGTGACATTTTAAATCAGGTATTTACTTTGTCTTTAGCTGTGACATTTACTTCATTGTGCTTTTGGTTTGGAGAGTGGCTTGATCATTAGGCTTGTGTACGTAACAAAAACCCATGCAAAACAGCGGTTAATTATTTAAACTTTTAATTATACGAGTATTTAGAAAACACGCAATTATATACATGATTATTGGGATTCCAGAGCTCTAGTTATATATCCTTTTTTTGAAGTCGTATATTTAAAATATTTTTCCACAAAATATCTTGTTATTATAATACGGATCGTTCTTATGGTTTGTTATAAATTACACCGTTCGTCCTGATTCACCTGAAATAACTAAAATACCTCTTACCCCTTTTTTTATCATTTTTCTTGATTTTAAATACTCTTAAAACTTAAATCTATATATTAATAAAAATTAAAAAAAACAAAAACCCCCACCCCCTTCCCGTCGACCCTTTTTCCCCTCCCTGCAACTCCGGCCACCTCACCCGCGACATCACCGGCCACCCTCACCTGCCACACCGCCGTCTGCTCTCTCTAATTTGTGTCGCCTGCACACCGCCGGCCACAACCTCCGTCGGCATCAACTCCAACGCCGCCACCTTCAATCCCACCGCCACCCAAAATCACTCTAAGTAGCTCCTTTGGACATGGGGACTTCAGATCTAAGGTCACTTTCATCATCTGTGGCTTGTTTGAATGTGTTCCATCTCTCTCTGTGTCGAGAACCATTTAGGGTTTTCTGAGGTGGACTCCTTCGAGGAGGGTGACGATGACGAAATTGGTGGTGGCGATGTTGAGGAGATGATTAGGGTTTTTAGGTTGATGTTGGTGACGATGATGAAATCAGATGATGATGGCGATGGTGGTGTTGTTTTCAGATGATGATGGCGGAGTTGCAGGCTACGGTGGTGCCTACGGTGGTGGTGGTGGTGACGTACGAAGATGGAGACGGAGAGACGGGGAGAGATTGCAAAGAAGATGGAGGGGAGGGGTTTAATTCTATATTAATAATAAAAATAATAAAATAATTATTTAATAATTAAGAAAATGAATAAAAATGTAAAGGAAAAATCTTAATTAAAATGAAAAGGGTATTTTAGTCATTTCAAGTGGACCATGGACTATAGTCGTAACAAAATATAAACATTGGGGACACCTAGTATAATAAATAAAGTCTAGGATCAAACGGTGTAATAAGTGAGAAAGCATAGAGACGATCCATGTAATTTGCTCCAAGTATTAACTTGGATTTAATACATGATTTCTTTACAAAATTACTAGCATTGTATCCGCGCAATGTGGCGGCGATAACAATAGTTTGTGCTCGACAACATGTTTGATTTTAAAAGTAGGGTATTGTATGTGTGAAACGGTGTTAGTCAACATATCCATGGTTTTTCTCCTTTTTCTAATTTGTTTACTTCTTTTACAATCAACCATTTTATTAGTTGTCAAATTAGTTTTTGAAAAATAATTAATAAATATTATTATAAATAATTAGAGAAAAAAAATAGTATAGCCTTATAATTGTATTGATGTAAGTAATTTAGCCAAATTAGATAAAGTAAATAGTTATTGTGATGTTTAATGATTTATTAAGTAATAGTTGCCTTAAATTAGTTGAGATAATTAAGGGAATGATTAGTTAGATTATTGCTTTAAGTGTTTGTATCTTAAGCATAAAAACTTGTACTACTTAAAATTAAGTAGTCTTAAAATGTTTAAGAGAGAGAAAGTTAAATGCTTTATAATGTAATATAGATTATGAAAGGTAGGGCCGGAGGAAGATGTAGAAAAGAAAATTAATTTAAGAGTTGGATTTTCCTGCAGCGCCTCCACCATGCGCTAAATGCAGTGTTTAAAACATAAAGTGGTGTGCATTAATGCTTTTCATTTCCTTGTAATTACGACACGCTCTTTTACATTTAGCAGGATTTCATATTTTGTTCTTTTAAGTTTTTTTTTTAAACGGCAAACACACTCATCCATTAAACATACTCATAATCTACTTCATTGTTTACGCCGGAACTTGAATCCACAACTTCTTGGGAGAGGGCATTTCTCTGTAACACCAGGTACCGCTGGGCTACAAGCCCTTTGATATATTTTGTTCTTTAAATGGTATTAGTCTTACTTATCAACTTCTTAAATGGTGTATTTAGAAGCTAGTCAACATGTATTTGTAAATCCGGATCAACATTATTTTAACAAAACTCCAAAATAACTCTCTATGTGTGTGCTATTTTGCTTCATTTTGACCCAGAAAATTAAGATATTTATACCATATAATTCTAATGTACCCCCTTTGAGTTATAGCAAGTGGGGTCTATAATAACTCAAATCTCCATCCCTCAAGAGTCTGAAAGTTTGTGACATGTTGATTAATAACTAAAATAGCTTCAAACTTTTGGCCAACAAGGCAAATCATACCCCTTCAAGATTCTAGATTTGAACTGTAGTGGATGACCATAAGGAGTTGAAGTGGCAGGATTCGAACCATGGACTATCTTTGGAGAGTCCCAGGATCCTAACCATCCGACCACCCATTTGAGGTCCATTAATCAGAAATTGAAACTTAAGTATATGATGTTTGCATTGAATGAATTACTGTTATAAGCGTACAAAAATACGATTGATCTTATATAAATGTTAAATGGTACCTGTATATATATGTATAGTTTCTGTTGTCAGTGGGTCTTTTTCTCGAAGAAAAGCGAATAATGTTGAGCCTACCTGCATATGCATGGGTATGAAAATGATGATGCCAAGGATGCATGATAGTACATTGCATATCAATAAGTGGAAGGAAGTACAGTTATGGATGCATAAGCCACATACATATCCTCATAGTACAATTGTGAAATGCCTGCCAAGTATAAGAAATGGAATATTGGACCACCCAGTTACCTCTATCACTAAAGCTTCAGATACTACAAAAGAATAAAAAATAAGGCAAATTAATAATCATACCATTGCTCTAAAGAAATGAACAGCAAGGAGGGGTGGTGAAGTGAACGCTTGTAATTCTCCAAAGAGATCTCTGGTTCAATTCCCGACAGCTTTTACTTCTTAGGTGGGCTTGTTTTTCTGCAAAAAAATAAAAATAAAAAAAGAATAATAAAAAGAAGTTGTTACTGGAAGTACTTGACAACTACCAAAAATGTTGTGTTAAACCATTTATCATAGCATTGTGCAACATATGGAGGTTGGGGGTGGGGAGAGAGGTATCCTTTTTACACTCCCCCACACCCCATCAATTAATGTCACATTTTGGTCCCTATATGCATGTGTGTGCTTGGAGAGCAAAGATGGGAGGGGGGCACAATTCACATACCTAACTCACTTCTTTTTTTTTCGTTTAAAAAAATATAGGATCACTTACAGTTGTTCATGTGAGGACACACACCCACTGGTAGCCACCCCTAGAACTCCATACTTGTCATGGCTACAGCAAACCACTAGAACTCCATGGTGCCTTTATGGTGACAAAGTCATTCAATATGTTTTTCTTACGTGTAAAACTGTAATTTTATTTATTCCATCATATATAAAATTTTAGTACAAAATTCTACTGCAGATAAGAACACAGTGATACTTACAATATAGTTATGAAGTCCGCACATACACATAACTGTAAGGTTCCCTAACAAACTTCTAAACTTTGTCATTCAGGGCTAAATTTCCAAATTTAAAGCAACATTTATTATTCTTAATTAAATAACATTCTCATGGTCTTACAAGTGCAAAAGGGGGCAGTCAAGGTGAGAATCTGAATGGTCCTTAAGAACTTTACCTGACATGGATGGACATGGACCTAAGGGTATGCTTGTATTTCACCTTCATAAAATGTCGAACAACCTCAGCAACATCAGTTTCAAAGTATAAGAAGTACTCCCGCTGTACCATGAGATTGCAACATTTGATTGGATACTCGGCTTAAACAGAACTTAACTATTTATAAAATATTTAAAACAAGCTAATCTTGCAAATGAAATCAATACTAAGGAAACAAACGTAATGTTTCAATTTCATAAGACACCCTAGAAAATTATAGCATCTTGACAGATAAAAATTATTCAAAAGTAACATGAAAAATCAAGTAAAAAAAGTCTCTCGATTAACTACGGTTACTCTAGAGATGGTAGAATCAAAGCATAGCTTTTATAGGTATGACAAAAAAATGTCGACCAAGATGACATCCAAACCCAATTTGGTTGATAATCACGTTCACTCATAAATACACCCAAGATCATCATTTCACCACATGAATTTTTGCTAATCCGAAACACTTTATGAAAATATAAAAAGGAAAAAGGAAGAAACAAAGAAATGTGGGGAAGCAGATGAAAGTTGTGAGTGAAAGATTTCTGAACTGTAATTAGTGGTTGGTGCATGATGTCATTTCTCTTTTTATTGATACATTTTTATGGAGTATCAAACAAGACTCGGCTTTCTCGAAAAGCGTCAAACCTTTGAGACCAAAAAGTATGACATCAAGGAAGATGGTTGAGTTTTCTCTAACCAACTATATCATTGGAAGTTGTTAAGATGAGATGTAGGTGGACCGTGGATGGTGTAATATCTCCTCCACCATCTGAACGAAATCAATTTGTTGATTGATGACAATTGATTTGTCATATGTTGTAACCAAATCCACATGCATGCTTTTTCATTCAATTCTGAAATAAACAACAGGAATATGTGCCATGTTTTCATTACTAGATAGTGGTCCTTGAAATAAACAAGACATTTTTACTTTATAAATATAGTGATTAAGCTTCACATTCTTCACGATCTGAAATTAAAGTTCATCACATGTTCCATTCGGTAAGACACCAACATAACACATTTCATAAAAAGATGATGTCCAAATTCTGTATATGTACATGCATATATCATGTGTTGATGTAAGTATAACATTAAATTTTTACATGGTCTAAATCATACTAGCTTCTATCACCTAAAAGTCTATGTCTCTTTTTTCTTTGACATCTATGCTATCACTACTATAAAACCATGCCAAAGTCTCATAAACAATGACAACTTTGCATCTCTCCTCAATATCTCTCCGACTCTCCCTACATCTCTATGTGTATATGCATGAAGAAGAAATCAATGTCCCGTATCAGATCCTATATTTTCATCATATACAAGCAATTCATGCCAGAACACACTCAAACTAATCTCATAGTTTCCATGGTAAGCACAATTGATCTCCATTTATTGTTTCAAAAAAGAGAAAATTATAAATATGTTATGGATTTGTGTAGGTAATTGAGGAAATGAAGATGATGGCAGCCATAGGTTTTCCACTCTTCACCATGGGGTTGGTGAGTTATCTGAAAAACATGATTGCAGTTGCATGCATGGGAAGACTAGGGAGACTTGAGCTAGCCGGGGGTGCGCTAGCAATTGGGTTTACAAACATTACAGGCTACTCCGTTTTGTCAGGGCTTGCTATGGGGATGGAGCCACTTTGCAGCCAGGCTTTCGGTTCAAGAAACTTATACGTGGTTAACCTAACACTCCAAAGAACTATACTCATGTTATTATTTGCATCACTACCCATTGGGTTTCTATGGGTTAACCTTGAGCCAATCATGCTTAAGCTACACCAGGACCCCGAGATAACACACATTGCTAGTCTATATTGTCAATATGCAGCCCCGGATCTTATTGTTAATAGCATTTTAAACCCTCTACGTATCTTCTTAAGAACAAATGGAAAAACATGGCCATTAATGTGGTGTAGTTTACTATCAACACTTTTACATTTTCCAATCACCAACACTTTAGCTTTCACTCTTAACCTTGGGGTTCAAGGGGTTGCACTCTCGACAATTATCACCAACTTGAGTACATCAGTTTTCCTTCTAGGCTATATGTTTTTCAGTCATACCCCCAAGCCTGAACCATGGTGTGAACCAGAGTCAAGATTTGTAGACATAGAAGACAGTTCAATAGGGGAGGAGTGGGGTGTCTTGCTTCGGCTCGCTATTTCTAGCTGTTTAGCTGTTTGTTCTGAATGGTGGTGGTATGAGTTAATGATATTTCTAGCTGGTTATCTTCAAAAACCGCACGTCGCTTTAGCTACATCTGCTGTAGTAATTCAGACAACCTCCTTAATGTACACATTGCCATCAGCACTTAGCATGTCGATATCAACCAGGGTAGGGAATGAGCTTGGAGCAGGAGAACCGGGTCGAGCCCATCTGGCAACACTAGTGGCAATTGGGCTGGCACTTTTAACTTCGGTTTTTGGCTTGTTGGGGATTACATTTGGAAGAGAAGCATGGGGGAAAGTTTTCACGAATGACAATGAAGTTTTAGAGTTAACAATGGCTGCCTTACCCATAATTGGAGTATGTGAACTGGCTAACAGCCCACAAACCACATGTTCTGGTGTTCTTCGTGGAAGTGCAAGGCTGTCCATTGGTGCAAGAATTAATGTATGCTCGTTCTACTTGGTGGGTACACCAGTAGCCATAGTTTCAGCTTTCATGTGGAAATTAGGATTTTTGGGGTTGTGTTATGGGCTTTTAGCAGCACAAATGGCATGTGTACTATCAATCTTGACTGTAATATACAGGACAGATTGGGAGAAAGAATCATCGAACGCGAGACAATTGGTGGGAAGAAGCAGTGAATGCACATATGAAGATCAAACTATGGAATGTGAGCAAGGAATCGGGTTTATTTAGTAGATATGCATCTATGTACAGGACATGCAATCTGTTTTGATATATGTCAAATCATACAACATATGGTGTGTACTGTACTGTACTGTGGACATAGCACCAATATATGTACTAATCATTCCTACTAGTATCTATGTTTTCGGCTTTTTTAACCTTAACTACAGATAAACATAATATATGATTTTGGTGTTAAATAAAAGGGAATTTTTATTTATTCTATTTACTATAACACAGGCCCCATGAAAGAAGAGTACCTATAGAAGATATTTAGGCCTCATCTGTTTAGCTAAGTATGTTATAGCTAATCCTATAGGTGTAAATTAATAGAGTAGTAATAAAATCAATTAACCCTTAAAATTATCTTCTATATTCAAAACTACATATAAACTGAGGTCATTTAAATTTATTAATGTCACATGATAGAAGCCTAATGACGAATGTTTTCTTCAGTTATATACAAGTAGATTAACAGAATCCGGAATCAGGGGAAGATATAGGGTTTATGCGATCTGATTTTGTGCATTACAATAGACAAGTGTCAATCTAATTATACCAGTTCAAACACATACTCCGTGTTGCGTAAATATTAATTAACAACAACTTATCAAGCAAAACAAATACAAAACTTAGAACAGAAACAAATGGAGATCATCATTTCTTCTTCTGATAAGAAGATTTCGCTATACGAAACTCTACTTCGATATTGTAATTTTCTGGAATTAAAAAAAAAGAGTATAACATGAAATTTGTACCCTCGGCGATAAGAATATGAAGCGAGATCAGCATAATCTGTTGTCATTAGCCATAACTAAACTTGAGTTTTTGCTTTGTAAGATGATTTGCGATGGTTTTTCCTCATTAAGAACACCGTAATTTTTAATGGAGGGATCAGATAGATGGTTAATCTGTACAAAAAAATATGTCTGCCGTGTGTGTGTGTGTGAGAGAGAGAGAGAGAGGCCTGTTAAAGTGTTAGAATACAGTCTACAAATTTACAATAAATTTGAGCCCATAAAAGAGATTGGGCCCAAATGCCCAATAAAATGAAATTGATTATTAAACTTGTGCGTTAATTAATTACAATCTTTTAGGTGCACAAAACCTAAGCGAACATAATTTTTGACTTAAGAAGACTGATTAGCGATGTCAACATTCTTATTAATAATAAATATAAAAACTTATAGAAAAGCTTTTTAATCTAATAGACATCTTAAGGTCGTCACAGTTTTATTGACATATAAGCATTTTTTCTTCTCTCTTTATTTTCTTTCATTCTCTTCAAAAATTTCTTTTCAATCTTGATCTATGTTATGTTATGTTTGATTACTTTTTATAATTACTTCTTTTTAAAAATCTTTTATTTAGAGATTAAACCTACAAATTTTGCCACTAAAAATCATTTGACTTGTTGTCAATGTTTGTTATAATATATATATATATATATATATATATATATATATATATATATATATATATATATATATATATATATATATATATATATATATATATATATATATATATATATATATATATAAGATAAGGTTAAACATAGAACCTCTTTTAAACATAGAACCTAAAGAACCTTCTCTGGTGATGACACGTGACACATAGTTTAAGGGTAAAAAAGGAAAGAAAAATTCAGCTCCCAGCATCCTCCCATCTTCCTCAAAATTAAAATAAATAAAACCCCCACTTACTTTAAATGATCATAACTCGTTCGTTTTTTAGAATTTTAACAAAAAAGTTATATCATTAGTTTCAGTTTTTCGTCATCTTTCAAACAAGACCGGACTTGATATATTTCGGAAACTTTTTTTTTTTGAAATGCAAAGTTTGCATTTTGAGCTGGGTTCATTCAAACTCAAAATGCAAAATCCGAGTTTGCATTTTGAGCTGGGTTCATTCAAACTCAAAATGCAAAATCCGTAGTTTGCATTTTGAGCTGGGTTCATTCAAGCCCAAGACTAAATGCAAAATGCAAAATCTGTAATTTACATTTTGAGTCAAACCATGCAGAATGAAGAATGCAGAATGAAAGAATGCAAAATGCAAAACACATGCAGAATGCAGAAATGCAAAAAACATGAAAAATGCAAAATGCAAAAAACATGCAGAATGAAGAATAAAGAATGCAGAAAGTAAAAAACATGCAGAATGCAAAAAAATGCAGAAACGTAAATCCGTATAAACATGCAAAATGCAAAAAACGAAAAACGCAAAATTTATGATCTGAGACGAACCATTTGCGACGACTGCAAGGTCATTAGCGACGACTTTGCTTATTTGCGACGACATATTTAACTTCATCGTCGCTAATTTCTGATCCGAGACGAACTTTTTGCGACGACATTCAGCTCATTAGCGACGACATTCAGCTCATTAGCGACGAGCTGCCAAAATGCAAAAAAAAGGGTGTTTTTCCTGTACAGCTGCCAAAATGCAAAAAAAAAAATCATTTTCAAATTTTTTTTAGAAAAGTATAGGAAGAGTGATCTTGTTTGAAAGAGGATTAAAAAACTAAAAGAATGGTATAATTTTTTTGATTAAATTCACAAAACTTAAAAAGTTATGGCAATTTAAAGTTTTTGGGTTTTTTTTTTAAATCGTGGGTGATGGGGGAGGATAATTACATTTTTGCCCTATTCTTCCTAAATTAATATAAGATGGAACCATAACCAAAAGGGTTCAATAGAAAACAGGAGAGTGTTGGCGGGGAAGAAAAACCATATATGACCAGAGATGTCAACATAACATAAGGGTTTCGCTAGAAAAGTTGGGTTTTTCAAAAAAAAAAAAAAAAGTTGTTGCCACACAAAGGAGTGAAAATCTGGTTAGAGGGATAACAATAACAACAATACGCAAATTGTTAGAGGGATAAGATAGTACTTATTTGGTCTTTGAACAAAACAAAACAAATGGTTTAACTACCACTTCTTAGATTTGCCAATGGGGTTTAGTCCATTTGGTAAGGCGACCTCCTTCCTCGCTAGAAGTTGGTGAATCAAATCATGCTGCATGCAATGGATTGGAGATATTTCCCTTAGGAGTTTCCTCCATGAAGTGAATGTGTGATGCTCGAACCTTGGTTAAAGCCAAATAACGAGGGGCGTTTGAAAACCTGCCACCAAGCAATTCGAACCCACATTAGAAAGGCGGGGAAGTGTCCTCATTTGCTAGTAAAACAAAAAAAAAACACTTCTCAGATTTGATTTGAAGTGGTTGAAAGCACTTATTTGTTTGTAAAAAAAAAAAAACATGTTTTTCACTTATGACTGACCAACTGCCAACAGGCCAGAATCATAGGTGATTAAAAGAAATTTAGGAAAAAAAACAACTTAGTCGTTCAAATCATACTTTCTATTGAATTTTGACATTACTACATTCGTTTTATATAACAATTGGTTTTTAAGCTATACTTCTAAGAGTATAGGGTGTCGGAGGTGGCATACCTTCAGTATGCTTATTTGGAATTGTTGTGCCGAGGGGTACCCCCTTCCTTTGGTATCGAAAAAGCATGGAGTGTTTCGGCGTTTGAATACTGAAGAAATAGGAGAAAGATTAGAGAAAAAGAGAAAAGAAAAGAGATTATTTGTTTTTAAATAAAAAAATTTAAAGCATGGGTAGTACGGAGCTTTAAACACGACTGAAGTACGATGTGAGTGGCACGAAACATAGGATGTCCCAACATATGTACACCCCATGCTCTAACTAAAAGATCATTTGGAATTCTAACTGTTTATATTATATCAACATCATAGTGTTGTAGTTCTCTTACTCCTATACAACTCCTTACAACATAATTTAAGGATAGGGCACCTTATAATACGTTTGATCTCATATAAAGTCTCTTCACAAATTCACATACAGCTTAGATAAAGTATCTTGGTCTTTGACACAAGAGGCCACAAAGATTGTGTAAAAAAGATATGTAACAACAAGAATGAAAATATTGCTTATAAGAACTTAGAACAACTGTCAGATGTGTTCATACGCTCACATAAATCTTTGAGTTTTACAAGGTGCAATCCTAGCTAGTTTATTTAATTTTATTTGTTATACTGGTTAAAGTTAACATCATTTTTGTTTTAGTTTAGACATAGAAGTAATGTTAATGGTGAGATGTTTATCTCTTTTATAGATTAGGGTGCCGTGTAAAAATATATTAGGGTGTAAAAATAATTAGTCCGAGTGTTGCTAGGTGCTCTATATTCTATTTCATTTCATTTGTTCTATCGATTAAGGTTGTAATCATCATTACTTTCGATTTATTAAAAAGATAATTTGGTCTCGTATATTAACTATATTACATTAATCAATTAGTTTAATATAACTCGTATATACACATAGATTAAATTAGACAAGCAATGTGATCTTAATAGTTAAATGATTAGTTGTCTAATTTCTTCATTTTGCACTAATGATGTTGAAAACGAAGCCGTTGAGTGGTTTGAAAATTGGATCGCTGCGATTTTGGTCGGTTGGTGGCCGGCCTACATAATTTGACTACGTTTCCATGTTGTCCCATCGATTATTTTTTTTGGCCATGCACTTTTCTCCTATTTATCGTTTTTTAATGTGCATTTAGCAACGACCACGAGTATAATAATAATAATAATAATAATAACAATAATAATAAAATAATAAGTTTATCTTAGAGCCGTTTTGATTATGAGTAATACTTATTAGAGAAAATTTCACTTATGGTCCCTGTGGTTTGTCACTTATTACATGCACGGTCCCTTAAGTTTGTTTATTACACTGAAGGTCCCCATGGTATGTACTTTGTTACACTGATGGTCCCTCTTCACCTTGAATGCACTTGAAAAGACTATAATACCCTTTCTCTTTAATTTCTTTTATTTTTATTCGTTAAATACTAATTAATATTATTAAAAAAATTAAAATACTAAAATAAATAACAAACACCCCTTGATAACCCAAGCCACCTTCTGCCACTACCCTCACCGCCGTTGACCACCGCCAAGCCACCACCACTGTCTGAAAAACCCTCACCACCGTTTGAAACAACCCTCACCACCGCCAAAACCAGCTCCACCCCTCTTCCCCTGAAATATAAACATCAAATGCAAAACCCAAGAACACCAAACCCGTCTGCCACTACCCTCACCGCCGTTGACCACCGCCAAGCCACCACCGTCTGAAAAACCCTCACCACCGTATGAAACAACCCCCACCACCGCCAAATCCAGCTACACTCCTCTTCCCCTGAAATATAAACATCGAATGCAAAACCCAGGAACAGAGCTATCCGATTAGATGCAAATTTCATACCAAGAATTGAAGATCACAAACCCTAATTTGTAGAGAGAGAAAGAGAGATAAAAGTGGTAAAAAACCCTAATTTGACATGCGACGGTGGTGATGATGAAGATGTTCGAGTGTTCGACGGTGATGATTGTGATTCGGTTGTGGTTATGGGCGAGAGAGAAAGCGACCGCAGATGGTGAGCGGCGGAGGTGAGCTGTGGGTGCGCCGGTGATGAGTCTTGGGTTGTGGTGGGTGCGACGGCTAAGAGAAAGAGGATGGAAGAGAGACGAGATGGTTGTGGTCGGTTGAAGTGGATCTGATATACGGCAGTGGCGGCCGGTTGTCTTCTCTGGCGAGGGTGCGGCGGTGATGGTTAAGGTTGAGAGAAAGAGAGAGCGAGAGAGGGGTGAGGACGGTGGTGGTTTGCTCCGGTGTGCTGCTAATGGGTGGCTGTGGTGGGTGGCCGGTGAGAATGGTGGTTGGCGGTGGTGGGTGGTGGGTGGCCGGTGATAGTGATGGGTGGCTCCCATCTTCTTCATTCTCAAGAACTACAATCTACACTCTTCTCTTCTCTATACATGTATATATAAATATATAATGATTTTATATAATATATTAAAATGATTTTAAATTAAGAAAATAAATAAAAAAAAGAAGGATGAGGGGTATTATAGTAGTTTAATTTAAAAAATAAGGGCATTTTGGTCTTTTTAGTTGGACCAGGGACCATCAGTGTAACAAAGTACGTACCATGGGGATCTTCAGTGTAATAAACGAACTTAAGGGACCGTGCATGTAATAAGTGACAAACCACAGGGACCATAAGTGAAATTTTCTCTACTTATTAATAGCTTGGAATATTTTGATCTCTTATATATTTTTCAACCATGAATTACTTTCGGATAAACCGTCATCAAATGAACGATCATTGATTTTTTTTAAATGATCTAATTAATACATCATTAATGAGTTATTAAGCAGAAGAGAGAGAAATATAGAGAAAGAAGAGAGAGAGAAATAAGATAGAGAAACGTTGGGGTAGCGCTCAAATTTCTTTTAAAAGCTTTACTTTCAAATGACCCGACAACTATTATTTTCATGAAGAGAGATGATATATCCTCCTACTTCATACTCCTACTTATCCTCCTACTCACAAGATCAATACAAGTGTCAAATTCAATGGAGGAGATGAAGAAAGAGAATTAGTGGAGTACACATGTCATGTTGTGATGAGTAGGAGGATGAAGTAGGAGAAAAAAGTAGGAGGATAAATCATTTTTGTTTTCATTACAAGGGTTCATTTAAAACACGTATTTTTAAAATCTGTTATATATAATATTTTTCCAAATACAATCAGAATGAACTATTTAAATAATCTACAACTTACGACTACGTTACTAATTAATGACTATATTTTTTATTCCAACATAAAACGGGGCAACTATGGATTGTTTCAAACATATTTGGCTTTCAGATGAATCCCAAGATCGACTTTACGCGTCACAGTCAAATTGGAGGAACCGAGACGGGGGAGGGAAACATGAGGTTAGGCGTCAATCAAAGCACCTACACACCAAGCAAAACTTAATACAATACAATTTGATTCATTATATATAGTATTTACATGAACAAAACTCGAGAAATATTAATAGACCCGTCACTAGCTATATGACGTTGAAAATAATCTTCTTCTTTTAATTAAGCCATCAAGAAAATAAACTTCTTCTCAAACGTTTAATTTTTTGTTATTGTGTAATAATAAAAATGTAATATACTTGTCATTTTATTAGGTTTTAGGATGACTTAAAAATGACACACTTATTTCACGCTCAAATGACTAAATTAGACTCAAAGTAAGTAGTCTAAACCGACCCGTATAATCCAAAACCGATGACCACCTAAAAGTCAATTACATTGAGCTGGTGTATGGTTCGACCCAATCAATGTACATATCTTGTTATTTGTCCTTTTATTCTATATATATATATATGTATCTATGTGGTTGTATAGGCATGCTGTATTATCTCTGTTTGTATTTTTTTAAACTTGATTATATACACAATGATAGTTTAAAGTAATATATGTTATAATCATATAGTAAACGACGAGTTCATGACCCAAGAAATAGGTTATAGAGCCCCATGTGGGGTAAGTGAAGATGTGAAACAAGCCATGCCAACATCACAAATTTTGTCATCGTCTTATTTCTAGATGATTAATATATGTTATCTTTTTTTATATATGTGTTCATAATTAAAAAAAAGGAATAACACCTTGTCCAAAAAAACCAATTATTTGAATATATGTTATCTTTTTTATATATGTGTTCATAATAGTTATTTGCTTGTATCTAGAGAGGAGTCATGTGGTATTCATGTAAAAAGACGTTAAATTCATGTTTGTATGCACATAACTGTATTAGTCATTTTTTTAACGGCAAAGTTAGTTGTTAGTAAGTTAATAACACCAAGTTAGAATTAACCTCCAATGCCAAGGTTTGAACCCTGGACCTCCTAGAAGGCTTTGCCTCCCCTTCACTCTTAACCACTAGACTAAGAGATCATTGGTACTGTATTAGTCATTTGACTAATTTTATTAAACTAGTATTTCAAGTTCGCGCTTTGCCGCGAATTAATTTATATTCCATACTTAGTTTACAAACTATATCATCTGTTATATATAAATTGATATAGTAATTTATGTTTGTAAGTATTTACATCATGTGAATTGCTAAAAGAAAGTATTAGTTAATCCTTTAAACTAAGTATTTAGCTTATTAGTTAATCCTTTACTTCATGTGAATTGGTAAAAGAAAGTGTTACTTATATGAATCGTCCAATATAGTTATATTAAATTGTAAAGCATTAAAGTTTTTCATTTTTATTTCTGAAATAACGCTACTATTTTACTTTCGAATAAATATTGCTTTATTGATAAATATTCGAATTAGTTAAATACAGCCATAATAAATTATAGTACGTTAAATATTACTAGTTTATAGACCCGTATACATACGGTTATTATAGAAGTAAACTTGAGATGTATCAAAATCAAATAAAAAATGTTAGAAGTATACATACACAAAAACTTTCAAATACGTATCTAAGAAAGCGAACGTTTCATTGTTGTCTTCAAATAAAGAAAGACACAAGGTCTCAAAATATTTCAACTCAATAATCAAATGATGATCTTAAAGCTATAATAGAATAGAGATATGATTTTTTTTAATTTTCTTTTCCGATAGTTCATTTTCATCTCTAATTTTTAAATTATCATGCATGATGAAAAGAGCATTTTTCATAACTTTAAAATGTCTTTGATGGAACTTAATTGAAATGTTTGAATCACTTTCATTCTACAAATATACATAATAGCATAATTATTCTTGCCTGAGATGATCTTTGTCTTGATAACATGTGTATCAAATTGAAATAATTGAAAAATATTTGATAATTGAATTACACTAATAAAATAGTGTCAGGTTCATCAAGAACATCTATCTTTACATATCTCAATTTGGATTTTTAAATATATAATATATCATCATTTAATGATACATTTTATTTTAAACCATATTTTGTAAAAGGTTACATACATCTTTCTAATAAGATTGAAAATGTTTTAAAATCAATAACTAAACACTTTAAATAACATATTCAAGATGACTAATCAGCTCATCACCATAATCCCAAAAAAAAAAACTCACTCGGCTAAACAAAAAACCTACTACTATTAATGAATAACAAAAAATTAAGAATATACTAATTTTAAAAAAGTGTCATCTTATGATAAAATTTATATCAAAACGTAGATAAAAAGGAGACGGTAGCAAATATATAATTATTTTTTCTCTAAATAAAATATATCACAAGTTATTAATCATAATTTATAAAAAACATATAATTAATTTCATTAATATACAAATTTTATAAAAACCCCCTCTCATTTTCTTAAAATCCCTCACATGTTTCATAAAACACCCTTACAATCTTCATCTAGCCCCCTCCCAATCTACTTAAAATTGAATTGGTAATTGTCAATCTTTCTAAAATTGTTTTGGTAAAATTGAAGGATTTTGAAATTAAAGGTTTTGATTGGTTGATAGAATTTGATTTAATAAGTAAAAATAGAAATATGGTAAGCCTCTTATATATATTTATAGATAAGTTAGTGAGCTTTTTTGAATATAAAGATAAAAAATCATTAATAATCCTTATTTATATGTATATTAGATTGTAATACATTTTTTTTATTTCAAACAAACACTTTCTTTTAATCAACATAAATGTCCACAATGGGAAAGCCATGGCCTTTTGTTTAGATTGTAATGCACTTATTTTTAACAAAGTTTGTTACTAAAAGTACGTTACAATTTCTTCAACTATAATAGATATATTATGAGTAATTATTCCAACCGTTAGATATAGTTATATTACGTTAAAGTTTTTCACTATTTATAGAAGATAAGAATAAATTTTACCGGGACATAAAAATATTTCATAACTTATTTTATTTACAAAAACACATTAAAAGATATGCTCTTACAAAAAGCAATTTTAAATAATGTAAAAGATTAATACTTAATATGTTTATTTTCTTATTCGGAAACTATTATAAAATAATAAAACATACTTTATATAAAAATAGATACTGTGATTGAAAAAAGGAAAAACATAAAAATGATAAACCCTATAAAAATGAGAATAATGTTATAAAATATATAAGAAATACTATTGTTAGAAAAATAAATCAGAAAAATAGTAAGTGTATAAGAAAATAGAAAATAGATATGTTTAGTTTGTTATGAATAAAGAAGCTAGAAAAATAAATTTATATATTTATAAAAGGGAAAAAGGAAAAAAGGAAAAAGAATAACGTGAAAAAGGAGGAATGAAATACTCTAAAGTTAGGAAGGAAAAAAGAAAAGATAAAGAAGAGAGAGAAAACTGAATAAAATATAAAAATTAAAAAAGAGTGAATGAGGAAATGATAGAACTCAGAACCTTGAAGTTAAAAGGCAAGGTTGCTACCAAGTTGCTCTATAATAGATATATGATTAGCTTTTGCAATACTTACTTATAAATGGATGGGGCGCAGTTTATAAAAACCCTTAAATGAATAGTAAAAGAGGCGCATTTTAACAGTTGACAATTGTATATTATTAGTAATTTTATCAAGATTAAAATTAACAAAGTATACGAAATAATTTTTCTTGTTTAAATATTGTAACAAAAACCGTTATTACTTTTTTTTAAAGTAATTCACAGCAGTACATAAATCTTTGACTTTAAAGAAAAAGGCAAACACCTTAAAACTACTATTTCAAAGACCCTTTGGTTTTAGAAAATCTAGTCACAAGTCAAACCCGTCACCTCATACTTTTTCTATCCAACCTATATCTTTCCCCTACCCTCGCCTCATCCACCCCTAAAAAAAAATCAATAAACGAAATGTCTTTGTATAAAATACAAATTTATGTAATTAACTTTTTAAAAAAAAAATATAATACAACAAACTTTCTAAAATGTCACATCGTATGCAACTCATAGCGTACATACTTGATAATCGGCCAACAGTCATATTTTTTTCATTTGTTCTTTTGGCCTACAGATCTGGACATGTGATGTTCATATGCAAAAAGATAAGACATGTATGTTTCATGTGATCTTTGTATGCAACCAAGAACATAACCTAAAACTTGAAGCAAAACAAAACCAAGAACAATAAATAAAATATGGATTGACGAGGTTTTGCAAGACCAAGAAGGAAAACAAGAAATTGAAGAAAAACAAATACAATATCTGAACCAAACTCAAAATTAAATTGAAACCTAATATGCGTACTATGACGCAAAACCAATAACAAAACTCAGTTTAAACTTTTTGCGTATTTGGATATTGCTAGCAAGAAAAAATCTAAATGGGTCTACAAATTGTTCTTTTGCAAATCTGGAATTTGTAAACAACTAAACATGAACAAACATACATCATGAACAAGAAAAAGACCACTCAATGCTGAATTTTTTCCTCAAATTCCCTTGTACAACCTAATATTCAAACCCCGGTTGTCAATTTTTCTCTCACTTTTACCAACCTATATTCAAACCCAAAACAAACTAAATGTTTGAAATTTTTTTCTTCCTCATATTCTCGGTTATGCTCCTTCACAAGGATCACTCATCGAACACTAGAAAAAGATCCAATTCACTCATTAATATGTAGTGAATAATATAGCATAAAAAGACTGTAACCGCTTTAAGTGATGGTAGCGAATAATTTTCGTTTTGGTAACTGTTTGTCTAGAGGCAAGTCTATCGTTCAAGTCACATAGAATGAAAAGACGATGGTTGGGGACAATATATCAATCTTGTACCATTCAAATTATTATTGACTCTTGTTTTAGTCGAAGATGATGCATGGACAAACAACTAAAATTTGATGAATTTACGAAACTAATTGGATAGAGGTTCTTGATATCCTTAAAAAATTTAGTAACGATAAAAGAAAGATCAACATAATTTAACGGTATATGTATCTAAATGTTATTGTCAAAAATATGTGGATAAAAACCAATACACCTAAAAGTATATCAAGTTATTTTGGGTCCTCATTAAGTTAAAATTGATTCCTTCAGTTATGTAAATAAGTGGTCAAAAATGTATAATTAAAATTGGTTTATTAAAAAGATTAAGACTTACAATAAATTTATCTTAATTAATCTTTTATTTATATCAGAAGATTTCACATAACATATTGGTATATTAGTAAAGAAGTTAAAAAATATATGATAATATAATTATAGTATATAGCATTTATGTTAAGTGTCTTCACATTTAGAAATAATTAATATAAAAAATATGATATGCATTTTATTATCCACTGATTTAATTATATATAAGTATAGACGTTATAAGATATGTGCTAATAAAAAGTATGTAAATACATAAATAATATCTAAAAGTTCTACCGATTCTTAGAAAACAATTACCATAATGTAAACAAAAAATTATATATAAAACGCAAACGTCCCTCAACAATTCATAAATAACAATATTAAAGTTTATGGATCCATGGGTTGGGGTTCATGTGGTTTAGTATTTTGTTCATGTTTTGCTTTGCTGTGTGAACATTATTAAGTGAACTGTACTTTTTGTTGGTTACTCTCTATACCTTATAGAGTTTAACCTTTTTTAAATGAAAACATGCTTTTAAAAAACAAAACAAAAAAAAAAAAAAAAACAATATTAAAGTTTGGTGACAAATACATTTGTTATTAAAACCCGCATCAAGTTTATTAAAGGAAAATTAGTAATATATAAAACGCAAAACAACTCACAACAAATGTAGACGTACATCAGCCGGCCGATAACGCGAGTTGAAAAACGCCGCTCTGTCTGTGGTTCCCAAACCACGAGTTTCCGGTCCACGACGCGTCTGACTCTCGGCGGTGCTCCGCTCCCACCAACCGCGGTTGTGCTCACACAGAATGTGTCCAACAAAGCACAAGCTAAACCAAAAGCATAGGAGCTGCCCTCCTGTTACCGTCGGTGACAAAGAGGACAAAGGAGACTGGCGGCAGGAAGCAATCAACGGTGGATCTCTCAAGCTCGTAGACCTCGCCACTGGATCCAACGGCTGGGCGTCACCTCCCGGCGATCTCTTCTCTCTTCGCGGCCGTAACTACTTCACTAAGAAGTGCAAGTCCCCTTCCGGCCCATGGCTTCTTCATCCAGCCGGCGTTGACTGGCTCCGGTCAGCATCCAAACTCGACCACGTCCTCTCACGCGCCGACAACCGTGTGATGAACGCGCTCCGGAAGCAACAGTCTGAAGGAAGCAACAGCGCGAAGAAGAGCTTCCTTCTGGCCGTGAATTTACAGGTTCCAGGTAGGGAGCATCACAGCGCTGTGTTCTATTTCGCAACAGACGATCCGATCCCCGCCGGTTCACTCCTCTACCGGTTCATTCACGGCGATGATTCTTTCCGCAACCAGCGGTTTAAGATCGTGAACAGAATCGTCAAGGGACCGTGGATCGTGAAAGCGACAGTTGGGAACTACTCTGCTTGTTTGCTTGGGAAAGCGCTAAATTGTCACTACCACAGCGGCCCAAATTACCTAGAGATAGACGTGGATATCGGTAGCTCGAAGATCGCCACTGCGATTTTGCATTTGGCGTTAGGGTGCGTCACGGCGGTTACCATTGATATGGGGTTCCTGGTGGAAGCACAGGAAGAGGAAGATTTACCGGAGAGCTTGTTTGGGGCGGTTAGGATTTGCCAAATGGAGATGTCATCGGCTACTTCTGTTGATACGGCAACCAATCGATCATTATCGACACCAGGAGCTCATGGAAATCGTGTTCAAGCATCGGATTTGCAGGATGAAGATGCTAATGTCGATAATTGAATAAAGCTAATAAAAAAAGGGGTAAATTCATGCCAGTTCTCAAAATCTGATGTAGGGTTAGTTTTCGTTTCAAATTCGATGATCTATCATTCTATCACCTGCTCAACACAAATTTTTTGTGCGAATCCGTTGCTATTTAGAACTGTAGATAATAATTTAAATAATAATGATAACCCTCTATTTATCAACATGTTCAGATTCAAAAGTTTCTTCTTGGTGCTGAAAGATGTGGTTTTTCTTGCATGTGTTAATCTGTGCAGGTAATTGATATCATATTTGGTTTAATCTGCAAGTGCAAATTACCACATTGTCTACACTAACAAATACATCGATGACGACACATCTTGCTAGAACTCAGGGATTTCTATTTGATTGTCAGGCAGTAATGAATATATAACATACTGTAATCATCATGGTTGATCAATAATCGAATTTTAAGTAAATTTTATCACTTTAGAAATGAAGGTTTTATTCTGATCTTGCCTCATTAATTCCAGTTCTACTTTTTGCACACGGAAAGGAAATGAAATGAATTACCGTTTGCTTGACGAATTAGGAACAAACGTAAAGAGAGGCATAATGTATATTCTTTAAGAAAGGAAAACAAAGGAGTTGGAAGAAAAACCAAAAATAGTTTAAGAAAGGAGATTAATGGAAATGGAGAGATTTGGAGGAAAAGTTGGTGTTTATTTCATCCTCAATTCTTTACTCTCAAAATGGGAAAAATTTGGAAGGAAATTGTTCTCTTGCATTTCTTTTCCTTTCCAGTTTCCTCTTCTTTAACTTGGATTTTATTTTATTTTTTGTGAATAACGTCAAAGGGGTTGTTGGCTTCTTGGTATCTATAGAGTCAGAATGAGAGCTGTGGTGCTCAGGGATGGACTCATTTATTAGGGATAGAGCAGTCTTTATCGTAGGTTGGTAAGAGTTGTATTGTGATAAGTTTTACTTGATTCTACAACCTCACATAGTTGCACAACTGGCCACATGGGAATTAGTTGACAACTAAAAAGGCTTACCAGGATGTTGATATCAGCATAGAAAGGCCCTATGAGTTGGTATTGATGACTGCCAGGTCATTTTATGACAATAAAAAATAATAAACCTGAAGTAGTTGTTAATACTGGTAACTGATTTTGATTGTTATTTTGATTTGTAAAAGCACAACCACCGTCAATCATCATGTACAAATAATATTTACACTTCATCGTCCGAGTCATAAACAATTCTACTTCTCTTTGCATTGGGAATAATGTCGTCATCTTCATCAAAACCCTCGGAATCTGCTGCAGCAAGAGGTGTACCTGTTTCAGGTGATAATAATGCATCCGCTTCACCATCACCACAATCTTGGTCCAAATCGTTTTGTGTTGCACTATCTGTATCCTCATTAGGGTCCGGGTTAGGCCCAGTTTCTTCATGTATAATATCTTGCGGGTCAAGTAAGACTTCCTGGTGCGGCTCGTGTTGTTGTTGTTGGGGAATATCTTGTGGGTTGTTTATTTTAAAATCTCGGGCAGTGCTACGCTTTGCATGGCGTAGCAAGTTGATTTTGGTAGCTTTGCTGAGCAGAATCAGATACTTCTCATAGTCTTCTATTTGATATATCAAATCGGGGATGCATCTATTCTCTCTTTTTATCTTGTTTATCATTCCTTTACTTGCTCTGCTCTCTTGTTGATTCTGCAAGTGTTGGACACAGTTAACAATTGGACCATATATAAGATGGGTGAGATTGTGACACATATGACAAGCTTTCAACAATTTCTTTTGTGTAAATTACAAGAAACCCAGCTAGTTTCATAGTTTCAACAATTTCCTTTTCCTCTAGTGTATATGCGAATATTTTCTTTTTGCTTTGGGAAATTGGTTCTTTTTTGGTTTGGCGATCTTTTTTGTTTTTTATATTTTAAGCCATAGATTGGAAAGCTAAGAAATGTTAGTTAACTCTTGCTTAGAAATATACATTTTTAGATACCGCTGCAAAGTGCTAGATAAAAATTATATTTAATAATTAGTGATGACAGAGGAATTGCCAAAAAAAAGGATCATAAGAAAGAGGATGATCATGAAATTTGTGATTTATAATTTATGACATAAGTTCAAGGTGTTCCAGTTGACTAGAGTCTAGAAGTGGAAGGAAGCATGATCTAGAGTTTATTGACCATAAACAAGACATGATATTGATGTCAACCAAGCAGAAATATGTACAAGTAAATGAAGGGTAGAACCTGTTGCATGGATTCCACAAATGTGTACAAGGGGGCTGTCAGCTTCTTGAAAGTCATTTCCACTAGCTTTTGACACTTGAGGCTGGGTAAGATTTGCTTGCAACCTTTAGGCGCGATATGAAACTTCGAGATCCTTGCTAAGTTTTTATAAAACTTAGCAGCCAATCTCAGTAAATGTTCCGCTTGAGGATCTGCAAATTATATAAAGCCTTCTCAATCCTTATAATTTCTAATTTAAATTAAAGTTTTGTATAAGTGGGTGATTACAGATTGCTTATTTGAAACAGTTTTAATATGCAAAATCCCAAACACCCCTAAATAACATAATAAAGAGTTACCCTTAAGCTTCATCACCACAAAAGAAGATAACAGTTCCACCACAGCTTCAGCCCTCTGGTACAGAGTTTCTTCCAACGTAAAATATGGGTTTGTTTTCTCATCTTTATAGGCAGCAGCTAAGCATGTTTTCAGCTTCATGCTGAGTCGGTCCGAGTCAGAAATAACCGATTCAGCTAACTGTAAAAGCACAGAAGCTACAACACTTTCTGTTGAACGCTTTATAATGGCATAAGTTTCAGATTTCTGTGATGGACATTCCATTGTTTTTGCTAGCTCCAAAGCCATATCTTGAGCAAGAACCAGATCATTCGGCGGTTTAGTACATGATAATGCTAAAGTTACTACACTTTTTGCAATCTTTGGGTTTGCTAAATCATTACTTTTACACATATGTATAGCCCAATTACCAAGAATGTTATTCCCGATCATCTTCGCAATATCGCACAGGATCTGGTTAGATGGTAGGATTCAAGTCAAAATTTTGTCTACAAATAGAATCCATAATTCGAGGCGACACGAATGAGCTGTTGGATAATCAGTAAAATAGGTTGGGTTGACCCAAAACACCTTTTGACCAAACTATTGTAATTTTTATGTATGTTCGGTGTTAACAAAAAGTATATTATTTTTATAAAAATCCAGATTGTGCATGACATGGTTTTATAAGGTTCAAAAATACACTTTGTACTACGTTCATCCTGTTTGACTCGTAAAAATTAAGTATAACACGAATCAACCCATTTTAAGCAAAACAGTCGAAATTATAAACGAGCTAGTTAATGACATTATTACCTCAACTTCATGGAAGAACTTTGCACAAAGAAGCTTAGAGAACAAGGGTTTCACAAATTTTGTAACCAAGAGCTCTTCCCTTTGATTGTTGGACCCATTCACTTGATCATTATAATCACATTCGGAATCAGTGACATTTTCACCTACAGAATCAAATAACATGTCTTCAATTTCTTTCATCTCTTCTGGACTATGAGAAGTGACTGTTAGCAATTCCTTCAAGCACATTAAAGCTAAAAGAATGAGACCCTTTCTATCTTCATTGTCTTTTTTCCCCTTGCCTTCCTTCTTCATTAACAACCAGATCAATTTCAATAACGGAGGTCCTAACATCTTAATATCCCCATAGATCAAACCTTTCAATGGATCGTCTTTCACCACATTAGAAAACGATCTTATCTGGCAAAGGGTGGAGTTCAGGACAAAATTCACAAGTTTACCCTTTGTAGCATCCTGTTTGTACAGTTCAAAAGATGTTTGAAACAACTGATAAATGCTGGGAGTTGCCAAAAAAGATCTTTCTTTACAAGACTTTGTGCTTTCAGATTCACTTTTAAATGTTAGATTGACAGCAGTAGACTGAGTTATCCCTTTTCTGGTACTGTTAGTTTGTGTATTTTGTGCAGACTGCTTCTCTAAGGACTCGTATAAATCAACAAGCTGAGCAAATTCTTTCTCCATCTCCATCTTTTTATCATTGGTTGCCTTCTCCAATTCTGAAGCAAGGGTATTCAATATGACCTCCACGATACCCGATACAATCCAAGCACTATATTTATATGTCTCTCCTTGTTGGGATGTAGAGGTCAAATCCTTCGTCTGACCAAGTAGGTCTGGTCCCTCGTGCATAGAAATTATTAGGTTTTATATGTCAATACCTCATTTTTGCATATTGTAAAATTTCTTTTGATTTCAAGTATAAAAAGAACATATTTTCAAGGTAACCACTGATGACTGACCTGTCATATACTCATTTCTTAGATGCTTACGGATTGTCAATAAGGCACTGGAAAACAGCTCGCCAGAATGTGCTACTCCTGCCTGCTGCAATTTATTGTTGAAGCACTTGTAAATATTATATTATAGAAACATTATTTTGTTACATTTGTAACTGACCTCATTGTCTTGTGTAAGTGAGAACCCAAAAGAAGCCCATGAATCTGAACGAACATCGGATTTTGCCTGTGGCTGAAGCAGAAGAATCCAAGAAACACAAGATAAGAGATCATCGAGTGGTTCCACTATGCAAACTTTACCATTATCTGTCTTTACACACTGGAGTATACCAAGTTGACCATTCTGAAAACAAAAAAAGCTTAGAATTTACCATGAAATGGAAAAATGAATCATATATTTAAACTGCGAATAATTATCCAGGAGTGTGTACTTCTCTATAGAACTTTAGAAAGTGAGGCAAGAGAAAATCAAAAACTGCCCCTGCCATTGAAGGATCTACCAGCACAAGCTTTAGAAGCCCACTGTATATAATCTCTTTCACTTTGGCCTACATACAACAACAAGACCTCACATATGATTCATGTTGTGTGAGTGTGTATGCTTTTTTCTTTTTCTTTTTTTTGGGGGGGGGGGGGGGAGGGATTAAGTACAGATAAAAGCAACCTGCTGATAAAGACATCGTTGCATTAAACCACTGAGCTCTTTGAAAAGATCACTGGCCATTGCACGTGGTGTTTCAGGTAATTGACTACAACTTGCTTGGCTAGAGGATTCTTGATAAGAACATAGCTTATTTTGTTTAGATTGTTTTTCAGCAACAATTAGATCTATAACGGCTCCAGCTGCCGCTAAACGAATTTGATCTTCTTGTCTAAACATAGCTTTGCGCACCACCAAGATTATGTAGTCCTACAGTGTTGAATAGACATGTAAAAATTATTCAATATAGTGACATTATGATCATATATGCATTCAATCTTTTATTTGCTGATTAATCGGTGGAAAGAATGCAGACCTGAAGGTTATGACTGAACTTGACAAGTGGCAATAAAACGTTAATCAAACGAGAAGCAACCTTGCTTTGCAAGAAACCAAAATAATCTAACAATTCCTTCAGATGTGAAACGTATTCTAACATAGGATGTGGGTAGTTCTTCACTAGGTTACCAAGTAATCTACCAATTTAAAGAAAGGTAATGATAAGCACACCAAGATTAATTACTTAACTAAGAGTTCCATCAAAAAGCATAGGAGAACCTTTAGGATACCTTATGATAACTAAACTTTGCTCAGGCTTAAGAGAAAGTATTCGGAATTTGCACTGCTCAATTATCTGCACAAAGAAACATCAGAGATTTTGTGCAACTTAGACACAAGTGTAGAAGTTATAAGCACTTACAGCCACAGTTCTGACCAAATGCAATAGATCTATTTTTCAGTTATTTCATTTACAGAACCTGTATTGTTGATTAACACTGACCTCATTTCTTGCCATATCATGAACCTCAAATAAACTCTTTAGCATCTGTATGCCCAGCTCTTGAGAACCCATGAGGCCAGTATCTCCAAGTTCCTTATGGCTTAACTCCTCCATTGATTCTAGCAACAGAAAGCCCAGCTGCACTATGCTAGGAACAGTATGCTCTCTTCCATAATGGCTCTCATTAACCTAAAAACCAGTGACCAAAACA
This sequence comes from Pulicaria dysenterica, assembly GCA_947179395.2. NCBI lineage: Eukaryota > Viridiplantae > Streptophyta > Magnoliopsida > Asterales > Asteraceae > Pulicaria > Pulicaria dysenterica. Next base: position 54,708,804 of record OX359296.1, read on the forward strand.
CGGAAGACTAATGAGACTTGATATGAGATGCAAGTTAGTTGCTTCGTGAGCAGAATGTGATGGTAAAAATATTTATAAGAAATATTGAAATAGAGAGAGCAGGAGAATACAGCTCTTATTACTGCTTTCTCTGTCAATATGGCACTTTGTAGATACGCCTCCTTTAATCCATCAGTTAGCCATTTGCAATGTCTGTAAAAAGATGAAAAAACACAGAAAAAAGAGCTAGTAAGGAATGTAATATCTGCCTTGATGACAAAAATTTCACAAAAATCCATCATTATGGCATGTAACTCAGGTCGACATCAACAATACAAACACCATGGAACTCGGGTTTTACCGATGATACTAACACATAGTCACAAAGTACTTGTTGAATTTTGACATGTAACCCAAGCCAAGAGTAACAATTCTAACTCGAAAATCAGTCTTCATCAAATGTAACCTAGGCCGTCGATAACAAGTCTAACACAAAGATTAATCTTTATGACATGTAATCCATGTCATTGGTAACAATTCTACACATACATCAATTTATTTGATAAAAATAACTTCCAGAACCCCTTAATGTCGGCTTCTTTTAATAGGTTATGCAAACAAAAAAAAGGTATGGACACCAGATTTCTGCAACATTAACTGAAAATCTTTAATCTACCGAAACATATAGAATCATATCCTGTAATGAGGTATACACCTGGAAAGCTTGTAATCTTTGTAAGCAGTGCTCATAGCTGTTTTCAGTGTTCCCTTTGAACTCTCAGTGTACCTCCTTATTCTTGCTATTGACAACAACAGCCCAACAACAAAATGATCGATCACCCATAGATCTGACCTCACAAGCCCCATAACTTCCTGTCCCAGAGAAGGATCTTGCTTTACCGCAAAATTAACATGTAACAAAATAGTCCCTTCAACTTCTCTAATGATATTCGAACTCGCCTTTTTCAATTGCATTTTGGTTCTGAAGAACATAACAATACCTTCGATTACTTCCCTCTTGTTAAACCCTTTTGAAGCCAGAACCAATAACTGATAAACTAGTGAAGGCAGATCCTGCAATTCTACACACTGCATTTCATCAAACACCTTCTCTACAAACTGTTTACCCCTTCCCTTATCAATAAACTGGAACTCGCGAATAATTGAAACCAGTTTCACTAACAAAACCCCTGACCAACGACACTCTAGGATAAGATCAAACACCGCGTACACTAAATCCCGTGGTTTATCGATCTCGTTAGAATTGAATATGATGAGTAAACACTTGGGAAGCAAGTCAAGAAGCTGGGCTTCATCCGGGTCAGTATTTATACGCGATATACCAGAAACAATTGAATCAGAGATTGATTGTAGTTCAACGATGGGGATGTTCTCGAGATGGGCGGTGAAGAGCTGTATGGTTTTAGAAGAATGGCGATCGCGGGAAATTTTGTTGGAATTGAAGAGAATGATGTAGGTATTGAGGAGAGATGTGATTAATGTTGATATAGAAGGGGAGGGCGAGAGTAGGGAGATGAGAGCGGAAGTGTACTGGGAGACAGTGGCCGGAGAGAGTGTGTGAAGGTGGGAGACGAGGGTTTCGTGAGAAGTTGGGGAGAGGAGGAAAGGATGGAGTGGTGCGGTCGTGTGGTATTGTGCTAGCCGGATTATGTCGTCGGGTGTAAGGGACGGCGGAAGGTCGCGTTGGTTGGCGGTGGTCATGACGGCAACTGGAGTTTGATAGCAGTCTACCTTGTGAAATTAGATGGTGTGGCCGTGTGGGTTTTGCGAGTCATCGAAGCGCGGGAAAACTCGAAAATATTTATGTTTTACTTAGCTTATTAATGAAAAATATGTTCTATTTTTTATCATTAATTCTAGAGTTAATTACATTTTTTTGGTTATTTTACATGAATTTTCAGATTTAGTTCTTGTGCTTTAATAATTACGGTATTAATCATCATGGTTTATGTTTCGTTTCAATACTGATCCTTTACACTTGAAAATACAAAAATGCTCTTACATCTATATTTTTTATCCTTTTAATTTAACTTTAACTCATTAAAAATATTAATTATTATTTAAATATTATCAATGAGTAATTAAATTGCGGATAAAATACTAATTACTAATTAATTGTAATTAATAAACACTTAAATGCATCTGCTCCACCCAACACCTACCACCAACGTGTACCACCGGAAACCACCTTCTATCACTATTTCCGGCCATACCCTCACCCATCCTCTTCCGGCCACACCCCACCGATCTTCATCTGGCCACACCTCACGAAACTCATTCGGCCACACCATCATCACTATCGTGAAAAACATGAGTGCCATCTCCATCGCCACCGTCACCACATAAAACATTCACCATCACCATCGCCCAGCTCTGTCTATCACCGCCTTTATCACCACCCTACCGCCCTCTACACCACCATAAATCACCGTCATGTCAAAACTAGAAATTAAATCCTCAAATCGAGTAAAGACCAAAATTAAATCCTAAATCGTATCAAGACCAAAATTAGATCCTAAAATCAAAATTTGTAGCGAAATTAGAATCAAGACCAAATGAAATGATTTTGAAACCCATCACGTGACAATTAGATCCAGTGATTCCTAAATATCATTAATCCATCACTGTCGATTTAACAAACACCCTAAATAGCATTTTAAACCTCAAAAACACCATCACCAGCGTCAAACCTCAAACCCATTCTTAAGGTCTTCTTCATGATCTGGTCGCTGGAGGAAAGGGCAACAACGAGCACCACACCACCACCAATGATTTGAGGAACACCACAACCTCTGGTCATCAGAGCATGATGGTGATGCGGCGGTCACAGGTCGTGGTGATGCACAGGATGTGGGTGGTTGTCCACAAGAACACACAAAGAATCAAACACACCATATGGACAAGTATCCCAAATCAAACATGTGAAAAGATCTTAATAAGACAGCAATGATGGCGGCAACGATGGCTGGAGTTAACCAGTAGGCATCGACGGTGATGATGGTCGAAGGTGAAAACTCTTTGACTATAGAGAGAGAAGATCTAGAGAAATTATGGGGAAGGGAAAATGTGTGTATAATTAATGAAAATAATGTTTTATTTATTATCAATATTGATAATAATTAATATATTAGTATGAATAAAAATTAAAATAAAAGAATAGAAATGGTGATAAGGGCATTTTTTGTTTTTTCAAGTGTCTCAATGACCAGTAATGAAACAAAACGTAAACCATGAGGATCGATGTCATAATTATCGAAGCACAATGACTAAATTTGAAATTTTATGTAAACCACAGGGACAAAAAATTTAATTAACTCTTAATTATAATTACTAGCTTAGATGCTTTTGTGATTCACGTGTTAATTTAATAGAATGATATATATTAAATATTAATAAAAAATATCAAACCATTATAAAATGCGAAAACATGATAATAAAAAAAAATATTATAGACGACGTTAACACCCAGCCTTGCAAGCGTCGACGCAAAGTGAACTATAGAGCTGATGTAGAAACGTGATGTTATGATACGAGCCTTTATTGAATTTATTATACAAGTTATTAATCATATTTTAACATAATAAAACTGAGAATTTAGTAAAATATAATATTTTAAAATTTATAAAGGGTAAATAATATATACATACATGTATATATTTTAAAATTATAATGGTTAAATCTATTAGTTTTGATTCAAAATAAAGAACTTTGACTTTTGAAATTTCTAATTTAATTGGATGGTTGATATTTAATTTTATTATAAGAAACGTATAAAATTGTCTAATAAATATAATTCAAATCAGTCTTTTTATTTATATTTAAAGATGTATCTAAATTACTTACGAATCTATTTACAGCTATAGAAATATAGAATGCTTAATTGTATCTCTTGCATTTCAAATTCACAAAATTCTTAATTATGAGTCGTTTATTGAGTTTGAGTTAAAAAGTAATAAAAAATAAAGATACATAAAACTATATCTGATATGATATGATTTCGGTGTTTATCACTATTGTGACAGTATTCGACCTAAAATATCTTTATAACTCACTAGACATTTTAATTAAGATGTAAAGACATGATCTTAGTAAAATTTGTAGATGCATATGATCAAAATGCTCATTGATTACTATGGATGGCAAAAGTTCCCAACAAAACATGGAAAGCTGAGACCCTAAATTATATTTATTGGTCGGAGATGAAGTTTTTGAATACCAAGACTTAGCGAGGTTTATTTTTCCCGAATTCAAGGTAATGATCAATCACACTATATATGTCCTGCCTTGACCTTATATATATATATATATATATATATATATATATATATATATATATATATATATATATATATATTTTAAATACTAGATTCCATGTTAAGTTACATGTATACAAGTTTTGTGATGTTTGATTTACATAAGCTCTAATGGAGTGCGTAGAAAAAAATTCACGTGAAGGGAAACGATTTGAGATTTATCCGTGTTAGGTTTCAGATAAATTTCAATTTCAGCTAAGTTATAATTTCATGTTTAACAAATTTCATGACATGATTTCACATTAATCTAAGTTACAAATTTCAATTGATTTTATGTTTTGATTTGTGTGTGTTTCGATCTAATATGTGTTTTTGTTTTCATTTAAATCGATGTTAAATTGTTCTCCGTGTACGACTTCAATGTCTGTCCTAAAGGTGGTTTGATAAGGAGGGTTGTCACCAGAGGTAGTGAGCAGTGAATTCAACGGTGTTTGTAAATTAAACGACGGGGTAGATGTGAGATGTAACATATAGGAATTTATAGTTACCGTTTTAGTAGGGTTCGATCTTATTACTGTAGATACTGTATATGAATACAATATGTTGATGCATGTATATTTTGAAAGTTACTACTATTAGTAAATAGTAAGTTTCACATCATAAGTCAAGCGTTGAATAGTTGTGGGTTATATATAAGGTCAATACTTTAGTGTAATCAGGTTGACAGTTGTAACTCATGCATGTTTATAAGGAATTTGACTTATTTATCAACATAAATCTATAACCTTAGGATATAAAACCAATTATGAAGAGAAGTGTGCTGCTAGTGGAAGTATAAAAGGGAATGATGACCATTTTATTCCATTTGTTATTTTTGTGCTTCTAAAGATATACATATAACATTGAAGTATTATTGATTAATGTTGCAACATCAAAGCAAGTGTTATGCGATGCAAGTAAATAAGAACAAGAAAATTGACAAAGAATATTATATAGTTCGGTCAAAAATATTAGACATACGTTCATCGGTAGAAATCAGAAATATCTTAGTATTCAATTGTTTAAAATCAATACATAGGAAACCTTAGATAGGAATATATATAATAAAAAACCCTAGCAAGTACCGGCTGGTGCCTAATTCCAAACACTTATCTCTGTTTATTTCGTAAATCATGTATTATTTACTCCGTTTCAACTCAGGTCATAACCCATTCAAATCCACTAAAACCCAAATCAAACTTTAGCAATTAGTTACTTCTTGTGCTTTTTCATTTGAAGTATATGAATCAAACTGTGAAGTTGGTTTCATTGCATGTTATCACACATTTAGAAAACTTGGTTTAGACTTTAGAGTAATTCACATGTCTATACGGTATAATTATGATCGGGTACGTTTTTTGTGTTTTCATAACTGATATTGAAAATGAGGTGTGTTACTAATTGCTAGTGTATTTTTTGAGTTGGTAGTGATTGAAAATCATGTCTTGACATATATATGTCAAAGGCACAAGTCTCTATGTTTATTGAAAACAAGACTCGCACTAATTTGAGACTGATATATAAACATAATTTTATTTATTTGTAAAAATGATGTTAACAAGAGTGTTCAAGATCCTTAGTATACTATGTATGAATAATCATCATATACAAAAATTATTATGCAACTCTGATATGTTTCTAAATTATTTAAACATGATTTAATTATGATTTCGGCTCATGTTACTTGTGTAAAACATCACCCTCTTTGACTAAAGAGCATCCTCATCATGTATGTTATGTTGCACAACTTATTCGGCCCTTTCTCGAGTTAATTTAAGAAAGAAAAAAGAAAGGATTGGCAACTTTTCTTTACATCAAATAAAATAATTTTAACGATAGAAAATAATATTGCTTATTTAAAAATCTTACATTTTTTTGAATGACAAGATAAAAGGCACATTAAAAGAGAGTTTTGACATGTAAGGAAACACTTGTAGCAAGATGCTAGAAGCACAAATACAAAATAAAGTACACCATAAAACCCCAATGCAATCACCCCAACCTCAATGGAACTAACTAGAAGATTTAAAAACAAATAAAACTCAAATTGACACGTACAATAATAAATATGAATCTCGGCATAAAGCACCGTGAACCCATCCAAACCATCTACAACTGCGTAGGATTGCAACACCGATTAAAAGATAAATCCTTTCGCTTCCTGTGCTTAATCCAAAAAAGAAGAAAAGCCCGCAGATAACTAAAAATGTTTCTTCGAGCGATGTTCGATTTATTTCCAATGCACATGTTGTTCTGATACGCCAAATAATTCAAAGAAAAAGAGTACACCACACTTTGGAACATATAAAATGTGTCGCATTTGAAATTAAGTAAGGCTCCACACTTTAACAGCTAGGGCATCTAGATCTTGGATTTGAGTAATATCAATACTCCATCAATTACAAACGTTGATCAACACATATTTAGCCACATTGCAGTTTAGAAAAACATGGCTTTCTGTTTCAATTTCATTCCCACAAAGAGTGCAGAGGTCAGAAATGAAAGTACACCTCTCTTAGAAAGATTAGAGAAAGTGGGCAACCTCCTCCATAAAACGCTCCACACATGAAGGTTTACTTTGCTTGAAACTAAGTTACACCAAGAGAAAGGGGGAGAACTTGTACGTTTGTGGGGTTCCAATTCAAAACCAATTGGTTGTGAGAGGAATAGCCCATGACTCTTATAAGCTCATTACAAAATCACTCTCCGTCCTATGTGAGACATTACTCAACAGAACTATCCTGTGTTGAGCTCATTTCCTCAAACGCGAGTCTTATGGAGGCAACCTTGAAGCCGTTATACGGATCATAAGCCCAAACAAATTGATCCGCAGACCCACGAAAAGAGAAATTAGAGCATACGCGGGTCAATTCCATCGGCTCCTGAAATTCTATGGATGATGTCGGTGAACGACACCATATACATTAACTGCTAGAAAAACGAGTTGTTGTCACAAATAATCAATGGTGCTTCTTTTCTTGGATTCTAGCGAGAAAAGAGTAGGAAATTTATCTTTTAAAGACACAATTCATAGCCAAAAATCATACCAAAATGACAAGTTAGAATTATTTAAAAATCTTTATCACATTTATTTCTAATGTTTTATTTTAAGCATGAAAAGGCTCAAGGTCAATAAATCTTTAGGATTTAAGAATTAATTTCCGTGATAAAATAGACGTATAAAAAAAACTAAACAAATATTGAAAGAGCGATAAGATAAGATTTGTAAATAAACAACATTGGGAATGCATACGATGTATAAGAAAATAAAAATTAAAAATAATAATAAACAAACGAAAGACTAGTTGCAAGCTGCAGGGCTGCAACACCTTGTTGACTGTGTAACGAACACGTCACTGGGTGATGAAATTTGATTGGGCAGTGAGATAGCAAAAGTGACAGACAGTCAGAGAAGACACGGGCGTTGAAAGAATCGAGAATTAAGATGCAATAAAAGGATATGCTTTATCTCAACCTGGTTCGCACAAGGAAGCGCGTGTAAGTCGGCAAGCAAATGATAAACAAACGGTCGTTGGATTACTCTTTTGTAACTTGTATACGTCCATTTTAATTACATGTTATTCCAAAAATGTTAGCTAGTAATTATGTTACATCGTTATCCAATTTTTCTTATTTTTTTTATTTAAATTAAAACATAATTTGTTCGTTCTTATGAGTTAGTTTAAATTACTTGTTCGTAATTTGAAATTATAGATTATAGAGACGATCACCTTGATCAATATCTTTGTCTCATATTTAGTCAATTTAAAGTAAAACGTTTTAATTAATAGCAGAAAATTGAATTCTTACAATAAGAGATGTGCAAGTTTGATTTGTTTGTCATAACCTATATATATATATAGATTTCATAAGTGTTGGCTCTTGTAATAATCTCAAGAAAGGTAATTAATTAAGCTTGCAACGTACACTGGTCAACTAATAAGTGCAACTTCGTAACAGTTTTGTTGAGAACAAATTAGAGTAGATTAGGAGCTATTCAGAAAAAGAAAAAACAAACAAACTTTGTAATAGTCAAAACATGCATTGAAGTATTTAATTGTAAGAATTATGTGTACTTTGATAGTTTGAGTATAACCTTGTACACACCAATCATCAAATGAGTGTTAGCTCAACAAGGGCAGCTCGCAACCTATGACACTATGGGTGTTAATTTATTCAAACACTATATTATCTACATACAAGACTTTGTGCATACATGGTACATAATCATAAGACAACAACATTATTCGTATAAATTTATTATAGTATTTATAAAATTTTATAATATATACTTTTTAGTTATGTTAAATAACACGTTTATTATAATACCTTTTACTACTTTTAAGTTTTGTATACATTTGAGAAAAAAAAGTTCACATAAAATATAAAATCTAACAGTAGGTGTGTAAGATTTCTTCTTTTGGGTAAAAAGGGTTTAATCACTAAAGTTTCACTTCGATTTTGGTTTAACTTCTAAAGTTTTAAAAACAATTATTAGGGTTTTATTTATCTTATGTGGTTATATTTTAGCCTTTTATTACCTGCTGGATCGTTGTTTGCATCCAAACAATCATCTTCTTCCAAACACCAAACACATAGATCCCCTCTAGTCCACACTCAAACGCACACAACACAAAGAAGTAAAGATGTAGATGAATCAATTTTAGGGATTGATTTATGCTATTGACGGCCTTTTGTTCATGTTAGGATTTCAATCTATTGAATGTGTTTAAACGTCTCAAGCACTAGGATTGGAATATTTCATGTTGTTTTTAATCTGCATGTGTGAAAACACTATTTTCATTTGCAGGTTTACACCTTCAAATTTTCAACAAAAGTAACTATAATATCAAGCTTAGTGATATTCAAATAATTAGATTCCTAGTTATCTATTTTAAATGTTTTTTTTATGTACATAAGCATGTCATTTTGCTTATGGCATTCATTCTATATATAGGTTCGTTCTGTTAGAATTAAGCTAGACTTGGTGTTAATATGACAATTAATATTTATTTATATAGTTATTATGGTTGTTGTAGAAGTTATTAGACGGTTGTGGTTCTGATATAACCACCAATGTGTCGTTTGTTTGTGTCTAAACTGAACGGATAGGGAGAGTCGCATAAATATGTAATAGTTCTATGTAATTGACTCAAGAATTTTGTAAATTGGAGAACATGGGTCGTTAATTATATTAATATATAAAAGTTAGTGGATTGTTGTTTATATAATTCTTCTTATTAATATATGAACGAAACACTTTGTTACTCCAATTCATCTTTTAATTTTTTAGTTTTTTCACGTTTTCTACGTTTACCATAATATGACAATGAAATGTTCATCTTGAAGATGCAACACGTTTTAAACAAAGGATTTCTATCTCAAGTAGCAATAGATGTGACATTAGAATCAAATAGCATATGATGTTTAATTTATTACGGTCACTTTTCTAAGTTCAAGTATTATAACTTATGGGTAGCTCATGAATTTGATAATGTCCCCTATCAGTGATTTAAATAGGACAAAGCCGAACATGCAAAAGAAGGAAACAACGAAGTATAGCAAAGAAATGATCGGTGTGCTAATTTAATTATGATAATCAATAGAAGTTCATATGAAAATCACCAAATCAGTAATTATGATGATGTTGTCGTATGTAACCATAGAAATAGGAATAAAAAAAAGAGAAAGAAACCATTCTTAGAAGTAGGAAAAAAAAAGTAAAGAAACCATTCTTAGTTACCTTCCTTGTTTATGTGGATCTCTAATTAGGGCTTAATGAGATGAACCTACAAAGAAAAAAAGTGAAACGAAAGGAAAAGGTAGTGTTTGGGGTAAGGAATGAGTGGCGATTGATGCCATTGGTGATTGAGAAGTCATGATGGATTACTATGACTAATGTATTATTGAATGTAGGAAGCATGCTCTGACTGCAGAGGTATAGAAATTGTTTAAGAACAAGGAGAAAGGTAGCTAACTCAAAGTTAAAGAGTGAAGAAGGTTAATTAAATGAAAAGATCAATACACCCTTATAAAGCCAAGTTAATCACTTTTACTATTCAGTTATAAGGTGTTTGAAGGTGTTGTCCTTGACCTGTGGTCATAGGTTCAAGTCTTGCTGTGGACATATGGTGTAGATTTAGGACTAGATTAGTGAGTGCGTGTGTTATGCCGTTTAAAAAAAAAGTATTTTTTGCTAATTGATTATAACATATGGGAGAATAAAAAAGGTAAAATCATAAACAAAATTAAGCTATGGGAGACAGAAACTAAACTATATTTTATGACTAAAACATGTTAAAAACTTTAGATATTAAATTAAAATAGAAGTAAAACTGTATGAAGAATGGGTTTTTACTCTTAAATGAATGCATAAATAACATTAATTTTTTCACATGACTTTGATTTTTTATTGTAACAAATGATAGTTTATTAACATTTATAAAAAATGAGATTTCTATTAATAATATTTATCTCATACAAAATAAGATATTACACTTTTCATTCATAACTTCTAAATAGTTATAGTAAACAACGTGAGGTATCGTGATGTGGTGGAGACTGTCGTGGCCTCTACCATCACATGGCCATCTCTCTTTTCACAAATCAAATGGCTTCTAGCGTAAGAGTATTAAGGTATGTGTTTTCTCTAATCATAGGTTCAAGTTCTGTCATAAATAAAAGATGTAGATTTATAAATATATTAATATGTACGTATGTTCTGTTTAAAAAAAACTCTCTTTTCACTGCATGGTGTTAGCATGGTAAATGGTAATATTACTTAAAAAGATGTCGTGGTTAAAAAGTGGGACCTATTTCACTTTTTATATAGTGTTAAATTTCTTATTATTTAGTAGGATATTAGGTGAATTATGTGATTTAATGTAGCAGAAATAATTAATATAAGACTAAATGTTGTGTTAAATGGTAAGAATAAATAACCGAGATGATAGTAGGATAAGAGGTATAGGTTGCAACAAGCCTTATAACTACTCTTGACAATTTATTTATTATTTGTCTTGACTATTGAGTATATTAGTCGATACGTACATATCATTGAGTCAGGAAATAAGATAACCAAAGATGAAAATTAGAGAGTAGGCTGATACCAGACGCCGAAAGGCGCGTAGCAGTATCCAAGCAACCCACACGGCACTGTTTAATCCAATACGGCGTCGTATACCACCCCCAACGACCCATAATTCATCATTTCATCCTCACATCCCCTGCTAATATAAAAACCCATCCAAAAATTGAGTTCGAACACTCAATTTTGTAAGAATGGGAGGAAGAACAACGATCTCAGTTGGTTCCGATGGTGTGGCTATCATCACCATCATCAACCCACCTGTCAATTCACTTTCTTTTGATGGTAATCATTACTTACTTCATTTTTGCATTTACTGTTTGATTTTCATGTGGGGTATGAGTTTTTTGTTGTAAGTTTCATGTACCATGATCTGTGATCTTGCTGTTGGTTTCTTTGATCTAACACTGCTTCCCTCTTTCGATCAATTGTTCGAGTAATTTTGAGCTAATCCATTACTGCCAGTTTGAAGTTGATAGTCCCTTTTTTAAGAGTTTTGTTTTATTTTTGAATAAAAAAAAATATTGACGGTTGTTGATTTGCAACAAAACCATGTTAATTTTGCATTTAAAAGTACCATGTATGATATGAATGCTAGTATATTTTTCAATCTTCATATGCTATTGTTTTTATATATTGTCATTAGGGTTAATTTTGGGGAAATTCTTTGTGTTTCATCAATAATTGCTTGAACATGTTGGAAGTTACGGTTTACAATTCATCTGGCACTTCTTCAGATAAAGATGAAGGACAAACTCTTCTAGCAAAAGATAACTTGAGAAAACTAGATGCGTATAAATTTAGTTAAGGGGCTGTTTGGGCTTATTTTAAAGTGTTTATCTGCTTTGAAAATCAACATGTACCAACCTGCTGACTTTTGGGTCCTTATTCCTTCTAAAATGATCAAACAAGCAGTTTTCAGGAAAGTACTTTAGATTGCTTGGCTGCTTCAAAAAACTTAATAAGCCGATAAGCAATTGAATAGGCAATCCCAAACACCTCTAAGTTACCAAAATATATTTTTCCATCAACAAAATCATCTGCATATGTTTGAAGTTATTTTTCTCCCTACTTTTTGTTGGCATCTTGACACAATATGCTGGAGAATCTTTTTTATTTTTCACAACTGAAGTGTTTCAAGAGTTCAAGAAAGGGGATAAGTACGGTCAACTTTAAATTTGAAAGTGAAGATCACTAACCTCATGTCTTCCTAATTTCAAAAGGATGACTGCAGTGAATTACAGAACAGTAACAGAAAGAAACACGAGAAAAGTCATACTAATTTTGGATCAAAAGGCTTTTAAATTTCTTAAGTTATAAATATATCCGTGAAATGGTGAGGGTAGATAATACAAATCTATCATATTCTCTGAGTCTCTTGGTGAGGGTTGGAGAGAGTACTGCAGAATGCTTGTATGCAGTAGGTACATATATATGGTGACAAGATATCATGATGGGAAAGTAGGAAATTTGTTGCGGCATGAAATTAGCGTGACAACTTGTGAATTTGCCACATTGGTAAAAAAAGTTACAGGCGTCCATGAGATCAGATTAGTAAATTTGCCTTGAATATGATCCACGGATTGTAGGTGTGCTATGAAATTAAAAGGCATAAAATATCAACTTTAGACCGACGAATGATTTGTTGACTTGAAGCATGTGTTTATTTTTAGCACTAGACAGACCAAAATTTTTATCTATCGAGTGAAGAAATAATTGGTTTAATGAAAATATTATTAGATTATAATCTATAAAGAGGTAGAGGAAAATCGTAGGCTAAGCAATTTTTATTTATCCTCTTCGGTATCTTGTACGTGTTAGTTATGTTGAAACTCTCCGTCCTACTTTATCTCCAGTACTAAATAGCTTAAAAGAAAGTTTTGATCAAGCCTTACAAAGGAATGACGTGAAGGCAATCGTTGTTACAGGTAATTTCAATGGTTACTTGATTATTTTTTAAGCATTAGTTGTCACTGTAAAGTCAATACATTACATGATTGGAGCAGGCGCAAAAGGCAAATTTTCTGGTGGTTTTGACATCAATGCATTTGGTGGACTGCAGGATGGGACAGGTATTCATATTGTATACACTGCATTCTATCTTTGTGTTAACCAGGGGTGGAAACACAAGCAGTTTGGGTAACCACTAGGACTTGTCCTAGTGGTACCTGGGTTTTACAACATCCTCAAGGTCTTGGGTTCAAGCCTTGGGGATGGTGGTTTCCTTAAAAAAAATTTTGAAGGTATTATTCCTCATAGTGGTGGTTTCCGGAGATAACGGAAGAGGGTTTAATCACCCACGGTGAGTGGCTAGGGGTTCGCATATTGCCCGTATGGCTGTCACTGCGGACCCGGCCCTAACATAACTTTGCTGTTAAAAAAAACAAGCAGTTTGGGTAACACTGTAACAGGTTAAAACAGGTAATTCTGTGTAGGTTGAAATGGCTGGGCTGGGTTGGGTTGACCTGAAACACCTTTTTTTTAACTTTATTTATTAATTATCGTGTCAATTTTTTACGCTAAAAATTACATTCTTTCAATAATGATCTAGTTTATACAGTAAAACTGTTTAGGAGATTTTAATGTTCTATGTATTATAAAGACTTAGGGTGACTTTCCACAACTCATTTAACCCGTTTGACAACTTTCTTTTCAAACCCAGATTTCTTTTGTATTTGTTTAACCTTTTAGAGATAAAACATAACCCAAACATCCCTACTCATAAATAAATATGTTGAATTTCTACTTCTAGTGTTAAGCCATCAATTTTATTAGAATAATTTAGTTTCCCATATTGGTTTCTTGATTACAGCAATGACTGGAGAGGCATCAAAACCTGGTTATGTGTCAATTGAGATTTTGTCTGATACTGTGGAAGGTAATTTTTAACTGTTCTAAATTTATCCTTTTTGTAAAATTTAATATAAACTTGTTATTTTTAAAATTTCTCTTAAAATGTGGGTGTTGTTGGTTTCAGCTGCAAGAAAACCGTCTGTTGCTGCTATTGATGGACTTGCTTTAGGTGGAGGATTGGAAGTTGCAATGGTATGAACTATTTCTCTTTTTGGCTAATTTAACCTGCTCTTCTTAGTATGCGTAATAAATCGTGATGATGTTTTCAGGCTTGTCATGCTAGAATAGCTACTTCGACTGCTCAGTTAGGCTTGCCTGAACTGCAGCTTGGTATTATTCCTGGATTTGGAGGTATAGCCTTGTGTATCATTCTTCTTGTGTATACCATTTTTTGTGCATTTGAATTTGAAATGACATCTGGTATTGCAATAGTATGAGAACGATATCATGCCCTATATAAACTATATAGAGAGTAATAACGAAAAAAATGATGTACGACTTATGGTCTTCTTATTTCAGGAACACAACGGCTTCCCCGACTTGTTGGTCTTGCAAAGGCCCTTGAAATGATGTTGGTATGCTGTTATCTGTTTAAATTCACCAGTTTTTGCTTGTCTTACTCTACCATCCATGAAAATTGTTTTCTTTAAAGAATATTTGTCTCATGCAATACCCTCATTTTACTAATTTTAGAAAGTTCCAAGTTACAACATATTTATTTCGCAACATGACCATCACAAAAAGTTTGTGATATTGGCTTGTGTCAACAAAATTGAAAATTCATTTATTTCATCAATTGAAGATATTACACATTTAAAGTAGAGGTGGAAATTTCAACCCATTTAAAATTAAGAATAACTAAAAGGAAACACATCAAATGGGCTATTTTTTAATGCATAAATCCTCCTAACTCGTTTTTACTCATATAATTAGGTTCTTGAAATACAATTATGTAACCTTTAAATTCATAGTTGACACTAAAAAGTTATAAGAAAAAGACATGTAAACAAAAAAAGTGTACTTAGTTGGCTCGACACAACCTTTAACAAATGATTTGCCATTTTGATGGGCTGTTTGAATTTTTACCCTACCCTCCCATTTTGACATCTCTGATTGGTCAAACGTTGCAATTTTCGTGGGGCAGAGCCCATATATAACTTTCTGTTCTTGTTTAACGATTGATCCCTATCTCACACACACATACGCACACTAGACATCAAAGCCAGTTCGGGGAGGGGAAGCTCACAATTTGGGGCTCGTGGATGCAATAGTATCAGGAGATGAGTTAGTAGACACTGCTCGCCGATGGGCTTTAGATATATTGGAACGTAGAAAACCATGGGTTTCAAGTCTTTACAGAACAGATAAATTAGAGCCTCTTGGCGAGGCCCGTGAAATACTGAATTTTGCTAGAGCTCAAGCTCGTAGACAAGCACCCAATCTACAACATCCACAAGTTTGCATTAGTGTTATTGAAGAGGGCGTTGTGTCAGGCCCACGTGCCGGATTGATGAAGGTTTGTATATTTTCTAATATTTAAATTCCTTTTTTTTGCTACATTACTTGACCTGTTATAATGTGATTTTTGTTTATATAATTTGCAGGAATATGAAGAATTCCAACTTCTTTTAAAGTCCGATACTTGCAAGAGCTTGATTCATGTTTTCTTTTCCCAACGTGGTACTACAAAGGTAGAACTATTTTTCTTAATCTTTTTATTGTGGTTATAATTCAAAAAATGATTAAAAAAACACACTCCCCTTACCTGATGAGATTACAACTATTTCTATTCTTGAAAGTTCCTTGGAAATTTCGCTTTTGTTTTTCTTTTCTACGACATCATTTGATATAAAATATGGGCTAATTTCATAAAAAATAAGAAGTTTTAAGTCTTTATCTTGATTTCTGTATTGGGGAACCTGCAACCAACTTATTTTAGGACAGAATAAACCATCAGCGTTTTAATTAAGGTGAGACCTAAGTTCAATCGTATTCAAGCCCCACTTGACAATAAAGTCAACATGGTCAAAATGAGTGAGATTAATTCTCGATTTTGTGTGTTATCAGGTACCAGGGGTAACCGATCGGGGTCTGAAGCCGAGACGGATTAACAAGGTTGCTATTCTTGGCGGTGGTCTTATGGGTTCTGGGATAGCAACGGCTCTAATTTTAAATGGGTATCAAGTCATTCTGAAAGAAGTCAATCAGAAATTTCTAGAAGGTGGATTAGGCAGAGTCAAAGGTATGACTTTTCACTCTCTTGATTTGTCGTGAAATAAATTCACTTTCGTCATTAACATAATCATTATATGCAGCGAATTTATCAAGCAGTGTTAAGAAAGGTAAGCTGACTCAAGAAAAGTTTGAGAAGACTTTGACTCGTCTCACGGGAGTTCTTGACTATGATAGCTTTAAGGATGTGGACATGGTGATAGAGGTATTAGAATTTGCATTTACCAAGTATTTAAAAGTTCTGACTTACGTTAAGGGACTTGCAAAAAATTTCATCTTTGGGGTAACCAAGTCTATAACTTACAACTGTTAAATTTATTAGTTCCCTGTAATAATAATTTTTGGTGGTCTTTTACGATAAAGAAAATACTATATTACCCAGTATAGAAGTAGCAGGGCCCAATCAATTGAAGAATGGTACAAAGAAATGGAATCATGAGTTTAATCATCTGTAATGAAACAGGCTGTTATTGAAAATGTCAATCTGAAACAACAAATATTTTCTGATTTGGAAAAATACTGCTCTCCAAATTGCATACTTGCTAGTAACACCTCAACAATCGACTTGAGTCTGATTGGTGAGAAGACGAAGTCTGCCGACAGGATTATTGGCGCACACTTCTTCAGGTAATTGTTTTGTACTCGTAGTGTTTAGTTTATAAACTTTTAGTAAGCCCTTTGATTAATATGTGCAGTCCTGCCCACGTGATGCCACTTTTGGAGATCGTTCGTACATCAAAAACATCCCCTCAAGTGGTGGTGGACTTGTTGGATGTTGGGAAAAAAATAAGGAAAACTCCAGTCGTGGTTGGGAATTGCACGGGTTTTGCTGTAAATAGAATGTTTTTCCCATATACTCAAGCGGCTCTTTTGCTTGTTGAACGTGGGGCCGACATCTATAAGATCGATCGGGCGATTACAAAATTTGGAATGCCTATGGGCCCTTTTAGGTTATGTGATCTTGTTGGGTTTGGTGTTGCAGTAGCAACTGGCTCACAGTTTGTTCTAAATTTCCCTGAAAGAACATATAAATCGATGTTAATTCCACTCATGCAAGAGGATAAAAGAGCTGGTATTATTCTTGCTATAAACGAGAAAAGTATTATTTTAGGTTTTTAAGGAGTTTGGTTGTTGAAATTGTTAATTCTTGTTTAGGTGAAACGACTCGCAAAGGTTTCTATGTGTACAATGATAAGCGCAAAGCAAGCCCAGATCCTGAAATAAAGAAATACATCGAGAAGGCACGGGAAATGGCTGATGTATCTGTTGATCCTAAGGTCTCTCTCTCTCTCTCTCTCTCTCTCTCTCAAACACACATACACACAAAACAGACACATGAACACACACTACAAATGATGCCACGTCGTCTTCTTTCCGAGGGTGTTTGGCATTGGCTCTCTGACTATTGAAAGTGCTCATCATATTACTGCATCTTTAGTTACAGATACTTGGTTTCTAGCGTTTAGGTATGAAACTGATTATGATTACTTGCATTTTTTGGGGTCAAATAATTAGTTCTGGAGTGGCTGCCACAAAACTTAATTTGGTTATCTGATTATTTAGGGGTCATTATACATGCAAGTCCTTATATTATCAGAATTTGCCAAACATAGAAATGACTATTTATCATGGCTTTAAAGAACATAAACATGTCCAATCCCGCTTTCTTCCAACAGAATATGTGATTCTAATTTTCCCCATAACAAATAATCACTTGCAAAGCACAATTCCAGACATAAGGGGTAACTTTGACACACACTAACACATGTGTGATGTGAAAATGAGTAAATGTGAGTTGTATTTTATTTACCAACTGGTCAAATGAGTGAATTATTTTTAGACTCTAATGTAATAGAAATTTAATTAAGTAGTTAGTTAAATTTGGTTTCAGCTTGCGAGATTATCGGATAAGGACATAATAGAGATGGTATTCTTTCCTGTTGTGAACGAGGCTTGTCGAGTATATGCAGAGGGTATTGCCGTGAAAGCAGCTGATTTGGACATTGCTGGTGTTATGGGAATGGGATTCCCACCTTACAGGTTTCATGTTTCCACCAATTAACACAACATATTTCATTCAAAATAGTATTTCAGTAATTGGGTAAACCGCAAGAAAAATGCTAGACCCTTGTTAATGATTTATGCAACATACCATTCTTTAACCATCTATACACGTGCCAAGCATGTTGCTTTAAAACAGGGTGAAAAACTTCAAGTAATAACAAAGTTTTATTACTGCTACAGTAAAGTCACTCAAAATCTTTTTCCATCGTAAAAACCACTCAAGTTCCAATATTGTGCCGGGCTGTGAAGTTTTAAACAACTATGAAACTGAACTACCTAAATGGAACAAACATGAAACTTGATTACCATTTAGCCACTCTATTTTTCAATAATTACTTGTCGCTTTGCGTAAACTTTGGAAATAAATTAGTCGCGAACATGTAACCAAGTTTTATAAATGTTGCATTTTGAAACACAAGTTTGAGCGACTTCCACAATGAAATTTCATGACTATTAGGCTACATTTTCCCTTAAAAAAATACTATTATTATTATTATAGTATCTTTTTTGTGTTTTTTTTTTTTTTTTTTGGGGGGGGGGGGGGAGGGGGGAAGTAAGTTGCATTTTAATATAGTCTGTCTGTCTAGTAAGCTTACATATGTTTGTGTACAGGGGAGGGATTATGTTCTGGGCAGACTCGATTGGATCCAAGTACATATATGGGAGGCTAAACGAATGGTCAAATATGTACGGTGAGTTCTTCAAGCCGTGTGCCTATTTAGCAAATAGAGCAGCATTGGGTGCTCCTCTGGTTAGTATTTCTTTAATCCTTCTCCTTGCATATATCTACAACTTTAAGAATTTACAGCAACTATGACATACCATTATGTGTTTTGCAATGCAGGGTGCGCCATTGGATCAAGCAAAATCGAGGTTGTGAGTTGAAATGGGTAAAGAGATACTGGTTTCATGTATGGTGGGTGAACTAAATAATATGCAGAGGTGAACTTATCATAATTACTAGTATAATTATAATTATAGGTTGAATAGTAGTGCCATGTTTACGTTTATGTTGTTCACAATAATAATAGTATTTGATGCTTTTGTAACTGACTCATTAATTATTTTTTAGACAAATTGTTTGTCAGCACACACATAGTATATATGTATGCATGTGTGCTATGTCCAGCCAAGACTACAAATGTATGTATGTGCATATGCATGTGTGTGTGCTTGCATGCGTGCTAAGAACTGACTTTGCAGACGAGTTGATCTCGAGTACATAAGACGAACTTGAAGTGCTTACCAAGTGTGTGAGGTTATAGGATTTTCAGGCTCTTTGTAATACACATGTTCAAATACATATGAAGGCGTTCTAAAATGTTACAGAAAAGCTCAACAAATATAGAAATGTTGTTGTTGCAACAGAGACATAAGACATTAATTGCAGCAACATTAGTGAGTCGTAGATGCATCATTCCGGTCGGCCGCTCATTAATTATCTCCCTAACATATATAATTAGTCGCACATGCTGATGGTCTCTTCATCATTTGGGTCAATGACCCAACTACCAAATGTCACATCCATAAATACTGGTATAAATGTTTTGGTGCTATATATAATTTTTTAAAGTAAGAACTCATCAAACTGCTTTTAAATTTACATGTTGTTTATACGTGACTTGAATTTAAGATCTTGTGATACACTTTAAACTCTGGGTGTCGCTATGGCTTTTGGTGCCAAATATCTTCTTCTACGATGTGTACAATGCAACCTAAATAATTCTTGCTTATGAGTTTCAATCTACGTTTACTCGAGTTGATAAGGAAATGACTTTAATAATGGTTCATTTGCGAGTGAATACCCAAGCTATTGAGAGGAGCCCGTGATTGAGGCTATACTACTGACTACTGACTATGCATGCGACTGCTAAGTTAAAAAAGACAACTAATTAGAAAATTTTATTTAAAAAAATCTATGTTTACTCGGGATTTGGTCAAAAAAAACTATAAAACATAAATTCACCTTGTTCTTAGACCATCCGCATCCATCACACCCTTCACACAGCCACATCAGCGCCACATCAGCATTCCACCATTTTCTCATCACATCACACAAACCCCTGCATCCATCACACCCTTCACATCCTTTTTCTTTTTCTTTTCTTTTTCTTTTTTTTCTTTTTTTTAAACAATATAAATTAAAACATAATAATTATAAAAAACATTAAATAACAATATAAATTAAAATAATATTTTATAAATTTCAAATTACATAAAAAAAACATAACTATATTAATTTAAATAAAAAATACTAGTTAACGTCGTCGTTCCATCTCGGAAGCCGATTAATGTGCTCGATTAGATCCGATCGAAGGTTGTGATGCAATTCCGCACTTCGGACTTCTCGGACATTAGCCTCAAATTGTTGTTCGCTAATTTCTACGTCGTCTTCATCGTTTGGTTGATTAATGTTTTCGTCGAATGGACAAATCACATGTTCTTCGTCTTCTAATATCATATTGTGCAATATGATACAAGCGTACATTATTGTACGTATTTTTTCCGTGGTCCACATTCTCGTCGGGTGCATTATCACATGCCACCGTTGCTTAAGCACACCAAAAGCCCGTTCCACATCTTTTCTTGCCCCTTCTTGCGCGGTAGAAAATCGTACTCGTCTTTGATCAAGAGGTGTTTTGAAGGATTTGACAAAAGTAGCTCATTCAGGGTATATCTCATCTGCAAGATAGTAGCCGTGTTTGTATTGTACACCGTTTACTTCAAATGAGCACTGCGGTGCTCGCCCGTTGTATACATCATTGAATAACGGCGACTGGTTTAAAACATTTATGTCATTGTTGGACCCGGCCATTCCGAAGAATGCATGCCAAATCCAAAGATCCTGTGATGCAACCGCCTCTAGCATAAGAGTTGGTTTCTTTTGATCACCTCTCATGTACTGCCCTCGCCATAAGTTTGGTCAGTTGTCCCACTCCCAATGCATACAATCTATGCTTCCTAACATGCCAGGAAACCCGTGCCTACTCTCATGTGCGGTATACAAATGTTGAATATCATGGTAAGAAGGTTTGCGTAAGTATCTCTTACCATAAAGCGTGATGATACCTTTGCTGAAGTTTTCTAGGCATAACCGTGCGGTTGATTCCGCCATCTTCAAATACTCGTCAAATCCGTCAGGGGTCATCCCATACGCCATTTGCCGAATTGCCGATGTACACTTTTGCAATGGAGATAAACCTTTTCTTCCTCTAGCATCGACACGCTGTTGAAAAAATCCATGCCATCCCTTAAGATCGCTGACTATCCATGTGAATAGTCGTCTGCTCATGCGGAAACGTCGCCTAAATGATTCGTCGTTGTAGTTGCAGTTGTTGGCAAAATAATCTGCTACAAGTTGCTCGTGTGCAGCTTCACGGTCTCTAAATTGATCCGGGCCTCGCCGTCTTGTTGATTGACTAGAGTTAACTTCATCATACTTGCGCAACACATCCAAAACCGCATTGGACAAACCAATAAACAAATTGGTTCTCGTTTGACGATAAACGGAGAGAAAATCTGCCTCCGCTTGATTAATCTCGATATCATCGTCATAATAATCCGACGAATCAGATGACATGTTTGTATGTATATAAATGTTTAAATAGAATATATTGAAGTTTGAGAGGAGAGTAGTAAAAATATGTGTAAAAAAATTAAAGAAAAGAGGTGTATATATAGGAGGGGAAGAATTAATATATATATATATATATATATATATATATATATATATATATATATATATGTGTGTGTGTGTGTGTGTGTGTGTGTGTGTGCAACGGCTACAGCCCAACGTCTCTCTCCCCCTCACCCGCGCGATCCGCCTCACGAGTGTGAGCGTGAGCCGGCCATCACACAGGGCGGCGATGGTGTTCGCACCCGTGAGCGCCCCTCAGTCCCTCACGAGCCTCTCACGAGCTCGGATGCGGGTGGTCTTATTCAAGGTGGAGCTCGAAAAACGTGAACCTTCAAGTATAACAACCTCCCACCCGAACTCGAGCCCTAGCTTCAAGATCCAAGTTTGATTATACACTTTTGAAATTGAGCTACTTTTGTTCTCCCTTTCTAAACCACTTCCAATCACGAGCAGAGGAGAAAATGAGTTAAATTTAACCCTTAACCTATCAAATCAAACAAAAAAGATATATTTCATGAAATTAAACTACTTAGGGTTCATTTAGATATAACAACTCTTTTAACGTACTTTTTACTTCTATAAAAACTACTTAAACAACTATAATTCACTCGATTATCTCGTTTTATTTAGACTGAAAACTTCTAATGATATTTTGCTATTTTAACAGTTTTAAAATAGAAGTATAAAAGACATGACGTGATTCCGTTGTAACTAGAGACCGGGTGATGGGTCGGTAAGGTGCCTTTAATGTGACCAACATTACGTCGGTGATGAATTTTCTTTTTTTTGTGTGTAAAGTTTATATTAAAGGATTATGTATGTTCCAGATATTAGTGTGCTAGTATAAATTTTAGTGTGATAGTCATTAAACACATAATATAATTGAAAATAAAAATAAAAGCCTTAATATAACACAATATAATATAATGATATGGTACAATACAAGCCCCTTATTCTTAATTTCCCCTATACGTACGTACGATCTCCTCCTCCATTATTCGTACTTTTTTGTTGCCTATTCTTTCACTTGGTCCTCCACACCTCATTGCATGCTACCTTAAGCTCAGGAGCCTTAACATATTAATGTGAAGTGGTTTTGATTAATACGGGAATTAGTTAATTAAGAAGTTAATTTTTTCATGCAAAATATCTATTTTTTTAAATACTTTTGAACAAATAATAAAATGGAAAGTTTATAATTGGTACAACTAAGTTTAAAATATAATAAGGAGGTTATAAGAAAAGTAATTAATTAATAATATATATAGTTATGATATATATAAAAATGATGTAATGAAAACGACATGATGCAAATGAAAATAGTGTTTAGAACAAGTAGTATTTAGGGTGACCACAAAACATGCATATATATGTATAATTGTGTGTGTGTGTGTGTTTGTTTTTATAAGAAGCTAAGTTAGGACCACAACACAACTCATCTACAGCTTCTAATGAAACAAATAGTCAAACTAATAACACGTGTGGAGATTCCTTTCATTTCATATGTTGGACTCACTCACTCACTCGATCGATCGAGACATTAATTCATTAATTTCCAGCATTTTCATTAATATATGTTTATATTATCACACATTAACTATTAACTAATATCCATTTCCCACTTACATCTTTCTTCATATATATCAATCACCATAAAAACGTACAATTCATGTGTATTTATAAGACATACAAAAATTTAGATATATTATCAATTTTTATTATACAAATATATATCTACGCACATTAATCGCTATATTTCCTTTGGAAAAATTGCATTAAAACACAATGAACTTTATCTTAGTTACCAATATATACAATCAACTTAATTTTTAAAAAATAATACAACCAACTTTGTAGTCATCACATTGTATGCAAATTGTTGTATATTATGGAAGTTATGACAAAGTTTATTGTATACCATGGTAACTAAACAACAGACACATAAAAAAAGTTGTTTGCATATAATGAGAGGATTACGAAAGTTAATTGCATTATCTTTAAAAAATTTAAGTTGGTTGTATACAATAGTAACTAAGACAAAGTTCATTGTATTTTTATGCAATTTGACAATTTTCTTTTGCAGGTTAAGGGTCGAAAGGTTTGTAGTGGCGAGCACATGCACGAGTAGGTTTATGACTCTGTTTTGTTATACTGAGTCTGGGCATTTGTCCTCTTTAGTTGTATTGTTTGGGGTTATTAATTTACAACTTATAAAAAGAAAAAAAAATGATATGTTGCGTGTATCTTTATGTTGTAATGTTTTTGGTAATGGTAATTTTTTTTCAGAAAAAAGAAATAAAGATAATTATAAGAAACAACAACAACAATATATATTCTGATAAACATGCAAATAGTAACATACAAATTTGGTTTTGGGGTTTGGTTTAATTTGCAAAGTTAGAAAATTGAAGATGAATATGAATCAACGTGCTTATAAAATTGAGACCTGAAAACTGTGCATGTATTAAGAACCTTTTTTTGCCCTAATTGCAAGTACATACATTAATGGTTATAAAACGTACGTCTTGTTTTTACTGAATTGTACGTAGCTAGGTGGGTTTTGTTAAATGGCACACAATCATATCGTATCGTATTGTATAATATATCATATAGTTTCTAGTATATAGTAATACTTAATTTCTTTTGGCTTGAAATATAACATGAAGAGTCCAAATTCAGAATTTTGATATCTCCATATAGTAGAGTTTGTATGGGCGTAATTGATTAAAATCATTCAGTAAAACTAGATTTTAGAATTATTTTTCACGAATTAATTAACGAATAAGCCTATATTACAAGAACTTTTTATTAGTTTTCATAAATAGTTAAAACAAAAAATTGAATATTCATTACGCGTGGGAAAGTGCGGCTCCATTAATCTGGTCATAAACATTGCTAGTGTTAGCTAGAAAGTGTATTTTTTTTAACAACAAAGAGAACGTAAATATAGAAGTTTTGGCTTCGCCATTACTTCTACCTAGCAAACTCAATTTTTTTATAGTGGTTAGAAAATGTATATATGATTAGGAATGAAATTCCTCAATTTTCTTCTTTTACTTTTGTTAAATAAAACTCAAAAACACGGTTTTTCTGTATTTCGTTTTAAATCCTTTTATTTCCTTCGCTAAAAAAGCTCAAGAACATGGTGTAAGTGTCACGATTCCTGCTTCTTTGCTATCTAATAACTGAGGATGAAAATCTAGCTGGTTAAAGGAGTTAAAGAAGGTTCTTAGCAAATTTAACCTCACAATTTGACCCGCTAAACACTTGTGTCTCCCAAATTAATAACAATTTAATCATAAGAAGTAATATTTCTCAAAACTCAAAATATATCGTCTTTGGGACGACAATTCATTATACAGATTTGATGAAAGACTCCTATATATGTGTTTATTGGGTTAGTTTAAAAAGGAATGGAGGATTTCAAAAGATGATCATTCTTAGGCCATATATAGTACATTCTCTCTTTTCTCTGTACCATTTATGTGGCTTTTGTACGAGGATGAACACCCCCCCAAGCTTTTGGTACCGCAAAAGCACTAGTTCGATAGAAAGGAGAGATAAGAGAAGAGAGATGGAACCAATGATCTCTTAACCTAGTGGTTAAGAGTGAGGGGGAGACAAAGTCTTCTAGGAGGTCCAGGGTTCAAAACATTGGCAATGGAGTTTAATTATAACTTGGGGTTTACTAACTTACTAACAACTAATTTTGCCGTTAAAAAAAAGGGAAGAGAGATGGAGGAGAAAATGAGAGAAAAGAGAGAGCGGAGAGAGAGAATTATTTAAAAAAACTTTAAAGTATGTGTAATATGTAAAGTATTAGTATTTTATGAGCTGAAGTATGGATAAAGTATAAGTGACTTGACGTTAATATAAGATTAAACATAAAAAATGTATGAGTGAATGAGTACTGCCAATATACTTATAATTTGTGTGATATGGAAGCACAAAAATAACTTAACTTCTCCAACTTTGTTAAGCTTTTTGGTTCAATTCAAAGTTCTTTTTTATAATACAAAGGGTCGTTTTAGCAATAATCTACTTATCTACACTGGAGTAGTTGGTGCATGAATCCTCTTATTGAGGTAGTAGTTCATATTTTAGCTTATTGATATTTTTTTAGGTCCCTTTAGGTTAACTAGTCCACAAGATGTTATTATATTCATAAACCATTAAAAATAAAAAATTTATATCATTTTTACATGTTAATGATTTAAATAATTTACTGTTAGCGCGCAACACACGTCTTTTTCCCTCAATTATAGGTTAATGCAATTGTACCGTTCTTAAATCCCATCCAATAAAATCAGTTTCACAAGATTAACATGGTTAGTAAACAATATTTTTTTATTACAAAAATAGTATACATACATTAAGAGTAAATTTTAATTCAGAATTATTTTTCGTATGAGAAGTGTAAGCCTCAATTCTATTTATAAATTCGTTATTTAAGTTGTGCTTTTTCTCTTTATTGGTATAAAGTCACTCGGTGTATAGTTCATCAGCAGAGAGTTTTTCTAATGTAGATAAAAAACTGTTTGTAACACCATTAATAACTCATTAATAAAAGTATTTTGGTCATTTATATATTTACCCAACCATGAATTGCATCGGGATGAGTGGTTATTAATTTGCGAGACTTGATTTTCCAAAATACCCTCATTAATGATCCGTCAAAATTTTCTAGCCATTGATTAATTTTAATCAAGGACTAAGACTGTTCTTACAGTTCTCGTACCAAAAATAATTTTCATTTAAACCCTCCCCGTACATTATAGTATACATTTTCGTAAATTTATTCGTCATGAAACCTAGAATTTTAAAAACCTTTAAGCTATTACATACAACAAATTTATAGAAAAATCAGAGAAATTGTAATGTACTATAGTTCGCTTATACAATCTAGTCGGAGCTACACTAAATGATAATATTCAATAATATCATGTCGTATATCTTACACGGTGGTTATGGGAGAAGATCAGACACTCTAACTCGAGGAAAAATTGTAATGAAAATAATAATAAAAACACATAAAAAAGGTAAGAATAACTAAAATAAAAGTTAGTAACGGCAAAGCAACCACGGAACCATGGCCAAGATGGAATCACAAGCACACGGGATAATGTGATAGTAGTTGGCGTTAGGAGTTATGATCACAATAATAACAAAAGCTATAACTACAATAGAAACCATAAGAAAAAAGATCAAGTAATAAAAAATTAATTTAGTTTTTATTTATGATCGTGATAGAATAAGAGACTAAATAAGAGAAAATGAGGAGAGCAAAAGCGAGCTGTGTCAAGGTTGGCGACGTCGGCAAAAGCATGTAGATACGAAAGAAACCTAGTAACATTAACCATTTACACGTACAATCCGACTAAAGCTTTCAAATATTAGTATTCTTGATTGATCTACTATATATTAACCATTATTAATAAATTAATCTAGTGATACCTTAAATCCAAGTCATACATACAGTCGTATGAGATCAGCTTTTGGTAGTAAAGAAGGTTAAACCATAAATTTACCAAATATCAAGACTACTGAGAAGAATGGCAAGAAACAGACGTTGTTCCCTGGATGTTAATAAAATAATTTTAATTAGATTGAATAAAGTAATTAAAGAATAGGTGTCCTCTTCTTTAGCATTTTGTTTGCAGGGTTAAGAGATTCTTTTTCAGATTAAAAATTACAAATCTCACCCCATCACTGCACACATTATTTGTCCTTAGTCTGTAGGGTTGCTCTCTCTTACAATAATCTAACCTCAGTCAGTCCTCCACGTGCTTCTGGGGACTCCCCCACACCACCCCCAACCCCTACTTCATTGCCATTGCCATACCCCCCATCTTCATTTACACAACCCTTTGACCTCCCACTCTCTCTCTCACACACTACCCACACATTTACACAGCACATTCAAGATCAAGAAAGATAACAACAACTCCAGATTTGAGAAGAAAGAAAAAAAAAAGCTGAAATCTTTGTGGGTTTGTGATTATATCTTGAAATCAAAGTCATGGATGGCTTACAAGATGATACCGGAGATGGTGGCATGTTGTGCACAGAGCATCCATTCAAGAACAACACTCCGGCTGGTGGTATTTGTGCCTTTTGTCTTCAAGAAAAGCTAGGCAAGTTGGTTTCTTCTTCTTTTCCTATTGCTGTTTTCCCGTCATCTTCTTCGTCTTCTCCTTCTTTCAGATCTGATATGGGTGGTGTTGGTGGTGGTGGGGTAACTTCCGCCGCCACTACCACCACCGCAGCTACCGTGGTTCCACCGCGGCTAACAAACTCGACCTCGTTATTGGGTTCAAACACCCAAATCAGCCCAGCTAACACAAATAATGAGTGTCACTATCATCAATATTATTCTAATCGGTCAAAGATACTTTACTTGCTTACTCAAAAGAAGAAGAAAAAGAAAGATCACAATATAATCGTCGACGGTGGCGGCGGAGTCCACGGCCATGATCGGAACAAGAATGTTGTTTTCAAGAGAAGCAAGTCGACGGCCACACCCAGGCGTGGCGTTGGTCTGCATTACATGGATGCGGATACAGGGGATGGTTTGAACAGCCCGCACAAACGTGGGTTCTGGTCATTTCTCTACCTACAGAAACACTCTCATTCTTCGTCAACGACCAAGAAAACTCTTAGAGACATTTCGTCGAACAGTTTGGGGGTGAGTTCTTTTCCGCAAGTCCAAAGATCCCGGCAAGACAGAGACATGATCGTGGTGGAAGAGAATGAAAGCCCATGTCAGGCTTCATTTGATCGAAAGGTATCTAGATCCAGATCCGTCGGGTGCGGTAGCCGGAGCTTCTCCGGCGATTTTTTTGAACGAATCTCAACTGGGTTTGGCGATTGCACACTTCGGCGCGTAGAGTCCCACCGGGAAGGGAAATCCAAAGTCTCCGCCATGCGCCGGAGCAACGGTCAAGATTGCATCAAGGAAAGAGTCAGGTGCGGCGGTTTATTTAGTGGTTTCATGATTACTTCATCATCTTCGTCGTCGTCATCTTCATCTTACTGGGTTGCTTCAAATCCTAATGAAGGCAGCTGCGTTAATAATGCGTCGGGGAAAGTGACGTCAGCAGTACCGACGACGGTGGCCGGAGCAGGGCAGCATTCCCGGAGCAAGAGCTGGGGGTGGGCGTTGGCTAGTCCGATGAGGGCCTTCGGTAAACCATCATCAAGCAAGAAAGACGCTTCAAACAAGAATCCAACCCCAAATCTGGCTGCTATTCCTTCGTTGCTGTCTGTGAGAAGTTGAGGATTTTGTGTTATTTTTCTTCATTTTTCATTTATTTTTATTTTCGATTTTATTTTTTTATAAATTAGTTGGGTCCTGAAATCCATCTCTTTTATGAAAAAATGAATCAAGAAAATAAGGTATAAATGGAAAATGAAGACGGTGTGAAGTAATAAAATCTTCTAAGGTAGTGAAATCACCATTATACCCTTTTTAAGTATACATTTTTATTTAGTAAATTTGTCCCTCTCATTGTTTTTATATGCCCATGTCTGTTTATGATTTTATGGATTTATGTTTATTTTAGTATTCTTTTGTTGATGGAAATTATTTTGTATTGTGGTCAAATTAAACAATTTCTATCTGATTAATGGTGGTGTTAATTAAAAAAAATTAGATGTTTTTACTGTTTAGGATTCCCTTTTCTAAGGTATTAATTAAAAAAATTGCAGTATGTATTGGATGATAAAGAAAAAAACATATTTTTTTTAATGAGAGGTGATTAGAGCATAACTTTTAATTTAATATTTATATTCCTCTTATCTTATCATTTATTTTACTTGCAAATTTTAATTTATGACAAATGCTATATATATGACTAGCCAAACCATGAGTAGTTCATGCAAAATTTGGCACATGAAGATGCATTTTCTCTACTTATCTTGACTATAAAGTGTGTCATAATTCTCTTTAATTTAGACATATTAATTAGTGATGAGAATCATTTTTCCTAATGTATAACCATTTAATGGATATAGTGATGTACGGTTATGGATTGGATATTTGTTTAAAAAGGGTAAGGTTTATTAAACAATGATGAACAGCTTTATAAAGATTTGATGGTGGCTGGGGAGTTTGAAAAGTGTTACAAGTGTCTATTTCACCTTTTTCTTATGTCACTAGATTGTTTCTGTATTGGATTAACTTTATCTAACCAACAATTTTCAAGCTACTCTTTCTTAATATGTTGATTTATATATAAATATTATGTGACTCAATTCAGAGAATCTCTGTAATATTACTATAATTATATAACCACTTGATTCAGTAACAGCTTATATTTCTTTTGTATTATTACGTTAAAACTGTTAAGTCAAAAGCATGTATTTTTGTTTAACATAAATTGTGATTCCTTTAATTATAACTCATGCGTCATCTAGTTTAGATATTCAAGAGTGATGCTAATGGTAACTTAAGAACCATCAATCTTTTCATAGACTGTAAGTTTGAAAATTCATTATATCACGGTCATACATTTACAATATACATCATTAGATGCAATACAAGGTCATAGACCGAGTTGCAATTATCTTTTTCCTCACCCATATGGAGGAAATAGAAGGAATCAAGTGTTGATCGGGTAGCTTAATTAGCTACACCCGTACGCCCCTCCCCCCAAATCGGGTAAGTTTAGTTTTGCCAACCCGAGCCTCTTCTCTCTCTCTCTCTCTCTCCCTCTTCTCTTTGAGTTCTCTTCTTATCTCTATGATATATATATATTATTAAAATAAAATAAAAAATAGGGTAAATTTGATTATACTATACTAGCTTTTGAGTTGTAAAAAGAAAATAACAGGAAAAAATAGTATGATGCTTATATATTATATGGATTGGGTAATCTGAATTACCTCTTTTTTAGTTGGAATTTTGTTATGTATTCTCTTTATGACAAAATTTGTGGAACTTTGTATCTGTATGTTTATAAGGTTAAAACTCAAAATAAATTTACAATAAATAAAATACTCCAAGACTTTTATTAAATAATTTATAAAATCATTTTACGTTCGACATAAAACATTAAAGTATTGACTTTCGGTTTCTTTTAATCTAATACCTCCTTTCCCCGAAAAAAAAAAGATATTTTATATACTTATATATATAAAAAAGACGTTTGAATTTTGATTAAAAATGATAGATGGTGACTGACCTGTAGTGGAGTAGATGCTGCAGGGATGAGGTAATTAAGTTGTGTTGGCTACTTTGAACCGTCCAATAACACTTTGGGTGATTCTATTTGTTTTTCCTTCTCACATACGATACATGTTAAATTATAATTTTCAATTTCAATTCTTGTTACATTGTATATGTCATCTAGATTATTAATAAAAGTATATAAGAACATTAAAAATTATAATTAAATGATTATATATAGTATATTTTAAAATTTCATAATTAACGAAGTTCTTATTTTATAAATTATTTTTTAATTATAACTAATAACGCTCAACTTCAAATGCCCTTAGTTGTATTCCCACTTCATTCTCGTTTTACTAATATTTAATATCTTTTTATTAACATTTAAAAATAATTATTTTTTAAGCTAACCCATATATCACATGGCATTTTATATATATATATATATATATATATATATGTGTGTGTGTGTGTGTGTGTGTGTGTGTGTGTGTGTTAAATAAAAAGTTTAGTTTTTCTTTGGCCAAATTATTTTAAAATACATTAAACTTTATCTTAGTTACCAATATATACAATCTACTTTATTTATTTTTTAAATAATACAACCAAATTTTATAATACTCACATTGTATGCAACTTGTTGTATACAATGGAAGTTATAACAAAGTTCATTGAATACAATGATAACTAAACAACAGACATATAAAAAAGTCGTTTCCATACAATGAAAGAATTATTAAAGTAATTATATTATTTTTAAAACTTTAAAGTTAGTTTTATACAATAGTAATTAAGACAAAGTTTAGTTAATTTTCATACACCTTTTTCTTTCGTATTAAATTCTTCATGTAGCTCATGTCATGTCCTATTCTATTTTTGTTTGTAAATTGTGCTGTTTGATTGTACGTGACAGACAATGAACTTGAAAGACTGAATATTACCATCAAATGCGTCGAAATAAAAATTAATTTTGTGAGTTATCATATTTAATTAAGTCTTGATGTCCTCGCTTGCCAACGTACCTTTACTATGTCCTTTTCTATCTTATGTGACAGTCAACATAATTATTTAGAAATTCAACTATCATCTCAATATTGGATTACTTTCGCAACTATTCCGTGATCATAATGTCACTCGTACATGTTATCATCGCGATTTGTTAGTTTATGAGTATAACATTTTTAACTCAAATCAATTTAAGTGCCATATTAGTTTTCTTTTCTCAACTAAAATAATCAAAACCCAAGTAACATTTATCGTAAATCAATCTGATGACGTATAGTGATCGGGCGCATATTCAAGTCCTTGTGGAGTAAGACCCCTAGCGGCATCTGATAAATACAAAGCTCGGCTACTAGTCCGATACATGACACATTATTGAAAAATGAAATATGCAAAAACATAAACAATACATGAAAGTAACAACATGTTGCATGAAGAGTTTGAGTCTAGCACGATGTAGCAAAAGCTACATCATACTAGACTGTGGGACTTGATGATATATGTACCTGACAAACTAAACCGAAGGTTGGTCCGGACTGGAGAATGAAGCATCAGAAGCTACACAAAGTGCAAGGTTCTAGAAGATGCATTATATTACCCGACAAAAGGTACAAGTGCATTTAATTATATGCCAGAGCTGCCAGAGGAACACTGCCCAAAGCAGCCAGACCATTGGGTAAAGATAGCTCTGCCAGGACAGCTGGCTAGACAACCACCGTACAAGGATTATTGGACAAGGACCTCCTTTGGAGACTCTATAAATACCCCCATCCTTCACATATTCTGGTATGATTATTCACTCTCAACTCTCTCTCTTTACTTATCACTTTCTCCCTGATCTTCATCCCTTCTTCTCCTCTCTTTCTGCTCTCTATATACATACACACTTACTGACTTGATCGTCGGAGGGTTGATCCCGGGGCTTCGGCCTCGGGTCACCTTCTAACGGATTACTTGATGTTTGCAGCATGTGATCCAAGCTCGGGAAGATGGAGAACGGCCCGACAAAACCATCTAAATCAACCCGGCGGATCGATGTTTCAACACAATCAAACCTTTTTTTCTTCACTTTTTTAAATTTATTTAATTAAACATTTATAAATGTTGGTCCGTTGGTGAGAATAACAACAAGCAACAGATGTGTAGAAGGGGGGTTGAATACCCTTTCTGCGGAAATTGAACAAATCAAAGAAAAGTGTTACACAAAGTAAATCAAACCACAATCGAATGCTTTGCTTTTCATTAATAAGAAGATAATTACAGACTCTATCAAGTAAGCAACTCTTGATATGTAAACACCTAATATAAATCTCTCAATCTTTCAAACTTAGCTATCTATAATCAACTTATGATTATAGATACTGACGACTCTCTAAACAGGATTTAATCATAGATCGAAAACTTACCAATCTCACAACTAATGTGAGTATTTGAACACACGAATAGCTTGGCAATCTGTGATTATCTTGATCATGTTGAACTGACAAACAGTGATTCAAGAATCGTAACAAATACGGTTGAGGTGAGGTATTTGGCTCTGCAACACTTAGTTGTAATCGTCGTTGTAGTCGTAGTCGTACCTCTAAACTTATCAGGAGATAAGTATTTATAATCATGTGCCTACGGAATCTAACAAACTAAGACTCAGCCTAATTTGCTAACTAACTATCGGATAACTCGGAATCTTGAATATTGAATCTTCTTTTATCTTGAGTCTTCAATCTTCAATCTTGATTCTGGAGTCTTCTTATCCTTCCCGTAGATATAGAGAGTTAAAAAGATAAGTTTAAAACATATTTACACTTTCTTTAGGCTGACTTCTTACTCGGACTGAGTTACTCAGCTTGAAACTCATCAAGCTGAGTTCTTCGAGAACAAACTCGAAAACCAACATGAACAAACACGTATATTAATAAACTCATCCTTAGAAGTCCTAAGAGTTAGCTAGAACTTATTTAGCAACTCTGTTGAGCTGACTCAGTATTCACGCTGAGTCACTCAGCTTAAAACTCATCAAGCTGAAACTCAATATATATCTTAGGTGACATACACAACTTATCACACATAGTGATAATCTTACTACGATATAGTATAAGCTGATCGAACATATGTACAGCTTATACTCAGCTTATACTCAGTCTGAATCACTGTGAGTGTTCAGTCTGATCAAGCCTCATAATTCTGTTTAAATTATATCTAGAACATATCCAACAATCTTAACTTTGTCTCATCAAATCTAAACTGATGAAATCATTTTCCCAACAATATATTAAATAAAATAAAATATTTAAACAATTCTATAAAAATAAAAATATAGCAAATAATATAAATAAAAATTTCATTAATAATAATAATAATAATAGAAATACATTTCATTCGGGCTTACCGCTGCTTGTACGAAGTCATATTTGGCCCAACAACGTATCATATGTTTGGGTCGGTTGTGGGCCGGTATTTCTTGTACTCGTCGTTGGCCTCATTCCTTTTCTCCTTCCGATGGACCGTTGATGCTTCTCTATTTTGATCTTGTCGTCCTCGTAATCATCGTTGAGGTTAAAATATAGTAGTGTATTTATTGAGAGAAGAATTCAGAAGATTGGAAATTTTTTGGGTCAAAAGTGTTGAGGTATGGTTAGGTATTTATAGGAGAATTATATATATATATATATATATATATATATATATATATATATATATAGGGTAGGGATATAGGAAGAAGGAATTAAAAATGAGAAGCCTAGGAAGCAATCTAGGCCTTTGATCAAATTTAATCTAAGGTTAGGATGATTAGTGGCATTTTAGTAAATAAAATGAACTTTAAGTGGGAGGGGCACTAAAAAAAGTGGCTGGAGGGGTATTTAAGTCATTACGCGCGTGAGTGGCAGCCACTCTCCTGAAAGGAGAGTGGGCTGAGTAAAAAAACCCAATACCCCTTCAAACTTTAACCAATCATAACTTTTATATAGTAAACTTTTAAAAAAAAAAAATTGCACCATTAAAAAGATAAAATTATGCTCTTTCATTTGATACCAGTCTTGCATATATTTTTTTATTTTTTATTTTTTTTGAACTATGTTGCACAAAATTTACACTGTGTTGCACCAATTTCGTACTATAAGGCATATTACTTTGGTGCACGCATTTGGTGCTGTGTTACACAACTTTTACACTATATACACAACGTTAATTTGTTGCACAGCTTCAGAACTGTGTTGCACGTCTTTTTACTGTGTTGCACGTTTTTTAAACTGTGTTGCATGTTTTTTTTGGTGATTCAAAAAACTGTAGAAAGTATACATCAAGATCTATAACTTTTATTTTTTAAGTTTTTGACGAATCAAACTCGATCTTTGTCAAAATTACGGTCAAATTGTTGAAAAAATAGAAAAAAACCAAAAAATTCGTATCTTGCTCATACTACATCCGTTTTAAATGATTCGAAAAACTGTAGAAAGTGTGCACTAAGCTCTACAACTTTTATGTTTTAAGTTTTTGACGAATCAAACTCGATCCTGTTCAAAACTAGGGTCAAAATAGTGAAAAAAATAGAAAAACTGTGTATTTGATGTGCAACACAGTGCGAATGCTGTGCAACATATTAATGTTGTGTAAAATAGTGTAAAGTTGTGTAATAGAGCGCAAAATATGTGCAACATAGTGATATGACTTACAGTGCGAAATTGGTGCAACACAGTTTAATATTGTGCAACATAGTTCAAAAAAATTAAAATATGCAATACTGGTATCAAATGAAAGAGCATAATTTTATCTTTAAAGTGGTGCAATTTTTTTTAAAAAAAACTTTAGTATATAAAAGTTATGGTATGTTAAAGTTTTAGGGGGAAAGACACAAGATGGGGACATGTGTCATCTCCTTCTTGCTTCCTAGACTTCTCCCCCAAAAAAACTTCTTCATTGATCCACGATCTATATATATATATATATATATATATATATATATATATATATATATATATATATATATATATATATATATATATATATATATATATATATATATATATATATATATATAACGACTATATATAGCCGTTGAGACAAAAAAAATGAATTGGGTTCACTCGGTTTCAACAACCCGAAAGGGAGGAGGAAACATGGAGCCCGAACGGCCCGTAGGGGCGTACCTGAAGATACCCACCAAACCCGAAGGGATTTGGCTCACCCGCTAGGTGTCCTTAGTGTTGACAATGATATAGATGTAGGGGAGAACTTAATAAGTGTAAGGAAGAAGTGTGACCCCTTCAAAAGTTTCCGTCAATTGATATTTTACTATAATTTAATAGAATATTTATTATATCTTAAAGAAATCAAAGGGTGGCCTCTCCAAAATAATATTATTATATTTTACCCATCATAAGAGTAATATTGGAAATTGGTCCTTAGAGCATGCTGAGTATGTTTAAGCATGGTCTCAGCATTATGACTTCGTCATTGGTACCGAATATGAACACTATCTCCCGCTTTAGTACCGAGCCCAAGATGGGTTCTTGGCACTTCAATACCGAAGGAGAGAGATGAGAGACAAAGAGAGGAGGGGATATAGAGAGAAAAATATATTTTTTTCTAAAAACTTTTGAACTACGTAAAATTTGTTAAACGTGAGTATTCTTAACTTGACGCATTATGAAGTAAAAATAAAGTATTGTTGATGTAGTGTTGATATGTCACACAATATTTAAAGTATGGAAGTGGGTACTTCTCATACTCTATGTTTTGAGGCATGTAGCAAAATATTTGAGTGTATCACAGTATCAGGTTATAATAAGATATAATCATAGTATAAGTTAAGCCTACAAAATTACACATACTCACATTATTTTTTACGTTAATGATTAAACTTTGATTAATATTACTTAATTGATTATATATATATGAAGATTCAAATGAGAATGTATATTTAACTGTTAATAGAAGACTCAATCTTGACTTTCTATTTGATTTGATCGGATGGTTTACAATTGCCTCATCATTTAATTCATATCCCAATCATGAATTGCGACGAGCCGACGAGTGATTACCACCGTTAGATCTAATTCATCAACATATAATTGATGGTTATGATTTATTATCTCATTCTCACCTAAATATCTATCCTTATAATAAACTACCCTTATATATATATATATATATATATATATATATATATATATATATAGGGGAGGGTTCATGCGAGAACCGTTGTTAGTGCGAGAACCGCGAGAACCAATCTTAGCCGTTCCTTGGATATGGGAAGTATCATGGATGGAGAGCGTGGAGGGATAGGGTGTGGCAGGGTACATGTGAGGAATTCATGGGTGGGCAATGACATTGAAGGAGGGGGAATTGGACGGCTTAGATTGGTTTTCGCGGTTCTCGCATGAACTTTTGTCTATATATATATATATATATATATATATATATATATGTGTGTGTGTGTGTGTGTGTGTGTGTGTGTGTGTGTGTGTGTGTGTGTGTATATAGGGGAGGGTTCATGCGAGAACCGTTGTTAGTGCGAGAACCAATCTAAGCCGTTCCTTAGATATGAGAAGTTAAACGGATGGAGAGCGTGGAGGGATAGAGTGTGGCAGAGTGTATGTGAGAAATTCATGGGTGGGCAATGACATTGAAGGAGGGAGAATTGGACGGCTCAGATTGGTTCTCGCGGTTCTCGCACTAACAATGGTTCTCGCATGAACTTTTTCCTATATATATATATATATATATATATATATATATAGACAAAAGTTCATGCGAGAACCGTTGTTAACGCGAGAACCAATCTAAGCCGTCCAATTCCCCCTCCTTCAATGTCATTGCCCACCCATGAATTCCTCACATGCACCCTGCCACACCCTATCGCTCCACGCTCTCCATCCATGATACTTTCTGTATCCAAGGAACGGCTGAGATTGGTTCTCGCGGTTCTCGCACTAACAACAGTTCTCGCATGAACCCTCCCCTATATATATATATATATATATGTGTGTGTGTGTGTGTATAAAATATGTTAATGGTATTAAACTACCAATGTATTATTACGTTAAGTATCAAATTTAATTTCTCGTTAAGATATTATTTATCTAAATTTTCTAATGTCCAAAAAAATTATTGCATTATTTATATACGTCGCATAGTTATCATCCTACGCATACCGTAATGAGTTAAATTTTTTTTTCCTAGCTAGCACAATTTTGGTCTCCAAGCATATTTCTTTCCTAGAGTGAAAGCTTTTTCACGCCGAGTCTTATTCTATGAGTTTATATCCACTAGCATCAAAGTTAGCCGCCCTTACCTTCTATTTCTAATTGTATTGAAATTATACAAACATCATTGTTAAAAAATAAATATGATTGAAGTTATATTAAAAACATCAAGATGCATGTCACATAGTTCAAACTATATACATTGCACTTGATACAAGGAAAATGTCTATCAATTTAAACTTTAAAACCAAAGTTGAAACAAATTAAAACTCAAAGCAAAAACATATTATCAATACTGAAAATCGAGATGAACAACCAATTTTTAATGAACTACATACTCATAAATCTAGAACCTAAAAATCGAGGTAAACAACTGGAAATTAGTTTTTATATTATGTTGTAAATGGATAAATCCGAGAATAAGTGAACTCGTCGACTCGAAATAGAGTGATATTTACAACATTGCTCCTTGGAATGGTTCGGTTCAGTTTTTGAAATTTCAAAAACCAAAACCTAACCGAAAGAGTCGGTTTTTCAAAATTTAAATACTAAAACCGTCGGTTACTCTATTGATTCGGTTTTTTTCGGTTTAATTTTTTCTGATTTTGATTCGGTTTCCGTTTTTTACTCACCCCAAATTTGTCTCCTCTTAAAGTATTGAACCATTGTCGTTTCCATCCTATTTCTTTTGCATAAAACAATCTTTTAATTTAAATAAAAGACTAATATCGATCTTACTCATTCATTTAATTAAAATTAATTTAACTAAAATTCGACAATGTGGTTAACCAAAAATGAAATTACAATTTTGACTTTTTTTTACAAAAAAAATAAACAAAATTGCTACGAATTTCGTGTCACAAACAAATATTAAAATATTATATATGTTTATCATACTTTACATATATCATATCTACAGTTTATAGCATTTCAAGATATCATATTTAACCAAATTATTAATTTCATTTTATAAAAATATTTTAAATTCTTTTAATTACAACCAATAGCAAAAAGTGACAATTTCAGTATACTTTTTAAAACTAAACCCGTATATATATATATATATATATATATATATATATATATATATAGGGTTAAGATCAATTAATAGGGGTTTTTATGTAAGAGGGGTAAGAGGGATTCACAGCCGTTAGATCTAGATGATGGGTCAACTAAATTTGGTCAAATTTCAATACACCCCGTTGCTAGAAAAAATGGATCCAGGGGTATTTTGGGTATCACACTAAGCTTAAAAATTGATGAAGGTCCTAAATTCACAGTATAAAATTTGATGAAATATAAACAAGAACAGATCATCATCACACACTACAAAATAAAATAAACAATATAACTGATGATTCGATTCAACTGATGAACAATATAGTTTATCCGTATATTGAGATACAAAAAAATAGATTACAAAACCTGATACATATATCAAATCTGATATACAAAAATGATGAACATTACACTTATAAAAACAGAATACAACAATAGGTTATACATTTCATCAAAATTGATATACAAAAATCACCAAATTTGATACATACATCATCAAACTATTCTAGATTCATAAATTCATCAAAAAATGGATCTGATGAACACTTACAATTAAAATGAAAACAAAACCTCATAGACAGACATTTGATGAAAATATGGAAAAAATAAGATGATGAATCATAAAAAACAAGAAATAGATGAAGGAGAAGAAATGATGAATCTTTATTGTGTGAAGCGTAAACCTGATTCTGTCTACATTTAAGGTTTTCCAGCTTCAGGCGAGTATGGGCGGCGGCGGACAGTTTAGGGTTTCTTGCGACGGACGGTGATTTAGGGTTTCGTGTGGCGGCGGTTGTTTAGGGTTTTCTGTGTCGGCGGCGATTTGGGTTTCATGCGGTGGCGATTTAAGATTTCATGCGTTGGCGGCGGTTTGGGGTTTCCTGCTGCGGCGGTTTAGGGTTTCCTCACAGCGGCGGTGGTTTAGGGTTTCCAGCGGCGGCGATGGTTTAGGTTTCCTGCCGTGGCGGTGGTTCCTGTGTGTGAGACCGAATGGAGGAGCGGCAATGGTGGTGTCAAAAACCCGTCTCACAGTGGGCGATGGTGATTCTTGGCGTCTATGGCAGCAAAGGGGGATGAGGCGGCCGGAGATTATGAGGAGAACTGTTCCTCGGCGTCGATGGCAGCAAGGGGGCCTGAGGTGGTCGACGATTATGGGACGGTGGTTCATGGGAGAGAGGCTTATACAGAGAAAAAGAAGCGATGTTATTAGGGTTAGTGTTAGGGAAGGTTCATATAACAGCTGTGTAAAGAGATAATTAAGGAGGAATTGTAAATGTCTAAACTAACCTTTTATCAAAAATGCCACTTGTCAGCTCCTAAATCCCTCTTACCCCTCTTACCAATTTTTCCCTCTTAATTGATCCTAAATCTATATATATATATATATATACACACTCCACATTATTGCTCTAACTATAACAATAAGTTTCCATGACTTGTATCAATACTTTCAACTTTGTAGTCCTTTCAATTTTACATCATACTTTCACCGTTAATTTCATTGTTAACGTCACACGTCACATTTTCTTGAATTAGTTGTATACACATATAATTTAGATATTTAGAATTTAGTTATAATAATAATAATAATAATAATAATAATAATAATAATAATAATAATAATATGTTATCATTGGAATTTAGATATATATACTTTGGTAAGGAATCATGTCTCTGATAATAAATCACCTAATAACTGACATGATTATATGATATCTATATAACTTTATAAAGTATTTAACATTTTTGCTTAAATTTTTAAAAATTAAATAAGATGAAATTACTAATATGCCCTTACTTAAACCTAAAAGGAAACAACTGAATGAACTTAATTATATTCTTAATTACTATTATAATAACCAAACATTCCATAATAAATAATGTTTTAAAAAGTCAAGTGAACACAAATTAATTTGTAGTCTATAAGATATTATAACAAATTAGTTAAACAATAAAGAAATTGAAAAGCAAAA
Organism: Pulicaria dysenterica; assembly: GCA_947179395.2. Classification (NCBI taxonomy): domain Eukaryota; kingdom Viridiplantae; phylum Streptophyta; class Magnoliopsida; order Asterales; family Asteraceae; genus Pulicaria; species Pulicaria dysenterica. The sequence continues at coordinate 54,750,375 of OX359296.1, forward strand.
AAAAGTATAGCTATTGTGAATGAAAACTATTCAACATCATCATAATGCGTGAATATGGTACCCTTACTTTATCGAAATAGACATGTTACCGAGTAAAAATTATTTATTGTCACCGCATTGCGCGGGTACTATATATGCTATAGGTAAACTTGTAATGACCGAAACTAATTTACAGTTGAATCAATTTGCATCAAAGTGAAATTTGATTTATTAAAATTATTACCAAGAGGTTTTATGGTACTATTATCTTGCTTCCTCTTTAATATTTCTGGATTGTGTAGGTGGAAGAACTTGTTCTCTGCTTTAATATAAAAAATAGATAGTCTCTTTAAAACACATGTATTGTAAATTCATATTTGTTATTTTGTGCTTTTTACGTTTGAGTCTTATATTATCCTACATTACAAGGAAAAAACCATATATAGCGCCGATTTAGAGATCAACGTATGATATTCGACATTGCAATTTCGCAAAGTGTGATAGTCATGACAGTTTGCGACGCTGCTTTCTTAATAACAATAGGATAAAAGGTTTGCTCGTAATTAATAGGCTGGCTTATAATGATAAAACACTTCGATCTTGAGATTAACTGATCAGTTTAGGTTGAGAATAAAAACAAAAAAACTAAAACCAATTCATTAAAACTGAATCGGTTTAACCAATAAAACCAAAACCATTTTAAAATTGAAAGTTCGGTTTTAAATTTTGAAAAGCCAAAAGGTTCGGTTCGATTTCGGTTTTAACAAGAAATCGCCCCATTAAGAAACCAAATATAGTTACTATATAGAAGTTGACGATGAAGCCATACTAAAATATTTCAGGGTCCAATTACTAGGGTAATAATTTTTAATTCTCTTTATCGTTTACCTTATTGGATGGACGTTTATCTTATATGAGCATATGATACAAAAGATGATTATATTTTGAATATTATGAAATATATAATTAGATGTTGAATTTAATGCTGAATATTAGATAGTGTTGATGAAATTTGTATATAATGTTGGAAAAATGAAGGTTAGTGCAAGGAATTATATATAAATGTCGAAAACCGGGTGAGTTTGGTTTTAAAACCAAAACTAAACTGTTAATGACTACAACCGGTCAAAACTTAAACTAATAGATACTGAAACCATTAAATTTGAAAATCTTAAAACAAAAATTAGTGTATTATTGGGTTAGGTTTAAGCTTAAACCTACCCCATACACACCCTTAAATTGAGCAATCTAACGGTTTATCGTTCTTCCTAACTGATCGAAGCTGTGGTCATTCAATTTACTTTTTCTAAAATAATACAATCAGTGTTACAATCAATCAATGTAATAATATATATGAAATTTAGCATGTATACAAGCTGTTAGATATAATGCATGAACTTAAATTATTATTCGAATACAAGAGTTAATACACCGGCCGAAGCACATGCCATGACTTAATTGCACTCTAAAATCTTTATATGTTACTTAATTTGTGTTAACTTATAAATTCTGTGTGGTAGGTATAGGATACTTGCAATCCACTAATCTATATATAGTACTAGCTTCTGTAGTTTTGTACGTACGTGTTTGATTAAATGCTTTTATGTTGTTTAATTTTATCCCTAACCTAATCCAATACAACCTGGTTAATTACTTAAGGGTATGTTTGATATGAAGTTTTTTGAAACTTATTGGAGTTAGTAGCTTTTTGTTGTAAAAGAAAAAGCTACAAGTAATGTTCGGATGAAAGAGCTAGAAGTTTTTTTGTAAACAAAAAAAACTCTAAAATAAAAAGCTTCTTGAACTCACTTGAAGTAGCTTTTAAAACTAGCTTGAAGTTTTTTCTATACCAAATTTTCTAAATACCCTCTTTAATTGTTTTATATTTCCTTCTATTTTTATAATTTGTCCTTTTTTGTCATTTTACACTATTAAGTTTCAGCTACCAGCTAATTTGCCAAACACATATATAAATAAAATAAACAACTTCCAACTCCCGCTACCAGCTTCCAGCTTCCATCTACAGCTAACAGCTCTTTCCGCCAAACATACCTAAACCCGTTGCCATCCCTACACGATTGGAAACTCGGTCCCTTCATTCGATTGTCTTCTGCACCATCGAAGAGATGTGACCGGAAAAACCCATTTGATGCCATTAATTCCAGCAACTGCAGAACCCTTATTTACCAAGCGTCTTGTGATTCCAGTGAATAGCTATCCATTGATTCTAGCGACTTAGCCTTTGATTTAAATGGATTGGTAAGTAATGGGCTTCTTCTTTTTGTATGATACTAATGTTAAAAGTATTGTAGGTTCTTAATTTACTCTACAAAAGTAAGTCGTACATGATGTTAATTGTTGATCAGTTGTTATATTAGAGAAATAAACCTCCTGGTCATGTTTAGTGTCTAGTATGTATAAAAGAGAGGTCAATATTCATCATTCTTTTTTAGGGGTGTTTATCACTTAATCCAAGGTTTGAGGTTAATCAGGACAGGTTACTTACTTTTATTAAGCTTTGAGATCTAATCCACGGGTTTCGAGATTATGTGGTCGGGTTAATTATTAAAAAAAGATTTTTTGATTTCTAGTTTTTGAATGTTATGTGAATTTAAACCTTTTCATCAACCTTGTGTAAATTTTAGCATTCAAGCAATTGGAGCCTTGGAACTTGTTTGTTTCTAGTTGTGTCCATTTGACTATTTTAGAATAGTTTTGTTTCTAGTTGTATTTTTTAGAAGTATAAGGTAAATTTAGTAAATACATTTGGGTATATAAAATTTGTAATAAACCCTAATCTAATTAAGCAGGTTATTTCACCCGTTCCTATCTCTCGTTCATCACATTCATGCATACATTCATCGAGGATTAGATCATGGTGTTAATTGCTTCGTTAATTGTTAACTGATACTTGATACCGTGGACCTACAACTGGTATAAGAATATGGAGTGGATCACAGGTGAGTTATTTTTATCATTCTGTGTTTGTTTCATTCGAAGACTAGGTTTAGGGATTTCTTATTGTCATTGTTTTATGTGTTTCGTAATCATCATCACTTCGTAGTGTTTGGGTGTTGGAATTGAGAATGATGCATGTTTATTGTTCGATTTCAAGCTTGTTAGGATTAGATAACTTTAAAACTGAAGGGTAATGATGTATCAGATGATTTTATTTTTATTCGACACATGCTCATGTTCTTGGATTTAATAGAGATTTGAGAGTATTTTGATTCAAAATTAATAACTGGGTCATGCTTTAAATCTGTTTTCAAGGTCTTTGGATTCAAAAAAAAAGAAGAAAAGGCGATATTTTGTTTGGATTTGGATTGGTTGAGATCGAGAGAGTTTTCTTTTTAATTGAAAACCTTCACCAAGCCATTTCCAATTGAAAACTACAGCTTCAATTGAAAACGTTCTTGAGAAGGTATTGAAAACTATAGTTGAAAAGTGTAGCGCGGAGGAATTGAAAACAACATTTGAAAATTCAAGGAGTAGAAAACTAATGGGCATCTCTCAATTGAAAACTACAACCGTAAACACTCCTCAATTGAAAACCTCCTCGTGCACTTGAAAATCTTGCAGTACACCACCTTAATTGAAAACTTTTTATTCAAACTTTCTATTAAAAACCCACAATTGAAAACTTTTTCGTCCAAACTTTCAATTGAAAACCCATTTTTTTCATCTAGCTAACTTTTCAATTGAAAACTTTTACCTCCTAAACTTCAGTTGAGCATAACATATATATATATAAAGTAAATATCTAATTCTCGTAAGTACTTAAATTTTATCGGAAGGAATTAGTTGAAAAATCTTTCATATATACGTACGTACGTATACGATTTTCAAACCTAGATATACCATATATATATATATATATATATATATATATATGCATTTAGAAACAAAAATTAATAGTGTACGTACAGAAGTTAAATTTGAAATGGGCGGAGAGATATGAGATGTATCATTAATATCTTCCTTTATTGGTACATATGTATTTATATATAAATATATTGAAGCAGCTGCTGCATTCTAGGTAGCTTAATTAATTCTTGGAATGATGGATGGATATATTCATCAAACTCCGACGAGCTGGAAAACCCCCGGAACCAAATTCACAACGTTCAAAACCCCACGAAAGATGGTCCCAGCCAATTGCAGCGGAGCTTGAAGAAATCCGGTTGAGGATAGCCCGGCGTTACATGATGAGAGCGGTGTAGCAACAACAACGTTGCAGGATGATAAAACGCTTGACAGAAGAAACTGAAGTGGATTCAAAACGATATTGAAGGCTCCAGTCCCGTTTGTTATGGATGAGGATACAACATTTCCACCACATGATACTTGCACCAGAGCATCTGTACGTCCGCCCCCATGCATATATATATATATAAACATATTAATTATAATATTCAGACATACATATATGCATTCAATCTAATTAACCCAACCATATCTGCTTGCTACTAATTCAGTGTACGTATCTTAATTTAATTCAGTATTCTAGCAATTAATTAAGGAAAACTTGATGCGCGCTGTTATGAAGTTTTCAAGGATAGGATACGATGCTAATATATGATAGATCGATTAAATAATGATGGATCTTACTTACTTGCAAAAGGAGGGGTTGGGGTAGGGGCGTTGGGGACATCATTGCCATTTGCAGAGCAGAATACAGTTCCGCCGATGTTTAACAAACTGAGGAGCCCAGAAAGTTGTGCTTCAGCTTGTGATGCTACTAAAACAATGACGAAAAGGGCAAATAATATGACAGCTGTGTATTTCATTGCCATTGATCGATGTGAAATTAAGAGCAATATATGTTGTACTTGCTTACAATCAATTCAATGGCTTGATCGATACAAGGAAAGAGTAACTGTAAATTCCCTATTTATAAAGGAAGTTAAGGCATGATGTGTCTCTTTCAGATGTTTGAAATTAAGCTAGCTAGCCAGACATTGAACTACTATAATTAATTAATTAGCATTAGCATATATAATATATATATTACCAATCAAAATTTCTTTTATGAATCAAATTAAATCTCAAGTGATGGAGACTTTCGGTTTGTGCAATGCAAGTTGTAGTCTAATTAGCTAGTTAACACACTTAATTAAAGGTTTATAGTATGCAAACTAGGAATTTTTGGTGCATAATCATTAGAGGATAGAACATACCTATATTGAATGTTAGGTGTTCTTTATAGTATTTTAATTTACAAGGTTGGTAATTCATGGCTGATGTTTTGATTATAAGGTTTTTGTTTCATGTCAATTATTGAACAAGTATTTTTCAGTTTACGATCGAGTATCGTTATTATTTTCAGTTTTTGAATTCGTTGCTTCTTTTAATCCGATTAGTTTTGAATAAGATTTTCATTTTGATTCGAACTTTAATTAATCCATGAGAGATTATATAGGAGACGATGATGGTGAGAATTGAGAGAGTATCGGTGACGACAATATATACTAGATATCTAGAGATAAGAGATGAGAGAGAGTACCAACGACGACATTGTTGTCCACTGGTAAATAAGAATGAGAAGGTTTTGAAGTGCGTGGTAAGGTTTTAAGCTTTTAGTTTCCAGGATAATCAGGTCCCCATAATCTTCAGTTTAATTGAATAACTTCTACAATTTTACCCTTTGTCAAGTTATTAGGGTCACTATTAGGTTAACCCCAACTCGATTCAGTTCATTCGTCTCAACTTTGTGCAGGCTAGTTTTTAATTTATTGGGTTCTCTTGTCATGCCTTTTAAGACAAATTAAATAATGTTTAATTTTCGTTGATCAACATTAGAAATATTGAGAAAACATTGTAACAAGACAAAGACTTATAGTTACATAAATAGGCAAAAGTTCGTACGAGAACCAATCTGATCAGCCGTTCAATTCCCTCTCCTTTAATGTCATTGCCCACCCATGAATTCCTCACATGCACCCTGCCACACTTGATCCTATCCACGCTCTCCATCCATGAACTTCCCATATCCAAGGAACGGCTGAGATTGGTTCTCGCAGTTCTCGTACGAAAAACAGTTCTCGTTTGAACCCTCCCCTATATAATTAAATATATATATAATTTTCCTTAAACTACATATATATATATGATCCGATCACGTAAGTTTCTCCTAGAACCCATATGCATATTATAGCCACACACCGTCACCTATCTTGTTATATATATTTTTATCTTTTTACTTCTGGATTACTAGTAATCAAAGAAAAATTTCTACAAACAAACACATACTATATAAAATTTCCTTTGACCACAGACCATAACAAAATAATATTTTGGTACGCATAAATTAGTTAAGACCTACATAGTACAAACATATTATTGAGAACTGTCATTTTCACTTACAAACATTATAGTGACATCTACAAAGTGATTTTTTTAAAATAACAGACTCACTCTCATGTTTTTAATAAAACATCATAAGTACATATAACATGAAATGAATCTTGACCCGTATAAATTGGTTGATTGAAATGTCGTTACGATCCACTGTCCATCTTGCAAGTTGTGTATGAGAAGAAGGTGCTACTTCACATCACCAATATCACATCTAAGTTCAGTTGTGTCACTTTTAGACCGTTGAGAACTTAGTCAGATTTATTTATTAAGTTGTCGTCTCTGACTATCAACTTTCTTTACAATCATCCAAATTTATGTATGTATTCTTTATGTAAATCTTATATATACAAGGCTTTCAACGGTTCAACCAAGATTAATATATTAAAACAAACAAAAAAGATGCAATTAAAGTCAAAAAAAGCAAGTTGAAGACGTACGTGATAGGTTTAGAGCATGCACGCCATGGATCTTGTGGGCATAAATCTAGCTCTATATCTTAATAGTTCCTTATTTTCTACCTGGTCCAATGATTATGTACGTGTTAGAGTCAACTTTTGCTACTAACTAATTTTGATTATCATTTGTCCTAAATATATCAATTTAAATTAGACACCTCTAAAAATTTAATCTCTTTTCTTTTTTCTTTTTTTCCTTACATAACTAATTATGTCATATAATTTTCACATAATTTATAAAATTGTCATATTCAAATCCCAACTATTAAATTATATGATTCAATAATTCAGATTAGTTTTTTAAGTTCTATGGTTAAGACTATGTTCTATATTGATTCAATAATTAAATGTAGATCTGGATGTCAATTTAAAGGGTGCTTAAAAAAGTCACACGGTGACAAATTTGTAATTAATCATAATTTTATAATGTTTGACATGAATCATATGTGAAACAAAACATGTTTCTTATATGAAATGATATTTGTTTGATTTTTATTCCCCTTGTCATCTTTCATATATGAAATAACATATTTCACTTTTTTTCTTTGATATTTCAGATAAATTCAATGATACATATTTCTTGTCCGCTCCTATTAAACTTTTTTAAATATTTGAGACATGAATCAGTAAGATTTTAGATATTTGTATTTTCATATTTTTTTTTTGTTCTCTCTTTGATATTTAGGGAAAAAATTCATTTTTACTTGATGAGCTCGAAGATTCCCGAATCGAGTTTAATCTGTGTTAGGAATGGATGAGAACATGATTGTATTTCTTTTAATCGAAGATCTATGAGGGGATGATCTATTTTGTTGTAACTAATTATTCCTAAATGCCCCTCTGTGGTTTTTAATTAAGGTGTAAGTCTGATAATCATGTTTAATTAAATTAATAACTGATATTGAGGCTTCTATTCGCATATAATTACCCTAAAAAAAGTTAATGACAAGATCGATCGAGAGAATGTAATTTAAAGAAAAAAATAAGCAAGAAAATAAAATATTCTAACATGCGAAGAACGTGGATTTAACAATATTGTCAGTCTCACAACTATAAAAAGTGGAAGCATGCATGCAGTCACTTCATTTATTTATTTCTGGAATTAATATACGTACCCTGTGTTCTTCCATGTGCATTCAAACTGCTCACACACGCAAACATCTTATAATATTATTAAAAGAGAATAGGAGACTCAATCTTAGGCGTTTATTTTGTAAGTGAAATTAATATATGGAGAGCGTGAGGGGATATAGTGTGGCAGAGTGCATTGAGAAATTAATAGGTGGACAATGACATTGAAAGAGGGAAAATTGGACGGCTAAGATTAAGTCTCTCATTCTCATTATATTTAAGGTTCTCATTTGAACCCCCCACTATATATGTATATTATTATATTATAAAACATTTAACACTTTTGCTTAAACTCTTAAAAATTAAATAAGATGAAATTACTAATATACCATCATTTAACCTAAAAGGAAACAACTAAAAGGACTTAATTAAATTCTTAATTACCATTATAATAACTAAACATTCTATTAATAAATAATATTTTAAAAAATCAAGTCAACACAAATTAATTTCTAACCTATAAGATATTATAACAAATTAATTAAAAATTAACAAATAGTTACAGCAATAAAAAAATTGCAAAGCAGAAAAATATAGATGTTGCGGATTATAACTATTCAACATCATCATAGTGTGTGAATATGATACCAATACTTTATTGAAAATATACATGTTATTAAGTGAACATTATTTGTCGTCGCGACATTGCGCGGGTACTATGCTAGTATATATATATATATATATATATATATATAGGGTAGGGATCCTGTAAAAAGAGAATTAAGGTACAAAGAGTAAGAAGAAATCTCAGCCATTTATTTTTTCTGTAACCGCTCCTATAAAATTGGCTTTTTTCATTTTGTTTTAATTAAAAAAAACTACAAAAAGGGTATAGTAGTCTTTTGACAATTTGGTTCCCTAATATTTAGGAATAAATTTTAAACATCATCTCTCCAGAATAATTATTCTGATGCACAACCACTGCATTAACTCATCAAAAATAAATTGATGCGCAGTTTTAATAAATACAAAAACAGATGATAAAGAACTGATTTTTGATACATGACATCAACCATATTATCTGAACAACTTTGAAACTGCTACATACAAATTTGATTAATACGGAACCATAAACGTAAGATGCACAATTCTAAAAATCGACTGATACACAATAAAACGAAGCAGATGTGCATCACAGATTTGTTGTTCATGTACATTGAAGCACAGAAGAAAAAAATCGAATAAAATAGAATCACGAACCAGTTACAATCTTGATGAACCAAGAATTTGATGAATAGTATTCATACAAAATTTGATAAACCCTAATTTAAGCATCGACTGTGTATCAACAAACACAATTTGTGCATCGACTGTACAAACAAAACACCCCTAATTCCTTTTACCACCGCAGCGACTTCAACAATCAAAAGAAAAAAATCGATGCTTGCCTTTGTGGGGGTGGAAGCGATTAACGGCAGCGATTGGTTTCACCAAGAAGGATCTTCACAGCGGATGGATTGGGGCTACGGACCACAAATGGTGGTCTACAGAAGATGGCGATGCACAAATCTGGTACAGGAAAAAATGCGACAACGTCTTCACAGGGTAGCTTAGGGCACGGGAAAAATGGCGACTTCACAACGCATCATGTCGACGAAAGGAATTGAGAGGACGGTTTCCTTTGTGGAGGTCGGCGATAACCGAAACCCTTGGCGGCGGCAAAGAAGCAACCCGTATCGTTGGTCTGTGTGCGGTGGGGAGGCGGCGGCAAGAAGCAAATCGAGAACTAGGCTGCGGCGAGAAGCGAGCCTCATCATCGATGGTCTGTGCGGTGGGGAGGAGTCGAACGAATGGGCAGCGGAGGAAGCAGGGGCGGCGATGATGCAGGGGCGGCGAGGAGGCAGTGAGCGGCAATAGGGTTTCGTGAGGTGGGGTATTTCGTGAGGTGAGAGGTAATGGGGCAGATCTCAGGCGTTTAATGTAAACGTCATGTAGGAGGGACCGTATATCAAGGGAGGAGAGAGAGCGCAAGTGTAAAATGTCTTAATTACCCCTAAGCGAATTTTGATTTAAAAAGACACGTGTCACTTCCAGATTCCTCCTTACCCTTTTTACCTTAAAACATTTTTTACTTGAACCTGATTCTATATATATATATAGAACCTCCCTTAAACATAGAACCTAAAGAACTCCCCTGGTGATGACTATGACACATTGTTTAGGGGCAAAAATGGAAAATTGAAAAAAAAAAGAAGTTCACGTTCTTTCTTAACCTTCCAGCGACTTGAGCATTTAAAAAAAACCCCATTTACTTTAAATGATCATAACTCGTTCGTTTTTAACAATTTTAACAAAAAAATTATACCGTTAGATTCAGTTTTTCGTCCTCTTTCAAACAAGACCGGACTTGATATATTTCTGAAACTTTTTTTTTTTGAAATGCAAAGTTTGCATTTTGAGATGGGTTCATTCAAACTCAAAATGCAAAATCCGTAGTTTGAATTTTGAGCTGAGTTCATTCAAGCCCAAAATGCAAAATTCTTAGATGCTTGATTCATTTAAGCCTAAATGCAAAATGCAAAATCCGTAATTTGCATTTTGAGCTGGGTAATTCAAACCATGCAGAATGAAGAATGCAGAATGCAAAAAAAATGCAGAATGAAAGAATGCAAAATGCAAAACACATGCAGAATGCAGAAATGCAAAAAACATAAAGAATGCAAAAAACATGAAGAATGAATAATGCAGAAAGCAAAAAACATGCAGAATGCAAAAAAAATGCAGAATACAGAATGCAAAAAACATGCAGAATGTAGAATGTAAATCCGTATAAACATGCAAAATGCAAAAATTGAAAAACGCAAAATTTATGATCTGAGACGAACCATTTGTGACGACTGCAAGGTCATTAGCGACGACTTTGCTTATTTGCGACGACAGATTTAACTTCATCGTCGCTAATTTCTGATCTGAGAAGAAAACTTTTGCGACGACATTCAGCTCATTAGCGACTACATTCAGCTCATTAGCGACGACATTCAGCTCTTAGCGACGAGCTGCCAAAATGCAAAAAAAAAAAAGGTGTTTTTCTTGTACAGTTGCCAAAATGCAAAAAAAAAATCATTTTCAAAAAAAATTTAGAAACGTATAGGAAGAGTGATCTTGTTTGAAAGAGGATTAAAAAACTAAAAGAATGGTATAATTTTTTTGATTAAATTCACAAAACTTAAAAAGTTATGGCAATTTAAAGTTTTTAAGGTTTTTTTTTTAAATCGTGGGTGTTGGGGGGGTGGGGATAATTACATTTTTGCCCTATTCTTCCTAAATTAATACATAATAATTACAGTTTTGCCATCGATCAATCTCATCCATTGATATTGATGATCCAAAGGTCCAGATTGGTTTTTTTGGTTCTTTGTTTAACACATGGTTCTTTATTGATCCAATTTCTATATATATATATACATATATTCTTATTCGGTTTAAATTAAAGTAACCAGAACCAAACCAGAATCCATAGTAACTATTCGGTTTTGACATCCGAACCAAATAGTCTGATCCAAAATTTTCGGTTCGGTAGTTCGATTTTATCCTATCAGATCCCCTACTTTTAAGTAAACCTCCCTTCAAATCGGATGTTAATCATCTTTTTTAGAGGGGTAAAATTGTCAAATACCCATTATTTCTTCCACTTTTTACCTATCTAATTTAACATCTATTTTATATTTACATAAATTAACAATTTGAACACTATGATACTTTTTCGCCCGCCATTTTCATGAAGCAAATAATAGGAAGCCCAAAATAATAGATAATGATATTATATTGGTGTGGAAGAGATGCCGTAATGAGAACATCTTAAGGGTTGTCATAAAACATTCAAACTTACAAATATTCTAATAAATATATTAATTTAATATATATGAAATTAAATAACGATATCTTGAATAAGATACATAGTTAATACTTTTGTTTTTAATATAACAGCAGTTTCCACCATTTATAACGATTTTTAAAAAAAATTCAGACATAGCCAGGAAATACGTATAATTATCGTTAAAATTCACTCTTTACAACCGGAAATACGTATAATTATCTGCATTATCTTTTCCGAAATTGCCAGGACGGAATTAGTACGACCATTGTTGATTTTTATACTTTATACTTGTCATCTCCTGTCTATTTAAGTAATTAAAGTTTCATCTTAAGACCATGAGTAGTGGTCTTTCCAAATCAAACTCAACCCATTCAGCTTTCACATCACTTTTTATTTCTTTTCTCTTTCTTATCTGAAACCCGAATAGCATATAGTATAAATTAATAATGATCAATTTGTTGTATATCACCAATTTTATTGTTTACCCTATTTATATGCCATGTCATGTAATGTCAGTTTTTATCTACAAAATTAAAAACTATCACAATCTCTGCACTAACTTTTTTGAACTCAATAAATGATGGTTAAAGATTCAGACTATTAAAATACAAATGAATATAATATATAACTGATGCAAAAATAACCGCATACAATATATCATGATCCATCTTTCCAAGTTTCTTATTGTGTGAAAAACTTGAGAAATGGAGATAAATTGTGTTGAGATATGCCATCGTCGTATGCAACTTGTTACCTTATGTGCAGCAAAGTTCGTCCTTTATATTTACTCCTTATCTTATATAATATGTACTCAACCATATCAACCCGAGAATTAGAGGGGAATCCAACCCTGTTAGTCATGCAAATAGGTAATGTAAGAATATATTTAAATTAGGTGAACGGAATCTAATAACAATGTACTTTCATGTGTACACCCGACTTCACTCGATTTATTAAAGTGGCAACCTTTAGAAAATCAAGTGACTTCGAGTGTACATAATTAGGGTGAAACACTTTTACAGGTCCAATCAGAGGTGATAATTTCACTAAAATTTTGATTTGACTAGTACAGTAGTTGAAGAATGAGGACCATATGTGGAATTATCATTTCCCTTTACCAACATATTATCTTTTCATTATTTAAATGTATAATGTTTATCATCTCTTGCCAATATATGCACCTTAAATGAAACAGAATCACTGGTGTTTCTACATTTTAATGTGAGAACTTACATACTTTGGTAAGATCCGGTATATGTTGCTTCACATAGTTCAAAAATAACCATGGTACACATATCGACAAGATTTGACTAGTAAATTTGCATTTTATTGTAGTTTGCCTTTAATATAAAACAAAACAGCTACCAGATTAAATAAAAGTATTACCTTTATTAATCCAGATTCAGTACCACATAAGATCATGTCATTAGCTGTAAGCATGCTTGTTATCTTGCTGCCAGCTGATAACCTTCCAACTTTATGTTGTGTCCCTCTTAACCAAATCTGCAATTCCCAATGCATTAAAATATAAAGTTTCTATAAGTTCAAACACAGAATTTATATCACTTTTCGAGAATTCGTTGGTAGCTAGACATAACCGTTGTTACAATTATGAGAGCTGGAGCTTTTAAAACTCACGATCGAATTATAAGAAAAGCTATTAAAAACTTTAAGTTGCTCCTTTTCTTTTTCCAAATGAACGAATCAATTTGATATGCTTATGATTATATTTTATACAGAATCAAAAAGTAACGGGTGATTACGCACCTCTAGGTTGCTTGGTGAACAAGTATTGTTTAAGTATATAAAGTCTTCTACTATGCTCATTGCTAAAACATTTGCTCTTTTTTCTGGTACTATAGACACTTGAGCTTTGCTCTGTCTTCTCCAATCCTGCATTAATTATTAATTACTAATATGTCTATAACAATATATTTATAGGTCATATTATTAGCATCCATACCTTAATTCTTGATCCATCAATACAGGTACTAGCACTATATAACCAGTCTTTGTAGAGTACTACTGAATTGATAGGCTTGTTTTGCATTCTCCAACTCTTGGTCGGAGCTTTAATTTCTTGTTGCCGGTTGTTTCCAATAATTAACTCCTATAACAACAATCATAAATTTAATTGCTTTTTGTTTGGTATGATATGATGATTACCAAATAAAACAAAACCAACCTGTATGCTTGAGTCCATGCAACCTATGTAAACTTTCCCTTGACTAGCCCTTATGCATTTCACATGTTTGTTCTTGAAAACATCCTTCACTTTTCTTGACGAATCAAAGGCCTGCACAAGATCATACTCTTTAAATGTTAACCATATGTACCTCTTCCTTATCATTCTTGTCAATATTTTGGGTGTTTGGGTTTATGTTTTGAAATAATCAACTGATTATTGTGACTTGTTGATGACCGATTATGCATCTAGTTATCTACTTCTGATTTTTCAAAAATAGATGATCATATTCTAAATTCCAAATACCCCCTTAGTTACCTTCATTTTATGGTTGTGGGTAACTGCAAAGATCATTTCACCACAAGTCTCAAGACTTTGAATGGAGTCCTTGGTTGTTATTACTTCAATGCATTGCATTTTCCTTCCAAACATTTGCCAAATCTGCAACTAGGAAAATCATGTAAGTAACACACCCATGATTTAACTAACACAATAACATAAAATCTTGATTTACCCTGATTGTTTTGTCTGCAGATCCACTCAAAAGACAATTCCCTGATTCCAGAAGTGCAAAACATGTTACCGCCTTCTTGTGCTCCTTTATATCTGCTATAAGAGTTGTTGTCTGGCCCTTGATGTCCCATACCTACCATACCATAATTCACTTTTCTCATTTTCATCTACATATTTTTCCATCATTATATTGATGATAGAAAAAGTATATTTTGTTGAATTATTTGGAATATATATGTAACCAAACCTTGATTGACCCGTTTGAGTATCCACTAAAAAGATGTCCCCTATAGTAGATTAGAGAATTTACAGCTCCACTGCCACTAAAATTTGCCTCCAAAACTTGAGTGTGGACACACGATATTCGCTATTAATACAACAATCAGTTGAGTTAACTAGGAATAATTTGCAACTTACCCATTTATTGGGCATATAAAAAAGGGCAAAGTACACAAAATAGAAATGAACTTTACATAATTCCATGTGTTTAGCAACCAATTTTAAATTAGATGCAATAAAGAAATTACCTTACAAACTATTACCGATATCCTTTAGCAACCAACCTTATTTTAACAGATTTTAATATTTTACATGTAATTTTTTATGTGACAGCGGTACATTGATATCATATTGTCATCCACCCCTCACATAATGCCAAATATTTGAAAAAAGCTTATGTGAAAAATTTCAAAGAATGAACTAATTACAAGTTTAAATGAATATCACATCAGATACCAGGTAACATTCGAAATTATAGCCTGATTGCTAAAATTAGCAATAGTCAGTTGGTTTCTATTTTGCAAGTAATCTAAAGTTACTTGTTAACATCAGAGAAAATTCAAAAACCTATTCTATTTCATGCAGTTGCCAATTAGAAAAAAGAACTTACCCATTTATTGGGCATATAATAATCTGCAACTTTCAACAGTTCCTCTGCCATCCATGTTACACTTGAAAGTCGTCTAAGTGACTCTCTAACACCCTCTGTAAGTTGAGTTAGTTTCTGCATGCCTGCATGCAAAATACATTACCAAATATGTACATGTAAAAATGAAGTTAAAATAATAAGAAAAATAGAGGGGTGTTACCTCTACCAAAAGTGTAGTTATATAGGCACAAGCATGCTAAAAGTCTTTCTTCAAGTTCCATCCCAGGATGCACATATTGCTCAATTGTATTTAGCAGTATGTCACAAGCTAAACATCTCAAATCATCAGGACCCTTCACAATTTCACACCCAATCCATGCAATTGTTGTGAGGCAATCTCTCGAGACTCTCTTGTTCTTGCTCTTTAGTCCTTTTTCCAGAGCATAAAAAACGGGATTCCCGAGCTTTATTATGTGTCGTGCAACTTTTCCACACCAGACTTCTAATCCGTTTTCCTACATGTTCATTAAATTTTACTATTCAATTTATATACATGTAGTCATAAACTATGCTACATATTGGAGGTGGTAATAATGACCAATTGATTGGGTTATGTTTTATCTCTAACATGATAAGATTTTTAGGTAGTATAAATATATTTAGCTAAAAAGGAAAGGGGACAAATGGATCAACATCGCAGTAAGGCCGTAAGTGTACTTTATATTCATAAGACCACCTAAATATTAAATAATGGTATTAGATAAATTCTACTATTAGTCAAATAATATAATTTTCCTAATCATATTTGACACACTGATTTTGGCCAACAAAAAGAGAGATTCCATCAAATTTGAGACAAGACTTGGCGATGAGCTAAGCCTGATGCAGCAAAAAAAGGGATATAGGGGAAGAAACACAACAAAGGCAATCTATTCAGTTCATTACATGAGCTGAACTTGGGTCTGAAGAAAGTTATGTCACACACTAATTATTAATAGGAAAAAATTGAAATTGTGGATAAAAAGCTTCCAGATCCGACCCTTTCTAGTACAGCAATGACAACTAGTTTTGACTGTTACCCACCTGCCCAACCCAACCACACCATTTTGCCACCCATACTACAAGCTAATCAGTTTTAAGAAGAGGTCAAATTTGACTTTTAACAAGTTTGTGGTCAAACAAATTACTTTTCGTTGATCAAACTTTGACAATTATGTAAAATATACTTACCAAAATCAATGTTAAACAATAGTATGTTAGACCACATATGTCAAAGTGTACAGTTTGTAGTTAAATTCAGGGGATTCTTTACTACCTGCAGTGTATCATCTGACCAATCAATGTTTTTTACAATGTTCTTGTGCAGTGTTGAATTCAAACCAGCCTTCTTTAGCAACCAAGCAATTGTGTATGGCTCTCCTGTCCATGCATAAGATCCACCAAGATTCGACAATATGAATGCTGCTAATTGTTGGTTATCTGAGTTTTCTTCACATGATTCTAGAGACTCAAGAAGGGCCTGAATAGCCACCTCCCGGTTCAAAATGTTATCAAATGACTCTTCCTGAAATTATTTATCACATATCAGTTGACACTTAACAACATATATATAACTTTTGAGTTCAGAACTAATAAGTATGAATTCTGATTAGCAGGTTCTGGGGTAAACGGAGGATGTTCCCTGATCAGGTGACGGTTTTTGCAGGTTCTGGGATATGAAATGTATAAAAAAAGGTAACATAAATATCTCACCAGAACATCCAATTGAAGCAACAGACTAGCTGCCAAAAGCCTATATTCATCATGAGTCTGTTGGATGGCAAGCAATAAAACATACATAATGTCGACACCTCCTTCTTCTCGTAGTTGCTGTAGTAGAATTGCTGACAGTGATCTGATAAAAATGTATGGATATTTATTTAAAGTAACAAAAAGTCTGCAATTCTAGGTAACTAACAAAATAGTACAAGTTTGGGGGTGTTTGGGATTTGCTTATACAAACAGCTTATGGTTATGCTTATAAGCAGAAGCAGAGATATTTAATCAGCTTATTTCACCCTAAGGGTTCAAAATTGTAATTTTGAATTTACCTAGAATAATCAATTTGAATAAACCTTATTTCACCCTAAAATAAGCAGACATGCATAAGAAGTTCTCTTCATCCAAACACTCAAAAATGCTTATCTGCTTTTATAAAGCACTATAAGCAGATTAGCTATTTAAATAAGAAATACTAAACACCCTGTTGAAAAAATACACATAAATGCCCACAAAAGATAAATAAAAAATAAAATCATTAAAGATTCCTCAATTAGTTTAGAAGGTACCTTGGGATTCTTAGTAGTTCATGGTAGAATTCAAGTCCAGCAAGTATTGCATGCTTGTGGTTACTTAAAATCAGAGAAATGAATGGAGAAATGGGAGTAAACTGTGAGATATGGTATCTACATTCTCCATCAAACCTCATACACTTCACAAGAATTGCAGCCAAAGATATCGTTTCTTCTAAATGACCATTTCTTGGAACATTAACAAGACATGAAATCACTTTTGGTGAAGCTAATGCAGCTAAATGAGTGTTGTTTGTGGAGTAATCAAAAGCAGTCACCAAAACTTGAATGATAAATAATGACGCCGAAGGGGGTGGCACAACGAGTGATTTTAAATTTAAGCCACTCGTATAGCAACAAATGATCTTAACGAGTATTGGCATAAGTTCAAGAGTCTTGATCTCATTTGGAGTTGGATTAATCAAGTAAATCAAAACAGCTGCTTCATAGACATCTCTTTTCAAAGCATTTGCAAGATCATTAATCTTTAACCCTTTCTTCTTTACCTCATCTATAACTGACCGATTCGATAAAATAATACTTGAAAGTATGGAAACAGATGCTCTTGTTACCCCTTGTTCCTTTGAAGTCGAAAGAGCCATTAGTAACTGATCTAAAATTACATCTTTTAATAAAGAATATTTTAATCCTGGTTTGCTTGCTAACATTTCATAAACAGTTGTGATTTCAACCGTCGCTGAATCATCATCGTCTTCAGGTTTTCCTAGTCCTTCTGAGAAACATAACTTTGAAATTACTTTCTCCACGATCTCAGCTTGTTCCACCCTATAGCTATTTTCACCACTAAAGGTAATTTCATCCATCCTGATTGAATTTCCTGGGGTATATTCTGCTTGAAAGATTTGTAATCTTTGCCATGTGGGTTCTTCTTCATCTTCCAAGCAGTTCCAAAATTCTAACTCACTTAAGGAACTACTGGCGTTTAGAGCTTCAGGTGCTTTTGACATTATGATCCCTTTTTCGAGTTTTTGTTCATGTGTACCTCTGCGCAAGGTTCTTAATGATCTATCAAATTCATCTGCATGCTCCTGATTATAATTAACAGCAGCAGTGAGTAGCTAGAGTCATAATTACAACATTAACTCTGTGTTATTATGTTTTTAGTTATAAATGGGTTTATTCGGGTTATCATTCATCTGAAAATGGTCGAACGGTAAAATCAAATGATGAAAAATAAAAAGAAGCAGCCGAGCAATAAAAAAAGGCTGAAAGTCGGAAAAAGTGTGTTTTAATGCATAAAACATTCTAAATCGTCTTACTTAAAAAACTCCATTACTATTAAACAATTTGGTAATCATCTTTTACACGATTAATTGGTTATAAAATAATTTAACATTTTAGACAATATGTGTTCTGAGTTAAACAGATCCGTTTCGATCCTTACTAAAAGTTACAAACTTTGACATGTTACTCAATAACCAGTCAGTTTTGCTGCTAAACACGTATCTTTAGCTTATAATTTCAATCATTTTGTACATGCTAATGCTTGTAAAAAATATTTAGTTGTTGACCCAAATGTGTTTCGGGTCAACTAGTGTTGTTTTATACCATACCTAAGTTTTAACTCGCTACCCAAAAGCTTGCCCATTTTGCCACCTCTAATTTCTAATAGACATGTATCTTTAGCAAATTTACCCATCCCGCTACAACAGAAACCGGTGTGTTTTCACTTTTAAATGATGGAAGGCTTCCTTCTAAAAATAATTTTAAAAAAAGAACAGTAGAAAGTAATTTGGAATTTCTTGAGGAATACCTCAGAATCATCATCTTCAAAGTCGCTACTGCCTGAATACAAAGAAACCGAATCTGACTGATCTTCCATGAGAAGATCTTGTAGACGTTTGATACTGGAGCTTTCAGAAACTTTATTTGAAATGGACCCTTCTAACATGGCAGCATGTGCATTCTGTTGAGGTTCAATAGGATGTACCTTTTCAAACTACATAAATATATGCAACTTAATCTCTTTTTTATTCGTGGAAGTTTTAGTAAGTTCACTAGGGATTAGAGTATGCACTCACATGCTTATGTGATTGAGGTTTATACGAATTTGAGGATGACGTGCTGCAGCCTGTTGTGTTTCTGCAAGAAACTAGCAACATCATGATGAGAGATCGTAATCATTTTTTCTAAAAATATAGATGCATAAGCAAACAAAATAAGTAAATAGTTTTTTTGTACAGAGAAGTTGAGTTTTCTAGCCAAACATACCACTTTTGATATTTATATTTGCAATGTCGTTTTTTTCTCATTTTTAGCAGCAATGTTGTGTAACTGTAGCAAATTCTCATACTCCCTACATCTTAAAATTATCTTTCTATTTCAATTTCCTCCAAAATAATGGTCCACTACCATGAGCAGATAGGCATCTTTTTTTTTTACTTGTTTGCAAGTGTGAAAATGGCGACGGAAGATTTGAGTAGGGTGAGAAGTAAACAGAACGCTTTTACTCCACTTTGCAGACTTTCTAACAGACAACAATTAAAAAAAAGGGGGGGGACACTGTCGCTGATACAGTGATACTCCACTTTGTGAGGGCGCCATCGACTCCTTGATTATCGCACATATATTTGACGCCGACTCCAAAATTGTCGGCGATTTCTTCGCTCGTTGAAAATTCCGACTACTCCATAATTCCAAAACTCTCTCATGGAAAACTGCCGCCGATACTTTTGTTTATCGTCCTCCTTTTCATCAGACAAGAAAGGGGGGAAACTCTATGGCGCCGATTTCATTTCTGTTTCTCATCATCGTTCTCATCTCCCATTGATCGTCGGAGTTCCCTTGCATCCTTCTCATGTTTTGGTTGTTCATTAATGACCGGAGTTTCCTTAATCGCCGGAGTTTCATTGATCGGATATGTAGAGGGGTGTTCGCGCTTATATTTTATTTTTCATTTTCTGACTTTTTAAGCTTACAATGAGTTTAAAAAAAATATAAACCCGACTCATAAAATAAATCGAATAAAACAAGCTTGTGAAGAAAGTTTGAAGAAAAAAAACCCCGATAAGCTAAAACGGGTGTTTGTTTTATATTATTTAGTGCTTATACATAGCTTATTTTTAACTAGAAAAATAAATCGAATAAGGGTATGTTTGACGGAAGCTGTAGCTGATAGCTATAAGCTGAAGCTGATAGCTGGAGCTGGAAGCTGTTTATTTTATTTATATGTGTTCGGCAAATTAGCTGGTAGCTGGAGCTAAATAGTGTAAAATAACAAAAAAGGACAAATTACAAATATAGGAGGATTTATAACATAATTAAAGAGGGTATTTAGGTAATTTGGTATATAAAAAGCTCCAGCAAGTTTTAAAAGCTACTTCAAGAAACTTTTTGTTTTAGAGCTTTTTTATTTAAAAAAAGCTTCCAGCTTTTTAATCCGAACATGACTTGTAGCTTTTCCTTTCAAAACAAAAGGCTACCAGCTCCAATAAGCTTTAAAAAGCTTCATACCGAACATACCCTAAAACAAGCTTGTGAAAAAAGTTTGAAAAAAAAACCGATAAACTAAAACAAATAGTTTTACTTATCAACTTGTCTTTTGTAATTATTGAGTTATTTAGATTTCATAAATATTTATGAAATTAATTTACAGGTTATACAAATTTTTCAATAATTAAGTGCAACTATTTATTGTGTGGTAGAATATTTATAATGAAATATTTAGTTGTTAAATATTCTGTAATAATTAAATTAATTGGCATTGACTTGATGTTTTTTAAATATATTTTTATTATGTGATGTTTGTTTACTAAAATAGTATATATGATTCTTATTAAATTCATCTAATAGTTACTTTATTTAAAAATCATTTGATTTGAGGGTAGTTTAATACTTTCAATTTATTTAAATTTAAAAGTTTTAAAAGTTGTAAATTTTCTATAAAAGAGTAAGATAATCTTAGGTAGTGTTTGGTTTGATGGATTTTGTTCTGAAGGAATTGAATTTTAGGAAGGAATTGGATTTTGAAGGATTTGGAATTTGAATCTAAATCCTTCCTTCTTGTGTTTGGTAGTATCAAGAAATGGAATTCACTTCACCACCACAAACCACCATCGCCACCTTCACCACCACCCTACTGCCGTCGCCGCCGCCGCCGCCCCACCCACCACCGTCGATACACTGCCACCGTCTAAACCCTACGTCGCCGCCACCATCTAAACCGTAAATCGCCGCCACCGTCTAAACCCTAAATCGCCGCCACTGTCAAAACCCTAAATCGCCGCCACCGTTGAAACCCTAGCCAGAGGTCGCCGTCGGTCGTTAAACATCGCCATCGAAGTCGAAACCCTAGCCAGAGGTCGTCGTCGTCATTGAAGGTCTCCGTTGAAGGAAGGAGAAAGGAAGGAAACCCTAGCCAGAGGTCGTTAAACGTCGCCATTGAAGGTCTCCGTTAAAGAAAGGAGAAAGGAATGAAGGAGAAGGTCGCCGTTGAAGAGAAAAAGGAAGGAGAAGGTCGCCGTTGAAGGAGAAGGTCGTCGTTGAAGTCGCCGCCGGCCACCTAAAATAGGTGGTGTTTATGGTCAGTGAAGAGAAAAAGGAAGGAGAAGGAAGGATTTCAAAATGCATAGGGTAGTGGAAGGATTTCAAAATCCATCAGGCATCAGCTGTGGGAATTAAAATCCATTTCCCTTCCTTTGTTAAACCAAACACATGATTTGGTTAGAATTAAAATCCAATTTCCATCAACTCCCATAGAATCCATCAAACCAAACACTACCTTAGTTTTTTTCAACTTATTTTTAAAGTTTTAAGTTTATTATGATTTAAAAAAACGGACTTATTTAAAATAATAAAAACCCCTTCGAGTAATGGTAACTTGGATGTAATATTTAGGTCACGTAATTAATTTATCATTTAACAAATAACATAACTAATGCAACACAAGAGAAATATAACAAAATCATTTAAATGAAATTTTATTACTGTAATAAAAAGGTAAAAAATAAAAAAGATGGACGTACCTGATTTCTTTCGATTTGCGTTTCATCAACAATGGAGACTGTCCGTAAGAAATAACCTGGTGATACATTAACCAAGCTTTATAGCTTGTTGCACCCCATTTCACACCATCCACCCCATCCCCCAGCTCCGTTCTCAACGGCACAATGCACCACTCAACCACCGTCCGATACAGCTCCGGTGCCAGTTCCGACCTCACCAGCTCCGGCGACACCACCAACGCTTGCAGAAAATGAAGCGCCACTTGAAGCTCGTCCCGCTGCACCTTCCTAAGCAAACACAGATAAAAATACGAACAACAAACCAAATAGCCATTCGATATCCCGCCGGTAGTTTCGTTCTCGTTCAAGGAGGCCGGCGCCTGAAGCATCTTCTCGGCGGTCTGAATGTCATTAGGGCATTTCGATTCGATTGCAACCTCTACATTTCGAATCCCCTGATACAGATTCGAGAGTACTGATTGTTCCGAGAAATCAAATGAACCGTGTGTATGAGTGGAGAGATTTGAGGTGCATTTGGAGTGTAGGATTTTGCGGGATTTGGGGTTGGAGATTAAGGAGGTTATGTGGTGATTGATTGAAGTGACGAGTAGTCTTAGGAGGTCAGGGGGTATGGATTCATGATGGACTGATGAGTGTGATGATGAGGATGATGATGAAGAACAAGAGGTGGAAGCCATTGAAGAAGAGATAAGAGTATAATAAGAGGAACGTTAAGTTAATGGAGAAATGGTAACATATGTGTTGGCAAACTCCAAAATTTATTGGTCCCTCTGCGACTTCCTCAGAAGAGATGAAACAGACAAACTCAGAATAAATACGACAGGATTATGGCAATTCCCGCAAAAAAAATAAAAGTAAATTAAAGAAAAACCCTTCTGTTTATAGAACAGCGTTAACGCATCAATTACAGAAAACTGTCAAAAAGTGTTTTTTTTTTCTTTGGTACTTTTAATATTTATAGATAAAAGATGATATATATCAGGGGGTGTTTGTATTTTTTTTAGTTTATTGGTTTTTTAACTTATTTTGTAGGCTTATCAAATTTTATGTGTTTAAATAGGCTTAAGTTTATTAGCTTATTTTTGTAAAAATAAGTCTCTTTTCATAAGCAATTTAGACTTAGATTATTATCTAAGGTGAGAATTTATTTTAACACATTACCATTATATCCCTCTTGACACCCTTTTTAACACACAAATAATGTAAGGATGACTTTTTTGATCATTTTTATTATTAAATCAAGTCAAACACCTTTTTAGTTAAATCCAAACACTTTTATCCTCAAAAACTTATAAACTCATAAACTTAGGCCTAAAACTTCAACAAACACCCCCTCATATTATTTTTGTGTATCTATCATTCAACTTATAATATTAACAAAAGTGTCAAAATCAATAGAAAAAAATAAGGAAAGAGAATTTGGTTTTGTTTGTTTTTAAAATAAGGTTTTATTTTAAAGAAACGTGTGCACGTCTGCAGATGTTTTTGATAACCTTGTATGTTTTCGTAGAAATAAGATCTTATTCTGTTTTATTTTTACTTATTTTGATAATCTAAAAACTATATCTTTTCTTCGCGGACTTTATTAGACTTAAAAACTTCTTAATCACATATTTTCTGAAGACATGGAATAAAATATAAGATATTTATATCTTCGAAAACAAACAACGCCTTAATAAATTTAAGGTATTATTTTGTAGAAAATAAGAGGATAAAATCGAAAAAATAGTAAAAAGTATATATTTTTTAGAGTTAATTACACCGTTGGTCCATGTGGTTTACCAAATGTCTCATTGCCAGTCCATGAACTTCAAAAATTACATCTATAATCCACATGGTTGTCATTTTGTCCCATGGGTGGTCCAAAACTAATTGAGCCGTGAAAATGGACGTTAACCCTGTTATTTGCAGGGGTAAAAATGTCATTTTACCCTATTTTTATTTTTTTAATCATTTTAATTTAAACCACACAACTCTCTATGTCATCTCTCTCTCACTCCCTTTCACTTTTGAGAAAGACCAAGCATTCTCTACCTCCGGCCACCACCGCACCGCCTGCAACTCCGTCCACCATCGTAGGTCACCACCACCACCATGAACACCCAATCTCTCTTCGTCTCTCTCTTCGTCTCATCTCTCTCCTCTCTCACTCTCATCTCTTTCTCTCACCGACACCGTACCACCTCCTCCGCTATGAACACCAATATCTGATAACAGATCTGAAACATATCTAAAACCCTAAAATTGTGAAGATTGAAGTTGGGTTTGCCTTGTGAAGATCGAAGCTGGGTTTGAAGATGTGAAACCCTAAAACAGATCTGAAAAATCTCTCACCTTGTGAAGATCGAAGCTGGGTTTGAAAATCTGAAACCCTAAAACAGATATGAACTCTCTCCCCTTGTGAAGATCTAAGCTGGGTTTGAAGTTCTTCAAGGCTTTCGATCTTCATGCATCTGTTTGTTCAACTTGGTTCAGATATTGGTTCGTTCAGAGAAACCCTAAAACAGATATGAAACCCCCATCTTCAGAGAAACCCACATAAGTTTGTTCGAGCTTGGTTCGTTCTCCGGCGACGGTGGTTGAAGTCGAACACAACTCTCTTGTAGGGGAGGCAGCGGCGGTGAAGGGGAGGAGGCGGTGGCGGTGAAGGAGAGATCCGTTCTTCATCCTTTTCTTTAGATCTGAAAGTGTGTTTGTGTGTGTGTATGTGCTCATTTTTTTTGTTTAAAGGATGGTGGTTTCCGGCGAGAATGGAGATGAAAGGAGGGGTGGAGACGAAAGGAGGAGGCGGTGGAGACGAAAGGAGGAGGCGGTGGAGAGGAGGGGTTCATCGCAGATGGGGAGAGAGAGAGAGAGTGAGAGGAAGAGAGAGGGGGAGGGTGGGACCCACTTGTATTTTTATTTTAATAATTTTAATTATTTAGAGGGTAAAAAGACAATAATACCCCTTCAAAAATAGAAGTTAACGTTTGATTTAAACGGCTCAGTTAGTTTTGGACCACCCATGGGACAAAATAACAACCATGGGATTATAGACGTAATTTTTGAAGTTTAGGGACTGACCATTGGACATTTGGTAAACCACATGGACCAACGGTGTAATTAACTCTATTTTTTATTATAGACTAATAATCAATCTTTTAGCAGTCTTATTTTTTTCTAAGAGTGGCTGAGTACATCCAAATATATTATTAAATTTATTTTTTACAAGGTGACATTAAATCATTGATGGATTTGATACGACCTCTCTATACTCCTATGCTCCCACGGGATTGCTGTTTTAGATGCTTTTGAGATATGAAATTAAAACTATACATTCGCATTACATAATTTATATTGAGTGGTCAATCCTTTCTATCTACAGAAAGTTGTGAGATTATCTTTACACCCCTCGTACAATACCTCCGTCAGCATTAAGGGATGTTTGGTTCATAAATTTATAATGATTCTAAATTCTATGTAATTTCAAATCCCTACAATCAAATCTCTTGTTTGGTTCACATAAAAGATCATGAGATTTCTAGGACGGTGAAAGAGTCGACTCGCCTTCACAACTTGACTTGCTTAGAGATGAGGAACGTCGACGATGGCGGAGGCAGGCACAATGAAGGGGGACAAAAGCGGTGAAATGCGACGACAGCGTTGAAGGACGACGGCGGCGGAGGGGTCGGAGACAGTGAAGGGTGACGGCGGAGGAGGCGGTAAAAGGCTACCGTGGCGTAGCCGGTGAAAGGCGGCGGAGGCGAAGACGGTGAAGGGCGACGGAGGCGGAGACCGTGAAGGGCAACGGCGGAGGAGGCAATAAAGGGTGACGACGACGAAAGAGGCAGTAAAGGGCGGCGGAGGCGGAAGAGGCGGTAAAAGGCAGTGGCAGTGTAGGACGACGGTGTCGGCGGAGGCGGTGGCCGATTACGGTAGCTATAGCGAGAGTGAAGCGTCGGCTGATGTGGTGGAGGCAAATTGTGAATTGTTGGTTAGATAGGTCCTGATTTTGAATCCTACATACGAGAGATTTAGAAATATCAGCCCTTCTCCAAGGATTCTGAATTTCTACACCTATAAGATTTGAAATCTCAATCCCCTACTTCTTATTTCAACCAAATATAGGATTTTTTGGGATTTGAAATACAAATCCTATAAAATCCCTCAAAATCTTACGAACCAAACAGGCACTAATAGATAAAACATAAGTAATTTGTTAAGTCATACGTATGGCATATCTTTTGAGTTTTCCAACCAAAAAGTCACATAAGAACCATATCATCTTACTCTTCTCAACATAAAATTAGTATATTTAACTCAATCTTACTCCCTTTTTAATTATATATATATATATATATATATATATATATATATAATGAATGAGAGAGAAAGAGAGAGGAGAGAGATAGAAAGAAGGTAGAGTGAGGTAGGGGTATGTGGGGTGGGTGGTGAAACCGTGAAAGGCTCGAGTTCCCCAACCCAAATTAGCAAACCGATCGGGTAGATTAGGAGCGTACCGGTATTCTATTCCATCCGAAATAACCCAAACACCTATCCAATACATCCTACAGTCGACTTGCTAGCATGTATGATCTATTTTTTTTATGTTTGAAGCATGAAGAAAATCTTTCAATAATACATTAAATTCGGTAGAATATTTCAATTCTGTTTTTGTTCCAATCCAAATTGTTGATCTCTCATGATCATTAATCAACATTTTTCAGTTCCCTCTATAGGGTAACAACTAGTTCATAACAGTTGGATGATCAACAACAACAAGATTGAATAGTTGCTCTAGACATTAGAGTTTTTAAACACCATTATGGGTATAAACTAAATTGCTTGAAAGCTTATCCTTAAATCTAGTAATTGAGAGTGAATATTGTTATTTTAGTATCATGTTATGTGTCTTAAGTATTTGTTTACTTTTGATAGCTTTATCACTTCATAAGGTAACTAAAGACAAGGTCTAATACATGACTCATACCTGACGTGGCTTAAAGATAGTCTAGCTGGCTACATATAAAAACTAATATATTTGAATTTATTTGTAGTTGTCTCTTTTATGATAGTTAAGAAGAACTTTAGTTATTAATTGTAGGGTTTACTTCTTTGATATATATTAAATTATATCCAAATGTTAATGTGTATATTCATCTTATAAAAATGTTATTGTGTATTAAACTTTTAAAAAATATGCTATTGAGTATATTAAACTTTCTATTGTATGTACTAAACTTATACTTTTTTGTTTTTTTGTGTAATCAAAATACATACAATAATAACAAATTAAAAGTTTAATACACAAATAAAACTTTTGAAAAATGGATACACACATCAACATTTGAGGTATAATTTAATACATTTTGCAGAAATAAGCCCTAATTGTAATATGAGTTGTATATAATTAAAAACAGAATATGAGATGGAGAGATTGTTTACAGCAATTTTTAGAAATTATTTTAATTTGTAGTAGAAACACATTTCATGAAAATGCTTAATATTATATATATATATATATATATATATATATATATAGGGTGAGGTTTAAGGGAGAATCCTTTTAAATAGAGAACATAGAGAACACGTGTAAACTTGTAATTTATTATTTTTTCTTTACGTTCATGTTCATCCATAGCTACCCAAAAGTCAACTTTACATCCTAAATCTTAAAATCAAAATTATTTCTATAATTATTAACAATTTAAAATTTTGGATGCATTGATGCATCAAATAACACTTTTGTATGCATCGATGCATCAGGATTATATTCGAACATATTATCAAAAAAACGTGACATATTTTAAATCCGATGATCAATGGAATCAAATGCCTAAATAAATTGTGACAATTTTTGAACCATCTGATCAATGAAATCAAAGTTTCAAAAATGTTCTCTCTATTCTCTATTTAAGAGCGTTCTCCCTTGATCCTAACACTATATATATATATATATATATATATATATATATATATATATATATATATATATATATATATATATATATATATACATATATGGCAGGAAAAAGTTTTGTCTTTTTGTGAATTAAAATTTTATTATTATTATTATTATTATTGTTATTAAATAGACATATATTTTATACTTTATCTTATTTTTGTCTTTTTGTTTTGTGCTAGAAAAAAATTATATTTTTTACTAAAAAAGGCAGAAGTTGTAACGTCAAAAATGTCGTTTGTTCTATAACGATATATTTACATGCAGACCTAATGATCAAACTATAATACGATATATACCTACATAAAAAATCCATCACAAAAAATAAGTTTAATGGTTAGTAAAAAAAACTTAAACTTTAATGCTTAAACAATTCAAGAATAAATGTAATGGTTATTATAAAAAGTTTAAGAGTTTAATCGAAATAAAGTTTAAACTATTTTTAACCTTAATCCAAACTCTTAAATAATAATAATAATAATATTAATATACATATATTTTATACTTCATCTTTTATTACCAAAACATATCAATCCCGACACGAAACACAGGTAAGTTATCACTAGTTTAGAACATAAAATAGACATAGTTTGAATCACAATAATTTTCTGTTTTATAAACAGTATTTATTACAAAAAAATAATATTTTTAATTAAGTTCGTAAAAAAACATGTTACCGTTAATATCAAGTTAACTACTATACACAAATGTAGAAACAAAATAAAATAGTAGAAATAAGGATACAAGAACAATGATGAAAACCAAAAGCTACGCATTCAGATTTTGCAAAGCTGAATGAAGGAAAAACGTGCAAAACCCGAGAGTTCGGCTTTAAGTTGAGTTGTAAGAGTAAACGGTATGGTTACACCTTATCACATTCATCACATCGTCACATCAGCTTTTTTCTCATATCATTTAACTCATCAGTCAGCCCCATAATGATTACTTTCTATCACACCAAATTATAAGATCCACTAATTATCTACTAACCAATTAAAAATAAAAAAAGAAAAAAAAATTGACTACTTAAATTACATTGGGCCCAAATAAAGCTTACCACGCATGAAATTAAATGTGGAGACTTCCACAGCAGTAATCATCCACACTGTATAGTGTATTGGAGTGGAAAAAATTATTTTCACTGCTCTACTTGTTAATCACTCACGCCAAAAGAGTCTCATACCAAATACTCTAAGCTGATTATTCAGCTTTGAGTTAAGTGAAACAATTTATTAAAATTTATTTGTTGTTTATTTTCAGGATACAAAAGTTTCGATAAAAGTATAAATTGTTAGATGTAACGAGTTACCTAATTTTTGTTAAATCATGTGTATCGCTTCGAAAAGAGTGTAGATTTCGATGTTCTTAGTGTTCTCGGTGACTCGAAAATAAGAAGCATGCCCAAAAAAGTCATGGGTCAAATCAAAACCCGTCTATTCAAACCCAAGTATTTGTAGCCCTCTTGTGCCGGTGTATGCATAGACGGACATATACTTATGCGTCTAAAGCAAGTACACTCATTTTTATATAGACTTTTTACAATAATATTTTTTTCATTCATAAAAGACTTCTAAAATTGGGTATATTATAGCTTATGAAAAATACTAACCATTTAACATGCATCAATTTGGTTTTATATGTATAAATTTGTCATGTTATCAAACTTTAAACATTTTATCAAACTTTATTATTTAAACAAATCTTCGAGTATACTATGTGAAAATCAAACTTTACATACGCATTTTATTTGAAGTTAAGTAAATTATTTGTCAAGTACTCGTTTGTATCATCGAGAAAAGAAATACAATATTTTCTTTCAAAATATGTTTTAATCCTATTTTATAACCGATGTGAAAGTTCATTAAAAACTATGTTTGATGTGGTATCACGAGTACCATTTATAATCATCATTAAAGCTCAATAGTGACATATTAATAGAGTTATTTTGGTCGTTTATATATTTTTTTAGTCCGGGTAAGCCATCATTAACGAGTGAAACTTGATTTATTCAAAATATCTCACAGTAATGTGTCATTAATGAATTATTAATGCGCTGTTATTTTTATTAGTTATTAGTTTATTTTAATTAATTGACAAGATTGATTCTCACAGTACTCATATTAAAACGGTTCTTAGATAAACCCTCATGTTTTATTTACTTTTATGTTTTAATCCAAATTTAATAAACAATTAAAGCTAAAGGTTCCAAAAAGTTGGTGCTCAAAGTTTGATGGGAGTTATTGGGGCGGATTAAAGCGATATGATATACAAAGTGTGTCGTTTTCATTTTTGATATTTGGAGTGGTTTTCATGTTATGACACATGCCACCTTGTTTTATAATCCAAAGATCCATACTGGATTTGCACCAATATATATTAATTTATTATTTTTATTATTATAACTCAATGGAAAAAATGATTAGTGTGCTGCTTGTTAGGACCATTTTCAACTCCTCCCGCTTTTCTCGTAATTTGTTTAATCTAATACTACATACCAACTTTTATTTGGATGACATATGTTACATTATGCATTTCGTCCATTTTAGTAAAAGCTCATACGCGATAACTTATTTTATGTTTGGCTTCATAGGGCTTTTTTTGTTAATCCTCACCTAACACTCTACTAGATACAACACTTAGGGGGTGTTTGGTTCATTCTTTGATTTTGGGGAGAATGGGATTTTATAAAGGGAATTGCATTTTATGGGAATTCATTTGGTGGGATTTAAAATCCCAAACCTGTGTTTGGTTCAACACAAAACCCATCAACATCCCCATTACACCACCGACCTCCCACCATCTCTGTTCGCCGGCGATTAGGGTTTCGGTCGGCGCAGGAGACGGCGACGAAGGCACCACACCACCAACCAACCACCACACCACAAATTAGATCGGCGACGGCAAGGGTTTTCGAAGATTAGGGTTTTGAACGACGGCGATGTAGGCGACGAAGGTGATATGTTGCAGGCGAAGGGTCTTCGAAGGTGGCGGAGAACTACGAAGGTTAGGGTTTTCGAAGGTTAGAGTTTTCGAATGCGGTGGAGAACGACGAAGGCGGGGGAGAACGACGGAGGGTGATCTGTTTCTGTCGAAGGGGAACGACAAAGGGAGGAAGCCCTGACATTAGAGGACGGCGGCTAGGGTTTTCGAAGGGTAACAGGCGACGGCGGCTAGGGTTTTCGAACGGCGAAGGCAAAGGGGTCGCCGGAGAGGGTAACGACGAAGTGTAACAGGGGTCGCCGGCTAGGGTTTTAGAACGGTGAAGGCAAAGGGGTCGCCGGAGAGTCACCGGAAGGTCGCCGGAGCAAATCCATGAGTGTGGGATTTCAAAATACTAGGGGGGTGGGAGGATTTCTAAATCCCCCATTCATAGGATTTCAAAGATTCCTGGGAATTTGAATCCCTCTTCAAATTTGCAAACCAAACACATCATTTGGGGGGATTTGAAATCCCATTCCCATGAAATCCCCCCAAAAGAATGAACCAAACACCCCCTTAGGCTATTCATTATACTCCCTCTTTCTCCTTTCCTTACTCACTGTCTGTTAAAAGTATAATGCTCTCCAAGACCAACATTGGGTATATGTTTAATTTAGTGTTTTAGTTGTGACTTGGTTTGTCGGTGTGTAGGTGGTCTATTTGTTGCTGGGCTGATGGATTCGCGGGCTCGTGAAGACTGAAGGTTACAAGTTGGGCTTGAAGGGGGCTGGCTTGAGACCGGGTAGAGACCCGGGTCGGGTGCGCACCTAGTGCGGATGTAATCCGGGTTCTCTCCCTTAGCTGCCTTAGTATTTAGTCTCATTTCTTGTGGGCTTATTTTTTGTGGACTTTGTAAATTTAGTTCACTTCCTTTGGGTTTAATGTTGTGAGCCTAGTGAGAGATATACATGTTCCAGTGAGAGATACATCCTCTTTTTTGGTTCTTATCTTTTTTAGTTCTTATTCTATTTTTCGTCCAGAGAGGAATATATTCAAGTTCTTATACGTTCATAAAGGTCTTCAATGGCTGGATTATTAACTGTTTTTTTCTGTATTATCGATTTATAGATCTCGTTTTGTGATCTGATTGTATTCAAGATTTTTTGACATGGTATCAGAGCTACGGTGTAGCTCTTGAATCGATTGGTTCTTTGACTGATTGTTCTTGTTTGGTCGATCGATCGTGTATGCGTTAGAGATCTGTTCGTATATTCCGCATCTATTGATTGGTGAATCACACATTGTGATTCCGTGATACTGTGTTCACGTTGTTCGTGCTTCATTTGGATTTTTTCGATCGATTGTGGTCTGTTCTTGGATCGGTCGTTGTAGGATTGATTGTCATTTGTTCTTTAATCGACTTACTGTTTTTTTTCATTGACTCTTTGATCGATTGGGTCTTTGTCGAAACCGATTGGTGCTGTTCGTCTGTTTGAGTTGTTCGAGGATTGCATAAACCCTAAACCGAATAGCTTCATCGATTGATTTTTCGATTTTGTGATTGGTTATTGGATCGATTCCTTGGTTGTTGTAGATTTGACTCGATTGGTGGTCTAATCGACTGGTTCTTGCTTATTGATCGACTGCCTGCTGTTCGTGAGGGTCTAAAATCCTAAACAGACATACATGAGTTTGAAGATCTAATGCCTTCTTTGTTTGAGGGCTTCCATATCAAGTTTAGATAAGTTCTTGACTGTGGTTTTTTAGTCTGTGTACATGATTTCGCACAGAACTCTTGTAGATTCATTCTGATTTAGTTCTAATCTTCGATCAGCAGTGCTCGTGTTATTGTTTTGGGGGTTCATATAAGCCCTAGCTCTAGTCTTGATCTTGGTTTTGTTTGGGCAATGATCCTGAGATGAGTTTGCTTATGGCTGTTTCTGATGTGCTGATTTAGTGGCTGTAAATTTGAGAGATCGAAGGAAACAGGTTTGTAGTCCTTGCTCACATCAACCCGAGCAAGGCTCTGTAAGTCTTCTTCCTCCTTTCTTTTTTGTTGTTTTTTGTATATGTTTCTGGTGATTTCCTATTGATTGTTGATTGCACATATCTGTGATGAATCAGAAAAGTTGTTCTAGTGTTTTGATTCGTTCATAATATGTTGCTACTGTTTTGATGTGATTCATATACTGCTACTGTTTTGTGTTTTACTGTGATTCATATACTGCTACTGTTTTGATCCATATGATCCATATGTTGCTACTGTTTTGTTTCACATTGATATTGTCATAATCTGTTGTTTGTTTGTTATTGCCTGTTTCGGTATACGGTTATTGTGATCTGTATGCTGTTTTTTTTATACTGTTGTTGTTTGTTGATTCATTATGTCTAATCCTAAAAAATCAGTTTTTAAAGATATGGTGGGTGTAGATGATCCATTGTACCTACATCCGTCTGATAGTGCTATTGTGTCTATTGTTAGTATCAAGCTGACTGGGACAGATAATTTTAGGATTTGGAAGAGTTCTATGATAAGGGCTTTAAAAGGAAGAAATAAATTGTGTTTTGTTGATGGTTCTTTTTCTATTCCCAATGAGAAGGATGAAAAGATTTATAAAAAATGGGAAAAAGTAAATGCTGTTGTTTGTTCCTGGATTCTTGGTTCAGTTTCAGAGTCTATTTACTCAGATCATGTATGTTCCGAAATTGCTCATGAAATTTAGAATGAATTGACTGAAACTTATCAAAAGTCAGATGGGTCTGTTATTTTTAATGTTCATCAAATGATATATAGTTTAACTCAAAATGGTTTAACTGTGTCTGAGTACTTTTCTAAGCTTAATGCTGTATGGAATGAGTTTGATGCACTTACAAGTCTAACTGAGTGTACTTGTGATGCCAATACTAGTCATAAAAATCATTCTAAACTAATGAAGCTTATGCAGTTTTTAAATGGTCTGGATGATGGGTATAGTCAAGTTAAGAGTCATATACTTCTTATGGAACCATTATCTTCTGTAAGAACTGCTTTCTCTGTTGTATCTAGAGAGGAGTCACTTCAGAAGGGTGGTTCTTTAACTTCGAATTCTATTAAGGCTGTTTCTCAACCCACTGCCTTTGTGAGCAAATTTAATGGTTCAAAGAGTTTTAACAAAGGGAAAAGTTTTAACACTAGTAATAACAGCTCTATTTTTAACAGTCTACAATGTAAGCACCGTGGTGCTAAAGGTCATACTATTGAGAGGTGTTTTAAAATCATTGGTTATCCAAAAGATTTCAAGTTTAGAAGTAGTAATGAGTTTCAAAATAAGTCTGTTCCTTAAGGCAGTGGTAGATCTTTTGCTAAATCCTCTGACAGTGATAAGTTTTTTCTTACTGGAGAACAATATGCAAAATTTCTTACCTTAATCGATGGTAGTTCTGTAAGGGAAGGTGTTACTGCTAATATGGCAGGTATTTGTTGTTCCAGTAATGTTGATACTTTTGGTAACTCTGGAAATAAAAAATGGGTGATTGATTCAGGTGCTAACCAACATATGGCTAGAACCGAATCAAGTTTAGTTGATGTTTCTGACTTGGATTTAAGGGATTCTCAGTCCAAGGAGACTGTGGAGACTGGTAATGGAATAGGAGGACTCTGCTATCTTGATGGTAAGAGTTTGAATAGCAGTCCTAGTGTTGTTTGTCATACCTCTAAGTTTCTATGGCACTGTAGACTTGGTCATCCTGCTGATCAAGCCTTGGATTGTGTTAAAAATGAGCTTAAAATAGGTAATGAGTCTGTTTTACCTTGTGGTGTTTGTCGTAGGGCTAAACAGACTCGAAATTCTTTTCCTATTAGTGATCATAAAGCTATCAGGTTAGGTGATGTTATTCATGTAGATGTTTGGGGTCCGTGTAGGAATCCTACCTATGATGGATATAGATATTTCCTGACTATTGTTGATGATTTCACAAGGGCTGTTTGGGTCTATCTTTTAAAGTCTAAAGATGAGGTTTTTTATTGGTTCTCTGTTTTCTATAGTGTTTTGAATACTCATTTTAAGTCTAAGGTTAAGATTGTTAGGTCCGATAATGGGACTGAGTTTCTGAATCATAATATGAAGAATTTTTTTAAAGAAAAGGGGATTTTACATCAAACCAGTTGTGTTTATACACCACAACAGAATGGTGTTGTGGAGAGAAAGCATAGGCATATTTTGAATGTTGCAAGGTCTTTACTTTTTCATTCTGCTTTGCCTTTGAAATTTTGGGATGAAGCAGTTTTGACTGCTGTATTTTTAATTAATAGAACACCTTCGTCTGTTTTGAATGGGGTTACACCTTTTGAAAGAGTGTATAAATATCCTCCTAAGTTTGATAACTTGAGAGTGTTTGGATGTCTGTGTTATTCTACTAGACTTAATGATAGTGACAAGTTGAATGCTAGGGCTGAGAAACATGTTTTGTTAGGGTATTCTAATGAAAAAAAGGAGTACAAACTTTTTAGTCTTGATTCAAGTGTTGTTTGTTTTTCCAGGGATGTGAAATTTTTTGAGGAAATTTTTCCTTTTAAAATGAAGGCTGCTGGTCTCAGTGATAATTCAGTATCTTTTAAAGACTACAGTAATTTGTTTGATAAGCTTAGTTGTCCTTTAAATTCTGATCAGTCCCGTTCTGTTCCCAATAATGAATATAATGTTAATGCTGATTCTTTTCCTGAAGCACAACCAATATATGATACAGGGGACAGTCACCAGAGTGGTGGTACTTGTGCGGAGCACCCTTTGGTTGACCAGGGTGTTAAGGTACATACTCCCCAGTCTGTGGTGGTAAGTTCTGTTAGACCTAGAAGAGAGTTAAGATTGTCTGCTAGGTTTAGTGACTTTGTTGTGGAAGGTAAACATGAGTATGGGATTGAAAGGTCTGTCAATTATTCTAGTCTTAGTTCTGAAAATTTATGTTTTGTGTCTAATCTTGATGAGTTGTTTGAGCCTAGAAGTTATAGTGAGGCTGCTTCTGGTCCAAATTGGGTGAGAGCTATGAATAAAGAGATAGAGGCTTTGTATAGGAATCAGACATCGGAAACATTGTTTCGAACTTCTTCATGAATTTGGGATATTAGCTTCTAAACCTATGAAAACGCCTTTAGATTCTAAAGTTTTGATTACTGTTAAAGTGTTGATAAAATGATTTACTTGCAATTATTATTGAGTTTCAGAAACTGTTTGGTAAACTTGTTTATTTAACAATGTCAAGGCCTGGTATTTCTTACATTGTGCAGACTTTTGAGTCAGTTTATGCTCTGTCCGAGGAAGTCACATTTGTCTATTGCTTTAAGAGTTTTCTGGTTCTTAAAGAATAGTCCAGGTTCCTGTGTGATGTAGTAATGAGTCAGCTATTAAGCTTGTTCATAATCCGGTATTTCGTGAAAGGGCTAAACGTTTTGAAAATTGAAACTGAAGATCGTTTTGTGAGGATTGCTAAAGGTGTTATTAAAGTTGTTAAATTTCCGTCTGTTGAACGAGTAGCAGATGTGTTTGCTAAGTCTTTGCCTTTAGTTCAACACAGTTTCTTGTGTGCTGAAATGGGTCTTAGTAATCCGTTTCGAGTATATTTATTGTCTCCCATGTTGGTCTTGAGGGGGGGTGTTAAAAGTATAATGCTCTCCAAGACCAACATTGGGTATATGTTTAATTTAGTGTTTTAGTTGTGACTTGGTTTGTCGGTGTGTAGGTGGTCTATTTGTTGCTGGGCTGATGGATTCGCGGGCTCGTGAAGACTGAAGGTTACAAGTTGGGCTTGAAGGGGGCTGGCTTGAGACCGGGTAGAGACCCGGGTCGGGTGCGCACCTAGTGCGGATGTAATCCGGGTTCTCTCCCTTAGCTGCCTTAGTATTTAGTCTCATTTCTTGTGGGCTTATTTTTTGTGGACTTGGTAAATTTAGTTCACTTCCTTTGGGTTTAATGTTGTGAGCCTAGTGAGAGATATACATGTTCCAGTGAGAGATACATCCTCTTTTTTGGTTCTTATCTTTTTTAGTTCTTATTCTATTTTTCGTCCAGAGAGGAATATATTCAAGTTCTTATACGTTCATAAAGGTCTTCAATGGCTGGATGATTAACTGTTTTTTTTGTATTATCGATTTATAGATCTCGTTTTGTGATCTGATTGTATACAAGATTTTTTGACACTGTCACATTAGCGTCACATCATTTTTCTTCCCCTTCCCTTTCTCTTACCCACTACAAACGTTATACTCCCCCTTTCCTCTTCCCCTTTCCTTTTCACTTAAAAAAAAGGAATACTAAAATATGATTGGTAGAATGTAGGGGTGTGATGGTGGGGGGTGGGTTTGTTTCAGCGAGCTCTGGAACTCGGGGACTCTTCTTACCCGCCGAGTACTAACCATCTGAGGTGGTGTTCCACCTCAACTCACCGCTTACTCGCTTGGCGAGTCCATCCCACAACGGATGGCCTTACCTATCATCTAACAGGTTAAAACTTCTAACACATTTAGCTTATAATTGAGGATTGCTGGATGGATATTTTAGAAAGAATCACTGATATACTGGTTAGATAGTGTATCACTAAGTCAGTATTCCGGATAACTTAAACTAGAAACACACTTTATTTACTAGTCTTATAATTATTGTATTTAGTTAAACTAACAAAACACATAATAATGATGTAAACAAAATTATAATTGTAATATTGAAAACAAAATAACTAGAGATTATTAAGTTTTATTTGACATGTTCACTTGTCTAACTTTTCATTAAATGTCTTAAATATTATTTTTAATGCTACGAGATAAGAAAAAAGGTCCTGAAAGTTTGAAACGATTACCAAACAATTTACTTTCTCCGACCCAATTTAATTGTCCAGTTTTGACTTTTTAAATCTTTCATTTTCAACTTTGACCTTAAGTATTTTTGTTTATGTTATATAGTACTTGATGTAAAATATATGAAT
The DNA here is from genome assembly GCA_947179395.2 of Pulicaria dysenterica. Lineage (NCBI taxonomy): Eukaryota > Viridiplantae > Streptophyta > Magnoliopsida > Asterales > Asteraceae > Pulicaria > Pulicaria dysenterica. The sequence continues at coordinate 54,788,812 of OX359296.1, forward strand.
GGATTTTGTTTTAAATGTATATTCATTTGGTATAATTTTTAATTAGTAATATATAACCCAAATAAAAATATTTAAGGTCAAATTTGAAAAAGAAAAACTTAATAAGTCAAAACTGGACAATTAAATTGGGACGGAGGTATATATAAATCAAACCCCTAACATATCTGATCGTGTTAGTGATTTTAGTGGGGTGTATTTGAGAAAATGCTTTATAGAATATTCATGTTTAAAAGGGATCCAACTTTTTATATAAATCTTCTAATTATTATATATATAAAACTAATTTGATAAAATTTGTTACATGATCTGAACAATTCATTTTAAAAAATATTTAATCTTGATCATTCATTAATTTAAAATCAAAAAATCAATTTTGACTTTTTAAAGTCAAATTTATTAGAGATAATTTCATATATATCCTTGGTAAATCATATAAAATCGTATTTGCCCATCTTAATTTATAAATATCATATTTACCCTTTATATCATTTTAAAATATTATGTATAACCAAATTTATAATTTTATCAAATTAAAATATTTTATAATCATTTTACATCATTTTTTGTTATAACCAATAACGTTTAACTTTATTACCCTAAATGTAAAAATAATGATTGATGATTTATATAAGAGATACAATCACGTCTCTTCGTTCCATGTTTCTGCCGTCAAGTCTGCCCTTATGCTCGCGTTGATGTTTCCACCGTTGGTTAGAGTGTTGATTTCATAGGTCGTTATTTTATAAATTCTCAATTAATTCTCGTTTTATTAGTAGTTAATATGTTTTTATTAATGTTTAATATTTAGTCTAGTATATTATATATTATATATAGATAATATAATATTACAATTTTTCATTGCCAATTAATAAAATAGAATACTAGGAAGCCATATTAAAATAGTTATTTTATATGCCCCGAAAAGTACGTATTAGGAAAAAATCAATCGTCGTTCGAGAATAAAAATGAAAACGCGAGGCATCGAGGTCGAGGCAATCAACGAGAAACCATAATATTTAACATTCGATCCACATCACAAGTCAGCTTTGTTCAGATATATGATAGTTGTTTAATGTTTCAACTTGTATGTTATTATTTCATATAGAGTCTTTTTTACTATTCCGGTCAAGGTGACATTTATATAAATAAGTTTTTCAAAATTTAAATTGTCGAAATTCAACTTATGATCCAGAATGTTAGAAGAAAAACTTGATAGATTGATAATAATAAGATAACTTCACGATTAACAATACTTCTCCAATAAATCATATCTTTACCTTGTAATTAATTACATTGTGTGATCGATGTTGATAATTGGTAATTTTAAATAGTAACCCACTCGATCTTTAGGGTTTCTACAAATCAATTTGTTTCACGATTAACACAAGAATATTAACAAATGATAAAGCTAGGGTATGTAAACCTGAGATAAGAGTAGAGACATTATTAGCTATATATACTACAAGTAAAATTTAATGTAAATAACTATGTATGGTCTTATGATATATATAATTGGATGTAGTGTAAGATTGGTAGAGGTAGTTACATAAGACAAACAATGTATATGTACACTTGGAGAGAACGTTTAAAAACAAGCACACGCGATGGCGTAACCAAATAATATACGTCCATGGGGTAGGCTAAATTATTCATACTATATGAACGCCCCATAAATAATTCTTTCCAAATGTTTAAGTAGGTCAAGTTATATAAATCGTAAGAAACTAAAGACATTTTATAGAAAGGAATTACACTGTTAGGAAACGGCTTGAGCGAGTTACCACATCCCATGAAGGTGTAACTACACATCATTGCTTTTATCAATGTCATCCAATAATGCTCGTAGTATCGAATTATCTTATGATCTTATCTCTTAAAAACATGCTAGATTGAAATAATCGACATAAGATCGTAGGTGGGATCGTAAGCTGCTTAAACGATTCAATCTTACTGTAAAAAAGACCGGACCTAAAACTTTTAAAAGAAAATGAAATTTTGATGTGGTATCAAAGTTGTAGGTCGACAACAGCATGTTGTGTGCTCTAATACTATGTGTTTGAAATTTAAAAAAAAAACACCATTAAAATCCCTAAATCACCTACTTTGTGGGTGTGAAAATCACAGTCTAAATCAACTCTTAACACCCTTGATTAATTAACTGATTAATAATCGATTATTACAAATAAGTAGGATATCATCTTTTACTATTTTATAATTTTATCATGTATGTTAGTATCTTATATACATAATTATAGCTCATATTAACAAAATAAAGACATTTTTATCACTTACAATATCAAATCTGATCTTGTACAGAAGATAACAATTTAATATGTGATTTTGATTATGATAATGTTGGCTTTTAATGCAAATTGTATTACAAATGTGTATATAAATAATTGGCCAAAACTTTTCAGAAATATAATATCGGATGTGATGTACATAACAATGTTTTGTCATATACAGCAATCATGATATTTATACCCTTAGAATCCTATTGTTAGTTATTTCTATCCATATGTTTAAGGATACGTATAATTACAATCAAACTCCTTTTTTGTATATGACAAAATATTGTTGTGTATAAATAATCTCTTATATAGTATTGAGATTAGATAGAAAAGATCTTTCATTTAGCAACAATAACACATTAAGCAGAGAGTTTCGGCTTAGCTATCACGTTCGCCTAACAAACTTGTATATATATAAATAAGCTACTAATAAGATGCTAGAAAACAAACTTAAAAAATTTACAAACCAACACAAGTACAAAGAAATTACACCAAATAAAAACAAATCAGAAAATTATATATTTAAAGACTCCATAGGATTTGCATACTAATCTTTTATGAACTCCTTGTATTCAGCCAAAACACAAAAAGAAACTATGTATAATTGTATAAAATTCATCATAATGCTTGAATCTCCTAATATTTTGTATAAAAATACGATCTCATTACTTAACCTCTAAACCATCCAACAAAAATTGTAAAATGCAACCGATAATAGTTCTAGTTTTAGATTAAAAAAACAAAGAAGATAACTTTACCTTAACACATCATTTCTTTACATATCATTTAGGTAATAGCCTACTGATAAGTACTTAGTGTTTTGAGGTGGTGATGACTTATTGATCAAGATTATGGGTTCAAGTCTTTTAAGAATGAGAGATGATATATCCTCCTAATTTATCCTCCTACTTCACAAGTGTCAAAATCAATGAATAAGATAAAGAAATAGAATTAGTGGAGTCCACATATCATGTTGTAATAAGTAGAAGGATGAAGTAGGAGAGAAAAATAGAAAGATATCTTATTTTTGTTTAAGAATAAATTTAGAAGTGGTTAATAAAGTGATCTTTACGAAAACTTGATCGTTTTAGGGAAAAAAATGTTATAACTTTTATTAGTGATGTTTACGAGGATCGGAGGATGGTAGAGGATTGTACTTTGAGACAAAGGGCAAGACATAATGAATAATTTGACCTTGATTTTCCCGAGATAAAACTTGCAAGAAAAACATGCTCCTCCAGTCCTCCTCATAGAATGTTGACTCGACAGGCCATAATTGTTGTAAGTTACAAAAATATCATTCACACCCCTGGATTATTGGTTTAATATAGTATGACCCTCAATTTATGTTAATTTTGTTAGGAAAAGTTTCTAGAATTGAAATAATGAAATTGGTTTAAAAATTTTATTCAGTACATTTATGAAATTTATTGTCTACTATCTAAGGGAATGTAAACATTCAAATGAATAGGATTTCATTCAAACCTAAGTTTACGAAACATAATACAACACAAAATTTGATTTTGATTTCATTCTATTTCATCAAAATTTTGAGTATTCATTGTTGTGTAAATTTAGAAATCACTATGACCAACCCGCCAAGATTGTAGTCAACATCATAGAATATAAATGTTTTATTAACTTGTAAATTAGCTTTAAGAATGTTGTATCTTATGATTTGTGAGAGTCGTTTCTTTTATCAAAGAATCATCTCCACAGCATTTACATTTATTTTATATTTTTACAGTAAAAAATTTGTAGTTTCATTAAGCAACTGTTTTTTTTTATAATGTGGATGTAGATGTTTGAGGTGCGGGTTGGGCAGTCCACACCACCAAAATAGTTTATTTGGATTGGTCAAACAACCACTCACAATAGTTGGTTCAACATGATTCCTTATTTTGAGTGCCGTGGCAGTTTGATTAGTACTAAGAAACATTAATTTATTATTAGCAAATCTGTAATCTCTTATTTATTGGCATACACACATGTTAAAATAAGTGGATGAGATGTTTAGAGAAAATTAGTGTATTACGTGTGTCAATTATTATAGAATTGGTATGGGTACAAAATAAATAAGAAGAATTAGTATGAGTAAATAGAATCTTTTAGTGCTAAAGTTGTGTAATGGTATGAAAATTATTCTAATATTTTAATATGATACTTAAAATATTTATTTTTTTTGCACATATGACCGTATGACATGTTAAAAAAAACGTGTTAATATACCTCTTCTTTAACTTGCAACCGGTTTAGCCGGTAAATTCATGATTTTTAAACTCATTTCAAGAGTTATGACATGTTAGGAATATTGTCCTAATGTTCTCATATGCTACTTAAAGTTTCTTTTTTTTGTACACATTTGAACATCTTCCATAAACTTCATTTTTATTTTTACTTTAATAACTTCATCTTAACCTTCTACATGGTAAGTTCAGTTTTCTTGTCATCTAAAAGTTGTTTTATAGTCTGTGTAATCTTGGTTGTAATTCTCATTGATTAATTTTTTACGCATCACTAATAAAAAATGGTAGGAAAAACATCAAATTATGGTCTTTACATGTTTACTAGGTAACATCTGATGTAAAGGGTATATTAACACCTTTTTTATGGATTAAATGGTCATATGTGTAAAAAATACTTTAAGTATATACTAGAACATTAGGACAACTATTATACCATATGCAACTGTAACCCTTTTTCTTAACATAATACATATAAAGTCCGACAATCTAAAACATGAACCTAAATTCGGGTTCTGAATCACACTCGAAAATGATTGATACAAACCTGAAATAAAACTAAAATAAAGAAATAGGACAGCATTAACACGACGGGGAAAAACTAGTCAAGTTCAAGTAAACCTACTTACTTAAAAATGACATGATCGATCTGATTTTATTAAATGATAAATTAATTAATTATTAATTTTATTTGGATACAGTGTGCCAAGAAAAACCCTAAACAACATACACAAAATTTAAAATAGATATGAAATAATTAGAATGTCTATTAACAATATACCTGTAAGATTCATGAGATAATAATGGATGGCATGAATTGCATGTTAAACTGGCACGTAACAACTTGGAAATTTAACAAATGACAAAAAAAGTGGTATTATTCTTAAAAACAAGTACTTTTATATTATTTTATTGTGTTTATAAATAATAAGATTAAATATTCAAAATAAATGAAACTTTTCATCTATTGAATATGAAAAGAAGAAATTGTGACGAAAAATAAAAGTATTTTATCTTAGTTATCATTGTATACAATAATTTATTAAAAAATATAATAAATTTCATAATCTGCCATTTATCAAAGTTGTTATATATAATAATAACATATATAAAGTTCATTATATAGAATTGATAAAAAAAATAAGACACAAAAAGAATTATTTGTATGCAATGATAATTTAATAAGAGTTTCTTGCATTTTTCTTTAATAAAAATAAGTTTAAAACAAATTTTAATTTTAATTTTTAATGAAAATAATAAACAAAATTAAAGACCCACTTAATGATTGATTAATTAAGGAGAAATGTGAAAGGTGGAGCCCTTGAAAGGTCGTTATCTTTCACGGGTCGAAACTGTTGCACACACATCCATCCATCCATCCATCTACGATTATAAGCGTACCATGTGCTCCTTCAATAATATTACTTGCATGAAAACAAACAAAGATAATTCCCCTAATGCCCTCTACCTATCTCAATTATTACTATACTACCCTTAGCCTAGCTACTTTTTAAGATGGTCTTAATTTATTTTGTTTTATTATACAACAGGACTAGATTTTTATTTATTTTCAGTAATATTTTCAGTTAAGAGGTTTTGGATTTCATTATGGCCTAATTAAATGAGAATCGATATTTAAGTTAAATGATAGACTTATTGATTTTTTTCATTTGGTTTGATCAGATGATCAATATTTGTTCATTATTATATTCATTACTTATCCATTAATCAAATGTCATGAATGACAACGAGTAAATTACAATCGTTAGATATGATAGACTAATATCTAATTGATAGCAAAGATTTATTCTGTGATTTTCATATAAATATGCATTCTCGTAATAACTTTCTTATATGTGTATGTATTAGAGGGCCACTTTCTAATGATAATAAGATGATTCTCTTTGCTTCAAACAAAACAACATTTATATAAATGTATTATGAACCGGCCATGGGCTGACCCAGGATTTAAAATGGGTGGTGACACTAGCATGAAAAACTCGAAATTGACACTACGGAATGGTAACACCACTTCAAAAAAGTCAAAATTTACACTAAGCGAATTAAATTGGTTGATATCTCGTGACACCACCGTTTATACTTGGGTCCGCCAATTTCAAGAGAGTTGGTGTTAGAAATCCATTCTCTCATACTTACTAATGTGTAATAAAGTCGTATTTTTATGGTATTTCTTAGAACCAAACGTCTTACAATTTCTCTTTCATAATAAGAATTTTACTTATAAGTAAACTACTAATAATTAATACATTAATCTCATACCGGCCAACCGTAGCTAGTCATCAGCGTCCCAAATTGCTACCACCGATCGAGATCGAACCTAACTGTTGCCTCCCGGCCCCCTCTTTCCGGCCACCTCCGTCATTTCTTCGAATGTCACAAACTTAGACTTCATTATCAAGCTTTCATTATATATATATATATATATATATATATATATATATATATATATATATATATATATATATATATATATATATATATATATAGCGGTTATCAAACACTGATCGACACCCTAGATCGAGATGTGGTGGCGACGATATTAATCGAGATGCATCGCGACAAAGACGGCGAAGGTTTCAATTCTTGCATCGCCGGCGTAGTACATCGCGACAGAGACGGCAAATGCGCCTGTGATAGTGTTCGGCGAGGACTCAGGTTCATGGTGCGGCGACGACTCAGGTTCATGGTACGGCGACGATGCCAGCGGCGACGATATCCGTCTCTGACGACATCCTATGCGGCGGCGGCGACAGTATTAGGGTTTTCGTGGGGAAGGGGTGGGGCTAATCTCAGGTCTTGAATGTGAGTCTGGGAAATGAGTAGTGGCACCGAGAATAAGGGAGGAGGAAGAAAAATAGGGTAAAAAGTCTCAATTGCCCCTCAACTAATTTAATAATAAAAGGACACGTGTCATGCCTGTGTTTCTCCTTACTCTTTTTATCCTAATTCTCTTTTTATTTAATCTTGATTATATATATATATATATATGTTACTATTATCAAATCCATTCGTCAAATTAAATGATCTTTAAAAAAAGGGGTGATTGCTGATCATACATGATGTTAGCTAGGACAAGCTAGTTTGGAAGACTTTTTCATGACGGTGTCGGTAATGATATGTGCTGATGCGATATAATTGGTGATTTAAGAAGCGATTGTATACGTGGCTAGACATTTTGTCCACTATTGTAATCGGCTAATTCCCTTTTGAAAAAATTAGTCTTATGTTGTATGCCAGGGTTTATTATATTCGCCAACTAAACGTAAAAAGAAAAAAAAATATTGATTTCTTACATGCATGGTGATATTCTCGTCAAGATAGTGTTTGTTTATCCATCATCAACCATCCGGTTTTCATAATTTTACTTATTCCCGCTATGCTTGCCATATGCGGAAGTCTCTCTATGATCAGGCCCCATTTACCATCACTTTGCATGCCCATTATGTTTTGCACGTTGACTTTATACACAACAGATGCTAAATTGGTTCTGAAGTCACTTACCACAATTTTCAAACTTGAAATCGTACGTGAACAATAACATAAACATAAAAACCTAAATTGTAACAACATATAAGATACATTTTCTTCAAAACTCTCAAATCGATTTCTAATCGATTTCTATTCGAATTTTAAAAGAAACTGCAAGAAGAAAGGATTCTGCATAATAATACATCCTTATAACGACACGATATTGTCCAGTTTGTCCTACTGGCTCATAGTTTCGCTTTTGCAACTAAGCAAGAACTTCCTTAGATGTCATCCATCCAGGGACTACTTTCTTCTAGACACGCTTAACTATTGAGTTCCTCATAAGACATGTCGTGCTTCTTAACTCAAAACGCTCTGTCATGTGAAGTCAAGGTTTACATATGAAGCAAGCATATCTCTTGTTCACAGTCGATAAGGGATTCACCTAACGTATTCTCAAAAGTTGACATGCATACATATAAAATAAAAAAAGAAGCCAAAAAGAAGATTTTCTAAGTAACATGAAATTGAAGAGTCATTAATCAAAAAATGGATATAAAGAATTTAAAGTTACATAAACTTCAATATATATGAAGGCATGAATTCCTAAAGAAATTTCAATTAATAATAAAGGAAGCTGAAGCGATAGACTTGAGCAGAAGAAAGACATTGAAAGAAACCTGATCACAAACTATAAGGCATAAGCCATCATAAATTGCTAAAAGACAAAGCACCACATTGAATTCTCTATAAAGAAACAACACTGTTTAAAACCATACGTCCTCTGTGAAATCTGCAGCCACCAGTTTGAGTTGTACATGAAATCGCAAAAGATGAAGCAATCGAGTTCTCTGTGAAGTCACAAAAATGAAGCAGTAGAATTAGGAAGGATGCTCATATCAGTTTACCAGATGATTAAAGACGTTGGTGATGACAGAGAGAATCCAAGCAATTTATACAAAACCCTAACATCATCACCTGGTTTATCCTCCACAGTTACATTCAGAATGCTTGAAACAAACAAATAATTTGTTGCGCAAAATGAGAATTTTGGCCACTGTACCAAATAGATGTTACAATTTGTGTAAAGAACACAAACTAGAAATGACAACATAACAACATTTGGGAGGAGGTCCAGAAACAATAGCTGACCACATAGCAAATTAGTTATATCCTGTATCACAAGTTTCTATTCAACTACTTGGTTGACAAGAAACAAAAAATTACTAGTAATCATATTTTATGAAGAAAAAAGAAAAACACCTCAAAAAAGTAATCAATCAGCTCTCTCTTATCTTTTCTTGTTTAAACATCCTGCTCTTTGTCCAAATCAATGTCTCCCATTCCCGTATCCTCTTCCTCTTCACTATCCTCGTCACCTTCAACTTCTGCGTTTGCTTGACTTAGCTTAGCCATCTGTTCAGCCAGCAATATATCCTCACGTTCGCTCACCTGAACCAAACAAATCATGTCAAACATAAATCCATTCCTTTTTGTTATTACAAATAAAACAACCATTACTATATAAATTCTAGTGTATTCAATCAAATAAAGAGATAAATACAAAAGCTATTAACATCCTTTCACACATGACCAGTAACTGCAATATACCTTTTCTTTAAAAAAAAAGAAGAGAGAGTACACATACTTTCGTCTTTTCTTGCCAGTCATACTAGTTTTTCTTTTCACTTATCATAGCAACATTCTTTCAATTTTTTTAACTATAACAGCAACATAATTTACCTCATTGTTGTGATGAGCTTGTGATTCGTAAGAATTGAAAAGTATCTATATCCAATAGTTTCAAAATACATTACCAATAATTTAATATTTGTCAGAAAAAGAAACAAACTCTCGGTTTTTCACCTATCATTTCTTACCCAGCGTAGCAGCAACTAACAGCATACTTTAACAATTATTGAAAGTATATTGCTAAGTCTGATGAATTTCATAGTACATCACCAGTTACAAATAATTACATGATTTACCTAGCAGCCGTGTTGTAAAGAAAATGAAAGTTCTGCTATTTCTGATCATTTTTGAAGTACGTTACAGTTATGGTAATATGTCTGCAATAAAAAGTTATTAGACTGACCGCTCTGGGTGGCTCCTTTACTGTCAGTTTTCCCTTGTGGAGCTCTATTTCTTCAGTACATGCAGCAATTGCTTTTGTAAGAACTGAAATCCCTTGCTCCTACGAAACCATATATATACAATATCAATTTGGACAGAAAAAAAGAGCTACGTAACAATGATTACACAGAAAAAGAGCAACCCAGATCTATGAAAACCATTACCTCTTTCACAAAGGTGTTCGTTTATTCAAACAATAAAAAAAATATATCACAATAAGGGAATATATTATGAGCTTCGAATTGCTGTAAATTTATATTTTATATAATAAAGAAAAAATATACAGTGCAGTTTGGCCTAAAGGTCTGGTTTAGACCATCAAACCACATAGTGAGATGTTGATAAAATACCTCATACCAATTGTTCCTTGAAAAAAAATGTTGTAAGATACTTTTTGCATCAACATTTCAGGGGATATTCCAATCTCACCAAAATCTAATTATCAAGATACAAGTACTTAAATTCAAGTTAAAATCTAATTATAGTTTTTGTTATTGAAACTAAAATATGTTCTTAATCAACAGAATACTGTGTGTTCATCAACATAGACCTAAGACCTATCATTCAAAAATTCAACTGGTTCAACAGAGACCCAACCCCAGAAAGCTTGGTTTCAAGGTCAGGTTTTTTAAGAGTACTCTAATTTGGAGTCAATCAAAGTTGACCAGAGTTTTTACTTTTTTTTATTACTAAAGTTAACTAGAGTTCACATAACAACAGTAGGCATAGTAATAAAAGTACATGCACCATCAAATCGTTCAAGATACAGTTGTTCTTCTAAATTATCCGATGGGGGGATTAGAAAGCTGTATCAGATGCTTCATGAAACTATTTAAATGACCAAAAAATCTCATTTGGAAACTCATGTTGAGTAAGGGAAATGATTTCCAATATGAACCCTAGATATTAAAAAGAAAACAATGCACGTTCTAGCATGCTAATACAGCACTAAGAAACAATACACTAGAACTTCAAAAAGAACATAAAATAGCAAGTAAACAACAAACATATAATAGTTCATGTAAGAACAAATAGCCTTTCCAAGATAAGAAAAAATTTGGAACATATGAGATAACAAACTTCACAAGTACTTCTTAACAATCGTCAGAGTCAATCAGATGATTATGTTTACCTTGTCAAGAGTTTGAGTGATAAGAACATAAGATGGGGCAGCAACCAACTTCATTTTAACAGGGCAGTCCTGATTCCCAGCAGCTTCAGCTTTCCGCATAGCATCCTATAAAAATAAAAATGTAGCAGCCACTTGAAACTGATTGTACCTTATACAATTTAAACTTGTTAGAAAATAAATGCTTCAATTAAACACCTTAATGTGAAGAACTCCATCAAACTCAAAGCAGTACATCTCAACAAATGCACGGATCTTTAAAGGTTGTGGAGTCATCCTTCTTCTAATGTTCTTTACTAATGCATCTTTGACATCTTCGGTCAAAGCAGGAACCACTTTCGTCACCTGATAATGAGTAGATTGAATATTGTGATCGGCTATATATATACATTTATGGGCAAGCATAAGAAAGATAGATCTATCATAAAAGCTACCTCGGTTCCATCAGGGCCGGTTTCTTTAACTTCACGGGTAAGTGAATTAAGAATGGAATCAGGATCGTTCACAACTAATTTAAATGCCTGTAGCCAATTAACACAAGTATGAGATGTACATAAATGAGAACAAATAATTCCTTCAGCAGTGTTGTTCACAACCTACCTCAAATGCATGGCCATACTTCCGGTACAAAGGCCACCCAACATGAATATATAGATCCTATCATTGCAGAGATCACAAAACAAATCAGTTTTCCATAAATAAACATACGAAATATAAGTGCAGTAGCTTCTCTCATATCAAAGCAGTTCAGGGGGGAAAAGCGGACCACACTTCTTTCTTTTCTTGCATAAAACTTCTTCGAATACTCTAAAACCATAATTAAAAAAGATAAGTAATTGACCACAATGCCCCATGTATAAATTTAGCCGACCTGTTATTTGTATGGTTTTATCTGTGTCTAATGCAACCCTTCATTTGTTTTTTAACATACTTAAGAAATATGGATAACACTCGATCCTCAACGTAACAATTATAATAGTTGACCACCTTCTAAAGCTAATCCTTTATTCAATCAATTAAAAGTTTCCATTCACTAAAGAGTGAATGAGTGATGGAAACTTGTATGATTGTATCTTCTATAGTTAAGTCTTAAACATGAAGAGTCCTTCTGTTATACATATACTCTTTGGGGAACTTCAAACTTAGGCCAGAATGGCTAAGAAACCTTGCTTCTACATAACCAAAGTTTCACTTTTTAGTTCTTTTCAAATAAGAAAGCAACAAACGACTCAACTGATGCCTTGTCGATGGTTAAATAGTGTAGGAAACCAAAATACAAGCGGGATTTCTACGTCATTTTAGAAAAGAATCCTTCCCCTATTGCTTTTTTTCACATGAAACAATCGAGATTCGACCAAGTACCAGTAATGCTCTCCTTTCTCTAGTATTATTATGACCGTTTTGCTGTCAGGAATGTCATTGAAACAGGAAGGATTGAACAGGTAGCCTCCTTTTCCTCATTATCTAAGTTAAAACCGCTGACCAAACTTGGTCAAGAAACAGAGTTTATGAGCGGATAATGTAGTAGATTTTGGAAATTTGACATAGACCGCAATGTCCATATCTCATCACCTATTGGTTGGACAGTTGCAGAAAAGAGCCACTACTCCTAGACACGACCAGTTCTCCAACAGTCCAACCAGTAGCATAACAAAGTGATCTCAAAACGAAAGACTTATTAGGAGGCCACGTACACCAAAAGAGTGTCCATTTACATAATCAAATTTACTACTCTCGTTGACTGATGTAAGAAGCAGAAATTAATATAATTGTAATCTACAAGACTACATAATTATCTTCACTTTAGACTAGTTATGACGGAGAACACAAGTACATAACAGGGAAAAGGAATTAATCAGCTACCTAATCAATATACCTCCTAGTCTAAAGGGTTTGATTCACATACAAAAACAAGAACAAGATACACACATATTTAGGAGAAAGAAAATTAAAGTTTTAGAAACCAAATCAAGACCAAAATGCACATATTTAAGAACATCAGAGCACTCAAGAATCATAAAGATGTCCCTGCTTAACTACCTAAAAATCACGCTTTGCATACTACCTAAATCGAATGTTTCCAAAATGATTCTAATTGCCCAAAATGGATGGATGGATGAAAGGAATCAAGGAATGTATCTTATTGCACGTTGAAACATTTGGGTTAGTAGGATGTAGTTTAATGAACTTTACCTATCTGAGTTACAGAAATTGGTACTTACCTCAAGATCAAGGTTCATAGTTTCGGCCACATGTCGCATAATCGAGTGAACAAGCTTACTCTTGTTATACCTATCTTCACAAATCTGAATATCTTCTTCAGAAACCCTCCTTTTGCTAAGATTAACATACCCTTTCTCTTCGTCTACGTGAAGAACCATGACTGGCTCTGTACGTCCTACTTTAATTAAGCTGTTGATACTACGAATACGGCGCCGTGAGAGCTCGGACAAAAGAATCATGCCCTCGATGTTGTTGTACTCAAGCAGTGAGACGTATGCACACATCTCACCGATGCTTTTGACTTGAATCATGACCGCCATGTCGACGTCGGGAAACTTGGCTTCGTACATACGGCACTCGAGATTTGGAGAACTGGAAGCCATGGTAGTGATTTGTGAATGAGAGGGAACAGATTCTCGCTAGGGTTTCGATAAGGGGATCCCGTGAATTGAAGAGAAATTGATCAGACTAACAGAATTGAAGGGAGTGTGTTCTTTAGGGTTTTAAAAAGGGTTTGTTTGGTGTTGGGCCGTCCTAACGGCACTTTGTTCACCATGTATTTGCGTTTTTACTCGTGGACTAAAAATAAAACACAAGGCATATTCTTTTGTCGCGAATTTAGTTCTATACGACCGCCATTAGTTATTATCTATAGCTTCTCCCTTATTTAAATGTTTTATCAGCATCATATTTTTTTTTTCTCTTTTTTGTCTGAAACTCAAGTATAGAAAAAGAACAGATAAGCTTGGGTTATGAAAACCGAACCCGTATGTATTGGTGAACCCAAGACAACCTGAGGAACCCGAGGAGTGGTGTGTCGCGTTTACGTGTGGACCGGATTTCACAACGGTACAAGTGCACACAGCGCGGCTGGGCAGAGAACCCATCACATGTAGTAAGATGTACTGGTAAGACCGATGATTTATATCGAACACGGGTAAGAGTAAAAGCTATGGCTACTCTTAATTCCAAACTGTTGTCTAGTTAGATAGATAGGTGAGTATAAAACTAAATACTAGGCAGGAAAAATAAATAAAGCAGGAAATAAAAGAAAGTGCCAAGTCACGAATCCTCCAAATAAATATTAATAGTAGTGTTAGCTAATCTGGTTATAAAATGAGTGAATTTATTAAGATGATTTCTAAAGTAGATTTGGTACCAATCATTTATCAGTTTGAAACGATCTTAAGGTAACTCTGATTTAATCCCTGTATTATTAAAACACCAGTTAAATAAAACCTCGCTTCCCGGGTGTTATCCTGTTTTACTTAAAAGGTCAGTATTTATCTCGTAATGAAATAATAGACAAAGTAAATACCATCGTTGGTCAACATTCGGTAAGAAGATATATATTTAGGTATTAAGATAATATATCAGTTCAACACCTCAAGTGGGTTTATGAGCAAATGTCCCTGTATACATATACCAGACTTATACGTATCGTACACCTCAAGTGGGTCTATGAGCAAATGCATATAAATATGAGTCTGTTTGAATATATATGTATAAGGATACATATATCCTAAGCAAATAGTTTTTCAACATTTACAATGCCGAATACCCACATGAACTGATAGTATTATAAAATAGCTAATTATAATGTTTCATTATTTCAGAAATACCACGTCTTAAATAAAATCATTATAATATAATCCTACGCATAACAACTACATATTTATATCAATTTGGATTCATTGTAACGAAGCGAAAATAAAGGAAAGAGAATACCAGTTCGTATTATACAAGGTAGAATTACATCTGGACAGCATCCTGACTCGTACAAACTTGCTGGAACTCATTTCCGAAGAGAGAAAAACAACTACAGCTACGAAAACTACAAATCTACGCTACAACTACGTATTTACATGGATAGGAGGCGAGGAAACCTCCAGAGAAGCCCGAAGGCCCCCTGGAGTCACCTGAACTCGCCTGGAGTGGTGTGTGGAAGTGTATATGGTGTATGTCAGGTGTGTTTGTCGAATGGGGCTTGGCTTGCTATTTATAGGCGTGAAAGTTGATTTACGCGCCGCGTAATGATCTATTTCCGCGACGCGTAAATATGCCTGACAAGATTCCTTTGCAAGTTGCAGTTCTGTTGTAACAGAATTCGTTACGATAATGTACGCGTCGCGGAGGTGGATAGGGTACGCGCCGCGTAAATAGCTTTTTCAGAAAATCTTCACCTTTTGTGCGGTGTTTTATCGTTTTGACGCGTGTTATCCATTTTTCCGTTTTGTCTACCTGAAATAGCCTTGAATAAAATAAGAAAACATTTAAAGCTCATTTTGGCTATATTTTATTTATTTAAACCAGATATTGTCAGATATCAGATATATATTTTATGTATAATTCTGACAATATCAAGGAGCTATGTGAAGCATTCAGGAGAACCGCTACCGATGGCCTAAGAGGAAGGAGGCATAACAATCTCGTGCATTGGGACGGGAAATAAAAGGTAAGGATATATACCTAATAATGTTTCGTCCGTATACGATTTTACGATCTCACATACGATCTTATGATCCTTGAGTATTATCCTACCTATTTGCGATCCTAAATACGATTTAACGCGTTTTTGGTTGATGGGATAGTAGTACGATCCTACGATCAAAATCGCGATTTTGATAACCATGTATGATTATGAGTACTAATATCATTATATTAGATTGATGTTAATTAAACTTAATATTACTTGAGTCAAGTACTTTTTAATATTTGAGTCTACTTGGGCAACTTGAACTGAACTCGGCTCACCTTAAGCAAACCCGATTTTAAGTTTTTTGTTGATATCATATGGTTTACGGGTTGGTTTGGTATACTACACCTCTAGTTGCGTGTAACGAGACTTCTAGTATTCAGGTTTGTTTTGAGTCAATATCAAATTAAGGGTGATCTAATAAATTGGTCTTCCTATTTTAGTCAAAAGTAAGAATTTGATAACACTTGAACATAAGTCAAAACGATTCTACATAACTCTAATTCATGAAAAATTAATCAATAATGTTATTTGAATTTTCTATATATAAGTTATATATAATTCTATATTTTTATTATTTTATACAAAACTCGATAAGAAATATGTTGATTTCTTATAACCTCGAGCTCGACTTATTGTATACTTTGGGTTCTCTTTTAGGCTCAAGACCATGCTTGGTAAAAAGGCTCAATTCAAACGCGCTCAAGCTTAGGTAGCTCAAGACAAGTTTGACTTGTTTGCACCATTGTTTCCGATCTCGTTCATATGTTATATCCGACCCAACCCCACTTGCCATCATCCCTTCTTTTTTCCAGCCACCAACTACAACCATAACAACATATCTATGTCTTGTTCTAGTTCGTATTACTATTATCATGTTCTTCTGTTTTCCGTTTTCATTTATTCGTCTAGATCTAAGATTGAAGCAGAAAGAACAATTGTTTCAGTCTAGCGAAGGTTGGCATAAAAAAGGCTAAGGTTTTTGGAACAATAGTGGAATCTGAAAATAAATAAGTTGGTGTGTCGTCAGTCGACTGCGAGGAAGTACTAATTCCATATCTCGTCATCATTGATTTGAACGTCCATGTTGCCATGAGATCGATTATTCTACAACCATATTGTGAACTTGACCATTGACACTAACAGTATCAATTTGAATACAAAGTTAAATCAAAGTGAAAAGCTCACGAACAAGTGAATAACTATGGGTCAGGTTACATGAGATTTAAAAAATAACTCAATAAACATGTGTTTAGATGATTGTGTTGTTGACTAGTGTTAGTCAAAATTATAATTTATTTCATCAATGTTTACTAGGCTTTGCAATTACTAATTTTTATATTTCATTAAAAAACGATTGTAATATTAATATCGATTAATATGATTTTATATTCACAACCATCTGAATAAAAAATAAATCAACTATTTGTTTATTTTAGTAATTTCTAAATATATCACTACTTAAATATCTATCTGTTATCATTAGTAGGTATCCTTTTCAATGACTTAATTGACGAACTTTTAAAAAATTCTATTCAAATAGCCATTGAGTATGATATTTTCAATTTTAAATAAATATGGAGTTGTAAAATGAAATATAAAAACTTTAGGTTATTAAGTCGTATCATTTACACCTTGTACTTCTAGGCTATAATTAAAGAATAATAAAAAGTTGAATTGAAAAGTGACGACATATCTTTGATTTATGGTAAGGCTAAAATTTGTAATCATAAAGAATACATTTCCAACATCTAAGACCATCAGCATCCATCACACGCTTCACACGGTCACTTCTAGGCATTGAGTATGATATCATTCCCCCACCATTCCTTCATCCTATCACACAAACCCCGCATCCATCACATTTTTCACATAAAAAAAAACCTCTCTCACACCTCCTCCGCTCACATGTGCGACCACCATCACTACCGTGACCGTGAGGGAGCCATCGCGTAGACCAGCGATGGTCTTCACTTCCGTGAGTGCCTCTCACCCACCCCATCTCGCGATGGATGCGGGTGGTCCAAGTATGGTCAGGTTAAAAACTCAATAGACTATGAAGTTGTATTAGATACCATGTAACTTCTAGACTATTGATCGCTAAAGAAGATTAAGAAGTTAAAAAGTGAAAAGTTACATATATAAGCGGTGAATCATGTGATATGTATATTATTATTATTGCGCATAATACCAGATATCACCGTTAGGTTTCACACATTAACAAAAAGCAATCTTGTTCAGTCAAGTTCAATCCCAAATCGAAACCCACAACTCGGGCACCTGAAACCCCTGTAAAACCCCATCCAGCGATGTCAACGACACCACCCCCAAATTCCGATTGCCGGATGTATGAAGCAAAGTTTCCGGAGGTTGACACGCCGGTCATGATTCAGGTCAAGGAAATCGGAGATGTTGCAACTCATGTGTCACTCTTGGAATACAACAACATCGAAGGGATGATCCTGTTATCCGATCTCTCTCGCCGCCGTATTCGGAGTGTTGGAAGCTTAATCAAAGTTGGCCGTATCGAACCTGCTATGGTGCTTCGTGTTAATGCTGAGAAAGGATATATTGATTTGAGTAAAAAGAGGTTGTCGGAGCAGGACATTCAAATTTGCGAGGAGAGGTATAGTAAGAGCAAGCTAGTGCACTCAATCATGCGTCATGTTGCCGAGACTATGAATGCTGATCTTGAGGTAGCTTTTGATTTTTGTGATCGTGCTTAACGAGTTACTGATAGCGTTGAGTTTCAACTTGAACATATTAACAGGAGTCAAAATTACAAAAATCTATCCGAACAAAAAGTGATATCATTACGCACAAGTAATTCTGGTTGGTAAACCCAATGATCTTTTGACAGCTAACTGGATCTTACGATTAATAAATTTTCGCCATGAATTATATGGTGGTAGGGGAACAAATGGGGGTTGATTTTCGGGCTTATAAACTTGGCTTATTTTTCATAAGTAAATTTTTGTAATCTCAGATTATTTTCTTTTAATATCAAGTCAGAAAACAAGCAGAAAAACGAGCTTATTAAAAATAAGCTAGACTTATAAGCCCTTAATAAGCTAAGCCAAACACTCGCTAAACATACCTTTTATAAGTGTAGATTAGTGAATTCCAGAAGGCTCTTTGCATGTGATTCTAATCTTTTTTGAACAATGTCGGTATAGCAAATTATCCAGGATAAGTGTAATGAGATGTTTTTCACAATGGTACGAGTATTGACGTTTGACTTGTTGCAATATCTACTTATAAGATTTGATATGCTATATCGTTGATTCGTTGGTTGATATTATGATGACATTTGGCTAATTTCATGAGGGATTTGTGTAAGTGTCTACAAAGTGAACAATTTGCATGGTTTTGAGACTTAATTAGCATTTTAAAGACATGGTTATAATTGTCGGCAAGTCCTGATCTTTCTGACGGCTGGAGGGTGTAATAATTGAAATTATGTTACTGTCATGGGATACATTGAACTGCTGCTTTTCTTGTTTCCATCTTGTTGTGTTGTACTTGGATGTGGTATATGTTTATCCATGAAAACTGATGTGTCCCTTTAATCTCTGCGATTACAGGATCTGTATATTCATGTTGGTTGGCCTTTGTACCGGAAGTATGGCCATGCGTTTGAGGTGAGATGCGAAGAATACTACTGAAGGAATAATTTGTGCTCTTGTATGTACATCTCATACATGTGCTATTTGGTTGCAGGCATTTAAGTTAGTTGTGCACGATCCTGATTCTATTTTTAATTCACTTACACGTGAAGTTAAAGAAATTGGCCCTGATGGAATTGAGGTTGCTTTTATGCTTTTTATATCCGAGTCTTACATTGCCCATTCACTTTGAATAATCAATAACAACAACTAATCAACTCATCATTAGGTGACAAAAGTGGTTCCTGCTTTGACCGAGGATGTCAAAGATGCATTAGTAAAGAACATTAGAAGAAGGATGACTCCACAACCTTTGAAAATCCGTGCATTTGTTGAGATGTACTGCTTTGAGTTTGATGGAGTTCTTCACATTAAGGTGTTTTAATGAAGCAATTATTTTTCAAAATGTTACTGTTGTATAGTTATACTCAGTTTCAAGTGAATGCTAAAATTTTACTTTTACAGGATGCTATGCGGAAGGCTGAAGCTGTAGGGAATCAAGACTGCCCTGTTAAAATGAAGTTGGTTGCTGCTCCATCTTATGTTCTTATCACTCAAACTCTTGACAAGGTAAAAAACCTCTGATTGACTGAATACCCAATGTAATTGATAAGAAGTACCTGTGAAGTCGATATTATTTCAAATGTGGAGGTGTTTCCATATCTTGAACAGACTAATTGTTTTTATATGGACTATAATGTTTGTTGTTTACGTGTTATTTTGTTTCGTTCTTTATATATATATATATATATATATATATATATATATGAAAAAGTTCATGCGAGAACCATTCTTAATGCGAGAACCGCGAGAACCAATCTGAGCCGTCCAATTCCCCCTCCTTCAATGTCATTGCCTACCCATGAATTCCTTACATGCACCCTGCCACACTCTATCCCTCCACGCTCTCCATCCATGAACCCTCCCATATCCAAGGAACGGCCGAGATTGGTTCTCGCGGTTCTCGCATAAACCATCCTATATATATATATATATATATATATATATATATATATATATATATATATAGGGGAGGGTTCATGCGAGAACCGTTGTTAGCGCGAGAACCAATCTCAGCTGTTCCTTGGATATGGGAAGTTCATGGATGGGTGAGCGTGGAGGGATAGAGTGTGGCAGGGTGCATGTGAGGAATTCATAGGTGGGAAATGATATTGAAAGAGGGGAAATTGGACGGCTCAAATTGGTTCTCGCACTAAGAATGGTTCTCGCATGAACTTTTTCCTATATATATATATATTTCAAATCTTAGGACACAAGGCAGTGAAAGTGATTTCCTTACTCAACATTAGTTTCTAAACAAGACTGTTGCTCTTTGGTTGATTTCCTTAAACATTTAATGCATCATTATAATAATCCTTTCGTTTTAAAAAGATACTTCAGTTTAAAACCCATGCTTTCAGGGTTGGGTCTCTAAAATAAAATCTTAATTTTAGTTCAGATACATGTGATCTGATTGTTAGATCTTGTTGAGATTGGATACCATCTGAAAGGTTGAAGCAGAGAACATCCTACACCTGTTTATTGTAAATAGCAATTGTATTCCATTTTTATACCAAATTCTTTTTGTGATTTTCTAAACTGGCCATTTAAGCCAAACTGAACTATATATAATTATATATTTATATCATACTTCATTATATATGTCCAGGTTAATTGATTAAGCATGCTGAGGTTTTAGAGTAGAGACGGGTTTGAGACCTATGCCTTTTTTCTTCACTCTTTTCAGATTCCCTTTAGTTTAATTTTTTTTTACACTCTAAAGGCCCAACCCCTAAACGGTGATTTCAAACCCAACATAGGAAAAAAGTTACACCAATAATTATATCTCTCTTTCAAAAACGCATAATTGATTACATGTTTATTATGCTATAAAAAGTAACAAAAACTCACCTGTTTGGTAAGGAACACTACTTTGGTAAGTTTGGTTTTGTTAAATGTCAAACCAAGGTTATTGGTTCAGCTGAGATTTTCTATTTATGAATTTACCTATAACAGAGGCCATAATATCACAACAGTAACACCTAAAGCAAACTGTCAATTATCTCATTTTTATGATGAAAATCATGTCAGCAAGGAAAACACATCCATTCAGATATTTGGATACCATATGTCTAGTCATACCATGGAGTATAATCATACTATGTGTAGATAACATCATACTATAATGCTGTATTACATTGTCACTATCAATCTAGTGCATGTGAATCGATAGAGCTGTGATATGTCTAAATATCTCTATAACACACATATCATATGCCACAGCTACATGTAATTTAGGTGTACTTAAATCAAATATATAAATGGGTCTTGAACTGAATGTGCGAATTCATTTTGATAAATTTCAGGTGAACATGACTTTGAGATTATCATAGTTTCAGTCGGTTCTAACTGGATTGTACGTTTTGGAATCAATGTAGGTTGTTTTTAACTTCTAATTGTGCTTTAAGTCTTGTATATACAATTATTTGAATGCAGTAAATGCAGTGCAGTTCGAAATATTATCACTTTAACATGTACAATAATCATGTAGCAGTATGAAAATTATAATGTAAATATTGCTTTCTTGTGTTTATCTTCTTTACATGAACATAGAAGTTTAGATTTCTTTCAAGGAAATAAACATGTCAACTAAGAACAGTAGGAAGCTCAAATATTCCCTTGTTATGATGGGTCCTTTCTTATAATTACGGTCTTTTTTAAAAATGAATACCTTGGTTAAAGAACGCACAGTTTTTGTAGATCTGTGTGAGTGTGTTCCTATATTTCTCTATAGTCCATGTTACGTAGCCATCTTTCTGTTATGGACATTCCTTGATATTTTGTATCATATGAGAATCCTTCCCCTATGAAGTGCGTAGATTTAGGACTTAATCCTTGAGGATCTACAAGTGCTTCTATGATTAGCCTTGTGCAAAGACCATTTTATCAAGTCATTTTATTACTGCTGTAACCATCTCAATTCTCAAGATGGCCTAGTGGTAGGATGTCTGAAAGGTCTTAGAAGAGAACCGGGTTCAATGGTGCAAACATCTTGGATGGCCAGAGGGGGAGTATAGGACACGGACACAAAAATGATTGGGCCGCTTACATCAGAGCATAGCTCGACTTCCCCGGGGATCCTACCAAATTGGAAATCCCTTAATATAAAGAAAAAACTGCTGTCTTTGATATTGTTAGAGATAATTGATGGAAGTTTCTAAACTTGTCCAGGAAAAAGGGGTAAAAATTCTAACCGACGCGATTGCCGCCTGTGCTGGTGCAATACAGCGCCATAAAGGGAAACTTACCATAAAAGAGTCGCCGCGAGCAGTAAGTATTAATTTCCCTCCAACTCTTTCAATTGCCAATACAAATATCACATTGTTTGGTTTTAATTTATACTGGTGTTTAAAGTCTTTTCTTTTATAATCAAATTTTACTATAATTATCTCTATATCTCTGTACAGCAGCGAAAATTATCTTTGATAAAGTAGCCCTCAATAAGCGTCAACACTAATTTATGGTTGAGTACACAAAATGTATTCCACCTACTATTATTGTATGATTTGAATGATAAAATTCACATTTACATGTACCATTTGATGTAACCAACTACATTCTTCTTACCATTTGATTTAACCAAAATACACTGAAAGTGAACTTGAAGTTAACTATATAGTAAGTTATAAATATTTTAATACGTTAAAAAGTAAGCTTTACAACTCGATACATACGATAATGATATGTTTTAAGTTAAATACATTTTGGTGTACTTGACCTACTAATTACACCAAAGTGTAATAATTTTTCATGTTTTTGACAATGACGATAACGGGCCTGTTGTGGGAGGTGTGATCCCAGCATGATTCACTTATCACGTTTTAACTCCAGCATGAGTCTAAGGAGCTTCCAACGTTACGGGAGGTGTGATGCTTCCTACATGAAGCAGATCACACTTTCTTTTGTGTGTGTGTGTGTGTGTGTTTGTGTGTAACAAATATTTATTTCATAACCATTTGTTGCAATTGACCTGCTATATCATGTCAATTCCATCAAACTAATATGCGATGAAAGTTTGTAACATAAAATTGGAAAATAGAGCAGTTCATCACATACAATCACGAAAATGTGAAGGTTCTGTCATATTTTGGTGTCACAAACCCATAATGATGCACATACCAATAATAGTTTTGTCAATATTATAAACCTCTTAGTTATCTGGAAAAGTTGATACTATTTTTGTTGACGACAAATTGTTTCAGGTGAGTGAACGGGAGGACAAACTGCTTGCTGAGCAGATGGCTAAACTTGGGCGTGAAAATGCAGAGGTCAGTGGTGACGAAGACAGTGAAGTGGAAGAAGATACGGGCATGGGTTCTGTTGACTTGGATAGCTCGAGTTCTGGGATCACAGAGTAGTAGAGATGTCTGTATAGTTGAGATTGGTTGATGGTGGAAATCAGTGACAACAAATGTGGATTTCAAGATTCTCATTTGTTAAATTTTGTCTTTTATCATGTATTTTTTTGGCTTTTTAACTTGTATGTGTAAACGGCTTATAAACTGAGTTTTTGGCTATTAGATTCATCAGATTTGCTTTTACGGCAGCATTGATGTCTCGTCTTTGAATGCTGCTACTTGGAATTAGGCCAGAGAATCCGCCCACCATAGGTTGTTATAGTATTATGTGTTTTCTCGTATTATGCTTTTACGGCAGCATTGATGTGTGTCATTGCTCAAGCATGAGATGATTCAACCCATATTAGCACTATATCAGCGTAACTTACTTAATGCTCGAAGCATGATTAAACTTGGAAAATGCTATGTTTCACATACTTTAAAGATTTTTTATTAAAAAAATCTCCTTCCTACTCTTTCCTCTCTTCTTCGGTATCTGTATACCGAGCAAATATGCTTCAAGTCGGTATCGTGAGGGTGGAGGCTGGGTTGGCTTTGGTACCCAATAGCCAAATCAGCATGCCGAGGTTATGCTTCATCGTACTCTGCTTGATCTTATAGGCTGGTGAGGTGTTTGGGTGTTGTTATAAATATACTTTTTGTTTTTTTACATTATATATTTTTAAATAAATAAATTTACATTAAACTATTTAAAATTTGCTTGATTTTCTAACAAATAGACGTTTTATTTAAACGTTTTTAAAACGATTTATCCTATACATCAAAATGCAATCACAAGTATTAAGAGATAACGTATACATAGGTCGTAGGTTGTCACCTAAAGGTTTTCCTCGGCACCCAAACATTAAATTAATTTGAATACATTGACAAATTGTATATGTTTCATTTAAGTTTTATTTTTCTTAACAAACGATGTTATTAATTATAAACATATTTGTTGAGCACGTCCTAATATTTTATAAACAACTATAATTATGTTTAAGTATTTATAAACATGTTATATGTGATTTCAAAGTTTATATATAAAAAATTCTATATGCTTACTACATCAACAAAACATCATTTTTTCATTTTTTTCAAGTTCATCTAGTAAATAATGTCAAAGTTTATAGAGCAGATGAAGAGGAGCGAGGGAGAGAATGAGAATTTGATTGCCTCCAACAACTCTAAAAAAAGAGATGGTATTTTCCCAATTCTTCTTATTGCTAGCCACATCTCACATGAGGGGATATAAAAGTATATAACGGTTGCTACAAACATCCCTCCAGATAATCACTGTGAGGCTTAAACTAATCAAAATAAAGGGCAATTGATGTAATATTGGAAATCAAATGACTAAACGTGAAAGCTGTGTAAATAAAAAATAAATACAAACGTAGAGAGATAGAGAAAGAGGAGAGAGAAACCATCAAGTCATGGAAGCCGGATCGAGGAGAAGGCAACCCCTAGGTTGGGGGAGTGGGTAGAGGTCGTAATCTACCTGAGCCTTTTAGGCTACACGTTATGGGTTACCCGATTGTATCGAGTATCTTTGGATAAACTCGGGAACACCATTACACGTGTTTTGGGTAGCCTTATCGGGTACCATCTTCGGGCTTCTATACTCGATCAAGAATCTAACAACCCCCACCCCCACCCCTCTTTCCACCAATCACACACTCACACGTATTTTTTATATAAATATAAAAATAAAAAAATAGGAAGAGTTTTAAGGAGAGTTATAACACTTAATTTGGGTAGGGAGAAAGATAATTATGTGAAACTGATGTGACATTGGGTAAAGAAAATGGAAAAAAAAAAGATATAACTAGTGGCTTTAGGCCTCTCTAGGATGGTTGCACACAACCTAATTAGAAAATACCTATCTTTCTATTTTTATTCCTTTTATTAGGCATAAGTGTGTGTGTCATTTATACATGTTATATCCTATCCAGCGGTTTTGTAAACCATATAGTTTTAAAGTTGAGACTATTTTCTTAATCGCATGCGGTATGTCATTTATACATGTTATATCTTTTTATGATTTTGGAGTTTGGATCACTTATAGGCTTTTATGATATTATTAGCATAATTTTTAAATGAGTTTTTTCTATATCTCTTTTGAAGACAAGTTTGCATGTTTAACAAGTAAAGGGTATGCATTTAGAGGTGCCTTAATTTGACCATTCATCTTGTATTAGAAATAAGTATGAGTACAAGAGAAACTCTAATGAATCATAATATATTTGTTTTTTATTGTTTTTTTCATGCCGTAGTCACTACAGTTATAGTTAGTATTGCAGTAGTCATAACTTCTAGTGTATTTGCCCTTTTGCTACCCCTTTGACCGTTAATCCGTCATCACATTGCCACCACGCATTTGTGTGTGTGTATACATCTTTTCCTTACATACTTTTTTCTTTGTGTGTTTTATTTCTTTTGCATTGTGTTTCAAGCTGAAGAGTTTGAGTGTCCAACTTTTTACTACTCTCACTCTGGAGGTCATTAGACATAATATATCTATATAAATGGTTGGCAAAGGCGAATGTGGTGGTCCTTGGTGGTGGTGGGGGTCGCTTGTTGGTACCATGATTAGGTCAACGCACTAACAGTGTGTGGACAACTATGGCGTCAGAAGTTCTAATGGTTGGCAGCGATAACAAGAGTTATGGACATCAATGGCTTCAATGGTTGAATATTTTCCCATGAGTATTTCAAAACACAAACGAAACATTATGCAAGGAACACAAATCAGACATGACGCAAATGAATAATAATCTACAAATATACATAATATATTTAAGATGTTTTTCGGTTTATTATGAATTTGTAAGTTTAGCTCATTTTCATAAATTTATTTTTAGTTTATTATTCGTAATCTTATTTTATTTTATTGATATTAAATTATAATGAAATCGTAATTAAAAAATAATCATAATAAAATAAACCGGAGTTCTAAACTTTTAATAAGTTCAAAAAATATGTTATTTATTTATGTGTTGTAATTATTTTCTTACAAAACGCGACCCTTCATAAATCTCAAATAGAACAAATTTATTATATTTTAAGATAAACACTACCCATCTACATCTCCACATCCGTTATACGATGACGGATCCATTATTCCAAACAAGGCTATGCGCTACTCACTAAAACTAATTTCATTTCTTTTTTATATTTTTATATTTTTTGCTTTTCAAAAAAAATATGGCTTTAGGATTTGAGATTAAACAAAATTTGTTGAGTTTATTATTTTGGTAAAAAAAATCCATTATCAATAATGAACCAAAAGATTTATGATGAATAAAACCATAAAACTATCTTGAATGAAATCGTCTATTTAAATTAAAGATTGTTTTTAAAAAGAGAGATAAATCTTAGTGAATATATCTTGACTATTCATTTTAAAAGCTAGGCAGAGAAAACCAAAATAATTGACAAACTATAAATATTAATTTACACCTAAAAATCCCAACAACTAGTTTAAAGGTCGTAAAGTTGATAATATCAACCGTTCTAAACGTTTAAGTCATTTTAGAAAATCATATAAATAACACTCTAAATTAGTTTGAATATATTAAATAACTTAATGTTGCGCAAATTAGGTGATTTAAATATGACTGTAATGATGATTTATTGTTTATTAAAAACAATTTCTAAATAATGAAAATGGGAAAATTATAAAAAGAGAAATATATAGTTGTGATCTTAACTACGATCGGCGGATGTTTTTAATTGGTGTACGATCTTACGATCAAAAGCGTGATTTGTATAACCATGCTAATAATTAATTTACTTGTAACCAGAGGTCTTATAGTTTAGTAACATCTCGTGTTTAAGTGCCCATAAGATTATCAAATCTTATAATCCTATTATAAACAACAATGATATAAATTTAAGATTAAGTTAAAAAAATGTGTGTTTATATGTTAAAAAAACTACTCCATTTATAGAACCAAAACCAATACAAAGACACCAGGATATGCAAAACACTTAATTAGAGGGCGTTCACTATTCAATATTTCATTTAAAAAAGAAACTTCTATTTACACTGTAACGAGGATGCAAAGGGTATGCACTAACATACATACCCAATTAGATGCAAGTATGTACCTTCCCAGTCCCAGCCCCTGGCTATATAAATAAAATAATAATCAAAAGTAAAATATAAAACCATCAGAGAGAGAAAGAGAGCGTAGCAGCACAACACAAAATGATAGAGGAAAGAAGAGGAGGAGCGCCCTATGGGATTCTACTCGCCGTCGTTGTGGTTGTGCTGATCGGGATTCCTGTGTTCCTCGGTGAAAGCGGCGAAGTTTTGACGGAGTTCATCGCCGAGCTTCTTAGTCCATTAGGTATGTTACTCCTTCCAATCATTCTCTTGCTAGTCATCCAATACCTTTCCTCCGATTCTGGATCTTTCGTCTCCAGCATCTTCTCCACCGGAGAACCTAACTCCATCCACCGTGCAAGCGGATCTCCTGTCGGCGTCGCCGTCGTCCTTCTCTTGGTACTCTTCCTTCTCTACAATAAAGTTTCCATCTTCGGCGGCGATGAAGATTCCGATGAGTAGCCGATCTAGTTTGTTTTGGATCTGTTTATGTTTTAATTATTAATTAATTTCATGAAATATAGAGATGGAGACGTATGTATGTAATGTAAGTAAAGGAGAGTCGAGAGTAGAGTGTATTGGATCTGGTAGGTCGATTGACACCCACAGGTAGATCGATGTTAATTGGACGATCTAATTTTGTAATTATTTTCTTTTCTTTTATGTTTCTTCAATAAATAAAGTTATTGTAATTTGGTAATTATATATATATATATATATATATATATATATATATATATATATATATATATATAGGGTGAGGATCAAGTAAAAGGTATATTAACGTAAAAATGGTAAGAGGCAATAAAAAATCCTTTTTATTGATTAAAACTAGTTCTTCATCGATTTCTTTTTGATGAATTCAACATATTCATCACTTTTTACACAGCAAAAGAGATTTTCAAATACAGATTTTGAAATCAAATTTTTGGAATAATTTGGTGATGACAAAATGCTTTCATCTAAAAATTGATGTATATGTTGGATTCATCAAAAAGAAATCGATGAAGAACTAGTTTTAATCAATAAAGATGATGAACTAACAATTATCAGTTGATGTATATACTGAAAAACTATCACTAATCATCCCTCTTACACTTTGTACTTTAATTTACCTTTTATTTGATCTCATCCCTATATATATATAGGAAAAAGTTCATGTGAGAACCATTCTTAGTGCGAGAACCGCGAGAACCAATCTGAGCCGTCCAACTCACCCTCTTTCAATGTCATTGCTGACCCATGAATTCCTCACATGCATCCTGCCACACTCTATCCCTCCACGCTCACCATCCATTAAACTTTCCATATCTAAGGAACGACCGAGATTGGTTCTCGCGGTTCGAGCACTAACAACGGTTCTCGCATGAACCCTCCCCTATATATATATATATATATATATATATATATATATATATATATATATATATATATAAGGCATAGTTAATTCGAGAAACGTTGTTAGTGCAAAAACCGCGAAAACTAATTTTTGTTGTTCCTTGGATATGTGAAGTTTATGGATGGAGAGCGTGGAGGAATAGAGTGTGACAGATTGCATGTAAGAAATTCATGAATGAGCAATGACATTGAAGGATGTAATATTGGACGGCTTAGATCGGTTCTCGCACTACGCTCATTTCAAATATGCAGCTTTAGAATGAGTTTACCTTGAAGGAGACATTTTCATATTTATGAGAGAACATGATTAATTATGTTTACAACATTAGAGGATCTTGACCCTAAATATACATACGAGTGTATAAATATTTGATGATTATGTTATATATAAAATTCTAATTTCTAATAGATTTGTTCCTTTTAATTTTATGTATACTTTAAAATTGTTATACTATACATATTAGTACCCTTTTAATAATTAACTATTTTAAATGTCCGTGTAAACACACGGGTAATCATAAATTATTGTTTTATATTTGTCTATTTAAATATATAATTGTTTTGTACTGACGAAAAAACACAATAGGATTGATGACAACTTTAATAATAATATAAAATTTAATCACGATAAAGTTTGTATCATATAATAACCGTAGATGATGATCAAGAACATAAATATTTATGTCTAAATTAATATAGCGGATAAAAAAATTTGAAGTGGATAATAACTTTAAGACAAATTAAATTTATTTTAAATCAAAATTACTACTATTTAAAATAACGCATTATAATAATTTGCATCACCATTTAAAGGTTATCCTATTATTATCTTTTAAATTAATATTTAAAAATTTATTTTTTAATTTAATAACATTCGGAGCAATTCCCAAACATTTAAAAATAACGCATTATAATAATTTACAACACCAAAACATTATCTAATCTATATTAGAAGATATACATATTATAATAATAATATAATTATTTTAAATAGATTTGTATCTTTATCAAACTCACATTAGTTTGACTCTAAAATGTCAAAATCAAAATTTTAAAATTGAAAAATTAACGACTAAGATTAAATATTTTATTAAATGAAAGAATGAGATCGTATAATAATTATTTTCAAATTAGTCTTTTATATATATTAGATTAGAAGATCATTTACGTGTTTAAAATTGTTTATTCACGAGATGTCAATTAGTTATGGGTAATTATTCGTACACAACAGAAATTGTCCATACACAACAATATCTACAGTATTGACTTGTACCATGTGCTGTGATATATTTATACCTGTTGTGTATGAACAATTTTTGTTGAGTACGAATCACCTACTATTAATTATAGCTTAATAATATTAAATAAAAATGATTGTAAGTAATCTGATATAGTTAAGTTACGACGTCTACTGCCAGGAGTGCATTTGAGAGGGGGTAAAAGTGTAAAACAATCATAGGGTATGGGATGGAGTAGAAAAAGTAGAATAAGAATTCAACAAGGCTAAAATCATGTTTTGCAGTTTGCCACGGTGGCGTGGGGTTTTGTGTGGGTGGTTTTGAGTTTTGACAATTGGTATCCCACCACTCAACTTATCCCACGTGCCCAGATCTGAGGATGTTGGATCTCATTATTATTTATATATTTTTTAAGATCTGCTGTTAAATTTTTTTTTAAGATCTGGTTGCGTGAAAAATAAACTAGTTGAAAACGTAATATTACTACTTAATTAATAAAAAAAATCCCTTCTAAAACAGTAAATAAACATGTCTTCTTAAACATATATATTTTCTCAAATC
This sequence comes from Pulicaria dysenterica, assembly GCA_947179395.2. NCBI lineage: Eukaryota > Viridiplantae > Streptophyta > Magnoliopsida > Asterales > Asteraceae > Pulicaria > Pulicaria dysenterica. The sequence goes on from OX359296.1 coordinate 54,820,166, forward strand.
ATTATTAACACAAAAAGTATGAAGAGACTAATTAAGGAACTAGAAACAACTAATAGACATGCTCCCTTAACAAGCCTAATCTAGAAACAACTTCAATTTTCAAGTTAAATCTTGCATTTGGGTAATTTAATATATATGGTTGACAGAGCATAGAGAAAGTCTGTCATGTTAACAAAGAAATGCACGTAATTGATGATGTGGAAATGTGACATGCACAAGAGAAGAGATTTGTAGATAAACCCTCAATTTAAATTCAATTTTAAATCAACTAGAGGGGGCTAAATGAATATTCTAAGAGTGTTTCATGAAAAATGTGAGGGAGCTTTATAAAAATTGTATATCAATGTAATTAATTATAAGTTGTTTATAAATTATGCTTAATAACTTGTGATATATTTGGTTTCGAGAAAAAATAATTATATATTTGTGATCGTCTCATTTTTATCTACGTTTTGGTATAAATTTTATCGTATTATGAATTTTTTTTTAAAATTAGTATATTCTTAATTTTTGTTATCCATCAATAACATTGAATGCGTCCGGGTGGACCGTCATTAATACATTATTAATGAGCCATTAATGAGTCGTTATTTTGTCAGTCATTGATCTAATTAAATCAAGGGTCAATATTGATTCTCACGTTACTCAAAATACAAACGATTCTCAAATAACTTTTCATATATATATATATATATATATATATAGAGGGAAGTTCCATCGAGAACAAAAAAAAACTGCAAGAACCGATCTAAACCGTAAAATATCTACCAAACGACAAGATATTAAATTATGAAAATTATACAAAATATGCTCTTTTAATATGACATCCATATTGCTATATTTTTTTCAACAAAAAAAATTCGTTTTTGCCAGTTTTTTTCTAGCACTATAAAGTATGTTACATATATGTAATCAGTACTAACATATATGTAATCAGTACTATAATGTATGTTACATATATGTAACGAATTTTTTTTTGGTTGAAAAAAATATAACAATATGAATGTCATATTAAATAGCATATTTTTGTCGTTAATTTGGTATAATTTTCATAATATATATATATATGTACGTATGTATGTACGTATGTATGTATGTATGTATGTATGTGTTAGGTAATTTATAACTTGGCATGCATCCGTATAAATAAAAGGACATTTTTGAAATAACAAAAATCCAATACCTTGATATTTTTCATGCATGTTTTATAATGTGATAAGGGTGATTTTCATTTATTTATTACATATAGATATTACTTCATATATATATATATATATATATATATATATATATATATATATATATATATATATATATATATATATATATATATATATATATATATATTGTTTTATGCTATTTTATGGCCTTAATTTAATATATATTGTTCACGGAGCAGAGAGAAAGTATGATGCGGCATACCATTGGTTGCCACGTTTTGATATAAATTTTATATATTTGGGACCGTCTAATTTTTATCTACGTTTTGATATAAATTATATCTTAATATGATGTTTTTTCAAAATTAGCATATTTTAATCGTTATATCCATTGAGAGCAACGGGTAGGTAATTATTAGACATTTTATTCGTATTTTATATACATTCCTTCTACATAACATAGTTGATATAATCACTGATTTTTTGGTCTTTCGATACAATGAATTGAAAATATACTATTTTTAAAAAAAATTCGTATTATGATAATATTATATGTTTGGTAACCACTTAGTAAGTTTTTTAAAACCGTTGGTTAGTGACATTAATCTGTTTAAAAAACTACCACTACCACTTTAGGCTCTTTAAAATTAACCGTATAGAAACTATAACTCTACATAATTACTGAATAGTGAAAAAACCATCATGTTAGCTAATAAAAATGTTTTTAAGCACTTGATATTATAATATCAACAATAATGTTATGGTTATGTCTTTACAATATGGGACATGACTCCATCGTGAGAAACATATCAATATTATACTAAAATTTTCAGATGTGTAATATAATTTTATAATTTAAAAAGTATATATTAAAAAGTATTAAATATAAAAGTTTTATTTGCGTAGATTATGCACACATTGACAAATAATGTATTTTGATTGGTAGAATGTGTTAAAAGTAGTGGAGAAACCGTTCAAATTTATATAAATTGGGAGGGGGTTTTAAAATTTGAAGGTGTTTTATGAAACATTTCAAGGGGTCTTATGAAAATGCGATGGGATTTTTATAAACATTGTATATTAATACTATTAATTATAGGTTGTTTATAAATTATGTTTAATAACTTGTAATATATTTTGTTTAATGAAAAAATGATTATATATTTACGACCGTCTCATTTTTATCTTCGTTTTGGTATAACATAGTTAGTATTTTGGTATGTACTTTTTTATATGTTTTTGTATTTATTCCCTCTACGTATCATAGTTGATATAATAACTGCTTAATGATGCATTAATTAGTTATTAATGGTCCATTAATGACGGTCCATCCGGTCTCAATTCACAGCTATTGATGGAACAAAAACTAAAAATATACTAATTTTAAAAAAATGTCATAATACGATAAAATTTATACCAAAACGTAGATTAAAATGAGACGGTCACAAATTTATAATTATATTTTTCTAAACAAAATATATCACAAGTTATTAAACATAATTTTATAAACAACCTATAATTACTTATATTAAAATATAATTTTCATAAAACCTTCAAATGTTTCATAAAAACCATCAGAATTTTCATCCAGCCTCCTCACAATTAATTTAAAATTGAATTGAATTTGACGGTTTCTCAAGTTCATCCCACATCCCACATTCCACTATCATAATATTTCTTATTTGCACGTTCTAATGTGATAAACATGGTTTTTTATTTATCCATTACATAAATATTGCTTTTATTAACAAATATTACACAAAAAACTTTAACAAGTAGAATGTAATTTTATATTTTTTAAAAGAGTATTTCTTAAAAATATTAAATATAAAATTTTTATTTACGTACCCGAGCACCGCTCGGGTATAACACTAGTTACTAATGCTTAGGAGCAAGGGATACTTCTTAAGAAATTAAGAAGAACTAGGTCTTCATTACATATATGCTAAAATTCTATTGTTGTTTTAGGTGTAAAGCCCAATATTTAAGAGCCCTTACGCTTATCGCTTAACCGCTTATGTAACAACTAATCTTCTCATGTAATGCACACTAATCAACTCAAATGCCCTAGTTGTATGAAGAAAAAAAAAAGAATATTGGATAAATACAAACTATCCCCTTTCAGGACTTACGTTGCATCACGGTACATAGGAGTATCATTGCTCCATCTAATCACATTATTTCTTAAATAGGGATTATTGGTACAACCATACCAGATGAGAGAGAGAGAGAGAGAGAGAGGAGATGGTTTTTTTTGAACGGCAAAGTTACGCAAGGGAAGTGCTTCGGCTCGGCCATCACACCCCACTAGCGAAACCAATTTTATAAAAAACAGCGACTAGCAAGACGCTAGAAGCCAACCATAATACAAGAGTTTAGCATATCAACATACAGCCCAAAAGAAACAGTCAATTACTAGTACAAAAAACATGAATTCGGATTTTGACACCAATCACTCCAGGATAAACTCATCTTCTTTCCACTCGGCCTGTTTTTCAACCAGAAATAGGATTTTGACACCAATCACTCCAGGAGATGATGTATCACTAATGTAACAAGTACGATAGATTACGAACCAAACTTGATACCCGCTTCAAGTTCCAAATAATTAATGCTTGATGAAATTCAACAATGTGAACTTCTTTCAATAAACAATAGCTTTACACTCAAATGTCATAAATACTTTATGAATTTTAATTAAAACTACGTGAACATACCTCATCACGCAATCATGCCGTGCCACCTCAACTTTTTCTAATATTGCACTAGCCATCATTTAAGCGATAAACATTATTTTGAATTCTTCCTCCATCACACAATCACACTTACCATTTAATACAAAAAAGAAAACTTGATAAATATGGTGATCATTCTCACGTCACGCCTTCTTGGCATCATAGCGTGGTAGTGAGAGACCATGCCCACTCAAAAGGCTCATGTAGGGATTAGCTTCTTGACCGAAAAACCAAATTGGAACCAGGTTAGAGTATTCGGTTCTGTTATTGGTTCTACTAAACCTCATTTTCAATTCCACCGGTTATTGGGTAATTCGGTTATAGAACCGGAACTAGTTGGTATTAATTTTGTATTTCTCATATGGTTGACTATCAACTATTATTTTTTTATACGGTTGGCTATTGAATTATTATTATTGACGAGATGGTTAATGATTATTGTTTGAAATAACGAAGTCAACGAACTATTATTTATTGGTAATATGTTAGTGTCGAAGATGCATGCATTTTCACTTACGATTTTAAGTATTTTTAATGTTAACTTTAAACTGTTTAGGTTTTTTGCTATTATTTAAGCTTTTATAGGTAAAAAACAATTAATATAAATGTATCATATTTGCCTTTATTAACAAAAATATTCCCACGTTATCGGTTATTTCGATTCTACTCTTGAAGCAGGTTAAAAAGTAAATTTTTAGTCGTATCCGATTCTATACTTGAAATAACCAGAATCGATCCCCTTATATCGGTTCGGTTTTTGCTTCTAGCTTTTACCAATTTCGGTTATCGTTTATTTCGGTTCCGGTCCGGTTCCAGAACCGAACACACCCTTAGGCTTTAATACGCCCCCTGATTTGACTCCAAAAGTCAACATTTTCGTTCCTTATGACATATTCAATCCAAATCGTACAATGCTCGTACGACCAGATGCATGTTTTTATCCTTAATTCATTTATAAGATCTCCTATACACATTCCATGCCCAGAAAGGTAGAAAATGTTCGCAGCTAACAGTTTCACTTCTAGCAAACCACCGAACTCTGCTTACTTCTTTAACTGGGGGAGTCATCTTGAGGTTACCAAGTTTATAAAATATTAGATGGGATTTGAAATACAGCTTAACAAATATAGAACAAGATGTAAAAAAAACTTTTCAGATAAACTTTTTATATTCAAGTAGAATTATCCTCAAACCCCAATTCATAGCATATTTTAGCTACTTTTTATGCTTGAAAGTAAAATCATTTTCAAACCCCGTTTAGGCATATAAACCTGATGTTTGACAGCAATAGCTAACAAGAGACATGTAAATAATTCTAGTCAGATCGGCATTCAACAGATAAAGTCGGCACTAAAGAACCAAATAAAAAGCAACAAGTTCACTATAATAACCAAGCCACCACATAACTCAAAATGGGTATATATAATTCCCCAAAACTTAAAACAAATTTCAAAGAAAAGTACATTGTTATCATCTTCACTGATCTCCTGGCAGACTCTTGATGATATCAGAATCACCTAAAGCAATTCAAAATCCAACACAAAATAATTATTAGAAAGCCAATTAGTTTTTCAAATACTTGTAATAACATTGATATAAGACACATCTAAAATTCATTACCTGCATCGATGATACTTAGGCAAGACACACGAAAGTACTTCCCACAAGCAGTTCCAAGATCAACGTTGTCTAAACAAAAATTCAAGAAAATAATATCAACAAGGGTCAAGGGATATGAGAAACACAAACGTGCCAAATTGCCAATGAAAAATCGGTGTTTTAAAGTACAGTAAAAGTTTAGATGGTACACTTGGATATTTAGAACAATTAATAAAGCAGTCAAAAGAAAAGAAGAGAAAAGTAATGAAGGACTTACTTCCATTGTAATGGTGAACGCCAACCTTGGCAAGCATGGCATAGTACTCAATCTCAGATTTTCTTAATGGTGGGCAATTGTTTGAAATAATGATCAATTTACCTGCATTCACACAAATTATACATCAGATATAAGTCCAACCAAAAAGTACAAATAATCCTACGTACCGCCAGCCTTGATGCCAGAAGAACTCATACAAGAAGATTCAATGAATTTAAGAAAGAATACAAAATTCAAAGAAGGCATAACTTTAATCTACCTTTAGAGCTTCTGAGAGACTCGAGAACTGTCTTGTAACCAAGAGTGTATTTTCCACTCTTCATTACAAGAGCCAACCTATTGTTGATGCTCTCATGAGTCTTCTTCTGCAAATTTAAACAGTAAACACAAAACAACCAATCAGAAACTACGAAACACACGTATCAAGAGCAAAAAACATTAGGACATTGGGGGTGTTTGGGATTGCTTATTTACCCAGCTTAAGCTCAAGCTTATTAACATTAAAAGATTATCAACTTACTGAAAACAACTAATTTCATTGGTAAATTCCAAATTTTGAATCCACCAATACTAAATAATTTAAAATAAGCAATCATAAACTGCTAACAGAAGCAGCTTATTTCACTCTAAAATAAGTATAATAAGCACAAGCTTTTGCTTGCTTATTTGCTTTTAAACTCTCGAAATACTGTTTAAATAAGCAATCGCAAAGACCACCATTGAAACATGAGTAAATGAGCAATTGTCAGGAATGTACCGTCTTCTTTCCTGATACCATTGTTGCTCCTCACACAGCTACAAATTCATTAAAATCATATTAGAAAAAGAATGACATCACTAAAGACTAGTTCTACAATCGTAATAGTTCACCCAAAACAGTAATTTGCAAGCTCCCATAATCACATACAATAGAATGTCACTTTTTTTTTCATTAGGCAATTTAGTTTTACAACAGGATTATATTAAACCGGCAGCAATCAACTGACGTAAATCGCGAAAAACATCCTGAAACAAACACTGCATCTGACCATGACATGTAAAGATCAAGAAGATCTTCAAAACGTCAAATCTACTTCGCTCAATTAGGTTTGCTTCAGCGCAGAAATTACACTCGAGAATGTGGATCAAAGGTTCTTTGAAAATTTAACAATGAGATGATCGAACATATAACATCGAATATTTGGTGTGATGATAAACGTTAGAGAAAACATACCAGCAAACGGGGAAGAGTTACTCCGGCGCAGTTCGGTTGGAGGAGGAGGAAGTAAAACCCTAATTCCGATCCATTTTATATATAGTCGGGCAGGAAAAAGTGGGCCGGTCTTTGGTTGAAGAGACTAATGGGCTTCCATCAATTGTATGATTTGTATTAAACAATTCTCATTTTTGAAGATTTTTTTGCACAACCTTTAACCTTTAAAGATATGTTTATTGTGTAAAAAAAATTCTAAACTTTTTTACCTTCGGTTATCTGGAAAGAGAAATATTCAATATGGTTCATACTTAATGTATAGTTTTAAAGATAAATTTTAGCTTTTTGATCAGCCCCATCAATGGTCCTGATTGAATTATAAAATTTTGAACAGAGTGATATTTTCGTAATTAACATATGATGTTTTTATAATAATATGTGATTGTATACTGAATCACATGTGATTGAATATTATAATTTCAAAACTATATTTAATATATGAACTTTATTGAACATAACTCTATCTGAAAATATGTCTATTTATTAAAAACTATTGAAACTTTGGAAGATGTATTAAAAAAAAGTAAAAAAAAAAAAAAACTAAAAGAAGCCTCCCTTAACAAATCATGAGAAATGTTCAATATAGTTCATACTTAATCCGTAGTCCTAAGCCACTAATTTTAGCCTTTGAATTAGCCCATCAATGGTTTAGATTGAATTTTTAAATATTGGGCGGAGTGACAATTTTGTAATTCACATGTGATTATATACTGAATCACATGTGATTAAATATTAAAACTTCAAGACTACATTTTTTATATAAATTTTATTGGAGACAACTCAAATCATATCACAACAATCTCTTTTTTTTTCGAAACAATTGTTTTCCCATCTTCCAACTCTTTATTGGTAACCATGTTAATTTTTTTTTTTAACGGCAAAGTTAGTTGTTAGTAAGTTAGTAACACCAAGTTAGAATTAAACACCATTGCCAAGGTTTGAACCCTGGACCTCCTAGAAGGCTTTGCCTCCCCCTCATTCTTAACCACTAGGCTAAGAGATCATTGGTTGGTAACCATGTTAATACCTCCTTTGTTCCCCTTCTCACTTCGATTATGTTTTACTGTGTTGTATTTGCCCCCAAAGATCCCAACCTAAGAAATTTAGTCCACCATTGACCCTCTCTTGATATAGAATCTGCACTACCATATACTACGTAAAACTATATTGGAAGCAAAAAGGCTTCCAACATTAAAATAAAAAACAAAAGCAATAATGAATTACCGACATTTTCTTCCCATATAGTATATGGATGAGCAAAAAAATCGTTTGACCAGAACCGAATTGGATTAATTTACACACTTTCGGTCGATGATTCTTGGTTTGTTATAGTTCCCTTATTTCAGGTTTCGTTTCACTGGATTAGATTTTTACCCAAAACCATGTCAAAATCCGGAAAGGGATTTAACCTGAAAACTGAAACCGAAACTGATTTAGTATATTTCGATTCAGTTCTTGGTCTTAACTTATGGACCTTTTCAATTTTGGTTTTTCGGGTTCATTACGGTTAAGGCCGATTTTAAAATCAAACTCATATCTAATTTTATCAAAGATAGATATTCCCCACCTATGCCAAATATTCCCGCATGTCACCGTAGATGATCTTATAATCTCCAATTCTCCAGACTTAAACAAGTTACCTACTTATGTCTCCAATGGTTAAATTTTCGTTCCAAAAAAGGCCTAACCCTAAACGCGGCCAACTCTTTCCATTTCAAACACACCAATAACTCTTTTAAAGCGCCAATGGTAACAATCGACAGCATTGACTCACTAATTTATCACTATATCTTCACACTAATAATTGTCATCATTACAATCACCGCATCCATAGAAAATTATATTTATGACATATCATACGTTAAAAAAAAAAAAGAAGATTGCCTGTTATAGGTGTCATCTGGATGACGAGGGTAGAGGACAACCGACAATGACGGGAGAGGCGGAGTGGTTGACCGATCATCACATGGCTCGTGACCATCTACTCTTTACAAGATTAACAAAGCATTTCTCCTCGTTATCACTAGATAACTCAACCATATTTATTTTCAAAACACTATATTATAATATTATATCCTCTAATAATATATTTAAAATCTAACCCATTAGCAACAGTAGCTTTACACAAGTGCTACTACATCCTTGCTAAAACCAAACACATGAGCCCAGGAAACACTGCTTACACAATACTTGAAATGAACCCATCAAGCATGAGGCGACCTAAATGCTGCTTGACATAAACCCAGTTTCCAACAGCACACCAGCCACCAGAAATACTTAAATCTCGAGCTCTCGGGAAAAAAAAAACTCCATCTATTGACGCCATACATGGCCTGCTAGAAAGTAAAACAAGTTCAATCGCACAATCCGGTGAAAGTGAAATTCAAGTATTCGTCATGCTATATATTAACATACTGAAAATGTCAGGAAAATGTCAGGAAAACATATTGTTTAACAGTTAACCATAAAAGTTATAATATCTGACTTCACATATGGTTCAAGGAAAGTGATCAACGACTTACAGATCTTTCTAACATGACTGTTGACACAATACAGAAACTTTGTGAATCTAATATAATATGATCCATTTTTTGCAAAGAATAGATAAACAGATTACTAAAGTTCATATAGTCTACAAAAGCGGAGATGTTTCAACTTCCATGGGATGGTACATGTTAAATTAGAGCAATGTTTAACAAAGTTTCAGAAACATGATGGAAACATTGCTTTCCTGATGCTAGATGGAATTTTATCTCATCCACGAGGCATAGATCTATTGAAAAAATTGATAAAATAAATTATAGGTGGACAGTAAGAACAATAGTTACTGATGAAAATTCATCATGGCTCTTTCGGATATTCGGAGCGCTCATAAGAAATATACTAAATCCATAGAGTATAGAGCAGTGAGGACAGACAATAAAGTGTTGCATTATGTTCTCATGATGGTCATACTTCATAGGACTCGATAACTAGAAGGATATTGCAATATAGTATTGCATTATAAATGTGGAAACAATAATTTGGAAATACCACCTTTTGCCTATGACGTTATTCTTGCTGGCAACCAAAATTCCCAAATTCATATATGCAAAATAATTGCCTGTTGATCGCTACAAAGCAATTAGTCAATTACCTTTCACCTTCTTATCACTAAATAAGATCTTACAATATTGGGTTAATGTTGAATAAAACCCACATACTTTCATCATTTTTGGTGCTTTAACCCATACAATGTTTTGCGCAATTATTCAACCCTTGACTCTAATGATTATGTCCTTTTAACATTCTTTTACTTGTTTGAAAAAGCCAACGGGACATGTACTTCTCTTTACCTACAACTGGTTTGACATGCAACTTTCTTTATTATGTCGCTTTTTGGAAAATTTGATTAAACCCCTAAACTTTCACCTTTGTCAGCGTGAAGCCTCTATACTATTTTTTATAGTTGTTTTGCCCCTTTTGAATTGTTGAACAACCCTTTATGACCATTATTTTGCACTTCATATAAAATGACCACCAATTTTGCTAATCTCTTTTTTCTTTTTTGAGATTCTCATTTTTCGTTAAATCATCAAAAGGCATGAAAAACTATTTCGGTAGTGCAACTTGTAAGAAAGTGTAAGACTTTTTCACGACATTCTTCTTTAAACATATAACCAAAAGTGTTTAAAATATTTTCCTCAAAACTCCTTTCAAATTTTATAACCAGAAAGTGTCTGAAGTTAAAACCAAAAAGTGTAGAAGGATTTCATGAAATTCTATTAAAATATAACTGTGTTTCTGGAATTTAACCAAAATAATGTTTTGTTTTGAAATCATTTTCGTGATTTTCATGGATATCTTTTTAAATATGTTTTCGGGAATGTTTTAAATTTTATTTCAGAGATTTTCCAAAAAGACTTGCTTAATAAGTTTTCAAAATCTTTTTTTGAGTGAAGTAAAAAAGTAAAGGGTGAAAGACTGAGAAATAGTTTAAAGGGTCAAACCTCTAACAAGATAAAAGTCTATTGGTTAATCCAGTATTACAACTGAGATATGCATCTTCATCATTAATCAGTCAAAATGGCAATGGCAAAGTGCACGAAGATACACAAACTTTGCCAAAATTGTCATTGTATACAATCAACTTCATTTTGTACCTAAAAATGCAACCAACTTTCATTTTTTATTCACTTTATGCAATTGATGACCTGCTTACCAATACCAGGTTACAGGTTTTCTTTTGAATTAAAATTTTTTTTATTAATTTTATTTATTAAGGCAAACATGAGTTAAGCATGAACATATGAAGTTAAACCTAAAAAGAAACAAAAAAATGAATAAAAACCTTAAAGCAACCCGAACCAAACAAAATAAAAGCTTGATGAACATAGACCCAAAATTAAAGCCTTTGGTTTGTGAACAGATTTCTCTTGCTAATCGATTACAGATATGTGAAGAATTTGGCAAAAACCGTAACAGAATACAGATCTGTGAAGCAATCGGTGGAAATTTAAATCGACTGAATACAGAAATCTTAAATCATTTCAGAAAATTGGTTGCACTTTTAGGTACAAAATGAGGTTGATTGTATACAATGACAATTTTGGCAAAGGTCGTTAGTATTTTCACGCACTTTGCCCAAGTGGCTATTTCAAGAAGTCACAAACAGTTTAAGGTTTAGACAATCAAAAGACATAGTTTAGGGGTTAAAGCGCCAAAATGATGAAATCGTTGGTTTTATGCAACATTAACCTAAAATATTATCAGACGTATCTAAGAGTAACAATTAAAGGTCCAGCCCCTAATGACATTTAACTTTGTTCAGTGTTCAATATTTAGTAGAACCAAATAACAGTTCCATTTTTAACTGAAAATAAGTAGGTTATCATCTCTAAAATTAAGTGAAAAGTGTAATCTTTTATTAGGTCTCAATTCTGGTGAAGGAGAAATGGTTATTGACATGTGGTCTAAGAAGATTATCCTTCTGATTTAGTAGAACCAAATAACAGTTACGTTTTTAACTGAAAATAAGTAGGTTATCATCTCTAAAATTAAGTGAAACGTGTAATCTTTTATTAGGTCTCAATTCTGGTGAAGGAGAAATGGTTATTGACATGTGGTCTAAGAAGATTATCCTTCTGATAAAATATGCTCCTAAACCAAAAGGGAGTTACAAGGTTAAACTTTTCAATTAAGTGTAACATTATGTTTTATTAATCAATTGGGTTTACTTTGTTCCATTGATAGTTACACACAGTTAAAAAATTACATCTACAACTATCAGGCATGTTTAAAATGAGAGTAAATGATGAAAAGAAGTGAGAGGTAACCTTCACGCTATTCCTAAGCTTTCAAGCTTATCACAATGAGGAGTTGGTAAGTTTCTGCTCCAAGAACGCCTCTGAAGTTCAACATTGCAATAACGCCATAGCATATTCTTGTAATCTCTAACAACACTATTCTCAATATTAATTCTTGCCGAAGTTCCAAGGGGATGTTTCTGATCAAAGTCAGATGATTTCACATAAAACTCCACTCCATATTCCTTGGTCATCTTTGCAAACTGATAAGTATAGTTCCTTTGTAATGAATATTCAGGCTCTGAGAATGGAATAAAAGCAAGCAATATGATTAGCAAAAATGGTAACAGTTGAAGAAGCAACATCATGTTAGGCCCTGTACCACCACCCGTATCCTCCCTTTGCTGACCACCTGCCGCCGCCCTTCTGGTCCTGTACACATGGCCACCACGAAACATGTCCCCTTGACTAAAAAACGACCTAAATATCTCATCAGCATCAAAATCATCTTCAAACATGCTGTGTCCTGTTCTCCTTCTTCGCCGCCTAACATTATATTGCTGGCTGTATTCATCCCCTTCAACCAAACCTGTTTGATCATACTGTCTTCTTGAGTCAACATCACTTAAACACTTAAACGCCTTGCTAACTTTCTTAAAAGCTTCCTCAGATCCAGGAGCCTTATTCTTGTCAGGATGAACCTTTAATGATAACTTTCGATACGCTTTCTTAATATCATCAACGGAACAACTCTTTCCAACACCTAGAATCTCATAATAATCTGTGTTTCTTTTGATTTTATGAACCAACTGAACGTGTTCCTCTGTATAACTGGGTTCTCCGTTCATACCCTCAACTTTCTTGGCATTAACAGGATTACTTGCAACATATTTTTTACCATTCGATGAACTGGGATTTGCAGAATCAAGATCTCTACACGCAGCCAAAAGATCATCTACAGACAAATTATGATTTAGCCGTTGTGCAATGCTGATAAACTTCAGTGCACGCTCCTTATTGCCAGATGAAATAGCAGCTTTTGCAATGCTAACACATTTTAGGGCCTCATCCTTATTGCCATCCATAATGATTGAACAGACCCAGTTCACCACTTAAGTTGATGAACGAGTATAACCAGTCACATACACCAACTAACAAAAGCAATGCAACAAAAGATCAAAATTAGGGTTTGATGTACAATCACATGAATTTAAGTTATATACAGGGAGAGCAGGATATCATCAATCTTTCACCAACGAGTATTACGTTTCTAACTCCTAATAAATGCTATTTTACACAAAAGTATAATATAATTACAAACATCAAAGCACCAGCGATAGTGTACATGTATCATATGGCATCATAGCTCATCTAATTCGCGAACTGAAACACAAATCGTAACTGGAGTCCCTAATTGGAATCAAAACATTGACGAACACAAAAGATAGTTAAAATTAGACCGATTGAAAAAAATGATTCCACAACTGCAATATTGAACTTGAAATCAACATATACTTAAGAAGATCGACAGTAAGAAACCAAAGGGGAAATCACTAACCTTAGATAGGAACGGAAATCGGATAATGAAAGAATGAGATGATTGAGATCTCCGCTACCAAATTACTGAGACAGCAGTGATTTGGTTCTACTGTTGTCATCCACAGTCAATCAACGGAGGTAAGGTATACTCCAATGGCTTCTCTCATTCGCGTAAATGTAATGCTGTGTATCAACTCTGGTCCTTGTTGTTTTCAAGGTTACCATGTTTACCCCATTTTCTTCTGTTTATATATAAATCTATTATTATGGTTTTGATAAGTTTATAAATATGTTTCTGAAGTTATGAGCTTGTCGTTTTCATGACGATTCATTTAGGTATAAAAATTTAATTTGATAAGTTTAGAGAAAAGTAAACTTATAAACTTATCCAAACTTCTAATAAGTTAGGATAAGCTTGTTAGTCGATAAATAAGTTGAATTTATGTATTTAATCATTCATAACTAATGCGTGCAAAATTACAATTTACTTTCTTTTTAATTAGCATTATAACAAGGAACTATGATTTTTCAACACTAATACTCTTGCTAAAACCAACATATACAACCTAACGAATTACAACCTGCTTCAGCTGGTATTTTAGCCAAAAACTCTTTTTCGGGACCGTAAACCTTAAATTAATTATGCATGTGTTAGTTAATGAATGATGAGGGGGATTGTTTATTTATTTTGCATATTTGATTGTTCATGCATCGAGTTTCTAGATAGTTTATTCAGCTTTTCTAAAAAAATCTGATGATATTGTTGAAAAATACTTGTAAAACCTTCTCGGAAACAATCATAAGAAAACTTTGATGTTATTGTTGAATACATGTTTTATGGTGTTGTACAGTCAACAATGCCAAAGTATGGTGTTTTATATTCATATACCACTTAAATAAAAGATGTTTCAATCATTTTAGTATTGTAGTAATTTAAGTGATATTTAAATACACTTGATTTCAATCATTTTAGTTTTTTTTTAAACGGCTCTTAAATCTATCCCAAATTGTCCCCGACGGGACTCGAACCCATGACCTTAGGCCATAAGCACACCAAATTACACTATCCCATACCACTAGGCTAGAAGCCTTGGGTAATCATTTTAGTGTTAGTAGTAATTTAAGTGGTATTTAAGTACACCTGATTTCAATCATTTTAGTGTTGTAGTAATTTAAGTGGTATTTAAATACACCTGATTCAATATCGTTAACTATACAGATTATTTTTCCGTTTTTTCTATGAATTATTTAGGTCACCGGAACCTCTTCCTAAGCTAAATAGTCAAAGATGAATATATCCTCATCGAATGTGAGTGCAGTATTGGACAAAAAATACGTCTCACGTAGTTAGTATGTCACGGATCGAAAATGGTCATCGATCTATGAATCGTCATGAATTATTGCAAGTAACACTCAGAGAGATGTACACGATAATGTTTAAAACCTGGACCAAAACCGCACACGCTATATCGAGTGGGGTATTTAAGTTTTAGGTTATTGAGAAACACAGTACGGCCAAGACGCATTAATATCAAATCACTTGCTTGCTCAGATTTTTTAGGTTCACATTTTGCTGGTTAAATTAACATACATAAACTTAACAAAGAAATCATGTAAGTAATGTATACGAAGAGCCTTAATCATGCAAGTAGAATCCCCTTTAAAACATAGACTAACGAATTACAGAACAAAATGCACAGATTAAAACTTCCGATATATGATATTCTTTATAAAGAAAAAACTAGTTGTGAATCACACTTCACTTCTTAGCCAGCAGCTTCTTCGGTAGCTTCTCCAATGGTGTCGTTTTCAGAAGGAAAAGCCTGGCTGCACGTTCTTGCAATGTACCACCGCACTTTAATCCCCTCTCCTGAAGCTCGCTTTTAAGCCTTTCCATCCCAACAACCTTCAAATCAACAAAACCCAAAAATAACCAAGTAAACACAACCACCCATTGCTACAGCTCAATATGTTGGTCAACACACACACACACGCACAATGTCCATAGCAAATTACATTTATATACTAAATGCAATAATTTGCAGAACAGTTTGTTGGAGGGCAACTTATGCAGAAAATCACCAGAAACTAAAAAAGAAGCAAATGCAGGAATACAGTCAAAACATAAAGGGAAGAGACCGGAACATACCTCCATCTTTGCTGCTGAGTCAAACTCATCAAGCTGTAGTGGCTTCTCAAATTCAGGACAATCACTCTTTGTAGACACTTCTTTATCGGTCACATCTTTAGCTTCTTCTAAATCAGCAGTTCCAACCTGTTGATCATTTAGAGTGTTTGGAAGTTCACGCTGTTTTCCTTCTAAATCACCAATCTCAGGCTCTGTAAGATTATCTATTTCAAGAGGAACAGAATCATTTAAATTCTTCGGTGTGCTCTCTTCATGACAAGGGCGGTCATTGTTTTTGATGGATCCGAGTTGTCCTTCTGTAACAGTTTCCTTATCTTCCTCTGATGCACTTTCGGATGAACACCCAACTGAGCATTCTCCTTCAATTTTGTTCCCACCGGTGACAGAAGCTATACTTCCATTGGATTCTTTATTGGATTCTGATTGGTTTTCGTTGTTTGTAACAACAGATTTCTCATTCTCCTCGTGTGTCTCATTATCACTATCTTCCTCATCCATGTCATCACTGTCACTATCATCCACTTTTCTCTTTCCCATCCTACAAACAATGAAAATACATGTTATGGAGTTACAGAAGTGAAAACATATCTTGTTTCCAAAAAAGAAACATATTTCGTTTACCCTCTCACAAGGTAATCTATAGCGAAAACCAGAGTTACCATCGCTCACAACTCCATTTAAAACAGCATGTTAGTGAATAAACATAATCTTCCCCACTACACTCAAGTCAATTAAAAACTGAGCATATTGTTAACACTAAAGATTGGCATCAATTTACTAATTCACCCACACGGCCACACCCATATCAAAACATACTATAACTACGGGCGGTTTGAGACATAGTTGAGTAAGAATTGAACTTCAACAACATGAAACATCTCTGTACTAAAAATTGTGCAATTTCACTTCATCTCAACATTTTCTACACAGCACTAGCATGAACAAAAGCATTAAACTTAAAATGTTCACAACCGATAGTCAGGTACATGAAATAAGCTACATATCATTTTCAATTTTATAGCATTCACTAGTTATTTGTTAAAATCTTAATATTACCACATGCAATACACATGGACATCAAGTATTTCAATCAATTTAACAACTTAATCCATTCTGTACCATATGTTAGAAAGAGCGGGGATGTTAGTTGGTAGCTAATAACACCTTGTATCTATAATAGTATTAATCTTTCCATGTATTAGGCATCAGTTGAGTTGTTTTTATTCTGTTCTTCAACCATTTAATAAAGTTACCCATTTCCTTAATTGCCGTCAATCCTTGTCCATTTGTCTAAAGTATTCGAGTAGTTAGTAGAATTCTCAAACTCTTTGTAATTCTGAAATTCAAGTCATAACAATTGGCATCTAAGCAAAAACTCTTACCAATTCGTCTGAGTCATTGCTCAATCTACTTGTTCGTAGTCAGTTAATAGTGGTGACAAGAACGATGACGACAGATAATAATACAGAGGCACTCATTACAGAGGGAAATGCAGTCGCAGTTCAAATGTCAATGGTGGAAGTAAACAAGTCTAATGAAGCTATCAACAGCTTCATCAATCACTCACTAATGAGTTACAAAAGGTGAGCAACCAAGATGAACGGGGCAAGATTTAGTCGATTAACAAAGGTAGAGATTCCTAAATTCAATGATGGAGATATGAGTTTGAGGGAGTAGAGAATGGCCAAAAGATCAAAATCACATTTTGACGCCTCTATGATGAAGTCCTTGCACAATTCATCGAAATGCATGAAGATAATACCGATCAGGAGTTCTATATGGAAGTTATTTTAAGGCACTTAGTTCTGTTATTGATGAGCCACTACCAGAGATAAAGTATCTCAAACAAGAAGGCAATTCAAATTT
Source organism: Pulicaria dysenterica (assembly GCA_947179395.2). Classification (NCBI taxonomy): domain Eukaryota; kingdom Viridiplantae; phylum Streptophyta; class Magnoliopsida; order Asterales; family Asteraceae; genus Pulicaria; species Pulicaria dysenterica. The sequence continues at coordinate 54,838,028 of OX359296.1, forward strand.
TATAAAGACACTTTTGATGATTTGCTTGAGACTTGAAACAAGTCTCAAGCAACAAGCTTGTTTTTTGGGGGTTTGATATTAAAATGAGAGTTAAAATTCCAAAAAGTCTGAGTGATGCTTATTGCTTAGCTAAGCTACAAGATGCTAATTATGGAGCCACAAAAAAGATGCTAACACTCAGACATACAATTCTATATTCACTACAACTCCTTTATCTCAATCCGAAACCTGCTCTCAAAACAGCAAACATGAATTACTAGCTTTATCTTCTACCAACTATCAGTCTACTTCCAAACTGAACCTATACAAACTAATGTTCAATCAAGGAAGTAACTCAGTCAGAATACTAAAGGATGAGAGGGCAAAAGAGTTTTTTTTTTTTTAATTGTGAGCAGATATATGGCCCAAGCACAATTGTAGTGGGCAGTTGTTCCATTTCTATCACTAAATGGCTAAATATCATCTCTGGAATGCATGCTTACCACACAATGAAAATCAAAAGGCCATCTCAATACCCCATGTTAGGCACATTTTGATACAGTGTAGCACATACAACTTCTTGGATTTGTCCGCAACCAAGTTGGGTTGTCAACTTAAGACTACCTAAGCTCTGTAGCATATGGAAACTCCATTACAAGCACATATGAGTGCAAGAATGTAACATGGCAGGAGAGACCTTCGAGGCAGATATGTTTGTTTTGCCCCATATAGAAAGTAAAATGGTACTTGGCATCAATGGTTATATCAACACTTCGAAAATTTAGTTTATGTACAAAGAGGAAGGTAATCACTAAGAGGACCTACGCACAATGACAATGGTTGGAAGAGAAACAATTTTCCAAGGCTGCAAGAACTGACGCGGCACAACCGTCATCTATGGTTGTGTGTGTATGCCTTGTCACTCTTATGAACATGCAATCGAATGGAGAGCAAGTTATTATCAACAAAGAGAACAACTAAATTTGCAACCACGACATGACCATGTGTTTGACGTACCTACTAAACTACCTCCTAAAGAGAGCATGAACACAGGATTCCCTTAAAAAACAATGCTCAACTAGTTAATGTTAGACGATATACGCATCCCCAAGCTCAGAAGGATGTTATATAGGCAATGGTTCTGACCTGGCGGATGTGTATATTATCTAATATCTACACAATGGTTCTGAGCTGGGGGATGCTTATATTATCTAATATCTACACAATTGCCACTAATTCCTTTTCATGTGTGGTTATATCATGATGTTTTGCCGTTTTGGAGCTAAAGATCTACTGAGGAAGACTATGGCAATTGTGTATGCCTTAGAGCAATGGAGGAGATACGTATTAGATAGCCATTTCATTATAAAAACTGTCCATTTCAGCCTGAAGTAGCATATGGAGCAGAGTCTACATGCCAAATGGTTTCCTAAACTCTTATGGGTTGACTATTAAATAATCTACTAAAAAAGGAAAATGAAAATAAGGCATTTGATGCCCTATCAAGGTTAGCTAGCAGTCTTACTCTTAATGAAACTCATCTTAACAAATACCCACAACGATCTCCTCGTAGAGATTCAAGCTACTTTTATTTCTATTTTCCCTTAAAGCAACTCATCTCTCAGCTACAACATCCACTAACAGTTTTCCAAGTATGAATAGAAGAATAGGCTTAAATAGGAAAGGAAGAATAGTGATTGGGAATGATTCCTGACTAAAAACAAGTACTAGGTTTTTTATCACTATGAGCCTGTGGGTTGAATTTCAGCAATTCAGGAGGTTGGAATATTTGTTCTACTAGGGAGAAACCGAGAAAATCAGCAAATCAATCTGTGAGAACTTGCTTAAAAAGCCAAAGAAACAAGCTTTGTTTATAAAGGGCGCCTTAGAGCATGCGCAGTTGATAACTGCCACATGAACTGCCACATCATCATCACTAACCCATTGCCTCTCGATTTCGACTTTCCTATGGACACATTTGCAGCTAATGGTCCAATTCATAGTCACATGGATCGCTAGGAGGGGTGGCGAACTGCGTTCCGGTCGTTTCGTACCGAATCGCGGTACGTTTGCGATCCAATCGCTACAGGGATCGGTCTCCGGTACGCAACTCCGTCGTTCCAGATATATGCTTTAATCATTACATAAATTGCATCTGGTCGAGATCAATTGAATCGGAACGTCATATCTGGAAGTGCTCGATATGACGATATTGAGTGTCGATTCCATATATTGATGCTTCGATTGAAACAAATCAATTCCCGCGCACATATTTTCACTCCCAATTTCTCATTTATTTGAAACAATCGATTCCAGAGAACACACTTTCACTCCTAATTTCTTATATGACCGCCATTTATGTGTGTATATATACAACTTCTCACTGTACACCATTACCAAGGATACAAATTTTTTTGAGCTGATATATTAGACTTTGACTCTTTATTGAGTATTAATTTTGAATTGTTTATTAAGTATTTACAGTAAGTTAATGTATCGAATTGAATCTTTATTTAGACATGTAAAAACTTAATTTACTATTAATTATTGGGTACATCGTACCATAGTATACGGTACGTTGTACCAGAGCGATCCGAAATGAGCCTACCCCATCTCGTTCCGAATTTTAGAGACCTAGCGAACCGCGTTTCCGATCCTCGTTCCCGTACCGGAGCGTTCCGCGATCTATGTGACTATGGTCCAATTAGTTGCACATTAATCAATTTCCACTTTAGATAGGGAGAGAAAGAGGTACATGTCTCTCTTTCTCTCACACACAGACATACAGACACACATTTATGTATGTACATGTCTAATTTTGAAAGTAAGTTGTTCCCATCTCAGCACAACGTGTGGACAATGAAACACTCATTAGGTTTCAATAAGTTGTAATTATTTATTACTGTATTCTAAGTAGTTAGTAGAGGTCTCCAGTCCTTTTGTAATTATAAAATTTAGCTTGTAACATTTTTTTCAAAGATGCATAGTAATTGTTTTTTTGTTTTTGTTCTTTTTGATTCATGTGTATAATCGGTATTGTAATGATGACGCTAAAAAAAATTAAGAAGACGAAGAAGGATAAGCAATAAACCATACCAAATCTTGAGTTTCTTCGACTTTAACCCGCTACCATCCTCAACCTCCACCCCCACAACCTTCCTCTTCGATTTCAGAAATCCACCGGCAAGTGATTCCCTAACCGACTTATCAACATCCTCCATACATTTGGCCGAATCCTTTCTGTACTTCTCCACATACTTCTCAGCCCCATCACCACCGGCACCGCCGGCCTTCTTCACCGCCTTGGCTTTCTTCTTAATGAACTCCTCCGCCACCTTCTCAAGTTTCCGCTCGCTCTCTTCAGCCAACCACTCTTCCATCTTCTTCTCGGCGTTTGCGTGCCTCAACCTCCGACCACTCATATCACGACATGCATCGAAGTTATTCGTCTTCTTCTGCCCGGCTTTAGTCGCAGCTCCTCGGAGTAACGACCCAAACCCACCCTTGCCTCCCCGTAGACGAAGGAGGAGGTGCACCATTGATGGTGAAGAATCGCCATGATACAACACCCCATCTTCCGAAAGTATTTTCCCGTTGGATATAAGGAGTTGGTAAGGTATGGGGATCGATGTAAGGTTTTGAATTTGAGCTTTGATGGATGAAATTGGGATTATTGGGGTTTCGAAATTTAGGGTTCTTGATCTACCATCCAAGAGTTTAGCGATTACCTGATAGATTTTCGATTTTGATTGCTCCATTATGAATCTACCAATTAAATCCCAACTCAATAAAGCTTTGATCGATCGAATCCCGACTGAAGAACGATGTAATCGCCTCCTAATCGGATAGGATTATAAAGGGACTCCAACTTGATCGGGTTGTACCCTTATTTAAGACGGTTGAAGACTTGAACGAGGGGAAGTTTGGGACTGCTTGAGTTTGATTGTTTGAAAGTGATTCTTTGTATTTGCATTTTTTAAAGGGTTAATAATGGAAAAAAACTTTAAACTTTGGTTAACTTTTTGGTTTAAATCTTAATCTTTGTTTTTATAAGATTTAAACCTTAAATTTTATTTTATTTTTGGTTTAAGGGAAAATGATCCGTAATGTTAACATTACATAACTTAGGTGATGTTACACTCACAAACCATTTAAATGAGTAAATACTGAAATGACTAAACTACCCTTCATTAAAATAGATTGTGAGTGTAACATCACCTAAGTTGCGTAATATTAACATTACGGATGATTTCCCCTTGGTTTAAACCTTAAACTTTATTTTACTTCTTGGTTTAAACTTTAAACTTTATTTCTAAATGATTTAAATCTTAAACTTTATATATATTTCTATTTAACCTATAAACTTTCATTTACTTACTTAAAATGGGTAAAAAGTAAACCTACAACTTATTCAACCGGCTACCTCATCTCCCCTTAACACACGACTTGTAAAACGTTTAGAGCATAAAAGGGGAGCGGTGGCGAAATCGACGACGGGACCAAGCGCGAAGCCGATGACGGGACCCAGGGCGAAGCCCACGACGGGACCAAGGGCGAACGACGCTGCCCTTGGTCCCGTCGTCGTCGCCCGTCGCTGCCCTTGGTCCAGTCGTCGTCCTCACCGTTCTTCTCCCTTGGTCTCGTTGTCGTCTTCGCCGGTCGCTGCCCTTGGTCCCGTCATCCTCAGCGTTCGCTGCCCTCGGTACCGTCGTCAATTTCGCCGCCGCTCCCCTTTTATGCTCTAAACGTTTTACAAGTCGTGTGTTAAGGAGAGTTGGGGTAGTCGGTTGAATAGGTTGTATGTTTACCTTTTACCCATTTTAAGTAAGTAAATGAAAGTTTATGGGTTAAATAGAAATATATTTAAAGTTTAAGGCTTAAATCATTTAGAAATAAAGTTTAAGGTTTAAACCAAAAGTATAATAAAGTTTAAGGTTTAAACCAAAAATAAAATAAAGTTTAAGGTTTAAATCATGTAAAAGCAAAGATTAAGGTTTAAACCAAAAAGTTAAACAAAATTTGAGGTTTTTTTCATTATTAACCCTTTTTTAAATAACTAAAAATTAATTCTTCTTCTATTAAATCCGAAATTATAATTTGATTTAGTTGGTTACACGATTTTTACTTTTTTTTTTCGGCACTAACCCTTCATTAGGAACATGATTTTGTTTTAAAAATCAAAAAGCCATGTATTATTGCTAAACAATCAACCTTAATGATAACATACAATATATCACTTTGAAAAACATTTTACATAAATACTAAATTAAAAATAACAAATCTATAACATGATTAAAGATATTCACACACATATATATGGAGATTCAATCGAGAATCGTTGTTAATATAAGATCCATTTAAATCATCGTTATAGTGGTATTTTGCTCATTTATATATTTACTCAACCGTGAGCTGTGTCTTAATAGACTGCTATTACTGAGTGGGCCTTGATATTCCCAAAACACTCATATTAATGAGTTATTAACAAAAAACGTGAATGTTTAAAGTTGGTTTCACACTTCAAAAACCACCTATTTTACATTGCATTTCTCAAACCGACCAAACCACCCCCAGCCTCAAATTAGGCGGTTCGGTCAGTTTCATACCCGTCCCTACTAAATCCTCATATTTCATTATCTGCCTACTAAATGTGATATGTGTAATTCATTAATTCTCTTTTTTTATCTCTTGATTTTATCACATGTCTTCATCTAGTAAGTATGAAGATAAGAAGAAATATTTAGTATGATGATAAGAAACCACTCTAAAAAATAAACAATACATATTGCTAGTATAATCTAAACAACCCGTTCTCTCGTTTTATAATTATTTCGCTCTTATTTCTCTCTCATCTTGCTCTTGCAATCCTAGTTCCCTTTTACATTATAAGTCATGTTACAATCATCAATTCAATCAACCACTGTTCTTTTAACGTTGTCGCCTTAATGAAGAATAACTTAACCATAATATATTGCATTTACCATAGTGTCAACCCCAAGTTAGGGTTACTTAATCATCAATATGTGGTCAAGCTTCCCATCCACATGAAGGTGTGATTATTGGGGCCTGTCATGAACCCTAATTTCTTTTAATTAGGATTTTCTTGAGTTTTGAAAAAGGTTTCCATTTTCTCTTAATTATTAAAAGAGGCTAATTTATTGGGTTTGGACATGAATATGATGCCTGCGCTTGGTTATGAAAGATTACTTTTTGGTAAGTATGTCGAGTTAATGTTTGGTGGTCAAATGCAATTATCAAGGCCACCAATTTCTGTCTTCTCTAACCATTATTGTATGAATCAAAGACTACCAAATTCATAAGTAATTATTATTCCACCAATCCAATTAACTTTTGAATTTGAAAAATGAGTTCATAACACAATTGTACTTCAAACGAGTATATATATATATATATATATATATATATATATATATATATATATATATATATATATATATATATATATACATATAGGGGAGAGTTCAAACGAGAACTGTTTTTCGTACGAGAACTGCGATAACCAATCTTAGCCGTTGATTTGATAAGTGGAATTCATGGATGTAGATTGTGGGGGGATCAAGTGTGGCAGCAGGGTGCATGTGAGGAATTTATGGGTGGGTAATGACATTAACTGGGAAGGAATTTGACGGCTCAAATTGGTTCTCGCAGTTCTCGTTTGAACTTTTGCCTATATATATATATATGTGTGTGTTTTATGATGGGATAAAATTTGTATATATTGTTTGCTCTGATATTTTTAAGAATCATTATGCTAAAGACCGATGTTTTTCATATAGCAAACAGAAACTATAAGTCAATACCAATTTATAAAAATTGTAAAACGTTACTATTTGTTAATTTTTTAAACATATGAATAAAATATTTGACTTTTCTTTCCATACAATCTTATAGGATCACATATTTTAAAGTAATAACAGTAATAAGATAAAAAAAGATTTTGAAATTTTAAACATTATATTCATAACGGATTTTATAAATATACAAAGTTCGACTTTTCATAAAATCTTGTGAGATCACATATTCACTTTAATACCGTTCGTTTGTTTTGTTAAAAAAATAATAAAAACTAGTTGTTCGCAGTGTTGTGACGGAACTTTAGGATAAACAAAATATATAATTTAACGTCTAAACAGGAGTATTCAAAATAAAGTGGGATATTTGAAAATTTATGATTATGTATAAATAATAATGTGATGTGATAGTTGTCTAATAAAATGTATTCTTTTAGTATTAGATTTGAAGAATGGGTTAAAGTTACATAATAGCATGAAACTTGTCTTAATGTTCCAATATGGTACTTAAAGTATTTTTTTTTACTCATATGACCATTAAACTTGTAAGAAACGTGCTAATATGTCCATTTTCTAACCCGTAACCGGCTTAGCCGGTAATCCATGATTTTAAACTTATTTTCAAGAGTCAGGATAAGGTAGGAATCTTGTCAAATTGTTCCAATATGGTACTTAAAGTTTTTTTTTCGTTTGTACACATATAAACATCTTCCAAAAACTTTATTTTTCCTCCATTTTTGAATTTAATAACTTTATCTTTTCTTTGTACATGACAAGTTCAGTTTTCTTGTCATCCAAAAATCGTTTGTAGTCTGTGTAATAGCTCCAGCGAAATTTGTGAAAATACTCCTAATTAGTCAATGAGAATTACAATCAAGATTACAAGACTACAAACAACTTTTGGATGACAAGGAAACTGAACTTGCCATCTACAAAGAAAATATAGAGTTATTAATGTAACACCGGATTTCACGAGCTTAAAATTATCGCCAATTTAAACTTTTTAAGTAAAATTATCAAAAGATCGTAGCGGAAACAAACCACCGATTTCAAAATATTAGTATTAATACCGGACTTGATGAGAAACATATCAAAATACATCAAGTCCCAAGACTATCAGTGTTACCAACTAGACACCGACCACCGAAACATGAAAATTAACTACAAGCGTTCCCAAAAGATATGTACAGAAATACCCACAAGTGTACCCAGCTCACCAGGCCCACAATCACTAACCTGCAAAAAGGGAAATTCATACACCGGTTAGCTACACTAGCTAGTGAGTACAAATTTCACATAAATATCAATAAGCATGCTAACACGTTCAGGCATGGCACACAAACTAGACTACCACATCGCGGTGTGCCGACGAGTCAGCAGGGTCATATCTCACGGGGGAGCCAACCCAGCTCAACGACCCAAACTGGGGAATCAGCCACAACCAACCGTACGGGTGGGGGAGCGAATAGCAGTCCACCCGACACGTTACAGAGCCACGTGGATCCTAGCCATAAGCCAAGACCCTCAGAACTCATGTCAAGAACCTCAGTCCTTAACTTACCACAATTCCCACACTTACCGCAATTCCCACACTTACCGCAATTTCCACAATTTCCACACTTACCACAATTTCCACATTTACCGCAATTCACACACAAACACGTTTGACTAATAACCACATTAACCCGTAACCACATTTTCCAGATAATCTCTATCATTTTCAATAACATGCTAGCATTTCATAAATAACACATATTACATCACATCAATTCACATCTAACAATTCACATGCAACTTACCTCACGGCACGCTAGTTCATATAATATCGCCTCTAGCATATCACATTTTAGACATGTAAAACAACACAGACAACACATTGCCGTAACTACAGTTAGTCATACTTACTGATCTTTATGGGAAACCGGTACTCACCTTAAGCTCACAATAAGTTAACACAACGATCAGCGTCTTCCGGCTTCTCTCGAGCACCTAACACAATAGGTTCATAATTGATTACTAACTAATGACAACTAACATAACTTAAATCATAATTCTGCACAAACTGTCACACTGGACCCCTGCTTGCGATTGCAAACAGTAACCATGCGGTCGCAAGGGTCCCCCCCAACACACCGAAGCTTACGATCGCAAGGGACTCACCATACGATCGCAAGAATGATTCTTAGGGTGTTTACGATCGCAAGTTATGTACCTGCGCTCGTAAACCTCATTTCCTTCGCTCGAAGGCGGTAAATATCATAAAACAGACCCATACGATCGCATGGACCTACCATGCGATCGCAAAGCATAAACACAAGACTTACGGTCAAAAGACTAACACTTGCGATCAACACCCAATTTACGCGGCGCGGAAATCACAAACACACTTGCGGTCGCAAGCACCTTTGCTTGCGGTCGCATGGACCACAACACCCCCTTGCGATCGCAAGCACCATGCCATGCGACCGCAAGGACCCTCGTTACAGTGTTCTTCGTCCCTGCTTCACGACAGCTACTGTTTTTCGGGTTTTAACCCCTTTAATCAATCAAAACTCGACTTTAATCATTTATACACCTTACTAGACATCCATTGAAGCTTACAAACACATTTGACACATAAATTAACACCTAGTACACAACAAACACCATGAAATTGGTGTTTCTCCTTCAAGAACACTAACTAGGTTTAAAGCTCCAAAATCACTTACAAAGATAATGACTATGGATGGTTTGCTTCTGAAAATCGGCTATGGAACTCCAATCTACAGTTTGCTTCACGATTTCTATCTTCAAAAGATCAAGGGTTTGAAGTTGTTGTTTGCACGTACGTATAAGTGTGTATGTGTGTGTTTCTAGTTCCAGCCACACACAAGAAGTAGAGAAAAGGACCGACTTAATGGTCAATACCCCATCTCGGGTATTTTGTTCTCCTATTCAACTCATTACTTGTCACACGCTAACCCGTTTCAACTAACGAGGATATCTACGGAATCATTACGCAAAACCTTATAACACTTTATAATTTTTACATATTAATCTCAACTTTCATATAACACCTCATATACCCACTTTAACTAACTAGAACATAAAATAACCACTAAAACACTTATTTAAAGTCAAGGTACAACTACTAAAACACAAGGTACGACCCCACACTACTAGGCCCATTTTTAGGGTGTTACAATTAAAGTAAAAAATGGAGAAAAAATAAAGTTTTTGGAAGATGTTAGATGTGTACAAACGAAAAAAAAACTTTAAGTACCATATTGGAACAATATGACAAGATTCCTACCTTATCCTGACTCTTGAAAATAAGTTTAAAATCATGGATTACCGGCTAAGCCGGTTACTGGTTAAAAAATGGGCATATTAGCACGTTTCTTACAAGTTTAATGGTCATATGAGTAAAAAAAATACTTTAAGTACCATATTGGAACATTGAGACAAGTTTAATGCTATTACGCAACTTTAACCCTTGAAGAATTAAAACTTTTAGATAAATATCATATGACTATAAAATTCATATTAAATTGTTGATAATAATGAGAAGGACATAAATACACAGGGAAATGTTCAAATGAGAATGATAAATTAAATGAGAATGAGAGACTTAATCTCAGCCGTTTGTTTTGTTAGTGGATTTCATAGATGGAGAACGTGAGAGGATAGAGTGTGGCATGGTGCATGTGAGGAATTCATGGGTGGACAATGACATTGAAAGAGAGGGAATTTGACGGCTGAGATTGAGTCTCTCATTCTCATTTTATTTAAGATTCTCATTTGAACCCTCCACTATATACATATTCATATTAACACCGGATATTATATGTTAAAAAATTCATATTTACACAAGATATTATATATTATAAAACAAAAAATTGCTTTTTTTATTACAATAATAAAAAAATTCAAAAAATAATCTAAAGTCTAAACAGAAGCATGAACACCAATAGCTGATTGGATTCGATTCCCTGCTACATGTTAATTCTGGTTGTTTAGCATAGTTATTCATATCTCCTCAGTTTTTGTTTGTGTTTAGTTAGGTATCTAAAAGATCTTCATTCATTTTGCATCTTGCAAACGAACTGGAAGATCGAACTGCTTTTGTATATAATATAGCGGTGCCTTTTAAAAAAAATTAATGCGGCATACATATACAAATGGTAAAAAGGGAGAATCGACTTCACCTAATCACCTTGGCCCTCCTTCCGCTGCAAGCCACTCCATCAAACTGATTTTGGCTTATTATTTTCATCTTAAGCTAATTGTTATATGGTAGAATGAGATACCAATACAAAAGTTTAAGTATAATGATTCTTTCAAGATTGAGTTTTACATGAATGTCTTATAAAATTAGCGTGATTTAGTCTTTACTAATAACGTATATATTAGTAAATTAAAATTGAAATTTTGATTAATAAAAATCAAACTAAGATTGGATAATTTTATTTATTTTATTAAATAAAGATAAGATCTTCTAATAAATTTGATATATATTAAATAATGACCATATTTAGATAAGATTTTATATTTTAAAGGAGGGTGCGTAATCTAAAAGTATAAAAACAAAATAATGGGCCGGAACAATTACTTTTTTAGGAATTAGAATCCAACTACAATTCTGCAACTCCATATTTTATCGGTCCTTTCCCCAATTATATATATCCAAACCAAACTCGACTCTCACCGCAGTCCGCATCGTATCTGTGTGCAACTCCGAATATCGGTCGTCGTCTCTACGCAGTCCGCACCTTCTCTTTGTTTTGATCTTAGCTACGTAGCTTCAATCATGTTGGTCTATCAGGATTTACTTACCGGTAACTATTCAACTTCTTTCATCGATCTGTTTGTGTTTGATTTGATTCATACTGATCTTTAATTGGTTCCTATATAGTTTTATTTTTTGTATGTGTTTAGATTAAAAATCTAGCGTTCTTTCCTTGTTTCAGACAGTTAATTAACGACTTTGTTATAATATCAGATTTATGCAGGTTTTATTTATTCGTTTTTTCCTATGATGTTTGCGTTTTGAACGTACAACGGGAAGTATTATTTTATTATGTTCATTTATTTATTTATTTATTATTGTGTATTTAATCCTGATGTTCTTGAAAATTTCGTTGAAGTTTTATGATCTGCTTCTTTAGTTTCTGAATTTGTTAGTTAGATTGTTTACTTGTTCATATTGTTAGTGATCTTGAAGAAATTAACTTTTGATGGTAGTTAATTTCTGTTCTCGCTCAATTTAGATTCTCTTTTTTATGAAATAATTTTGATTTATTAGAACATTAGTGTTCCCATTAATGTTATAAATTAATAAATCTTCAAATTGCTGTTTCTTAAAACATAGATATAGGTTGAGCTAATCTCTTACTTTGCGTGTTGTATTCAAATATTTGTTCAAGTGGGAATGCACTCTGTAAAATATTAACTTAATACTTTGTTGAATAAGTAATGCCTGTTTAAATTAGTAAAAGTTTAAGGTTCTAACAATATGTAATTTATAGTCCTTTAACTGTAAGGTGAAAGTATTAATCTTGGAAAAAATTTATTTTGAAGTGTATTTGAGGAAGTTTTTTCTCTGAGGCATCATTACAGTTCAACATTATGTTGATTGTGGATAAATTGTTTTTATTTTTGTATGATTTAGGTGATGAGCTCCTTTCAGACTCATTTCCTTACAAGGAGATTTTAAACGGGATTCTTTGGGAAGTCGAAGGAAAGGTTGGTTGTTTATCGTCTTCCATGTTCAACTCTTTTTTTCATGAAAGTCGGTTGATATTATGGTAACGATTAATATTATCTTTCTTCTATCCGAACTGTGTAGTGGGTTGTTCAAGGAGCTGTTGATGTTAATATTGGTGCAAATCCTTCTGCTGAAGGAGGTGATGAAGACGAGGGTGTCGATGATCAAGCTGTAAAAGTTGTTGACATTGTTGACACCTTCAGACTCCAGGTAAAGATTCAATGTGTTTGGTTTAGGAACATGTTTTACAATTGGAATCTTACCCTCAAAATTTAGTAGTTGTTTGGAAATCCATTCTCATTCCTACTTTTATTGATTTGAGAAGCTTTTAGACATTTTTATACTTTGCAATCTCACAAATAAAAATTGCAGGAGCAACCTCCTTTTGATAAGAAGCAGTTTGTTGCGTACATCAAGAAGTACATCAAACAACTAACCCCCAAGCTTGATGAACAACAGCAAGAATTCTTTAAGAAAAACATTGAGGCGGCAACGAAGTTTCTCCTCTCGAAGCTTAGTGACCTCCAGTTGTAAGTTCTTTTCCTATATGTTCCTTTCATTTGGTCATCAGTGATGCTTCTCATATATCCATAGTGTTTTTGGATAATCTAAATGATGTTAATTTTATGCAGTTTTGTTGGGGAGAGCATGCATGACGACAGCAGCATGGTGTTTGCTTATTACAAAGAAGGTGCAACCGACCCAACATTCCTGTACTTTGGTGTCGGGTTAAAGGAGGTTAAGTGTTAAGTTGCAGTTATGCTGAGCTTAACTACTCTTATAACAAGTATTCTAGGTTTAAGTTAAATATTAAATTTTGGATGGATGGATGGATGGATATTTGTATCTGAATTTAATTTTATCTTGCAATGGTGTGTTATGTTTTGATCAATTCTTTTTGAAAGTTAGCCTTAAATGCAAATTGCTGCTGCAGTGAGGAGGGGCTAACTCACTTTTTTCCCTGGATTTAATACTTGAATTTGGTCATAGTTTGGGAGAGATTTAACGGCAAACGTTACAACATTCATCTCAAAAGTGACAACAAAATACACAATTTTATTTCCCACAAAACAGTAAAGCAGTCCATCCCTCAGCTCTTGCACATACTATCAAAAAGGCTGGAGGGATTTATATACGAGCCAAAAGGGATATAATAATACCTCAGACTCAACAACAATAAAAAAAAAAGAAAAGAGTCAATTAACACCTGCAATGCATCCAATCACACTATGTAATAAAAACCTCATTAGGAAAGATGAACTCAGATTGTACAAACATGGAAGCTTGGAGAGTACTCGTGGAATTTCGCTCCCCTTGAAAAGCTCTGATTTACCAACAGTAAATTCTTGAGGACAGCTGAACCAATATTAAAGGTCAGACCACTAGTATGATCACCACAATGAGAAGCACAATCCCCAAGATCACCAAAAGCAAGCAAGTCTGCACGAACAAAGCGTGAAATAAAGAAACGTTATAGAAGTAAGGGAAAAATATATAACACATTCAAAGTTGATTAAGGGGGTGCTTGGAATTGCTAGAATAATTAGCTTATTGAAAACAACATTATGATTATAACTGTACCACTTTCCTTTGCCACACCTTACATTTTGACTGGCAACTTTGAAAAATTTCAAGGCAGAAAAGCATATATGGGATTGATGGTAATATACACCAAATCTTTTATATACACACACAAAAGTTACCATTGAAGAGTTTGATTTTTGCGTCTTTGATGCTTTCACAAGATGGGATTTTCCCTGCGCAGTTGCCGCATGAGAGTTCTCAATATTGGAGCCGATATCATCTAAAACAAATTGATCACACACACAAAATGAACACATATTGAAATTGAAAAAAAAAAGTAGAAAAGGTGTAATTAAACTTACCTATCATAGTTCCTTGCTCATGAACCAAAACAGCAAGATCTTTGAATATTTCATTTACCTCACCAATTTGGTTTTGTATTTCTTGTATTCCCTGATCTCTTTCCTCGATAATAGCCTCGTTAAATGCAATCTCATTGTCCAACAGCAACACTTCTTGTCTGTGGAAAGGATTGTATAAATTTAAGAGGGTTAGATGGGAACATTTTCAGAATGGCAGGTTCGTCACACAACAACACCCTTTTTAATATTTCACTGCATTAAATATGTACAAAGAAAAAAAAGATCAAAAACATTTAAGAACAAACATATTAATGTATAACATTCTTTCTTAAGAATAGTTCTTTTAAAGCAATAATCCATTTGACAATCATGACCCTGATGTTTTAACTGATGGGTCAAACAGGCTGGTTATGTTTTGAACAAGTTAAGTTTGGCAGGTTTAATGCCAATGACCTAATAGTTCATAAGAAAGAAAGGGAAATAAAAGTAAAACATACATTTGTTCATCACTGATTTGCTTTACGAACATTTACATACTTCAGACAGCAAAACAGATATTCTTGATCCTTACAAGCAATTTAAAGTTATAACAATCTCAAAATAACCCTACACGATCATGGGCATGAGCAAGTGGGTAACTTCTCCTTGTATACATGAGAGACAAGAAGCACAAAACTTACCTTCTAGATTGCATAAGAAGGGCACGTTGTTCTGGGCTTCTGCCTGAGCTAGCATCCATTTCACTGTCTTCATTACTGCAGAGAGTATATAATTAAAATCTAGATAACGTCTTCACACACCAACACTTATGAATGTCATTTTGTACGTATTCATAAATGAACTACAAATTTGGCAATTCCATGATGATTTACCGTGATGAATGAATAGCTTGAGGAATAGCAGGAGTGTAAGCTGTCTCTCTTTCTGCTGAAAGCCGCTGCGCTTTCTGGAACTCCTTTAGAACTGCTTGAAAATCTTTTGCAAGTTTAGCATCTGTAATCTTTTTGCTGGCCTGTGCAAAATTGAAATCACTGAATCATCACCAAGGAAGAGAAATATAACGTGGGATCTAGTGGCATGCATCTAAGCATTAAACTTATGATGATTTGGTCATTAAACTACACAAGGATTGTTGAGTATAGGGGTGAGAAGTCATCTACTGTTGACACTCGTTGGAGCCGAAATATCATTTATTGATCTACAATCATGTGTAATCATGTATATGTGTGAGAAAGGGGTGGGAGTGACTAAACTCACACTAACTTCAGCACGATGATCTGTTTCACTGGCTTGCTTGAGTTTATCAGATGTATCCTTCACCAATTGCCCAATATGTAGTCTTGTTTTGTGCCTACATTTGAGCAAACTCAAAGTGAGCACCCCCCCCCCCCATATAATAATACACGATATACCATGACCTCATAATCAATTTTCACATAAAACAGTTTTAAAAATAACGTTACTCTTAACAAGGGTTTATACTTCATATATTTAACTAGTAAACCTATGGCACATCAAAGACTGAAAAAGCCTACGACGCATAACTCATTTCGGACATCATAACATGCAGTCAATCAAGTAAAAGAATTATATTACACACTGTTATTTCAACCATGGATGAAATAACAACAGCAAATAAATTGTCTATTACACAATCAAGCCTTTTTTTTTCCTGTACAGCAGAAGTGAGCACACACGCCCTTCTAAATCTACTCTTAAATCTAGGCCTTAGTCCATAATGAGACTTGAACCAAAGACCTTGGGATCACCTTAAACACCAGATACCGCTGGGCCAAATGCCTTTCGGTACGTAATCAAAAGTATTAAGTATTAACTATACAAAATGACACTTTTAAAGTCCCATATTTTTTTGACAGAAAACACTTTCTCTTTAACTTTACCACACTCTCCTTGTTCACTCCAATGATTCAACTCTACTAATATCTTACAATTATTATAATAACATCTAAAACATTGTTGTTCAATTGGGGTTGTCTCTCATTCGAATAAACATGTAGCTATTAAATTTAATTAAGATTGTACCAATATAAACATCATACACCAAAAATCTAAAGATAACGTTGCTTCAAATGAATCAAACAGCAGATATCAAAACTTAAACAAGTACCAATATCGAAACCTAAAAACCAAGTAATAAGAAATTACAAATCGAATCATACATACAGCTTTTCACGAAGCTCGGGGGTGTCTTTAGGGGTACCAAGGGTGTTCACTAGCCTCTGAAACGTAGAGACAGCAGTATTGATCTGGAAGATTCCAGAAGCAATAGCTTGGGTCGGGTCTTGTTGCTTCGTGCCAGTATAGCCCGCGCGTCGAGAATTGAGCGGGCGACCCGCTTCGATGTCTTGAAAACTCATATTACGTCTCTCGAATGAACCCTAATCTTAAGAACTGATTTGAATTCAGGAATGACGATTGAAGAACAATTGTAATCAGGATGACAATCTAGCGATCGGAGAAGGGTGTCGAGAACAAAGTGAAAGTCGACAGGAATTCAGTGAAGAAATGGGGAGAATTTGGCAAAAACTGATGTGGGAGAATAGAAATGGACGTGATGATTACAGGTGAGGGGGGGTTGTAGGGGAAAAGCAAAAATGGGGCACAGCACAGGGTGTATGGATCAATTATACAAACATTATTTTTATGTTTTTTTTAACGTCAAAATACTATAAAAGGGAATCGAACTCTAGTCACTTACCGTGCATATCTTTTTACCACTAAGTCAAGATGGTGTATTCTAACATTATTTTTTATGTTTACCAATGATTTATCTTTCTATATTTTATCTTTATTTTTCTGTTTACTTGATTAATGAGCAGGTCATAAATTATAATTAAGAAATAATACTAAAAGAAAAGAGTTAACGCATTATACATGTTAAACATTAAATAGATAGAAGGATAAAGTCATAACAAAATATAGAAGGACAATGTAACATATATACGACAAAAAAGGATAATATGTCTCTCGATTAAAATGTTTATGAATATAAAAAACAGTCAACATAATATTGTTAGATACATAAATTTTTGCTTATCCCCTTAAGTAAGATATAATTGTTATTTTGATACAAACAAATGTCTCAATTATTAAGTTAAAATTAAAAGAAAAGAAGATTATTGTATTTGACTCGCCCCTTTTGCACCTTACACCCCCCACCCCCATCCATTTCACCTTTTTTTTATCCTTCCTTACCCTCATCTAAATGACAATGGATCGAATATGGATCGGGTGATGCAATATCCACATCCATATTCATTTAATTTTTCATCATCTATATCCATATATATATCCTTTTAAAATAATTGAATTCCGTCCATATCCATATCCATATACATTGGATTAAACGGGTAAACGGATATCGATTGGATGTCAAAAGAACTGTTGCCTCAAAGAAAATACCATTCTTTATTGATATAAATACATAATTTCTTTCAAAAAAAAGATAAGATTCATGGTTTCTTTCACTTTAAAACTTACATGTATATAATTGATACAACTGTACAAAAATGTTATAGAAGAGAGTGTGAACTTAACCTACATAATTATATATATCTTTATGAATATATCTATATAATTTTTAAATTAAAATACATATATTAATTATACTTAATTATATAAAATTATAATTAAATCAAATGTAATTCAGGTTAACGGATTCATCTATGGATGGAAAATCGTCGTCCATATCCGATTGAATTCAAACATCCATATCCAAAATTCACCTATTTAACTTCGTCCATATCCATCACAGATGAACCGGATCGAATGGATGATCATTGAATCGGGTGACTATAGCCATCCCCACCCTTACCCCACCCCAGTTCTTATAATGACACCCTCATGTGAAGATCTTATACCACACCATAGGAATAATAATAAAAAAGTGACATTAACTTAAAATTATATGGTAACAGAGGAAATTCAAGGTTTTAGATATAAAGGGAAGAGTAATTAGACGATATAACCAATAGGAATAATAATAAAAAAGTGACATTGTCTTAAAATTACATTTAAATTTAATTGATACATAATAGAGATAGAATTCTTATAAATTTATTTGTTAGTTATAATGAATTGATACAAGTTATAGTACTAGAATATAAAATCTCTATAGTAGGAGTATGATTTAATCGGTATGCTTGTATTTTCCAAAATCAGATTCAATTATTCAGACTTTGATAGAAATATTCGATATGCTTGTATTTTCTTTGTGGGCTTGGGTTTGAGATGGGATGGTGTTACAAGGGGTAAGGGTTGGTAGTGTATGGCTATTGTTTTCTTTCTTAAATGATGACACAAGGTGGCACCACTTCTGCACACAAAGCACTTTCGCAACCCCGTCACTTTCATTAGCCATACGTTAGGAGGGTTTTTTGTGGTGAAGGAGTGGTGCACTTTGTGTTTTCGTGGTGCACTTTCAATTGGTATGCATCATACGGGTTGAGCTTGGGGTTGGGTTGGCGTAATAAGGGGTAGGCGTTGGTAGTTTATGTGTAGCTTTATTCGTTAGATGATTGTTATAATGTGGCACCATTATGTTACACATAAAGCGCAACTTGGATTCCTATCTTTGCAACTAGCCATGTCATAGGATCCACATCTATGTTGGTAACAAATGAAGAATATAAGTGGAGTTGAAATATGGGGGTCAACGCATTCAGTTAACACAGTTAGTGGAAGGTTGCATACTTAAAAGGTGTATTGCTTATGAATTTGTAACTTGAAGTTTTTATGTTTGAAACAAACATTAAAAAAAAGGGTGATAGCATAATCCACAGTAGAATATACAAGATCATAACACTCCATCTAAAACCAGCTATTCCTGCTGCACCATCCATTGCATTATATCATTACGAATTACTCCAAACCTTGTATTTTTCAGCTCAAAACTGTTCAAGTGTCTGTAGTGAGTGTTAAATCCAACAGGCTGTGCTGGTCTCATCATCATACCAATAGTTGGGCATGCTGCATGCCATGTTTTTCTTGAACTAAAAAGATGCCTATCAGATCCTTGATTCTTGTTTCTCGAATAAGATGTGTCATAGTTATGTTTCTGTAGAGGTTTCTGGTGAGCGGGGTTCGTCAACTGTTTTTGTGAGGGTTTGATTTCATTATTGTTGGTTATGGTAGGTTTTGTTACACGTATCTGAGCACCTGGTTTCCATTTGTCCAGCCATCTGAGGATCCAGTTACCCAAATTTCTACCAACTTCAATGTCTCTTTGTTGTACCTCTCGATGGACCTTAAGTGCCACATCAAATATCGATCGTGTTTTTCTATCATACAAAAAAAAAAACACATGTTAACCAAATAATTATCCATCAGTTTTCATTAATCATCAAACACTAACCACATTAACAAAAAGATATCTAAATTACTACCAATAGATAAGAATGCCTCAGCTCTTGCATAATTGTGATACAAGTAGTTAAAGTAAGGACGAAAAAGATGATGTCACAAGTATTCAGTTTCAGGTTCCAGCTTTGATGAGAATTATGACAATATTCTACTAACATTCTACAGTATAAGCGCCCGTTGATGCATTATCAAGCACAATGATTGATTCTGTTTGATTAAGCTGGACGGATTAAGATCCTCTCAACATGACGAGGCATGGTCTCAAATTGAGAGGATCTTAATCCATTGTGTTATCAGAACATAATAAGCACATAAGCAGTTTTAACAAACAATACCAAATCCCTCCTAAATTTTGAATCGCTAAAGACTTATTATTCTAGAGTACCATGTCGGTGCAGTCAAGCACAACTAAAACGGATCACAAAGTAACAATCATAGAGCAATCAGCATTTCATTTTATACAACACTTTTAGCAGCAACATATTTGGCACTCTCACACACAGTTATACCATCTTTGCATCCGTTAACTTGTTCATGTCTCTTAATGTGTATTGTTTATTGACCAATCAGTCGCCCGTTGTCTGTTTACATTTTGTATTCCCTTGTTTCAGGTATCTAATTCCTCTTTGGATAAGGATATTTCTATGCTTATGCTTACAAACAACTTGTTTCACAGTAAGAATGGCTTGTAATTTTGATTCCACCAAGTAATATCAGTTTGATATAAGCAATCTAGAACTGCTTAAGCCCGAGCACTTTCCTTAATCCAAACACTCGAAAATGATTATCTGATTTCAAAAAACTTCACAAGTTTATAAGCAATCCCGGACACCCGCAAATTACACGACATCCAAAATTAATTCAAAACAAATGAAATTATGGGACAGAAACCCCAGAACTATCTGTCATACTCCTACGCGGTTGCAATATATAATCAAATTGATGAAAACAAGCTAATTCAAGACCTAAGTGGCAGATTAATACAAGCTGGTTGAAATTTGACGCAGCGTATAAAACACAGATATTACAACTGATAGATTAATAGGAGGAGATATGAAGATACCTGCGAAGAAATTGATTGATCTTAGGGTGTTTATGACCAACAAGACGCCGTTGAATTTTGAGAGCAAGCTTGTATGTCCTCTTTAATCCCAAAAAATACGCCGTTCCCAATGTGATCTCCCATAACACCATTTTGTATGTACGGGGAAAAACTAGGGTTTAATTCTTCGTGAAAGATATGAAAATCTATTGTAGGTATGAGTCAATCAGATAACAAGCGATCAAAGTTTCTACCATTTCGTTTCTTCTAGGCCGTCTCTGATGATGGAGATAATGTATTCCGGACAAAATGCAAATGAATGCAAATTGATTCTTGCCTGGTTGAGTTCTTGGTTCGCAATAAATATTATATTAAGAAAGGGAGGGGAAAAACAGGGGCAAAGTATAATTATTTTTAATATATTAAACAACGCATATTAATTAATTATAGTTTTTAATATATTGTTATATACTTACATACGTCATATTAATAACATTAAGTTAGATAATTAAGAGGGTCTAAAGGTTCTTGAGACACAGCATGGAAGAGTCACAATATTCAGAAGAGGTCCAAGAATGAAGAAGGGGTAGAATTACTGAATGAATACGAGTTGTAGCTAACACCCGAGGCATAAAAGAAGCATTTTCCACGGGATCCCGAAACCTCACGTTTTTAACTAGCAAACTTGAGCTCTCAGCGAGTTTAGTACCAACAGCAAGACCAGTTTTACCTCTCAAAAAAACCTAATGATTTTTGTATTTAAACAACTCATTCTATTTCTAGTCTTTCTTATGTTTAGGTTCAAGTTACCTTATAGTATGTTATAGACATAAGTGTAACATAGGACGTGTGCTACTCGTTTAAATAACATTAAGAAAAGGGTTACCATAATAATTAAGTCGTCTACATTGCTTGATCCTCAAGAAAAGTATGAGAAAAACTCTTTTTTAAGAAAAATAAGACTTATTCGCTATAAGAGGGATGAAGTGGAAACAAATGTGAGGTATGTCTGTATCTAATCTAATCACGTTGTAAGTCACGCCATCGTCTGCATAATCACAACGCCATGAAGCTACTCATGTTAGAAAAGCCTGTGATCAAACTATTTTTTCCTAATTTTTTTGTCAAGGATATAATTATCTTCTGGAAAAGTTTGTGTGAATGTATGATGAGGTATCAGTTAATTGTTACGATTATGTGATTGTTAGTGACCTAGTGTAATAAAGGAAAAAACTGACATATCAAATGATATAATAATGTAAAAAAATAACAACATAATCCAATCTCGTATAAATATAAGATAGAAGTGTCTCATCTACAATATGCAGATGATACTATTCTATTTGGCAAATGGTGTACGAGAAATCTTAATGTTATGATGGCTATTCTGAAAAATTGGCAAGAGGCGTCAGGTTTGAAAATTAATTTGAGAAAGAAAGAGTTGTATTACTGGGTTTGGGGTGGATAAACCAAGTATGGAGAGATTTACTAGAAGGTTTGGTTGCAAAGAGGGTGATGGGGTATTAAATTACTTAGGGGTGCCTATAAATGTGAACATGAATAAGAAGATATACTGGAGCAAATTGATTGAAAGGTTCGAACAAAGATTGTCTTCTTGGAAGAAGAAGATGCTATCAATTGGAGGTCGGATTACATTGATCAAATCGGTTCTAACGGGTATCCCACTTTATTTCTTTTCGTTGTTTCGTGCACCGGCAGGTATCATACGAACTCTCGATAAATTAAGGAGATCTTTTTTCTGGGGTGGGGATGGGTTCAATAAAAACATTTGTTGGGTTAAATGGGAGAATACAATTAGATGTGTTGAGGGTGGGGGGTTAAACCTAGGAGATTTAAAAAAATTTAATTTGGGTTTGTTGGGGAAATTGTTTTGGAAATTTAAAGTCCAAAATGAGTCAAGTTGGGTAAAAATCATTAGTAGCATATATGGCGATTCGGGCATGTTTGAGTCGGGCAGCTTTGAAAGTGGATCGATTTGGGGGGGTATAGTTAAAGCGGTCAATGAAATCGAGTCTTTGGGTTTGTCTTTAAACTCGTATATGAGGGTCAAGTTGGGGAACGGTATGAAGTCGAGTTTTTGGTATGATAGATGGGTGGGAGAGTCAAATTTGTCGGTGTTATTCCCTCGTTTATTTAACAGATGTCGTAACAAAGAAATCAAGGTAGGGGAAGTCGGCTATTGGTCAAATGCAAAGTGGGTGTGGGATATAAGTTCTTTTGAGTCTAGTCATGGTAGAGTTGGGAGGGAATGTCAAAGTCTTAAAGAGTTATTGAGTCAAGTGTCGGTGAGTCAACAGGTTGAAGACAAATGGGAATGGACGTTGGACAACGGCGATGGTTATTCAGTCAAGCTTATGCGGAAAAAATTAGAAGATCAAAGATATCAAGGTCATCCAGTTCAGCTACCTACGGAATGGTCGAGTATTCTACCGAAAAAGATTAATGTGTTTGTGTGGACAGCTTTTCGAGATAGACTACCGGTATTAACAAAGCTTCGAGAAAAAGAGATTGATGTTCCTTCGGTTCTTTGTCCAAGATGCTTAGAGGAAGTTGAAGACATTAATCACGCGCTGATCAAATGCAATAAGTTAAAAACAATTTGGAAGAATTTATATAAATGGTGGGGAATGGAATTTAAGGAAGATAATCACTTAAAAGAAGCTTGCAACAGAAACTTCTCAGCATGGTCGCAGAATCAGAAGATGATATGGAATGCAGCAGTTAAAGTAGTTGCATATGGGATTTGGAAAAGTAGGAACGATCTAATATTTAGAGGAAAAAGGAGCAGCTGCAATGGAGTATTTTTCGAATCACAAATCTACCTGTTTCAATGGATTAAAGGATGGTTAAAGAAAAGTAAAAAAGTAACATGGAAGGAATGGTTATTAAATCCAGATCAGGCGAACTGTGACTCCTTAGTTTTTTGATTGAGTTGGGTATAGAGTACCCAGAATTTGATAGAATTGCTTGATGGTTTGATGTAATTTTCTTGTGAACTGTACAGCTGTACTTAAGGGGTTCTCTATGCCTTATAGAGAACTTCTATGTTTATTAATGAAGTTTGGCTTTTAAAAAAAAATATATAAGATATAAAAAAACTACTTAAAATCTCCGGCTAAAGGCTTGTAGACTATCACATATTACTTATCATCGGATATTCTTGTTGATAAGATTTACTAAAGAGAATCAATATTTTAATTCTCATATTTTGAGTAACTTACTTTTAATGATTCTAGTTTAAAATTAACATTGGAAAAACCATCAAACATTTATCAATTATTAGTTTAACCACTAAATTTCTTTTACAACGATTTAATTTCTAAAATTTTCTTAAATGACTAGTCAAAATTTATTTTTTAAACGATTCAACCACTAAACTTTTACAAATTTATCACTTTAACCACTAAACCTTTTTACCAAGATTTAACTACTAAACTAACTTTGTCTTACTTAAAAGGGTGTAGATTAAATGATAGTATTTTATATGTGAAATTGAAAGATTATACTTGATAAAAATTTATGATTCGTTCTGTAATTAAAAGACTGATATGTTCTTTATATTGTAATACGAAAGACTGATATCGTTTAGTATTTTCTCCATTTTAGCCTTTTGACTTAAGGTCACTTCAGCCACAGGTTCGTGTCACTGTCGGAAGGATTTTAAGCATAAACTAATGAAGGAGATGGATGTGATTTATAATGCATATATTCCTTGTTTGCGGTGTTTATATGGCATGAACTTGCATGTTGCCCATTGAGTCAAATGAGCAAATGACGACAATATATTGTTTTACATTCTTCAGGAAAAGGAGAGAGACAATTTACCACCTCCGCATTGACGGTAGAATCTGTCAATAGGGATCTTAGAGGTGTAATCAAGCCGAGGCAGCTCGCGCAACTCGAAAAATAACCGAAATCGACTCGATGTGAACCGAGTCGAGCTCGAGCTACTCCAGTAGAGTTTCAAGTCGAATTCGAGCTCTGAAATACTTAGCTCACCAAGCTCTCGAGCCTAATCGAGCTTGTACTAAATTACCATTTTACCCTTTTACATATACACCAATTACTTTTATACCCTTAATGACTACTTAATTGTTGTTTGAAAATGTGAAATTTAAATTCCGGAATGTATTTTTAACATATGTTGCTACAAAATTTTATTAAATTAATTTTAGTAGAGACAAGCAGAGTCGAGCTCGAGAATGTCGATTACTTGCTCAAGTCGAGCTCGAGCTTGAAAATTAAAGTTCGACCGAGCTAGAGTCGAGTTTTGAGCCTCGAGCTTTGGAACCGAGTCAAGCTCGAGTTTGGTATTTTATCGGCTCGACTCAATTACACTCCTAAGGGATCCTAGACCCAAAAACACATTCGATAGTTCGCACACTGTGTTCATACGACATCTATGTCCTATGTAAAAAGAATTGAATTCTTTGGTATAGCACTATAGCCGTTAGGGGTGAGCAAGAAAAACCGAAACCGAACCAAAAACCGAAAAAACCGAACCAATACCAAAGCCGACGGTTTTGGTTTTTAGAATTATAAAACCGATTTTTTCGGTTTGGTTCGGTTTTATGTTTCAAAACCGACCATAAAAACCGAACCGAACCGAATTGAAGAAATCAAACCGTTTAAAACCGAACCGAACCGAATTGTTAAGGTTAAGGGGCATACTTCTATATTTACATATCAATTCGACATAACTCAAATCCCTTACCTTCCCCTTGTTTTTACTTTTTCCACAACAATCACAAATCGGCACTCACTATCCATCACTCAACACACCAATCGCTCGAATGTTGAAGATCAAATCGACAGACCAATCTTGAATTTTAAATCGACAGACCAAATCGACTCTTGAATCTTGATTCTTCGAAGTTTGAAGCTAAAAGATATCGATGGAAGTTTAAAGCAAGAAATGTCGACATACCATACGACGGTGTTCGCCCTCCCTTCGTCAAGTGTTGTGACCAAAAGTTTGAAAAACCAAAAACCGAACCGAAAACCGAAAACCAAACCGAAAAACCGAAAACCAAACCGAAAAACCGAAAACCGAAAACCGAAAACCGAACCAAACCGAATGGTTTTGGTTTTGGTTTTTCAAAAACCGAATCTTTCGGTTTGGTTTCGGTTTTACCCCAAAACCGAACCAAACCGAACCGTGCACACCCCTAATAGCCGTCCCCAAAATAAATCTAATAGCTTAACCCATCCAATCCAAACCAACCCTACAACATATCCGATCAACCCATTTTGCTACGTTACCCATTTGCATCTTTTTTTTGCCAAATAAAAAAGAAAAAGGGGGGGGGGGGGGGGGGGGGGGGGGGGGAGGAGGAAATGTGTTACACATGCAAAAGAGTGTTCATAAAATCAAAAACTTATTGCTAAAACTACAGTGCAAAGTGACTATCTAACAATCTATCCAAATTACCATAATTAGCCACCATGGAATCCTTTGGCATTTGGAGGATATCCATCCATCCACATGTACAAATTTTCTTTTCTTTTTTCCTTCGAATATCATGAAAACGTGCACATAAACAGCTTCCATACAACAATATTTTACTAGATATCTACATTTATCTCACATCTTTTGATATTGAAGGTCTAGTTGAGGTGTTGGGTAGTGTAGATGTTGAGGACAGGGGTAGACGACTTGCCATGTATGCCAATGATGGCCTTGTGAGCTCGTTTAACATCCCTAATAATCCTTCAATTTCATCTTCGTATTGCTCGTAAACAAAGAATAAGATAAATGAAAAGGCCAGTGCTGCATTGAGGTTAATCACAAATCAGAAAAAAAGAATAACAAAACAGAAAAACAAAAGACATGATCCATCAGGATAACAGGGAAAGACTAAAAACGCATACCAATTCCCAAAGATGTGGGTAGGTTGACAAGAAGCAACTTGAGAAGATAGAGTGTTACTACTACCTGTAACAGGCAAATAAGAAAAACACATTATCCAATATCCATTATGCTAGATATTATGATAATGACATGAGCGATCATATAGCACATCCTAAATGCTAATGTGTAAAGAAAATAAAAATGGGAATTTATAAGTCGATGATCAGTTTGAATCAACTTGAGAAATGCATATGGAGTAAGAGTAAGAGCTTCAGCAGTGATAGCTGCTATCACTAGTCATCACGTCAACATAACTAACACATCACTAACCAGTCGTAGTGATAACATCCATCACCGGACCCACAAACAATTAGTTATCTTAAATCCTATTGATTGGAAAAAAATTAAAAATGGAAAAAAAATGATGTGTCGCTTGTTACCCACACAACGAGCTCTGGATTCACGGCGAAAAACGAGTCGATCGCAATGGATATGACGAAACGTGATCCTGGTTGTGCCTCGTTACCATGCTTCAGAAATCCATTTACTAATAAGGCCCCTAAACTTTGATTTTACATGATTAAATCCCTTTAACTTATAAAACTAAATGAAAAGGTTTTCTTCATAAATATTAGACCCGATCATGCAAAATAGAGTTTTTAATAAAATTCTAACAAAATGAAGAATCATGCAAAACAAAAAAAGAGGTATATATTTAGTTTAATAAGCTAAAGTGACATGACCATGCAAATCAAAGTTTATGGACTTAATCGCACAAAGTATAGAAGTCCATAGGGTTATTGAGTCAAACAGGTGAATAGCCACCTAAGCATATTGCATGCATCATCCTAATCAGTTTATTTAATAATCTTTGATCATTATTTAGATAATGTACTTTTTGTAATTACATTCATCAATTACTTATTTACAAAAAATTCTCAAAAGTGGACAAAAAAGTTTTTGTGAGTCACGTCGACCCAACCAAACTAAAACTCACCCATTACGCAACCCACCCATGACCCAACCCTTTTGCCATATCTAGCCATGTGATGAGATGGTTTGGGGTTTCCCTAATCTACTACCGCATCATCATGCAAATCAAGATTTCCACAATCTTTTTGCAACAGGTGCTTGCAAAAATAAAAGAGAACACAATTGTAACTTAGTTGGAGAAGAACATTAAGGGACCACTTTAAGTACCTTAAAGAACAGACTCCAGTCTCTTCCTTGTGCCAATGACTTAACAATATGACTTATCCCATTCCAGATGTTTGCTGAATTTCTCAAAGAACTCCTCATACCCATTTCAGAGACCTCAAAACATAAATAGCTAGACCTGGATGTAGCGAACATACTCTGGACGTTAGTAAGTTGCAAACACAAGCATGCACGCACAAAGACCCAGGTCTAATAGATCTCGAGCTATCTAAACGTAGATTTAGGTATTTAATGTTGCAAGGTTTTTTCTGAATTTTCACGCAAGTACTAGTGTACTACACCAAACAAAAGGGCAGAGGTAGCAACTCAACCAAAATACTTATGAATGGTAGACTTGGGATGCGT
This sequence comes from Pulicaria dysenterica, assembly GCA_947179395.2. Classification (NCBI taxonomy): domain Eukaryota; kingdom Viridiplantae; phylum Streptophyta; class Magnoliopsida; order Asterales; family Asteraceae; genus Pulicaria; species Pulicaria dysenterica. The sequence goes on from OX359296.1 coordinate 54,866,310, forward strand.
TTAATCTGAAGCAAGTTGAATAGGTCAAATCGAAAAAATTAGCAAAAGAGAAACGGGTCAAGCATATTGGAAGAAGCCCAAAGTCTTATTTTTAATGCATACAACCACCTAGATCCTTTTAGTCAAATATTTATGTTATTATTGAAATAGTATGGTTTATGTAATCATAGTGAACGCATTACCTATATTTAGAAAATGGGCAAAAAAAAGTATTTGGAGATCTACCCAACCCAAACCATTCTGACAAACTTCAGAATGACCCATTTCACCCGTTACCCAGAACACCCATCTTGCCACCTCAACAAAAGAACATTGCACTCGTCCATTTTTATCTAACAATGTATTGACTCTCAAGTAATCTATCCCTTAACAAGAATAGATGTGTTCTCTTGCAATTTCAAAAAAGAAGGCAATGGTGTACTTATTTTCAAGCCCAACTTTGTGATTAAAGGAAGGTTCTTAAGGTTTACTCACACTTCAGTTGACAATAGAGGATTTCCTTGTGACAGTATAACATATCCATATAGGAAAACTATGAGCAGCAACAGCAGTTGAGCTGTAGAGGAGACAATTGTTCTTTCACAAAGACAAAACCAGTAGAACAGAGAAACTACTCCACAAAAGCTAAAAAATGATTTCCTCTCATCTCTCCACAATAAAATCTCTGCAACTGCATCCAAAAAGTTACAAGGGAAGTCAATTTATTTGATATATAAAAAAAAGTAATGTTGTTCAACAATAACAAATTAGATAAACTTTTGCTCAAAACATCCAAGAACTTTGATATTTGAACAACAAATAGTTCTGATGAGTTCTTAAGGGCATACCGACTTTCAAGTAAAAGTAGCTTGTTCTGAAAATTGATTAAAGAAAATCCCAAAAACATGCTTCTTGCCTCAATATCTTATAAACTAAACTGACAATAACAAGCAGAAATTAAAGTGTAGGATTATAGTTCACTCTCTATGAGGCAAGAGTAGTACAAGTGATGCTGCAATTGCTTACAGGGTTTGATTAACAGATACGTTGGAATTTTGTTGTTCATTAGGGCTATTATCGAGTTTCAAAATTGATGTTAACTCACTTTATTATGAAAAAAGTAATACGAACTACATTGAGTTTTAGCATAGACAAATTTATTCAAGTCTGTCATAAGATCAACAAAAATTTGGAACTAGAAAGTGGCAGACTTAAATGTTGAACTTATGTTTGAACAGAGGAAGAACCATATGAATAGATATAGCAGGCAAAAGAAACTATGCTATAAAGTATTAATAATGGTTGTAGAAGCATATATAACATACAAACCTTTGGAGATCCAATCAGCAGCATATATTTTCGTAAAACATGTTCTTGTGAGATCAGGCCATCATCTTATCGCTATATGAGTATTTAATGTATTGGTGTGTGTTGAACCATTCCAATTAAGCACTAAACATTTGTCCCTTAAACAGTAACATCTAGTCTTTTGGATGTTGGATGTCAAGCCTGGCAATGAAAGCCAGTATGAACTCTTTTACCTTCAACAACTCCTTTTTTCTATTTGCCTAGTTCATGTAAACTCATAGGTGGCATGTAAAAAACTAACATGTGTACTTTTAAGTGGTCTTAGGCCTCAGATGTAAAAGACAACTTACTTCAAGTTGTCGTAGTTAGCTCTTAGCATAAATGGAAACAGAAACTGCAGTGCTAAAACTGAAAATAATCAAATACAAGGTGCAAATTTGTTATCTACCTTCCCCGCTGCCTAGCAGCTGCTCCATTTTCGATTGTTCATAAGGTTCATCAAGACTAATGGAAGACGAATCCTTTGCTAAGTAAGAGAATGATTCAATCGTTGACATGATACCTTCCTGTACGAGTGTACGTTAACAATTTCATGGTAATGCAAAAAAGGATAAAAAACACATTTCAAGCATCATGAGACTTTCATTGATTCCCTGTTTAAACGAACTGGGGATTCTGTATTATGCAAAGAAACCACCAACATGTTTGACAAGAAACAAATACAGAAAAAAACATAACTACGCTATGAGTTTGGAATGATAATACCAAACCTTAAAACACAATTTAAACAGATAAAACATGCATCCACTGTGATAAAAAGAAAGCCAATTTTTTTCAGGGGAATAGAATTTAGAGAACACTTCATGTACATAAGGAATGATAGCAAAAGTCAACAAACACTCCAATATCATAAAGCTTACATCCAGTGAGACAACAGGCGAGTATTTAATGTGTTGTTGGGCTGCAGAGCAATCAAAGGTTGCAGTGCGTGACATTAATTGCACAACATTTTGAACTGGAACCGATTTACTAATATTGCTGAAGTTTGTCTTTAAATGCATCCACTTGATGAGATAAACAATTAACCTAACAACCATAGCAGGGAGTTTGACCTTTGGCCTGCATTTTATTACGTAAGTCCATCAGAACCAAAGAAGAAAAAAACAAATTCGAGTTTCATAAATACATCCACCGGAAAGAAGCCATAAACAACAGAAAAAAAAACAGGTAAAAATAATAAGATCAAGAAAACACAATGGAACACATTTATAAGCTAGTCATCTGAAAGGTTATTAGACTCAAAGATGCAGCCAGCATGGGCTTGAGTTCTCATATCTTGATAACGTAAGGTGCTTCTAAGGTCTTGAATATGTTAATAGAAATAAATTATCCCATATGAATTCAGTGGTGTAATTTTTGTTAAAACTACAAAAATAAACCAACTATTCATCTGAGGCATAAAAATAATAACAATAGTTTTGAAATACTTCAAACATTCGCATCACATATCTCTAAGAGTCTATTGGCTTGTTAACATTATCTTCAATTCTTCATCAGTTCATGTTTAGGATAAGAATGTAGGCTTTCCAAGTTTACTCTTTCTTAGAGCATGACAGGTAACACCAAGCATAACTCTGAAGAAGGTTATAACATAAAAAAGAAAAAAGTAAATTGATTCGGTTGGGTTGAGCATTCACAGAAATCGAGTCCAATGATTCTCTCATAGGAGCTTAAATACGAGTTTACTTTGTTTTTCTTTAAACGTACAACATAATTCGTTAACCTAAATGACAATGATCTTATGCATGAAAGCTAAAGATGGTCGGCCTTTCCTATAATATACAAATAAATTCGTTACCTGTAATAACCTAACCCCTCCAGCATACGCAAGGAAAATTCCCAGGAGCCCACTGGCTCAAGGTTAGTGATGAAGAATACCTACAGCAGATTACATTTTTTAGTCACTCAAGGTGTATGACAAGTGCTTGCAAGGGGTAATCATCTATTACTACATGCTACCTTTCCAGACACGGTAACCATACGAGAAGCCAAAGCAGATTCTGCACAGATAAGGGCATGAGCAACATTTTCCACATATGTGTAGTCAGAGATGCTTCCATCACTTCCTATAATAAACTGGAATGAGAGACTCTATTACTTGTATCCAAGAAAACACTATGCTTACACCAGGAAAAATTGACAAGAGCAAAAGGTCAGTAACAGTGTCGCTCAAAGTCATGATATCACCAAGACTTTACATATCCCGTAGGCTTGGGTAAAGTAAGCAACTACAATCTGAAGACAAATTTTCATCTACTACTCCAAAGCAAAAGAAAAAATGCATATAATGTCAATGTCACGAGTGCATAACAAAAACATCGAAAGACAATAGTTAACTATAAACACAGATGAATTGGATGAAATTTCTGTTTATTCCATACTGTTCCTCCTTAATTCATTCTCATTTGATATTAGTAAAAAGGAATAAAAGCCACAACTCTCAACACACGAACAAAAACCTGGATGGCTAATACATTCCAATGACTATTCACGCTCCAAAACAGAGAAAATTAACAAATAGTAGAAGACAAATATTCTCCCACATTTGTCTGTGTTTTTCAGTCATCAAGTCTAGAAGTTGCATTTAAGAATCCTAATTCCACTAACATGTTCTCACCATGCAAGAGAAACGCTAATATGAACTTTTACTTCTTTTAGAAGTTATGCTTCCATTCATTTCTTCTATTTTAATTCATTTTACATCACTACTTGTCGATAGCATATGCATATCCACTTATAGAAGGGACTTGCAGATCAAACAGGCAAAAAAGAGGAAAAATAACTTTAAGATATAAACTAATGCTGGGACATTTTTTATGTATAACAGAATAAAATTTTCAAGCTTTACGTTTTTCATGTTAAACCAGATGTACTTGATTCCTTAATGCTACAAGGAGTGATGATGCCACATTAGAATAAGAGCAACTCTTCATTATGAACAAATCATAGACGAAAGGGTATTGATAGCCTTCTATTGTTTGGGGCCTTTGGGTTGGCCATATTCTCCATCATTATCTAACACTTCAATTGTTCAATAACAATTGGGAAAAACCTAAAACAAGTTTAATGCAAGTGATTTTAAAATTTTATTGCATGTTTCAACCAGATCATAAATTGTTCAATAATTTTCAGATTTGACTAAAATATAGAAATAAAAGGGAAAAATTAATCTTTAAAAGTTAGATACCAATATGTTTTCCACACCTTGGCCCAGCTAGATTTTGCAACATCAACCAGAGAAGGCAAAAGCTGCTTGTCTCCAGGTCCAAAAACATTGCTAGCGCGAAGAGCACACGTAAGAAGGCCATCCATATCATTAGCAAGCAAAACAAGTGCCTCTGCTTGAGCCTTAAGTTCACTATATACATTCTTAAACTGTCACATGGTTAAAAAATAAGAATCCATGTATAAAACTTACTATAAACAAAACAGCTCCCACCTTTCTGCATCGAGTGTGACTACAAGTACAACAGAAAACTAATCAACACTAAATTAGTTTATTTTAGACTTATGACGCTATATGCAACATCTATGTTGAAGTTGATTCAATATCCAACAAGTTCTTCTCTCCAAGCATGTCATTTAAAAGGGCAGGAGTAGAACAATATGAATCAACATTAGTAGATTCGGATAAAAAGAAGAGAAGGTGCTTGGACAGTAGTTAACTTGAGAATAAAAAGAAATTTGTAACTGGTACAAATGTCGCTTCACGTAGAGAGAAACTTTATAGAAAACCACTCGGAAGCATAAAGTTTAAGAAAGTACAAGATTAGTATTAAACAATAATGATCCTCACTTTATATTTTTTTGAAAAGTCATGCATAACACTTGATGTGGAAGGGAGGAAGTAGTATAATATCTCAAAAAAAAGGTAGAATTATCTGAAGACATACTTTTGTAGCATATAGAAGTGTCTCATTTCCATTATATATACCATGTGAACTGTCCAACACAACATCTGCAGTACTGTTGTATATTAACTGTTTAACTTTACATTCTCGACAAGCACTGATGACATTTTTCGCACCTAAAAAGAATCCAATTAATAAGATATGAGAGCTTTGATGAAAACAATGAGTATCAATCTAGGGACAAATATCTACTCTGCGTATAATAAGATTGACCTTGAACAATTATTGTGTACCCAGAAAAGAAATCATAATTGCAGGAATCATCTTCATCCACATAGAAAACAACTGACGAGCCTTCAATAGCTGCAAAGACAGAGACCTTTTTTGTTAAACTAGTTTAGCTCAGCCTGATAATCAAGTTCTTGAAGAATTACATTTCAAAAGAATAGAATAGAAGCACGTGTGACCAACATGCTGCTTTTGTTTCCCATAGTAGCTATTTGTCAGAGTTAACAATTGTGTGGTTAACCTCTTTTTCAGTCGGCTTTATGGTTCAATTTTTGTTTGGTGGTTTTTTCAACTTTGTTTAATCCAATCATGGTTATGTACCAAAAAACTTGGACATCCCCCATGAGATCCTCTGAATTCCTTCCTTCATTTTAACTTGTTTTTCAAAAATATCATTTAATTTGTTATCTTGCATCATGTTCATGTATATAACCACATCAAATACCATGTTCATAGAGACGGGCCTTTGAAAGTAACAAGAATAATTGCATATATTGACATTGGGGAAACTTATGTGGTAAAATAAAATAATAATATATCATAATAAATACAGATTAAGAATTTAAATATCATTGACAACCTAACATTGCTAGACTACATGCATTGACTAGTGTATTTACAATCACCACCTCTTTACATAAAATATTCACATCTGATTTTCCTTCTCAACTTCAAGATTGAGAGATTGTCTTGATGATAGAAGAAGATTGATAATTTAATCAAAATACTGATACGTATAATGATTAAGCATTTTTGAAGACAAATAACCTAAAAGAATCTATATCAATCTAGAATTTAGAAGGTCCCCAGGCCTGAAGACAAATAATCTAGAATTTCAACCTGTGGGCACAAGAAGCCGTTCTTTAATCAAAACAATAATTCTGCTAGCCTAATGACTTATGTAGCTCAACAATTCGACTGCAAAGAGATGAGCCATTAAATTAGGAATTTAGTATTTCAAGAAAACATAAACCCACTTGAAAGTAATTATATTAAACTGTTCAATATAAATACAACAGAAATCAGAATTATGGTTAGATGTAACATTTCATAAGATTTTCTGTTACTTTTACTGTGTGTTGTAATAGAACATCCCTTATTTGTGCTAGAGCATTCTGTCCACAACATTAAATTATAAACATATGCAACATGTTATGCACCCAAATGGCAGCTGTATGCAGCTGAAGTGTGGATTTGAGGTGCATCTTGGCAGGATTTCTTTCTTAGGGGTTGACTTGAAAGATCTATCAAATCAAGTGCTTCCAAGCATCCTTTTGAAAAGGGAAACAATATTACAACTCTGGACTTATCTTATACACGATTTGCAAAAAGATCACGCATTAACACTCTTCAGATAGTGCAAATACATGGAATTTTACTTTCCAATATTCTCATATGTTGCTACTTCTTGAGGATGTGTCAACTGTGTGAACTGCTCTGCCTTTATGTCATCTTGTGTGGGTTTTTTTTTTTTACCTTTTTTCAGTCTCTATCGACTATCATATCCAAGTTAGTCACCTAGTTATATTGTAAGTGCAAAATCCAACACCTGATGTGCATCTTGCCAGTACAGGAGACTGCTCTTATGTGTCTCAAGGGCTAAGTTTTTTAGTTTGAATGTAATATTTATGTGTTCTTTCTCATGCACTTTGCCAGGAGCCCTTTTCTGTTAATGAAACTTAAGAACAGTCACATGAGTAACCTTATTCAATCCTTCAAGGCTTGCCCCAAGCACTTTTTCATTTCATAAATATATACAGTACTCCAACAATAAGCAATAGTGCAATTGAATTACTATTTTGTCTCTGACAATTCGAAACTCGTTGATGACCCCTTGAGAGGTTATGTTATGTACTTAAGTTATAAATCCTACAACACCAAGCTCGGCGAAAGTAATAGACATATCACCACCTAAAAGTACGCCCCATACTACATTACTACCTACAATGCCTTTATGAACATTCCAAAATCAGCTTACAAATGATTAACACACAACTATAATATCCGTTACTACGCAATGGTCCTTCACTGACAGAAATATAACTTTGAGTAATTACTAGAAAGTTCTTTTTTATTCTTTAAATAAACTACACTATTAAGCGTAGTTGCATGTAATTACTCCCATTAAGATTAGAGCAGACACTTATGCCGCAGCACTTCATAAGCTTGTCATCGCAACTAATTGAATAGAAGCCGTGGCAATTCTGTGAAATAAACTTAAAACCTGAAGCACCAATCCAATTTACAAAAAACAAAAAGCAAAAATAGCAGCAATTGTAATAGTAGAGGAAGTAAAAAAGCAAAAGCAGTGGGAACAAAGACTAAAAGGTACCATTGATGATGGAGTTTTTGTTGCGCACGTCAACATGGAGATAGAAAGCACGGCCAGCTGAGAGAGCACCATTTAAATGCAAGTCGTAGTTGTGATCGGATAGATCAAGTTGAAGGGACTGAGCGGAATCGGCAACTCGAACGATCCAATCACCAACCTTCAATAACCTCACAACAAGACATCTGCCAATGAAGCTTCTGCCTCCGAGGACGATGCAAGTTCTCGATTGATCGGCAGCCATCGTCATTTCCTCTCTCCACTTTCTCTCTCTAGATCAAAGAGAAGAAGTTAGAGAGGGGGAAATGATTAGGTGAGCATTGATTTGGGAATCGTGAAGGCGAATCAAATTTTGTTTAAATTTCTTTGCCTAGGTTTTGACGGGAGAAGAATTGGAGGTACGTGTGCGTGTAAAGGTGAATTTGGCGCCGAAAGTCCAAAACACCCGAAAAGGTAATGTTCGGTTTTAGTGGTCCCCATCCATGATGCATATGTATGTCTCGATCTAGTGATTCCAAGTTGACAAAAAGAAACGAGAAAGGATATATGTTTGCGATCTTCTACCTATCATCTATTAATTTTAATACATATCTTAATTAGATAAATAGAAACAAAAAAGTAAAATAATAAATCATTTCTCATAACATAAAAATTAAATGTTTACTTAAAGTAAATTGAGACTATTTGTATGACTTAGTGAATTTTATTATGAGAAAATATGACTTTGATGTTCTTATTATAGAAAGTCAACATCCAACATGCACAACATGTGTATAGCTATCTAGTTTATTTAGTTTATCTTTTCTTGTTCTTAGTTTATTATCATGGTAGTGGGCATGTTGATTTAGTAGTTAATGTTCTAGTAGTGAGTACTTCGTTTTTCAGTTTTTTTAGCTATCGTGTAAGCCTCTTAAAGGCATGTTACTGTTTCAGTTTTTCTTTGAGTTAAAACAAGTTTCACACTTATAAATGTGTGTTTTCTCCCGTGCTTACTCTCTTTTCGTGTGTGTGTGAGAGAGAGAGAGAGCAACTTGTGAACAAGTGTAAGATTTTACCACAATTAACACTTCTCATTAGAGAGACCACAATCCTTTACTGTCACTTATTAACTCCATTATCATGTCACCGTCACTAACTCGTCACTAACTCACTGCAATAGTAACTATCATAATCAACGATCACATCAATATAAAAAAATTAATTTACATTTTTTTTATTATAACACATAGTATTCATAAAATAAAAATTAGAATAACATTTTTTAAAACTTACTCTCACTAAAAATGAAAAATTACAATACCAAAAACAAATGAACTAAACCATTGTCGTTACAATAATTAAATAAACACTACTCATGCGGAAAATTGTATTTTTCGTGAATTATTTGTTTTGTTATTTCAATGATTCATTGAAACTCCTCGTGGATTTACCCCTATTATCGGTTATGAGGCTTAGTGAAACAGTATTATTTATATCAGTTTCTTATTTTCTTGTTCAAATGTTGTGTTTTGGACCTCTCACTTGAAGAAAAAAAAGTGGTATTGGGATCAAATTGAAATATTAAACAACACGATGATCAAGAAAATAGTTATAATCGTACATTAATACGAGTTTGAAGAAGCAATCCTACATTGAAAATTTAAAATTATATTCTTATTAGTTTCACCTTAAAAGTCAAAATTGATTCCATCAATTTAAGTAAATAGATGGTCGAGATTTTGTAATCAAATTTAATTTATTAAATTGAAAGCTAAGATCGTACAATAATTTTTATCAAAATCAGTCTTTTATATATATGTAACACCGTAAAACACAAGTCATTTTTTTTAAATCACAGCGGAATTATTGCATCAAAAATTATAAAAAAAAACAACACCATAATTTAAAACCAACACTGTACAAACACACAGTATCTCGTTTAGTGTTACAAAACATTTCACAAAGTATGGCTCATCATTTCAAAATCCAAAATATCAGAGCGACGGTCAAACTTCCCCTGTACACAAAAGCAGCAACCTACCGTGCTCTCAAAAACCTGCAACAACGAGTTAGGATGGAGAATTAGCACAAAGCTAAGTGAATGGAATCTAAACCACAATCAACAATTAGCAGAACCACAACGATCAAAAGAACAGGTAATCTCAAATATCAAAGGACCGGCGGCTCTGCCGAGCCTACAACCAATGCTGGCCATAGCAATGATCTACCGATAGTCATATGCTAACTGGCACAGTTAAACCCCATCTGCTACAACAAATGCAACAGGGGATCTAAAACTGTCTAACCAGAAGTCACTGGCCCAGCCCAAAACCACGCTTAGCTTACCTCTGCCACAAACACCATGAGCACAATTTCATACCTTGATACTCATAACTCGGATTCAATCGCAATAATCATCAAATATCCAGTCAAATAATCATATCAGACTAAAATAGTCTATCACATGATTAATCCTGAGAACACAAAATCATATAAATCAGTTATCGGTTCATAAATATATTTATATCAATCCTTCATAATCATCGAAATATAAACACATATATACTCACATAATTGATCAAGCATACGTAATTACTAACATATAAAATTGATTGGCAAATATATATATATATATAATCAAAACATGTGGTGAAATAATAATAATGACACAAGCTTGATAAGTCACAATATAATTATACTAACTTCCAAATTTGATAACTCATATATACACACACTTAAATCTTATGCGATAGGTACATGCACACACCCCAAACCAATTTTAATAACTCCACTTCCAATCCTATCGATCCCATATTATATATATACTCCATCGCATACAAAAATATATATACTCCATCGCATACAAATATATATATACTCCATCGCACAACATATATATATATATATACTAACACCTTATCGCACACACCCACACACTCTAACACTAAAAATGCGGCTGATAGAATTAAAGAAAACACACACACCAACACTTATATTAATTCCACACATACACACACACAATCGCATGCATACTATCAAACAATTCAGCCCAACACTTATACAAACTTAATTTTTTTAACCCAAACTCTAGCATGGACTATATATAGATTTCAGGCCCTTTTTTTATTAAATGCACATATGTATTCATTCCAAGTAGCCAAGCATGTCAAGAAAGTCAAGTGTTCTTCCCTATCAAATTTCATCATTACATAATATTAAACCTTATTATAATAACTCTCTTATCACCATTGATGTCATCTATAAGCTATCATAAACTTAATATAACTTCAAGAACACCTTCATGAATTCATAACTATTATACGAACAAGCACCTTAACCTTGAAATATCAAATTCCATATACATACTTTTTAAATCATAATACTAACTTACTAACTCATGAACTTCATAATAAAGCCAGTTTCTTGCATCATGAACACATAAAAATATATAGAAACAACTATTTACGAAATTACTTTTCAAGTTCATCATCCACTTTTAATCATGTTTTTCTTAAAGAAATTTGAACATGGTAACATTTATAAATCATGTTATTAGCACCCATGAATCATGTTTTTACCTTGAATCAAATAACAAACTAGGATGAATCAAGTAACAAGTTGTAAGATTTTCTCTCAAGTTCACCTTAGGAAACACACACATGATATACAAAATCTAAGTCATGTAGTCATATAAGTACCATCATTTTCGGCCACTACCACACTCATATATATATATATATATATATATATATATATATATATATATATATATATATATATATATATATATATATATATATATATATATATATATATATATATATAATATATATATATCAGTATTTAAAACGCTCCGTTCAAATATACAGTTTGTCACATAACCAACTAATAATAATTTATTAATTTCTAATAAAATAATATTCGAAATCCTTATTTAAAAACGAATCTAACGATACCATATAAGCATGCTTTTAAAATAAACATGTAGCAATTAAAAGGAAACTCACTAAACAACTGGGTCCGGATTTAGGATGTTACAATATACATTAGAAGATATATATTTATTAATATATTCGATTATTATGGCTTTATTATTGATCTTAATGAATTAGAGGACTAAGATGTTTACACATATGCTAATTGAGAGATTAAATGTGTAAAAGATATAAATAAATCATCTGAATGAAAGGAAAAGAATCACATAATTAAAGAATGAAAGTGGAGCAACTGTTTATGATCAAACTAGAAGTTTATATATAAGAAGGTATAGACTTTGACTTGGTCAAATTGGGGCAAGAAATTAAGTTTGTGTGTGTGTGTTGATCGACTTAGAGATCAAGAGGAGCAAGGGCCAGCAGAAAATTCATGGAGATTTAAGTAGTTTGAAGAAGATTAAGTGATACTTGTTTCTAATAGCCTTAAGATATTAACTGGGGGATTTAATCTTGTGATTTCTACCATTCATAAGAGGTTTGTAATTGGCAAACCATGACGAGCAGGTGAATCATACGACCCATTAACTTATTTGTAAAATGTATGAATGTTTGATTATGTGTGCTATAGGCTGGGTGGTAATAATTGTGAATAGCCTGTGTGACATTATCTATAATTAGTCTGGGTGACATTATTTGTGATAGTCTAGGTGACACTACTTGTAAATAATTGGGTGACAAATTTAGCATGTATGCCAATTATGTGTGCTTGTCGATTATATATGGTATATATTATTATGTATAAGTGATGGTGTATGTATGTATTCACTAAACATTATAGCTTACGAGTTGTTGAATATCCTTTTTAGATAATATTGGTTCTTCTAGAAAAGATAAAGGCAAATAACCAGCTTGAACCGACAGTGCAACGCTTCCTTAAAACTTATTTTGTAGAAAATGTGGTTTTCATGTATGTATAGTGATTATCAATAGCAAACAATTGATGAACTTAAAACAATAACTACTTTTGTACATCTTAATATGAACATGGAAAACAAATTTTGAATAGTATTCTATATAACTTATTTTTTTTATCATTACATGTTTAGACTCTTTGAATTGTGGTTGCCAAATTCGTACTAGTTGTGGTTACCATGTGTTGCGTGCTTTCTAGCTACTGAAGTAATGTTAGTATATTGAACCCCAATAGACATGCTATTTTTTAAATGTTATAAAAAAACTTATTTTTCATGTCACACAAGTGTACCCTTGGATTAATAAATATCTTTTGAAGGAAGCTAGATTTTTTTTCACTAACGTCATATGTTAGAAAACGAGGATATGTCATGTGATGATGAAATAAAAATAAAAATAAAATTCAAAGAATATACCATTCTTTAAAGAACACTAAACAATACATTTTAACAATGTATAACTACTATTAAAGAACGTGCGGTTCAAAAAATTACACGTGGACAACCAAATCTGAAGAAAACAATTAAAAAAACATATCAATCATATACATGCAGCTCATTACAAAGATAACAATTCAACTACATTGGAGTTTATCGGGTCAGTTTTAAATATATATAACTTGAAACAATGACCATCAGTAGAAACGTCGACGCTAGAAGGAAGATAGACATGACAAATAAGACGTGATATCATGACATGAAGAAACATGATTGTATTTATTGTACAAGTCATAGATTATTATTATTATAATATGTACAATATGGTTAAGACTTTATAGGTTACAATTAAAAAGAATTTAAATTATTTTTAAAATATTTTAAACTGTTTAAAACTAGAATTTGATTAGATATGATATTTTAAAAATATTTTAAAAAGTAAATATAATATTTATAAATTAAGATATATAAAATGTAAAATTTTGAGGTCTAATAACTATTTTATATGACTCACTAATAGTTTAGATTTTAATTAAATTCAAAATCTAACCATAGCTAAGAAATTTCAAAATTAAATCTACTATTTATTAAAACTTATAGTTTTGTTTTATAGTTAAAATTCGTATTTAATTAATAGTAATTTTTTTGTTAGATTGATTTTGAGGTTAGTTTTATTTTAGCTGGAAAATGAAATTATTATCTAAGAAAATTTTAAAAAGTAATCTTGTGGATGGACCTTGTAAAGTCGTAAGAGAGTAAGGAGTGGGCGGTGGTTTTGGCGTGGAGGAGCCCCGATGGCGCCGTGGTCGGAGGTGGCACCACACCATGGCGGCATGGTGAATCTGTGGCGTGGTAAGAACCACGCAAGGGGTGGAGATGGAGTGGCCAACTTCTTTTCCTTCCTCTTTTCCTTCTTTTTCTTCTTTTTCTTCTTTTTCTTCTTCTCGCATTCTAATTTCTTCTTCTTTTTTATTTATACAAGAGGTATTTCAAGAAGGAAGGAGAAGGGGAAACGAACCTGGTTGTACATTGTATTGTATGTAGCGTAAGATTTACAATGGAGAGCTTAGACCACTGATTTCTTGTGAGAAACCAGATAGAACCTGATGGGTTTCTATGAAAAAGAAACAAGATGGAGAAAAATGAAGATAGGTAGGTGACTGTTTTGACCGATGGGATATGTCATAATTTGTAACTCATGCTTTATCTATTGTACTTTGAAAGAAGAAAATATCTAAGTATAAAAGCAATTTACAATCTATATTGCGTAAGGTACAAATAGAATTATTAATATATACATTTTTATATGATAAGAATATAAAAATTACTTTGGCAGATATGGCCATTGGAATATAATTTTTTTAAAATTTTGGAATTTTTATTTTAGTTTTATTGCAATATTGAGTAGTTTTAATTAAAAGTTTATTTAATTTTTACTTATATATTTTTTATTGTATTATTAAATATAAAATTAATAACTAAAATTGATCCCACAATTTGATGTGATTAATAGTGATCACTACGGGTCTATGTGATAAGCTGAGGGGTGGGAGTGAAAAGCTGACGTTACGGTGTGATGAGTACGGTGGGAGGTAACGACTCCCACCCACTCTAAAGAGAGAAAACGCGTGGAAGGCGTGGTGGTCGAAACACACTATGTAAGGCCATACCCGTTTCTTGTTCATCATTCTCTCTCTCTCTCTCTCTCTCACTCCCCTCTCTCTCTCCGCCTCGGGGTAGTGCTTTATTACAAAAGCAAAATTCGAACAAAAATGCAAATGCTCTGTAGATCACTAGCACCGTCTGCCATGTCTGCCTTCCCTTCTGCCGAGGTTTATTCATTTCCACACTCTTCTTCGCGTTTATCCCCATTGCTAATTTGCAATATTTTATCGCGTCTTCGAAGTTTCCAATGTTTCTTTACACTATAATCACAGGCATGATTATAAAATTTGTTAGTTCAGATCTCAATTCTCTATACTGTTTGTCAATTTAATTCTTAGTCATCGTGTCATTGAGATCTATGAATTTAATTGCTTTGTAATACCTTACTAAATGCATTATATACCTTTAGGTCATGCGTAGTTTAGATTATGATTCTTTAATTGATCGGATTGATGTTGTTGAAGAATGAATTTTGGAATTAAAGAGGGCTGCTTATGATACACGCGTGTTTCTGGAGCTGCTATTTAAATGCTGAAGATAATTGTTCTTTTTAAAAATAACATTTTCCTATATGTGCATATGTTTAAGTAAACTGTTCTAGGGTTAGGGTTTAGGGCGTCTCTTGATCTTCTTTTTGGCACGTAGCTAACCTGTTATAGCATTGTGTGTGAATAATTCTGAAAAATTATGAGGGGGAAAGAAGATGAAAGGAAAAGAAACCATATAGAAAAGCAAGGGGAAAGATCAGGAAGAATTTGTCAAAACTGGAAAAAAGCTGAGTCAACCAACTTAGAAAATATGGTCATCCGGGACAATGATTGGGAAAATCAGGTAATTTACTTTTTGCCATTTGTTTTAGTTATCAAAGAGTTAGGTCAGCAGCATCGCCTACTGATGAATATATACTAGAGTTTTAAAAAAGCAGGCATACCAGAAAACAGTTACATTGATGCCAGTACTATGATAGCGAGATAGATACCTTAGCATTGATAAATACATATACATGTGCTTTTGTCAAAGCTTATTTTGTACTACAACTTGTAACGGAAGGACTTGAAGCTTTTTGATTCATTCTAATGTGTCAGGCGAGAAGGATGGTCTGTGTATGGCCTGGTGCAAGGCAACTTTGCCTTCGGAAAAACCTTATGTATGGGTTTATGCAGTTGTTTTCATTTCCGTTTAAAACCTTGCGAGGAGTCAGTCGTTCTCTTGGTGTTTCTCATCTGTGTAGCATTTCCAACATGTCTTCATCATTGCAAATTGAGCTGGTGAGTTTCGCTTCACAAATTTTGCAGTTCCTAAACCATTCTCTTTTATTGTATTTTTGCTTAAGAGTAAAGGTACATTAACTGAAAATTTTTACATAGTCACAAACTGCCTCATTACTGACTTCTACAATTGTACATTCACATTAAAGTTTTTTCTTGTGTTTATGGTAGGTACCTTGTCTCAGGGACAACTATGCATATCTTTTACATGATTTAGATACCGGTACTGTTGGAGTGGTCGATCCTTCTGAATCTCTACCTATTGTAGACGCCTTAGGCAGGAACAATCGAAATCTAAACTACATTTTAAACACTCATCATCATTATGATCACACTGGTGGGAATGTAGATTTGAAAGCGAGGTACGGGGCAAAGGTGAGTCATACATGATCTGGGTGCAATTTGTTATATGGTTAGGTTATTAAACTTTTTGCTTAACATAATTTTTATGTCCTAATTGAATATACATTTGAGTATAGTGAGTCATAACTGAACAAACAACGAAACTTATACTTTCGTAGGTTGCTCTGTTGTCCACACATGTCCCATGATTGTTAGAATCCTAAGATCATTTTTCTGTGAGCAATGCCATTTCCAGCATGGGCAAATCTTGCATGACCAGAGGGAGTATAGGAAATGGTTAGACCTCATACATCTGAGCATAGCTCGATTCCCCGTGGAACCTGCTAAAGTGGGAAATCCTTTCAAAAAAGTATATTATATGTACTACTCCCTCCACCCCAAGAATTTCTTCGTTCTCTTTTCAGGAGCTTTACAAAGTTAAATTACTTGTAAATACCTTAGTTATCTTTATGAAAGCTGTTCACATTCCTTTTAGCTACAAACTCCTGAAGCATTTTGTCTATCAACTACTAATTATCTTAATGTAAAGTCAAACATCATAATTCTAAGGAGACAGACGAATTATTGTTATTATCACTGTTCTTATTATTAATAATGTTACTGTTTATCATTATTGGAGCTAAATGTAAAGTATAGAAGACCTAATTGATGGAAGTAATTGGATATATCTATATTATAAGGTGGATGCTAGCTTTTTTATCACCCTTCACGACCTATACACCTTGAGCTCCTATACAAAGTGCAGAAGCATGACAACTGGTCCTACATATAAGCTTGTGAAATGCACAGGGAATTAGATGATAAGATACAAGTATCCTAAACTAGATACTTTAACATGAACATCGTGGAATATGGGGATTTGGCTGCATGAGGACTATACAACTCCATTTAATAAACACATTACTAAAAGCTATTACGACACATAGTGATAAAAGAAATATTCCCATATTTTATTGTCTAAGACATTAACAATGTCGAAATCTGCACCAGATTTTCGTGTCTAAAACATTAACAATATCAAAATCTGGCCAACTTCAAAGTGAAGATCTTGGAAAGTATTAAAGTCAACAATTCCAATATTGTTTTACTGAAGACTGAAGAGTACACACTTGTGTTGCTATACCTAGTTTTGCTATACTTCTTGGTATTGTCAAAAACCTATAAAAAAATTTAGGCACTTTGTTAGACTTTAGTGTCACAATCTTTGTTCGAGTCGAGTACTCTTAGATGAGCGTCCAAGATATTAATCCGAACTGGGAACCTCTACCTTAAGAATCCAAGAGTACACACTATACACTCCATTGTTATATTATATATCTTTTTAATGCTTGGTTCCACATTCTTTGAATGAGTGGATAGGGTTATATTTTTAATAGGAGAGTCTATTATCTCAAAGGAACCTTCTAGTCATGAGAAAGTTCCTGGCTCATGCACAAAGTTTCTTGAATAAACATAAAGTTGCGAGTATGCTAGAAAGATACAATGCAAAATAAAGAGAGCCTTATAACATCTAAGGGACTGCTACTTTTCAGCTTAATGGTATGTATGCGGATAACTCTTAACCTGGACAGTGTACATGATTGTTCTTTTTACTTAATGTGGACAGAATGTCTTAGTGCATAAAGTGATGGGAGGGTGTTGTCCACATTATGAGGCAAGCTTTTACCATTCTATCCCATTGTTTTTAACTATATTTAATATTTCAATTATTGGATATTTTAATTTAGTATTTAATATTGAAGTTAAATTTTAATATTTATTAGTTAATATCTTGTTTGAGAGTATACATATCATATTTACTATTATTATATTTATATGATACTAATTAAATTTTTAATATTTATAATGACTATTACTATTTTAATTTTATATTTAATGTTTTATTTCATGGTTAAAATACAAATAACTATATTTCTAGTATTTAATAAATTAATATTATTTTTGTCATTTAGAAATTACATGTATATTAGTTATCAAACACTGAATTTTTATTCAGCACAAATGGGGTTGAAATGGTCAGTTGCTATTAAGACCATTCATTTAAGAGAAAAAAGAAAAATCATTTTCTCATACAACACTTACTCTAGACAACCCTCATTTATCCTGACGATCAAGTTACCCACACAGCACGTAGTGAGGAAAAGGAAAAGAAACAACATCAAGTACTAGATACCCAATGTAGCTTTGGAGAGATCTGTAGAACCTACCATGGTGAATGCTTAATTGCTTATTATCTCGCCATGTAAGTGCGTCCTTAGGAGGTCTGTAAGACGTATGCATGGGGATTGGGGAATTCTCCATTGAGTCACACAAGGTACAAAATCTTAACTTGCGCAACTTTCCGAGGCTACAAGGAGAAAGAAAAAGGAACATGTACCCGACTTGGGATGGGCGTAAACTCTTGTTAGGCGGGAAAAGAGAGCAATAGCTGCCCTTGTCTGAGAAGACTAATACTGAACTGGTTGAGATTTCTTATGCATGATCAATGATTTGTCTTATTTGTTGTTGAAAATACACTGTTGGAAAATTTTCAAATTAAGAATTTAAAGCACAAGTCCATCTTTTACAGCATTTTTGGTTTTGGGATAGACTATTTACAATGCCAAATCAAAATTTTCTATTATGGGAGAATTTGTCAAATCATATATTCTATATATTGTTTGTAATCTTGCAGGTAATTGGATCAAGTATAGACAAGGATAGAATTCCAGGAATTGATATCAGCTTAAATGATGGTGATACATGGATGTTTGCTGGGCATGAAGTGCATGTCATTGCAACCCCGGGCCACACTAAAGGTTTCCCATAATCTGCTGTCCTATAGAATATAGATTTTCCATGTCCCCCTTTCCTATGTGTTCTGTAGTTTACCCAGTAATCTTTGTAGCAAATTTCTTTGGAATGGTTTTACTTCTAAATGATTTATTTGGTCCTACTCATGGGTGCTTTGTTTTTAACCTTAACATCTACAATGACTCCTGCAAAGTTTTCCGTTCTTGTAGTTCCTTTTCTCCCGGCCTTTTCCTCATTTTCTTTTCAAAAGGCCAAATCTGTTAACATTTTAATGGTTTTGAGTTCCACATGTTCCTAATTATGGTATACGTCAAGTAGTAAGTTAGTAACTTCATTTTGTTTCTTTTCCTGTTAAAAAAACTAATGGCTAGGATTTGTCATGAAATTTACTAATATGGTATGTAGGTTTCTTAAGACGGTACACACAGAATCGTTTAAGCCTTTTGATTTCCATTGTATATCAACCTGTGCTGTTGATTGGTGATCCATGTTTGGATATATAAATTAGACCTAATTTGTTTATGCTGCTAATATTATAAGCATATCTCTAAATGTTTGAACTTATATTATATGACGAATCCTTCCCAAAAAAGGAAAAAGAATGATAACAGAGGTAATTAATGACTAATTTTTTGTCACAGGACATATAAGCTTCTATTTTCCGGCCTCTGGGGCTATATTCACTGGAGATACATTATTCAGTTTATCATGTGGCAAACTATTTGAAGGAACACCTGAACAGGTAACTAGAATGCAAGCGTACTCTTAATTGATTTGTTACAGAATTCATTGTTGGGAAGTTCTTTGATATTTATTACTGTTCCTCTCATTGATGCAATTGGTATATTTAAAAGTCTGAATGCTTTATGTTTTATGTTTGCACATTATATTCACGGGATTTTCTGCATGATTTTTGTTACATTCCCTGAAAAATCACTCTTGCATATCCATATGGAAGCTTTGTTTTTGTGTTGATGCTTTTGTCGTAATAAAGATTTTGCTGTATGGTCATGTGTAAAATTCATTTGGTCTTGTACTGCTCCTTGTGGTTATATTAGAAGTAATCTGGTTATTAATTTGAATGTAGAATGAAAATGTTGTTCAGTAGTGGCAATCTACCTAGTTAATCTTTAGTAAGCAGTTATGCTCATCGTAAGAGAACTGTTGAGAGTTGTTATCTTTTGTGTTTCAGATGCATTTGTCCCTTGGGAAGTTATTATTGTTGCCAGAAGAAACCAATATATACTGTGGCCATGAATATACACTGGTAAGTTTTTTTGATTAAATGTGCACCTTTCCTCACCATGTGGTCTATCATTAAGATTTTTTTAACAGATGGTATGCTATTGACAGAGTAATTCGAAGTTTGCACTATCTATTGAGCCTGGCAATGAGGAACTACAGTCATATGCAGCCAGTATAGCCAATCTTCGTAAAAAGAACTTGCCCACGGTAACTTTTAATCTACCTTTTTACCTTTTTTTTGGGGTGTGGGGGGGGGGGGGGGGATGAGGTGATGTGCTCCTGCCTAATCTTAAGAATTTAAAAAAGAAGACTGCCGTTGCTCAAATTTCTTTTCTCCTTCTGTGTGCTGATATTTAGTATTGTGCAGAACTATTTAATCATTTAATCCCATGAGAATTGCAACTGTTAATGTCCATGTAATTTAATAAAAGTGACTACCAGTCAGTCGCCTGGAATTTCCCCTGCTAAGACTACATAGGAAAATGTTAGGCAATTAAATATAAAAACAGAAAAGAAGGAATACATATAAAATCTGCATAAATAACCGCTAATTCTGAAAAAGGCATCTAATGCCCCAAAAATACCTGCAATTTATGACTTGGACTAGATTCTTGGGCTTTGAAGAAGCATTTTGTATTACTTGTCTTGTTAAACAAACAAGTATTTTCTCCATCCTATTCAAATTTCAATGTTTGAATTAATAAATTATTTGGAAAAATATTTGAAATATCCTTTAAAACTCGAGAATTAAATAGAGGAATCTTTTGTATGCAAGCCGACGACAATTTAAATTTTTTGACAAGAATGAAAATATGTAATGTTCAAATAAATACAACTGTCAAAAGGAAAAGTTGCAATTTAATTGGTCCTCCATTGAGGAAAGCATAACTAAAACATTACTTATTGTATGCAAGCCTACGACAATTTAAATTTTTTGACAAGAATGAAAATATGTAATGTTCAAATAAATACAACTGTCAAAAGGAAAAGTTGCAATTTAATTGGTCCTCCATTGAGGAAAGCATTGCAATTTTTATTACTGTTAACGTACTCCAGCAAAGCAAGTTGATGAAAACATGTAATGTTGATGTAACCGCGCTTTCAAAAGGGAATAATATAGTTTGATACAAAGATTTAGATCATTACTTATTGTTGCAATAATATAGTTTTATAAATCATAACTAAAACATGAGTTATTTATACACAAAAAGTGTGTACACAACCCAAACCAACCTTTATAATGGCACATGGACAAAAAAGTGTGTTGGTGTTGATCCCCTTGCCTCTTTCTACCTGTACTAAAAAAATGGAAATATCATATGTGAACCTGTTTTTACCTATCCCACACCTAGCCGAATTATCATGCTACCTGCCTACCTCTATCTATATGCATTTAGTTTCTCTGAATGGTATGTTTTTCTTTTCGGATCAAAGTTTAATCAGTTTTAAGCACTACTAATAATTGGTTTGTGCATCAGATTCCAACCACCTTAAAGAAGGAGAAATTATGTAACCCTTTCCTGCGTACTTCAAGTCAGGAAATACGGCGGGTATTGAATATTCCAAACAATGCAAGTGATGCAGAAGCATTGGGTGTGATCCGACAAGCCAAGGATAATTTCTAAATGATTTCTGTATACCCTTTTTTCTTGTCCTGCACATAAGAAATTAGGTTTGACTGTATTAGCACATAGTGTTGGGTTTTCTTATAACTAAAGGCTGATGATTACTTAGTCTATTTTGCTAATATTTTCTAATACAACATTGCAGTACGCGTTACGATTTGACCAACTTTTATTCATAAAAGTTGGTTATTAAACACTTCTTAGGGTTGGACAGATTACACATAAAATCTTCTTGAACAAAATGAAATTTGGAAAGTTGTCGATTGAAATCAGTGTATACGAATTCCTTGAAGAATATACATTCTCTGCATATTTTGTACTTTTAAATTAAGACAAGTTTGACAGTTTTTAGGCTTTTCTGCATAATTTGCTCATATGACGAGGTCCAGCTTATTTCTTCAAAGTTTGTTAAATAGAAACCCTTAGATTTATTTGGTTTGTTAAACGAAGGATGCAAACATAGTCTTTAATGGCCCAACTGCTCCATGTCAGAGGCAGACAAACATGTATCTGTTCATTTAGTAAAATAATTTCTAGTGTTGACAAGGTAAAAACTTCTTGTTCTAATATTTATTTGCCACAGCTCTGTTCTACTGTTAACAAGCATAAGAATATGCATATCCCAACATGTATAAAAAAATTCACAATATATATGTGGTTTCTTGCGTTTAATTAAACCACATAAAAAGAAAAGAAAATTGACCTATATGTTTACCAAATAGGGGGTTCATGAGCTAATAATTTATGCACCAACATAGGGCATGTAAACTACAAAATTACATATGGTGTACTCCGTTTTTTCACCAGCACGTACATAGCAACACGCGGACTTTGATAATCCGGATGCCAACCAGCTTGATCAACACGACCTATGACAAAATCTTCCATTGCTGCTTCCAGGAAGTATTCAAGGATAGCGTCTGCAAAAACAACCACAACTCATTATTATCTAAAATCTTTGATCTCCCAATTTAAATACCACAAGTCATTACCATTTCGAAGTTCTCCGGCCAGAATTATTGTTGTTTCCATCCCACTGAGTTCTACTAAGGTGTCTAACAAATCCGTTACTGCTTCTTCACTATAGATCACATCGGATCCTATCACTATAAAAATTAAGTGAATTTTACGATTTCACAAAAATGCCAACTAAAAACCTTTGCTTTCATGTGGAGATTATTAAGGAAGGATGCATAAAAGGTGTACACAAAATATGAAAATAATCAATATAAGCAACATAATTGTAAACTTTATGACAAGAAAAACGAAATTACCAAAATCAGGTAAGGGTTCAACCAATTGTCGGTCAGGACGATCGCCCCAGGTGAGCTCATTAACTGTTGCACAACCCCGTACGTCTCCATACAGATTATCTTCAACATTCTTTTTTAGAAGCCTCAGTCTATCCGGCATATCTGTAAGAATAACTTGAGAACCTAGAAGAGCTGCAATACAACTGAAAAGACAATATTAGAAAATTTTTCTTTACAACAGGAAGCAACATAAATATAGAAACATAAAATAAAAAATTTAATACCCAACTAAACCGCAGCCTGCGCCTACTTCAACAACTTTCTTGCCCTGAAGAACAAGTAATCCTGTTTCCACTGCATTCTCCAGAAATTTACCCAAAACAATTCCACTGTCCCACATAACTGACCCGGTAACTCCAGGAGCACCCTAGGATATAACACAATCAGTGAAATTTAAGTAACTAAAGCCACTTTATTTGATTGTCAACTGTCATACACAGATTTCTCTACAGCAGTTAAAATAAAAAGTTTCAAATTTAAGAACGATAGGACTATCATAGGCTCGTAGCTTAAGACTTTTATGAGTCGAATGAGTAAATTTTAACTTCATGTTTTAAGTGATTAAGTAGCTACCCAGGGACTGTTAAAAAATGACTAATCCATAAGTTCACACTCTATACTCTTACATAACTACCTAAGGAATGTAAGAGAATTCACAAGTCGTCAATTCAAAAGTCGAATGTAATCGATATTAACTTTGAATATGGGAATCAAGTTGCTCACTCCAGAAAAAAGAAAAAGAGAAAAAATAATCTGAAACTCCCTAATGATCTTCTAAACAAATTACTCCTAAGTTAACAGACTTAGGATTCTGCTAAACATGAAGACATTGAACTAAAACCTCAACTATAATATAGAACAATGATGGAGTACTTAAGAGATCATAAATCCAGTAAACCCGGAGTCACGCGTAAATTACAACATTTTGACATCCCAAGTAGTTAATAGAACTATTTGAGTATTTGACTACAGATTCCAAGTAATAAATAAGCAACTGATGAAGTTGAAAAATCTTTTCTGGTGAATAGACAAAGGGCCTTAGGTTTAGGGTTTTAGCTTGAAGAAACACTCCGAAGTTTCAATTTTCTGAATACTCCCCCATTCTTCCCTTTATATTAATATATTATGCTTCGTTCACTCTAACAAAATTTTCTCCCTTTTGCTTTAGATACTTGATATTTCATTGACGTAACCATAAATTTTTCATCAAAAACAAAAAGTAATCATAAGTACCATAGGGATCAAGCAATCAAACATGTTCGTAAAAGAAAGTAGCAAAAACTTGATGTTACATTGACGTAACAATTGTTTTTTGTATAAAGCATCATACCAATGCCGTATAAGATTGTAATTTAAATTACATAAATATATAAGATTATGTGTAAAAACTAAAAAGGGGAACTCACCAAGGAAGAAGGGGACTGAGAAATGGAGATACAACGACCGCAAGCATCAATTGAGAGATTGAGTGAAGATTGAGAGACGAAAGCGTTGGGTTTAGAGAAAGTTGGCTGTTGAAGACCCCAAAGCAGCATCATCTCGTCCGATGGATCTCCGATCACCATTCTAACTTTTCCTTTGTAGGACCCCATTCCAATTACCATCTCTTCTTCCTCTTCTTCTTCACCGACTTCCTTCGGGTTCTCCTCTTCTAATTCGCCGTCGCCGCCGCCTTCTTGCATTTTAGCCGGCGTCCTGTTTTTGAATCCTTTGATGCTTTGATAGGTTAGAGTAGTTTTTGGGTTAAGTTCGAGTAATAGAATACTCTAACCTTGTAAACGTTGCAAGTTTTACTGAGCTTACAAATATATATTTCCATACATCGTTATTAATTCGTATCAAGCTTACAAATATTTAAGTCAAATTTAAAAAGTATAGAGTCGAGTAATAAATCATCTAAGTTATTATTATATAACATATCACTTTTTTATAATTGACTTAAGCGAATCTAACTGATTTTGATAATACAAGTTAGCCTATTAAGCTCGAGCTTAAAAAATAAAAGCTCAAGTCAAGCTCGAGTTTGACATAGTGCCCACTCGATTATACCCATAGCTTTTATTTGTTATTAAAATTTCTAATCTTGACCAATGATCTCTTAGCCTAGTGGTTAAGAGTGAGGGGAGACAAAGCCTTCTAGGAGGTCAGGGTTCAAACCTTGGCTTTGGAGTTTAATTCTAACTTGGAGTTTACTAACTTACTAACAACTAACTTTGCCGTTCAAAAAAAAAAAAATCTAATCTTGACGTAAGAGGAAAGGAATGTGTCATGTCATCAAGCTATGTTACATTTGCTTTTCTTAGAACAAAGTGTATAAAAATGCAATAAACTTGTCTTGGTCACTATTGCATACAACCGACTCTAAATTTTTAAGAATATACAATTAACTTTTCATAATTCATTTATTGTATATAATTAACTGATTTCAATTTCTGATATTTAGTTACATCTTTATATAATGAACTTGGTCATAATTTACATAGTATACAACTAACATATAATGGGATGATAAAGAGAAATTGATTTTATTGCTTAAAAAACAGCTATTATATATACATTGATAATTAAGACAAAAATTATTATGTTTTCATACAATTTGTTCTTTTTTAATAATAGTAATCATACTGGATATCTAGTTTATCACACCCATGAAAAAGTAAAGAGGAAAATCATCATGACTTAAATCACGGTGGTGAAATCACGTTGCCATTCATATTGTAGCCACCAGACCCACCACCCATTCACATAGTGAGTTCATGCTCTCACGCAACGGGTTCCCCTCCGGCCTCCGCCCCCACACAAAATAAAACTCTTAAAATAATACCTACTTGTTATAGCTAGATGAATGACAAGTATCATCGTTAACTAATTTTGCAAGAAAATATCCACATATATAATACTAAAATTTTTTAGTCACTTTTTTTCTACTTGTAGAATAAAAAAGAAAAAACACACACTGACACAATGCCCATCATTTGAACATCACCGCCAATTATCACCATAACGAGCCTCCATGACATGATTTGACATGAGATTTCATATTGTACAAACCTACATCTTACTTTTCTGTATTAAATTGAAATAAGATTAGAGACAACTATTACTATTTGATCCACTATCCTCTCATATACAAATATATCATATTACTTAATTACAATTTTCAATACAAGTTTTATACACATATGTCACATCAAGATGACTATTTACTTTTCTATATTTAATTAGATAAGATTTAATGTTGATCATAATAGTTAAGGGTAAAGTAACTTTTATTTTAAAATTCTATACTTCAATCATCAGTGAACAGCCATTTTCAAATTCCTTAATGAGAGGGAAATCTGACCATTAGTTAAATTACTTTTTGTTTGGTCATAAGTTGGTTAGAGAAAAGTAATTAGTTAAGTTTTAGGTATACATTAGGGTTATTTAGTTTTTTTATTTGAAAAAAAGCTATTTTAATTTACCTATATTAACCAATTCAATTTACTGCAAAAAGTTATGTAAGGCAGGTTAAATCAACCTGTAAACAATTTTGGAATATCTTATTCCTAAAAGAATAAATAAATAAACAAGTAAAATATTTATTAAACAATACCAAACATGCACCAAATCAAGCTGAGCCAAAATATAAATTTGTATTTGTTTATAGGTTTTCTAGTTCAGTTTATCATGCAAAAAGGAGGTGACTTTACACAAATATATTAATTGCACATTAACATTATTGCTTAAACCATACCAAAGGACCTTTGGCCTAGCCGTATCAAGGTGCGACTAAGGTGTCTCTCCCTCTTAGAGGTTGAGGGTTCAAGTCCTGTTAGATCACACGTTGTAGTAGACTCGCTACCATCGGGTAGCATCGGGTTCCATTGGGAACACCAAAACGCTTCTTTGGGTTTCACTATCGAGTAAGGCCATCGAGTTCTGATACCCGATCGAGAAGCCAACCTCCCCCACCCCCTCTCAACCAATCACAATCACACACACATTTAATTAATTTATATATTAATAAAAAAATGGGGATAGATTATAAGGTAAGGTAAAACTTGTAAATTGGGTAAAGGGAGGGAGAATGATGTGCCGCTGATGTGGTATCGAGTAAGGGAAGTTAGCAGGTAGAGTACAACGCATAGCCTTAAGGACATAAGGAGTAAATTTGGTGGGTGTGTGTGTTTGTCGTTCTAAACAAAAGTTCTTGCTTAAACCATATGATGCCCAAAACACATGCCAAATTCAGTTTATATGCTAACTGGTAAGGATTAGACATCATTAGCGACACAACTTTCTTTATAATGGCCAATTAAAGTGGCGAATTATTGTACCAGATGATAAGATCATGGTAACAAGAGCAACTATTTCACACTTCTATACATAATTCCAATATTTGTCTCCCAAAAGGAAAAAAAAAACTCAAAAAATAAGAAAAAGAAAACCCAAACTTTATAAAATCCCCCACTTCAAGCCTTTCTTTATAACTATATATACCAACACTCAATCTATGATTCTATACCCCCAACAATCTGTTAAACCTGTGTATACAAAAAAGATGGGGGGAAAATGACTTCATTTACCTATTAGCTTTGCTTTGAGTTTGTGATGATCCCGAGCTTCCACCAAGGGCAGCTGCAGCAGATTCTACATGTGTAAGAAGATGATCATAAATCTTCTTCCTTGTACGATCAATCGTCTCTGTGGACAAATGAGAATTTTCTCCTTCATCTTTGCTGGTTCCAATCTTATCTAACCAATCATTCACACTCTTGAGCTGAGTTAACATACCTGCTATCTTACCATTATCAGATGGAGCAGCTGTGCTGACATCAGCATCCAGGAATCTCTCAATGAATCCCAAGAACCATCCTTGTGACTCCACTTGTAACATTTGTGCCAACTCTGCTGTCTCACCAAGACCAACCCCTTTCTCCCATTGTGGAGGTGGGATTCTTGATTTTTGGTCAACTGCTGGCCTTGTTATTGCTGAGCTGGCAATCTTTGAGTTGACTGATTGACGGTGTTTGACTTGCGGTTTTGATGATGTGGCCTTGGTAGGCCCCTGGAGCACTATTGTGGGCTTGTTCAGAGTAGAAGATGGTGGTGGTTTGCTGTACACTGAGAAAGATGACAAGTTTGTAACTAAGGCAGCATGGACCCAAAGATTTGCTTGTTTATGCTGATTTGATGCAACTTTGAATTGCTCTTCTGATGGATTGTCTTCACAATCTGATGATGTATCACGAGAGATGATTTTACATAACGATTCAGCGACTTGATAAGCATTATTCAAGGTAGTGTGCATTGCTAGAAATTGCTCCACAGTTGGCTGCGGGTTGTCTTCTTTTGCAGATAAACAGATATCAGAATATGTGCTGTCAATTAAAAACATGAATCAGGAGAATTAACTGAACTCTAACACAAAATCAAGACAGTAAAGGTGCCAATTTGGACCCAATAGACTTGAGTTATGTTTCATGCGTAAGAGGTAAAATACTAAAGAGTTACTAATCCCTCATGAAGTTTTTATAAAAAGTAGGCTAGACAAGTGCGTTTTGAAACTATATACAAAAAGTTAATTTGACCTTAAAACATTCATTTCTAAGCCACAGAGTACCTTATACACTGAAGTATGCTTTCAGCAACTGAAGCCTCTTGCATAGCCTCCATAGAAGCAATTTGCGCAGCTTCCCTATGCTTCAGAACTTCCTAAAAAAGTAAAAAAAATAGGGGGTGTTTGAATGAGGGTTTTAAATGCAACTATGTGATATTAAGTAATCAGAATCACATATTCAGCTATAATCAAACGTGGTACGAGACATAGTTTTTGGATGTGCACTACTACAAAGGCATGATTATCACTTTTGATGGTGTTGAGTGTGTAACACATAATTTTGATTATTTAACGAAGTAAAAGATTATACAGGGGTATATAAATACTTTTACTAGATTATTTACTGCAGCTGGTATGAAACCAATTATTAAAATAATCAGATATTTATAATCCGTTCAATAAAGAACATACCTTTCCAAGCTTTGCAATAGACGATGGGAGTGAAGACCAAGAACCATTTCCATCTGTCAATTTCTTATTGCTAAGAGAAACCTTAATCATGTTTCCTGGTAATCCATTATAAGAAACCTCTGAAGACGATTTCCTTCCAGATGATGTTTTTTGTGTACTTGAATGATTATTACTAACCAAATCTCCAACCTTTCTTGCAGTTGTATGAATCTTACTTTCTTCTTTAGAGGACTTCACAAATGAAGTTACTTTATTGTTCTCCTCTTTAGATGTCATCCTTTCGCTTGTAGATTTTCTTGAAGCCTGTATCTGAAGATTATTTTCATAAGCATATTAGAAATCACGACCTATGATTAAATTAGAGTTGGAAAAATAAGAGAAATTTCTCGTAAGATGTTCAAAGTTCAATTATCAATAGAGTGAGCATTTTTAACCAGGTTATGCACTATCATAACAAACTTTCAAGAGAATAATAATAGAACTTTTTATTTTGTTTACACTACATAATATTATAATATCTTCATTAAGATTCAAAAATTCGTGATCATCTTGACTATTTGTGATACCGTCGATGAGCTCCAGAAACAAAAATTACATAATCATCAAGAGTAGTAAATATGATCTCATTGCTTTTTTGAGGGAGATTATCTTAATAGTGGCTAATCATATAACGATAGTGATGATTAGCATTTTCATAGACGAAAAACACAATTTTAAAACAGTAGAATGGGACCTGCTTCTTAAAAATGTTATTTTACGTATTTTGCAAATGCAATTTCAAACACACCCTTATAACTCTCAGGCATCATATTCGGTTAAAAAGAACCCTTTAGGATCGATGACCCAAATTAATTGCCTAAGATTAGAAATTAAAAAGAACTTTGTCCCCAAATGTTCAGATTTTTGCCTAATTAGCCAATCATGACATTAATAGTACATGTATATCAGCAAGTGTTCAATGTGCTTTTAAACTAGGCAGTTCTGAGTACGGTCAAATAAGTTGGAAATCTAAGTAACAAGTTGCTATAAGAATATCAATTATTGACATAAATGTAAAATTACTTACTTATGCTTGCTTTAATCAACTACAAGTTCTGAATATCCAAACCCTAGATATATTAGTTAACACTATAAATGTCTATAAAAACTTCAATGTTAGAATAGTCATCTAAGCATTTAAGAACACTTTAGGTGACTAGACAGGTCACACCCATCAGACCCAATTTCTTGTTAGCTAAATTCTATAACATTTTACCCATTAGATAATTTAGAAAAAATAAAACGCAAATCAACCCACTTTTTGAGTAAAGAAGCCTAAATTGCCACCTCCACTGTATAAGCAATAAGCCCAAAATGAAGAAGGATGAACTCACAGAAGTATTTTGAGCTTCAGGCTTCAACTTTTTCTTGGTGATATCCAATCTTGTAGTCCTCATCAGATCCATATTACCCTCCCAACTCTTCCTAAGAGCCTTGTTTCCCAAATCAATACCCTGAACAAAGTTTTTAATCGAGCTTCCCATTGACTTTTTCACAACAGGACTCGCTTTTCCCCCCAAATTCAATTTACCAATTGTCTTATCCAATGCATTCATACTAGATTGCCTTTTAACCCCATTGGAAAACTTCTCAAACGAATTAGGCAACGAATAACAACTTGTTGGAGACAAAGATATTGCACTAGCTTTCATAGATTTCTCTTTCAACCACTTTGTTTCAATTGAATCAACTACTGATTTCATCATTTCTGATTTAGATCTTGCCAATGCCTTTGTAGTTTTCTTACTATCTGATTGATCATCCTTACTACTTTTCCCAATTAATCTCCCTCCTTTAGAACCTGAAGTAGATCTTTTGGCAAAGCTTTTACAACCATTGTTATTGAGGAAACCTAAAGAATGGGTAGCAACTATATCTTCAGGGGTGCCGATACAAGGGTGCCGGCCAGGAACAGGCCGACACCCTTGTAAAATAGGCACAGGAGAGGCCGACTCCAGCTTCTCCACGAATATATACTGACCCAATTGTATTTTGTCACTAAGAATAAGATCAATTTGTTCATCAGGCAAAGACACATAAGTGGCATGAGAAGAATCTGATACCTTTAAATAAAACCCTTGGTTTTTAAAAAGTTCACCACCAGCTAATGAAGGCACAATGCTCACTACCTGCAATAAAGATGATCTGTGTTCACCTCCAACTTTTACATCTGTGTTCATGTGTTGTAGCAGCTTTAACAATACACCAGGGACCAAAGTAGCCATATTTGTCAATAACTTCAATATGCATCACACCAATTTAAGCAGACTAAATTAACAAAAAACCCTAGATCCAGATTCTTTGTATGAATTCAAGAAATTATTCAAATTACTCATAAAATCACATAAACCTGAAGATTCTAACGAACACCGACATAAAAGTCGAAGCAGATAGAGACCCGGAAGAGGAAAAATATAAATAATAACCAAAATTGGGTATACGCAACAAGTTCTTAAGCTTTAATTTAAGGTTGGAATATATATTGGTGGATGTGCTGAGGAACTGGTGGCAATTAATATAATTAGCAATAATACTATGAAACAGCACACGAGGAGAAGACAAATGGCATTGATTGCCGTTGGGTAAAATGGGGCAAAACTTTTAGTAGAGTAGAGACGAAGGGGAAGATGACAAGAATTGAATTTGAACGCTACTGACTCGTAAAACTCGAGTTCTGTATGAAAATTTTAGCAAATTTTGATGATTTAATTATACAGATAAAGGGAAAGAACTGGAGGGAGATTAGTGAGAGAAGCTGTTTTCATGGATAATTGGCGAATTGCATAGAGTGTTATTGAAGAATAAATATATTAGTAGAAGAAGAAGAGTGGAAGAGACACATGTTTGCTTTTGGTACACAGAAGAATTAACAACTGCTGTGATCTGATCATGGTTTAATCGCATGTCATATAGTCCAGATATATTACATCATTTTATTTTTTAAATAGAATCACATTATTGTTTTATACAACACATTTTATTTTAATGATTCATTTTTTTTTTGAAAGGCAATATAATTTTATTAGAATTAAAACTAGCAAGAAGCTAGTTTGTTGAAACTACAAGAAAGTTTACTCCGATTACATATCACACTAGACTCGGTGATACCGAATGCAAAATAGCGTAACTAACTAACCAAACCAATACTCGCAAGCCATAAAAGGGCAACACCCGGTTGAAATCGTAAATGCCCAACCTCGACCTAAACCAATAGAAAACCCTCTAATAAACAGATACTA
Organism: Pulicaria dysenterica; assembly: GCA_947179395.2. Lineage (NCBI taxonomy): Eukaryota > Viridiplantae > Streptophyta > Magnoliopsida > Asterales > Asteraceae > Pulicaria > Pulicaria dysenterica. The sequence continues at coordinate 54,899,011 of OX359296.1, forward strand.
GCAAAGGGCTCGACCAACCGGATAAAGGCAATGCGATGAATCTGGTTAAGTGAGCTGCCCCTAACGCAAGGGAATCATGAGCCTCGAACTGCAAGTCTAAATCCTCGAACCACATCATCTCACGGACTTCAAACATCGTACCACGAGCTACAACGACCCCAAAACACACGGACCTCTAAAACCAAATCATATGAACCCAAAACATGAATATTTGTAACTGAAAGCCTTCATGGATAACACGGCCCCAAAACACGAACACCTGAAACCAAACCTTTTAAACCCAAACCATGAACCCAGAAACACGAACACCTGAAACCAAACCTTTTAAACCCAAACCACGAACACCTGAAACCAAACCATTTAATGATTCATTTAATAATACAAAAAAAAATGTATATGATTCTTAACTGGTTTTACATGTTGCTTGCCTTTATAAACTTTTTTAATTGTAATTGTTTAATGCATTCTTAATTTTTTTTAAATATATGTTTGAATATGTTCATTTACGAAAATATTAATAAGCAAGAAAAAATTTAAACATATTCGTGCAAAATGCTTAAACAAATCAAACTCAAAACCCGAACAATATTTTTAAACTTGGGTATATAAATCATGAAATTGAAAACCATGTTGGAAATTAATGTTTTAATCAAGTTTCTTATTAGCTAAGTAGTATTATTATTTAAAGACTTATATTAGTGTGACATTAATATGTATTATAATTATTAGAAATAAGTGTGAGTGTGTATCACACATGTGGTGAACGGCAGTTTTGTGACCACCCACAGCCATCACCGCCAAACTGCACATGGCAGTTGTTGGCACACAAAAAAACTGTCACCATGGTAGCCTATATATAGGTGTGTATTCTGACAATTATTTATGTATGTGATATCCAAGTATTATTCCAGTATCATATTTCTTGTTCCTGTGTTTCTTTTACTGCATACACATACTTTATTCCTGTGATTGGTGTTTCATTTGAATACTTGGAAATGGTTCCTTATAATCATGACTTAAGGAACAAGAAGGCAGAGGGCAGAAAACGAACAAACCATAACCTACATACCCAAATTAGGAATCAAACTTGGACTATAGGTTAAACTTAAAAATCCAATTCAAAAATCAAAATCAAATATCATTGTGGAATAGCATTCTAAAAAGATATTAGAGAGATAGAGAGAGAGAGAGAGATGTGATGGTTGTGGCGACAATAGCCAAACTTTGAGGGTGGTAGTTGCTTTTAGATCTCTAATACATTGAGGGTTGTGGCGGTAGCTTGAAGCTTTTAAGCTCTCAAAAATATCGAAACTTCATATTCATTTGAACTCTACGACATGTCCCCGAGTTTAGATAAAATAATATGTTTTCATGTTTGTAAATCATACACATTATTTCAAAATAAACATAAAAAATAAGTTTATAAAGTTAACCCAACTTATAACAACTCGCATAAAATATTATTAGGCCTGTAAACGAACCGAACGAACACGAACAAGGCATGTTCATGTTCGTTTGTTTTATTTTAACCGAACACGAACACGAACACGAACGGTTAACCGAACGAGAATTCCTGTTCGTGTTCGTTCGTTTAAGAGATGAGGATGTTCGTGTTCGTTTGTGTTCGTTCATTTAAATGCTAAACGAACACAAACGAACATGAACGAACATAAACGAATCTGAACGATCATAAATGAACATAAACGAACATAAACGAACACAAACATTGAAACGAGCAGAAATACAGAACTTAAAACGAACGTTCAGGTACAAGAACAGTCAATAATACAATCACGTAGCAAAACACATGTGCAGATATTAAATTAATATGCATTTAACATAGTTCTTCAAATAAAAACGACGCGCGAGAGAGAGAGGGTGGCTGCCTGGAGGTGGACGACGCGAAAGAGAGAGGCGAGTGCTAGGGTTTCTAATTCAAACGTGTTGCTTCTAACTTTTTATTACTTCAACAACAACAACAACAACGTTACCCAATCCCGCAAAAGCGGGGTATGGGGGAGGTAAAAGCGTAGACAATCATACCCCCACCAAAAGTAGAGAGATTGCTTCCTGTAAAGGACCTCCGGCTACAAAGATAAGAACAAGAAATTAATACACACACACACACAAAAAAAAGGAAAAGAAGGATAAAAAAGTAAAATAAAAACAAAAAGTAGAAAAGAAAGTAGCAGTAAAAAAAAAAAAAATATATATATATATATATATATATATATATATATATATATATATATATATATAATAATAGTAAATATATATGACTAAACCCTAAGGCTCTAAACCTCCTAACCCTGACTCTTAATCATCCTCCTCCAAGACACCCTATCTGAGATCATGTCTTCGGAAAGAGAAAGCTCCTGTAAATCTACTTTCACTCTATCTTCCCACCTCATAAAAGGACGACCACGCCTCCTAGTACCTTCAACTACAATCGCTTCCGTTCTCCTAACTGGTGCAGTTGGTTGTCTCCTTTTAACGTGGCCAAACCACCGTAGTCTACCTTCCCTCAGCTTGTTACCAATAGACGTTACTCCTAACTCGGTTCTAAAGGCACCCACCGGGATTTTATCCATCAAAGTCTTCCCACAGATCCATCTAAGCATCCTCATCTCGGCCACTTCCATCTTCTCTGCTTGTGTCTTTTTCAGGGGCCAACACTCGGATCCATATAACATGGCCGGTCTAACAGCTAATTTGTAAAATTTTCCTTTAAGTTTAAGAGGAACTTTCATGTCGCATAACACTCCAGAAGCCGCTCTCCACTTGCTCCACGCCGCTTGGATACGATTTGTGACATCTTCGTCCACCCTCCCTGATTTATGTAGTATGGAGCCTAGGTACCTAAAGGAGTCTTGGGGTCTCAATACTTGGTCCCCAAGGCGGAGGTCTAGACTCTCTTCATTTGTTGTCTTGCTGAATTGACAAAAGAGATATTCGGTCTTACCCTGGCTAATCCTAAGTCCTGAATCCTCTAGTGTTGTCCTCCACTGTTCTAAACGTCTGTTTAAATCCTCCTTCGAATCAGAGACCAAAACTACGTCGTCTGCGAAAATCATACACCATGGTATTCCTCCTTGGATATTAGTCGTAACTTTTTATTACTTATATTTACTTATTTAGTTTTTTATAAATGCAACTTAATTTAATTTAAATATAATTTAAATTACTTAATTACAAATTACAAATATATGTATTATATGAATATACAAACGAACATAAACATACGAACATAAACGAACGAACATAAACGAACAGTTCACGAACAGATAACTGAACGGTTCACGAACATAAATGAACGAACGAGAGCTTTGTTCATGTTCGTTCGTTTAACTAAACGAACGAAATTTTTTGTTCATGTTCGTTCGTTTAACTAAACAAACGAAATTTTTTGTTCATGTTCGTTCATTTAATAAACAAACGAACATAAACGAACTTCCCGCCGAACAATTTCACGAACGGTTCATGAACGTTCGGTTCATTTACAGCCCTAAATATTATTCATTATAACATGTCAACAACCAACTAACCGCTTCATTTGCTTCGTTTAGAAACTTGTAGTCTATCATGTCAAATTCATAACAAATTTAACCACTTCTCTTTATTTCATAAAGTTAAAAGCAACTATAAAAATAACAAAAACCATTTAAGGAATTAAATATATTATTTAGAGAATTAAATGTCTATTGACCTCCTCCTACTATCTAATATTACCCATTTAACTATTATAACTTCTAAAAAAGTTAATTGTCACCATTCAGTCTATATTTACTTTAACAAGTCAACTTTCCCATATCCCACACATAACTTAGTAACTTACTATACTTTTCCTGTCAACTTCTATGTAAATTGCAATTTCAAATAGAGCACATAATAAGAAGCTTTTATAAATTTAGAATACTCTAAAAACCTTATTTACAATAGTTCTACACTTCTAATTCTAATATCATATATAGCTAATGGCTTATATGAAGGCAAATTTCGCATGAAAAAATAATAAATTTTGTCACTTGTCATTATATATAATGAAATTTCTATTTAAAAAAATTATATAATTTTCTCTCATTCTATGTAATACAAAATGACAGTTTATTATATACAATGATAACTAAAAATCAGATAGATGAAAAATTTGTTTGCATGCAATAAAAGTATTATGCATGGTTATCAAAATCGCGATCTTGATCGTAGGATCGTACGATCCTACGATCCTACCAACCGAAAACGCGCCGTATCGTATTTAGGATTGTAAATAGGTAGGATCGTAAGATCGTACATCAGATCGTAGGATCGTATAAGATCCTACGATCCCACCTTTTTTTTTGTTTTTTTACATTTCTTAATACTACTATTATCTTACATGTTTATATTTTACATTTTATATTATAACTTTTATTTTACTTTATTATTTTATTAATTTTTAAGTGGTTAACCTTGTGTTAAAAATAATTGTTTGAACTTTTGTACTTTACATACTTCACAGATTTAGTTTTCTTTATTATAAGAAAGAGAAGTTCACGAAAAGAAGATATTTTATAAAATAAGAAATTAATGTTGTGCATAGTGTGCTCTAGATTTGTTGATTGTGTTTAAGAGTCACCTATTAAATTGTGTTATGATATGTAAATCAATAAATTGTGGTGAATTTTCATCTATTCTCTTAATATTTATAATTTGAATGGTTTAATGTATGTTATTTTAAAATTTAATGATTAATTCTCTCGTAAAAATGTTATATAATTGGTTTTTGATTAAAATTATAGCATATAAAAAAATTAAAAAAAATCTAGTGACTTGTGGTAGGATCTTAAGATCCCAATCTCGATCTTACGATCTGATCTTGCAAAGATAAAAACGATCTTAGGTAAGATCCCGATCTTGATAACCTTGGTATTATGAAAGTTATTTGTATTGTTTTAAGATAAACAATTTACAATATACAATGATAATTAAGATAAAATTTATTGTACTTTTTAGTAATTTGCACTTTATAACAACTTTATCATCTCGTGAATTTTGATGGCTTAATAATACAATAATTATAAAAGACACAATAACTTAATTCATACAGAAAAAGTAGAAACCATCTTTTAACCCCATTTTATAATTAATTAGAAAATCCGATATTTTATTACCCATTGATCAAATTATACATCATTTGAAACAAGTTCTCATTTATATATGCTAAAGTTGAATGTAATTAAATGTAAGTTGTTTGTAATTAAAGACTGTAAAAGAAAGAAGTCGTCATGTAAGATCTTTCACCATGTTCAAACACTTTAGAGTACAAACACAATTAACTTTCTAAGTTTTTTTTTGATATGATGATGCTAATTTAAGGTTGCATATCTTATGCCATAAGACCTAAACAAACTAAACATGTATATCCAGGGTTTTAGTCGTTAAGGTGATGCCATTGCTCCGTCAAAAGACCAAGCCCAGGGGCAAACCTGCCCTTTGATTGGTGGTGGCACGAAACATCAGACAATTTTGTCCGCGTAGTAGAAAATCTTAATTTTTTTTGAGACGTTACTACCAGTCATTGTCATAACTCGTTCAAAAGTGAATTTTTTACTAGTTTAATAATTTGTTATCGTGTATTGGATATTATACCTTTAAGTAGTGTTTTGTTTATAAATTTTGGTCTTAAAATACCAAATCAACAATGGATACCTCGTTAATCCGACCCGATAAAACCAAAAACCTGAAAAAGAACCCGAACAACACCCTTAATTTTAATGTTGCTATTATATGGTGTCATCTAGTACAAAAATTCTTAGGTTCAATCCTAATTGTAGGTAATTTATCGTAAGTTACGTTTTATAAGCCATGTTAATATATACCATATAATTGTTATTCAGTCACGTTAAAAAAAAATCATAAGGTCCTGCAATTTTGATGAAATTTAACTATGTAAGGGGTGTTCATTTTAGTTTATTTTATGAGCTTTTTAGCTTATTAGCTTATTTTTTGAGCCTTTTGAGGATTTGGTGTTTGACTTAATTTTTTAGCTTAAGCTTATGAGCTTATTTTTAGCAAAAATAAGCCAATTTATATAAGTCAAGTGAAGATAGTTTTTTTTTTTTTTTCATACGGGCTTATTTTTATATATTTACATATATACCTTCATCCTTCTTTCTTTTCTCACTACTCTTTTTTCCTCAAATGTAAATTATATCTTTTTTAATCATTTTATAATAATAAGATAAAAGAAACACTTGTTTAAAAATAGCTTATTAGCTTATAAATTATAAACTAATACAATTTTTTTTTATTAATAAGCTCTTAAACTAAAAAACTAATAAGCGTAAATTAAAAAAATGTAAGCTTACCCAACACTCCGTAGTCTCATTACTAATAAGCGTAAATTAAAAAAATATAAGCTTACCCAACACTCCGTAGTATCATTTTATTTACAACCTTTTGAATCTACTTGAAGAATATATACACCTAACTTTAGGTACAAATATCATTTTTCGTCTTCCATGAACCGACGTGTATATTTGTCTAAGCATACTTTAGCTGCATGGAGAGTACCTCCGAGGTTGAATCGTCCGCTTCTACATCATCGCCGGCGTTTCATTCCCGCGATCACGATCTTAACCAATGGCTCGAGTAAGTACCTTTCAATTCGATCGCCACATTCTTTTAGCAACAAACCTCTTGAATCTTACACACCCAGTTCAATTAGGGCTCAGGATTCGTTAAAGAAGAAATTGGTCACTGAAGATGATTACATGTGGAGATTGGGGGAAGCAACAGAAGAGAGTAGTGAAGTAGAATTATTGAAGTATATAGGTGGAGTTGATATAAGTTTCTCTAAGGATGATCCATCTGTAGCTTGCGGAACTCTCGTTGTTCTGGATTTCCATACTCTCGATGTCATATATGAGGATTCATCAATTGTTCAGATCGATGCTCCCTATGTTCCTGGTTTTCTTGCATTCAGAGAGGTGTGTTTTTTTATCTAGCGCACCATTGATTTCAGGGTCACCTTAATCATACTGCAATTTTGAGCTTATATCTGTGTGAATTTAGGTTTAACTTTACTACTTTGGTCTTTGTTCTCTATAACCCAGCTTGTACTTTATATTGCCCTTAGATTCCAGTACCTGAAAATCAGAAAGCTAAATAAGAATTACTGCTTCAGTAGGGATTGCTTCCTTCTTTTGAACGATTATCATTTAGGGATTGCTTATTAAAGTTGTTTTGAGGGTGTTTGTAATTATTTTTCTAAACTGTTGACCTGATTATATGTAGTGAAACAAGCTGTTCTAGATAAATAGTTTGAAGTTGCTTATTCTGACATGCTTTTTTTAACAAAATTATAATTTGGATTGCTTCATGTTCTTCCGTAGACAACTTGTAGTTTAGTTCCTCACTAGTCATAATGTTACAGAAATGACTCTGTTCGGAGGGAATCTGGTTCGGTTATCTTTTCTATTTCTTAATTCATGTGTGAGGAAAGTTGATTTGTATTATTGCGTATGAACATCATAGTTGCTTAACATGAGTGTTTAATGAGTGAACCTGAGTACTTGTAGCTGCAAGTAAAGGTGTCTAATACCATAAATTGTTTATTTTCATTAGGCTCCTATATTTCTACAACTTTTGAAGAAAATGCAGAATGGTTCTCATCCTTTATACCCTCAGGTACTGGTTGCCATCGATCATAGTTTATGTTTCCGCTTTCTCTCTGCAACATGCACGTTAATTATAAAGCTATGCAGCCGCCAAAACGGGATTTGATATGCGTATACAGAATCTGTATTTTCATTATCGAGTTTATTTTTTAAGGCCACTTTCACCATTTAGCATGTTCTTTATAACCTTTAAAATATTCTGAAACCATGACTGGTATTTTTCTTTATACTCAGTTGTTGATGATAGATGGAAATGGAATACTTCATCCCCGAGGCATGTGTTTCTGTTAAAGCTGTCTTTGTCCGGACTATATTTAGTGAGTGAATATGTTTGGGGCAGTCTTATAGATCCCTGGTCAAGTAAGAGAATGAAGAGGCTTCTTATGGTTTTGGATAAAGTTACTTTTCTTGATTGTTACTGTGATTTTGCTACTCGCCAAATTTTTGACACTTCATTTTCTTCTTTCTCAAAGATGGCTTTTGGTAGATCACGAAATGTTAGTAATGGTATTCATTTTTTAAAATTTACACGTGCTGTATTTTAAAATATTTCAGAAGAACCCATGATTCTACTTTGATTTTAATCCAGAAATTACCTTTAATGAGGCTGGTGCTTCATAGTAGAAGACTAATTATTTCAATGCTGTTGGCGAGTCTATAAGATACCAAGTCATATTTATAAAGGGGGAAAACAGACTATATGCTTCCAAACTTATTCAAAATTGTTTGATGGACCTTTCTGAGGCCAGGTTAGATTCTTACTAGGCATATGATAATAAATAACAGGTGTCAAGTTCTTTACTGTTGGTAGACTGAAGTTTTCTTAGAATATGTATTAATTAGTACCTCCTATTTTGATGGGTTGCATTCCTTCCTTGTTGGTTCTGATATGCGAAACAATGAAGGATATTCTATCAAGTAAGCTGCATTGTTGATCACTTTTCATGAAGGTTTTGTACTTTGTATGTAGGCTTTGGCTCAGCTTGCCATCTTGGGGTTCTGGCTAATCTTCCTACAATTGGCATAGGGAAGAATGTATGTCATATTAATTATTAAAGCAACTTATCGTTTCTCCATTTCATTATTCTTGTTCACCCACCTGATATTTGAAAAGGTTTACACTCTAGTACTTGTCATTTTTCTTTTTAGAATTTGTAATTGTTGATAGGCTTCTGTAATTATTGTTTTGATAGTCATGAGGTTTTAAATTCCAAATATATATTAGAAATTAGGTAAAGCGATTACTGAACTTTTATGCTATTTTCATATTCATACCTTCACAAAAAAAATTATTATTATAAATTGTATTCTTACAGTCGAATTAATTATTGATATAATTATTTCTGTAGTTGTCAATCATAGTAACATATTAAAGTCAAGACTGAAGGAGTTTAATGCGTCAATAATTGAGAGGTGTGTGTAAATTAAAGGAATGATCATTCATGTTTAGGCACAATTAAATGAAAAAAGATGCACAATAATAAACTTATGATTGTGAGGATTTACGTATGTTATTGACATTTTTTATGAGGTACTCTGGATGAAAAAACCACGAAAGTCGAGTGACTCATTTATCTCTTTTGTCTTTTCAGTTGCATCATGTGGACGGTCTTACTAATTCCAGAGTAAAGGAGCTCCTGGAAGCTGAAGAGAACTTCAACGTAGACTTTGTTTCTTTGGTTGGGAACTCAGGGAACACTTTGGGAGCGGTGAGAGTTTTGGATCTATAATATTAAATACTTTTAACTTCTATTTGTCATCTGAGAGGGTGTTGGATCAGAAGGGATATCAGTTAAGAGGGTCTCATGATTTTGCCGAATGCATCGATATTTTTTGTATAATGAGCTTCAATAGTTGCTACAACAAACGAAAATTTTCTTAATTTTTGTGTGCAGGCAATACATTCAGGTACAGGATCTTTTAAACCAATATTTGTTTCAGTTGGTCACCGTGTATCTCTTGATTCTGCTGTTAAAGTCGTTAAAAGAACATGCAAATACCGTGTGCCGGAGCCCATTAGGCAGGTAAAAAAGCACTTCTCTGAAGACGCTAAAAATAAATCTCTATACATAACAATAAGTATATACTTGATCTTGGTTTCATATCAAAAGTCAGTTGTTAGCATGAATGGTCTATGAACTCAAGATTATATACAATTAAATTTCATAGACATTACTCACTAGTAACTTCTTGTCACATATAGAGGTCATTGCAGTCAGTTAATTGTAATTTATCTATAATTATTTGTTATCTGTTTACCTTCTTTTAAATGTAGGCTGACATAAGATCAAGAGAGTATCTTCGGAAGCATCATTAAATCATTTGAGATGGTCTGACTGCATTCCGCTTACCTAGTAGGCCCTTCATTTGGTGATCTCATAGTATTAAATTCCCGTTTTCCTTTTTTGCTAAAAATGTTCATAAAATTTAATTTAATTCTGATTTATTACATGAAGGTAAAAGATAAGCATCGATATTTAGTTAAATAAGATGATGTAAAACTGCAAGTAAGCTGAAAGAAGATGATACACGTGTGCATTTTTAACCGATCAACTTCTAAGTAAGCAAGCAATTAACGATAAGTTATGTGCATAATAAGATGATTCGATGATTTTTGATATTTTGAAGAACTTTAGTCCACAATAAGTCACAATCTGATCCTTCAAATTTTTGACATATTAGGAATCACGCTGGGGAACATCTGCATCACAAATTGATCCTTTTAAGTGTTTGACATTTTTCAACAACTATAAACAAATTATTGCTCATGCTCTTCATAAATTTGCTTATGAGTTAACAAGTGGATGCACATGTGCATCATAAGCTGGTTCTGTAACATTTTTAACAACATTAACAACTGATCTATATGACTATATGTGCAATATAAGTTGATTCTTACAAGGCTTTGATATTACAAACAACTTTATACGAACTAATACAAATGTGCATCATTGTTGTTTCTCATACTCTTTTCTTTCTTTGTAACTCTACTCCACATATGTACTAGTTATACATATAAACACGCCAACTCGATTTGATGCTGTAAAAGAAACTTTCATTATGCTAGATGCATGCATCTATTTCATTATTGCATAGTTTTGCATCTTAGTTGAAAAAACTACCTGTTTTAATATACGTGTCAAATTAAAAAGTATACTTAATACTTTCATACTGAACCAAATTGTGAATAGTACTAAAACTTTTTATACAAGGACTGGAGTCTAATTCAAGGAGAAGAGTGAGGTGTTGGTTGGGTATTTCGAACTAGTTTGGTCCCAAACCAAACTGAAAATTGCACAAAGAGCTTGTAATGTGCATGAAAAATATCTGGTCATGTATTTTTTAATTGCTCTAGTTTAAATTTTCTTTGGTGTAAGAACGTCATTCCAGAAAATCAAATGTTACGGTTACATAAGTTTTTTTTTTCTCCTAGCACTTAACCTCATATAGTCACGTAGTGGACACTCTCAACCACATCACGTTCGGAAAACCACCTAACACCCCACTGACCAACTAAAAAAGATAATGAAAGAGAGAGTGAGGCTATTGCTTGATACGTTGTTGTCTCGCATCAAAACCACATAGAGTCTCCACTTAATTTGTGGCAATCTCCATGTCATTACACCCTTCACATGGTAGTGTACGCTTTGATGTGCTCTTCACGCCAAATAATTAAGACAACTCCGAGCTCTCATATTACGGATAAGGAGCACCAGCCACGCTTCGGTTCAATAATAAAATAAAATTGGGGAAATTAGAATTTGGAAAGGGTATTGCTAGTTGGTAGGGCGGGAAAAATCAAAAGATGGAAAAGTAATGTGATAGTAATGTGCCGGGAGGGAAGAAGAAGGGTATATGTGACAAATAAACATATGTTGGATGCGATTTCATTTTTTTAAAAGTTAAAGATCATTATATTTTTTTATCATTAAAAAGAGAGAAATGAATAAATCCACATTGCATTCTTAGGGGGTGTTTAGTTAACACTATTTCACATGACTTGTATTTTAAATTCTTTAAAACCCAACATTTGACTGGAAAATAGGAATGTGAGATTTGAATTTCAAATCCCTTGAAGCTTCATGGTTGTAGGATTTATTAAATCCGGTTGAGGAGGCTGGCATTTTGAATCCCATGTAGGAAATATTTTCTTCACTGCTGACACTTTTTGTTCATGATGTTGATAACCTGTCCACACCTTGCCGTCCTATCGCTGACGCCTCCGGTAGCCCCATCGCCATGCCGCCTCCATGAAGACCCCACCCCGACGAAGCCCTCACCGCATATGCCATACACAACCTCTATTTTGTTGATTTGGGGAACTAGAATCCGCCTCTCTAGCTACCAATATCCTTGATTTGAGGATCAAAATCTCATTGCATCAATAAAATACTAAATTCGGCTGATCAGATTCCGAATACAAACCATGAAATCCATTTGAAACCCGGCCCTATATATAATTCGGGTTTGTTTAGGATTTTAGACATTAACAAACCCGGCCCTATAAGAATCTTAGCCCCTAAGAAACCCAATCTTTTGTCTGTTTTACCAAACAAACAAGATTTCACATATGTAAATCCTAATAGATTATACCATCAAAACACCAAACATAAATTAAAATCATGTAAAATGCAATTTGTTTGACAGAGTGCAAATTCCATGAAAAAAAATCTACAAACAAATGCCCGTTAATGTTATGCTCCATTTGCGGTTTGCTCTCGAATTTAATCGGGTAAAGAATGGAAAGGAAAGGAAAAGTGAGAGAAACATTTCCCTTCAAATTCTCTTTTGAGGATGATAGATTTCTTAGTAAAATTGGTCTAAATTTCTATTGGAATTCTTTTCTTTATGTAGTTAAACTTTTTGGAACATCAAACATACATATCAACTAGACCTGCTTCTAAATCTATTTATTTGTTTAGCATGAAACTTTAACGCTCAATCTTTTAGGAAAAACAATCTTTTAACAACAACTGATACTACTACATTACGAACTTGATATCTTTTCTTAGTGAAATGAAACATAATATTTCTTCAACTCCTTTCGGATTATTTTCTTTTCCTCCTAATAAATCGGATTCTTGGTGATACATTAAATGGATATTAATATAATAACGTTAACGTATTAAAAGGAGCGCGTGTTTAGGTGACACAGGTGTAGAAGCTCAACGGATCTATGAATGTGCTGCTAGAAAAACGCGGAAAGCGTAAAAAACGGCCGGCAACATTATTAAGTAAACTACCCTCTTATAATATTGCCTAAAAAGAGATAGTGGGGACAGCGCGTGATTTGTATGAGTTATGACCTTTTTTTTTCTTTCTATTTTACTATTTCTTCCACAAGAATAAAAAAATTGCAACTGCTACTAAGTGATCTGTATATAACTTTTTTATCCGAATAAATGTAGTAATTAAGTTCTAAAGCTGTTTTATCAGAGTTATTCATAGGAGATTCTACAATGTAAAATTAAGAGGTAAGTAATTTTGATAAAACAGTTGGTTGTTAATGTTATGAATTTCCCCCTAAAAATATAATAATCTTGAAGGCACCTTTGAAGATGCGCCACACCAATATATTAATCTTCTTTGGAACAAACGGGTTCCAAACGACCTTTTCCTGACTATCATACTCAGACCTGCATTCTTGAATTAACTTTGTCATATGACGAACCGTGTATACACCATTTTTATCCCATAACCATCTCCAATAGTCCTCACCTTGAATATTGAAAGCCATCGAAGATAATAGAGCTTCTAATTCCTTCAAGTCTGAAAATGCTCTCCCTCTTAACATTGAATTCCAACTCCAATTTCCTGTCCAAAGGCGCATCTTCAAAGGGGCTCTTCCTTCTCGTGCTAATTTGGTGGGTAAAGGGATTCATATACAGTCTTCTAACTGTGTATTATGCGACGGTGACATGGAAACAACGGATCATTGTTTATTTTCATGTGCAAAATCTTCGGCCATTTGGAGAAAAGTTTGGGCGTGGTGGAAACTGAAGTCCCCACGATTGCTCTCGGTTTCTGGATTTAAAACGCTAATTGCTCGTGGTGATGGTCCAACCAGCATTAAAAGTGTTTTCTTGGCTGTTTGTATGATTACGCTTTGGAGAATCTGGAGTTGGAGGAATGACGTGTTGCATGCTGATGTTGGTTCAATTGATAATAAGAAGAATGCTGATATATTTCCTTCTATCTTTAATCTATCTAGGCTATGGATTAGCAATAGAGGTAAAAGACTACACCTAAAGTGGGATTCTTGGTTAGAAAACCCAGGTGCTTTAGAGAAATAATCTTATTTTGCCCCAGGTGTAGTTTGTTTAGTTTATGTGATTGCATTGTAATTCCATGTATTCTAGCATCTTGCTAGTGTTTTCTTTGGTTAATAAAAGTTATGGTTAGCCTTGGGAGGGTGATGACAATGCCGAAGCTCTCTTCTTGGTTAACCTTTTGCCTTTCAAAAAAAAAAATAATAATCTTGAAGGCACCATTCTCTCTCTCTCACACGCACTCTCCATCTGCCTCCTATAATAATTTAAGATGGAATAAATGTAGTGTGAGATGCGTATTTTCTTAATTATTGGAATCGGAAATGGCAAATAATGTTATTGTGACCTGTGAAATGTAATGTAATTGAAAGAGATGTCTCTCCATACTAATTGTGAAAAATCATTATCATGTCATCTTTTAAACAGGTATTGTAGATTAACAATAGTCGATAGGTATAAGGTTCACGTTTAATCCGGTTATAACAGGTCCACTCCGTAGAAAATAAGATGTTCTGAATTTTGATGCATTGCTTCCCACAAGTTCACAATATAGCATGAAAACTACATAAATTAAGCTAATTGGATTGCATTTAATTAGTATAACAAACAAATAAACAAATAATATTGAATATGTATTACATTCCAAAATAACAATTAAAGAATCAGTTTCATAGAACACACTATATATACATCCATACAAAGAACACACTATTGTCCATTCGTTTCCACCAATTTCATCCTTGATATTCATCTTGGTATGGCAATTTACCATGAAATGATGAGTAAAAAAAACAAATGAACACCATTCAAATGCATAATTTGATTATGATAACATAGGTTTGATTCAATTTTGATCTTGAGCCATGGCAGCAAACCCACCTGATCTCATCATCTGTTTGAATTCACTAAAGCTAACCATACCATCACCATCCACATCCACCTTCATGATCATCCGCCGGCAATCATCGGCCTTCCGCCCCTGCTTCAGCCCTAACGACTCCAACACCGATCTCAGTTCTTCAACCGCGATGAATCCGTCTCGATTTTGATCGAACACATTGAATGCTTCCATTATATCCTCCTCGTCCTCCCGATTATCCATGATTGTTTTGTACAGATCTGCAAACTCGTCGAGATCAACACATCCGTCACCGTTAACGTCGATTTTATGGATCATCTGAACCAGATCGGCGTCGGGGATGAATATGCCCATGTTCGCTAAGGAATCGTTGAGTTCCTGTTTGGTGATCCTGGCGTCTCCGTTCTTGTCGAACATCTGGAAGATGCGTTGGAGCTCGTCGGGATTCATGCGGGAAGAAGGGGAAGGTGTTTGTGGGGGTGGGAGTAATGGCGAGACGGCGTCGTTATGGGGGAGTTGGAGTTGTTGATTGTATGGTTTAGGGAGGTAGTGTCTGAGCTTCTTGGGGAGTAAACAGAGGAAAATGGAGTAGATGAGATTATAGAATAGAAAAATTCTGGAACAGATGGCAGGCATTGTGTTTGTGTTGGTGTTAACACCTTGAAGCTTTTGCAATGGTGAACAAAGCTACAAGATGAAGAAAGGAATGGAAGGAGAGAAGTTATATAGTAACATACAGTTAGGTGAAGTGGGGTGGGGGAGGGGTTGGGGTGGGGTAGGAGTGATTTCTTGAAACAAGTGTATTTTATTTTATATATATTATTTCCGTCTCATTTTTATTGTCTAGTTTTGATTTTTTAAAGTCTTTATTTTTCAATTTTAACCTTAAATATTTTTGTTTCGGTTATATAATACTTCATGATGATTATATCAATGAAATTACATTTAAAACACAATGCATTCATATATTTTGTATCAAATATTATATAACACAAACAAAAATATTTAAGGTCAAAGTTGAAAAAGAAAGACTTTAAAAAGTCAATACTGGACAATAAAAATGGGACGGAGGGAGTAACATTTATTTATGTCTAAGATTTGGAGAATCGTATTCGATTCTATTACGTGGGTTAAATGTATCTAAACTAGTGGTTAGCTTAGCTGCACTTCGCGTCGGGGACTAATTACTTTTTAATCGAGTTTGATCAGATTATTTATCTACTATTCTTTTACTAAAAGTTTAAAAAATAATTTTAAACCACTTACGCATAAATGGTAAACTGACTTAGATATGAAACTTAAAACAACTGAATAACTTGCATTTTTTAAAAGTAATTTAGCTTCGATGTATCTTGAAACTACGCAAAATATTTAAACATCAAGAGTCTATTTCACTGCAAAAAAATGTGAGTTGGATTCTGTCTAATGACAAATACTCATATAATAATAGAACTACACAAATTTAACGTATAAAATAAAATCCACGCCTTGAGACCCTATTATATTCAACATTTAAGATTCTCATTTATTTGAAAACCTACATACTTAATTTAAAAAAATTTCTATCTAGAAAAAATTTATATATTATATAAATGTTACAAATTTATTATGCCAAATCTAAAAAATACTTTTCAAGATATATATTAATAAGTTTTTTATCATTATAAAATTAAACAATTTATTATGATTTTAGAGTCTTTTTAAAACTTTATTGTAAAATTGAGGGTTGGGTAGGAAGAGAACAAATTATTTGGGGTTCTTTATATAAAATTATAAACAAAAGAAAAAAATATGTAGGGGTGGATCGAACAGAGGATCTATCCTGTAAAAGGGAAGCACCCTTGCCATCCCGACAAAGTCAACTTTGGTATACAAATGCTCTTTTTAATATTTATTTGTCAAATGTTTTTTTTCCTGAAAATTGTATGGTACTATAATACGGATAACGAGATAAATATATATATATATATTTACCATTACAGTCTCTCAGATCGCTGATCATCGGGTTCTTTTAGTGGTAATCACTAAGGTTGTGTTTGGTTACGGAAAATTATTTTTTGTTTTCTTAGAGTTTTTTTTATTAAATGGGTGGAGAGTTTTCATTTTCAATTTTCTGTAAAAAGTTTAGAAAACACGTTTGGTTAAGTACGATGGATTTTTCATTTTCTATTATAGAAAATTAGAAAACATGTTTGGATATGTATTTTCTTTCAATTTTTCATTTTCTTGTTTTTATTATTTCAAATAATACAATTTTTAACATAGATATTTGTACATAAAATTAAACAATAAAAATGTAATATGAGATTCATGGTATAATTCAACATAAAGTTAAACTAAAAAAATTCCATATGAGACTACTCTTTTGGATATCAATATTGCAAACATCTGCGAGTGTGTTTCTCTGTTTAAAACACATACACATATATACATACTAGCATTGCACTTGCGCAAGACGACGACGACAATAATAGTTTGTGCTCGACAACATGTTCAATTTAAAAAGTATGGTATGATATGTGTGAAATGCGGTGTTAGTCAACATATCCATGTTTTTTTCTCCTTTTTTGATTTCTTTACCTTTTTTACAATCAACCATTTTATTAGTTGTTAATATAGTTTTTAAAAAACAATTAAAAATATTAATATTAAATAATTAGAGAAAAAATATTATTGCCTTAAAATTGTATTGATGTAAGTAATTTAGTCAAAATTAAATAAAGTAAATAGTTGTTGTGATGTTTAATAATTTATTAAAGTAATAGTTGTCTTAAATTAGTTGAGTTAATTAAGGGATAATTGGTTGGGATATTGCTTTAAGTGTTTGTATTTTAAGCATAAAAACTTGTACTATTTAAAATTAAGTAGTCTTAAAATTTTTAAGAGCAAAAAAGTTAGCTGTTTTATAATGTAGTATTAATTATATAGGATATACAACACATATATTTATTTATATATATCACATAAAATTTACAAACTGAATAAACGTACGAGGACGTGAGTTAATTTGTTCAATGAATTAGATGATTTCAAGTTAGAATTTAAAAGCGGTCTAGAGTTGAGAATGCGACGGGAACGGTAATTGGAGAATTTCAAATTTTGAAAAATTTAGAAAACAAGTTACCGATAAAATTGTTACATTTCTACATGTAATGATTTTATTAAAGAAAACATTCAAATGTGAATTGAATTTTAAGACCCGTAAAATTTGAAGTTATGAAGTTCACACCCCTAAACAAGACAGCATGCATAAAGCTAATCGCAAGTCTCCACGGATGATCACGTGCCACCGATGGTTTGGGTCGAATTAGTGATATTAATTTTGACCCACCAACATTATTTTTCATGAAATTGTGTTATTTATATCCATATTGAGTTAATAAATTATTAGTTTGCAATTATTGATTTAGGTATAAAATAATTAAAAATATTAGTGAAAGAGAGAGAGAGGGGGTGTGTTGTGGAGGTGTATGGAGTGTGATTATTATTATTATGGTTTATTAGTTGTTTGCTTATGTGTTGGTAAATCAATAATGCGATTTTATAATACAAACTGATTTTTTTAATAAATAGACATATAGTATAACACCTTTAAAATTAGAGTAAATTGTATGAAAATACAATAAACTTTGTTAAATTATTATTGTATATAAAAAACTATAAAATTTTAAAAATAATACAATTAATTTTCATAATCCTCTCGTTGTATGCATACAACTTTTTTATGTGTGTGTTGTTTAGTTATCATTATATATAATGAACTTTGTCATAACTTCCATAGTATACAACAAGTTGCATACAATATGAGGATTATGAAAGTTGGTTGTATTATTTTTTTAAAAATAAAGTTGATTATATATAATAGTAACTAAGACAAAGTTTATTGTATTTTAATGTAATTTATCCTTAAACCTAATATAGTAAAATATTTATGTTTCGTGGATGATCATTTTTATCCATGAAAAAAAAAAAACACTTCTCTTTAACAACTGTTGATTTGTGGTTGAGTAAATTGGATAAGTTTGTAAGTTGGTGTTTTTTTGACCGTCTAAACTATTGGTTGTTTGCTTTTATTCTTGGATCAAACTATTGTCTTGATTAAAATTTATTGTCTTAATCTGTGTTACACATAATTTATTAAGAATAAAATTTTCTTCTTCTCTGTTTCCTAGGTCTAAATTTCCTTGTATACATGCACTAGTGCTAATCAAAGTTGATATATCTCTTTAATAAGTGACTATTGATAGTCTGGGTCGGTAATAAGCTCGTATTTTGTTTCTTTGGCTTTGATTATCGACGAGAAATTAGCAACCTTTGGTAATAAGCTCGTGATAAGGCAGGGCTTTCACCCTATTTGTTTTGTTTTCCTTGAACATGTTCTGGACACTTTTCTAAGTTTTAGAGATTGAGTGAGTCTCCTTTGAATCTCTAATAGATGCGCGCCTTCGCCAAGTGTTAAGTCGGGATAGGTTTTTTTAAACGGTCAAACACACACACACATACACATTTCATAAACCTAAACTTAATTCTACTTCATTTTATATATTACGTACGGAACTCACACAAAAAACATCAAATAACGCTTGATGTTAAGTTGGGATAGATGAATTGCATCATACTAGGTTTTTATTCTTGTTTTTGCTACTTTTTGTGTTTTGTCCTCAATGTTCTATCTTGTAGTATTCTGTTTGTAGCCTTTGGCCTTTTAAATTTACATTACCGTTAATAAAAAAAATTTGATTAAATGTGATTGAAATGAAAGTAACATTTTGTAATTTTGTGTATGTTATTATGATTTCTTGTGTAAGAAACGGTCACACATGACTCCAGTCAAACGAGCACAAAGAACTTCGAGGATTTTTAAGTAGTGCTATTAATTAATTGGTTTTTAATGCTACCATAACTTGATCAAATTTTAAATAATATCATAAACATAATATATGATAGTTCTATACTTGTTTTTGTTTTGTAAAATACATCGCTTTGGGCTCAAAAAACCACTAAATCTTTATTGGGTTATTACTCTACATACGGGCTATAACGATAATGCCCGTATAAGCACCAAGTTACATATAATTAATTGACTTTAACACAAGTATATTCGTATAAGCATCACATTATACATTATTCGGATTAGTGATCTAGTCTACAACTAAAAACCGGTTAACTTGACTGGATAACTAGAAATGTGAAAAAAACTTCAAACAACACCCTTAAATTTTAATTAATTTATATTTTTATTATCATATAGAGTCATCATTCATCATAAATCTTGAATCGTCCTCTAACAAAGGAATAAATCCACATTGAAATCTTAGCCTTATACATAATTTGGTGATACATTAGACTAAATGAGAAATAATAATAATAACAATAATAGAAAGCTGATATATTTTCCTAGGGGATGGTTCATGCGAGAACCGTTGTTAGTGCGAGAACCGCGAGAACCAATCTCAGCCGTTCCTTGGATATGGGAAGTATCATGGATGGAGAGCGTGGAGGAATAAGGTGTGGCAGGGTGCATGTGAGGAATTCATGGGTGGGCAATGACATTGAAGGAGGGGAAATTGGACGGTATAGATTGGTTCTCGCGGTTCTCGCGCTAACAACAGTTCTCGCATGAACTTTTGTCTATTTTCCTATTAGTTCTTTCTTCTTTATCCATGAATTCTCTTTTATCCATGATTTTGATAGTTTAGTTGATAGAAGAATAAATACGGGGATATATCACCTATTATATTATAATAATATAATAATAATGTTAACGTATTAAAAGGAGGGCGTATGTTTAGGTGAAGTGTAGGAGCTGAACCAACGGCTATGATGCTGGAAAAACGCGGAAAGTGTAAAAAGGGCCGGCAGCATTTAGCAAACGACACGACCGTTAAATAATATAATGCCAAGAAGGAAGGAGGGGAAAGCGCGTGATTGGTAATTTGGTATGACTTTCTCCTTTTACTTTTTCTTTTTCTTTTTTTTAACAGCATTTACGTTTTTTTTCTATTTTTTATTTCACTATGGAAAAAATATATATTTTTCAACTAAATCTTGTTATTTAATCTTCTCACTCATTAAATAATAATATATGTAATCTACCAATTCTCTTTTTATCTAATTCTATTTTGATTTGATATTTATCTTGATCTTGTAAAACTCTAATTACATATTTTAGAGTTAGAATTTATAATATTTAGTGAGAAACATTATAAAACAGAATGTTAATATTCAAATAAAGAAGATATGATATACATACTGTTGGCATTGGCAATATATATTTTTCTATGTTTTAGTCATTTCCAGGGACATTTAAAAATAACTGTTGAAATAAAAGATATATTGTAAAGTATGCAAAATTCAAATATAATTGAACCAAATAAAGAACAAAAACACTTACAATTACACCACATTGGAAGTAAGGAAAAAAAAAAACTATGTAACATCAGTATTAATCTCAAGTCGTCAGAAATTATTAAAGCGTGTCTCTTTAGCTCAATTGATTATTTTTCTTTTAAACAACAGCAAAGATATTTTATAAAAAAAAACCCTTCTATAAAACTGCTAGAAATAAGAAAATAAAAAACACCAAAGCTATAACATAAATGATTCTATAAAGGGGTTAGAAACCCAATTACACCAGCTCAAATTAATTAAATAAATTAGGCTTGGAAATTGAAATATCTTGTGAGGGCTTTGAGAAAAAGTTTGAACTAATTTTTCCTACAAAAATGAGAAGGTAATAGAAGGAAAAGATTATTTTCTATTTTCTTTATTTTCTTCTTAAACACGAGAACATAGTCAAACTTAAAACCTAGATAAAAATTATAAAAAGGTAACATTATGAAGTGCATAAGTTATTTTTGAAGGCAAGTTTTACCTATTCTAAAACAAAGTAAAGACCAAATAGCCATGTACGTACTCTGTGTTAATGTAGTCAAACTTGTGAGCTTAGGTTACAAATTTCTTGATACTGTCCCAAGATTTAGAAGAAATATGAACTTTGAATCATGATTTTTTTAATTGTTTATACAAAAAAAAACAAGCCGAAGCTCCCTTTCTAGTTATCCGTTTTGCCGTTAAAAAAAAACCCAATGAATTTTAGAGGAAATTCTCATGTAACAATGTTTTTTCTAACAAAATAGAATTTTGATCTCTAATTGAGAATTATAATCCCTCTCGTGATTTTAACACTTATCTTGATATTATAAGTAGAAAGTAAGTGTTAGGTTAAAAAAATCTCTCCTTTAACAAAAGTACATAAAATAATATGCTTTTTACCGTATTTAGTTTATCAAAAGCATAAAAATAACAAGAATCCAAGAAACGATCTTTGACCAACCACCCATTGAAGCAAGGAAAAAGCAATAGAAAAGAGAAGGTTGTAGATCAAACCCCCAACCTCACCTATGAAGTAACAAAAGTGTTAGACAATTATCAAAATCGACAGAGGAAATAAGAAAAGATAATGAGTGAATTTATCATCTAATTAGTAGGATTACGACATAAAATAAAAACAATTAATAAAAGGAAATAAATTTTTTCCCCTAACTCTAACTAAGAAAACAATAGAGGAGGTCAAAGGTTCAAGTCCTAATAAGTTTCAATTAGGGATGGTCGTCAGGGGATGCTTCGGAAACTGCCAACCGCTAAAACCGGTTAGACAGCGTACATCTGAGCCAAAGGCTCAGTGCCCCCGGAGAAAAGAAAAACTAAAAAAACAATAGCAAGCGGACTGCAGGAGTCCCAAGAAAGACAAACCAACTTTTCTTACCAGGGGTTTACTGCATTTTCTATTTCAACAACAAACCACCAAACCACCCATCAACAGCAACATAAGATAAACATTTACCATGTAGTCAACAACTACTTACCTCTTACTACTTTGTTATCCATCACAACATCAACCAAAAAGGAGATGGTCGCAAAACGTTGCTTGTCTCAGTCGGTATATTAGTCTAGTAAACTAGCTGTACTAGAGGCACATTGAGGCGTCTAGTTTTGGCATACATAATTGAAAACAGAAGCCCACTCTTGCTTAGCGGCAAGAGGTACATTCCAATCACCAATGCTTGGAGACCAAACATCCTCTGTCGCATAACTCAGGCACCAACTAACCTTTTCTGGTGGGTTTTTGTAGTCGAAAGCTAAAGCAGCATGAATTTTTTTCTTTGCAATGGTCTTCTTTTTACTTTTAGGAGCAGAACCCTCAGAGGTCTGAGAAAAAAGCATAATTCCATATAAATTTAACTAAATCAAAATAAGTAACATAAAAAGTTGGGTAAATCGCATGTCGATAAATTGATATTTTCAGTCGATTCCTATTTTATGTAACGTACTTCTAAATCAAGATTTAAGAACCTATGTTAACAGTATATAACTCTTAACAAGGTAACTGGGAAGTATAAACTTATAAGATGGGCCCTCAAATGCTGATTCACGAAGAACGTTCCCTAAAATAAAAATAGACTGAAGGTACTGTTCTTTTACATGCAATTTGCCCTATAAGGGTTATGATTAATTAGCTTACAGCATCATCAGAGTTTGGAGTTGGTTTCTTTCGCTTGCCCCCAGTTTCCAGAAAGGTCAGGACTTCATTCTTGGAGCGCAAACGCTGACCAGATGGTGCAATATAGTACTGCAGAAAGAGGACAGCCACAGTATATTTACTGATATGAACATGTGCACTTAATGCCAAACATAAGCATGGAAGCTAAAGTAACAAAAGATAGATTTTAATCGTCTTTCTTTGATTAGTAAATCATGCTGGCATAAATCAAAAGCCTTTATCCAATATGTAATCTTTAACTCTACTAGATTTGATTAATTCTACAACTTACAAGTCACAAACAATGCAAATCTAAGAAACATAGTCTCATATGATCATATCTCAAAAATGCCCTTGTTATTGAGTTGTTAACTATGAATTATATATGTATGGTTTGCGGTGAGTGAGGTTCATAATTGACTTCAACCGTTGGATCTAACCACTATTATATCCTGAGTTTATTAATTGATGATTTTAGACAACCGTTGGATCTATCTACAACAAGATATGGGATGAGGAACTAACAAATTACCATAAAACCAAAAAAAAAAAAATCATGCTATAATTTAAGGGCCACAATAAGCCAACATCACACAATCCCAGATCCAGTTATTATACATCCTCTCTGCATGATTAAAATCACGATTTAGAGCACCAATCTGTCGCTCCAACAACTACCCTCTCTATGTTCTTTACCTTTACGTTTACACCCTAATCTCACAAACAAATTGATGAGGGTGAAGGTGACTGGAAATGAGTCAAATGGAGGAGTTCATTAACAAGGGTTTCCAATGATGGATGAGAGCTTCCATCATTCAAAACCTACAATGGAATTGCAATTGACCACAATCATGGAGTTGGGCTAATATACCAAGAAGGCAAGTACCTCCACCTACATTGTCTTCCAAGTTACCACCACCGCTTCAAATTTTCTTAATCTCACAATCACTTTGTTTTCGCTTAGCTTCAGGTTACTTCTACATTTCTCTATCTTTTCTTCTAGGGATACACTTGCAGAGCACCTAAACAAGCAACTAATACTAAGAAGAATATGTGTAGCCAAAAAATCTGACAAGATGTTGATCCATAGAAGATAAATTAGGGGAGTGAGAAGCTGATATATAGGATGCCTTTTATGGCTGTTTTGGAGTCAAATCTAGGGGGTCTACACTGAAGCACCCAGTAAGCCGTAAGCCACCTTCAAAGACGGATCTTAAAATAAATATATAAACAGATACTAATTCCATATAGGTAATGAAACAATTGTTGTTTAATAAAGCTGTTGTGCATTTAGCAACAGATGTACATAGTTATGTGTTTGGTGATAAAAATGTTAAAATTAATTTGAAATTTGTTTAGCACCCTACCTTCTTAATCTTGCATTTATCATCTTAAGATAAACTATATTAATGAGAAGTCCTAATGAGGCTAACACCTAAATTCTACTGTTAGTGCATATAAAATGCTTTGTCTTGTAAAAAATCGTCGTACCATGTCCTATGACATCTCACAGGCAAAAGAAGCTGAATAAGATGATAACATCGTACCATCATTAGTTTTTATCAAGATTTGGGAATCAAGTATGAAGTATGTGATTTAATCATATTTAGGTTTGTTATCTCATATTTGAATTGGAGTCAGATTATTGAATATATATAACGAACCATTGAGTTTGTTTATATCGGGTCGACTAACCAACGTTAATTTTAATGTTAATGAGTACCGTATTGTTTCAAATTATGTACTAAGGTTAGTTCTGAAACTGCATGTTCTAAGCAATGTGAATCATAACTGTTAATAATAAAGACTAGTTTGACTTAGCGGACCCATGAGCAGGTAAAAATGTAAAATCTAAATACAAGAAACTAAGACAGACAAGCGAGAACAGCTTTCAAGGCATGATAACCACCAGTGTAAAAGGTAAAATCCACATGAATTTTACATGCATAACAGCATAAGAATTGTCACTTAACATATGCTCTAAATCCCCTAATAGTTAGGAAGAGTGTACATAAAATACAATGGTGTATGGACATGGCATCTTCCTGTTATACTTTACGATTATCAGGTATTTTGTTTATTTTTCTTATCTCGAAAAAATGCCCCAAATTATATAACCATGATCTTTCATGATGCATTCCATCCTACCTTCTATCGAGAACTTTGCCTCACTAGCTTGGCAAGTAATTAATGATGCTTGGAAGGGGATTTTCACTTTTCTTCATAGTTAAGCCAAAGGGATGTCTGTTATTTTTCTCGTGGCATAAAGAATAGAGACGACTGTTGATTGTCTCGTGAAATCTTAAACATTAACCCTGCTTTTGTTAAGATTTTGTATACAGACATGTAGTATGTTAGAGTTTGGCTTATTTCCCTGAATATAATGTACAATCAAGAGTTCGTCTTATTTCTTGCATATTGTCAAATACTATTTTTACTTATTGGTAACATGTTATCTATTTTTATGACGAACAAATTTTTATCTATTTTTTTTTGTTAGTAAGTTCTTATTTATAAGTTATAACTAGGTGTTATTAAATGTAAGTTTTTAAACTTTTATGAGATTCTTAGAAAAACTATATGCAAAAGAAAAGAATATAATCATTAATAGTTTTTCTATATAAATGTGGTTTAACATGATATACTCGGGCACCGCTCAAGTATTACACTAGCTAATGGGGGTACGGAAAAGGCAATATCGGTCTTTAATTCTCAGAAGGAAATAAAAATTTATTATTTGCAAAATTAGAAACAAAAGTTGATTAAAACCGAAATTAAATTCAAGTTTCATGATTTCAAGAGAAAGTAATTGAGGCGACAAAACCAAAAACTCGCAGAGTGTTCTTGAAACACAAGAAAAAGAAAAGACAATGGGAGAAAAAAGAAAGGAAGGGAAAGGAAGCTTGTTAGCGTTGTTCAGTATTTTTTCATGTTCCTAAGTTGAAAATAAATGGAGACAGAGGGAAGGGAATATGATTGCTCATGTTCTAAGGTTGAGAAGAAAGTGAAGAAAAAATAAAACATTTACAATTGTGAGGTTCATAAATAGGGGCATTTTAGTCATTATAAAAGGTTATAAATTTTCCCTCTCTTTCCTCCCAAAGAATGGAGGAAAGTGTTCTGAATAAATCATAACACAATCTTCACTCCGTTTCCCTCCCTTTCCTTTCTTAATAGAGCTTGAGAACACTACATTATTCATTTTTCCTTCCCTTACCCTCACTATTTCTCCAAAATAAAACTCAAGAACCGGGTTTAAGCGTGTATTTGTCTTACATATCCAATGATAAATCAAGTAAACAACATTATTATCATATCAATTTCGTTCTAGAATAGTATAATGTGTATGTGTGTATAAACACAAAAACTTACATTCGGGTATAGGGTTTGGTTCATCTTTTGAGAAAAACGTTGGGGATGGGAAGTTGATTTGGTTTTGGAAGGATCAATAGGTTGGGCCATGTAGATTAGAAAATAGGTTCAACAATCTATTTAAACTTGACCAAAAAAGATGCCTATGTGTTTGAAAGAGGAAGGAGGGGACTGTGGGTTTGGAAGGCTATTGTTACTTGTTAGTGCGATGATGTATCTAATACAGAATCACATGAACCGATTGGTTTTCAAGTAGAGATTGTTTGCTCAATTATCAATTGCAAATTTTCCGGTGGTTAACTACTAGATTTTAGCAAGATTTGTCGGATTGGGCGGGTTGGTTGTCTAGCCCATCAAAGTCGCAAGTTTTCTGTTGGTTTCTTGCTTTCTGCGTTTTCCTTTGTTCGAACAAGGGGATGTGTTTTTGTAGTTTGTCAGTTGCAAACTCAGGCTTTGAAGCAGATAGATTGGGATTGTTATAGGTGTCTCTTGTATTTTGTCAGTTATAAAATATTTAGGTACAAGCTGTATTCTAGGTTTGGGTAGGATGGTGTATCATTTTTCACCTCGCTCACTTTCATATCTCGCAAAAGTAAGCTGAGGAACTGAACTGTTTATCCTGACTGTTTTTGGTAATGATGTTATTTTTGTTGCTATTAAAAAATATATACTCAGTTTTCTAAAATAGCAAATCTTGGTAGGTATATCTAGCATGCATTTGTATCCTTGCAACATAGACGTTAATATATGAGAAAAAATAAAAGCCAGCAAGTAGTAGAATAAGTCCCACATAGCATAAAGTTGCTATTAGAAAAAACATGAGTAGCCTATGGTGACAGAAGTAATAAAGTTTCCAAGTCCTGCAAGGCGTCAATTAACACATACTTCAGATCAAATTGAATCAAAGAAAATATTATGTAATCAATTACAGTTATATGCCAATAATAGATCGCTACCAATAACAGATATGAAAATAGTACGTAATCGATCTGTATCCCTTTAACAATATTCCTTATCCGATATGACGATGGCAAGAAAGTTAACTATTTTGCATAATAGACTTGCGTCTCATTGGAGTATGGATATAGGATAAGAAGTAACTATGACCACAGCATACCATAAATTCCATATCATCTAGTAATATAGCTCAAGTGTGAGAACTTAGATATATGAAATGTGTAGTCAAAACAATCATCGTCTTTAATCGAATAAGAACAATTAGTGGAACAGCTTAATAGGCTTTCAAGAAACTTCAAATCTAAAAGTCATAAAAACAGATAAATTAATAAGGGCATAGATCACTACTTTAATATCGTCAAAAACTTAAGGGCAAAAATTTCATATACAGTATTGCTTGCGGACTGAAAGGATTTGTATCTTTTACTATACAATCGTCATCCCAATCACATCCCCAACTAATGAATAGTATTATAGTGATATAATAGGTTTTCATCATTGAAATGGGACCTAAAATTATCAATTGATGAAGACACAACTTGATGAACTACTTTCCAAGCATCAGGTCTTTTTCCTAGAATTGACACCTAAAGTGACAACTAACATGGCTTTAAACAAAATAGCACATATTATATCAGTGAACATGACATTTATTTGGAGCTAAGATCGTAAACTTGTAAACTTATAACTTACTCTTTCCAAGGTGTTCTGTCACTTCCGACAAAAAGGGTAACCTATCAAAGCAAACTACGTCCTTAACTCGAACCTGATCAATAATGACGACATGACATCACCAAAACTAACAGGTTTACAAAAAACTCTTGAAAAATTTTCTAATCATGAAAACGTCACGTGTGAGTTACTGATAAATGGTTGTGTTTACAGTCTAAGAAGTCCTGCAATATTAAATGAAAAAAAAAGCTTCACACCGAAGATATGAAAACTAACTCCCAAAATGAAATCCATAGACAGCTGACTAAGATTATGCGTATAAGGTGTACATACATTATCAGAACTCAGAAGGCTACAAAATACAAATGGTCCCAATGTAGCTCTATTGAGTAACATATAATCACCTCCTAGATCAAAGCCATACCAAAGTACTCCAAATTTTCATCCTTCAGGCTCTAAACAACTAATTGTGTGTTCTTGAAATCAATTTAAAGTAATCACACATACCATATAAAGTAATTTAGAAGCCATAAGACGTATTTCTAATGAAGATTTACAGTAAGCATTATAAAAGTACTAAAATGAAACAGCATTAAATAGATAGTAGAGTATTGAAATGAAGAAATCGGATTACCGACCCTGTCAACAGTGCCCTCGGTGGCTCCAGAAGTTCGTTTTCTTAGAATCATATCCCAACCTTCGGGCAGCCATGAAGGCCTGGTTCTTTTCTGAAGGAGAGGATCAGCAGAAGTTGAGTTATCTGCTTCCTTAGAGGCTTTCTGATCGACACTGTTGGTTGGATCGATGAAAGATCCGGATCCCAAAAGCGGGTCTGGCGTATGAACCTGATCTTCGTTCTCAGAAGGGATTTTGATCGGCGTTGATTGGTCGCCGTCGGCGGGAGGCGTTTCTGAATGAGACATGGATGCTAGCACGCTATCGATGTGTGGGAGGCGAAGAGAGAAACGATGGAGCGGTGGAAAAGGGTGGGGAATATAAGGAAGAATTTGGGGTGTCGACGTGTCGTTGCTTTGTGCTTACGCAAAATGCTAAAACACAGTCTCTCTACTCTTTCAGTCTCTGTGTTGTACTGTTTTTATTTTTCAAGTCTTGCGAAAAAATTATAATTTTCCTATTTTCTTGATTTTGATATTAATTTTAAAAATAAAGTATTATGATATTAAACCTTTTATTTCTAAAATCCTATAATGTTTATTTACAAAGTAGAGATTATATATTGGTTTTTGTGATTTACACAATTTTTTAAGTTTTTTTTAACGGCTCCTAAATCTATACCACTTTTTCATTAACGGAACTTGAACCATGACATGTGGTCAATGTCACACTAAAGCACTGTGCTTACTACTAGACTACAATCTAAGTGGTCATAATTTTAAGTGATATCGGCTCATCGTTAAACTTTATTACTTACATAGGTCTTTTTAATTTTTAAAATTTTATATTCACAGTCCCTTACTTCGTTAAAAATAAGAGAGGTTTATTAAATCTTACAAAATGATATTTTAACCCTTTCATTTATATTCATATCAACCTTTAATCATTTTAATTAAAAATTAAAATTAACATTTCTAGTAAAATACACATCCTAATTAAAAACTTGACCTCGGCCCTCAAATTTATTCCCACACTCGAATAATGTCTCTCCTTCTCTTTAACCTTCCTTCATGGCAACAACTCCAGCACCTGTTATGATATCTCTACAAGCCAAACCCTCCATTGCATCCTGAATGATTGCTCATCACGACGGGTACACATTCCCTTCCCCTCTTACTCCTCTTTTCCTTATCCCGCCTCCCTTAAAAATCAATCTTCCTTTCTCCCACTCTATCTCTATTTATCCCTCTTTATCACTTTCTCTATTTGTTAATCGGCATCACCACTGTCACCATAACAACATTCGCCTACCACACAATTGATATCTCCTCTCTTTCGCCCAA
The DNA here is from genome assembly GCA_947179395.2 of Pulicaria dysenterica. Classification (NCBI taxonomy): domain Eukaryota; kingdom Viridiplantae; phylum Streptophyta; class Magnoliopsida; order Asterales; family Asteraceae; genus Pulicaria; species Pulicaria dysenterica. Next base: position 54,929,298 of record OX359296.1, read on the forward strand.
TATATCTTCTCCCCCGTCTTATTCATCCCTTTTTTTTGCCATGTGTAGGGTACCACATGTGTATGTCGAGTCCGCCTAAAGGTATGCAATGTGTATTAATCAACTAGTACATCTCTTACTATCTACAATTTTTTTATGTATGCTCCACTCATGTCTGTGTGTTACTCAAGTTGACCTGGTAATGTATTTATACGTGTATGGTAATAAAGTTCTCATAATGTATCATCCATATGTGTACACTACAAATACATCTCAAAATCAATGTGTTTTGAATGTATATGGATGATAACGATGAATGAATTTTGGTAGCGGAGAATTTGATTAGATTATGAACAACCAAATGTTAGGATAAATATTAGAGATTGTGAATTTAATTCAAACTTTAGGATAAGAAGTTAGTTAATTTATCAAAAATAATTAAAAGATAACTATAAAATTAAAGTATGAAAAGTTAATTATGAAAATATAAGTTGTTATTGTCATTTTTAAAAACTGAAATTGACTTATTTATTCTTATGGTTATCATAATCCTAAAAGAAAATTTTCTACTCAAATGAAACTATTGTCATAATAAACATGTAACTAACAACACCAAATTAAGTACTATTTTCTATGATTATGGTGGAGTAACTTATCAGTTATACCTAGTATGGTATGAAACAACATGGCTGTCAATTTTATGGTTTAATCTTGAGTTTTTCACGTTCATAGTAGAAAATCTAAATTAAGAATGTAAAATAATAGATGATATTAATTTTACACGAAACTAAATTGCAACTTCCTTCTAGGGGCGGACCTACATGTAAGGGAGAGGAGGTACGAGACACAGATCAATTTTGTCCGTGTAGTGTAAATTTCGATATTTCGTAATGTAAATTCCGATTTTTTGAAGATTGTGCTACCACCAATTGAATGGTGCCACCACCCAATACAAAATTTGGGTCCGCCACTTTATATGTGTGTGTATAAAAAGAGTTTTTGTAAATTTTGTTTTATCTTATGTTGGTATCGCATATTGCCTACTCTTATTCACACTGTCATTATAAAAAGACTAAAAAACTTTAAAATCGGGTCAATAGCAGTTGAAAGGGCAGGGTCAACCGGAATCTCGATCGACTCATAAAAAAAAGGCATCAACACAATCTATATCTATATATAAAAGGCATGCAAAATTTCCAAAATTAACCATAAATTGAATCTTAATACCAATCACAACCTTCAATTTCAAAATTATTCCATTCTCAAAACAATTTTGAAAAGATTAATAATGGATAGTAGAAATTTGAATTCAATTTTAAAGAGGGGGTTGGATGAAAATTGTGAGGATGTTTTATAAAAGATATGAGGGGGTTTAAAGAAAATGTGAGGGGGGTTTTATAAAATTTTTATACTAATGTAATTAATTATAAGTTGTTTATAAACTATGTTTAGTAAACTTGTGATATATTTTGTTTAGAGAAAAAATAATTATATATTTACGATTGTCTCATTTTTATCTACATTTTGGTATAAATTTTATTGTAATATGACACTTTTTTGAAATTAGTATATTCTCATCACAAGGTGATATTTCATTTACTGCAATATTTTTATTTGAAAATTCTAATATCTCAAATACATTTTCGAAATACCCGTACGAGTACGGGTCAATAAACTAGTTTGTATTAATCCGCTTTCCTAACGGTTCACATATCAATCGATTTAACTGATTAGATCAACCCGAATTTTACCAAAGGGCCTTTGGCCTAGCGGTACCAATGTGTGATTAAGGTGTCTTTTCCTTCTAGAGATTGAAGATTCAAATCCTGGTAAGAAAATAAGGTGTAAATTAGATCGGTGAGTGTGTTTGCCGTTAAAAAAAAAAAAAAAAAGTTCAACCCGAAATTTAGAACATTACTTGTAACTATCAATAACTAGCTTTGGGTTACAACCAGCGGTAATTTTCGTAAAACACCGGTAGTTTGAAGTGTCAAAGTCGAGTTTCCACTTTCCAGAGACAGGCGACGGCAGGCAGATCCGTCTTGCAATAGTCCACGTGGAAATGGGTCATCGACGTGGTTGACGAAGGGGGCCCAAATGAAATCCCCAGGACACGTGGTCACATGGAGTAGTCATACGTACCACCTTCGATTCCCTCCAAAACCCCTTAAAACATGCAAATCACAATAATAATTATATAAAATGCAAAACCCCAGTCATTATCCCCTTCTGCACGCCACACTCTTTCCTCAACCTTATTTTTACACCATTACACAGATTCTGCTCCATCAATATACATACATATCCAGAGATGAGGGAGGAACTAGCTGCTGACGGAGACGGACGGCGAAGCGTCGGCGGTGGCGGCGAGCCGACGATGAGAGGAGGTGAAGCGGATAGGGTGAGAGAGATGCAGTTATCGATAGCGGCGTCGGCTTCGGTATTTCCGGGGTTTCGATTCTCGCCAACGGACAATGAGTTGATTTCGTATTACTTGAAGAAGAAGCTTCAAGGATCTGATAATTGCGTTGATATCATTCCAGAAGTTGATTTCTGCCGCCATGAGCCATGGGATTTACCAGGTTATTGATTCTTTCCGTGCCCTAATTATATTGAGTTTTTGTAGAATCATATTGATAACGCGTTGCAACTTGCAATTGATCAGCAATAGCTAGGTATCGAGTATGTTCCCGTAGAGATCAATAATAATCGTGTTATTTGGGTTAGCTACTTAGCTGATGCTTTGGCCTTATATAATAAGCCTATAAACCATTTTTTAAAGGAGTTTATCAACTTATTAACTGAATGACTTATTTAAGCTTGTAACTCAGTTTGATGTATTCATCAACCCGAAAGTTTGCGGATGACGTTACTAACATTTTTAATAAGCTGGAAAATTTTCAATTAATTGTTGGATTTTAGAGGTACTCGGTGGGTGTGGTTTCCATGATCTTAATTAAGGGTAAGAATATTAAAGACTGGTTTTGGGTTTTAGCATATCTAAGAATGCTACATTTTGCCTTGTGCATCTCCTTTATGACACTTATGCTCAATACCTTTCTTGCAAGTACAACTTCGAGCTTCCTTCATGTGTGGTTCCTTCTTTTGCTTAATGAGCTAAATTGTATTGTAATTACGTTTCTACCCTTTATGTTGTTGTTTAGTGTTTGTTTAGTAAATACAATATTAAACTACCACATCATAGAATGTCGTTGCTAAGTTAATATTTTACTTAATGAGTTGGAAGTAAAATATATGTAATTATATAGTCTGTGATCTGATGTTTGATAGTAACTTGTTTGTCACTAGCTCTTTCCATAATCCGGTCGGATAACGAGTGGTTCTTCTTTTCGTCCCGAGGAAAGAAGTATCCAAATGGATCACAGAGTAAAAGGGCTACCCAATCTGGATATTGGAAAGCCACGGGCAAAGAACGGAATGTGAAATCGGGTGCTGTTACAATTGGCACAAAGAGGACCCTGGTCTTCCACACAGGCCGGGCCCCCAAAGGAGAAAGGACGGAATGGATCATGCATGAATATTGTATGAGTGACACCTCACAGGTAGATTACTGTCACTACTCTACTATAGAAATTAATAATTCACCATTTATCCTGTTGTTGAACCTCAATGAACATGACATATTTGATGGACCAAAAGAGTGTCAAAAGGCATATTTAAATGAGAATGATAATTTATCATCAAGCTTTTAGTTTGGTGGAACTTGAGCGATCATGTGATCAAATAGCCTAGAGGTGGTAATTTCAACTTATTTGTACATGCTTGGTTAATTTTGGTTTTAATTCTTCCTTCAAATGATTCAAGTGGTTAAACTGCTATATTTTATTTGAAAAGTATAACGTTCTTATGATAGTAATAGCAAATCTCATAGTCCGGTACACTAACTACCCAATACCATATATGAGTACAACTAATAATGCATATCTTATTATTGTCCTTTACCTATCAACATAGATTACTTGAGATTGCAGAAAAACCTTATTTTCTCGCTTACTGTGAATCCATTGCTTCCCTTCTCAATACGGGAACCCACCACCTAGGATCCACACCAAAACCTTCCTTCATTGATTTCAATTATGGACAAAGAGCTATAACTGGGCAGCGTCGTAACTCGGGTTCGACTTCCCAAACTTCGGATCATGTAGTACTCATCCGCAAACATGGTGTACTCTGATTTAAAAAATTCCCAAATGTCTATATGGCATTTATAGATCTTTGATGAAAGACCAATGCCGTCATTCTTCGTCACAACCTTCAATCCGCTGCCGTATTTCTGTCCATTAATCTTTGTTCCTTCCTTTTTTCTTTCTTTATCTTCTTACGGCTTAGAATATGTTATCATAACCTTTGGATACAAGCTTTCCATTTCGAGCAAAATATGCTGAATATCACTTATGCTTGTCATCATCTCACTTCACACTCCGCTTTGTTCATTGTTAAAACCATCGATCTTTTTAAAATCAAACCAAGTAGAAGTCACTATAGAATCGATACAATTTTTCTTCTCTTCTTCAAAACCTAGATTCTCCTGCAAACTATAGGAGCTCAATAGTTTTAGTAAAAACAGCAAAAATTTGGGATTATATACCAAATAGATCCCAAAGCTGGTTAGATCCATATATCCCAAACAATTTTAAAAGAACAAACTGTAGACTTTACACTCCTTGTTTTGCACTTTTAAACTGCACAAGAACTCATCTCAAGCCACTTTCAACCATTTTGTAATACCCAAATAAAACTGAAACATAGACACGAATCCGATTTTGGGCTCAAATTAGCTTTGATAAAAGAACTGAAAACGGCTGGGAAAGACATTCTCCTTATTTCGGCCGGGTCACAAATGCATTATCCTCCCTGCCGTAAAATCTCCTTGCCTAACTTATCACCAGCGTTTGATCTGTTTGAAGTCCAGGTGTGTGCCAAGTATTTGTGCCTCCTTTTTGCCCTAGGGTAAAGAACAAAAGCATTGGTTACCTACCCAAAACCCCCCTTATCAATCCTTCCCAAAGCATTGTATCCACCCAAAACCCATATCATTTCAAGAAAATAATAGCTAAACTCTGAGGTTTCAAACGAAGGATTCGGTCCTAGAAAAAATGCACCAAATCATAGTGGTAACCAACCTATACTCTCGGGTAAAGCAAATAGCAAATCTCCTACTCAGACAAAACATACAGCCTATACTTTGTTTATAGTCAAGGATAGTGGAAAATCAATGTGCACGTGTGTGCGAATCTTTGTGCCACCTTATACCTCCCCTATGCAAAATCATGTATAACCAAAGGTCTACCCATCTCCACCCTTTATGCCATAACCCAATATCCCCACCTACAAAACAGAAACATAAATTAGCATTAGTCACATTATTACAGCACATGTATGCCACCAGCACTATGAAATAAGGGTAATAAAACCTGTAGATTAAAATAATATCTTGTCGGCCATTTACATGAGGCTTAGAAATCAGCCCTCAGTGAAACAAGTCCCAAACCACTTGATTCTCGCTTCTCTTATTTTTGAAACCCGATTATTCTTTTCTGTCCACAATGATCAACGTGCACTGAAACAAAGTTGTAAAAAGCGCGCCTGAGGCGCAAAAGCGCTGAGGCTCAGACTGCTGGGCTTTTTTAACATCGAGGCAACGCAGGTTGCAGAGGCGCAGTGAAGCGCAAAAGCCCTAAGGCGCAATTGAGGCGCGCCTTGTACATATCGACCCCTGTTGACATATTTTTTTAAGTTTGACTGACTTATTTAACCCTAATTTTACCGCCCCTTTCATTCTTTTTTAAGTTCGACCCCTTCGCTCCACTGCTCCCTGCTTCTTTCGTGTTTTTTTCTTTGCTGGTTGTTTCCTATCGACAGCTCCACTGCTCACAGGTTTCAATTTTCGATTCTCAGGTGCTAAATTCGTTTTTTTACTTCTATTCATCTATGATTCCTCTTTTGTTCGACATTTTTACTTCTATTCATCTATGATTCCTCGTTTTTTTACTTCTGTACAATCGACCAGTTCAATTTTGATGAAATCTTACATATAATCGGTTAAAAAAAGCAAGATTGTTAATTTGCTCTTGATTATTTTTCATTGACAGCCCTACTTTGTTCATTTGTTCATCGACAGCTTCATGTTCCTGACTGTTTTTCATGTCTACAGTTTTAAACTTAGTACTTGATTATGCTTAATGATGACTTTTATGATGTTAGTATGTTACTTGATTATGTTTGTTGAGAATGAAGTCAATTGAAGGTTAATATCAAAGTTATTTAGTTTATTTTGAGTGTGATTACATTACTATGTAGTATATACTTATAATCCAATTATTTTTTGGTATCATGCGCCTCGCCTTCATGAAGCCCGCGCTTTTTTTGCGCCTCGCGCCTCAAGGCTCGAGGACCCTTTGCGCCTCGGTGCGCCTTGAGCCTTTAATAACTTTGCACTGAAAAACATTAAACTCCATATCTTGTTTCTCTTTTCCCCGTAGAAATTATCTCACATTCTAAACAGCTCCCTATTGATCTAGGACAAACCCGATTGCGTTTCCACCGTTCCATCAAACTTGATCATACTTTCCATGCAAAATCACACACCCATGTTCATTTCTTAGTATCCCTCTGTGTATCAAATTTTCTTGCACAGGTACTCCTTTTATAAGCACAAACCATATGAACTGGCAATTGCTGCACTTTAGGTGGAGCCCAGGTACTCCATAAATCTTCAATACCAATGGGCCTGCCATATCTTTATTTAAATACCTGTTTAGCGGAACTATTTGGTGAGAATCTACCATGCTATTGAATCTCCGAACAGCTCTATCCTCTATATTATTCTGTAATACTTTCTTAATTCATTCATGAAGCTGTCAAATATCGTTTTCTCCCAATCGAAAGGTTGTCCTCTCATCTCCACCTTTAATTGCCATTACTTGTTAATCCATTCCCTGAATCACTCACCATCCCCGATTTATTGACTTTCAAAGCAAACATCCTTGGATACTTTTCTTTTAGAACTATCCCATTTATCCACCTACCCTGCCAAAATTTTGTTCTCTCTCTCCATTTCCAACCTTTATTAAGAAACCTGTTATCAACAGCCTACGTATATCACTCCCAGGCTGTAAATCACCTGTTATTCCTTATTTCCTTTCCGAACGTTTGCAACTCTTCCACTTGTAGGCAAGTTGACCCCTTTCTTTCTGCATCCTCTGTGTATTTTGATTTAATTTCTCGATTCCATAGTTCCCCATCTCATTTGTGTATCTCCATAGCCATTTAGACAATAAAGCTCTATTCTTTAGTCTTATATTACCAAAGCCCAAACTGCCCATCTCTTTTGGCTTTACCATATCTTCCCATCTGACCCGCACCATCTTTCTTCTCTTGTCAGTTATCCAAAAGAATCTTCGTCTTAGTGTCTCAAGTTTCTTAAACTGCAAAAGATTAGTGAAAATGGAAACAGTTTGAAGTCACCATGTGTAGTGAAAACTGAAAAGGCATAAATATATGGTTTCCTTTAGAAGGTAGATTATTGCTGCAATGAAAAAGTTCTGAAGTCGTATTTAGTGTATCAATTATTCATAAGTTCAACCTCCCTGTTTTGCCGCCCAAAACTAATCTTCTCTCTTTTTTAATCTGGAAAAGAGAATATGAAATTACTTTAAGAAACTATGGGAAGACTTTACAGCCAATTCTCTTTTGTATTTGTGTTCTCTCTCACTCTCTCTGATGTTGTTACTACAGGAATCCCTGGTTGTTTGTCGGCTTAGAAAAAATGGCGATTTCCACTTAAATGTATCTTTAAGAGGTTCTTCTGATCATAGGAATTCTTCAGCTGTGGATAATGATCATTCTGCTACAAATGAATGTGCCAACACCCACATGGATGGGTATGATGAGGCGAATGCTATGAAGTCTTGTTCAAAGGAATCTACAAGCAGTTACATGTCTCATTCAGTTGAACAAAACGGTTCAGCATCTGAGTCTGATCAACCACTCGTTCACGACTCGGCAAATGGTTCTTCAACTCAATATAAGGTCTCCTTTCTTTTATCAACTCAACCATACTGATAGAAAGGCCAAGTACAAATACATTTCTTGTATAAATACTTAATTTCTTAATAATGACTAAAAGCAATATTTTCTAAATATTCAGATAAGAAAGGATTTAAGAAGGTTGAGCTATCCTCAACCTTTTGTTCTGTTTGAACCTAACATTAGTTTATGATAAAACTAATTAATTAGCGGTTTCTGACAGGAATGTGAGAATGAGGATGATTGTTTTGAGGATATAATGAACGACGACATAATCAAACTCGATGAATCAGCCACACGCTCTCTTACACTCCAGGGTGTCCTCATGGGGACAAAGTGGATGCAGAAATTACCACAAGAAACCATGACATCCCAAGGAACAGCAGTCAGAAGAATCAAACTAAGACGCCATAAGGTTCGAACACACCACATAAAGCCATCATCATCATCATCTCATGGTAATGAAAATCGAAACCATCAGCCATCTTCTTCTGAGAAGAAGAAACCGTCAGAAGGATGCTTGTTTAGTGTAATGGCTGGCAATGCCGATACCTGCACGTCCAGGCTCCATCCTGCATATGTGATTCTGGTTTTCTTGTTTTTGCTGATACTGTTTGTTGCATGGCGAGGGAATTACTTGAATACCCCCAAGCAACAATTGGGTATTAGTAAGGAAGTTTCCACGACACAGCTAAGTTATTGGCTTCATAAGGCTGCTGAATATATATAAGCAGGCCACGGGCTTAAATAACTATATGTACGTGTGTATATGTAAGTATGTATAGTGTTTGAACATGCCTTTTCCTACTTGTTTGTATTCTTAATGCGAGAATTTATTTTCTCTCATCGTTAAGTTAAGATCGATACCTACATTTAGCAAAACTGGTAGTTACTAGCTGCGATATGAGAGTCTGTATGGTCCTATATAGTTGTGTAGGCAGAGTAGCAACTAGTAAATAGTCAAGTACGTCAAAACCTGGAAGTATTCTTTGCTTAACAAAAGACCATTCAACTGGGATAATCAAAACTTAATAATGAAAATTAATACCACGTATATTAAATGATAATGATAAGGCCAAGCGTACCGATGGGGTGGTCAGCTTGGGGATAGCCAGCGGTTAGCTGGGCACACCGCTACCCCCTAGCGGTTCCTAACCTGCGGGTTAGGTCATGGTTTCTGGAATACATTGAACCTGCGAATTTAGTTTTTTTTTTCTTTTTTGACCATTTTCAACGGTAAGTTAAAAATAAAATTCGAAAAACCTAGCCAACGGCTAGTTCTATTTTTTTTTTCTATAATTTTGCCAATCACTCTATAAATACAGCGTCAAATCTTTATCGGTTTTCACACCAACTTTCTTAATTTTTCTCTCTATTTTATACACTATCTTCTTCTTATTTCTACTACACCTATATCACAAACACATTTTCTCTATTTTGATGTGGATTCGCCTCAACATACGGTAATTGTTTGACAAGTAAAGAAGGTGGAGATCCATGCTAACCTATGTGCGGATTTGATCGAATATCTTTGGCGCAAACAAAACGATAACAACGAGGATAATTAGGTTTTTAGATGTTTTATTATTTAATATTTAATATTAAATGTTATGTTATTTTTTGTTTTTAATATTTAGTAATGTTAACATTTTTTTCTTATTATTTGTATTATTTTAATTTTTAATCAATATAAGAATATTTTATTTTGTTATATTATTAAATTTATTTAAAAAAAAGAATTAAAAAAAGAGTAGAGAAGGTTGAGGTAGATGGGGTATGGTACTCCACCTGAAGGTAGAGAAGGGGTATGAGAAAGAAAAGTTGATGTGACACATATGTGAAAGCAGTGTATGCAAGATTCTGTGGGTATGTTACTCATGGTCTAAATATTGTTATCGAAGTACGTGCTAATACGTATTGTTTTTATGGGAAAAGAATAAGAGAATTCCATCTTAAAAACTTTCATTATTACATATATATATCTTTACAAACTTTGAAACTATATATATATTCTTATAAAAATTAAAAACTTTTATATATGTCCAATCCCCTATTTTAAACAACTAAACCGCCTTTAAATTTAGAAAATATTTTTAAATTGACTATCTTTTATCTAAAAACTACTAACATATAGGTGTACAAAATGCCCTCCCAAATCACAAAAATGATAAAGAAACATAGGTTAAAACTTAATTAAAAACGAGATGTCACCTGTTTTCCAAATTAATCGCATGTGTGGCATGTGTGATATTATGGTTTTGAGGGTCTTATTCCATTAATATTATATGTTGTGACATGGTGCATTTAATGTTAATTATTATTATTTGATTTTTTTAGAGTTATTTACTAGGTTTTATCTTTTACTCTCCGTTGTTTACCCTTTTTAAGTTTTGTGGCAAACGAGGGTTCCGCATAGGCAAGTGTTTGTGTCTAACATCAAAGAAAAACTATTTTAATTTCACCTGTGCGGGTTGTTGACTATTTTTTATAAAATTTGTTCTTTTCTTGTTGCACACTAAGAAAAATAGGTGTTAATAAATCAGTAACAATTATTCACATCCAGTTTAATATAAGATAATGTAAGATAAATTGAGTAATACTTAAATTTATAAATTAAACTTAAACTTGAATTCAAATGTTATACTTAGGATACGTAATTTATCAACTTTTTTATATCAAAATACAAATTTTTCTATACTTTTGTTGAGAAAATTTCTTTTATTATTTATATTTAAATTTTGCTAAATATTCATCTTTTATTATTTTTTTATAAAACAATCTCTTCTCTTATAATTTTATTTAATAAAATAAAATACTTACTTTCATCAATTTAATTAGAAATTCTGTTATATTTTACATCGTTCATGAACTTGACATAATTTAATTTTGAAGAAAGCTAAACTTAATATACAATTCTTTTAATTTTTAAGGAATACTCCGTTTTTTACGTTTATATAAAACAATCATATATTTAACTAAATCACTATAAAATTATAGTTTTACTTATAGCCACTTATACATGAACATTAAACTAGTATAATAATATAAGGGGTCCCTTAAGAAAACGATGATTTTTGAATGATGTACTTCAAGAGCATGGTGGTTAAGATTCCAATTTTAAATTTATGATCTTAGTCTTAATATCTTACACTTACTTTATTTATATCTAAGATGATCAAATTTTTGGTAGAATCTTTGCAGACAAAAAATCATATATAGAATCTCGATCTTGGTCACACGATCGTAACATCTTGATCTGATTTGATCAAACTTAGCAGTTATAAATAAGCTAATTTTCTAAAGGTAACATAAATATATATATATATATATATATATATATATATATATATATATATAAGGAAATGTTACACATAGAACCACCCTTATACATAGATTCTAAAGAACCATCTCAGGTGATGACACGTGACAAATATGAATGAGGGCAAAACTGGAAAATAATCTCTAAAAACTCAGCCCGCGCCTCTCCCCTTTAAAACTCCAGGCAAAGCAAAATAAAAAAAAACCCACTCAAACATTTAAATGATCATAACTTCTTCGTTTTTAAGAGTTTATGCAAGAAAATTATATCATTAGATTCAGTTTTTCGTCCTCTTTCAAACAAGACTAGACTTGATATATTTCTGAAACTTTTTTTATTTTTGAAAATGCAAAATTTTCAAATTTTGCATGTTCATTTGGGTTTCATTTTCAAAATGCAAAAAACGAAAATGCAAAAAAATCAAAGATGCAGGTCATGCATATGCTTCCAAAATGTAAATTATGCAAATGAAAATGCAAATCCACAACTGTCATTTGCATTTCAACAATCTGATTCAAATGAAAATGCAAAATGCAAATTACATATTTAAATCCAAATATGCAAAATTACTTATTCAATCCAAAAATGCAAAGTGTATACAAATATTACAATGCAAAAAATCCAGAAAATGCAAAATGATAATACCTTGCAATTGATGAAGAGATTTAACATCAATTTCAATAAACGAATACATAATACAAAATGCAAATCAACAACTCTCATATGCATTTCACAATCTGATTCAAATGAAAAATGTTGCCCAGAAATGCAAATTACATAGTCAATCCCAAATGCAGATTAACATCTTAAGAGAGAACAATTATCAAGGCCATAAATTGAAATAAAAAAAAAAAATTTAATTTGTAGTATTAATGATCTGCAGAATGCAAAACCATAAACTTTCTTCTGGAAAATTTGCTTTTTTGTGGCCTTGAACGACGGTCGGGAAGAAATCACCGGCGGTGATGGTCACCATCGTCGTTGAGAAGATGCAGATTGTCGCAATGACTGCGATAATGAAAAAACCAAATCAAACACTGAACTATTGACGCCACGTGAAGGATCTGTTGTTGAGTCCTGGGTGTAAAAAAAATTAGAATCTTACTGCGAAGCGCCACAGGCTGTGGGTTTTGATTTGAATGCAGACAAGAAATGTTGTAGGTTTTGAATTGAATGAAAAGAAGAAATGTACTGAATGAATTTTAAGATGGATGAATTCAATTGGTAGGTAGCAAAGAAGTACACGTGGGGGAGAGGATTAAAATGAATTCCAATAATACCCTTATGTGTATAAGATTGGTAAGTTAATTTTTAGTTATTGATTTTCTTTTTCTTTTTAATCCTAGCCATTGATGAGTTAATCTGATGGTTAATATTGGTTCTTTAGGTTCTACGTATAAGGTATGGTTCTATGTTGATCCATTCACTATATATATATATATATATATATATATATATATAAAACCCGTTATGTGACATATAAAAATAGATTTCATAAAGTTTTTGCTCATTATTCTAGAATCGAAATCATAATATATATTATAATTACTAATATTAATCTTTACAAGATGGATTATATATATCATTATTAACATGTTTAAACTTTGCATCTTTTATATTAGTTTAGCATAAGATCAACATTTTATATAAATTACTATACATATAAAAGAAACTACGTAATCCTTATAAAATTTTACGATTTCGACCCCATTTTGTGAAGACTAAACCAATCAATAGCAAAATCTTTATATTGACAATGTTGGTACTAAGTACTAACTTAAAAGAGAGAGAGAAATAAGTGTGCCCTCTCTTCGCTGCATATTAATTTTATAAAAATGTAAATATAAATTAAAACGCAACAAGACTTCTATGAAAGATGATGGGCTATAGATGAAAGTTTTTTGAAGTTTTCAAGGTAGACAAGTTGATATGATATTTGAAGGATTAAACTAATTTGGTTTTAGATTGGATGGTTTTAAAAATCTTTTTGAGAAAGGACAAAGTTTGGGTTGCAAAAGCTCTATACTAACATGTACTTTAATATTTTATACATTAAGCACTTCATCTTTACTGATTTTGGGTCTCATAGCTTCATGGTTTCTTAATTTTAGGTCTCAACTAACATACATTCAAACAACTAAAATTCTCTATTGAATTGGGTCTCTTACTCTCATTCAAGCAGCTAATTAAACTTCAAATGGCTTCAAGTTCGTTGTTTTTACAAGGTCTCATTCCTCATGGCACAATTAATATTTTGTCATTGTTAAATTTTTAAGATGATATATATATATATAGGGTTATAGGGGAAGGTTCATTTGAAATTCTTTTTTACTGCAAGTACCAATTTTCGCCATTGATTAAATTAGATCAATGACCAATAAAAATAACGGCTCATTAATGATGATTATTTTGGAAAAATCAAGTCTCGATCTTTAATAATGACGACGCACCCGGATGTAATTTAAAGTTGAAAAAATTATATAAAATACCATAAGTATGCCTTGAAATTTGCAAGCAGTGATAAAGATCGTAACTGAGAGAGATAGGATAACGCGTAGAAGAAGATTAAAACCAAGTTGACAACATCGTTGAATATATGTAGCAAGAACACAATGTTCTTTCAATTTATTATAATAGTTTATTTATATGTATATATATGCTTCTAAAAAAACTTCTTGCAGAAATGTTTCTAAATTCGATCCACACACGTACGTGTAGCTATCCCATGCTCGCATATCCTCACTTCACCCTGCCAAAAATCACATGCCACAACACATCATATTAATGTAAATTTAGTTTGGTGTGGATAGTTGCATGTACGTATAATATATATGTTCATGTAATTAATTAAGATATAAACAAGTTCAAGTAATACTTAATTAGATATGGAATTGATAATAGATAAATAACAGCAGTATGATGTAAATGTAAAGTAAGGAGATGACCCAAGCTCGACTTTGACATAGCTTTAGCCCACAATTAATGATCATGTGTAGGCTTGGGCTTAGCTTGATAGGTCAGATATTTATGTTAAAATATTAATATTTTAAATTTATATTGCATAACAAAATGTATCCTAATATTTGAAAAAGAAAATTACGAAAGTACTTCACAATAAGTTAACAAACGTTTAAAATTACTTTAGTGGAAGAAAAGTTTTCTAGTTTTAATTTTGTACGAAAAATAACAATTAAAGTGTTCATCTTCAGTAAATGGAGTTTATTGGAAGTACTGAATGAAGCCTAATTAAAGATAATAAATTCTAACTGTATAAGCATCTTTTGTAAGTTCAACTATGTATGTGTATCTATATATATTATTGAAACATACTTGGAGCAATCAGTGTTTGGGCTGATCTTGTAAGGGATGCTGACACCGCACTTGCTAGGGAGGCCCGCGGCAAGGCCAGCGTTGACACCGCCCGAAGCACTCTTTATGCACCTACATGCCGTTTGACGATCAGGGGTTGTTTTTGCAGCGTTGTTGAGTGATCTGACACCACTGCAACATGACGGTGTCAAGGCACCACGACCCCTTAGGTAGGGAAGACATGGTGACAAGCTACTGGCCACCGTACCACATGAGATAGCGGCCTCTGTGTATGGTGCCGCCACCACCATCACCACCAAACATAAAACCAACATCACTATCCTTGCCATTTTTTAAGTAAGGGGCTAATTAATAAGCTAGCTAGCACTTATTATGTATAAACTTCTTATATGTGAGTTAACTCTTGTGTATGATGGTTGGTGCTAAAAGACTTGTACAAGGTTACCATTTATAGGTGCATATATGTGTTGGTCATGAATGATTGAATTAAAAACAAGGGGCCAAAGCTAATAAATTGTTGGTTGGAAGTTGCCAAGTCGGGTTACATATTAATTAATTGGATCGACCAGTAATGCAGTTGATGTTTAAGTGTATGGTTAAGGCTGACTTCGTAATAATAATGGAGTTTGATTAATTATTTCACCGTCTCTTTATTTATATTATAACTTTGTATACAGTTATAGATTTTATTATTTCAAAGTTCGGATTGAATATCGTGATACAGAAGAAAAAAAGATATACCAATAGTCATTCATATTTCATAGTACCGTTAGTCAATGGACATAAAATTAGGAAAATTGTCTTTATCCTATATGTTTCATCTAATCAACAATAACCCATTTACGTGGGCTGCTGTGGTGGGCTTTCAAGGTAAGAAAAAATAGGGCCTGCTTAGTGTGATTTATACATGCATTATGCATATGGCATTATGGCTGCTTTGGAAAAACATAAATGAGTCAACTTTTGCTCCTAGTGTTGAGATCAAAGTCGGGATGTTATTAACACAGCTGCAAGTGATGTCGTTTTTATGGATTAAACAAAGATCAGAAGACGTTTTGTTCAAAAGTAGGTGGGCTGGTTGGTGTTTGTTTCCTGTTATTTGTTTCTAATTGCAATCCTTTTTTAGCTGTGTACTTTGAGTCTAGCATCTTGCTAGATTTTGTTTTTTAATAAAATCTTGGTTGTTTAGGGTGGGGTGATGGCCGAGCCGAAACTTCTTCTCTAAGATACCTTTGCTTTGCCGTTCACAAAATTATATATATATATATATATATATATATATATATATATATATATATATATATATATATATATATATATATATATATATATATATGAGATGGCTAAATAGATATTCTAGATTTACTAAAAAGACATTTCTATTTTACTTATTACCGTTTAATTATTTTTTAACGATACATTTAACCACTTTCGAATATTTTTGCCTTTTTATTTAAATATTTTTTTATTACTATAATTATTTATTTTATTACTTTAATTTTTTAAATATGGTTTATTTTATTATTTTAGTTTTGTCTTTTTTGGTATGATTTATTCTAATATTTAAAATGTCATAGATCAAAAAACTATAGATATGTCTCAAATCTCTTGTGTGAAAGACTAAGAATTACATTTAAGTCCCTCTAGTGACATTTTTGTTTCATCATATTATTGCTTGTTTAAGTTACGCACGTGATTCTCCAACCACTCCAAGAGCACACAAAGCCATCTTCTTATTTTTCTGTCAAAAACAAAAATATGGACTAATTAATGAAAATTGATTAGCGATATCTTAAAACAAATATATAAAGACAATATTATTTAGAGAGTACGTGGTTAACCTACATTGATAACCATCTAACTAAAATTTAGAAGAGAATATAGGAACACTATAAATGACTTCAATTTCAAAATTGTGATGTCTAGCTATATAACAACTTGTGGAAAATATACTAGTATTAAGTTTAGTACGTTAATAATAATGAATTAGTATCAATAAAGTCTTATTTTGTTAACATCTTATTTACGTTATTATGGGATAGCTATTTCTTGTGTTCTTATTTATCGAAAAATGTAGGTGTCGAGATATGTTTGTATTGAATTCAAATTATTTTTCAAGAAAACAAAGATGAAACTGTTTAGGAAGTAAATAAATGTTACCCAAAATAAAAATAAAGACAAGATTGATTAAGAATAGTTAACTTTTATTAATAATCACTTAAACTAACTACTCTAACTAAAATTTAAGAGAATATATAAGAACATAGTCTATAGCTTTGATTTTAATTTAAGATGTCTTAGGAGTTTTAGTTTAACAACACGTACTTATGCTATAACTAATTATATATATATATATATATATATATATATATATATATATATATATATATATATATAGGCAAAAGTTCAAACGAGAACTGTTTTTCGTACGAGAATTGCGAGAACCAAACTAAGCCGTCCAATTTCCCCTCCTTTAATGTCATTGTCTACCCATGAATTCCTCCCATACACCCTGCCACACTTGATCCTCTCCACGCTCTCCATCCATGAACTTCCCATATTCAAGGAACGGTTGAGATTAGTTATCGCAGTTCTCGTTTGAACCATCCCCTATATATATATATATATATATATATATATATATATATATATATATATATATATATATATATATAAACTCTTTAAGCTTGGAGCAAGGTCGAGTGCATGCCCCCTCTAATTACATGCGAGATACGCCCCTGCTGCTAGGATATTAACTGAACTTAAAACAAAAGAGTTGTTTGCGGTCTTGTATTCATAATGAAACTTGAATAAAAAATTAACTTTAAAAAAACGTTTAATCTATTATATATATCGGCTAGCTAGTGGGTAGGGTAGAGTATAAATAATTTTGTATATATGTTGAGTTTGTAGGTTACTGTACGTGTTGGATGAGTGGGAGGGGGCGGAGGGAGTACGTACGTACGTACGTCGTAGTAGTAGTATACAGATCAAACCCAATTTTGGTTGTTTGACATTTGCATGGGTTGGGTGACACCGACCTTAATTACTTTCCCTCCGTCTTTTTTTTTTTTTTTTTTTTTTAAAAGCATAATTTCCCCCCGTCTAATATATTTGTATATGCATTAATGTCAACAAAATGCCCAACCCATTCAATGTTATATATATTACCAAGACATTTAATTATTACTTTAAATTAATCGTTTAACTAAAAATCAATTTCTTTTCTGAACCCTTTTGTTTGGCCGGGTCACATTCATTAATTCTATACATTTTTAGCATCATTAATTCTTCCATACCATACATATTTGATCATATCCATCATCAAAATTACATAATTAACTTACTCTTTTCATTTTTAGTTCTCATACATCTTTCAACCTAAAAAAATTACATATCTTTCAAGTTTCAACCCTCTAAGTTTACCACTTCAAAGAATTCTCGGTCAACTCATCAAGATTTATGATGATCCAACCGTAAAAACTTCGGATAGACCCAAAATAGTAGACACTAACACTGTGTTCCAGAGTTATACGAGGAAATAAAATAGAAGGATAGAAAATTAACAAGAGAAAAGAAAAGAAGAGAAAGAAAAATGTTTTTGTCATTTGGTGTTCCCGAGTTCGAAGGAAAATGAGAGGAGATGTGAAACTTGAAGTGTTTTTTGGTTTCCTTCCAAAATCTTCCCTACTTTGGGAGGAAAATCAGGAAAGAAAATGAGGGATAATTTTCCTCCCCAAGTTTTTTCTTTTCTCTCCTAAAAAACTTGGAAACGCAACTAAAGATCATTTTCCTTCCTAAATTATTTTTTTTCTCCCCTATTTTTAACTCGGGAACACAGCGTAATATACTAGCTATACGTGTAAAAAGACTTGTGAATATAAGAAGAATTGAAGATGTTAACCTGATCGAGATCAATAAATGCATGATTAGTTACCCGGCCCGCACAACAACATAAGGTACAGAAATTGACTACATATAATGGAAAAACTAAAGTCGTGCTGATTGTTGAACCTGAATATTGCTGTTCACATCTTAATTCGATCACAACATGTACAGTACGTGAACCCAAACTACTACAATATTAATTAATTAAGCCATTCAATTCATAGAGTTAGTCAAAATACTAATTAATTCCTTCATGGTAGAAACGGTTACTGGTTATAAGTTAACCTCTCCATCATATATAATTATATATATATATATGGGACGGTTTAAAACGAGAATCATTTTTCGTACGAGAACTGCGAAAACCAATTATAACCATTGTTAAATAGATGGAGGGTTGAGATTAAAGAGTTGTTAATGGATAACCTTAAATTAATCAAACTTATCCTTAATTAACTAAGGGTAGTTTGGACATTTTTACACTACCCCACATATTTTAAACTAATATATACATCAAACGGAAATGTGCTACATTACGAAAATTATACCAAATTAACGAGAAAATTATGCTCTTTAATTTAAGACCAGTCTTGATATATTTTTTTTCAATTTTTTTTTTTTGTGTTTGCTTGGTTTTTTTCAATACAGCTCGAAATTTGCACTAGTGCAAATTCTTCAAATTTTGCACAGATTCATCTACTTTTTTCAGCACAGATGTAAATATGTTTTGCACAAGTGCAAATTTTGCACATGATGCACAGATTCACCTAGTTTTTCAACATAGATGTAAATATGCACAAGTGCAAAATGTAAAATTTGCACTTGGGCAAAATTTGCACTTGGGCACAGTCGAGCTGTGCTGGAAAAAAAAACCCAGCAAAAACGACTTTTTTTTCTTTCAAAAAAAATATGTCAAGACCGATCTCAAATTAAATAGCATAATTTTCTTGTTAATTTGGTATATTTTACGTAATTTAACACTTTCTCGTTTGATAGATATATTAGTTTTAAAAAAGTGGGGGTAATGTAATAATACCATACTACCCTTTCCTATTTAGTTTAAATAAAAAAACAAGAAATTAAATGATTGGTCTGAAATGGTTCTCGCAGTTCTCCTACGAAAAACAGTTCTCGTTTGAACTGCACCATATATATATATATATATATATATATATATATATATATATAGGGGAGGGTTTATGCGAGAACCGTTGTTAGTGCGAAAACTGCGAGAACCAATCTCAGCCGTTCCTTGGATATGGGAAGTATCATGGATGGAGAGCGTGGAGGGATAGGGTGTGGCAGGGTGCATGTGAGGAATTCATGGGTGGGCAATGACATTGAAGGAGGGGGAATTAGACGGCTTAGATTGGTTCTCGCGGTTCTCGCGCTAACAACGGTTCTCGCATGAACTTTTGTCTATATATATATATATATATATATGGGTTTGGTATATATATTATTGAGCCTGAACGTACGTACCTAGCTAAACTGAAATGGCTAAATAACTTGTATCCAGTTAACCAACTATTTTAGTTCGGTAATTTGGTTAACCGACTAGAACAACCCATCTAAATTGAACTAACAAGCCCCTATAATCGTTAATCTTGCGATCTTTGTTTGACTAAAGAGCACATATATGGCCAAGGACTAGCAAGCTCTTTCAAACCAAACATGCATATATATATATATATATATATATAATAGGGGTGGCAATCGTGTCGGGTTGGCGGGTCACGGGTTGGCGGGTCAGGATGGGTTGACACGAACACGACCCGTTTAATTATACGGGTCAGGGTATTCGACACGAACACGATTAACACTAAACACGACACAAAACGACACGACCCGTTTAATTATACAGGTTCACGGGTCATTTTCGGGTTCGTGGGTCATTTTCGGGTTCGCGGGTCACTTGCTAGCTTTTTATCATATTTTTCTTTTTTAACACAAATTTAAAATACCAAATGTAGTTCAACTTCAAGTTCATATAAATCTATAATGCAATTAAATAAATCTTTAATAATGTATAAATCTGTGATGTAATCTACACATGAAAGAAGCAAAATCTTGTAAATCTATGATGCAAAAAAGAAGCAAATAATTATAATCAAATTTGTTATTTTCTATAACATTATTATTAAAACATCTTGAGCATGAGGAAGATCTAAGAACCATTTATTATTTAAACATCTTGAGCATGAGGAAGATCTAAGAACCATTATGGTTAAAATGTGTAAAATAAAATTTTGAATTTTTTAAAAAGTCAAAAAATAAACGGGTTGGCGGGTCAACCCGTGAAACCTTATACCAACCCGAACACGACCCGTTTATTTTTGTATCGGGTTCGTGTCGTGTTGAGAATTGCCACCCCTAATATATATATATATATATATATATATATATGTATATACTAGCGCAAGGTACCCACGCTACGCTACGGCATGAAATGAAATGATGGTAAGTTTTTGCAATTGTTGGCGAACGGAGATCATATAGTTACCATGATGTCTTACAAGTATAAATGCTCTCTTTTCACCATACGATGATATTAATGCAACATCTTATCGTCTAAACGACAAATCGATTAATATAATTAAATTGATTAGTGATGCATCAAACAAAAGCACAATAGTACTTTAAAAAAAACACAATAGTCTCTCTAAAAGCACAATAGTCCACCTAAATCTTATTGTCTTTTGATTTCGTTCTGATTTCACTTTCCTTTTCTCATTTAATTAACTTGGTTTATTAGAAGATAGAAAATCACATCAAATCATTTCCAAAGTTACCAAGTCTACGTTTTGTATTAATTCTTTATTGTAGTCAATTTCTATTTTCTTATTATACTAGATTTAGGGACCCGTGCACGCACGGGTAGTTTAAAATTAAATTTGAAGCAATAACTTTGTAAATGAATAAATAATAGAGTACCCAAGTAATGCGTTAATTACAATAAATGAAGTAATAAGTAATAATTGATCATATAATTATATCAGACTTTTGTATACAGTATGAAATAGACTAAATACCAAACAGTGTATACTACATACAATGACATTTGTACACTTATTTTAATGAACAATATGAACGTTTAAACAACACGCACCTCACACTACCATTAGTTGTGTTCTTCTGATAGATTTGATAAATGCAAATCACAAAAAAGAAAAGTATACTGGAAAAAGAAAATCAAACCATTAACTCATATGTTTCAAAGAAAACAATGAAACAAAATACCATATTAACATCATCCTATCCAATGTAATGGCAGATTGAAGATGCAAAAGAATAAAACATGACATCAATACCGGATATGCATTTAATGAATATTCTAAGGTTAAAAAATAAAAGAAAATTAATGACCCCTAATAAGTACAAATTCATTGGTGAAGATACAAAATACAAAAAAGTTCAAAACATATGTGATTAAACTTCAAGAATTGTGATTAAACTTCCAATTGCAAATGTGTTTAAAAGTTACTGACATATCATATGTCTTTTGACCGATGTTACCTCCTACAGTTTTGTGCCATACGCTACCACGTGAATATAACAATATCAAGTAACTGGAACATTTTCATATATGTGTTCTGTATACAACACATATATGATTACTCAAGTGACTGGGTCTTTCTTCAAAACAAATATATGTTTATGTAAACCTTAACTCATTAAATATATGATTGTATATCATAACAAAAAAAAAAATAAAAAAAATACAAATTAATAAGAAAAATCCTTACATGTATATATGCGGCTTCCCTATTGATTCTTGACACCAGATATCAGAAGCGTAATGAGTCGGCTATGGATCTGTAACTGTTCTAAGCATTAAGATTTGAAATCAACAAAGATGAAATCTATTTAGGAAGAAGGAGATCATTAATGGGTATGAAGAATGCCAACTTGAAGATAAAAAAACGCATGTAGAAATTCCTAAAGTTTAAAGACCAAGTCTTTGAAGTTAGTTTTACGAAGAACAAACACCGGAAGGGAAACAATTTATGGGAAAGTTTAATGGTTTCTGAAAGGAGTAAAAAGTGACCTTAGATAATCAAAATAAACGAAGATTCTTGTGCAACCCACTAATCCTTCAACCTGCAAAATCATAATAAATATCACTAAGAAATGTTTGTAAACCAAGAAAAGAACACGAAAAAACGACTATTCTTGAGCAACCCACTAATTTTCATGATATGATTGCAACACATGAAACAAAAAATGAACCTTTGTCAGATTCAAACAAAAAATGAACCACTTTACCCATGAGCATTTCAGATAGTCTGAGAGTCATTGGAACTGAAGGATTCAAAATTTCAAAAAGTAATATAAACTCTTGTAAATTTCTAATGCTGGTTTCTCCTACATGTAATGTTTCTAGAATGTTCAGGTGTAGTTACAATCGTTACAAAAATTTATATAGATTTGTACCAACTTCATATTAAAACCAGAGACATGAATGTGACTATTTTAATCATACTTAAATTAAAAATTAGAAATTAGCCCCAAGTGTTTCTTATTGTAAAATTAGAGGTGATTGTAGATATCAAGAAAAATAACCACTGTAATGATTATCCGAAATTGTTAATTAATATGTAATAAGTTGCACTCAAATCTCAAATATGGACTCTTAATGAGATGACATGAGTATCGTTCTCAAGCAGAAAAATGTCATGATAAACCGTAATTAAACGAAGAAAAATATGCAAGAACAGATATTACGCACCTATCAATCGATTCACGTTCGAGAAAGATCTAAATCGGTGGAAAAGATGACGATGGAGAATCGTTAGGTTTTATGAATAAAGAAGAAAAAGATGATTGAGAAGGATGAAGAAGCGAGACGTACCTGTAACTTGTGAAACGGCGGAAGAGACGAGTCGAGAAAGGGTAGGGTTTCGGGAATGATGGTCGTAGCGAAGGCGGGTCAAGAAGACCCGCGTGTTTTCTAAATCTGGGTTAAAATACCCATTTTAAGCCTAAAAGTCGGATCTTGCTAAAACGAGTAGTCAAAATTGGGTTTTTTTGTCAAAATTGAAGAAATAAAGAGTTTTTATTGGTTAATTAAAAATTATTTAAGGTAACTTTCCACAAAATGATTTTCTTTTAATAGATATATAGATATAGATTCTTTGGTCATTTCCTTTTTGAATTAGGGGTATATTGATAATTTAACTTACTTAAAGTTTAAGAGTTTTAAGAACCTTAAATGCTTTATAATATAATATGATTCATCCAAAATAAGCAATCTCAACTCGCTATCATCAATTTTACGTGAGCTCTAATACAACAGTCTAGACCATTTTATAAGGCTTACCATTTTTGCTTTCAAATTACCAATATCAATTCCTCCCATCTCAATTTTTGCAAGACTATATTTTTTTATTTTATTTTATCCATATATAAATAAAAATGATAAAAATATTAATTATCACACTCTTTAAAATTCAAAAAGAAATTGTGCCATAAAGGCTATTAATAAATATCTGCCTTTTAGAAGGAAAAAACAAAATCTGAGAACGCTAATCTAGAGAAAGAAAAAGTAGAGAGATTATGTAAAGTGTATTAGTTATAGTATTGTAACAAGCTGTGTTTCTAATAATACTTCCATGACCCATAACTTTTCTCACTAAGCCTACTTTGACGTACGTGTGGATCATAAGAATAGAATTATCCTTCCCCTATGTTAAAAAGTTGCAAATTGCGTCTTGCAAATACATTTTAAGTGATATAATAATTCATTTACTTTCATATTCTTGATTGTCGATCAAAAGATTAACAAATTAATTAAGCTTAGTTTATAGAGTTTAGTTTATCAAAATATATCCAATTTGACACATTTTGTCATTGCATACATGCGTGTATCGGACTTTAAAATCTTCTATTGTATGTATTGGAACATTTAATTTTTCGATATTGTGTGTATTAAACTTTCTATTATATATATGTACTAAACTTATACGTAGTATATTTTTTCCTTTTTCATGTATCCAAAATACATAAAATAGCAACAATTTAAAAGTGTAATACACACAATAGAAACTTTTAAAGTTTGATACACACAATAATAAAAAGTGACAAGTTTAATACTTTATAATCATCATATCATATATATTTGTATTTCACCCTATTTTTAAATAAAGCTTCTAGCGAATCGTACATAGAGACGTCAGTCATTTCCACCAATTAGGAAACCGTACAAAAAGATGATTTTACCTTAGCAAATTTGAGTATAAAATGCTTCTAGCGAATCGGTAAAGTTAATTATCAGTAATAACGTGTAGGAAGCCTTCTGTGTTCAATTCTCCAAACCATAATATTGAATATTAACCTAATCAAACCAATGACACCGGAAACACATCATTCGCAGTGAAGACCACGTGGGTTTGGGCAGATGGTGATGGTATAACTTATTATGTTCTTTTTCTTATGCAAAATTTTATAGTGGGTGGATCCAGCAGGTCCCCCACTCTCTCTTTCTCTCTTTTTATTTATAATTATTTATATAAGTTGTGTTGAATAAAATTTATCTAAAAAACTTGGTTATGAAATTTTAATACGTAATCACATGTGATTATAAAACTATCACGTCTTAATTACGAAAATGTCACTCCGCCCAAAATTTTATAATTCAATCTGGACCATTGATGCGGCTGATCCAAAGACTAAAATTAATATCTCAAGACTATGAATTAAATATGGAGTATCTTGAACATTTCACTTATTTACATATATACTAGCGAGGTACCTGCGCAATGCGGCGGTGTGATCAAAGAAAAATGATAGTGAATACTTGTGATAGCGAGTACGGAGAAGGCAATGATGATTACAAATGAATCCTGAATGTTACAATACAATTGAAATAATTTAAATAGTATTATTCATCAAATTTATGTTATATGAAAGTTTTTATTTAATACTATGGTAATATTGTTCATACATTTTTACTTAAAAGCCATATGAGATAATTAAATAATATTAATATTATATGTAGAACTTGAATAATAAAAAAATTGAAATGTATGTTTTTAGAGAGAAATAAATTATGATCTAATTGAAATATTTATTTGTTAAATGAGAGAAGAAGATGGAATGTTATTTGAATTGATGGATGAGATTAATGTAAATAAAATTAAGGGTGGAGATTTAGTTTTGATTGAAAAATTAAGAATTCGGAACTTTTAAGGAGAGATAATGTTGTATGCTTATTATTATAAAACATTTAGGTATTTTCGCTTAAACTCTTAAATTTTAAGTGTTTTAAATTACTAAATCACCACTCATATAACTAAATAGAAACTACTAAATAAAGTAAATATTAAATAGAGTTAAAATAATTCTTATATTCCATTTATTAATAAACCTTTCATATTAAGAAAAATCAACTCAATACAAATTAAATTTATTATTAAAAAATAATCTCATAGCCAAACCTTTCATTTTAAATATTCTATCATATACTAAACATTTTAACTTAATTAATAGAAAATATGTATAAGTAGAACTCATAAACTTGAATAACCTATAACCGGAATATATAAACATTTTAAAATGGTCATATAATAAAATAAAATAATGATCCACTATTTTCTCTATTTATAAACATTTATTCCATGTATTTTCATATAATTTTATTTTTAAGTACGGACCTTTTTTATTATTTTATTATTTTCAAAATTGATAAAATAGTTTACGGAGAGCAGAAATATAAAGAAAATAAAACAAAGATAAAAAAAATAGATATGTAACATTGTTACTAAAAGAAAATATTCATTGTCATCTTATTACGTGAATACCTTACCTCTACGTCTTCTACGCGGACATCTTATCGAGTTGAAATTATTTGTAACGGCCGTTTTGCGCGGGTAACATGCTTGTATATATATATTTGTAACTGTCGTTAAACAAAGAACCTCCCTTAAACAAAGAACCTAAAGAACCTCCCTGGTAATGACATGTGTCACATAGTCTAAGGCAAAAAGGGAAATTAAAAAAAAAGAAAAATCGGCGCCTACAGCCCCAAGCAAATCCCCCCAACAAACTTAAAAAAACCCCCAATTACTTTAAATGATCATAACTTGTTTGTTTTTAACAATTTTAACAAAAAAAATATACCATTAGATTCAGTTTTTCGTTCTCTTTTAAACAAAACCGGACTTGATATATTTCTAAAACTTTTTTTTTTGAAATGCAAAGTTTGCATTTTGAGCTGGGTTCATTCAAACTCAAAATGCAAAATCCGTAGTTTGCATTTTGAGCTGGGTTCATTCAAGCCCAAAATGCAAAATTCTTAGATGCTTGATTCATTCAAGCCTAAATGCAAATTGAAAAATCTGTAATTTGCATTTTGAGCTGGGTTCATTCAAACTTAAATGCAAAATACAGAATCTGTACAGACCATTCAGAATGCAAAAACATGCAGAATGCAAAAACATGCAGAATGCAAAATGCAAAAAACATGCAGAATGAAAGATTGCAAAATGCAAAACACATGCAGAATGCAGAAATGCAAAAAACATGAAGAATGCAAAATGCAAAAAACATGCAAAATGAAGAATGAAGAAAGCAAAAAACATGCAGAATGCAAAAAAAATGCATAATGCAAAAAACATGTAGAATGCAGAACGTAAATCCGTATAAACATGCAAAATGCAAAAAACGAACAACGCAAATTTTATGATCTGAGACGAACCATTTGCGACGACTGCAATGTCATTAGCGACGACTTTGCTTATCTGCGACGATAGATTTAACTTCATCGTCGCTAATTTCTGATCTGAGATGAACCTTTTGCGACGACTTTCAGCTCATTAGCGACGACATTCAGCTCATTAGCGACGACATTCAGCTCTTAGCGACAAGCTGCCAAAATGCAAAAAAAAGGGTTTTTTTCCTGTACAGCTGCTAAAATGCAAAAAAAAAATTCATTTTCAAAAAAAATTTAGAAAAGTATAGGAAGAGGGATCTTGTTTGAAAGAGGATTAAAAAACTAAAAGAATTGTATAATTTTTTTGATTAAATTCACAAAACTTAAAAAGTTATGGCAATTTAAAGTTTATGGGTTTTTTTTAAATCGTGGGTGTGGGGGGGATAATTACATTTTTATCCAATGGTTCAGATTGGTTCTTTAGGTTCTTTGTTTAAGAAGTGGTTCTTTATTTATCCAATTTCTATATATATACCTATATATATATATATATATAGGAAGAAGTTTCATCGAGAACCATTTTTATTGCGAGAACCGCGAGAACCAATCTGAGCCGTCTAATTCCCCCTCTTTCAATGTCATTGCCCTCCATGAATTCCTCACATACACCCTGCCACACTCGATCCTCCCACGCTCTCCATCCATGAATTCCATTTATCAAATCAACGGCTAAGATTGGTTCTCGGGGTTATCGCATTTTTATCGGTTCTCAATGGAACCCTCCCTATATATATATATATATATATATATATATATATATATATATATATATATATACAGAGAGAGAGAGAGGGAAGTTCCATCGAGAACAAAAAAAAATGCGAGAACTGCGAGAACCGATCTAAACCGTAAAATATCTACCAAACGACAAGATATTAAATTTTGAAAATTATACCGAATATGCTCTTTAACATGACATTCATATTGCTATATTTTTTTCAACAAAAAAAATTCTTTTTTGCTGGGTTTTTTTCTATCACTATAAGGTATATTACATATATGTAATCAGTACTTAACATATTTGTAATCAGTACTATAAGGTATTTTACATATATGTAACGAATGTTTTTTGTTGAAAAAAATATAGCAATATAGATGTCATATTAAAGAGCATATTTTTGTCGTTAATTTGGTATAATTTTCATAATTTAATATGTAGGCGTTTGGTAGATATTTTAGTTTTAAAAAGATGGGGATCAGTTCTCGCAGTTCTCGCATTTTTTTTGGTTCTCGATGGAACCCTCCCATATATATATATATATATATATATATAGGGTGAGGTTCAACATAGATACCAAAGTCCCAATCACAGCCACTCATTTAAAAGGGCAAAATAGGAATTGAACCAATTTAAAATAAACCCACGCGCATCCTACAGCCATTCCAAATTCAGTTTTTTTTATTTTTTTACCTCTTAAATTATACTAATCTTCTCATTTTTTAATGCTCTTTCAAACGAGACCACTCTTCCTATATTTCTGGAATTTTTTTTTTGACAAAAATGACGAAAATGATATGAATGACGAAAATAATCATTTTTGGCTGTTGAAATAGAGTAACACCTACCAGTTTAATCATTTTCGTCCATCACCTTCACACCCATAACACCTAACAGTTTTCATCGTTTTCGGACCTCTGTTCACCTTTTTTTTTTACGAAAATGATGAAAGCAGGTGACGAAAATGATATGAAAATGAAATTTTTTTATCATTTTCGTCACCTGCTTTTACGTGACATACAGGTGACGAAAATGATATACAATTGACGAAAATAATAGGGTGAGGTGACGAAAATGATATGAATGACGAAAATAATCATTTTCGGCTGTTGGAAGAGAGTAACACCTACCAGTTTAATCATTTTCGTCCATCACCTTCGTACCCATAACACCTAACAGTTTTCATCATTTTCGTGGCCCCCTGTATGTCACGTAACAGCAGGTGACGAAAATAATAAAAATTCCTCATTTTCATATCATTTTCGTCACCTGCTTTTACATGACATATAGGGGGGGCACGAAAATGATGAAAAAATCGTCATTTTCATCATTTTCTTTCCCCCTGTATGTCACGTAACAGTAGGTGACGAAAATGATAAAAATTTGTCATTTTCGTCATTTTCGTGCTCCCCTATATGTCACGTAAAAGCAAGTGACGAAAATGATAAAAATTCGTCATTTTCATATCATTTTCGTCACCTGCCTTTACATGACATACAGGGAGGGCACGAAAATGATGAAAATCGTCATTTTCATCATTTTCGTGCCCCCTGTATGTTACGTAAAAGCAGGTGACGAAAATGATAAAAATTCGTCATTTTAGTCATTTCCGTGCCCCCCTGTATGTCACGTAAAAGCAGGTGACGAAAATGATAACAATTCGTCATTTTCATATCATTTTCGTCACCTGCTTTTACATGACATAAGGGGGCACGAGAAAGATAAAAATTCGTCATTTTCATATCATTTTCGTCACCTGTATGTCATGTAAAAATGATAAAAACTGTTATCATTTTCGTCACCTCACCATATCATTTTCGTCACCCCACCCTATCATTTTCGTCACTTGTATATCATTTTTGACACCTGCTTTCATTTTCATCACCTCACCCTATCATTTTCGTCACCTGTATCATTTTCGTCACCTCACCCTATCATTTTCGTTACCTGTATATCATTTTCGTCACCTGTATGTCACGTAAAAGCAGGTGACGAAAATGATAACTATTTGTCATTTTCATATCATTTTCGTCACCTGCTTTCATCATTTTCGTAAAAAAAAAGGTGAACAGAGGTATGAAAACGATGAAAACTGTTAGGTGTTATGGGTATGAAGGTGATGGACGAAAATGATTAAACTGGTAGGTGTTACTCTCTTCTAACATCCGAAAATGATTATTTTCGTCATTCATATCATTTTCGTCAAAAAAATTTTTTTCCAGAAATATAGGAAGATTGGTCTCGTTTGAAAGAGGATTAAAAAATGAGAAGATTGGTATACTTTTTTTTGCTCAAACTCAAAAAATTTGAAGTAGTTATGATTATTTAAAGATTTAATGGGTAAAAAAAATAAAAAAAACTGAATTTGGAATGGCTGTGGGATACGCGTGAGTTTGGACTTTGGGATTCAATTCCTATTTTACCATAATACCCTTCCTTCTATAATTAAATCTTATAATTGTTTACTTAATTACAATCATTCCATTATAGATCTTGACTATTGGTTTGATTAATCTAATGGCTAAGATTGTGACTTTGGTATCTTTGTTTAAGGAGGGATCTATATTGATCCATTCTCTCTCTCTCTCTCTCTCTCTCTCTCTATATATATATATATATATATATATATATATATATATATATATATATATATATATATATATAGGGTGAGGTTCAACAAAGACCCCCACTTAAACATAGATACCAAAGTCTCAATCTCAGCCACTCATTTAAAAAGGCAAAATATGAATTGAAACAATTTTAAAAAAAAACCCACGCATCCTACAGCTCAAATTCAAATTCAGTTTTTTTCTTTTTTACCTCTTAAATCTTTAAATGATCATAACTACTTCAATTTTTTGAGTTTGAGCAAAAAAATTATACCAATCTTCTCATTTTTTAATGCTCTTTCAAACGAGACCACTCTTCCTATATTTCTGGAAAAAAAATTTTTTGACGAAAATGACGAAAATGATATGAATGACGAAAATAATCATTTTCGGCTGTTGAAAGAAAGTAACACCTACCAGTTTAATCATTTTCGTCCATCACCTTCATACCCATAACACCTAACAGTTTTCATCGTTTTCGGACCTCTGTTCACCTTTTTTTTTTACGAAAATGATGAAAGCAGGTGACGAAAATGATATGAAAATGACAAATTTTTATCATTTTCGTCACCTGCTTTTACGTGACATACAGGTGACGAAAATGATATACAGGTGACGAAAATGATAGGGTGAGGTGACGAAAATGATGCAGGTGACGAAAATGATACAGGTGACGAAAATTATATGAATGACGAAAATAATCATTTTTGGCTGTTGGAAGAGAGTAACACCTACCAGTTTAATCATTTTCGTCCATCACCTTCATACCCATAACACCTAACAGTTTTCATCATTTTCGTGGCCCCTTGTATGTCACGTAACAGCAAGTGACGAAGATGATAAAAATTCGTCATTTTCATATCATTTTCGTCACCTGCTTTTACATGACATACAGGGGGTACGAAAATGATGAAAAAATCGTCATTTTCATCATTTTCGTACCCCCTGTATGTCACGTAAAAGCAGGTGACGAAAATGATAAAATTCGTCATTTTCATATCATTTTCGTCACATGCTTTTACATGACATAAGGGGGCACGAAAATGATAAAAAATCGTCATTTTCATATCATTTTCGTCACCTGTATGTCATGTAAAAATGATAAAAACTGTTATCATTTTCGTCACCTCACCATATCATTTTCGTCACCTGTATATCATTTTCGTCACCTCACCCTATCATTTTCGTCACATGTATATCATTTTTGTCAACTTCTTTCATTTTCATCACCTCATCCTATCATTTTCGTCACCTGTATCATTTTCGTCACCTCACCCTATCATTTTCTTCACCTGTATATCATTTTCGTCACTTGTATGTCACCTAAAAAGCAGGTGACGAAAATGATAACAATTTGTCATTTTCATATCATTTTCGTCACCTGCTTTCATCATTTTCGTAAAAAAAAAGGTGAACAGAGGTCCGAAAACGATGAAAACTGTTAGGTGTTATGGGTATGAAGGTGATGGACGAAAATGATGAAACTGGTAGGTGTTACTCTCTTTCAACAGCCGAAAATGATTATTTTCGTCATTCATATCATTTTCGTCATTTTTGTCAAAAAAAAATTTCTTCAGAAATATAGGAAGAGTGGTCTCGTTTGAAAGAGTATTAAAAAATGAGAAGATTGGTATAATTTTTTTGCTCAAACTCAAAAAATCGAAGTAGTTATGATCATTTAAAGATTTAAGCGGTAAAAAAAAAAAAAACTGAATTTGGAATGGCTGTAGGATGCGCATGAGTTTGGACTTTGGGATTCAATTACTATTTTACCATAATACCCTTCCTTCTATAATTAAATCTTATAATTGTTTACTTAATTACAATAATACCATTATAGATCTTGACCATTGATTTGATTAATCTAATGGCTAAGATTGGGATTTTAGTATCTTTATTTAAGGAGGGATCTATATTGATCCATTCTATATATATATATATATATATATATAAAGCTTGCTTACGTTGTGGAGAGTGTGGTGGGATGCTACCCTGTTTAATGAGTGTTCATTGAGGTTGTGTAACCTAGCTATTAAATTTAGTGAATGTAGCTGATGTGACGTTGCGTGGCTTTTTCTCCGGCGACGACTTCGGCCGACACGACTACTTCAACACATATATATATATATATATATATTCAATTCTATTCACAACCCTGTTTACACGTATTATCTTCTACAGCCTACGAATTTAATTAAGGCCGGCCCACATATATTTATTGAAACAGAAAATAAAAGAGTATTGCCTCGAAACGAACAGTTGATCTGTTGTTTTCAAATGAATTAATTCCATTATTACTACATCGTATCTACGTAATAATGTGACGATAGAAAGTTTTTGTTTTACAAAATATCGTTTTTAAGAAAAAGTTTTCTACAACAATATATCCGTTTTTTTTCTTTAAAATTTTTTTTATTTGCAACTAACTATTTTATTAATTTATAAATTCTATAAAACATTATAATAAAATAAAGATTTATATTGTTGAAATAAAGAGAGAAAAATTAATAAGATTATAAAAATTATGTTGATATGAGTGGATAGTTGTGTTTGTGTAGTAGATTATATTTTTAAATAAATAGCAAGTTAAATTAAATTAAGTGAGGAAATAAAATGGTTAAAGATTGGGTGAATAAAATAATTTAGATTGAATGGAGGGTCAAGATTTTATCTTGATTGAATTTTAAGAACTATTAAAATTAAAGAGGAGAGATAATGTTAAATTATTTATATAGTAGTATAGATAATTTAATTAAATCATATATCAATATCACTAATGACTAATCTTTCTTAATATTTTCTTAATTAAAAGTTCAAAATTAATATATCTAATAATAAAGTTTATTTTAGGTAACTACCTAGGAACTTAAATAACTCAAATCCGATTTATACATGGCATTATTAAACCGTGCGGGTAAGAGAATGGATTAGACTATTCTTAAGTTGAGGAGAACATTACCAATTATTTCTCTTTACAATAAAGATCAGTTGGCTGTTAAAGTATATTAGAACTTTTTCTAAAACTCACTAGTTTTTCTTACAAGTTTTTCTCAATTTAAGAGGATATCAATTAAAAACAAAAAGTAACCTAGTAAAATCTAACTAAAGACAATTTGAACTTCTAATCATATTGGGTAAATTTATCTAGATATATCCAAAAATTAACTACAAACTAAAGACAATTTTGTTTAGGAAAAAGATATTTAAAAATGGTATAATTTAAAAGCTTCATAAATAAAGAGTTAATTATGTTTTTTTGTCTCTGTGATTTGTTGGTTTTTGCGATGGTCTTTAATTTTTAAAATGACCTAGCCTTTTACTGTTAAATCCCTCGTCAGACTAAATTATCTGTGTCCCTGCCCTTTTTTATTCCTTTTTTTGAAATTTTATTTTATTTTAACAATATGTGTTAAAATTAATAAGAAATTCAGATCTCTCTTAGTCTCTCTATTTTATTCGTAGTACTCTCCACCTCACCACCGACACCATGACTACCACGTACCACCGTTTCCTACCTCCGGGCACCTCCAAAAATGTAATTAACTCCGGCCACCTCCATGCATCATCAAAACCTTAATCCTAAAAACGAAAATCCAAAAATGTAATTAACTCCGACAACCTCCAATTCATTAGGGATACAAACAATTTGAATCGAATCAAAGTCTGTATTTTTGGAGCCGGACTTATTTAGGATTTTTCAAGGTGGAGCTCAACCTCAGCTTGTTTAGAACTCGTGATATAGTGCTCGAGCTCGGTTCAGTTTAGATATATAAGTTTGGGCTCCTCGTTAAACTGTGATATTACTTTTAAAATTGCATTACCTAGAATTATGTATACTAATATATAAATATAAGAAATATAATAAATATAATTATAAAACTTGTCTAAACTCGAGATGGTTAATTAAAGCTCGATTAATTGCAAGCTTTTAAAATCCAATCACCATCTCCCTCTCTCACACGATGTTTCCTTTCTTTTTCAAATATCTTTTTTTTGTTATATACTTGCAAGACCGGCTCTGGGCACGGACAAGTAGGGCGGCCGCTTAGGGCCTAAAATTTCATGGGACTACTTTTGTAAACCTATCTTTGTGTGTATATATATTTAGTTATTTATTTTGTGATAAAGATAGTTGTGCACTATTGCAATCATTGAGGAGAAGAGAGTTGAATAAGAAACAACAAGATTCATTGAAAATAACAAAGCAACGTTCAAAATTTATATGTTTATTGTCATTCATTGTTCATCATTCTTCGTTGTTGTAGCTATCGACTCTCTTAAAAACGCAATCGAACTTTCAGCTAAGCTTCTTTAATAAATCAAGAAGTTCACGCTTCATTTTATCTTACTATAACTAAACACAAATATTATTATTAAACTGGATGCTAAATGTAAAAAATATTAATGTTAGTTTTATTATTGGATGTTTCTATTAGCAAAATATAACGAGGCATTGTTGAATAAATTACAATTCCTTTAGAAAAGTTTATATTGCATATACATTTGACTTTTTTATACTAAAATATACTATAAATGCACCTTAAAAGCAATAAGGATCAAAAGTTTAAAATCTAATTTATATTTTACTTATTTACTTTTATTATAATTTAATACTTTTAAGGAGGGTCTTTTTTTATTTTTGTCTAGGATCTTGTATATATTTGGATCGGCGCTATATACTTGTACTTTCATGGTGCGTGTGTGTGAATTGTGAGGTGAAAGGGAGATCGATTATGTTAAGTATCATTATTAAGTAATTAAATAAAACAATATGTTTTTAATGTATAATTAATGTCTTGGAAAAAAGGAGAATTTATATCAACAAGCTAGATAACTCTCCAATTAAGATTACTCAAGGAGTGTGTATGGGGCGGTTTGGGGCGGTTTTAAGCTCGAACCGAACCCAATCCGTTAATTTCGGTTTTAGGTTTTTTAAACCCAATAGTTTCGGTTTCTATCGGTTTCGATTTTGGTGGATTCTGACCATTAACAGTTTGGTTTCAGTTTTAAAACTGAACCCACTTGGGTTTCAACATTTATATCAAATTTACTAACCTCCATATTTATAACATTTTATACAAATTTCAGCCACAATATCTAATATCTTAGCATTAAGTTCAATGTCTAATAACATACTTCAATACTAAATACAATTTTCAACTCAAATATTTAAAACATAAAAATATTTTATAATATATAATCATAATATAAACATCGATCTGAAAAGAGGTAACCGACAAAGGGAATGAGAAGTTACTGACCTTAATAATTGGACCTTGAAATATTTAATATGTTTCATTGACTTCTATTTAAAAGCTATAAAATTAAAATATATATATGATATATTAGATATTAATGGGGCGGTTTCTAGTTAAAACCCGAAACCAAACCGAATCCATCGGTTTCTGCAAAATTGAAAACCGAACCGTCGGTTTTAAAATGGTTTTGGTTTTATATTGGTTAGGTTTTGTCAGTTGGTTTCGGTTTTTCGGTTTCTATACACACCCTTCACTACTGATTAATTAACTAGTACGTACGTAACAAATGAAATAAACCTTAATCTTACACTTGGTGAAAATCAATCAAACATCAACTTCCAATCAACTAATTAAAGTTTAAAACCCAACTTCCCAACTTCCAACTAACAAAATTCAGCAATTCCCTCCGTCAATTAATTATTCATTCACACGTATGTACACATGATGCAGATATATGGACGTACATGCATGCATGCATGACAAACTAAACATGTGCACCTATAAATTGAGACCTTGGACAATGTTTTTTAGCACCAACTGCCTCAGAATCATATATACCCAATAACTAGTAAAACCCCAGGCCAAGTTAATTTCCTACAACTTTAAGTACCAGCTAGCTACACTTCTTGTAAAGATGGCAAGGATGGTGATGATGGTCTTTTGTTTGGTGGTGATGGTGGTTGCTGCACCCTATGCAGAGGCGGCTATTAGCTGTGGTCAGGTGGCCAGCAGCTTGGGACCATGCCTTTCCTACCTTAAGGGTTCTGGTGGTGCGGTGCCACCGGCATGCTGCAGTGGGGTAAAATCACTCAACAGCGCTGCAAAAACAACCCCTGATCGTCAGGCGGCATGTAAGTGCATAAAGAGTGCTTCAGGCGGTGTTAACCCCAGCCTTGCCGCCGGCCTCCCTGGCAAGTGTGGTGTCAGCATTCCTTACAAGATCAGCCCAAACACTGATTGCAACAAGTATGTTTAAGTTATACACATGCTTCTATCTTCTTCTTTTTTTTTTTCTTTTGGAAATATGCTTCTATCTAATCTAAACAATAATGATTGGTTCATTAATGACACGTTAATCACGGGTATTTTGGATAAATCAAGTCTTGCATATTAATGACGGTTTATCTAGACACAATTCACGGTTGGAAAAAAATATGTAAATAACCAAAATACCCTTATTAACGAGTCATTAATGATGTTACAAATAGTTTTCGCAATTATCATATAAACAACAATTTACGTTTGAACTTTTTCGTATATACACTAATATACCTAACTATATGCGCGTATGCAGTCGTCAGACCAAGTTTCAATTTATAATATTAATTGATGCGTTATAAATTAATATATGATGATGTTTTGTAAAATTTTTATGATTGTTTTGCAGGGTGAAGTAAGCTACTAAGCTAGGATGAGATGTTCCTCAAAGTTTAGAAGCATATATATAAATAAATTATAACGAATAAAGTCGCGAGCACTGTTTATTTTCGTTTCAAGAAGTCGACGTACATCTCTTTGATCTGTAATGCCGCTTCAAATAGTGTTCTTGTTACATATATTATAAATTAATTAATGCCTACACTTTCCGGACTATGTTTTTTTCTTCTTATTTCCTTTAGCAAAAGTGTGTAATAATAATAATAAAAAATAATAATAATAAGAATAATAATACAGTACACATAATCACATATATTATATATTTATATGATGTAATAATCTACCACACAAATTAAAAAATTAGTATTCTTCACTCAAACCGTTATTTTAGATTATGAAATTTCCTATATTGATGAAACCGTTTTTAAATTTGGTTTATATTCTGTGAAATAAACCCTTTTATTAACCAATATCAACTCTGAAAGAGTGAAAGGGGTTCTTTACATAAGAGCTACTGTGTTTCTGTATAGACCAATAAGTAAAACCCAAAGGAAAAAGAAACAAACTCAACTTTAAGCAGACCTACTTTCGTTCTATTAAGAGTTACAAGGTTATATTGTACGCACGAAAAGCTCTTGAGACCATATTTCAAAACGCAACCTACGATGGTATAGCCCAACTCCAGGAACTTGTTCCCCTCGTTTAATTATTTCGAGTTTAATTAGTTCAGTATTATATATTTTAACATTAAAAGTTTTATTATTATGTGTATCCAACGTTTAAACTACCTTTTAATGTTTTTAACTCTTAGAGATTTACCATTTGATATATCTAAACATAAAATAGCAAATTATGTAAAGTTGTATTCATAAAGTTTAATTGCTCAATACATCAAAACATAAAGTTTTAAGAGTTAAATACATTAAAAAGACAACTTCAAAAGTTGGATAAATACAATAAGCGAAACATGTATAATTAGATACATTTTGATAAACTAAATCCTTTCAATTTTCCCTCTAAACTTAAACCTTCTCCAAATTTTTGTTAATTAAGTTTTAATTTTGAATTTTGCTACTTCCAGAATTTCCATAATCACCCAACATCTTAGTTTGTTAATGTTGATTTATAGAAGTGCATCTGTGCTTCCGTAAGCAGGGGCGGACCCAAGGGTAAGCTGGCGGGGGCACGAGACACCAGTCAAATTTATCTGCGTACCGTAAATTTAGATTTTTTGAGGCGGTGATATCATTTCGTAGTGTAAATTTTAATTTTTTCGAGCCAGTACTACCACACATTTCAAAAATGGTGCGACCACCCATTTGAGATCCTGGGTCCGCCCCTATCCGTAAGAATCTTCTTATCATCACCCTTTGAATACTATCCTCACTTCATTTGCTAATAATGATTTACTTCATTTTAGTGGTATGATGCATATGGTCAAATGTAAAAAGTAAAAAATAATAAAATTACACAGCGTATGGGTCTATGGACTCTTGAGTATTTATTTAATCAAGATGATTGTTGTTGCAGTAACACAATCCAACATTACATGCTGCTGCTGCGGACTGCTCTTCAGACCAGGTTCAGTCTCAATCTCTTCGGCTACAAGGAAAACAACAAAATTAGTCGGCTATTTCGCTCTTGCTGAAATCCATTTGTCATCAAAACA
The DNA here is from genome assembly GCA_947179395.2 of Pulicaria dysenterica. Lineage (NCBI taxonomy): Eukaryota > Viridiplantae > Streptophyta > Magnoliopsida > Asterales > Asteraceae > Pulicaria > Pulicaria dysenterica. The sequence continues at coordinate 54,968,204 of OX359296.1, forward strand.
TGAAAACACAACTTAATTCAACTACTTTAAGCACAAAAGACCAACACATGCGGTATAAATTAACATGTATGTAGAAGACGCATTTTTTTAATACAATTTACCCAAAGGACCTTTGGTCTAGCGGTACCAAGATGTGATTAAGGTGTTTCTCCCTCTTAGAGGTCGAGTGTCCGGGTGTTGTTTCGGCCTGAATGTCATCAATTACATTAGGTTTTGCGCAGTTCTATTAAAATGTTGTTTATTAGGTCACATGTTACTTCATGCTCAGATTAGCTTTTCCAAACTGGTCTTCCAGTGCAGCCAAAATAACACATAGAGCACCAACAAAATATCACTTTTACAAAGGCAAAAATTTTAATAGAAAACTTAGTATACACATTCTGCAACCCTAGAATCATATTTAGGAGAAATAAAAAGTTATGCCTTGTTGCAAATAGGAGATAGTGTTGGACTCCAAGGTTACTTTTCAAGTCAAAAGTCAAAACCTGATATCAGTTCTTCTACTAGTTACTACAAGTCTATAACTACATGATCACACTTGCAGTACTTGTCGTGAAGTTCGATAGACAAAAAATATATGTTGCGTATCATCTTTGAGTATGAAAAGTTTTTGCCAGTTTGCTACTTACATATTTCCTGGCAACTTCTTTGAGAAATTTCTTTGGAGAATCCAAATATTCAGCACAATCGTTCTTTACTATTGCAGCAAGATCGTCTCTGTTAGCACTTTCAAGGTTTCTTATCATAATTGTTAAAGTCAGCTCATCTGGGGTGCAACCTGATACCTTCATCGACTCATACGTTTCCATTGCTTTCTCTATCATATCCACTTTGAGATATGCTCCTATTAGCTCTGTATAAGCTCTGGTGTCTGGTTCTAAGCCTTCTTTAATTAACTCAGAGAAAAGTTCCTCGACTTTATTAATCAGTTTCTTCTTTCCAAACATCAACATCAAGTCACCATATATAGAGTTATCAGGTTCATACCATGCTTCCTTCCTCATATATTCAAATACCTGACACCTGATTTTATTTCAGATAAGATGCAACCTTGAATTCATACAGAGTGATGATATAAGAAATCAGTGACAAAGTACTGCTCCCTTGTGAAACTAAAAGAAAAATAAACATAATCACAAGAAATTTACCAAACAAGAAAATATTTTTTAAGTCTGAAGATTACTTCAATAAATGCAAGAATAATAGGGAGGAACTAAAACATTGAGAGAGAATTGATGCACAAAAACCATCGTTTTGTACATCTACTTAACTCAAAGATTAATTTTTGTTTTCCAATTTCATTCCCAAAACTAACTGTAATATGGTAGGGGCCTAGGGGAGAGACTCTGTTTGAAAAATACAAAAAGGATAAAAAGAAAGAAAAACTAGCCATTTATGTTCGGACTGGACACAAATTTGAAAAAAGGCTTAACTAGCTCGGACTGGCCCGGCTTTTCTTTTGATATTCAGGACTGATTTGTAACTTTCAGGCCTAACTGAGCATAGGATTGCATCTCTACATCAGACTAAATTTTGGGACACACATATCTATCTGCAACATACATAGGCATCCATGCCTGTTAGAATATACCTAACTCCCACAAGAAATTGCAACAAAGATGATTCTTAGTGTGCTTTAATTGCTTAAATATTTTTTAGGAGTCCATCATAACATAGCAGGCCAGCATCTGGTGTATTGCTGTCATTTGCACACAAAGGTCAAAAGCTATTTACAATATCAATAAATCTTGTTAACATAATGTTTTTATGTCTGTGATTGCCCTACTGTTACATAACGAGAGAAAAATGTGAAACAGGCTAAAATAATACTCATTGTTTCCTAGAAAAAGATCCCCCTTTCACCTATATTGTCAAAGAATTTAATCCATTTCCAGATTTAAAAACTAGTAGGTTAACCTCAAAGTAGCAGTAACTTCGATTGAACAGAGCAAGTGAATTCACTGAATTTGGATGAATGTTCCGATAATTACATGAAATATTATTACGCATAGAGTCTAAAAAACACAATTGAATCATTCTTTTCATACAAACTATACGAAAATTGAATGTGAAAATTGTCTGTTTTAGCAGAGTGTGAGTGTCGTACCTTAAGGGCAAGATCCAAGTGTTGTTGTCTCTGCAACTCAGCGAAGGCATCCAACAAATCATCTTTTAAGAGACGACTGAGCTTAGAATCGAAGACCTGATGTAGTTTCGCTGGGTTTTTGGCAGCTAATTTGAGTGATTGAACTGCTTGTATTGCTTCCGTAGACAAAACCCCATCACTACGTCTTCTCGTTCTCAAGGGTTTTCTCAATCCGCAGGTTATTGTTGTTGCATATTTTAAGTGGAGTTTATCATATCCAAAACAGTCTAAACCTAGAAACCGAACCTTCATCGGAGAAGAACCCATGTTAGTCAGCATCTGCAGGGTTTAGGGTATTTAGCAAAGACTACCGCTGTTTTTTTTTCTTTTTTTTTTTCTGTTATATAAAAGAACGAGACTACGGAGAATGCGTGGATAAAGGAAATATATCAATTTCGAAAATTAATTTTTTTTAACTGCAAACATACACCATCTAATTCATACTTTATATTTTTAAGAGCACTTAAACTCTAAGAGGGAGAGACACCTTATTCATATAAAATGACATGTGTATTTAATTAATTCTTTTTTCTCATCTTCTTTCTTGATTTTGACACATGTCTTGATTAAATGAGTAGAATAATAATTAGGAACAAAAATTAGGAGGATATATCAATTCTCTATCAATTTTAATATCATGTTTTTTTTAATAAAAAGAATGCACAACATTCTCTATTTTTTAAATAAAAATATTTTCATTTTAATAAGAAATTTGTTACCGTAAAAAACATGTTTTTTTTTAATAAGAATCGCATTTGTTGAATCTGGCATTAATCCATTAAATGATCAACACATGTCATATACTTTATATTTTATGATATTCATCATTAATTTTGTCAGGTATCATCATCTCCCTTTTAAGCATACATGTAGACAAAGTGAGTTGATTCTTTCACTTATAAATTTAATTCATCCACTAAAGGTACAACACCTTTAAAGCTATGTTACAAGTTAGTGAAGAATGAGTTTGTAGTGGATAAATTAACTTTATAAGTGGAAATATCATCTCTCTTAGACAAATATTGCGAATCATTTTCCTTTTTCATTCGGTATATTTATATAGTACTCTGTCTACAACGAATGTTTGCAGTGAATGAAAAGCACCTAAACAAAAGCAACATTCCAAAGACACATGTGAGTGAAAGAGAATTCCCGAAGTAGACGCTCCCTCAAAACCCTAATTTGTGCGCCGCCGCCGCCCTCTCCTCCGGCCGTCGGCATTAGCCGGCAGTCCGGAGACCCCCCTTCATCTTCTCTGTTACGTTTCCCTTTTCCTGTTCGTGGGTCGAGAACGTTCACAAGATCTGATACGTTTTCCTTTTCCTGTTCGTGGGTCGAGAATGCTTTCCAAGTTCTAGATCCTGTTTCAGATCTGATCGTGGTTTGGAGGTTCAGAGTTTCATGGTTCGGAGGTTCATATTTCGAAGGCTCAGAGTTTCGTGTTTCAGTTCTCTTTGGTCGTGGGTTCAAGTGGCTTCAGTTATAGTTAGATCGTGTTTCGAAGGTTCAAGTGGCTTCAGTTATCTTTGGTCGTGGTTCGGAGGTTCGTGTTTTCAGATCTGTTAGATCGTGGTTCGAAGGTTCAGAGTTTCGTGGTTCGGAGGTTCGTGTTTCGAAGGCTCAGAGTTTTGTGTTTCAGTTATCTTTGGTCGTGGGTTCAAGTGGCTTCAGTTATCTTTGGTCGTGGTTCGGAGGTTAGTGTTTCAGATCTATTAGATCGTGTTTCGAAGGTTCAGAGTTTCGTGGTTCGGAGGTTCGTGTTCCGAAGGTTCAGAGTTTCAGATCTGTTAGATCGTGGCTTCAGTTATCTTTGGTCGAGTTTCGGAGGATTTCAGGTCGAGTTTCAGATCTGAATTCAAGTTTCAGTTATCGCGGTTTGAGGGTTCGGTTTGTGGATCCAGATGTTGTTTATGGTTCGATTGTTCGTTGCTTCAGTTCGTGGCTCAGAGTTTTGTTGCCCCAGTTCGTGTGTGGTTAGAATTCAAGAGGTAGTTTCAGATTCGTGTTTGGTTCGTTGCCCCAGTTTGTGTTTGTTACCCCGGTTCGTGTTTGGTTCGTGTTTGTTGTACCAGATGGTCAGATTTGTTGCTTTAGCTCGTGGGTCCAAGGTTTCGTGTTTGCTCCAGTTCGTGTAAGAGGTTCGTGTTTGTTGCTCTAGTTGGTCAGATTCGTTGCTTCAGTTCGTGGGTCCAAGGTTCCGAGTTCGAGGTTGGTAAGAGTTCAAGGTTCGTTTTAGGTTGTGTTCATGATTTTCCAATGTTTGTTCGTTGTTAAAGATGTTGTGTATCTTTTTGCCGGTTGTACTATCTAGCATCTTGCTAGTTTAAATTTAATAAAGTTATCTTGTCTTTAAAAAAAAAACACCTAAACTCGATTATAAATTCGAATTTAAGCACTCCATATTGACCAATGACCACACCATCTTTGCATTTCTTCTCAAAACGCTTGACACTGAATGATGTTTCATCAATTGCAGTTCTGGTCACTAAGCAATAATAATTCCATCCATGATAGGGTTATGGTTTATTGGTTTATATACGTTTAGCTAGGTTTGGTGACGTTATTGACTATAGGTACAAGTTTGTCGATCATCTTCTATCTAATATATATAAAAGACTAATTTAATAAAATTTATTAAACGATTTGAACTATTTATTTAAAAAAATATTTAATCTTGACCATTTATTTACTTAAAATCAAAAAATCAATTTTGATTTTTTAGAGTCAAATTTATTAGACATATATGCCCTTATTAAATTATATAAAATTGTATTTGTCCATCTTAATTTACAAACATCATATATACCGTTTATGATATATCAAAATATCATATTTAACCAAATTCTTAGTTTTATCATTTTTATAATATATTATGATCATTTTAATTCCTTTTTAATTATAACCAATAACATTTAATTTTGTTACCCTTAATTGTAAAATAATGATTGATGTTTTTTATAAGAAATACAATCACTCCTCTTCGTATCATGCTACCATGGAGATCTGCCGTCAAGTCTGCCCTTCTGCTCGTCTCGATGTTTCCACCGCTGGTTAGAGTGTTGATGTCATATGTCGTCATTTTTTTACTTCTTATTTAATTCACGTTTTATTATTATTTAATACTTTTTTATTACTGTTTAATATTTATTATCTTTTAAACCAACCCGTGTATCATATGGACATTTACTCTAGTGATCTAATATATGCTTAGAAAGAAATTGCTTCCACAAACATGCTACTATTGTTTGTTCGAAACTACACTTATATAAAGCTTCTTTTTTCATAAAATAACGACTAGGTGTGATGACAAATTGACAATACATAGTTGTACTTACATAGAATTAAACTGGACGTACATAAATTAAATTAACGTCATACATTTGCAAATAACAACGACGTATAAAGCATGCTACAAAAAAATTCAATACGGATCATGCACTTTCCGCAACAATGTTGGTGCCTAGAAAAGTGCATGTGTTTGTTTGAAGAACCCTTCCACGGCTAAAAAAATAGCTAGAAAGAAGGGTTTGGTCAATAACCCTCCTTTTGTGCTTAAGCCCATGTTGCAAAGGTTGGGTTGGAGATGTAGAGCATCATATGTGGTAATGTAAATCGGCGGTGGAAATTTCGGACACTGTGTTTGGTTGGTAGGGAGTCGGCGCTAACTGTCTAATACGAATGAATGAATGATATCGTTAACCTCAGGAGAATGCCTTTGTTTTCTTTGTGAAGGAAGCGATTGTTTGGATCATCATGCACTTCTTGCAGCAAAGGAATGATAAAGTGATTAAAGGTTCGAAAGATTCAAACTAGGAAGTGTTTAATGAGATCCGAAATCGGTTATTAACATGGATAAGAACTCGAGCTTGAAGTTGGTTTGTCTAAAAATCGCAATAAAACATATATGATAGGTTAAATGAAATAATTTACTAAACAGATAAAGATGAACACACAATTTGGAGATAAAAATGACTCTCTCTAAACATTGATAGAAAGCAAGATACATATAAATAAAAGAAATAAAATATCACCTTACTTTAAGGGTGAAGTGATCAAAATGTGTGTTACACATAATGTCTTAAACGACAATATGCAAACATAACGTATGCAAAATACTGGGCCATTTGGTTTAACTTATAATAAGATTAGAAGTCGTTTTATTATGATTTTAAATAAGAAAATAAGTCGGGACTAATAAAAAAACCGAAAATTTTAGTCTGATAAACCAAGCTTATAAACCCATAATAAGATAAACTAAGCAGTAAGCACCCTCTACATACAAAAGAAGAATTCAGATGACAAAACTTGAAGATAGAGGACAAATATGATTTCTGTAAGTTACTCTTAATTAAGCATTGCAAATCAAAAGTATATCTAATGCACAGCAAAGATCTTTCCTAAAGCAAATATTATGATATTTAAAACCCATATTTCTATGGTTTGACCATTTGCTTATACTAAATAGTCAACATAATTAAACAACTGAAAAATCTCCCACTACTCCTATCTTCTTCAACCTATACATGTAAAACCATTACCATATATTACACATGATTACTCGAATTCAACTAAAAGCTTAAGCTTCCCAGTCAATACCAAAGAGAACTTCGTGTTCCTTTGACTCTTCCAAGCAGGAAGCAATGACATCAGAATAATCATTTTTTTATTGAATTTTGCAGAAAGAAGAAAACAGGCTTTCGGCTTTACCTCAAAAGTAGCCCGCCCGACTAGAGTGTTATGAGTTTCCCATTAAGAAACAATTGCTACCACCTGAGCTTCCCATAGCAAAAGTAGCATCACGAACAAGAAATTTCACACTACGGGTTCCAAGAAAATCCAAAATTTCAAGACACTCGTTCCAATCAGATTCACACACTAACAGCACCCATTCCTCTTCATCATCCCTGTACTTGAGCTGAAATGTGCCCGTTTGTATCTTAAACCTTTTGGCAACTTCTTCATAAAGCTGAAACCAACCAGATGAAGGTTCAAACTTAAACCTAACAGTATCATCTTTGTAAGTCGCTTTTACAGTAAGCTTAGATCCTTCATCCCCAAATAACATTTCTGTTTTTGGGTTTTTCAGACCACTGAAGCTTGGAGAGCTTGATGAACTTCCATTCATTAATGACCCATTTGATGATTCCGTCATGCCTGACGAAGTGGACTGGTTATGATCATGATCATGATTATGATCATCAATGACATCATTGTCATTCATTGATGTATCCATATCATCACCAGCAGCCATGGAACTTGAGCTCTGAGACAAGAAATGGCGGTCTGACTTTTTGACATTCGTGTGACCATCAATTGGACTCCATTTGCATGTCCAAGGTATGTCTACTGCAGACATTTTCAAACTATCATTGCAATAGTCACCATTCGAAGTTGACAAAGGGAGGCTATTACATGATCTTACTTTGTCCACCCTCATGGAACATTCATCCTCAAGTTTCACTGTGGGATTTTCGCTATTGACACAAGATGATGGTGGAGGGTGTGGTGCTGCACCTTCAGGGGTATTATTGGAAAGCATTGAGCTTTTTTGTGCATCGAGATCTTGGATGACAGCACTTGCTGCTACAAGACCACCCGTTGTCGGGTCAAACTTCAACCCTCCTTCTACACCTTGTACAGAGTCAAGAACCGTTTGTATCTTCTTTAAAGAACGGTTTACCTTGTTTATCTTCCTTGATGGCCATCTGGATATACCATGTTGTCTGCATATCCTTTTTAGCGTAGTAGGACAAACTACAAAAGAATCGACAGCTTTTCAACGTTTCTTACATATTAAATTATTATTAATTGGTCAAGATTTCAACTTTTTAAGGTTAATTCAATCTACTTCTTTCAGTGTCTAATGTAGGTATAATTTTAAAAAAGATTCTAACTGAAGGTTGTGAAACTGTGAATCATACCTCCAATCGCTTTAGCAGCATCCTTGAGGCTCCCAGAAAAGTATTGTTGTAAAACACTTAAACTAACATTCTTCTCAGCAGTACTTCGTTTTCTCTCAGATTGTTTCCTTGACCCACCAACAGACTGCAAGGCAACAACATATATTTCAGTAAGCTTTACATAAGCAGGAAATAGAGTATTTACATAATTGTTCATTATGGTTTGTCACTTATATCACTCTCGGTCCTTAAACTTCGTTTATTACATTAGTAGTCCATGTTGTTTGGATTTTGTAACACTTGTGCCCTCCATGTGCACTTAAAATGACAATAATACCCTTCTACTATTAATTTGCTATTTCTTATAACTCTATTCATTCTAAAAATATTTATTAATAAACAATAAACTAACTTACACTACCACCACCACTTGACCACCGTCTACCACCACCCCCAAATCTCTACTAACACCTATTTCTGACTACCGTCCACCTCTACCACCACCGTCTCCCCTAATCATTCCAATCAAGAACACTAAGAACAAGAATCTGAAAATTCAGATTCAAGAACAAGCACCACCCCCATCCAAACCAAGACCACCCTTACCACCGGAAACCTCCAACCACGATCGCTAAAACCACCAGATATGAGAGATCACAAAAATCATACAAATAGCAATCAAAATCAAAATCAACCACAATCAAAATTAAAAAACCAAAAACAAAAATCATGTACTGAACCCTAATGTGTTCGAAACCTTAATCATTGCCGCCGACATATTACACGCGTACACACAGATCTGAACATGCCCAAACAAATCCACGAAAAAAAAGAAAAAAAAGAGTAGAAGAAGATGGCGGCGGTAACATGGTTGTCAACGGGGAAAACCCTAGATCTGAGGCGGTGGTCTGCAAATCGATGGAGCTCATTTAATAAACGAGTCGAGCTCGAGCCTAGATTATAGCTCATATAATCTAGGCTCATTTAACAAACGAGCCGAGCTCGAGCTCGAGCTCAACATCATGAGCTCTAAACGAGCCAAGCTCGAGCTCTGGGTTTAAAAAGCCAAAAAGAGCCCGGCTAGATATGTGTCTGGCTTGGCTCGGCTTGGCTCATTTACATCCCCAATCACAGTCGTAGAGAGAGAAGGGATGGGGTGGGGTTGGTGTATATAATAATGTATTATATAGTATATAATATGATAGTATTTATTAGTTTGAATATTATTTTTGTATTATGTAAATTAAAGAAAGTAATGAGAAAGGTAACAAGGGCATAATGAACTTTCAAGTGAAAAAGTAAGGGTACTTTGGTCTTTTTAGTCGCACCAGAGACTAACAGTGTAACAAAATGCAAACAATGGGGACCCAGCGTAATAACCGGAGTTTAAGGACTAAGAATGAAATAAGTGACAAAGCACAATGACCAAATCTGTAACTTACAGCAAGATGGTTGTTTCACAGCTTAAAATAGTAAATGGTATGTCAAAATTTAGGTATAGAGAATGATAGGAGTTGTATTCCCTATTGATAGAAGCAACCATCTCCATATTTCTTATTGATGAATCATGATTAAATTATTATCTTATTTTAATGTTACCTTGTCTCAAGAAAAGGTCAATTCTTAATTTTATCTCAGGCCTTACTTTTTCAAAATGATATCTATATGCACGTTAACAAATGAGGGTTCCTTCAATTAAGACGCCGAACTTCCAATTACTAATAAACTGGTTTTTTTAACATCCCATCTTTTATTTGGGAGTCTCGTCTATTTGACATATTATTTTAAAAACCAGTTATCTAGTGGTCCAACCTCAAGATGTTATATCTACTTTAGTGATGAGAATTAAGAGGCAAAAAACGACACCGATAAATAAGGAACATACTAAAACAGAAAATGTTGCAGGGCTACAGGGATACTAACACAGTAACACGTGAAAAAAAATTATAAAAATAATAATATAACCTGACTAGGTGGGGAAGCTCTTACTCTAACATCATTCGAGTCGGTTGCATTCACAGAAACTTGATCGGCAGGAGCTGATAACTCCAATGGCGGACTGCTTTCATCTAAACCCCTTTGGAATCCATTAGATAATTCTGCATCAGAAACGGTCCTCAAACTCCTACAAATCCTCTGCATAGTACTTGATAAATTGTTTAATAACAATTGCTGTTCTGTAGACCCTTTCATAGTAACAGGAAGAAAAAACTCCAATATGTAATCATCATCACCAGTATAAGTGCTCCTCAACCTTATTGCAACAGCAGCATTTAAACCGTATTTACGAGCATGTTGAACAAGTGGGTATTGATTTATATGGTATTCTTTTACATCAGGGAAAAAGAAAGGATGGTTCGATTGAAGTGCTTTTCCAGCAATACCCTGTCCTTCTTCAAGATGATGCTCGCTACATGCTTGCACAAAACCTTGCATTTCCCGATCATTAACATAACAAGCATCCTTTTCAATACATAGTATAGATTTATCTGATGAACTGATATTAGACCCGCCAACACGTACTTTTATAATTTCATCAGCAATTTCTTCATTGTAACTACATGGTATCCATGTAAGAGCAACTGGTAATCTATGTGCATGGCATACAGCTCGAAGAACATCCGTTATTTCAGCCAAAGCAGCTATTTGATTTTTTGAAAGGCACTGCAAATATGATGTAACATGAACTTTGTTTTTTAACAACTTCATAAAAACAATATCTCTGAAAAATAGAACAAGCTTAAGCATTGTAACGAAATAAATGTGTCAACAATATAAAATCCATCCCTGTCGATCAAATACCTGCTTATGAAGACGAGGAGGTGCTACACTTTTCAGGTTCACAGTCTGCAATAATAGCAAAGCAGCGATTAGACAAACTTTTAAAATAATTGCAGATCACTTCTATATAAATAGATAACAAAAAGGAAGGAATAATCATAATAATAGTAAGAAGAAGAAGAAATATAATAATAACAATAATAATAGATATTTAAATATAAAAAAAAATTTGGAAAAAATGAACATATGAGAATAACATATAGTATAATCGCAGCGGGGAAGATCCATTATATTAGCATAACTCACTTTTATGAAGAAAATCTTAAAATGATACATGTTAAGCCGAACGTCTATAGGGGGGCTAACGAGAACCATCTATATCTCACCTCCCCTATACCCCACTCGCTTAAATTAGGTATGGTGGTTGTTAATGCCAAGAGGTTATGCGTGCAAGATGATTATACAATTACCTAGATGCATGCACTTTGCAGGAAATGTAATGAAGAGCCATTGCTAGACAATCTTGTTAAGAAACTAATTGTTTAAAAACAAAAAGACCATGTTATCGACTGATTTTAACTTGTCCCTACCCTCACTTCATTTCTACTTACTTTATCTATACAACGACCACGCCAAGAAAAACATCTCACATGAAAGGGGAAAAAAGAACAGCAAAAGAGGATTTTAATCATGTACTTGAGTTAATAAGCATTGGCGATACTTAGTCATTATCAATTGTAACTACTTTGTGACCATGAGTTCATGGTCGATGAGTCCTTTGACTGCTCAAGAACTTTGCTGCCAATATCGAGCAGCTAGACCAACCTCAAGGCACCCCCCTCCCCAAAAAAAAAAGGCCGACTCATCTGTTCACCATGACTCCATCAGCCGAATTCAGCCCAGCAACAAATGGTTAACTAATTCAGCCTCGCTGCTTCAATTCCACCTAAGAACCGAGTCCCCCAAGCATTCCTTGGCTATAGACAAAACGACCACCACCAGCCACCAGGGCAGATGCTTTCAAAACAACTACAAATAACAATGATAAAATAAAACTTCCGAACTGCACCTCAATTAAAAAATACGATTTTGCTCTAGATAGGTTAAACATCTTCCTTCCCAATGCCCAACTTGTGAGTACTCCAACAATCGTGATATGTATCCACGTGGTGGTTCATGGACATGGGAGCTAATCCATGTCATACAGAGTTCGAAAGCTTGGACGCTTTAACAATTTACCATAAACAATTTGTAATCATTAGCAATGATAATGGTCTTCGCATTCTTCATCTTGGTCCATCTACTCTTTACTCCCCACAAAAAATCTTCTACAAGCATACTACACGTTCCTCAAAAAACCAACATTTAGTTCAAGAATTATCGTAAGAATAATGTTCACTTCAAATTTCATGATTCTTTCCTTCTTACAAAGGACAAGTTTACACACACTACCCTACTTGGGCCCAGTGAGCACGTTCTCTACTCCCTCGTCTTCCTCAACTTACTTCCTTAAAGGAGTCCACCTTTTCTACAAAATATGTCTACCAAAATGCAGCATCCACATTTAGGGAACTCTCGTCTTCTATGTATATTCTATTCCTGTCAACTTTAGTTCTACATCAATCTCTTGTGATCTTTGTTGAATAGACAAGTCTTCTATTTTCTATTATCATAGTAAACATATTTTGAGTTTAACCTATTGTGATGTTTCGGGTCCGGCACCTGTCTTATCATCCAAGGGTCACCATAATTTTTTTATTTGTTGATCACCATTCTCGTTCTATGTCGATTTGTCCAGTGTGTCAAAAGTCGGATGTTTATGCCATATTCAAACACTTTCACACCCGTAGGGATGAATTCAGAAGTTTGTTAAAAAGCCTTCACCTCTTTAGGCATTGTTTGCCATGTTACATGTTCTCACACTCATCTATGTAAAAGTTTTGCGAATGTCCCAACCAAGACGTCACTAAGCTGGTCTAGCTCTAGTTGCTCAAAGCAAAGTTTCACAACGACTGTGGCCCTTTGCTTTTGACACAGCCGTTTATCTTATTAATCGTATGTCATCTCGCATCTCTCACAAAAGGTCTCCCTTTGAATGTCATTGCAATCATTATCCTTATTTTTTTTCTCTTTATGTATTTAGTTGCCAATATTTTCCTATAATCCTATCTTAGACTTTATAATCCCCTAACGAAATAGATTTCCTCATTTCCATGCTACCCTTAGTATCCTCCCAAGCTACGTTACGTCGGTACATTGCCTTGATCTCTCTACCGATCATCTTTACATCACTTGACACATTTGCTTGAATTTACCACTCCATAGCTATCTACATTCTCCACTATCAAATTTGTCATCCACTCTCATGTTCTAGTATCTTGACGCCTGCTCGACACCTTTATTTGCAGAATAGGCCAAGTTCACATCCTTATGTCCCGGCCACATAGCAAATAATAATCCCGAGCCCCAACAAAAAAACTCCTCCACTCAGTAACTTCACCCACTTCAGCCTCCTCTTTGGCCTAGTCTTCCATTCTGCCACCTTTTACTGCTGCGGTCCCATCCTCCTAATTTACCTTCAATTTTTAAATAGTGTGTCCCCTTATTCTTCTTTAGCTCCTCTCATCTCCAGCTTTAAGTATTGCCAACAAACATCAAGATTCAAGATTGCCATTCCACGAGGCAGATGAGTCGTAGCTTTCCAAGACCTTAGTTCATGCTGTACCTAACTCTATCATGGTTGATTGTATGTAGGTTAAAAGTTAAAGCGACAGAGTGATTGGGGGTGTCACTCGTTGTAAAGTAAGGCTTGTTGCCGAAGTGTTTATCAAAAACCCAACATTGACTTTCGTGATACATATGTCCTGTAGGCAAGTCGACCACCATCTGTACCACTCTCTCTAGTTGTGACTCATGGAGCATGGTCATCTCCATAGATTGCTTAAGGTGCAAACTGAATTTCTAGGTTAACTTACCCTAATTGTTTACATAAAACTAATGGACTTTGTCAACCCTCCATTTCCCGAACATGTTTACTTGCTTCACACAACACCTCATAATTGCTTGATGCTTTCATTGATATTGGTTTTTTTGTTCCTAAACAGATCACTCTTAATATATTTACTTTCATGTTGGCACGCACTATTATACATACTCGTTTTTTAAGGGGTTATTGTCGGTGTAGTCTTCTACTCTTCTATCACAAATCATTTTTTGCACTTTAGGTTCTTCAACCATTAAGCTACTTTCTTGGACTAAAAGCGTCCATCATGGCTCATGACAAGGACATTTGTACTTTCCAATGAAAGAGCGTCTTCAAGATGCTAAAAAACCGGTCTCTCAGATTCAAAGCCAATGTATTCCTGCTATTGGCTTTTACCTTATTGGCGTGGCGCCAATGGCTAATAGTTATCCCTTTTTCGAATTATTTGAGTATCCTAAGTTGTTAGTATGCTTCAATATGCACGCTTCAACTCCTAATTTTACTTATGTTATATATAAAGTCTATTAATTTATACATGCCTAACTACGAATAACTTATCAGTTGTCAAACATAGATATCTAATATCTTCATGGTAAGACCTATTGTTAAGATTGTGCAAATTCTGAAGTTATACCAATACTAGGTTACATGGAACGGTACTAGGACCGTTTATAGCAAAATTTTGGTTTCAATATGGTACTTGTACCGTCCTAGTTTAAACTGTTTTTTTTTCCTAGTTGTGTTAGCTAAATGACATTTTGGTGAAAATTTGAACTTCAATCACTGCTTCAAACCGGTAGCATATGGTCTGTACCAATATCCAAATGACACTATAAGGTTCATTCATAAATTTTTCTTACAGGTACGGTAAAGACGGTACTGTTGCGGTCCGGTTTCGTACCGTTGTGTACCCCTACTATTATGATCTCATTAGCCATGATTTCGAGTCAACAATTTCACGATTTTGGGATATTACGTATGCTCATTGGCAATAGAGGAACAATCCATAGACTGCGACAATGCTTGGAGCCTTTTCAAATACTGGCTAAGCATGGTGTAGATGACCAATACTCCGCCGATGGGTTTGCGATCAATCAAGGCTTTAAAGTTATCTTATGAACTACTCACAAACATCCAATTGTATCTCATTCCTATAGAAAATAAGAATGCAAAACATTCGCCGACACCATCCGTGAAATCAAGTGGCTCCAAGCGATTTTACAAGAAGTTTGTATTTGCTCATCTTTGCCTCCGGTTTTTTGGCGTCAAAATCTAGGTGCTACTTAACTTCCAACCAAGACAGCCTTACATGCTCAGACTGATCATGTTGGAGTTAATTTTCACTTCATTCGAGAGAAAGTTGCCCATAGACATCTTCAAGTTCAGTTTATATCTACTCGTTATCGAATACGCTGACATCTTTAGAGAGCCCCTTATCTACTCACCTTTTTATGATTCAAGCAATAAGTAGTTTTGAGTCCTTAGCTTGAAAGATCACATAAAAATGGATTTTTAATCACGTACTCACTAGTCATGAATAACACTTAGAAGATATTCGATTCTAATTAGTAGCTTATGTATTTCTAGATTCTAACTTATGATCTACAATAAAAATAATAATTACGTAGCCATGAAAAGAGGAAACGAAGACATCCTTAAGTATAGAGCACCAAATGGACAAAGAAATATGGGTGTATTTGTATAACTGGAATATACACACACACACACACACACACACACATAAGTGAAAGAAAAACTGGTGGTTTAGAGAGGCCAGTTTGCGTAACCTCAAATTTTCAGATATGGGTCACATAAATAACTCTAAATATGCATGATCATACATTTTACTTAACTACAGTGAATGAAAGCTGCCTTACTGAAAGTGTTTTGTGAAACAATCTTAGCCATACTTAGAAGACAATAACCCGAAACAATACTTCATTACTTCCTGCTAGTAAGAATAATATTTAAAAGAATTACCTCAAGAGCACGGCAAACATGATCCATCTCTGCACTGAAATCAGATTTCTCTTTCATTGTAACAAGCTCAAGAACCGCACAACAAGATTTTTCAAATGAATCATCTTCAAAAACAGGAAGAGCAATAGATCCACGGACTTCATGGCTAAGTGCATGATCTATGCGCAAGTATTCCCCTTTATTATAGTGGGCCACATTTGAAGTCCATTCTGGAATTTTTGAGGTAAAAACCCGCCCCGGAAGACCCGGAAAAGTACCAGGTTTGACTTCAGCAGAGAAGGTGTATCCTCTTGAAACTTCACGGTATCCAGCCAGTACCTGGTCAAGCAAATAAGGCTGCTCACAAGTGCTTAATATATACTTATCACCTTCCATAATAGGAACCCAAACTTGAGCCAAAATGCCTGCTCCAGATGAATCTTTAAATAGAGACAATGCTTTCAACATTTTTTCAGCGAGGGATCGTGTTGGTGGCGACCTGTGCACAGTACCATTTTCAGTTTCTTGATTGTCTCTTTGTTGACAAGAACCGCCACCTCCCCCCACACCGATACCATTGTCATCCGTAGAATTCATGGGTAAGATGAACTCTCCACCATTAATTGAAGTTTGTGCAACTTCACCATCAGTTGGGAGAAAACCATTTTTGACTTGTTCAGTTAAGTTGGAGTAATCATAAGGCGTGTAACCAGCTGATAGTGCAAAAGATGCTAACATCTGATCAGCCGCTGAAGGGCTTGTGCACCATCCAGCATAAGTATCAAAGTTCATAAGCTCTGAAAAACTGCTAAACGGGTCATCAGGTCTACCAAAACCATCTAAAGAGGCTGAATTATCCATCTGAGCCCTGGGAGACGCCCAAAAGCCCATCGGCTTATCTTTCGATGGGGAAGGGTATTCCATATTACAAGTTGTTCACCACCAAATTAGACTTCAATCATCTGTCATTTCGATCTTATATCAACAACACAAATATACAATTTTCTTAACCTCAATCTCACCAAGTCCGAATCTGTATCAGAAACTACCTAATCTTTTGTGGAATCGAATATAAGGGCAAGAAGAATGAACAAACAATAAGCCGAAACTAACCTCGAGGATGAGACAAATCGGGCTCTACCAGTAGCAAGTTGCGAGGAATAAAGACTGAGAGGCGGTAATCCAATAAGTGAATATATAGGAACAGAGTCTCAGATTCATCAGTTTTGGCTGAAAAGTCCAAGAAATGACCAAACATACAACCAATCGATAAAAGAGTAGTCAAAATATAAGGAAATTGAATGAATTATTAGTCGGCTAGGCTAGCAAATACCTAAGTCGTAGAACCCTAAAATCGTAAAAATGAATCTGATAATATCTACCGACGAAAGTATCTATAGAAAGCTGACAACGAAGCAAGTTGAAAACCTCGAGACTATGCGAACCGCAGTGTCGAAGAGAGAGAAAGATGAGAGAGAGATAAAGGGATAGGAGGAGAGAAGATGATGGCGGGCTACAATTGGGATGTATGATGCTTACCCGAAATAGAAACCGGACTTCGTAACACGACCAAATAAATCTTTACAAAACAGATTGCATACGGCTTATTTAATAAAATTAAATGATATATAGTCTCGAAGGCTTTATATGAAACACTTTCTAATTATAACTAGGTATAAGATCCGCGCGTTGCGGCGGGTTTTAAAAGGTGTTTATGTCGTACGCACGTTGCAACGGTTTTCTGTTTGAATGTTAGTGGAACATTAGTTAAGAGTTGACTATAACGAGTTGAAAAATCATCAGCAAAACCAAGTTTATCCAAAAAATTATTTGGTCAACAGCAACATAGGCTCAGCAAAATATCATCATAGCCTCATTATATTTATATAACAATTTGGAAGTCTTAGATGTACACAGTATGAAAACTGAAGTCTTAGGTGTACACGGTATGGAAACTGTTCATATCACGTGTTAGCCACCAACACAAATCCAACCAACTTTGAACCAATAAATCATCAGCCAAGATAATCATCTCTTTCCCCTAACTAATATGCGTTTGTTATGTTTCTCTAGTTAAACTTCATTTAAAAATCAAGAACACCAAAACACCATCAACTTAAAATATTTTGCCAACAGTAGCTTAGGCTCAGAAAAATTTCATCATAGCCTAATAGAAACCATCAAGAAGCTTTGAACCAACGAATCAGGAGCTAAGTTTAATCAAGAAATAAATTCGAAAACAGCAACATAGGCTCAGAAAAATTTCATCATAGCCTTGGGTCAGATCATTATCTTCATAGCCTTATATACAAATCCAAGTAAAAAGAAGTTTATCAGAAAAAATCCACTTAAGCAGATGAATGTAACAATATCTTAACAAAGAAAACCCTTAATAATCAGAGCTTACCGCCTCTTTTCTTTCATGTATGAACATAAAATCAAATCCAAGGCATCAAAACCCAGATCCACTCAGGAATGATGGAGTCGAAATGCAAAGAGCAGTTCTGACGAAAGCATAACCATATGACGGCGGCACACCGACGGCACCACGTCGTTAAGAGTAGCGGCAGCTACCACAGGCCGGTGGACACCATCGAAACCCTAGCCGGAACCCTACCGGCGTCGTTGGGTAAAAAATCGTTTAGAGGAAGATGAAATATGAGTAAGGTAGGTTACACGACGCAAAAAGAGAGAGGAACACGTCTTATGAACAGTTCCCAGACTAATGGCCGTATGACGGCGGCACCACGACGTTAAGAGTAACGGCGGCGACCACAGACCGGCGGCCACCATCGAAACCCTCGCCAGAACCTTACCGGCGCAGTTGAGAAGATAAATCGTGTAGAGAGAGAGAGCCAGTGTATGAACCGTCTAGAAAGAGAGTAAATCGTGTAGAGGGAGGTGGAATATGTAGAGAGAGAGGTTAAAAAGGAAAACGTAGGTTACACGAAGCAAGAAGATAGGCATAACACGTGTTATGAACAGTTTCCATACTGACCTGACCCATATATGAGAATCCAGACCCGAC
Organism: Pulicaria dysenterica; assembly: GCA_947179395.2. Taxonomy (NCBI): domain Eukaryota; kingdom Viridiplantae; phylum Streptophyta; class Magnoliopsida; order Asterales; family Asteraceae; genus Pulicaria; species Pulicaria dysenterica. The sequence goes on from OX359296.1 coordinate 54,987,001, forward strand.
CCATATATGAGGATCCAGACCCAGGCTGGCACAATTCCATAGGAAGCAACGCTTTTTTATTAGGATGGATAATATTATATTTGATAAAAATTTTAAGGAGGATAACAACCACAACCCTAAGAGCTGTGGGTAAGAACAAAAATGGTAATATTATTTTCTAAAGGGAGTTGATTCTTTCACTTATGAATTTGATTCATCCACTAAAGGTATAACACATTTGAAGCTATGTTACAAGTTAGTAAAATATGAGTTTGTAGTGTATAATTAATTTTATAAGTGGAAATATCATCTACCTTTTCTAAAAATGGTAATCACAACATGTTATCATAATTAACTTATCATACTTTTCATGGTTACCTTTTAATTAGTTTTCAACTTTTCATACATGAAACAAATTTACCACTTTTAAAAATGAGATATTACTTTCTTTCATTCTTATCCACAGCCTTAAAGTTTGTGGTTATCAAAATCCAATTTTTAATAAACAATTTAAATGATACAAATATTATTTTAATTTTGACAATGATTTATTATATAGTAAGTATGATAGTTTAATAATGTGTCAAGTAATTTACGTAAGTTATTAGTTGTTTAATAAATTAGGTATAGTAAGCTGATTTTTACATAATAAAGTTTGTTTATACACAACAAAGTTTGTTCATCCACAACTTGTACAAATAATTAGCCGCATATGATACAAGTTGGTAAAATATAAATTGTTATGCACAGACAATTTTTGTTGTGTACGGATCATCACCCGTATTTTAAGGTGGAATGATTCATAAGTTTTCTTTTTTTTATCCAGCATAATCTTTATTCAAGTTCAACAATTGCACTGAATGTTTAATAATTCCACATTTGGCGTTAAGTGGTTTCCTTCGGTTGCAACCAAAAAGCCCTTTAGATCTAAACCTTTTCCCGCAATGCTACATTGCTACTCAGTTCAACGGGTATTGTAATTAGGTTTATATTAAAAAATATACAAATTCATACGATGAAGGTTTATGAAGGATATAAAATAAAAAAAAAGTAATGTGTGCTTTTACACTCACAAACTTTTATATGAATTATGATCAAACGACTACATACCCATTATTTAAGGTATTGTGAATATGAAAGCACACAACTGCTTCAAATGGCTATAGTATAATGCCTAGGGCTTTGCTCCCTGAAAGATATTTATATCTTCTTATTAAGCCCGTGTCCAGCATTTTCTGAAGCCCAAAAATGGTCATTTATGCTTTAAATTTTGTGAAAACAAGGTATAAGAAAGATAAGACGTAAATAATACTCCCTCCGTCCTATTTTTATCGTCCACTTTTGACTTTTTAAAATATTTCTTTTTTTAACTTTGACATTAAGTTTTTTTATTTGTGTTATATAATATTTGATACAAAATATATGAATGCATTGTGTTTTAAATGTATTTTCATTGATATAATTTTTATCAAGTATTATATAACATAAACAAAAATATTTAAGATCAAATTTAAAAAAGAAAGACTTTAAAATTTTAAAAGTAAACAATAAAAATGAGACCGAAATAGTAATACTTATATTTATAGATAGAGAGATTGTTTTACGATAAAACTTCAATATAAAACTACGTACCTTTAAAATTGATAAAATTCATAAATTATTAAGCTAGTGATCCCCAAAAGAAAAAAATGTAAAAATGTGTGTTTTAGATATCTAACAATTGTTTTTGTTGAAAATTTTGAAAGAAGACGTCACGTTATCTTTTTGGAAGTCAAACAACTTTACTCATAGAGCATCAACACCTTTAAGAGGAATAATAATTGTTCATATTTATAAATGGGTTTAATTTATAAAAATGTATTTAAGTTATTACGTTTTGCTATTGTATGTATCGGAATTTTAAAGTTACCATTTAATATATTCAACATTCAAAATTATCATTTACTATACCCGGTTACCTACACAACAGGTAACCGGTAATTCTTTTATTTTTTAATTTACTTTTAATATCCAACCTTTGCCACCTCAATACTTTGTGCCACCTCATTTATTATTTATTTATTTTTATTTTCTGAAGAACATTCAATATTCATGTTCAAAATAAAAACACTCAAACACATCTACATTCATCATCAAACTTTCACTCATAAACCTCAAACACAGAATCACAAACACAAACAACCAAAATCGATACATCTTCATATCAAATATGAATATTTTTTCTGAAAGGCATCATATATCTGATATGAACTCGATTGACGCTTACAAATGAAATCTTAATAACAAACAACTAAACTTACATAACTTGATGAAATCAAAATTCATGTTCAGATCTGGCGACTTTAATAAGAGATGAAGGAACTTAAAGCAGAATTGAAGGAACCTAATCTGAAACAAAACAAAAAAATACGATATGTAAGACCATAAACCGAAGATGACGAACATAAATCCTAAAACCCATGAACTGAAAATTGTAATCTTAACCTGTCAAGAAAGCCCTTGAGGCGAAGATGAACAAAAAAGCCCAAAACATTATGAATATGAAGATAGACCCTAAGATGTTAAGAACCCTAAATCTCAACAATCAAGAACCCTAAAAAACATTCATCATGTTCATCCTCAAGAACATTCATTTGAACAATCAGGAACTGAAATCAAGAACTGAAATCGAAACATTCCAATAAAAACCGAAATATAAACTATCAAGCAAAAAAACGATGATAATAAATTAGAAATCGTAACTTACCAGATCGAAACCCCTAAAACCCAGATCGACATCATCTTCAAAAAGTGAGACTAGTTCTTAAAATCAGAACATTCAAGAAATCGAAATATCGAAACCCCCAAACCTCGATGAAATCAGCTCACTACCATCATACCATGTAAAAAATGTAAAAGAAATCTCCTCAGGGATCAAAAATTTTCTTTAACTAGAGATTTGATTTCAATATGTCAGAACCCTATACCTCGAAGGGATCAAATTTCTCGATTTAGTTATTTTATTTTTATTATTACGAAAAATAACATTTAAATTAATTTTGAATTATTTTTTTAACTTGATATGTCATGTCATTTGCCATGTTACTATCCATGTCAGTAAAACATGTACCACATCAGCATTCAACCTACTATAGTAGGTTGGATATATTATATGGTAACTTTTAAATGTTCAATACATTAAATGGTAATTTTAAAAGTCCGATACACACAATAGTAAATGGTGACAATTTAAATACATTTTCATGAACTAAACACTCTCTGAAAAATATTATGATAGTAAATCAGCAAAAATCAAATCTATAAAGAGTTATATATTCATAGTTATGAGATGCCTATAAATAAACACAATTTTTACAGTGTACTAAATAATTTTTAATGATAAATATAGCAAGGTTTCTCAAGATCTTATATGGCTTGTAAGGTTCCTTTAAATATATTAAGATATTATTGGATTTGTTAAGACTTCTATTGAGATTTTAATCTACTGGATGAACCTCCACTAAGCTAATTTAATAACTAGGCACTACTAATTTGGCTAAAATTTCCCTAACTTTAATTATTGAGATTTTAATCTACTGGATGAACCTCCACCTAGCTTTCATTCTTCATTCTTTATACTTGATATACTCCACCATTAACTGATTTCAAAATTTTGTTGCAATAACATATCAAAACTTCGTATAATTCTTCTAATTCTGAAGTACGTGTGTATATGTATGTCTATGTATGTATGAATGCATGTGTCTTCCATGGTATGTATGTGTAACAAATGACATGACATCTTCAACAATTCCAACATACGCTAACAGAGATTGTGTGGAGGCACACTTACAACGTATTTTTATATTATATCTTGAAATAAACACTTAAAGGTGAGTAAGAGAATGTTTGAGACTGCGTTTGAAAAATAAGGTATGTTTTTAGAGTGTCCGAGATTGCTTTATGTTTAGAATATAATGTTTCTATATGATTTTTGTGTGCAAAAGAATGTGTGTATCTGTTTGAGTTTTTTACTTAATAGGTGCTTTTAGAAAACATATTTACTTAATTGGTGTAATTCTAAACATATTTACTAAATAGAAATAATTTTTTTGTTTTTACCCTTCTTTTACCTCAAAGTCACAAACGGTTGAAAAAGAGAAGGAAAAAAAAACCCACCGCCCTTCTTCCCCTTCGTGCCCTAGACGAACGCTAAGATAATCTCCAACCCAACACTCTATAATTGACCCTCTATCTCTAAATTTTGTAGGCCCATTCACTCTAAATAATCTTTCAACTCCAACCCAACACTCTATTCAATACTTCAAAAATGAGACCCATGTATTTAATTGTTATATTTTATTAAATACTCACTAAAATTAAAGATAACATTTTATTTAATTTATTTTACATTTCAATTTAAATATTTTACATTAGAAAAGAAAATATATTAATTTAAAAGACATAAATTAAAAAACATAATAATTAAAATATATATTTTATCGACCTATTGTTAATTTCAATATATTCATTTTTATATCAAATATATACAAGATAAAAAATTAAATACAATTGTTAAATATAAACACATTAATAGATAGGAGAAAGGAAATAAAATAGAAAGTAAATAAATTAAATGGGTCCAATGGAAAGAGTGTTGAATTCAACACTTCAAATATAGAGTTTATTTTCCAACACTTCAAATATAGAGTGTTGGATGAAGTGTGATTGGATTGCTCAAAAACTCTATTTTGAAGGGATAGAGTGGGGTTGGAGATGCTCTAAGCCCCCTTCGCCATCTTCTCATCATCGCCGGCCTAAATCAACGCCAACCACTGGTTCGATTTCGTCGATCATAACCCTCAGCCGGTGGTTCGTCGTCGTCAACCATCACTGTAGACGGCGACCTCTCTTTAATTTTGTAAGTTTTTTTCTTCTGAGCACTCCATCGATTTCCTCTCCCTATTTTCGTATACTGTTATTCGTTGCCGACGGCGACTCGATCGGCTATCCACGGTCAATCTCCGTTATCACCATAGCCTGTTTTTCGTAGCCCTTTGATCAATCGCCGTCATCACCATAGTTGTTTTTCACTTTTTCGTTATCATCGAATTTTTCTTCTGTTTTGTTTATGTTTTTGATGGACGGATTTAATGGATGTTTTAGGATTTATCGTTGATTCTATGGTAAAGGTATCATGACCTTGTAACTTGAAAACTCTTATGTTTGTGTACTTCCTTTCTTTGTGTCTTGTATTTTTCTTTCTCATGCAAATATATAAAGTGCACCCCTAATTCTTTTGCATTTTCACTATAGTTCTGCTTTTAAAGCAGGAAAGTTTTGCGATACATATCACTTGAATGCTTCTGGATGAAGATGTTGTGAATCTTGTGGAAAGGTTAGAAATCTGTCAAGGCTAGTTAGCTAAATAACTGTTTACATATCATGTCGTAATATCGGGAGTTTGTTTTTATTGGCCTTGAATTGAAATTCGTATGTGAGAGGTTTCCCATTATAATAATGGGCATTTTGCTTTGCAGCAAATTCATTGTGGATGCATAGTGTCATTCCATATGTTCATATTGTTGGATGTTGGAGGCATTGACTGTCTCAATTGTGCAAAAACAGAATAAATCTTGGTATGTGAAATTACATATTAGGTTCATTTGTTGATTATGATTTGTTAACGCAATTACACAAACTTATGCATCATTTATTAAACAATTCTATCTTCTCTTAGTTTTCTTATATTATTTCATTCACTTCTGTTGTCTTTGATTCGATGTTGTCTCTTAGACAAAAAATCCGACTTGATTCGGTGCTTCAATTTTATTGTTTACAACTTACATTAGTTTGTTTATTTGGTATGACTATATCTCTCATTTTTTAGTTTCTATTTGTAGGTAAAGATTGGTTATCGGCTCAAGGTATTCGAAAGATACTCGAAAATGTTTTTTATCTTTTCAATTTTTTAAGAAGCCATTGTTGGTTTAGTACCCATTAAACCTTATACTTGTGATGATGGGTGTTGGTTTTAATTTATGATCGTTAGTATTGTTTAAACAATTGTTATGATTGTGATAAAAATACATTAAACGATTGTTTCCATTGTAATATAAGATAGATAAAAAAAGTATAAAATAAGTTACAATAACGCAGTAGTAAAAAAATAGTTAAAAGAACGGTAAAGAAATACTAAAAAACAGTTTTTAAGTAGCAGTAATAAAACTTAAAAAGTACAGTTACAGAAAGCAGTAAAAAAGGTTCAAAACATTGAAGAAGCTGTAAAAATAAAAAAAACATTTATTTGATAAATATGTTTAAAAGTACTCCTATTAAATATGTTTTAAAATAACAATTGTTTGACCGAAAACTCGTATTTGTTTCTCCAAAATCAAGTTTGTAGGAAAAACAAGTGAATATAAAACACTACACATAGATTTTGTCTACATTCAACCTGAAATCCCAAATTAACCCAAATGATACCACAATCCGAATTCAGTTTCCTTGGCAGTTCGGCTCCTTCGGTCAGCATTTCAGTTTCAGTATTTAGTCTCTCAAGATTGAAGAACAAGAACATTGAACAAGGCAAGCATGGTAGGCTTCTGACTCGCAGAACACTCTCGGTTTCTACAATCTTCACTCGATCATGTGGGTACTTAAGTCACATGTTTATATATAGATCTCTCTCTAACAAAGATACTGTCGAGTGTTGACGTTGCCATATCGTTCTTCCCCAAAATGTTTTCAACAGTATTATCGATGTTTGCATTTTCTAATTCTATCATATTTTCGACAGTAGATGTTTTTATACCATTTTAACATCGTAACTTTTAACTCTTAGGTTATTAGCTATTGTCTTGAAGATGAATTAAGCAGCAACTAGGGGATTGAAGAAGGGTAGTTGGTTTGGTTTATTTATTTAAGTTCTACATGCCTTTATTTGTTTGGTTGTAGAGAACTGAGATGTATGGGCAAGTTTTGCCTTCAGAAGCTTGTCAATGGCGGTTTAAGCTCTATGTACCGGTTTTATTCTACCACCACCAGAATCAACATTTATCCTCCATCAAAGCCACCTCCAGATAAATTTCTACATCTTTGTTTAGAAGGGCGGATTAATGAGGCATTCAGGAGCTTCAATTCAGACATATATCTGGAGCCATCTCTCTACTCTTACCTACTCAAATCATGTATACAAATCAACTCACGTTCACTTCTTGAACAACTCCATACTCTGATAATCACATCTGGGTGTTCTTCCACCAGGTTTGTCACCAACCACCTCCTTAATGCATACTTGAAGTTTGGTCAATTGAAGACTGCAGTCTCGTTGTTTGATGTTATGCCGAAGATTAACATCATGTCTTGTAACATATTGATTGGAGGGTTTGTGCAAAGTGGCGAATTGGATAAAGCACTCAAAGTGTTTGTTGAAATGCCTGAGAGAAATCTCGCTACCTGGAACGCCATGATTGCAGGTTTGACCGACTTTGAATATAATGAGGAGGCTTTGAGACTTTTTTTGGAAATGCATGTTTTGGGTTTTCACCCGGATGAGTTTACTCTAGGCAGGTGAGACTCTTAATGTCAATGGATAAAATATAGGTGGCAATTTCATCTCATTTGCTTATATCGGTCAATTCAGTTTGTTTTAGCTCAGTTAAACAAGTAAAAGAAAAAATCTAGCTAAAAAGAAAACCGGTAAAATGAACTGAACAGGCCAAACAGGGTGAAAGTCATCCAAATTGTATCTTGTAAAAAATTAGAAATCTTGACAAAAGTTGTTTTTGAGTCACCAACCTAACCTATTTACTGCCAGCCACACGCATTATGCCACCTATATTTGTAATTGCGTTGGTGGGAAATTTGGAACTGGTTTAATCCTTTTTTCACAACTAGAATTCCTTGCTTGCAGTGTTCTTCGGGGTTGTGCTGGTTTAAAGAGTATAAATGCAGGCCGGAAAATTCATGCGTATGCTGTGAAATATGGGGTGGAAATCAATGTGGTCGTCGGGAGTTCACTTGCTCACATGTACATCAAGTCTGGAAGTCTAGCGGAAGGAGAGGAGGTGATCAAATCCATGCCCATTCATAGTGTGGCTGTTTATAATACACTTATTGCAGGAAGAGCTCAAACTGGATGTTCTGAAGAAACTTTGAATCAATATCGCATCATGAAAATTTCGGGATTCAAACCTGATAAAATCACGTTTGTCAGTGTGCTCAGTTCGTGTTCTCAGTTAGCAACACTTGGTCAAGGTCAGCAGATTCATGCAGAAGCAATAAAATCAGGGGCTACTTCATCAGTTTCTGTCCTGAGTTCCTTGGTTAGCATGTACTCAAGATGTGGATGTTTTAAAGATTCTTTGAAATCATTTTCAGAAACTAATATTCCTGATGTTGTTCTCTGGAGTTCGATGATTGCAGCTTATGGGTTTCATGGAATGGGAAAAGAGGCTATTGTGTTATTTAATCAAATGGAAAAAGAAGGATTAGAACCGAATAATGTTACTTTCTTGAGTTTACTATATGCTTGTAGTCATTGCGGATTGAAAGATCAAGGGATTAAGATATTTGATTTGATGACAGATAAGTATAAATTAGAGCCTCAATTAGAACATTATACTTGTTTAGTTGATCTCCTTGGGCGTTTGGGTCGTTTAGAGGAAGCAGAAGCTGTTGTTAGATCTATGCCCGTGAATGTGAAGGCAGATTCAATCATATGGAAAACTTTATTATCTTCTTGCAGAATATATAAAAATGCTGACTTGGCGAAGAGAATAGCTGAGGAGGTCATTAGGGTGGACCCACATGATTCAGCATCATATATCCTGCTTTCCAACATACAGGCTTCTGCTAAACAATGGCACAATGTGTCAGACTTCAGGAAGGCAATGCGAGATAGGAGAGTGAAAAAGGAACCAGGTGTAAGCTGGTTTGAGATGAAGAATGAGGTTCATCAGTTTTGTATGAGTGATAAATCCCATCCAGATTCTGAAAAGATAGATCTTTATTTAAGAAAATTGACCTCAGAGATGAAATTATTGGGTTATAAGCCCGATTACGGATCCATTTTGCATGACATGGATCTTGAGGAAAAGGAAGATGATTTGATCCACCATAGTGAGAAACTGGCGATTGCTTTTGCTCTAATGAACACCCCTGATTTTGTTCCGATTAGGATTATGAAGAATTTACGGGTATGTAATGATTGCCATGTGGCGATCAAGTATATGTCCGCAATCAAGAAGCGGGAGATAATTGTACGAGATACTAGTAGATTTCATCATTTTAAAGAAGGTAAATGTTCATGTGGAGATTATTGGTAAGATGATGTTACCTTAGTCAGCTATTTTTTTTTTTTTGTTGTTGTTGTTGTTATTTTCCCTTTATTTTCATGATTTCAAGTGTTTACCTTCTCCTGTTGACAAAAGGAGTAAGCACACGTGTCTCATTTTATAAGAAAGAATATATTGAATACCATAGGTTCAGAATCTTGTTTGTATATTTAACTATATTACAATCTTTATCTGTTATATGCTTTTTGTCCAATGAATATGATATTTGGAACCTTTGACAGTTTGACTTGATTTACGAATTATGAGAAACGATGAAGTTTTTTTAGTACATAGCAAATGGAAATGGAATTCATTCTCATGTTTGGTTGATGTTGAGGATGGAAATAAATAATCAATGATGCTTTCTCATTCCCATTTCTCTGCTCGTCCAAAAGATACCGAGAAACCAGGAAAATGACTAAAGATTTATTAAGGTTAACCCTTGTCATTGGTTACCTCTCTCTCTCTCTCTCTCTCTCTCTCTTGATACATACAAGTACTGTATATCAGCTTCGATACTTACACAGTTTGGTTTTATTGTCGTAGTTTTGCAGCCCATTTTTCTCTGCCTAAGGTTCATGGATTATCTCTAGTTTGCGTTCAATTCCTTTGCTCTGGCATTGCTTCCAAATTGATAGGGTTTATTTGTATGAATCTGGTGGTTCTCCCTTCTATTAGTTGAGCAAGATTTGCTACATACGTTTGTAAAAATTCAAAATTTGTATAATCCTACTAAATTCCTCACACGCTATATAATCAATAAGTGACCATTATACTACTTATATATCTTTACCGAATATGCTTTTCCCTCCAACTAAATCCTCCCATTCACTATATAATATGATAACACATGTAATCTACTAATGATCTCTCATCGTATCCTTCATTGATTTTGACACTTGTCTTGATCTAGTGGATATGAGGATAAGTAAGATGATTTAGTAGAAGGCTATAAAACTACACATCTCTTTTTTATTAATCAACTCTTTCATTTTCCCTCTAAATCTTCTTGCATGGTACACGTACCATGTGTACTGTTTTCATCATATTTAATAAATTGCATTATTTCATGTTTGCGATGAATTTGGGTTTGGTGCATTATTTCATAAGAGAGGATGCACAAGAGTGATTCCTTTTTAATAATTGTTTTTGTGTCCTGTCTATAATTTAGTCGATGTTAATTTTAGGTTCTAGTTTTAATAAGTCTCCCGTTAACATGTATATATAAATTATAGAGACATAAGTGAAGAAGATGATGATCATGAACCTGTATTTATGTTGCGATATTTAATTGCTTCCATATTTAATTCATGTATTGTTAGATTAAATTTAACATGATGATGAGGATATGAACAAATAACAAAACAATAAAAAGCAACTTTTCAATAAAACTATAACCGTTGACGACTAATAAATAGATGTGATAACCTAAAAGAGAATACTTTATTCTCAATCACCATCATCATTATTTGTGTTCACATGTAAGAAGGTTAAGAAACCACATTCGTAAGCATGATATGTATTGTTCACATGTCAACAATTTAACATATACACATATTTGTTTGCACATGTAGATAGTTGTGTATGTTTGTTATTTGTATTACGTAAGACAACAACATGGAAGTAGAAATAGAGATTATCCTTCATTGGGTAACATATGTTCCGAGTAAAGTTAACGTACTTGCTTGGAAAGTGATGTGGAGAAGATTGCCAACATATACAAATCTCTCAAATAGAAATAACATCTGACTTGTGTCCTCTGTGTGGAAATGAAGTAGAATCTGAAGATCACGTATTCCTTAATTTGGTGTTCTACTTCTCGAAAATTGCTCATGGAGAGTGGTGGGGACTGAATGTTGATAACATTGTTAGTCTTAAAGATTTATACCAACGGGATGCTAATAACAAAATGATTGGTGAGAAACTGAATATATTACAAAGTGTAGTATACACTTATGACAGGTGTGGAATATGAGAAATGGAAATGTGTTCAATACAGGAGGAGGGGCAGCGAGATAGGCTTCAATAAGCTTGGTCCAAGCAACCTCTGGATCAAGCACATGAAGAAAAATGGTGCTAGTTTTGATTGGATTTTGTGGTGTTGTATTTCTTAAACTTTTAGTTTTCCTATTTTCTTTTGATGTAATTGGATTGTTGCTAGCTTCGGACTAGTTTTATGAGCTTTACGAATCAATAATTATGGTCTATTTAGAAGAGATGATGGTCATGCCGAAGCTTCCTCCTAATAAATCTTGTTTGTTGTTAAAAAAATACATTAATATAACGACACTTTATAATAACATTCTATAATCACCTTTTTTTATAGTATTCAAATATCTCCATGACACTTTGTGACACAATCTTACTTGCCATTTTATTCTATTATAAGTTAAGAGTTTTTTTCTACTATCAGATAGAAATATAACTATCAATCTAGTCTGTCACATCGTGTTAAGTCGACTTAACAAGTTTGGTTTGAAAAATTATGCAGTTAATTTGACTTTTATAAAACGTAAAAAAAGTTTGATTGACCCACATACTTAGGTTAAACCGATATGAGTCGGAAGCTCTTTTTCCTTAGCCAAATAATATATTATAAATTGAAATGCTTTGATTATCCTAAAATCAATACAATTTACTTTAGTTTACCGGCTTTCTACTTTACTTTAGTTTTTTGAAACGATGGAATTTCTTTTTATTACCATCCAAAGTCTCCAACTTGAGTTAATAGCCATTTACACGCTACTAACTAATTTTTGTAGTCAATTCAAGCTTCTTGTTACTAAAATACTTAAGAAGCAATATTAATTAGGACTTTTAATTATTTAAGACAAGTGGAAATTTATTAAATGCCAATAGTTTTGAAACCAATTAATTTAAAGATGGAATGAAGACCGACAGAGAGAGTTTTAGGCGCGTAGCTTATCATTAACGCCTATAAATAGATTGCGTTTAGAATGTTTAAACCACAAAGCATTCATCCAATTACACGTTAAATAATTGACTGGTCTAACCATTAATATTTCCGATATTCTTCAACTAAATCATCTTAATTAATTATTCTTCTATTTATTAAATTTTTTGAACCATAATAAAAAAAACTAACTAGAAAGATAATTAATTTTAACATGTAGTGATATAAAAACATGAAGATTATTTTAGTAGGAGAAAACAGAATTTTGTCAACTTTATTAAAAATTTATTGAAGAGTGATATATTCTCGTATTAAATTCTCAAAGATAAAAAATAAATGTTATGAAAAAATAGAATTCGTAGATTACAAGCTTCAAACCTTTAGAATATAAAACAATGAAATAAAAATAGTACAATAATAATCATAGTCCTAAGGGCTGTTGATAAGAATAAATTTTATTTTAGTTTTTATAAGGGTTAAAGTCACTGAACACAAAGAGGCTTTCCTCAATGTTCTGATATGGCACATTAACTTTTTTTTTACACATATGGCCATTTAACTTGTAAGAAACCTGTTATTATAGCCTTCTTCCTACACTTGATGGTTTTTCATGAATTTGGTGTCCATTGAAAGGTAAAAAGATTATCTACGACAATCTATAAAAAGAATGACGTAAAACGATCAAGAATCGAGCAAAAAAAACAATCTTTTTTCTGCTCTGTTTTCGAAAAAAAAACCCAAAAAAACGAGACTAGCTTTGAGCTCGAAATTCTCTCTCAATACTTGACGAAAATTCATGAATTTGGTGTCATTTGAAAGGTATAATGATAAATTACAAGATTCTACAAAAAATCACAAAAAACGACCAAAAATCGACCCAAAAATAGCAAAAAAAGGGCTGAAACCGACTTGGCAGGTTGCAGGTCGCATTTTGGCCATATCGACACGGTTTTGGTAAGTTAAATGGCCATATGTGTAAAAAAAAGTTAATGTGCCATATCAGAACATTGGGAAAAGTCTGTTTGTGTTAAGCAACTTTAACCCTTTTTATAAATAAAAATCACAACTCATGTTTGTATAATCAATTTTCCATTATTTCATAGTAATCTTTATTTGAGTATCGTCTTTCTATATATGAAACAAGGTTACTGTTTAAAACAATTAAAATCATATTTATTTTATTCTTATCATTCTCCATAAAAAATAAATAGTTAGGACACAATATTTTATTTATCAAAATAATATATCATCATTAAGTAATAACTTTTATTTGTGAATCTTTTACCTTCTTTTTATCCTAAGCTCCATACCCATAATTAATCCCATACTTTAATTATCCCTAAATATACATTAATATGACAAGGGAATTAAATTAAATTAAATAAATTAATAAATGATATATAATAATGGTAAAAAAAATTGAAGGATGCAGCGTAAGTCTTTCAAAGAGCAATCGTTTTTTATACAAATAGAAATATACCTTTCCTCTTACGAATTTGGATATTGCATGTGCTACGGTGATGTTCTCAATCAGCCTATATATAACCAAAAACAAAAACTGAAAATGAAATTAGATATCATGGTGTAAACACGCACCATCATACTTAATCAGCATCACGTTTACATTTAGTATTCCAATTTATTAAAAAAACATATAATTATATATATATATATATATATATATATATATATATATATATATATACTTGAGAAATTAAACTTATAGCAAACTAGTCGCTTTTATATTATTTTACCTTGAAGAAAGTGTAACATTAACTTTTTGGGTGGTAACCGGGAAAGATCAACTTGGTGATAACTGTGAAACATGATTTTGATACAAACTTTAATTAGAAAGTCAACCAGCGAAAATTTAGGTTTTATAAATTTAATTACCAGCTTGGCTACACAGTAGATCGAGTGCATGATAAGCATAATAGTTGTATATCCATCCATCTATTATTGGGTACGAAAAAAAAACATTTATATTTCATTCTATTTAAAAAAGCCAATTTTATTTCATTAAATTCAAATATGTTATTGTTACTAAATTACCTAAACTCCAAAAATAAATTCTGTTAGTTATTTTGATTGTAAAAGTCTTAAATAATAATGTGACTGAATGATTCTTCAACTACTTTAAAGATGGATTATTTGTATAACATTTTGTTAAATTTTAAAAAAACATGAAATACATTTATATTTAAATAATTACTTTTACTTAAAGAAAGATGCAAGACCATGCATTATATATATATATATATGTGGTTGCATGTTCCCATAAGCCATGCATATCGAACTCTGCAATAGAGAAAGAGAGAGATTAGAAAGATGATGAGAGAAGTGAGTTTTTCCATTCTTGCACTGATTGTGATAGGAGTGTTTGTTGGCGACACTCAGGCGGTGATAGGTATGCCGCCTGAGGCCGCACCATTAATCCGTCATTTTTATAAGGTGCATAACACATGCGCTAATGTAGAGCCGTTTGTTCGACACCAGGTGGGGCTCATATGGGACAATGACAAGACAGTTGCTCCAAAGCTTATCAAATTGTTATATGCGGACTGCATGGTTAATGTATGTTCTCTTATTCTCTTGCATATTCAAATACATTGTCATCAAGTTACTTACTACCTTGCACTTTCTATGTATGAATGTAAATAGTATATACATATACATATGATATACGCATGATACAGCCCACACCCCCCCACAAACATATACACACACACATATATATATATATATATATATATATTCATACAAACATTTGTATATATCAATATCTAAAAAGATGTAAATTTTTATATAGTTAGAACTATAGAAGTTATATGGCAAACATTCGTATAGAGTTGTAAGTTTGTAAGAAGCATACATGGTAACATGGTCTAGGGTTATATTAAAAAATTATACCAAATCCTTACATCCAGAACTGATTTGGATTATTACTATAATAATTATATATTTAATGTACTAATTAATTACTCCCTGTATTCTAATATTATTGTCCAATATACTACTATTTTCGTGTGCCATAAACTAATTGTCCACTTCTAAAGAAAGATTGTGGTTAATTGATGCTTTTCTTATTTTATCCTGAATTAGTTATCATTATTATATTTTATACATGAACTATTAAACGTAAGGAAAAAAATGACATTTTCACTAATTAAAAAGCTTACATGAATTCAATGTTGGATAATTAATGTGAGGCAACGGGAGTATATTTTAAGCTACATTAAAGAGTTGATAACGGTTTTTACGTCACTCAATGGAAGGAGTGAAAAAAGGCTTGTTTTGTGGATGAGTCTACACGCAGTCCTCAGTTCCTCTCACCTTTCTACTCCCTCAGTTTATCACCAATATTTTTTTTTTTTCTTCATATTTTTCAAAACACTAGCATTGTACCCGCGCAATGCGGCGGCAATGACAATAGTTTTTGCTCGATAACAAGTTTGATTTAAAAAGTAAGGTATGGTATATGTGGAATACAGTGTTATTCAACATATCCATGTTTTTCACCTTTTTCTTGATTTCTTTACTTTTCTTACAATCAAGCATTTTATTAGTTGTTAAAATAGTTTTTAAAAAAACAATTAAAAAGATTATTTAAATAATAAGAGAAAAAAAATACTATAATCTTGAAATTGCATTGATGTAAGTAATTTAGTCAAAATTAGATAAATTAAATAGTTGTTGTAATGTTTAATGATTTATTAAAGTAATAGTTGCCTTAAATTAGATGAGACAATTAAGAGGATGACTGGTTAGACTATTGCTTTAATGTTTTGTATCTTACGCATAAAAAACTTGTACTACTTAAAATTAAGTAGTCTTAAAAATTTTAAAAGAGAGAAAGTTAAATGCTGTAATATAGATTAAACTTTTTAGAACCATAAGCCAAATTGGAAAATTCAAGATATTACCGATTGATGTTTAAAGGAGTGTTTGGAATCGTGTTTTGAAAATAAATTCTGCAAACCATCTACAATTTGTGACAGCTTAAATCACATAAACTTATATCAAAACGCATTCCCAAACACCACCTCTAAATCTGCCTTTCCGAGGTGAACTACCAGACCAAACACAATTTTTCGTTTTCCTTGTTTTGTTCGGTTTGGATTTTTTTTATAGTCCAAGCTAACATGGAAACAAAAAACAGGGGTGTGATGCATCAATTCTGCTAGATGGACCAAATACAGAGAAATCATCACCAAAAACCCGAAACCTAGGAGCGTTCGTGCTTATTGACAAAATCAAGCAAGTCTTGGAATCACGATGCCCTGGAGCGGTTTCTTGTGCCGACATTCTCAACCTTGCAGCAAGAGATGCTGTTTATTTTGTAAGTGAAAGACCAGTTTAAAGCATACATGATACATTTTACCCTGTAGTGTAGAGTTCTATTGACATCATAACTCAATTCCAATTCAAAATAAGTATGGAACTAATATCAAAATTCAACTTTATGTCAAATTTAAACAGTCGGGTGGACCATCTTATCCCGTTTTTTTGGGAAGAAGAGACGGACTCGAATCAAATGCAGCATGGATAGACTTTCCCCCACCTTCCATCTCATGGGAATCGGCTTTGGCATACTTCCAATCTAAAGGTTTGGATGTGCAAGACATGGTTACACTCCTAGGTAAGCCACCCATACCCAGGTTCAACCCATTTTGACCCGTACTAAAAGGACTTGTTTTCACCCGTTACCAACCAACCAAACGCACCAATCTTGTCACCTCTGCCTTTGGGGCATGAAAAACCAACCTCTAACTTTATATTTTTTCTTCTCTATAACATCTTTTTTCTTTTACATGCTTGGGCACTTTCAGGAGCACATACAATGGGCAGAGTTCGATGCAGTAACATCCTTGACCGCCTATATAATTTCAACAATACTGGAAAACCTGACCCAAGTATGGAAGAATCTACATTGACTTACTTAAGGAAGCAATGCCCTCCAAAACTGAGGCTGGGTCAGCCCAACCCGCTCATAAACTTAAACCCCAGTAATCCTACTCACAAATTCACCAACTCTTACTACACAAGAGTGTTGGGTAATAAATCTGTTCTCGGAGTTGACCAGCAACTACGTTATGGTGGTGACACATATGATCTTACTGATGAGTTTGCTTCAGGGCTTGAAGATTTCAGGGGGGAGTTTGCATATTCAATGAGTCGAATGGGCGGGCTCAAGGTTCTCACAGGAACCAAGGGTCAGATTCGACTTAACTGCCGTATGGTAAACAAGTAGATTGAATCCTTTATCTTCTTTGAAAGCCAATGTGCTCATTTATTATTAATAAACACTAGGATTTATATTCATCAAAGAATTGAAAATCTATTCTCCATCTGTTGAAAGTTATATTTGTAATGAGTTGTTTAATTCTAAGTTTACAATGTGTATGCGACCCAAGCAAGAAACCTTCTATAATTGCCTCAGATTATACTTTTCACCCCCATCTCGACCCCCTCCAAGTAAAAACAGAAAAAAAAGGAAAAAATGTTGAAAATATTACATGGCACAAATAAAGAGATTGTATTCTCCTCACCTGCAAGATGTAACCATAATCAGCTTGTCATGAGAGCATTTTCAAGCAGCAATTCACAATCCTGAAAAATGAACAAAACAGAGTCTAAAAAATCCTTCGTATCTAAGTCATAGACAGCTGATATTGCCATAAGTTATACATAACAGAGTTGGCAGTTTCACCCGTCTGTTTATAAATAAATTCAGATCTATATCTAATATTTGTAATTAAAAGCTCAATTTATTATAATTAAATAAGAAATATTGAATATGTAGATGTCATTTTGTGAAGCGAGTCCAACAAGTAGTCTCATGTAAATTGATGTATTTAACATGCCACCTTAATGTATTTAACATTAGGTCTTAAACTGAAAATGATTCCAACTGGAACCAACGTTCTTAAGTCTTAACATTAAATTCTTCAGAGAAGACCATAAGAAACACTCAGGCAGTTAAAAAATCTAGTCACAGTATTCCTTTTAAACATTAAAGAATTTGATATTATGACTAACAGAAGAATTACCTTGACAGAAGGTTTGTGTTTTTGAAACAAAGTTGATGACTGTTCAAATGGCATAAGTACATTGCTATCATGCTATGCACTCCTCCAATATATAATATATATATAAATGATAAAATCTCCTGCTATGCAACTCAAACAAGAATTCAAAGATGGATGGCATCTAAAACACCTCAGCATGGAAGGAGATCTGATCACAAACATGAAGCAAAACAGGCTAATCATCATAGGCAGCCGCTGGGCTTCGATTCTTGATCAACTGGATTAAGTAAAAAATGATGTTAAAAATGGTTTGTATTCTAAATCACAGATATTGATGCTTCACATGCACCTAAAACACCCAACAGACCAATGAAAATGCAAGCCAAATTCATCAAAAAAGTAAAAGCTGTACAAATAACAATACATTAATAAGTTCACTTGAAAATGTATGGAAAAACAAACACGATTATAGCTGCAATGTGAATGAGAAAGAAAATAAGTATACAATGACAACAAAATAGAGGAATGCTACGTTATGCTTAAACCTTGTAAAAGTATTTCTTGCGGAGTTTAATGGCTGTACGTATGCATCTCTTAACCCTAATCTTCAGCATATTATCATTGAATATCTGCATCATAAATGAAGTAAAACTAAATTACCCATATCATATGTATGCACATAAAGTAAATGGATCTATAGGAACACATGCATAATGATGTGTAGATTTAAACAACTTATAATTCACCAGCTTTAATGAAATACAAAATATAAGGAACAAAAAATAAACATAATCCACTTGCCTTTATCAAATCATCAATTGAACGGGTTTCTCTTATGATTTTATGGCGGTTAAGAATAAGAATTGCTGCTACACAGAATATAGGCAATTCATCATCACCATTCCTTGTTGATGAAATTATAGTGCATATCTGAAAACGATCATTTTTTGACCACAAGCTCTTTGTCAATCCACAAAAGGGATGGTATTGGTTTGTTGTGGATTTTATTCCATTGTTTTCAAAATTGGAGCGCTCTAATTTTCCACTTGTCGCTTCTAAGCTACCCTTTGAACCACCATTTTCGTTGTCAATAGTCTTCTCTCTTTTGACTGTATTTGATTCCCTTGGGATCTGTAGAATTAGAAGTTCAGGACAACTATTCTCCAAATTGAAAGCCAAGGATTCATCAAAATCAGCAGCCCACATCATCTACTGACAATAGCAAATGTGGAAATTTAGTATGTAATTTATAAACTCATTTAGCAAGTATCTACAGTACCTAAAAAGATCAACCAAGAAGAATACATACCTCCCACATGCAGAGAGCCTCACTGAAAGATAACTCCCGGCGGAACAGTACCAGAAGCATCCGGAAGGCGAAATGGAGGCTTTCAGCACCAATTTGAGACAAATGACTGAACATTTCCCTGTCTACGTGTTCTAAGATATGCCAAAGTGCCTCCAATTGCTTCATCACACCCGTTGTTCCTTCCATGTGAAAATTTTCACGCTTGAGAAACAAAAAACAAGCTTTAGCAAACAGGGGTGTACACACATATAAAATTGGTGTCAAGAATAGAAATACCATTCTCCTTAAAAGCATCTCAAAGCACCAAAAAGCATCAGCGTTATCCTCAAATAGCACAATAAATGGAGATAACAAATCACTCATACCTGCAACCAGTGTGGCATTAACTTCAGGATTAATAAGAAAAAAAAATCAAGAAAAAGAGTCACAATCTACAACCTTGACAATATCCTGTTGCAGGATCAACCCAGGCGTATACTGCAAGTATATCTGACATTCGAGCTAAATTTTTTGTATCCTCGTAAAATTCCAGGTGGCTATCTGTTCTCACAACATCAACGACTGGGGAAAAAACAAAAAGCAAACGTAACTACCTTTTAGTTTTGAAAAAACAAGAGGTTGTAACTTCTGAATGAGTTAATTAAGGTTATATTTTATCATTAACGGTTAAAATATCAAAAAAATAGCTTATAAGGACGGGTGAAATGGGTTGAACTTGAAAGGATCAAACAGATAGGACACCCAAAGTGTATATATCAATGCATTAAACCTCATAAACCAATCTTTTAAAAAAATAATCAACAGCTATCAACATATATACTTTTATAATGTTGTTTTTTTTAAAGGAGTTTTTCCTGGTTAGGGCTCCTCCCGGGGCGCTGAGCATTTTTTTTTTAGCTCAGATGTACGCGGTCTAACCGGTTTTACCCGTGGCCGTTTCCGAAGCATCCCCGTGGCCATCCCTAATTAAACCTGATGGGACTTGAACCCTTGACCTCCCCTATGGGGAGCAAGTGCCTTACCCACTAGGCCATTAGGAGATGGTATTATAATGTTGTATAATGTTGTCTCACTTGCTAATTATTTGCAAAAGAGCTAAAAGAATTGGATGAAAAAAGTATCCGGTCAAGCCAACCTGATCCAACTCGTTTTGACCAGTGCCAAAGAATTACTCAAATTGGCCCACTACCCAACCCTTTTGACCAGCCTAACTGCCACCTCTAAGAGAAACATAACAAAATCAAAGCAAGGAAAAGAATCAATTGTTCCTCGACTAATGATGACAAAGTAAGACTTACCTATTTGGTGTAGAGTCCAAAGCCATTCGGATACTCTGTCTTGACTCCGAGTTCTTCCATGTGATGTCACCAGGTTTACAACAGGGATTTCAGGTACATCTGTCTTTCTTTGTACTTCTACATTTTCTATTTCATATTCCAGATTGGTAGATCTAGGCACTTCAATTCTTGAGTTTTTAGTGCATTTAGAATTATCCATTACTAGATCCACATTGTTATTAATTTGAAAATCGTACACATGATCGTCTTCGAATCTCAGTTTACGCCTTGTAGAACTTCTTTCATCATGTGAGTTACGCTCGTTCTTATCCATACCACCCTTTTCAAATAAATTTGTAACTGGTAAAGGAGGAAAATCATAGTAACTTGAATTTCTGTATTCTGATCCATCCCCTTCACTTCTAGATTTTGGATAAATGCCACTGTTGTATGGGGTAGAAGAAGAAATCGAACATGAATCATCACAATCGGTGCTTTCTCGTGGATGTGCGCATGAAGTTTCTATACATATATCAGAGCAATTGGAGAAAGAGTCTATTCTGTCAGAAACAACATTACAACTTTGTTCACGATTTACTTCAGATTTCTTTCTGTCATCCTCTTTAGAAATTGTCCTCATATCCATGACTTTTGTCCCCACAACATAGGCCAGGTTACCAGTACCTATGCTTGAATGCATTGATTGACATTGCTTAATCAGGTCTTGGTACCGTTCCCTGCATATGAAGTTTTTTAAAGCAGTTATGATATCAAATATATATTAAAATAAGGTTCGTAAAGCATATCACGTACAAACACTTAAATCTCGTCTACATCATAAAAAGCTACATCAGAATTAGTGTCACAAATCAATGACCAATTTTATTTGTGATACCGAAAAATAACATGGTACTTATTTCTGACAAAAAAAGAGGTTAATTGATACAAACCTAGAGCTACTATCCCACTTAGGTCCCTGTATGCAACTGAATAAGCATAACAAAAAACCTTTAAAAATGTCGTTCATGGTAAGAAAAACATATTATGGTCCAAGAAAAGTTGAAATATACACCTTTGATCAGCAATAAGCATTAGAATAACCAGTACATACAGAATACACAAAATAACTGAATATTCGATGAAAAGGGTAAGACCTCCTTGCAGTCCTTAACCTTCTCCTGTAATCTGCGGTACTGCTCAAAGTGTAACATCCTAGAAGAAATTCCCACACTTCAGGTCTTATAGACGGATCCACCCCCTGGCAGACAAATAACAAATAAAATTATCTCATTTAATGATCAGATGGCCCTACAGGCCAGCCATCACAAGATAAGCAAGAATAAAAAATGAAACTTGACCTTGAATTAACCATATTTCAGTTGGATCTTGTTATGTATATGATTAATATTGAGCTGTAGCCATAGGGTATTATATATGTGCCTATACATATAGATACATATCTACATGCCATGTATATATGTATGTATGTATGTGCATGTACAAAGCTAGAATTTGTTTCTGAATAACAAACATCTGAATGTAGAAGAGATGCAGAGAAAACACAGAAAAGATCAAATGAAAGGATAAATAAAAACCTTACCCCCAGCATAATCAATTTTAGTGCTTTCTGAAAACCAAAAACCTTTCCATCACTATCAAACGTTGTTTGCCACTTCTCTGGTTTAAGCATTCTGTTTATCTGCACAATTGAAGATTGAAAAAGCAAAAGATAAACTCAAAAGCTGAGTCATGAGCGGCAATAGAACTGCAACCAATTGTAATATAATCTTCTATCAAAATGTTGAATGTCCACAACTAAATAGCAAAAATAAATATATGCCTTAGATATTCTTGTCTTGTTATTTTCCATGTTCATGACAATCACCTTGATTACATTGCTAATCATCCAATGCCTATACAATGGCCATAACCACATAGCAATATATAAAAAATCATCAGGTCTTCCACCCATAACTGAATGAATTCATCCATCGTGTAAAGATCTCATTCCCTCATGGGATGGTGGGAATGTATAATAAATGAGACGAAATATGATTATAACTGCAAAAGCCTCTCCCCTCTCTAAGTTTCTCTATTTGGTCTTAAATGGATCTTTTTGAAACCCTAATCCTTGTCGCAGGTTTAATTAACATGGAAGAGGCATTAAAGTTTTAATAACAAACCATAGAAGTAACTATGAAAGGGCTTGTTTAGAGTCTTACAGTAGCAACAACCTTTATAGGCGACTGATGAATACATGGCTCCCCAATATCGCGAACAATAGAACCGACTCGTTGTAAATTCACAGTACCAGTCTTTCCACATATCCATTGCTTGTGATCTCCGTCAAAAGACATCACCAATAATTCCTCAATATTTAAAAATGCTCCTTTAATGTCTAACAATCAAATAAAAATCCTTCAACATGCCAAGTCACATATAAACACCACATTAGTAGACTGCTAAACAATTAAGAAATCAGATGATCAAATGATAAAGAAGCCCACTTTAATAATAAGGCTAAGGAAGTAAGGATAGTAACGATATGACAAAATTTGCAAGGATTACATCAAGTATGACTTGAAGTTGATGTACTATGAAAAAGGATTTACAAAAATTCTTTCTTCCCTCTAGGCTTTTGTTTTAGTCTAAACAGGGGTAGCGACCAAGGTCCAGGGAGGCTAACAAAAACAGAACAGAACAGTACAAAAAAACACAGAGATATAACAGATGTTAGTGTTTTGACTCCAAAAAACCTAAAAGTTTTGAATAATTACCTCCAATTTTGAATACGATCAAATACATCTGCAACCTAATCATGAATTTCAGTAAAAATGAAGTCACAAACAATCGCATTCCCTCACTGAGTAGGCGAGAAACAAAAGGAGAACGGAGGGGGGAGCGTTTCGTTTTGCATTTCGATTGGGCTTTTTTTTGGGGGGAGGGGAACCCTTTGTAAAGCGTAGCAATTAAGGAACAGAGGGTGCGTACTTTTGGTTACAGATCATGAAGCCCTATCATTCAGTGAAATAGAACGAACTAATTGGCACGCAAGTTCAGTGTTAGATGATCATCGATAGCGAAATAGCCTGAAACTAAATTCAAAGTAACGATATGATACATAAATACCTGAAGATAGATGCTTATAACTATGGCGGATGAAATGAGAAGATCCCTGAACTTCAAGATCAGAGATCGGTCTACCAGTTCCTTCTCCATCAACTCACCAGAGACCGTTTCTTTCGTTGCGGTCTGGATTTTGTTTTCCCATATTTCACATTAATTTTCTCGGAGGTCCATAGACTGACCCGTTGGGTTAACGGGCCATTACATATTTTAAGAGTTAATTACTGATTTGGTTCATGTGGTTTGATTAAAATATCATTTTTAGTTCTTTATGATAAAAATTGATGTGTTTGGTCTTTGTGTTTGTTATTTTGTCACGTTTTTTGTTCTTTAGCTAACATTCCGTTAGTTTTGTCTTATTATGGGGTATTATGATCATTTCACAAATAAAAGTTTTTTATTAAATATTTCTTAAATAAGAAATTTATATCTATCACACACTCACAAACACAACACACACGCACTCTCTCTCTCCATCTCCCCCTCTGCTCTCTCAGTCACCACCACACTCCAACCGGACAACCACCACCATCCACAGCAGCCACCACCACCATCCACAGCCGCCACCATCACCAATAGTCACATCACCATCCCTCTCTCTATCTCTGAATCTCTCTCTCTCCATATCTCCTTGTTCTCTCTTGGTCACCACCACTCCAACCGGATAACCACCACCATCCACAGCCGCCACCAGCATCCACAGCCGCCACCGTCATCAACAGTCACACCACCATCCCTCTCTCTATCTCTGAAACTCTCTATCTCTCTCTCTCCATCTCTCCCTCTCCTCTCTCGGTCACCAACACACTACAACCGGACAACTGCCACCATCCACAGCCGCCACCACCACCATCCACCATCCCCTGCCACCACCTAACACCACCGTAAACCCTAAATCTACTACAAACCCTAGATCAGCCACCGCTACCACCGCCACCATCCACCAGCACCACCACTTCACTTCTACTTCTCCGCCGCCACAAACAAACCAAACACCAAGGTAACCCCTAGATCTGCAGCCAAACACCACCACCACCGCATCGATTGTAACAAGTCGGAGAAAAGAAAACCAAAAGGCGCAGATTTTGATTTGAAACCCTCGCCATTGCAGCCACCGGAAAAACTCACCAGAAAAACTCGCCGCCTCTGGGAAGGGGAAGAGATATGGGTTCGATTTGATTTTCAAAGATCTGTAATCGAAATCCAACGAAAACCAAATATCTGTAATCGAAATCCTTGTTGCCACATTAACCACAAACACCGCCGCCGATTTGGGTTGATTTAATTTTCAGATTACCTCTCTGAATTTTGTTCTTAATTTCTTCGCGGTGTTTTCTTTTTTAGATTTGTTAATGAAGGTGGGTGGTGGTGGGAGTGTGTAGAGAGAGAGAAGCTTGAAGATCTGGGAATGGGAAGGGGAAGGGGAAGAGATATGAGGAAGGGGAACTTATTTGTGAAATGACCAAAATACCCTATAATAAGACAAAACTAACTATAAAACTAACAGAAAGTTAGCTAAAGGACAAAAAACGTGACAAAATGACAAACACAAGGACCAAACACATCAATTTTTGTCATAAAGGACTAAAAGTGATATTTTGATCAAACCACAGGGACCAAATAAGTAGGTAACTCCATATTTTAATTAATGCATTATATGGTTTTACTAGTTTAACATTCTAACGGTGAAAACAATATTATATATTTCTAATCTTAAAAAATATTTTTGTGTAGTAAATTAATTGTAAAGCACACATATAAATATAATTTCCTTAAAAGAGATATAAATGTATTTATAAATCAAAATTTCATAAATAACATAACCATCAGATTTCATAACATCTTTATAAACAATATTCATCGTTTTATTAGTAAGGTTCACAAACTAGAACGTTTGAACCATTTTACTGTTTACTCGAGAAACCATCACATATAACTAGTTGGAGAGAAAACAAAACATCTAAAAAACTATCTAACGTTGGAAAATGATCAACTTTTTGTCTATGTTATTACAAAACGAACCAGCAGAAAATGTGAATGGTATTTTTAGGGTCCGATGAAATTATTTTTGTTCTTGGAATATAAATAACGTTACCAACATTATTACTAAAAATAGCTTTTGCTTCAACTATATGTGCACCAAATCGAGCACTTGTAATATTGTTCCGTTACATAGGCCATTAGATTGATCAATACACAAGACAACATTACACGCCAACCTTTAAAAATAAATTTGTGAAGCGGATAATATAAATTCAATTTTTTAATCGGATAATATAAACTAGACTAAATGTTCGTGTGATACACGAGTTGGTTTAAAGGATTATAAATATTTAAACATTAATAAAAGGGTGTTAAATGATAATAAAATGCGAATTAAATGATAACTTTTAGAAAATGACGACGTACGACATCAATACTTTAACCAACGGTGGAAACATTGACGCGAGTGGGAGGACAAACTTGACGGCAAAAACGTAGTATCATAATACGAAGAGACATGATTATATTTCTTATATAAGTTATCAATCATTATCGTTACTATTAAGGGTAATAAAGTTAAAGGTTATTGATTATAATTAAAAACAAATTTAAAATGATTATAAAATATTTTAGAATGATAAAACTAAGAATTTGGTTAAATATGATATTTTGAAATATTATAAAGCGTAGATATGACATTTGTAATTAAGGCGAGCAAATACGTTTTTATATGACTTAATAAGGGCATATATGAAATTATCTCTAACAATTTTGACTCTAAAAATTCAAAATACATTTTTTAATTTTAAGTGAATTAATGGTCAAGATTAAAAAAAAGTTTAATAAATGGTTCAGATTATCTAATAAGTTTTATCAAATTAGTCTTTATTTATATAAAAAGATTCAATTTTTTAATATAATCAAATTGGTGTATGTATCTAAATAAATAACAACGAAAATATGTACATGTATTTGTTCAAATAATCTGAATAAATCCTTTTCTTAATATATTTTATTGTTAACTAATATATGCAAATCTTGAACAACATACAAGACTTAAGGTTTTGATGTAAAAAACAACTGGTTCTAAAGACAATTGAGGATATACAGATATATGATTGGTGAAAAATTTTCGAGAAAATAAAAATAACATAATAACCCAATTCTTTTATATATACAAAGGGTAAAATGCGCCAAAATATAAAAACTTTGCCAATATTGTCATTGTATGTTGTTAACTTTATTTTGTACGTAAAAATATATATAACTTACAAATTTGGTTTATTGTATTTGTATACAATTAATAACCTGATTACCATGTTACCGGTTACCGATTTTATACATGAACCAAATTTGCAAGTTGTTTATTTTTATATATCAATATTCTTTTTATTTTTGACCAAATTACTGGTAAGTTACTGATATTTCCGGTTTAAACTATGTTTGTCTCCGTAAATATTGCATGTTCTACATGTGTTTAGTGCTTGAAAAGACCATATATTACACTAATCCACCATGTTTGGGGTGTTTGCAGGTTAACTGGATAAATGATGGACAAATGTGAAGAAACCAGCTGAAGATAGAAGAAAAACGAAGAACAGTGCAGAAATTCAGATCTCGCGCCGCGAGCCCAAAGAGCTTCGCGCCGCGAAGCATGCCAGAAATTGATATTTTTTCCAGAGGATGCGTAATGCCGCGAGGATTCCTGCTTCGCTCCGCGATCTCGGTCAACGAAAATAAAAGTACGGGTCAAACATCTTCGCGCCGCGAGCCACCTATGCTTCGCGCCGCGAAGCATCGCAGAACAGATTTCTATAAATTCGATTTTTCATTCATTCGATCCAATCTTTTGACCTACGGCCGACTTCAGGCGACATATTCCGAGGTTTACAAACCTGGAGGGGGAGGAAACACCCTTGGAGCTTGGAGGATCCATATTCCATCACCATTCATCATCATCAACAACCCGGTTTGTCAAATCTATGACTAGTCTTCTATTAGGCTTGTTTTCTCAGACTTTGTTTGGTTGTTTAAGCCTAATTATGGACTAAACTCATCTTGTATTCACCTTATGATTGAACCCTAGTTGGGATATGCTTTGATTTCTTTGTTTATCGTTGGATTGATACTAGTTCCATGTTCAATTAATGAAAGTTTGGATCTTTATGGTTTTAATCTTCGTTTCTGGATTTATGGTTTATATTGAATTTGAATAGGAAGTTCTTATGATGTATGTCCCTCTTTAAATGATTTGTCTATGAATTGTTTAAGGGTTTATTAGGAAAAGTAAATAGAATCCAGATTCCATAACTTAAACCTAATCTTCTAGAACTTTACAATCGAGGAAACGGTTGGTTTATATGAAACTTGTTTGATATGCGTGTTGAATTATGCAATAGGTTGTGTGGATTTAGATGATCAATAGGAAGTTGTTTGTAACACCTCGCTTTTGAAAACCAGATTTTTCATTTTAATAATAGAAATTCAAGAATCCAACTGCATGGATCCGTTTATAAGCTGAACTTAAGCCAAACCTGTTTTTCAAAACTCACTAATAGCAGCGGAAATATAAAAGTGGCTATAATCACAACCAAAAATCAGCCACAGTATACAAAAGATCAGTTGGTGTTACTAAACTGTTCACCGACCACTTAACCAAGTTTATACAAACATAAACAGTAATTAAAAAATAACTAAGACAAGTGTTCCTCCAAAAGATAATTAACATCCAGCAGGTACCCAAAGCTCACACGCCTAAGTGTCACCTGCAGTCATGGGGAGAGTATCTGTTAGCTAATTAAAGCTAGTGAGCATAAGATAGCATAATCAGTAATACAAACATATAACATATCATCAATATATCAAACAGTGCTATCCTAGCATCTCGCGATGAGCTGGCACAGCCAGAAGGAAGCATAATCTTGCAGGGTAGCGAGCCCGGCTCAACACTCCTAACTGGGGAAACCAGACACATCAACCGCGCGGGTGGGTGAGCGGGTAGCGGTCCACCGTTGCGTTATGAAGCCAAAGACTCCATGGGGTACAGAAATCAGCTGATCCCCCTCATCGCACGAGGAACATTGGGCTAGCCAAACCCTAAATACCTATCTAGGTACCGTTGACGCTATCATCGACCCGCATGCCTCAAGGCATCCCAGACCGCAGTCTGGCCTCGTTCAATTACTACAAATAGCCCCCATATCTCGGATCCGATCACAAACACATAATTGACCCATTCAGGGCCTCATAGCGCTCATACATATCATATTATAATCATGATTCAATGGTTACGTATGTCATGCATAAATATAGCATACAGTACGCATTTCAAGCATACAACATTGTTAAGTACATTTCGTGGAATTACTTGCACATACAAATAACATGTAATACGATTATATTAATTAGTATGTTATCCTATACTCACCTGTGAGGCTAGAGACTAAAGCAAACAAAAATCGTGATCGTCGCGCTCTTCTTCCGGGTCGTACAGCTTACCTATAAGATAATACTCGTGTTTAGTCACTTCACACAAGTACATTAACTAATAAACTAATATGATACCCCTAATGATGCCATTAGACTAATCAGAATCCTAAACGAGCATCCCGTACGACAAAACGTCGAAAAACAGCACAACAGTGCACTGTTCATAACAGACGGTCCCTACGGCCGTAGTAAAAATGTCCTACGGCCGTAGGACCATTTTTATAGAACACCCTCCTACGGCCGTAGGGAAAACTTACTACGGCCGTAGGAACCAATTTACAGTCAGTGTGCGAGAAACAGCCCCCTGTTCAGTCCATTTTCAATCCAAACCCAATTCCATGCATTTCAAATCAATTTCCAGTGTTTCCATATCATACTAGGCATCATAATGAATCCAAAAACATACATATAACTATCTCTAATCAAAGATTCATGATTTAGGATCAAAATATCCATTTTTAACCCATTTGAAGAACTTCATGAAACAACACCAAAATCGACACTTTAATTACTAAAATCCGTTTCTAAACACTAAGAAATCATATAGGAACAGATTGGAAAACTTGAAATCAATTGTGGATAGCTAAATCGAATTTTGCCATTTTTTTTACCTAAAGCTCAAGAACATGGTGAAGATGAAGAAGATGAACTTACCAAGAGCAAAGGACTGATGAATTCAAGATTATTAACAGATTATAGTTTGGATTTGTAGTTGGAATTTATCTTGATGATCTCTCTGTGATTTCTCCTTCACGATCTAAAGAACAAAGAAAAGAAATGAGAGGTATGGTGTATGTACGTGTTGGCGTATATAAGAAGAGAAAAGACTGACTTAAGTCTCAATATTATCCACAAGAGGTATTTAGTTCCCCTTTTCAACTTACAAATAATACCCGTTTCAACTAAAGGGGATGTTTCCGGAATCCTTATTCAAAACTGCTAACTAAAATATTAATTTAATAATTCTAATATTTATTAATAAACTCGAGATTCGGAACGTACCGAGGGTATAGACAACTAGGCCCAATTGAGGATGTTACATTGTTATTCTCTATTCGTTGCACAATAGCTATATGAAATAGGAAGTGGAGTATAGCTATGTCAATCCAGGTAATCAATTAAACTGATCTTAAAGTATATCACAACAGGGGGGAAAGATTAAGGTGGATACTTGCTTTAAATTGGTTGTTTGCAAAAGTTCATTTACTGTTTTAATTATCTGCTTTCAAATTAGTCAATAGTTTTAATCACTTTCAAAACTGAAAAACCCCCATTTTAGGTTAATTATTAGTCTGCTTTATTTCTGGTGTTACACTACTCCCTGTGGATTCGACACCCAATACTTACCTTTGCTATACTATTGCATGATCCAGTCATACTTGCTGGTAGTGTGTGGTGAAACTTAGGTGATATTGGACATAAATTTTATAACTAGATTTCACACGATCAGTTACCTATTGTTATAGATAAACTGCCTATAAAAAATCACATCTTGTTCACTCAAAGTTAGTTCAAAAATAATATTTTAAACCATCTTATAAAAACACGCATATTGTTTCATGCAATATCGCACGGGTCAAATACTAGTTTACTTTAAAAAAACTTAACAAAATAATTCCTTACATAACATTTATTGGAAATTAAATTAGTCTTGTATTGTATATAAAAATTATCATTTACAAACTATCAAGTCAAATTATCACGAGATGTTAAAGGGTAAATTGTTAATTTAAAAAAAAACATGATACTTTAGAAAACATGAGAATATTATATTTCGTGAGACAAAACTTTCCCCCTACTAATGCCTACCCCACTAACTATCTATCCTCTTCATCTTTTTCTACATGTATTACTCTCACTCTCACTCTATTTATTTTTTCCACTTCCTATACCTGATTAGTTATCTTTCTATCTCTAGAATCAGGATCAAGTAAAAAAAGTTTTATGGTACAAAGAGTAAAAAGAAACCTG
Organism: Pulicaria dysenterica; assembly: GCA_947179395.2. Taxonomy (NCBI): domain Eukaryota; kingdom Viridiplantae; phylum Streptophyta; class Magnoliopsida; order Asterales; family Asteraceae; genus Pulicaria; species Pulicaria dysenterica. The sequence continues at coordinate 55,018,395 of OX359296.1, forward strand.
GTGGCGACACGTGTCATTTTAATTAAAAAAATAAAAAAGGGTATTATTGGTAACTAGTAATTCTTTATCACTCCTCCCATGAATTTCGGACCCCACTATTTCTCCCTTCCATTACAGCCTCACGTCTCTCACTCCCTCCCAAACCCTAATCTCCTCACCTCGACAGATCTGCCCCCTTCCGCCGCTCCCTGCTCCGGTCACGGGTTCCTTCTCCGCCACTCGCTACTAACCGCGGCTCGATAATGCAGCGCCGCTCAACCTTCGCCGTTCAACAGTCCCGATCGCAGTTATCTGTTCAACGTTCGCCGTTCGTCGTTCGACTATGCCAAATCGCTATCGGTTTCGAAAAATGCTTCATTCTAGATGCAGAATCCCAGTCTGAGTTCCAAAATCATGTAGCCGTCCCCTCGTGAAAACCCTAACCGCCGCCTGTTAGAGCCGATTAGCCAGATTCCGGCGAGGTTGAGGGTGGATATGGACATGAGTCGATGTGGTTTGACACGAGGAATTCAAATATGGTCTCAGATTTCGTAGATGATGGCTCGAAAAAAGATTTTAGGGGTCAAAACCCCCTGGCGGCGCAAGCAGTAGCGAATTCTTGTAATGGGGCTTCCATATTCGACGACCATGGATGATGTTAGGGGCGATAATCCATTTTCTTCAATTGGTATCGCACCTGTGCATTAGGGAGTCACTTTCTTTAAAGAATGAAGGTTTGGGGTCCGATTTTGACCCTTCTTTCGACTGGTGCATCCATCTATATTTTTTATGAATCTGATTCGTCCATTCTTTTTGACTTGTGCATCCATCTGTGTTTTTGTTTTTCTTTTTTTTATGTGTGCATCTGTTGTATTTTGTTCAACATGAATGTAAGAATATGGTTTGTTTTTCTATCTCTGAATTGTGTTCATCATATGCTTTCTAATATGAATAGTGGTTGTGAATCAAATTTTATGTTCTGTCTTGGGTAAATCTGTCGATGCACAGTCTTCTACTAGTTCGTGATTCTTTGTATTCGATTTGTACATCAGATCTAATTTGTTCATCTTTCTTACTGAAAATCTTATTCATCTTTGTTTTCATTTTTTCTCAATGAAAGTTGTTTGTTAGAGGTTTGGTTATGTGTGTGCATCATAATGTAATACATAAGTCGTTTCATTAGGTTCTTTTGTTGTTGTGCTTCAATGGCTATGGACAGTGAACTCGTTGATGCACAACCCATGTATTTTAGGGTTTCAAGAATTTCGGTTTTTTGTTGGGTTTAATCGTGTATCAAAAATCAGTTCTTTATCATCTGTTTTGTATTCATCAAAACTGTGCATCAATTTATTTTTGATGAGTTAATGCAGTGGTGGTGCATCAGAATAATTCTGGAGTGATGATGTTTAAAATTTATTCCTAAATATCAGGGAACCAAATTGTTAAAAGACTTTTATACCCTTTCTGTAATTTTTTTAATTAAAACAAAAAGAAAAAAACCAATTTTATAGGAGCGGTTACAGGAAAAATGAATGGCTGAGATTTCTCCTTACTCTTTGTATTTTAATTCTCTTTTTACAGGATCCCTACCCTCTATCTCTATATATCTAACTCCATTTCTTTCTTCAGCTTCCCTATTACCTGAAATTAAGTTATAAAATTTTTAAGTCTTTATCTTCACATGCAACGGTAAAGCTAATCCAATATTAATCAACCTATCTGAATTTATTTGAATAAAGTACGATTTAGAATTAACTAACAAGATAAAGCAACTCACTAAGTACATAGAGATAACTGAAAACAAATATAGGACAATACTGAATATGCAATTCACTTGATTCATATCCCTTTGAACATATATTTGATTAGTAAAACCCAATTAACTATAAAATCCTCAGGAGTTAAGTGATTAACTTTTGTTCAATCCTCACAATGCTAAGACACGGTTCCTAGAATTTTCATCTATAAACATATGAAATAACACACCTCAAAATACCGTTCAATTATGGGATCATAGTTTCGTTACCGCTAATCCTAAAACATTTGTTTCAAGAATTAGTCCTTTAATTTATATCTATCTTTTATAACATTTCAAAATGTATTATTTAAACAAATTTTTATTTTAAACTGTTTTATAGCAAAAACAAACACTTCGTCCTCATACTTCATTAATTATGCAATTCGGCAGAGTCCTTTGTTGTTACATTGTGTTTCACTATCTCTTTCACCGCCAAATGATGGAGTGGAGATAATTCTTCTCATCACTTAGTTGTGACTCTACCACATCTTACTCGCTCCTAATACGACAAGGACATATAACATCCCAAAAATATTGTTCCTTGAACAAAATATATACCATAACTGGTTGTTATCACCTCTAAAAATCCACGAATGAAACCCTAGTGATATTTATTCGGTAACATTAAAACGTTCACTAGAACAAATAGGGGTTTGTATGATTTTTCAACATGATCGAGTTTTATTAGAGTTTTCGGTTGTTGTCACAATTTGTAGGTATTTTTTCTCCTTAATTTTTAAGAGGTAGTGGAAACAAGCAATTATCATCTTTTTTTCATTAGTCAGGAAAATCATTCAACAACTAGTACTACATAAACCATATATATATATATATATATATATATATATATATATATATATATATATATATATATATATATATATATATATATACACACACACACACACACACACACACACACACACATGAGAAAGAGAGAGAGTTATTGTGAGAATGAATATTTAGGTGAAAATGATAAAACAGTTTATAGTCATTAATTAGGTGTTGGTCTATTAAATCTAACAATCGTAAATCATCGGTTGCGATTCATGGTCATCACAATTTATGGTTGATTAATGAATAAAATGAAATGACAAATGTAGACCATACGATCAAATCAAATGAATGGTCATGATTAAGTCTTTTATTTTCACTTAAATATCCATATTAGATACTCGTGTGATGCACGAGTTGGTTAAAAAATAGTAAACATTAATAAAAATATATCAAATAATTATATAACACGAATATAATGAGTATTTAAGAAAATGACGACAGACGTAGTCAACACTTAGACCAACGGTGTAAAAATTAGAAACTATAGTATCTAAAACTTTATATACATATATTATTGTATTTAGTTTACATTTTAAAACTCATATATTTGTACATTAATCAATAAAATATAAAGTAGTATTTATGATTATTATATAAATTTATATAATTACGTAGTTTATTGTATATATATAATAGGTAGATAATATTTTTGCATTTTATTGTGAGAATCTAAATCAATTGTACGACATGTTTCATCTTTTTTAAATTTAATTAATAATTTTTATCTAATTATCTTATCTTATATTAAATTCAAATTTGAGCGATATCTTGATTTAAAAGTAAAAATAAGTTTCAATTTTGATTAAAAATTAATTAATAATTTTTATCTATTATCTTATCTTTTATTAAATTCAAATTTGAGCGATATCTTGATTTAAAAGTAAAAATAAGTTTTAATTTTGATTAAAAAAATCAAAAATAAATTTCAACTTTTATAAAAATAAATAGTTAGGATTTGATAACTAATTTTTATATACCAATAAAAAGGTTTGAGATTATTTAATTAATCTTTTGATATTAGTATTTTATTTAGATTAGAAGAATATTTATTATTTATTATTATTACTAATTTTTTTTTTGAACGGCAAGCAAAATGAATTATATTAAAACTAGCAAGACGCTAAATATAAGTACAAAAGATAACAAACAATTAAAAACAAAGCAAAGAAAAATTACACCAATCAAACCGCTTATATATAAAATAAGAATTCTGAAAAAAGATAAAGCTTGCATCTGCAAAGATAATTAGATAAATAAATAAATTATAACTTATAAGCATAAATCTTCCAGATGCTTCTACAAATTCGCTTTTTTTTTAAACATCTATAAATTCGTAATGATGTTCCTGTTTTCTTCATAAAACCCCCGGATCCCAACTCTTCTGTCTTCACCCTCAAACTCTAACCCTAAACAATCGATAACCTTACTCCCCTCAAATTCAATCTTTTACAGAAAATGGCGATTCTCTCCGATTACGAAGAGGATGATCAGAAGCAAAGGGAGTCTTTGAAGAAACCATTCAATGCTGTTCTTGACTCATCTGATCCCCTTCGATTCCTCCAGACGGCATTCGAGTTCGTTGCTCGCGAAACCGATATCTTTAAGTCGGATTCTGTGATTAAGGATGTTAATGGGTTGGTTCGTTCGGTGAAGGAGAAGCTCGATGCTGATGAGAGGAAGAGGAGTGAGAAAGTTGTCTCCGCCGCCAGTAATGGCGGTGACAGTGTAAAGGTCGACAACAAGCGTGTTAAAGAGGAATCTTCATCTTCCGGAACTGCCGTCATGGAGCCCAAGGATCAAAAGGTTGAAGAGTCAAACGATGATGATAAGAATGGCTTGCGGGGTATGTATCTGTTTTCAGTTCTGAAATAATATAATTTAACTATTATATGCGATCTCTCTCTCTCTCTCTCTCTCTCTCTCTCTGTTACGTTTCTGTGTCGTAATGTTGTATCTAAGTTTTATAAGCTAATACGGTAGCTGAATTCCAATCGGTTCTCTTGTGTTGTCGTAGAGGATTGTATGATAGAATTCCTGATAGATGCTACGGACTGTTATCGTGATCATCTTTTCGAAGGCATAACATACAATTATAAAATTAATCCTTTGACAAATATGTTGATACGTGTTCCGAGGTACACAGTTTATGCGTAGATTACTTTGAAAACGTTGGGGTAAACTTGAAGCATAGTGATTTAGGTTCGAATGCGTTATATACGGCAAATAGGATATGTGACGGGACTTGCAATAAAGCCTTGAAGATTGATGAATGCATGACAAAAGCAGTTAATTTAGATTGTCCATATAACTTTCTTAGGTAATCGTTGTTATCAAGTATTGTGTTAAGACGTTAAGTGTTGGATGTTGGTTCTTGAAAGATAATGCAGTTACTTTGAATAACATTAGCTGTAGCTTAAGTCTTTGAATATAAAGTCAGTTACCCTGTGCCTTGTGATTCCTAGTTCTTTTGGATCTGAAATATTTGGCACTCTTTAATAAAACTGTGTAATGTGTTTGTTTTTCAATCTAGGCAGGGCAGGGGGATTCTTGATTTATTGGTGATGCTATTTCACTTGTATTTCAGTTTCAGGGTGTTTTTGGCCTGTCAAACATAAAATATATGAATTTCAAGACAGTGTACTCGTGATTTTTTGGACAACCTTTACGTATAGTGTTTCATTTATCTAATGAAAGAATGGCTGTCTCAAGGTTTTTGGAAGCCTAAAGCCTACCTTAAAAGTGAGGCTTTTGATTAACAAATTTACGTAATTGTATATTGTTTTTATATACACAATTTACTTTTCTTACTCTTTTAGTCTTTAATGTGTAGTTTTTTATTATATTGATATTGATCAATATTTTAGAGATCTTTCAATTATAGTAGTTGTTATATTTTATAATAGATAATCCTTTATCTTAAGAAGATAGTCTTTTATCTCAGGAAGGAACTTATTTATTTAGTATTAGTAGAGGTTTTAGGGTGTCATATGGAGCGAGGAGAGTTATAAGCTATTTAGTTAGTTTTTTGTTTTTGTTTTGGAGATTCTCGGAGTCTCGAATATTAGGCCCCTTTTGTACCTACAAGCATCCGATTACGGGTGTGTTCTATCCAATTTTTTGTTTATCAATTTGATTCGTATCATAAATCTCTTAAATCGGTTTGTTATAATAAATAACTGTGTTTCAATCGATCTTTAAAAGACTTCGTTCTACCTGAATATGAGAATAGTTAACATTTGTCTATATGCAATATAAGCATTTGGAAAAGAATTAGTTTTTTTTAAATATAGTTAAAGTATATCTATTTTTTAATAAGTGTTTCTTAGAAGTCTTAATTCTGAAACTAAACACTATACCATCAACATAAAAAGCGTTATGGTTTATGTGTCTTTTGAGGGTGTATGACTGTGTATAATTTATGGGGCTTTGAAGTTTTGGGTCTAAAGACGTAGCTTTAGCAGTTTTACCCTTGAGACACCCCTGATGAAAGGGTGGTGATTTCGTGGCATATTGGTAGAGATAATGGTTGTGTCTATTAATCTATTGTTCAAAAAAGGAAGTAGATCAGTGGAACACAACCCTCTTGTAAGAATTAGTGTTCTTGCTTGCCAATTTGCCATTTGTTTTTCTTTTGATTTATATGGTTTATCTGTGTACTATTCTGCTATTTACTTTTACAGGGCAGCAAGGCTCTTTTATTTCTTATTTTTAAAGGTTGTCAAGAAGAGTCATCTCATTTCGTTTAAATTTCAATGCAGCTCCTAATAAAGGAAATGGATTGGACATGGAGAACTATTCTTGGGTACAATCGTTGCAAGAGGTCACGGTTAACATTCCCGTTCCTTCTGGAACCAAGTCAAGATTTATTGCTTGTGAAATAAAGAAGAATCGTCTGAAAGTTGGACTTAAGGGTCAACCTCCAATACTTGATGTAAGTTATTAGCGGTATTTAAAGCATTTGAACAAAGTTTTTTAATTCTACTAAAATGCTAAGCACTTTCTTTCTATACCAGGGAGACTTGTACAAGTCTGTCAAGGTTGATGACTGTTTCTGGAGCTTAGGTATACTTATTTGTACATATTTTAGTTAGTTTCTTTCTACAATTTGTTTCATTGCATCCTCTTTACGTGACCAGTATTTCTGCTGTTTCTTTTTTCTTTCAGAGGATCAAAAATCCATCTCAATTCTTCTAACCAAACAGGATCAAATGGAATGGTGGAAGTATTTGATCAAGGGTGAACCGGAAATCGACACTCAGAAAGTAGAACCAGAGAACAGTAAACTAGCTGACCTGGACCCAGAAACACGATCCACTGTTGAAAAGATGATGGTAGGAAGATACCAACTGTATCACATCTAGGGATTTTATATGTATTCACAGCCATTGGTCACTGTTTAAAATATTCTTGTCTTTTTCAGCTTACTAACTAAACATCATCTTTTCCTAATTTTCTTAAAATGTGCCTGTTTTAGTTTGATCAGCGGCAGAAGCAGATGGGTAAACCAACAAGTGATGAAATGCAGAAACAAGACATTTTGAAAAAATTTATGGCTGAGGCAAGTCTCTCTCTCTCTCTCTCTTTCTCTCTCTCTCTCTCACACACACACACAGTCTCTTATGCAGAGTTACTTGTGTGTATTGTTACTGATATTGAACTGAATTTGTGCAGCACCCGGAGATGGACTTTTCAAGGGCTAAGATTAATTAAAAAGGGTTTAAACTGCGAGATAGTTTTTTTGCTTAAGACTTCACTGCCCGACGAAAGTATTATGTATTTCTCTGCATTCTGCAAATGCTCTAGGAGAAGGTGCGACTGTCTTTTGGAATTTGGAGATTTCATGTTTTAGATGTAAAACCCTTCCTCTTAGGAAATAGTCGAATGGTACTCGGGTGAAAGCTGTCTATAAAACCTTTATTTTGATATATTGCATGATAACTTTATTGTTGGATGATGTATGGTTAAAACCTTTTTATTTACTTAATCTATCTGCTTTCTTTTTTTCTGTGCTTTAATGTTATCGTTTTCTCTTAGGCGTAATGTATTGCATGATCGGTGTTATTTGCTGATTGTGTGCTCGTATGTTGTTCAAAATCTAAGAAATTGGCATTCTTGAACAGGCTTGCTAATTTGTGCACTTTCTAATGACAGCTTTTTAAAACCCTAGCTCATAGAATTCATATATACATGGTGCCTAGATGGTGCTTTGTTTGTTCATTGACTGCTCACAACATATCTCCTTCGCTTGGCCAGGAACTGGATCGGTGCATGTTATATTTGATTTGCTTTGGTTTTATGTTATGGAAAATTTGAAGGCTGGTTATTGTTTTAGAGTTGTGTTCATTAGAGTTCATATAAAAAACATAGTCCTAAAATTTTAGTATCTGATCTATTAGACATTTATATGTGATTGTAAAAGTATTACATGTTAATTACGAAAATGTTATTTTGTCAAAATTTTAAATTAAATTTGAATCATTGATGAGACTGATTCAAAGGTTATAAACTTATAATTAATCCCTCAGGAGTCGGGACTATGAAAAAAAATGTGGACTATATTGAACATTTCTATATTGTTTGTCCTTGATTTTGGATTTTGAAATCTAAACAGGTATTTTCAAGAACTATATTTGGAACCGTATTAGCGTAAAATCCGGATGTTACCAATTTATGAATATGACTGGGGTGCTGACATGTACTGGTTTCAAATTGGTTTAAACCAGCTAAGTTTTTATACTTGGTTTATCCAATCCGATCCGATGTGATTTCAGTCTTGTGAAACCCTTACTGTATTGGCTTTCATCATTTGTTGTTTCAGTTTAGGTTTATAAGTTTATTATACTAGAGTTTCAACAATGTACAGTTACCTTGTAGATTCTCTCTAGAGTTGTAATAAAATGGGTATGTTTTTTATGTTAACATCGTGTATCATTCATGATGTTATTCTAACAAACTTCTTAAACGTACGGTAGTTTAGTAATTTCAGTGTTTATCTTTAACTCCTTATTTAAGAGGTTTGTGAGAGCAAACATCATGAATGATACACATTTTTATCATTTTCCCAATAATGTATGTCTAGCTATAAATATAGATATGGGAAGAAGTTTATTTCAGAACCATTCTTAATGCGAGAATCGCGAGAACCAATCTGAGCCATCCATTTCCCTCTTCTTCAATGTCATTGCCCACCTATGAATTCCTTACAATCATGTAATTCAACGACCATGATGTGAAGAAACTGTAACGTTGTGTTTATACACTTTTATGTTTCGTACACGATCAAGTATAAAATTGTTAGGTGCTTGTTTTTTACATGCGAATTTTAATCATCTCTTTCATATTGGTAAAGTCTAGATGAATCTTTTCACCTATTCCAGAGTGTTGATCGCATTTTATTATTTGTTTATTTTGTTATTCACGACTCAAGCTACAACCAACGATGGAGGGACAGTGAAAGGAGTCAATTACTGATTGTATAGCTCGAGTATCCTACTAAATAAAAAGACTTTTAGAACGACATCATGAAATTTTATTTATGTATAAATAATTAAATACCAAAACGAACGAACATTAACGAATAAAAAAGTACAGAAACTAACCAATCATATTTCTTAGATTCGTTTATCATTTAAATTATTTTATATTATATTTATCCGTACCTTTTATTTTCCATCATCATAGAACTTGCTACCTCGTTTTAACTCAAAAGAAAAGACTAAAGTTTTGTTAAAAAGCTCCCCACCCACCATTTGGTAGGTGAATAAATGAGACTAGTCTGATTGGTCTGACGAAGATCGTCAAGATCGGACCGGTTTTGAACCGCCGGTTCTCGGTCCAGTCCGGAGGTGAAGACCGCCACAAACCGGTCTAAAATGGTCCGAAAGTCGGTCCGGACCGAGCTGGTCCAAGAGCCCAAAGTGGTCATAAAATATGTCTCATAATCTCTTCCATTTTTCTTTACACAAAACTTCTTTTTACATATTCTCTTTATATTATTCTCTCTACTTTTAAGTTGTCAAAAAAAAATTACGAAAAGAAAACCGTAAGTTTTTAATGAAAAACTGAATCGAAAAATATCGAATGAAAACTGTAAGGGTTTGAACCGAAGTCGGATCGGTCCGAAAAAAGACCGGAGTGTCCAAAAATTCAAATGGTCTTACGCGAGGTTTGGTCGAGAACCGGGTCCGGCCAGGACCGCCCGGAACAGGACCGACCTCGAAAGAGTCCAGGACCGGTTCGGGACCAAATTTGTTCAGCCTCTCATGTACTCATGTGGCCGAGCCCACAAACTCACTTAAGCGATTTTGAACAAGAACAGAAGAACGGCTGCAACCTGTTTGGGAGATAAACTTAAGCACCGATTCAAACTTCTGGCTCACGAATTCCAAATTGGTGTCTCACTTTCTCTAGTCACGCTTTTCCGGCTCAGAAATTAATCTTCTGGTAAATAAATTGTAACCCTAAAACCTAATTTGGTTGAAATTAAAACAAGTACATGGTTATCACTTGTCATTTGGGTATATCCAAGAGTTTAGATTGGTTTATTTAGTTGAAAACTTGAAATTATAGCTTATTTGTGTTATTATTTTTACTCCATAGTGTGCTGAGTTCTCCTCACGACTCTCACGCTCTCAGACTCTGTGAGCTTCACTGAACATTATTTTCATCGACTTCCAGTCCATGTTATTCTTATGGCAAGTGAATATACTGTCTTTGATCGAGGGCACTGTCTCCGAGTAATGATATAGCGTCTTCTAGCTAAATGTTACTGTTACATGCATTATTAAGTCCTCAAATCGCCCACAGACAAATTGGTTTGTTTAATTACTTTAATTATTAATATACCTATGATAGTAATGGTATTGCCGTATTGGTGGAGGAGAGGAAGTGTGGTTACTGAGTTACACAGTTTTCATAGTGCACTTCTGTATTACTTGTTATTATATTTTTAATTTTGGGACATATCTATAGTTAACCATTAATTAATTTCATTTGTTTCCAAATGATAATCATTTTTTGTGCAAAACTAGCATGGTGGTGTTTGCTAAAGTAGTTGAAAGCTAAGTAAAGTAAAAAGCTCAAACAGTGTTACGTACTTGCTTGACAAATGCCTCGAATTTACTAAGATTTTGTAACAGATTATTGGGATTCAAGAAATCTGTCAGCATCAATTGAACAATTAGACAGCCTGTACAACGTAGCCATTCTTAATCTCTTGCATCTCAAGGTAAGTTGATCGACCGTTACATGGGCGTGTCCTACTTTTCTGAGTTCAAATACTTCATATTTTGCCTATGAGGATGTGTTGCAAAGATCCATCTTGGCGTAATTATGTTTAATTAATATCTTCTCTTTCATTTGTTCAGCAAAAGATAGCATGTTGGATTTGTAATTCTGATTGTCGTTTTATATTCTAATGAACATACAAGGTGTTTGATGTAATGTCCAAGAGAGATGGTCTCTTAGTTCAGCAAAACAATTACTCTCTCTTTAAGATGCTTGTTTCAGTTCATCATCTGTTTATCTCTGATAGGATATTGTTATTTACCTTTCAGTGCAGTTAGAGTTGCATAAATATGGCTGTACCATCGTGCTCAACAACATATTCTTTAATACGATTGGCGTTACATTCTCCTGCTATTACTACACCCTCAACTCTATGTAGCTGTAGCTGTATCAGTTTTGTTCAAATGATTAATCGCCCTATATTAAGAGAAAGAAGTTGCAATTTTTCTGCGGTTGGTGGCAGCTCAAACCAAAAACTTTGCTCAGTTGATCCACACAGAACTTCTTTCACTGCTCATCTAGGAAATTGGGAAGATCCTGATGGTAGTGATAGTGAAACAGAGGAGGAAGAGGAGGTGGGAGAAAATAATCTTGACTTTGAAAGTGACTGGGAGGAAGAAAGAGATGCTTCAGAGACCTCAAATAATATGGAGAAGCTGTCCACAAGCCAGATCGAGGAGGACCTAATTAAAGGTTTGGTTATTCCATCCGGTGGTAATAATTTATTAGAAAAATGAATTTATTGGGATTTCTAACGTCATATTCTAATTTACACTTGAGTTGCTAGACATATTTCAAGAGTTTTTTGTTCATGTACTCGTACAGGAAAATGATACTCAAGTATAGCAAATTTCTTGAGTTTTAACTTACATTTCATTATTCATATCACTTTTTCTATGTTCTTTATACAGTTATAGTCTTATGCTATTTTACAATGTGCATGGTCTTAAAAACGGCCTTTTAAACAATCCCATATAGTCACACTTTGTTATAATTGCAGAGGTTGAACAACTTTTGTCACCTGAAGAAAGAGCAATCTTACAACAGAATGAAGCTCCCAATCTTGAGAAAATATCGACGGTATGCTTCAACAATCTGAAGAACTCGTAGTTCTTTAAGCACATATGCTCATTTTGATGTGAAAACATTGTTGGAAAATAGTTCCTTAGTCACTGGTTCTTAAGCAGGGAATTTGATTTTCTAAGATTGTGTAACTCAGGACAAGTGGAACCCCATGCATACATTTGCGTTAGCAGGGCAGATAAAGTTCATGGACAGCCTTCTTGGAAATGGATTCGATATTAATGCAGTTGATAAGGTAACATACTAAGGCCTGCACGATCATTTCTGAAAGTGTTAATAGAATCTAAACCTTTCCACTGCTGCTGAGTTTTCTAAAGCAAGTATATGTGGCAAAATGATGGGGTCATGAAAATTGGGTTATGGGTTGACATAGGTAAACTTTTGTGCTGGTCAAAAGGGTTGGGTTGACCCACCAACACTTTTTTATTGTCATAAGTGATATATTAAATATGCCTACGAAACCGTAATGATTCTATAATTTCTATCTATTTAATAAAGCAATTTAGGATATTGTAAACACATAAAGTATGTTGACGGCGACTTTTTTACTTCTGACCTGTTTCCTTTTTGGCTTAATTTTCTAAAATTTACCCATCTGACCATCAGCATTAGAATATAACTGAAGTACCCATTTTAGATAAATGGGTTTCCACATAAAATAACTAAACTATTGAATTTGGTGAAGCAGGATGGCCAGACAGCTCTTCACAAAGCAGTTTTAGGTAAAAAGGAGGCAGTCATTAGTCATCTTTTGCGAAAAGGTGCAAGTCCTCATGTTCAAGATCTGGTGAAACAATTCTCCCCAAATATTGATATTATAAATCCTTATATGGTTTTTGGATTACTAAGTGTTTCGTGATAGGATGGTGCTACTCCACTTCATTATGCAGTTCAAGTGAGTGCCATGCAAACTGTAAAGTTGCTGATCAAATCTAAGGTTGACGTGAATGTAGCTGATAATGTAATATTCATTCATTTACTTGTCAAGCATCGCTTCAATTTGTAAAAAAAAATTCTCTTAAATACTTATACCTGCAGGAAGGATGGACAGCCTTGCATATAGCTATGCAAAGTAGAAACAGAGACATAGCAAAAGTTCTGCTTGTGAATGGAGCTGACAAGACAAGAAGAACCAAGGTTAGAAAACTCTATGCCAATGTGCTAGTATCAATAACCAATTAATCAGACACATTTTAATGAGTAATGACTGCAAGAAACTCTGCATCTGGGGTTGTTGCTGACTGCTTGGATTCTTTTATAGCTTATTAGCTTTCAGTAATATGTTCACTAGAGGAAGAATGCCCTTGTTATAAAAAGATAAGAGGTTGCCAACTAGGAAGGAGAGGTGGTCGGGGGGTAGTGGGTTAAATTGGGTCGGGTTGACACATAATCTTCAGAATTTTGTAGATAATTAGCCAAACTATAATATCAAAATAATAACTCTGCTTTTGTCTTTTAATTAAGATAAATATGAGTCAGAGGGCTGCAAACATTTTAAAATACACTTCGGGTTACTTTCTACCCATCTGACCAGATTTTATTTTTATTATACCCACTTGACCTGTTGGATATAAAATTAATATAGTCCAAATTGACCAACTTTTAAGTAAACGGGTTAAAACTGCCACATATCTAAAGATAATTGCCATCATAACCTTATAGGTTTTCTTTTTCAACTTATAGACCATTTTACAATACAAATAACGCTCCATATCCCAACACAGTATTGAAAATTCTATGTCAATAATACCCCTATTGCCCCTCAGATCGGTGAAACAGAACATGTCAGAATTGCCAATTTTTGGATCACCTAACACAGATCTTACACCATTTTTTCATTTGTAAATGGATTATGGGCTTATATTGACCTGATTTTGCAGAAAACATAGTTTGTGTACTTCATGAACATTGATAACTAGTGTTATACCCGTGCGTTGCTCGGGTACGTAAATAAATTTTTGTATTTGATCTTTTTTATACATACTCTTTAAAAATATATTATATTTCAAATCTAAAAGTTTTTAGTGTAATATTAATGAAGTAATATCTATATGTAATAAATAAATGAAAATCACCCTTATCACATTATAACACATGCATGGAAAATATCAAGGTATTGGATTTTTGTTATTTCAAAAATGTCCTTTTATTTATACGGATGCATGTCAAGTTATAAATTACCTAACACATACATACATACATACATACATAAATACATACATATATATATATATATATATATATATATATATATATATATATATATATATGTATGTATGTATATATATTGGAAAAGTTATTTGAGAATAGTTTGTATTTCGAGTAACACGAGAACCAATATTGACTCTTGATTTAATTAGATCAATGACCGACAAAAATAACGACTCATTAATGGCTCATTAATAATGTATTAATGACGATCCACCCGGACGCATTCAATGTTATTGATGGATAACAAAAATTAAGAATATACTAATTTAAAAAAAAAAATTCATAATACGATAAAATTTATACCAAAACGTAGATAAAAATGAGACGATCACAAATATATAATTATTTTTTCTCGAAACCAAATATATCACAAGTTATTAAGCATAATTTATAAACAACCTATAATTAATTACATTAATACACATTTTTATAAAGCCCCCTCACATTTTTCATGAAACACCCTTAAAATTTTCATTTAGCCCGATTTAGAATTGAATTTACGTTCTACCAATCAAATCTCTTCTATTGTCCATGTCACATTTCCACTTCATCAATTACGTGGATTTCTTTGTTGACATGACAGACTTTCTCTTTGCTCTGTCAACCATATTAAATTAGTTGGATATTAATTCTTACGCTTGATGGGTGTTTTAGGATGGAAAAAGTCCCCTTGACCTAGCCTTATGTTATGGGAAAGACTTCAAAGCCTATGATCTTGCCAAACTACTGAAGCTTGTACCAGCAAACAACTATCTCTGATGACAATGACGATTACTGTTATTGGCACCTTATGTTCACTAATCTCTACGCATATCATTCTGAGGGGACATCAATGTTCTTGGAAAAGAACTTTTCATTTTGGTTCCTGTCGTAGGCTTATGGTAATTCATTTAATGTTAAGGTGTCATTGTTTTAATATACAAAGGTGTTTGAGATCATCACCAGTAACTTGAGATTTGTGTGTAATTTTTATAACTACATTGAATAACAAAAATGATTTTTCAAATGGTCAAACATTTTTGCACTTGTATGCAACGAGGGTTCTTTGCCCGCGCTTAGCTGCTGGTTTTATATTTCATTATTTAAAGTAGTTTTGGCAGGAAACTTTTAAGAGCTTAAACTTTTAGAATTAAAAAAATAATCTTCATCTTTATCGTAGGAGCTTACGCTTTTGTTTTTTTAAATAAACTCTAAGCTCTAAAATGAAAAGCTACTTCAAGTAGATTTTAAAAGCTGTTAGAACATCTCATAAACCATATATATTACATAAATACCCTATAATTAGTTTTGTTTCTTTATTTAAGGCTATAATTTTGTGTCATTTTATTTCATTATATATTTAAGCAATAAAATTAAGAAAAGTAATTAAGAAAAGTAAAAAAGGAAATTACAAAACAAATAACGAATAAACATGATGTTAACTCTAAAAAATTGAGTAAAAATCTTTTTGGAAAAAGATTGGAAAAAATAGATAATAGCTATTTGGTAAATTAAAATGAACATGTAAGATAATAAATATAATAAAATTGTATATTTGTATCATAGATAATCATTGTTATTAATTTGAATAGAAAAGGAATTAAAAAAAATAGAATAATATATATGTATGGTAATATAGTACATCAGCCCATATTATCGGGACCCGCTACCTAGATATATGCGTCACCCAGGAAAAAAAGTTATGAACTTACCTCCTAGGAGTCGAATCCACACCCATTAGGTTGTTAGCAAGTGTCTTAACCATCTTGGCTAGGATTAATTGCTTTAATACAATGGAAGAATAACAATATATTATTAAGAAAGAAGATAGAAAAAGAAAAAAAAAAGCTATAGAGTTGTAAACGAACCGAACGACCACGAACGGTGCTCATTCTTGTTCGTTTGTGTAACTTTAACCAAATATTAACGAACGAACACATATACACATGTAATATAATAACGAACACATATACACATGTAATATAATACAAATCCAACATTATTAGATATAAACAAATATACACATAAATATACATATAGGGGAGGGTTCATTCGAGAACCGTTGTTAGCGCGAGAACCAATCTCAGTCGTTCCTTGGATATGGGAAGTTCATGGATGGAGAGCGTGGATGGATAGAGTGTGGCAGAGTGCATGTGAAGAATTCATGGGTGAACAATGACATTGAAGGAGGGGGAATTGGAGGCTTAGATTTGTCTCGTGGTTCTCGCACTAACAATGTATATATATAGGGGTGTTAAAAAAAACTGCAAAACCGAGAAACCGACCTGCCCCGCATGAACCGAAACCGTAAAACCCGTAACCCGCCCCGCCCCGCATGCTTTTAGATTATATATATATGTGTATATATATATATATATATATACTAATATGAAATAACAAGATAATAGAAAACCGAAATTCCTCAAAACTATCTAACTTACTTCTTGTAGCCCCCACCGTCTCTCCCAAATTTTTTTTTTTTTTGAGTTTCCAAATCGAGACTTTGCAAGCTAACAACAATCGAGAGTTCAACATGGAGACACTAAATCGATCAACAGACAACAGTGTCAACTTCAATCCTATCGGGTTTTTTCTCTACAAGGCTCTCATCAAAAGAGTGATTTATTCATTATTATTGACGTGTTTCTACCACTGTTTATTGTTTTATTATGAATCTAAACATGTTGAAGAAAGAAAAAAAAAACCTTAAAACAACATAAATTTAGGGTACCCGTGACCCGAACTGTGGATACCCGCCTCCCATAGGGTACCTGCACAACGGGTACCCGCTGTTTGCGGGGCGGTTACGGTTCTTAAAATTAACTACCCGTCCCGCAGTGGCGGTTTACGAAAAATCTACTACCCGCCCCGCCCCGCGTACACCATATATATATATATATATATATATATGAAAAAGTTCATGCGAGAACCGTGAGAACCAATCTGAGCCGTCCAATTCCCCCTCTTTCAATGTCATTGCCCACCCATGAATTCCTTACATGCACCTTGCCACACTCTATGCTCCACGCTCTCCCATCCATGAACTTTCCATATCCAAAGAACGGCTGAGATTGGTTCTCGCACTAACAACGGTTCTCGAATGAACCATTCCTTATATATATATAGGGTTAAGATCCATTAAGGGGAATTTATATGTAAGAGGGGTAAGAGGGATTCATAGCCGTTAGATCAGGATGATGGATGGATCAACTAAATTTGGTCAAAATTCAAAACATCCCGTTATTGGAAACAATGGACTCAGGGGTATTTTGGGTATCACTCTAAATTAAAAATTGATAAAGGTCATAAATTCACGGCATAAATTTTGATGAAACGTAAACAAGAATAGATCATCACATACTACAAAATTAAATAAAACAATATAACTGTGATTCAACTGATCAACAATACACTTTATCCATATATTGAGATAAAAAACAGAATACAAAAACCTGATACATACATCAAATTTGATATACAAAAAATGATGAACAATACACTTATAAAAACAAATTACAAACAATATGTTATACAAATCATCAAATTTGATACATACATCATCAAAATATTCTAGATTCACAATTCATCAAAAACTGGATTTGATGAACACTAACAATTAAAATGAAACCAAAACCTGATACACAGACATTTGATGAAAATATGGAAAAAATAAATTGGTGAATGAAAAAAACAAGAAATAGATGAAGGAGAAGAAATGATGAATCTGTATTTGTGAAGCGTGAACCTGTTTTTGTCTATATTTAAGGTTTTCCAGCTTCAGGCGATGGTGGTTTTTATAACCCGTCTCGCAGTGGGCGGTTGGCTATTTAGGGTAATAGAGGAGAAGCGGCAGTGGTGGTTTAGGGTTCCTATGGTGGTGGTTTTAAGCTTCATCATGTGAGAAAAAATGGCCAGAGTGTGGTAAGTAGCGGCGGACGGACGAAGCAGATGTGTGTTTAGGGTTACAGTGTAGGAGCGGTGGTGGTTTAAGGTTTCCTGCGACGGTGGTGGTTTAGGGTTTCCTGCGGCGGTGGTGGTTTAGGGTTTCCTGCAGCGATGGCGGTTTAGAATTTCCTGCGGCGATGGTGGTTCCTGTGCGTGAGACCAAATGGAAAAGCGTCGATTGTGGTTTCTATAACCCGTCTCGTAGTGGCCGTCGATGGCGGCAAAGGGGGCTGAGGTGGTCGACGATTATGGGGAGAGAGGCGTCTACAGAGAAGCGATAGTGTTAGGGTTTCTGTTAGGGTAACGTTAATATAAGAGCTGTCAAAGGAGATACTTAGGAGGAGAGTGTAAATGTCTAAATTACCCTTTTATTAAAAATGCCATTTGTCAACTCCTAAATCCCTCTTAACAATTTTTCCCTCTCAATTGATCCTAATACTATATATATATATATATATATATATATATATATATATATATATATATATATATATATATATATATATATATATATATATATATATATATATATATATATATATATATATTATTTATTTATTTATTTATTTATTTATTTGATCCTGATTCTATATAGGGTAGGGATATTGTAAAAAGAGAATTAAGATACAAAGAGTAAAGAGAAATCTCAGCCATTTATTTTTTAATAACCGCCTTCTATAAAAATGGCTTTTTCCTTTTTTTATTAATTATAAAAAATACACAAAAGGACATAATTGACCTTCTAAAAAGTTATTCCATAGTATTTAGGACACATATTTTATTGTTTCTCCAGAATTATTTTGATGCACATCGTTCTTCACCAGATGCACAAATAAAATTTTCCAGAACTACATTGATGCACACTATTCACCAGATGCACAAAACAGAATCTTCAAAAACTTGCTGCTATCCACCAAATTGATTCACATTCTTTAGAACTATTTGCTCTAAAATGATGCACCACACGTCTAAATTATCTGAATAAATGCACGAAATACATATATAGAAATTCTGGATGAATTACATTCATCAAACCAGTAAAAATTCGTCAAAAAAAGTTGTTGATGCGCAACTATATACATACATCACAGAATGAATACACAATGAAGATAAGATCAAAATTGTTGCTAAAAATGATGTACAAGTAATATAATCAGAATCGCAAAAACTTAGTTACATAATCATCAACAGAAATCAAAAAGTAAAACCTTAGAGATGGAGTGACAGTGTTGAAACCCTAATCTGTGCATAGGCCTGAGAGATGGAGGAACCGTGGTGGTGGCGGCGGCGGCGGAGAAGCCCTAATCTGACCGAAACATTGATCGAAACCCTGATCCAAACACAGATTAGGATTCGTTTTTTGTATAAACAGCGGCAGATGATGCACACCCAAAACAAATACTAATACTTTTGTGTAATCTGATGCAAACGGAGACGAAATGATAGCTGAACACGGCGGCGGTTGTGTACCAGACGGCGGTAAAGAAGCAATCAACGGTGATGGTCTGTGTGCGGTGGGGAGGCGGCGGAAAGCAGAAAACCGAAACCCTAGAGGCAATAAGGAAAACGGCGATGACAGGGCATCAAACCGACAATGGCGTATTAGGGTTTTGCGTTTTCTCGATGATATGAGGGAACCGAAACCCTAGCGGTGATGGTCTGTGTGCGATGGGGAAGCAGCAAACCGAAACCTAGACGGCGCAAGAAGGACAACATCGACGGCGGCGATGGCAGGACATGAAGGCGGCGATGGAAGGGTTTTGCGTTTTCTCGATTACAGGAGGGAGGGGACGACGTATATGTGGGAACGTGGGTGTGGGTAGTGGGGGGAGGAGGGAGAAATAATTATCATAGTTCCTAATTTAACCTTCTACCAGAAATGCCACGTGTCAGCCCTATAATTCTCCCTACTCTTTTTATCTTAATTCTCTTTTTATTTGATCCTGATTATATATATACATATATATATATATATACATATATATATATATATATATATATATATATATATATATATATATATATATATATATATATGGGAAGACTTAAATGAGAATAAGAAGTCTAATGAGAATGAGAAACTCAATCTCAGCCGTTCATTTTGTAAGTGAAATTCATGGATAGAGAGCATGAGGGAATAGAGTGTGGCAAGGTGCATGTGAGGAATTCATGGGCGGACAATGACATGAAAAGAGGGGGAATTTGACGGCTAGGATTGAGTCTCTCATTCTCATTTAATTTAAGGTTTTTATTTGAACATCTCACTATATATATATATATATATATATATATATATATATATATATATATATATATATATATACATACATGTTAATCAGCTTAATATCTACCGATTTGACTACTTGAGAAGTAGTAAATTAACTAACCAAGTCAGCAAACAAGGTGGCCTAGTGGTTAGGGAACATGTCCTCATTGAGGTCATAGGTTCCATCCTAGGTAAATTTCTTGGAGGTGGTATATTCCCCCACCACCAAATGAATCCCGACATTTTATTCGGACAGTCAAGACAGGTGATCATTGCATGCAGACCGGTCATTAGGTAAGGGTCGGTTCGAATCCAAAGGATCTCGGACACAAAGTTGGCTCGGTGTAATCAACCTTTTGTGGAAGTTAGCAAACATCCATAGCAAATACAACATTAACAACCGAAGTAATTGAAGATGGTGGCGAAAGTCCAAAATGATTGTGTTGTATGGAGGAATCCTCCGACAATGTTAATATAAAGCGGGTTCACCATACATCGTGAGGTATGTTGACAATAAGCCTTACTCGAAGAATGGTGTTCCACTAAACACATGGTTGGTAACTAACCACTCTCATATGGCTACAGTGTTGACTTCAAGTATGTAACTAGCAAAAAGTCCCAAACAACTCGATTGCTCGGGAACACAACAATGATAATAGCGATATATAATGTCCACGACGGCAACCAGTGAGCATAAACAACTCAATATGTGAACACAAAACAACATTAGGTTCTTCACTCCATAAGGACATAAACACAACAAGATAAGAAGGATAAACAAAATCAATTTTTAATAGAACAAGTAAGAACAAACATCCATTGGTGAAAACCAAAATCCAAAAAACCGAAGACATACTTATCACTCCTACAACACAAAAACAAGCCGACATCGAATATAAGAATGCACATCACACGCAAATTTAAATCTAATCTAAATACAAGAACGAACATCAAACATATTCATCAAATCTATCCTAAATATACAATCATATACAATAACAAATTACAAAGAAGAACAAACTTACATCGAATCAAGTTGAGAACACACAATTAGAGAAGTTGATCCCTTTAAATCTAGTTCTTGCTCGTAGATCAAAATTATGGTGGTTGTCAATGAATTCTTCATAACAAAGAACCATGACTACCATTTTAGAGAGAGGGGAGTCTGGGAGAGATATGAGTGAAGATCGACGGATAGATTAAAGATGATTTGCAATAACTTCTTTATAATTATTAAAAAAATGTAAATATTATCGAACATAATAAAATAGATAAAAATTAAATGAAAAATAAATATCTATAAGATAAAAGTTAACATTATGGTGGTTGTCAACGAATTCTTCATATCAACGAACAATGACTACTATTTTAGAGAGAGGGGAGAGACACGAGTGAAGAGCGACACATAGATTTAAGGTGATTTGTGAGAACTTCTATAAAGTTATTAAAAAATTGTGAACATTATCTAACAGTAAAATTAAATAAAATTAATATTAAAATAAATATCTATAAGATAAAAGTAATTTGGTTATTTCAAGTTAAGGAGTGAATGATTGTAAAAAAATTGGGCCGGACAAACTAGTTTAAGGAATACATTTTATAATTTGAACAAAACCATACAAATTTATAATCGAGAGTTGCAATAGCTTTAGAAATTTATGAACACCCTCATCCTCCTCAAAATTCGATATATTGTGAACCTTGATACACATTCATGTGGCAAAAGTATTACGGTACCCAAACTCATGAGTAGTGGTCAAGATCA
The DNA here is from genome assembly GCA_947179395.2 of Pulicaria dysenterica. Taxonomy (NCBI): domain Eukaryota; kingdom Viridiplantae; phylum Streptophyta; class Magnoliopsida; order Asterales; family Asteraceae; genus Pulicaria; species Pulicaria dysenterica. Next base: position 55,040,544 of record OX359296.1, read on the forward strand.
AGAGGTTATATTTTTTTATCAACTTTCTTTTATTTCTACTTAATCTCCAATAAATAAATCAGTAAAATTAAGCGAGGCTAGCTAGTGGCAAATTATAACTCTCAAATAATTTCTTTGATTTTAATTAATTCGGCGATAATTATGGCGCAAGTCGTAAATTTGTTATCTTCATTTAAAAAATGATAAGAAATAATAATCTTCTAATTGTAATATAAATAAAAGACTAATTTGATAAAATTTATTATAATATTATCAAAAAATCAATTTTGACTTTTTAAATTTAAATTTATTAAAGATAATTTCATATATGTCCTTATTAAATAATATAAAATCATATTTGCCCACCTTAATTTATATATATCATATATACCCTTTATAATATTTTAAAATATCAGATTTAACCAAATTTTTAGTTTTATCATTCTAAAATATTTTATAATCATTTTAATTTCTTTTTAATTATAAATAATAACGTTTAACTTTATTACTCTTAATTTTAAAAATAATTATTGATGATTTATATAAGAAATACAATTACATCTCTTCGTATCATGCTAACATGTTTCTGCCGTCAAGTTTGCCCTCCCGCTTGCATCGATGTTTTTACCGCTGGTTAGAGTATTGATGTCGTATGTAGTTATTTTTTTAAAATTCTTATTTAATTCGCGTTTTATTATTATTTAAAGTGTTTTTATTAATGTTTAATATTTTTTTTTAAATTAACCCGTGCATAACGTAGGCATTTAATCTAATATAGAAATATTAGGTTTAAGCAGTAAAAAATATTTATATATTACATGATTTAGAAATCAATCAAATGATTAGAGGATGAATATTAAATAGATAAGTAATCAATCAAATGATAATAATACTTTCGTAACCTATGGTTGTCAAAAGTAGTGGAATAGTCACTTCTTAAAGTTGAAAAAACAAAAATTAAATAAACTTTGATAATATTTGTATGAATTGATTATTGTTGTTTAATTGGTCGAACTATTAGATAAATAAATTAAGCAATATTGTTTTACATTTGGGAAGACATATTGGATAGTAGAAATCTAATATCATTATGTAAAAAGATATGATTGTATTTATTTTATAAGCCAAATGTCATTAATGTTATAGTTAAGAACAATTAGATTAAGTCTTTTTTGGTCATTATTGAATGATACTTTGATATTTTATAAATGTAAATATAATATTTGTAAATTAAGATGTGTAAATATCTATCCATCTATCTATCTATCTATCTATATCTATATCTATATATAAAAGATATGCAAATTTTCTAAAAATAACAATAAATTGAATCTTAATTAACCAATCACAACCTTCAATTTTAAAATTATTTCATTCTCAAAACAATTTTAGAAAGATTAAAAATAGTGGATTGGAGAAATTTGAATTCAATTTTAAATCTATTGGGAGGGGGTTGGATGAAAATTGTGAGGTTGTTTTATAAAAGATATAAGGGGGTTTTAAGAAAATGTGAGGGGGTTTTATAAAAATTGTATACTAATGTAATTAATTATAAGTTGTTTATAAATTATGTTTAGTAACTTGTGATATATTTTGTTTAGAGAAAAATAATTATATATTTACGACCGTCTCATTTTTATCTACGTTTTGGTATAAATTTTATTGTAATATGACACTTTTTTGAAATTAGTATATTCTCATCCCAAAGCTGATATTTCATTTACTGCATTATTTTTATTTGAAAATTCTAATATCTCAAATACACTTTCGAAATACCCGTACGTATACGGGTCAATAAACTAGTAATACTTTAATGTCTAAGAAATACATATATAAAATTCTCTATAACAACTTTATTTTAAATTAATGTTAAAATTAAATTTAATTTTGACTATAAAAATTACAATTGAATTTCAATTTTTACTAAAAGAGATGTTTTAAATATGATAAATAAATCTTTTATCTAAATCAATTACTAAAAAAGTACAACAATTTTTTTTATATTAATCTTTTGTTAATATTATTGAAATATTATTATTATAGTAAAAGATTATATGTAATAGGTATTAGTAATCTTATAAAATCAATTCCTCCTCATTTCTTATTTTACTAGTTTAGATACCCGTGTAAATATACGGATAGTCTTAATTATTTATAAGAAAATAATATTTATATTTGTTTAGCTAAATATATTATTGTTTTGTATAGACATAAAAAAGTCAAAATTAAAACTTTCTTAAAAGTTTAAGGAATTTTATATTGATTACAAGTAAATGATAAGTTTAGAAATAATATAAATTTTAGTTACAATAAGGGTTGTGAACAATATAAACATATAAATTTGAATTAGAGAAATAGTTTAATACAAATTAAATTTTTATTAAATATTCCTTTTTTTTATTTATGTACGTAGGCCTTTTTTCTTTATTTAAGTTATATTTTATCAACTATGCTATGTTATTAAATATTTCACTTTTTGATTTATGTAAGTTTGCGTTTAAATATTTAATTAATTATGTTAGAAAGTATAGATAAGTATAATATACATATGTAGTTTAAATTACTATATGGATTAATTTAGTAGGATAAGATTAAAAATACTTTGACTATAAAAAGTTAAAATTATTTTTTTGATTTGAAACAAATTAATGATCAAGATTAAATATTTTATTAAATACACGGTTTAAATTATCTAATAATTTTTTTTCAAATTAGTCTTTTATATATATTAGATAGAAGATAAGAGATAGTTCTATTTTAAAATTTATATTAGATAGATAATAATTTTGTGAAAGAGGGGGAAAAAGCAAAAAAGAATAAAAGTGCTATGGGAACTTTTTGCACAATTTATAAAGCAAAAGCCATAATCAATAATGGTGAACCTGAATTCTCGCGTTCAAAAAAAAAAAAACCTGAATTCTTCGACAACAACTTGCAAATCAGTTTCAGTTTCCTTATTCATATCAAATTCATCCGATTATAACGTTTATATTTATTATACTCCCGCGTTTTTTCTCTTGAGGAATTATCCGTCCTTGATTCGCGCGTCATACTTGCACACCCAAAAACCTCTATTATACCCTAACATAAACCAAATTTTATCGAGGGTGTTTGAAGTTTATCGATCAGGGTTGGAAGGATTTATGGCGGAAAAGGTTTAGAGTTGGCGGGAATCCTGGTGATTGAGTGTATGTGTACTAGTTTGGATTTAATGGCGAACCCATCTGGAAACGGGTCGAATAACAACGATGCGGGTCATCTCAGTTATGACAGCGGCAGTTCGGTGACGGAGCATAATCCTGGTGTTTCTACTGATTGGACTCCAGAGGAACAGTCAATTTTGGAAGATGGGCTCTCACAGTAAGTTGCTTTTTCTTGGTTGGTTTAAGTCGGTCTGATATTGTGATTTTTGAGCATCTAGGGTTTGATTTTGTGGTCCAAGGGAAATCTTTAGGGGTGTCATAAACAAACCCTAATGATACATATGCAAACCTATTGTTTTTTTTTTCTTTGAAAAGCTATGTAAACGGTAAACCTATTGTAAATTAAGTATACCGAATACATATATATCATAAAGATTTACACGCACACAGACAACTTATGTATCAAGGGGGTGTTCAAAAAGGCTTATTCAAGCATCTCTTGCTGGCATGCTGAGGCAGATGATTAGTTTATTGAGAACTTTATATTTCTGATATAAATCAAATTGGTAATCAATAAAAAGATAAAACGTACTCATAATCGAATGCTTGTAAATACAAAGGGGATTGATATTCGAGACCCAGGGGATCTCCAAAACAAAGAAAATATCAAAATAACTCTCTACTCTTCTCCCTTCCTAACCCTGCCCCTTTAAATAAATGAGCCTAATTCCAAAATTAAGGAAACTATTTAAATATGTTAACTAGATAATAATAAATATATAAACTATATAAAATATTAACTAATATATATATTATTAACTAATATAGAAAATTGACAGCCACTCCCTCTTCTAAGTCGTATCAGTTTCACCCTAAGGGTGAACTTTTAGTTTTGAATTCATCGAGAACTGTTAGTTTGATATAAGCAATCTCAATCTGTTTATTGAAAATAGGTTATTTCACCCTAAAACTTGCTGATAAGTACCAACACTTATCCCTGTTAAGTAAAATGCAATAAGCAGACAAGCTGTTTAAATAAGCAATCTCAAACACCCACATGGCCACATATATCATAGATAATGACAGTGGATCCTGTTCCACCACCCATGATATCTGTTATTCTGTTTCTCCTCTTCAACATGGTCTGTTATTCTGTTCCACCTGTTTAAGGTAAGCCCCTTTGTTATCAACTCATGAATGGAGGGAATACATAGTGTTAACTCATAAATGCTCTACTCTTTGTGTGAGTTCAAATTTTGCCATATATTTGATTTAACCAAGACGTATTAACGTTGTTAGGAAGATTTCTCAGACAGCAAACAGTCTTGATTGAATTAAGTACCTTTCTTTCCTTTTTTCACCCATTCTTGGTCATTATTATATTCTCATCTTAAAGGCCAAATACTAATGAACATTACTATTAAAAACTTTCTTAGATAACATGTCTTTGGAGTTTGGATTAAGAGAATAACACATGAGATCAATCTCAAACAAGTGGTTAATAGGTTTTCAAAAATATTTAGTTAGTTAAAAGGATATTGTATACCCCGGAGATGGATGGCATGATGTTTTTATAAAATCTCATGGTGTAATATAAGGTTACATAATGAATAGACTTTTTTTTGTGACATTTGGTAAGCGATTAGTAGATGGCACTTGTGCAGGTCGAAGCTAAACTATGATACTAATTTACTATGCCATCTTTTTAAATAATGAGATTTAACATGTTTGTGTGTATGTTAGATATAGGAGTTTAAACTTTTTTGATCCAACAAACTGTTACACCATTTATTTCAAGTTCCTACTATATGTGACCATTTCCTTGTCAACCTCATGTATGTGTGCTGCTATTGATTAATATTGTACAATAACTCAGGTATGCGTCTGAATCAAACATCATTCGTTATGCAAAGATTGCTGTGCAATTGCAGAATAAAACTGTGCGGGATGTGGCTTTGCGGTGCAGATGGATGGTTGTAAGTTAAAAACTTTCTTACGTTTTCCTGTTTTAAAATTTTATTGTCGAGCACTTCAACTCTAATGTTCATTACACCTAACTTTGAGGTCACGCGTCAATGATCTATTTATTGCCACAATGTTCTAAGGAGATCGCCGATTCTCATTCACACAATTAATTCCATCCTTTATAGTTGTCTATTTTCAGAAGTCATTCACACATATTTGGTAGTTTTGTGCCAAAATTTCATCAAGTATACCCTCTAGAATAGGTAACAAGTTCTATTAATTCTAATTCATTCAAATCAATCTTCAATACTATATACATTTTATAAGAGGTGACGACAAAGGCGGCAAAGTATAGGTACAGAGTTTAGAATATGTACTACGATTACACCTGGATTATTGGTTATAGAGTAGAGAAACCCAGTATTAAGTAATCCTAAATAAGCTTGTGGTCCTTTCACACAAGTTTACAAATTAGCTTACATGTAATACTAATCTGCTATGGTAGCCCTTGGTCAAATCGATCATTTACCAAGTCAATATGGAATTTAGTTCCTTTCGTCATGACCGTGTGATATGCAATTCTTTAAATATTTAAATGCTACTGATCCATATAGTTCATTAATTTGATTATTTTTGGTTCCCAGAAAAGGGATATTAGCAAAAGAAGAAAAGAAGATTTCATCTTGACAAGGAAAAGCAAAGATAAAAAGGTAAATCTCCTATCTGATAATTTCTTCTCCAGAGATACTTTTATCGTTGTGTAGGTTTGTTTTTATTCCACTATGTTTAAGCTGTGGTAGAACATCGAATTTTGTATGACAATAACCTAACAAAATAGAAATATGGTAATTGGGTTCCAAGGGAACCCTTGGAACCTAGAACCTAAATGCACCATATACCATTATATTGGGAGTGTAGGGAAAGTTAAAATGCTTTTTTCTTCTATCCAGGAAAGAATGAATGAACCTTTGGCAAGTACATCTCATTTACCAACTCAAACTACAGCTTCATATTTTCATGGAATGGTTGCGAATGGAGAAGCAAGTGCTATACTATATAGTGGTTAGTAATTTCCTTGACTTCTTTTTAACTTTATCTTCATTTGGAAGGTGTCAACTGACTTAATATCAATTTGCATTCCAAGTTTGCTTGTCATTAATATACATAATTTTATCTTATTCTACCCTTTTTATAAAGAACATACGCTTCTTTCATTTTTGCTACAAATTGCCCAGCCTTATTTTTATTCCGTCTACACATCTTACAATTCTCATAAGTAATTATGGACTTTTGCCTTTTCAATTTCACTTTTGGCAACTCTTTCCTTCTAAAGCCTCACAATAGGAAGAAAAAAAGGAATATTACTTGGAGTACAAAGCTCATGTTTTGTATTATGTGTACGTTTAAGATGGAAAAAAAAACAGATATTGTTCTATGAGTAGTTCGAAATTTTTTTCAATCAAATAGGCAGCTGAAGATGGAATTTTCTAAAAATGGTCATTTGACATATCTTATCTATTGTGGGCCATTATGCTTAAAGCTTGTTATCATAGAAAACTATTGATCTTATTATCTGATTACTCAAAAGAACAAGTAAGAAACTAATATATATACATAAAACACTAAAGTCCATAAGGGCCCAAATCTAGGCCTCAAATAACACTAACACTACCAAATACACCCTCTTATCAATTTCTAATTGGTTTTATTATCAATATTTTACTAGTTTCTTATACATTATATATGTTGTTAGTTCCAAAATACATATCCATGCAATTGAGACTAAGGCTTAGTGAAGGGAGATGCGGTTAAGTTCCAGATCCCATTAGATCCTCGATAACATGGATAGTTCTAGATCCTTTTTTTTATCCAAATTTAGCCATGCAACTTCTTATATATTTACATTTCCACGTGTTTTTTTGTTATCTTCATCAAATGATTATCTACAATGATATTGCCTTTGGTTACAGTACTTGCAAGTCCAGAAGGACAGCTTATTAAGGAAAGTGCACATGCTCTCGAGCGAATCGTTGCAAATCTTGAAGCACATCAGGTGATGTGAACATTCGACCACTAATTATGTTTCCTAAGATTATTCATAGTGGTTGGCAAAAAGGATTTATCTTAGTTTTTGTAAAAGGAAAAAAAAGAAGGGGGGGGGGGGGGGGTGTTAGCGGTCAATAATGGTTCACAACAGGTTGGGATAACTATAAATACTTTTCTTTAGTAATTTCTTTTAATAAACAATCAGTGTTTAGTATATGATTATAGAGATCTATATTATATTAATAATATGTTCTGTCCAAGGCAGGGTTGTGTATATGTTTTACAGAATCTCATATTTAATTTTTAACTACGACACAATTTTTTAATTTAATTTCATAGTGTTTGGTCTTGAGGCAGCAACAACTTTCAAATTAGTTTCAGATCTCTGATTTCTTTTTTCTTTTTAGATTTCTTTCTTGTCAAAGATTATCATGGAGGGGTCAAGTTCTCCATTTCCCTAAAAATGAGTCGATTTGGATTGTATTTGACCTCTTTCTGGTCAGTCATGTAATATGTTTGATTTTAGCAAAAAGAACATTTGGGCTGGAAGTCACCCAAAGTATGTTCAAATGCTTTACGACCTTCTAAGTCAGTCTATTAAAACAATTAGTTTTTAAATTCTATATTATTAGGGCTGCAAATGAACCTAAAGTTCGGTGAACCATTTGGTGGGAAGCGTATTTGTTGGTTTATTTAATAATTAATATATAAACGAACACGAACAAAGCTTTTTGTTCCGTTTAGGTAAACGAACGTACATGAACAATGGTCTTGTTCGTTTATTTATGTTCGTGAACGTTTGTTTTTCCGTTCGTTTTTGCTTGTTTATAAACGTTGGGGTGTGTATGTGTGTTTATATGTCTATTAAAATCGGTTTTGAGGCAAAATTTTAAGAATCTCTTATTTTCTTCATTTCTTAGAGTACCCTCCATCTATTTATTTTTTAAGTCACCTTCTATACTCACTTGCTCCATTTGGCACTTACACAGATACATGAGAATATCAGTCTCCTTTGCCAAGTTCGGAGGAACATATTTGATATCATCAACAGGTAACTTCTCATTTCACCTTATAGTTAACATGTATCCATCACTCTTATCAGTGACAATTTCAACACCTTTACTTATGAGTAAATCAATTTGTGTTATATTTTCTTTTAAAATGATTCGAACGCATGGTGGGTATGTTGGTTCATGGGTTCAATTAGGGGAAATTCGTGATTGCTTGTTTGAACAGAAAAGCTTATGCTTTTTTTGCTTAATTATAAGGCGGAATAAGCTATTCTCGACAAGGAGTTTGAGATTACTTATTTCAAACTGATAATACTTGTTGGTTTGAAATAATAGTGTATCTCTAGCATAAGCTTAAACTGTTTGACCAAGCAATCCCAAACACATTAGTTGTATAAATTTTTAACTAGTGAACCAAAAGTGTTTGTGGATCGGTCGTAACAATTTACCCAAGCCAACCCGTACTAGAAATGACCTCTTTCAGTTATCCCACTTAGGCTGACTGGCGTGTTTAATGCGGTCCCATAAAATGATTTCGAAACTAAACCTTGATTAGCAACTGCAGTTTTGGTGATACCCCAGAGAAAATGAAGCACATGCCACCGCTCGGAGTGAAACTTGATGAAGATCTTCTCAATTCATTGCTTTCTCATGCAATATTGCAGCAGCAGCAGTAAATACAATAATCATTGATTCTGTTATTCACCAAGAATAGGAAGTCATCAAGAAATAAATCACTCCTTCATTGGTTATATGGTCTTCAGTTTTTGAATATTTGTTTTCATCGGTAGATATGGAAATAATTAGTATCATTATAACTTTGGGATTTTTTCTTCTTTCTTTCTAAGTTAGGTATGGTAGTTTGAAATGTGACTGCCTTTACCTTGGTATTGGCATTTTTAGATTATCATTTACTTTGCAGACTATCATTGGGTGAAACTGCTTAGGAAATTTATACTTTAATTTATTTATTTTGAATATAATAGATAATTGTAAATATCATAACTCTAGTAACCATTTTTATGCGTTACTGGAATGGATATGGGTCACATGCTTCTTTTTGTATTCTACACTTGCTTCGTCTTTTTTTATTAGATGGGATTTTAAAATGATATTTTACTACTTATTTATTTATGAGCAATAACCTTCTTAAATTGTTAGCATTTTAGTTATCAACTATAGTGAAGATTTTTTAGTAAACAGTTGAATACACACGTCTAGGGTGTGTTTCGTATGTATCTATTTTAAGCTTTTTAGAGCAGTTAGCTTTTTGTTTTGAAAGAAAAGACTATAATTTATGAAAATTACAAAAAGTTTATGAAAGTAACTTTTTAAAAGTAGCTGAAAGCTTTTTATATATCAAATTAACTAGATATCCTCTTTAATTTTTTTATAAAATCTAGTTCTTGCTCGTGGATCAAAAGTATGGTGGTTGTCAATAAATTCTTCATGTCAACGAAACATGACTACTATTTTAGAGGGTAGAGATACAAATGAAGATCAACAGGACAGATTTAAAATGATTTGCAAGAACTTTTAAAGTTAATAAATAAATGAAATTTTATCCAACATAATAAAAATAAATAATAATTAAATGGAAAAAAAAATATCTATAAGATAAAAGTTGAAATTATGGTGGTTGTCAACGAATTTTTCATATCAACGAACAATGACTACTATTTTAGAGAAAGGGGAGAGAGATACGAGTGAAGAGTGACATATAGATTTAAGGTGATTTGCGAGAACTTCTTTAAAGTTATTAAATAAATGTAAGTATTATCTAACATAATAAAATAAAAAAATTAAAAGAAAAATAAATATCTATAAGATAAAAGTAATTTGGTTATTTAAAGTTAAGAGTGAATGATAATGTAAAAAAACTAGGCCGGACAAGCTAGTTTAAGGAACACATTTTATAATTTGAACCAAACCATACAAATTTATAATCGAGAGATGCAACCCTCCTCAAAATTCGATATATTGTGAATCTTGATAAACATTCATGTGGCAAAAGTATTAGGGTACCCAAACTCATGAGGAGTGATCAAGATCAAGAGGTTATATTTTTTTATCAACTTTCTTTAATTTCTACTTAATCTCCAATAAATAAATCACTAAAATTAAGCGAGACTAGCTAGTGGCAAATTATAACTCTCAATTGTTTTCTTTGATTACGGTTTAATCATCAAAGTTTCATTAAGTTTTCGGTTTAACCATCAAAGTTTTTTTTAACGGAATAACCATAAAGTTAATGTTAACTTGTTAGTTCAACCATTTTCTCCATAATTTACCTTTACTAGCCGGTTGCATCAAAATTAGGGCTTCATAAAGACCCTTTTCATCACTACCCCCTACGTTTGCTCTGTTAGAGTTCGTAACCCACCCCCGATGGCAACAAGGAGTTCCCTTTCTTCTTCATCATGTTCCAATCGTTCATCAAGCTCCATTGATGGTGAATTCAAGGTTTGTAATTGTAAACATCCATCACCAAAGGTGATATCATGGACCGAAGAAAACCCAGGTAGGAGATTTTGGGGCTGCCGTAATTACAAGGTAATTTCAGTAACGCCATTCCCTAATTCTAAACAATCCTCAACTCTTTCTGTAATTATTTGATTAATTATTCAATTTCATCAATCTTGTTCAGGATCCTCTCAAAAAGTGCAAGTATTTTTGATGGATTGATCCTAAAATCAACTGTGATTGGTACAAGGAACTTGTATACATGATGCACAATGATTTGTTGGAAGCAAAATGTCAATGTTCAGTGATGTACAAGATCAAAGTTAAAATTCTTGAAGAAGAAGTGGAGAAAAGCAAGAAAACAGTTAAAATTCTTAGTGTATGTTTGTTTGTAATGGTTAGTGCTATGTTGTTTGTAATAGTTAGTGCTATGTAATGCTTCTTGTAATGGTGAATAATTACATGTTTTATTTATTGGGGAAAATTCACATAAATTATAATTATGTCTACCACCAAAATTTTAAAACAAATGGAACGTTTTTCAAACTTGGTTATTAATTTGTAAAATATTCTCATATTCATTTGTTATGTATTGTTTCAAATTAGAATCTTCCTTAGCAACAACAAACACTCTTTTTATTTGAGACCACTTTAAGAAAAACGTATAATTTCTTTGAAGACTACTACACTTATGTTTATTGTATTGTGTTTGGATTCTTAGGTTGGTGGTATAGAGCAAATGATCTACATGACTATTTATAAGTGTTTTCCACCTTCTTATAAGAAGATTCTAGATCTTCCTACACACTAGATACATTTGTAATTATTCTAGAATATTTTACCACTCTTGACTGTTCTACCGTATTCTAGATAACTCTAGGACGTTCCAGCGTCTTTAACGGTCTTCTAGAATGTTCCATAACCTTTTAGGGTCTTCCACGACATTCTTGAATATTCTAGGACATTACACAGTATTCTAGGATATTCTAGAATATTGTAGGACATTCTAGAACGTTCTTGACGGGGCTAGTGATGATTATTCAATACTCGCCCTCAGCACTAACCTCCTTTCGTTTACCATGTTGAGCTGACAACAAAAGTCCATATTGTTGTGAGAGCCCTCGAGCCACCAGACGAGCCTTGTACCTCTCGATTGATCCATCTGGGCGGCGCTTTATCTTATAAACCCACTTACAAGATATGAGATTAATGTCTCTTTGTCTTGGCACAAGTTCCCAAGTTTGGTTCTGCTCAAATGTTGTAATTTCTTCTTCTAACGCCTTCTGCCTAGCCTTATTTTGTGATAATTTTTCATATGTCTCCGGCTCGTTTACATTTTCTTCTAAAGTTGTTGTATCAGCATACTTAGGATTTGGCATTGGAATTCTTTTCATTCGTCTAAGTTGTAGATGTGGCGTTTCCTCTTCACCAGCTTCACATGATTGAGTTTTTTCTTGCTCAGTGACATTAGTATCACTTGGATCGTCAGGCGCGTCAACGCTTGACCAGATGTGTGCAGTTTTCTCTTCCATCTTTCTTTGTAGAATTAATTCAGTGTTCTCCCGACATACCGCCTTAACATTATGGAAATAGCGAGCAATCATCACGTCGCGTTGTGAGATTGACAAGAGCTCGTTCTCCGGTAGTTGTAGTCTCGTATTATTCTTCATTGAGAAAAGTGTCTCGGACGTGTCCAGCACTTCCTTCGGGGTCTTCTCGTCCGAAATATGCTGCAACATCTCTTTTTCGACTGTGGTCTTTAAGGCAAACTCTGCCATTCCTGCTTTGATTCTCCATTTACGCAATGCACCATTGACATCTTCTTCTGGCGGCATAGTTTCGCTTCCGCCAACAACCTCCCAAAGGTCTTGTCAAGTAGGACATCATACATGTTGCCCACGTATTGTAGTTGTTGTTGTTGATTTTCTTGATTCCTCCGACAACTTTAATGGTTTAGAGGTGTTTTATTACCATTTTAGGATGTTCTCTACTTTTATCTTTATTATATTGCTACCTTCTAAAAAAATAAATTCTTTATGTTGTTGGATTTTAAAGTTCATCTATATTAAAAATAAATACTAAACTGTGTAGTGTACACTGTTTTCTAAATTATAAAAATATTAAAAACTAGTTCAGAGTTTAAGGTATTGTTTGTTTTTTGAAGACATAAGCTGTTAAGGTCTTAGACCATGTCTGCGAATGTCTTATTGGATAAGCTAAATTTTAAAAGTTCTTATGTCTGCGAAAAAACATTGTTTGTTTTTTTAATTTTAAGAAATGTCTTATTTACTATATTTACCAATCGCCACTTCCCCCACCATCATCACTACCAACCGCCACCTCCGCTAACCGCCACCTCCGACGACCACCGCCGCCGCCTCCGACCACCACCACCGCCGACCGCCACAACCACCCGCCGCCCACCACTGCCGCCGCCGACCGCCACCGACCACCGCCGCCGCCGACCACCGCCGCCGACCACCGCCACCACCACCGCCGCCGCCGCCGACCACCGCCGACCGCTACCACCACCGCCGCCGCCTACCGCCACCACCACCACCGCCACCAACCACCGCCACCGACCGCCGCCACCACCGCCACCGACCGCATCCATTCCGACCACCACCAATGGCGGCGGTCGGTGGTGGTCGGCGGTCATTGTGGTGGTCGGCGGCGGCGGTGGTGGTGGCGGTCGACGGTGGTCGGCGGCAGTGGCGGCGGTGGTGGCGGTGGCGGGTGGTGGTGGCGGTCGGCTGTGGTCGGCGGCGGTGATGGTGGCGGTGGTCGGCGGCGGCGGTGGCGGTGGTCGGCGGCGGTTGTGGCGGTCGGCGGCGGTGGTGGTGGCGGTGGTCGGCGGTGGTCGGCGGCGGTGGCGGTCGGCGGTGGCGGCGGTGGTGGTGGTCGGCGGTGGGCGGTGGTCGGCGGCGGTGGCGGCGGTGGTGGTGGTCGGCGGCGGTGGCGGGCGGTGGTGGCGGTCGGCGGTGGTCGGCGGCGTCAATGGTGGTGGCGGTCGGCGGTGGTCGGCGGCGGTGGCTGCGGTGGGGGTGGTCGGCGGTGGTGGCGGTGGTGGCGGTGGGCGGCGGCGGCGTTGGTGGCGGTTGGCGGTGGTCAGCGGCTGCGGTGGGGGCGGTCGGCGGTGGCGGCGGTGGGCGGTGGTCGGCGGCGGTGGCGGGCGGAGGTGGCGGTCGGCGGTGGTCGGCGGTGATGGGGAAAAATAAGACCTAAGAAGCACTTTTTTTTAGCTTATTAGGATAAGCTGAAATAAGATGTTTGCAGACCTTATGTCTACGGAAAAACAAATGATCTTATTGAAAACGTCTTTTCACACGCAGACCTTTTCTTAAAATAGGGTCTTATTTGAAAAAACAAACATGACCTAAAACATACTATTATTTACAAAGTTTTATATATAAATTAATGTAGTATTTTTTGTAATTTAAAGCCTTGATAACTTCTTTTGTCTTGACCAATTTATAAACTGTAATAAGTATAAATCTTAGAACTAAGAACTCCTAAGTTTGTTTTTTAATTTGTTTATTTTCATTTTCCCCTTGATTATATAGACTAGGGAAAAAGAAAAAAAGGATTTATGCTGTTTCTAGCCCATCTCACGTGGCCACTAAAATTGACTTTGGCAAGCAAACTGGCCATTAATCTTCATTTTAGGCCTAAAGTGGTTTGAAAAGGCTTTAAATAAATAGAGGTTGCCACTAATATTTAGTGGTGAATAAGCTTTTAGTCGACAATATTTGAAATGCCGGCCTAAATTCATTAACCGGTCGATCAAAAAGCTAACGATTATCAATCCCTTTGATTCACATATATTGTTCCCTGTTGAAACATCGATCCGCCTGGTTGGTTTAGATGATGATGTCGGGCCGTTCTCCATCTTCCCGAGCTTGGATCACATGATGCGAACATAAAAGAAACTCGTTAGAAGGGGACCCGAGGCCGAAGCCCCCGGATCCACCCTCCAACGCTCAAGTCAGAATTCATTTTTACTACTAACATATATATCTTTAATATATATTAAAAGAAAAGGGTTTCTCTCTCTTCCAAAAAAATCTCCACCAATCACAACTCTTGATTTTAAAAAAAAATTAAAAAAATCGAGATGATGATGTCAAAAATGCCAAAAATCCTTAAGTCTTGGAAGGGGGGCATTGTGAAAATTCTAAGTGGGTTTTATAAAATATGTTAAGGGTTTTTATGAAAATGTGAGAGGGTTTTATAAAAATTATATATTAATATAATTAATTTAGGTTGTTTATAAAATATGTTTAATAAATTATTATATAATTTGTTTAGAGAAATAATAATTATATATTTGCGACCGTCTCATTTTTATCTACGTTTTGGTATAAATTTTATTGTAATATGACACTTTTTTTAAAGTATTATATTTTTAATTGTTTTTATCCATTAATAGTAGTGGGTAAGTTATTCATAAAACAATTTATATTTTTTTTATATTTATTCTATCTACGTATAATAGTCGATATAATAACTGATTCCTCGGTCTTTCAATAAAAAGTAATAAATTTTTTTTAAGTTTTTTTTATTTATGATAAATTTATATAAAAATAGATAACATTTAAAACAAACAAATGTGCATCAATCAATATAAAAAATTAAAGAATCATATATATAATCAACTATTAAAAATAAAACTATTAAAAAAAGAGTTACATCATCAACTCTTTCCCTAAAAAATTTCCACCAATCATAGCCCTTGATTACAAAAATTAAAGAAAATAAAAAATGTATTAGTTATTACGTTACATTCCATCAAATCTCTTAAGGGAAATTTTATATAACAAACTTCATGTGTTTGTTAATCTTGGATAAGATAACAATATATATTTGAATTAATCGTGGATAACATAATAATATATATATTTAAATTTGAATTGAATACATATTTCTAATTGACGTGTATTTAATTGGTTTAAAATTACTCCACTTTGTTAGGTAAGGAAGTTACTTTTAGAAATTAGATTTAAAAAAATTTAAAATGTGATTTAAATGGAATAATAATTGATAGATTAAGTTTGAAAATATAAACAAAAAGGAAAAGGAAGTAGACGATGAGATATACATGGATAATATATAAACCATTTGAATATGAATTTAATTAAAAATTCTGTGATTGAATTATATGAGTTTGAAGATTCATAATTTGTTCCTTTTTATCTCTAATTTCCTACTCTGCCTTAGTAAAATTCGTTGATTTTGTGTGCAATTCATTTAGTAAACGCGAGGTAGTGAGTTCACAAATCAACTGTAAAAGATATCTTCGATATCTTATGATATCAAAAAAGGAAAAAACAACATTCAGTAGATTAAAAAAAATCGTGAATTGGGGCAACAATTATAAAAGTATGAAAAATACCCAAGTTAGATATGTCATTAGCCCATTTCAAATTAAATAGCTTAGTTTGTGTGTGCGTTAAATTACTAATAAAACCATGAATGTTGTTTATAAAGAGTATCTACAGAAAGTATTATGATAATCTTATGTATATCAAACTTCTGTAATGTTTATCATTTCTTACGAGATTTTATATTCATATATATGTTTTCTAATTTTTTAACGTGTTAATATTTTTAAAACTATATAAATTTAAAATTGTCTTATATCAGACCCGTGTTAATACACGGGTCGCTTATAAACAACATCAACAATAATATTATAGTTATGGTTTTACAATATCGGGATAAAGCTCCATCACGAGAAACACATTAATATTATACTAAAACTTTTAGACGTGTAATGTAACTTTATATTTCTTAAAAAGAGTATTTATAAGAAGTACTAAAAAGACACGTTTTCACTCATGGACAGTTATATGTGACAGTTTCTTGAGTGAAGAGTAAAGAGAGGTTAAAGGTTTTAATTTGCGATAATTAAGAAAACCCTACTAATAAAACTATGAATGTTGTTTATGCAGAGGTTTTAAAGAAAATCTAATGATAATCTTATGTATGAATTTCAAAATTCTGTAATGATTATTCATTTTTTACGAGATTTTATATTCATATCTATGTTTTGTAATTATTTTTACTATATGTCTTAATACTCTTTAAAACTATATAAATTTTAAATTGACTTATATCAGCCCGTGTTGATACACAGGTCGTTTAGCTAGTATATATATATATATATATATCAGAATGTATATAAAAACACTACATATAAATATGAAGGGAGAATATCAGATGAGGGAGTAGGTTTCAGATCCTGGAGAAGAGAGAAGACACTCATATTTATAGAGATGGAAATCAGGGCAAAGCCCAATACTTCGGGCCGGGCCGTTTGGGCCTTATACATTATGTGATCCATACCATACTTAGGGCCAACCTTATACAATTATGTACCCAACCCAAAGTTAAAGGGTATGGTACGTCAACAAGTCCTCCAGTCTAGAGTGACTTGACATTCAATTTGGCGAGTTATTCTAGACTCAAAAAGTTAGTCTGTTTATTATCTATCCGGTCAATTATTTTTATGTAACCGTGGACATGTGTCTTAGTTTTGTATAGATCTAAATATTTGTAACAAATATCTCTGCTTCATGCACTCTATTGATGAACAAAATGTATTCGATCGTTCTGTTTTTTGTATCGAATTGGTTAATCGCATCACCCGATTTTACTAGAGGGTGGACATGTCTTTGGATATATTTTCTTATAATACATGTATTTTTGTGATAATTCATTAGTCTTCTTTGACTAATGTTTGTATCATTTGGCCTTTAGCCTTGCGTATTTTGTAACAGTTTATAATTTGGTGCGCATAATCATTGTTCTTTGGCTGTTGCCTTTTAATGAACATCTTTTGGCTATTGCCTTGTAAACGCGTTTTTCATAACCAAGACCGTTGTCGAGAGTTACGGAGCGATTTATGATGTGTGCTCAACCTGTCAATGATGGGAGCCGTTGCTCGGATCATGGGGTTGTTTATTGGGTATACCCGTCCTGTTTTAGCCTATCGGCTATTTTCAACATATGTCGGGCCAGTGGTCGGACCAGTGGTCGGACCTTGATTTAGAAGGAAACCTTATTAGGTTTCATTCCACAAAGCTTTTCAACATGTTCCGGTCCAGTGGCCGGACCTCGTATTTGTCGGATGCCATCAGAGGTCTTACTCCACAATGATTTTTAAGCATGTGCCGATCCAGTGGTCGGGCCATGTTTCTGTATGAGTATTATATATATATATATATATATATATATATATATATATATATATATATATATATATAATGAATAAAATGGATAGTATGATCGATGAACGTACCTTGATTCATTCGCAAGACCTGTTGATAATTGCGTAATATATTGGTCGCGTTTTTGTTACAAATAACATGTTTTTAACATGAGATAGATTATATTGGTCCTACGGACATTTATCAAGTCATAGGATTGGTCTTGAGGTGTGTGTCGTGCGACGATTTCTATGCAAGTTACTCCTATAAATAATCATGACACAATCCCTTTGTTTTATTTTGTTAGATACAACAACAATAATAAAAGTAAAAATGGAGGGAAATGATATACCCTCTAGCGAGAGCGACAAAAGTCTAACTCACTTGGACAAAGTATAGTAGTACTATACTACTTTAGTCCCCCAGTTCAATTGTACTAACTTATTAGTACTATTGAACTCAAATAAGTCTATTTTATGCACGTTTAGAAGTATCCATAGTTAAAGCGCAAATTATGCAAGTCACGAAGGTCGAAGCATTCAAGGTTGAAGGTTAAAATATTTAATGAACTTTGAGGACCATTCTTTTTTTAATCAAATTTTGATTAGTTTGGTAATGTTTCAAATAAATCACTTTAAAAGTCAGAAATGAGCTTCGGCTGAAAAAGCTTTACAATGGTATCACCTCTTGTCCGGATTGGACCTTTGGTCCGGACTGGACCTCTGCTCCGGAGTGGACCTTTGCTCCGGACTGGACCTCTACACCGGACTGGACCTCTGCTCCGGAGTTTACATGTTGTTTAAATTACACCTCAGGCTCAGATTGAACATATCATAAGGTGAATGGCAATGTTGTTCAAGCCTAGGTCAGCTTCTTCTTTAGATGAGTGATGGGAAGGTCTGATCTAACGACACTACGAAGCATCAGCTATATTTTTTCGTTCTTTTTTTATGAACGAGTCTTACTTCTTTATATATTACTAAGGTGTATATATACGTATGAGCTAAGATTTGACAAGAGGCTATGGAATTACAATCGGAAGAAGGTTGGAAGAAGTTACACTATCGTGTTTGAGATCCTCTAGATCTATGAGTCAGATGTTGAAGCAACAAAGGAGGCAGATGCTAGATCAGACAAAGGTAAAACCATATAATATGTATTTACTCACCAATTGGTAAGAGCATGTTTTATGCGAGATTAAATGAAGATGAAAGTAACATTACGATATGTATTTATGTGATATTCTCATCCTTAGTTATGTATCGGTCAACAAGTTTATTCTAATGTACAAGGAGTGCGTACTTTCTTCATGGACCTAAACTCATTATAAAATAGCTACATGAGCTTCATCATTACCTTATATATGTTTATGACTGTTGTTTTACTAAAGCATCTAAGGATTTCATCGTGGTAGCTTTATCCTTTATGCAGGTCTAAATTCATAGCCAATATAAGGATGAACAAGTTTCATTTACATAATATGTTTCACCATGAGGTAAATTTTGACTTAAAGCAAGTAGATATCATGCGTATTGATAAAAAGATCATGTAGGTATCAGGCATATCATAAACTAGGTATTTCAAGTATTATACACGACATAAAGAAGGTCTTACAAGTATTATATATGTCATAAATAATATTATGTATAAGTCATATAGTATAATATGTTTGATACTTAGAACCTGTGATATAGGTGAATGAATCAATTCATGGTCGACCTCTGCTGATGGTAGGTTAGGAGCTTCGGACAAGGACATCGGTCTGTAGTTGATGGGTTGCTCCTTTTGTATGGACCAACCTCCGGCGTGGAAGTTTGACTGTTGTAATAATAGAGTCTGTTTAAGGACTGTCGAAGGTCAACCTCTGTTAGTGATTGGCTCAAAGCTTCGGAACGGAGCATGAGCTTCGGAGTAGTTCATAATGCTTTTGCTAGAGGCTTAAGTTGTTGTGACGGTTGAAGGTTGCCGAAGGTCCGTGACTTTGGAGAGCTCGCTAGGGCCTCGCGACGTGCTATCCCCTTTTTTGCTTGTATAATTATATGGTTGTCTTTTGATTCCAAAGTATTAAAAATTTTAATTTACCGAGATGCATATCAAGCAATGGTTGACAATAGTGATCATAATATTTGTCGAGTGACTTTTACGCAACACGGTGTTGATTTCTTCCAGGAAATTTTATTGGATAGCCTCGCCTACTATATAGTAATCTATAATATAAACCTGTCATTAATGTTTACTTCATAAGTAGTAAATTCAGAAACATTGGTAAATAACCTAACAAATAAACTCATGCACGTTTGTTAACGGACAAATAAAGACACGTACATGGAGCTTTGACTACTTATTGCTTAGATATATCCAAATCAAATAAATATGCTAAAAATAATATTCAATCCTTTTATCAAGGTCATTGTTTGATAGGATGCTATCTAAAATAAAATAGTCTTGAAGTCAAGGTGTTGTAATGTGAAATTTAGGTACCCTTAATTATATATATATATATATATATATATATATATATATATATTGTCTTTTTTTTACTAAGCAAAGATATTTCAGTGTGTCGGTGTTTATCAAAGATCTACCCTTATTATTTTTGTTTAATTTTAAAAGCAAGATAACAAGGAAACTTTTTTAATTAAATTGGTGTTCAAACTCAATGCTAGAACCCATCTTGTAATTTGACATTTTAAATGTCAGCTTACTGTTCAAAATATATCAAAGGCTTTTCAAAAAAGAAAAAGGACGTGAATCATATAAATTTTATTATTTTTATTTTAAGTACATATTATATATGAAAATCGTATATCTCATCCAATAAAAGGACAAATATGCTTTCGTAGATATCCTCCTTTCAGTTTATATTATTATTATATTATGAAATAAAATAGTAGTTATGCCACACCCACCTGGTGCTTCGAAAAACACACATTTCCTTTTTCATGTAAATTTTTTTTTAATGTAAGAAAAGTTGCGCGCAAAGATTGTATAAAGCTGAAAGGGGTGTCACATAGATAAGTATTTTTTTAAGCAAGAAGACATTATGTTGTCTAGCCTATGTGGATAGGCCCTTGTTTCTATTACCATTTGAGAGTCAACTTTGCAGGCTACCTCTTTTTTTGTTTTTACCTAGCTGCTATGATTGTACTATCCTAGACTTTAGGGTGTTTCTTTACTAGCTTTTGTCATACCACATATCTTCTCTCTCTGCTAAACACAATGCGCAGAAATAAAAATATTTTTATTTAGGTTTTTTTTAACTTTTGCATCCCATATGAACTAGAGAGTAATCGGCGATTTAGAGAGAAAAGTAAATAAACTAGGTGGGAAGAACAACACATTTGTTACGAGGTGTTCCGAAGATGTTACCAACGTCGTCTCTGTTGCAAAAGGAGGGGGTATAGCGAAAGCCCAGGTCGACGACAGTCATACATGACCTTGTGTTTGACTAGGAGATATTTCAATGGTGATTTACTTGAAACTGAAGCAAGGTAAATGGTGATTAGCTTCCCCTAGTTGCACTTTGTGTATTGCAACATGTACTTTGTATGATTCTCATCTATGATGAAACACACTACTTGGAGATTGGTGTATGTTTTAACTTAATGCAGAAGAAATGTATTCTTGGTTTATGCAAACAAATTTATTGTAGGAACAGTAAAAAATGTTATCTTTCTTTATTTATGGTTATATCTCTTACTTTATTAGTTGATCGATTAACAACTAAAGCAAAGAGAAATGGTTTATTCTACTAAATGTGTTTTAACACAGGAGAAAACTTCAGTAATAAGGCAAATATACATACCTAGTGACAAGATCATGCAAGCATCATAAACATTGAAACAAAGCACGTACTCAGGTCATAAAAAGGTATGAAGGTGATACTTAGAACCTATAAATACGGCTGAGAGAATGAATCAACAACGAAGGCATAGATGTATGGTGGTGCCGCGAAGTCACGACCGACGGAAGTGAAATGAGGGGCGGAAGTCTCGGGATCTCCGTTCGCCGGAGATTGGTTTTAAATACGGCGCAAGAATATAAATCTCAATGGAAGATAAATGTTGACCGGTAGTCTGTTTACGCCGGTGATCGGTCAGAAATAATATAAAGGGAGCAGGGAAAGGTGGTGGACTGGTGGCAGGTAGGCTCGACAGACGAGAATTTCTTTGTTTTGGAAATGTCACTTATGTTGCAAGTAAAAGTAGTTGTATAAAAGTCCAGAATTAATTCTACCATCTCCTTACTTTCTTTCTACATGTCTACTTTTTAAAGCAAAAGGACAGCCATACTAGTATAGCTTTGATGGTGATTTGACATCCTACCTTTTTTTATGTCTACTGCACTAAAGAGATATGCTTCATGTGTTTGTACACAATGCATAGTTATATGTATAATTGTTTGTTTTCTTATGCTTAACTATGGCTACTCCCAATTTTACCGTCGAGATATATGCTTTTCTTCTCTTTTTTTTTAGATCGGATACATTATTCTCACATTTGACTTGAAATTCAAGATAAGCACAAGGAGGCAGATGTCATGTAAGATAGAAGATCAAGTAAACATCATGTATGTTCAGAAAGAATTCATCACGGCAAGCAACATGAACGGTTGAATACGTAAAAACCTGCAAGTGCGAGCAAGAAAATGAAGCAGTGTTTGGAACTCGTAGCTTGTTGTTTGAGTCCCACGGATGACGCCAATGTTGAAACATCGATCCGCCTGGTTGGTTTAGATGATGATGTCGGGCCATTCTCCATCTTCCCGAGCTTGGATCACATGCTGCGAACATAAAAGAAACTCGTTAGAAGGGGACCCTAGGCCGAAGCCCCGGGATCCACCCTCCAACGCTCAAGTCAGAATTCATTTTTACTACTAACATATATATATATATATATATATATATATATATATATATATCAGAATGTATATAAAAACACTACATATAAATATGAAGGGAGAATATCAGATGAGAGAGTAGGTTTCAGATCCTGGAGAAGAGAGAAGACACTCATATTTATAGAGATGGAAATCAGGGCAAAGCCCAATACTTCGGGCCGGGCCGTTTGGGCCTTATACATTATGTGATCCATACCATACTTAGAACCAACCTTATACAATTATGTACCCATCCCAAAGTTAAAGGGATAGTACGTCAACATTCCCTTTTGAATTCTATATGATTTGCTCAGGCTTCTATGTTTTTACTTCGCCATATTGTGAAGAGGTTAACATTAATGAATATCCTATAATTCATATTTGGAGGATCAAAGGAGCTTCTCTTCGTTGGATGTTTACACGAGTAACCTTCCGACGACTCCACATACAAATGTTACATGCTAGTCCATCTTCAAATGGTTATCAATGATTTTAATGTTATACTAATGAATTTTCACGCTGACTTGGTAAATGAGTTTGATTGTGCAAAATACACAATCGTATAAGTGAACTAAAATTCTTAGGCTTTAATTAATAAGCAGGGTCAAGAGGGTTGTGCCCCCACTAGCCCCCTTGTGGACTTGTATGGGGAATGCCAGCCCTGAGCCTGATCTTTGGAGTTGATTGTATTTGGCATATTGATGCTGAGCGTTTTTCAACGCAACTTAAATGTTTAGCACATGTGATATGTCTGATATATTTGCATAACTGTCACTGAGTAACATATATCCGTCAAGACAAATTAAGTTCATGCGAGAACCGTTGTTAGCGCGAGAACCGCGAGAACCAATCTAAGCCATCCAATTCCCCCTCCTTCTATGTCATTGTCTACCTATGAATTCCTCACATGCACCATGCTACACCCTATATATCTCTCCACGCTCTCCATCCATGATACTTCCCATATCCAAGGAACGACTGAGATTGGTTCTCGCACTAACAACGGTTCTCGCATGAACTCTCCCCTATCCGTCAAAATAATAGTTGGGAGTTACTTATAACGAACTTTGGCGGATTGACAATTTATGTGTCTTTTAATAAAAGTGCAAACATAAAATTACATACCATGTTGTCTAGATGAATATCATTAAAGTATCTTTCAGTTGATTTTTTGTAACACATCTATAAGGGATAAATGCAATTCAAAGAATGTATGTTTCAAAACACGATCGTTTAAAAATCCTAGTAATTAGTTCCTCTTATCGTGCCTACCAGTATACCCTAGCTAACAATGGCCACTAACACTTGCTTATGATAAAAGGAACTCAAACGCTCTATATGGTCTCCAAGATGCCACAACTATCTTCTTGTCGTAAGCGATATAGAACCCTTAATCAACGTTGACCAGCTTCAAGTGCCACCTTCATGGGACCGGAACCGGACAATTAATTCTTTCATTTCTTCTTATATATTATAAACGAAATAGATTTTACCCGCGCGTTGCAGCGGGATTTTAGTGTGAACATGTTATCTTACGTATTCATCTCTTTTAAGTCTTAATGTATAACACAATATAATAGTTATTGAATGAAACTTACTTTTTAGTATTACATCACGAAAAATAATTTTTTAAAGTAAATATCATATTATGATAAAATTTATATCAAAATGTAGATAAAAATAAGACGATCACAAATATATATATATATATATATATATATATATATATATATATATATATTCATATTTATACCAAACATTGTAATGTAACAATTAAAAAAAAACAAAAAAATAAAACTAATTCATTGAATAAACTAATAATAAAATCCTATTAGTAATTAGCGGCGAAAGTACAAAAAGGAAATTACAAAATGACAACTCCTATTCTTAAAAGAGGAAAAAAAAAATAAAACAGCGATTGCTAAGGCCCTGTTTGTTTCACCATAATGCGAAGGAATGAAAATTATTTTAATTCAATCCATGTTAGTTACGTAATGACATTCCTCTACCTAAAGTAATATTAACACTTTGAAGAACTTAATTCCTTTCAAAATAATGTTACCAAACGCAATATACAACGGAATTTGATTTCAATTCCATTACAATCCTTCACATTACGGTGAAACAAACTGGACCTAAGAGTCGAACATGGGCCCTTCCCTATCAATATTTTCTTGGTTGCCAATCCGCCAAAGAACTATAGTGTAAATACTAAAAATATATAACATTAATATGGAGGGTTACTGTTCATTGTTTCCTCCTAAATATTATAGTATATAATTACAGTATTATTTACATTTTAATTCTTTTTAATTAATAAGTAGATTATTTCGATTCTGGAAAAACCAATTAAACAGGCTTGTCCTAGAGAATTAAAACCGAATTTTGTTTCGTTAACCAAAACGCATGATGTATATCTTAAATTGTTTTTAATAAACTAAAAAGGTTTCAAATTCAAATACAACTTCTTTAATCTAGACAGATTATAATTTTTATTAAAGACCATTCTTAAAACCAAATAATTCTTTTATTTTTCAAAGAGATGTTCTATATCCTTCTAAAATATCTTTTTACTTATCTTTATACTCACAAGATCAACAAAAGTGTCAAAATCAATAAGAAACAAGAAAAAAAATTAGTGGACTACATATGTCATCCTATGATGTGTAAAAGGATGAAGTAGAAGAAAATATTCTAATATATATAAAAGACTAATTAGATAAAAATTATTAAACAATCCAAACCCTTCATTTAATAAAATATATAATCTTGATCATTCATTTACTTAAAAATAAGAAATCAATTTTAGCTTTCTAAAGTCAAACTATCACATATAAACCTTTGAATTTTAAAAACATAGATATATAATGTTTTACTGAAATTCAAAAAAATGTTATTAAGTTATCTTCCAAATCAATTAACGTAGAAGTTAGAATATATTTTAAATATATATTCGGTGGAGTACATAATTGATATTATAAGTTATAAGTTATTATATTTAACTACTTTGATTTTAATTAGTCAATCTTATACTCAATTTTAACTATAAATAAATAAAAAATTATTCAAAATGAAATTTACTATAAGATAAAATAGAAGGTAAATCTTCTAATATAAATAAAAGACTATCTATCATCAATTTAATTAAAAGATCTTAGCATTTTATTTAATCAAAATGAAGTCTTAACCATTCATTTAGCTTAAAATTAAAAACTCAATTTTGACTAAAAAGAGTCAAAACTAAAAATCTCTCTTAAATTTATATGAGATAAGCTTATATCTAAGTTTGATGTTAATTTAATTCAATATATCTAAATTTTGCTCTAAATTAAAATCGACATATATATATATATATATATATATATAGAAATTGAATCAATAAAGAACCATGTGTTAAACAAAGAACCTAAAGAACCAATCTGGACCTTTAGATCATCAAAATCAATGGATGAGATTGATCGTTGGTAAAACTGTAATTATTATGTATTAATTTAGGAAGAATAGGGAAAAAATATAATTATCCCCCACCCCCAAACCCACGAATTTAAAAAAAAAACCAACAAAAACTTTAAATTGTCATAACTTTTTAAGTTTTGTGAATTTAATAAAAAAAATTATACCATTCTTTTAATTTTTTAACCCTCTTTCAAACAAGATCACTCTTCCCATATTTTTCTAATTTTTTTTTGAAATTTTTTTTTTTTTGCATTTTGGCAGCTGTAGTGTTTTCTGTGTACAAATTTTGCATTTTGGCACCATTTAGTGTTTCTGTGTACAGATTTTGTATTTTGGCAGCATGTAGTGTTTCTGTGTATAGATTTTGCATTTTGGCAGCATATGTTCTCCGGTTTTTTGCATTCTGCATGTTTATATTTTGCGTTTTTCGTTTTTTGCATTTTGCATGTTTATACGGATTTACGTTCTGCATTCTGCATGTTTTTTGCATTATGCATTCTGCATGTTTTTTGCATTATGCATTCTGCATGTTTTTTGCATTCTGCATGTTTTTTGCTTTTTGCATTCTTCATTCTTCATTGTGCATGTTTTTTGCATTTTGCATTCTTCATGTTTTTTGCATTTCTGCATTCTGCATTCTGCATATTTTTTGCATTTTGCATTCTTTCATTCTGCATATTTTTTGCATTCTGCATATTTTTTGCATTTTGCATTTCTGCATGTTTTTTGCATTCTGAATTCTTCATTCTGCATGATTTTTGCATTTTGCATTTAATATGAACACAGCTCTAAATGCAAATTTTGCATTTTGAAAAAAAAGTTTCTTAAATATATCAAGCCCGGTCTTGTTTGAAAGAGAACGAAAAACTGAATCTAACGGTATAATATTTTTGTTAAAATTGTTAAAAACGAACGAGTTATGATCATTTAAAGTAAATGGGGTATTTTTTAAATGCCCAGGTCGCTGGAAGCTGAAGAAAGAATGTGAACTTCTTTTTTTCTTTTGAATTTTTCATTTTTGCCCCTAAACAATGTGCCACGTGTCATCACCAGGAGGCTTTTTTAGGTTCTATGTTTAACCATACACTATATATATGTATGTATATATATATATATGTATGTATGTATATATATATATGATTGTATTAACTTCCATCTAATTTGTAAATACAAATTAAATATTATTGTGTATTAATAATTTAAAATTAATACCAACCTTTTAATAATCTTTTATTATTATTATCATTTACTTTTCTAAGTAGACAGAAATTAATATAAACTTTTTTTACGATCAGTCTATTTTTTCGTTCATACAAAACAATCATATATTTAACTAATCAATTTTTACATAAATAATTATGTCTGATCCGTGTATTACACGGACATTTAAACTAGTATAAGATAAAATACAATATTCCTTTGAAAAATGATATACCCTTTTACGATTTCTTTTTACTTCATCCTCCTACTCGCTATAAGATGACAAGTGAAATTCACTCATTTTCTTTACGCATCTTCTGTTATGAATAAAAGAATAAATAGAAAAAAATTAATAGAAAGATATATGACATCCTCCTACTCACTTACAAAGAACACATAACTAGGTTGAGGATCGAGTTGTGGTGCAAATAAGAGCATGCATGCATGATTCCAATAAGTTGCCACAACAGGAAATAATATGGTTAAATGCTACTATCTTAATTAAAGTTTAGTTGTTTGTCCAACTAAATTATATTTTCATAATTATGGTAATGAAGTTTATATATTATCTTGTCAATGTTGTTTTTATTGTCGTTCATATTGTCGTGATTGTTACACGTACATGTTATGAAACAAGTTGCTAATCAATTTGTTAATAGTCAATTCGATCGTTTGTCCTTTGCTGTGGTTGTTGAATTTGATACGATTTCCATTTAAAATATGTTTTTATTTAAAATTTACAAGAATAAATGGTTTGATAATTAAAAGCTCAATGTATATTGAATTTCATTGATTTTATGTTTTATAATCATCTTAATTATGAAAAAATTTCGAGTCATCAACACTCTAACATATTAATTTTATTTTATAATAATAAAATCTAAACATTGTAAAAATATCAAAGCAATTACTTTATATAGTGATGTGGATTTATATAACCTAGAGTATGTGGTGGGAGGGTGCGGGGTGTGCGGCATGCCTTGTATAGGCATGAGCCACCTAGCACGAGGGATGAAAAGGAACATTTGTCTAATTTTTTTTTACAAAATCTCTAATATAAATATCTTTTATTTCTTTTTATTTTTTTCACACTCTAATCAACCATTCATCTTCTTTTCTCCTTATTGTTCAAAATTTTGTCTACTTTATTCTTTTTTACCACAATGTCATCATCTTCGTCATCTTTGCCTAAATTTTTAGACTTTGAGAAAATGATTATTCAAATATTTTAAGAAGTGATGCAGTTTTTATAAGAAAAGCTTCATAAAAAAAGTGCAAGTTAGGGCTTCAGAATATAAAAAAAAACTAAACAAAGAGAACATACGGGTTTCGGAAAAACAAGAAGGATTAGAAAAAAACAAAAAGGCGTCGGAAAAAAAAAGAAAGATTGGAAAAAGTTTAAGTCAAGACAAACATAACTAATATTTTAAATTGAATTAGTTGTAATATTTCTTAGTTTATAATTAAATGCACCTTTCTTATATAAAATTAGTTATATTTTATAGTTTAATTGGTTGGTTAGTTATTTTATCTTTAAGGAATTTTTGAAAATTTTGACATATGATTATTGGTAAGGTTTAAAAGACGCGGGAATGAAAGTGATACAACTTTGATACGGTAAAAAGATAAAAAAGGTAAAACTGGAGTATATTCGTTGACTCTATATATATAAGGTATCAAATTATAGTTCTTATTCTTTAATTAATTGGGTATATTATTTATAACAAATTAATTACTTTAACTTTGTTAAAGGCACTTTGATAAAGTTATTTCTTACAAAGTATTCCCTAGGATAAATCTTAAACAAGTGCATATCTTTATAATTGTTCCATTTCTCTCATTGACTTGTTTGATGAGTGATTTAAATTAAAAAGTTATAAAACTCAATTATCGTTTAACAAACTTGTAGAAAATTTGAAAGCAAAACATCAGTCAATGATAAGTTTTAATTGTTAAATCTATTATCTATCTCACCTAGCTTAAGTGCTTAACCCGATTAGTAAGTTTTTTACTCTTTAGAGTCACGAATCCGACTATTCCTATCACACTGAATGTTAGTTTTTTTTTCCTATCACTTAACCACATCATATTATAAAATTTATATATTATTCTACCTAACAACCAAAATTTACTAAAAGAAAAAGAAATAGATAGAGCGTTAGAAATAGCATCCATCACGTAAAGACAAAGTGACATACCTTCGTTCACAGTACCACTTAGGCATTTATAATGTGATTGTTTCACCACCCGCTCCGACTAATCTCATACAACATATTATGTTGTTAATATTGTTTTATATTGAACGAGCATGATCTTATAATACATTTAATAATGATCATTTGTTACTCTATTTATCAATTAATTAATTTTAAATTGAAACACATTAGGTACAAGCTTACATATTCATCCACATTCTTTCTTTATAAAATACTTATATAAGGGATGAATTACTTTTTTTAAAGGAGAATGGAAGCAATAAATTCAATGCATTACGTACAAGAGGGGGTGATGACTAGTGATCGTTAGTCTCACGAAATCACAATATATTTGAGGTGGATATCAATATCCCCGGACACCTCTTCCCCCATTTTTTTCCTTTTCTTCTTTTCTTTTGTAAATAAATAATATTATAATAATAAATTAAAAATTAATAAACACGAGAACGTGGGTCAAGTTTTAATTCCTCTCCTTTGTATTTTGTTGAATAATTTTTAATTAATTAAAAAGATTGACCCATGCCTTTTGACGAAAATCAACCTCCATTTCCAAGATTCTAGATGTGTATATATATACTTACACATATGTATACATGCATAATATCTTCAAAGAACACACGCTTTGAATTGTAGTTTTTCTATCTTTTAATTTTCAAATAAGTTGTAGATAAAAGGAAATCAAGCGCTTGAAGAAAAGCGATTGCATATGGTGAACGTTTTGAAAGTTATACAAGTGATCATTTAGCTAATCCATGTCAATTGTTTAAAAGAGACCAGCAAGTGATATCATTCTTCAATTCTCCGGCCAACACTTCCACCACCGACGGAAATATTCTCTAACTTAATTTCCGGTGAGTTCTCTCTCTCTCTCTCTCTCACACACACACACACAAACACACACACACCATCATCTTCATCATCATCTCAGGTTGTACTATTCAGTGATTTGGTTGCAAAGGTAACCCAGAAACTGGTCCGACTTAAAATGGATATATATATATATATATTGATTAATACAAGTAAATGAAATTATTGACAAGCTTAAAAAAATAATTAAGTTAATCCAAATTAACACACTATTAATCATGAAATTAATAGTGTATTCATCTAGAATACACTATTAAGTAAATGGATATATATATATATATATATATTTATGAAATTAATCTAATATTCATCTGGAATTCTGGATGGATACACTTTACTCATACTGTACGTTCGTCATAAACATAAAGGATAGCAAGGTTTTAATTTGTCAAAGATGGCAGGCATTATTATGACTTTTCTTACCATCAAAATTCACACCTTTTTAGGCTTTTGTTACTTTAAGCTTTAATACTCCTCCACATTCAAGTAATCTTTTAATTTGATATATATATATATATATATATATATATATATATATATATATATATATAGGGGAGGGTTCATGCGAGAACCGTTGTTAGTGCGAGAACCGCGAGAACCAATCTCAGCCGTTCATTGGATATGGGAAGTATCATGGATGGAGAGTGTGGAGGGATAGAGTGTGGCATGGTGCATGTGAGGAATTCATGGGTGGGCAATGACATTGAAGGAGGGGGAATTGGACGGCTTAGATTGGTTCTCGTGGTTCTCGCGCTAACAACGGTTCTCGCATGAACTTTTGTCTATATATATATATATATATATATATATATATATATATATATATATATATATATATATATATATATATAAGGCTATCCGTTATACTCCCCCTCTTCCCTTTCCTTACCCACTACCACATTAGCGCCATATCATTTTTCCTCCCCTTCCTTTTTCCTTACTTACTACACCTGTTATACTCCTCATTTCCTCTTTCCCTTTTCTTTTCACTTTTTTAAAAAAGAAAAAAAATATTAAAATTTTGATTGGTTGAATGTGGGGGTATGGGGTGGGGGGGGGGGGTGTGAATGTTTCGTCTGAGTCCCACAACGAGTCTCACAACCTGGAGCCCTTGTGTACCCGGTGAGTAAACACCACCCGTAATGGTGTTCCACTCCAGCTCGCGCCAATCCTTTCCCATACTCGTTATTATGACTTTTCTTACCATCAAAATTCACACCTTTTTAGGCTTTTGTTACTTTAAGCTTTAATACTCCACATCCAAGTAATCTTTTAATTTATATATATATCTATATATATATATATAGAACCATTTTTAATGTGAGAACCAATCTGAGTCATCCAATTTCCCCTCTTTTAATGTCATTGTCCGCCCATGAATTCCTCACATACACCCTGCCACACTTGATCCCCCCACGCTCTCCATCCATGAATTCCACTTATCAAATCAACGGCTAAAATTGGTTCTCGCGGTTCTCGCACTAAAATCAGTTCTCAATGGAACCCTCCCCTATATATATATAGGAAGAAGTTCCATCGAGAACCATTTTTAGTGCGAGAACCGCGAGAACCAATCTTAGCGTGTTGATTTGATAAATGGAATTCATGGATGGAGAGCGTGTTGATTTGGTTCTCGCACTAAAATCGGTTCTCAATATATATATATATATATATATATATATATATATATATATATATATATATAGACAAAAGTTCATGCGAGAACCGTTGTTAGCGCGAGAACCAATCTAAGCCGTCCAATTCCCCCTCCTTTAATGTCATTGCCCACCCATGAATTCCTCACATGCACCCTGCCACACCCTATCCCTCCACGCTCTCCATCCATGATATTTCCCATATCCAAGGAACGGCTGAGATTGGTTCTCGCGGTTCTCGCACTAACAACGGTTCTCGCATGAACCCTCCCCTATATATATATATATATATGGGTTAATAATATTTTACTTTTATTTAAAGTCATAATTGCCATTCAATTGATGCAGAACATATTAGAAAACCTATGCAACATAATAGATATTCTTTCATTCACTTCATTAATATTTAGTAAGAAAAAGTGAATTAGTCCTAATTAAAGCTTTGCCCAAAAAATTATTTTAATTTGCTACCCTAGCTTTTATGAAATGATAAATATATAAATAAATGGAACATATTTTACTTTTTTTGGACTATAAAGTTTGTATTTTGCCATGTACAATATTTTGGTTTCCTCACCAAAAATTTAACATTTTGAATATTCAATTATTAGCAAAAGATTAGTATATAACAAGAAAAGATGATAAGACATATTGGCAAGTAAAATGTAATTTATAAAGGTTTTAGTTCAATAAAATGTATCTAACTTGTCATCTTTTATTATTATATGCGTCGAACTTTAAAATATCTATTATATATGTGTATTGAACATTTAATTTGTCATTATTGTATCTATAACTTTCTTAAACTTACACATTTTTCCTTCTTGATGTAACAAAACTATATACAATATCAACAAATTAAAAGTTTGATACACACAATAGAAATTTTTAAAGTTTGATACACACAATCGCATAATGTTATAAGTTGGATATATTTTGATGAACTAAACCCAATTATAAACTTAGATATAATGTAAATGAGGTCCATTTAATTATGCAAGTTACTACATTGGAGTCATTCACATATGATCTATAACAAACTAACTAATTGATTATATATAATAGACAAAATAATGTAGTAGGTTGTTAATGGCATTAGATGGATTGAGAGGTTATTATGGTTTAGGTTTATATAAATACTTAATCATTTTAAAAAGTGATGCAATTTCTTCCTACCCAAAAGTGCCATTAAGAAAAGCTTAAAAGAAGATTACTCAAAGAATTGAATTCTCATATGTTAAGAGATATGGATGTCACAAAAGTGCAGGACAAAAAATGGAAAGAAGATGGAGCAGAATATCAATATGGGTTGTAATGATAATGCTTTTGAGTTCAAGCTTTTCTCATATACAAGGACAACCTACTACCACTTCTCAACCAGGTCACCCCACACATGTCAACTTTATTTAGAAATTAATAATTTCTTGAAAGTATATATCTACCAACATTTTATGGTCCAAGATTTTATTTTATAACTATGTGATCTACCATCATTTTTATACTTTTATTTATTATCTTTCTTTATACAACAGAAGCAAGACAAATATCAGATGACACAGTTAGGCCTGATCCTTTGGAAAACCTCAGAAAGTATAAGGGAGGATATGACATTACCAATGTCCATTACTGGAGTGTAAGATTTTTTTTAACATGGATAATATTCTGTTTTTTTAACAGAGAAATATTGATCCTGCAGCAAACACTGATGATTTAGTCTTATTTATATAACAAGTTAGAGGATAATAAGTGTAACTTAACAGATCCTTACTTCTTGCTGCAAGATCATTAACTCTCTTACAAAAAATGATAAATTTGATATTAACATCTTTAATTTTAATATTATTTCAGTCAACTGCATACACAGGAATAGCAGGATATGTGCTTGGGGCACTATGGCTCTTATTTGGTGTTGTTTTTGGAGTATTCCTTGTGGCAACCACTTGTTTCAAAACAAACAGGAAACTAAAGAAACACAATAAACCAATATCCCACAAGCAGTATTACCTTTGGCACATTCTTCTTGCAGCATTCTTCACACTCTTAGCTGTGTAAGCCTTCAATTCTATTCTCACTTGCATTACAGAGTTGTACACTACTTGCGAAAACCGAAATCATAGACGTCACCTGCATCATGGGATGTACCCTACTTGTAGAAAATGATATTATTGTCATATATATGCTACATGCAAATTGCCCAATCTAAACCATAAACCTACATTCTTTTTCAGAGTTGGAACAGGGTTAGTACTTGGAGGGAATGCCAAATTCCATTCGAGGGCGGATAAGATAATAGATATTATTATTGATACAGCCGATGGGGCATCAGAGACGATATATAATACAACCGGAGCAATGAAGACGACACAAACCAACTTACAAGGAACCAATGTTGATGCAAGCACCACTCGCTTCCTCGAATCAACTTCAAGGCAGCTTGACTCTACAGCTGATGATATACAACGACAAGCTAGAAAGAATCGCCATAGGATCAATCTAGGCCTTCGCATTTTGTAAGTTTCTTTTTTCCTGCAGAAGGTGATAAATGGAAACTCTACTTTTTCCAAATCCTTTGTTTTGCGTTGCTAAACAGTGCTCGTGCTTATGGCTGCAGATATGTTGTCAGTACAGTTATTTTCGCTTTGAATTTGGTTGCTGTGATTGCGCTAACAGGTGTGTTTTTCACCTATTGAAGTCTGCAACAAGTGTAAAATCATAAATTAAAGAATTTTCTCTTCCAAAACAAGAATTATAATGAAGTTGTAAGTTTCACTGAATTTTTAGATTTCTGGTTCTGCTACTAACTAAAGTCATCTCTTTGTGGCAAGCAGCCGTTGGGATCATTAAGATAAGGCGAGCTCTTCACATGTAAGTAGAAGAAGATCAAAACTTCTTTTAAACTATAAACGATAATCAAAGAAACGATTATCTCATTTTCTCATGTTGTTTTCTATTTGTAACGGATGCAGATTGATTGTGTTGTGTTGGTTGATCACTGTTCTATGTTGGGTGTTCTTCGGGGCATACTTCTTCTTATCACGGTACCATGTCTTTTAATTAATATCCTTTTCGCTTGGCACAAAATCTAGTTAGTTTCACAAGATTTCTGAATGACTTATTAATTAAAAGGGTGTTATAAATTCTGTAGATTTGCGGGTGATACATGTACAGCAATTGATGGATTCCAACAAGATCCTTATAACAACAGCTTAAGCTCAATCCTTCCTTGTGATCAACTGCTTTCAGCAGAATCAGTCCTTAATGACGTCAGTGCAGGAGTTTACAACTTAGTCAATCAGGTACTGTATAATCCTTGACTTGTTCTGGTTTCACATGGTAATATGAGTGGGTTGGGTATCAGGTCCACCCTTTTGACCAAATTGGATTCTTGTATGCCATTAATGCTTTTTGGCCAATTTTCAACTCCTTTGACCGCCATTCAAATTGACCAAGTCATAAGTTAGGGAGCTGACGTGTACAAAAGGAAAGTTGAAGTTTAAAAAAATACCACCTTTACCTTAATTGAAAAATAAACCTTATACTGTGAAGTCATTACAAGTTGTAACAAAACAGTTGTTGGAAAAACTGCAGGTGAATGCTAACATATCTAGAATGCAACAAGATTCTTCTTTTGGAGTTTGCAACCCTTTCTCCGGCCCACCGGAGTATAACTACCAGCCAAACAACTGCTCGGAGAACCACATTCGTATAGGCGATATCCCTGAGGTACAATAGTTGTCGATCATTATGAATAAAACACAACCAAAACTCGTACTTTCTTAACGTTTTAAATTTTCTTTGTTGAAGCTATTGAGGTTGATTACCTGTGTCGATCCTCCAAACGGGAACTGCAACGGTGGGATTGCGATCTCAGGAAATGACTTCAGGACAGTGGTTGCATACACAAGTTCAATTCAGATTCTTTTAAATTCCTACCCAGGAATGGAAAGCCTCCTTCACTGTCAAACAGTGAAAGATGCGTTTGCTGAAATACTTCAAAACCACTGCAAGCCCGTAAAAAGAGATGTAAAGATCGTGTGGGCGGGACTAGTGTATCTATCGATTGTAATGGTGTTTTTGGTTCTTACATGGGCTGTTGAAGCCTACCATGAAAGCAATCATCGGTTCTCAGATGGATCGGTGAAGCCTCATCATGCGGATCATAAGATTGAATCTGGAAAACCAGAAGAAACAGAGAAAAATGGTGTAAATAACAGTCAATTATAGATGACTTGGAGGTGGTTATGCATGCATCCTTGAAAGCTAATTATCAGCTATGCTAATCAAGAGATGATGATGATGAGGGTATTTATGTTAGCAAATTTTATATAGTGCAGAAAATAGATATAGAATATTGGAAGAAATTAAGAAGGTTTGTTCAATAGTTGATTTGTTTCTTCTTTAGTTTGATACAGATTAGAGAGGCAAAATGGGGACAAACCCTGCATATCTCATGTATTGAGGCGTTACCTGGCAGTTACAAAATTTTTATTAATAAATTCTTTCAAGAAATATTATTTAGTTTTTTGATTTTTTTATTGAACGACAAACATACAAACTTACCTAATTTACACCTTATGTCAAGACTTGAACCCTCAACTTCTAAGAGGGAGTGACACCTTAGTCACACATTGATACCGCTAGGCCAAAGGCACTTCGGTTAGTTTTTTGATATATAATTCTTTTTATATCTATGAAATAGCTGTCAAATAATGGACAAAAGTGAATAACTTTTTGTATGTGTGTAAAATTGGCTGATTTGTGTTAAATCAACAGTAATTATTTATTTTATTAAAAATAAAAACAGTCACTGTATTAAATATGGTAAGAAAAATTACAGAATTAAATAATACGTATATTTATTTGTTCTAATAAAAAAATTATTATTATAAATAAAAGACTAAATGTCATCAATTAAATTAGAGAATCTTGATATTTTATTTAGTCAAAATTATATCATAACAATTGATTTTGATTAAAAATGAAACTGACTTTAAATAGTCAGAATTAAAACTTGATTTTCACTTTATAATGATTTAATTTGTATTAAACTATTTATAGAATTCAAGTTTCTCATCCACAACATTAATTTAGGAACAAATCTATAAAATCTTAGGCTACATCAATAATAACATATTATGTACATTCAAACTCATTCTCATTTATGTTTATTATATAACTAGTTGAATGACTCGTGTAAGTATATAATAATTTAAAAAACTTTAAACATCTAGTGATAATAAAAAATAAATAAAATATAAAAGAAATTTCAGCAAAAAGTAACATATCCATATAAATAATAACTAATAAAGCAGCATATATTTATTATGGATGTTAACTATTAGTATGAATGTTATTGTAAATTTGTAATGATAAACAAAAAACAAATTAACAATTCTGAATAAAAAGGTAAGTGTCTATCACATATTCTACCAGACACTTGTAGCTACCAATTTTGAATAAGTGTCAAACTAAAGCAACATATCCAAAGCCTCCCATTTTAAACTTGCAAAAAAAAAAAAAAGAATAATTGGTTTGAAAGTCTATTATGTGCATAATAAAACTAACACATCCCTAAATACATGTACAAAATAGATTTTTTTTACTAATAAAAATTTAAAAATAAAATTACTTATTTAAATTTTATGTAAGATTATGGTAAAATTTTAAAATGTAGATAAAAACGAGACAAACATAAATATATAATTATGTTTATATCGATCGTTATACATTAAAAGAAAAACTATAAACATATATAATTAAATATAAATATATAACTTATACAAACACCCAAATATTTTCATATTGGCCCTCAAATCAAATTTGATATCTATATATGTGGATATGATCAATATTAGTCATATTTGAAATTGTAGTTAAAACCAATTAAATAAAAAGGAAAATCTAATTGGCCGATTAAGAAAATAATGACGTGACAAGTTAGTACTTTCCGTAAGAAATTAGAAATCACAGTCGACGGTAAAAATTTAAAATTAAAGGTAGATTTTGAATTAATCATGTCTTATTGGTTAAATTAGAGATAATTAAGGAAAAGAAATTTGAATTTTTGTGTCTAAATCAAAAGTAAGATACAAATCTTATTGTAATAAGATTTTGCATTATTATGAAGTTGTTATCATTTATTTTTTATATCGACTGAAATTAATATAAAGTTATTTTAGTTTATAATAAGATTTTAGATTAGGATAGTAAGTTGTTTATTCATCACAATCATATATTTAATTAAGCGAATATAAAATAATACTTTTATATTAATAATTATAGATACATTTAAATTAGTATATTACGGGGAAAAAGTTTTACTAATTTCAAAGAATTTAAGATGGTATGGAATTCATGATTTAAATTATTTTTTCTAATAAATATGTAATCATAAATATACCCAGAATTTCCATCAATATTTAATATCGTATTCTATTGATATTTATTTTAGTGAAAATAAACATTGGTGTGACATATATGTTAGATGATACATAGAAATAGATAAGCCGGTCTATAAAGCTTATCGATCGTGTAACATACTTTTCGAAAGTAAGGATTTGTCGAGACCAAGAACAACCTTCCATTTAATTAATTTCGGTTACACATACATGTGTGTTGTTTCACATGAAAATGAAAGGACATATCTTTTGAATGCAATGATCTATTTAAAAAACACACCTGAGAGGGAATTGTTGTCTCTTTGACCCACACTCATCATTAAAGTATTCAATTAATTATAAAGAGTGTAATTCACACTTCATAACTCGTTTTAGTTTAATATGAAAACTCTTATAGACTTAATTGATAACACTTATAAAAAATATAACTGATTGATGACATTAAAATCACCAACGTTCTGTTTGTGTGTTCTAAGATGCTAGTATGCATAATGATGGTATGTGATTTGAGTGTTTAAGAAATCAATTCTAGAATTGACTTGTTAGAAATGCATCTGTTTATGATTCAGTTGTAAGAAGCTCGTTAGTGATATCGCTCATAGCACATATTAAACACAAAATTATTCAAGACTAGGAGTAAAATGACTAATTTACACTCGGGTAAAAACACAGCAGAGGATTAAGGGCATACTTGTAACTTTTGACACCAAGCACCCTTGGTACTGACTGACGGCGGTTAGGTCTCATCTTTCTACTCCAGTGTAGTTGCCATGGAAGAACCACCGCACGACGACGGACTGGAGGAACCACCAATAATCGCCACGCTCCAACTGAAAGACTGCATAGAATCGCTATTGAGCTTCACTCTTGCTTTATGCATCCAAGAAACCCTTGATACAGGTTTGTCCAACCAATTTTGCTCTAGTCTCCTAGAGGACGACCATCATGATCTCACTTCAACTTCAACTACAGGTATCCATCTCACTCCTGTTCCAACATTTCCACTCGATCGAATTTCGTTTCTATTTTCTATTTCATCTGCAGATCATTTTGAAGGTGTTCCTCCATATCCCTTATACAAGCACTTAGCATCAGCTTTGTGCAAGTCGATATCCTCTGGGGCTCTTCATAAATTGCATACTGGTACACCTTTGATCCATGAAGATTCTTCCTTGAAACTTAAAGAATGCAAGTGGAACAAGATTATTCTGGAAAAAGGATCTGATCTAATCAAAGTATGTTTTAATTTCTGATGTTGTTCGATTAGTGTTGTGTCACAGTTATTTTTGGACACAAATATGAAATATCCCTTTCCTATTTATTAACCAGCTGCTGGAAACTGTGGAGTTTGAACTTCATGTTCAGGAGCCTTTTTTCACGCAGCTTAAAGGTACTAGCCATACATTTGGTTCTGTTTCTATATCTAACAACAATCATATACAGTCTGGTAGAAAGCTAGTTTCTCTAACGACTTCCATAATCTCAGACGGGAAGAAAACGATTGAAGGAAGGTGTGCTGGTGGTGACCACAATCGGTATAACGTACACAAGTTCTTAGCATACATAAGACCATTTTCCATTTAGATGGGTTACTTTGCAGTTTGCCTATCTTGACCTCTATCCCTATATGATATAGTTTGTTGTTCTGGCTGAAAACAGTGTCAAGGTGTTATAGCGTTTGTTTCTTCATTATTTTGGAGGACTATGTTTGTGATAATATAATGGCAAGGTACCAGAAAGCGGTTTTATGGCTTAACAACTTGATACAAACGACTTTGATAGCCAATTTGATTACTTTACATGATTTCATGTTTCAGCACCCAGCCACCTACTAACCCTAAAGTCGTGCTTTAATAGTAGCACTAAACACGGTTTTAAGTTGGGTTGCATATATAACGATTGTCACTATCAGCAGCTTTTGTGCTTTGTGTATATAACATGCTCTTATTTTTCTTATATATTAAACCTTGCATTAGATGACCATGCTTGGTGCTTAGCTTTTGCTTCAAAATTAAGAAGTCCGGTATTGGGTGACTACCTTTATTTATTTTTGCTTCTCTCATTTACTGATGGTTTTTAGTTGTCAGTATTAAATCAGGATCTTTGATTCTCTTCAACAAGTGTTTGTTGCTTCAAGTTCAGGTGTGTCACCCTGCAGTTTGTCTACACTTCCTCCAGTATCACTTGCTTTTAATTAATTATGTAATTATTACAGGATGTTCATCGGTATGCTTCATTTTCTGAGATGCTAACTGCTGAGGGTCTTGCTAAAGTTCTACCAGGTGTAGAAACAATCAAAGAAGGTAAACTTTGTTAATTCTATAAGCATAATGGAAAAAGTAAACATATGTTTATGTGAAGTTGGTAGTTCTGAGATAAACACATTCATTATCTTTCTAGCAAATAAATTATGAATTACTTATGCTCGTGTGGAATGCAAACAGGAATTAAGTCCTGCTGTCCTTTTTATGCTCTCATAATAGAGAAAAAAATCATTCTTTTTTATGTAACCATTCTGGCTTAATGTTGTTAACTTGTTATCGCTGTTATGTTCTTTGTTTTAACTTGATATATGAGAAACGTTTTTTGATATTTGAAGTAATCTTATGAACAATAACTAGATTTATGGGAGTTGATTATCTTCGTTGCATCCTGAGACAATGGGAATACTGGCCATGTATTTCAGGTACACAAGTCTATAGGAAGTTTTACTCTGAAGAGAAGGAAAGGTCAGAAGGTGTTCTTGCGATACTTGTTATACAACCACACTCACAGCTTTATGATCATTTGGCAGCCATTCTTGCGGTTAGTTGCGATTAATTTATGTGATAGAATATAAAGTATGCCTGCTCTAAATTAAAAAAACCTAGGATTCAATATAGTTGTAGCATTTGTCATTATATGAATGGGAACTCATCATCGCAATGATGACCCAGTTATAATTTACACAACCTATAATTTACATTTTCGAAAAATTTATCTAGGGTAAATGGTTTCCTTACGTTTGCTAATAACTTAATATTATTCACTTCTAATGTTCTATAATTTCTGCAACTTGGTGTAGGGACTGCATTATGATGGCATTCAAAGGCTTCTGGGTATTTCACACACCGTAGGAACAATTCCAGATGCACTTCCCCCGTCAAGATCAACTCTACTTTCTGCATTTTCAGCGCTGCATAATCCAGATGTATGATAAGAACACGTGACTGCCTTGTTATAACTCCTATATGATGTATTATTATGAACTCACTTTCAAATATTATTCTGTGATTGTTCAAATAAACTCTGATTCTGTACGCTGAATGCTTATAAACTCTGTTTTTGATGATATTTTTCAAGACTAAAGACTTGTCACATACATTTCATGCGATCAATTTCTTAGTTGGTTTAACACATGTCTTTATTTATATTCATGTTATCCACACAATCTCTATTTAGTGACAGTTTAATTTCCTTGGTTTGAGGTTAAAAGTTCAGTTTTAAATGATGGAGCTCGGGCTTTGGCTAAGCATGTGAATAGGAGCAATGGAAATTTTTGGGGTTCCTTCACCGGAAATGGTTGGTATTTATTCCTTATAGTCTAAATGGTATGTATTTTTTTTTCATTCATGCCATCATGCTTTACATATTCCTTTCGCAATATGATGCTTTTTTTAAACAATTAACGAGTTGATACCTGAACTCGACTCACAACCTAAGGGTTGTAAAGTTGCAATGATACCATTTTCTTAGAGGTGGCAAGATGGGTGGGTTGGACGGGTTGGGTAATGGTTCAAAACAGGTTGGACGGGCGAGTTTGACCCCAATATACTTTTAGTGCATTTTTAAGACTTCTTTACTTAGACAATACATTCAAATATATGATTACATAAATCGCAATAGTCTAGATCTTTGAATTAAACACGATGGTGTATGCATTAAATATATAGAGCTAGTGATTTACTACTTGTTTCCCGTTTGAGCCGCCTTGTTGATCATTGTTTTTCTTCCCATTTTCATGGTGCACAGAGTCTCATAAGAATATGCTTGCGTTAAAGGTAATCAATAACTTAATAGCCCATTGTTGCTGGCTAAATTTGCATATTGTTCCACCACATGGGGCTGTTTTTGAGATCCGGGTTCAGGATGGTTATGGTGCACGATGGTCCTTAAACCCAACCAAGGTATGCAACCACTGTTAACTTGTGGATTATAAACATACGAACACAAATATTCAAGTACCAATGAAGCTAAATTCACATAATGATCCTTACTCTTAAGTGACTCCAAATCTCTAAATCATGCTCATGGCCTTGGGAT
Source organism: Pulicaria dysenterica (assembly GCA_947179395.2). Taxonomy (NCBI): domain Eukaryota; kingdom Viridiplantae; phylum Streptophyta; class Magnoliopsida; order Asterales; family Asteraceae; genus Pulicaria; species Pulicaria dysenterica. The sequence goes on from OX359296.1 coordinate 55,083,330, forward strand.
GCTCTTCATTTGACATAAAACTGAGTGTTAATTTTTTAAGCAAATGGTGTCATGGGGTGGATCCATTCGTCATGGTGTGCCATCTGTCAACTGATTAATTACCCATGTGTGCACCTGCACCCATGGGTGAAATTTCATGGGTTTAATCACATACGATGGACACCTACCCACGGGTCGTGGCTTTTCTCGTCATTGACCCATCTGAAATGTCCACCTTTTAGCTTTCTTTTTCCTTAACCACTTTGACCCGTTTATCATAAAACATAACCCAGATTAGGGAATTAATACACTAGAAATTTGGACGTAACTAATACATGATATTCGTGCAAAATGCCCAGAACAAAAAGCACCCGCACCCTTAGCAGTCATGGCCTTTAAGATGTTGACACCTTCTATTAGGTCAAATCCAAACCAATGATATACATCAAATAAGAAACGCCCTTAACATAGAAAGGGCTAAAAAGGCTGTTCATCAATGCTTTTTCTTGTGTTCTCTATGTGTTTATGCCAAGACGACTTTTTACAAGATTCTGATAGACTCTAATCTTTATTGCCACACAAATCCGCGTTGGTAGTTATTCAATTCCCACATGTGATAATGGTATTGTTAGCAAGTAACATCCATTTCTGGTATTTACTGGAAAATATTCCTGCAGGCCTTCCATTTCCTCGTCTAAATTTTCATTTGTATATACTAATGATATATATTATACAGTTCATTGGGTTTCTTGAACCGTATATGGAGGATGGTCATGCCAGGGGATGGAAGCATTAAAAACACATCTATTCAAACTGACAGTTGATGGTGATGGTGATGGTGGTGGATCAAAGGCGGCAATGTTCTGTTTAGCCGTTATGATGGTGATTACCTGACAGATCGAGTTTACATAAACAATGGCTAAAGGCCAATGATGGAAACCGATCGAATCGTGGATGGAACAAGAAAATTTTGTAATTTGACTAGTCAATGTCTGGTGTGAGGATCAGTTAGCTACTGTCTTACGTTTATGGGAATATGACAATTTCATAAGATTCTCCAAAAGGCCGTATACGACTGGCTACTTATTCCCGACCAACAATGTAGTCATCCTATTAATGGATACTTCTGTTTTGATTTTAAGGTTTATCAACTTAGAACTTTTCAGTTTTATGTCTTACCCTTTGATTATGTTTTCAGAATTTTGGTGTTTTCTTTTTTTCTATTGGAGATGTTAGCATATTATGTGTTCGGACGGCGATTCCAGACTGTTTTTTAGCATTTCTCCACACACACACACACGCACAAAATTAGAAAATAGAAATTTTGAAGATATAAAAGCCTGTGTGTAGCATTTGTTGGGTTTTTCTTAGATCAACAGGTCGATTGGGTTGAAATTGTGACTACAAAATTACTACCTTAAAATGACCATAAACAAACATATATTTTTATGCCTTAGGAAACATAACAAAATAATGTGTCAGCATAAAGTTTTTATTGACAAAACAAATTCACACAAATAATATTTTTCTGAAATAAGACTTATACAAATGTATGTTTAATTTTTTGATAAGAATGTGAAGGAAAAAATCTAGCTAAAAATACATATATATATCAAAATGAGTTATAAATATTTTATAAATCATAAATCACTAGTATTTATCATGGTTGTATGATTGTATGTATTTATCATGTTTGCATGAGTTATAAATTATTGGGTTTAGTTTATCATGATGTACCAACTGTCATATTTTACTATCGTGTGTATTTCTTGTAATTGTTATTGATTATTATTGTTATAAATATGGACAATAAGGTTAAGCGTTTATTAGATAATTATAAAAATATTTTAGAATGATAAAAATAAGAATTTGGTAAATCTAATATTTTAAAATATTATAAAAGGTTAAATGTGATATTTGTAAATTAAGACGGGTAAAATATGATATTTTAAGGTTTAAGAGGGTATATATGAAATTATCTTTAAGAATTTTGATTTAAATTTAAGTTAAATATTGAATCCAGTTTTTACAAAAATAAGTTAAAATTAAAATTTAATTTTTACTAAAATGGATGGTTAATATCTAAATTGAATGGCTAAATTATCTATAGATTTATTTGAATTTAGTCTTTTATATAAATATATATATATATATATATATATAATAGAAAATAGAAGATTATATTACTTTAATTATTATAAGTAGGTAACGACATGTTCCAATGATGAGATGAGAAGTAGGAAGTATATTGTTGTCATTTTGTGTGAATTTAATATGTAAGAATTGCAGATTGATGCCTCTAAGTTTTGGTTTTTTCACCAACCATATTTCTGAATATTATTATACTATATATACATGATCCAACATAACCGGCCAATTAACTATATATAAATATACATATATTATATCCTTTTCGCCGGAGCTAATCCTTGGGAAACAAATTAAACTAATATTCCGACTTCAAAATATTATTAATTTTATAGGTAAAATGTCCAATTGTTCAAATAGAGTTGTAAACTGTAGACGAAATAAAAGGTCGCAAGCTTGAAATAATTGACAAATAAAAGTGATCGACATATAACGTAAAAAGTGCAAGAAAATGGTCTTCGATGACCTTACGCTTAAATCATTCATAATACTGATCACCCTATCTGTCCTCTGGGGTCTCGTTGGCTTCATCAACCCCACCGAGCTCCACCCCACTACGTACCCCTCTTTTAAAAATACGGGATAAAATATATGAAGTCAATGATATGTATATTTTTAGCTAGGTTGAAATTAGTTGTGACACGAAGATGGAAATTTTGAAAAAGGAGTACTTTTTGATGACTTTAGAATGATTATTTTATGATTTGGAACAACAATATATTGGTACATAAATATGTTAGAAATCTGGATTTGTGGGTATTGAGATTCATGTCGTATGGATAGTTTTCTAATTTCTTATCGTGTAGTAACTAAGCATTTTTCTCGAGTTATAAATCAATATAGGAATAATCGAAGGATATTTTCTTAACAATTAAGTAGTTTTGTTTTGTGTTCGTTTCTTCTTATAGACACCCGAATTTGAAGTTATTTTTAGGTAAAGAATAGCCAGAATGGTTACGACAATCTCCCAACGGTTAAATTGTGAGTAATTGTTGCTTTGGTAACAACTATAATAACGGGTCATGAGTTTCAATGCACGGTGATCTTTCAACTTCAATATCTGTTCACTGAAAGCACTTAGCTTTAACATCAATACACGTTGAGCACTCACTTTCAACATCAACATCAATAATCAGCTAATTTAGCGATCATTTTTTACAAACTTCGATCAGCAACCACCTTTTCAAAAATGATCAACCTTATCAACCGTCTAATCAAAGTAAAAAGAGTTCTAAAGTTAGTTGTTCATGTATACAATTGTTATGATAACAACGCGCGGTAATAATAATAGTTATAAGATATTATTATAAAATGCAATCTTTAAACAAATTAAGATTAAACCATTAGAAATTTAAACTATAAGAACGAAATTTGTAATTTAACATACATTATAAGGACTAAAAATTTAATTTTTCCTTATCTTTTATTATTTTGATGAGATGAGATGAGATTGTGACATGCATAAATAAAAAGCTTGTATTTGTTAAAGTGATGTTGTCACTTGTCACGTAACAATTAAAAAGTAACAATCGGCCCCATTCATTCAACGAAGGCAAATTAAGAGGCAACCTTATAATAATATAAATAAAATAAGAAGCTACATCCTATTAACAAGTCCTACTTTCTTCATCTTTTTTTAATTATTTACAAGATGCCTTTAACATCAATTCGGACAAGGACCCATACACATATTATAATATATTATTGGATTATTTTTAAAATTTTAAATAACTTTATAATTTAATTATACTTAATAAGAAAATTATCAAAAAGCAACATTTAATCAATGCAAATCCAACTACTTTAACAACCTATATACGTATTTTGTCGGTATTTTTAGAAGTATGTTTTGGAGTCGGCCACTTAATATCCATGAATTAATAAATGTTGATAAAATATACAACGAACTCCTCATATCATTTCGATCAATTCATTCACAAATCTTCAATATATGGAGAGAACACACCCACACCCCTCTCCCTACATGACCAACAACCACCATCCCACCACCACTACCAAACGTCCGCCGAGTTGCAGTCACACCTACTTGGATTCCGGTGGCGCCGAGACTTGCCCTGACGATGATAAATGGGCTTCGAAACTTATCCGTGAGTGTGCCCGAGCCATCTCCGACAAAGATTCCGGCAAGATCAACCACCTTTTGTGGATGCTAAACGAGCTCTCTTCACCCTATGGTGATTGTGATCAAAAACTAGCTTACTACTTCTTGCAAGCACTCTTTTGCAAAGCTACAGAATCCGGTCAACGCTGCTACAAGACTTTAGTTTCTGTCGCCGATAAAAGCCACTGCTTTGATTCCGCAAGAAAACTCATACTTAAGTTCCAAGAGGTTTCCCCTTGGACTACTTTTGGTCATGTTGCATCGAATGGTGCTATTTTGGAAGCCTTCGATGGTCACACTAAACTTCACATAATTGATATTAGCGACACACTTTGCACTCAATGGCCTACTTTGCTAGAAGCATTAGCCACACGTAGCGACGAAACGCCGAGCCTAAAGCTAACTGTTGTCGTCACAGCAACCATGGTTCGGTCAGTAATGAAAGAGATCACTCAAAGAATGGAGAAATTCGCGCGATTGATGGGTGTTCCGTTCGAGTTTAACGTGATAAATGGATCAAACCGGCCTTTGGGACAATTAACTAAAGATGAGTTGGGTGTTCAAGATGACGAAGCTATTGCTATTAATTGTATTGGAGCTTTAAGAAGAGTGGAGATCGAAGAAAGAGGAGACGTGATTCGGTTTTTTAGTTCGTTAAAGCCTCGAGTGGTGACCGTTGTTGAAGAAGAAGCCGATTTTACGAGCTCGAGAAGTGATTTTGTGAAGTGTTTTGAAGAGTGTTTAAGGTATTACACTTTGTACTTTGAGATGTTGGAAGAAAGCTTTAGTCCAACTAGCAACGAAAGGTTGATGTTGGAAAGAGAGTGTTCAAGAAGCATTGTACGGGTTCTGGCATGTGATGATAAAGAGAGTATTGGTTCGGGAGATTGTGAAAGAAGGGAGAAAGGATATCAATGGTGTGAGAGGCTTAATAAGGAGATGTTTTCGCCCGTTGTGTTTAGCGACGACGTGGTGGACGACGTGAAAGCGTTGCTAAAAAGGTACCGAAGCGGTTGGTCTCTTGTGCCTGATCAAACCAGCTCAAATACAGATCAGTCGGGGATGTTGTTAGCTTGGAAAGATGAATCAGTTGTGTGGGCTTCAGCTTGGAAACCCTAATCATTCATATTCAACTCAACTTAATTATATGCATATATAGATAATATGCTTTTGAAATTACAAGTGATCATGTAGCCTAATTCATATACGTACACCAAATCTTGTTATATATCTAGCTACAACTGTTGATTTAAGTTAGCCATCACATTAAGGAGCTAATGAAGCACCAAGGTACGTATGAACATGTTTACATATGCATATATATATATATATAGAGTTGGGTTCAAGTAAAAAAAACATTAAGGTACTAAATGTAGGGAGAAACCTGGGATTGACACTTGTCCATTAGAGTTAAAGGGTAATATTGGAAGTTAAGACAAATCTCTCTCTCTTCCTTGGTATATGCAACCCACGTCTCTAAAAGTCTAAGGATAATTAAATTTGGTTTTTGAAAGAGAGCAGGACAAATTCTTTCTCCCCCACCGCCGCACACACCAGATTCATTTTCGCCGGCGACATTCGCCGGTCATGTGTTGTGCCACCGTCAGATCTGGCCCCCTCCCTCTCCTTGACAGTCACGACTCACGAGGGCTTCTTCTTCTTCCGATCTGCAGATGTACACATTAAGAAAAACCCTAATCCGCCTCCTCATTCTTCGTTCGCCGCCTGCTTCTCCTCCTTCACAGGTTACAACTGGTGACAGCAATGTGGTGCTTACGACCCACCGCACATAGACCACACCATCTATGCATCTGTCTCGATTAGGGTTTCGGTTTCTCGATACCCGCCGCCTAGGGTAGGGTTTCCGTTTCTGATTGCATCTGCCGCCAGCACCGCCACATGAGAAGCTCGTCGCCACCTCTGTGAGTTTGCCGACCACCACCGTCACACGAAACCCACCTGTGAAGCCGTCGCGACCTTTGCAACGGCTGTTATATGCATCAAAAAACGATTGTGCATCGTCTCCGTTAAGCCCGTCGCCACCACCGCCTCTTCGTCTCTCTTTCTTGTAAGTGGTCAATGTGTATCGCCGACAACCACCGCCGGTGCATCACCGCAGCCGCCGTCTTTCTGTCTTGTGCACCAGGTTACCATAAAATATGTATAATTTTTATTCCGTGCATCAAATGGTTGTACCTTGTGCATCAAATGTAATATATGAATCAATAGTGTATTTTGTGCATCAAATGGTCGTATATTGTGCAGTAAATGATTGTGCATTTGCATCTGAGAGTTAGCCGACGGGAATAGAGATCTGCCCACGTTTTTCTCTGTTTTTTTTAGTTTACCATATTACCCTTTTTTATTTTTTTATTCCGAAAATTTGGTTAGAATAATAACTTTTTTGGTTGACTTTTTGAATAGATCGTGTGGTCCAGATTTCACCTTAAATTTTGTACCTTTATTTATTTTGTAGCAGATCCTCACCCTATATATATATATATATACTACGTATGTACGTACGTACGTACGATCGATGATCTTGAAAAGAAAACCCTAGTTTTGAAGCATGCAAGCTCCCAAAGATTTTAGGATTTGATGAGTATGTGAAGATAGATAGAAGAATTGAAGACGATCTTGGAAATCTTTATAGAGACGTGAGTATTGAAGATCGAACCTCGTGATCGATGAAGATGACCATCGTAGGCCTTTTTAGTTAAGGGGGTGGTTTGATCTATAATATATGCTCTTTTTTATAGCTTTTCTTGATGTCCTTTGCTTCATATATTTTAATTAGCTTTTGTGCTTTACGTGCATCTTAGCTAGGTCTCTTAATTAATTGGTGTGTTGTTAGAATTGAAAGATTTTCCATAAACGTATTTATCTTTATATAAAGTGTTGGTGTATATGATTAATTCATACTAATTAATTAATGTTGTAATACATATATGAAATTCGTCGTATTATAATATATCACATCAAATGTACGTAATTATTTGTCTTTTTATGAACATATATATTATATAAAATAGAGAGTAACACTAAAGTCTAATTGAAATACTAACTAGATAAATTGGTGCGCAAAGAGAATAGCATCTCAAGTTCAAATCTCATGCTAATTAACATCTTGATCACGTCAAGAAAGTTTTTTTTGCTTGTCTTTTCAGTTTTGCCCCTTTGTCCATATATATATATATATATATATCCGATCGAGTTGAGACGAGAGTAGAGGTAGCTATAGGCTGGCTTGAGGATTAAAAAGATTAAAGAATTAACTATATATATAGCGGTTACGGCACTACATTACTTTGATTATATTTTTTTTTTTCGGGGGTTCGGCATGATCTAAAACCATGTACTTTGAGTGGAGTTGGAAATGAGCATTTGAGTTTGGGACTGATGTGATTTTTTTTTTCTTTTAGGATATGTAAAAGATACTTGTTTGAGTACACATGATGAAATATATACATATGTAAAAGAAAATGATTAAAAAACAAATATAGTCAATTAGTCATTATAGATCTGTTTTGATGAATAAAAAACAATAACATCAATATTAATCAGCAAAACAACCACAAGGGTCCACGTTGATCAAGAGCTGAGAGTGTGTGGGACCATAGACGGTGCACAGTGCACCTTGATGATCCCATAACTCCACCTCTTACTACACCCCATGCTCTTAGGGGGTGTTTGGTTGGTTACATTTTAAGGGATTTCATGGGATTGGGATTTCTAGTCCCTCCAAATGAGGTGTTTGGTTTGCAAAAGTGAGGTAGGATTTCAATTTCTAGGATTCTTTAAAATCCAATGGATGAGGGATTTCTAAATCCTCCCACCCCTGTGGTATTTTGAAAACCCTCATATAAGGTATTCTCTTCGGCGACCCTCTGGCGAATATTCCGGCGAAGAAACCCTAGTCCTCCCACCGTCTTCGTCGCCTTCGAGAAACCCTAGTTCGCAAACAGTCGTCATCGACCATCACTGTCGACCTCTTCCTTCGTCGCCTTCGCAAACAGTTGCCGTACCAGAAACCCTAGTTCCTTCATCCGTCGCAGTCGACCTTCGCCTTCGTCGTCACCTTCGCAAACCGATGCCGTTTCCGAAACCCTGGTTCCTTCCTATGTCGCCGTCGACCTTCGCCTTCGTCGTTGCCTTCGCAAACCGTCGCCGTTCCAGAAACCCTAGTTCTTAACAAACCCTTTTCTTCGTCGACCCCTTCCTCCGTCGCCTTCACAAACCCTAGTTCGCCGCTCGCCGTTGTCGCCTTCGCAGCGGTCGCCTTCGTTCGCAAACCCTAGTTCGCCGCTTGCCTCGTTGTTGACGTTCACCTTCGCCCTGGTGGCAGCAGATGTGTTGGTTGGTGATGGCAATGGAGGTTGCAGGTGGTAGTGGAAATCCCATCTAAAAAAATTGAAACAAACACAAGATTGGATTCTAGATCCCACCAAATGCAAATCTCATCTTAAATGTAAATCCCACAAAAAACAATATTTGAACCAAACACCCCTTTCAAGTATTATGCCTTGAAATCATAGAATAAGTTGATCACCCCACTTGCAACTTCCCTTGTCTTTCAAATAATTTCACTTTTTGTAACATTATTGTCACATTATTTTCTCTTTCAAACCTCTACGATTTTCCTCCATCGTCGTCCTTTTTTTCTTTTATCTTTTTTATATTTGTGCCAATTTACATATAATATAATAAATCATATATTCGTTATTTATTATAATTTTGTGTCACAAAATAAATAAAAATTACAAAACATCAATACATTTATTGTAGTGAAATATTAAAATTTTAACGCTAATTTTACTTTGAAAAAGAATCACGTATTTATAAGTATGTATAGCGTATCTTAAAGTTAACACTGAAAAATTGGTACGCATAATACTGTTTAAAAAAAAGAGAAATTTTGAAATGCCCGTTTTAGATGATGTCATGATGACATATAAATAAACACATATGCATAGTAGATATCATACATATGTAACATCGTACGTACGTATTCTAAGATATATATACAGGTTAAAATTTTGCAAACGACACAATCATATCGCTACTTTCACAGTATATATTGTCGTACGTAGGCGCGTACATTTTAACACTTTGCAAAGGAGGCCGGGAGCTACAAATTAAGCAACCGCATATATATGCTTTTTTTGCAAAAGTGTATTGTTGTCTTTCTCTACTTACCGTACGTACAAACTAGGGATGAGCATATTAACCGTATGGACCGAATCGAACCGGAATCGGCCCGAAACCGAACCGAATTGTACATAAGCGGGGCGGTTCTCGGTTCCAGCTTTTCTGTTTTTTCGGGTACGGTTCTTTCGGTTCCGGTTCCAATAAAATCGGTTTTTTACCCGGAACCGGACCGGAATATTAAAAGGCAAGTCACATTTTAATTAGAGATTTCAAATAATCTTATCCTTAATAAACAAGAAACCCTCTTAGAGTCCTAAACCTGCGTCGACTTCTACCCTCCCACCCTCTTGCGTTCGTCACTTCATCCCCCTTCTGCGTTTGTGGATTAACCGTTAACATACTCAAGATTTCGTCATCCCTAAATTCCTAATATTTCTTCAAGTTTTCGTCATCCCTAATCCTCTCATTATCATTGATGGACAATTGGACTCCCTCAAGTATGGAAGATACTCAAGTAAGTTTGTATTTGATCTTCATAATCACTCATCTCTTTTAATGTTTTTCTTAAACAATGTCAAATGTTATTATAATCACTTTTAAAATGTAGAAACTTAGTTAATTAGCAGCTTACAATCCATGATACCACTTTATAATGATAATCCATGATATCACTTTACAATCCATGATACCACATTAGTAACTTAGTTAGAAAAATTAGCAGCTTAATGTTTTAAACAATAAATTAACTTCATAGTTAATTATCATATTATAATCACTTTTAAAATGGGTTGTAGAAACTAATCATAATTGTATTTTTTATGTTTAAGAGGACGATACATTTCTTGATGAGACCCCGCCCCATGTGGTTGTTGATGATGATTCCGATAAGGAAAAAGAAGTGAATCCGCCAAAGCCGAAGAAAAGAAAACGAGAACCAAAAGTAGGAAAAGAAAGATCGGATTGTTGGAAAACTTTTGAAATAGTTTTGATTAAAGAGGATGAAGATGATGAAAATGAAGTTGCAAATAAGCATGCTAAATGTAAGTTTTGCTCAAGCATTCTTCAGGCCGATACTCAGAATAACGGTACCTCTAGTTTACTTAAACATATGTGTAGGTGAAAAAAGAATCCGAAAATGATTGGTTGGAAAAACCGCACTTTTGCCTCATATGTCCGGAAATGCAGTCGAAGTATGACAAATATTGGGGTACATTCGAAAAACTCAATGACTACATGTACTTCGCGGTGTTGTTGGATCCACGATGTAAATCATCATTTTTGGGACATGCCTTTAACATAATGATCTCCTCCAAGGAAACAGAGGATAACCCCATGTCCGATTCGACAATACAATTGAAGGTGGCATCCATGGTTCAAAAAATTGTAAAGAAGATGGAGTTTTTATTTGTAACATACAAAGACAAAATTGAGAATCATGGATCGTCTCAAGAAGGAAAACAAGAAGTAGAGGTTTGTGATGATGATAACGCCATTTTGGGTTCTTTTCTAAGCTTTGAAGGAACCAACTCGGTTTCGGTGGATACTGAGGTTAAAAAGTATTTAGATGAGGTCAAAGTGCCTAACAAAAAAGATTTTGACATACTCATGTGGTGGAAACAAAACGCATTGCGTTTTCCTATTGTTGCTCGGATGGTGAAAGGTGATTTCTAATACTTAATTTAGTTTTTTTAAGCTTACTAATAAAATAATCGACATATAAAGTTATAATTTTTTTATTTTTTTGTTGATAGATATATTGGCGATACAACTATCGACTGTGGCATCTGAGTCGGTATTTAGCACTTGTGGCCTCATATTAGATGAGTATCGAACTCGTTTGACCACATCGATAGTGGAGGCGTTAGTTTGCACCCAAGATTGGGTTAGAAAGTCAAGGAAACCAATTATAGATGACGTTGATGACATCTTAAAAGATGATGGTATAGCGTTGGGTAATTAGTTTCCATTTTCATAGAATTTTTTGGGTATTTGTTACATACTAACTATCTTTTCTTTGTTTTTATATAGAGATAGAAGATGCAATACAAGAAGAAGATGGAAAAGATAAAGGAAAGGGAACGGCGGATGTTTGATTGTTTTTTTGGAATGTAGAACATACTTTTGATGTTTCTTTTGGTGATAAAACATATAATGGATGATACATGATCCATGTAAGATAGTGGTTTTTTGGGTTGTAGAACATACATTTAATGTTTCTTTTGTTGATTAAACATAGAATGGAATCATGGATTAGACGTCATAATATGATATATAAATTCTCTAAAGTTACAACAATTGTCATACGTTAACCAAACTTGGTTTATATTTTTTTTTGCATGTAAATTTGTAGCATGAAATCTTAGATATAGAAAGTTTTAATGGAGGTATCAAAATTTTTGGGTTTTGCTGGTTTTTGAAACGAAGAACCGGAACCGGAACCGCTTATACTAAAACGGTGCGGTTCTCGGTTCTTCTTTTTAGCCATTTTCGGGTTCGGTTCCAATCGGGTTCGGTCCGGTTTTGGAACCGTGCTCATCCCTAGTACAAACTATACTACTATGTATGTTTTTTGTTTTTGTTTGCTCTTTTGGTTAACAATTCTTCCATATATGCATTGTATATATGTATTGTGTCGCTATTATTTTCAATCTGTTTATATAACAAAGATAATGTTTAATGAAGAACATTCTTCTTGCGAAAAACACGGTTAAATTCATAGTGTGAGATTCAAATGAGATCATATATTTATGTGAGAATAAGAGACTCAATTTTGACCCTCTATTTGATTTGATCGGATAGTTTACAATTGTCCCCTCATTTAATTCATAACTCAACCATGAATTGTGACGGTCATTAATTGTAACGGGTAATTATGACCGTTAGATCTAATTTCTAAATGGTGGAATTTGAATTTGCCTTATCCGGATTCTGTATCTAGTTTGTTACAATGGGGATCGAACTCAGGTTTGAAAGGTAAGCAACTATTGGCATTTAACACGGTGTTGTTCACTTTCTGTTGGGTTGTTTGGGACTACAGGAACAACAAAGTTTTCAACTCAAAGTCGGTGTCACTTGTTTTTCTCTATAACCAAATGCGTAGCCTTTCTTTTTTTTGGTTGAATACTAGGGGAAAACTTGGAAGGAAGTTAGATTGGTTTAATTGGTGTAATGATCCAAAGTTGGAGTCAATTATGTAATTTTGCTTTCTTATCTTTTTGTACTTTCTAGCTACTTGCTAGATTTCTTATAATAAAATTCTTTTGCCGTTCAAAAAAAAACATCTAATTAATAACTATAATTTATTCTCTTATTCTCACCTAAAATAACTATTTTCACAATAACTCTCCCCTAAATTCATATATATTAGCAGTATTAAATTGTATTAACAAACGAATACTAGATAATTATACTCGTTAAATTAGTTTTTCAACGGCTAATATATGATTATTAAAATAAGTGTTTTTATTTGATCATATCTCGTCAATTTATATATCAGTTTGTTATATACATACAAGCTAGGATCCAAAGCTTCATTTTATATGATCATGTGGACACTCCTAAAATTAATGGGCGCATAAACAACATTAAACTATTATATATTTATATATACATACGTTATTTCTAATGGCGTAATGAAAATGATTAATTGAGACTATTTATAATTATATATAACGTATGTATATGTATAGCTTATTAATTGCCCAACCTTATTAATATATTAATGAAAACAAAATACCAAGATCCTCTTTTTCATTAAACGACACTCTTGCATGATATCATCGTATGATAATGACATAACAAAAACACTTTTTTTTAATTCATCAAATTTGGAACCACTGTCTTGTTTTGTTTTCCTTGACTTCATAATTAAATTGTAAAATACCTTATATATTCGATACATATTTAAGACTATTATATTTTATACATAAAAAACTTATGCTTAGATAGTTAGATATATAAGATATTTTGTAAGTTAAATGATATTCTTTCATATATTGATTTAAAATGCAATATATTGTAATTATTTTATTTATTTATTTGTTCTTGATTATTGTTGCAAATGTAATTGTAATGGCAGTTCAAAAAAAATGTAATTGTAGTGATTAATTTAGGTGCAAATGCAATATACTTTATGCATCAAACGAAACTGTTTTTCATACGAGAACGAATCTTAGTCATTGATTAAAATAATCGATGGCTAGGGAATTTTTGGCGGCTCATTAATGTTTATTAATAGTTCATTAATGTTGCATTAATGAGAGTTATTTTGGGCAAATCAAGGCTCGTAAATTAATGACGGCTCACCTAACGCAATTCACGTACGGTTGGGTAAATATATAAATTACTAAAATATCCCTATTAATGAGTCATTAATAATGTTACAAATAGTTCTCGCAGTGCTCATATGAAAATAGTTCTTGTTTGAATTTCTTCATATATATATATATATACTAGGTTATAATCCCGCATAAATGCGGGCTTCTATTTTAGGTATTATTTGGTGAATATTTCAGAGCAATTACACCTAAAAGATCTGCAAAGATTTAATCAACAAAATATAGTAATTGAAAACAAAACCTCATACGAACATTCAAATTATTGCCCCTTTCAACGATAGCCCAGAGTGTCTAGTTTTAGAAATTCTGGTCTACTATGTGATGCATAGGTTAGTACCTAAGTTATTCAAAACCTGAGCTATAAGCTCATTGTATCTCCATTTGTTGATAAAGTCTAAATTTTATGCATTCTAATTCGGTTGTATTATCTAACTTCGTTAATGAATGGAAAAAATATTTACAAAATAATGATGATCAGCTGCCTAAAATATATTTGGGAAACAATACCAACATCAACAAAATTTCAATATAGCCTGAGAATTTAATCAAAAACCAGTTTTCTTTAGAAACAACAAAGCCCAACAAAAGTCTATACAACATGACCTATTTGATTGATTATTAGATGAATGATTTAATGATTATAAAGAAAACTTCTTGGTGGATTACCTTAACATATTCTTCCAAGCTTTGAGGTAAACTGTAGTGAATTACCTGTAACCAATGTAATAATATTATTTCAAATCGCAGGCTTACATATAAAGGCAAACAGAGATTTGTACTTACAGCTCCGAATCTATCTGTTGCAGTAATCCACTAAAAACTATCAACGTCAATTTATAAGTCAAATGCTAGACTATTAGGAGGTGTATTGAGCTACCATTACATAAGCATGAGTTGAGTTAAGAAATTTACCAAAATGACAAAACTTAATTCCTTCGTCTCTAAAGAATACGAGTAAAGTCTTCAAACTGATGAAAGAAACACCTATGAACATAAAGGTAATATTTTGTTCCTATGAGAAACATTCCTTTCACATATGTATCATCTCCATGTGATGCCTCTGATGCCTTTGCATCATTTGCCTCTGAGATCGCATACGCCATTTGTACGGTCGCCCAACTATCATCCGACTTGAAGTTGCTCTTAATCTTCAAGAGATCCTTCACCTATATAACAAAAAAAAGTCAAACTTTATTCTTATTGTAGATCAGAATTCAGAAAGAACATGCAAAGCACGATATTTACAGCTTGCAAAATTCTCTCAGATGCGTAACCGGCAATGTGGACCGGGCAACCGTAATTAAATCCGGTTCAAAAGTAGCGACTAAACCAGGCAACTGTGAACCAGGCGGTTTCACTAAAAGTGAAATAGAACCGCTGAACCGGAGCAACCCGCATCGAACCGGCCTTTACTAAAGCTTTTTAACTAAAATCAAAAGATGACGGGAGACCTAAATATAGGCAAGGAGATCCTTCGGTTTGTTCTTAGAAGCAATGTGGGATCATAAAATATATATATAGATATGGAGATTTCCTTGTTTTGTCTTAGCTAGCAATGTGGGATTTGTTTAAAAGCCCATATGTTTAATTGAGTGCCACATAAGAAATCAAGAATGCATATTTGAGCTTAATTGAATTTTTGGAAGAAAATGACATATGCCAACTCATCTTAGAAGGATCTTGTTTTAGTATAGATATATAGATATTAAGATATTTAGATTAGATTATTAATAGTAAAGCATAAAATTGTTGAAGAGTATAGTAGAATTCAAAAGTAGTAAAGTATAATGTTTGGTAATGTATATATAAAATTATAATTATAAATGTTAAAGATTGTTGTTTTATGTAGGTTAAAATATTTAATTACATATTTTTTGTATTTAGGTACTTTTATAGTATTCAAAATAATAAATATGTCATCCGGGTTTTAAATACAGTTCAACCGGTTGGACCCGTGAACCATTATGACGTCTGGGTTTTAAAAGTAGTAAAGTTTTAATGTTTGGTAATGTATATATAAAATTATAAATTATAAATGTTCAAGATTGTTGTTTTATGTAAGTTAAAATATTTAATTACATATTTTTTGTATTTAGGTATTTTTATAGTATTCAAATTAATAAGTATATCATCCGGTTTTTAAATACAGTTCAACATGTTGGACCGAACCATTATGACGTCCGGTTCAATGACCGGTCCGGTTTTAAAAACCATGCTCAATTGTCAAACTTATGAGAAGACATATAAGTAGTCAACTGGTTTCATGTGTATCTTTTTGTATTTTTCTATATGGGACAAATGTTAATTTGCTGTAATCAAGTTCCAACACCTAAATCAGCCAAATCATCTAATTGAGTGCCACATCAGATTTAAACCTTATCTAACTACATTGTATTTTAAATTTGAAGTTCAACTACACATGTCATATAGGATTTTCAAGTTCTTAAATTATATAGGATATGGACCGATGAACCATTATGACGTCACGTTCAATGACCGGTCCGGTTTTAAAAATCATGCCCAATTGTCAAACTCATGAGAAGACAAATAAATAGTCAACTGGTTTCATGATGAATTTTTGTATGAAAAACTCAGGTTTTCAGGGGTGTTCTTCTTTTATGTTTTGCCCAGAACGTAGGACACACACACACACACACACACACAAAACAATCAGAAAACAGTTAGCTACTGATTAACCATGTTAACTGCCAAAAAACCAAATTTTTTTAATAAAATAAAAAATTAATTCGGAATTTTCACATAGGTCAAATATTACGGTTTCATCTTGCTTCACCCACTTGCACTTTTTTGAAAACCGGACCAGACCGGCCGGTTAAACCGGTTCAACCGTAATTAAATCTGGTTCAAAAGTAGCGACTAAACCGGTCAACTGTGAACCAGGCGGTTTCATTAAAAGTGAAATAGAACCGCTGAACCGGAGCAACCCGCATCGAACCGGCCTTTACTAAAGCTTTTTAACTAAAATCAAAAGATGATGGGAGACTTAAATATAGGCAAGGAGATCCTTCGGTTTGTTCTTAGAAGCAATGTGGGATCATAAAATATATATATATATAGATATGGAGATTTCCTTGTTTTGTCTTAGCTAGCAATGTGGGATTTGTTTAAAAGCCCAAATGTTTAATTGAGTGCCACATAAGAAATCAAGAATGCATATTTGAGCTTAATTGAATTTTTGGAAGAAAATGACATATGCCAACTCATCTTGGTGAGGTTCAATAAAGCCCCCTCCTTATACAAAGATCCCATAGTCCCATTATCAACCATCAGATCTTATAAATGGATGGATCAGATTAGTTGTTTTAAAAAAATCAGGATTTCACTAATTAAATTCAGATTTATAACATAAAAAGGGCAATTTTGTCCATATAAAAAAAACAATATTCAGTTTCCGTTTCAAAACGACCTCAAAACACGGGAACAAAACCCACACACGATCATAACCAAAATCATATTCCCCTAAAAAAAACCTCCGTTCTTCGTCCCTGAGAAACCCATTAGCGCTAAATCATCCACATTTCGTCGATTGAATCAGTGATACGTTCATCATATTCGCTGAAAGTAAGTATAATTTACTTCAATCTTGTAATATAAATGCAAAAATCCATCATCTAAACTTCTATTTTGTATATTGCAGTGTCGAAAGTTTCTGAAGGAAGGCGGAAAAGTTCACGAACATGCTCTGTGTTTAGAAATGCAAAAGCTACTAATGGTAAAGTGATTGAACTTGATGATGAAGGAGCATCGACAGTACGAACAGATGCTCAACAATCTAAAAAATCGCGTAAATAAAAAAACCCTGAAGAAGTGAAGCAAGTTGTTCAAACTAGGGTTCGGGGAAGAGGTATTAATCTGTTCTTATTATCCTACATTGTAACATAACTACTTAATTGATTATAGTTTTAGCATTTTAAGATTGAAAAAAATAGGAAAAAATTATTTTAGGTTTAGATGATGAAGTATGCATTTGAAATACTTGTTTAGTTAACCATGGATTAACAATATTACGTTTAACTGAAAACATAACGACTGATTAGAAATCATATTCATAACATATTACATATCCAACAAAGACCATTATAGAATAAAATCATTTTCAAAAACAGAGGACCGAATAGAGAAGCTCGGTTATCATTTTCAAAAACAGAGGAACTGATTCCAATATGATGTTTATTGTTTAGGGTTATCATCTGCAAAATCATCTTCAGCACAAAAGGAGAAAACAGACAAAGTAGGAGCTGAAAATGAAGGTAAAATTGTTACTAATATGCATGAATATCGATATGAATATGAATATGAATATGATATTCTCATAATGATAATGTGAATGTTTATAAAGACTATCAACCTGTTTGTATTATGATTTTAAATTCATTACATGAAGCTGTTTAGTTTATACCATACGCCTGTTCTGATGCTAAAATAATTAATGATTTTTTGATATAATGTTACTGATGTACTAATCAAACTATTATATTTGATATACTTTCATGTCATTGATATATAGCATTATCAACTTTCATATAATCATTTTCAGAAAATCAGTATGAAAGTGTTGAAAATGCTACAGAGGTTAAGTAAATGATGTTTTGAAAATCAGTAAGACTGTGATTAAGCATTATAAACATTTACTTAATCATTTTCAGAACATAAAACTATGATATTCTTAAAATGCAAAAGAAGTAAATACCAAGAATATCAAGCTATTTTTATTATCATTTTAATACACTTACATGAAGACCATCAGTAAGACTATAATCATTTTCAGAAAATCATTTTCTGAACATTAGTAAGACTATAATCATTTTCAGAAAATGATCATTTTCACTTTCATATAATCATTTACAGAAAATCAGTATGAAAGTGTTGAAAATGCTACAGTGGTTAAGAAAATGATGTTCTGAAAATCACTAAGACTATGATTAAGCATTATAAACATTTACTTAATCATTTTCAGAACCTCATATTATACATAAAACTATGATATTCTTAAAATGCTAAAGAAGTAAATATTAAGACCATCAGTAAGACTACAAATATTTTTAGAAAATCATTTTCTGAACATCATTAAGACTATAATCATTTTCAGAAAATGATCATTTTCACTTTCATATAATCATTTTCAGAAAATCAGTATGAAAGTGTTGAAATATTCATTTTCTGAACATCGGTATGATTTCCTGAAAAATGCTGGTGATTACTGATATTCATCAATATCAAAATGATATGCTGATAAATGATATACTTTATCTGATAATTTAACTATCAAATTTGATATACTTTCATTGTTATTGAAAATGATAATGAAAATGATAGTGTTAATGTTCAAAATGTTGAATGAAAATGGTTTTATATGAGATTGATTTACAATGATGTTTATCATGAAACTGTTTATAGCAGCAGCCTGCTATAAACATCAGTATGATTTCCTGAAAAATGCTGGTGATTACTGATATTCATCAATCTCAAAAATGATATTCTGATAAATGATATACTTTCATTGTTATTGAAAATGATGATGAAAATGATAGTGTTAATGTTCAAAATGTTGAATGAAAATGGTTTTATATGAGTTGAGATTGATATACAATGATGTTTATCATGAAACTGTTTATATCAGCATCATACAGATGGTCATGAGTCTATCATGAAACTGTTTATAGCAGCAGCCTGCTATAAACATGGAACTGTTATGCCAAAAATGATTATATGTTAACATGAAACTGTTATACCAAGATCATTATATGTTTATAGCAACAGCCTGAATATAATGTTTTTTGGTTAGGGTTATCAACCAAGACTGTAACATCTAAAACTCAGAAAAGGATACAAACTGTTCAGAAGAGAAAAACAATTGAAGTTCAAGCCGAAGAAAAAGGTACTTGCATGCTGACCTACTTTTGATACAACACATGAATTTGTAAAATAAAAAATAGCAAAAAGGAAACATAACATCATGATTTCATCTATAAGAAAACTGATTACATCAACACAAACAAAATTAAAACAAAAAAACATAAAATAAAAATGAAAAAAACCCTAGATGCCTATTTTACCCACTTTTCCAGATCGTAATAATATGCAATCTGATCCTCGATAGATTTAGTTATCTTCCCACGAATTTCTTTCGTAGCATCATGAATAGATTTCTGGTTTTCAATCTGAGACAATAAATAATCAAGATGCCCACTTTCAATTGTCGATACCCTGTCCCATGACAATATTTTGTCGACTTCAGTTTGTAATTGATCAATCTTCCACTGAATATCTGATAACAAACTATCAGTTGAGGCCAACCTAGCTTTGTCGAATATCTGATAACAATTCAAGGACGTTGACTCACCGAAACGTTTGTTCGCATTCATAACACAAAGGGTATGTAGCTACTATATTGAAAATGCAAAAAATTGATTGTAGCTAATATATATAAGAAAAATACAATTGGTTTTACTATCTTTGTTTCTTAAAAATGTATAAAACAGGCAGCATACAAAGAAGATGAAAATGCAAAGAATAAACTAACTAAGGAAGAAGTGAAGGCTTATGAGAATGAAGTAAGCGAAAGGCGATACCCAGTCTTTAAGACAATGATGAACTCCTGCCAGATGACAAGCCATTACACAATAAACACAGTTGATATGGTAAAAAAACACTTAATACCTTTGCATTAGAGTAACATAATAATAAAAAATGATAAAACATTTATGTTAACAAATATGACATGTTTATTCTTATGAAATCATCTTGAAAATGATAGTATTAAGAAACAAAGTATGACTATAATAAAAAATGATCATTTATAAAAAATGATAAATGATAAAACATTTATGACTATACTCGTTTTCAGAAACTGATCATTTTCACTTTCATATAATGTTCTGAAAATCACTAAGATAAAACTATGATCATTTTCAGTAAGACTACTATCATTTTCAGAAAATGATCATTTTCACTTTCATATAATCATTTTCAGAAAATCATCTTGAAAATGATAATATTACTTCGTGATTGTGGGAAACAAGTGTTCTGTCCAATCATAGATGGGAGCCACTTTTTTGTGTATGTCTTTGATTTCAAGAAAGGAAATATCTACATTCTGGATAACATCGCGAGGGAAGGAAACTTCATATCAAGATACACTGATATTACAAAGTGGATGGTACACAACTATTGAAAAAAATAAAATATATTGAATGTACAAAAGATAAATACCTATGACTAATTAATAATTTGAATTTTGATAACAGAAACGTGATATGGAGATGTACGCAACTGAAGAAAGCATCCCTTACAAAAAGAGTATGTTCGAGAAGGACCCTCGTCTACTAAACCTCCCATGGAAAACAAGAGCAAACTTTACAGATTGTGGTGTGTTCCTCATGAGACAAATGGAAACCTTCAAAGGGACATTTGTAAAAGAGTTTAAATCAGGTTTCAGACAAGAAAAAAAAGACCAGACAGATCAACTTGAGACGTTACGAGAGAAGTATGCTACAAAAATATTGTTGTTGGATTGGAACCAGTTGAGGGATGTGGTGGTAAAGGAGGTCAATGTCTTTGACATGCTTGATGAAGAAGACAAATTGGCACTAAGAATTGATGCAGATATCTGGATCAAAGAGCGCGTTGAAAACTTAGGTTGAACAGTTAGAAATGGGTTTTAAAAATGATGGTACAATTAGCATATTTGTGTCGATAGTTTACCATACATTTCTAATTTTACGTACAATTAGCATATCTGGTAGTATGTGCAGTTATCATTTTGGTCGTCTAATTACCGTACATAACTCATTTCTTGAATGAAGGCTAGATATCATTTTCGTATAAAATTATCATTTTCGTATAAAATTATCATTTTCAGTATTATTTTTGAAACACCTGCTTTTTAGTTATCATGCATGTTAATTATAATTTTCGTTTAAAAATCAACACAATTATTATGTAATCATTTTCATTCTTAAAAGATGTCTATAAAGTTATATCAATAAATGATTGAAGTTGTCTATTATCATTTTGATATATCAGCATTTTGATACTCTGTGAATTTAGATACATAAAAAAATTTTAAAATGGTATATTATACGCAAAATCATTTCTTGAACATGCTAAAAGAAACATCATCTTCGACAAACTTTATTCTTATACTTGAACATGCTAAAATCATTACAAAAAAAATATATATTCAATCGGAAGAACTATAAGAAACATCATCTTCGACAACTTTATTCTTATCCTTGTTTGAAGCCTCAACTCTATAGGGACATGTCCGGATGTTATGTTTGTCGAATTTTCCGCAATAACTGCATTTCCGTCGAGGCGTTGTAAGATTAGCAACAGCTCGTTCACGTGAACTAGTAAGCCTCCTTCTAGTACCACCACCCTTGTTGCGAATACTAGACGGATTGCGAATTTCAAGACTGGTTGGACGCTCAACACCCAACACCTCACTAATGAAATCTCTATTCTCGATTTGATCATCCTCAGCACACTCTTCAGCCAGCTTCTCTTGGGATTTCAAAAACTTTGCCATTTTCTCTTTGTTGCCAATTACTTTATCCAGAGCATTTTCAACATGGTAATAGACACGGCGAACCATATCAGCTAAACCAACATCTCCAAGTACCTCTGGATTCTTATTCTGAAAGTTTAGCATAACTTTAGGAGGAACAACATCCTTCGTCCATCTTTTGCAAATATATTTCCGTGGATATTGTTTAACATCAAAAATACGAAGAGCGTAGAATATATGCCCGCAAAGAATCCCAAATCTCTCAAATTTTTTGCACAAACATATGAGCTCCTCGGTCGCTGAATTATACATTACCTATAAAACATAAAAAAATGAACGTATAAAATATGAAAATGCTAAAAATGATAATTAACATGCATATTAACTAAAAAGCAGGAGTTTCAAAAATAATACTGAAAATGATAATTTTTATACGAAAATGATATCTAACAAAAAAAAATGATGAATTATACATTACCTATAAAACATAAAAAAATGAATGTATAAAATATGAAAATGCTAAAAATGACATTATAATATATAATGAATGTGAAAATGCTTAAAAAAAGATAGGTTTTGACTTTTATCTATCTGTTTTTGAAAATGATAAAAACAGAATGATGTTTTGATGAAAATGATAATTGATAAAAACAACGAACCTCGCTATGCTTGGGAAAAAACTCATCAAAAATCCTAGGGTCGTTGTCCCTGTCAATAGTATCGTCGATTTCATTTGACAAGACACTAAGGTCAGATATCTTAAATCTCTTCAAACAATCCTCTTCTGAAAGACAAACATCTTTTAGAAGCAGAACGAATCTCACTGGAAATATTGTTAAGCACCTGCCTACTAAAAATCCTAGACGCATCCTCCTCCAAAGCCCAATCATTCGTGAATACCGGAGTAGTGTACGAACTCTGATGATCATTTCGCAACTGATGAAACCTTTGCTCATACATAGCTGTGTCAAAATGAGTTAAAAACTCGACAAGAGAATTACTGGAACGCATAAGCTGGTTAAACATGTGATTCTCGGACTCAGATCTTGAAGAAATTCGCATAATACCAGATAATTCCCAATTACGAAAATAAGCAGGAATCCAGAACTTCCTCAAACCAAACATATCATTCAGCCGTCTGTTGTCTTGAAGGTTATAATGTTCAACTAACTCATTCCAAAGCTTATCAAAAACCTCTTCATCCAGCTTGTCGGTCCAAACAATTCTACAAAGTTTTGCTTTGAAACCATTGTTACAGATATCTATAGAAACCTACAAATATAGGGAAAAAATGATAAAAATGATAAAATGATGCTACTTATCGTACCAAAAGTATAAAACAAAACAATGTATGTAAAAATACTAAAAATGATGAAAATGATTAAAATGTTGTAAATCCTGTGTTTACAAATGTTGAGCATGATGAAACTATTGTAATACATACCTTGGAAGTAAGTTTTTCCATTATATGCCACATACACAAACGATGCTTAGAATGTGGGAATACAGCCTCTATAGCAATTTTCATTGCAGGATCTTGATCGGTCAAAATCATTCGAGGATGATGTGGATAGGCTTCTGAAAATGCATGTAGTAACCATTTATATGATGTAACATTCTCCTTAGACAACATTCCAGCACCAAATGTAACACAACGTTTATGGTTGTCAACCCCCGTGAATGGTATGAAAACCATATCATACCTGTATAACGACAATGCAAAAATATATAAATACATATTCAGAAATCAAATCATGCCTAAAAATGCAAAAAAATAAATAAATAATAAGGGCTTACTTGCTGGTACGATAGGTAGCATCAAAAGAGACAACATCCCCAAATGCACTATAATTCCTCTTAGAATGTTCATCAGCCCAAAAAAAACCACCAAGAGTATTTTCGTTGTCAAGGAAGTAATCAAATGAAAAATTAGAAATGGACTGCTTCTTTTTAGTCATTATTTCAACAATTATCTGGCTGTCATAATCACCAATAAAAGACAACACATCCCTCTTATAATTCTTCGCATCGGTCTTAGAAAAACCAATATCTTCGGGACCGTACACTTTAGACAAAATCCTATGACCAGCTGAATAACCAACACCAGCATCATTCATATTATGTAGCAAAACTTTTTTGGAAAAGCTAACCTTTCTGAAAGCATTCAAGTGCTTTATAAAATCTGGATGGACCAACGAATGATTGTGCTGATCCGTGAACTTACATATATAATACTTATTATCAATACCAAGCTTCAATTTCAACTTTGCAGGACAATCACACATTTTGGAAGATCGTTTTCTTCTTTTTTTTAAACTCCTAGACAACAACTTCAGAATTATCTATAAAATCACTAGAACCACTTACAATAGACGAATCAACATTCTCAGTCTGCTTTTCATTTGATTTAACATCCTTTTTATTACTAACAGGTTTCTTACCTCCTTTAGCACAAGTAAAAAGTTTAGACTTCACAATCCCAGCAACAACAGACGATCTACCTGCAGGAGTTTTAGATGACGATTTAATGGGTTCAAAACCACCAACCCTAGCATACTCTTTGTAGAACAACCAAGCATTTGACAATGAATCAAACAACATATCTAAACAAGGAGTTTGAGATTCAACTACATTTGGGATCCAATATCTAACTCCATTTGCATCAACTTGTTCAATACCGATCTGATGTGATGAAGGAACAGAATCCAAACCTATTAAACAAAAGAATAATATAAGAATGTACAGGGCAAATTATCATTTTCGAATTTCATCACATGTGATCAAATATATACAGTGAAAAATTATCATTTTCGTTTTCAATCAGAATGTTACAAATAAAAATAAACATACAACCAGCTACTACATATCAAAATTATCATTTTCGTTCTTTGAAAACAAGCAGCATATACTGTACAGATAATTTAATCATTTTCGTTCATCAAACAGGAATCACAGTGAAAAAGTAACAAAAAATATCATATTCGTTCTTCAAATACAATACGTCCATTATCACTACTTAACGACAAAAACCCTATCAAAATCACTAATGAAACTAAATCAAAATTATCATTTTCATTCGTTGCAAATAAGCATCATATACTGTACAGAGAAATTAATCATTTTCGTTCCATCAAACAGGAATCACAGAGAAAAGAGTAACAAAAAATATCATATTCGTTCTTCAGATACAATACGTCCATTATCAGTAATTAAAGACAAAAACCCTATCAAAATCAAATAACGAAGCTAAATCAAAATTATCATTTTCGTTCGTTGCAAACAAGCAGCATATACTGTACAGAGAATTAAATCATTTTCGTTCAATTAAACAGGAATCACAGTGAAAGGGTAACAAAAATATCATATTCGTTCTTCAAATACAATACAATTCGTCCATTAACAGTTAGATCACTTAATACAACAGTTACCGTCATCGTCATCGTCGCTTGATACATTGAAAGAATGAGAGCTGGAAGCCATCGACAATAAAACACTGATGCTAGACAAGAAGAAGGACGTGATCAACAAGAAGAATGAAAGCAGGAAGCCATCGTCGCTACTGTTGTATCCGTAAACAAGAAGAAGGACGTGAGCGGGAAATAAGGAAAGGATCGTGTGAATCGTAACTTCCAAATCTGGTTAAAATGTCGATCATGCCCTTATTAGTATAAACGAGATCAACGGCTAGGGAAGGGACTATGGGATCTTTGTTTAAGAGGGGATCTATATTGATCCAATCTCTCTCTCTCTCTCTCTATATATATATATATATATATATATATATATATATAGGAATGAAATCAAATAAGATGCATATTTTTATAAGATGTGTAAGATGCATTTTAAGATTGACACATGGCATTATTAACTTTGGGGTATAATTGGTATTTATAATTATAATTAAATATGTATTAAATTATTTCTAAAAATAGTTAACCTCTTTAACTCCTTCCATTTAATAGAATTGTTCTCTCTCCTATAAACCTAATTTCATTATCAAACACACCGCCGCCTTCAATCTTTTCACCACCAAATTTCAATTTTAATCATACGGTGCTTCTCCCGTCTTCATCAACGCCGACGTCCTCCATCATTTCCAGCGACCACCATTGACGCAATCATACGGTGCATTCTTCCCCCTCAAACGACATTTTCGCCACTGCCAATCCTTACCCAAAACAACCACCTCCTCTTGTTCATCCTCTTATTCTCCCGTCAACGATCGAGTGTCAGAAACAAGATCAAGAAATAAACCGCTCACCGCCGTACCCTGAAAATGAAGGATTATTGAGTACATCATTGTCTCCTCCATCTGCAAGGACCGTCGCTATCTATCACCGTCTGCTTACATCGGCTACCACCACAGTCACCACCGTCGTCCATCTGTTCTCAGTCCCTTTGTAGTCGCCGTCACCGTCGCATGCTCCCCCATCCATATATTCATCAATTTCTTGTTCATATTTCATCAATTTTGATGATTAAGAAGTGGGTTTCATTCTTTCATCATTTCTGAAAGTTGGTTTCATTTGTATATCATTATGTTTGTTTTCATCAATTTTGTTACAGTAGGTTGAAAGTGGGTTTGATTTATATTTTATTATTTATGTTTTCATCAATTTTGTTACAGTAGGTTGTGGTGTTAGGCATCCTTTTTAAGAGTGTTTTAAATGTATGTAAGAACCATAGTTTAGTTTAATATTCATCAAGATTTGAATTTAAATAAATGTTCTTTGTAAATAGAAATATTTGAATAAACTTATTCATCATTTTTTTGTGCTTCAAATTTCAAAAATTGAATTAATTCTTTATCAGATACATCCCAGACTTTTAACCGTTTAAAAAATTTATAGTTTTTTCTTCCTAATTTACCTTTGAAACTGATTTAATTTTAATGGCAACTCATCAAATTTTGACTGAATATCTTTGACCATCAGTGCAAATCCAATGTCTCTCTTTGCCTCTTACCTATTTTACTCCAATATACATCTTACAGTAACTCTACCTATATATATATATATAGAGAGAGAGAGAGAGAAGTTAGTTAAGAAAAGTAGCTAACTAGCTAGCTAGGTTGTGTTAATTGTAGGAAGCACCGATGTAGCATAGATATACCAACCAAAGCCCGTGGTTGCCACATTGTCTTGATTGTGACATGAATTAATGAAGAAACACGATCGATCGATGTAGACACTACAAAAAATGTCATCTATATTTCATAAAAACGTGTAAAAATTGTAAGCGTTGTCACGTTTATAATTGTGAAATATAGTGTAAGATTAAAGATTGTTAGAAAAAGAAAAAAACTCAACATTTACGGGTGTGTACACTTGATTTTTAAAAGTCCGCGCTTTTAAATGTGTGAATTTAGTAATAAATAGATAATTATAGAAGTTAACACTTAAAAGCGTGGACTTTTGGAACTTTAGAATTATGTTCAAATTTTTCATGCTTATAAGTGTGAAAATTTAGATAATTTGTTCACACTAATAAATGTGATTTTTTACTTTAATTTTCACACTTTCAAATATAAAGATTTGTTATACAATAGTAACATTCAATTTCTCTACGCTTGATTATAATTTTTCATAGTTTTAAATGTATTCGTATTGATAAAAGAAATATGAATAATTGACATTTTTTAGTGAGATGAAAATCAAAATTTATCCGATCACGTACTGGTACTACGTACGCTCCTCATGTATGACCTCCACCTTCATACACAACCAATTAATTCATTTTTCTCTAGCTTCCAACATTATCTAGTGGCCGGATCCACAACAAACACTACTTTTTTTTTCTTTTCTAAAGTTCAATATTCCAATCATTTTTAATTACTCCACTATATATATTATATTATATATAATAAAATAATAATGTATTATTATAAGTTTATATATTTTCCTTCTTTCAATCATCGTTCGATCAATGGACTGTTCATTAATTATATTCTTATCAGTCCATTCATCAAGGATGCATGTATGTGTTATTGGTTAGATTTAAGCAGTAGCTAGCGAGTGATCATGTGTAATTGATAATTAGTGAAATTATACGTGTGCGTATGAGGTAAGCTTTAAAAAACTAAAACATTTAACATATAATAAAATATATAAAATAATATAAGCAAATAAAATCATATTTATAGAAATAATAACTAATAAAAAACATATTTATCGAATGTTTAAAAATTGAATTAAAACGTGGCTTTCATATTTTTAGTAGTACTTCTTTATATACTACATTCATAATTTTATTTGTCAGACTACTATTATCGTCACTACGATGAAACCTTAAAAAAATTAAGTATAATTAGTGTTTACAATGTTTCTTAAACATGATATAAAAGTTCACCTTAAGTCATTAACATATATTATGTGAACTGGAATATAATACCTACATATGTATGCTAGTGGTCATTTTTGTGACAATTAATTAATTAATTTGGGTCTCTCATTCTTATTTAATTACTCATTCTTATTTGAACATTCTCATATATATATATATATATATATATATATATATATATATATATATATATATATATATATAAGTATTTTTAAATAGTACTTATAATCCTCAAGTTCAACATATAATATAAGTATTATTTAACTGTCTCATATAGCTTTTTAGTAAAAGTGTATAAACAATATTACTCACTATTAAATTAAAATTTTCATAAAACATAAATTCGATAAATAATACTATCTAAATTATTTCAATTTTATTGTAACATTCAGAATTCATTCGTAACCAACGTTGCCTCCTCCGTACCCGCCATCACAAGCATTCACCCTCATTTCTTTTTAATCGCTGCTGCCGCATTGTGGGGCACCTCACTAGTATATTTATGTGTGTGTGTGTATAGGAAGAAGTTCCATTGAGAACCATTTTTAGTGCGAGAACCACGAGAACCAATCTGAGCTATCCAATACACTCTTTTACACTTGATTCCCCCACGCTCTCCATCCATGAATTCCACTTATCAAATCAACGGCTAAGATTGGTTTTCGCGGTTCACACTAAAATCGATTCTCAACGGTCGATCGGTATTTTTTGCAATGTTAAAAGATCTATATACACGTCATTTATTCCATAATTAATCAACTACATATAAAATAAATATAATTAATCCGTAAGATAACTTGTCACTGGTTACATTTAGAATTTTATGATCTTTTGTGTATTCATTTAACATGAATTAAACCTTTATATATTAAACTAGATTATATGTCCGTGTGATACACGAGTTAGTTAACAAGTGATAAATATTAGATATTAATAAGAAGATATTAAGTAATTATAACACATGAAAAAAAATAAAAACTTATAAAAAATGGTAAATAATAAGATTATTAAAATAATGTGTTAAATAATAAAATTTAAATAATAATTTATTTAAATTAATAGAGTTAATAATGCGTATTGATTTGGAATTTGAACTTAAATAGAGTTATTTTTTAATTTAAATAATACTTTATTTCATATTAAAATTTGAATTGAAATAAATCTTTATAATTTTGAAGTCAAAATTTAAGTTTCAAGTTTGACTAATTAAAATCAAAATCAAGTTTTAATTTTGATCAAAATAAATGGACAGGATTTAAATTCAAATAAATGAATGGTTTGGATTTTCTAATTAAATTGTTTAAGGTTAGTCTTTTATTTATATTAAAGATTACTTTATTTTAAAGGCTTTATATATTAAATTACTTGGTCTTCTGTGTTTTAGTTTTACAATTATTTGTTTATTATTAACAGACAATTGTGAAGTGTTGTCATACCACTGAATTTTAAAAAATTCTCTGCTTTGAAACCAAAAAATCTTAGCCTAGTGGTATAAGAGTTTGAAAAAAGATGCACTCCAGTTAATGTTGTGGGTTCTCTAATCCAGATGTAGAAAATGTGTAAAATTAGAAGTGTATGTGTTTAGCTGTTATAAAATTTCTTCTTCGTAAAAAGAAAGAAAAAAAATGAAAATGCGTGTAAACGATAGAACTTACAACATCACTACCTTTAGTCTCCTTTTTTACAATCCTACTTGCTCAACGATCGACTCTCTTAACTTCATCTCTACATTTAACAAAACTCAACGAGAAAACAGACATCAGAATGATGACATGTTCAAGCAAACGGTATGTTACGGACGACTATGCAAATATCATCAAATCCACTCTTTCGGATTAATACATGCATCCAAAAGTTTCCATTCTTCACTCCCCTCTTCTGGTTTCTGCATAATAACAAGAGTATACATTCTTTGTTCAAGTAAAATCAATTTCTTAGACATGCCAGAACGGGGAAGGTAGGTTGGTAAAGTGTCAAAACAGGTTGCGCAGGTTGAGTTAACCCCGGGAAGCTTTTTTCAAAAATTTGAACTTTTTTTGAGCACTTATTGCATCAAAAGAGGTACCAAATTAAATTGTTTTAGGTGACATTTCACTGGTTTGACACACGTTTAAACTGAATCTTTAAACGTTACATGTTTGACCTCTTAGAGATTAAATAAAATTTACCCGAAAACCACCTATGCATACACGATAGAACTGTATCATTTAGCAATTATATAAAAGATGAATAGAAGAGAGAACAAAAGCACTTACATGGTCATATTCCCATCTGGCTGTTAGTGGCAGAGAGACAAGAATGCTCTCAATCCGACCTCCAGTTTTGAGACCAAATGTAGTTCCTCGATCATAAACCTTTAATATTTATAAGGTTAAAATCGCCGGATAGTAGTAAAACAAAAATATAAGAATAACAGGATAATTATGTACAACTGCTTTGCTTACCAAGTTGAATTCTACATATCTGCCCCTTCTCAGTTGCTGCCATGCCTTGTTTTCATCTGTGAATGGCATATCCTTTCTCTTTTCTATAATTGGAATATATGCCTCAATCACAGAGTTGGCACATTCTGCAATTCATAAATGAGCATGTGCTTTTATAGAAGATATCAGACATACAACAAGTTCAAAGTCCCCTAAAGAGTGGTGCAAATTTCAAGCCCTTTACTTGTATATGGCTCAATTCCAGTTGCATTTTATCTATAACAAGTCCAAAAGTCACCTAAAGTGCACGCTCGCTACACACGACCTCCTAACTCCTAAGTCGTTTTATTCAAAGAATTAGACTAACTCTAAAAAACATAATTTTTGTAATCAAATTTGACACAAATTGTTTGTGACAAAAAATCAAAATAGTTAGACATGAAAACAATCTGACCTGAACCTTACACATATTATGCCCATGCTAATTGAGTAATTGCTACCCAACATGTCCAACCACCCATTTTGGCACCTCTGAGGTTAACAACAACGTATATGAGTTGTTTCTACATTACCTGTAGAAAAGGAAAGAAGCATTTCTTGATCGTAGTCATTCAAATCATCAAAAAAGATGCCTCCAAGTCCTCGCCTCTCATTTCGGTGCTGCATACAAACAATTGAAATGAAAACTAAAAGTAAGGTTGGATTTTGAATTGAAAAAATAACTTTTAGGGCTACAATGATTGAATGATGATGGTAAGAGATTATCAGGGTATTGTGAATGGAAAAGGTATTAGGAAAATAACCAGTTTGTCCTTTTGAGCAACTAGAATTTAACTGAACCCAGACAACTTAATATGAAAACAATGTTTTTAGAAGATGAAAGAGATATATTAGTATGTAGAATGAGATAAAAGAGCTGATAAACATAACCAAATCATAAGCTGTCAAATATCCTCATAAGTAATTGTCATAACAACCAAACTTCATAAGCTGGACAGTTGTCTATACAGCATGTCAACAATCGTTCTATTTAGCTCTCATGTTTCAAATGATCAAAAATATTTTTAATCTAGAAGAATTACTAACAAGGTATATGTAAATTGGTTCATGTCTCAAAATATGAACTCGATAATCATGAGATCTAAAAAAGATCATAGAGGTACCTTAATGCAGAAATAGTCATCACACCATTTCTTGAACCGTGGATAGAAGGTTGGATCAAACTTGTCACAAGCTTTTTTTTGTACCTGGAAGGAAAAAAACCAACGTCAACTACTAGTAAATGGTAGTCATGTTACTAGTGACCGAATAGGCAGGTCTGAGATGGGTAACAAGCCAAAAAAATGTATACGGGTTGGGTTGACCCACACAACACTATTACT
The DNA here is from genome assembly GCA_947179395.2 of Pulicaria dysenterica. NCBI lineage: Eukaryota > Viridiplantae > Streptophyta > Magnoliopsida > Asterales > Asteraceae > Pulicaria > Pulicaria dysenterica. The sequence continues at coordinate 55,115,741 of OX359296.1, forward strand.
GACCTTCCTACATTTCATCATAATTATTATACTACATATGATTAAAATAGCTAATACTGTAATGATGATGCAGCTTATTAATGAACTGATCAAGTTAGGATGTTATAACCACAGATTTTAGGCTAGTTTTAATCCGTTTGGCCCATTCCATTTTAACCAAATTGGCCCATTTAAACATAAATGGGTTTAAATTACCCCCTCTACTTGCCATGAACTTAATTCATTGATTGAAAGTAGAGACTTTGCTATTCAACCACAGAGAAATAAATTCTAGTTTTGTACCGTATGGAAGTGCTTGACATCTTCCTCAAATATATAAGCAGGAGTCAGATCAGTACCACCACCAAACCACCATTGCCTCGGTGCTCCTGGAGCATCTGTATTAATTTACAATAAGGAATTCAGCACTTAGTACAAATTCAATGCAACACTAAGCAAAACAAAAACAAAATAGATGATTATCCAATATGAGGAAAATGAGCATATGTATAACATCATTAAAAACTAGATTCTGGTACACCTGCAATCATATGAGCTAACAGTCGATTCTGTGACAAAATTATTCTATTTATTACTTTGTATATGTAACATCTTGTGTAATATTTTCTTCTTCTTAAAGGATTTAAATATTCGAACTACAAATGTGATTGTAAACAAACATGCTCCAATTTCCTCTTCTTTCTCATATTCAGATTTCGATGATCTATTTGATACTTGCCACAATAAAACTGATCGTCATATGGAATAGTAATATTACTAATATACCCTTCTTTTTATCTATACAATCAGAATGCAGACTTGTCTAAGAAAATTTTAATGGAAGTTCAAGAAAATTACCAATGCAAGGGATGCAACTTAGAGTAAAATATGTTATTTCAAAAGTTGAAAGCATGATAAGAATGTAAAGCTATTGATCAAAAGACCCCAAATAGGGTCATAAGAGTTCATATTAAGAATGAATTTTTGGTTGTACAGAAACATTTGAAAGAGCATCCTACCTTTTCGAGCATCAGTCTCAAAATAACGATAATTGAAATGCAATGTTGGTGCAAAAGGGTTCTTTGGGTGTAAAACCTGCCAAAAAGTACAGAATTACACAAGTAACTAAAATGTATATGTTTATATTCCACTCGAGGGTACTAAAAGAGATGAAAAAAGCAAACATCTAGTAAATCATTATCATATAAAAGAACCAATAAAACAAAATCAAATTCAATTATCCTTAGCTAAACTCATAATGCACACATAATCAACATGAAATTTGTAAATAACAGTTAGACAGAGTTCAACAAATCAGAAGACAATATTCACTCTGCTAATTCAGACGCATCATAGAGGCGTACATGGTTGTTTGAATCATACCAAATAACTAAAAACTTGCCTATATATAAACATGATGAGTTGATTAAAACTGGATACAGAATGATAGTCTTATCTTTATTTCTATCATCAGTTTCCTGTTGCAATTTCTTACATTAATCTAGCAACACTCTGATGTTCCTTATTGCAAATTCAGATTACCATATACATTTTAGCAAATACCCCCAAACTTGGAGCCTGCTGAGGTGTAGGACCAACATGTTCCAGGCAAATGCATAACATTGAATGTATTTAGGGTCTAAGATCCAAATGAGTGAGGTACTAGCATACCAGAGAAAAGCACAGATATCAGAATTAGAGAATTAGACTTACAGAGCTGACTCCGGCAGCAAAAAAAGGAACAGGTCCCGGCTTAAAATTCCCGTTTTCAGCAGCACTTACAGGATTAGCAGCCCTATATGCTTCCGGGGGCATCACCCCATACACAACAGACACATTAACTCCAGCCTTCTCCCAAACGGCTCCGTCCTGCAAAACCCTACTAATCCCACCACCACCTCCCGGCCGTGACCAGACATCTTCCTTAAACTTCCCACCTCCATCCGCCATCTCAATTGCGGCGCAAACGCTATCTTGCGCGTCCCTAATCATCTTCTCGAACCTTCCCCGGACCGAACTCACCCCCGATTCTGAAGTCGACGATCCACCGTCGGATTCACGGAGGAAAGTATCGGGACGGTGAGCCTCCGCGGTCTCTTTTTCGATCATGTGTGAGGATGCTCGGATCAGACGGTTTCTGCTCTTGATTTGTTTCCTGCGATTGAAAGAGAGGGTGGTGGAGGTGGTGTTGACTAATGAAAGAGGCGTTGGCGAAGGAGTGGAAGTGGGTAGTTGAAAGGAAGAGGTGGAAGGGAGTGAAGAGATCATAGTCGCCATTGTTTGGAGGTTCAAAGGGGCGATCTTTAATGGTGGTGATAACGTTAGTGAAGAAGATAGGAAAGGCTATCCAAGGTTGAAGTTACATGTACATGTGGGGTAGCATTAGAAAAAGCAAAGATTGTTGGTTGATCTGGATTCTGGTCTAATACAAATAGCGTAGTATGGTGCCCATTGGATAGGAATCCATGTGTTGAGTTTTGAAATAAACCATGGGAAATTTTCTTATTTTTTATGTTGTAGTTGTGGCTTATGACTTTTGCAAATTATTTGTTTTGTTTAACATATTATTTAAGAATTAAAACTAAGTGAAAATAATAGTAATTTGTTATTCCTTAAATGTTTAATGATGTTGTCAATGGATTGTCAAAGGCACTTTAGGAGATGTGTCATTTTATTATTTACAATTGTGAAAAAATTAATACCAAATAAATCTTAGTTTAATTGTATTGTTACGTTATTTTTAGTGTAATTGGTCTAATTGAATTTAATTATAATTCAGTTACGTTTTGCATTATGTCACTATTTGGCTCAAACCTCTGTAAACTACCTGCGGTTCAAACCATTGGCAACCATCTTGTTTCGGGTACCCCAATTCGCGTAGCGCGATTCAGTAGCAAAACGTGAAATGAGCTACCCGCAGCTAGAGTGAGGATCAAAACTTCCAGCTACCCGAACCAAACCAACTCTTCTTGCTTGTGGCATATCAGACAAATTAAGACATCTCGGAACACATACTTGTTCCGTCTTCACCCTCAATTTCACCCATTAATCCATTATCAAACAGATCAAAACCGATGCCATCCTGTTTCCTATAATACATGTTGAAATTACCACCTCTCGACTAGATTGCAAACATTGTTGAATCTATGACAAAAGGCATTGGCCATTGGTAATGCAGTATGCCCGAGTCCTTCAAGCAATTAAAGATGGAAGAAAACCTCAAGTCTATTATACGAAATTTTGAATATATTGAAGGGGGCATATAACTTGTTTAATTTGTCTAAATTGGTGACGAAGATAAATACAATGTTTCCCTACTTTTTGTACTGATTTCATATATTAGAGACTCGGCCCTGTACTTGTAAATAACGTTTAGGAAGTAGCTTTCTGTCTCATCCATTTTGTAGCAGACCACTTCTCTCCCGATAGGACCTCACAACCTCCATGAATGCTGTCAGGGTCCGATTGCCCATCAAGTCCCTGCAAAGAATAATGGTTCAACAAAAGTTTAGGCTTTCATAAAAAACCAAAAAATCATTCTACAAAACAGAGCTGTAGACGGTAAACTTGGTTTAAGTGTTTACTAAAACAATATTTCCAGCTTTTTTTTTTTTCTCATATAAAAACTACAAGGTTACCAAACAAGACGTTTAGCTTTACAAATTACAAGTCAAGTGCTACTATATCTGTACAATAATAATGTTTAAGACCGCATTGGTGCGCTCTATAGAGGAAAATAACCATCTATAATACTTTCTTCCTAATCTAAAAATAAACATGGCAAATATATCAAACTAGAGTTTTTTACAAAATAGGTGTTATTTGAAAACATATTTACCAAATAGGTGTAGTTTCAAACATAATTACCAATTATGTGTACTTTTTTATTTTTATTGTTTTTTTTTTACTGTTACTTTTTTTACTGCTTTATTTTCACTGTTTTTTACTGCTGCTTTTTTTACTGTTTTTTACTGCTTATTTTTTTTTCTCTTTTTACTGTTTTTTTAACTATTTTTTTACTGTTTTTCCCCAGTTTTATTATTTGATTGTAATTTGGTTTTTAACTGTTTTTTTACTACTTGTTCACTGTTTCTTTTCCAGTCTAAGTAGTTGTTTTTTATATTTTTTTTTGACTGTTTTTCACCGTTTTTATTATATCTTATACAACAATCGAAACAATTGTTTAATTTTTTTTATCATAATCATAACACTTGTTTAAATAGTACTAACAACGATTTTTTTACTGCTTCTTTTTTTACTGTTTTTTCACTGCTTTTTTTTTACTGTTTTTTCCCAGTTTTATTAGTTGATTGTAATTTAATTTTTAATTGTTTTTTTTACTTGTTCACTGTTTTTTTTTTCAGTTCAAGTAGCTGTTTTTTATCATTTTGTTACTGTTTTTATAATATCTTATATAACAATCGAAGCAATTTTTTAATTTTTTATCACAATCATGACACTTGTTTAAATAATACTAACAACCATTAATTAAAACCAACATCACAACGTAACAACCAATAATCTAAAAAACATTATACTTGTGATGTTGGTTTTAATTAATGGTCGTTAGTATTATTTAAATAAGTGTTATGATTGTGATAAAAAAAATTAAGCAATTGCTTCAATTGTTGTATAAGATATAATAAAAACAGTGAAAAACAGTAAAAAAAAGATTAAAAAAACAGCTACTTAAACTGGAAAAAAACAGTGAACAAGTAGTAAAAAACAGTTAAAAAACAATCAACTAATAAAATTGGGAAAAAACAGTAAAAAATAGTTGAAAAGGCAGTAAAAAAAAGTAAAAACAGTAAAAAAAATAAGCAGTAAAAACAGTAAAAAAACAATAAATTAAAATAAAGCAGTAAAAAACAATTAAAAGAAACAGTCAAAACAAAAAAAAGTAGTAAAAACAAAAATGTACACCTAATTGGTAATTATGTTTGAAACTACACCTATTTAGTAAATATGTTTTCAAACAACACCTATTTTGTAAAAAACTCTATCAAACTATTGCTACTTAAAATAAACAGAATTTTGATGAATCTAAAGGAACAAACCATGCTCCAGAAAAGCACAGCATCTCCTTTATTAGGCTTAACACAAAGTCCCTTGACCATTTTTCCACCACAGCTGCATTCACCTGAACCAGCCTGACATTTTATACAAGTTAGAGCAGATGTGCAAAGCAGGTATGATATTCTTTGATGTACATTACATTTGTGTCTCTAATTGAGCAGGTATGATATTATTTGATAAACTTTTTATTTGTGGAACTACTTTCCCCATAATTGTAATTATATGTGAGCTCAATGGCAATTATATTATATATATCTATGCCACACTTTGTATCTGTTTTATAAGATAGAACAGTAGAACAACACACTTGCCATAGGAAAAAAAGTTTCTCCCCCTTCCACATTATCAGTCAAATACATCAACATCGTTGCTACTCTTTGACCACCACGCTTCAAGTTGAACTGCAAGAAAAAAAAAATATATATATATATATATATAGGATATCAACTTTAAATAACTAAAGTAAAGCTTAAGAGTAAATGATAGAAACAATAATAGAATGATTAGATGAAGAATATTGTTTACCGAATCGGAGAAGTAGTCATGATGGGGTCTGTAAAACTGATTCGGTTCATACCTGTGCTTCTGTAGATGTTAGCTTTAATACTGAAAATGTATTAGTTAAGTATTCTTGTAAATCAAATGCCAATTGAGAGCTCATCAAACAAAGCACCCACCTTAACACTTGAATGAGCTCTCCATTTTCAATTGGAACTTGAGAAAATGTAGAAATTCGTTTTTCAATCGCCTGGTTTTGCAAATAAAGAGACACGGTAAACTAATGTTCAATTGTACTAAAACTATGGAAACATATGCATATATATACACACATACATATATATATATATGGGGGAGGGTTCAAACAAGAACTGTTTTTCGTACGAAAACCAATCTTGGACCTTGATTAGAATAAATCAATGGCTAATACTTGTAAGGGCTCATTAATGAGTCATTAATAACTCACTAATGAGGGGTGTTTTAGAAAAAAACAAGTCTCGTTCATTAATGATGGTCCACCCGGACGCAATTCAGAGTTTAGTAAATATATTAATGATCAAAACACCCCTATTAATAAGTCATTCATGATGTCACGAATATTTCTCCCACGAAAATAGTTCCGTTTTAACTTCTCTCTCTCTCTCTCTCTCTCTCTCTCTCTCTATATATATATATATATATATATATATATATAAATATATATATATATATATATGTATGTATGTATATATATGTATGTATGTATGTATGTATGTATATATAGATATATATGTATGTATGTATAAGTCAATCAGAGCATACTAACACGTATCATTGGATATTTCCTCTCTTCATGGTTTAAAAACATGCCTGAACTTGTTCGGACATTACTCTTGATTCCCTATTCAGGAAACAAAAAGTCAGATAGCATACATAAATCATATCCCTCCACTCTTTTTGAAGAGCATAAAACTTTTTAAAATTATCTCTATATAATCATGACATCCGATTATACGAGATACAAGGCTTAAACCAGGGAATCTAAAAAACTATCCCACAAAAAGATAAACTTCAAACAACCTATTCTATAAACACTTTCAAATTGCAGTAATATACCCCGCAAAAAAATGCACCAAATTGGTAAAAAAACATGATGATAATTGCAAAACTGAATCTTGTATTAGCAGCTAAGGCACTTAACAGAAGTTAAAGTTGAGTATTTATATAAAGTAACCATATCCCTACTTTTGGCATACCTTCCCTGTTTTTGCATCCACGACAGTTGAGACCTGAAGACGGGGTTTGGCTATCTCTCTAAGATAATCACATTCCTACAATCGTTGTAAGAAGTCAGGAATTCAATTACAGAATTCACAAAAAGATAGAATAATACATCGTTAAAACATCCAAGCCCTCGTAGCTTTCTAGTTTTTGTTGTAAAACATTGAAATTAAAAAGTTCAACAAAGCACAAAATATGGTTATTGTGCTCTTTCTTTCTTGTTTTCTTTTTATAACCCTAGAAAGTGACTATTAAAGAAATACAATTTTGATGTAACTCTCCAACAAATCAAAAACTGCCTGATGTTGGAAAAAACGGTGCACTTATTTAAAAAGGTTAAGTTAAGGTTGACTTAGGTTAGAAATACTTTGTTCAATACAAAGAAGAATATTTGTTAACCCACAAACCCATGGTAGACATGTAAACCCATTATCTATGTACCTCTGGGCTTAAAAAGTTATGGAACACAATGATTCGTGGAGACCAACTAATTATTTCAGGTTTTACCTGCATAAATTAGAAAAAAGAAAACAAAGAACATAATTATCCAATAAAATCTAACAAAGAAATATAGCTTGCATGCATAATAACATACAGGAAAGAACACAACCCTAGAAAAATATATATCCAAAAGCTTCCGTCTACTTGCAAATGAAGAATGCTCTTAAAAGAAAATATTTGTGTAAGTGGGCATCTTGTAAAAATTGAAAGAAAAAAAAATCTTTTAATAGGCTTCCTGTAGCACCAACGTTTTTATTAATGATGCCTCCACATTCAGCTCAATAGTAGCTAATAAGAGGACATGTGCATATGCTCCACAGATTTAGTATCCAGGCTTTCATGATGATCCCACTGAAAAATCACCAATATTGGTGTTGCATTACAATAAGATGACCCTTTCTGAAATCAAGCAAGCAAATACTACAACAGATTGTTGTTGATCTGGGCCATGATGGAACTGTAGAAATTTACAAGTAATATAGAAAAAGAATAGCCTTCCAGGATATTGTTAGGATCGAGACACCTAAAACCAGCGTTAGAATAGTGCGGAAAACAGAAAATAAACAAACACGAGATTTAACGTGGTTCGGTCCAAACACGACCTACATCCACGGGCAGGAACAGAGACTTCTTTATTAGGACTCCAGAGATATTTCGATGTACATATGACTTAACCCCTAGCCTTGATATTTATAGGCAACAAACTAGAATCCTAATCTAATTAGTAAACCACAAATTAACATGTGATAAACACCAATTATTCTTTCGGCCGTACGTGATAATTCAATTTGAATTACGATTAGATAAACAATTATCCACATTAAATTCAAATGTTTATCCAGGACATGCCCCATGCTTCCTCCACGTGTACCATTTATCTAATTAATTCAAATTCCATGCAAACATGAATAAATTATCCCATGCAAACTTTAATTCAAGCCATGCACAATTTATTCGGTCCATGTACACGTCTTACGTCGTATACGCCGAGTAACCATTCTAGTTTCAAATATTAACCCGCTAATCAAGTCATACCCAACAATCCCCCCCTTGACTTGAGTACCCTTCACCAGTCAATCGAGATCCGACAATCTCCCATGACTCGAGTCCTCAACCGTCAACCGTCATCACCAAAGAACCGTCTCTCATCTGCCAACCTCCCCAAAGGGACTACCTCCTTGTCCGAGCCACGAAGTCCGACACCCCGTCGCGCGACTTAATCGGAGACCAACTCCACCCGTGTCGTCTCGACTTCGTCAGGTCAATTTTCCGCTCCAAGTTCGGTACAGCCGTCGTTCCACTCACAGAACTGCCCTCCAGAACGTAAATACCACGTCGCAGCCTGCCATGCATTATCACTCGAGCATCCCGAGAAACCTTCAGTCCACCTCCTTTACCGGAATATTCATATCCATTCCTAGCCAAAGTACCCAAGAGAAATCAGATTCTTCCGAAGATCCAAGACATACCAGCAATTAAACTGCTTGACCGCTCCATCATGCACCTTTATTTGCACCGTACCACTACCTTTGACATTCAGAATCCCATCGTCCCCCAGCTTCACCTTACCGTTCCACTTCTTAAAGGAAGTAAACAGATCACGTGAGAACGCCATGTGATGAGATGCACCCGTATAGAAGATCCAAGTATCTGCAGGACTATTTGTGCATACAGTCAAAGCATCGCCTATGTCTACATCTTCCTGAACCACATTACCATCTCCCCTTTTAGGACAGTCTCTCCTGATGTGACCAAACACCTTACAGTAATAACACATTACCTTTTTCGTGGATTTTGTTTTCGAACGCGACTCCCCCAGTCCACCCATTCCACCATGTGTCCTTCCCCTACCCACGTAACCTGAACCGAACTCCCCCTCATTACAAGAAACCTTAAGCTTGAGTTCCTTCGACAACAAGGCATCCTTTACTTCAGCAACAGAAATTGTTGACCTACCATACATCATGGTATCAACAAAGTTCTCATACGAATGCGGTAGTGAACACATCAAAATCAGGGCAAGATCTTCATCATCAATTTTAACACCCACAGCCTTCAAATCAAGGGTAATACGGTTAAAATTATCAAGATGATCTTTTACCTGGGTACCTTCTGACATCCGGAGGGTATACAACCTCTGCTTCTGATAAAGCCTATTCGTGAGGGTATTCTTCTGATACTTTTCACACAGCTTCTTCCACAGACCCGCAGCCGTTGTTTCATCCACCACCTCCCTCAATACCTCATCAGCCAAACACAGCAAAATAGCCGAATACGCTTTTGCTAGAACGTCTCTCTTAACATCCTCCTTCATCTCCTTCGGAAGTTTATCTTCTCCTTCTAACGCCACCGCGCAACCCTGCAGAACCAGAAGAGCCTTCATCTTTACCTTCCACAACGTGAAATCGTTTGAGCCATTGAATTTCTCCAAATCAAACTTCAAAGATGACATCTTCACAATCAACAAATACGCGAGCCCGGTGAACAGAACCCTGGCTCTGATACCACTTGTTAGGATCGAGACACCTAAAACCAGCGTTAGAATAGTGCGGAAAACAGAAAATAAACAAACACGAGATTTAACGTGGTTCGGTCCAAACACGACCTACATCCACGGGCAGGAACAGAGACTTCTTTATTATGACTCCAGAGATATTTCGATGTACATATGACTTAACCCCTAGCCTTGATATTTATAGGCAACAAACTAGAATCCTAATCTAATTACAACAACAACAACAACAACAGTACCCAATCCCGCAGCAGCGGGGAATCCTAATCTAATTAGTAAACCACAAATTAACATGTGATAAACACCAATTATTCTTTCGGCCGTACGTGATAATTCAATTTGAATCACGATTAGATAAACAATTATCCACATTAAATTCAAATGTTTATCCAGGACATGCCCCATGCTTCCTCCACGTGTACCATTTATCTAATTAATTCAAATTCCATGCAAACATGAATAAATTACATGCAAACTTTAATTCAAGCCATGCACAATTTATTCGGTCCATGTACACGTCTCACGTCGTATACGCCGAGTAACCATTCTAGTTTCAAATATTAACCCGCTAATCAAGTCATACCCAACAATACTCATTTAGATATGGGAAAAGTAGTTACGTTTATATAAAACATTAAAACTGAAGCATGCTGACTGTAAGACATAATGTCAAGGATCAAACTGAGATATTATACTTATACATTAGCATGATTTAGTTGTGCTATCAACCATAAACTAACCATGAGATATAACATTGAACACTGCGAATCTTCTTCTTTTCATTCTTTTGAGCATCTTAAGGATTAACTTTCTTATGACTAACAGATTAATTACTGTAGATGAGTACTGAGAAAACAGCGGTTTGATTTATTGAATTATCCTTGCTGTTTTGAGCTTTGCGTAACGCATTAGATAAAAATTTAACGTCTTAATCAACTTCCTAGACATCTTTACAACCATAAATGTAAACCACTGTATCGACAATATTGCCGCATGGATATGTAGGCGTGTCCCTTTTACTTGGAAAGAGAAAAATCAAAGCTACACGTATGTGATCTTGCTTATTTTTACTTTAGCATCCACATACTCTTATATCTTTGCTTCACACTTGCAGTAGATAATTAGCATTTAATTGAAACAATATATACGTCTAGATAAAGGACATACATATCCGATGCGTAGAAGTGCAGCTTCTTTGTCATTGCCCCAACCGCCTGAAATGATAAGATGGCAAAAGATTAAGTTAAAAACAGAACATTTCTTTCTCTTTTTGATTTTCTTATTGAACATAGAAGCAATAAATAGCTAAATGTACTTTGGCCACTGCCCCCATGTTTTTGGCAAGGCTGGTGAAATTGGCCTAAAGTATCAAGGATTTATTAAAAAAATTACTGAGTATGCATAAGCTAACTGCTCATTTCTCAAATTTCAAATGATTCATGATCTTATTAACTCGACAAAAGTTATATTGCCGTGAAGAATAAAGTGTAACATACCAACCTGCAGCAAACTGATTACCACCGACATTCTGACCCCCAAGTGTTCTTCTAAGGGAAGGAAACGCAGAGCCTACATAAAAATTAAAAAAAATAACAATAACAATAAAAAATTGCCAGAAATCCATGAAAGAGAACAAATAACCTTTGGCTAACTCAGAAAAGATATTATTAAATTACTTTTTAAAAAATGAAATACTTTTCTTTATCTAATATATTGGCAAAAGCCAATAGCAGGGTAGACTATAGTCATAAACCGAAGGTGGAGGCATTAAGGCTAATATAGTAATATAAAGGCAACTTTTGCATATGTCATTAACTGAAAATTCAAGAATGCCCCGCAGCAAATATAAAAAAAGCCCTTGCCTAGAGAATATGCATATATATGTTTGTGTGTAGGAAATAATACACAGTTAATGAATTCAGCTTTATGATCCAACTCATTGAGAGGTCTCATAGCTTTAATAATATCATCCCCAAATTAGTGGTGCATGTTACATATATCTATTGAGTATTGACATCTACAATGTTCAGAGGTGATCTAGCAACGGATTTAAATTACGGTATGAAGATGTGGTCGCACAGCGAGAAAGACCCTGACCCTGCTAACCAAGTTATCATTGATAAAGCATAAGGAAATCAAGGTCAACAAATAATTTTATGAGCAACATAATATCGGGTAAACATGGTATGTTGGATGCAGGAAATAACAATAATAAGAAAAGCTAAACGCCAAATCTCAAATCTGATATAGTGGACGATATATTACCGTATGAATCTTCTAAAGTTCGAATAAATGCCAATTGAAGCAACGCTCCTGCATTGTAATTATCTTAACACCATTACTAAACATTAAGCAGTCACTATCTAGAAATGAGATAAAAGACATGGTGATTGTATGTCATATATGGATCAATCTTTTAGTGATTTAATTTCAGCCCATTTGACCAACTTGTACTCAGTATACTTCAGTGTTGACAAATGACATATATAAATACACTAAGATAAACTGTTAACAATTCCCAAGCCTAAGAAATAGAAAATCCAAGCTCCATGCCACCACCACAAGCATCTACCAGCATTAATTTACATCTTAGACCTATGCTAATGCCTCGGCGCAATGAATGTTTAATGATAGTAGTTCCATATAGTTTTCATGTTTGATTTGGCACATATTCTAGACTTAAATTAAGGGGGTGTTTCGGTTACTTATTTTCATGGCTTAAGCTTATTAGATTATGTTGGTAAAATGCCAAAAACGAGTAAGGAGTATGAGAAATAGGTAATGTAGTTGGAAAGAAGGGTATTTACTTATAAAAGCATTAATAAGCTCAAGCTTTATAAGAAAAAACGCCTTTCAAATAGTTTATGAAATGGCTTAATTTCGTAAAGTAAACTTAAACAATAAGCAATTGTATCTTCTTTCCTCAAATAGTTTAAGAAATTCACTCAACAACAGGGGTAGAATCAATTGGTTAATCAATGTACGCTGGAAACTATTAGCTTTGTGGCATATTCTTAACCCATGGTAACAATAAATTAAAATTAAAAAAACCTCGTCAAATTTCTCAATCGGGAAGAAGCTTAATCCACGTTGCTAATCATACTGGCAATTACTTGGCAAAGCATTGTACACATTGTAGATGAATCATTCTATCACGATGCAGATGAAACTGATGATTGAAGGAATTAATGAGAAAATTACCGACGATCATTCCGACAGTGACGAGTGTAAGTAGACCGATGACAATTCTCATCGCAGATGCCATGGCGGATCCGACGGAGCAGGCGATCGGACGGGATGTTGGTGTTCAAACCGGGTCTCCCTATCTCTCTCTCTAGTTTTCTTTTACTGAGGAATCATTTCAACAGGCATTTCTTTATTCTTGAAGAATGAGATTCTAATTAATCGCCCACGGTTTTTGTTTTACACGTTAAACTTGAGGTTTACAACCGAATGTTTGGCTAAAGTGAAAGGAAAGGAGTTTCATGTTGTACGGAACACGATATACGAGGAAATGGCGTATTTACAATACTTTCACCATGTAGTGATCAATAATACATAACAACAAAACGGACGGGTTGGATCGGATTGGGTAGCGGGTTAACGGGCTCGGGTTAAAACGAGCTCGGGTTAGAATGGATTCGGGTCAAAACGGGTTCGGTTTAGAATAGGCTCGGGTCAAAACGAGTTCGGACCAATACAGACCAAACTTTTTATTAAAGATGCTAGAATATGTTCGTTTAATTTTTAACGTAGATGATGTCTTCAATACGCTAATTATTGAAAGGAATTAATTATTAACATTAAAAAAAGGATTCTAAATAGTAAATACCCATCTTGTAATCTCTATTAGAGCCGTATATGAACAAAGTGAACGAACACAAACCGAGTTTGTTCGTGATTGTTCATTTAATTTCAGTCAAACAAATAAACGAATACGAATGTAAACTAACGAGTTTTTTGTGTTTACCGAGTTTTTTTCCTATATATATATATATATATATATATATATATATAGTGAAATGTTCAAATAAGAACCATAAATTAAATGAGAATGGGAGACTCAATCTCAGCCGTCCAATTTTCTCTCCTTCAATGTCATTGTCCACCAATGAATTCCTCACATGCACCCTGCCACACTCTATCCCTTCACGCTCTCCATCCATGAATTCCACTTACAAAATGAACGGCTAAGATTTAGTCTCTCATTCTCAATTAATTTATCATTCTCATTTGAACATTCTCATATATATATATATATATATATGAAAGAATAAACGAACGTTCATGAACATTAATGAACGAACGAGACAATTGTTCGTGTTCGTTTGTTACAAACATATAAAATTTGTTCATGTTCGTACATTTTATAAATAAACGAACATTCCGCGGAACAGTTCACGAACTACCGGTTTGTTACAGCCCTAATCTAATGCACTTGTTCTTTTATCATGCGTGATAAATATATTTTGTATCTTATAAATAAAAAAACTATCGAAGTAGCTAATAAATAAGTTATATTAATTTTTTACTTAAAAAAAAGGAAAGATACTGATCTCGGCTTTGTTTGAAAGAAAATTGATATTTTTGGAAAGAGATGTGATATATCCTCCTAATTTTTCTTCCTACTTATCTTCCTACTCAGAAGATCAATACAAGTATCAAAAAGGCTGTAAAATTAACAATCTAATAAAAACACTGATAGCAAAAGGTAATAATGGAGGAACCATGGGCCAATAGGGTATAAGGAAGTTTTGCCCAGATGACCCGTTCTTTATTTCTTGATGACCCAAAATGACCCGCAATTAAAAAACTTATATGTACATGTGGCCCAAAACAACCCGTATAGAAAAAAAGACACAGCCCAAATCAATCCATATTTTATATTACTAAGTAATACTAACCCACTTTGGCCCAAAGTTGTATAACCGGGTATATTTTGCCAGCTCTAGGTGTATGTGAGGAATTCACTACATACCATCATCATGAATACTTTAAATGTATGATGGATGAAGTGTATAAATGAGTATTGTGTGATTAAAAAAATTATGTTAAAGTTAAAAGATAAAAAAAAATATATAAAGTTCTAAAATATAAACATCTCAAGCTTTAAAAAAATATTCCCGTTCTTTTTGCACTTCCATCTTGTTACCTTCATGTTCTTCACAAATTTGAGTGTTAAAGTAATGGATAAAATATAATATATATATATATATATATATATATATATATATATATATATGCGCATTAAATTTATGGATTAAAAAAAACTTTCTTTATCAAATATTATATTGTTTCGTAGTTTTTTTACAGTCAGGTTTGCCACTTGTATCAAAAAATACCCACCCGTGCTAACAAAACGTTTATGAAGCAATATGTTGAGACTACCAGCATCATTCACACTCTTCACACAGCCACATCAGCATTCCATCATTTTCTCATCACATCACACAAACCCCTGCATCCATCACATCCTTTTTCTTTTTCTTTTCTTTTTCTTTTTTTAAACAATATAATTAAAACATAATAACTATAAAAAATATTAAATAACAATATAAATTCAAATAATATTTTATAAATTTCAAATTACATAAAAAAACATAACTACATTAATTTAAATAAAAAATACTAGTTATCGTCGTTGTTCCATCTCGGAAGCCAATTAATGTGCTCGATTAGATCCGATTGAAGGTTGTGATGCACTTCCGTACTTCGTACTTCTCGGACATTAGCCTCAAATTGTTGTTCGCTAATCTGTACGTCGTCTTCATCGTTTGGTTGATTAATGTTTTCGTCGAATGGACAAATCACTTGTTCTCCGTCTTCCAATATCATATTGTGCAATATGATACAAGCGTACATTATTGTACGTATTTTTTCCGTGTGCCACATTCTCGTCGGGTGCATTATCACATGCCACCGTTGTTTAAGCACACAAAAAGCCGTTCCACATCTTTCCTTGCCCCTTCTTGCGCGGTAGAAAACCTTACTCGTCTTTGATCAAGAGGTGTTTTGAAGGTTTTGACAAAAGTAGCTCATTCAGGGTATATCACATCTGCAAGATAGTAGCCGTGTTTGTATTGTACACCGTGTTGGGAAAATAGGAATATAATTTATATCCTCTTTTGTTAATTCAAAAATATACAATATGTCTATATAATTGTATCCATTAACATTAACATATGTGCATATATACATCTATATATATAGAGTCAAGCAAATAAATAGTTATATTTATTTGTTACAAAGTTTGTTTATATAAATCGTCAAAATCCAAATCGTCCAAGATAAAGCGCCATCAACATTCAAAATGAAGTCTTCGCCGAAAATACCTACAAGAATATATTCAATTGATATGAGCATAAAAATAAAATAATTAAAATAAGTTTAAGTTTTTATAAAATTATTTTTATAAAACTTTTATAAAAAGTGACAAATTTTTATAAACTTATTTGTGTGGGTTGATTTACTCTAAGACTTTCCATTTTAAGCAAATACCAAACACAATCTCACTTTGAAACAATACACAACCATATTTAGCAAAGGAATCTCCCAAAGGGGTAAAATTCCAACATGCTTTGTGTATTGGTTTCTAAACTTCCATTTTTGTGTTTGAATTCAAACATTAGAAGTATGGGATCAACCAACCTTTTAAACATCTACCTTTCAGTTGATTTTTATGGTAAAAATGAGTTGAGTGTGGTTTTAAATAAATCCCAACGTCTATATTGCAAAAACCAAAAATTGTCAGACGACTCAAGGTCGAACCACGGTCGACCGTGGATCGACCGTCGCACGTCTGGACAGTTTTGAGACTTGGACCTTTTTCTCTATTTAAACCAACTCAAACCTCATTTATTACTCAGCTCTTGCAAATACAAAACATTCAGAATACTCTCTAATACTTGAGCTCATATCTTTGAATATTATTTCATCTTTCAAGTTCAAGATTCAAGCAAGAGTCAAAGCCATCAAAGCTTAAACACTACTCCATACTTTCATATTATTTGTAATAGTGTAAGGATCAACTCTATCCTACCAAATTAGAGTGAATTGAGGATCAACTCTAGCCTTGAGAATTAGAGTGAAGAAAGGTTATCTTTACCTTATTTGCAAGTTTGAAGATTAATTCTTGCAAGTATAAAAAGAGAAGTGTAAAAGGTTTATCTCTACCTTCAAAGAGAGAAGCTAGTGGATCAAATTCTTGGTGGGTGAGGCCAATGAGTGGATGTAGTGCAAGTTTGTTAACACTTGCATGAACCACTATAAATCATTGTGTTCAACTTGTGATTGGTGATATCTCTCTAACTCTATATCTTTTATTTTCTTGCAAGAACTTGTAAAAACTTCAAAAATTGGACATATAACCTATTCACCCCCCTCTAGGTTCTAACACACCGTTTACTTCAAACGGGCACTGCGGTGCTCGCCCGTTGTATACATCATTGAATAACGGCGACTGGTTTAGAACATTTATGTCATTGTTGGACCTGGCATTCCAAAGAATGCATGCCAAATCCAAAGATCCTGTGGTGCAACCGCCTCTAGCATTAGAGTCGGTTTCTTTTGATCACCTCTCATGTACTGCCCTCGCCATGCGTTTGGGCAGTTGTCCCACTCCCAATGCATACAATCTATGCTTCCTAACATGCCAGAAAACCCGTGCCTACTCTCATGTGCGGTATACAAACGCTGAATATCATGGTAAGAAGGTTTGCGTAAGTATCGCTTACCATAAAGAGTGACGATACCTTTGCTGAAGTTTTCTAGGTATAACCGTGCGGTTGAATCCGCCATCTTCAAGTACTCGTCAAATCCGTCAGGGATCATCCCATACGCCATTTTCCGAATTGCCGATGTACACTTTTGCAAGGGAGATAAACCTTTTCTTCCTCTAGCATCGACACCCTGCTGAAAAAATTAATGTCATCCCTCAAGATCGCTGACTATCCGTGTGAATAGTCGTCTGCTCATGCGGAAACGTCGCCTAAACGATTCGTCGTTGTAGTTGCAGTTGTTCACAAAATAATCTGTTACAAGTTGCTCGTGTGCAGCTTCACGGTCTCTAACTTGATCCGGGCCTCGCCGTCTTGTTGATTGACTCGAGCTAAGTTCATCATACTCGCGCAACACATCCAAAACCGCATTGGACATTCCAATAAACAAATTGGTTCTCGTTTGATGATAAACGGAAAGAAAATCTGCCTCCTCTTGATTAATCTCGAAATCCTCGTCATAATAATCCGACGAATCAGATGACATGTTTGTATGTATATAAATGTTTAAAGAGGAGAATATAGAAGTTTGAGAGGATAATGTAGAAAAAATATGTGTGAAAAAATTAAAGAAAAGAGGTTATATTTATAGGAGATAAATGGATTAAATAAATAAAAAAAAAATTTGAAAACCACCCAACGGCTACCCACCTCTCCCCTTTCCTCTCTCACTTGCGCGACCCGGCTCACACACGTGAGCGTGAGCAGCCCCTCACACATGGGGGCGATGGTGTGCTTTCTCGTGATGGGGGCTCACGACCCTCCCTCGCGGTCTGATGCGGATAGTCTCAGACGAAATAGCTAACAGCAGTTCTCTATCCATTAAGGATGGAATTCAGAAATTCAACGATATTCACTTTCCATAATTCTAAAATATCAAATTTAACGAGGAATCATCTTCAACACTTTATATCACGTACTTCTCTAACTCACTAGTCGATTAGTTATGTTTACTTTCATGTTTTCTCTTAACTTATTTCTCTATGTGGGATTTTGGCGTCAAAGCATGTGGGTTTTGACGGTTCCCTAATATTCACTATGAAGTGGTAGAATCAGTGGTACTAGAAAGTAACACTTGGAAAATCATTTCTAATAGTAATTTATAAAAATAATCCATTATGTATTAAACGAACTCACAAACTTCTACAAACATTACAACATTTTTAGAAACATAGTCAAATAAAGTTATTTTGCTAACATGTTATTTCCAAGAGACTGAATCTACCCGATTTTGGGTTTGTTTGGCCTGATACTTATATTTTTGTCGTGTTTAATTTAAATTTGTTAAATCATTTTTATCAAACAGATTGGTCGACGAGTTTCTATTGGACCAGCTCAACCAGCCAGTCCAGTTTTAAAAATTGTCCTTTATAGTTAAGTACCTCATGAACGAGTTTATCATTGTCGAGTACTTCATGATAGTTGAGTGTCTCTTCATGAAGTCTATTATAGCATAGTCACTTACGGTCCGTTTGTTTGTTTTTCTTATAAAACGTGAATAAACGGAGTTTGTTTTAAGCAAGTAGTACTTTTGTTTGATTTATGTGTTGGATGAATTGTCTAAATAAAAATAAATAATATCATTGACTTAATGTTGAAAGAATCAATTTGATTACATATTATGTGTACATTATATAAATTAAGTTAAAAAAACAAACAATATGATTATAACGTACGAGTTTAAGTCTCTTCCCCATTAATTTTATTAAGTTAAAATCAAACACCACATTATGTTTGAGTATGTTCTTCATGGTTGAATCTTATAAATTAAGACTAGTCCCGCTTTCCCATTATCAAAATAAGAATAAATCTCATACACAATGGATATAACAAGTAGCCGAGTTTGGAATAATCAATATGTAAAAACAGATGCATTTTTATATATTTCTACTAATATATTATATTTATTTTTACACTCATTAGATCAAGTTACATATAAAATTAAGATAAAGAACGAGAAAATAGTATTAATTGATTTCACATCTAATCTCATGGACAAGAGTATGGAAAAGAAGTAAATAGAATTTTGAAAAAAAATGACACAATTTGCATACAACAAAGGTTTGCGATTTCTGTCATTAAAAAGAAGTCGTAAATTTGCAAGAATGAAAAGGCCATAATCGATGTGCGTAACTGATGCATCAATCATATCCGCTATTAAAAACAACATATCTATCTATCTATCTATCTTCTAATATATAGACTAATTTGAAAAAAAATATTAGATGATTTGTACCCTTCATTTAATAAAAGATTTAATCTTAGCCGTTTATTCCTTTAATTCTAAAATTTTGATTTTGACTTTTTAGAGTCAAACTAATATAAATTAGTTAAAGATAACCAATAACTAAATCAACAATAAAATAATATAAAATAGTGTGATAGGCTATTAATTTAAAAATGTTGCATTGAGTTTTTATCAAAAAAAGTTTACGTGGATAATTTTTAATATCTTCATAAGAAATAATATGGATTTTATCAAATCAAAATGAAAATAAATACTATAACTAAAAAATAGAAATCGAAACCAACTAAACATTCAAAAATTTATCCATATATCTAAATTAGGATATGTCATAAATATGTACCGATAATTATAACATTTTTAGACAAATTATTATATTTATTCAAAATTTTAGTTCTATCATTAAAAAATTACAATTATTTTAATTCTTTTTTATTATAAATATAAACATTTGATCTTATTGTTTATAATTGTAAATATAATGATCGATAACATGTATAAAAATTTAATCCACGTCTTTTGGTATTTCTTTAATCACGTATGATCTCTCCTTTCGCCGTGATTCCATCGCTGATATTGAAATTGATGCCGTCTATCGTCACTTTTTAAACTCTCATTTTTCGCGTTTTATAATTATTTAATATCATTTATTAGTGTTTAATATTTATTACTTTATTAAACAATCACGGGCATTTCACTAGTATCTATATAAAAGACATGCAAATTTTCCTAAAATAACTAAAATTGAGATTTAATCAACCAATCATAACCTCCAATTTTAAAATAATTCAATTTCAAAAACAATTTTAGAAAGATTAATGTCGAGAATTATAAATCTAGGAGGTGGTTATATGTAAATTGTGAGGGGATTTTATAAAATATGAGAGGGGCTTTAAGAAAATATGAGAGGGTTTTATAAAAATTGTATATTAATGTAATTAATTATAGGTTGTTTATAAATTATGTTCAGTAAGTTGTGATATATTTTGTTTCGAGAAAAAATAATTATATATTTACGACCGTCTCATTTTTATCTACGTTTTGGTATAAATTTTATTGTAATATGACACTTTTTTTAAAAATTAGTATATTCTTAATTTTTAGTTATCCATTAATAGTAGTGGTAAGTAAATTTTGTTTAGTTGAGTAGTTTTTTTTATGATTATGATGATAAGTTGAGTGGTCAACTTGAATATGTTATTCAAAGTGTTTAGTTAATTATTTTAAAGCCTTTTCAATCTTATTAGAAAGATTGATGAAACCTTTTATATAATAAGGTTTAAAATAAATAGTATCATTAAAATATGATATATTATATATTTTAAAATATAAATTCAAAGATATAAATATATATGTTCTTAACGGTCCTGAAACTATATTATTAGTGTAGGTAGTTAGCCAAAAGTAACACTAAAATAGAAGTGTTAATTTTTTATACACAAAACTAGGAAATCATTCGTGATTTTTTAATATTAACAGGTGAGTCATTATTTTTTTTCTTATACTTGCAAAGTGTACGAAATTCAGATTTAGAAGTGAAAATGCAATGATGTTCATGTTATGTTACTTAGAAATTTAGATCAGTTTAAGGGTTTATGCAATGGAACAAGTCTACAAATTGTCGGCTTGGTGTACATGT
This sequence comes from Pulicaria dysenterica, assembly GCA_947179395.2. Lineage (NCBI taxonomy): Eukaryota > Viridiplantae > Streptophyta > Magnoliopsida > Asterales > Asteraceae > Pulicaria > Pulicaria dysenterica. The sequence continues at coordinate 55,137,226 of OX359296.1, forward strand.
TATTCAGGCCAAAATCATTTCTAGAAAGATCATTGGTAAAATTACATATATTCCTTTAATGAAGTTTATTCTATCATATACAAAAATTTCGGTTAAGTTTCAAAGAAGACAATTTCCTCTGATGTTGTGTTTTGCTGTGACGATTAACAAAAGTCAAGGACAGTCACTTTCAGAAGTTGGTTTATTTATCAGGAAACCTGTGTTTACACATGGTCAATTGTATGTTGTCGTTTCACGTGTTAGAAGTAAAAAAAATTAGAAGTCTTGATTTGTGACAACAGTGGTAATGTTACAAACAAAACAACAAATGTAGTCTATAAAGAAGTGACTTAAAAAATTTAGTTATTTTTTTTGTTACAAATTCGAACATATGTAAGTTTTCGATGATATTTTATTTATTGCATTATTTTTATTTAAAAATTTTAATATCTCAGATACACGTCCGAACGTGCACGGATCAATAAACTAGTTTCCTAATAAGACATCAAACGTGTTATTGAATTTATGATTTTATCAAATAATGCTACTTTTTGAACCATCTTACTCTTATATATTAAGCATATTATATCAATTTATTACAGTTTTTATTTTTTTAATACAAGTTATATCGGGATACTTTCACTTGTCAAAAATAAATTAAATTGACGTAACGATTAAAAGCTGATTATGAAGATATAATTAGACTAATAAAAGAAACTCTTCTTGGAGCATGTGCCATATCAAAGAGTGACATAGAGTTCCAAAACGGACAATACGAAGAACAGCCAGCCCTCTCACGCCTCGCGTATCTCTCAAACACAACACTCATGATTCATTCTTGAAGAAAAAGGTTATTCCGTCTCTGACTTTGTTCTTGTTTTCATCTGTTTTTTTATATAATAATCTCTCAATTCACCCTATTTTAGTTCCATTCAATAATCGAGCAGCCCATTTTTGACTCTTCAAACAGGTAATCAGATTATATGTTTTTCAGCTTCCTCTTTTCTTTTTGGTAAACGATTATCATCGGATTTTTGATCGGTATAATCAACTAAATTTTGTAGAAGCATAAGAATAAAACCTCTTGAGACCAGTGACAGTCGTTGGCCGATCGGTATCATGGCGGTTGTCGAGAACAGTCTATCGAACAATCAGGTCGAATCAAACGACGTTGATCAGTCGGAGTCCTCGATTATGATTTCTAGGTCAAATGATAGCCATCAGAGTTTACATGAGGAGAAGAAGATGATTCCAAATGTAAATGGTACTTCAGTACACGGAAACGGTGCCTCGAATGCTGATCGTCATGATCATGTGGATGAGGGTTTTAAGAAAGAAATGAGGGATTTGGAGGAATTGCTGTCGAAATTAAATCCTATGGCTGAAGAATTTGTTCCCCCTTCACTATCCAGCAACATCTATAACAGGGCTCTATTACAATCACCACCTGCTGCTGCTTATTTTGGTTATGCTGCTGTTAATGATTTTCTACTCCAAACTAACCGCAAGGTTTTTGCCAATGTCAATGAGATTTCTGGTGGGCGGGTATGCTCTTATTGAATTCCTTATTTTCCTTTCTGCTTTTTTGTTGTTTCCTTTTTAGGGTCTATGCCAACAGTAATGGATAGATTGAGGTTTTCTTTTGGTTATTTGTGTTTCTGTTGCTGATTTGTTCTGGGTTTTGCTGTTATGATTAGAAGAAGGGCTATTATAGTAATGGAAAGCGGAGGATGAATAGCCGAACCAACTTGGCACAAAGAGAAGATGCCATTAGAAGAACAGTTCATGTGTCTGACATTGATCAGCAGGTAAAGAGTCACACAATGTAATAATATTAGTTATTTAACGATTAATGATGTTTAATCTCTGTTTTCTCTTCTGTAATGATTCGAGTTTAGGTAACAGAAGAACAGCTTGCAGCACTTTTCATTAATTGTGGGCAGGTAAATATGAATTTGTCCTACCATTTTTTAAGCCTTTGGTTTTTGCTGCTATATACCATGGTCGTCTAATTTCTTAATTTTCTTTTCGCCATAACAGGTTGTTGATTGTCGTGTATGTGGCGATCCTAATTCTGTTCTTCGTTTTGCTTTTATTGAGTTTACTGATGAGGGTACACAGATATTTTCCTTTTTTTTACCTCTAGCAAGTATGCTTTGTGCTTTCTGTTAGGATTTAGTTTTCTTTATTGTTTCTGCAGAAGGTGCAAAGAATGCATTGAGTCTTTCTGGGACAATGCTGGGGTACTACCCAGTTAGAGTGCTGCCTTCAAAAACTGCGATTGCACCCGTAAACCCAACTTTTCTGCCGCAAGTAAGATTCATTTTATTATAACTTAGTGAAAGTTTACTATATTATGTACCCACAGTTGTGCTAACTCTATTATCCTTGTGTTATTGTTTGTGTCTAGTCTGAGGATGAAAGGGAAATGTGTGCAAGAACTATCTATTGTACTAACATCGATAAGAAGGTAGTTCAAGTTTTATCTTCCATATGCCTGCATTTTATAAGCACTAGTATGGTAGCAGGTATGTGATTTTCTTTTGTTTGAAGCAGGTTACTCAGGCAGATGTGAAGCTCTTCTTTGAATCACTTTGTGGAGAGGTTTACAGCTACCCATATACAGTATATTGACAATTTTTTGGTGCCATCTGAATTGTTAACCATCTATTCTTCAACTTGTTTTTTATAGGTTTACCGCTTGAGATTGCTTGGAGACTACCATCATTCATCTCGTATTGCATTTGTGGAGTTTGTGATGGTGATTTTTCTAAGCTTTTTTGAACTCATTCTGTTATTTTTAAATATGTAATGCATTAGTTAAACTAGATTATGTAGTGAAATGAAAAGAGGGATTGACGGTAATGAAAGTTCTCGTTATGTCTCCCTGACTTCCCATTTTACCCTTGACCAATAAGTTTGGATGAAGTGTTATTGAGTACATTTTGATCCCGTCCTCGTTACTCTACTTTCTTTCCTCACTACATAAGTCTACCTTAAATTGTAATTTCAAATCTTGTTTTTTTATTATTATAATCTAATGAAATTTATTTCAGCACTAAGCAGATAGTCTGGGATGAAGGGGTTTTGAAAATATTAATCACCTTTCTCACTGCTTGTCACTTTTGAAGTAGGAACATAGTATATCTCATATTGGGAGTTCATATGAACGGTGAACCTCATTAGACAATATTATCTCCAGTATGTTCCCAATTGCGGCTACTTTCATCATTATATTTTGTGAATACTTACTCCATCCAGACCAAAAAAGAGATCTTTTTGCAACTTTCTTTGTTCCAAAAGAGTCATATTTCAACTTCTAACATCAAAGATAAGTTCAATGTTTATAACTTTTCCTTCCTTTTTACAAGATAAGATGGTCTTTTTTTATTTGTATATACTAGTGTTATAAGGTTTTTTAGATATTTTACCTTAAAGTTTATTCTCTTTCTGAGTTTTCATTTATTTTTATTTTTTATCGATTCTTTATTTTCCTATTCTGTTTTGTTATATGGACTTTGACCACTAATCATTGTTGTGTGGTGCTTTTGAACAAAAGTCTTGCAACGAATTATACTGTTGATGACTATATTACGTAAAGGTTAGAGCCGAAGAGTTAATCAGCTATAGGAATTGAACAGATAGGCAAACATATATCTTGCATTTCTTTTTATATTGTGGAGGAACTTCCTTTCTTTTTTCTGTTTATATAAGGTAGTAATCATTTGTTGGATCTTACAGGCTGAGAGTGCAATTGCAGCTCTGAACTGTAGTGGTGCAGTGTTGGGATCATTGCCAATAAGGTACTTTTATCCCATTGCAAACACTTCTGTGTCCTCTGAATTACAGTGTTAACATATACACACACTAAAGGTGGGAAATAAAGAATAATAATATTTGGGGGAGTGGTGTGGAAGGGTTAATGGCTCGAAACAGGTTTTATATAATATGAGTTAGAATGGGCCGGGCCCCAGGTTTGGTTGATCCGCAAACACTTGTTTGTTCAGTTTCACTTTACGTAAAAAATATAACTAATGCTTTAAATATGATTACAGAACCTAGATTATTACCATAATAATCAACATTTATTTAGTAAAATGATTTAGAAAGTTGAGGTCAAATTGGTCACATCTAATCCACACCTATATTTTGATGCAGGGTCAGTCCTTCAAAGACCCCAGTTCGTCCACGTACAGCTCGCCCTAATACGCAGTGACACATTTGCAGCTGTTTATCTATATCTAAATATACGTACACGTTGACAATTATGTTCGTCGTTTGTGTGTATGTTGCATCTTGGTGCCTGAGTATGTCGATAGGTCTATCTAGGTGTAGAGAGTGGAGGTGGAAAATTGAGGATGGTGAGTCTAACTGAGAAGCATACAAATTTTGGATGTTATTGTCATGGAAAATCATGGTTTGTAGCATCTTTATCTTCCCTTAATTTCTGGTTTTATGATGAAAAAGGTCAAGCTCATGCTCTGTTGAGTCATGAGTGGTCCTTTAATGTCATGTTTGGTATCAGTAGTGTATGTATCTGTTTCAGTTTTATTGTCCAACTAAGTTACATTTTCTGACTTATGAACTATGGTGTTATGGGAAATCAAAGCCATCACAATTTGTACATTTAGAAGTGATTTACATAATCATATTTTCGTAGGTAAACACACATTCTTTAAGCAAGTGGTTACAAGATTCAAATTAAAAGCTCTAAACAATGTGACAGTATTCCTCGGTTTTAAGCTTCGGATGAGTCGGAGCTGCTTGTTTGAGTATCGGGTTTTTCAAGCTCTATTGTTGCATTGAATCCAAAATCACTCCCAGGGGTAAATGATGATTGTAGCTCATCTGCAGTCTGTATAGTGTTGATCTTGTTGTCCTTTACGAAAATATTGTTCTGCAAAATGTGTCATCAGTGATTAGCAAAACTGTATCATTTCAAAATGTATGATTTCTTTGAATAACGCAATTTGATATGTTGTATATTTTAAAAAAACACTTGACTTGGGCATCAATTAAATTAGCCATACATCAACAAATAGTTTGACTTCACCATGTGCCAATAATCAACCGCCAGTCTCTTAGGGTTAAGAGAGAAAGAAGCACTTGAATTTACTCACCTTTTTCACATAATCAGCCATGGTAGAGCTAACTATCTCTTGAATAACGAATTTTGTAACACGATCTTCACCTATAATTGACAATAGAAAGCTTTTGGGGACCTGCACAAGTTTCAAAATTACTTTGTTTTTGTAGAAATTTCATGATAACAAGCTACTTAGAAGAAAATTTTACTTGGGTAATAATTTAAACAGATTTTGGAGTTTTTTCAAGAGAAGCTTTAGTTTTTCTTTTTATCAGCAAATACAAACACTTGTTCCCATTGGAACTTCAACCCACAACCTCTTTGATTGGTTCCTTTTGGCCAAAGACCTATTGGTGAGAAGCTGCAACTTTGAGGAACCTAAATCGAGGCGACAAGGAATAACAATGTTTGCTGCTGAAAGCTATCTACACTCATTTAACTAAAATAATGTTTTAATAGAGAAATTCCTACAACTAGAACTAAGATTAAGTAACTACATGACATGTGATTCCATGATCTTCAAAATTCTAATAACAGCAACTAGATAACAGCTAACAATACTGATATGACTTGACCTAGTAGTAGCTGAAGCAATTCAGCGAAAGCTATAGTTGTTTTGTTCACCAGATGATTTTACCCAATCCATTTTTGTAAATGGATACCATTTTGGGTACAACTGTTAAATTGAAATATTTCCTTTTCTGGGAAGATTCCAACGCTAGAATTTACTATGCTATTGATATAATTGTAAAATTCGTCTCATATAGTTGTTACTTGAGGTTATTTTATTTGAGGTACTCGACAAAACGGTATATGTATATTTGCATTTACTCGCATCCTAGTTGGCTACAATGTCATTAAAAATATAGCATTTTCTTTTACAAAGACTACCAAAGGTAGATTTATATTATAATGAAAATGCCCCAAAGTTGGCCGGAACTCGATACAAATGTGTTTTTCTCTTCTAACAAATTATCAATTATAAAATTGTGCCTGATTAAATCGTTGCAACCTTAAGGCATGTGGTAAATCCATTGTGTATCTGTGTATATACACGACCTTAGATTCACAAAGAAACATCAATGGGAAGGAAAAATTCATAACAAAAGGAAGTTCAAAAATCTATTGCTTACAACAAAAATAGATGCATTGGAAGTTTAAATAGTTGCAAACATGCAATTCTCTATATATTTGTTAACTCTGGAAAGCTAGAGAGATAAACTGAAAAAGAGGAGAACCAGACAAAATATCTAATTTTGTCTCATAAAATTAATAAAATAGAAAGATCATGGGATGCTACCTTGGACGTTTTCCCTGACAGCCACCATCCACATGCAAAAGAGAAACAGGGTTAGGAGTACCAGACTTACAAGAATGGAGTAGAAAAATCAAAATATAGCACGAGTGCAGGACATGATGCATGCATAGGCATGATGCATACAAATATTTACATGTCATGTCTGCATAGCCAGGTTCATTTATAAAATGGGCATACATTGTAAAATAGTTTGACCCAACAACGTAATGGTTAAACATAAAAATAAGAACCAAGAAGTTAAAACCATACAAACAAATTGACCAGAATATTAGTTTAAAACATCGACCCTCTCTAAATCTTTTTTCAGTGTATATTACGAGACAGGTAACATGATTAGACATTTAGCCATATAAGGCTGGAGAGAGAATCCAAACAGTGGCTTAAAATTGATGCTAGAAGCTTTTGGAATTTACACCTTAGTACATATATCTATTTTCTTGAATATTACTATAATGATACTTGGTGAACATTAATCAGGGTAAATATAAATAAGTATTAGGGTCATCAATGAGTCAAAACTAAGCTCCTAATACATTATGCTAAACATAGAAAGATTATCCTATGTGTCTAGCTGGACAATATGCTTTCAAATCTGAATTCTCACTACATGGTTTGGTGCTGTAAGTTGTAAATCATGACATGACTTAAGGATAATCAGAATCCATGCTATATAAGTAGCACAGAGTACTTATTTTCTTTTCTGTTAATAAGCTAAAATAAGTAAATAACAGACATCTTTCTGTCAAATTACACATTACCTCCTTTTTGTCTGCGGAATCCTGGAACTGGTGGTGCTGTACGAGCCAAATTTGTCAAAACCTTATCAAAAACTATTTGTGTCTCCTTCCCTGGTAATTCCACTTTTACCTGGCAGCATAACATCCTCACTAAGTGTCTGAATAAATTAGAACATCGTCCAAATGTAAACAATAAACTAATAAAGACACCAAATTGGCTTCAATCTGATGAATTAGGAAAAATATTAATTAAATGATTTCCTTAAGCATAACTCCAATAAAACTCCTCTGTAGCCTGTTTTGGTAGTGTAGATATTATTTCTTAACCATTACTAAACCAAAGGAAGTTTAATCACTAGTCTCAGAAGTTGCTAATATATCATAAAATTGAAAACGAGCTGCTAAATAAGAACCTAATCTTCTATTGCTTGCTGTTTATAAGTGGTTGGCTTTTCAGTTACATGACCTATGTTTCTTTTTGTTTCATCTTTAACCTACCCCAAGTAGTTCAGGATAAAATTGTTATTAATGTCATCTCTATTATCCCTTTGTTGGGGACTTTACCTAACACATCTTAGTACTACCTTTCAACTATAAAATTGAAATGTATTGGTTATAGTTTCAAGAAAAAGTTATCTATAATGGTACAATATGTGTGACAAAAGTGTTTGTTTTACAATGTTAACAAAAGCTGTATAGATTGTGTATTGGAACTCATAGGCTTGACCTTAAAACTAAGAGAGTATATCTTTTCTTATAAGCGAGGTATAAAATCTCAGAAAGTGGCAGGAGGAATTTGTAGTAAAAGTCATGCTTCCGAGCTCACTTGCATCTTGTCATCATCTTGAGACTCCACAAATACGTTGGCATTTTTTATTGTTATAACGTTCTCATCTGATAATGAAGCTTCTACACCTGCAAGTGTATTTTTACTTATAAATTCCAAACCTTGATTTTATTAAATGGGGACAGAAGTAGATGATATATTGAGAGGTTCGGGTAAACCTGGTTCAACAGCATGTAATGGTCGAACAAAGGAGCTGAGACTCTTACGAGAATCTAATGTCCTGCGTAAACATAAAGGTATAAACGATGAGACAAAGCATGGGATCCGCATGCTAAAATATATGCTGTGGTATAACTTAGAGGTGGCAAAATGGTTGGCTGGTTCTAGTCATTATCCAATTTTTGAACAATGAATAAATATTAACAGGTTAAATATGATAACAAACTATCTTATTATGATAATAACCTAAAATTTATAATGAATAGCTTTGGATGTTATAAGCATTTAAAATTCTCTAGGGAATTTTCGAGTCGTTTGACCCCTTCACCCCTTTTTTCTTAGCTAAATTATATGATTTGACCCGTTTGAGATGTAACATAACCTATAATGACTCGTTTATAAGCAACTGGGTCCTAATTGCTATGTGTGGTAAAATTAGTTAGTCACTTGTAATCAGTGGAAGTTCAATAATCATGTGTTTAACAAATAAACGCAAATTACCTTCCATCTAAGCTTCGTTTTGAAGAAAAAGGATCGACAGTTGTGGGCATATGCCAAGCTGGAACATGTACATGGTTGCTCTTAACAGTAGTATGCTGTGTAATGTAGAACAGTACAGCAGTCAAAACAGAAAGGGGCTGTTTGGGATTGCTTGTTTAAATGCTTGATAAGTGTTTATAAAATAAGCAGACAAGCTGCTATCAAGAGGTATTTGACATTGCTTATCTGCTCTAAAACAACACAATAAGCAGAAAAACACTTGAATAAGCATTTAAGCTATGCACTGATGCTCACACTTCTTAAAACAGCTTCTTTGGATAAGCTATGCCAACCACCCTCTAATCAACTTACTCATGCTTCAAAATGCAATATAAAGATACACCGTGCTAATTAGCATTAATACTAGCATCTGAAAATCAAATTTTAATATGATGTAATGCTTCGCACCAGCACGGCAACCTAATTACAATATAAAGGCTAAAAACAGGCAAAATGTAGCCCAATTTCAACTATTTATTCAGTATATCTTAGGTTATTCTACACAGTGACGATAAATTTTGCGTCGGATGGTACCTAGTAGTACTAAAAAGGCCAATTAGTACAACAAATCTACTAAAATGGAAGCAGATTAAATTTAGGATTCACAAAAAGTTACATTGCGGACTTTAAATCGGAAAAACGTTGAAGGAGCATTCATTATCTTCATGGTCGCCATCATCGTGAAGTTCTATAGCCACCGGCTCACACCAACGCCTGTTTTGTCTAATCCTTTCGAGTTTCGATCACAACAAATTTACAATCTCAACCTATAACTTTGTTGTTTTTTGCTTAAATATCAAATACTTTCTCCATCCTAAAACTTCAACAAATTTTCCTTCTCATATTTTATTGCATATTAAAATTAGAAAAATAGTATTTATTTATATCACATTATAAAACATTTAACTTTCTCTCTTTTAAAAATTTAATACTACTTAATATTAAGTAGTACAAGTTTTTGTACTTAAGATACAAACAATTAAAGCAATAGCCTAACCAACCATCCCCTTAATTATCTCAACTAATTTAAGACAACTTTTACTCAACTAAATCATTAAATATCACAACAACTATTTAATGTATCTAATTTTGACTAAATTACTTACATCAATACAATTTTAAGCCTATAGTATCTTTTTCTCTAATTCTTTATTGATAATATTTTTAAAAACTATTTTAACAACTAATAAAATGATTGATTGTAAGAAAGGTAAAGAAATCAGGAAAAAAAAAGAAAAAAAACATTGGTAAGTTGACTAACACCACATTTCATACATATCATACCATACTTTTTAAATCAAACATGTTATCGAGCACAAACCATTGTCATCGCCGCCACATTGCGTGGATGCAATGCTAGTTAACCTTTAAGACAACTACAAACACCCCTTAATGCCCTAAAATGGGTATTTACACTCTTCATCTTACTTCTCATGTCCAAACACCCCTTAATGCTTTTTAAATATTTTTTAATTTTTATTACTAAACTTTTAAGACAACTAAAAAAATACATAGATAGCTAAACATTTAAACAATTATCAATATATAGTAATAACTAAGCCGTAAAACGGGTATTACAAATGAAATCGAGACAGTCCATACTTGATAGTTGGGGAGTTGTATCAGAACCAGAGAAAATCGATAATTAAGCATCCTGTGACCCGAAAATGAAGGTACACATTAAGTCATGGACTGGATTCAGTTCTTTAAATTTACTGCCGCCTTTGCCCATATATGATTTAGTTTATTAAGATAAATATGTTTATCAATATTTCATATAATAATTAGCAATCTTAAGGACACCTCTATCATATACCATGTTTTCTTCTTTCAACACAAACTACTATTGATTTTGTTAGTCTCCTTTTTGAAAACCTTGATTGAGCTATTGTGCTACCACATAAACCCTAACTCTAATAAGTAATAAGACGATACTCCTAACCTACCGGCGTGTGACAACTCCAATCCACACTTGTAGCTTTACTTTCTAGTATTTTTTTAGTGGTAACCGTTCTAATTTGTTACAAAATAACTTCATTTTTTTAGGAATTTTTATTTGTACGTCAAAACACACACCAAACTTCGAGTAACTGTAAACGGAACCATGGGTACCTATTCTTTTTGGTTTCATATCTTATGCCGGAACCTACTTGTAACACCACTTTTCTAAAATAGTTTTTAAAATTCGTTTGCTACTGATTAGTACTCTAAAACATTAGAATTTGCGGAAAACAAGCTTAAATCACTTTAGCGCTAACAGTTTCACAAAAGTAGTGTTAAAAGTACTCTTTTCAAAAGCTTGGAGCTATCCAACTCTTCAAAGCACTGGGGTCTTACCCTCGCTGGAATCTGGTTACCTGCATGCACAACATACTAAAACGTAAGCTTTCGCTTAGTGAGCATACTAACTGAACTGAATAAAAACATATATAGCTTAATTGAACTATTTTCAGAATGTCTCACATCCAAGCTGGACACCTGCAAAACTGTTCAAACTGTTAACTGGTCCAGGGGTAGAACCACACCTCAGTGTAATCAAACCCCTGACACTTTGCTTGGGCATAAGGATCTCAATATACCCCATATCTGTCTGTAATGCTATAACTGGGTGCTACTGTACCTTTAAACAATAATCTTAACTCTTTACATAAACATATCATAACACAGATATCATACTATTCACCTTGTGCATATATGCATACTGAACATACTTAATACTACAACATAGTGTTACTGAACCTTACTTTATCAAATCACATATTAAACATACAATTGATATACTGTTCATTTTAAACACATATGTATGTTAATCTGAGTAAAGGTAAGTACACTCACCTTAACAGCTATTCTCTATCACGGAAACGTCAACTCTTGTTGCCTATAAGCAGTAAACAAGTACTTCATTAACTTCTAGACGTTGCTGCAACGATTTTGACTGACAAGCAAAAGCTTAGCTAAAAACCACCTCCCTACGCCCGCATTTCCTACGGCCGCAGTGTAACATTCTCAAAATGGGCCTAGTAGTACTTAGTTGTATTTCATGCTCAGGTGGTTGTACCTTACTTTAAATATATATATTATAGTGATTATTTATGTTTTAGTTAGTTAAAGTGGATATATGAGGTGTTATATGAAAGTTAGAGTTAATATGCAAAAGTGATGTAATATTAAACGGTTTCGTGTAATGGTTCCGTAGATATCCCCGTTAGTTGAAACAGGTAAACCTAAGTTGTATTGTAAGTTGAATAGGGGAATAAAATACACGAGGTTTAAATTGATAAACCTCTAAGTCGGTTTCCTCTTCTTCTTATCCCCTGTAAACACACAATACACACACTAGAAACACATACAAGCCCACCACACACACACACACACTCAACTCTTGGAGTTTTGAAAGAAAAATCAAAGGAAATCAGTAGCAAGAGGCTTATAACGGGATTCAAAGGGCTAATCTACTGTTGCTTCATCTTGATTGTAAGTATTTCTTATGAAGAAACCATGTTCTTGAGGTTGTGTTGGTGGTAAGCTAAATTAGTGATTGAATCATGTTTTAAATGATGGGTTTGAGTATAAAACATGTTTATAAACCTCAATGGATGTAAAAGGAAGTGTATAGATGATTAAATTGAGTTTTGGTCGAATTGGTGTCCAAAAACGTGAAGAACGGCAGCTGTGTTCGAACAGGGACGAAGTCTGCTGTGCAGACCCTTCCTACGGCCGTAGGGAAATGTTTATGCGGCCGTAGGAACCTAATATTCCTGCGGCCGTAGTAAAATGTTCCTGCGGCCGTAGGAGGGTGTTTTTCAGGATTATTGAAATTAAACCTTCTGTGGCCGTAGGAAAAGGTTTCTGCGACCGTAGGAGGGTATTTTATGTGGTGTACCACCTAAGGGTGAAGGAACGAAGCCTACGGACGTGGGTACATAACCTGGGGCCGTGTATAACACCGGGTTTCACGTGCTTAAAATTAGCGCCAATTTAAACTTTTTAAACTTATTTACCAAAAGCTTGCAGCGGATAAAATCACCATTTACAAGAATATCAGATTGTTATCTGACTAGTTAACATCTTATACAACAGGTGTTACCGTAACTAACAACCGACCATCGGATCACATGCATATAATTAACAATTTGTGTTCCTCGAAATATACATACTACAATTACCCATGAGTAACCCCAGTTCGCCAGGCCATCAGTCACGAACCTGCGAAAAAGGGAAATCTTGCACTGTTAGCTACAACTAGCTAGTGAGCACCAATTTACACATAAGCATCAATAAGCATGCTATCACATCACAGTATGGCACACACAGCTAAGCTATCATATAGCGGTGTGCCGACATGTTAGCGGGATCATATCTTGTGAGGTAGCTAGCATGGCTCAACGATCCTAGCTGGGGAATCAGTCACAACCAACCGCATCGGTGGGGGAGCGAAGAGCAGCCCACCATCACGTTTGAGTCACTAGGACTCCGTTCGGATCTGATCATAGACCAAGATCCTCACTGTATGTCGAGGAACGGTGGCCTGCAGAACCTTCTAGGATCCGGAATTGGCCATCGAATCCCATAGACCCGGAATTTACCGTCGAGTACCGTTGATCCCGAAAAACACTCAAGGATCTAGCCGCGTTAGCAAACTGACCTCAACCACTGCGTCTTTCCGGACAGGAATCAGAAACACGTTTGACCTATAGGGTCTACAGTTCGCATGCGTATCACATATCACAATTTATATCACATGGTACCACATATAACACTATATCACGTCACACCTTACGCGTTCACATATATATATATATATATATATATATACACACACACACACACATGGCTGATCCAATCAGGATCCAATTACATGCGCATATACATTATCACATTAGCTTCTGCTCATACTTGATGAGCAGAATACAAATTACCCTTTAAACAGTTGTCACATAAGTCATAACCCTACTTGGGTCTATCTCGTATCACTTCACTTATCTATCGTCACTACCATAATCACATTACACGTGTTATAACACAACACGTCACTTCGCCACTTACCTCACACGTGCATATGTCACTATCACAATAGCACGTTTCAACACACAATAGATAGCCCTACTTATTGAGTCTCATGGGAAAACCGATACTCACCTGGAGTCCTCACTAGGCAGATACGCCACTCGTGTCTTCTGAATCCTCAAGTACCTAACACGACGCATATACACGGGGTTATCACTTAACACTTAACATTCTTCGTTTAAAACACGCGTCACAAATCTTTCAACACAAGACAGGGTCCTACGGCCGCAGTGTCCCTTTTCTAATGAACAAGGTCCTACGGCCATAGAGACTTCTCCCTACACCCGCAGAAGCTGTTCTTTGGGTTCATACGGCCGTAGGTTATGTACCCACGCCCGTAGGCTTCGTTCCTTCACCCGCAGGTGGTAAACCACTTAAAACATCCTTCTACGGCCGCATGAACCACTTACTACGGCCATAGAAGGCTTAATTTCACCAAATCTGAAAAACACCTCCCTACGGCCGCAGAAACATGTTCCTACGGCCGCAGGAATAAAAACGGCCCCTACGGCCGCAGAAACATTCCCCTACGGCCGTAGGAAGTTCCTGCACAGCAGGCCTTCGTCTCTGTTCGCGAAACAGGCCTGCAACTCGCGTTTTTGACCTTCAATTCGACCAAAACTCAGTTCTAACCATTTGTATACTTCACTAGACATTGTTTGGAGCTTATAAACACATTTGACTCACATATTAACACTTATAACTCATAAAACACCACAAAATGGGTGTTTCTCCTTCAAGAACACAAAACTAGGTTTCTTAGCAAAATTACTTACAAACAAGATGAAGTACAGCAGCTAGGGCATGAATTCAACACTGAAATCACTTGTTACTACTGGATTCTCGGTTTCCTCTTCAAAATTCCAAAGCTTAGAGTGTAAGTGTGTGTTCATATGTTTGCGTGTGTGTGTATAGTGCGTGTTGAACAAAGTCAGGGGATAAGAACCCCTTAGAACCGCCTTTGGTTCTATTTAAATAAACACAGGGTATTTTGTTCCCTTTCCAACTTACAACTTAATACACACCATCCCGTTTGAACTAACGGGGATATCTACGGAATCATAACACAAAACCGTTTAATACTTTATCACTTTTAAACGCGTTTGACACTTTTCACATAATCACTCTAATTAATGCATAACACGCGTTATTAACTTAAAACACACTAATCTAAGCCACTTAAAACCATTGTACAACTATTTAAGCACGAGGTACAAGCCTACACAACTAGGCCCAATTTCAAGATGTTACACCGTGGGTACCCAAAAGATACCTCCTGCGGGCGTAGGGAATGGTCCCTTCGGCCGTAGGTCATGGTTTCCCGGGGACACGTTCTGCGGCACAGTGTATATCTCCTGCGGCCGTAGTAGGTGTTGGAAAGACATCCCGCGGGCGCAGGGACATGTTCCTGCGGCCGTAGGAGGCTATCAGAAGCCATGTTGACCTTTTGATTGAGACAGTTGTTAGTGTAGTCAAATGTAGTGTATACTAAGTGGCGTTTAAATCTATACCTACTGTGTTAGGTGATTCGGACGACTCTAGGGATTCCCAACATTATCTGCCTCCTGTAATCTCGAGGTGAGTACCGGTTTCCCATGAGACTCAGTAAGTAGTGCTAACCGTTATGTGTTAAATGTGTATTGGTGATTCTAAGTACGTATGCAAAGGTATGTTATGATGTGATGTACCATGTTTATGATAATTAGAACTGCTGTAAAAGTAAGAGAATACTTATGACAGAAATCATGTGGTAATTGTATGCTATGATAGAGTTGTACTCGCATGTTTATTTATTAGTATGAAAGATATTAATTGGTGTAATTATATGCGCGCATGAATTGGATCCTAACTGGATCAGCTATTTGTATGTGTTATTATGTCCGGACACTCGGGGAATTGTACAAACAGTTTCCAACACGATTAAGGTCAGTCAGGTAGACGGGTGATAATATATGGCTGGGTTCCCAGGGTCCTTAGGGACTATGAATTGGGGAACTAACGGTACTCTTGAGTATACGCTTGGGTATGGTTCTGCAGGCCGCCGTTCCTTAATATGAACTGGGTTCTTTGCTTAGGCTGGAACCAACATGATAGACAGAGTGCACCATGTGGACTGCTCTTCGCTCCCCCACTGGTGCAATTGGTTGCGGCTGATTCCCCAGCTAGGATTGTTGAGCGGGGCTCGCTACCTTGCAAGATACGACTCCTGCTAACATAATTGGTGCGCCGCAATATGATAGGATAGCCCTGTGTGCTTTCCTGAGTTTTGACTGCATGCTTATTGATACTTATGTGCAACCTGTACTCACTAGCTAGTGTAGCTAATCGGTTCATAATTTACTCTTTTCACAGGTAAAGATTAGGCAGCCTGGTGAGGCGGGCGCTTATGGATAATTGTATTTAACTCCATTGGAACACTTTGCTGTTTTTAATTGTCTGTGACCCGATGGTCGGTTTATAATATGGTAACACCGGTTCGTTTTGAGACTTGGCTTTTGATGTTTATATTCGCTAAGTCGGATAATAACACCTTATATTTTTATAACCAGTGCTTACTTTCCGCTGCATGTCATTGATAAATATACTTAAAAGTTTAAATTATTCCTGATTTTAAGCTCGTGAAACCCGGTGTTACACGCAGGAGGCAAAATCACCTAAAAGTCTAAAACACCTTCCTACGGCCGCAGAGAACCTTTCCTACGGCCGCAGGAACCAAAACTACCAAAAAACCCCTAAACATGCTCTACGCCCGCAGGGAACAATCCCTACGGCCGCAGGAACAGTTGGTACAGCAGACTTCCTGCTCTGTTCGTGAACAGCAGCCGAAAATCATCTTTCCACACTTAAAACTTTGTTATACTCGGATTCAACCATAGAAACAAGTTCTACAACATTACTACTAACTTTCTATCACAAAACTTGATACAAAACAACACTAAAACTCATGATCCAAGCTACAAACTTGAATTCAACTATGAACCCATTTCTTGACCTAAAAACTTCAAATAAACATGAGGAACTTCATACCTCTTACTTCTGAATCGCAACAACAGATGGTGATGTGTGTGTATCGTGAGTGTGAAGTTGGTTCCTGTTGGTTTGACTTCAAATGAGTCAAATAAGACTCATATCTATCCATCTTTCTATTATTTACCTAAATGGTCCATTGACTTCCTTAACTTTCTGAAATTGCAAAACTAACCCCTCAACTTTAGTCAATACATATAACACTTAGCATGTAAAGGCAACATGCTAAACATACACAACACTTAACACGTTAATTGGTAAAAACTCATATCTAGAAATTTACAAATTTTGGGGCGTTACACTACTCCGTTCGGTTTCAGACAATTAAACTTAATACCTATCTCGTAGACGCATTCTCAATCTATACTACCTATCACGTAAACACCCCTACTTGATTGTGTCAGTTAGCTTATTGAGTTCGAGCTTGAAAATAAATGCTTGATCGAGCAAAGTCGAGTTTTGAGCTTGACATCGTGTTGTCTTAAGTCGGTTCGGGTACACCCATATTCTCTCCTTACTCTTTTACTTTTCTTTACTTCCCCTATTCTCTATCTTCAAATATATAAACCCTCTTAGGCGCTTAGATATTTTCTCCTATTGTTTCTTGTTCTTTTTAGATCTTGTATCGATGAATCTTGATTTGAAGTGTTTTTGAACTTGAGCATTGTTATGTCGCCGTTAAATTTTTCGAGTTCAAACGGCTTAGGTTGAAAATCAAATAATATTCTATGAAAACCAAAAAAAATTGAAAATCAAATAATATTCTATGAAAACCAAAAAAATTACAAGGAGGACAACATACACTTTCTCGCAAGGTATTTGTGTTGATTTTATCTTTATAAGAACAATAATTTTAATATACAATAAGATGACACATTATCAAAAGTACTTTTTTTTTAATATTTAAAAGCGTAATACACTTTTGTGTTCTTAAAAAAATCAAGTCTTATTGAATTTATTTTCTTAACATCTGTGTCAAAGTTTGTAAAATGACACAAGACACATATGGGTGTCCTGAAAATAAGAGAATATATTTGATTATTCTGTATTGTAGAAGTTATAAATATCAGGTATTATATACATCATCATACATGGATTAGACTTGATTAATTAAATGATTATTAGTAAAACACTGCTCTTCCCTTTTCTAAGACTACTTTTAGTCCACCACTACGCGACTTTCTCTTTCTTCCTCCGCTCTCAACTCCTGCTTACCAGATCAATCCACCATTTCCTAGGTTTTTCCTCTGATCTAACCTCACAATCACACAACATCAAGCACACACCTCCGCCCACAGTAACCCTCAAACCCCCAAAACTTGCCAACTCTCATTTGTCTACAGATTCCATGTCAATTTAACTCAAGATTGATACAGTTTGAGCAACACATCTGTCATTCTATTCCAGTTATCAATTGGTTCACAATCGTCTGTGCTGGTTCGTTTTTATTTCCAGGTCAATGATCTACGTGTAGTACATTGGAGATTCCGAGTAATTTGATGACCGACGTTTGGAGATTTTGTGCAATTAAGAAGTAAAATGAGGTTAATTGTAATGGTGGAGACTGGTACGTAGGTCTGGATTACGTGATTTTTTTTGTGATATTGTTGTTGTAGACAGAGGATGAGTTCAGATGCTAGCAGGACGGGTGGGCAAGTTGAAAGGGACATTGAGCAGGTAAATCGATCATAACACACCAGTGCTCACTAATTAAACGAATAACCATAGATAACATTGCAAAGACGAGATGACTTACTTACTTGCTATGTATGTTCTGTAATATCAATTGATTTTTGGTTACATGTAATAATAATTCGTTTATGTTTTGAGGTATATTTATGGTGCCGTGAGGTGTCACTTGAAATTTCTGTTCGTGATTTTCTTGTAAGATCAACAACTGCCTTTTAGCTATAACATAGGGAGTGAACATAAATTGTTTAAACAAACTGGAAAGAGTATTGCTACTTATCAATATGTAGAATATTGTGTGTAAGCTAAGTTTAAACAGCGCTATGGACAAAATTTTCTTCATAAACATGGAACTAGATAAACAGTTTACCGTTTTGTCATGGTGACTTTGGTGCTCAACAAGGCTTCGTCTGAATTTGCTCATATTTGTAGCCAACTTAATTAGATCTTCCATAGAGGCATAACACTGTTGTCTCCAGAAGTTCAAGATTAATTAAGTTATATCAACAATAAGATAACATAAATGAAGAAATTAGTGTTCCAACAATAGAATAAACCAGAATTTGAATGAAATGATACATAACTCACAAATCACACTGAACTTTGTACTGCCTATATGTCACCATGGATGTAGTCCATGCAACTCAGCGAATAGTTTTTATAAGAGTGTTTGTGTTTGTACTTCATCATTGTTTCATGAAACATTAACCGGTTCACTATCAACTTGCGTGAGTGATGAATGTGTAGATGTGAACTTCCGACTTCATGATACTGTCATGAAATATTGAATCTTACCTTACTCTGTCGAGTCTCAAATCTGAAGAATGTATTGTCACATGCTCTTTTTTTCCTTCAAAACCGATCAGTCATATTGTTGAAATTGCTATGCCTTTTACATGCAATATAAAGTCTCAAAACAAGTTTATGGAATACCACTACATGACCATCAAAATGCATGTTAGCCAACTGTTACATATTGATGACTAGAAGTAGTAACCTTGATTAACTTCCTGTACATGTCTAATGTGATTGTAACAATTTTAGATGACCTAATATTCTCAGAAATATATGATTAGTAGAAGATCATTAATGTATATATGGTGTAGTTGTCAGTTTAAATATTGACATCTGGTGATGGTTGTTAAAGCCAGATGCCTTTCGTAAGTTCTGATAGCAACTGCTCTCACTTCCTTAACAAGTAATGATTACTTTTGCTTAGGTTATACTGTCTTCCTTTCAGGTGGATGTTTATATGCATATTTTTCATCTCTCTTTCTAGCAGATAATGTGATGAACTCTTTTTAATTTAGCATCTCTGGTTATATTTACCACAGGCCATTACCGCTCTTAAGAAAGGGGCTTATCTTCTCAAGTATGGGAGAAGGGGGAAGCCCAAGTTTTGTCCCTTTAGGTTGGCTAATGTAAGTTTGACTTCTATTTTGTATGAGTAAGGGCCTTCTGTAGGTGCTATTTATTTACTGTTATTGTATTTCCATTTAATATCTTGATATGATATCTATTCGATCTGTATTCTGTTTTTACCTGGTACCTCTCTGTTCCTCCCTTAACTACTAGGTCAAGGCTTCCATAATCAGGATTGCTGCACTAAATTCAGTGTAAAAAACTCAGGCGTTCTCATATTATGTATATGATTAATCTTGCAGCAGCATTTCCCACTTCTCTGAGAAAGAATAGATGCACTTGAAATCACCATACTTTCTTCCCATTATCTTTTGAACTAATTGAACAGAGTGTGTTCGTAAAGATAAAGAATATCAATCTCTTTGTGACTGGGTCGAGCAGTAGTTTGCTACTCAATTGATGCCGGTCTTTTCTGCTATTTCAGGATGAGTCTATTCTCATATGGTTTTCTGGGAAAGAGGAAAAACACCTTAGACTAAGTCATGTCACCAGAATTGTATCAGGGCAACGAACTGTAAGTTATTTGCTTTGTAGATTTGTTTTTCAAGGTTAATTATGCTACGAGGGAGATCTTAAAAGCTCATCAATTTTGGGAAGGAAACATTGGCATCAAAATTACTTACAATATCCTGTTAACAAACTAACAAAGACACTAAAGTGACTTCAGTTTGTATTTAAATTAAATTAGCAAGTATTTGGATATCTAACCGTTTTTATTAAGCTGTATACAGGAATAATCTACATTACATTCTGGGATGCAAACAGTATACCCACACACACACCCATACACTCTCTTTATCCTCAATTATAGAACGAGTTAGGTATGGATGGACTCATGGGTTTTGCTTGATTAACTAACCTGAGTTTCTATTGCATAAAGAAAGACGTATTTGGTAATATGCCATTCTTTATTAAAGTTGAATAATTTCAACTATTCGATGTCCCTCTCCTAGAAACCTTTTTCAGATCATAAAAACTTAATATCATGAATACCTTGTCTATTTTTTTCAATATACTCACATAGGATACATACATATGTGTTTATGCTTGTACTTGTGCATATGCTGCATGTATATTAGCTTATTACGTCGCTGTGTCAAAAACAAAACTCTTGTTATTTATTTTTGGTTTTAGACTTTCAGTTGTGAATTGATACTTGGTCCTTATTGCTAATTTAGTTGTATAGTTCCCTATACTCTATCTAGGGCATTATCAATTGAAATTATGATGTGTTACTGTGATATTGTTATTAAAAGGATTCCAGTTGTATACATACATTCATATATATTTATTGTTGTGAATATTAAAATACTCATCACTTTGTTGTGTAGCCAATCTTTCAAAGGTACCCAAGGCCTGAGAAGGAGTATCAATCATTTTCCCTAATATACAATGATAGATCTCTGGATTTGGTAGGCCTTCTAGTACTTCACACCATTGATTTATTTGATACATTTTGTACTATTGCGGGCCTATTATCTGCCAACTAGCAATAGGTTTGAGACTTCTAATTTATATTCTTGCATTTTATATATTTTTACTTAGATCTGCAAGGATAAAGATGAAGCTGAGGTATGGTTTAGTGGTCTGAAAGCACTGATTTCACGTGGCCATCAGAGAAATTGGAGAACCGAATCAAGAAGTGACGAAATTCCATCTGAAGCTAATAGTCCCAGGACGTACACACAAAGAAGCTCCCCTTTACATTCTCCATTTGGTAGTGGCAATAGCTCACAGAAGGTAAAGCTCCCTATCTGCTGTGAAAATATACACGTATACATACACACGTATATATACACACGTATATATATATATATATATATATATATATATATATATATATATATATATAGGGGAGGGTTCATGCGAGAACCGTTGTTAGTGCGAGAACCGCGAGAACCAATCTCAGCCGTTCCTTGGATATGGGAAGTTTCTTGGATGGTGAGCGTGGAGGGATAAAGTGTGGCAGGGTGCATGTGATGAATTCATGGGTGGACAATGACATTGAAGGAGGGGGAATTGGACGGCTCAGATTGGTTCTCGCACTAAGAATAGTTCTCGCATGAACTTTTTCCTATATATATATATATATATATATATAGGGTATGGTTAAACAAAGAACCTCCTTTAAACATAGAACCTAAAGAACCTTCTCTGGTGATGACACGTGACACATAGTTTAGGGTCAAAAAAGGAAAATTAAAAAAAAAGAAAATTAGCGTCGGACACACAGCACCCTCCAAGCCTCCCCCAAAATTAAAAAAAAAAAAACCCACTTACTTTTAACGATCATAACTTGTTCGTTTTTAAGAATTTTAACAAAAAAATTATACCGTTAGTTTCATTTTTTCGTCCTCTTTCAAACAAGACCGGACTTGATATATTTCTGAAAATTTTTTTTTTGAAATGCAAAGTTTGCATTTTGAGCTAGGTTCATTCAAACCCAAAATGCAAAATCCGTAGTTTGCATTTTAAGTTGGGTTCATTCAAGCCCAAAATGCAAATTCCGTAGATGCTGGGTTCATTCAAACCTAAATGCAAAATGCAAAATCCGTAATTTGCATTTTGAGTTGGGTTCATTCAAACCTAAATGCAAAATGCAAAAAACGAAAACGTAAAATATAAACATGCAGGTCATCTAGATGCTTCCAAAATGCAAAAATTATGAAATGCAAAATGCAAATCCAACATGATTCAAATGAAAATGCAGCCCAAAATGCAAAATTACATATTCAAAACCAAAATGCAAAATCCGTAGAGAACACTACATGCTGCCCAAATGCAAACAAAAATTTCATGTTCAAAAAAAAAGTTTAGAAAAATATCGGAAGAGTGATCTTGTTTGAAAAAGGATTAAAAAACTAGGAGATTGGTATAATTTTTTTGTTCAAATTCACAAAACTTAAAAAGTTATGACAATTTAAAGTTTTTGGAGTTTTTTTTTTAAATCGAGGTTGTTGGGGGGGGGGGGGGGGAGGATTTTCCATGTTTACCCTTTTCTTCCTAAATTAATACATGATAATTACAGTTTTGCAATCGATCAATATCATCCATTGATTTTGATGATCCAATTGTCCATATTGGTTCTTTGTTTAAGGAGGGGTTCTTTATTGATCCAATTTCTCTATATATATATATATACACACACACACACACACACACTTATATATACATACGTCTATATGCACACGTATGATACATATGCGTCGTATGTATGTAAGTTTATCACATTTTACTCGTTTGACCTGTTAGGTGTAAATATAATCCAAATTGACCCATTCATTAGTGAATGGGTTGAACTGTTCACCTCTATACACACACCCTTTGTGTGCGAGAGAAAGTGATATATTGACTTTAAGGTACAATGGTCAAATGTCACTTTATGTCTCATTTACAGGAGACTATTGATCAGCTGAACCTTCATAGTCCATACGGAAGCCCTCCTAAACATGGTCTGGACAAGACAATTCCGGATGAGATTTTGTATAAGGTTCCTCCTAAGGGTTTCTTTCCTCCTGTTTCTGGCAATGGGTCTGTTCATTCTTTGTCGTCAGGCGGGTCCGATAGCATGCATGGCCACTTAAGGGGTATGGGAGTGGATGCCTTCCGTGTAAGCTTATCAAGTGCTGTTAGCTCATCAAGTCAAGGTTCTGGTCATGACGACGGAGATGCATTAGGGGATGTTTTCATTTGGGGTGAATTCACCGGAGATGGTGTTGTGGGTGGTGGACCCCACAAAGCAAGCAGTTGTTTGGGTACTAAAATTGATTCTTTGTTACCTAAAGCCTTAGAATCTGCAGTAGTCCTCGATGTTCAAAACGTTGCTTGTGGTGGAAGACACGCCACATTAGTTACAAAGCAAGGAGAGATGTTCTCTTGGGGTGAAGAATTAGGGGGTAGGCTTGGGCACGGCATAGATTCTGATGTCTTGCATCCAAAATTAATTGACGCCCTTAGCAACACAAACATTGAGCTTATAGCATGCGGTGAGTATCATACATGCGCTGTTACACTCTCAGGTGATCTCTACACATGGGGTGAAGGGCATTTTGGTATTCTTGGCCATGGGAATGAAGTTAGCCATTGGGTTCCAAAGAGAGTAAATGGCCCATTAGAGGGTATCCATGTTTCATCGATCTCGTGTGGGCCATGGCATACTGCTGTCGTGACCTCAGCTGGTCAACTATTTACTTTTGGTGACGGAACTTTTGGTGTTTTAGGCCATGGAGATCGGAAAAGTGTTTTGATACCTAAGGAAGTGGAGTCACTAAAAGGACTTAGAACCGTAAGAGCTGCTTGTGGCGTCTGGCATACTGCTGCAGTTGTAGAAGTTATGGTTGGTAATTCAAGTTCTAGTAATTGTTCTTCGGGAAAGCTGTTTACGTGGGGAGATGGAGATAAAGGTCGATTAGGTCATGGTGACAAAGAAACGAAACTAGTACCTACTTGTGTAGCTGCTCTTGTTGATCCAAATTTTTGCCAGGTTGCATGTGGACATAGCATGACTCTGGCACTTACTACTTCAGGTCACGTGTACACAATGGGAAGTCCTGTTTACGGTCAACTAGGAAACCCTCATGCTGATGGGAAACTCCCGTCTTGTGTTGACGGCAAGCTTTCAAAGAGTTTTGTAGAGGAGATATCTTGCGGGGCCCATCATGTTGCGGTTTTAACTTCAAGGACTGAAGTTTATACTTGGGGTAAAGGAGCTAATGGTCGATTAGGTCATGGAGATACAGATGATAGAAATTATCCGACTCTAGTAGAAGCCCTAAAAGACAAGCAAGTTAAAGGCATTGCTTGTGGTACTAGTTTTACTGCTGCTATATGCCTTCATAAGTGGGTATCAGGAATGGATCAGTCTATGTGTTCTGGTTGTCGTCTTCCATTTAATTTCAAAAGGAAGCGCCATAACTGTTACAATTGTGGTCTTGTTTTCTGTCATTCATGCAGTAGCAAGAAGTCACTGAGGGCCTCTATGGCACCAAATCCAAACAAACCGTATCGTGTTTGTGATAACTGTTTTAATAAATTGAAGAAAGCTATTGAAACTGATGCATCATCACAGTCTTCTTTGAGTAGAAGAGGAAGTATAATAAATCAGGGTTTAAATGAGCAACAAAATGATAGAGATGATAAGTTGGATCAACGATCTCGTCCTCGTCTTGCTAGATTAGCCTCAATGGAATCATTGAGACCAACAGAAAGTTATAATTCTAAGCGAAACAAGAAATTAGAGTTCAATAGCAGCCGTGTCTCGCCTATTCCTAGTGGAAGCTCTCAATGGGGAGGTCTTAATATCTCTAAATCTTTTAACCCGGTATTTGGTTCTTCCAAAAAGTTTTTCTCAGCTTCGGTTCCTGGCTCAAGAATTGTTTCTCGAGCAACATCTCCGGTATCAAGACGGCCCAGCCCACCTCGTTCCACCACGCCAACACCAACTTTGGCTGGACTATCTTCACCCAAGATCATTGTGGATGATGCTAAAAGGACAAATGATAGCCTCAACCAAGAAGTAACTAAACTAAGAGCACAGGTATATTACTTGTCATCCATTCTATTTGGTAACCCTTTACATTATGCAGCATATTACTTTTGTATGTATGGTATGCTCGAGAACATGATTCTTCACTAGCAAACATGTGTGACTACTGACTAGCGAGCTAATTCAGTATTGACAAAAACTAATCTTCTTTGAGTGTTTTATTGATGACACATT
Source organism: Pulicaria dysenterica (assembly GCA_947179395.2). Classification (NCBI taxonomy): domain Eukaryota; kingdom Viridiplantae; phylum Streptophyta; class Magnoliopsida; order Asterales; family Asteraceae; genus Pulicaria; species Pulicaria dysenterica. The sequence continues at coordinate 55,162,816 of OX359296.1, forward strand.
GTTGTGAATATGATTTGTGTGTTCTAATATAGCTGTTGTATTCATTTTGGTCTTCATCTCAGGTTGAAAATCTTTCCCGTAAAGTCAAACTTCAAGAACTTGAGTTGGAAAGAACTTCTAAACAACTGAAGGAGGCAATAGCAATTGCAGGGGAAGAAAGCTCAAAATGCAAGGCAGCAAAAGAAGTGATCAAATCACTTACAGCGCAGGTAAGAATAGTAAGATGAATGTTTGAATTGTTCCCATTTGTTAGAAACATTGTTCTAATGCTGCCTAATACTGATCTAGTTTTCAGGTTTACATAAGCAACTAGAGTTTGTGAAATTAGTTATTTCTTCAAAAAAATTCCATTTTAAATAGACTTTGAGATCTGAAACAATTTATTGTAGAAATAGCTTATTATTATATATATATATATATATTTTTTGAATAGCAGTAGAAATAGCTTTTGTAATATTTATGAAAAGTATCATACCAGTTTTCAGGTTTTACCTCTATCATTTGTCCTTTCTTGACTAGTTAGTGCATTAATGATTGCATTCTGTGCTCTATTTTCTTAAACAAAATTTTTATTGAATCTTTAAGGAGAACCATGAACATATAATGCACAAAGGTCAAACAAAATATTTATTGAATCTTTAAGGAGAACCATGAACATATAATGCACAAAGTGACCTAATTAGATATAAATATTAAAATTACTACCTATTTGTCTTCCTCTTTTTGCATTCTTTTTACTGCATGATTTATGATTCCTCTTCTCATTTAGTGGTAGACTTAGTTATATGTTAGTGAAGAAATTTAGAGATGATTTGAACAAGCAAGCTAATATTATGTTTTTTCTCTACTTCTGTATGTTAAAACAGCTGAAAGAAATGGCAGAAAGGCTGCCGGTTGGATCTGCACGGGACCTAAAATCTCCTTCATTCACCTCTTTTGGCTCAAATCTTTCTTCCAGTGATGTCCTATTCAATGCTTCACTTGACCAGCCAAATGGTCAAACAACATCTTATAAAGAACCTGATCTAAGTGGTTCAAACACCCAAAATGGGTCAATCGCCAATATAAACCGCAATTCGGGTCAGAACAAAGCAATTCAATCAGAAGCAACAGCAAGAAATGGTAGCAGAAGCAAAGATGGAGACTCTCGCGGTGATGATGAATGGGTTGAGCAAGATGAACCCGGTGTTTATATTACACTCACATCCTTGCCTGGAGGTATCAAAGATCTTAAGCGGGTCCGCTTCAGGTATTCATTTTTTTTTTTTGAAGAGAACTCCGGGTATTCTTATTTAGCTTTCCATTTCATGAAGCTCTAGGATAGAGGTGGCAAATCCTTTTTACTAATGGGTCACATGGCTACATGGGGAAGATTGGGCATAAAATAGGAACAGGTTAAACAGGTCAAATGGGCATAAAATCACCCGAGATGTATTCGAACAGCATAAAACCTCCTAATTGTTGTTTCTGAAGATTGGTATTGTATAAATATATTTTTAATAATTATATTTATCACACTATATAGTATATATCTATAGAAGTCCAAACGCGTTTTGACCTTTTACCTAAACAGCCTGACCTGTCCATTTAGCCACCTTAGTTACTCCACTTTGGATTATTCTACTTGTTTTGCTGTCTTATTTATTTTTTTGACACAAAAACGTTTAAATGTCCCCTTGTAACTTTTTATTAATACAGCCGAAAGCGGTTTAGTGAGAAACAAGCAGAGCAGTGGTGGGCTGAGAATCGAGCCAGAGTTTATCAACGTTATAATGTTCGACTGGTTGATAAATCAAGTATAGGCAGTGTTCCAAGTGAGGACTTAGCACAATGACAGTGTAGAAGCAAGCATCATATGTAAATGATATTTCCTAATTCTTCTTATTCTCTGCTGCTGCATTTCTGCAAAGCAAATTGCGTTTTGATTGTCCGGTTTGCCACATCATCGATCAGGAGGTTGGGAACAAAGGTTTCCTGTAACAAGTATAGTTTGTGATTGTCTCGTTTATTCCATTATATTGTTTCCTGTAATCAGGGTTGATGATGCTGATGAATATGTAAATTCATTGTAGGTTTTCTAGTTCTTCTCGGAAGCTGCTACTGTGTATATTCATAATCCTTTTTGCATTTTCTTTCTTTAGCTTCTAAAGTTGTGATACATCTCCAAATCCTGTAGTTTGCTATCATTTGATATTAAATGTTTTCTTTCATTTCTTTTTATATATTCCGGAAACATCATTTCCCCATCATTCCCTCATCCCATCACACAAATTTGCATCCATCACATGCTTCACATCACACAAGAAAGAAAAAAAAAACAATTTTTAAGCATTATCTCCGCTCACACACGCGATGGTACTCACTCCTGACCATGAGCCCTCCCTCACGAAGAGGGGCGATGGTCCTCACCCTCCCTCACCCTCGTGACTAGCTTTCACTAGACTCTGCGCGATGGATGCGCATGGTCTAAGAGTATCACACATTCACACCTCTCATAATGCCTCCTTCACGACAGTCATGTTGTGATCATATATCCCTCTAAGGCCACTCTCCCAACCCAAATGACACATCAGCCGCACATCAAGAGTTTAATCAATATTTTAGTATGAAATTATTAGCATCGAAAAACAAATCAAAAGTTTAACGTTGTATGGTTATGTCAATGAAATATATAACTGATTTATGGATTCAAACATAAACTATCCCATAAAAAGATGTTATACCTCACTAATATATTGTGTGTATTCTCATATATTGATATACAATAAAAAATACCTCATAAAAAGGATTACTTATTTAGTGATTTATAACATAAAAATTAATCATAAATATGTTTACCAGTTTAGAGTTTTATAAAGAAAATAAACAAGAAAATACATATTCCCATTTAGCCAAGATTAAGTGTTATTATATTTCGATTTATACAAAATTTAATATAGTGACTCATTTTTTTTCAATGGTTATGAAATATACATTTTTATTAATAAAAAATAAAAAAATAATTTTTTTTAATTTTGCTTTAGATTATGCTAAAATTTATACTAAAAACGTAGCTAAATTAAAACGATCATAAATATATAAATATATTTATACCGATAATTATATATTAAAAGATAAAAAAAGCTATAAACATATATAATTAAATGTAAATACAAATATATGATTTATACAAACATCCTTTATTCCTTTAAAAATTTTCATATAGCTTTCTCATAATCTTCTAATATATATAAAAGACTAATTAGAAAAAAATTATTAGTTGATCCGAACCCTTTATTTAATAAAATATTTAATCTTAGCCATTCATTTTAATAATTCTAAAATTTTGATTTTGACTTTTTAGAGTCAAACTAATATGATTACTTAATGTGAATTAAGATAAACATAACATTTAATCAAATCTAACCAACAAATAAAATCATCTTCTAACAATGAAAATTACGTGCATTAATATAGAAATTACCCATCACTATTTTTCAACAAAAAAAAAAAAACAAAGATTATCTATAACTATTCTTACTATCATCCATAACTACTTCAAAACGTTCATTAACTTAATATTATCTATAGTTTTGTAAATGCCTTATTTAAACTCTAATTACTTATCTCTAACTATTTAATATTTATAATTATAATTGTAAAGCATCTAATCTATCTAATTATCTAACGTAACTAATCTAATTAAAAGAATAGGTTTTAAAAATAACTTTTCTTTCTAAAATATAATTTAATCAATAAGAGCATTTTCTTTGAAAAATAAATTAAGCTTACAAACAAATATGATGTCATCATCCTTAATCCTAACCTTCACATTTCTTAATTAAATCCAACACTTTTTACATATTTATTGAAATTAAAACTATATTTACGTGAAATATTTTTATTTTCTTTTTCAGAATTTTCATATTTTTAGGTAAAAGATTTTATATATTAAATATGAATACAATATTTCATTCTTATTTTATTTGTATGTTTTATTTTCATTTATTTAGATTTTAGATGATTTTATTTGTATGAAAACAATATTTCAATCTGCATCAATTATGAAGAATAAACAACCTTCGTTATTATCATAAGAGAGACATTTATTCGGACAACCTTTAACAATTTCATACCTCTTACAATTTCACTATGTACGTTTTACCGTTATTTTACTATACTTTTTACAATTTCACACCATCAAATTTCATACTTTACTTTAAACATCCCCGTGTTTATACACGGGGTAATAAGCTAGTTAGTTTTATATACTATTACAAATTAATTGATCGTTCTAATTATAAAAGTCAAATTTGATGTTTATTTTTATGAAATTTCTGCGAACTTAATAGTGGTGGGTAGTTTTAGCAAAACTTTTATTAACCATCATAATATATCAGAACTCAAAGTTTGTATTTCTTTTTAAAGAAATTTGAACAAAAAGGTAACATGACATAGAGTAATTTTTTAAACTAAAAAAGGTATATGTTACCTTTGTAAGTAAAAATCTAAAACATGTTAATGTTTTTTAGTTTAATAGTAACGCACGTAGAAACATTTATAAACATGTTAACTTTGGAGATGTAAAACATAAGTATTTCATAGTATGGGTCAATAATAATTTAATTATTAAAGTTTTAATACAGTTTTGGTTTAACTGTAGAAATTTTTTTTAAACGATTTTGCCATAAAGTTTTGAAACTGTTATATTTTAAACCTCAAAGTTTTTTTCAAATAATTTAAACTTTGAAGTTTTGTTAAAAAAAGCTAAATGATCCCTTTAATTTTGTTTGGTTTTTTATTTTACCTATCTACTTGATTATATATGTTCATCTATTAAAAACTTAACAAAATTTAGAGGATTAAACTATTTTATAACAAATATCTAAGCGTTAAACCATTTGAAAAAGAACTGTAAGGTTTAATCTAAAACGAAGATGTAAATTTAATGACTAAGTCATAACAAATGTAAATTTTATCGTAAAATTGTTTAAAAAAATTAATTATTAAATTGAAACTAAATTAAAACTTTAAGTATTAAACCAATATGGATAATTTATATGATATTTAATTTACATTTATAGAAACTATAATTAAAAAAAGTAGTTATTTTAATGTGTTATTTATTTAAAATATTTGTAAGTATAAACTATAAAGTAAATCTCAGATTATATTATATAAATATATACATTTAGGAGAAATTTTTTTTATCTTTTTGTGTTTGAAATTTTGTGTCTTTTGTGATTATTACTATTACTATTATTATTATTATTATTATTAAAGACATATATTTTATACTTCATTTTTTATTATCAAAATCTATTAAATTAGGTAAATAACCCCGCTGCAACGCGCGGGGGTTATGACCACTTGTTAATATATACATTTGCAAGGAAATATTTTTGTCTTCTTGTGATGGAATTTATTTTTTATAATAATAATTATTATCATTATTACTTTTATTATTATTATTATTATTATTATTATTATATTGTTATTATTATTATTATTATTATTAGTAAATAGACATATATTTTATACATCATCTCTTATTATCAAATTATTATTATTATTATTATTATTATTATTATTATTATTATTATTATTAGTAAATAGTCATATATTTTATACTTCATCTTTTATTATGAAATCTTATCAAATTAGATAATAATACCCGTCGGAACACGGAACTTATAACCCTTTGTTTATTAAATTTTAATGGAAAATATAGACTTTCTCTCTCTTTATATAAACTCAAAAATCAAACAATTTAGGAAAGAAAATATAAGTAAATTAGTTAAAAAAAAAAGAAAAAAGAAAAAGAAAACCAATAGCAGGACACGTGTAAATATAGTAGTGTAATTCGTCGTAGAATGTTGAGCATCTGTTGTTGTAACAGACAACAAAGGTGTATAACCCGAGCCCAAACCCAAAGGAATTTATGGATTCTGGTACATCCACAGAGCCGTGATGATCGGGGATTGCGATATCATTTTGTTCATTTATAATTGAATGAATCGTTCCACAACAAGCATATATTCATATCTTTCTCCTCCAACTCTCTAAAAGCTAAATTCATCCTTGCAAATTCGCCTTCAGGTCATTCACGCCACCAAATCTGAATTTGATCTTCTTCCCTTTTTTTTTTCTTAATAATTTGTCTGCTTCAATCGTACGCAGTTTACAATCATTGTTATTTTTCTTCATATTCGTCGTTCTAAATCTGTAGTATGTCACATTTCCTGTAATTCGATAATCAGGCTTGTTTGCATGGATGCTTAATTGTTATTTTTCTTTTAATTTTGATATAGATCACCAATAATTTTGATGTTTGAAGAAAGCAATGTGTTTTAGGTTTTTATTTTTTGGTTTGAATTTATGTCTGTTTAGCGTTCCTAAGTTTTTTCGTTTTTGGATTTCAATCTAGCGAGATTCTATATGTTGTAATTTTGGAGGTTAAATGTTCTTTTTGATGTTGGTTCGTAGGTTAGAAATCTTTGAATTCCCGTAGTTCTTCTTAGCACTTTCAAATTTTGTTAATATATTTAGAACTTCTCTTTTCAAGGGGTGTTTGGATGTGCGATTTCAAAGTGATCATTGTCACTTTAAATATCAAAAGCAATAATCACTTGATGATAGTTAGTACTATTAAATATATACTAGTTAATCAGATTTTTCCCTAATCTGATTATTTTGATCAATATAACGAACTCTGTTTTGCAGAACAGGAGAACACTGATTGTTGCAGCTCAAGTTGCGAATCTTTTTCTGCACATTTAGACACCCTTTTTATAATTAATAGTTGAATGCAATTTTCAGTTTCCCCCTAACCTAACAACAACCTGAAGTGGTGTAAGAACAGTTTTCCAAGACATAGGGAAGTCTGGGAATTTGGCTTGGTCTTTTTTTGTTGGCTGTGGTTTAATATAGTTTATCAATATGTGTACGTTATTGATCTGGTCTTGTGATGCATGTAAGCTATTAATTACATGTTGGATCTGTTCAATTATCTTGTTGTTAGAACATGGAAAGCAAATGATTCTGTCTGTTATAATTTTGAGTGATTTATTTCCACAAATTGTTAAACAAGGCCTGAAGAGGAATTTTTTTTAATAGATCAAGTTTACGAATTATTGATATTTTGAATGCTTTCAGTGTATTAGTCAAGTATTTTGTTGTAGATGTTGCCAGGTCAGCCTTGATTCCCATCTTTTATTGCTTTAATAATGATGTCATGTCACAAATACATACAAAAGTCTGAGTGTATGTGTGTATTATGAGGTTTCTTGGATACTTTATAATACATATGAAGCGCTTTTAGTACGTAGTACTCGGTATTTGATCTTTTTTTGTATTCTCGTAGACTTTTTAAAGTTACAGAACCTATACATAATCACTTCATATGTTAATTTCTTTTCTGCTCAATTGTTTACACATGGGTTCTGTTTTTGTAGAGTTCTTATGATTTAATAAATCTTGATGGCTATTCATACCAATGGTGCCTTTTTTGTATTTCCTTTTTTTTGAGTTCCATGAAGTTATAATATTTTTCAATGATTTGCATTTAGTATTAGCGGGATTTATAATGGTTGTTCCTGTTTCCCTGGTAACTATTATAACGAAATCATATAAAATTTGACCAGACATTCAGACGCTTGTCCAAATGTGCTTCCAAACACATTTCAAAGGAATTTCATAACTAATTTATTCCCATGATTTCATCTTCTGTTTTTTCTTATTTTCAGATAGGGCAATAAATAATAAACAGTTACATCCTAATTACTATCAACAAGACCTTCTTATAAGTTATTTAATTCGCTGGTGCCTTCATTTTCTTGGTTAAATCTAATATTTTGTATGTTTCTGGAGGCTCGTAATCCTGATCTGATGGAGAAATAAAAAATCCTTTTTCCCGAAACCAATATATTCGAAATCTAAACCATTAAGCTGGTATGTGTGTCTGAAGTAATAAATTACTTCTGGTCTGATATTTGAATACTTGTAATTGCATTCAGCTCCTATCACATGTCCGGTCTGTCATGACTATGTTCCAAGTAGTACTCCTATTTCAACATAAATTTTTAACTTTTCGTATTTGTTATTATTGGCATGTGTAGTTTTTCATGTTTTACCATCTTCCCAAATTAGTAAATACTGCTGAACTTTTGGTTATATTAATGATTTCAGGTTTAGTCTCGTTACTCGTACAACTGTTTCAGTCACCCCACAATGACGGATGGTCAGGATACTGACAAGAACATTGAGATATGGAAGATTAAGAAGCTTATTAAGGCGTTGGAAGCTGCGCGTGGTAATGGTACCAGCATGATTTCTCTCATTATGCCTCCACGTGATCAAGTATCTCGTGTTACGAAAATGCTTGGAGATGAATTTGGAACTGCTTCAAACATAAAGAGCAGAGTGAACCGTCAGTCGGTTTTGGGTGCAATTACATCAGCCCAACAAAGGCTCAAGCTTTACAATAAAGTTCCACCAAATGGGCTTGTGCTTTACACTGGAACCATTGTTACCGAAGATGGGAAGGAAAAAAAGGTCACCATTGATTTTGAACCCTTTCGGCCCATAAATGCATCTCTATATCTTTGTGATAACAAGTTCCACACAGAAGCTTTAAATGAACTGTTAGAGTCTGATGACAAATTCGGTTTTATAATTATGGATGGAAATGGGACCCTTTTTGGAACATTGAGTGGTAATACTCGAGAAGTACTTCATAAATTCAGTGTCGATCTTCCAAAGAAACATGGAAGAGGAGGGCAATCTGCATTACGCTTTGCTCGTTTACGAATGGAAAAGAGGCATAACTATGTGAGGAAGACTGCTGAGCTGGCAACTCAGTTCTATATCAATCCTTCGACTAGCCAGCCCAATGTTTCAGGACTCATACTTGCGGGGTCTGCCGACTTCAAGACTGAGCTTAGTCAATCTGATATGTTTGACCCCCGTCTCCAAGCAAAAATCTTGAATGTTGTCGATGTTTCTTATGGAGGTGAAAATGGGTTTAATCAAGCAATAGAGTTATCTGCTGAAATTCTTGCAAATGTTAAGTTTATACAGGAAAAGCGTTTGATAGGCAAGTACTTTGAGGAAATCAGCCAGGATACTGGAAAATATGTTTTTGGTGTGGATGACACGTTGAAGGCTCTTGAGATGGGTGCAGTTGATATACTCATAGTTTGGGAAAATCTTGATATTAACAGGTATACTCTTAAGAATGTCATAACAGGTGAGGTGATTATAAAGCATTTGAATAAAGAGCAAGATGGTAATCAGAAAAATTTTAGGGATTCAACTACGAATGCAGAATTAGAAGTTCAAGAAAAGATGTCTTTGCTTGAGTGGTTTGCTAATGAATACAGAAAGTTTGGGTGTACACTTGAGTTTGTCACCAATAAATCACAAGAGGGATCTCAGTTTTGCAGAGGTTTTGGTGGTATAGGAGGAATCCTTCGTTATCAGCTGGATATTCGATCATTTGATGAGCTCTCTGATGATGAGTTGTATGAAGATTCTGAATAGCAATCAATAATCCTGTACATGCCGGTGCAGGCGAATGAAGGAAAAAACCTGCACCGGGAGCGAGTTCTTGCATATGCTGCTGCTGTCCGTCTATTCTTCTCACTGCATGGAACTCGTGTTGAGGTAAAATTTTAACATCATTTCATCTTGATACATGAAACTTGTTCAGTGTGCAAATTAAAAAACATAAAGATACATTTGTATCTGTGGGTGGGGCTAGTAATTTGTTAAGTTTTCTTGTGGGGTTGATGGGGACTACATATGAGCTTAAACATCTAGGACTTGCTATATATTGTTCGTATGTTTAGTTGCGTAAGAATTAACATACAGAGTTTTATTACTATTAATTTAGATCACTTTGTTCCAACTATAAACAAATAAGTAACCTAAATGATCAATTTGCAAAAAGAGGACCATGGGAAGAACAAAATAATGAATATAATGTTGATTATATCGACTTTGTCGATGATTTTTGTTAGGCAATTTAATTCACTATGAGAGGTTTTAGTATGTGTTTGATAAATCTTTTCTTCAAGTATGCAAATGAAAAAAAAAAAGATAAAAAGTATAGACATTTTTATCTATATCTCCTAAATCTTTAGGTCTGAATCACGTAATGTTTTCCCCAAAGCCTTCCTCTCAAGTTTTTTCTTGCCATTGTCTTCATGGGTGCAGATCTTTGGGGAACAGGCAATTCCTAAGCCCTAGCAGTCGCCAATATTACTTAAGCCTATCGTTTGCCGTAACTGTATAAAACGCTTATAATCTCCTAAGTTGTTTTATTGAAAAGTTTTATAGTTAAATATACAAGATAGTTATTGTTATCATATTTAATATATTAGTTATCCATAAGATTTTTAGGGACTGAAAAATGGTGGTGTGTGAACCCAACCTGTTTTGACTCCGGCTTGCATAAAACCTAAGCACCTTCTGTCCTGTTGGGGAAATATTATCATAACAGACAGAAAAGTGTTTTAGTTACTAAATAAATTAATTATTCATAAGATTTAAGCAAGGGACTGAAGGGTATTTAAAAATTAAAAAGGTATTTATATTATTATTTTCACAGCTGTTGGAGAAAAATTATGTAAACCAGAGAGACTCGGATCGTGTTTGTCTCAATGGAACTGCAGAGCGATGCTGGCCTCGTTTTAGCCCTACTACAAAGTGTTCGTATAAAAAGAAAGCCCGGATATAAATCTCACGTTCACCTTTTGATGGCTGTCTGAAAGATTTCATGCTGCAAGTATGAATGAAGCTTCAACTTTTACTTGTCTTTGGCTAATAATAATGTTCTGCAAATAGACAGATGGTTAAGTTTGTGGTGCGTTGCCAATAATAAATTTGCTACATGTGCATATCATCATGTAGAAGATCCGAACATGAACCAGGTCATGTACTTGCTAAGTGGATTGTAAACCTACATATCTTTACTTGTTATTATTAAGTGTTGTGATCCCATGAACTAATGATCTTTTTGGCTAATGGTGATTTTGTGCTTGTTCTCTTGTGTCCCCGTCTTGTGATAAAAGTGTAGTGTAGGTAGGATATTTGCGACGTTGTTTTGGAGAAGAAAAACACGTATGCTGACAACGGACTGGGTTGATCATGATTTCGTGATAATCTTAGTAATGGATATTGTTTTTGAATACACAAAAGGATTGTTCTTTCGGGATATTTTTTCATTTTTATTCCAACCAGAGCGGGTTTTAGGGAGTTGACAACAGGGTATCAAGAATTCAAAAATATGTCAAGATCATTTTTCTGAATTAAATATTCGTTTCTTGGTAGAGTATCACTAATTTTGGTCAGGGATAATCATAAAAAATCTATTTGGTAACGCGTATCAAATTTGAGTTGGTTTATTCTATTTATGTGCACCTAAAAACGGTTATTTTGGTATCAATAAAGTCTGTTGATTTATTACAAATTTTTAACTTGGGACTATTACTTTGAACACAATCATGTAGTGGGGTCAACCTTGGCAAGTGTTGAACAAACGAAGCTAACTTTCGCAGGTGCTAAATGAATTTGACACTTACCAAATAGAGTACGCTGCTCAGCTGATGGGATCCGAATCAGCTTTAGCACTCAACATCAATAGGAAATTATCAGTTAAGACTTAAAACGAGTGTTTATCTCGCATCACCTGACTCGTTTACCAAGTTAACTAAAACATTATATTACCCGAAAATAACTAACATTGCTCCCAAATTCACGATCATTCACTTATACACTAATCTACTCTTAAATCTATACCTTTTATTCACCTCGGGACTTGAACCTATGATCTTAAGTTATGAGAAACACCTTCCAAGACGTTTGAGAATGAGATTCACAATATGTGTATGTTTGAAAGAAAATTAGAAGGGAGAAGCTCATTTACATATATTGGGTTTTCAAGCACCGGCGGATTCCAAATTTTGCTTGAAAATATGTATTATGAAATATTTATTAAACAAGTTAATTCTGTAATTATAGTTTTTAGATTTGGATGGTCATTTCAGGTTTTTGGATTGGGTTTTCCGAGTGATCATCAAATAGGTCACTGTAATGCCCTTTATTTAAAAAAAATATATGCAACGAGGTTTTAACAAAAGTTTATAATATCAAGAGAACAACTGGCACATATGAAATAAAAATGGTTTTCCTTTGATGTTGCACAAAACACTTAGCATGTTCACGTAGTAGCCTCATCTGCCACAAACCTGAAAAAGAGTAAACAACAGAGAGTATGAGTTAGGAGTCTAGTGAGTAACTTCACAAAATACCCAAATGATAATAATTAACATGTAAATGTACTCTCGCCACAATGCATCACGTCTGTCAGATAATGTCATCCTGTCATAATATCACACAAGTTACCTGTTTTACCGTCGGAGTGTCACCCATGCCATTTAGACATCATCATCCATGGATACAATATTGCACCATCTTAGCAACGCCCTAAAAGGGTTGTTGCTGCGAGTAGTCATTACAACACGAAGCAGGACGCTACCCCACCTCATATTTGTGACCCCGTAGATCACGGTGCTGGTGACCCCCGCATTTGTGACCCCTTTCAATAACGTCAAGCACACAACAATTCAAGATATAACATATATTTCACATACATCAGGGTCAATTGCTTATAATATGTATAAGCATGCAATCAATACATATATCCTTGTAACACATTCTAATCAATCATGCAATATTACATGTCCATATATTTTAGCAAACCCTGAGTGTTAACCAACTACTGTTCTACATATGTACAATTTATACATTATTAATTTTCCTCATTCATTCATTTATACATAACCCCATGACTTAAGTAAACCAAGACATTCAGTTTAAAATAACATACATCTATTTAGACCCTATTCCATTACTCGATGTCAACATATTGCATAACGGTGTGATGGTTTTCATATTCGATTGACTACATACATTCATACGTAGTTAATATCTCTAAGTATCAGGTTGAGATACTCATCTGCGATCCAATACGTTCCGTGTTCTCTTATCCTCTCCTTAAGTCCCCAAAGACCTAAGATTAGATACATGCCAGGTAATACTCCAATACTAGTCAAAATACATCTTCTAAATAAAAAACAGTGGAAAGGCACACATGTACCCTTTCGCTCAGCTACGCCCGTGATCAATAGGCACATCTCGGACCTTATAGGGTTAGCCACACCCATACCTTTTGAGGTACGCCCCGTGCCTCCTCTGGTACTGTCTAAAGGCACGACTTGTTCTTGAGGGGCACGCCTGTGCCCTCCCACTTGCACCACCAGTTACAACCAGAGCCTACTGGTTTCGACCAAAACACCTATAAATCATTCTAGATCACAATCAGAGCCGCTAAACATACTAAAAAAACTCACCATAAACAAGCTATCAACATCTTTTGATCACAAACTAGCACTTTAAACTCAATTAAATCAATTTAACTCTTAAAACTACAAAATAAGAAATAATTACAATCTTTAACCTTTGATTTCTTCACTAAAAATATGTTTATCCTTCTTGCATTTCACCAAATTCAGCTTCAATAAGTTAAGGATATATGCTTATGTACTTGGAAGAATTAAGAAAACAAGAAGAGAAAGAAGGTTAAAGAAAGAAAGAAGAAGAAGATAAGTGAAGGATGGGGCTACCGCCTCTTGGTAGTGGTCCCTTTTGGAAGGTATCTCGCTCCGATGTTTGATATACAACTTATCCATACGATATCCTTAAACCTCAACGAAGATTTATCTTGAATCATCACGTTAAATCATTTAATAATTCATAACTATAGTCATGCACTCAATAATAAAAGAAAATGACATCATCACTAACCTTAAGGAAAATATTTTTTTAGGAAGTAATTAAATTATCACTAAACACAATTGCTTAAACTATTTCGTAGCTTACATTTATAACAGTCATTGCAAAAAAATCTTTTATAATAATAATAATAACAATAAATTATCATCATCATTATTATTATTATTATTATTATTATTATTATTATTATTATTATTATTATTATATTTGGATGTAATTATGACAAGCATTGCGTACTTTTTTGGGTAGTTTGTCATGATTCGGTGCAATTATGTACTTTGAAAAGTTAATGCACATGTTATGGTGTTCCATTCATGGTTGGAAAATTAATGTACATATCATGGTCGGAAAATTAATATTTAACACACATGTTAGCATAGTTGGTCAAACAGGTTGCAAACCTATAATTGGTTAAAAAATTGTTGCTTGCATGTTATTAAAAAGTCGTTCATTGGTTAACTTAATCACTAAACGGTAATAATGATTAATTGGTTACTGCTTAATGATTTAGTTTAGGTGTTTAAAATTTTTAAAAACAAAGTTATTGGTTTAACATTTATTGATTAACTATTCATGAACACATCTAGATTGGGATAAACAATGTCGTAGGTATGACCAACTTTCTAGACAGTCAAAATTTTAATCTTTTAATATAAACTAGTTAAATGCCCGTGTAACACACGGGATGGTTTAGAAAGGTAATAAATATTAAACATTAATAAACGATATTAAAACATTATAAAATGCGGAAAAATGAGAGTTAAAAAAATGACGATAGCCGGCGTCAATTACAAGACAAGAGATGGAAGCACCGCGAAAGGATATATTAGACGTGATTGAAGAAATACCAAAAGACGTGATTAAATTTCTTGTACATGTTATCGATCATTATATACAATTATAAGCAATAAGGTTAAATGTTATTGTTATAATGAAAAAGAATAAAAAATAATAATAAAATATTCTAAAATGATAGAACTAAAAATTTGGTAAAAACTTAAATATGATTATTTGAAATGTTATAAAAGATAAATATGTTATTTAAAATTTTGATGAAAATATGATATTTTAAAGTTTAAGAATGATATATATTAAATTATTTATAATAGTATTGATTAACTTACAAAATTTTGACTTCAAAAAGTTAAGGTCAAATTAATTTTTCAGCTTAGCTAAAAGGTAAAAAAATATTTCTTAATTAAAAAATATTCATCATTAACATTTATATGAAAAATAATAAAGAAGGAAGTTATATTTTGAAATAGTTTATAATTTATTAATTTTTTTAGACATTTTCAATTGTTTAATTATTATAATTTTTTGATATTTATCATTAATTTGATTAAGGGTTATCTTTAACTAATTCACATTAGTTAGACTCTAAAAAGTCAAAATCAAAATTTTAGAATTAATGGAATTGACGACTAAGATTAAATCTTTTATTAAATGAAGGGTTCTGGCATCTAATAATTTTTTTCAAATTAGACTTATATATATATATATATATATATATATATATTAGAATATCAGAATATATTGGTTTATAATCACACAATAATAAATAAATAAACGAAAAAACACGAGACTAGCCATCTTGATTTGATGATCGATTTCCTAAACTTTGAATTTTAAATACTAATTGCATTTATATTCTATCATAAAAAATCATATGCAAATTTAATTTCATGAAAATTAAAATTTTGTACCAATTTAAAAACATTTCCGAATATCCATAAATGGATAGCACTAAAAAAAGTTGGAAATTGCTTGTTTAATTGTTAAATTTTTTTTCATATTTATTATTGATTTGGTTAAGGATTATCTTTAATTAGTTCACATTAGTTTGACTCTAAAAATCTAAAATGAAAACTTTAGAACTAAAAAACTTTACGGTTAAGATTAAATCTTTTATTAAAATATAGAGTACAAATTATCTAATAATTTTTTTTTTCAAATTAGTCTTTTATATATATTAGAAGATAAAAAAGATTTTTAAATATATATTGTTATAAAATCATTTTTAGATGACAATGAGATACGATTTTTGAAATCTTACTCAAACTTGATTTAGTTTTTTTACTTAATAAATTAATATTCGATTTAAACTTCCAACTAATATATAATATTTTTTAATTAATTCACATTAATTAAGGATTAAGGATTATCTTTAATTAATTCATATTAATTTGACTCTAAAAAGTCAAAATCAAAATTTTAGAATTAAAAGAATTTACGGCTAAGATTAAATCTTTTATTAAATAAAGGGTTCAGATCATCTAATAATTTTTTTCAAATTAGTCTTTTATATATATTAGAAGATAAAAGACTAAAATAGATAAAATCTTTAAATAACCCAAACCGTTAATTTAAATTAAAAAATTAATTATCAAATTTCAACCATATATTCTAGTAAAAATTATAAGATAAAAAAATAAATAAACGAGGAGATCCTTTTCGATTGTTTTTTTGTGTATCAAGTTTTATTTCGTTTAAAGTTAATGTATAACGAAAGTGTTATATTTTACAAAATATATAAAAGAAAAATAAATCTATGCAACTAATAGGCCATTAGCACTTATGATTCTAAATAAAATATTTGATTCCATGTAAGATGAATAGTATTATTGTTTATTTTATGTATTAAATCAACTATCTAATCTAAATAAAAATAATAATCATTAACTTAGTATTATTCTCGTTACTCGCCACCTAAATATAGCACCACATATCATATCATAGGTTTTTTTCTTTAAAAGCTATCATATCATAGGTTTTGATTGAACATATTTATTTTTTCAAATTTGGGATGTTGAATGATTAACTTACGATTGTTCAAATGAATAAACTGAGTTGATAGTCAAGTGTGAAGTCCGGGCGAATAGCAAAAAGACCCACTGACATCGCTTGTCGGAGACTGGAGTGGATTAATCGGAGACTCTTGTCAACCGGAAATATGGGCTGCGAAGGTCAGCTTGAAAGTTGTAAATTTAAATTCACTTCGGGTTTTTGTAGAATTTAAAACCGTGATCGATCAGCGTTGCGTGAAAGTCAGGTTTTGTTCAAACGTTTTCTAAACGCGATTTCTTAAACATTCTGCGTCTAATTCTGTACTTGTTTCAGTTTGGTAGCACATAATTTATAGCTGTGTGCTTGAATTTGTATGTCAAGAACTGCTAGTTGTCTATTTATTTGTTGGAATTGAAAGTTTGTAAGGGTTTTGGGTATGCATTTAGATTATAGAATCGAAAATTATAAAAATCTAGTGGTTCATTTGCTTTGTCAAAATTCAGATGTTTGACCAGACTCTGTAAAAGCCCTATATAGTTGCGAACCAGCATTGCATTCTTAATTTGTGTCCGATTCTGTTTTGTTAGTGTAGAATGGATGGTTAAGAAGAAGATAATTTTCTGTTTCATGTTTAATTCAAGGAATTAGATTGTTTGAAGTGATCAAAGATCCCGTAGTTTCTACTGTTTTTATTTCATTCCAGTCCATTGGAGATTTGAAAACAGAAGCTTTCATAAAACTAAGTACTTTCCCTGGTCTTTGGTCTCCCATCTGCTTGTGATTCTGTATAAGGGACGTAAAGTTCAATTATCTGTACTATTTTGGTTCTATTGGTCCATGGGTTGTAAACCATAACAAAACATTATGCAAAGTAACTCTATAAATTCAAACTCCTTTTAGTGTACTACATGCATGTGTATTCACTCTGGTAGCCTAGGGTGTATGTGTAGTAATATTAGGCTTAATCTTGCATTTATTTATCATGTAAGTTAACAAGTTATCTAACTTATCTCAATTGTTTCTGCACTTGATTGGTTTCATTGAATTGGAAGTGAGATCTATCTGAGTAGTGAGTAATGTACCTTTCAAAAGCTGGGCCTTACTTTGATTTGTTTGGCTCTATGGCTAAATTGATTGATATAAACTTTGTTCAAATCCTAAAAGTTCCATATTTCTTGTCTGTGATTGTTCAGTTCCCTTGTAGCTTGTTCATGTTTCCCCTTTATAATTTTTTTCTCCAATTTATCCCTTACTGGTACTTCTTTGTCTATAGTTAATTTCTCTACTTAAAATTTCTCGGTTTTTAGCATGAAATATTATAGTTTGTATTGACTCTGGGTTGGATATAGAGTCTATGGCAGTAAGCCAACAGTTTATATGGCATGATCTTGTGATCTCGTAATGTTTTGTTTTTTTCTAATGTATTCTTTTATGTTGTTGATGAAATCTAGGGGTCATGGACATAGATTTGCCAACACAGGTTGATCCAACTGAGGAGACTGTTGACGCACTAATGGAGTATTTGGTTGGTCCATTGCTACCTTTGAAGCACAGTGACATTGCAAAGGAAACTCCATCTGAATCACAACAAAAGTCTGTTGCTAAACAGGTAACTATCTTCTTCCTCTTCTTGGAGATCATCATGTATATCTTTTATTATATTTTTGGGTCATGCATCACCACTGAAGTCTGATATATTAGGCGTATTCAGTTTCACCAACTCTCTGTTTGTTTATCCTTAATGAACCATTAATGTGTCACCCACTTTTTCATTAACACCTTTTGTTTATCCATCTGAATGAGGTTTAGTGGTTCAGTTTGCTTTTTAATGTTTCATACATACTGGTAGAAGCGACAATCTGAAGCTTTCAACAATGAATGGATCAATCTGGGTTATATTGTTCCTCAAACATACCGAATCAAAGAAACTAGCTAAGAAGGAAACTGGTCAAATGGGTTATTCAATGAGTCAAAAAAGTCTGAAGTCAACTAGAGTGTATTTATAATGCTTATAACATCCATAGATTAGGGGATTGGTGACATGCAAATGGATGTCATGATCAACAGTGCAAATGGTGGAGATGATGGTTGACGGTTGTAATGGGGTTTAAATCATTAAGAAAAAAACACAGTGGTGGTTGACGGTGGCTTTAAAAGCAGCAGCGATTCTCGATGGGTACAGGGTCAGTGCTGTGGTCAGGGTGATTGGTTTTGAGAAGAGCCTCGAGGGAAAAGCTTTTATGAGGGAAGGAAATATTAAAATGATATATAGTGGAGGGCAATGGGTAGTTGGCGAAAAAAGAGTGGCTAAATGGGGACAACAGGCTTTTTGAGGCTGAGTGAAGAAGTCCATTGTTTAGTATGGCCCAATCATTAAGTCCTAAATAATCACCTACATATAGCTGAGCAAGTAAGTCCTCCAGCCAGTTAAGCCCGTAAGTGTCAAGTAAGCAGCACCTTAATGTAGTAATTATTAGAAGAAAATGGAAAAAAAATGGAAAACAAGTATTTGCGGATCTTCCTAAGGACCTAACCTGACACAATCCATTTTTACCCGCTCAAAAAACTACCCACTTTGACCTAATGCATTTTGACCCCGACCCAACCAATCCGTTGTCACCTCTACATACCGGTCTGTCTCAACCATTCATAACTCTTATAATTCTTGTAACCTTTTATAATGCTGCCTAACAGTTTAGTGATGTATGTTTGACCTTGATAGATCTTCTTCGTTAACCCATTGACTTTATTTGATGCGGGGAGCACCAATGTAAAAGATGACTTAATTGTTGAGATAAAAACATGAGAACCATGGTTAAATAGGAGTTTGTGTAGATTGCAATCAACATAACCAATGCCTCGGTATCTTCACTAAGTCATTATTAAACCCTTAGAGCAACTTCATAAGCAACAAGTTGGGTATGATTGACATTTATGTTCCAACTTTATGAGTATTAGATATATTTGGCAATGATTCTGAATTGATTTGATTTGATTCTGTTTAATTTGGCATTGTTTCCTTGGTTTATTGCTTGAATACCAAAAGATCATCTTTTTTACTGACTATTGTAACATATTATGATTTATGAAAATTATTACTAGCAACAATGTTCTTTACATTGGTACCAATAATAGCAATATACTTTCATTTGTTTACAATTAGTAGCAATATAATTACTTTTCGGTTGTTATGCTTTGCGATGGCTGCCTAAAAATGAAAGTACACTGAATTTATTACTAACAGCAACTTTCATTTGTTGATTGTGAGCTGGCTGTGTATACGTCTTTTGTAAATTAGGTACTGTAATTGATTAGCATTTTCTTATTGGTTTAAATACTTTTATGATTGTCTTTCAGGTTCACGCTGCTGCAGTACTTTACAACTATTATCATCATCTTTATCACCACCGAGAAAGTGAATTTTTAAAATTTGACAACTTTTGTAACCTAGCTATAATGTTCAAACCAAGTATACTGCATCATATGAAATACATGTGTCAATCAGATCGCCCCGTTTTAAATGACCCTGAAAGTCAACTTTCACTAACTGAAAAAGCAATTATGGATGCATGCACCATATCTGAAACTTTACTTGATGCTTCTGCTAATCTTTCAAGTATCATAAAAGAATGGCCAATAACCAAAGTGGCAGTCCTTTTAATC
Source organism: Pulicaria dysenterica (assembly GCA_947179395.2). NCBI lineage: Eukaryota > Viridiplantae > Streptophyta > Magnoliopsida > Asterales > Asteraceae > Pulicaria > Pulicaria dysenterica. Next base: position 55,183,099 of record OX359296.1, read on the forward strand.
GACTCCAACAAAGAGAACTGCTTCCTAAAGTTCAATAACGGATTGTGGTCAATTATTGAAAATAATATCTACTCTGGAGAAACTGAAACTGGGAACGAAAGTCAAAAAGTCAAGAAAAGAAGAATGTCATTCACGGGAAAACATGATGCTGTACGAGAAGCCGAGTTTCTGCAGCTTGCGTTTTACGCTGTCAAGGAAGTAGCAGGTAGAACTATTTTGCTTACAATGTTTTACAAGATTTCTTGTAAGTGAAAAATCTGGCTAAAGGGTCAAAAGCGGGTAATTTTTTGGTTCCTGGTGATTTGGATTGGCCTTAAAGTAAAACATTTTTCCATTTACATTTTAAATTTTGACATATAATTAGTGTGTCAGAATTATATATTACTTTAATAATAGTATAACTTTTATTGATTATAATAGTTCAAGAGGTTTAATGCCTTAAATAAGTTGGGTGACCTTCAACCCATTTATTATTTTTGTATCACCCGTTTACTACCTTTAGTAGCAACATACTTTCACTTCATTTCTATTTTGGTCACTGCGCTTTGAACTTCGTTGTTAAAACTATTTTTAAAAGTGAAAAATGGTCGTATACTGCTTTTTTGATGATTGTAAAAAGTTCGTTGTTTTTAGTAATGACTTTCAAAGTGTAGTGATTAAAATGAACTAAGGTGAAATTTTGTTGCTATTTATTGCAAATTTTCCTTATCATAAGTGATGTTACAATGTAGAGCAACTGAGCAAGCATCATGATTGATGGTTTCCAAAAGAGATACATAATTTTATTATTCTATCCTGTCCATCACATTACTTTAGCCCCTATTTCTTAGTAACCTAGCTGTGGTGTTGCTATTAGTTTATGTTCTTTAAGACGACTAAACTGAACTTTATTCATACCTAATACAATTTGACACTGAAACAGGAATTATGAGTGGCGAACTTAAAGTTTTGGAAAGCCATGTAGTTTATTCTTTGAGCCAAGCAAAGACTGCTACTTGCTTTTATATAGTGCAAAGCACCCGATCCATCAGCGAGGATAATTTGGTTCCTATTCAAGATGTTATTTGTAGGTTAGTACCACTTTGTAAATTCTTGTCTGAAGCCACAAAGTCTTGGTTGTTATTTTCATTATTGTTATGTATGGGACTATGGGTATCCCTTCTAAGACTTAAAATGTTTGCAATAATCTTTTATTGCTATAGTTATATAAGGAGGTGGGGTTTTGCTCTGGGATAATAAACTTTTGTGTCCAAAATTTTTTGCTACATGTCAAAACTCAAAATAGATAATCTTTGGTTCATGTCAAAACAGGTCGGGTGACCCGAAACACCTTTGTCTCCGGTATATTTGTTTTTTATGAAATAAATAACTAGTGTGTCTAATATGATTATGAAAATATTTGTGAGTAACAATATAATTTTTGGAGAAAATGATATAGGAGGTTTATGCACTAAAATTAACTTTGGGTGACTTTCGACCTATTTGGCACATTTGATATGTTTCTTCTTTTAGCTTATTGTTTTTAATTTTACCTATTTGGCGTGTTAGGGGTAAACGCAAACCCAAATTTGCCCATTAGTAAGTGGGTCAAAATCGCCACCTCTACATTTTAAGCATACATGTATATTATTTGGTTAGGAAATGTCTGTGAGGATTTCTGGATTCACTGTACTGTTATTGTGTAGCTTACAGGGGCCTGTGGTAAAGAAATGTTCAGGTGGTTGGGTAATTACTCCTGTTGTTGAGCACTATTACCTGCTTCCATATGCTGAGATTATGTCAAAGTTGTTCTCAAGGTAACTTAGATCTTCTCCTTTCACATTTGCTTCTACTGGGGAACATATAAGAAAAGATTTCATAATCCCATACCAGTAGTAATTGCTTAAAACTAGAACTTCTAAATACGCTTATGTTCAATATAAAAAAAAAAGATCCCATGAAACCCTTTTGCATGGGCTTGACATCAAATCACAATTTTTAAATAGTGAAAGTTTTTAGTTTTGTTATTGGACCCTAGTGCATTGGTTTCATTTTCTTTCCAATTTAGTGCAATATGAATTCTGCAGTGTATCGGATAGCCTACCACCTGAGGTGGAAGAGCGAAGAGCTGATGGTAACATCATTCTAGACTCTCAAAAGCCACGTGAGAAAGAAAACGGTCAAGATAAGTCAAAATTGGATTTGGGAAGTGTGCATATAAATGATTCAAGTTTTGCAGAACCTCATAGCACCAACAACATATGTAAATCCAACAATTTATCAAATGATGTCATCACTTCTCGGTTTATAGGAGGCCCCTTAGACCTTGAAGTCAAAGAAACCGAAAATTTAATTGGCCACAGGATCAAGGATGTGTGTAGTGATTGCTTAAAGAAGGATATGAATGGATCATGCAGAGTTGAATCAAACAATTCATCAAGTGGAGCAAATAATAAGGCTGTTGAGAAGCCACTCAAGGTGTATTGTCATGTAAAAAGGACGACTCCAACTAATTCTATCAGCACCAAGGTAAATCAACTTGATTATGTTTTTTGTCTTACTTACTGCTATCTCATTTACAATGTTATTTTGGCAGATAGAATTTACGAAGACCATTTAATAATTGCATCCATATATGTGAAAATAGGTCTATATATTTCAGCCATCACATGCCACTGTAATTAAAATAAGGATTCTATTTTTTATCTAACAACTAAGTAGGTTTACAAACACTGGTGACTTGACCAATATTTTTAGGTTGCAAGGTGGTAATGGGTCAAAATGGTTGGACCAGGTTGAGTTTGCCTGCTAACATTTGTATATATTGTGAAATAGGAGAGCCGAGAACCAGATACGTATTCTCATTGATACCAAAAAGAATGATGATTACAAAAATATATAAATATGAGAGAGCTATACATGGAAATAGCTAAACCTATTTTATATGTATTTACACTTCTAATCCTTAAGGAATAATATTCTAACACTCCCCCTCAAGCTGGAGCGTATATATCATAGGCTCCAAGCTTGCCGTATATGTATTCAACACGAGGGCCTCTTAGAGACTTTGTAAAACCATTTGCTAGCTGGTCACTTGAATTAACAAATCCTGTGATGATTGAACCATCTAGCAGCTTTTCTCTAATGAAGTGACAGTCGATCTCGATATGTTTTGTTCTCTCATGGAAAACTGGGTTGGAGGAAATATGAAGTGCAACTTGATTGTCACATATGAGCTTCATTGGTGATACCTTGCAAAACTTTAGTTCTTCAAGAAGTTGCTTGATCCATATGAGCTCACATGTTGCATTGGCCATTGCTCGATACTCGGCTTCTGCACTTGATCTTGCTACCACATTTTGTTTCTTACTTTTCCAAGAAACTAGATTACCCCCAAAGAGGACACAATAACCTGAGGTTGACCTTCGACTGAAAGGACAACCACCATAGTCCGCATCAGTGTAGCAAAGTACCTCCATGTTCCCCTTATTTTCATACAACAGACCCTTTCCTGGAGCTCCTTTGATGTATTTCAGGATCCGTAAAGCGGCTTCCCAATGAGTATCACACGGAGCATTTAGAAACTGACTGACTATACTCACAGCAAAAGAGATGTCTGGTCGAGTTACTGTGAGATAATTAAGCCGACCAACCAGTCTCCGATATTTCCCTTGATCTGTTAAAAGCTCCCCCTGTCCAGGTAAAAGTTTAACATTAGGATCCATTGGAGACTCAACAGGCTTGCAATCCGTTAGATGAGCTTTTTCCAGAATGTCTAAAGCATACTTCATTTGGGATATTGAAATTCCGTCTTTCGATTTTGCAACTTCAATACCTAGGAAGTACCTGAGATTGCCCATATCTTTTGTTTGGAAATGCTTGAAAAGATGGTCTTTAAGTTGTCGTATCCCATCATGATCATTTCCGGTGATAACTATGTCGTCGACATACACTACCAGATAGGTACACCGTGTCCCTGAAAGGTGATAAAAGACTGAATGATCCGCTTCACTCTGTTTCATTCCAAACCCTTTCACTACAGAGCTGAATCTCCCAAACCAGGCTCTGGGAGATTGTTTTAGGCCATAGAGGGACTTCTTTAGTCTACAAACCAATCCGGACTCCCCCTGAGCAACAAATCCAGGAGGTTGCTCCATATAAACCTCTTCATGCAGATCACCATGGAGGAAAGCGTTTTTAATGTCAAGTTAGTGTAGAGGCCAATCACGCATAGCGGCCATGGATAGAAGAATGCGGATACTAGTCATTTTGGCAACAGGTGAAAATGTATCACTATAATCAAGACCAAATATTTGTGTATACCCTTTGGCCACCAGTCGGGCTTTTAATCGATCAATTTGTCCATCTGGTCCGACTTTTGGAGTGAATATCCAACGACATCCAACTTTTGATTTACCCGGAGGTAATGGAACCAACTCCCATATTCCATTAGAGTGTAAGGCTGTCATTTTATCAACCATAGCCTGACGCCAACCAGGATGAGATAAAGCGTCACCTACACACTTAGGAATAGTAACAGAAGCAAGACTTGCAATACAAGCAGAATATGTCGTTGATAAACGACTATAATTGACATAATTGTATATGGGATAAGGATTTGCAGTAGATCTTGTACCTTTCCGTTGGGCAATAGGTAGATCATCTTCTGACAGAACCGAAGCCAGTGGATCAATCGGTGAAGGAGATGAGTCAGAGGTACCATTGTCAGGAGAATCTGCATGTTCATCCGTCAGAACAGTGGGGCGAGGACGTCGCTGATAGGTTTTTAACGGAGGATCAGTAGTAGAAGGACTCGGAGGATCAGTATTGGAAGGATTCGGCGGGTTGTCAGCAGGTAATGACGTAAGGACAGGAAGAGGAATGAATTGATCAATGTTGGAAGACTCCTGTTGATCAACGGAAAAATAGAGTTGATGATCAAAGAATGTAACATCTACAACCATGAAATATTTGTTTAAGCTTGGAGAGTAACACTTGTAGCCCTTCTGTAACCGAGAATAACCCAGAAAGACACATTTGAGTGCCTTAGGAGCTAATTTATCTTTACTAGGATCCAGACAATGAACAAAACACACCGAGTCAATTGGATGTAGAGGAAGGTGATATGGGGTTTGATTTGGAAACAAAACAGAGAATGGGGTCTGATTTTGTAAGACTGATGATGGCATGCGATTGATTAGGTAGCATGCAGTCATAACAGTATCAGCCCAAAATTTTAGCGGGAGTTTAGCATGCAACAATAAGGTACGGGTCGTTTCAATTAGATGGCGATTTTTCCTTTCGGCCACACCATTTTGCTGTGGAGTTCTAGGACATGAAGATTCATGTAACATGCCTTGGGAAGCCATAAACTCTTTGAAGGGTGTGGAGAAATATTCAAGGGCGTTATCACTTCTCAAGGTACGAATGGTTACACCAAATTGGGTTTTTATTTCAGCACAAAATTCTTGGAAAATTGGAAATAATTCAGAACGTTGTTTCATTAAGAATATCCAAGTAGAACGAGAATAATCATCAATAAAGGTGACAAAATAATTGAAACCCAAAGTTGAAGAGACTCTACTAGGACCCCACACATCAGTGTGAACCAAGGAAAAAGGAGAATCAACTCTATTATTTGCTCGTTTAGGAAAAACATTGCGGGTGTGTTTTCCCAACTAGAACGACTCACACTCTAAGGATGATAATGGAGACAAACTTGGCACGATCTTCTTTAACTTAGAGAGAGAAGGGTGGCCATAAAGATGATGGTAATAGTGTGGAGACACCGCACTTGCTGCAATGGATGGATGAGATCCCCCTAAGTAATAGTGTCCGTGTGACTCATACCCTTCACCAATGATCCGTCCTGTGCTTAGATCCTGTAAGAAAACAGAATCAGGTGTAAAGGTTATTGAACAAGAGTGAGTTTTAGTGATACGACTGACAGATAGAAGATTAAAGGGGCTTTTAGGCACATATAAAACAGAGTCTAAGGACAATGATGAAATAGGTTGGGTTTTGCCAATTCCATTAACAGTTGTTTTATTTCCATCAGCAACAGTAATAGGGGGTAAAGTATCTGAATGCGTAAGAGCAGAGAAAAGATCTTTGTTACCACACAAATGATCGGTAGCACCTGAATCAACAATCCATGAGCCCATAGACTGGCCTTGAACAACAAAGGCTGAGTAATTGCCAGAGTGTCTTGTGGCACTAGGAATAGATTGTTGTGCTGCTTGATACTTCAGAAATGCATCATACTCGATTCCAGACATATGTATTGTTTGTGTTGCTAAATTCCTTGGACTATAATCAGTCCCAAATGCATGAAAAGACCCAGAAGACTGTTGAGTGGACTGGTTTCCAGTATTAGTACATGATTGTGTACTTGTACCAGAGACATAGTTGGCTGACCCAGTCAGCTTATCCGAAGTAAGCGACGAGCATCCCATGATAAATGATTGTGCGGTTGCTGGAGGATCAATAACATCACCCACGATACTCAATTCATGGCAGACCAGTAAATAATGCAAACAATTAGCAAATGGCTTGAAACAAACAGCAAATGGCTTGAATCAAACAGTGAATGGCGCAATGCTATCAGCAAATGGCGCAAGGCAGTGGCTGAAAGCAAATGGCTTGAAGCGACGAATGGCTTGAAGTGAATGGCTTGAAGCGGCTAAAAGCAAATGGCTTGAAGCGACAAATGGCTTGAAGCGAACGGCTTGTAGCGAATGGCTTGAAGTCAAACCACAGGGCAAATGGCGCAAGGGTAAATCTCGACAGTCGATAGGGTTACGTCGATTCCAACAGTACAATCGATCAAGAAACAACAATCGATAATCACGAGACCAAAAACAAAATCGATTCCAACAATGCAATCGATCAAGAATTACCTGCACAGAGCCAATTGATATGTCGATTGAAACCAACAGAAGCAAGATATGTACAATCGATCAAGAATCAGCCGCACAGAAGCAATAGGCGCACAAATAAATCAACTAAAACCAGCAAATCGGAGGGGATACACGACTGCTGCAGATGAACAACTTGATGACGGCAGCGGAAAAATAAACGAGCGGACGTAGGGTTACGCCGGCTCTGATACCATGTGAAATAGGAGAGCCGAGAACCAGATACGTATTCTCATTGATACCAAAAAGAATGATGATTACAAAAATATATAAATATGAGAGAGCTATACATGGAAATAGCACCAAGGTGAATCAACTTGATTATGTTTTTTGTCTTACTTACTGCTATCTCATTTACAATGTTATTTTGGCAGATAGAATTTACGAAGACCATTTAATAATTGCATCCATATATGTGAAAATAGGTCTATATATTTCAGCCATCACATGCCACTGTAATTAAAATAAGGATTCTATTTTTTATCTAACAACTAAGTAGGTTTACAAACACTGGTGACTTGACCAATATTTTTAGGTTGCAAGGTGGTAATGGGTCAAAATGGCTGGACCAGGTTGAGTTTGCCTGCTAACATTTGTATATATATTTCAAAATAAATCATATACGATTAGTGTATTAATTTTGATTATGAAAACTATTACTACAATGATGTTCCAATTACCAAAAAGGCAAAGATCAATTTAGGAGGTTATAAACACTTGATTAGGTTCTGAGCTACTTTAAACCCGCACGACTCGTATTTCCTGTGAATTTAGTTTTCAAATTTAACCTACTTGACTGTGAAGCAGTATTTACAAAGTATAAATTAACCTCTTTTTGACATAAATGATCCTTGTCCAAAACTGTGTTATAAAGATGAAGAAAAGATGCCTGGTAGTGTGTAGTTAATCAAATTTTAAATCTTATGGAAATAGTAGCAGTTTCAATATATTTAACGTAAAGATTTTTGGCTACTACCAGGAAAACTCGAAGGAATTGGAAAAATTGCAAACTGTTAGTCAAAGTAAAGATGAAAAGGTTGTTGGTGAAAATAAGTCTTGCAAGGTGTCACCTAATGAAGATAGAAAACTAACAATGGATCATGCTCTGACCTCTCAGAAGAATGGATCTTTTGAAGACTTCCATTTCACAGTAGATGCAAAGAGATCTGAGTTGTCAGAGGCTGCCCTTCGAGCTCTTTTAAATAAAAGACAGAAACTGGTGCATAACTAATTTGCTGCTTTGATCTATTTTATCTTCATCCTGAATTTTTTCATGGACTCATAGTAGATGACATGATATGGTATTATTCATTAATCTAGAGGTGGCAAAATGGGCGGTTGGGCAGGTCTGTAACAGGTCAAAACAGGTAAATTATTGTACGAACTGGGTCAGGTTGGGTTGACTTGTAAATTTTTTCTCCAAAGTCTAGAAATCTTGTGTAAGTATATTAGTGTGTGAAAAAATTAATAAAATCATATTATTTCAACAATAACAATTTTTTTCTAAAATTAATGATTTAGGGTGTTTGCTTTTTATCATTAAAATACATTTCGGGAGATGTTCAGCCCATTTAAAGTGTTTTCTTTATTCTAGTTTTATGAACCAGTTTAACTTTTTAGCAGTTAAAGACTTCATTTCTTTCATACTATTTAAATTTGAAATTCTCCACTTTGTAGATTTAAAATAGCCTTTTTCCAGCTCAAAAATTGATGCAGTTTATTTCCTTGCAGTACAATCGACAACGAATTATAGAAAGCGAGTTGACTTTATGTGATAAAAAGATTCAGGCAATTATGCATGGGGGTATGCCCTTTTGTTGGTGCTTCATGTTCTGTTGATATGATCAAGTTTGTTTCAGATCTTTATGCCAGCAGCTCATAATTGCTATTAATTTCTACTCATGATTCCTTGAAATTCTGTTAGCACTAGCCAAATAGTGGGTTTTAAATTTACTCGAGATTTGCTATTGTGGGAGGTGTTTTGATGTGCGTTTTTGGAAGAAATTATAGCAACATGATTAATACAAGATAATGAGTTGATTAAAATTAGGGGGGATGAGTAGATAGTTTGAAATTTATGTCAATAATCAGTTTTAAAGCAACTTCTTACCGGGGTCTCCAGCTATGAATATTTTGACTCTTAATAATCAGAAAAATTATAAAGTCTTTCACCATGAAAATTTGATAGTTCTTATTGCAGCATCTAGTCGAGTAATCAGTTTAAACAGATATTACGACATTAATAGTTGATAAGATGCTAAAGCTCGATTCTCATTTAAACTTAAAGGCCTTGAACAAGAATATTTTTTCATACATTATATTGACTTTTTTATTTTTTATTTATTTATAAAAGGTGTTGGGGATTGTTTGGGTTTAAAGCTCGAAGCCGTTATTGATTGTTGTAACGAGATTTGCCTTCAAGATGACATTCAAACTCAAGCACATACAAACCTGCATGTTGGTAAAAGCTTGCCATTGTTAGGAAAGAGCTTGTCTGAGGCCCAAATCACGTTGAAAAAAGCATGTCAGGCAAGTCTTTAGCATATGTTTTCTTTTATATCATTCACAAATATCTTCGAGTATTTATATCTTTTTCTTTTTCTTTTTTGGTGCAATTTGATTGACATCAAACTATCAAAGGTGGCAGAATGGGCGGGTTGGGTAAGGATTCATAAAGGGTTTAGTTAAAGGACAAACTTCATGAAAGTGTATTCAACTTTGCTTGAATTCCTATTGTGTATTTCGAACTTTAAATGCTTCGATTGTATTTATCGAATATTAGTATGCTGTTATTGTGTGAAATTAACTTTCTATTGTGTGTATTAAACGTATATCATTTTTTTCTATTGTATGCATCCAAAATAGATACAATAGAACAAATCAAACATTTGATATACACAATAGAAGATTTAAAAGTTTGATACACACAATAGGAATTATGCAAAGTTGAATACATTTCCTTGAAGTTTGTCCTTAATTAAAATGGGGAATTTTTGGAATACGAGTAAGAAAGAGATCTGATTGGGTTGGCTTGACCTAAAACATAGTAACATACGTAGTCTGTAACTATTAGGTTTTCTATAAAATAATTAGTAGTACAAATTGCCAAAAAAACTCTATGTACTTTAGCTGAATTAGCACATGAATCCCTCAACTTTGTTATTGCATGGTTTAGTTTTAAACTTATAACAACTCAACAGGTAAGGTCCTTTATGTACAGATTAAAGACTTGGATAGTGTTTTTTTTAAAAGACGTAAAGTGTTTTATGTCTTATTCTATGTCTGGCGGAGAAGATGTGGCCTAGGTTAAAATGTATGCAAGAGGATAAGTGGTACTTTATCACTTCCAAAATAAGATGAAATAAGATCTCCAAACCACTTATCACTTAATCTAAACAAACACTCTTCTTTCCACAGACATTTTTAAACAGTAAGTACTTATCCTCAAAAACAAACAAGGCCTTAATCATGCATAAAGGAATTATTCGTTGAGTTTTATAAGTTGAACTTTATGGAACGACTTGATAAAATAAAACATGTGTTAGAGATTAATCTTGAGGACTTTTTCATTGAATTTTATAAGTTTAAGGGATGTAATCAGTAAAATTAAGCTAGGTGCTTACGTCAGAATTCTCATAAGTTTTTTGCCCTCCTTAATCTACCAATAAATAGCAGGTCAAATATGACTAAAAGGTTATACTATTTTAACAATAATAATCTTATGTTTCAAATAAAATGATTCAGGAGGTTTTATGCATTAAGAACATACACATTGAACGAGGGTTGTTTCCATTTAAGTTACATTTTTTACTTTATCTGCTAGATATAAGAATTGACCCATTCATAGCTAAATCAGTTGAGATTGCAATTTCCACCTCTTGAGAGGATCCAGATGACCAGATTATTATTAATATTAATTAATATTAATATTTTTAGACGAGCCAACTTTTTTTTTAAATGTATCTGACATTGAGAAGAATGTATCATAAAGTACTTAGGCCATTGGCAACCATCCACTTTTTTGACTCCCAACTTTTTCAGGCACATCATATCACTCTCAAAGCATTCTAAACTTGCACTCATTCACTCCCACTTTTACTCCCAGATTTTGAGTTCTTATTACACACACACACATAAACATACATAACAAAGAAAGGAAAAAGCTTCAATCAACGTGGGCTGGTTTGCTGTGAGAGAAGGCTAGGATGGGAGGCAATGAGTTTTGAGATCACGCGTGAATGGGGATGATTTCACGTGTGCATGGCCTCCATTCCAATGCCACTGACCTTACAAATATTTGTATGATGCATTCTGTTTTTATGTTTCTTTAAACACCATATCAAATTCTTCTATATCCAGGAGTTAGATGATATCTGTCTATCAAACAATTGGATGTTGGCAACATATCAGACGTCACGCATAGATGGTAAGATGTTAAGGTTGACCTTTTCCTTGCACTGAACCATTCTGAAATACGTTGAAAAAGAGAAATGTTGTTCTTCCTATATATTTGGTAAAGGGCAACTATATATTCTAAACGTTTCTGACTCCAAAGTTCTCTTTACTACATAACTGACATTGTCTCGACAATTAAGTTAGATTAAATTCATTTTTCTAACTAAAAGTGACCAGTTTCCACCTCAGCCCGTTTTGACATGTTACTCAACCCACTTGTTTTGCCACCTCTGGCACTTCCAGTTAATTATGTGATTCTTTTAGCTTTATTTTAAGTTTAACATGGTATTTAGACTAATTATTATGCTCATACATGTTCTGAGCTCAATGCTTTGGGTGTGTAGGGGGGTTTGTGGCTAATGTAACCGTGAAAGGAGCTAACTTTGAGTGCTCGGGTGTAAGTGGAATTCAACCAAGTATCCATGAAGCAAGAAACTCAGCTGCAACACATGTGATCACAAGATTGCAGCAAATGGCAAGTGATATGAATACCCCATTACATTAGAACGTCGGTAGTTGTATCCATGTGTGCTAAACGCTTGTATGTGCTAGAACTCGGTAGAAGTCTTAAAAACTGTGTGAAGGGAACACATTTTTCAAGCCTTGTATGTACAGTATTCATTCACTATGCCCGGTGTCTTTTCTCACCGGTCGAGTTTTAACTTGTAAGTGTGCTAATTATCAGTCTGAGTTACTGATCTTTCAAAATTAGTTATTGTATCATGCCTGGAGCTTGTCTCTGATTGTTGGATCCCAGCTGCAAACACAAAAAAGAAAAAAAAAAGACCTTGAAAACAGGGGAGTGCAAAAACTGAACGGATTGAACTTGTGAGTTACCAGTTTGTTTGTAGTTTAGAACCGGGTTGATCCCAAAATGAGTTGTGAGTCGTGTGACATACATGTCAAATTTGACTATGTGAGTGTATGATTTGTATTAGGAACTGTAATAGATTGATATAATATATCTCGTGGATCTATGAATGAAATGTCCCTAGGAGTACAACTTTATTTAGTTTTTGTCATGATACGTCATTCGGAATAGGAATGTAAACGAGTCGAGCCGAGTCAGACACTTATCGGACCGGGCTTGTTTAGGCTTTTTTAAGCTCGAGCTTTGCTTGTTTAAGAGTTTTGAAGCTCGGGCTCTGCTCGTTTAGGATCGATTATTATTTCGATATTTGTATCACGTTGAAGATGAGGAAGATTGAAAGAAGAGGATCACGTGGATGATTTTACGTTGCTTGCTAATTATATATATAAAACATTTTCAAGGAAATATGAATAGTGGTAATTTTGTCTTGTTATAGTTTATTATGTTGGAAGTTGGTGACGAAATAATGACGATCTTGTTAACCAGTTACTTTATATTTTGATGTTTCTACAGATCAACATGCTTTGTTTACCGAATTGTTCTGATAATTATACTTTTATTTTCCTCCTATATGATAAACAACAAAAATGTACTACTTTATAATTATAAAAAGATATTTTTATGTTACTACCATAAATTGCTATCGTATTTTTATTAAATTGTAAAAAGAAAAATCTGCAATTACAAATCAGATAAAAAGGATATATTATTCATAGAGAGACAATGTGTAAATAATAATAGTTTGTCATATACAATAATTATTACATTTATACTCATATAAACTCATTATTACTTATTTATATCAAATTACCAATATGTTTAAGGGTATAATTGTCCAATTGAACAACTTTAATTGGTTGTGTATGACAACATTGTTTTGTATGACAAAATATTGTTTTTATGACAAAATATTGTTGTTCACAAATCATTCCTCATTATTAAAATGGTTCAAATAACAAAGTAAATTAGTATTTACCGAGATTAAACTTGCAGTATCGATCAAATTGTTCATCTTTATCAGATCAAACCAAAATTGAAATAAGAAAAAAATTATTACAGAAGTAAAATGGTTTTTTATATATTCGAGCTGGTCTAAAACTAAAAACCGCTTTAAATAGGAACCGAACCAAACATGTTTTATCTTTAACCCTAAAAACATGATGCTTAGCGTTGATGATTCAAGTATATTTGCTTATTGTAATCAATCCCTACTATATATAGTTATATTTTTATTCAAATACACGTACATTGGATGATCTTTATATCGAGGTATATTTTGAATAAAGTATACATCAACTTATTTATTGATTAAATGTAGTACTTGAATAGGGTAAACAAGTATTATCCATACCCTTTAACTAGCAATATCCATAACCATGCACGAAAATGAGAATCAAGAATAAATGCATGCACCTAACATTAACAAACATGCTATGGAAAACCAATGAGAGTGTGGGGTGGTTAAAGCAAAGCATCAGTATGTCGGATAAGCGGTACCGAGGGACACACCACCCCTCTCCATGCGGTACCGGAAAAACCATATGTGTTCGGCATTTAATTGTCGAAGAGAGAGAGAGAGAGAGAGAGAGAGAGAGAGAGAGAGAGAGAGAGAGAGAGAGAGAGAGAGAGATGAGAGAAAAGGGAGGAAAGATGAGAGAGTATAGAGGAGAGAAAATATTTTTTTTAAATAAATTTTTTTAAAGTGTGCGAAACATGAGTAGTACGGGATTTAAGCATAAATTAAAAATGAAGTGAAATATGCTAATGTGACACGAAGCATGGAATACCCAAACATACGTACACCCCATGCTCTTATAACATCCCACATCGATTGCACTTTTTTTTTCTCTCAGTGGTACTCCTATATTTAACTTATTTAAGACAAATAAAAGTCAACATACGAGTTAGTTACACAAATGGTCCTTTAACTACTTCATAATTGCAAATTTAGTCCTTTTTGTCAAAAAGTTGCAAGGAGAGTACTTTAAGTGCCCAAAAGTAGCACTCATGGTCATTTCAAAACGTTTCCCGTTTGTGAGGTCCGTTAAATCAAGGGTATTAAGGTATTTTTACTATTTTGTAATTTTTAATTAGTTTTAAATATTTAATCTTTTATTAAAAAGAGTTAATTACACGGATACAAATACACACCTCTATATCTCTCTCTTTCTTCCTACACACACAAATACACACACAAACACAAACACACACACACACACACACACACACACACACACACACTCTCTCTCTCTCTCTCTCTCTCTCTTCCTTCCCAAACACATTCTTCACCGTTTCTACACCTCTAACCACCACTGTCACCGCCCACCTTTGTCGTCACCACCGCCACCAAGAAACACACACACACACACACACATACGTACCAAGAAACACCTCCACCACCGCCATCACCGCCACCACCGGAATCCACCGTTGCCATCACCGCAACACCTCCGCTGCTACCATCACCACCGGAATCCACCGCTGCCAACACCGCCGTACCACCGCTGCTACCATCACCATTGACGAACTCCACCCGAAAAACACTACCACCAATGACAGATCTAAACACACACGCTCTTTCTGTGTGACAAATTAGAAACACACACACACACACTATCACAGATCTAAGCACACACATACACACAGAGTCATATGTCTAAGCACAAAAACCCAACAGTCCCCGCCGCCTGAAATCGCCTAAAAGAACCAAATGCCGCATGAGTTCACTGAAACACAAACACTCAGTCTTCGGAAAGGTGGAATTCGTGGTCTTCTCCGGCGAGGTGGTGGTTGTGGTTAGGGTAGAAAGAGATTGAGGGAGTGAGGGGATGAGAGGTTCACGGTGGTGGTGAGGTGCAGATGGTGGATGACCGTGGTGTTTTTCTCTAGCGATGATGGGTGACTGTGGTGGTTTCTACGATAGGGTAGGTAAGGAGGTGAGGTGGTGGTGGTAGGGGGGAGAGAGAGAAAGAGGGGAGGGACTGATGGAAATAAAGAGGGGGGGGGGGGTAGGGGTGTTAAAAAATATCCGTATCCGATCCGATATCCGAATATCCGAAAAATCCGATCCGAAAGTATCCGAAAAATCAGATAGTACTTTTCAAAATTTTCGGATATTCGGATATCCGAAATATCCGATTTTTTTTAATTAAAATATTATTATTATTTATTAATACTAATATATTAAAACTTAGTTGAAAAAAAACCCTAGTTTTCACTTTCACGACTTCACGCCCTCCTCCCCTCCTGCGTTCCTTCTGTCGGCGACCCACGCAGCA
Source organism: Pulicaria dysenterica (assembly GCA_947179395.2). Lineage (NCBI taxonomy): Eukaryota > Viridiplantae > Streptophyta > Magnoliopsida > Asterales > Asteraceae > Pulicaria > Pulicaria dysenterica. Next base: position 55,198,599 of record OX359296.1, read on the forward strand.
GCCATCGTCCACCGTCCGCTGCTCGGCGAAGTAGATAGCACCCGTCCACCGTCCACTGCTCGGCGACCCACACAGTAGACAAGAGCGACTGCAAGTTCGATTTTTGGGCAGCTTCTCCTTCTCCTTCATAGTAAGTTTAAGCTTCAAGTTCGAATTTTGTTGTTGATAACTTGATATACTCCGAATTTCAGATTAGCATTATTGAGAATTTGAGATGGTCAAGTTCATCCAGATCTGTGATAAATAGTTGCTTTGTTTCGTTGTTGATATCAATAATGCTTTAACACTAAAATATATAACTTTATTTAAACATATTATACTCGATTTTTGTTGTTGATATATATCCAAAAGGATTTGTTTCTGGTTTGTTGTTGATAATGGTCTTAGTGACTTAGTGTGATAAATAGCTGCTTTGTTTTGGCATGTTGAAATTTCGGATTATCCGATATTCGTATCCGAAATTTCGGATACGGATATCGGATACTGAAATGGATATCCGAAATTTTCGGATATCCGAAAATGAACAACCCTGGGGGGGTAAACTTTAATATGTTAAAATGTTTGATTATAATAATAGTAGTAAATTATATATATATTATCTATATAACATTTAGCAAGGCTAAATGTCACTGTAGATGAACAGTAACCAAAAGTGATAAATAGGTAAACTGTCGACAGGCTTATATATTTGGCGATTTGGTCTAGCGGAAGAATACATAACAAATGGAGCAAAAGGATCATGGTTCGATTCCTTCCAAGTTTTTTTATTTTCCTTTTCTTTATTGTACTTTTTGAAATTTTTTAATATTTCCTCCATGGCTCCATTCCTGATTCCCTGTGCTTATCCATTTTCAATACGCAACCCCCAGATCACTACTTCATTTAGATTGCTTCCAAGCTTTTCCAAAATCATCATCATTGTCCTTTACGATAGGCTGAATCATGCACCGTTGTGTTCGTTTTTTTTAAATAATCTCTAAACCCTAACTCACTATCGAACTTTAATGGGTTTTCTTGACAAGTCAGCCATCGCTGAGCAACAACAGAGGTATAGTATGTTCTTTTTCGTTTTCCGTCAACCATTGACGATTTTCGTTTTTTCTCTTGCTATGTATCTCTACCGACTTACAATTTTTGACCATAGTCTGAAGGGACAAATACTAAAGCTAAAACCAAAGATGCTTTGCGGCTAATCAATTCACTACTATTTAGCAGCAATCCGAGGGTATGTTACTTCTCCTTATCCCTGTTGAATGTTTCATACATTTCACCCACCAATTGTTTGTTAAAATGCTTTAGTGTTAGAATTGTCTATCTTTGTTTGTGTATTTAGTGGCTACGACATGGTGTTGTGTTGTGTGTGTGTCTCAGTGTTGTAGAAATGGGTCGAATCAGGTCCCCTTTAAGATATTAAGAGAGTTCTTAGCAGGCCAAATAGATATCTAGGTCAAAAGATCCGAAATACTCTCATGTTTTAAGCTTCTGATTAACTTTGCATGGTAACTTACCAAGCTACTGCAGGTGTGCATAACTTATTTCTAAGATGTGTTTCACGTACGAGGCTTGAGTAAATATATTTAATGTAGTTGAGATATAATAGATATATAATCAAGTTGTAGGTCCTCTGGGTGTTTATTGATACCAAAATTCGCATTCAGACAATAAACTATACATATTTAAAATATCAAAAATAGAAATTTCCCTCATGATAGCTGTGACTTTGCAATAGCAAATTAAGGGTAAACCTTGAATTTACTAATTCAAAATATTTTTCTTTTACTTAGTTAGGTGGATTGTGATAGGCCCTATGTTGTATATAATTCATAAATCTATTACAGGAGTGAGTTTACATTGTTCATGAATATTTTCTATTCGCTTATTGTTCATGAATATTTTCTATTCGCTTATTTTCATCATTTCATAATATGTATATGACATTTTAAAAAAGTAGACTGAAACGAAATATAAGTGTTGGTGATTGTACTTGCTTATAGTAGTCTATGCAGTTACTTTGACAAATCTAATCCGGTCCACTAAGTTTTCATATTCTATCACAAAGCATGAAGTTTTAAGTGGTATGTTTAAAAATAGTCAATTCTATATATGTAGTTATTATGATAGATGGTTGAAAATCTAAAGAATGTCCTTAACGTAAATACTTACCAATATGTAAAGAACACATAGAAGACTGGTTTGCCAGCGGAAACACAGAACGATTAACAATAGCTACTTATAATATACAATTTTCAGGTTTGTTTGGACGTTTGATGAAAGAAGATTGGGCAACATGTTACTCATGGAGTTCCTCTCTTAAAGCTGAAAAGCAGGGCCAGGATGAAAGGATGATATTTAACTTTCAAGCCATATAATTTGCATTATGAATTCGTCTTGATTTGGTATTTACTAAATTTACTAGCTGAATTATTTCTCCATAACTAAAATTTGGAGAAGAAGGGGTCATAGCCCAATCTTTATCCATAAGAAAACACTTTTGACTAAGTTCATGCTTCAAATTTCTGCTACTTCTTTCATTACACAGTGATTATTCCATTTAAGTTAAAAAATGCTTGCTAATAACTTGGTTTGTGAGTATTTTTAAATGATCTCAACATGCTTTTCGTAAGTTGTTTGAATTATGACAATAGATAAAAGAATTATGGCCTAATGATTCTTTTTCCACCTTCGTCATCATTGGAAAAATTTGAGATATGACATGTTAAAATAGGAGTTCATATGTGAGTTTCAAGCTTTCTATTCAAACGGGTCGGCGAGTTAGGCATGTCATAAATGGGTCAGTGACATGCATTATTTCCGCTATAATGATTTTATAAATTGTCACAACATAACATGTGGATTGGGGATAAAAAATCAAGCCACATTTGTTCATCCTTTTTATCTAACATTGAACTTTATAGTGTGAATTTGATCATACTGTGAGTGGCATTTCAATTGGTATAAATGGTTTGTTACTTTGTTAGGATGTTCCCATGTTTCGATCAAGCGGTCAGTGGCATTCGAATGGTATAAAAGGTTTGTTACTTCGTAAGGATGTCCCATGGGTTTCAACCTAAGTGCGTAAGTAAAACATATCTTCATTTTGAGTAAGATTTTTGGATAAATGGATGATACAAGATTCAACTTTTATGTTTAAAAGTTTGAATGATACAAGATCTGATATTATACGTCAGATGCTAGAAGAGGTTTGTTCATCCTTGGTTTTATCATTTGACAAGAACTGATGTGGCTTACACTTGGCTTTATAATGGTAACAAGAACCTTATATACTACAAAATCGACGTTTGGGATTCGACAAAATTGGGTCGAATTGTTGGTCGAGATAGTTTATCACAATCTTTTTTGTGGATTCTTTTCGGGTATTGTTTTTTATATTTTTAACCAATTTGATTATCTTCCATTTTCTTAGAAGATTTTATGCATAACTGGTCATAAGTTACTAACATATTTTTCATTGTTTTTCCTTCGATTGAAAACAGAAGACGAAAGAAAAGGATAAGTGACAACATAAACTCATGAGATTTCAGCACCCAATCCTAAGAACACTTCAACCAGCAGGTGTGTAACTACTGTGCATTCATTATGATTCTAATTTTATAAATAAATATATATTGGTTTAGGTTCATAACCATCAGAGGTTATATTCATTTGTTAATTTATTTATTTATTTATTTTTACTATCACATTTATTGTATTATGAATTTTATTTTATAACAATTATAGTTAAATGAATTTAGTTTTAGTGTTTTTAACAATTTCTTATAACATTTCAATTTTATATCAATTATTATAATTTAGTTGAAAGCTTATTATTAGCAGGGAGTAATAACTAATGAGGAATTGTCATTTGATGTGAAAAATATATTGTTGATTATCTTGATCCTAATAATCATGATATGAATATTTTTAAATGAGAAAAAGTATGTTTTAACATTATAATTCATGGTAAAAAGATGTGTTAGTTTCTAAATATTATATATTTTTATTATTAATTTTTTTGGGTGTCTCGCGGCAACGCCCGGGCACCAAAACCTTGTATATACTAAAATACAGGAAGTATGAACAGTGAAAGTTGTCTTTTTCTGCAATTAAGAAATATATATATATATATTATCTGCCATCAAATTTCCATCCTGGGTTAGCTCAGTTTTTGTCATGACATCCATCCCATGTTCAAATCCCACTATCCTATTTTCACATATCTTTTTTTTCCTTTTTAAACTTTTAATTTAATATTAATAAAAAGCTTATTTTCTTTTTATTCTAACTTATATATTAAATCAATTGTATTTTTTTATTATTGTTTCAGCTATCTTTTTATTGATACATATCTTTTCTCTTTTCTCCTTTTTAAGCTTTTGAATTAATTAAATAATAAGATTCTAACTTCAATATTAAATTGTATTATATTTTTATTTTTGTTTCAGTTGTATTTAGATTAAATTACTACTTTTTTTTAACAAAACTAAAGTGCGCCATTTGTTTAGACTAAAATAGTAATATGAAAAAAATTCTTTTCCTATTGTTTAAATATAATATATTTTTATGACTCCTATTACTAATTTTTTTATATACCGCTATTTTTCTTACTATACTTAAATTATTATGATTATATTCAAATAATAGATGTTATATGGTTTTTTATTTTTCTTTTATAACTTTTAACATGTAATGTCTAATATATATATGAATATATATTTGTGATCGTTTTATTTCAATCTATAATTTTATATAAATTCAATCGTAATATAAATCTATTTACAATTGTTATATTGTTTCCCGCCGCAACGCGCGGACTGGATAACTCGTTTATTATTAAGAGGTAAATAAATAAAGAATGTTAGGGGCATAATAGTAATTTTGTACAAATTAATGGACTCTATTAACGGAAATTGATAAAAATGACTATCAATGCAAAAAATGTTAGTTAAAGGACTCTCCTAACAACTTTTTGAAAAAATTACTAAACTTGCAACTATGGATAGTTAAATGACAGTATGTGCAATTAACTCTCAACATACAAAATCTCAAAAGAAAGTTGCGAGATTGACAAGTGTGTGAAATGTATAATCAAAATGAAAAACAAAAAAAACAAATCCATCCAATCGGTCGGGTCGGTACGATGAATCAACCAAATGAGTACATCCTAGATCGAAACCAAATGGTATGTTGAATTCAATCTCTAGTATTTTTTTTTATTTCGATCTAAAACCGGTCTTCATCTATCGTGGAGTGTGGATATATTAAATGTGTGATTAAGATGTCTCTTCTTTTCAAAAGTTAAGCGAGTATATTCGCCTTCAAAAGAATAAAGTGTAGATTAAGTGAGTATGTTCACAATTAAAAGTACACACGATTGAAAAATGGGTGGGTATCCTCTCATGTTTGAGTCAAACATGACCCATCATTTTCACTCACAAACATAAGAGTGGATCCCTTATATTAGTCAAACATGGGCCCCCTTTGTAAGGTCCACTCACATATTTGTGAGAGAACATGATGAGTCATGTTTGACTCAAACATGAGAGGATTCTCACCCTTAAAAAACACAAGATCATGGAACCAAATTCTGATGCTTCTTACGACTTATTCACAATTAAAGTGGTTTGTTTTTGGGGATTTTAACGAGGTGAGATACCCAACTGAAAGATCGGGGACAGTATTTTCTCATTACGGTGCTCGTTACTTCAATGAATTCATACACGTAGCAGGGTTAATTGACATAAAAAGCGGAGGTAGAAAGTTTTCGCGTATCAGCAAAGATGGTGGAAAATTAAGCAAATTGGACAGATTTTTGGTGACTGAAAATGTTCTCTCGGTCTGGTCCAATCCTTCCGTAACTATTCTTCCAAGGCTTCACTCAGATCACTGTCCAGTTGTGTTTCAAGGGGCCTCTTCAGATTTCGGGCCCTCGTATTTTAAGTTTTTTAATACCTGGTTGTCGGATCCATCGCTAACTGCCATTGTAAACAGCAACTGGTCTGGGAGTTTTCGAAATACTAATTTGTCTCCGATGTTGACCTTTTTTGGGAAACTTAAACTCATCAAGAATAAGATCAAAGAATGGAGAGCTGTTGAAAACGATAAGGCAAAGGGGAGACTCGATACTCTTATCATGAATTTAGACAACCTGGAGTCCAAAGCAGAAGCAGCTCTTCTCTCGGTGGAAGAAAAACATGAAAGACAACAGCTCATGATCAAAATAATGGATATGGAGCAGGCGAGAATTCTCGACGTAAAACAAAGATCAAGATTGAAGTGGGCCATTGAAGGAGATGAGAACTCTAGCTTTTTTCATGGTTTGTTAAATGCCAATCGTAGAAACAATTTCATCCATGGGTTATCTATCAACGGCGGGTGGATTATGGAGCCGTCGACAATTAAAGAGGAAGTGCATAAATTTTTTGCCAAAAAATATCTATGTCCTTCTTCTTTCCGTCCCTCTTTTTCCAGTAACTTGTTTTTAACCTTGTCTGATGTGCAGTGTTCACAGTTAGAACTCCCCTTCACAATAGATGAACTGAAAACAGCGGTATGGTGTTGTGGTTCAAGCAAAGCCCCCGGTCCAGATGGATTCTCATTTGGATTCATTAAACAATATTGGGAAGTCATCAAAGGTGATTTATTCGCTGCTGTTAAGCAATTCGAGATATCGGAAACTTTTGAATTGGGTTGCAATTCATCTTTTATCGCTCTCTTGTCAAAAGTTGACAGCCCCATTACACTCAATGAGTACAGGCCCATCAGTTTGATAAATAGTTTCTACAAGATCATAGCCAAACTGTTGGCTAACCGGCTCAAGAAAGTCATTGGTTGTGTTGTAGGACCGGAACAAACAGCTTTTGTGGAGGGCAGGTCCATTCTCGATGGTCCATTCATAATTAACGAGCTGATATCGTGGTGTAAGAAAACTAAAAGAAAGACCTTCATATTTAAAGTCGATTTTAACAAAGCATTCGACTCCATCAGGTGGGACTTTTTGGATGAGACCATGGCTCAAATGAATTTCGGACCTAAGTGGAGACGGTGGATATTTGGTTGTCTTTCCACTTCGAGGGTTTCAGTCTTGGTCAACGGGGCACCTTCTAAAGAATTTAATATGGGTGTTGGTGTTCGTCAAGGTGATCCGCTCGCACCTTTTCTTTTTATTATAGGTGCGGAGGCTTTAAATATTGCTATGAAGGAAGCAAGCAGGAAAGGGGTGTTCCATGGGATTAAACTTCCTAAAAATGGTCCTTTGCTTTCGCATTTACAATATGCCGATGACGCCTTATTCGTGGGTGATTGGTCTTCGACGAATCTTGCAAATTTAATCCGCATTTTACGCTGTTTTTACCTTTCATCTGGATTAAAAATTAACTTGGACAAATGCTTGTTAATGGGGCTCGGTTCATGCAGGGATGAAGTTGACTGTATGGCAAACTCAATTCACTGTGTTCCGGGTAGCTTTCCATTCACGTATCTTGGGGTTCCCGTGGGTGGGTCGATGAACAAGGGAGAATACTGGGAAGTTATTGTGAACAAGTTCAGGAACAAATTGTCGGCTTGGAAAGCTAGGAGCTTATCGTACGGGGGCAGGTTAACCTTGATCAAATCGGTCCTGGGCTCTCTCGGTTCCTATTTTTTTTCGTTATACAAGGCACCGGCAAAGGTTATAGCTAAACTCGAGAGTATAAGATCAAATTTTTTTTGGGGATCCAAAAATGGAGAACGGAAAATTGCGTGGGTAAAATGGGATGTGGTTCTGTCGAGAAAAAAGAGAGGGGGTTTAGGTGTCGGAAGCCTTCGATCCATGAACTTAGCAATGCTAGTTAAGTGGATATGGCGTTTTAGATCGGAGGACTATTCTCTTTGGAAGTCAGTCATCATGTCATTACATACCTTTCTATTGGAACAATTGGGTGCCTCAAAAAGTTAATGTTCTGGCGTGGAGAGTGTTTCATTGCAGACTACCCACAAAAATTAATTTAGAAAAAAGAGGGGTTTCGATGGTCTCCACTGCATGTTCACTTTGTAATCTTAATGAGGAAGATGAGGTACACTTATTCTCAGATTGTACAGTAGCAAAAATGGTGTTGCTTGACATTTGTAATTGGTGGGCTTTGGATCTAAATCTTGTTGACTGCCATCCACTCTCTTGGCCAGAAACATACAGCGACAAAGGTAAAAAAAAAAAGGCGTTGGGAGCGGTAATGTATTCTTATCTGTGGACAATGTGGAACTACAGGAACGCTACCATTTTTCAAGACAACACACAGTTTAAAAAGGAGCTGATTTTTTCGAAAGTCCAAGCCACGGCTTTCTTCTGGATTAAACAAAGGTCGGGTATAGTTTTTTTTAAACATAGGTGGAGCGATTGGTGTATTTCCCCTTTAAATTGTTTCTGATGTTTGTTTTGTTGTGTTGCGATGTAGTGTACTGGTGTATATTTCTAGCTCCTTGCTAGATGTTTTTTAATATATGTTGGGCCTGGAGGGGTGATGGCAATGCCGCAGCTCCTCTCATGGTTCGAGTTTTTGCCGTTCAAAAAAAAAATGTACATATATAAATCCTATTAAAATTAACTTGTTTTAACCGAATAATAAAATAATTATATAAATCGTAAACCCTATCCGGATCATCTAATGATTTATGAATACTTCGTTGCCGGCCTCAGAATTGGTGCATGAAAACGATGGGTGACAGCGTCTTTAATTTTCTCTGTCTTTCTATCCTATTCCTCCCTCTACTGCTGCTTTCTCTATCCACTCTCCTCCGTCAGCGTCGCCGTCGCTCCGTCGTCAAAACAACCCCATGTCCCCAATCCTACCCACTCGTCGGAAACCTCATCGGCTTCCTTCGCAACCGCCACCGCTTCCACGATTGGGTCACCGACATGCTCACCACCACCCCTTCTCTCACTCTCCAAGTAAACGGTTTTCTCAACCTCTCCCACGGTATCTGCACCGCCGACCCCACCAATCTTCACCACCTCCTTCGTTCTAACTTCCCCAATTACATCAAGGGCAGCCGTTACACCACCGTCCTCCACGAACTCCTTGGCACCGGCATCTTCAATTCCGATGGCCATCTCTGGTCCTCACAACGCAAAATCGCCAGTCATGAATTCAACACCAAATCCCTTCGAACCTTCATCTCCGAAACCGTCCAGTCGCAGATCTCCAACTCGTTAATCCCTCATCTTTTATCCGCCGGAGAATTTGAAACCCAAGATTTACAGCAAGTTCTTCGTAAATTCAGCTTCGATAACATCTGTAACGTGGCTTTCGGGGTTGACACATGTCTACTAACATCAAATTCATACGACTCAAAGAATTTGATGTTCGTTAACGCGTTTGATTTCGCGGTTGAGCATACATCCAACCGGTTCATGTCCCCTGTTCCAGCGGTCTGGAAGATTAAAAGGTTTTTCAACATCGGGAACGAGAGGAAGTACAGAGCTGCAATCGAAACCGTGAATCGTTTCGCCATGGATGTAATTAAATCAAAAGAATTAACACAAAAAGAAGACAAAACCAACAACGATTTGGATTTGCTATCCAGATTCATGGTTTCAAGTTGGGATATGGAGTTTAACCACGAAGAAAGAAGGAAATTCTTAAGAGACATTATCATCAGCTTTGTTCTTGCGGGTAAAGATTCAACTTCAACTGCACTTACATGGTTCTTTTGGTTATTAGAAGGGCATCCAACTTGTAAAAACTTGATCAAAAAGGAGTTTACTAAGTTAATGGCGTCAAACCACCATACTCACCCTGTAAACTTCATATTCGAAGAATTGAAAGAGTTGAATTACCTGCAAGCGGCTCTATCGGAGTCAATGCGACTGTTTCCGCCGGTGCCAATTAATTCCAGAATGACGGTGGCAGGGGATACGTTACCTGACGGTACTTACGTGGGAAAAGGGTGGTTTGCGGATTACTCTGCTTACGCGATGGGGAGAATGGAGAGAATTTGGGGGTCGGATTGTAGGGAATTTAAACCCGAAAGATGGTTGGATGATGATGGGAAATTTCAAGCTTTGGATCAGTTTAAGTATCCGGTATTTCATGGTGGGTTTAGGTTGTGTCTAGGGAAAGAGATGGCTTACTTGCAGATGAAATCTGTGGTGGTGGCTCTTATGCATGAGTTTGAGATTCAGGTGGTTGGCGGGGGTGGAACGCCGGAGAAGATGGTGAATCCACCGTATAGTCTTTCTCTTCTTTTAAGTATGAAAAATGGGTTACCTGTACGGATAAAAAAAAGGCAGCATGGATGATATATGTACCACAAGGATTGCGTTACAGCAGCGTTGTGATAAATCTTGTATGCTTGGGTGACCCGTTGGAGGTGTGGTGGGAGATTAAAAATGTGTTTATCGTAACTAAATGGTACTCGATCGTGTAATAGTGATGGTGAATAGTTTCTATCGGTAGCATGCTGTTTTATAGAAAGTTTAAGATTCTCTCATGCTATAATTAAACACGATCCAACATATATTCTCACAAATATATTAAAGTGATACCTAAAAAAACCAATTATGAATTCAAACTATCTTATATATGTGAGAGTACGTAATAGTTTATGTTTAATTATAAGTGGTTATATATATATATATATATAAAATCAGCAAATATATTATTTTTTATTTTCTTATGCATGTGTGTTAATTCTGTTTTTGTTAATTATAGTCGTATGTACGTACACTCGTACCTTGTATATTAATATAATTATGCGTTGTTTGTATTAGCATTAGTACGTATAGACCCGGCGGGGTTATGCATCATTAGTTGTAGCTCAAAGTTTATATTAGGCCCGTATATATATAGCGCGCGTCTTAAACATAATTTGTAGTCTCAGGTTCCACAAATTAATGTTCACCCGAAAAGTCGGTTATTCTTGGTGCCAATTAACGAGCATTAGAATTGGTCAGCTAATTATCAATAGTCATTTTGGTAGGTGCAAGTTTGTCATGGCCGGAGAACTTAATTATATACTGATTAATGAGCTTTGGTTTGTGAGTTAACTTTTATCATGATTAGTTTAGCTTTGACCCAAGCTGATTAGAGTCGGCTATCATGATACTTGCGGTTGCAAGCGGCCGGTGTCAAGCAAGGTGATCGAGCATGGCCAAAAGGAGATCGAGCGGCTCATAATGAAGCTAGCAACCTTATGAGATACAATGTGGAACCTTGCCACCCACGAATTGAAGGCCTTTTATTAGATGTTACCACTAGAGTTGGATGAGTGAGAGAATTCAAAGAGTTACAGGATGTGAGATATATTTGACATTTTGCCGAAAATGACCGAAACGTAATTTCTTGAATTCTTGAAATACAAGAATTGGTATTGGGTTCAGAACATTTCAAGTCAATAGGCTCACCTTATAGAAAAACAGACTGAAACACTTAAACTAAATTTCTTAAATTCATAGTATGCAAACCGAATTTCTTAAATTCTCGGTCGATACGCTTACCCTATTAGAACATCAATACCCCCTTATGTTAAATGGAGTATAAAACCATGAGTGTGGTGTAAAAATAAATTAGACGTAGGCCATATATATCATCGATCTGGACGAGTGGTAGGGGATGTAAGATTGTGGGGTTTCAACTCAAAACCAATTGGTTATGAAAGGAGTAGCCCAGGACCTTTATAAGCTCGTTACAAAGTCACATTTTGTCCAATGTGGGACATTACTCAACACGCCCCCTCACGTGTGGCGTTTTTTTTGTTTCTCGCGTCTAACACGTGGATACTTATGGGTTACGTGGAGTTTGTGTGACCTTTGACCAACCACGGGTGAATCTTGCTCTGGTACCATGTAAGATTGTGGGGTTCCAACTCAAAATCAATTGGTTATGAAAGGAGTAGCCCAGAACCCTTATAAGCTCGTTACAAAGTCACACTTTGTCCAATGTGGGACATTACTCAACAGGGGACTCACGTCCCTGGTTATGGATTAAATGTATGTATGTAAAGTGTAAACTAATTAATGAATAAAAAAAGTACACTCTACAATGATAAGAAGGATGATAACCACAAAACTTAGAGTGTGGATACGATTAAAAAAAGTAATATCATTTTTTAAAGAATAATAACATAATTCATGTCTTAATATATAATTAACATTCCATACATTTTATAGTTATCTTTTAATTATTTTTTTAACTTTCTATACATGAAACAAGGTTATCATTTTTAAAAATTAAGAATTAATTTATTTTTATCAATCTATCAATTAATTAACTGATTAAATTAATGAGGTTATATATACTATTAAATTGTTAGTCATTAATAAATAGTAGTAATCTACCATATATTAATTAATTCAAGTTGTGAGTACATGAAAACCCGTAGACCATTTCCATCCCTATAATCCCTCCGCATCATTCCATCTTATAATCGTTTCTTTCCACACACTTTGATCCCTTTCTTCTTTCCACAGATCGATCACCTGAATTGCTAGCTTTCTTCCTTCCGGCCACTTTCTTTCTTTCTTTCTTTCTCTTTACTAACTCCATTTCTCAAAACCTTTCTTAATTAGTTTTCTTCAACATCCCAAAACCCTATTATATATATTAATTATCGATCCCTTCATTTTGATCTCACCCAGCTGATCACCATCATATCACCGGAGCTAGGCTATCCATCCAATGGGGAACTGTTGTTCCCAAAAAGAACCTCCAACCCAAGACGGACCATCAAATTCGGGTCGCCATAATAATAATAATAACAATGGAGAAAGATCACAAAACGATGATCATTCACGAGGCACCCCTCAAACCTCGTCATCATGCCCATCTCCAACAGCAAAATCAGGCAAGCCATCCCCTATTGGCACTGTCTTGGGACGTCCAATGGAGGATGTCCGCACGGTTTACACAATCGGCAAAGAGCTTGGGCGCGGCCAGTTTGGTGTCACACATTTGTGCACCTGCAAACAAACTGGCGAACAATTCGCATGCAAAACAATTGCCAAACGGAAACTTTCTAGTAAAGAAGATATGGAAGACGTTAGGAGGGAAGTACAAATTATGCATCATTTGAGCGGTCAGCAGAATATCGTGGATCTTAAAGGTGCATTTGAAGACAAGCATTCGGTGCATTTGGTAATGGAGTTGTGTGCGGGTGGTGAGTTATTTGATCGGATTATTGCTAAAGGTTATTATACGGAACGAGGTGCTGCCTCATTGCTTAGAACAATCGTTCAGATCGTTCATACGTGCCATTCCATGGGAGTCATTCATAGAGATCTAAAGCCTGAAAACTTTCTTCTTTTGAATAAAGACGAAAATGCTCCTTTAAAGGCCACAGATTTCGGTCTCTCGGTGTTCTACAAGCAAGGTACGTACGTACGTACATCAATTATACATATGTTCATACAATTATATGTTAAAGTCTCGATTAATTTAATTGATATATTATATATATATTTTACCTTTTCCATAGAGATGTGCTAATTAAGTGATGATATATATATAAATGTAGGGGAGGTATTCAGCGATATCGTTGGAAGTGCATATTACATCGCACCGGAAGTATTGAAAAGAAAATATGGACCAGAAGTTGATATATGGAGCATTGGTGTCATGTTATATATTCTTCTTTGCGGAGTTCCTCCATTCTGGGCAGGTAATTAGGTAGAAGATATTATTCCTTAATTAAATAATTAATATATCTCGATCGAATCTGATTTTTAACCATGCATGCATGCATATTAATGGCATATATGTTGTTTGGATCTTATATAATATATTAAATTATTGATGGAGAAGAAAAGTAACGTACTAATCATATATATTTGGCCGGTGTTATGGCATGCAGAATCAGAGCATGGGATATTTAACGCAATCCTGCGTGGTCATATCGATTTTACAAGTGATCCTTGGCCTACGATATCACCACAGGCCAAAGATCTTGTTAGGAAGATGTTAAATTCAGATCCCAAGCAACGATTAACCGCACATCAAGTTCTTTGTAAGTAAACAATGTATAATCAATTAATGCTGTGTTAATTATTTTATATCTTAATTATTTTCTTTATACAACACATATGTATATATAGCTCATCCATGGATCAAAGAAGATGGTGAAGCACCTGATACACCACTTGACAATGCTGTTATGGGAAGGCTAAAACAATTTAGAGCCATGAACAAGTTCAAGAAAGTTGCTCTTCGGGTACGTACTTATAATAATAATAATATAACTAACATAAGTTATTGATTTGGTGTCTTAACAAATTAAATTAATTAAAACCGGTTATATAAATATTTATGTATGTAGCTAGCTAGCTATTAATAAGTTTGAATTTGGAATTGGAATATTGGAGTAGGTTATTGCAGGATGCCTGTCAGAGGAAGAAATCATGGGGTTGAAGGAGATGTTCAAAGGAATGGATACAGATAACAGTGGAACAATAACGCTCGAGGAGCTAAAACAAGGGCTTTCCAAGCAAGGGACTAAACTCACAGAAAACGAAGTTAAACAACTTATGGAAGCTGTAAGATCAATCATTGACATATATTCTATGCAAATTCAATTGATTTGTCATTATTAATGAAAACATGTAAAAAAAACCCTCATAATTTCGATTAAATATGCGTGCAGGCGGACGCAGATGGGAATGGAACCATAGACTACGACGAGTTCATAACAGCAACAATGCATATGAATAGAATGGATAGAGAAGAGCATCTCTACACTGCATTCCAGTACTTTGATAAAGATAACAGTGGGTAAGTAAATAAGCAAGCCTTCTAAGTCAATCATTAATTAATGAATTAAATAATGTGATTAATTGTTTTACATCTTTATATATACTTTGATATGCCTGGCATATATGCAGATACATAACTATAGAAGAAATGGAGCAAGCTATTCGGGAATATGGTATGAATGATGGAAGGGATATAAAAGAGATAGTATCAGAGATTGATACGGATAATGTAAGTGCTGATCGATCAAATTGTACATATAAACGTAACATGAACGAATAGAAAAAAACCCTTCTTGAGAATTGAAGCTATGATTAATCTGTTAATTTGTGGCAAGTGAATGACTAATTAAAGCTAGCTGTTATATATATTGGCAGGATGGTCGGATCAACTATGAGGAGTTTGTGGCAATGATGAGAAAAGGGAACAGAGAAACAAGTGTAAATCCAAAGAGGAGAAGAGATTCCTTTGTTCCCGCAATATGATCGATCGATCTAGCTAGTTCAGTTCAATTGGTAGCAACTTGCAAGCACTTGATCAACCACTCGATCTGGCATCAAAAATATTTTTTTCAATGGCGCCAAAGATATATGATTTATCGAGAAGCTAGAAATTTTGTTGCAAAATTCTCATTACTTCTGCTGATCGGATTGAAGCTCGCAGAACTTTGACTTGATCTCGGGACATGCAATTAACAACTGGCCTGGTTTAGATATGTAAACGTTCAATGAATATATCCATCCATCATGTGAATATTTGTACGTAATATTAGGCAAAAGTTAAAGAGGAAAATTGAGGGGAACAACGTACTTTAATTGTGTATATTTGAACGTATTCTTTGAAGTTGTATTAGTACATTTGCTATTAATTATTAATAGTGAGTTGTATTCAATATAGTCCATCTTTTTTGTATAGTCCTGAGGGACGAATCTCAGCCACACGATCAACAAACCGTTTTCCGGCGATCCCACCGTCGGATCATCATGATTTTTGGTGAGGGTGATCGGTTTTGACTCCCCTACAAGACTATGGAGCCTGATCGTCCTCACGATCCTCCATTAACGAGAAATAGAGCAAACTCCGGCCACCATGGTCGCCGCTGCAAAATCCGACCACCACGGCCGGAGTTAATGGTGGTGGCGCACATGGTTCAACTCGGTTTGATGAGAGGAGTCCAGATCTAGTCTCGGATTCATCGTTCGATGCTTAAAAAAAAGATCTGGAGTTAATGTCTCAGATCGGCGCCGGCGAGGCCAAATTCGCCCGCTGCCGGAGTTGTTTAGGGTGGGGATGGTGGTGGTTCAACTCGGTTTGATGAGAGGAGTTCAGATCTGGTCTCAGATTCGTCGTTTGATGCTTCAAAAAAAGATCTGGTCGGCGGTGGTGGTGGTGGTGGTGGCCGACAGTGTAACACTGTACTTTTTAAACAATATTTTACTGCACGCGGAAGCTAATTACATATAATAATCTTGATTACATAATAGATACAAAAGATTAACTTGTTTTATACATTAAAACTTTTACAGTGTTAATTCAAAACAGGCTCTTAATTAAAACTTTGACATCAGAGTGAGGTCTGTCCATATTCCCAGTCCCAAGCTTCAAAGCTCACCAAGATAATCTGCAAAACAGTCTAGTGGGGAATTAGCACAAAGCTAAGTGAGGGAACCAATATCTAATCAAATACAAGGCAAACATGCCTAAACCCAAATAGCTCATGAATCCCAAGAGAACCGGCGGTGTTGCAAGCACCTACAACCAAGGTCGGCCAAAACCAAGGTTTACCGATAGCCCTGCTAACAGTGATAACAGTACCAGCCTTCTTGTGTACAACAAATACACCTCAAGATCTGGTACGGTACACCCCCAAGCAACAAGCCCATCATCATGCTGATCTCTAAATAACATGTATGTAAAATCCAAACAAGAGCATTCCAAATAGAATATTAAATCCTGTATATCAAAAGATATAAACCCACTCACCAAAGTCTTCAAAACTCTGGTACACTCAAGTGACTAACTTCACTGAGTCTTCTCAGTTCCTGAGAATAAAATAACCCAAGTCAGTATTTAATTCATAATATTGATCCAAAATAAGTATCATATATACTTACATATTCCCATGTATTCATTATATATAAATCAATAGATATATAATAAATGTATATCCCAAATCCAATTTCTCACAAATAAACAATCAAATATAATTCCTTGTGAATCGCATGCGATTAACACTGATTCAGATTACTTGTGAATCGCATGCGATTGATACTAGGTACTTCAATGCGATTCGAACATTAACTTAGTCAATTCCAATGCGATCCGAATCCAATGTGATTCCCATAAGGTTCCAATGCGATTCAAGCTAATGCAAATCCCATGCGATTCCAAGTCCAATGCAATCCAAATCGAATGCGATCCAAAGAGTTAAGGCATTTAAATTCAATCCAATACCATGCGATTCCAATGTATTCGAATACGATTCAAGTTTCATACTATTCAAATCATATGTGATTCATATCCAATCCAATGCGAATCAAGTTCATATGTTATCCAATGCGATTCAATTTCAATAAAGGAATTTCAAGTATAAACATCCATTGTCAAGGCTACCCACTTTAATGCGATTCATACTCAAGGGAAATTCCAATGCGATCTAAGTTCAATGTAATTCATATGATTCGAATCTAAGGAGTCATATTTCACGATTCCGAATGCTTCAATCCCCAATTCCGATCAAAGCATAAATTCATTCTAAATATCAATTTCAAATTCAGATTAACACCGATCTAACATGCAAGTTATTCATAACTTCTATGATCATTTAAAGCATAGAAATGACATATAAACATGATCAATCTAACATGCATTCACATATATGCATAGAATGAACATCACGTTTCAATCAAAATAGCATGCAACTTCAAAACCGAATTTAATTAACGATTAACACATAAAGATCAATTAATCTAACCTTGTGATGCTTTGAACACTAGAAATATCAATCAAGATTAGAAGATCAAAATCGACTTTCCTTCTTTTTCTTCTTCAACCGAGAGCACACACACACATTCAAGTTTTACACATTTGCATGTAAATGAGAGTGGTAAAGACTATCCCTCTCTTTAATCGGTTAACCCACATAACAAAGAGGTTAGTGGCAATCTAGGGGAAATAGGGTGGTGACTAATCACCCCCATTCTCGGCCACCTCAAAACCCACCGCCCCACTAACCAATATTTAATTAATTAACATATAATCATTTAATTCACAAATTAAATAATTAAATCACAAAAGAATTAAACCACATAATAAACTTAAATCTCAACTTAAGTTTGATTAATTACCTTAATTAATTTAGGTCGGGAAAGTGGGTGTTACAGACAGTGTGCAATCACATGTGATTGCGTCGCCAGAGGAGGTGGCCGGAGGTGGTGGTGGTTGGCGGTGTGCAATCACATGTGATTGTGGCTTCAATCAAATGTGATTGTGTAGCCGGAGGTGATGGTCGGTGGTGGTGGTTGGCGGTGTGCAATCACATGTGATTGTGGCTTCAATCACATGTGATTGCGGCGGCCGGAGGTGGTGGTCGGTGGTTGTGGTGGTGTCCGGAGGTGATGGTCGATGGTGGTGGTTGGCGGTGTGCAATCTCATGTGATTGGGTCGCCGGAGGTGATGGTCGGTGTTGGTGGTTGGCGGTGTGCAATCACATGTGATTGCGGCGGCCGGAGGTGGTGGTCGGCGGCTGTGGTGGTGGACGGAGGTGGTGGTCGGTGGTGGTGGTTGGCGGTAATTACATGTGATTGTGCTTCAATCACATATGATTGGGGTGGCCGGAGGTGGTGGTCGGTGGCAGTGGTGGTGTCCCGAGGTGCTGGTGGGCGCGCATTTGCCTTTTTTTTATTTTGTGGCTGAGATTTGTCACTCAGGACTACACAAAAACTTTGGACTATATTGAACATTTCACTATTAATAGTACGCCTTGTCTTATATAGCGTGTATGGAACGATTTTATTTTAGGTTTAACCAAAATTCGGCTGAATTCAGGGGCGGAGGCAAGCTATCATGAGGGGGTTTCATTGAACCCACTAAACAAAAATTATGTATACCATTTTAATGCATAATTTAGGTAAAATTTTAGTTATGAACCCAGTAATTTTATTTACAAAAGTTATCAATCTTAACTTTGAACCCACCGAAGAAATTTCTAACTCCACCTCTAGCTAAATTAGAATAAAAACAGACGATATATAAAACAAAAAATAAAGATGATTTATTTTATCAATGATACATTTGTTGTTATATACATCCTCATATCTTGTATATCAAAGATAAACTACCCGTACCTCTCATTAACAAAGGATACAATATAAATACATGCATGAGAGAAGCCTAACAAACTATTCACTATACAAGGAAAGGATATATATATATATATATATATATATATATATATATATATATATATATATATATATATATATATATATATATATATATATATATATATATATATATATAGGGGATGGTTCATGCGAGAACCGTTGTTAGTGCGAGAACCGCGAGAACCAATCTCAACCGTTCCTTGCATATGGGAAGTATCATGGATGGAGAGCGTGGAGGGATAGGGTGTGGCAGGGTGCATGTGAGGAATTCATGGGTGGGCAATGACATTGAAGAAGGGGGAATTGGACGACTTAGATTGGTTCTCGCGGTTCTCGCGCTAACAACGGTTCTCTCATGAACTTTTGTCTATATATATATATATATATATATATATATATATATAACAAAATAATACAACACATATACTCAAGATAATACACGATATCCTCTCATTATATTTTCTTGTTTTGTTTTTTTATCATAATATATATATATATATATATATATATATATATATATATATATATATATATATATATTATTAAAAAACTCAATAATACTACACATAATTTGTAGCCATAAAAAAGAATCGAAAGATTTAGAAGCATATATAGGTATACGCAATCGATTCCTATATTTCTTTGCAACTTTTTTATAAAAATTTTGCTCTAGAATTTGTAAAACAAATTAAGTTTTTAAATAATAGTTGAAAATTTGAAACATATATTAATATATATTTTACATTTAATCGAGAGATAAGTAAGACGGATATTGCTAGTTCTAACCTTGTTCTACGTATAGATCATATCTGATGATGAGTTAGGCTTATTATAGCTTAGATAAATACTTATAATTAATGTGATTTTATTGTATATATGCTCACTAAAATTTTAATGTTAGTGTAAAAAAAAATTCTTTTTTTTTATTTCTACTTCATCGATCCTTTTTCCTATTTGTGTAATGTGTTAATTATTTTTCCTTGTCTTATTACTTGATTTTTACACATTTAATTATTGATCTTACAAATAAGTATGTATGTTTGCTAAGAGGATATATAACGTACGTCTCATGTTAGTGTAACCACTTTTAATTAATGATCTTACAAATAAGTATGTACTATGTTTGCTAAGAGGATACAGAACGTACGTCTCATGTTAGTGTAACTAGAGACTGATTCATTTGTTTTATAAAATAAGGTCTTTTTAAAACGATATTTGTATGAGTGCGCACATGTTTCAAATAACTAAATTATATTTTTTGTTCTTTAAGAAACGTACTACAACACAACACCTTTTTTTGTGACGGACAAATTCGTAGAAATCCATGGGAAAATGATATTTCTCTGGGATTTCTTACGGCGCGAATCGACCATGGCTAAAAGCTTCGAGAGAAAACTATTTCCCACGGTTTTTTCCACGGATTCCGTAGGAAATCCGTTGAAAATCGGTTTTTTGACTCAAATCCGTAGGAAATCCGTTGAAAATTTCCCACGAAATTTGGTCCGTGGGAAATCCCTTTTTGATGCTTGATTTTCTTGTAGTGATTTTTGCGTACGGATAAACATTTCCAATAAACTAATTGTTTGTTTTTCCGCAAACATTATACCTTATTAATTTTGTTTTTCTTTTACATATTTTGAGAAACAAAAAATCACATTTTTTTTTCCAAACATTTTAAATCACATTTATCCTTAAACTATAAAATATAATAAGAGACATTTATTTTTTGAAAACAAACAAAAAACATATTAGTGAGCTACAAACTAATTGTCGATCATTGAAACATCTATATGCAGTCTCGGAGTAGTTATGTTTTGCAAATGGTTAAGAGTATATCATGCTAGCTAACTCTCATCTTGTGATATAGCATCCAATCAAATTTAAGACTAGCTAGGATGAGAGACAACTCTTTGTGTAATTGTGTTGATACATGTCAACTCTTTGAAGTTAACGAGTCAGATTTGGCAATCTTTATGCACTTTGATAAACAATTTAATCACATATTTGATTAATGTGTTACTTAAAGTTTTATTGAAGATATATTAAATGAAGATATCTATACTATCTATATCTATACTATATTATAAAGCATTTAACTTTCTCTCTCTTAAAAATTTTAACACTATTTAATTTTAAATAGTACAATTTTTTTGTTTAAGATACAAACACTTAAAGCAATAGCCTAACCAATCATTCTCTTGATTATCTCAACTAATTTAAGGCAATTATTACTTTAAAAAATCATTAAACATCACAAAAATTATTTAATTTATCTCATTATGGCTAAATTACTTATATCAATACAATCTTAAGGCTATAATATCTTATTCTCTAATTATTCAATAATAATATTTTTTTAGTTGTTTTTTAAAAACTATTTTAACAACTAATAAAATAGTTGATTATAAAAGAAGTAATTAAAGAAATCAGAAAAGGTAGAAAATACTTGGATAAGTTGACTAACATCGCATTTCACATACCATACCCTACTTTTTAAATTAAACATGTTATCGAGCATAAATTATTGTCATCGTCACCGCATTACGCGAATGCAATGCTAGTATATTTTAAAATATCAGTGGAGGAGCTGAGTGAGTCAAATGAAGAAATCAAGTATTCTTCACTTGCAACCATATATCTACTCATGATGTCTAGTTGTCGATTTCCTGTTTCATATTCATTGACAGTAACAATATTTGGCGACAAGTCGACATCAATTAAAAAACATAATTAAACATAAATAATAATCTATGTAGCTATAACCATATAATTATAGTAAATATTTTCAAACTCACAAATAATTAATTAAAAATAAATCGAAATGAGTAACATATCTCTTATTTAAACTGTTTACGAATATAAAAATATTTAAAATAGATGCTACTATATTATATATCCCCTTTAAACATATACTTGCTTATTATATATACGAGAGAGACTTGTACTCAACCCTATCTTCAATTAATATTCAAACAAAATTGTTGGTTGGTACTAATTAAAACCTTAGACTAAATATATCAATTAAGTCAACTTTATTTTTGTAGATTTCATTCATCACACATTTGGGAAAAATAAGATTTACGTACTATACTGATGATCCCTTATAAAACTCCATAAAGAAAATCACACATGTACTAGAGAGAGATCGATTAGCTAACAGTACTAAATCGATCTAACACCAAGTATCAAAATTATTACAATTACGGAATACATCTCGATTGATCATGAGTCTGCATATGGCGTCTCTGCTGCTAGTCTTTGGCCTAGAATCGTTACTCCCATGTACCTTCCAAGCATTAACACACTAGCTTGAGGGTTAGTCCCCGGAGAATTCAATATAGTTGATCCATCAATGACACGAAGAGAATCGACACCAATAACCTTATATTCGTCATCAACTACTTGCCCGATATGACACCCGCCATGATAATGCCACATAGTCCTTACGGTGTCCTTGCAATATTGTTCCAATGAGGAAGTTGTATTCGCGTGAACGATCAAGTTATATGGTAGTTTCATGTTAAGATCAAGAATATCTTGGACTGTCATATTGGCGTATGTGTAGTTGGAGAATGCTTCTGACTCAAAAACTTTTAAAATGGTCTCAACTCCACTAACACATTTCTGCATGTCTTCAGGTGCTGAAAGGTAATTAAATGTTACTGATGGGTTATCTGCTGGATTATTGTTTACAACCGTTAGATTACCCTTAGATACGGGACCCTTGATTTTCTCAATTATGAATCCGCCTTTCTGAAATTAATAAGAAAAATGATATAAAAATTAATTATGAATATGATTTGCGCGCAGATATATGTATATATATATATATGTATATGTATATGTATATATATATATATATATATATATATTATGAGACGGTTAAAACGGGAACTGTTTTTCGTATGATACCTACGAGAACCAATCTAGCCCTTGATTAAGATAGATCAATGGTTAAGATTTGTTGGCGGCTCATTAATGTTTCATTAATGGCTCATTGATTATGCATTATTGAGGGTTATTTCAGGAATATCAAGCCTCGCAAACTAATGACAGCTCACCCGGACACAATTCACGGTTGGTTAAATTTATAAATTACCAAAATAGTCATATTAATGAGTCATTAATGGCGTTAAAAACGGTTATCACAGTTCTCGTACGTAAAACAAACTCGTTTGAATCGTTGCCTGTATATTCAGTAAACTTACAAGATATATCTTATCGATCCATAGAAAGTTGTCACTACAAAAATATTGATACTTGCTAATAACGTACGAAATATAACTGCTACCGAATTAAATCAACAATTAACGTAAATAAAAGTGTTTATATTTAATTATGTAACCAGTATAGAAAAATGTGGGTCAATGTATCGTTCATAAAAGCTTTAATATTACTAGCTCATGTTTGCATAATGTTGCGATGACGAATAATTTTTGTTTTGCATCAACTGTTGCATTAATTTTAAAAATAAATTATAAAAGTCATTAAAATAAGAAAAAAAAGATTTATATCTATGAAACGAAGATAGAGAAATTAAAAAAAATATAGAAAATTGTGTTTATATGATGGATAATTATGTTTATGTGATAATATATAAGTAAATTAGTAAAGAAAGAAAAGTAGTTAAAAATTGAGTGGATAAAATAAATTTAAACAGATTGATTGAAATTTAAAAAAAAATTGGTAAAATTAAGAAACTGATTATTAAATAATCTATATTATAACGTAGATAT
The DNA here is from genome assembly GCA_947179395.2 of Pulicaria dysenterica. Lineage (NCBI taxonomy): Eukaryota > Viridiplantae > Streptophyta > Magnoliopsida > Asterales > Asteraceae > Pulicaria > Pulicaria dysenterica. The sequence goes on from OX359296.1 coordinate 55,222,434, forward strand.
AAATAAGAAAAAAGATTTAAGAATTTCAAACAGTAAAACCTAAAAGTCAAATGATATGTTTTATAACACCCTTCTAGAAAGTAATCAAGAACGTTGACATTTTTTTCATGAAAATGTCTTCAAAATTTAACTCAGATTTAGTAAGATATATATGCATTAATTTCCTAAATAATATATATATATAGGGGAGAGTTCATGCGAGAACCGTTGTTAGTGCGAGAACCGCTAGAACTAATCTCAGCCGTTACTTGGATATGAGAAGTATCATGGATGGAGAGCGTGGAGCGATAGGGTGTGGCAGGGTGCATGTGAGGAATTCATGGGTGGGCAATGACATTGAATGAGAAGGAATTGAACGGCTTAGATTGGTTCTCGCGGTTCTTGCGCTAACAACGGTTCTCGCATGAACTTTTGTCTCTCTCTCTCTCTCTCTCTCTCTATATATATATATATATATATATATATATATATATATATATATACATACATACATACATACATACAAGCAGCATACCCGCGCAATGATGTGGCGGCAATAGTTTCTGTTTTGCAACATTTCGTTTTCAAGAAAGTAATAATATATTATTTGCACGATTAAAAGTCACGGATTTTTTTTAGCAACATGGTCGTTTTTTTTTCTCAAATTTTCTATGCATCAAATATTTTATTATTTTTAAAAAAATCTAAAAAATATTAAAATAAGAAAAAAGATTTATATTTATAAAATATGAAGATATAAGTTAATAAGATTTTGAAAATTATGTTGAAATATATGGATAGTTGTGTTTGTGTGAGAGTGTGTTAGTAATTTGAAGATAAAAAAAGAGTGTGAATTAAATTATTAATTAGTCCTAATAATTTGAAGGTTGTACATTATGTATAATTGTGAATACTACTTAAATTTAAGTAATCTTAAAAGTATTAAGGAGAGAGAAACATAAATACATTATATAGTAGTAAATATATATATATATATATTGATTTTTTTGTATGTAGCTAGTGACTCTTGGCTTCTTCATGAGCCGCATGTAAATATAATTTCATAAAAATTAAGTAGGGCTAATTTGTTCATGAAACTGCTAACGTATTTTTTTTTTAACATTTTGATAATTGTATATATACTATTTTTGTTTCGATAATAATATTTTTGTGGTGATAATTATATTCTGAGTTGGTATATATGGTAAATCCACTAAGTTATACTTAAATGCAACTTGATCAATTGGCTAGCAAATTTTGAAAGTACTGACCTGAATTTTATTACAAAAGGTTATTATATATTTAATTTATCATGATAATTATAATAATAGCTCATGCTCGCGTGTAACTAGCTAGTCAGTGCTTTTAATCCGAATGCAATTTAAAAGATTTAGTCGGGGCATAATTAATTAATTAGCCGATTAATTAGCACATCAAGTTGTAGTTCCAATTACCAAAATGAGAAAATAATAAGTACAATTTTCAAAGTTATCACGTGATTAATAAACCATTAGTAAACGAAACTTGATTTGTACAAAATAAATTTATAATGAGTCATTACTGAGGTGTTACAATCATTAGTTATTGATATAATTTGATCAAAAGTCAAAATTTGTTCTAACAGTTCTTAAAATATCAAAAAAGTTTTCGTTTAAACATTTATATATATAAATGATTAATTAGATTTAAAACATGTAAGTCAATGAGAATTTTTCTATTTTTGAGTTAAATTAATTAGGTTCTTTCGAGCTTTAAAGGAACTTGCTAGTTTACATATATTGAATTGATTTGTTGCAATAATTTTTATATGACAACATAATTAAATAAAGGAGAATCTTATCCACAGCTAGGAAAGTGAATAATAATAAAAAAAAGAAGCTATTTCTACTTTTTAAAAATTATAATCGCAACTATATTTTTATATAATTTTATAGTTATCTTTTAAAGAGATTTTTAACTTTTCATATACGCGCGTACGTACCTCATACGTGAAACCTTGGTAGGCTGAAATGTCTGCGAAGATAAAGTTAAAGCCACCAGCTTCCTCGATGTAGCTACCAGCGGGAGTAATACCAATGACTTGAACTATGGATGGCTCCACAGCAATTGGAGAAGGTATGAAGATTATGTTTTGTGCGTTATCTGCCATTTCATTACCCACAAAAGGTTGCTCAAGCATGACTGTGATATTAAGGGCATCAAGTTGATCTTTTGGGCCTATTCCACTCAACATTAAAAGCTGTGGGCTACCAAGAGCACCCGCAGACAGTATTATTTCATCATTTTCTCCACCATTCAGATATGCCCTGTGCGTTTTCCCTAATGAATCTTTAAACACTACTCCATAAGCCTTTAGCTGGTTTGATGATGTATCTGCAAAAGATTAACAAACCACTCGATCGATTAATTAATACAAGATCGATAGCACGCGCGTCTATAACAATATTTAGTAGATCGATGGAGATGTAATGCATTAAGTGGTTTATGTGTGCGATAATTACACCTAAATTAAATGCTTAAATAACACAAAGTTCTTAATTACCTGTGGTTCTAAATAAGATTTTTTGAACACTTGCATGTAGATAAAGAGATAAACTTTCCGGGTTAGCAAACTGTAGCAAGTCGGCAGCCGTGTGTCGAGTTCCATTTTGATCAAAAAGAGTGCCACCCACTTTAGTACCATTGATATGATCATAAGTGAAACCGTTGTACGGTGTAACCCCGGCTTCCAACAGCGCACTACGAAGTGCGGACTGCCAGCTCTGCACAAATGGCTCAAAAACAATCACGTTTTCCGCCCACTCGTAAGACTCTCGGATCAAATCCGCATCAGTTAATCTGGCCTCTACATTGTATGCGTCTTCACCGCGCGAGTAGACACCTGCGTTAATCGCCGTACCACCACCCAAGACACGAGGTCGAGCGTTGACAACACCTTCCACAATGAACTCCTGAGAGGGTGAGTCTGGTGAGCTGTCAAAGAAGTATCCACCGAAATTGATTACGTTCGTGATGTTGGGATCGTTGTAAGGTGAGCCACCGCGTTCGAGCAATAGAACGGAGTAGTTTGCGGATAAGGTGGTGGCTAATGGGATTCCGGCTGTGCCTCCTCCGATGATAATGTAGTCATAGAATGAATAGGTCGGGGCTTCTGTTGCTTCATGCATGAAGGTATAGTTTGGAGCTATATATATACATACATATCAATGAAGAAACATAAAATTAATTAGATCGAAGCGAAATACGTATAGTATTAATTAATTAAAAACACACACACACACACACACACACACATATATATATATATATATATATATATATACACACACACACATGAAATTATCAAGCGTAAATAACGTAGATTTATGGTGAGCAAGCTAGATATAAAAGAGATGGAATGAATGAATGAATGCGTATGTACGTACGTATATCAGCCATGCAGACATGGAGCAAAAGATGAATGGTAAGGAGAGCAGATGAAGGGATTAAAACTGATAATCTCCATGATGATGATGATGTAAAGACCATCATGATATCGTGTATGATCGAGTACGTATGGATGGATCAATGAATAAGATCGATAGGTAGTGGGATATGGTGGATATGATGTTGATCGAGAGGAAAATGAGGCTTATTTATAAATACTCAAATTTGCCACTTTGACCGGGGTCTAATTGTCCGGTTGCAGGCACACCATAACCATAGGACAAGTGGATAGTAGAAGATATTATTGTACGTTATCATTGATCATGGAGCAGGTACTCAGACGCACCTAATATATATATATATATATATATATATATATATATATATATATAATTCATCAATAAAGAATTATTTGTTAAATAAATTAACCTAAAGAACTAATCTATATTATTAGATCATCAAAATCAATTGATAAGATTGAACAATGGTAAAACTGTAATTATTATGTATTAATTCAGGAAGAAAATGGCAAACATGGATAATTTATCCCCCAACAACCTACAAATTTAAAAAAAAAACCACAAAAACTTTAAATTGTCATAACTTTTTAAGTTTTGTGAATTTAATCATAAAAATTATATCAATCTTTTAGTTTTTTAAACCTCTTTCATTTGTTTGCTTTCACAAATAGGTACAGCACAATAATAAAATACACATATCTATTAGCACCATGTGTCCATGCTACTCTAAACTACCACCAATTAAAGCATCAATAACTTTTGATCCCACAGGTACTACACTGATCGTTGCCCTTCAAAAATATCCCAAAATCCAGCCACACTCAATGCAACTACTTGACCCGTGCATCGCTCTTCCATACTACGTACTTAGAAAAAAAACTTCCCTGCTGTAGCATTTTCGCCCATTAGCATCTAGATGATATGCATGTTTATATTTTGCGTTTTTTGTTTTTTGCATTTTAAATTTATGTTCTATAGATTTTGCATTTTTGGGTTTGAATGTGTTTTTTTTTTTTTTTTTTGCATTTTGGGTTGCATTTTTTAATTGAATCATTTTTTGGTTTGCATTTTGCATTTCATAATTTTACATTTTGAAAGCATATAAATGACCTGCATGTTATATTTTACATTTTAACGATTTTTTACATTTTGCATTTAGTATGAACACAGCTTAAAATGCAAAATTTGCATTTCAAAAAAAAAGTTTCTGAAATATATCAAGTCAGGTCTTGTTTTAAAGAGGACGAAAAATTGAATCCAACGGTATAATTTTTTTGTTAAAATTCTTAAAAACGAACGAGTTATGATCATTTAAAGTAAGTGTGAGGTTTTTTGTTTTTTAAATTTCTGGGTCGCTGATGCTGAGTTTTTTTTTAATTTTCCTTTTTTGCCCTTAAACAATGTGCCACGTGTCAACACTAGCGGGGTTCTTTAGGTTCTATGTTTAAAGAATGTTTTTTATATAACCTTACCATATATATATATATATATAGTATTAATTACGAAAAATACTAGAAACAATTTTAGCTATTGATTAATTTTTAATCTTGTAGTTATATTAATTTTAATTAATATTTTATTTAATTCAAAATGATAATTTAGTACACTAATATATTTTCTCTCTCCTCTCTTCAACTAATTTTTCTATTATTTAAACAAAAAATCATTAATTAACAATTTAAATATCACCAACTGTTTGAGTTAAATCTATAAACATTTTAAAACTCCATTCTTTTAAAAATTCAATAATGAATAAACTCAAAAATATAGAAAATCTTTTACTATTTAATTATGAACCTAATAAAAATCCATTTTTTTAGTTCGGTAATGAACAAACTTTATAACTAATTCTTCAAAAAAAACACTTACTGTTCATTGATGAACAACGAAATTGAACATCTTATCTAATCACTATGAACCAACTATTTACTTAAATTAATAAACCTACAAAAAATCTATTGCTTTAGAAATTCAGTAATGAACTGGTAAATAACCATTTTTTTCAGATAGAAAGATATTATTATTCATTGATGCATAACAATATATAAAAAAATAAAAAAACAATTTACACACTACAAAAACTAATAAAAAAATCTAAAAGTTAATTTATTTAATTCTTTTTCCAGATTTTCAGTAAAAAACATATCAGTAAAAAACACACCGTTTGGTGTCGACGGTTGAAGTAGGGATGGAGGGCAGCGTGTGGTGGCCTCTGACGTACCAAAGGTGGAGGGTCGAGTGGCGGTGGTTTCCGACGACAAAGGGACCAAAGATGACGGTGGTCTTCAACCTAAATAACGTAACGGCGATGATGTTTGTGGTGACAGATCGGAACGACGATTAACCAAGACACCGTCGTGATTGGGGGCACCATTCACTCATAGTGAATGGAGGAGGTGGTTCGGCGGCGGCACCTCTTGCGACACCCAACGGCGGTGGTTCGTCGGTGATGGTGGAAATAGAAACGACGACGTTTCAAATCGGATGCTTGCGGCCGACGGCAGTTCAGATCTGGTGGCTTGCGGCGGTTTAGAACTGGTGGGGATAGGGTTCTCGATGTCTCTGTTACAAATGGAGTCTGGATGTTGTTGTTGCAAATGGGTTCTTCTTTGCTTGGAGACGAAGCCGGAGATGCGGCCAAAGATAAAGCCAGAGACGTCGGGGGGGGGGGGGGGGGGGTTGTATGAGGCAGAGAAAACTTGTGATAATAAAAATGAATATGGTTAGGGTTATGAGGGTTTAATGGAACGAGAGAGGGTGGGAGAGAGATAGAAAGAGAGAGAGTGGAGAGAGGAGAGAGAATGGAGTTAGTGTAAAATGACTTGTTTGCACGTTTTTTCTTTAAACAAATACCATTCTATTTTGTAAAAATTACAAAAATAACATAAATATTAATAGCCATTGATCAAATGATGTAAAGGTTATAATTAGGGGTGTCGAAAAAAACCAAACCCGAATAACCCGACCCAACCGAATCAAATTTGGGTTAATCGGTTCGGGTTATTCAGTTTTCGGGTGCCTTATTCGGGTAACCCGATTAATAGTTACCTTATTCGGTTCGGGTGGCGGTTCAAAAAATATAGGATCGGGTGACCCGATTAACCCGATTAAGAATTAAATTTTTTTTTAATTATAGATTTTAACTAATAAGATATATTATATATATGGGCCATACATATATATGTTGTCAAAGAAATTTATATTTGAATGTGTAGCAGGCCACGTAAGGTTTATCTGATATGGCCCATAACCCAATATACATTTCAAATAAAATAAGGAATTTGGATTACATAACTTGTTCAATACGCATGATTAATGACTCCATAAGGGTTTAGCATATGACTCTCCGAAAAACCCGACCCGAATAACCAGAAAACCGAGTAACCCGACCGAAGAACACCTCTAGTTATAATCGCTTCTCGCACTTTTCGAAAAAAATTGACACTTCGCATGAACCCTTGTCTCTCTATATATATATACATATATATATATATATATATATATATTGTATATATATATAGGGGATGGTTCATGCGAGAACCGTTGTTAGTGCGAGAACTGCGAGAACCAATCATGGCCGTTCCTTGGATATGGGAAGTTTCATGGATGGTGAGCGTGGAGTGATAGAGTGTGGCAGGATGCATGTGAGGAATTCATGGGTGGGCAATGACATTGAAAGAGGGAAATTGGACGGCTCAGATTGGTTCTCGCGGTTCTCGCACTAAGAATGGTTCTCGCATGAACTTTTTCCTATATATATATAACGGTTCAAACGAGAACTGTTTTTCGTATGAGAACTGCGAGAACCAATCTTAGTCCTTGATTAATATTAATCAATGTCTAAGATTTTATGACGGCTCATTAATTGCTCATTAATAACGCATTAATGAGGATTATTTCGGAAAAGTCAAGCCACGCAAATTAATGACGGCTCGCCCGGCGTAAATTACGGTTGGTAAATATATATTACCAAAATACCCCTATTATAGAGTCATTAATGGCGTTAAATATAGTTTTGCAGTTTTCATACGAAAAATAATTCTCGTTTGAACTTTACCCTATATATAGGGGATGGTTCAAACAAGAACTATTTTTCATACGAGAATACTGCGAAAACCAATCTTAGACCTTGATTAAATTTAATCAACTAGCTAAGCGACACGTGTATCAACACGGGATTATATAAGTCAATTTTAAATTTATATAGTTTGAAAGAGTCATAACACGTATAGTAAAAATAATTACAGAATATAGATATGAAAATAAAATCTCGTAAAAAAATAAGAAATGAATAACCATTACAGAATTTTGAAATCCATACATAAGATTATCATTAAATTTTTTGTAAAACCTCTTTATAAACAACATTCATGGTTTTATTAGTATAGTTTCCTTCAATGAAAATTAAAACTTTTAACCAATCCTTACTCTTAACTCGAGAAACTGTCACATATAACTATCAATGAGTAAAAACGTGTATTTTTAATACTTTTTATAAATACTCTTTTTAGAAAATATAAAGTTACATTACACGTCTAAAAGTTTTTAATATAATATTAATGTGTTTCTCGTGATGGAGCTTTATCCTGACATTGTAAAGACATAACTATAATATTATTGTCGATGTTATAATATGAAGTGCTTTAAATACATTTTTATTAGCCAATTATATATTTGAATATTTGAAATTGTAAACTAAATTTATTAAAAGTTAAATAACGATGACATCCATATAAGTATACGCAAATTAGATCGCATAAAAATAAGATTCTAACATGAGATATATTATGTCTATACATACGTAAATCACTTAAGTGTAATTTATTATTCAATTAAATATAATTGAAAACACGAGATCTTACTGAATTAAAATATCCATATAATAATAACTTTTTTTATGTATCAAGTTATTAGTTAAAAAATAAGAAAACTTAGACAATTAAATTTTTTATATAAACTTTCAAGTTGTATGTGTAGTTACAAAACTCATTATCAAGACAGTTGTTTCACTACGCAGTAATTATGTAGAGTTCTAGTTTCTGAAGGGTTATTTACTCACAACTAACAATTAATTTTAAAAAACTCTAACGGTAGTGGTAGTTTTGTAAACAACTTTATGCCACTAACCATTAGTTATAGTATACTTTTGATTCTTTTTATTGAAATACCAAGAAATCAGTGATTATATCGACTACATTATGTAAATGAAATAACTATAAAAGACGAATAAAATGTACAATAACTACTTAGATGTTGATAAAACAATTAAATTATACTAATTTTTTAAAAAACCTCATATTCCGATAAATTTTTTATCAAAACGTAAATAAAAATGAGACCATTACAAATATATAATTATTTTTTCTCAAAACAAAATATATTTGAAGTTATTAAACATAATTTTCAAACAACTTATAATTAATTACATTAATATACAATTTTCTTAAAACCCCTCACATATTTCATACTACCCCCTTAACAATTTACATTCAACCCTTTGTAATTATGTAAAAAGAATCGATGACTTAAGCCTTTGAAGCCATGTGACGTCATAATGATTTTATTTTTCATTTTTTTTAAATTTTTTTTTCAAAATGAAGGGCTATGATTGGTGGAGATTTTTTAGGGAAGAGAAATGATGAGGTAAGCATCCTTTTCTTTTAATAAGGATATAAGATTGTTAAGATTTTTTTCCGGCTCATTAATGGTTCATTAATGACACATATGAGGGTTATTTTGGGAAAAATCAAGAATCACAAATAAATGACGGCTCACCTGGACGCAATTCACTATTGGGAAATATATGAAAATTACCAAAATAACCCTATTAATGAGTCATTAATGGCGTTAAAAACAGTTCTCGCAATTCTTGTACGAAAAATAGCTCTCGTTTGAACTTTTGCCTATATACATGGTGGGAGGTTCAAATGAGAATGGTAAGAATGAGAGACTCGATCTTGACACTCTATTTGATTTGATTAGATGGTTTACAATTGTCCTCTCATTTAATTTATAACCCAACCATGAACTGCGATGGGTGATCTCGGTCATTAGATCTAATAGATCAACATCTAATTGATGGCTAGGATTTATTATTTAATTCTCACCTAAATATTATTCTCATAATAACCCTCCCATGTGTGTGTGTATACGAGGAAGGTTCATTTAAGAATCGATTTTAGTGTGAATACCGCGAGAACCAATCTTAGTTGTTGATTTAATAAGTGGAATTCACGAATATAGAGTGTTGGGTATCAAGTGTAGCAGAGTACATGTGATAAATTCATAGATGAGTGGTGACATTAAAAGACGGGGAATTAAACGGCTCTGATTGATTCTCACAGTTTTCGTAATAAAAATAATTTTTAAATGTAAGAAAAATAATATTAATAGATTTCATGTAACATATTGTTATGAGTAGATTAGATATAATAAGAAAAAAAAAAGTTAATAAAAAGATATATATTTCCGTATATAATATATTTATACTATATTATAAAACATTTATATCAAATGCTTAATCTCTTAATTTTTAAGTCAGTTGAATTTACTCAATACCCTTGTATTTCACAAAGTAGGTTGAAATATTAAATGAAATGGAATTACGTGAAAAGTAAATCTTCATTAATGAAATGGAAACTGAAACTAAACTTATTACTATATTAAAAGTCCTCTCAAAATTCAAACAACTATATTACACTAATGTCAACTATTTTCATTATATAACTATGGTAAATTGACTCTGTTTTAGTAACTTTGCATCATATATTCATTCATTCTCATTAAATATATGCTATAAATTGATTCTTGAAATTTAGTAGACTACAAAATATTAAGCAAGTTCTGTTTCTAAAAATAAATTAGACTACAAATGTCAAGCAATATAATCAATGATTCTTATAACAAACTGAAACAATCAATTGCATTATGTAAATTTATTCCATTTACATAATTAAATCATAGTATATAGATACATGAAAATACTCAAGGATTTTGATTTGCAGAGAACATTGAAAACGTATGTAGTCAACATAAGTGTATAACATTATACCGTTTTTTAACTTTTATAAACTTTTAAGTAATGAAAACTGACAAATATACTCTTAGATATCCTTCATTTTCTTAAAACACTCAAACCCAACTAGACACTCTCTCATGCCCCATAATTTTTCATCCACATCAGAACAATATTTAAAGTTATGATATGGTTTAATCACCATTTTTATAAGTAAAGACTTTTCTTAGTTTATGGTTTTTATAAACTATTCTAAAAATTAATAAAATAGTTAATAAAGCAATAAAGAAAATGTAAGCAATAAAAAGAAAATGCACATGTTGCCAATCAAAATTATTCGATGTCATCATAGTGTATGACTACCGTACTCATACGTTATCGAGTAGGAAATATTCGTCACCGTCGCATTGCACGGGTATTATACTAGTATAATATAATATAATATGCCATAATAAAAGATTGAATCGGAAATGTCGTCGTAATAGAAAAGGTTAGGTGACATTAAAGAGTTGACATTGATCGAGGGGCTACTTCCAAAATTGAGTACTTTTCTTTTTCTTCATATTCTTTATTTATATAGTATTTATATTTATTATTACGGTGAACTGTCACGCTCCTGACTCCACCACTAACCTAATCTCGCTATATCCTACGATACACTTTTATTATATTTTATATATTTTAGTATAGCTTACTATTAAGTATAGTTATAGTTTTGAGTATTTTGTGTAAATTTTGTAAAAGTATAATACAAGTGTACAAAATCTAAATCATTAAGCAATTCAATATTTCAAAAAAGGTGTTTGTATTATTGGCCATATATATACTCTCTGTTTCGCATTCATTCATACGATAAAGTTCATTATACCACTGTGTCATTACTTCAATCGTGATTGATTCTTGATGCCAAGGACCCTACAGCTCTCACTCAACTTTGCGATCTTCCTTGGATGCACATGTATTTATTGACGGGGCTTCGAATTCTCGAGTCCGAGGTGGTGAACCCCGGCCACGGCCGGCCCCACCTTTTGTCTCTGCCTCCGAGTCCAATGCCCCTGGCTGGCCTAAAGAAAAGTCTCTTCATGTCCATCGTCATGAGCTGCCTTTTTGTCTCTTTATTTATATATTGTAGAACTACGTAATGCATGTCGATGTGTACGTATACACGCTCTCAACTGCCTCCATTATATACAAGGAAGTCGTAGTTTGAATACTAGGATGTACGTTGTTTGTTTGGTATTAAATATTGACTCGTGTCATATATATTTAGTTTGGTTTTTGTATTGTATTTTAATATTTGAGATAACAAGATTGTCGGATTAATGCAAGAAAAATGTTACCACTTTCTGATATAGTCTTTTACTAAATAATCGTTAAATAGTTATTTTTATTTTAAATACACAGATGCCGTACATACTAAAACCTGCTCTAAAATCTACACTTTGTTTATTCCGGGAATATTGGGTTTACATGATTTCACAGGATTTGCATTTTAAATCCCTTATAATACCATGTTTGGCTAGAAAATATATATGAAGGTGAGATTTGCATTTTAAATCCTTGACATCCCATGGCTGTGGAATTTACTAAATCCCTTGGGAGAAGGTGCGATTTTGAAATCCCGTGTAGAAAAGATTTTTCACCACCGACGCCTTCCTAATTAAATCCGGCCCTTGCTTCCACCTCTAGTCACTCCATCGCCAACGCCGCCTCCACCTCCTACAACCCGTTGCTATCTCCACCTTCAGCCACCCCAATCCACCCCACCGCTGACAGCGGCTCCACCTTCCAACATTACTCACGTTGGCTCTACCATTGGCCACGACCCCATTGCCAACAACCTAATATAAAAATTAATATTCAAATATAAATGTTTAAAAAATAAAGTAAAAAAATAAACTTTATAGAATGCATTTCAATAAATAAACATTATATTCCATTAAATTTAATTTTGAGGCAGTTTGTTTGTAAGAACTTAAGGTCGGCCGATGTATATTGTGTTTGTATTAACGCTATGAGCCGATTAAACATTGGTATTGTTTAAAACAATAAAAATACGAAAATATATTATCTTTTAGGCTTATCCTTATATACTGAAAACTTCTAATATAGTAGTTTTATCGTAGTTTAGGTTTGGTATTGCTCATGCTTAAAATTATGTATTCTAGTACGGTCGTAAACACATTCGAGGTATATTTTGGAGTCATTTGAAAAAAGAATAACTTATGCTTATACGTAATAGGTTCAAGAAATAACTTCATTGAGAAGGAGCGTCCAAGGTATGAGAAGGGGGGAAAGTAATAAGGCAAGAAAAAAAATATTACATGAGGGGGAGGGTTATGCATGCGGAGGAAAAAAAAAAAAGAATAATGATGGTGGCATAGGATTAGAATTTGGGTTTCTATTCTCATTGCTTGTTTGTTTTACCAATTGACCTAGTTAGCATCTAAATTAACTTTATTAGTCTTTTTTATCTTGACTACATTATAAACATTTAGATCAAAATGTTTAATCTCTTGAAAATAAGTAAATTGAAATTACTTATTTACCCCTCTCTACCCTCTCACATGGCTATAAATAACAAGTCATAAATTAGAAGTTAGTTTGGAAACAACTAAATGGGCAATGGGTACAATATGAAAACAAAGAAATGTTCTAATGTGGGCACTTCACATGTATGATTGCAAATTTAGATTGATCAACTAATTGATATGAAAAGTAAATAAAATACATATAAGGTAATGATGATTACAAAGTAAAATGGAAACTGAGTATATCACATAAATCAAATATTAGCCACGGAATTATCGTTAAGGTAATGAACTCGAATATATTTCTATAATTTACATAATTACATTAGAATTACAACAAACAATTTGTAAAACCAAAGCGAAATATCAGGCAACTTCTAGACTTGAAACGTGTTATATTACTCGCTATAATAAATACATGCCACATATTTACCTTTCAATATTATTTGATGAACACCAAATTTAATACTTTCAATGCTCCTATGATGGTAGCACCAATGACACACTAGGAAGGAGGTAACACGGGTTTTTGTTCTTTTTAGCATTCCAATTTGTAATTAGACATATATTTATGTAATTCTTTTATTAGATAAATGATGTGTGAGTAATATAGTCAAAATACATGTTATCTGTAAATTTACTTGTTATGCATATTGCATAAAGTTAAAGCATCATTGTTACTCGGATTAATTAAGACTTACTTATAGCATGTCTTTGTTTTCTGAAGTATTTCTGTTATTATATAAATGATGTGTGAGTAATATAGTCAAAATACATGTTATCTGTAAATTTACTTGTTATGCATATTGCATAAAGTTAAAGCATCATTGTTACTCGGATTAATTAAGACTTACTTATAGCATGTCTTTGTTTTCTGAAGTATTATAAGTTATAATAACGAATTAATTACATTTTTGGTCCATGTGTTTTGATAGAAATTACGGATTTGGTCCCTGGGTCACAATTTTTACATGTTTGGTCCCTCCAGACCCGTTTTGCTTCCATATTTTGTCCCTCAACTTGACTTGACCAAAATACCCTTATCCTTTTTATTTTTCATTCTTCTATAATTCTTAATCAAATTTTAAATATTATTTAATATTTTATCTTTTTTCAATAAATTATACCAGAATTAATTCTTTGTTTAAGTATTCTTTCTCTAACCCCTGTTTGACCTCTCTCTCTCTCTCTCTCTCCCCCCTTCTCTATATTGTCTGTCCATCCAACCACATACCCACCACGGGCGCCATCACCAACCACCACCACCACCACCACCTCCACCGACGTCATCACCAACCATCACCGACACCACCTCTACCGACGCCATCACCAACCACCGCCACTACACAACACCGCCACTATACTCGCCGTCACCCACCACCACTTTCGTCGACTACCACCGCCGTCACGCTTAGGGTTCCGACGATTTAGCCACTACCACCGTTGTCACGCTTAGGGTTTTGATGGCTTTAGCAGTTTAATCTCTAGCGCCATTGTCGGTTAGGGTTTGGATGGCTTTAGGCACCGCCGCCTAGGATTCTAACGCTTTATCCATTGTTACCGCCGTTGACAGTAACCAGAACCACCACACATACATTTCAATGTGTTCTTGTTTTGGGGTGTTACCAAAATTTGGTTGTCCTTGCCGAAAGAGAGAGAGTAAGTAGTAAAGATAAAGAGAGTTGGAGGTAAGAGTGATAGAGAGATTCTAGGTGTAGAGAGATAGAGAGATTGGTGGTGGTGGTCAGCTGGTGGTGGAGACAGAGGTACAACCGGAGAGAGGGAAAAACAGAGGAGGAGAGGGAAGCATTTTGGTCCTTGAGGTATTAAATAGATTGTTTCCTATTTTTAGATAAAAAAGATATATTATTTAATAAAAAAAATCAATTAAAAATAAAGAAATGGGAAAAATAGTATAGATAGGGGTATTTTAGTCATTGAAATTTAAAGAGGGACCATAAGTGTAAGAAAATCGGATCATGTGGAACCAAACCCGTAAAAATTACGACCCATAGACTAAATATGTAATTTCTAACAAACCACAGGGACCAAAATGTAATTAACTCTATAATAAATGAATGTAATTGTAGTGTTGGGGTTTTATGTTATGCCTAAGTTTAATCCTAATATCCTATGACGTTGCCAATCACTATTGACATACCTATCGAAACGACACACCTTGCAAGATTTATAGGATATACATATAGACTATAAATTTCTAATAGAACAAGTTCTTATAATTGTTACCTAGCATGGTTGTTTCATCACATAATATATTTGTATTAATTATCATTTTATTTTTATGTCTTTTTTTCTTTTTAAAGACTCCTATAGTTTCATATAGGGATTAGTTCACGAAAATGTATCTAAGTTGACATCTTTTGCTATTGTATGTACTGGACTTTCAAACTTACCATTTAGTGTATCAGACTCTTGAAAATTACCAATTAATGTATCATTTGACCTATCAAGCAGGTTACCAGTCATTTTCTCATTTTTGCTTTATTTTTTATACCACTTATATCCACATGTGATGCCATGTCATTTAATGCCAAATTATATTTAAAAATGCTTAAATAATTATTCAAGAGGATATTAATTAAGAAACCAAATGAAGATGAAGATATATTATAGATGAATAAGAACAATATGAATCACGAGATCTATTCCAGATGAAGTCTATTCAAGAACATATGAAATGTTTACGAAAATCAAACCAAACCAAAAACCCTAAGGTGTGAAACCTAAATCGAAGCATACCCACATCTCGATCCCTAAACCTCGATTTGAATAACGCACATGAATCTGTCGAAGAAATCCTAGATGATGAAATTGAAGAAAATCTAGATGCAAAAACTACATATGGATGAATAACGCACATGAATCTGTCGCACAAACCTAAATCCAAGCCTTAAAAAAAGATCTTGAAGATGAACATACCTTCATGTAAGAACCTAAGAACTTGAAATACAAAATCCATGATGAAGATAAACCATGAACATGAACCAAGTATACCATGAAACAAAAATCGTACTAAATCCAGATCGAAACTCGTATACCATGGATCATGAGTAAAAATCGTACACTTACATCGAAACCTTGAAATCAGTGATGAAATTAGAAATCGAAACTAGAACAGAAATTCTACACTTACATCGCATGTTTTCTTTAATAACATAAATCGCCATGGAGATGAATGTAGAAATCGAACCCGTATCTCCATCTGAATAAAAAATCTCTGTTGAAAGAAACTTGTGAAACAAAAATCCAGATCTCAAACTAAACCTTGAAATCAGTGATAAGGATCGATAATGAAGATGAAGATCGATACCCTAAACCCAGATCTGGAAGTCGCATATCTGGAAGTCATTTTTTCGATTTCAACATGGGGTTTTGGTCTCGATTTCGATTTCTCCATGAGGTTCTAGAAGTCGCATGCCATCAGAAATCCAACCCTAATAGTTTAGATTATTATTATTATTGTTGTTATTATTATTTAAATATTAATAAAATAACTATTTTATTTTTTACTTATTTTAAGCCATCAAAAATCCAAGTCATATGCCATTCACCCGCCACATCAGCGAAATTAGTGCCATGTCACAATTAACTTGTTACACATCAGCAAGTTGTAGGTAACAGGTAAACTAGTACATAAAACAGTAATTTTTTTAGGTTGGATACATTAAGTGGTAAGTTTGAGAGTCCAGTACATACAATAGCAAAAGGTGACAACTTGAATACATTTTCACAAACTAAACCCTTTCATATAACCTATATAGAATCAATAGTACTATCTTAATCACATCAATAAGTGTAACATTTGTATCATCACATAATATATTTGTATTAATTATCATTTTATTTTTATGTCTTTTTCTATTTTAAAGACTCCTATAGTTCCATATAACCTATATTGTCGCCATGAAAGAATAATAAAATATTATTAATTAATTTTTATTCATCACCGCAAAAAGGTGACAGTGTCGCCGCAAAAGATCATCCACACGGCAAGTTATGGGTCCATTAGAGTTCGCCGCTAAAAGTCATAATTTTCGTCACAAATAACTTCTGAGCATGATATATTTGCGGCGAACTTTTTGCGGCGACACTTCGCCACAAAAGACTTTTTGCGGCGTAAAATTGGGTTTTAGCGGCCTTTTTTGGCGCAAAAAAAAGCCGTTTTTTTGTAGTGTTAATCGCATGTTAGGTTTTTATTACCACAAAAACTCTTCCGAGTTTCTCTTTATTCGTTGTCGTCGCATTACGCGGGTACCCTGCTAGTTATATAATAATAGGTTCATAAAATGACAAAAAGTGTACTATTCAGTAAATTTTATCTATACCACATTATAAAGCTTTTAACATTCTCGCTCTTAAATTTTTTAAGACTACTTAATTTTAAGTAGTATATGTTTTCATGCAAAAAGTGCAAATACTCAAAGCAATAATCCAATCAATCATCTCCCTAATTAACTCAACCAGTTATTGTAACTGTTGTTTCAAAAAACTCATTAAACATAATTACATATCTTTTTTCTTATCTTTATTGTTTTTATAAAATTACTTTAAAATCGAATAAAAAGGTTGATAACAAAAAAATAATAGAAAAAATAGAAAAATCAGAGAAAAGAAATTTATATTTATACTACATTATAAAGAATTTAACATTCCCTCTCTTAAAATTTTTAAGTCTACTTAATTTTAAGTAGTACATGTTTCTATGCAAATAGTACAAATACTCAAAACAATAATCCAATCAATCATCTCCTTAATTATCTCAACACGTTATGATAACTGTTGTTTCAAAAAACTCATTAAACATAATTAGATATCTTTTTTCTTATCTTTATTGTTTTTTATAAAATTACTTTAAAATCGAATAATAAGGTTGATGACAAAAAATAAATATAGAAAAATAGAAAAACGAAAAAAAACAAAGAAAACAAATATATAATTATGTTTTTGAGAATGGGAGACTCAATATCAGTCGTCCAATTCCCCCTCCTTCAATGTCATTGCCCACCCATGAATTCCTCACATGCACTCTGCCACACTCGATTCCCCCACGCTTTCCATCCATGAATTCCACTTACAAAATCAACGACTGAGATTTAGTCTCACATTCTCAATTAATTTCTCAATCTCATTTGAACCTTCCCCTATATACATATATATATATATATATATATATATATATATATATATATATATATATATATATATATATATATATATATATATATATATATATATATATATATATATATATATATATATATATAGGAAGAAGTTCTATCGAGAACCATTTTTAGTGCGAGAACCGCGAGAACCAATCTGAGCCGTCCATTTCCCCCTTTTTCAATGTCATTGCCCACCCATGAATTCCTCACATACACCCTGCCACACTTGATTCTCTCACGCTCTCCATCCATGAATTCCACTTATCAAATCAACGGATAAGATTGGTTCTCGCGGTTCTCGCACTAAAATCGGTTCTCAATGGAACCCTCCCCTATAAATATATAGGGGACGGTTCAAACGAGAACTGTTTTTCGTATGAGAACTGCGAGAACCAATTACAGTCATTGATCAAAGAGATGGAGGGTTGACATTTTTACATTACCCCCGCATTTTTTAAACTAATATATACATCAGACGGAGAAGTGTTAAATTACGAAAATTATACCAAATTAACGAGAAAATTATGCTCTTTAATTTGAGACCGGTCTTGATATATTTTTTCAAAAGTTTTTTTTTTGTGTTTGCTGGGTTTTTTTTCTGTACAGCTTGGAATTTGCACTAGTGCAAAATTTGCACATATTTACCTGGTTTTTTCAGTACAGATGTAGATATGCACTTGTGCAAAATTTGCACCAGTGCAAATTTTACTGGTTTTTTTTTATGTACAGCTTGGAATTTGCACTAGTGCAAATTTTGCACAAGTGCAAATTTTGCACATATTTACCTGGTTTTTTCAGCACAGATGTAGATATGCACTTGTGCAAATTTTGTACTTGTGCAAATTTTGCACTAGTGCAAATTCCGAGCTGTACTGAAAAAAAAACCCAACAGACATGATTTTTTTTCCAACAAAATATAGCAAGATCGGTCTTAATTTTGACAAAGATACCTTTTGATGCTCATTTCTTTGTTATACTTTACAAAATAATTAACTTACTACAGTTATTACAATTAGCCTATTCAACAATCAAAACTTAAATATATATTTTTTTTCTTTGAGGCATTTTAACAAACACCTATAATGCATGTTCTAACATCTTGCAAAACAATCACACGAGTTTATTAAAAGCTCATGTAACCTGCCAAGTCAACCCTTTTGGATCAGCAAGTGCTTGACAGTTTCCTTCATCAAAAAACATGTAGCCCCGAGCAGAGAAACTTGACTGCAACCGAATATTTCTTTAAAACCTCAAAGAGTGCAGAGTAGTCATCCTGGTTAGAAGGGTTATAATATCCAGTTGGCTGCGTGACTTATAGATTTATACCACCAATTAACAGATGGGATCTGCTTAGAGAAAATATAAAATGTTCAACATACTAGATCAGAAAAAAAAACTCTTAAAAATTCTTAAAACAACGGGTTAATGTTCTTCTACAAATGGGTATTAACGAGATTTGAGGTTTTCAATAGATCTCACCTCAAATGGGTTTCACCGATTGTTCTTCAACGAATCTCAAATATTGTATATTCTATGAATCGTTCGTCAACAAATCTGCTCAGATCTGAACATTGATGGCGGCGGCTTCCGGTGTTAAAAACGGGGGTCGATGGAGGTGAGGCCCACGGTGGTTGGTGGCTATGGGTGTAAATAGTCAATGTCAAGAGATCTGTTCAACAAGCGACGACCGATGGCTTTTCGTACGTGGGTATTAACAACCGACTGTGTTAGGCGGTGTTAATGGTGGTCAAGGTTTGGTCGGCAGTGGCCTAAGAAGGAATGGTAGGTAATGTGAAAATGGTTGACCTCTGCTAAAGATGAAATGGGGATGTGAAACAGTGAAAATGGTTGTCCAGTGTTCACCACTCGTTGAACAGACAAAAAATAAATTTACCCTTCTTTTGTGGACATATTTACCCTTTTTAATTTAAGAAAAACTTTAAAGACAACAAATAAATTGATTGGTCCACATTAGTTCTCTCAGTTCTCGTACGAAGAACAGTTTTCGTTTGAACCGCAGCCTATATATATATATATATATATATATATATATATATATATATATAGGGTAATGTTACATATAGAACCTTACTTAAACATAGAACATAAAGAACCACTTTAGGTAATGACACGTGGCCTCCCTTTCCCTTCCAACAAACTTAAAAAAAAAACCCCTCAATCTTTAAATGATCATAACTCATTCGTTTTTAAGAATTTTAACAAAAAAAGTATATCGTTAGATTCAGTTTTTCGTCCTCTTTCAAACAAGACCAGACTTGATATATTTCTGAAACTTTATTTTTTTTTGAAAATGCAAATTTTTCAAAATTTTCATTTTCACCAGGATTAAAAAACTAAAATATTGGTATAATTTTTTTTTTAAATTCACAAAACTTAAAAAGTTATGACAATTTAAAGTTTTGGGGGGTATTTTTTTATTAAAAACGTGGGTTTGTTGGGAGATAATTACAATTATGCCATCCTTAATCTCAACCATTGATTTTGATGATCCAATGGTCCAGATTTGTTCTATGGTTCTATGTTTAAATAATTGTTATATATTGATCCATTATATATATATATATATATATATATATATATATTGTCGACTATCAATATTCCGCAAATACTATACCCTTACATTATCAAAACAAAACATGTTAAACACAATATATTCGCTGTGGTCGTATTGCACGGGCACTATACTAGTATATTATAATTTGGGTAATTAGAATCCACCTTCTACTAATCTCGCTAATTAAAGAAATAGAATTGCACCCTATCGATAAAATATTAATTGATTTGAACCGAACCGAATGAAGAAAATTAGTCACATATCGATTAATCTGTTAAGTTTTATTCAACATATTTTAAATGAAGATATATGTTTTGAAGATATCAATGGAGAAGTGAGTCAAAAAAGAAATCAAGTATTCTTCACGTCCAACCATATATATCTACTCAATATTTGTAGTTGTTGATTTCTTGTTTCATATTCATTCAATTCAAAGTAATAATATTTGGCGACAAGTTGAAATCAACTAAATAACATAATTAAACATGAAAAGTTGAGGTGTGCGGTTATACGGATATAATTATAATAGATGCTTTTAAACTCTCGAACACCTAAACGAATATATATTAAAATAAGTAACTTTCAAATTTTAAAAAGATTTAAGATAGATGCTAATAAAAACATATATCATTTGCTCATTAAACGTGTACTTGCTTATTACATGTAAGATTAATACTTGTACTCAACCCCATCTATATACAGCTATTAAGAACCTTCACTTCATGTGGCTCGGAATATCAGTGGTCATGGGCTTATGACTCGAGTAATGGTCTTAGTGCGGCCTCACTTAGACAGGCTTTTGAGGACTTAACGGACAATAAAGAATATCCATCTGACTTTTTCTAGTAAAGTTAATTTACTAGCCTAGAGTAATGTGGAGGCAGTCACCAACCTATTCCAACCTTTTAAACCGGGGGGTGGTCATAGTCTCGGATTGATGCCTTCTTTGTAGTAATGAAGTTGAAACAGAAAATCACGTCTTTACTCGATGCTCACTTGCAACAATACTACTAAAGGAAATTTTGAAGTAGTTAGGGATTAGCTGCTCATGCGTAAGAAGTTTGAAGGATCTGTTTAGTTGGGGCTCTAAACTTGGGCTTCAAGCTGAGAATATGTTTCAAGGAGTGTCGTTTACACTTTCCTTTGGCTAGTTTGGAAGACAAGGAATAAGAATGTTTTCAAGGAGGGAAGAAGCTTTTCCACGTGGTCTTCCTCATGTATGATTCAAGTTTACACATACTTTTGGATCAAAATTAGAAAGAAAACATGTGTTTTGTTTAATTGGAATATTTGGGTTTGTAATCCTTTTTTTATGTCATTCTGAATAGTACTGGACTCATGCTCACTACAAAAAAATTGCCATTTAGTGGCACACATTTTTAATGGCATTTAATTTTTGTGCCACTATATCATATTTTTAATGGCACTTTTTATATACCACTAAAGAAATTGATAGTTTTAGTGGCATCTAAAATCTTATGCTACTAATATACAAAATTAATAGTGGTATAAAAAATTTATATGCCACTATAAGTTTTTACAATCTATAACACATTATTATGTTAATTTCATAAGAATCTATATATTTGTAATTTTTAGAATTTGTAACACATTATATGTTTGTAATTTTTTAATCTCTTTTCTTACGCTACATAATGATTAAATTATTTCTTATTTATTTAGATTAAATACTTTTAAATTTACCACTGAATAAATTTTAAAGACAAAACCAAACAAAAAAATGGCGCTTTGTTTTTGTTTGAGTTTTTCATTCTCCCTCCACTAGAGTTTCATCTTTCCCACCATACTTTATCCAGGATTTTCATATCTCCCTCCGGGCTTCATCTCATACTAATTGAATCCTCGGTGTTCCTTTTTCTCACTTTCTCGCATTACTCGGTTCATCGTGATCTCTAATCTCAAAAAATAATCACTAGCTCTCACATTTATCTATTTCGTCCCCACCCCACATTAAACTTTTGTGCCCTAATTTTCCATTGCTGAGTCTGCGCCTCTGCAGTTTTTCTGGTTGCCGTTGCTGCTGCACTGTTCGCCAAGCCTGTCGACGCCGTCACAAGCCTATCGATGTTGTCACAGTTGGTAATCAAGTAATAATTTCGATCAAATTTTCTACTTTATACCGTGTTGGTTATAATTGCGTTTGGTTTCTGCCTTACCTTTTATTAGTTATAGATATAGATTTGCATCTCTAAATTGATGTTTTATAGTTTCTTTTTGGCGCATGTTAGCTCAATTAGATATGTTTGATATGAATTTGATAAGTTTTTCAAATGATTAGTTGTTTTTATTTAGGGTTTGATAGTTATCTTTAACATATGTGTTCGAGCAGCTTTATGTGGATCTAGATACTTATGGGGTAAATATTTTGCAAGTGCTTTGAACTTTCGACTGTTGCAATTCACAGAGTTTTTTCTACTTGGTTAGGTTTGATAGCTATCTTTCAACATTTGAGTCGTTCTTGAAGAAGCTAAAACTCCTTGCAAACCTTTTTTTTTGTTTTTGACCCTTTCAATCTTACTTTATGTTTGTGAATTAGTGCACTATTCTTTCTCTTTTATGTGATTTTAAAGTAAACAAACTGATTTCCAAAACCAATTCAAGTCTCTTGTGCCTCCTCACAATCCAATTCTCTTAGAAGAATGTTTTTGCTTTGTGGTGGAAGATACACCTCTTGCACGGTATGGGCATATTGGCTAGTTATTAACTAGTAAACCAATCTATCAAGTTACTTAGTGCTTTTTTCTTGTTTCATTAATTTGGCTTCAAATCTCTGAGACACGTTCATTTCTTATGCACGCACCAAGTAGATATCCATGTTTATTTATAGTTTAAGTTATATGGAACTACACTTGTTAGTTAATCTAACTGGTTGAACTAATGATGATCAGATCTTTAGTTAATAGTTAATGGTATTTATTTGTGCACTATAGTCATTAGCAGATGCCTATGGACTGCTCATGCATATGAATGGACTATTGCACCTGGAGTTAAACCTTCATCAAGGTACCAACATGTCTCAGTAAGTATCTTCGCTTTCATCTTTTGGTATATATTTCTGTCTATGTTTTTTCGCAAGCTTTCCTGTTTTGAACTCTAGATGATTCTTTATTATCTGAGGTATAGGTGGCAATTTTTGACATGTTCTTTATTAGGAATGGCCAATTCCAACTTTAACCTGTCTGTCGCATTAGCCCAACTTGCCCACCTGCTGCTCTTAGCACCTTTAACTTAGAGGTGTAAGTTGGTGATATTTATTTATGTCCCTACTTATGAGTTCATGTGCTGGTAAAATGGTAAATGAGGTCTTTGTTGGTACTGGATTGCATGTTACAGGAGGTGTTGTGAGGGGAGGTCAAGCAGAGGACGGTGAAGCAGCTGTTGCAGGTGTATGTACAGATTAATGGAAGACCTCCTAATGATCAGGTTAAACTACACTTCTATTTGTAAATTGTTTACAAAAATAGATATTAATTGTATTTAAAATATTTGTATTACTTTGCAAGTGTATGTGTAGAGATGATAATGTTTCTTTCAGCCTTCTTGTTCTTCGAATAACAGATCTTCTCTCTTTAAATGTATTTATAACAGGTTTGCAAGTGAGGACGTTTAGCTCGCATGAAGATTGCCAAGACGTTCATGAACACAATGAAGTTTCGCGTTTTTATTCACACCTTTGTTAGTTTCATATGTTTTATGTTTGATTATATACTTATTTGGCACTTGTAAGACATTTGGAATATTTTGAAGGTGATTGAACGTATAATCGAGCAGATGTTAACATTTTTAAATCTTATAGTTTTGTATTTTATATCATGCATTTTGTTGTGAAAATTATGTGTCATTAAAAGTAGTATGGAAATTTAAAGGCAACAGCTTTAAGAGCATAAAAATTGTGCCACAAATGACTTCTTGTTTAATGTGGCAAAAAAAAAGTGCCATTAAAAGCCCAAAAGTTTGCTGTGGCACATTCAAAAAGTGCAACTAAAAGGCTTTAGTGGTAGCGCTTCTAGTGACGCTTTTTTTGTGTGCCGCTCATTCCTGAAAGAGTCTTCAGTGGCACTTTTTTGGTTTTTTGTGACACATTTTGTATGCCACTAAATGATATTTTTTTATAGCGGCTTTAGCACCTTGCTAGATTATTAATAGAATTATATATTGTGCCTAATGGAAGGGGTGATGGTCGCCGAAGCTCCTTCCATAGGGCCTTTTGCCGTTAAAAAACCCCATCTATATTTAATATTCAAACATAAAAATTGTCGAGCGGTTGATACTAATTAAAACCTTAGACTATTAATTAGCAGATATATCAATTAAGTCAACTTTATTTTTGTAAATTTCATTCATCACACATTTAGACAAAACAAAATTTATTATACTGATGATCCCTTATTGAACTCCTTAAACACAATCACACACGTACTAGAGAGAGATCGAATACCCAACAGTACTAAGTCGATCTAACGCTAAGTATCAAAATTATTACAATTACTCAATACATCTCGATTGATCATGAGTCCGCATATGGCGTTTCCGCTACTAGTCTTTGGCCTAGAATTGTTACTCCCATGTACCTTCCAAGCATTAACACACTAGCTTGAGGGTTCGTCCCTGGAGAATTCAGTATAGTTGATCCATCAATGACACGAAGAGAATTGACACCAATAACCTTGTATTCGTCATCAACTACTTGACCGATATGACACCCGCCATGATAATGCCACATAGTCCTTACGGTGTCCTTGCAATATTGTTCCAACGAGGAAGTTGTATTCGCGTGAACGATCAAGTTATATGGTAGTTTCATGTTAAGATCAAGAATATCTTGGACTGTCATATTGGCGTATGTGTAGTTGGAGAATGCTTCTGCCTCGAAAACTTTTAGAATGGTCTCAACTCCACTAACACATTTATGCAAGTCTTCAGGTTCTGAAAAGTAATTGAATGTTACTACTGGATTGTCTGTTGGATTACCGGTTACAACTGTTAGATCCCCCTTAGATGCAGGGCCGTTGATTTTCTCAATTATAAATCCGCCTTTCTGAAATTAACAAGAAAAATGAAATAAAATTATTTATAAATATAATTTGCGCGCATACAAGTATATATATATATATATATATATATATATATATATATATATATATATATATATATGTATCAACTCTGTTAACTTACTAAGGGCATATATATTATTGATCCATATATGCGCAGAGTTTCTCATTACAAAAATATTGATACTTGCTATCATAACGTCCGAAAAATAATTGCTACTGAAATTAAATCAACAATTAACGTATATAAAAGTGTTTATATTTAAAAAAAATTAAAAATTTAACCAGTAAAGAAAATTGTGGGCAAACAAGTAAATATTACCCGCGCTTCACGGCGGGGTAAAAATAGTATATCGTCTGCTATAAAATTATATTGTTACTTTAGTGTTTAATGAAGTCTAAATAAATCTATAAAAAAATAATTTAAAAAGTTTCAAAATTTTAGTTTTGACTTCAATCACTAATATTACTATAAATAACTATTGAATTAAACTAAATTATTTTTAATATAGATAATAATAATATGTTTTGATAATAAGAGATGAAATATAAAATATATTTTTATTTACTAAAATAATAATAATAATAATAATAATAATAATAATAATAATATCTTTCACAAAAAGACAATCACAAAATGACAAAACTTTTTCTTGTGCATAATATTGTATCGTAAAAGCTTTAATATGATATAAGAAAAAATTAAATAATTCCAAATAGTAAAACCTAAAAGTCGATCTAAAAGACTAAAACTAATAAGTTTTCTCACACTTTCTAGAAATTACGACCGTTGACAACTTTTCATGAAAATGTCTTAAAAATCAAAATCAGATATAGTATGATGCTTTTATTATGCCATTAATAAATCATACTACTAAATTAATCATATTTACAACACTCTTTCTTTTTCAAAAGTTAAGTGTTTATAAATTTTTAATTAAAACTAAATCTTTATTTTTAATTTTATTTACATTAATTTCATTCATTAAGTCTATAAATCTTCATTTTAGTAATTATGAGACAAACGAGTAATTTAATCCATTAAGTTATAGTACTGTTATACTTAAATGTTACTTAATAGCAATTCTTGATTTTTCTAAAATATCCATTAATTAATAAGTCACTATAATAAGTGTAGCGTCATTAATAAGCCAATACAGTTATTAATCATTGTCAAATGTTAAAATTAGTTCCCATAACTATCAAACAAACAACAGTTCACGTATAAAATTGAAGAATTAGATTAAATTTAATATACTTAAATAAATAATTCATACAAATGAATGTTGGATCGTATATATATACGTACCTCATAAGTGAAACCCTGGTAGGCTGAAATGTCAGCAAAGATAAAGTTAAAGCCACCAGCTTCCTCGATGTAGCTACCAGAGGGAGTAATACCAATGACTTGAACTATCGATGGCTCGACAGCAATTGGAGAAGGTATGAAGACTATGTTTTGTGGGTTATCTGCCATTTCTTTACCCACAAAAGGTTGCTCAAGCATGACTGTGATATTAAGGGCATCAAGTTGATCTTTTGGACCTATGCCACTCAACATCAAAAGCTGTGGGCTACCAAGAGCACCCGCAGACAGTATGATTTCATCATTTTCTCCACCATTCAAATATGCCCTGTGCGTTTTCCCTAATGAATCTTTAAACACTACTCCATAAGCCTTTAGCTGATTTGATGATGTATCTGCAAAAGATTAACAAATTGCACTCGATCGATTAATTAATACTAGATTTTTTATAACATTTAGTAGATCGATGGATGGAGATGTCATTAGTTATGAGCAGGTAAAGTTGTTACCTATGGTTTTCAATAAGATTTTCTGAACACTTGCATGTAGAAAAAGGGATAAAGCTTCCGGGTTAGCCAACTGTAGCAAGTCGGCAGCCGTGTGTCGAGTTCCATTTTGATCAAAGAGAGTACCACCCACTTTAGTACCAATGATATGATCATAAGTGAAACCGTTGTAGGGTGTACCACCGGCTTCCAACAGCGCACCACGAAGTGCGGACTGCCAGTCCTGCACAAACGGCTCAGAAACAATCACTTTTTCCGCCCACTCGTAAGAATCTTGGATCAAATCTGCATCAGTTAATCTGGCCTCTACGTTGAATGCGTCTTCCCCGCGCGAGTAGACACCTGCATTAATCGACGTACCACCACCCAAGACACGAGGTCGAGCGTTGACAACACCTTCCACAATGAACTCCTGAGAGGGTGAGTCTGGTGAGCTGTCAAAGAAGTAGCCACCAAAATTGATTAAAGTAGTGATGTTGGGATCGTTGTAAGGTGAGCCACCGCGTTCGAGCAATAGAACGGAGTAGTTTGCGGATAAGGTGGTGGCTAATGGGATTCCGGCTGTACCTCCTCCGATGATAATGTAGTCATAGAATGAATAGGTCGGCGCTTCTGTAGCTTCATGCATGAAGGTATAGTTTGGAGCTATATATATATAGATACATATCAATGAAGAAACAGAAAATTATTAATTAGAAATACGTACAGTATTAATTATAATTAAAACATATATATACACACACACATGAAATTAAGCTAAATAACGTAGATATTAATATGGTGAGCTAGCTAGAAATAATAGAGATGGAAGGAATGAATGCATATGGATATGGTATGTACGTACGTAATTCAGCCATGCAGACATGGAGCAAAAGGTGAATGGCAAGGAGAGCAGATGAAGGGATTATAATTAATAATCTCCATGATGATGTAGAGACCATCATGTTATCGTGTATGATCGAGATCGAGTATGGATGGATCAATCTGTAAGTAGATAGGTAGTGGGATATGGTGTATGTTGTTCGAGAGGAAAATGAAGCTTATTTATAACTGCTCATTTGGGGTCTAATTGTCCGGTTGCAGGCCCAGCATGCATACCATACGACGTATCGAAGAAGATATTTTTGTACGTTAGAGCATCTCTAATCCGTACGACTTTAAAAATGTTTAATACATTGTCATGTCACCATTTAACTGTCTTTACAACTTTATTCTTTAATCTTCACAGTTCATTCACCTCTATCTTCACATCATTCAACTCTATAAAGTTTAATAGATTTCTACATCCGCATCATATATATAATTTTACAGAAAGTTTTTTAAACTTCAAAAAAGAAGAAAAATAAATACTACATTAAATAAAAATATGAAGCTAATAAATAAAAATTATGAGATTAAACACGCTAATTAAAAAGTAAGAAACCTAAAAAATAAAATACTTAAAATCCGAATAATTAATAAAAAATATTAAAAATACACGTATATCAAATATTTATTGAATTAAAAAAATTATTTAACTAAATTTATAAACTATTAAATAAGTATATAGATATTGGGTTTGTATTAAAATTGTTTATTTATAAAACTTTTAATTACTTTTTAAAAAAATTAAATAAACAAGAGTAGGTGTGCTATATATCCTACACAAACATTCAATAATTCTACAACTTCCATCAACTCAACCCCTCCTCCACTTTATACAACTCTCATAAAACTCATATACAACCCCGAGATGCTATTATCATTCATCATGGAGTAGGTATATACGACTCTCATACAACTCCTATGTAAAGTTGAGAAATTATCCAAAACCTATAATCCTAAAACTGAGAGCAAGTTCTCAAAAGGATTATTGGATAACCTACCTCCTGTAATCATTGGTAGAAGAAAGTGCTACAAATGTGGAGGTAGAGAACATGAGGCCAAAGACTATGACAGTGAAATCGTAAGGCCTGAAAAGGAACAAGCTGATCAGCCAACGCAGGATTCAACACCTGCTCAAGCTGACCAGTTAGCTCCACAAGATGAAACTGCTACGTGCTCATCATCTGAACCTACTACAAAGTGGGTTCCTAAACAAAACTAATATGTTTAGTTTTTCATGTGCAGGGTTCAAGTAAATGGTACTTGGACAGTGGATGCTCAAGGCACATGACAGGGTGGAAAGGACTTCTAAGTGAATTCCAGGAAGATGAAGGTCCTAAAGTAACATTTTGTGATAACTCCCATGGAAAAACTAAAGGATATGGGAAGATGCATGCTGGTAAGGTTACTTTCCAGAAGGTTGCATATGTTAAAGGTCTTAAACATGATATTATTATTATTATTATTATTATTATTATTATTATTATTATTATTATTATTATTAGTAAAAAGACATATATTTTATATTTTATCTCTTATTATCAAAACCTATTATTATTATATTTTATTATTTATACTAAAAACAATTTTGTTTAATTCAATAGTTATTTATATTAATATTAGTGATTGAAGTCAAGGCTAAACTTCCGAAGCTTTTTAAATTATTTTTTATAGAGTACGTTGTTTAGACGCGCTTCATTAAAAATTAAAGTAACAATATAATTTTACAGTAGACGAGAAACTATTCTTACCCCGCCGCGAAACGCGGGTAATATTTACTTGTTATATATAATTACCGTGAATTGTGACTCCACCGCTAACCTAATCTCGCTATGCCAATGGTATTCTTTTGTTAAATCCTTTAATTTGTGTTTTATATTTTAGTGAAGTTTACACATAATATTAGTTATAGGTATTTTATATAAATATACTGTAGAGGTATAAAGATAAATTTATAAACACTAGCTAGCTAAATCGTAAAGTAATTCAATATTCTAAATATACATTTGTGGATTCTTGCCGTATATATACTATCTGTTACGCATATATTGGATCATATAAACAAGTTCATTATATGATCGTGTACGTAATTGCTTCAGTTATTATTAATACCCGATACCAAGAACCTTACAACTATCACACAACTTTCACATATATCGTGTATTTCTTGACGGCTACGAATTCTGGAAGGATTGAGTGCTAGCCCTACCTTCTGTCTGCCTCGAGTCCAGTAGTACTGCCACCCTGGCTGCCCTAAAGGAAAGCCTCCTTCGTCATGTGCTTCCTTTTTGTCTCTTCATTTATATATTTTAGAACACCACGTACGTAACGTAATGCACCATGTGTACGTACGTACGCCTCTCAACTGCCTCAATTACGTACAAGGAAGTCGTAGTTCGATGTACGTTGATTGTTTGGTATTAGCTATAATTGACTCATGTCATATTCAATTAATTTGATTTTTGTAAATTGTATTTTAATTTGAGATATCTTACTCAATAAGATTGTCGGATTAATGCAAGAAAAATGTTACTGCGACCTTAATTTCTGTTATATTTTTTACTAAAACACTACTGAATAGTTACTTTTATTTTAAGAGAAATGATTTATCCTCTTACTTTTTCCTCTTATTTCATCCTTCTACTTAATTATCAGAAAATGACATGTGGATTCCACTACTTATCTTTCCCCATCTCCTTCATTGATTTTGACACTTGTTTTAATCTTATGAGTAGGAGGATAAGTAAGAACAAAAAATAGAAGGATGTATCAACTCTCTTATTTTAAATATAACAAAACCTCACACATACTCCAACTTGCTCTAAAATCTACACTTTTGTCTATTACGGGGGTATTAGGTTCGCGGGATTTATATTTCAAATCCCTTGTAATATTATGTTTGCCTAGAAAATATGGTGAGATTTGCATTTAAAATTCTTGAAATCCCAAGACGGTGGTAGTTACTCGATCATATCCTTGGGGGAGGGTGTGATTTTGTAATCCTATGTAGGAATTATTTCCCACCGGCCTCCACCTACTACCACCCCATCGCAACCTCCACCTTCAACCACCCCAATCCACCCTGCTGGTGATACCGGCTCCACCATCGTCGACGTTAGCTTCACCTTCGGCGACGACCCCACCACCAACGACCTTCATTTCGTTGATTTCGGAACTAGAAACCACCTCCCTACCTATCTCACTAATTGAGGAACTAGAATTCCACCATATCGATAAAATTATTAATCGAGTTGACTCGAACCAAGACATGAAAATTAACCAGAAACCCAACTCTATATATATTTTGGGTTTTTCAGGTCAACCTAATTAAACATTTTAGACCCCGAAAAACTCAATCCTAATAACTTATTCGGGTTTGGATCGGATCGGGTTACTTCGGTCACTTCTTTTTAACACCCGTTGATCCGCACATTTCTTTGGTAATTTAATTAGCTATAATCTAATTTAACAAATATTTTGACAAATAAATAAAAGATTTACAAAAATTAAGTGATAGAATATTTTTTTCATTTTTACAAAAACATTTCAAATCCTTTGATTGTTTTACATAATAAATATGATTTACATATGCAAATCCAGACAAATTATACCAATCAAACACTATATAAGATCTAAAATCTTGCAAAATACAAAACCTTTGATAGAATGCAAATTCTATTAAAACTTTTGAAGAATTTCATATATATATTTTTTATAAAACTCTTAAATTACATAGATATCCTTAAAAACTTATAAATAATATATATATATATATATAATTTATAAGGTTTGAAAAGATATATATAAAATTACCCCTAAATTGAATCAAACGCTTTCTAATAGACTTGAACCCAAGTTTGAAAAAAAAAGAATAGACGAAAGTATATTTTTTTTATTTTGTGTTTATAAAACTAGTTTATTGACCCGTGCGTGCACGCACGGGTAGTTCACAAGTGTATTTGAGATATTAAAATTTTTAAATAAAAATAATACAATAAATGAAATATCACCGAAAACTTTTAACCTTTTTTTTACTTCTAACACGTGCAACAGCAACATATAATTGACCATGTGTAAACACAGGTTTTTTGAGGAATAAACCGACTTCTGAAAATGACTGTACTTGACTTTTAGGAATACCCACTACTATTAATGGATAACAAAAAATTAAGAATATACTAATTTTAAAAAAGTGTCATTTTACAATAAAATTTACACCAAAACGTAGATAAAAATGAAACGGTCGTAAATATATAATTACTTTTTATCTAAACAAATTATATCACAAGCTATTATACATAATTTATAAATAGCCTATAATTAATTACATTAATTTATAATTTTTATAAAACCTCTCATATTTTGTTAAAAGTCTCTCACATGTTTTATAAATCCTCCTCACAATTTTCATCAAACCCCCTCCGAATCTTACCAAAATTGTTTTTGATAATGGATTAATTTTGCAATTAAGAGTTCCTATACTATTGGTTGATTAAGATTGATTTAATAATTATTTTAGAAAATTTGCATGTCTTTTATATATAGATATAGATAAGCATTTAATCGTTTGCCAAATGAAACCGCGTATATAAATTTTTTAAAAAGAATTTTAAGGGGCTTAACCTTTTATCTACACGGTCCTAGTCAATCTGACCATCATTTCAAAAGCGATATTGAAACTATGCAACTTGTTTAATGTTTATTTATTTATTACTTGAAAAAAGAAAAAGAAAAGCTGAAACATCGCGCAAGTGGAATTAAATTTATATATAAACGACTTTTAATTTATTTTCAAGTCGTGCGTAAGCAATATATATATATATATATATATATATATATATATATATATATATATATATATATCAGGGGCGGCTGACTTGATTTGACTAGATACAGAGATGAATATTGAGCAGGGTCGGGTCAACAACTAACATGGCTGAATTCGTAGCATGCAGTGTTGAATAGTACTACTAAATCATGCGTATGCAATTTTCAATTAATATCCTGATATCTTTGCAACCCATTGGCCTTTTATTGCTATAAACCAAGCTGCATGCGTTTTTGACTTTGACCACACACTTCTTATACATACAATTATACAAATCAGATGTTCAGGTTCTTAATCCTACTACTATATACACATTTATAAAATGCCAACTTATAACATCTTTTACAGAAAAGCTGACCATATATTTCGACTTCGAGGCCAATCCTAAGAATCTTAAGATGCAAGATATAAGATATGTCTCAGTAGTCATTCGACGAGAATAACACCACCATTATTCATTTTCACGGCGTGATGTTAGAAAAAAAAGTATTCTAGTGTAGTTTTAGAAGGTTTAAAGTTGGTATTTAAATAACGAATGATCGATCCATTTGACCTTGATATTCCAAGTGTATCTCTTTACGGTGAGTTTATAGAGATGATTTGACGCGATTAACAGGAGCTTTAAGAGAGGTAAGGTAGTCAGCATCTGCTTTATCAATACCGTGATAGAGATAGTTGAAAGGAGGCATTGATATATACTTGCCAGATCCCGGAACAACCTTCAGTTCTTCATTTTCCCATACGATCCTTCCACCAGCAATTGTTACTTCGACCTTTCCCTGAATGCACCACAAGGGAATCTTTCAGACCCAATAATTAAAACTTTAAAATATGACATGGCAGTAGTGGTGGCCTTCTCAACCCGTTTGCCTACAGTCAAGTGGGTAACATGGATCCAAAGTCACTCAGACTGCATTAAAAATGCTTTGCAATCTGACCCGACCCGTTTTAAATAGTTTAAGATTATCTCTTTTGACACCTTACCCAACCCATCTAACCCTCTTATTTTGCCACATATACTAACATGTAACGTTTTGTGGCTGAAAACTTCAACATTCACCTCAAAATAACTTAGCACCGTAATCACGACATACTTAAAGAACGTGTAGCCTTGATAGGTGTGGTTAAGATTAATCTTATAAGATGTTACACACACAAGATCACTAGAAGCAACAAAGAATAACTTGACTAGGAAAGATTCTAGAGTTCATATTAATTGGTCGCATTGACCCTTTTCTAGGTCTAAACTTAAAGCATATATGTAGTACATCACTTTACTATAAATCTACTTAAGAGAAACCAGATGAATTACCTTCCCTGATCTTCCCTCATAAACATTTGTGTCTGATCTTGAATGATGAGAGTTGGCACTAATATAAAAGGTTGAGTTTGGATTAAATATGATTATATCTGCATCTGATCCGGCACGTATAGCCCCTTTTCTTGGATATATATTGAACAATTTGGCACTGAAAACAAAATTATAATTCATTTGAATTATGTGGAGTTATTTTGAACCTGTGTCGAACCACAAAAAAGCAACCTCCAGACTCTATAAAAGTCATTGGATAGATATAAAGATCAAAAAGTAAAACCGGGTGATAAACTGTGATGTAGGAATAACTAGTTATACCATTCGGTACTTGTTACACGGACATAGTCAGTTGGAGATATTTGGCCAGATTCCTGTAAATGCAAAACAGGAATGTGAATAGAATAATCAGATAATATGGATACTGAACCCAAAAAAGAAGCTACTTTACAGTTCTCGAGCTATAAAATTGATATTATCGTACCACCATTGCGTCCCAAACAAGATGCATCCTTTCCTCAAGACCTTTGTGAAATAAAGTATACAAAAGTAAATTAGGAAATGGCTATCTCAGTTAACGATATTTCATCTTCAAACCATGAAAAAAATGCTCAGGAGGTGGTTGAACATGTATTTACCATTGACACCATTTGGTATTTTGCGGAAATCATCGATTCCAAAAGACTTTTGTGTTGAATTGAAAGTGCAGTGATCTGTTCCTACAAGCTGAAAAGGTAAAAACATGAGTAACCATAAAGAAACTTGTTCCGAACAACTTATACTTTCATTTCTGTGATGTCCACACATAGATGCTACAACTTTTAAAATTGGAAATCAGAACAAATTAAACCCATAGCTGCACCTTCAATAACTTCTTAATTGAAGGGCTCAAAACGGCCATCCTATAATAAAAGGGTACTTATATACAGAAATCAATCATGTTAATAGAACCTTTAGAATTCCAGTTGATAATGCTGCTTGAAGTGCTTTTCCATGCCCTGATGCTCTTATTGGGGGGCTCATGACAAACCTAAAGGAAAACTCAGTTATTCAAAGTACCAAATTAAAGAATGATAGTTTGAAGGAAGCAAAAAACTATAAAAGGATAGTCACTTGCTTTGCAGCTGTAATAAAATCAGGATCCCATAGGACTGAATCATCAAGGATTAAGCCAGAAACCACAGGCTCTCCAATAACTTTTTGCCCTGTAGCTCAAAAGAAATAGAAAAGATATAAGATGAATATACTCCCAGTATCTCCAACATCATGTGAATCTACATAAAGCATCAAATTTATGGTTTTCATATATGCTCCATCTTGAAATGAATTGGTACCGATGGTGGATTTTATTTTAAGAATTTTATGCTGGAATAATAACTATTGTTATAAGTTCTTTTTCCTTTTTATTCACTAACCTGATTTTTGAGCCCTTGCTATTTCTTCCATAGCATCGGTGCTCATGACATGAACAATGTACAATGGCGTATTCACAAAAGCAGCCAAACGAATTGCTCGAGCTGTAGCCTCTCCTTCCAGCTGCAAGAACACCGACACAAGTTATCACTTGTTTAAACTGAACAACAACAATTAATTGATGGACTACAATTGGAAAAGAGATGGATTTTTGTTTCCAGCAAAGCAATGAATCTGGTTTAGGCATAGGAAATTATTGCTTTAGAAATGATATTAACCAGATAAAGCTGCATGCTTCTCTTATCAAAATATTGGACAAATGAATCTGATTAGAAGATGTAATAATACCTTTAATGCATTTTAAACCGGAACTCTAACTTAATATAATAATAATACCTTAATTGCATTTTAAACCAAATCGCTAACTTAATACTTAAATTTTCCCTCAAATTAAAACTCATTTTATTTTTGCTGACAAGGCCAAACGGGTGACTTTTCTCTTTTAAGTTGGAGGTCTTTCGGAAAGCAGCCTCTCTATGATATGACCTTGTCCCACATCGGCATTTGTTTACTTTGTCTATTGGTAGATTATTTATACAAAATGCTAGGGCCATTTACAGAGGTGGTAAAATTGGTATTAGAAATAGGGTGTGCCTCTTGAAAGCATACCAACTATATAAATCGTTCGTATTCATCAATATATCAGTTTGATTCGTATCAAATTGGTATTTGTTTTGGGGGCAGCCATAACGAAGATTTCTGATGTTGCGAATGATTTGACTCGGTACAAGAAGGCAGGGGAACCGGTTCGAGAAACTGAAGACCGCGATTAATTTTGCCGGCAGAATTGGCAAAATATGCGGAGGTGATAAAGCTGCTGGCAGCGGGTGCAGGCCTCCAGGCTGCCGCCTCCTAGCCACACCACCTAACCATTGTCGCTGCCGTTCACTTACCCTTTCTCACAGGCTCACAGCCGTTGCCGCCTTACCACCCCCTCCCAGCCACCACCTTTCAACTAACCCTCCCAGCTGCCAACTACCCAACAAAACCCTACACCATCGACGCCCATCAACCCTCCCTCTTAGCCTAAGTTATGAAAGCTAAACATGTGCTTCTTTGAGGGAGAAGATGTTGTTGGTGTCTGCCCACTCACACAATTATGCTAGCATTTCTGCTGATAAGGCATAGGCCTGTTGGGTCACACAGCAAGGGCTGATTCCTACAGCAAATACTAAAAGGAGAGGACAAAAAATCAATATTAGCTTGATTCAAGGCTTCATGACCATGAAGGGTCTTCACGGGTCGTGTAGCACATGACCTACACGAGTGAACACTAGCCCGTCATGGGCTGTGAAGAAGTCGATCTTCACGCCCGTGAAGACTTTCATCGTTGACGGTCGTGTAGAGGAATCTAAACTGTCACTTTAGTTATATATGAAAAGATACAAAAGAGTCCAATGTGAATAGATTCAATCCCAGTTGTTTACCTAAAGTAGTGTTAAAACTTCCTCCTTTCTTGCTAAATAGAAGAAAAAGAAGTTGGGCAACCATTGACGTAGATATCATAATATGTGCATCTCACAAAAGACTTGGGTATCGGAAGTTACTGAAATTATTTATGAATCCATTCCTTCTACTAGAAGCCAGGGCAAATGAGACATTTCCAACATTAACATGTCTCATGGCATTGCAAAGGCTTGAACACATTTTGTACAATACATGTTAATGAATAATTATAATCCCGCATATATAAAAACGGCCACTTCCCCTTTAAGGTCTTATGTCAAAACAAACAGGTCCAAACAATCGTAACAGCCCAAATCTCATGCCATGCCTTAGGTGGTTATATAATTTAAAACCTCTATCAATTCAATACAATACAACATGGATTTAAACATTTTATGAACACCTATCACTAATGCTTAATTCACTATTTCTATAAAGGTTGTATAGTAAAAGAATAGAGGCATGACTGAAGCTTGATTGGCATTTCATGGAACTAAGCATCACATCAAGCCTACTAATGGCCTTCAATTTCTCTTTAATAACTATCATCATAATAGAAAAAGTTCTCTATTTCTTTCAAGAACATCCTTTTTTCTAATTTAAGATTTAATGCACTACCACTGAAAGTTTTCAGCATTGTCCTAAGATCATTCAAACAGTAGATATATTTTACATCATATAATATGGTGTAAACATCAGTAACATATATTCTTTGGGAAACATAGAATATCTGATCAATCACTTACCACCGGAGGCCTTGATAGAGCATGTCCTTCTGGACCAGTTATACCAAGCTCAATCATTCTTTTCTGTCCTTCAAAAACAGCATCCCCGTTTTCAGCATGAACCATTGCCAACGCACCAAGAGACTTGCACTTTTTAAGACCCTCCAACAGAAGCTCATCACTGATCATAAGAGAACCCTTATAAGCCATGAAGAACTTGAAAGAGTTGATACCTGTAGTATATTTAAACAGGAACAACTACCTTAGTAATTTTAAGGATAGTAACTGGTTTAGTTAATTATTGTTAGCGATACTAACCTTTCTCCTTAACCATAATTTCCATCTCCTTGGGAACAATATCATCCCATTTTGTGATTGCCATGTGAAACCCATAATCCATGCAAGACAGCTTTGCTTTTTCAACATAAGCTTCGTAACCTTTAGATAAGCTCCCATCTACAGGTATAACAAAATCGATATGCATTGTTGTCCCACCGGCTAGTGCAGCCGCTTGACCACTGAAATAATCGTCAATTGTCTGAGTACCCATGAATTCCATGGCCAAATGTGTATGCGGATCAATTCCTCCTGCAGCACCAGAAGCCATGTCAAGTGATGCCATGGTATTCGATGCAATAATTTGCAATTGGCAAATACCAACCATTGAACAGGATGATCATCCGACAATGACATTAAATGAAAAAGAAAAGCGTAAATCTGATAGAGACAGAAGTAGTGATATTATTGCATAGATACTAACGGTACATGATCTTAGCAACCTTATTGCACTTGGCATATGGGTCGCACAACATTGGGTCACCCAATAAGTACTACTTTAAATAGTTATGTGCTCGCTTGAAAGTTTTTTTTAGATATTACAAAAGTAGTAAAAAATAATATATTTCTCCACTTGAAAGCTTTCAATTTGCATAAGGTAGTTGATTCTATTATGCCAATTAGGCGGGTTGCCTCATTACTTGGTGGTCCACCATTGATTATTTTGTCTTTGCTGTTAGATATCTAGTATTCTCAAAAAGTAAGAAGCAGGCTATGGTATCTCATTTCAGACTTGAGTAAGAATACCATGAAGTGGAGTTAACACATACTGGCATGCACTAATGGTGTATTGTGCAAGTGAACAGGACTATATTGCAATAATCAGTCAGCTACCAATGTTGCAGCTAGCAAGTTTTCCATGATGGGAAAAATGATAGTGGATGACTCAAAACAAATTATAGCTGCAGCAAAATGGGGATGAATGACATAAAAGATCCAAAGTAATAGCAATAAGTATCAGAGTAGTAGTACCCTGTTTATTCCCATTAAGTAGGGTTGTTATACTTGTTTCTAGATTGTTCCGTCCCAAAGACCCAACACATACCATTAATATTCGGACTTCCTTGATTATTAACAGACATCACATTTACAACCCTGATTGTGTGAGGAAGTTTAGAAACATGGACACAACATGCCAGAGTTTTTATTTATTACTGAAAACAAACTGTACCTGGCATAACAAACTTTCCTGTAGCATCAAGAACTCTAATGTCATCTCCAACCTGCTGATATAGAACTCATCTTGAAATACAAAAAAGTGGAAGCAACAAATGGTTTTAACAACAGCAGCAAAATCAAGATAATACAAGCAATTTTCTCTCAGGGTTTGGACTAATATGTACACCCCAAGTAAACGTAATAGTATGATAAGACCTAGGTTTCCTTTTTGGAATGTATGTGGCTTACATGTTTGGAGTATGATCATGAAATGACCTTTTCCTTTTATTGATAGGTCTTAAAATTACATATACATAAAATTAAACACACACCCACATTCGTGCAACATTGACAAACAGTATAGAAACTAATATGACTGCATAAGTTTGGAATAAGGTGATTTGTGTTCCTTTTTTTTTATAAAGAGTAAATGACATGCTTTAAACAGCATGCAAGTTCTCATATTCAACAGTCCTGATGACTGATTCAACCAATTATAATTAAAAATACCAACAATAGTGGACATGTGAAAGTTTGAAGCGTACTCGAGTACATGCTTACAGAAAAAAACAAATAAAATACCAATTTCTGGTATAATATACACAGAAACAAAGTTTGATGGTCCAGACAGAAGTACCTTAATATTCGGCTTTACAGCAACAATAACCCCATCCTCTATATAAACATCGGCAACCTCCTGATGATCAGCATTTACAACTGTGCCACCCTTTATTAATATCTTTGATGATAAGTCGCTCTCTGAATCGCAATACCCAAGCCCAGACTCACAAACCTGTGAGTTTAATTCTCATTATCATCTCATAGGAGTAACGAGTCTTTTCACTCTTGGTGAGGATCATATTTTATAGACATCATCTATAGACTAAAAGTATGGTAACATAAGAGGACTACAGTGACACCTTGAAGGAGCTCTATAGCTAAGTTAACCTGGTTGTGCATAGCCATATCACACACCCAGTCATTTATCACTAACAGCTCAATATGAAAACTGTATCTCTTGATCCTATCAGATTTTTTAAGTGTTACACAATAGCTTATTTGATCTTTAAAATGCCATTGTGAGCTGGAGTTGGAGTGACTATTGAGTAAGTTCATTAAATGTAAATGAAGCTCATTTATAATATCATAGTTCAAGTGTTCCAACACGATAATTATATTTCTATCACAATTCTAATCACTAGTTATTTCAGATTCTAAGTTTACTCATTTAACTTGAATAAATCAAAGACCAAAGTTCAGTTTTTAACTTAAAACCAACATTAAATTTTATACAACAGAAAATAAACTATAACCATCAAACACACCAAAAACTTGCCATTTGTTTGGAAGCATAACCACAATGAGATGTTATGCAGGGTAACATAATGATAAATCTCATGTAATGTAATCGAAAAAAGTATGAAAATACATTGGAACGGGTCTCCATTTTTCCTTATGTCAAGTATTTGTGCATTTCAGAGTCCATGCACGAAACAATATTTTCACTTTTTTCTCAATCACATACTCGAACAAGAAAGACTAGTTACTAACATATTGACTGCTGGTGAGTTTCGTGTCACCAATTGTTAATTGAGATTTACTAGTTGGCAATTAAAAGGTATGCAAGTTGGCAATATGTTCAAACCAACCAAATTGCCTAATTTTCGCATAAAGACCCAATCGCTATATCCAACTGGCTTCCGTGCCAAAATGAATGAGTATCAACCAGCTAACCGGCAAATTTTGCAACATTTCAATGCTTGTATATAGGCACGTTTCGAGCATAAACAGATAGAACAACCTCTATGATATATCTGCGTTTTGCTCCTGATTTCTTTCCCTGAACTTATGTGCAAACTTTGAATTACCCGACCGTGGGTTTCGTGTAACCTAGAAAAATGTAGGGTCGAAATACTACAATCTGAACGTGTTTATCACGATTCAAAGTTGTTATCCAAGTCTACTATTGATTGTCACCAATACCACAACATTTACACTAACATAATCATATGATTACAACATTTTAATACAAACCTAGTCAAACTATCTGATTATAGCATTCCTTTTAGAAATACATAAGCATTTTTGAGTGTTTGGATGAAGAGAGTGCTCACATATCAGCTTCCTTTAAATTGAAACAGAAACCAGACAAGTCAAGCCAGCCCACCCACATAGAAATGTTTTGACTAATGAGTATCTCCCTTTTTCTAAATAAAGTTTTATCTCTGCACCAGCTACTAAAAACTGGTGTTGATACTTATTTGTTTTTCAGCTAGGCAGAATTTCAAATTGCTACTAGAATTTTGCCTCTCCATACAGACTGATTTCATTCAAGAATTCTCCCCAATTCTTTCTCTTTAGCCATCTTAACATCCCAGCCCTTTTCAGATCCTAACATTTTCGTTGTATTCTTTACTCCTCAACCTCTTTCCAACCAATCATTCATGTTAGGAAATTTTAATCAAAAAAATGAGCAAACACGTAGCAACTGATGGAATTACATAAGTGCGAGAATCGAATTGATAATTTTCTATTCTAATTAGTAAATAACAATCAGAAAACAGTGAAATAATTGTTTGTTCTTATTGCCTGCAAAGAACAAAGCTTGAGTACGATCTAAAGTTTCTGGTAATGACTGTAACAGCAGTACATAATAAATCAAAGCATAGAGAAAATGAAAACCAATACAGATGCTGAAATACGAAACGTTGACTGCAGAAACTATCAAATAAACGTCACCTGGCTCAATCCAAACAAGGGCGATAGTGAAATTGAAAGGAGAAATATCAGTGATCGCAGATGCACCATTTTCGTACTCAAGGATTGAATCTGTAAACAGATTTTCAAACTTAAACGGAAGATTCTATTTATCTCACAGGAGTGTGAACCAACATCAAGGTACTAATATGCATATGCTTTTATAGGTTTGAAAATTTGAGTAGATTACATAAATGGTCCTTCCAATATACGTCAATCAGCAATAAACACTTTAAGGTTAGGATCGTGTCTGGAGTCAAACATGACCCATCATGTTCTCTCACAAATATTAGAGTGAGTCTCTTATATTAGTCAATCCCCTTTGTAGGCCCCATGCTCATGTTTGTAAGAGAACATGATGTGTCATGTTTAACTACAACATGAGAGCCTTGGGTATACCCTCGGCATAAACTCGGCATAACACACGTGTACTCGGTATACCGAGTGGAACACCATTCCCCAAACTCGGTATACCGAGTTTCATTCCAATCTCGGCAAAGGCGTACCGAGCTCACCACCGAGGAAAATTTCGAACGTTGGCATGGTTTTGGACCGTTGGAGCCTCAAACGGTAATATTACCGTTAATATTAAAAATAAAAAAAATAATAAAAATAGGATGCAGAGTTTGGGGTATTTCCAGCCTGAAAGCATGGCTGAAGCATGGGAAGAAAAATGCTGATGTGACGCTGACGTGTCCTGAAGCATGGTATGTAGACTTTGGGGTACTCCCCATGCTCTGAGAGGATCCTCACCCACAATTTAAATGTGATATAAGTTAACAATACATAGATTGGTTTATAAAATAATAAATTTTAAGTATTAATAAAAATATATTAAATAATAATAAAACACCAATGAAATAAAAATTTTAAAAATTAACGATATACGACAATACGACATCAACACTCTAACCAGCGATGGAATTATGGAACGTAGTATTATGTTTGATACAACGAGAAGTTATTGTATTTTTTATATAAGTTATCACTCATTATTGTTACAGAGTAATAAAGTTAAACGTTATTGGTTATGATTAAAACAGAATTTAAAATGATTAGAATATATTTTAAAATAATATAACTAAGAATTCGATTAAATATGATATTTTAAAATATTATAAAGGGTAAATATGTTATTTATAAATTAAAATGAGAAAATACGATATTTTATGATTTAAGAATGGCCTATATGAAATTATTACTAATAGTTTTTAGTTAAAAAAGTAAAAAATGAATTCAATTTTGAGGGAAAAAAAGTTAAAAATGGATTTTAATTTTTATTAAAATAGATGGTTATAATTTGATAATTAAAACTTTTTTAATGTATGATCTAATAAATTTTATTAAAATTAGTCTTATATTTATATTAAAAGATTATTTTAATACTTGTTAAAATATATGCGAGTTTGTCACCATTTATTATGAGTGTGCTAGTTGTATAGATTTTTTCTCAATCATAATTTAAGCTCCAATTTTTTTTTAAAAGCATAAATATTATATTATATATCAAACACAATTGTTACAATGACAACTCTAATTTATAAGTAATAAATTGTATCATAGTTTAACCCCCAAATTTTCGTACGATAGTTTTAGTATTAGAGTTTTAAAGCAACATGCTCTAATCCCTTCACATATTATAATAAGTTTATATCTAAACTTTACTTTGACCTATCGCCAACCTCGTCTCTCTTCATTCCTGTCTAGCTATGTATATTGTTGGAGACATCACCTCCACCTATCACCATATGTAAGTAAATGTCCATCTCTCCGGTGACTCGGTGAGTGGCTGTGTAAGTCAGCGGATTTGGTGATTGTGAGTTGGTGGTGAATGGTGATGATGAGCTAATGTTGGTGTTGGTCCCATGGTGGTTAGGAGGTGGTGGTGATGTTGGTATATAAGTCTGATAAAGGTAAGTCAATTTGCAGGTTGATGGAGTTTGGCCGGACTTTGCTAGATTTCTTTAATTTCTACATATGTTGTTATGAAATGCGCTGTTTAAAATGCTACAAGCCTACAAGGTCATCAAAGAAGAACTAGAAGTACTATAGGTTCAAAAAACACAAGTATCAATGGTTGAAGCTAACACATACACAAGATAATATGGCGGTAAGAGATGAAGTAGATGAAGAACATTCAAGAACACACACATTTCACCTAGAACACACACTAAACTTTTCTAAGTTTTCTCTGTATAAAATGAAAGCTTAAAATTCAAGTGCGAAACTTGAATTCTATATAAACAAAGTAACTTACATAACTTACCCATAAGAATGGGTAAATACAAAATAGGCCCTTAACCTTTTACTATCTATCACTAATTAGTCAAACTAGCTAATAATAATAAATAATAATTATAACAAATTTAACACTACAAA
This sequence comes from Pulicaria dysenterica, assembly GCA_947179395.2. NCBI lineage: Eukaryota > Viridiplantae > Streptophyta > Magnoliopsida > Asterales > Asteraceae > Pulicaria > Pulicaria dysenterica. Next base: position 55,267,325 of record OX359296.1, read on the forward strand.
ATTAGTTCCTAACAAGTACCAACTAACTAACCAAAAAGACAAATACGACTTTTTAATCATTATATTGAAGTTACCCTCATAGGACTTTGAGTCTAGTTTGCCTACATTTAAGCCTTGTCACAACCATCTAGTTGACAGCCATAGAAGAGAAAGCTTTTGAATACTTAGAAACACATCTTTAATCTGTACGGATATAGCTTTTATCAGTATATTACACATATATCGAATATAATTATATGAACAAATCAGATTTTGAAGATATAATGGCTTGACAACAATTTTGAAGTTCAAGACCAAAATATATATTGATTTACATTATGCGCTTTCTATCTTGGTGAGATTCTTTTAATAGTTCGTATTATTTCTATACCAGCTTAACACCTATTGTATAAATAAAGGATTGTTAAAGTAAATTTTAAAATTTATGATATTAAATAATACTAACTTTTTTGTAATACAATTGTAAAGCAAACATATCGATATAAAATCTTTTAAAAGGATGAGTAAATTTTAATACTTAAAATTAAATTTTGAAAGATGATTGTGAATTCAAATAAGGGAGTGATATCTTAGAGCAATAAACCCGCCAAATAAAAGTACAAAACCCTTAAATGTTAAAAACCTAAAATAAAGTAATAAACAATAAAAGGTTTTCAGTTAAAACTAAAGTACGTTATTTGGTCTTTGTTATTTTGACTCTATGATTTTTGTACTTTCACATTTAATTACTTGATAGGTAGTACTTTAGTATTTTGAATCAATTCAAAATTCTATTCAAGATGAATAATTTTAAATTATTCGGTTGTTTAACGACACTATTATATTTATATATATAAATTAAATAAAAAGTAAAATCAATTATACAAAATTGAACTCTTTTTAAAATGTATAATTTACAACAAGTAACGTTAGAAGTTCTTTTGGACCGATTATTATTACATTAATATATTACAAATTGCCACATTTTCACCGTTACATTACTTGGGTCACCAGTAAAGAAGGCTCAATAAAACTTAAGATCGTAGACGTAGAGGCGTATTAACCTACATGAATGGTGGACTCCCGGGAGCATACCCTAAACAACGACGTAGTTTCATACTTTTTCTATTTTCATTACTACTTTTTTTCAACTTAAACAAATACGATATCACTCTCTGCATCTTTGATTCCGTACAACTCGTCTCGCATCGAGCCTCGTGGCCATGCTCTTCTTCTTTCACCCTTCTTCTTGACCACAAACCTTTGGTCTTGGTTCGAACCATTACACTTGACTTTGATCTTGGTTTGGTAATGGCTTCACTAACACCAACTCCTTTTGAGTATACTGACTCTCTACGCTCCATCATCTTCGCCAGTGTTGGTCCCCTCGGTTTTAAATGCTCGTTGGGTGTCATACGCAAACCGAAATTTCCATACCCTGGAAAAACGCGATCGGTGTAAATAAGGTCCCGTTTGTTTCACCGTAATGCGAATGAATGGAAATGATTCTAATTCTATCCATATTAGTTATGGAATCACATTCCTCTACCTAAATGAATATTAATACTTCAAATAATTTAATTTCTTTCCAAATAATGTTACAAAACGCAATATACAACGGAATTTGATTTCAATTCCATTACATTCCTTCACATTACAGTGAAACAAACAAGACCTAAGTGAACAATAAAACATTTTTATTGTGAAATACTAGTGGCGAAACTAAAAGAGACTAACATGTGCGAACGTCTACCCTTTAAATTTTAAGGGACGTTTGTTTTAGTTTATTATAAACTTATAATTATAAGGTTTTCATAAAACTCATCTTTTCGGCTTATTCATAATAAGTTAAGTTTATTTTCTTATTTCAAGTTAAAATAATCTAAGTTAGAAAAATAAGCTTATCAATTTATATGTAATATTAAATTAAAAATGAAATTTTCCAGCAAAAACAAAGATTATATCAAAATATTCTACCAAATTATGACTTAAATAGTGAAAAGATATGTAATACAATGAAATATATACCCGGATCAAAGATGTTAGATTTATTATTATTGTTGAAGTTAGGCCCTTGTTTTTTGTGGTCTTTGTTGCGGTCCATCGAGCCATCGAGCCAATGAGCAACACTGCTGGTTCTGTATGCCGAATACGAATGTGACCGCCTATGGAAACTCATCCTTGCCCTTGTTTCGTCGCTAACTTTCTCTAAAGCAAATTGGAAAGGGTCAAAATCGTCATTCCAAGCACAAGGCCTGGAGAACGGGATCCTTAGTAACGAATTCGGAGACCTTGGTGACGAAGAAACCGACGTATTGAGTCGTGGAGGTGGTTTCAAGGGCGAAACTTCTCCACTACAGAATGATCTAGCTCGAGATGGCAACCGGAAGTTTTTCTGTTCATTATCGTTTCTTTTCATCCACCAGAACGTAGGATAGGTTTGTTGATACTCGCATCGGCTAGCAAACATACGGGTAGTGACCTCAAACTCGAAGCCAATGTCGTTCAAGCCTGATCCGGTCTCCGGTTGAATCGGACTCGAGGGTGCAGTGTAGAATTGCAAGGTTTGAGAGGCAGAAAGAAGATTCATTTTTGAGGGAGGGAGGTTTAGTGAATTGAAAGGGGTTATAAAAAATGGTTGGCTTAGGCTAAGGATGTGCTTATGCACACGTAAATTGGTGCCACTTTGCTTGTGGTTTTGGAAATGTCTCTCATGGCAAACTTTGTGGCATTTAATAAAAAAGTGGTATATTTTGACATGTATAATTCAAGGAAATCTAATCACAACTTTGCATCGACAATACAAATGGCTTTTTTGTCAAACCTTTTCATGCAGCTTTCCATCATCTAAGGTTTAATAATATCTAAACGAATGGAATAGGTATATGTTTGAAATTTTATTTTAAAGAATTTGTAGTTTGTATATATATTTAATTGGTTTAAATTTAAATTTATTTTAATCATTTTTATATTATATCCAACATAATAACTAATATCATTGATCTTTATAACCATATAATTCATAAACAAAAAAACTCTCATAGATCCATTCTCTTTTTATTCAAAATCATAGAGAAATTAAACTTTAAAATAAGAATATACATATAACTTATTTATTAAACAAAAAGAAACTAAAAAAATAACCTCCATAAAACAAAGTTTAATGAGTTTACTTAAAGCAAAGAATAAAATTGACATTCTAATTATTATTTGTAAAATTTATTAACTATAGGAGGTTATTTTTGCAAAGTTTAATGTGTGTGAAAACTGATTTTCGTACGGAAACAGTGAGAACCATCTTGACCTTTGATTAAAATAAATCAAAGTCTAATAATTTTGGGACGGCTAATGATTGGCTCATTAATGAATAAAAAAGTAATGTGCCAAATATTGATCAACATAATAGAGTGTATAAATGTATATAAGTTACACAAAATTGCATAATAAGAAGCAAAATAACACATATAAGTAACACAATATTAATTTATAGAAGTTTAATACACGCGATGCAAAACATATACAAACAAAATTCGTTTAAAAAAAGATTTTCCGCATGTCACTTGCGCGCCTTGTCAAGCTTCATGGCTAAGGCCATCTCTCAACGAAGGAGTCACTTCTCACACTACGACGCGCCTTTTAAAACACTGCTCCTTCTCTTCTTCATGGGATGGGTTGGGTGAATGCAAAATGTGGTTTGTGAATGCTAAATTTGTCGAATCTACGTGTGCACACTACCCGAGGACACAAAAGTAGCTCTGTAGTCTTGAGCTTATGCAACCAAGTTTTGCTCCACATCATATAAACTTTTCTTCTCCACCATCTCCATTTTTGCTAGTTACAAACATTGAACGTATTTAAATGATCTCGACTTCGACGAGAGTTAAGTCATATGTTAATACATTAAGATTGTTAATTACAAGATACTCCTTTCGATTACAACCATCAATAGAAATATATTACATCGTCATTCCAAGACACACACAATATGAAATCTCTATGCTTCTGGATTCTTTTATTGCATAAGAATTTTGTGCGCAAATTTTCATTTCTTTTACAAATATCTTCTCTTTTCAAATGTAAGCATGATTTTTTTAGTAATTTTACAATAATAAGTTAAAGCAAAAACTTTAAAAAAAACTTACCCTCCTTGAACTATAAGACATCATAAACTTATGCATGTACCTTTCTTTTATTTCTAATCCAATATGCTCCGAAAGGAATACTTGGTTTTATTTATTATTTTTTTTATTGGGGGGTATATGCGTACGATATGTGTGCATCATGGTGACATTATCATATGCGTACGATATGTGTGCATCATGGTGACATGGTCACAATTTGTACACACCTAATTCAATCACGACACTACCACCCGACACCCGCCCTCTTTATTTTATGGAGCTGCCATAACAAATAATTTTATTCGATTGTATTTTTTATATACGCGATAAAATGTCAAGGCATAATCATCTATTAAATATTTTTTACTAACATTATCTATATAATATTAATTATTTTAGGGTTTAATTATTTTTAAGAAAATAATAACCACAATACTAAGGCTGAATAATAGTATAAAAAATATTTTTTTTAAATGGTAATAAAGCATAATTTAAATTTGATATACTATCTTTCTTAAAAACTAAGATCATGAGATAAAGAAGTATAAAATCGAAAAGTTAAACTAAAATTCGCCAATAATGATTTAGCAACAATATATTTTTACTTTTCTATATAACTCTTAGGGATGTGGTTAAAACCTACTTAAAAGGTAGGTAAAGTTATGAAAAGTTGAATATAAAGATACTAGTTTAACACCCCGTGTATAAACACGGGAGTGATTAAAAGTCAATTTTAAACTTTTTAGGTTTTTAAGAGTACTAACGTATATAGAATATACAATTGTAAAACATACATAATAATATAGAATACATTATAAACATAATTGTCTTTTGAAGAATTTCTTAACCATGATTTATTTCTATGACTTGAAGATTGTCCCAATTAAAGCCTTTTTAAAAATGATTGTTAATTATCCATAATTGATAGCTATTAATATGAAGATGATTCTGAACAATATGTGTGATGTCGAAGTGCAACTATATTTATAGAATTAAGATATGAAGACCTATAATAGTTACCATCCTCTGGTAAAAAACATCCATATTCGAAAGTATTTTAAAAAGAAATAATGGACGGCTAGTATTTCAATTCATATGGAAGTGAATTTAAACATTTTTTATTGTTTTTAAAATAAATATAAAAAAATAATATTTTAAAAATGGGGACAAATGACGTCAACGCTAAAACCAGCGGTAGAAGCGTCGACGTAAGTTTGTTTAATTAATATATAATTATATCATTTAGTTTGTTCATATTATGTTTGTTAGTTATATAAAGTTTAAAATTAATAAAAATCATGAATAATTATAATAACAAAACCCATAATTATTTATTTTATATATATTATTTATTAATTTTATCACTTATGTCGAAGTGAATATCATTAATCTATAATTTATTGGATTTATGTAATTGCGTTGCAATTTGTTTATAGTTGTTTTATCCGTGAGTTTCTTTAATTTAGTTTATTTATTATTGAATTAATTAAGTGTTATCTTTATCTTAATTTAAATTGTTTAGTCATATTAGTTTGACTCTAAAAAGTCAAAATCAAAAATTTAAAATTTAAAGAATGAACGATTAAGATTAAATCTTTTGTTAAATTAAAGATACAGATCATCTAATAATTTTTTTCCAATTAATTTTTTATATATTTTAGAAGATGAGTTGCAATTGTCATATAATTAAAAATTAATGCAACAATTTTTACTCTTAATCAAATCTATGGTTATCATTGTGCTTCTTTATTAAACATAGTGGTAGAATGTCTAGAAACTCTTAGAAAATACTCGGATTCGATCTTCGCTTAATGCAAATATTTTGAATGGCTAGGAGAAATATATGAAACGGAAACATAAATGGTTAGATTGCATATATTAGAATATAGATCTACTCCATAAAAATTCTAATAAAGGCGTAAGTAAAGAAAAAAAACTTTTTTTGTTTTTTAAAATACGTCACTGTAAAAACCATTTGTAGTAGCAAGCCATCTTCATAATATTTGTTTGTCATACTCTTCAATGGCTCATCATTTACTATGCTATGTTTAGTCGTTTTGTTCATCATCCGGATGATCATTGTTCTGGTAATGAGCTTAGCAATTTCATAATCGTTTTTTTAATAAATTAAATTAATATTATATGGATGTAGCAATAATAATAATAATAATAATAATAATAATAATAATAATAATAATAATAGTCAGCTATGTCAAATTAAATTGATTGTGTCGAAAATTCATGAGATATATAGAATCTGCCCGCCGACTCGCCAATGAAGTCAAACCAAAACACACGCCCCAGATAGTATATATACCCTCCTTACGGCATTACCCTCATAACGAAACCAAAATCAAGGTGTACATGAGATTTTTGCGATCCACATCTGCATCTGCTGTTATAAATCATCTTAAACCAACATTTCCGGTGCTTTCTGCCAAACGTAGCAGCAAATTCGTGATGAGCACCACCGCGTCGGAAGCCATCGGATTCAGTGCACCCAGATTGGTGACGAAGAAGGTGCTGGCCAAGAGTCAGAGCGAAGGCGATGGGGCCGTTGTTCGGAGAAGCATCGGAAGGTCAATTCTTTTCTTCTTGTTTAAATTCTATATTCACATCGTGTTGTTGATTCTTACAATTTCAGTTTTGTGGTTTCTTTTGCAGGCCCGAATTGAAGTCTCTGGATCCTTTTCTTATGTTAGATGAATTTTCTGGTACTTTTTATCAAGTCTCTTGTCATTTCTGTATTAGTTTTATAATATGAGTGATCTTTATAGAAAAAAGATTGAATATTTATGTAACATCAATATCCATTTATCTATTTTTTTTAAATAACTTAAAAATAGCTCAATTTTCTTGAATTTTGGATTCTACTGTAATATTATTTGAAATTTGAAGTTTTTTTAGATTTAGATGGAATTAGTTGAGGAGGTTATATTATCTTACATAGAAGTTTGACTAACATTTGCATTTGCTTGTGCAGTTTCTCCCCCAGCTGGATTCCCTGACCATCCTCATAGAGGTACACTTTGTTTCTATTTTGTTACTATAAACCTCTCTGTGGAATATTTCATATTTGTATTCCATTTCAGTATTTCGTAATTTTGACAACTATAAATGGAATTTATGTAGGATTTGAGACTGTTACATACATGCTAGAGGTATGTGTTCAACAACTATTTCTTCAATCTTTTGTACCCTTTTGTAATTTAAAGGCATTCATATGAATTTTTGGATTGTTTCAGGGAGCTGTTACCCATCAAGATTTTGCTGGGCATAAGGGTACTATCAGATCGGGAGACGTCCAGGTAATTAATTACAACGAATACAGGACAAAATGAATTTTTTCAGTATAAGTCACAGTGGATCAGATCAAGTTGACCTACTAACATTTCCTTATTTGGTTTTTTTTATCATTGTTTTTGGTTTTTTAAAGCTTAAGTTTATATCTACAAGTCAGTTTTTATGTTGCAAGGAGTTTGGACCATTATGAATGTGTTGAATATGATCATGAAAACAATTTTATTACAATGATCATGTAATTTCTTTTACTAAATCGGTTAAGAAAGTTGTATGCGTTTGAGCGTGTTTTGAGCGACCTTCAATCCTCTTCATTTGAGCTATTTTTAGAAATAAATTCGATCAATTAATCTATTATATGTAAGAACAGCTAAAATCAACATGAACTAGAGATCAATATGCTAAAATTGTTGCATCTGCTTTTACTGACACTCGAAATGTGGATACTTTGGGACCAGTGGATGACTGCAGGAAGAGGGATCATTCACTCAGAGATGCCTGGAGGCCCAGGTGCTCAAAAGGGCTTGCAACTCTGGGTCAATCTTTCCTCCAAAGACAAAATGTAAGTGGTACTTTTTCTATCTAAAATGAATGTTTGCACACACATTTACAAATCTATAGTGACCTCTATGATTTAATAACAAAATGTTTCTTAAATGCAGGGTCGAACCAAATTACCAAGAATTGTTAAGTGAAGACATCAAGAAAGCTGAGAAAGATGGAGTCGAGGTTAAAATCATTGCTGGGGAATCAATGGGGGTCAAATCCCCTGTGTACACTCGAACTCCTACAATGTATCTTGATTTCACTCTTTCTCCAGGAGCCGAAATGCACCAACCCATCCCAGAATCTTGGAATTCATTTGTGTATGTGATAGATGGAGAAGGCATATTTGGGTCAAGAAACTCTTCGCCTACTTCGGCCCATCATGTTTTGGTGTTAAGTCACGGGGATGGTCTAAGTGTATGGAACACTGCCTCGGAACCATTGAGGTTTGTGTTGATTGGAGGGCAGCCAATCAACGAGCCAGTGGTCCAGTATGGGCCTTTTGTCATGAACACACAAGCTGAGATTAAACAGGCTTTACAAGATTATCATTATTGCAAGAATGGTTTTGAAATGGCTAAGCATTGGAGATCTCAGTAGATGGTTAAGAAATATACATCAATCTTATAGTCATTTGTGTGTTCACAAGTTACCAAGGTTTTTATTCTTCTTTTTTAATTGTCTTTTTGTCTTTTATCTTATAGTTAAGTTTGACAAATTTACCTGTTGTAAAAATGTTATTACTTACATTACATGTTCTTTTAATAATGCATTTCTGAATGAATTATATGTGACATCTATTTAGAGACATGATGTGTGTTCAAGTGATATGAAACAAGAATGGAGTTAACAAAACCAGTTTTGTAGGTCTTCTGTTACTGATCTCAATAAACAAACAAGCATACAAATGAAACGAACTTGATCGAACTCCTAACATCTTACTTTCAGTCACCATCTTTAATCTATGATTCATGAAAAACGGAAAACTCGAGTCACAAAAAGTAGTGTCAAACTTGTGATGATCATGCTTGTCACTCCAATTTCTCCATGACATCTCTGCACTCCTGAGATTCAGTATCTTATTCACATTAGCTCCAGTTTGAAGAATATTATATCTTGTTAGGAATCAATTGTGGATAAACTTGTTCTTATAAACCCTCAAATGCCTAAATATGTGTCCAAAAGTTGGGAAAAAAACATTTCTTTTTTCAACATAAGAACCCTAACAAAATAACAACAGCAGGCGCTAAAGAATCTCAATACCAATGCAAATATATGTATATATATCATTAAACAGAAGCAACACATACCTGAAATAACAACAGCAGGTGGAAGTTGACTCTGTGATGATATGCGAGCATCAGAAGTACTGTTTGAATACCACATACTGCAACCAATCCCAAGAACCTCCCATCTTGTTCTGTTCTTAACATACGATCCAAAGTTCAGTCGATCCTCCAAGCAATTTCTGCAATCCATTTTACTCAAATCTCTACCACATTGAGCCAAACCATACCTTTTCCCACCAACTCCAGCATCATATACCGCTGCCTGAAACATCAGTGGCTGATCAGGAACTGTGCTTGCTAACTCTTGCATCATTGCCAACCCTTTGGAAAACACCAACGGGTCATCCAACCCGCTGTTGTCCAAGTTGGTAATAGTAAAGTTACTCCAAACTCCAAAGAAATTCTTGTGAGAGAGCTTCATAGTGCATGAAGTGGTCAAGGTTTCCTTTCCAATGTCTAGGCATTCATCTAAGATTCCTATGGGGGATTTTAAACAGTTGGCACAATCATTCTTAGATATGTTGGCTTTACAATGAAGGACACCGAAGACTTGATCCGACATGTTCCCGATACTTGCATTATAGAACCCGTTGTGAAGTGGGGCGTTTTTGGTAAGCAAATCCAAAAGGGTTTGAAGGTTTATTTGTAAGGCCGTGGTTGCATTCGAGCATTGAGAATGGCCAGATCTTGGCATAATCATGAACAGTACTACAGTGAATAACATGATCATCTTGTGATCCATATCTTGAAACCTTCAGTAATTACTTTGCTAATTAAAATGGTTATCAAGAGAATAGTCCCCATTAAAACAATGTCTAGCTTCTTTGTAAAGTAAAAAAAATAATAATAATAATAATTAGTCAATGGCATTAAACTCACGTCATGTGCTAATTAAATAGTCAACTTTGTTCTTTGTAGAGTAAAATATTTAGTCCATATATGCACATGCAAGCCCTTGATCCGTACGTATTTCTTTTACTTTCAAAGATATATACGTTGTCTTATATTTGTATAATCATGTTGTCTTTTTTTTTTAACACATTTATTAGGTTTATGAAATCTGAATTTATCGTTGATGAATAATGATGTTGACGACCTATTTTGAGATAAAGTAATAAAGAAATACATGAATACAAAAAACTAACATTTTGAGCTTGAATCAACAAGTTTCGTGCACATATTCATGTTATTATTTTTTTTAATTTCTTCTTGAAAGGTGGGTTAATCTTGTTTCTCAAACTAATTGACTAGAAACAATACAAGTAATATCATATCATATAAATATGTATAAAACGAGTCATGAGCCATAACCTAAATACATGCCTAGTATACGTCAGATACATTAACACTTCTAAACACTCATCACCGAAATCAGTTTAGAATTCCACTCTGCTTCACCAACATCTATGTTGATTTATGTAAGTTGGTCACTTCCATTGTATTCTACGAAAAAGCAACGTAGCTTGACCGATACAAAATTGATAAATTTGACAATAAACATGAAGTCATAAAAGGACTTTTGACCTAGTGGTATCAATAGTGATTAAGATGTTTCTTTTTCAATAAGGTTGATGATTCAAGTATCGTCGTAAATCAAGTGAATGAGCTTGTTTGTCATACAAAAAAGTAGACATGAAATTGAGATTTGAATCCGTAAGCTCTATAATTACACTCATATTGTATCTTTTCGTAAGCTAAATTGTCATCATGATGACTCAATTCACTAGTAGCCTCTAGCTTATGAGTATTGATGTCCACCACTTACTGAAGATGGAATAAGCTAGGTTTCTTTGTGGCAATCAAATATTGACTTGGTTTCCACATTTTCTTGATATGTATGGGTTCTAGAAAGATCGTTTGTAGCTCATAGCATTCACACGATTGTATTTCAAATTCCCTTTTATGTGGTAGGAGATAAATTGGACCCCCGAGTATGAATCATCTCCTCATTGGTGGGGTCCATGGAATCAACCATGAATCTTGTCATATCTTGAGCTATGCCTAAATTCGTTAGATTTTTATTCATTTAACAAAGTTGTAAACCTGTAATGACTAACAAATAGTAATAGTCATTAAAGAACTTATAGTCTAGCGGTATTCAGTATTATGAAGCGGTGTTTCCTCTCAAGTAATTATGGGTTCAAGCTCCATTATTAACACTTTAGAAAATCTAGTGATCGAGTGTATTTGCTGTTAAAAAAACAAATAACAATAGTTGTGCAAAATGTAGCGATGCTAGTTTGGACAATCCTCTTATCCTGTTCATTATTGAAAAGTATCAAACTTAAAAGTTATATGCGAAGACAAATTTTCTAAATTAAATAAAACACGAATAATATAAATATAATTTACTAGTTTAAGACTTTATTAAATATAATTATAAGACGAACATTTAGTTACATTTTAAGATCATATGAAATGGCGTCGAAAATCACATAAATGAAATTTAAATTTTGTCATTTAAGATTATAGTTATTTAGGTTTTTTTATTTACACCGTTATAAAGAAAAAAAATTCCATTCCATAAAAATAATAAAATATAAAATCTAAGTATCATGAATAAAACAAAAACTTCATTTTCCTGTACCAAATTTATTAATGTATTACCAAAGGAATTATATGGTTTCAGTTTTACCAACTCCTATGACAAAAAAAAAATAAAAAAAATTAAAAAAAAAATAATAATATAAAAAAGGGAAGGAGGAAGCGAAGTAATTGACCAACTTCCAACCGAAAACTACCGTCCATCTGTTCTTTCTGTGGCGATTCAAGAACAGGAAACGTCGTTAGGTATGTTTTGCTCCAAACTACATTTTCTCTGAATAATCGTAGTATTTTTCTCCAATTTTTGACTTACACACACAACAATTTCGTCTACAAAAACATCGGCCTTCCCTCCCCTTTAATTTGTGTTCATCTACAATCAGATTTCAGGTGCGTTGTCTTAATTTCTTCAATTAAAGTCTGAAATTCACGTTTATTGTTTGTTTCGAACTCGCTAAAGTCAGATCGTACATCTTTGTTATTGTGATAAAGAGTTAGTTGCTTCGTTGACTAGGTCAGTTGACGAGCTAATGTGAAATGTTGATTTTAGCTTACAACATTTGATAATTTTGTGCATAGTGATTTCTCTGTTGCTTCATTATCTGGACTTTTAGGATTTATGCTTGATTTTATTGATATCCCCAATTCTATATGAACTGATTGTCTTAAGGGTTTATACAATGAAAAGTATTGATAATTATAAACCTAGAAAGCATTTCATTTCACTTTATTTGTTAGCATACTAGCCTCTTTGACATCTATATCTCCATTGTAGTTCCACTTCTTTAATTTATTTTGGTTCTACATCAATTGTGAATACTAATTATGGGCTTAGTCTTTCTAAAAGCTTTTGATAGCAGACTAATAGTTATTTTCCAGCATAGTTTTAATTGATTAGCATGTTATTAAATGAATCTGTTACTTTCGGTTTTGGGTTCAGTGCGCTTTCCATTGACATAGGTGAACTAGTGCTTATTTTCGGATCTAAAATTTTCGTTTTCTACCTGAAATCAAGTTCTTGGATGTTGTCAATGTGAGATAATTTCTTTGGGTGTTTTTGGGATTGCTTATTATAACTGTTTCTCTGTTTTGAAGCTGTTCGAAAGCCACACTTTAAAATGTTTATTTAAGACAACTTATCATTGCATCAAAACAGCAAGTAGATTAGTTTAATAAGCAATCCCAAACATTCCCTTAATTCATTATGGAGTAAGTTTTTTCTAAAGGACTTTCTTTTATCATGTTCAGTTTTTTAGTCACCTGATTCTGAAATGTCGAGTTTGGAGGAACCTCTTGGTTTGGACAAATTGCCAAGCCTAAGCACCATCGATCTTTCTAGAAGGTTCTCATCCAAACGTTGCAGCACCAGTGGGGACGATAATGGACTGGGATATTGCTGGATTGAAGGAAAAACTTGTGGATCATTCAATAGCTACGAGTGCGTCATTACTACAACTCTTACAATTCTTTTTGATATCTTCAAATTATAAATTCAAACGGGCTGGCTTTTTCCGACTATGGTTTTTGTCTATCTTATTGAAATGATTTAGCAAAAACAAGTTGAAATGAGATCAGTTTGCCCTCAATATTCTTGCTATTCCTTTTCAATTTTAAGGAAATTTCAGGGGCCTATAGAAAAGATTATTTAGTTCCATGTAGGTCTCAATGTCTGCAGTAATAACATAGAAACAGAATAATTTTCAATGCCTTTTTGGTTTGTCAGAGGAGATTTCAAAGAGTGCAGGCGAGAAGCATTCACTTGGAAACACCATAAAAGAGAGATCACACACAATGATATTGTGTGGGAACACAAAGGAAGGAACCATGAGATAAATGGAAATCAGTGTCACTCACAACATCTAGCAAACCTTCAGAACAGCTCATACTGCAATGATACAGGTCCAAGGGACGTAACAAATAAGGTGATTTAAAAGTTCAAATTTTGACTTATGTAATTCAAGAACTGGGTCGTATCCCCTGATCTTTTTATATCTTTTGCTTCAGATTTTTAAAAATATGCCAAGTTATGTGAAGATAGTGGAAGTTGGTCCAAGGGATGGGTTACAGAATGAGAAGAATATGGTTCCTACATCTGTGAAGATAGAATTAATTCATCGGCTTATTTCTTGTGGTTTATCTGTTGTTGAGGCTACAAGTTTCGTTTCCCCTAAATGGGTACCTCAGGTAGCCTTCCACTTCTCAAAACTGACATATGTATTTTGTGTGTATAAATAGCTATAGCTATCATGTTTTACTTCATGTATCTTTCAATATTTATAGTCAATCCAATGTAGCAAGTTACCTAAGAGTAAAGTGGATGTTTTTCTGCATAAACCTTGTAAATTACTCCAGTACGTAGGGACACAGTTGTCAACTGCCATAGTTACAACTATATATGTTAAGAGCTTATTACTAATTGTTTCTAATTCAAATTATGGGTATTATGAAGCTGGCAGATGCTAGGGATGTCGTTGAAGCAGTTAAACACTTGGATGATGCAAGATTGCCTGTATTGACACCAAATTTAAAAGTATGTGATGTTCATTCACACTAAAAGAAGGTTGATTATTCTTCACCTGTGCGAACATATAATTTATATGGCTGGTTTGGAGCAGGGTTTTGAAGCTGCTGTTGCAGCTGGGGCTAAGGAAATAGCAGTCTTTGCTTCAGCTTCCGAATCCTTCTCAAAGGCAAACATTAACTGTACAATTGAAGAAAGTCTTGCTCGTTATCGTGATGTTGTGCTTGCTGCAGCAAAACTCTCTATTCCTGTTCGTGGGTAGGCACTCAATTCCTTTTATAATCATCTCTCATAATATAGGAAAAGAAATTGATGAAAAAATGAAGAAAAAGTAGATTAATATATGGAGTTTAACGAGTGTTAGCATTGTTTCTTACAGGTATGTATCATGTGTGATTGGTTGCCCAGTTGAAGGTGCAATTAGTCCATCAAAAGTTGCATACGTCGCGAAAAAACTTCACGACATGGGTTGCAGGGAAATCTCACTTGGTGATACAACAGGGATCGGCACACCAGGTAGTTTTCGGATTTTTAATAAAAAAGATTGCAATTTTAGGATTTCGATCCATTTACTTATAAATGGGTTGAATCGAGTTATTTTTATTGTAATGTAGTACGTTAGACGTGTTAAATCAACAAAATTTGCTAAAAGGGAAACAAGTCAAATGGTTTGAAAGTCACCCACATTGTAATTTTAATGCAAAAAAGCGCTTGAATCATTTTTATCATATACCTCAAATTTTTTTGGGACAAAAAGTGTTATAAAATTATTGTTTCTGTAGCTGTTACCCAACCTGTGTGGTTTCGCTACACTAGAAACTTGTACAATCCTTGGCTAACTTGCTTCACGTCTGCAGGAAATGTAATTCCAATGCTTGAAGCCGTAATGGAAGTTGTCCCTGTTGAAAAGATTGCAGTTCACTTTCATGACACTTATGGCCAATCTCTTCCAAACATTTTAGTCTCTCTCCAAGTAAGCTAACAAGTTCGTCTTTCTTTTCTTTATAACTCTAATGGCACTAATTAAGCTACCAACTTACTCTTATAATCGCCCTTCAAAAAAGAAAAGTAGTTATAAACGATAGAGTAACAGGCGTTTTAATTGATGACAGATGGGAATAAGCATTGTGGATTCCTCTGTAGCGGGTTTAGGAGGGTGCCCATACGCTAAGGGAGCATCAGGAAATGTTGCCACTGAAGATGTGGTGTACATGCTTAACGGGCTTGGTATCAATACAAATGTTGATTTGAGGAAGCTTTTGCAAACGGGTGAGTTCATCTGCAAGTATTTGGGCCGTCCCACAGGATCAAAGGTTGCTGTTGCTTACAAAATATAAGGGCGTTATGCCAGTTTCTCCCACGTCACATGGTACTTTAATGCTAATATTTTCAAATAATCATCAACAAAGGTATGTATCAGGTTACCAAACATTTTATGTGAAACTCATGTTCGACATCGCCGTCGGTTATTGCCATATTCTTATCTTCGTAACTGGTCGTTCCGCATAAATTACAATACTTTTTATGATTTTTTTACAAATTACAAAGTTCTGAAATTCCTATGTTTCTTGAACAGAGATTTGATTTAGTTTGCCTTGCAAGGAAGAGATTATTATTTGATTGGCATTCACACTTTGATATCATATATAATGAATAGTAAATTGTAATATATGGCAATATGGCATGAAGTAGGAAACGATTCGTATGGCTTAGAAAGAAGGAAATTAAGCCACCATTTTAGGAAGGAATTCATTTCCTCTACCGGAATTACCGGTGGTTATCCTCTAAGTAATGGGCAAAAACAAACCTAGTTTTCTTTTTTTAAATTTTTCTTGGATATATGATTAGTAAATGATGACGCCACCCTCACCACCACCACAACCTCCGCCTTCTTCCGCCGCTGATCGACCAGAAGTCGTTCACATTAATCGCCTTCCCGACGAATTGCTACTCCTCATATTCACCAAATTAAACAACGCAAAATCTCTGTGTATTTGTAACCTAGTCTCCAAGCGCTTCTCCAACGTCGTGCACCAGACGCCGTCGATATTCCTCACCTTTCCTCACCGAGACTCCAACGATCGTAACGACAATTTACCAAAGAAATTGTTCAATTACCTCTCCAAATCCTTCTTCCGGAAACCTTCGCAGAACAAATTCGACGGAGAGTGGTTCCAATCAGCGGCCGATTCGCTAAAGAGCTTCAAACATGTTAGAAACCTGAGAATCGAACTCCCTTCATTCCAGCAGGACGAATCCATCCTCAAATGGCACGCGGAGTTCGGCAGAGGGTTAAATCTGTGCGTAATTTTATTCGCAACGTCCTTGCATGAATTACCATCGTCAAACCACCTTATCCAGACTCAGAATCCGGACACTCTGCTAACGAATCAGCTTCTGCAATCCAGAATCGCATCGGCGAACCAGTGCTTTAGAGAGGCAACATGGCGGCAACACGTTCTCCGGCATGTGGTGGAGAACCACCGCCGTACACTGGAAGTGGCGGAGATGTGTGATTCAAGCCAGAAAGGAAGGGTAGTTGTGAGGGGAAAACAGCAGGTGAACGATTTGCTTGACCCTGAGGTGAAATTACCGGCGTCAGGATACGGAAAGTTATGGCATGTGCAAATGCTCCGGCTGCCGCAGTCAGGGTGTGTATTGCACGGCGCAACGGTGGTGGCGATCAGGCGGACGGGTGAGGATGAGGAAGAACATGATGATGTGGGCGTGAAGCATTTGATGAAGGAGTATAAAGCGGATGATCAGCTACTTTTGTGGGAAGTTATTACACATATTTTTGAGAATCATGCACCTTCCAGGACTCTCAATATTAACAGTGCTAGAAGATGAGAAAACATACATGCATGGTAGGTTTTTTCATTTTTTATTCTTTTTTAATTTTTTACGTCACACATTACATCCTCTTAAATCCACATTTGTTAACTACGAGATTTAAATATAAGATCTTAGAAATCATCTTAAATATTTGGTAACGCTAAACGAAAAGCTAATTATTCGTACTCAATTACAACCTCTGTTTTAATAGATATGTGGATCCCATCTTTGTAAATTCAAACTAAGGTCATCAAGATTCAATGTTTCAAGTTACTTCTTTTAACTTGAATCTCTCTACTTTCCATGTTTCTCTTCTTTTACTTTTTTTGGACTGTATACCACACACATAAAATCGTATATGGAATCGTACAACGTCTTATAATCTAACATACAATTTTACAATATTGAGTATGATTCAACCTAATTACAGTCCGATATGTATTTGGTTGGTGGGATTGTAGAATGATACTACGAATAAGATTATTAAATAAATAACTAATCCATATAAAGAAAAGAAATCGATAAAGAGGCTTAAAAGACAAAAATCACAAAATGGTTGATATTTTCAAGTTATAAAGAAGATAAAAACGATCGAAAAAGATGTGGTGTGAAATGTTGAATGAAGAGAAATGATAACTTAAAAAGGTTATGTTTTATATATATATATATATATATATATATATATATATATATATATTTACAAATTATAAAGAAGGAAAGAGAAGTCATAAGGATATTTTTGACACATTGAAATTAATCAATTATATTTACTAGAAAAAACATAGATTTACCGGAAAAAAATTTAAAATAGTAAAAGAATGTACATATATTTTTGACACTTTGAAATTAATCAATTATTTTTTTAGGCTTAGGTTTTTTAGCTTTTTAACTTATTACCTTACAAGTTTATAACTGAAAAAAATGTTTGAATTAGATTCTAGGAAAGAAAATAAGAAAAAGTTGCAAAATTATTAAAAAGAGCATACTTAAACAAGAAAAAGTTGATTCAAGTTTATAAGAAAAATGTATAATGGTAAATATATATAAATAAGCTTGTAGGAAAGAAAATAATTTGAGTCAAGTAAGCTTATCAAAAGTGACGTATTTTACCTAAACATAAGCTTATAAAGTTAAGCTCATAAGCTAGGTCAAATACATAAATCTTAATAAAACCAAAAAATAAGTTAATAAGTCAATAAGCTAAAAAAATAAGATAAAAAAAACATGCCCTTAATAAGATTTTTCATTTGGGGGGGGGGGGGGGGGGGGGGGGGAGGGGGAGACCATAATATTGATATATAAGTCAACATGTCACGTGACTGAGCCTGGTCTTATATATTTGAAATTAAACTCGATCGGGAGACATCATTAATGACTCTTATGTTTTATTTTGATTAAATATCAACTATTTCTTTCACTTTATTATAGTACTCACTATAAGATAACATTTGAAATTTACTAATTTTCTTTCATTACCTTCAATATTGATTTTGAGTTTTGACGCTTATGTTAATTTTGTGAATAGAACAATAAATAAGATAATTTATTAGGAGGATATATCTCCTCTTAGTTATTTAAATGTTGGTGTCCTTTAAACACATACATACATAACCTACCTTTTTCTTCAACACACCAAAGCAATTAACCAACTAAATCATCTATCAGAACTCTTAAGTTAAAAGAATCATCTATCAAATAATTGCATACTCTCAACAAAGAGCTTATAGTCCATTATTGATGTCTTATAAGATTGTGAATTCAAGTATTAATAATATGGTATGGTATTAGATTTAAGTTTTAAAAGTATGTGTTTAACCAATTAAAAATCTATAAAACTCGTAAGTTAATAATTAATTTCATAACATATGCTGAAGAATTTAGATGAGGAAACAAACCATTGTTTATAAAATATTACTTTCATTTGATTATTCTTTTATATATATATATATTGGAATACAATAATTGTATAAATTTTGTATTATTGTTACAACAACAATTATTATAAGTAGCTGAAAACAAGAAACACCGAAACGATTTCAAAATTTAAATCACCAAGCCACACATTGATCCAAGATAGATTTAGTAAATTTCAGGATGAGCAGCAGCATAAGCCTCGATAGCATTGTAGGTCTTTTCGTATAGTTCTTTTTCAATTTTAAGAACTTCTTCAGATGGTTTCTCGTCACCTTTGCAGTTATAGGTGACTGTTTGCTTAAATACACATCCTCCATCGGAAGAAGGGACAATCTTAACATGATGACTGATGGAGTCTAATATGCCCATCAAGTTATCACCTTCAAAAAATGTGTAACTTTGGCTAAAATTGCTTGCATCAATAGCCTCTTGCCTATACTTTCCGCTTGTGAACGGGACACCTGAGATAAATAATCTATGTTAAAAAAATACAACGAATATATATAAATTTCCAAAAATATATATGCAAGTACATTCCATACAAAATTAGGTCAAAAGTCATATTCGTAAAAAAAGTACAATTATATGTGTAATCATATAATTTTCTTACCATCACCAAATGTGAAAAGCCTTATTGTTCCAGCTCCTCCATCACCCTCGATTGTCTCGATGGATTTGAACACTTCAGGACTGACTTTGGGTGCGATCGTATGAAAATCACAAAAAACTTTAAAAACCCTCTCAGCGGAAAATTTAGAAGGAACCTCAATCTCGTTACAAACGGTACTCATGATTAAATATTTTTTTGGAAGAAATGAAAATGCAAAAGAAATATGATAAGTTTGTGCTTTAGATGATCTATGAGTGAAGTTTGATGGTGGTATTTATAAAAAGAGAGAGTTGGAAAGATTGACACCTTCAAATGCTAAATGCCGAGATATGCCATCAACTTTGACCAAAAATATATATTTTTAATTATCTTGATATTGGAAGACTAAATTAAAAATAATGTGATAGAATTATAATGTAAGTGGGTACATGCATTTTGAATTCCATGTCGACAAAGAAGAAATAAAAGAACTGCATCCTAATTGAAAGCAACTACTCTTATTATCTTATACTAGTATTTTACCCGCGCGATGCGGCGGGGTAAAATAGTTTCATTTGTCGACATAGGGGTGTTCAAAATTCGGATATAAACCGCTTTAACTGTAATCTGAACCGCTCCGTAACCGAAAAAGCCGAAACCGTTTTCAAATTCGGTTTTCGGTTCGGTTTAAAAACCGAAACCGATTACCATAAACGGTTTTCGATTCGGTTACGATTTTAGGAATTTTCAAACCGAATAAACCGAATTAGATATTTTAATATTTTTTAATTATATATTATATAATATATAAATGTTTTTAAAATTTTTTAAAGTACTCTCTCCCTGGCTCTCTCCGACCTCTCGCCTTTCCTGTCATTAAATTCAGGACTGTTTTTTGTAAACATTTAAAGTGTATTTAAATTCTGACATTTTTTTATAAAGTATTTAAAGTGTCATTAAATTCAGGAGAGTTTTTTGTAAAACATTTAAAGTGTTTATGATTATTGCTTAAACATATTGTAAATAATGTTATTTGAGTTGTACAATTTTATAAGTGTTAAGATTGTTACTGGAAGTTGATCAACTCAACTTAACCCCAAAAATCCGAAAGAGGGTTAAGATCTAGCAGTCTCAAAAACTAATCATATAAAAGAAAATTATGATATCATAGTTACTCAAGCAACCACAAACAAAACAAGTTGTTTGATTGTATGTGTGTGTGCGTCTAACAAGAAAAAAAACTGACCCGGTTTCTTTCTCCTTTGTGGTCGGCCGAAGCAACAGGTAGAGGGGAAGAGAGTTTTTTGGTGACTTGTTTCTTAAGCTATCTCATTAACTTATGAGGTAAAATTAAGTTAAATCTTTTTTAAATACCATTTTATTTAAAATAGATCAAGCCCATATTTAGCTCATATGGAATTTGGTTCAAATAAAAAATGAATTAATATAAAATGTGTAAGAGACATTCACAAGATGACATATGGCAACAACTATAAAAGGTTAAATTAGACTTTTTATATCGTTTATGATACATTTAAAAAAAATTAATTAGTCAAACTAATTCATATTATGTTGGTAAGTATTCCCGCCTGTTTTTCATTAGGCGGGGGGGGGGGGGGGGGGGGGGGGGGCAGAGAGGGGGGAAGGGTGAGACCATAATATTGATATATAAGTCAACATGTTACGTGACTGAGCCTGGTCTTATATATTTGAAATTAAACTCGATCGGGAGATCATTAATGACTCTTATGTTTTATTTTGATTAAATATCAACTATTTCTTTCACTTTATTATAGTACTCACTATAAGATAACATTTGAAATTTACTAATTTTCTTTCATTACCTTCAATATTGATTTTGAGTTTTGACGCTTATGTTAATTTTGTGAATAGAACAATAAATAAGATAATTTATTAGGAGGATATATCTCCTCTTAGTTATTTAAATGTTGGTGTCCTTTAAACACATACATACATAACCTACCTTTTTCTTCAACACACCAAAGCAATTAACCAACTAAATCATCTATCAGAACTCTTAAGTTAAAAGAATCATCTATCAAATAATTGCATACTCTCAACAAAGAGCTTATAGTCCATTATTGATGTCTTATAAGATTGTGAATTCAAGTATTAATAATATGGTATGGTATTAGATTTAAGTTTTAAAAGTATGTGTTTAACCAATTAAAAATCTATAAAACTCGTAAGTTAATAATTAATTTCATAACATATGCTGAAGAATTTAGATGAGGAAACAAACCATTGTTTATAAAATATTACTTTCATTTGATTATTCTTTTATATATATATATATTGGAATACAATAATTGTATAAATTTTGTATTATTGTTACAACAACAATTATTATAAGTAGCTGAAAACAAGAAACATCGAAACGATTTCAAAATTTAAATCACCAAGCCACACATTGATCCAAGATAGATTTAGTAAATTTCAGGATGAGCAGCAGCATAAGCCTCGATAGCATTGTAGGTCTTTTCGTATAGTTCTTTTTCAATTTTAAGAACTTCTTCAGATGGTTTCTCGTCACCTTTGCAGTTATAGGTGACTGTTTGCTTAAATACACATCCTCCATCGGCAGAAGGGACGATCTTAACATGATGACTGATGGAGTCTAATATGCCCATCAAGTTATCACCTTCAAAAAATGTGTAACTTTGGCTAAAATTGCTTGCATCAATAGCCTCTTGCCTATACTTTCCGCTTGTGAACGGGACACCTGAGATAAATAATCTATGTTAAAAAAATACAACGAATATATATAAATTTCCAAAAATATATATGCAAGTACATTCCATACAAAATTAGGTCAAAAGTCATATTCGTAAAAAAAGTACAATTATATGTGTAATCATATAATTTTCTTACCATCACCAAATGTGAAAAGCCTTATTGTTCCAGCTCCTCCATCACCCTCGATTGTCTCGATGGATTTGAACACTTCAGGACTGACTTTGGGTGCGATCGTATGAAAATCACAAAAAACTTTAAAAACCCTCTCAGCGGAAAATTTAGAAGGAACCTCAATCTCGTTACAAACGGTACTCATGATTAAATATTTTTTTGGAAGAAATGAAAATGCAAAAGAAATATGATAAGTTTGTGCTTTAGATGATCTATGAGTGAAGGTTGATGGTGGTATTTATAAAAAGAGAGAGTTGGAAAGATTGACACCTTCAAATGCTAAATGCCGAGAAATGCCATCAACTTTGACCAAAAATATATATTTTTAATTATCTTGATATTGGAAGACTAAATTAAAAATAATGTGATAGAATTATAATGTAAGTGGGTACATGCATTTTGAATTCCATGTCGACAAAGAAGAAATAAAAGAACTGCATCCTAATTGAAAGCAACTACTCCTATTATCTTATACTAGTATTTTACCCGCGCGATGCGGCGGGGTAAAATAGTTTCATTTGTCGACATAGGGGTGTTTAAAATTCGGATATAAACCGCTTTAACTGTAATCTGAACCGCTCCGTAACCGAAAAAGCCGAAACCGTTTTCAAATTCGGTTTTCGGTTCGGTTTAAAAACCGAAACCGATTACCATAAACGGTTTTCGATTCGGTTACGATTTTAGGAATTTTCAAACCGAATAAACCGAATTAGATATTTTAATATTTTTTAATTATATATTATATAATATATAAATGTTTTTAAAATTTTTTAAAGTACTCTCTCCCTGGCTCTCTCCGACCTCTCGCCTTTCCTGTCATTAAATTCAGGACTGTTTTTTGTAAATATTTAAAGTGTATTTAAATTCTGACATTTTTTTATAAAGTATTTAAAATGTCATAAAATTCAGGAGAGTTTTTTGTAAAACATTAAAGTGTTTATGATTATTGCTTAAACATATTGTAAATAATGTTATTTGAGTTGTACAAATTTATAAGTGTTAAGATTGTTACTGGAAGTTGATCAACTCAACTTAACCCCAAAAATCCGAAAGAGGGTTAAGATCTAGCAGTCTCAAAAACTAATCATATAAAAGAAAATTATGATATTATAGTTACTCAAGCAACCACAAACAAAACAAGTTGTTTGTTTGTATGTGTGTGTGCGTCTAACAAGAAAAAAACTGACCCGGTTTCTTCCTCCTTTGTGGTCGGCCGAAGCAACAGGTAGAGGGGAAGAGAGTTTTTTGGTGACTTGTTTCTTAAGCTATCTCATTAACTTATGAGGTAAAATTAAGTTAAATCTTTTTTAAATACCATTTTATTTAAAATAGATCAAACCTAGATTTAGCTCATATGGAATTTGGTTCAAATAAAAAGTAAATTAATATAAAATGTTTAAGAGGCATTCACAAGATGACATATGACAAAAACTATAAAAGGGTAAATTAGACTTTTTATATCGTTTATGATGCATTTAAAAAAAATTAATTAGTCAAACTAATTCATATTATGTTGGTAAGTATTCCCGCCTGTTTTTACCCTTTTTTCCAATATTCTTTCTGATTTTCATGAGCACTTTCTAGTTTCTTTATATTGGTTTAATTCTGTTTTATGTCTCCTTATAAATTGTTTTAAGAATATGTACAGTGTTCATAATTTTAATCGAACAAAATAATATATTCATCGATTTTTGAATATATGATAATCCATCAATTATTTACTACGCAATCATCAATTTTTGAAACAAATTATGAAGTTGGGCATTCTTCAATTTTTAAAATATATGATAATTCACCAATTATTTAATATGCAGTCATCAATTTTTTAAATAAATGAAGTTTCGTAATTTTCAATATTATTGTATATTAAATTAATAACATAAATGAAGTACGCGTACCTTTTTTTCCGATGAATCATTTCCTTCTGATAAAACGGTCTTCTATTTAACTAATCGTATGAATTTCGTTTTCCAAACAATCGTGATTGCTAGAGGCCACGTAGCATATTTCTCGGTTTTAGGGTAACTGAATTGATCATTTTATTCTAATTTTGCCCTCGCGCCTCAATTAACCGTCCTTCCATGTCATCAATTTTGACCAACAAAAATTGACATTTTATGGCAATCCGACGGTTAGGATTGCCTCTTACCCTTTTTACATTTTCACACCTTTTACAATAACGACACTCTATATATATATAGGTTCAAAAGAGACTAGGAAATAAAAAAAAAGTACGGGAAACCAAATATGAGTCGTTGATCTCATCACCGTTAGTGCTGCCAGTTAATGCTGCCCTTCCCAGTTAATGTTGCCAGTTATATTTCATGACTGAATTGATGTTGCAAAATGTTAATGTTGCCATTTAATGTCACCCCTCCTCAGTTAATGCTATATATATATATATATATATATATATATATATATCTAGTGGGAGGTTCAAAAGAGACCAGGAAATAAAAAAAGTACGGGAGACCAAATCTGAGCCGTTGATCTCATCACCGTTAGTGCTGCCAGTTAATGATGCCCTTCCCAGTTAATGCTGTCAGTTTTATTTCCACTTTAATGAATAATAACTGTGTTATATCTGTACAATTCTGAGTTGGTTTAAACCAGTTTGGTTGTGAATCAGGACAATTTAAGTATGAATTGTGACCTGTAAAACCCAATAGTGGTATCAGAGCCTCGGCTCAGTTTATCACAGTGTTTTATATATATATATATATATATATATATATATATAGTGTTTTAACCGCGCGATGCGGCGGAGTAAAATATGTTTTTTGGGATAATATGTAACTTTTGAAGTAAAATTAAAAGAAGAGTGTGATTATCGATAATATGTGTTGTCTATATTAAAACCATTTTAAAACGACTAAATTTAAGATAAGTAATCAAGATATACTTTAAAAAAAAATTTAAACAAAATTTATGTTGAATTTAATATTATTTAAATCAAAACAAAAATTTAATACCTTAAAGAAATATTTATTAATTTTTGAAAACTATTTTAATTAAGTAGTACAATACTAAAAGATTATTTACCTTAAAGCAATAAATTATTGAACTAAACTTGAGTTCAATTTAATATGCAATAAATCATAATAATTGGTTACAATAATTTGAAATTAATGTAATTAATTAGTTTGTTTTGTAACTTACAATTAATTAATTTTCATAACTTCAATGTTTGAAAATGTTGCTTTAATGTATTGTAATATATGCAAAATGTGTTGTACTACTTAACTTAAAAAAGTCTTAAAAAAATAGGCTAAATGCTTTATAAAGTAGTAAAGATATCGTTAGTACTAAACAAGTTGACCGATGGAGTAAAATAATCGATGATTTAATTTCCTGGTTTAATTAATTGCATTTAAATTGTTGATGGTACGTTGTTTGTCACCAGAACTCTCTCTCTCTCTCCTCTCTCTCTTTCTTTTTCTTATTATTCTTTTTTTTTTCTTTTTTTTTTTGAAATACGAAAAAGTTTGAATAGTTGAAGGCAGGTATGCAAGTTGCAAATGAAAAGACTATTCCAACTTTTTCTATGTATATACAAGTTGCAACCGAAATACGATGGTTGCATTTAAATTGTCGATGGTTTGTTAGCAAATATGACATGTCATATTTGAAAGTCGAAACAAACATTTTTGATATGTACGTGTATGAATCTATATCTACAAATTCAAGTTTATAAAAGTACGTAGCTTATATATATAATATAAAAGTTCAATTGAGAACAATTTTCTTACGAAAATTATGAGAACCGTTTGTATCAAAATTAATGACTATTTAATAGGAGTATTTGGTCATTTAAATATTAACATAACCATAAATTGTATCTGGGTGAGCTGTAATCAATTTGGTAAGTTTGATTTTTTTCTAAAATGCCCCTTAATAATGAGTTATTAATGACTAAGATTAAGAAATATGATAGCGATGATAACGTTGGAAGAACCAAAACCAATACGCCATATTATAAGAAAACATTAGTTTATTGTAATATATATAAAAACTTAAGTGAAACCTCAATAGACGGCAATATAGGCAGCTTCATTTGTTTGGGAACTTTATCCCATCTTGGAATCTATACGGGATGTCTCTCACTAAAGTCCCAACGTAGCTTGTGAAGAACCCGACATTATCCCCAACCGGTTTTCACGTGCCGTTATACCTAGTATCATCAAACTCAATCAACAGAGGTAGCTTTCCATTCTTTTACCATATATCGTTTTCAAATCTGCATTTCGGGCTTCTACACGCCCCGTCTTGCAACCTATAGTTTCAAACGAACAAATTAAAATACACGTAATTAAATTAAACTATAAAAACATTTCAAAGTTGTATAATATCATCACCGCCACAACCATCATAAGGTGGTTGCCAATTACCACACAGAGGATTACCACCATAATGTTCACCGTAACCACGTGCTACAACTGTCATCTGTAAAAAAAACATGATGATGTGGTTGTGAAGCACGTTATGAAGGAGTATTAAGCGGAGGATCAGCTACCTTTGTGGGAAGTTATTACACATATTTTTGAGAATCATGCACCTTTCAGGACTCTCAATATTAACAGTGCTAGAAGATGAGAAAATTCATGCATGGTAGGTTTTTTAATTTTTTATTCTTTTTAACTTTTTACATCACAAATTACATCCTTTTAAATCCACATTTGTTAACTAATAGATTTAAATATAATACCTTAGAAATCACCCTAATTATTTGGTAACGCTAAACCAAAAGCTTACTCGTATTCGATTACAACCTCTGTTTTAATAGATGTGTGGATCCCTTCTTTGTAAATTCAAACTAATGTCATCAAGATTCAATGTTTCAAGTTACTTCCTTGAACTTGAATCTTTCTTTCCCTTTTTTCTCTTCTTTTACTTTTTTTTGGATTGTACCGCACACATTAAATCGTATATGAGATCGTACAACGTCTTACAATTAACATACAATTTTACGATCTTGGGTATGATTCAACCTAATTACAGTCCGTTATGTATTTGGTTGGTGGGAGTAGAATGATACTACAAATAAGATTACCAAGTAAATAACTAATCCATATAAAGAAAAGGGAATCGATAAAGAAAATTAAAAGACAGAAATCAAATCACAAAATGGTTGATATTTTCAAGTTAAAAAGAATAAAAATGATCGAAAAAGGTGTGGTGTGAAATTTTGAATGAAGAGAAATGATAACTAGAAACGGTTATGTTCTTTTATATATTTATAAATTAGAGAGAAGGAAAAAGAAGTCATAAGGATATTTTTGACACTTTGATATTAATCAATTATATTTACTAGAAAAAACATACATTTACCGGAAAAAAATCTAAAATAGTAAAAAAATGTACATATATTTTTGACACTTTGAAATTAATCAATTATTTTTTTATGCTTAAGTTTTTTTATCTTTTTAACTTATGAGCTTACAAGCTTATAACTGAAAAAAGTTTTTAAATTATCTTCTAGGAAAGAAAATAAGAAAAAGTGGTCCAAATTTATAAGAAAATGGTATAATGGTAACTGTATAAAATAAGCTTGTAGAGAAGAAAATAATTTGATTCAAGTTAGCTAATTAAAAGTGACTTATTTTATTTAAACATAAGCTTATAAGGTTAAGCTCATTAGCTAAGTCAAATACATAGATTTTAATAAGACCAAAAATAAGTTTATAAGTCAATAAGCTAAAAAAATGAGATAAAACAAACATGCCCTTAATAAGATTTTTCATTCATAACGCTACTATTTGCTTTTGGGGTTTTGGAGGGGGCGGGGACCATAATATTAATATATAAGTCAACATGTCAGGTTACTGAGCTTGAGTCTCATATATTAGAAATTAAACTTCATCGGGAGACATTATTAATGACTCTTATGCTATATATATATATATATATATATATATATATATATATATATATATATATATATATATATATATATATATATATATATATATATATTATATCCTTCAACTATTTCTTTCTGCTTTATTATACTACCCACGAGAAGATCACATGTGATATTTACTAATTTTCTTTCATTTTCTATATTGATTTTGAGTTTTAACGCTTATGTTAATCTTGTGAATAGAAGAATAAATAAGATAATTTATTAGGAGGATATATCTTCTCTTATTTATTTATATGTTGGTGTCCTTTGAACACATACATACATAACCTACCTTTTTCTTCAACACACCAAAGCAATTAACCAACTAAATCATCTATCAGAACTCTCAAGTTAAAAGAATCATCTATCAAATAATTGCATACTCTCAACTAGAGTTGCACAAAAAATCCGAATATCCGATTTTGCGCAAATACTATCCGAAACCGGTTTTGGCCAAACCGGTTTTTTTTCAAACCGGTCCGGTTTAAAAAAAACCGGATAGTATAACCGGATTGAACTTTGTAGAGGTAACCGGTTATTTTACTGGATAAAAAACCGGTTCATAAAAAACCGGTTAAAAAACCGGATTTAACCCGGAAAAAAAACTAGTCTGATAAGCCTGATGTATTTATCTGACATTTTCATTTACTATACACAGCTTTATAGATTCATAGATCAACTTTATAGGTTCATAAATAGCAGTGCATTAATTGTCATTGTCTCCCACTATCTCCTCTCTCTTTGCATTCTCTGTCATCTCTCCCCATTTGTTTTCTTTTTCCATTTTCTCCTTCTATCTCCTTCTCTCTCTCTCTCTCTCTCTGCATTCTACGTACCACCACCACCACCGGCCACTAAGATCTAGGCGTGTGTGTATGTGAGTAAATGTGCATGCTGTTTTTAGATCTGGCACTGTAGCCCCACCACCGGCGCAATTGCACCACCACCGGCGCCATCCCTCTTCTTTTCAGATCTGGAACCGTTGCCCCACCACCGGCGCAATCGCACCACCACCGGCGCCATCCCTCTTCTTTTCAGATCTGGCACCGTTGCCCCACCACCGGAGCAATCACACCACCATCGGCGCCATCCCTCTTCTTTTCAGATCTGGCACCGTTGCCCCACCACCAGAGCAATCGCACCACCATCGGCGCCATCCCTCTTCTTTTCAGATCTGGCACCGTTGCCCCACCACCAGAGCAATCGCACCACCATCGGCGCCATCCCTCTTCTTTTCAGATCTTGTGTGTGTTGATAGAAGATTAGGATGAACACATGAAGTGAAGACCGGATAATTTTCAAACCGGTTTTGGATAAAACCGGATTTTTTCGATCCGCAACCGGTTTGATCGGATACACATTTAACTCATCTAAACCGGATCAAATCCGAACCGGTTATTACAAAAACCGGTTTTAGATCATGAACAAAAAACCAGATCGGATAGAAACCGAACCGGATCGGATTGAAAACCGGAAATGTGCACCTCTACTCTCAACAAAGAGCTTATAGTCCATCATTGGTGTCCTATAAGATTGTGAATTCAAGTATTAATAATATGGTATGGTGTTAGATTTAAGTTTTAAAAGTATGTGTTTAACCAATTAAAAATCTATAAAACTCGTAAGTTAATAATTAATTTCATAACCTATGTTGAAGAACTTAGATGAGGAAACAAACCATCGTTTATAAAATATTACTTTCATCTGATTATTCTTTTATATATATTGGAATACAATACTTGTATAAATTTTGTATTATTGTTACAACAACAATTATTATAAGTAGCTGAAAACAAGAAACACCGAAATGATTTCAAAATTTAAATCACCAAGCCACACATAGATCCAAGATAGATTTAGTAAATTTCAGGATGAGCAGCAGCATAAGCCTCGATAGCATTGTAGGTCTTTTCGTATAGTTCTTTTTCAATTTTAAGAACTTCTTCAGATGGTTTCTCGTCACCTTTGCAGTTATAGGTGACTGTTTGCTTAAATACACATCCTCCATCGGCAGAAGGGACGATCTTAACATGATGACTGATGGAGTCTAATATGCCCATCAAGTTATCACCTTCAAAAAATGTGTAACTTTGGCTAAAATTGCTTGCATCAATAGCCTCTTGCCTATACTTTCCGCTTGTGAACGGGACACCTAAGATAAATAATCTATGTTAAAAAAATACAACGAATATATATAAATTGCCAAAAATATATATGTAAGTACATTCCATACAAAATTAGGTCAAAAGTCATATTCGTAAAAAAAAGTACAATTATATGTGTAATCATGTAATTTTCTTACCATCACCAAATGTGAAAAGCCTTATTGTTCCAGCTCCTCCATCACCCTCGATTGTCTCGATGGATTTGAACACTTCAGGACTGACTTTGGGTGCGATCGTATGAAAATCACTAAAAACTCTAAAAACCCTCTCAGCGGAAAATTTAGAAGGAACCTCAATCTCGTTACAAACGGTACTCATGATTAAATATTTTTTTGGAAGAAATGAAAATGCAAAAGAAATATGATAAGATTGTGCTTGAGATGATCTATGAGTGAAGGTTGATGGTGGTATTTATAAGAAGAGAGAGTTGGAAAGATTGACACCTTCAAATGCTAAATGCCAAGAAATGCCATCAACTTTGACCAAAAATATATATGTTTAATTCTCTTGATATTGGAAGAGTAAATTAAAAATAATGTGATAGAAAATAATGTTAGTGGGGTACATGCATTTTGAATTCGAAGTCGAGAAAGAACTAAGAAAAGAACTGCGTCCTAATTGAAAGCAACTACTCTTATAAATAGTTAGTACTAAACAAGTTGACCGATGGAGTATAATAATCGATCGATTTAATTTCCTGGTTTAATTAATGGGTTTTGTATACCAAAATGTATCAAAGTTGTCAACTTTTGCTATTGTATGTACTGAATTTTTAAAGTTACCTTTTAATGTATCCAACCCTTAAAAGTTACTACTTAAGTGTACCCGGTTACCTATTGTTCAGGTAACCGGTAATTCCTTTCAATTTTTATTTATTTTTAATCTTATAACTCAGAAATTATTGTTACCTCATTTTTACTTTTATATTTATTTTTGTTTCATAAAGAACACCTTTGATCTTCATCTTCAAGCTTCATGCATTCAAACATTCAAACACTCAAATTTCATGCATTCAATCATCAAAGGTATCAGAAACATAAACACATAAACTACAGGTGGAGATGGAGATGGAATCAGTTGGTAACCATGAACAGATCGATTTGGGGTGTACTAATTATAGACAGATCGATGAAATCACAGATGAACAGTTATAAACCTAAATTGAAAGCCCAGATCTGGATATCTGAACAAAAGGCTAGAACAAACCCTAGAATCGATGAGGAAGATGAAATCATTGGATATCTGAACCAAAAGAAAATTCCAAACAAATAGAATTCGATCTGAACTAAAAGAAGAAGAGTAAGAAATCAGTGTGAACCAAGAGCCCTAAATCTACAAACCATGGAATCAAACCTAAAATCACGAAACATAATAAGAGAAATCGAAAAAACAGACCTGTTATATCGAGAATGAACAGATCGACACCCATAGCAGACCTGTTATGCCGAGATGACTGAACAAAACTCGAATCAAACCTCAAAAATCGAAGCATCCAGAAACCCTAAAAGCTTTGTATCGAGTGAAGCCATAGCAGATGGTAGTAAAATCGAAGAAGATGAATAACGCATGTGAAGATGGAGATTGAATCAGTTGGTAACCATGAACCCTTTCGAACGGAACCCTCAAGAACCATGAAGATTGATATTCTAAATCGATGGAGCTTTGATGGAGATCGATACCACCTAAATCGATGGAGCTACGATGGAGATCGATACCAGCGATGGAGCTCTGATGAAGCTCGGATGAAGCTTTGAAGATGAAGCAAAGACAGCGATGGAGATCGATACCCTCGATCTGATGGAGAGAAGGTCGAAAGTCGAAACCCACGTCTCTCTCGATGAACACACGAGGAAACCCATAAATCTATTATTATTATTTTATTATTATTATTAGTTATTTATTTTGAATTATTTTTAAATAAAAAATGGCCATGTCAGCAGCCATGTCACTGCCACATCAACCAAACTGGTGCCATGTCAGCATGTAACCTGCTATAGCAGGTTGGATACATTAAATGGTAAGTTTTGCAAATTTGATACATTAAAAGGTAACTTTAAAAGTTCAGTACATACAATAGCAAAAGGTAAACCCTAACCCTAAACCCTAAACTGTCGAAGATACGTTTTTTGTTAGCAAATCTCTCTCTCTCTCTCTCTCTCTCTCTCTCTCTCTCTCTCTCTCCCTCTTCCTCTTTATTTTGAAATACGAAAAAGTTGGCATAGTTGGAGGCAGGAATGCAAGTTGCAAATGAAAAAACTATTCAGAAATTTTTCAATGTATATACAGGTTGCAAACGAAATACGATGGTTGCATTTAAATTGTCGATGGTTTGTTAGCAAACTAGTTACGATACCCATGTAAACATACGGATAATTATAATTATTTATATATAAGTTTTATTTTATATACGTTTATCTAAATATATTATTGTATTGTATGAGCAAACAAAAAAATCATCGGATGGCAATTTTAGAAATAATATATATTAATTATGATAAAAATCTGTAGTATAAATACAATAGAGATAGACAAAAAAAGATGACAATAATAAAAACATCATATATATATATATATACACACACACATATACACGTACACATTTCAAATCCTAATTTCCCCAACTAATTATTAGTAGTGACTCATTTGAACCTTAAAATCATATACCTAAAAGTATATATAGGATGGCGTTAGAAGAATCGAAACCAGTACGCCAGACTATGGAGGCCAAACATAAGCAATCTAACATATATAATTGGTAACTTTTTGGAGCTCTTGGTTTTTTTTTTTTTTAATTTAAGTTTTGTTCGTATAAAAAAGTTGAAAGCTTTTTTTTTAACGAAAAGTTTTTAAAATTTAGCTTTTGGATACTAGCCGGGAGACTCTTGTATATAAAATCTATTTACATACTCTTTTTTAAGTGTTTTATTGTTCCTTGTACTCTATGATTCTTGTATATAATATATACACACACAAAGCACATATGACAGCACACGCAAGATCTCACATAAATGATAAAACATGGTTTAATTAAGATGATATGATCATAACATCTTCTACTTTTTAATTTGTTATGAGTATATGATATTAATTTGATATTACAAATTGTAGTATGTGAGAAAATAGGAATATAAAGAAGAGTTCTATAAACAACACCCAATTGAGATAGCTTTACTAGGCTTTGCCACCTTCTTTAAAGCATACAGAGTGGCAAAGGGGTGGGTGGGGTGTGAGGTTCGACTTCGAGCATGTCGTGATTGCAGATTCTCCGCATCACCGCGCCAGAAACGTATAATTTTTTTTGTGTTGTTGCAATCTCTCTCACTCCCCTTTAATTCTTTCTTTAAAGTTTTTTTTTTTAAATTTATTAGGTAGGTCTTGAAATTTGGTATGATAAGTATAAAAAATTTATATGTATTGGGCTAATAAATATAGAGTTGATTATGTGTATATTCATTAATCATTATACAATGATATTATTGACTAGTTAATATTTTATTTTAATCAATATGTAACTATTTGAATTAGTCCAAATTAACCGTTTAGCAGATATTCACGATTAAGTAGTGTCAATATGTGGCCTATAATACCTTTTCATTAAAAGATTTTCTGAATGACTTGAGACGTTAATCTTGTTCCTAGTTTAATCAGGCTTACGTAAAAGAGGTTTGTCGGTACGTTTGAACATAGTTCTACTTTCTCGAAAAACTTACTAAAACGGAAGATTCATTTGTCCAAGCAGATCTCAATCTTAGTTTTCATTTGTTTTTTTTAACGGCAACGAGATTTT
The DNA here is from genome assembly GCA_947179395.2 of Pulicaria dysenterica. Lineage (NCBI taxonomy): Eukaryota > Viridiplantae > Streptophyta > Magnoliopsida > Asterales > Asteraceae > Pulicaria > Pulicaria dysenterica. The sequence continues at coordinate 55,301,745 of OX359296.1, forward strand.
ATAAAAAAGAAATCTTTAGCAAGGAAGTAAAGGCCAAAACAAGATTGGCTTACAACAAAAAAAACAAAAAAAAAACCAGGAAATTACACCTCCACATATGAAGAATAACACTAAGGGGCCGTTTGATTCGCGGAATGGAATTGACCGGAATTGGAATTCGTTAAGGAATTGGAATTGGAAGGAATTGGAATCGGAAGGATTCCAACGGAATCCGTTCCTTCGTGTGTTTGGTTCACGGAATTGAATGAAATTCCAAATTTCAAGTTGGTGGTTGTAGGTCGAGGTGGTGACGGTGGTGGCGGTGGCGGTTGGTGGTGGCCGGTGGATGTGGTGACGGAGGTGGCGGTGGCAGTTGGTGGTGGTCGGTGGAGGTGGTGGCGGTTGGTGGTGGTCAGCGGCTGTGGTGGCGGTTGGTGGTGGTCAGCGGCTGTGGTGGCGGTTGGTGGTGGTCGACGCGGTAGTGACGGTTGTGGCGGTTGGCGGTGGTCGGCGGCGGTGGTGGCGGTTGGTGGTCGGAGGCGGCGGTGGTGATGGGGGTGGCAGTGGCGGTTGGGGGTGGTGGTCGGCCAATTCCGACCAATTCCATTGTTTTAGTGATGGAATTGTAATTCCATAAACCTAGGATTTTGGGGGAATTCAAAATCCAATTCTTAAAATTCTGTGAACCAAACACGACTTGGGATTAGGAATCTTCAATTCCAATTCCGGGCAATTCCGACCAATTCCAGCGAACCAAACAGGACCTTACACAATAAAATCCAAACAAAACATCCCTTAGCGTATCCAACAAAAGGCAAGGCATTGAACGTGCAGAAATGATCCGAGACATCACCATTAAACTCCTTGGCATAAGGAAGCTCCAAAACACCTGACAAGCCATAAGCAGCCCATTATCTTTTGTATCTCCAACAATAATTTAGCAGAAATCTGACACGGAGGAAATTAAAATTCCCAATCTATTTCAACACCCACACCAAAACAAACCAAAGAACCGCATGAAAACCCTTCCGGAGAATCCCAAAGACCATCTTAGTTTTCATTTGTAATTTGCATTCTTGCATATTTTTCTTATTTGATTTTATATTATATACTTTGGAAAAATCAATGTGTACAGCTAGGTACACACATTATAGTTATTTGCATACTCACAAACATTTATATAAGTAAAATGATGAAACTACTAATATACCTCATATTTAAAATGTTTGTAAATATAAAATACATATCTTATCCCCATATACTTATATATGTTATGCTTATTTGAACTCCTTGATAGTCTAATTAATTTGACTCTTATGATAAGATGTATGTGAATATATGTCTTACATTAAAAGCTGCAATTGATTGATACAACATATCTAATATATAAAGAATGTGTCCAAACAGTAGCGCTTATATATCATGGTGTAGATCGTCAGCTTTGTGATTACCAAAACATTTCAGCCGCGCCTTTATTTTGACTGTGAAGGTTTTTTTATTATTATGAAATAATATTTGTTAATGTTATCATCACTTATCAGTATCTCTGTTATATTATTATTACTGCTATTCTTTCTATTATTATTGTTATTATTATTTGTTTTTATTTAAACTAGTTATTTATGTTTTTTTATTTTTTTATTCTGCTATATATCTTTGTTTTTCTATTTCGCCAAAATATTTTTATAAAAATAGTCTCTCTACTTATGGATAGTGACATGATTATCTATATATTACCTCTCTCATAACTCATTTTGATAGGATTGAGTAAAGTTGTTATTATTATTATAATGTTATAAATGACATATATCAACACATAATCCTAATATAAAAAAAAGAATAATTGTAACACTCTTTCAACCGGCCTAGGTTAATTAAGGTAATTAATTAAATTAAGTTGAAATTTAATTTATGTGAATTAATTGAATATTGGGATTAATTAGTTAATAAATTAAATTGTAAATTAAATAAATTAATTTAGTTTATTTATTTGGTTAGTGGTTTGTGAGGTGGCCGGTTTTGGTGGTATTAGTTACCACCTCACCACCTCATTTCCAATTACATGCAAAATTAACAAAAGGTGTAGTGTGTGTTTGTGTTAATTGCTCTCGGCCGTGAATCAAGAGCAAGAATCAACAATTCAATCTTTAAACTTGCATGCTTAAACTGATAACTGAGGATCATAACATCACAAGGTTAGACTTACTGAAATGTGGTTGTTAATTGTTGATTTTATTCGGTTTTTTTTTAATATCTATATGAATTCCGATTGATCTTGGTCAATTATGAACTTAGGATGTATGCATGATAGATATTATGAACGATATATGTCGTTTATATGCTTAAATTAATTTTTGGAAATATAGAACATTTACATGCTTCAAATCAGTAGTGATTTGTGATAGAAACTGAAATTGGGGAAGAACTTATGAATTTATCGGATTTGGGGATGAATCTGTCGGAATTAGATGAATTTCGATAAATTTGATCGGTATTGATGAAATCCGATAAGTTTTATCGGAATTGGATAGGAATCCGACATATTATCTGCGGAATTGCCTTAACTCTTTTCTCGGGATTCCATTCTTTCGGAATTGAACATTTACTCGGATTTTGCCTATACTCGGAATTGCTTACTTCTCGGAATTGATGAAACCGATAACTATTCTTGGTATAGAGGATAAAACCGAAAGATTCTATCGGGATTGGACATTTATTCGGTATTGGATATTTCTCGGTATATGAACTATGCCCTAGCACTTCTATCGGTATTCCTATTCTCGGGATTTCATTTCTCGGTATTTGACAGTTTCTCGGATTGTAAATTATATCGGATTGTGTAATCTATCGGAATGAGCCTTTGCTCGGGATTTGATTCTATCGGAATTGAATATTATCTGTATTTGGCCTTTACTCGGAATTCAACTCAATCGGATTTGAAGATTTGAAGATAAACATGAATTGGTATATCTTTTGGGTGTATGTATAATGAATATATGTATTTGTGTATATACCTGGGAAATATGAATAAATATGATATTTATTATTGGATCAGTATTTTGAATTGAATACTGACTTGGGTTACTTTAATCTCAGGAGCTGAGAAGACTCAGTGAATTTAGTCATCTGAGTGGGATTCTGCAGTGCAGACTGTGGTGAGTGGATCTATATCTTTTGATATACAGGATATGATATCCTATTTGGAATGCTTTTGTTTGGATTGTATATACATGTTATTTGGAGATCAGTTTTAGTCTGGGCCTGTTGCTTGGGGAATTACCGTATCAGATCTTGATGTACATTTGTTGTACACAAGAAGGCTGGTATTGTAATCCATGTTAGCAGGGCTACCGGTAAACCTTGGTTTTGGCCGACCTTGGTTGTAGGTGGTTGCAACACCGCCGGTTCTCCTGGGATTCATGAGCTATTTGGGTTTATGCATGTTTGTCTTGTTTATGATTAGATATTGGTTCCCTCACTTAGCTTTGTACTAATTCCCCACTAGACCGTTTTGCAGATTAACCTCGGTGAGCTTTGAAGCTTTGGATTGGGAATATGGACAGACCTCACTCTGCTGTCAAAGTTTTGAAAGAGCCTGTTTTGTTATTAACACTGTAGTGACTATTTTGTAAATATTAACCAGTAAAAGTTGTATTTACTTATTGGTTTAATCTAAGTATATGTATTTGGCTTCCGCATGCGATTTAATTATATGATTTAAAAGTACAGTGTTATAATAATATGCATCAAACTTATTACGATTATAAACATTCATCTAATAATATAAATTTGATTACTCAAAGTTGATCATCTATTTAATTAAAATGTGAATTCCAAATTTGACTTTTCTTGGTCAAAATTAAATCAAAAATATTATAAATATCTTTTTTAAACTTTAAAATATCATATTTGCTCATCCTAATTTTATAAATATTATATGTCCTCTTTATAATATATTAAAATATTATATTTAACCAAATTCTTTATTTTATAATCTATTATAATTTATACTATTTAATTATCTTTGAAACAATTAAGAGTTTAAGACTTGACCGAATTTTCTAATTGTAACAATAATAACCTATTATTTATTCAATAAATACAATATATCCCCTTATATGATGATATCATGTTTCTATTGTCATATGACTGTCTGCTCTCAACCTCGAATCGATGATTTCATCTCTGGTATGAGTGTTGACAACATTAGTTATTAAATATCTTTTAATTAATATTAATATTTACCATTTTTGTTTGTAACCATAGTCCTAAAAGCTATGGTTATCATGCTCTTATTATAGATATTCATTTCTTATTTAATATCCATTTATCCGGAGTTCAGAAAATTTTGAAAAGCGCATCTCGTATCTGTAATATATATATATATATATATATATATATATATATATATATATATATATATATATATATATATATATATATTGATGCAGCAGTTTGATTCAATTATATAAATAATTGGGGTACAATGTAGATATCATGCAAAGCAAGGGTGTGAATTGTAGAATTAGTATTTCTGGAAGACGACCTATAATTAACGTAAATTTGAAGTCAGTATATGGGTTGTTCAAACTCCAAACTTTAAATGTTGACACTTTTAGGCTTTTAGCCGATAAAACTGAAATCGATAATCATATTCGTTTTTTAATAGGAACATAGGATTATGGTTCTGAAATTTAAGTAATCCGAATACATTAAAAAAAATTATTTTTTATACTAAATCTTCCTACCCACTATATGATTACATGTGGAATCATTTAAGTGAGTTTTTGTTTTAACTTATAAATCGCTTATATTCTATACATATTTTTTAACTTTTGATTTTATTATGAGTTACAAAAAAAATAAAATAAGTTGGACTCATGAAAAATAAAACTAATTAAACGAGTTTATTGAAAATAAACACTTGACAAGGTAGAACAAACACCCTCTAATTGTTTTTGTTGATCTAATATATTGATTTTTACACTTATTTTAATCTTGTAAGTAAGAAAATAAGTAAAAATATATAAAATAAGAGGATATAAAACTTCTCTAAAATAAATTATGTCCTTTTCTTTCCCTATGAATAATGAAGAATATGAAGTTTTTTTAAATTCTAATCTTCTAATCTTCTAATATATATAAAAGACTAATTTGAAAAAATCATTAAATGATCTGAACCCTTCATTCAATAAAAGAATCATATTTAATTTCATTTTAATTATAACCAATAACATTTAACATTATTATACTTAATTGTAAATATAATGATTGATGATTTATATAATAAATACAATCGCATCTCTTCGTAACATGCTACCATGTTTCTGCCGTCAAGTCTGCCCTCCCGCTCGCGTCGATTTTCCACCGCTGGTTAGAGTGTTGATGTCGTACGTTGTCATATATTTTATATTCTCATTTAATTCACGTTTTATTATTATTTAATACGTTTTCATTAATGTTTAATATCTATTATCTTTTAAACCAACTCGTGTATCACACGGGCAGTTAGCCTAGTAATATAAATAAAAGAATAGCTTCAAATATAATTCATTAAATAATTCTATCCATCGGAGCTAGATGATAATTTTAATTAGCAAATCTTAATCATCCATTTTGACTTTTCTTGGTCAAAATTTTGTGAGATAGTTTTAAATATATTTTTATTAAACCTTAAAATATTATATTTGTCCACCTTAATTTAAAAATATCATATTTACTCTTAAAATTATTTTTAACCAATTTTTTAGTTTTATAATTCTAAAATATTATATAATTATTTTAATTTTTTTATTAGAACTGATAAACATTTAACCTAATTACTACTAGTTGTAACGATAATGGTTTTGATGACTCGTACAACACATACAATCACGTTTCTTTGTATTAATATACCACGTTTCTGTCGTCACATCTGCACTCTTGCTCTAGTAGACGTTTCTACCGTTATTCTGAGTGTTGACACCATCTATCATTATTTTTTTTTAATTTCCATTTCATTCATGTTATATAATTAATTAATATCTTTTTATTAGTGTTTAATATATTTACTATTTTTTAAACTAACCCGTGTATCACACGAGTACTTAATCTAGTTTTCTTTATATTTAAAATATGAGGTTTGGGTCTTGTATATGTTTATTAGATTAATTGTTTGTGTGATATGTGAGTTGGTTTAAATATTAAATATTAAATATTAATAAAAAATTTCTTTTACAAGATTTGATAGAACTTAATTGTTTGCAACTTCTTCGTGTTATTATGGGGAAAAGAGGGAAATGATCTTATTGAAGAGATCAAAGAACCATTATTAGTCTTTCTTTTGGATTTTGGCATATGGCAATAAAGTGTAGTGATTGTAATCTGGCGGTGAATGATAGAAGCCAACAATAGATATGAATCTCATAATCCACTTGATCTCTGTAGTAACTTATTGCTGAATAAGTAATAGATAAATAAATGTAGGTGGTCATGGAATGTATGTAACAGAGTTTGTGTGATTTTTAATTTAGTTATGCAAAAAAGAAGAAATAAGTCTGTCCTTTTCTGTAATAACATTTAACTATGTTCATCTTATTTTATGTTTTGTGAAACTATTATTAATCTTTAAAATAATAGAATAAAAAGGTATTAAGTAATTCTAAAACGCAAAAGAAATTGAAAGTTTTAAAAATTGCAACAAACAAATTCAACAAGGCCAACGTTTGAAGCGTCGATATGAGGAAGAAGGTATCACGATACAAAGAGATGTGATTGCATGAAGTTAAAATCAATTCTTTATTGATTATAATAATAAAATATTTTATAATGATAAACTAGCTAAGACTTTGATTATATATAATATTTAAATAATTTTAAAATAATAATACGATATATATATATATATATATATATATATATATATATATATATATATATATATATATATAATATTTTAAAATATTATATGAATTTTTTTTAATAATTTTAATCTAGATTACGATTAAAATGAATGAACTTTGACCACAATAAATCAATTTTTTAATAATTTTAACCTAGATTACGATTAAAATGAATGAACTTTGACCACAATAAATCAAGTTTTTATCAAAATAAATGATGATGCTTCAATTTTTTCTAAACCAATTATTCAAATTATTTGAATCATCTATCAAACTCTTAAGTAATAATAAGACTAATAATATACTAAAATTCCACGACATATATGCCATTGTTTATAACATATTACTATCAAGTTTCAACTCGATCACTTTATTCTTTTTCACATATATATCGTAAGACAATAATATATCGTATACGTTGCATGTATACTATTATTACAACGGTAACTATTACTAGCTGACAATAAGAAACATCGAAAGGATTTCAAATCACACCATAGATGCAAGATAGCTAGATTAGTATAGTTCGGGATGGGCAACGGCATATTCCTCGATGGCCTTGTAAGTTTTTTCGTATAGTTCTTTTTCAAAGTCAAGAACCTCTGCAGATGGTTTCTCGTCACCTTTGCAGTGATAGGTGACCTTTTGCTTGAATATGCATCCTCCATCACCAGAAGGCACAATCTTAACATGATGAGTGATGGAGTCTAATATACCCATCAAGTTATCGCCTTCAAAAAACGTGTAACTATGGCTAAAGTTGCTTGGATCAATCGCATCTTGCCTATACTTTCCGGTTGTGAACGGAACACCTGAGTTAAGTAATTCATGTTACAAAATAAAGCAGTTGCAACTAATATATATGCTCATGTCATATAAAGTAAAAAGGTTAAAAGTCATATATGATTTTGGGTAATTACGTAATTTGCTTACCATCACCGAATGTGAAAAGTCTTATTGTTCCAACTCCTCCATCCCCCTCAATTGTCTCGATAGATTTGAACACCTCAGGCTTAACTTTGGGTGCGATCTTATGAAAGTCATTGAAAGCTTTAAAGACTCTCTCAGGAGGGAATTTAGAATGAACCTCAATATCGATACTAACGGTACTCATGATAAGTTATCTGGATGCAAAGAAAGATGATAAAATTGGTAAGATTGTGCTTGAGATGATATACGAGTAAGGTTCGTAGTGGTATTTATAGGAAAGAAGAGTTGGAAAGATAGACACCTACTCATGCTAAATGCCAAGAAAGCACATCAACTTTGACTCTACCTGTGTTGTCTTTCGGAAGAGGATATATAACATCAATATGCAATTTTTACGAACTGACTGATGGCAAGTAGTGAATGCATCGAGAGAAACCACTTTTAATTCTTCAACACGTAGACCGACCAGGTAGAATAATTAATTTCTATATATCTGTACATCGTAATCGGTATTAATTTAATATCTCGTGTATTATTATAAAAATTAATAAAGTAAATTTTAAATATTTATAGTTTGAAAGAGTAGTGATATGTATAGTAAAACCTTTGTAAAACACTCATAGGGATATAAAATCTCTTTAAAGAATTGTAAATTAATTAGAAATAAAAAATTTATGCATAATAATATTATCCTTAAATTTTTTGTAAAACATCTTTATAATCAAATTTGAATGTTTTTTAATTTAATCCAATAATTGGTATATGTTTACATGAATTATGTTCAATATAGTCCATATAAAAAACATAGTCCTAAATTTTAATATTTAATCACATGTGATTCAATATAAAATCACATGTGATTCACTATACAATCACATATGATGGTAAAATCATTACATGTTAATTACGAAAATGTCACTCCGCCCAAATTTTTAAAATTCAATCTGGACCATTGATGGGGCTGATCTAAGAGCTAAGATTAGTCACTCAGGACTATGCAATAAGTATGGACTATATTGAACATTTCTCATGTTTACATACATAACCACGAAAATAGGTAGATGCACCTAATAAATCACAACAACAACAATACCCAATCTCGGTACAGCGAGGTATGAGAGAGGTAATAAGTAGACAATCATACCTCTATTTAAAGGTAGAGAGATTACTTCCTGAAAAAGATCTCCGACAATGAAAAACGAAATCAAAAAATAACTAAATAAATAAGAAAAGAAATACAACTACATAAAAATAGCCTTAAAGAAATAGAAAAATAAATAAGAAAAAAATAAAAGAAAAAGGGAAACACTATGAAAAACACTAATAAAGGAATGTTTGTAATCTATTGAAACAATAGGTCCGAACAAAATATAAAAAATATAGAGACAAACCTGGTCCTTATCCAAATCCCTAAGCTACTAAGAGCAAACTCGCTAAACCTATCCATGTACCGTAATCCTCCTTCTCCAAGAGAGTATATCTGAAATCATGTTCTCGTAGAAAGAGCTGTTGTAAATCCGCTCTAACTCTATCTTCCACCCCAGATAAGGCCGAGCACGCCTCGTAGAGAGAGATGTACCTAATAAATGTTTTGATAAATTTATTTATAAAATATTTGAGTACTAACAAACTAAATTATCTAAAAATAACATTTGTGTAAATAAGAGAGGATAATTGATAGAAAAAATTCTAAAAATAGAGTGATAAAATCATAATTTCCTTTTATTATATTAAAGATTTTCCAATTTGTAAAGAGGGAAAAAAAAGGAACTAGATTCATATGCAACTTTCATGTCTCGAACACAAGTCATATTCGAAACTTTTTTCTTTTAAAAAGCAACAACAGTTTAATTTATAGATTAAATGAGCTTACTAGCAAGTAGCTAGTAAAAACAACACCATACAAACTTACAAAGCGTTATGATTTGAGATCTTACAAGTCAAGCTAAAAACAAGTTGGTCAAAACAAAAAAATAATAAAGAATTAAAGATCCCCAAGGGAGTTTGTCACCCAATGCACCCATATAAGATTCATCCTTAACCTCTTTGAATTAATCAAAAAAAACACCCAGTGTTATATCGCTCTATTTAGATTTGTAGCTGATGTAGATGATGATGAAGGGAAATTTTTTGCATTCCTTAGTTTTCATATTCAAAATTATATATCCATTTTTTGATATGGACATATTTTGTAAATATCTGCAGGATTTTTGTTTGCCTATTTTAAATTTTCGGGATTGCATCAAAATATATCCACCTTTGTGCAATTTTTCGTATTATATATCGACATTCGAAAAAATATCGTGTATATTGAATTTTTAGTTTGTTCTACTGTGTATATTGTTAATTAATTACATACAATAAAAAATAAATTACTTTAATACACACTTAAAGAAAATTTAATACATCTAATACAAATTTTTGAAAAAATGGATATATTACTATAAGTTTTCATATATTCTGAATACTAAGATTTATCAAGCAGAAATTAAAAGTAACTATGGTGTTTAAATTGTTTTTCATGCCAATCCCGATTATAAGGAAAGCGGTGGCGAAATTGTAAGTTCTACAATTTTTATATTTAACGTCTCATGTTCAAATCCTACATTTAGTTTTTTGCTTTTTCCCTTAAAGCACATCTTATAAATAATCAAATATATGGGGTTCACATTTTTTGTCTTTTTCCATTCGATATATATATATATATATATATATATATATATATATATATATATATATATATATATATATATATAATTTGGTTCAAGTAAAAAATACATTAAGGTACTTAATGTAAGGAGGAACGAGGGCTTGACATGTGGCAAACCTGTAAAAAGGGTAATATGGGAATACTTAATATTTCTCTCCCCACGTTCTTTCAAATCTCAATACACGTCTCTCACTCTACCCCTCTCCCGTCTCTCACTCTTCCCGTCTCCCGTCTCCCACTCTTTCGTTCTCTGCCGTAGAAAGGAAACGCGAAGCCCAGCCGTCGTTTGCCCCATGCCGTTCGCCGTCGACCAAACCGTGAAACCCATTGCAGTCCGTTCGTTATTCGCACAGGGGTTACACCGCCGCCACAGTTTAGGGTTACGCCGACACCGCGCAGATCTAGTTCGCCGCCGCCACAGGTTAGGGTTTCACCACCATCTCTCCATCTATCATGCCTGATGCACAGATTACCGTCATGTGCATCCGATTCTGTGAATCGAAGGTTTTTTGTGCATCTAGCCGGCGAAACAGAGAACCGACGGGTGGTCGTGGGGTTGTGACTATGTGCATCTGGGCGACGGTGATGTTTTGTGCATCTGGCCGGCGAAACAGAGCACCGACGGGTGATCGTGGGGTTGTGACTATGTGCATCTGGCCAACGGTGATGTTTTGTGCATCTGGCCGGCGAAACAGTTGACCGACGGTGACTGTGTTGTGCTTTTGGCCGGCGACGGCGAATGTGGTAGTCGACCGGCGGTTCTAGGGCTTTACGTTAACTGTTCCCGTGTTATTTGTTTATCTGATTTGTCCTTTTTGCCCTTTTTCTTTTTTTTAAATCCGAATTAAAATGGATCTGTTAGACTTTTTTTTGTTGACTTGGGAGAGATCTGATGGTTGAGATCTCTCTTTACATTTAGTATCATAACATTTTTTTTACCGGATCTCTACCCTATATATATATATATATATATATATATATATATATATATATATATATATATATATATATATATATATATATGGTAGAGATCTAGTAAAAAAAATTATGGTACTAAATCTAAGAAGAAATCTGGACCACATGTTCTATTCAATAGTCAAACAAAAAAAGTCACTTTTTTTACTGAATTTTCGGAATTAAAAAAATACAAAAGGTTAAAATAGTAAATTCAAACAGCAAAAATAAAGGAAGAGCAAAAACGTGGGTCTATTCCCGTCGGCCAAAATCTCAGGCAACCAATTGCAAGTATATGTTTTGGTCATTTTTTCTTATTTATATATAGCTTTTAAACCGATTAACTATATGATTATTTTAACAGCATACCTAATGAGCTTAGACCTCGATTATTCACCCTTTTTATAGCATAAAGTTAACAAATGTATGTATTTATTGTGTGTGTATCATATTCCTTAAGAAGTAGATGATGCTCTTTTGGATTCTTCAAATAATTTTCCAATAAGAATATGAAGGATTTGATAGGATTGACATTTCGATCCGGTTATATTGCTTTAAAAACATATTGTAATGTTTTCTAGCAACTATGACAGTAGAATCGCGTAGAAAAGCTATAAAACTATTTTCGTTTAAAAAAAGAGTATATGCAATTTGTTGCTTCTTTGGTTTGATCAAAATTGTGTAGGACCCTGGGAGACTGTCATTTCAATACAGATATTCCAGTTCATAAGCAATTGGAGGAAACCAATAATTTTGATCGGATCACATAATTAAACCAAAACTATAATTTACTAATAGAATATATATGTAACAAATTTATATTTTATATTTAATTTATTATGAAAAAGTTCATGCGAGAACTATTTTTAGTGCGAGAACCGCAAGAATCAATCTAAGCCGTCCAATTTTCCCTCCTTCAATGTCATTGCCCACCGATGAATTCCAACATGCACCATGCCACACTCTATCCCTTCACGCTCACCATCCATGAAACTTTCCATATCCCAGGCACGGCTGAGATTGGTTCTCGCGGTTCTCACACTAACAACGGTTCTCGAATGAACCTTCCCCTAATTTATTATGACTCATATGAGACTTTTGTTGTTCAAAGATTTATTTGGAAGAAAAAAAGCAAAAATATGATAGTATCTTATGTAGTTTGACAAGCCATTGACTCAGAACAAATAACGTGTATTTGGAATTTCCAAGTCAATAACTTTAGAAAAGAATGAATGCGAAGACCATCTACCTCAATTATAATAAAATTCGAGATAATTAAATATTTGGACGTACAAAAGGGGATAGAATCAATATAGACGGGGATTTAAACTCCAAGAGTGTGAAGCAATCACAATTGCGTATCTTCTCCAATTTCCCATGATAAATAACATGCAATTTAAAAAAAAAATAACATGCAATTTAAAATATGCAAATTAATTTTCAAAGCTTCGTTTCATAAAATCATTTTAGTGGACAACTTTAATAAGGTAAAATATAAGAAAATGCAATAAATTTTATCTACTTATTATTATATGTAGCTGATTTTATTTTATACAAAAATGTATAACAACTTTCAAATTAGATTCGGTATATGCATTATGCAAGATGTGGCATGCTTCGTAGCTTTTGGCTTATTATTATTTGATGTTAATTTTATTAATTATGTTACCCGTGTAAGTTAATTATAGAAGTTAATTCGAGATAAAATAAATAGATGAAACACTAACTAATTACAACCAATGGATATGAAGGTCAACACTGGTGGTATTTTTACAGTTAATCTATGAGACAAATTTTGGAAAGTTCGAATAACCTTTCTTTTGCAGGGAAATCTTTTTGGAATAATTGGATCCCTCCTAGAGTTTATTATTTTGTATGGCGGTTGCTGCCAAATTATATTCCTACGAGACTAAATATGTGTAAGAGGCATTTCACTCCCCTCGGCTGCTTGTCCAATGTGTGGTAAATTGGAAATGAGCTAGAAACCGAAAATCATATTTTCTAGTTCTGTAGCATGGTGAAGGAAGTTTGGAACCGGATGCAGAGTTGGTGTCAAATTGATATTGATCATGTTACTTTTGTTGATATATTACTATTCAATTTGCTAAAGTGTGGTAATACCACGAGGAAAAGGAAATTGTTTGAAGCTGCATGCGACAGGTTGCGTTCTTTGGTTCATGTGAAAAGCGCGTAATGATTTGGTATTCAACAAAAGAAGTTTTATGGTACATGCGATAGTGGTTGAGATTGTTCATGTGGTTAAAATTTAGAGCTAAATGTAACCTTTTGAATTGAGTTATGTGGTGCTCTAATATGTTATTCTATTAAAACGACTGACAAGGGTATATTTGTGTAGAGCATGAGCTAACATTTGACAATAAAAAGGGTGAACCAGTATGCAGCGAAGAGTTTTGCATATTATTCTAAAACTTATTATGCATAGTGATCGAACTTTTATAGAAATTTAATTTTTCCTGTATAATTTTATGTTTTGTGAGCCGTTCTTTGATTTTGTGAACGAAATGGGTATAAAGGTTTATATTTCGTTACTAAATTAATATGCAATTTTATATTCAGTACAACTTCAAATTGTTAGTATGTAGATATGGTATATCTCATTTACACATTTTTTCTACAACAAGTCATATTGTTTTAATAACATTTTATTGATTAAGATATTTTAATACATAATTCTAATGTTAAATAATATAATATGTTTAATAAAGTATAGTTAAGTACATATAAATGGAGATAGATTTTATATTAAAAAATATAAATAAATTAGTGTAAACAAACATATGTTAGCAATTTATACACGCAGCAAAGCGCAAAAATTCTAGTTTATAAAAAAGTTGAAAGGTTACAAATCGACAAGTTCATATAATTTTGATATTCGGCAATTTTGTCATTAATTTTTTTTATTATTCAATTCCTTCAATGAACTAAACAAGATTATTTGAAGGAATAAGCACTGGGATTCATTCTATTCTGTCGCCAAATAAAACCATAACAAAATTCTTATTTTATTTGAATTCTATTTTATTTAATGCTATATATCACTATGTTTAAGAAACACTCGGCTAAAAACAAAAGAATAAATAGTTTTGCCAAGGTTATATAAATGCAATGAATATTTTTTAATATTATTATTACTATTTGACATTGTTTGGTTTATAGAGGTCTGGTTCATAGAGGTCGCATGTTTATGGTGTGAGTGACTGAGTGTGTGTGGGGTAATGGTGGTGACAATGGGAACAGTGGTGGCAACGTTGTTCAATGGTGGTTGTTGGTGGCAACGGTATGATGGTGTAAGCAACTGACGGGGTGGTAGCCAGTGGTGGTGACGAAGGTATTGGTGAAGGCAACGATGAGCGGCAAATGATGGCTACAGATGGTTGACGACAATGGTTATGGTGACAACGGATTGAGGCGATATTGTGGTAGTGGTGATGCATGGTGGTAGTATGGTGGTTGTTGCTAGTGGTGGTTATGGACTTATGGCCGACATATGTGGGTGTGGTGATAGTGATGGTGGTTAGTGGAAATGGTGGTGGTAGTTACGTTGGTGGTAGACATATATAACTGAATCCATTACTCCTAATTTATCGAGAAATGGTTTATTACATATTAATAGGTAATGATTGATTACATTCTACCTAACTAAACAACATTAATTATTTTTCGTTACCAAATAACTTAGAAAGTGTATGTTTTACTGCTAAAAAAATATTTTCTTTGCTTACCTCTTAAAGCACCTGACCAATCATCTCTGAAAGTATTGTAGACTAAAACTCGTCCAACTTACTTAAAAACACATCAATAGTAACCATTTTCTCATGTCTTGTACATCATTGTATAAATGGATTAATAGGGAATGTTTGCTTATGTTGATTTAAAGTCATTAATAAACTGAATGCATCTAAAAGAAACAACCCTTACGGGCCTTGTTCGGTTGTTCCCTAGCTTAATCGTTTTTCAAGTTTGAGTTGAATTTTCAACAAAAGGGGCTAGAACGAACACTGTATGCAAACTGTAAGGGCGTCAATTGAAAGTAATTTTGTTCTTGATTCTTCAACGCTTATACAACATTTAAAATTTAAAGGGGTGTAAGGTGTAAATTAAGAGTGTTCCAGAACAATAAATATAAATAAATAAATAAAAGCGTACCCTTTGAATAAACGTTCAGAATAATTATAAAAATATTATTTTAATGCTTTTTTTTTATTAAAAAATGTTTCTCGATTATTTATTATTACTTCATATATTCGCTAAAGTTGATTTTTGTAAAAATATTTCTTCTTTAATTATAGATTTTTGTATAATTTCATATGATTACTTGTGTTAATTAATATTATTAAGTTTGTTAAACCATAATATATAGCAAACTTTTTTTATAGAACAGCAAATTTCCACATTTATTATAGAGAAACATGTTCTCAATAGTACACCATAGGTCCAAGCACATTAGAAAATTGCCATGAAAGACGATAGCAGTAAAATAAGAATGTACAGATTAACAGTCATCCTAGCTAGCTTCCTCACCTTTCTTTGTAGATTCTTCACTTAATCATGCTTTGTTGTTCATTTTATCTCAGTACATCCATGCATCATATGATTGCTCAAGGGTATATTATGTCAAGACGAGCATACGTACATCATCTTGCCACCTACGTACATTCTCGTTTTCCAGAAGCCTCTCTTCAAAACATGATTTACGCAATTGAATTCACTCATGAGAACATGGAATATACAACAATAATTCGAAATTCCTACCAACAACACGTAAGCTTCCGATTAAATTCATAATCACATGCGTAACTGTACAGGAACGTACGTACTCATGTTGCTTAAGAATCTTACTAGCTACGATGCTCCTCATCAACCATCTGCAATGTACGTTTCGCCCCTGTTGCATTTTGCCCACTGCTCATCACTTCCTCCTTCACCATTTAATTAATTAGAAAGCACTACAATTAACCAGAAGCTCTGTAATTGATTACAGTGCTCCCCTTGATTATAATATCATGGCATGCAGCGATTCATCATCACATAATTAAAGCCTCCATAACAGCTCCAAAACCATACGTATGACACTCACTATGACATTTAGGTATATATCTCAAACCCCCCAAACAGTGACGGATCCAGGAATTTGGATCCTTGGGGGCACATTAAACAACCTTAACTCCTTAAGAGAAGTGAATCATGAGATATTGATAATTGGGTCGGGTCGGGTCGGGTTGGTTTGGTCTAGTAAATATCAAATTCACACAGAACAATCCTTCTTTTTAAGCAAATGATTAGATTAATGATAAAGTCTCAAAGGTTGAGACAAAACAACTACAAGACAAATAAAAAACAAACTATTACATAACCAAAATCCAAAAACTTTATCTGATTCACACAATTAAATGTCTCAAGTTACATCTCAAACTAACACACTAGTCATAGTATCACTAGTTATGCATAATGTACTGCTATTGTATTTCATTAAAAACAAACACTAAAGCAAAAACACCACTAACAGTTAACATAAATCAGATGTGTATGACTGTAAATTGGCTATCTTATATCCTTATTAAAAGAAAAGGATGCTTACATCATAATTCCCTTTTCCTAAAAATTCTCCACCAATCACAACCCTTCATTTTAAAAAAAGAAATTAAAAAAATGGATAATAAAAGAATTATGACATCACATTGGGCTTTAAATGCTAAATCTTCATCGATTACTTTTGGATAATTACATTAATTGGAAGGGGTAGAATGTAAATTGTTAAGGGGGTAGTATGAAATATGTGAGGGGGTTTTAAGAAAATTGTATATTAATGTAATTAATTATAAGTTGTTTGAAAATTATGTTTAATAACTTCAAATATATTTTGTTTTGAGAAAAAATAATTATATATTTGTAATCGTCTCATTTTTATCTACGTTTGGATATAAATTTTATCGGAATATGAGGTTTTTTTAAAATTAGTATAACCCTTCAGAAACTATAACTCTACATAATTACTAGGTAGTGAAACAACTGTCATGATAGTGAGTTATAAAAATAGTAATTGTCTAAGTTTTCTTATTTTTTAACTAATACCTTGATACATAAAATAAAAGTTATTATTACATGGATATTTGAATTCAGTGAGATCTCGTGTTTTCAATTATGTTTAATTGAACAATAAATTACACTTAAGTGATTTACGTATGTATAGACATAATATATTCTATGTTATAATCTTATTTTTATGCGATCTAATTTGCGTATACTTAAATGAATGTCATCATTATTTAACTTTTAATAGAGTTAGTTTACAATTTCAAATATTCAAATATATAATTGGCTAATAAAAATGTATTTAAAGCACTTGATATTATAACATCGACAATAATATTATAGTTATGTCTTTACAATATCGGAATAAAGCTCCATCACGAGAAACACATTAATATTATACTAAAAACTTTTACATGTGTAATGTAACTTTATATTTCTTATAAAGAGTATTTATAAAAATTATTAAAAATACACGTTTTTACTCATGGATAGTTATATGTGACTGTTTCTCGAGTGAAGAGTAAGGATTGGTTAAAAGTTTAATTTGCGATGATGAAGGAAACCATACTAATAAAACCAAGAATGTTGTTCATAAAGAGATTTTACAGAAAATTTAATGACAATCTTATGTATAGATATCAAAATTATGTAATGGTTATTCATTTCTTATTTTCTTACGAGATTTTATTTTTCTATCTATGTTTTGTAATTATTGTTACTATACGTGTTATGACTCTTTAAAACTATATAAATTTTAAATTAACTTATATAATCCCGTGTTGATACACGGGTCGCTTAGCTAGTATATTTCAAAAGGATATGGGGTGTCGAGACTTACAAAGTTACAAAGGAGTATGGACTTCAATCTTACATCTTTACCTCTTTTTTACACTATTGACAAAGTTTATTACAAAAATTATTGGGGGCCCAGGACCCCAACCCTTCTACACTGGATCCGCCAGTGCCCCCAAACTCCCTATCCTACTTGGCCCCCACATTACCATCAAAATATATACCAAATATGTCGTTCGTCAAATTTAGATTGAATTAATAGGTTTGTTCAAGCATGTATACTAAAAATACTAACATAATATCATACGATGTGTAACGGTAAATAAAATTTTCACTACAAGAAATTGACGTTTTTGCGGCGTCACCCTTTTGCGGTGACATATGTCGCCGCTAAATCTTCGCTAAACGACAAAAATGCGGGTCACAGTCATCTGAGTACTAGAAGTCGCCGCTAAAGGGATTTTGCGACGACATGGGTCGCTGCTAAAGGGATTTTGCGGCGACATGGGTTCATTATCTAATTAAAAACATTCTAATTTTTTTTTGCATAGTACATAAAACCATTTTTATGTGTTCATTATCTAATTAAAAAAGAAATGAAATTAACTTACTTATTATCACTTGTTGTCCAGTAAATTTAAGATTAATTCTTAAGGTCATTTAGTTATAATATTTGTCATTTCAATCCTACAAGATTGACCCTCTTTTTTAATATATAGGATTATTAAGTTTTTTTAAATCAACTGATATTTTAATAAAAAATTATAACACATGTTTTTTATGAATGAAAAAAGAGAATTCTTAAAAGAAAATTAAAAAATAATGGTCAAAATGAAACATAATGGTCAAGTAAAAAAACAATTTAGAACAGTAAAATATAACAAGATAAAAAAATAATAATCAAGCCACGAAAATGAATTCTTAAAATAATACTTAAAAGTATAAAAGAAAAAAATAAAAAGAATCTTCACAAAGAGATAAAAAAACAATGAAAAATAAAAAAGAGAATTCCTAAGATGTTTGGTAATATTTATTTAACGAATAATTAAAAAAATAAGAACATAAGAAATAAGAACAAAAATAAATGAAAAAAATTATAAAGGAAACTAAAAAACCAAAACAAAAAAATTTAAGAAATATATATTTTTTAAAAGAGTTAATTACTAAAATGGTCCTTGTGATTTGTAAATGACTGAAATGGTCCATGTGGTTAATTACTGAAATGGTCCTTGTGGTTTAATACATACAATACAAAAAATATATATATTCCAATGAAATAATCTCTTATAAGAACAACAAACGAGAATGAAATACAATAAACTTTTATTAGATTATTATTGTAATATTGTATTACTTCCATTTTTAAATGGGTTTAGTTTCGAAAAGTGTATCGAACTTGTCACTTTTTGCTATTGTGTATACTCAACTTTCAAAATTACCATTTAGCGTATCCAACTTTCTAAAACTACCATTTTATGTACTTGGTTACATCTTCAACAGGTCATGATGACATGGCACAGGTTTTGTTAAGGTGGCATTGAACTAGAGTGCTGACATGTAATTTATTGATATATAAATAATTGAATATATAATAATAACAAATTAATAATAATAATAATAATAATAATATTAAGAATAAACAAGTTCAGGCCTTGACGCATACTTCCAGAAGATTAGGGCTATGCATCATCATCACATGCTAACATTCATCCATAGCTCATCATCGCATTTTCCCTCGATATGCATAGCAACAATCATCATCGCATACTCCCATTGATTTTGTTCTTTGGTTCTTCATCCAACTTTCTGGAACAAGCATTTTCCCTCGATATGCATCATCATCGCACGCCTAACATTCATCCATAGCATGCCTAACATTTATCCCTCATTCTGTAACATTGATCTATCGGATGATTTGGGTTTTAATCGACTTCAAGATTCGACTTCAACAGATCTGGGTTTCGATTGGGTTTTTCGAACAAGAAATCCATCGATTTAGGCCTACTGTTCATGAAACCCCAAATCCTGTTTCTTTACATATGATGTTCTTCACGGTTGTTCTTCGAAAATCAGATATCAAAACTATGTTTAGGTTTTCCAGATCTGTGGTTCCTGCTATCGATTAGGTTTCGATTTTCTTAGGGTTTTGATTTGGGGCAACTTCAACTAAACACCACCACCACCGATAGATTCAACTTCTCAGTTCTAGGTTTTTATTCAACTTCTTAAAACGGTTTTGATTTCGTTATGTTCATATACGATTTGTTCTGTTGCTTTCTTCGATTTGTTTTGTGCTTTCAAGAACCCCATCGGATCTAAGTTATAGGGTTTTGATTCGTTTTGTTTTTACTTTTTAGGGCTTTTGTTTTCTTGTTCAAATATGAGTTCTTCATCTGGTCATGTGTTCTTCATGTTGTGTTCTTCATCTTCATGTTTTTAGTGATAAAATATGATGTGACATCTGATAGAAATTAATTTTAATGACATGGCAAGTTTTTCTATGACGTGGAATTTATAAAAAAATAAAATTAAAAATATTACCTGCAACTTGTATAGCAAATTTTCTAATACATAAAATGGTAGTTTTGATGAGTTAGATATACTAAATGGTAGTTTTGAAAAATGAGTATATACAATAGCAAAAAGTGACAAGTTCGATACACTTTTTGAAACTAAACCCTTTTTAAATTAATATAATTTTTTTTAACAATTATCATCTTATGCAGTCTGTCGACCTTCTAAACCGGATTATTGTGAAACTCCATTTTACGCCACAAACTTACTAGGCGAACTTGGGACCTTGATAATATTGTGGCACAAACTTTTTTTTTTTCCAACTTTATGCTTTCTCCAGGCAAAACCTAATTAATGATATATTTTTTAAGGTTTTGGGGTTATGTAAGTTTTGGTTTGGGTTATGCATGGGTGATTAATGATGGGGTGTTTGGGGTTGTGGCAGTGAAGGTGAAAAACGACAGAAGGAATTCGACAAAGATATCTACCGAATTGAATTTGGGTCTGAAGGTGGCCCAAAAGGAGTTTGGTATGAACATGGATTTGGTGGTTCGTCGCTACAAATGAAGTTAGTTGGAAACAATTTATAGAATGTTATATTATGCGTTAGATACAAAGATAAATTTAATAAATTTGTTGTATTAATTAATGGGTGTGTTTGACGGAAATAGCTGGTAGCTGTAGCTGGAAGCTGTAAGCTAGTAGCTGGAGCTAGAAGTTGTTTATTTTATTTATATATGTGTTCGGTAAATTAGCTGGTAGCTGGAGCTTAATAGTGTAAAATGACAAAAAAGGACAGATTATATAAATAAGAGAATTATAAAATAATTAAAAAGGTATTTATGTAATTTGGTATATAAAAAGCTTGCAGCTAGTTTTAAAAGCTACTTCAAGAAGTTTTTTGTTTTAGGGTTTTTTTGTTAAAAAAAAGCATCCAGCTTTTTCATCCGAACATGACTTGTAGCTTTTTCTTTCAAAACAAAAGACTACCAGCTCCAAAAAGCTCTATACCGAACATACCCTAATTACAAAACTAAGTTATTTGTATACAACAATAAGTTAGACAAACTTTAATGTATTTTGATATAGTTAAACGTCATATATCTCTTTAAAAAAGATGATAGACTTATAAGTAAAACGAGATATTATAAAATCTAACAAAAAAACAACAATAGAAATTTAGTTTTAAAGAAAATAATAAATACTCCACAAGATGGGATCTTTCCATTTACTGACTTAGGTTAAATTGGTTCCAAACACATGGATAGTGAAGCTAACAATATATAGGAAACAAACAACGCTATAATATACATAAAATTATTTTGAACTAATCCTTTATTCTTTATATTGATGATATTAATTGGAAGCTTGATACAATAGCATGCATATATGATACTTTGTCAATTATTATAGCACATCATAATAAAAATAAAATGAGAACACACACCAAAGAAGAACACCTTGATGAAAGTATTTCAAACAATAATGGCTAGACTAATAGTTTCCGGGATGGGCAGCAGCATAAGCCTCAATAGCCTTGTAGGTTTTCTCATATAAATCTTTTTCGAAGTTAAGAACCTCTGCAGATGGCTTCTCTTCTCCTTTGCAGTTATAGATTACTGTCTGCTTGAATACGCTTCCTCCATCGGCAGATGGTACAATCTTCACATGATGGTCGGTCGAGTCCAATATGCCCATCAAGTTGTCACCTTCGAAAAACGTGTAGTTATAGCTGAAGGTGCTCGCATCAATGGCACCTTGCTTATACTTTCCACTTCCGAAAGGAACACCTATATTAAGTAACTTATGTTTAGAAAGCATATGTTTTGAATAAAAGTTGACAAAAAACTATATATATATATATAAGATACATAATTTATTACTTTAAGAGTAATGCTTGCTAGTTTAGATCAGTTTTATAGACAATGGTTTAATTCATACCCTCGCCAAATGTGAAAAGCCTTACTGTTCCAACACCTCCATCACCTTCAATTATCTCAATGGACTTGAAAACTTGAGGATTGACCTTGGGTGCAATATTATGGAAGTCACTGAAAACTTTAAAAACTGTTTCTGCATGAAAAGGAGAAGATACTTCAATCTCAATGCTAGCGGTACTCATGATTAAAATGTTTGAAAGAAAATGTGTAAGATTGGTTAAATTTTGTTTGGATGATATATGAGCAAAGGTGACGAGGGTATTTATAGGATGGGAAAGTTTCGAATAGTGAGGCATTGCAATGCAAAATTCCAATATCCTTGAACGCGCATCAACTTTGACCCTATTTTTGATTTAAAATAATATCACATGAATATCTTGTTTTGATATATAAATTGATTGATTGCGAATAATTAGCGTACATACACAAACTATTCAAAGTCATCAGACTTGAAGAAAGGAAGAAATTTAAAGAAATATCTGACCTTAAGACAAACTACATGACTTAGTGGTTTTTTAATGCTTTGAGTTGAATAGTCAACAAAAGGGTAGAATGTGCATTGTATGCAAACTTGAAGGGTACAAAGTGTGAAGTATATTTGTTCTAGAACAGCGTAGGTTTAAATAAAGTTTTCCCCATAATGTGAATATAAAGTAATAAGAATTGTTTAATATAGTCAATATATATTTAATATATAATTCTGAGTGACTAGTTTTAGTCTTTAGATCAGTCTTATCAATAGTTCAGATTGAATTTTAAAAATTTGGATGAAGTGATATTTTCGTAATTTATATGTGATAATGTTACAATCACATGTGATTGTATAGTGAATCACATGTGATTAAATATTAAAATTTTAAAACTATGTTTTTCTATAAACTATATTAAACACAACTTATAAAATAATTACATAAATAACATATATTTTGCAAACATATTTGTTCTTATAGATTATCTTATCTTACTTATCTAATAAATAAGTAAATATTAGGACACGTGTCCCTATTCTAGACTACTTTTTATTTGTTTTCCCGCTTCACAGCTCTGCATATGCTAACGCCATGTGTCTAGCAATTTCGGTCCCTGCTTTTGTGCTAATGTATCGCCTTTTCTACATAATTAAATTTAGGGGGTTTAATTGGGTAGTTCCATTTTATTCTTTTTTTTTTCACATGTTCTCCAAACCCACCATCATGCTCTACAGAATATATACTTTCTATCTTACCGTAACTCCACAGCAACACCACCATATCTCTACAGCAACGCCACCATGTCTCCACCGCAGGACTGTCATTACTCCAGCTCACCACCGCCCATGACCCCGCTGGTTATTGTCTCTCTCTCTCTCTCTCTCTTTCTCTCTCTCTTTCGCACCACTGTCGTCAATGTACCGCCGCCACCAAGGTACCGCCACTGTCACTCCACCGCCATCATTCACATATCTGTTGGTGGATTTAGGGTTACTTTCATAGAAAAGGTAATGTGCTGCCAAGATGAGGAAGATATTGACATAATCGTTGTGCAACTGAAACATGGCTCATTCGGAAATTATAACATACATACTACAAGTTAAATCAGTTGTGGAAGAAATGAAGAGTAGAATAAATGAAAAATAAATGAAATTTAGATAGAGAATGTAGAGAAAGGGAGAGAGAGTGAATCTTGTGGAGGAAATAAAAAGATGTATGATGTGGTATCATCGGAAGATGTGTATACCGATTATTCATGTGAACTATTGTTTATGGTTTTGTTGGTGTTCTATCTAAATTCTTTCAATTTTAGATTATAACGGTAATTTCCCATGCCTTGAATATTGTTCTAAAAAGAAATTTAATATAAAAATAAACACCGAACAATAAACTAATATCAAAGGTGGTCACAATCTAAAGTTGGTTTTTTTTACATATGGACAACTAAATGTAGCTCTGTCTAGAGTTAAAAGCCGAAAAGAATTAAAATTATTAATCTTAGACAAGAATGGTTAACTTAGTAATAAGACATTTATTATTGTATACAATGAAGCTAATCAAATTTATGAATTATAACTGTTTTATAATTCTTTTATTCATTGTAATTATTTAATTTATTATTTCAAATTCTTACTATTAGTAAATCATCTAAAACAAACCCGTGTTATACACGGGTCACTAACCTAGTCTGCAAATATACATTTAAGTAGGATACTTTTTTAGACTAAAAATTTTCACCTTAATTGTAGGATATAAATATATAATGCTGGTGTGTCACACGATTGGCGATAAATATTTAACGTAAAATAGTAACATTTGAATGTTAGTCTATTGATAAGATAAGACATAATATTTATAGATTAGGATAAACATTATATTGTAAACTCACAACATTTTAAGTTTATAACTTGTAACTCTTTTCTTCAAAATCCTATTATATCTAACTATTATAATTATATTATATAATAGTTATTTTAATTATAGATGATAAGATAAGATAAATTATGTCATATATTTATGCTACATATTAAGTTCGAGTAATATTTTATTTACATCCTATCTTATCTCATATTATAATTAGATTGAATAATCTACTGATTAAGAACTAATTAACTTTTAGTTCTAACCAAATAAATGACTAAAATTGTTCAATCTTTTATTTAATCCAAAATTAAACAATGACTAATTATTTTGATCAAAATTAAAACTAACTTTTGATTTTAATTAATAAAGAGAACGTACTCGAGCTTATCCAATTTTTCGAGTTCTATTATTTTATGTTCATCCTATCTAAGTAGTCATATTTAAACATTAGTTTTCATTTTAGTCATTTTCTTTAACTTGTTAACTAAATAAAAGGATTAGTTCATTAATCCTCCGCAACGCGGTAAAAAAATCATAGCTCGTTGTAGCAGCTACGACGATTGAGATCATACAAAACATACGGGTTCAAGTGTTATTTTTGAAGTATCATATGTAGAAACAAACTGATATATTATTCTACTTTTCCATCATACTTGATTCGCTTACTCATCATATTATAACACAAACAGGCTATTGCGAGGGAAATTTGTGACGGACGAGATCCGTAGCAAAAAATAGCAAAGTTGCGACTTTTTTGCGACAAATTTGCAATGAACTTTAGCCATAAAACCATCAAAAACATGTGGTCAGAATTAGTGACGAAATAGCACAGTCTAGCGGCTGGCGGTTTTTTGACGTAAAGTACGACGGACGGCTTTGCGACAGAGAGAAATCGACGCAAATCCGACACAAAAATATATAAATAAATAAAAAACATATATAAATACACAATCCGTCGAAAATCCGTCGCAAATTTCACACATTTGCAACGGATTTGCAACGGGCCTTGATTTCGTATTTTGCATTTCTAGATAAAAAGTCGTAAAAAACACCAACAAACACGAGTCATATCGTTTATTATACTTTTTGACGTTTTGGTCAACTAAGAGGTTTTATATACTTTTCTATAGATACGTTTGTGTGCATTATCATATATTTATATAAGATTTACTAATGTTAAAATATCTATCGTTTTTCATACAACGACACGTTAGACTCGGGTAAATAATCGTTTTTTATTTTTTATATGTTTGTAAAGCCTACAATAGTGTATTGGAGGTATATGAGTTTGCTATACGGAAAAAAAAATTTAAAAATAAAAAAAACAAGTTAAAGTCTGTCACAAATTTCACACATTTGCGACGGACCTTGAATTTGTAGTTTTGCATTTCTAGATGAAAAGTCGTAAAAAAGGCACCAATAAACACAAGTCATATTATATATTATACTTGTTGACGGTTTGGTCAATTAGAGGTTTTATATGTTTTTTATGGACACGCACATGTGCATTTTCATATATTTATATACGGATTTAGTAATGTTTGTTGTAGTAAAATGAAGGTTGTTGGCAATGGGGTCGTGGCCAATGGTGGAGCCAACGACTACGATGACAACTGTCGGAAGGTGGAGCCACTGTCAGTAGTGGCATGGATTGGGGTGGCTGAAGGTGGAGATTACGACGGGGTTTTTAGGAGGTGGAGGCGGCGTTTGGCAATGGAACATATGGTCGTCGTAAAACCGTCGTAAATCTGACGCAAAGGGTAGTCGCAAAACCGTCGCAACATATGGCCGTCGCAAAACTGTCGCAACTTTTATTTGTAGCAAAACTGTCGCAACTAATATCTGTCACAATCCTGTCGCAAATCCGTCGCACAACTCTATCCGTTGCAAAATTGTCACCGAAATTTAGGTCGACGCAAAATGACCGACGCAATTCCGTCGCAAATATAGCCGTCGCAAATTGGTTTTCCGACGAGGCTTTGTGGGACCGCTGTTATCCGTTGCAAATCCGTCGCAAAAGGTGCTGACATGTGGAATTATTAATTCTCTTTTCTTGTCACATATATTAATTTTGACACTTATATTAATCTTATACGTAGAATAATAAAAAAATATGTGTATATATATATATATCATCTTGTTGGCTTGTTGCAATTGTCAATTAAGTTCTCGTTTGAACAATAGTTTTCAAGTTTCTGAGTTTTCTAATGACATGGGTTTCCGGACCGTAAGCTGTTTTTCAAAACATGGGCTTCAACTCTAGTACTTTAGCAGCCGACAAGCGGATACGGTGATATATCTTTGAGCTCCTGGTGTATTATAATGAAGTAATGAACTAGTCGTTAGTATTAGTCTTTCTATTAAATCCCCTACTTTTAAGATGTTGCATCAATAGCTTATTGTATATTATTATGTTTAAAATACAACTATTTATTCTAAGCGTGATATTTAATTTATACGCACACCATAAGATTAAAAATGTTACATCAAAATTTTGAAGTTTTTTAAAATTTTAAGCTTTCTATTATTCTAAGAATAACACATGTTTTTGATTTTGCATATTATTACTATACATTTCTTTTAATATGATAATCCAGATAACATGCGTCTATTATACTAGTTTAGTTTGTCATAATCTATACTACTATATAAACCATTTAACACTCTCTCTCCTATTAATTTTTAAGAACTTCTTAAAATTATGTCAATCTCTAATCTCCACCCTTCATTTTATCTAAATTAATCTTATCCATTCAATTTTTAACCATTTCTCTCTCCTAATAAATTTTAACTTTTTATTTATTTAAAATATATTCTCCTATTAACAAACTCTCTTACACAAACACAATTATCCACCCATATCAATATAATTTTCAAAATCTTATTAACTTCTCCTATTTTATTTCATAAATTTAAATTTTTTAATATTTTTAGATTTTATTTTTAAAAATAATAAAATAGTTGTTACAAATATAAGAAAAACTGGAAGAAAAAAATGGCCATGTTGTTGAAACTTTTTTCATGACATTAAATTACCCGTTACATCCTTGAAAAAGACATGTTGCAAAACCAAAAGTATTTACCGTCACAGCATTTCCGTGGGTACACTGCTAGTATATATAAAATATCCATGAGGGGTCAACTATTTGACCGGGTATTGGTAATGATCATTCAAAGTATGTTTAAAACAATCATATATATACAAAGAATAAGAGTAAATCTACACGAATAGATATAAGAATAATAACAAAGTCACATATAATTGAAACATTATGTTATACTCAATATTCTTTATTATATTAACTAAAAACTTGGTACAACAATTGTATAAGCATTACAAGGGATTGAAAGGAAAAGAGAAGAAAGGATTAGAAGTCCAGAACACTTGGTAAAAGGCTTTTAAAACCATAACAAAACATACTAGCTTGTTATCTAACTAGTATGTCTCAGGATGGGCAACGGCATAAGCCTCAATAGCCTTGTAGGTTTTCTCGTATAGATCTTTTTCAAAGCTAAGAGTTTCCGCAGATGGTTTCTCTTCGCCCTTGCAGTTATAGATAACCGTTTGCTTGAATATGCATCCCCCTTCATTAGAAGGTACAATCTTAACGTGATGGTTGATGGAGTCCAGGATGCCCATCAAGTTGTCGCCTTCAAAAAATGTGTAGTTATAGAAAAAGTTGCTAGCATCAATGACATCTTGCTTGAACTTCCCATTTGCGAATGGGAGAGCTGCATTAGACAAAACAAAAATTAGAAAATATAGCAAATGAATAATGATAGGCAAAACTACATGCTAAGTTTGTTTAGTCATTAGTCTTGGTTGTAAAGAAAAACTTTTTAGATTATGGCGCAGTTTCTTACCATCACCAAAAGTGAAAAGTCTTATTGTTCCCACACCTCCATCGCCTTCAATTGTCTCAATGGACTTGAAAACTTGAGGATTGATCTTGGGTGCGATATTGTGAAAGTCACTAAAAACTTTAAAAACTGTTTCAGCTGGATATGGAGAAGCTACATTAATCTCAATACTAGCGGTAGTCATGGTTAACTTGTTTGATAGTATGTGAAAGAAATAAGTTGTTTTGTTGGGGTGATATGTTATGTAGAGTTTGTATTATTTATAGGAGGAAAAGTTGTAAGGAATGAAGCTTTCAAATGTGCAAATTGCAAGGAAATTATGGTCGTCAAATCTGACCGATTGCAAGTAATGTACATGTCTTGAGAATTCAGGAAAATGTGAAAATAAATAACGAACTCATCCAAAACCAACTACCCCTTCATTATTCATTAAAAAAATGAATCTATAAATTTCAAGGGTGGGAGTGTAAAACATAATTCTTCTAGAATGATATAATACCATGAAATTAAGGATGTAGGATGTAATATACAGGTATTGTGAACTGTGATTAAAAAGTAACTATATAAAAGAATTAGAAATTAAAAATATTTCAGGTGATGTTTGTTTTTAAAAATATAAATGTTTTATGTTTTTTACAAGAATATATGATTTATAAAGTTTAAATATGTGAAGGAAGATATGACTTTTTACTTTTCAGAATAAGGAAAAATAAAACAAAATTAACTAATGTCTCGTGTATATGGAAAAACAAACAAGTTTATAAAAAACGTATGCTAGCATGCTCATAGACGATTTATTTAACATAAGATCTTATTTAAATAACACATCTTAATTTATATAGTAATTATTTAAAAGTAATAAAAACTAGAAAGTTTACTTAAAGAACTATAAATGAAGCAAGTTTGAAAGCATAAGAACTAAAAATGTTGTGTAAAAAAAGGTAAATAGTCATTTTTTTAAATATATAAATATAATTCATTGTCATTGTTTATTGTCAGTCAATAGTATTCATGTGTTAAAAATTCAAAGTCATGAGTTCTGAAATTAATTAAATAGCAGCAGGAACACGAACCCCTTGATTGTTCTATTCGATAACATAGGCATAATACTCATACACTATATTGAAATTTAATAATTTCCTATGTCGATGTATGTTTCAAAAAAAATGTAAGAGTTAATTACACGGTTGGTCCTTTATGTTTGATCCAAATCACACTTTTGGTTCTTTACAAGAATTTTGTGACATTTTAGTCCTTTATTTTGAAAAGTTACACACCGACGGTCCTTTACGTAAACAAATGTTAAAGTTAACGTTTGGTCAGGGGTAAAAGAGTCTTTTCCTTTGTTTTTTCATTAATGTTCTTTTTACTATTTTTTAGTTATTAGTTTAACTTATTTTAGAATTAATTATTATTAAAAGGTAATATACTTCTCTCTCTCACACACCACAAACACAACACACCCACACTCTCAAACTCTCTCTTCATCTCTCCCTCTCCCTCTCTACCAGCACCTCCACCACCATCCGCCACCGCCACCGCCTTCCGCCGCCACAACCTACCAGCGGCATCCACCGCCACCACCACCACCACCCTAGATCTACACCGCCACCACCACAGATCTCCACCGTAACCAACTCGTAAACCCTAGATCTACACCGCCGTCGCCCGTCATCGCTCCACCGCCACTGTAAACCCTAGATCTACACCGCCGCCACCTCGTCGCTCCACCGCCGTCGCACAAACCCCGTCGCCACCCGAGATTAGGGTTTTCCAAACAAATCTCTCTTAAAGGTAGGTGAACTTGAGTTTGGATGTGAGTTTGGATCCCTCGAATCCCTCGAAGCCACCCAGATGCGAGTTTAAATCTAAGTTTGGATTTGAATATGAGTTTGAATCTCTCGTAAAGGTAGGTGTTCTTGAGTTTGAATCTGAGTTTGAATCCAGATTTGAGTTTGAATCCAGATCTGAGTTTGAATCGAGGTAGGTATTCTCGAGTTGTGTTCTTAGATTAGGGTTTTCGAGATGTGTTCTAGTTCAAGATCTAAAGGTTCTCCCTCTTTCCGTTCTTGTTAGTGTTTGAAGATTAAACTTTCTCTTCCTCTCTTTCAAATTTGTGTTTGTTGGCTCAAGAACATACATTTATGCGGTGGTCAACGGCGGAGGACCGTGGTCAACGGCGGTGGGACCGTGGTCAACGGTGGAGGGCCTTCATATCGTCGAGAACATCAATATTTATAAACATGAATTGTTATTAAAATGTAAAAATATTAAACAAATACTGAAATACATTACATGGCATTCTCAGAGACTGACACGTGTATTGCCCTTAACAAAATTAAATATATTAATGAATTCACTAGTGAAAAGACTGTTTTAACCCTGTCCAAACGTTTTCTTTTAACGTCTGTTTGTTGAAAGGACTGTCGGTGTGCAACTTTTCAAAATAAAGGACTAAAATGTCACAAAATTCTTGTAAAGGACCAAAAGTGTGATTTGGGCCAAACATAAAGGACCAACCGTGTAATTAACTCATTTTTTAATTTCTGATTTGGAAGTCAAACCATATATATGATATTGATTGCATTATAGTTTCCAAATTAAATTCTACAATAATTATAAAATTACTATCGAATATATTTTGTGATGTTAGGGTAATAATATATAAAGTAATTTTAACTTACAAAAAATTAAGAGATTTAAAATGTATAAATGATATATAAATAGTATAGATATTCTAGTTCTGATTTAATTGTACAGTAAAAAATTTATCAAAATATCATTTGTATAAACGAAATAGTAATCAATTTAATAATAAAAAATTGGCGTGGTTATTGTTATTGACATGATATTAGAGTCGTGAGTTTCTGGTACTTCATCTCCCTTCTGTTAGGGGTGTTTATGGATGGTTAACCGAGCATTCAATTAACCGATATCCGGTTAACCGGACTATTAGTTTGCAAGTTCCATGAACCTAAACCTAAACCAAAAAAACTTGGTTAACCTAGAGTCGGTTGTTTTCTGTTCGCTTATTCTATTAACCAAATAAGCATTTCTAATTGCTTAATATATTTATAAAATAAAAGCTATCAAAAGTATGATCCATATCTCAATTTAGACATGATTTAAATGAGAAATTTATCGTATTGTAAATATTTATCAATTGGCTGGTATTGGTAAACCTAAACCATAACTTCATATATTTAAATTTTCGGTTTTTCGGTTATCGTTTGTCTCTAAAATGATGAACTGTGCCCAAACTAAATAACCAACTTTTTTAGGTTCGGTTAACCAAAACGAAAAAAATAGAATATCCGGTTTCGTTAACTAGATTTTGGTATGGTTTTGCAATTCTTAGGTTCGGTTTTTCGGTTTGGGATATTTTGAACACCCTACCTTTCATTACCTAGCTCTTTGCCACCGCAGCCACGGAACTAATAATTGTCACCGCTTCTTTGCCACCACAGCTACATAACTACGATTGTCGTCGCCTACTTCCTTCTCTGTACCGTCCTTGTTGAGTGATAACTTTCTTTCTTTCTTTTTTACTATCTCATCCTGCCCTAAATACACATTGTAAATATACATAGATTAGTTTATTTTCGCTGCAGAAGTAGCTCCTACCGTTGTTTCCGTACTTCTTACCATCGATTTGGCCACCTTGCCGACACACTAGTTTCTTTTAAAAGCTCAAAAATTGTTTCTTATCATATTTTATTTGTTTCATTGTAATTTCGTTTGAGTGTAAGTATTCAATGTGCTATCGCTTTTACTCCGAGATATTATTATACAAAATAATATTAGAGTTAAGTATAAGAATAGCCTGCTTACATGATTGTATAGATAAGCCAAGGTTCATTATGACTTCTCGTTAAGGTATCTCTTATATTTTATGATGCTTTATTATTAGAAATATTGATCAAGGTCCATTATGAGTTCTCACTAAGGATTCCCTTATATATTTTTTAATATATATATATATATTTCAAAGTACGTAATGTAAAATACCGACGAGATTTTATAAACTTTTGTTTGTAAAAATAACACAAAAAGGAACTAATTAATTTGAAAATTATACATTACTACATATATATTATTGATGAACCGACATATTGTAGTATAAGTAAAATTTAGTAACAATTTTAGGACAAAGTACCAATCGATTAGGAGAGGTGATCTGTAAATAACAATTTTTGTCATACATATCAATTATGACATTATATCCTTATAAACTTATTAGTAAATGTTTTTATTTCTATTTACATGTTTTAACTAAACCATATTAATTGTGTATAATAGCATATTGTTCTTTAAAATTCACCTTTTTTTCATTATTAACGTGCTATTTATCGATTAGTTACCCATGAAATGATTTATAACAAACGAATTCAATTCAATGGTGATGGTAGGTGAATCAGTGGCGACAGATCTGGTGGCGGGGAGGAGGGGAAAGAGAGTTAGGCGGTGGTTATGTAGTGGTTGTGACATTGTAGATTGAAAAGAGAGAGTGAGGTGGTGGTGATTAGGGGTGTCGAAAATAACCGTTACCCGAATAAACCGACCCGTAATTTCGGGTTTGGGTTAATTCGGGTTGGTTATTTCGGGTTTCGGGTAGCTAGATTCGGGTATTCGGTTTACCCGTTATGAATTCGGTTCGGTTAGCGGGTTGGTTATCTAAAATTCGGGTATACCCGAAATACCCGTTTTAGTTTTTTTTTTAAGATGTATTAATTTTGATTGAAAATGATCAAATTGATGCTTTATTTTATTAAGGAAACTATTTTTTTATTTGTTTTTTAATTGATTATGTTTTATTCATTTCACTTAATGTACGTATGTGTAATTTCGTATATCTTTTAAGATGGTTCAAAATACCATTTGCCCCTAAGATTGGGATACAATACATGGATTATGTTTTAGTACTATAACATGTTGAAGTTGATACATTCATATTCTTTGTGAAGTAGATGAAGATGATATATACTTAGGTAAAATTCTTTTGTCATTTTAAACTTAAATACATTGTTATTTTTATAAAGTTTAACTCGGTTTTATTATAGTTTTGAGGGAAACTAGATCCAAATCTTGATTAGGTAATGTTTGTTTGTTATGATAACTTGTAAATTTTGCTTTGAAACTTGTTTATTACTATGAATGTTTGGCCTATAAGTGTGATAAAAAATGCTATAAAAAAAGACCATTTAGATACTTGGCCAAAAAAAATGTAACAAAAAAAAAAGTCACAAAAACGGGTATACCCGAAAATAACCGACCCAACCCGTACCCAAATTCTAACCAAACCCGATACCCGTAATGTAAAACGGTTCGGTTATCGGTTAATATATCTACACCAAAATACCCGATTTACCCGACCCGAATTACCCGAAACCCGACGGGTATACCCGAAAAACACCCCTAGTGGTGATAGTGTAGATCGAAGAGAGATGGTGTGAGGTGGTGGCCGCGTGGTGTGGTGACGGTGTAGATCAAAGAGAGATAGGGTGAGGTGGTGGTCTTGTGGTGGTGGTGATAATGTAGATCTAAGAGAGAGAGAGAGGGGGGAGAGAGTGTGTGTGTGAGAGAGAGAGAGAGAGAGAGAGGTGGTAGCCGGCGGTGAAAGGGTGGTGACGGTGTTTCTCTAGCACTAGTAAGAGAGAATATGAAAAAGGGAGGTGTGAGAGAGTGAGTTCTTGATTCAAAAAAATAAAAAAGAATTAGAACATGGGTGTTTGGTAAAATATCCCCGAGGGGTCAACTAGTTGACCAAGTATCGAATATGATCATACAACGTATCTTTAAATTAATCACATATATACAAATAATAATGGTAAAGTCTACACAAACACATATAAGGATAATAACAAAGCCACATATAATTGAAACATTATGTTATTCTCAATATTATTTATTATATTTAGCTAAAAACGTGGTACAACAACTGTATAAGTAGTATAAGCGATCGTAAGAAAAATAAAAAAAGCGAGGAAAGTCCAAAATACTTGGTAAAAGGGTCTTAAAACCATAACAAAACATACTAGCTTGTTATCGAACTAGTATGTCTCAGGATGGGCAACGGCATAAGCCTCAATAGCTTTGTAGGTTTTCTCGTATAGATCTTTTTCAAAGCTAAGAGTCTCTGCAGATGGTTTCTCATCGCCCTTGCAGTTATAGATAACTGTTTGCTTGAATACACATCCTCCTTCATTAGAAGGTACAATCTTAACGTGATGGTTGATGGAGTCCAGGATGCCCATCAAGTTGTCGCCTTCAAAAACTGTGTAGTTATAGGTAAAGTTGCCAGCATCAATGATATCTTGTTTGAACTTCCCGCTTGCGAATGGGACAGCTACATTAAATAAAACAAAAAATAGAAAATAAAGCAAATGAATAATGATTGGCAAAGCTACATACTAAGTTTGTTTAGTCATTAGTCTTGTTTGTAAAGAAATTTTTTTAGGATTATGACAGTTTCTTACCATCACCAAAAGTGAAAAGTCTTATTGTTCCCACACCTCCATCGCCTTCTATTGTCTCAATGGACTTGAAAACTTGAGGATTGATCTTGGGTGCAATAATGTGAAAGTCACTGAAAACTTTAAAAACTGTTTCAGCTGGGTATGAAGAAACTATTGCAATTTCAATACTAGCAGTTGTCATAATTAATTTGTTTGATGAAAGTATGTGAATTATTTGGTTGGGGGTGATATGTTATGTAGTGTTTGTGTTATTTATAGGAGGGAGGAGTTGTAAGGAATGAATTGAAGCATTCAAATGTGCAACTTGGGAGGAAATTAAGGTCGTCAACTTTGACCGATTGCAAGTCATGTTCATATGTTGAGAATTCAGGAAAATATGAAAAATAAATAACGAACGCATGCAAAACCAACTACCCCTAAAATACTGTTTTTAGTATTTTTATGAATTATTCATAAAAGAGAAATTAAAGATTGAGTCTACAAATTGAAAGGGTGCAAGTGTAAAATATAATTCTTCTAGAATGATAAAATAGCATGAAAGGGTGTTGCATCTATTTTAATTGTGAATATTTCACAACAAGTATCACGCTATCATATTTATATTTATATATATAACATTTACTATGATTCTACGAATATGAACAGTAACATTTATGATTTTATATATTTAATGTGTAACAAAAAAACTTATTATATCTCTTGGCGCAATGTTATGCTAACTTACATATTAATTTTATGGCCACCCATGTGTTCGAATCTCACCTTAATTATGTAGTGATTCATTTTTTTGGTCACGTGTCTCGTGAACATTTTTCAATCTAACATTTATATATTTTGTTATTATATTAATTTACTAAATTAAATATCCGTGTAATACATGATTTATTTTAGAAAAAGAAAAAATTCAACACTTAATAATTTGTGAAAGAAATGAGAAATTAAAAAATAACGACAGACGACGTCAACAACGGGACCAGCGATGCAAACATCACCGCGAGAGAGGAGGGCATACGTGATGGCAGAAACGTAGTATTATGATACAAAGACACGTGATTATATTTATTTTACAAAAAATCGATCAGTATTGTTACAATTAAAGGCAATAAGTTCAAGCCTTTATTTGCAATACGTTTGTATGATAGTTTTTGTTTCATGCAACAACGCACGGGATCATGGCACCTCGTTTTATGTATTATGGAGGGAGTGTGAATGAAAAGTAATTACTTAAAATTAATAGAAACAAAAAGGTTTTAGGTGTTGTTGTTTTTTAAGGTATTAATGTTTTATGTTTTATTTTACGTTTTTAAGAGAATATATGGTTCATACAATTTTAAGTCTATGAAGTTATGTGAAGAAAAGATGTGGTTTTATTGCTTCTTAGGATAAGAAAAAAAAATAAGACGTAATTATATAAGGTATTATGTCTACAAAAAAATAGACAATCTTATTAAAAACATTTAATGTATCTACCCATATTTTAAAACTACCATTTAATGTACCGAACTTTCAAAAATCTACTATTTAATGTAGTTTTGAAAAATGGGTATACACAATAGCAAAAAGTGACAAGTTTAGTACATTTTTTGAAACTAAGGGTATGTTCGGTATGAAGCTTTTTGAAGCTTATTGGAGCTGGTAGCTTTTTGTTTTGAAAGAAAAAACTACAAGTCATGTTCGGATGAAAAATGTGTAAGCTTTTTTAAAATAAAAAAGCTATAAAACAAAAAGCTTATTGAAGTAGCTTTTAAAACTAGCTGGAGCTTTTTATCTACTAAATTACCTGAATATCCTCTTTAATTATTTTATAAATCCTCCTATTTTTGTAATTTGTCCTTTTTTGTTATTTTACACTATTAAGCTCCATCTACCAGCTAATTTGCCGAATACATATAAATAAAATAAACAGCTTCCAGCTCCAGTTATCAGCTTCCAGCTTACAGCTATCAGCTATCAGCTAACAGCTTCCAGCTACAGCTATCAGCTAACAGCTTTCAGCTACAGCTATCAGCTACTTCCGCCAAACATACCCTAAACCCTTTTGAAAAAGAAGAAAACGTATTAGAAACGTCTACGCCCCCGCAAACGTTTATTAAAACAATACTTTATTTTTAAAGGGGGAAGAATCATAAAATAGTAACCAAATTTAAAAACTGTTTCAACAAAGACACTCATCCATTTATATCATATTATGAAATATCGCATTGATTACGTTAATAGAATAGATTTTGAACTTGTTTAGTAGTGACTTTAAAAACAAACATCTTAATTCATAAAAGTAGTAATTTAAATAGGAGCTGGTTTATATATATCAAAATTCGTCAGATTACACTAATTACAAGTATTTAATAGGGTTTAGTTTTCTAAATATGTATCAAACTTGTCATCTTTTACTATTATATATATCAAAATTTCAAAATTACCATTTAATGTACTGGACTTATCAATTTTATCATTGTATGTATCTAACCTAGTATAGGAGGTAAGGTGCTGATGTGGCGCAGATTAATTTGAGGTGGCGATGACGTGACAGTGATTTGGTAGCTGACTTGGTTTCCTTCTTTTAATAAATAATTCAAAACATAATAATAATAATAATATAAAAAAATAATGGTTTTGAAAATCTGAAATTTCGATTATAGTTTCCTCCATCTGTTGGCTTTCCAATATCATATGCTTTTCATTATTTACAAAAAAAACAATTGGTTTCCTTCATTAATTATCAATTGACTTTCCATGAAGAAATAATGGTTTTGGAACTTTGAACTTACGAATCAGATTATGATTTCATTTGCGATTCCAATTTCAAATGGTTCTTGTTTTGATTCAACCCTAACGTTTGATCGTTGTTGATTACGATTTCTTTAGTGACTTCCATTAGAGACCGATTTTCCAAAATCAAAATCGAATGGTTCTTTCTTCGATTTAACCCCAATATTCGATGATTCCATTTCATGTGTCTGTGATTTTTTCAGATCTACTAAGGGTTTATTCTTCGTTTTGCCTCTTGATTTGGGGTTGGAGGCATGCGTTTATTTCAAGTTTGTGTTCATTTGGGTTTAGTCAAATGATCTACTCACATCTGTTATAGGGTTTTGTTCTTCGTTTTGCTTCTTGATCTGGGTTTCTTTTAAGGTTAGTTTTTAAGCTTCTTCATGTTGGATTTTGTTTTGGGTTTTCATCTATTCAATTTTAGGGTTTTCATCTTGGATGTTAGGGTTTTCATATTAGGGTTTTTTTTTACTGTTTATGGTTTTCAAACAGGTGTTCAAAAATATCCGTATCCGATCCGAAATCCGAATATTTGAAAAATCCGATCCGAAATTTCGGATACCCGAAATTCGGATATCCGAATTTTCGGATTCGGATTCGGATAGCATTTTTTCAAGATTTCGGATATTCGGATATCCGAAATATATTTTTTTTAATTAAAAAAATATCAAAAATTTATTATTAATTGAAAAGAGATATATAATATATTTAAAAAACCCTAATTCCCTAAACCTAATCTGGAAATCTCTCATTCTCACTTTGACACTTTCACTAGTTCAGTCATCTTCCTCCTCCTGCCCAGCGCCGACCGACGACTGCCGCCTTCCTCCTTCTCCGGTGGTTTCAGCGACTTCCTCCTGCCCAGCGGTCACGTCGTCGCCTCCAATCCTCCACCCTCCTTCAGTCCTGCCCTTCCAGGCTTCAGCGCCGTCGCCTACGACAGTCACCTTCCTCATACAATCCTTACATCGTCGTCGTCTTCCTCGTACAATCCTCACGTCGTCGCCTCTGACTACCGCCTTTCTCCTTCTTCGGTGGCTAATCCTCGACACATCCTTCACCAGTGACGACGACGTAGACCAACCAGCGGAGATCTACGGCAACAGACCCCTGGCCCCCTCGGTTCTTCAATTGGCAGCTAGTTTTGTAATAGTGTAATCTGTGCAAGGTAACAAATAACTTGACTATTCATACTTGAAGTATTATAAAATTTGTTCTTTATTATAGGGGTTGATTTTCTTGTTTCCACTCACATCTGTAATAACAATTAGGCAATGTTTGTTTGTGATTTAATTGTTGGGGATTATATCTCGTTTTGTTTAATTTTGTTGTTTATTTATAAATTATAGCTAATTTAACTACTGATTTTGTTAAACTATGTGTAGAATTTAGTTGTTAAAAGTTCTTGTTTGTGATGGACTAGCTTAATTCAAAGTTTAATAATTTCGGATATTTCTGATTCAAGGTTCAAACTCAAGTAGTTAAAAGTTCTTGTTATTTATAAAATTTTCGGATATTTCGGATTATCCGGTATCCGAATCCGAAATTTCGGATGGATACCAAAATCCCCTATCCAAAAATTTCGGATATCCGAAAATCCGAATATGAACACCCTGTTATTGGATGGTGAAATCGAAAACCCAAATCAAAACCCCTTGTTTTTATTATCATCTAGCTTCAAACACAATATGCTCTATTCGAATATATCTATTTTTTATTTGGTTTTCTTCATCTCTTTCTTTATCTGGGTTTCATCTTCAAGAAACATCTTTATGTTCTTCATTTTTTTCTTTTAAGTAATAAAGAAACTGATGTGGCTATAAATTAATGACATGGCAATAAAAATAAATAAAAAAATTAGTAAATGACTGGTTACCTAAAGATGTTAACCAGATACACAAGATGGCAATGTTTGACAAGTGCGATATATTAAATGATAATTTTAAAAGTTAGATAAATATTTATAAACTAAACCCTATTTAGTGTTATAAATTGATAATACATTAATTGTTATGTGTGAACATTATACCCTTTTAAAAGTAATAGAAGCTAAAAAGAAATGGTTTAAAAGCACAAAAAGCATCCTACATTCCTGCGTCATGTGTGGATGTTACAAACTTACAATTAGATATACTTTCCCATTTAATGTAGAAAGTGCAGTTTTGTTATTTGTGTGTGTATGATTTTAGTTAATTAGTTACTATGTTAGTTTCCAACTACAAAAAGTATTTTAATATGATTTGTCTAAGCTTCTGAATTATCAATTAAATATATTATATTTATAGTAATAATTAATGTTGCTTTTTCATTAATTAATTCACTTTTACCTAAAATAAACATTTAATAACGAATTGTCTGATTTTTAATTTGATGAGATGCACGTACTGTTGATGCAAATACGTACGTAAACGATCATCGAAAGTTGGCCTATGAACAATTCTCGTACGATATTCACGTCCTGAATTTTTATCTGAGGGTAAAATGCGTGAAAATAAAAAAAACTTTATTAATATTGTCATTATATGTAATCAATTTTAATTTATTTATGAAAATACATACAACTTACAAATTTGAGTTATTGTATATAATTGGTAACATG
Organism: Pulicaria dysenterica; assembly: GCA_947179395.2. NCBI lineage: Eukaryota > Viridiplantae > Streptophyta > Magnoliopsida > Asterales > Asteraceae > Pulicaria > Pulicaria dysenterica. The sequence goes on from OX359296.1 coordinate 55,342,537, forward strand.
ATTATCAGGTTACCAATAAGTTATGTGTAATTTTTACAATGACAATATTTATATAATTTGTTATATTTTAACGCAATTTGCTTTTATCTAAATTACATGAAAAGTATCGTAAAATTAATAATAAAACACAAAAGGATAATAAAGCGATCATAATTAACATAAACATTATGTTATTCACTCAATGTTGTTTATTATATCAATTGAAAACTTGATGCAATAAATTTATAAGTTTAAACGGCATCTATACGAACAAACACGGTAAGTCATGAACACTTAAATAGAAGGGATTATAACAACATATCACATTGGCATCAGCTTAATTAATATGTCTCAGGATGGGCAACGGCATACGCTTCAATAGCGTTATAGGTTTTTTCGTATAGCTCTTTCTCAGAGTTAAGAGTTTCTTCAGAAGGTTTCTCATCGCCTTTACAATTATAGATGACTGTTTGTTTGAATATACATCCTCCCTCAACAGAAGGTACAATCTTAACATGATGGTTAATGGAATCTAGTATGCCCATCAAGTTGTCGCCTTCAAAAAATGTGTAGTTGTAGGTAAAGTTACTAGCATCAATGACATCTTGCTTAAACTTTCCGCTTGTAAATGAGACAGCTGCATTAGATGGAAAAAGTTAAAAAAGAAGACAAATGAATAGTGGCCAAACCTACATGCACGTATACTAAATTTGTTTAGTCAAAAGTCTTGTCAGCAAAGAAAGCTTTTCAGATCATGGTGCAGTTTCTTACCATCGCCAAACGTGAAAAGCCTTATTGTTCCCACACCTCCATCGCCTTCGAGGGTCTCGATGGACGTGAAAACTTGAGGATTGATATTGGGTGCAATATTATGAAAGTCACTGAACACCTTAAATACAGTTTTATCAGGGTAGGAAGAAGCTACCTCAATTTCAATAGTAACAGTTGTCATGATTAAATTGTTTGATGGATGTATGTGTAAGAATTGAATTATTTCGTTGGGATGAGATGTTATGTAATGTTTGTGTTATTTATAGTAGTAGGAGTTGGAAGGAATGAAGCTTTTAAATGCCAAATTGCGAAAGCACGTCAACTTTAAAATAACGAGTTAGATGGTTTTACGCATTTTAAGTACATACTAGATGACCTTCCAAGACTTGCTGAACCAGTTCAACCTCTTTTCATTTTTAGCAAATTTTAATATTCTATTCATTTACCTAGCACGTCCCAATGTACTCAGCTTTATATTGGTTTGGCTTTTGTAAATTTCAGGATTCTGTGTACTTGGTAAACTGACTTTTCTCAATATTTGACATTTTTTATTAAATATATTTTGGCATTCACTTTTTTTTTATCATCTTCTTTACCCATTTGACCAGGGTCGTCTTAAATATTTTTAAGGCTCAGGGCGAAACTAAAAAAATGGGCCCTAAAATCACTAAAATATAATAAAACATACTTAAATGTATAACATGTTAAATAAGAAACCTAAAATTGTTTAGGTTTTCAAATTCTTTATAAATTTTACATTCTCTCTATTTGAGATCGTCTTGGGTTTTCAAATTCTTCTCTTTTATTTCATTTTTTACTACGGGAGAAATACATTTTAGAAAATTTGATTTATCTATAAATATTAATAAACATATAACTTATTGCCACATGTCCATTTTTTAGGCATCCTTTTTCTCATTTTCCCGCACATTTCCAATACATTGTACATCTGTCACGTGTCCTATTTTTATTACAAGCATGTTTTTTAGACCGGTTTTAATGGATAAAAAGACCGGTTTTCCTTTGGCCTTATAAAGGCTGGTCTTTTAAATCGGTTTTAATGAATAAAAAGACCGGTTTTCCTTTGGTCTTAATGAGGTGATCTTTTAGACCGGTTTTAATAGATAAAAAGACCGGTTTTTCTTTGGTCTTAATAGGGGTGATCTTTTAGACCGGTTTTAATGGATAAAAAGACCGATTTTCCTTTGGTCTTAATAGAGGTGGTCTTATCTATGACATAAAGACCCGTTATAAACCGGTCTCCAAAATCACATATAGGCCGGTTTTTATCATACGTGACTCTAATCAAATTCTACATAAAAACCGTTTTACCTCACTTTCGAGACCGGTATCCATCCCCTCTCCCAATGGAATTATTTATAGACCTGTTGTATTAAAACCGGTCTCTATGTAACTTTTAAAAAAAATACAATAATATATGGCTACCGTATATGCCATTAATTGAATTGAGAATATATAAGAAAAACAATATAAGACAAAACTAACTTATTCTTTCATGAACAACAAAGATATATCTATAAAAAAAGTCTCAAAGATTGAGATACAACGTTGTTACAAATTAAGATCTTTAAATATAAACTAACATAACAACTATTTAAACCTTTTGAGAGTGCAGAATTATGTTACAATAATAATAATAATAATACTGAAGACAAGGTTCTAATAATTCTTAATTTTGCTCAAATTTCCAATTTATGATTTATATCTGATTTTATATCTATAACTAAATATTAATAAACATCTAACTTATTGTCATATGTCTAATTTTTAGGCATCATTTTTCTCATTTTCCCGCTCATTTCCAATACATTGTACATCTGCCACGTGTCCTATTTGTATTACAAGCATGTTTTTTAGACCGGTTTTAATGGATAAAAAGACCGGTTTTCCTTTGGTCTTATAAAGGCTGGTCTTTTAGACCGGTTTTAATGGATAAAAAAACAAGTTTTCCTTTGGTATTAATGAGGTGATCTTTTAGACCGGTTTTAATAGATAAAAATACCGGTTTTTCTTTGGTCTTAATAGGGGTGATCTTTTAGACCGGTTTTAATGGATAAAAAGACTGGTTTTCCTTTGGTCTTAATATGAGTGATCTTTTAGACCAGTTTTAATGGATAAAAAACCGGTTTTCCTTTTGTCTTAATAAGGGTGGTCTTTTAGACTGGTTTTAATGGATAAAAAGACCGATTTTCCTTTGGTCTTAATAGGGGTGGTCTTATCTATGACATAAAGACCGGTTATAAACCGGTCTCGAAAATCACATATAGGTCGGTTTTTATCATACGTGACCCTAATCAAACTCTACATAAAGACCGTTTTACCTCACTCTAGAGACCGGTATTCATCCCCTCTCTCAATGGAATTATTTATAGACCTGTTGTATTAAAACCGGTCTCTATGTAACTTAAAAAAAATACAATAATATATGGCTACTGTGTATGCCATTAATTGAATTAAGAATATATAAGAAAAACAATATAAGACAAAACTAACTTATTATTTCATGAACAACAAAGATATATCTATAAAAAAAAGTCTCAGAGATTGAGATACAACGTTGTTACAAATTAAGATCTCTAAATATAAACTAACATAATAACTATTTAAACCTTTTGAGATTGCAGAATTATGTTACAATAATAATAATAATAATAATACTGAAGACAAGGTTCTAATTATAATTCTTAATTTTGCTCAAATTTTCAATTTATGATTTATATCTGATTTTGTATTTCATTTCCTTAGTAATTGTTCTATGTATTTTTTTTTTATAAGTTATCTATAACCAACCCGTGTAATACACGGGTCTCTAAACTAGTTAGTTTAATATAAATTGATTCAAGTATTCAAATAAACAAACCAATAAACTTGATGTCACGTGATTCAACTATGGAAGTAAATATAAAGTTTGATCAAATTAATGTAAAATAGCAACGAGGTTTAATAAACTTTTGAGTATTAGAATAACACAAGAACGAACTAATTAAATTGAAAACTGTACATTACTACAGATAGATTATTGATAAAGCGACATACTGTAGTATCAATAAGATTATAGTAACAATTTTGGAACAAAGTACTTTTATTCTAAGAATGATACACGTATTACTTTTGCATATTATTAGTATACATTTCATTTTAATACGATAACCCATAGTATAACATGCCTATATTACACTAATTTAGTTTGTTATAAAATATAAAATATCCATGAGGGGTCAACTAATTGACCAAGTATCAGTATGATCATACAAGGCATGTTTAAATCAATCACTTCTATACTAAGAATAACGATAAATCTACAAGAACACGCATGAAAATAATAACAAAGCCACATATAACTGAAACATTATGTTATACTCAATATTCTTTATTATATTAGCTAAAAACATGGTACAACAATTATATAAATATTATAATGGATCGTAAGAAAAATAGAAAAAACGATGGAAGTCCAGAACACTTAGTAAAAGGGTCTTAAAATCATGACAAAGCTTACTAGCTTGTTATCAAACTAGTATGTCTCAGGATGGGCAACGGCATAAGCCTCAATAGCATTGTAAGTTTTCTCGTAGAGTTCTTTTTCAAAGTTAAGAGTCTCCGTAGATGGTTTCTCATCGCCCTTGCAGTTATAGATAACTGTTTGCTTGAATACGCATCCCCCTTCTTTAGTAGGTACAATCTTAACATGATGGTTGATGGAGTCTAGGATGCCCATCAAGTTGTCGCCTTCAAAAAATGTGTAGTTATAGGTAAAGTTGCTAGCATCAATGACATCTTGCTTGAACTTCCCGCTTGTGAATGGTACAGCTGCATTAAACGAAAAAAAATTGAAAATAAAGCAAATGAATAATTATTGGCCGGCAAAACTACATACTAAGTTTGTTTAGTTACAAGTCTTGTTTGTAAAGAATTATTTTTTAGATTATGACGCATTTTCTTACCATCACCAAAAGTGAAAAGCCTTATTGTTCCCACACCTCCATCGCCTTCTAATGTCTCAATGGACTTGAAAACTTGAGGATTGATCTTGGGTGCGATATTGTGAAAGTTACTGAAGACTTTAAAAACTGTTTCAGCTGAATATGAAGAAGCTACTTCAATCTCAATACTAGCAGTAGTCATAGTTAACTTGTTTGATGGAAGTATGTGAAAGAAATAAGCTATTATGTTGGGGTGATATGCCCTCCAGAGTTTGTGTTATTTATAAGAGGGGTGAGTTGTAAGGAATGAAGCTTTGAAGTTTCAAATGTGCAAATTGATGAGGAAATTAAGGTCGTCAACTTTGACCAATTGCAAATAATGTTCATATGTTGAGAATTCAGGAAAATATTAAAAATAAATAACAAACGCATCCAAAACTAACTAACCCTGAAATATGATTATTTAATATTTAAATTATTCATAGAGAATGAGTCTACAAATTCCAAGGGTGGGAGTGTAAAATATAATACTTCTGGAATGATAAAATAGCATGAAAGGGTGTAGGATGTAATTTAATCGTGAACATATCATAAAAACAAGTATCACGCTATTTTTATGTTATATATTTATGGGAGATAGATATATTTATTTGTAAAGTAGATTCAAGACGAATCTATATTTTATTAATTTGTAATATAGCTTCAAAGGTATTGTACTTATGAATAAAAAGTAATTATTTAAAAATAGTAGCAATTTAAAAAAATAGGTAATGTTTGTTTTTAAATATATAAACGTTTTATGTTTTCAGAGAAAAAATATGATTTATAAAGTTTACGTCTATGAAAAAGATACATGGTTTTTTATTTCTCAAAATAAGTAAAATTATTTAATGTCTCGTGTATGCATGAAAAAAACAAACATGTTTATTAGAAACACTATAAAAATATGTCATTTATCTACACTTAATAAAAAGCGTTTAAAAGCTTTAAATGTTGTCATTTATAATTGTGTAAAATAGTTTAAAAATAAAGATTGTTAGAAAAAGAAAAAACTTAATATTTATATACGTGTACATTTGATATAGAAAATGTATTTTTGTCATTTGTGTGTGTATGATTTTAGTAAATCAATTACTACGTTGGTTTTGAACTACAAAAAGTATTTTAATATGATTTTTCTAAACTTTTGAATAATAAAATTAGATCTTATATAAATAATAAACTAGTTTAACACCTTATACATAAACATAGTGTAGCTAAATTTAAATGTTTATAGTACGTGTTAAAGAGTAGTAACATATTTAGTAAAATAATTGTAAACAAAAGAGATATAAATCTATTAAAAACGGTAAACCTATTATTAAAAATCATAATTTATACATAATACATCTGATTTTTTCTAAAACCTCTTTATAATTAATTTGGAAATTTTAGTTTAGTCCAGTTGTTATATGTGTTTCCATATATAAACACGATAATTGGTAGATGTAGCTACAAAATGATTTGAATAAATGTTATTGCCAAAAATTTCAATAGTTAATAAAATAAACACCTAAAAGTGATATGTGAGAAAACAAATTTTCGTAAGCCCGTTAAAGAAATAAAAGTGATAATTGGTTGTAAAAATTCTAAAAATAAAATGATGACATCATATCAATAATCTTTTAATGCATATTAAAAATAAAAATAAAGGTGGGTATCTCTAGGTACACACGTCTCATTATTATGCACCAATTTTTTGTATTTTCGATCTTCCCTTCAGGATTATCGCAAGGTTTTTTAGGAAACTTCAACCCTTTGTATTATCGGCAACTTCGTTATCTTTTGACCCCATTCTATTCTCCATTCTCGAATTGATAAAATACTTAGATTAGGTTTTTAACTAATGATTACACTGAGCCGATGTAGAGTATATGGCGTCTCGGCGAATTATGTATTCTAATAGTAGGTTTCTCTTGACCGGCGCCTTCCCTCCCTTTGTATTATCGGCAACTTCATTCTCGATCCTCATCATCGCTCCGATGATGCATTCTGATTGCTTTCTCTCACCAACAAGAGTATAAAACTGTTTGGATAACTTACTCAAATGACGTTTTTCAAGAAAAGATTACTAACAATGGAAATAATAATGGAAGATTCTTCAATCACCGATGATTTACTCTATGTATCTCTCTCGCTTCTCTCAATTGCAATTGCTCCATGTCAGGTAAGTGTATATCTTCTTTTCATCAATTGATTTCGTCCTTTTCAAAACATTGATTTTGATTGCCTTTTTGCTTCAATATCTTGATATCTGCAGACATGTTTAAATATGCATATCAAGTACTTGCTGATATGCTTGAAAGAATTGGAAATCATAGTTATACGGTATGAAATGGAATAGCGCGGGATGCTGATAATAAACATATTCTTGGAATCTTGGTTAGTTTAGGGCAAATTGCATAAAAATGTAATAAACTTTGTATTAGTTATAATAGTATATAACCAATTGCAAAGCTTTAAAAATAAAATAATTAACTTTCATAATCCTCTCATTGTATACAAACATATTTTTTATGTGTGTGTTGTTTAGTTACCATTTTATACAATGAATTTTTTCATAACTTTCATATTCATGGGCGGACCTATGAGTATTCCAGAGGGGTCACGGGACACCAGTCAATTTTGCAGAGACAATGGAAAATTTCAACGTTTTCGAGCCGGTGCCACCAGTCAAATTTTAGGGCGCCACCAGTCAAATTTTAGGGCGCCACCACTGATTCTTTGATGTCACCAAAAACAAAGGAAAAATGAAATATTTTTTAACAAAAAATGATAAAATATAGCTCAATTTTCGATTTATACCTTTAAAATACTTTAGTTCACCTTAAAAATAACAATTTAATTAACATGACTTCGTATAAATTGTGTTTTGTTATAGATTTTGGCCCTAAAATACCGGAACAACAACTAAAACCTCGTTAATTCGACCTGATTAACTGGAAACCCGGAAAAAAACCCGAACAACACCTTTAACTTTAAGTAGTTTTATTTTCGCCATTTTATAGTACTACCAGTCAAAAAAATTCCTTGATCCACCGCTGTTCATATTATACATTAAGTTGCATACAATGTAAGGATTATAAAAGTTAGTTGTATCATTTTTTTAAATAATAAATTTGATTGAATATAATAGTAACTAAGATAAAGTTAAGTTTATTTTAATATAATTAAGACTTATATCTTTTACAAGTAAGATTAAATAAATATAATACACTGCCGCAAAGTCATCCATGTACTTTTTTTTTATTATCATAATAGTCACTTAAATGCGGTATATGTATTTTTACTTTTTAGGGGGTTTGAAAATGTAGTTTTCTAACTTCCAATTTATTAATGACTGAAGTTGAATAAAAATATTTTTCGCTGAAGTTGAATAAATAGTATCTTTCTTATATGTATATTTCAAAAAAATATTTGTGATGTCATATCGGTTTTGAGTTTTTTAGAATGCTTACATCATGTCACGGGTCCTTCATGGATATATTCCAATCGTTATCCACTTCTCGATTATAGAAGCCCTAATTGTTTAACATGCTTCAATCGGTTCTTTGATTTATCTTCACCAGTGATTTGGTCATAATCGAGTAGAATGGAGAAGTGAAATCGGATCAGATGTAAGTGCATTAATTTACTTTATTTAGTCAATATTGGTTATATTATTATATCGATTTTGAAATCTTAAACACACGTGAGAGATTACATGATCTTATTAAGAAATCAGGTCAGGTGTAAGTTCATTTTACTTTCTTTACTTCATTGTTTTCTTTACTCTCTGAGTATCAGTATGATCATACAAGGCATGTTTAAATCAATCACTTCTATACTAAGAATAACGATAAATCTACAAGAACACGCATGAAAATAATAACAAAGCCACATATAACTGAAACATTATGTTATACTCAATATTCTTTATTATATTAGCTAAAAACATGGTACAACAATTATATAAATATTATAATGGATCGTAAGAAAAATAGAAAAAACGATGGAAGTCCAGAACACTTAGTAAAAGGGTCTTAAAATCATGACAAAGCTTACTAGCTTGTTATCAAACTAGTATGTCTCAGGATGGGCAACGGCATAAGCCTCAATAGCATTGTAAGTTTTCTCGTAGAGTTCTTTTTCAAAGTTAAGAGTCTCCGTAGATGGTTTCTCATCGCCCTTGCAGTTATAGATAACTGTTTGCTTGAATACGCATCCCCCTTCTTTAGTAGGTACAATCTTAACATGATGGTTGATGGAGTCTAGGATGCCCATCAAGTTGTCGCCTTCAAAAAATGTGTAGTTATAGGTAAAGTTGCTAGCATCAATGACATCTTGCTTGAACTTCCCGCTTGTGAATGGTACAGCTGCATTAAACGAAAAAAAATTGAAAATAAAGCAAATGAATAATTATTGGCCGGCAAAACTACATACTAAGTTTGTTTAGTTACAAGTCTTGTTTGTAAAGAATTATTTTTTAGATTATGACGCATTTTCTTACCATCACCAAAAGTGAAAAGCCTTATTGTTCCCACACCTCCATCGCCTTCTAATGTCTCAATGGACTTGAAAACTTGAGGATTGATCTTGGGTGCGATATTGTGAAAGTTACTGAAGACTTTAAAAACTGTTTCAGCTGAATATGAAGAAGCTACTTCAATCTCAATACTAGCAGTAGTCATAGTTAACTTGTTTGATGGAAGTATGTGAAAGAAATAAGCTATTATGTTGGGGTGATATGCCCTCCAGAGTTTGTGTTATTTATAAGAGGGGTGAGTTGTAAGGAATGAAGCTTTGAAGTTTCAAATGTGCAAATTGATGAGGAAATTAAGGTCGTCAACTTTGACCAATTGCAAATAATGTTCATATGTTGAGAATTCAGGAAAATATTAAAAATAAATAACAAACGCATCCAAAACTAACTAACCCTGAAATATGATTATTTAATATTTAAATTATTCATAGAGAATGAGTCTACAAATTCCAAGGGTGGGAGTGTAAAATATAATACTTCTGGAATGATAAAATAGCATGAAAGGGTGTAGGATGTAATTTAATCGTGAACATATCATAAAAACAAGTATCACGCTATTTTTATGTTATATATTTATGGGAGATAGATATATTTATTTGTAAAGTAGATTCAAGACGAATCTATATTTTATTAATTTGTAATATAGCTTCAAAGGTATTGTACTTATGAATAAAAAGTAATTATTTAAAAATAGTAGCAATTTAAAAAAATAGGTAATGTTTGTTTTTAAATATATAAACGTTTTATGTTTTCAGAGAAAAAATATGATTTATAAAGTTTACGTCTATGAAAAAGATACATGGTTTTTTATTTCTCAAAATAAGTAAAATTATTTAATGTCTCGTGTATGCATGAAAAAAACAAACATGTTTATTAGAAACACTATAAAAATATGTCATTTATCTACACTTAATAAAAAGCGTTTAAAAGCTTTAAATGTTGTCATTTATAATTGTGTAAAATAGTTTAAAAATAAAGATTGTTAGAAAAAGAAAAAACTTAATATTTATATACGTGTACATTTGATATAGAAAATGTATTTTTGTCATTTGTGTGTGTATGATTTTAGTAAATCAATTACTACGTTGGTTTTGAACTACAAAAAGTATTTTAATATGATTTTTCTAAACTTTTGAATAATAAAATTAGATCTTATATAAATAATAAACTAGTTTAACACCTTATACATAAACATAGTGTAGCTAAATTTAAATGTTTATAGTACGTGTTAAAGAGTAGTAACATATTTAGTAAAATAATTGTAAACAAAAGAGATATAAATCTATTAAAAACGGTAAACCTATTATTAAAAATCATAATTTATACATAATACATCTGATTTTTTCTAAAACCTCTTTATAATTAATTTGGAAATTTTAGTTTAGTCCAGTTGTTATATGTGTTTCCATATATAAACACGATAATTGGTAGATGTAGCTACAAAATGATTTGAATAAATGTTATTGCCAAAAATTTCAATAGTTAATAAAATAAACACCTAAAAGTGATATGTGAGAAAACAAATTTTCGTAAGCCCGTTAAAGAAATAAAAGTGATAATTGGTTGTAAAAATTCTAAAAATAAAATGATGACATCATATCAATAATCTTTTAATGCATATTAAAAATAAAAATAAAGGTGGGTATCTCTAGGTACACACGTCTCATTATTATGCACCAATTTTTTGTATTTTCGATCTTCCCTTCAGGATTATCGCAAGGTTTTTTAGGAAACTTCAACCCTTTGTATTATCGGCAACTTCGTTATCTTTTGACCCCATTCTATTCTCCATTCTCGAATTGATAAAATACTTAGATTAGGTTTTTAACTAATGATTACACTGAGCCGATGTAGAGTATATGGCGTCTCGGCGAATTATGTATTCTAATAGTAGGTTTCTCTTGACCGGCGCCTTCCCTCCCTTTGTATTATCGGCAACTTCATTCTCGATCCTCATCATCGCTCCGATGATGCATTCTGATTGCTTTCTCTCACCAACAAGAGTATAAAACTGTTTGGATAACTTACTCAAATGACGTTTTTCAAGAAAAGATTACTAACAATGGAAATAATAATGGAAGATTCTTCAATCACCGATGATTTACTCTATGTATCTCTCTCGCTTCTCTCAATTGCAATTGCTCCATGTCAGGTAAGTGTATATCTTCTTTTCATCAATTGATTTCGTCCTTTTCAAAACATTGATTTTGATTGCCTTTTTGCTTCAATATCTTGATATCTGCAGACATGTTTAAATATGCATATCAAGTACTTGCTGATATGCTTGAAAGAATTGGAAATCATAGTTATACGGTATGAAATGGAATAGCGCGGGATGCTGATAATAAACATATTCTTGGAATCTTGGTTAGTTTAGGGCAAATTGCATAAAAATGTAATAAACTTTGTATTAGTTATAATAGTATATAACCAATTGCAAAGCTTTAAAAATAAAATAATTAACTTTCATAATCCTCTCATTGTATACAAACATATTTTTTATGTGTGTGTTGTTTAGTTACCATTTTATACAATGAATTTTTTCATAACTTTCATATTCATGGGCGGACCTATGAGTATTCCAGAGGGGTCACGGGACACCAGTCAATTTTGCAGAGACAATGGAAAATTTCAACGTTTTCGAGCCGGTGCCACCAGTCAAATTTTAGGGCGCCACCAGTCAAATTTTAGGGCGCCACCACTGATTCTTTGATGTCACCAAAAACAAAGGAAAAATGAAATATTTTTTAACAAAAAATGATAAAATATAGCTCAATTTTCGATTTATACCTTTAAAATACTTTAGTTCACCTTAAAAATAACAATTTAATTAACATGACTTCGTATAAATTGTGTTTTGTTATAGATTTTGGCCCTAAAATACCGGAACAACAACTAAAACCTCGTTAATTCGACCTGATTAACTGGAAACCCGGAAAAAAACCCGAACAACACCTTTAACTTTAAGTAGTTTTATTTTCGCCATTTTATGGTACTACCAGTCAAAAAAATTCCTTGATCCACCGCTGTTCATATTATACATTAAGTTGCATACAATGTAAGGATTATAAAAGTTAGTTGTATCATTTTTTTAAATAATAAATTTGATTGAATATAATAGTAACTAAGATAAAGTTAAGTTTATTTTAATATAATTAAGACTTATATCTTTTACAAGTAAGATTAAATAAATATAATACACTGCCGCAAAGTCATCCATGTACTTTTTTTTTATTATCATAATAGTCACTTAAATGCGGTATATGTATTTTTACTTTTTAGGGGGTTTGAAAATGTAGTTTTCTAACTTCCAATTTATTAATGACTGAAGTTGAATAAAAATATTTTTCGCTGAAGTTGAATAAATAGTATCTTTCTTATATGTATATTTCAAAAAAATATTTGTGATGTCATATCGGTTTTGAGTTTTTTAGAATGCTTACATCATGTCACGGGTCCTTCATGGATATATTCCAATCGTTATCCACTTCTCGATTATAGAAGCCCTAATTGTTTAACATGCTTCAATCGGTTCTTTGATTTATCTTCACCAGTGATTTGGTCATAATCGAGTAGAATGGAGAAGTGAAATCGGATCAGATGTAAGTGCGTTAATTTACTTTATTTAGTCAATATTGGTTATATTATTATATCGATTTTGAAATCTTAAACACACGTGAGAGATTACATGATCTTATTAAGAAATCAGGTCAGGTGTAAGTTCATTTTACTTTCTTTACTTCATTGTTTTCTTTACTCTCTGAGTATCAGTATGATCATACAAGGCATGTTTAAATCAATCACTTCTATACTAATAATAATGATAAATCTACAAGAACACGCATGAAAATAATAACAAAGCCACATATAACTGAAACATTATGTTATACTCAATATTCTTTATTATATTAACTAAAAACATGGTACAACAATTATATAAATATTATAATGGATCGTAAGAAAAATAGAAAAAACGATGGAAGTCCAGAACACTTAGTAAAAGGGTCTTAAAATCATGACAAAGCTTACTAGCTTGTTATCAAACTAGTATGTCTCAGGATGGGCAACGGCATAAGCCTCAATAGCATTGTAAGTTTTCTCGTAGAGTTCTTTTTCAAAGTTAAGAGTCTCCGTAGATGGTTTCTCATCGCCCTTGCAGTTATAGATAACTGTTTGCTTGAATACGCATCCCCCTTCTTTAGTAGGTACAATCTTAACATGATGGTTGATGGAGTCTAGGATGCCCATCAAGTTGTCGCCTTCAAAAAATGTGTAGTTATAGGTAAAGTTGCTAGCATCAATGACATCTTGCTTGAACTTCCCGCTTGTGAATGGTACAGCTGCATTAAACGGAAAAAATTGAAAATAAAGCAAATGAATAATTATTGGCCGGCAAAACTACATACTAAGTTTGTTTAGTCATAAGTCTTGTTTGTAAAGAATTTTTTTTTAGATTATGACGCATTTTCTTACCATCACCAAAAGTGAAAAGCCTTATTGTTCCCACACCTCCATCGCCTTCTAATGTCTCAATGGACTTGAAAACTTGAGGATTGATCTTGGGTGCGATATTGTGAAAGTTACCGAAGACTTTAAAAACTGTTTCAGCTGAATATGAAGAAGCTACTTCAATCTCAATACTAGCAGTAGTCATAGTTAACTTGTTTGATGGAAGTATGTGAAAGAAATAAGCTATTATGTTGGGGTGATATGCCCTCCAGAGTTTGTGTTATTTATAAGAGGGGTGAGTTGTAAGGAATGAAGCTTTGAAGTTTCAAATGTGCAAATTGATGAGGAAATTAAGGTCGTCAACTTTGACCAATTGCAAATAATGTTCATATGTTGAGAATTCAGGAAAATATGAAAAATAAATAACAAACGCATCCAAAACTAACCCTGAAATATGATTGTTTAATATTTAAATTATTCATAGAGAATGAGTCTACAAATTCCAAGGGTGGGAGTGTAAAATATAATACTTCTAGAGTGATAAAATAGCATGAAAGAGTGTAGGATGTAATTTAATCGTGAACATATCATAAAAACAAGTATCACGCTATTTTTATGTTATATATTTATGGGAGATAGATATTTTTATTTGTAAAGTAGATTCATATTTCATTAATTTGTAATATAGCTTCAAAGGTATTGTACTTATGAATAAAAAGTAATTATTTAAAAATAGTAGAAATTTTAAAAAAATAGGTAATGTTTGTTTTTAAATATATAAATGTTTTATGTTTTCAGAGAAAAAATATGATTTATAAAGTTTACGTCTACGAAAAAGATACATGGTTTTTTATTTCTCAAAATAAGTAAAATTATTTAATGTCTCGTGTATGCATAAAAAAACAAACAAGTTTATTAGAAACACTATAAAAAATATGTCATTTATCTACACTTAATAAAAAGCGTTTAAAAGCTTTAAATGTTGTCAATTATAATTGTGTAAAATAGTTTAAAAATAAAGATTGTTAGAAAAAGAAAAAATTAATATTCATAGACGTGTACATTTGATATAGAAAATGTATCTTTGTCATTTGTGTGTGTATGATTTTAGTAAATCAATTACTACGTCAGTTTTGAACTACAAAAAGTATTTTAGTATGATTTTTCTAAACTTTTGAATAATAAAATTAGATATTATATAAATAATAAACTAGTTTAACACCTTATACATAAACATAGTCATAGCTAAAATTAAATGTTTATAGTACGTGTTAAAGAGTAGTAACATATTTAGTAAAATAATTGTAAACGAAAGAGATATAAATCTATTAAAAACGGTAAACCTATTATTAAAAATCATAATTTATACATAATACATCTGATTTTTTCTAATACATCTTTATAATTAATTTGGAAATTTTAGTTTAGTCCAGTTGTTATATGTGTTTCCATATATAAACACGATAATTGGTAGATGTAGCTACAAAATGATTTGAATAAATGTTATTGCCAAAAATTTAAATAGTTAATAAAATAAACACCTAAAAGTGATATTTGAGAAAACAAATTTTCGTAAGCCCGTTAAAGAAATAAAAGTGATAATTGGTTGTAAAAATTCTAAAAATAAAATGATGACATCATATCCCTAATCTTTTAATGCATATTAAAAATAAAAATAAAGGTGGGTATCTCTAGGTACACACGTCTCATTATTATGCACCAATTTTTTGTATTTTCGATCTTCCCTTCAGGATTATCGCAAGGTTTTTTAGGAAACTTCAACCCTTTGTATTACCGGCAACTTCGTTATCTTTTGACCCTATTCTATTCTCCATTCTCGAATTGATAAAATACTTAGATTAGGTTTTTAACTAATGATTACACTGAGCCGATGTAGAGTATATGGTGTCTCGGCGAATTATGTATTCTAATAGTAGGTTTCTCTTGACCGGCACCTTCCCTCCCTTTGTATTATCGGCAACTTCATTCTCGATCCTCATCATCGCTCCGATGATGCATTCTGATTGCTTTCTCTCACCAACAAGAGTATAAAACTGTTTGGATAACTTACTCAAATGACGTTTTTCAAGAAAAGATTACTAACAATGGAAATAATAATGGAAGATTCTTCAATCACCGATGATTTACTCTATGTATCTCTCTCGCTTCTCTCAATTGCAATTGCTCCATGTCAGGTAAGTGTATATCTTCTTTTCATTCAATTGATTTCGTCCTTTTCAAAACATTGATTTTGATTGCCTTTTTGCTTCAATATCTTGATATCTGCAGACATGTTTAAATATGCATATCAAGTACTTGCTGATATGCTTGAAAGAATTGGAAATCATAGTTATACGGTATGAAATGGAATAGCGCGGGATGCTGATAATAAACATATTCTTGGAATCTTGGTTAGTTTAGGGCAAATTGCATAAAAATAAAATAATTAACTTTCATAATCCTCTCATTGTATACAAACATATTTTTTATGTGTGTGTTGTTTAGTTACCATTTCATACTATGAATTTTGTCATAATTTCATATTCATGGGCGGACCTATGAGTATTCCAGAGGGGTCACGGGACACCAGTCAATTTTGCAGAGACAATGGAAAATTTCAACGTTTTCGAGCCGGTGCCACTAGTCAAATTTTAGGGCGCCACCACTAATTCTTTGATGTCACCAAAAACAAAGGAAAAATGAAATATTTTATAACAAAAAATGATAAAATATAGCTCAATTTTCGATTTATACCTTTAAAATACTTTAGTTCACCTTAAAAATAACAATTTAATTAACATGACTTCGTATAGATTGTGTTTTGTTATAGATTTTGGCCCTAAAATACCGGAACAACAACTAAAACCTTGTTAATTCGACCCGATTAACTGGAAACCCGGAAAAAAACCCGAACAACACCTTTAACTTTAAGTAGTTTTATTTTCGCCATTTTATGGTGCTACCAGTCAAAAAAATTCCTTGATCCACCGCTGTTCATATTATACAATAAGTTGCATACAATGTAAGGATTATAAAAGTTAGTTGTATCATTTTTTTAAAAAATAAATTTGATTGAATATAATAGTAACTAAGATAAAGTTAAATTTATTTTAATATAATTAAGACTTATATCTTTTACAAGTAAGATTAAATAAATATAATACACTGCCGCAAAGTCATCCATGTACTTTTTTTTTTATTATCATAATAGTCACTAAATGCGGTATATGTATTTTTACCAATTTATTAATGACTGTAAGAATGTAAAAATATTTTTCGCTGAAGTTGAATAAATAGTATCTTTCTTATATATATATATATATATTTCAAAAAAATATTTGTGATGTCATATCGGTTTTGAGTTTTTTAGAATGCTTACATCATGTTACGGGTCCTTCATGGATATATTCCAATCGTTATCCACTTCTCGATTATAGAAGCCCTAATTGTTTAACATGCTTCAATCGGTTCTTTGATTTATCTTCACCAGTGATTTGGTCATAATCGAGTAGAATGGAGAAGTGAAATCGGATCAGATGTAAGTGCATTAATTTACTTTATTTAGTCAATATTGGTTATATTATTATATCGATTTTGAAATCTTAAACACACACGAGAGATTACATGACCTTATTAAGAAATCAGGTCAGGTGTAAGTCCATTTTACTTTCTTTACTTCATTGTTTTCTTTACTCTCTGAGTTTGGGGAATTCTAAGATCCAACAACGGACTGGTAGTGATGAGACGATGAGCTCGCGCGATCTCTCAAAGTTGAGAGAAACCAAGGTGACTGAATCAGCTCTCAAAGTTGATGATTTTCTTTCTTCTAATAGATGTAAGTGTGATTGTGTTTGTAGTTTAAAGGTTAACAACAATGTGAAGATTGATGTCCAAGTGCCCTTATAATCAATGTCAACGAATTAGAGTTAATAAAGGTTAATTGCCATTGATTCTCACTAACAATTTTTCTGTTGATACTTATGAAGCTGCATTACAATTAGAACATGATATCTTTAATGTGGACTCTATGATTTTTGTATTAGAGCTTAGTGGTGTATTAACTCACAAATTATTCATCTAATAAAGTTTATGATTCTTCATGGTAATAAAAATAGCTAGAAAAGAACCGTAAATTAGAAAATCATAAATAAAAAGCCTTTTTAATCATGATCAACAAAAATATTCTCCCTTTGATCCACCTTACAAGTGTAGATACAAAACATATTTAATTGTTTATGTATGGTTGATAATATTTCATAATAAATATTTGTAGATATTTTATAATTATAGTTGTTATTATGACTTATGTTCCCTAAATCAAAACTGGAAGCAAAAAATACCTACTATTGTCTAATGTAATGTGTTACTGGCATCATTCATTGACATAAGTAACATAAGTCTATCTGCGTATGGTGGAGTATGTCTACGCTGTTGTTACGTGTAAGATCCTTTATTGTAAAAAAATTTGTTGGTTTGGATATGTCACTTATCTGGGTTCACTTGGGGATTGGGTGCTTAAGGGTTGGGTTTTGCTTTGCTAACAAGCTGTGCAGCTCTGATTATACTCATTCTCGGAGGTACAAGGGTGTTCAGGGGCATCTTCTATCACCTATATATGTTGTATCTTTCCTTGGGGGTTATAAGGTGGCACAAATAGTAACACACACGGGCACATCGTTTCACTATATCATTATAAAAGTGATTTGAGTATGGGGTCGTGCAGGAGGTTTGCACTGTCTACTTTGAAACCTGGCTTTATAAGGAGATCCTTCACCCTAAGCTTTGCTCCTTTCTTGGCATGGGCAAGCGATTTCTTTCAGGCCTCAGAATTTTGTTTGTATTATCTAGTTCGTGCAAACAAAGCATCAGATGTCTTTTTCAGACACACTGAAGTTCAATATTGGTGGGTCTGGTGTAATGGGTAATGTGCTCGGGTAGTGGCCAGGAGTAGGAGGGGGGCCATTCTAGGATATGGTGTTATATGGGGGGTGTGCATATGGCGCATGGAGGCTAGGAGGAAGGGTGGTTCTGTTGGGTTTACCCTCTGCCTTTGTAACCGTTGAGCCACAGAGTTTTTGCTGCATAATAGGTTAGGTAGATGATGTCTTATTTAGCTTCTTGTGAGTGGGGGAAGATCTTTCTGTTATCCATTTCCTTGTTAGATAGTTGACCCTGTTGTGCCCCTGAGTTCCTTTGGTCAGATGTTGCTTATTCCCTGCTAATGCGTGTGTTTCAGTAAGCAACTCTTACTGTGTTCGATTGTCTTGGACAAGCTGATGGAACGGTGTCCACTGCTGTTATTAATCTTCCGCTGATATTCATTTTGGTGTGCTGTCTCGAAGGCCAGCTTATGGATATCTGGTGTGCAAGGTGTCTATGGATGGGCAAATGAATATCTTGTGCAGGTTATAACTATGTTCTTCAATTGTTCATTTGGAACTGATGTGCGGGTGTATGCAAAGAGCTGGACACAGGCAGGAAGGGGAGGGGTGTCGAATGAAGGGATGCTGTTAGCATGAGATGCCCCCTCTTTCCTTGTTACATGTATTAGTGTGTTTCATCTTGTTCTATAGTGTAATAGTGTGTCCTATTGCGAGTCCTGCGAGCATAGTACGAATATCTTTTATGCGCTTGCGGTTTGCATATGTTTATTTATTAAGGCTATATGCTTTGAGGTTGTAAACTCTTTGATTGTTTTAATGAATTCATGAAGACTGCAGTTTAAAAAAAAAATAAGTTGTATCTTCTTATGGATGATTTAATTCAAAAGCACCTATACAAGCTATATATTTTAATGAAGGGCAGAAATTCTAATTTTTATTAGTTGGGTTGTTTTGTTGTCGGTTAAAACTTAAAAGCTCTTTTATATTGTTTCACCTTTAATTTGATTTTTTAAATAACGAGTAACCTAATGAACCAGTGTAAGTGTGTAACATCTTTTCACTTTTAGCAAATATTAATCTTCTGTTCTGTTCATTTATCTAGCATGTTCCAATGTTTTAAGCTTTATCTTGGTTTGCCTTTTGTAAATATTCAAGATTCTTTGTACTTGGTTTTCTCAATGTTTAAGACATTTTTTATTAAATATATTTTGGCCTTAAATTTTTATAATCTTCCTACCCATTGGATCGAGCAACTATCAACGTGAGGCATGTCCAAATCATTCACTATATATGTACAATATGGTAAAATCAAAGGTAAAACGCAAAAGGATAAATAAAGAGACCATAACTAACATAAACATTATGTTATACTCACTCAATATTGTTTATTATATCAATTGAAAACTTGATGCAACATGAATTTTATAAGCTTACAAGGGATAATAAGAAAAATAGGAACAAACATGGTACTTAGTGAACACTTAATTAAATGGAAGGGATTATACCAACATATCACATTTGTATGTGCTTAACTAATATGTCTCGGGATGGGCAACGGCATACGCTTCAATAGCGTTATAGGTTTTTTCGTATAGCTCTTTCTCAAAGTTAAGAGTTTCTTCTGATGGTTTCTCATCGCCTTTACAATTATAGATGACCGTTTGTTTGAATACACATCCTCCTTCAGCAGAAGGTACAATCTTAACATGATGGTTGATGGAATCTAGTATGCCCATCAAGTTGTCGCCTTCAAAAAATGTGTAGTTGTAGGTAAAGTTGCTAGCATCAATGACATCTTGCTTAAACTTTCCACTTGTGAATGGGACAGCTGTATCAGATGGAAAAAAGTTAAAAAATAAAGCAAAAGAATAGCGGGCAAAGCTACATGCACACAACACATATACTATTTTTGGTTAGTCGAACGTCTTTTCCGTAAAAAAAATATTTTAGATCATGGTACAGTTTTCTTACCATCGCCAAACGTGAAAAGCCTTATTGTTCCCACACCTCCATTGCCTTCGATTGTCTCGATGGACTTGAAAACTTGAGGATTGATCTTGGGTGCAATATTATGAAAATCACTGAAAACTTTAAAAACAGTTTCAGCAGGATATGAAGAAGCTACCTCAATCTCAATACTAGCAGTTGTCATGATCGATTAACTTGTTTGATGGAAGTATGTGTGAGAATTGATTTATATTTGTTGGGATGATATGTTATGTAAAGTTTGTGTTATTTATAGGAGGGAGAATTGATATAACTTGTTTGAAGGAACGAAGCTTTCAATTGCCAAATTGCGAGGAAATCAAGCTCGTCAACTTTGATCGATTGCAAGTAGTGTCTATGCGTGTAAAATTCAAAGTAAGGAAATTCGGAAAATATTAAATGCATTAAAAACCAACCTATTCATTGTTTTTAATATTGTTCATATGAAGGGAGAAGAATTTAAAAGATGTACAAATTGCAAGTATGCAAAGTGTAAAACATAATTTTTCTAGAATGATAAAATAACAAACAAGGGTGTAGGATGTAATTAAGAATATTCCATAAACATAAGTATAATGATTTGAAATTTATATAAATATGTAGGTATTTTCACATCGATTTCTAATTCGCGTAATGTATTTTAAATTTTCTATAGGGTATTGATTTATATTATACTAGATTAGATACATGTGTGAATACACGGTTAGTTATAACTATTTATATGAATGTTTTAGTTTATACTATTTTAGCAAAATATATAGTTGTTTTATGTGATTGAAATAATGATTCAATCATATATATTTCAAATGGCAAAAATCTTATTAAGTAAAATCAAAATATAAGAACGACTAAAAAGTGTTTCTACAAATTACAAAAACAGTTAACCACAGGATAAAAAAACAACTAAGTCTTATGGAGGAGGACCAACAATCCCAAGACCGCTATCTTGCCTATATATATGGAAGTCAAAGCATAAGAAATTCTAAATTAATGTAGCAGATAAGAAATTCCAAATAAAGAAATAGTTTAACATGAACAAAATTTATTATCAATTATATATCGTGTGTACTTTATAATTAGTGATTAATGTAATACAAAATATCGATATGGTTTTGATTATTGACATTATATTAGAGCCAAGATTTATTAAAGTATCATATGTTATTTGTTTCAATGTAATTATCATCGAGTGTGAGTATTTGATATTTTACCGCTTTTAATGTGAGAGATTATTATATATTGAATAAATATATAAATATTGTGAGATATTATAATATATATTGTATTAAAATTTAGTATAAGAATAGTGTTATTACAATTAAATAAATAAGCCATGGTTTATTATAAGTTGTTATGGATTTCCTTGTATTTTTTAAATACTTTATAATTACAAATATGAGTTCTCATTAAGGACTCTTTTGTATTTTTTTTTATATCTTATAAATATAAATATTGATCAAAGTAATGTAAAATACCAACGATGTTTAATAAACTTTTGAGTGTAAGAATAACACAAAAAAGAACTAATTAATTTGAAAACAGTGCATCACTACAGATAAATTATTGATCAATAAAGCGACATATTTTGGTTGAAACATAGGAAGTTTAAAGATATCTTTGTTTTTTCATGGGCTAATTGGTGTAATACGCCCTTATCGTGTATCCCCTAATGTACTATATGTCTAGAATCTTGCTAGAGTTTTTCAATATTATATGGTACCTAGTTTTGGGGTGATGGCAATGCCGAAGCTCCATTTCTAGTGTTCCCGCTTTTGCCGTAAAAAAATAAAGCGACATAGTGTAGTATCAATAAAATTTTGGTAACAATTTTAGGATAAAATACTAACTGATTATGGAAGGTGGTTCGTATATAACAATATATGTTTCTAATAAACATTATTTATGACATTTATATTTTTTTAAACTTGTTAGTAATCATTTCTATCTAAACTCACATGTTCAAATGATTAATTGTTTAACTAAACCATTTTGATCGTGTATAATAACCTATTGTTCTGAACAATTCACTGATTATTAATTTGCTATTTAACAATTAATTACCCATGAAATGATATATTCAGTTCAATGGTGATTGGTGAATCTAGAAGTTTTGTTCAGTGATAACAGAAAGTAGTAACTAAATTATCTAAATTAAAACAAAACTAATCAAAATATTTGATTTCATTAAAAATAATAACAAAATAAGCCATCACTAACAAATATTCCCAATGTTCTTTCAAATCTTGAAAGAGATTTATTACGGCTTTAATAATAATATTAGGAACTGTTCCTTTTTATATATGACAAATTAGACGATCGCTAATAACATTTCACCTACCCGGTTGCATACGTCTAGATTGCAATCTTTATTGTAGAAAAACAGCTTGGAAGATTGTGGTTTGCCCCCTAGCTTTAAATGATTTCATTATTTGTGGATAAAAAGTAAAAAACTTAATACACCCCTATTAATTAACATCTTGGCTCATTCTTATTTAGTTATTTGACAATTAGGCTTTTTGAACTTTCACAATAAAGTTTGTAATACAATGAAATGGTTCTTTGAATTCAAGTCTGCAATACATCTAACTTCACAATTTAGTCATTTAACATCTAAGTCCTTAAAACTTTACAATTTATTTCTTGTAAATCGTATTATTTATACTATGATATGTAAATAACTCTTTAAAAATTCCCAAAACTAAAGTTAAATAATTTTATTATCGAACAAGTTGATCAGACCCGTTTTACACTAAATATACTTTCATTTGTTATAGTGGTTGTCTTACCAATATTTTATTAAAGTTGACTCCCGTAAAAAAATCTTGAATCCACTACTGCGGACTTCAATACGGTTACTTTAACAGCCGACTAGATGGGCTTTGTTAGGTCTCTCTCCCTTCTTCTTTCTTTATCGTCCGGCTTTATGGGCTTTTGAGTTGATCCTAGAAGATGTTCTCGGGTCACTAACTCACTATAGTGAAATATTTGACTCTTTGAGCTCGTCCCTCGTTGTGTATAATAAACAACTAATCATTAGTATTTCCATTAAATCTCCTACTTTTAAAATTCTGTATCAATGAATTATTGTATATTATTAGATATAAAATACAAATATTTATTCTAAGCGTGATATTTAATTGACACGCATTCCATAAGATTAAAACGGTTACATCAAATTTATAAAGTTCTATTTTTAAAATTTTCTTTTATATTAAGAATAACTAACGTTTTTGCTTTTGTATATTATTTAGTATACATTTCTTTTTGATATGATAATCCAAGTAACATGTGTACATTACACTAGTTTAGTTTGTTATGAAAAATATATAATATCTCTGAGTGGTCAACTAGTTGACCAAGTATGGTACGACATACAACCATACAAGGTATGTTTAAAACAATTACATCTATATAAAGAATAATGGTAAATTTACACAAACACACGTAAGGATAATAACAAAGCCACATATAATTGAAACATTATTTTATACTCTATATTTTTTATTATGTTAACTAGAAACGTGGTACAACGTACAATTGTATAAGTATTACAATGGTTCGTAAGAAAAATAGAATAAAAGACCGAAGTCCATAACACTTGGTAACAAAATCTTAAAACCATGACAAACCTTACTAGCTTTTTATCAAACTAGTATGTCTCGGGATGGGCAACGGCATAAGCCTCAATAGCATTGTAGGTTTTCTCGTAGAGTTCTTTTTCAAAGTTAAGAGTCTCCGTAGATGGTTTCTCATCACCCTTGCAGTTATAGATAACTGTTTGCTTGAATACGCATCCACCTTCTTTAGAAGGTACAATTTTAACATGATGATTGATGGAGTCTAGGATGCCCATCAAGTTGTCACCTTCAAAAAATGTGTAGTTATAGCTAAAGTTGCTAGCATCAATGACATCTTGCTTGAACTTCCCGCTTGTGAATGGGACGGCTGCATTAAACAAAACAAAAATTAGAAAATAAAGCAAATGAATAATTATTGGCGGGTAAAACTACATACTAAGTTTGTTTAGTTATAAGTCTTGTTTGTAAAGAAAAACTTTTTAGATTATGACGTAGTTTCTTACCATCACCAAAAGTGAAAAGTCTTATTGTTCCCACGCCTCCATCGCCTTCGATAGTCTCAATGGACTTAAAAACTTGAGGATTGATCTTGGGTGCGATATTGTGAAAGTCACTGAAAACTTTAAAAACTGTTTCAGCTGGATATGAAGAAGCTACCTCAATCTCAATACTAGCCGTAGTCATATTTAACTTGTTTGATGGAAGTATGTGAAAGAAATCAATTATTTTGTTGGGATGATTTGTTATGTAGAATTTGTGTTATTTATAGGAGGGAGGTATTGTAAGGAATGAATTGAAGCATTCAAATGGCCAACTTGGGAGGATATTAAAGGTCGCCAACTTTGACCGATTGCAAGTAATGTTCATGTGTTGAGAATTCAAGAAAATATGAAAAATAAATAACGAACGCATCCAATACCAACTACCCCTGAAATACTGTTTTTAATATTTTTAAATTATTTATAAAAGAGAAATAAAAGAACGAGTCTACAAATTGAAAGGGTGCAAGTGTAAAATATAATTCTTCTAGAATGATAAAATAGTATGTAATCTAATTGTCAATAGTTCATAACTAGTATCACACTATAAATTTATGTAATATACAGATAGTGTGTGAGAAGTAATTCTTTAAAAGTAATAGAAATTAAAAAAATTAGGTAATGTTTGTTTTTAAATTTATAAATGTTTTATGTTATCAAAAATAATATGATTTATATAGTTTTAGTCTGAGAAGTAAAGATATGGTTTTTATTTCTCAGAATAAGTAAATATAATATAACACTCACTACAATAAATATGGGTTTTCATCATGCTTTATTAAAATCATGAAGAATTTTTAAAAAAATACATACTTAAAAGTGTGTTTAGTTTAAACAAAATGTAATAATATAGCTTACGCTTATAAATGTATATTATTGATTTTAAAAAGTTCACTGTTGGGGAGATAGCAATATCAAACCTAAATCAAACATGTCTATTAAGTAAAATAGGATTTGATGTTAACAAAACCATATATTTAGTTTTTGACTTATATTGATGAAAAACATGTGTTGTTTTTCATATTAGACTTAAAAATTTTCTAAGTAAGAAATGTCAGCTGACGAATCATAGTGTCAGCTGAACACTGAGTATCAGCCAAAGGACCAGCTTCAGGAAGATCAGCTGAGAAGAAAAGACAAGTCAAGAAACATCAGCTATGCATCCACAAAGCATCAGCTGATAGTACAAACCATCAGCTGAGGATTCCTCAAGGATCAGCTGAGCAGTCAAGGATAAGCTGACAGTATCTCTTTTGTCAGCTGATGCATCCCACATGTCAGATAAGGTATTCTACACTTATTCATTCTTGTCTCAGTAAGCTGATCATACTCAAATGATTAGCTGAGCCCTTGGGATCAGCTGAGAGTTTGTTTTGATTAGCTTATTAGCTGTAACCTAATTATATTGATTAGCTGATCAGTCTGATCAGCTGAGCAAATCTAGTCAGCTGAGTCTTTCACATTTTATCCTTAGCTGAGCAAAATTATGTTAGATATTCAGTGTCTGTTAGCTTAGTCTTTAATCAGCTAATAGCTTTTCAGTGTAATATTTTCTTAAGTCAAAGGCAGAACATGTGTTGTTCTATTATGCCTTAGATCTTTCTTTGTAAAAGTACTTAGCACTTTTTGTATCTGCAAAGAAACAAAAAGGATAGATCTTTATCCTCTGAAAAAGGAGAAAGATACTTTAGAAGAGAAGATCTCGAAGATATGCTTCAACAACTAAGTATGGCTGGCAACTCTATACTTGGTTAAGTCAAATCTTCAGAAAGCATGGTGTTGATTAAAGCACAAGCATGGAAGGAGAAGTTTACTTTCTCAAGACATAAATGTAGTACTTTAATAATATAATAATAGATAGTGGGTACACTCATTACTGAAAAGTATGTTCACTTTACACACTTTGTGTATAAAGTTAACTTACTTTTCACCCACTAACTTTATCTATTATAATATTATTAAACCAAGTACCTTTTGTCTCCTTCTCCTCTTCATCAACCCGGACACCCTTGCTTATATATACTCATGCATGGAAACATGCTAAGTATGCGAATAGATAGTTGAATACTGAAATCTCATTTGTTGAGAATTAGAAGAGTTAGCATTTTACTTTCAGTATAACAAACTTGTTCATGTGTTGAACATCTTAGACATAAGTTGTTTAAGATTAGCTTAGTCTATGTGTTAGACAAATTTAGTTGCCACCTTTTATAAAATTCATGTTGCGTCTCTTAAATTTTAAATTGCTAAAATTTGTATTCAACCCCCCTTCTACAAACATTAGTTGTTGTAGTATCCATTCGGGACCAACATTCACACTTTTAAATGTGTAGATATAGTAATCAAATAGAAATTGAGAAAAGTTCACGCTTATAAGCGTGAACTTTTTATAACATACTAGCATTGCACACGCGCAATGCGGCGGCGATGACAATAGTTTATGTTCGATAACATGTTTGATTTAAAAAGTAGGGTATGTTATGTGAAATGCGATGTTAATCAACATATTCATGTCTTTTCTACCTTTTCTGATTTATTTACTTTTTTTTACAATCAACCATTTTATTAGTTGTTATAATAGTTTATGAAAAACAACTAAAAAATATTATTATTGAATAATTAGAGAAAAAATATTATAGCCTTAAAATTATATTGATGTAAGTAATTTAGCCATAATGAGATAAATTAAATATTTTTGTGATGTTTAATGATTTATTAAAGTAATAATTGTCTTAAATTAGTTGAGATAATCAAGGGAATGATTGGTTAGACTATTGCTTTAAGTGTTTGTATCTTAAACAAAAACATTTGTACTACTTAAAATTAAGTAGTCTTAAAATTTTTAAGAGAGAGAAAATTAAATGGTTTATAATGTAGTATAGATAAATGTTTGTAATATTTTCACACTTAAAAATGTGAAAACTTTAATTATTTGTTCACATTAATAAATGTGATACTTTAACTATTTTTATTATATTTCTATATGTGAACTTTACAAAAATATTTGTCATACCATATTTCTTCACACTTGTTTATAACTCTTTACATTTTAAAATGTGAAAATATTACTAAAAACTGTAAAAAATCAACATATTTGTTGTACCAATTATTTAATGCCTCGTGTATGCAAAAAAACAAACAAATAAGTTTATTGGAAACATGTGCTCGTTTGCCCGTAAACTTTTCTTTAAGAAAACAAACAGCTTATTATATATGTCTATACACTCACAGACAATTTATTTAACATTAAACCTTATTAAAAAAACAAACAATATCTTAATTTATAATAGTAATTATTTAAAAGTAATTGAAACCGAAGATTATTAGTTTGAAATCATAAGAACTTAAAAAGTTGTGTTAATTTTACGGTTAAAAGATTGAATTATTACAAAAAATATAAATCACGGTTAAAAAGCTCTTTTATATTGTTTCACCTTTAATATGATTTTTTAAATAACGAGTAACCTAATGACCCAGTGTAACATCTTTTCACTTTTAGCAACTATTAATCTTCTGTTCATTTATCTAGCATGTTCCAATGTTTTAAGCTTTATCTTGGACGTGGTTTGCCTTTTGTAAATATTCAAGATTCTTTTTTTTAAGCAATATATTCAAGATTCTTAGTACTTGGTTTTCTCAATGTTTAAGACATTTTTTATCAAATATATTTTGGCCTTCAAATTTTTTTATAATCTTCCTACCCATTGGATCGAGCAACTATCAACGTGAGGCATGTCCAAATCATTCACCATATATGAAAAATATGGTAAAATCAAAGGTAAAACGCAAAAGGATAAATAAAGAGACCATAACTAACATAAACATTATGTTATACTCACTCAATATTGTTTATTACATCAATTGAAAACTTGATGCAACATGAATTTTATAAGCTTACAAGGGATAATAAGAAAAACAGGAACAAACATGGCACTTCTTGAACACTTAATTAAATGGAAGGGATTATAACAGCATATCACATTTGCATGTGCTTAACTAATATGTCTCGGGATGGGCAACGGCATACGCTTCGATAGCATTATAGGTTTTTTCGTATAGCTCTTTCTCAAAGTTAAGAGTTTCTTCTAATGGTTTTTCATCGCCTTTACAATTATAGATGACCGTTTGTTTGAATACACATTCTCCCTCAGCAGAAGGTACAATCTTAACATGATGGTTGATGGAATCTAGTATGCCCATCAAGTTGTCGCCTTCAAAAAATGTGTAGTTGTAGGTAAAGTTGCTAGCATCAATGACATCTTGCTTAAATTTCCCGCTTGTAAATGGGACAGCTGTATCAGATGGAAAAAAGTTAAAAAAATAAAGCAAATGAATAGTAGGCAAAGCTACATGCACACAACACATATACTATTTTTGGTTAGTCGAAAGTCTTTTCCGTAAAAAAAAACTTTTTAGATCATGGTGCAGTTTCTTACCATCCCCAAACGTGAAAAGCCTTATTGTACCCACACCTCCATCGCCTTCGATTGTCTCGATGGACTTGAAAACTTGAGGATTGATCTTGGGTGCAATATTATGAAAGTCACTGAAAACCTTAAAAACAGTTTCAGCAGGATATGAAGAAGCTACTTCAATCTCAATACTAGCAGTTGTCATGATCGATTAACTTGTTTGATGGAAGTATGTGTGAGAATTGATTTATTTTTGTTGGGATGATATCTTCTGTGAAGTTTGTGTTATTTATAGGAGGACGAGTTAGAAGGAATGAAGCTTTCAAATGCCAAATTGAGAGATAAAGCACGTCAACTTTGACCGATAGCAAGCGTCGTTTATGCGTTTAAAATTCAAAGCAAGAAAATATGGAAAATATTAAATGCATTGAAAACCAACAACCTATTCATTGTAGTTAATATTGTTCATATGAAGGGAGAAGAATGTTAAAGATGTACAAATTGCAAGTATGCAAGGGTGACAAGTGTAAAACATATTTGTTCTAGAATGATAAAATAACAAACAAGGGTGTTGGATGTAATTAAGAATATTCCATAAAAATAAGTATAATTATGTGAAAATTATATAAATATGAAAGTATATTCACATCGATTTCTAATTTATCCAAATTATTTTTATAATTTTTTTAAGGGGTATTGATTTATATTATATTGTTTGTGTTTATATGGTGGTATGAATACCACTTATGCTCCGTAAGTACTTGCACATGTATAATAATCTGTGATTAAAGGTTATTTGCATATAATGATAACATTTAGAATTTGTTCATATTGGTTAGTGAAAAAAGAAAGTTTGAATGATAACTTAAGTAAAGTTTTGTTGTATTATCATGCAATTTGCCTCTAGAAAAAAATATAAGCATGTTATGATTTTAGGTGATATTAGCATTTTGCAAATATTTTGAAGTAGGTCACGTTTTATTAGCAAAACAAAAATATATGCCATAGAATTATAGAAATCATGGAGATATAGTACGAATATTATAATACAATGTATACAAAATTTTCCTAGGTACAAGAAATAAGGAATCGTTCTAATAGCAAATACTAAAAATAACTAGTAAGATCGAGTATTGGAACAAGTGTTAAACTTAGTCAGGGTTGGAGCCCGCCCCAACCATCCTTTATGTGATGGTGTTGGGGACTAAAACGAGAACCAGCCAGCGATAGTAAGCTATCCTATGCGGATAGTCTTAAGGTTTGAAAATTATAACCCTTGCATACATATACATATATATATATATATATATATATATATATATATATATATATATATATATATATATATATATATATATATATACTAACTAAATTATAAAACATTTAACATTTTCTCTTTTACAAATTTTAAAACTACTTAATTGTAAGTATTACATGTTTCTATGTAAATAGTAAAAATACTCAAAGCAATTATTCAATCAATAATCTCTATAATTAACTCAACAAGTTATGGTAACGGTTGTTTTACATAATTAGATATGTTTTTTCTTGTTTTTATTATTTTTATAAAATTACTAAAAAAACCGAATAAAAGGGTTGGTGACAAAAAAAAATAGAAAAAGGAGATGACAAGGAAAACAAATATATTGTCGAAAGAAAGTATCTGCCACATTATTCCACAAATACAAAATCCTTACATTATTGAAACAAGACATGTCGTCAAACATAAACTATTCGCCGCCGCCTCCGTATTATGCGGGTACTATGCTAGTATATGTATATAGGGACGGTTCAAACGAGAACTGTGAAAACCAATTACAACCATTGATCAAATAGATGAAGGGTTGAGATTAAAGAGTTGTTAATGGATAAACTTAAACTAATCAAACTTATCCTTAATTAACTAAGGGTAGTTTGAACATTTTTACATTACCCCCACATATTTTAAACTAATATATACATCAAACAGAAAGGTGTTACATTACGAAAATTATATCAAATTAACGAGAAAATTATGCCTTTTAATTTAAGACCATTCTTGATATATTTTTTTTCAAATATTTTGTTTTGTGTTTGCTAGGTTTTTTTCAATACAGCTCGAAATTTGCACTACTGCAAAATTTGCACTAGTGCAAATTTTGCACAGATTCACTTACTTTTTTCAGCGCAGATGTAAATATGTTTTGCACAAGTGCAAATTTTGCACAGATTCACCTAGTTTTTCGGCACAGATGTAAATATGCACAAGTGCAAAATGTAGCTCAACTAAGTAAAATTGTTTTGTGTTGACGGAGTAATTTGCTAGGGAGTCAAATTACAAAGTGTTGATAAGAGTTGGATCCATGCATACCTGTTATATTAGATAAAAATGTCCATTTGTCACGTTATGATATATATATATATTTGTTATATGTAGTAGTAATTAAGATATTAATGAGTGAAGTATTAACATTATATTTTTATCCCTGTTACTTGCTGAAATAAAAAATATTGTCAGCGGCATTAGATTTTCAAAGCTTTACCTTAGTTTTCTGGATCCACTTTGGAAATAACAACTATTGAGGTTGATACTTCAACTATTGAGCTTAATTAGAAATTCCTTCCATGTTTAGTAGAGAGTTTTTATTTTAGGTTAATTGGTTGTCATAAGTTCTACTCACTATAATTTTTTTTAACGACAAGCACACCTATTCATCTAATATACACCTTACGTCTTTAACAAGACTTAAACCTTTAATCTCTAAAAAAGAGGGACACCTTAGTCGTACATTGATAGTTTGGTACCACTAGGTATAAAGCCCTTTGATTCCAAACTCATAATAAAACACAGCCCCCTACAAAAAATAAATCACACATTTCTTATTTTCGCTCATATACTCTTTAATACATCCAATTTAATCTCATGAAAATGGTAGCGATTCTAGTGGCCTTAGATAAAGCGGAGAGCAATCTAGCATGAAGGGTGACAGACCGCGCTGTGAATGAGTTTTCCCAGTTATGTATAACAAATCAATGCTCAACAAGCAACTAAATCATCAAGAAACTAGGCAATATCCTTACTTGAGTAAACTCATATCAAACTCAACCATATGCAACTGCATCTATGAACACCCAACCATGAGATTAAAATTAAAGTTTATACAGACACATATTATATCAATGTAACAATGTACAGTACTGAAAAAACATATTCAAATTGAAATTATACAAGAAGATGATTACCAGTTTTGATGTGTAGAGTTATAGCAGATTCACACTACAGCAGCCTCATCATCCTGTCCTTACGAATCTTCATAATCTCCAACAAAGCTTCATTATATGCAGCCTCCTCTTTATCTTCAAAACCATCCTCACTATTCATAAAATAATCATTTACACCCTGAATATTATTGTTATGATTATTCATGTGCATTACAACAAGAGTTACCCCCTTCATATCGTACCCAGAAACTGGCAATTTCAACACAGGGACATAACATGTGCTCACATTAACAGGAACCTCAATTGGATTCGGCTGTGGTTTCACAGAATCCGAGGTGGAATGTATGCATTCCCTCACCTCTGCAAGTTCTCCCCTACTCAGACAAAGACTCCCCCTTTTCCCTGAATCTGTAATGGAAACTTTTTCCAACGTTGGCAAATCCTTGATAAAATACAGCAGCATTTTATGCCTTACAATAGCATCCTTCAAACATTGAAAGGCAATATGAACATCCTGTTTAAACACATCGTTATTTAACGGCCCATCTTCTTCTTCTTCTTCCTCCTCAATATGTCGATCAGCATACAATCCATTTGTATCGCAGATTGAATTTGGTGATAATAATAAAAATGATTCAATTCTGTTACCAAACTTAACCTTCCACTTGAATAAAGAACTATTATCAATACCTCTGTGTCTGGAAGACGGAAGCTCCATAGATAAACATTTAAGTTCTCTGAACTTGCTCAAAAATAAAGCGGCAGATCGGAAGGACGCACCGTAAAACGAAGAAATGATTGGCGAAAGAGGCTTGCTTGTAGGGACAACCATTCGGCGGAGGAGGTGGAGAGGATTAAACACGACACCGTTTATCAACGACCAGATGAGCTTCATAGGAAACCCCACCGCATCGACCTCATCGGAGGTGTTCTTATCGGAGTTGGGAGGGTTTAAGAGAGGAGCGGTGTAGGAAACTGTGTGGACTTGAAGGACGATCGAAGAGAATCGTCTGGAAACTAGATGGCAAAAGCATAGGGTTTTCAAATCGATTAATTTGTTTAGAATTTGAAGAATGATTTCGTCTGGTAAACGATTGAATGGAGGAGAATCAGCTGCATCTCCTTGGTCAGATATCTGGATGCTGTTCATCTTTCAGATCTTGAAATGAGAAAAGGATCAATGGTTTTGTTCAGATGAAAACCCTAACCTTCATCTGCCAAACTTTTCCGATCGACCTTTCTCCCCCTGGCAAAAGTCAGGAATTTACTCTAGTTTACAAACTCTTTTAAATTATACTTTTATTTTAGTTTAACTTTTAATTAATTTTAGTATTTAATCCTAAGACTTTTATTACTTGTTTAAAAAACCCTTATAACCTTACACTATAGATAATAGTAACAATATACCTAATATCCTATAAGACAAAAATTCATGCGAGAACCGTTGTTAGCGCGAGAACCAATCTAAGCCGTCGAATTTTCCCTCATTTAATGTCATTGTCCACTCATGAATTCCTCACATGCACTCTGCCACACTATATCCCTCCATGCTCTCCATCTATGATACTTTTCATATCCAAGGAACGGCTGAGATTGGTTATCGCACTAACAACGGTTCTCGCGCTTTTCAAAAAAAAAAAAAAACGGTTCTCGCATGAACTCTCCCCTATCCTATAAATAACCAAAAAAAAATCAATATTTTAATCTATGATAGAACTAGGATAGAGGAACAGAAGTAGCAGCAAGCGTAGATGGGTAGCGGAACTAAGGTAATTGTCGAATATTTTTGGCGAAATAGGAGTACGGCAGCATGTGTTTTGTGCTAAGAGTGTATCATTTTTTTTTCCTCGTCTTTTATTCATTTATAGGGATTAAAAGGTCTTTTAGATCTTAATGTAACAAAGAAAAATCAAATATCTTTTTGAACTTCTTAATGACCAAACGATAAGAGGCATTACATTTTTCTTGTAAAAATGCACATACAAATGGTGAGATTGAGAAAGCTTGACTTCATTCAAAAGAAATTATATAGCACGCTTTGACTAATGATTGTTTACATTGAAGGTGGCAAGCCTCAAGTTGCGTCGGATTAACTTTGCTTGCCAACATATTTGTGTTGTCCTGAAAGCATGTTATTTTATGGCTTACTTTTAGTTGTATATAATCTTTGTAATAGTAATCAAGTTTCATTGTCGTCTTGTATTAAATTCGTTTAAGTTTTCTTTCACTTGTAAAAATAACTAGAGTTCTAGTCTTATTGGAATAAATTTTTTTAAAAGATAAGAAATATGTTTCTAACAGTACATATTTTAAATGTTTTCAGATGTATAACTGTATAAGTACTTTAAAAGTACATATCGTAAATATTTTTTAACTACATACATAATTTTCATATATTTTCTTAATTATGACTCTATTTACTATTTATAAGATAAGACGACCCGAATAAAATGTAACTTTATAAGAAATATAATGTTTATTATTTAATAATCGAGTTCTATAATCGATCATAATCATAAGGTGACTTATTCTAAGGTAATATATTAAGTTTAATGCGATAATTTAAATTTTATAAAAGTTGTACCAAATTTAACTACGGAATTTTGGCGAAAATAAAATAAAATTGAATTTAGAAAAATAGAAAAATGATTAACATGTTAATAATCAACTAATTTAAGTGATGTTATCACAAACTATTTAAATAAAGACATAATATAATACTTTCATTATTTATTTATTTGGATGGTTTGTGAATTATGCAATAATAACATAGTTTTTCATTTCTCGTAAAAATAAATAAAATGTGTATTGAGTATTTTTATGTATTTTAGAAGTGTTGGATCGAGTGGTTTCGAAATCTAGTGGTGTGGAAGAATGACTTTATTATGTTAAAAATGACATATATCCTAAACGAATCTCGCGAAAGTCAACTACTCGAGAGGATTTTTTAAATAGAGAGAGAACTTTTTATTTCTATATTTTTATATACTATTAAACTAAATCATCATCTAACAGCCTACCATATAGACATTGAGTACATACTTAACACATATAGTAAAGGTTAAGAGTTCATTAGAAATGGTTAAGAAGTTTCGATAACAATTACAGATATAACGGTTAGACCATGTACATCACCTCAACAGAAACAATACTAATTTAGAGTATTAAACTACTTGATATACCATCAAGTGTGTATATATAATATGTGGTAATGCTAATTAAGATATATGTATAACTACACGTAATTAGCTCCCTCCCATATCATCAATATTTGTATTGACTTTACTACAACTTATTATTGTTTATGAATTACACTTTTCTTTCATACAAGCAAAGACTTTTGGATCTAACTGACCATCTTCATTGCAATCATATCCTAATTTGCTGCTCAACAATGGCTGTTATCAAACAATTACCGGAAGAACAATCATCTTCTAGGACGATTCACGACCTTAAGTACCAAGTCTTCTTGAGCTTTCGGGGTGACGACACCCGTCTTAGTTTCATTGATCACCTTTACGAGGCTTTGGTTCAGGCAGATATCACGACCTTTTTGGATGACCACAATATAGAAACCGGGGAAGGCCTGAAACCAGAACTGGAAAAGGCAATCATGGAGTCCCAGGTCTCGATAATCGTCTTGTCAAAGAATTTCGCATCTTCAATATGGTGCCTTAACGAACTTATGATGATTCTTGAGCAACGTAGGAACTCGGGAATGATTGTTTTGCCTATCTTTTATCACGTTGATCCGTCTCATGTTCGCAAGCAAGAGGGCGTGTTTGGTGATGCAATGAAAACTCATGAAGAGAGCATTGAAGCAGAAACAGATTTGGAGAAGAAAAGGGAAAAGACTCGTATGTTAAAGCTATGGAAGGAGGCGCTAACAGAAGTCGCTGATCTAAAAGGAAAAGACATCAAGGGATGGTAAGAATATATCAAACTAAACCTTTCATAAGGCATTAGATTTTTCATCTGTTCACATCGTTTAGACAATAATGGTCATTTGTGATCTATTTCCTGCAGGCACGAGACAAAATTCATTCAGCAAATTGTCACTGAGATTGATCATCGGCTACGCTCCAGGCTGGTATCAGGTACTTGTCAAGATCTGATTGGCATGTCGATCCAAGTCCAAAAGATTGAGTTATGGCTGCAAGATAGATCGCTGAAAAGTGACAACTTTCTAACCATTTATGGGATGGGCGGTATTGGAAAGACATCTTTGGCCAAGTATGTTTATGATAGAAACTTCAGACTCTTTGAAAGCAGTTGCTTCTTAGAAAATATTGGAAAGATTACGACTTCAGTAATACCAGACAGTAAGCTTGAGTTGCAAAGAGAACTGCTGAAGAACATAAAAGGGAAGCAGGAAATATCTACGGTTACTGAAGGCACTCGCATGATTGAAAAGGCGTTGATGAAGAAACGGGTGCTTCTTGTTCTTGATGATGTTGATGATGTTGATCAATTAGATGTATTGCTTGGGAGAAAAGGATTCCATCCGGGAAGCAAGATCATAATAACAACCAAGGACAGATCGTTGCCTAAAAAATGTCAAGCATGGAACAACTCGCCCTTACCCAATTACTATAACGAGCACCTACTTGAAGGATTAGAGATCAAGGAATCCTTAGAGCTTCTAAGTCGCCACGCCTTTAAGTGCAATAGTCCCAAATATGGTTATGAGGAGGTTTCAAGAAAGGCAGCCAGGTATTGTGAAGGACACCCATTAGCACTCAAAGTTTTGGGTAGCTCTCTATTTCAAAGAGATGTAGCAGCCTGGGAAGATACATTGGAGTTGTTGGAGAAAGAAAGTAATTTTGACATCAATAGAGTCCTAAGAATAAGCTTTGACATGTTAAAAACAGAAAATGACAAAAAATTGTTCAAGTATATTGTTTGTTTCTTCATTGGGAAAGATCTAGATTACATTGAAAAAGTATTGAAGGAGTGTGATATAAAAACATCATCTGGGATACCCAATCTAATCGATAAGTGTCTTCTCGCTATCGATTCGTCAAACTGTGTGAAGATGCATGGATTGCTTCAGGATATGGGACGACATAATATCATCCATCAAGAATCATTGGCTAAGCCTTGGAAGCGTAGCATCTTGTGTTGCCATGAGGAATCCTTCAATGTATTGAAAGAAAACAAGGTAATTAACTAGAAAATATTTTAAATTTATAAAAATTATATTGTGCTACTGTGATTCACAACACTTACATTCATGTTCATTTGTTTGTCTCAAGGGAACTGATAACATTCATGGTCTCCTCCTGGACATGAAAGTTAAGAGCAAGTCTGGCAGGTATAATAGTACCAAACAGGAAAACCTTGAAGATGATGCTCACAAGAATTCAAAAACACTAGTGATATGGGGTTGGTTTCAAAGATGTATCTCAAGATTTTGGTTGCTATTTGATTGGCTTCTCCTTTTGTGTTCCCCATTTTACCCGGAAAAAGGAGACCTGAAGACAGAATCATTCACAAAGATGACTAATCTAGCACTAGTCCAGCTCAACTTTGTACAACTTACAGGATCCTATGAGAGATTCCCGAAAGGATTAAGATGGTTGTGTTGGCGCGGCTTCCCTTCAAGATGTAAGCTACCAAACTTACCAATGGCTAATGTGGTTGCTCTTGACTTGTCACATAGTAATTTGGAACAGCTTACGAAAATGCCCAAGGTAATTCATACATTGCTTAACTAAGCTCTTGATTAGTTAACATTCTATTATCATGTTGTTGTCTAACATAATATTCCAAAATGTGCATTCAACAGCCACTTACCTCCTTGAAGATTCTTGATCTAAGTAGTTCTGTGAAGCTTGTTAAAATAGGTGGTTTCTCAAGACTTCCTAGTCTCGAGCGGTTGATACTGGCAAGATGTGGTAGCCTGGTTGAGATATGTGAGTCAATTGGGGAGCTTCAAGGACTTGCTTTACTTGACCTTAGCTATTGTGTAAAGCTAAGAAAACTTCCAAGAAACATGAGCAAGCTGAAAAAGATCAGAACCTTATTGTTAGACGGTTGCTCCACTCTTTTTATGGAGGTTGCACCACAAAGACCACAATCGTCGTGGAACTTATTACCACGTTCGATTGTGAAATTAAGCCTCGCTAACAATAATCTATACAACGAGTCTTTTCCCATGGATTTTAGTAGCCTCTCATCCTTGTTAGCGTTGGATTTAAGTGATAATCCAATGGATTCACTTCCCGATTGTGTTAGAAGTCTTGTTAGAATCAAGGATCTCGTTATGTGGGATTGTACAAACCTGAAATCAGTCATAAACCTTCCTGATACTATATCAGGTTTGATCGTGTGTGGATGTGAGTCCCTGGAGAAAATTACACTTCATTCAGCTGATTCGAAACCACCGATAGTTGCTACTTTCGAATGTCATAGATTGAAGGAAGCCCAAGGCATTTTCAAGATCGAACCAGTGAAAAAGATTATAACCGATAGGTTAGGATGGTATGATTTGGATTTTATGGAACACCAGAAGGTCACTATTGACTACACGTTTCCTTCGCCAATGATATTGTTGTATGAACATGGTATATTCAGCACATTTTCGTGGGATGACAAAATTCCTGATTGGTTCACTTATAAAACTAACAACTCCATGATATACTTTACTGTGCCACCATCTCCCGAAAACCTTCAGATTCGAGGCTTGAACGTGTGTTTTGTGCAGACGATTTCTGACATTCGTTTGTTATATAATCTGAAGCCCAGTCCTCCGTCGACCAAAATCTATAACATGACCAAGAATCTGACGTGGACTTATGTAAATCATTGGAAGGGAGATGGGGTTGTGCTTAATCATTGGATGTTTCAGAATAATGAGGTAGAGGTGGGTGATGTAGTATGTGTGTCCATAGGAGATTTAGAAAAAGATTGTATAAGAATCGACGAGTGTGGGATTGGGTTTGTGTACAATGACTTAGAAGCGATGAAACCCGGCCCTTTGGATTACTACAAGTCATGGAGGAGAATAGTTGGTCGTGATCTATCTTCATTTACGTGTATTGATGATGATGAATCCTATCTCCTAGAAAAATCCTCTGTGGTAGAGTTTGAAGCTTACACAGAAATGGATGATTATATCTCAAGCTTGTTTAGAAACGCACCCATTTCTTAAGGTAGTACTTGTTAAAAGGAGTGATTTCGACATTACCCAACAACTCAGGGGTGGAAATTGTAATTTTTTTATTCTACTTTTCTCTCTTGTTTGTAACAACCTCTCATGTCGTCTGCAAAGTTTAATTTCACTTAAGAAAGAAAAATATGTCATAGCTAAAGAAAGAAAAGATGTTCTTGGATTTCACTTGAGAAAGAAAAAGGGAATAGAGATGTTTGGAGGGGTATTATAGTCATGTTATGGTGCTTGGATCAGAGATTCTGGATTTGTCATAGCTAAAGCCTGAATGTACAATTTCAACATTCCCGATTTCAATCTCAACAAGAACACAATGTAACAGCAATAACAATGAAACAACTCGATTGATAAAACCAGAAACAAAATACTCCAAATAGATCTAGGTTTTAAGAAAACAAGAAACTAACTCCATCTACTAAACAAGATACAGAGAAAACAAGTAGTTAATATTTCATCACTACAAATAAATGCAAACAAGAGAAAAACCAAAAGCACCCAGCAAACACTAAAAACCAGAAATGAATCATAACCACAGAGTTATCATTCTCTTTTTTTTTCAATCTTTTTCTTTAAGTTGGATTTTCAGATAGAAGATCCTTACTTGGCCATCATGACCTTGACAAATTCCTCATAGTTGATCTGGCCATCACCATCCACATCAGCCTCACGAATCATCTCATCGACTTCCTCGTCTGTCAGCTTCTCACCAAGATTAGTCATAACATGGCGGAGCTCGGCTGCAGAAATGAACCCATTCTGGTCCTTATCAAAAACCCTAAATGCCTCCTTAAGCTCCTCCTCAGAATCGGTGTCTTTCATCTTCCGGGCCATCAGATTCAGAAACTCAGGAAAATCAATCGTCCCATTGCCATCAGCATCCACCTCGTTGATCATGTCTTGAAGTTCAGCCTCTGTCGGGTTTTGTCCAAGAGATCTCATAACTGTTCCAAGTTCCTTGGTAGTGATACAACCTGCAACAATGAATCATTGAGAATTATAGGCATCAATTTCGACCCAAATGGGTTTATTTGAGATGTGATTTAACTCACATGGGTCAAATGAAAAAGTAGCTAAAAGGGTTCAAATGCATTAAACCCTCTAATGATATTGTTATTTAGTTATAACACCCAACACCTTAATTCTTTACAAAGAACAATTATAAAAATGGACAGAGCGTTTACACACCAACCAGACCCAACTCGTTTTGACAAGACTAAAAAAGACTCATTTCAACCCACCCTTTTTAACAAGTTATCCAGCCTGCCTGATCCACCCACCTTGCCATCTGGCATTGAGAACTGATTTAAAAGAAAAGCAACTTTAAAGGGAATATGAGCTGTGTTTGCCAAATACTAGAACCTATCCTTGCTGCAAATTGAAACGAAATCAGCTCAAATTATTTCACCTTACGTACAATTAAACTTTTAAGCACTTCTAGAAAACCCAAAGCTACTGGTATTGTCCCGATTCTAAAGTAGCAGACCGATAACTCCAAATCAACTTAAAACAAGAGTAAAAGCTATTTCAGCAATAAAACCCAGAATAAAGATATCAAAACTTTTAATTCTAACTGGAAAGTTTTTATGAACTCTCACACTTAAACAGATGATGCCCTATGCCATCTGACCTCTATGGAGAATTGATATACTGTAACAAGCACTTCATACGGGCAAGCTTTGTTATCCTGATTATTAAAACCAATTTTTGACACTCCCAGCGGGGTGTGGTTGATTTTGTACCATTCGTAAAGTTCCAATCCTCCAAGAAAACAGGAAGATGAAATAACCTCTAAAGATACTTAAAATCAGGCGGGATAAAAACAAGATGGTACTATAACCTCTAAATAATCAGTTGCTCGCAACTAATAATACACTGACACGGGACTTATTCATTATAATCCCATACATATGGAAGAAATCAGAAATGTTGTGTCACTACTGATAAATCTTGAAGAACAGAAACAAAATACGCACAGGGTTCTCATCATTCGGCACTAAGATGTGAAACATCCAAACCATAATAACCAATTTGATCGAATAAAATTTTGTAACTCCTAGTCTCCTAAAACAACCATCCATAGAACCACAGATCTGACACGATACAATCAAAACTTTTTTCGTTCCATCTAATTCACAATAAACATTAAAATTCTGAAAAATCAGCACTCTACCAAGGTAGAAATAGAATACAGTTCAAGACAAGTCCAGATTGATCTTTAATTTGACACACGTCAAGATCATCCCCAAATCACAATATTGCTCGAGAACCCTAAAAGTCAAACAACAGAGGCATAGAAAATTAAACAATCAGAAACCAGATCTGAAAACATGAGAAAATCAAAGACACAATAACGATCCTAAAGCCGCGTTTCGGGTTGTAACACGCTCAATTATATGAGCGGGTCGAAGATAATAAACAACAAATATAACAGATATTGATCGGAAAAGGAATAGAGACAGAGAGAGGGAGAGAGAGCTGACCATCTCCATCCTTATCGAATAGGCTGAAGGCCTCCTTGAATTCAGAGATCTGATCGTCGGTAAGCTGATCGGCCATTGTTGATGAATGCTCGAGAAAAAGAGAGAGAAAAGGGTCGGGAGAAATGAAATGAAGAAAGAGATACAAGTGAGCGAGTATGGTGGATGTGAGGCGGGCCGGGCTGTGGAATATATATAAAAGAGTGGTCCTCACCGCATCTGATGCTTCCTCCCTCCATCGTGCCACGTTTTTACCATCTTGCCCTTTTCTCCTCTTTCTTTTTATTTTTTGTTATGGGTGTTGCTTCCAAATGGTCCTCCAACTTCACTGCTTTTTACACTTCAGGTCCTTTAACATTTCTGAGGTTCATTAATTTTTGTTAGATTTAACGAGCCACTTAGGTCAATAGAATCTAATCTTTACTCTTAATATCGGAGTTTTGTTTGAAAGAAATAGTTTTAGAAAACTCATTATCTCCTTACCTAACCTAGTGTTAACCTAGTGATCCCATTTTCAAAACCAAAAGTTCTTCTACTTCTTATAAGTAGGTTAGAGTATTTACTAAATTACTTAAAAAGTTAAAGATAGTTCATCGTTTGTAACGTATGTCAAACTCCTACCAGTAAGTTCCAATAATCTTGGTATTCAAACCGAATTGCAATTCTTGATCTAATCATAAACGAACTATATAAACCCTAAGGGGGTGTTTGGTTCATTCTTTTGGGGGGATTTCAAGGGAATGGGAATTCAAATCCCCCCAAATGATGTGTTTGTTTTGCAATTATGAAGAAGGAATCAAAATGATGGGAATGGTTGAAATCCCATGAATGGGGGATTTAGAAATCCTCCCACCCCCCCACCCCCTGGTATTTTGAAATCCCTCACTCATGGATTTGCTCCGGCGACCTCCGGCGACCGTCCGGCTAACATTCCGGCTAACCTTCTCCTTCAAACCCGACAAAAACCCTAGTCCCGTCTTCGTCTTCTCCATCAAACCCTAGTCGCCGTCTTCGTCTTCTCCGTCAAACCATCCGGCGACCCTCCGACTGTTCATCCGCCATCCCTTCGTCGTTCCCTTCGTCAAACCCTAGCCTTCGCAAACCTGTTCATCGTTCCCTTCGTCGTCGAGCTTCATCGCAAACCTGTTCATCATTGCTTCGTCGTTCCCTTCGCAAATATGTCCGTCGTTCCCTTCGTCGTTCGTCGAAAACCCTAGCCGCCTTCGCCCAGATCTGAACCTTAGCCGCCGTTGTCGACAAAAATCCTAATCGCGTTGGCCGGCGTTTGTCGAAAACCCTAGCCGCCTTCGCCCAGATCTGAACCCTAGCCGCCGTGAGCTAACCAGGGCGGCGATGAGCTAGGTTCGAAAC
Source organism: Pulicaria dysenterica (assembly GCA_947179395.2). NCBI lineage: Eukaryota > Viridiplantae > Streptophyta > Magnoliopsida > Asterales > Asteraceae > Pulicaria > Pulicaria dysenterica. The sequence goes on from OX359296.1 coordinate 55,385,859, forward strand.
AGAGAAGGGCAGAGGTGAGACGGTGAGGAGGTGAGGTGGTGCGGAGGTGAGGTGGTGGCCGGCGTTCGCATGGTGGCCAGCGTTCGCATGGTGGCCGGAGTTAATGGGTTTGTGTTGGATGTATGAGGTGAACCAAACAAGGGAATGGGATTTTAAATCCCACCAAATGAATTCCCCCCCCAAATGCAATTCCCATGTATAAATCTCATTCCCCTCAAAATCAAAGAATGAACCAAACACCCCCTAAGTTTCTTTATGTTTGGCGTAAAGTTGGAGGGAAAATATTTTTCCTTATACACGATTGAAATTTATCCACGTAATATTTAATCACTTTAATAAATATTTGTATAATTATTCATCTTATTATGTGTAGCTAGAAAGTGTTTTTAAAATAAGAAAAATATATTCATAAAGTTTTTAATGTAGTTGCATTTTTATTTTTATTTTTTAAATACACTTGTGGAATATCCGAGCATAACTAGTAACCACCAACGTGAATTGGATTCAAGAATCTATCTCTCTCTTATTAACTTTAAACGCTTTAAATTTTTGGGATGTGTTTGTGTTTTGGGGATGACAATGACATTTAAAGTATGGGGAGTTATGTGACGTTTGTTTCATATTGGACTGCGAGGTGTGATACTTTATTTTTTTATTTATATTAATATGTTAGTGGTAGCCCACTGGTCACTAAAGATGCATATGAGTCGAACTACTTGTAAGTTATTCGATCTCGAATCATTAAAAGCTCGAAACGAGTCGAGCTTTAACGATCTCGAGCTTAAATTACAACTGTTTTAATAAACGAGCCGGGCTCGAGATCCAAATAGTGGGTTCGCGAGCTTAAACGAGCCTAAATGACTCTATATATATGTTTTATAATTTATATAATATATTATATATTTATATGTTTATTTTTTAATAAATAAATATATATATATGTTTTTAAAAAATATATCAAAATAATACTTGAGCCTAAACGATTCGAGCCCGAGCATCATAAATATTAAACGAGCCGAGCTCGATCTCAACATCAAAAGCTCTAAACGAGCCGAGCTTGAGCTTAAAAAAGCTTAAACGAGCGCGACTTGATAAGGGTTTGGCTCGGCTCGTTTACATCCCTACTAGTCACTACACAATTAAGGGCAAACTTGTTATGATATGTATTATACTATATATCAATTGGGGTAGTAAGATTGTAATTTATCATGATAATTTGGAGGGTATCTTGGTAATTTAATGTAATATCATGAGAAATTCATCATCTCATGATATTTTATCAAGTGTGGGATGCATGTGATACTTTTGTGATTTTCACTTTCAAATATAATGTAATGATGTGTCATGTATAATGCACATACTAATCTTTGCATATTAATATATTTAAAAAATGTATTTAAGAGATAATAACTTTTAATAATATTTTACTTACAATAATAAATTTCTTGGTTTTTTATTTTTTTTCCCTCACAAATGTGAGGGCTATTAAATGCTTGTTATATATTATTTATACAGGTTTTATATCTTGTTATGTACAAATATCCATTATATAAATGATGTTAAAATTAAGAAATTAGAAATACAAGAAAAGAAAATTATGGGGTGTTTAGTTTTCAGGGTTTATGGAATTTATATTAAACATCTCAAGAAATGATATTTTTAGTTGAACATTAAAGATAAGGGATTTGGAATTAAAATCCTATGATTATGAGACTGATAATCCTTTAGGAAAGGATGATTTTAAAATCTTTCGTACTACGATTTTTAAAACGATTGACACTTTTGTTTAACTCGTCGTCATTATAATTGTCATTGTTGTGTCCAACCTTCACCATCATTGCTAAATCTCACAGCGACTTTGTTGTTGTTGGACCTTCAGTATAATCGTCGTCGTTATTGTAAATGGACATTCACCATTATTGTTGCTTCACCGGCCCTAATAGACAACCTTCACCATCATATAGACAACCTCACTGGCCTTGATCGATGACCTTCTCCATTACATCAATTACCTCACAAGTCGTAATTTTTTGCTTCCCCTAATCAACCAACACCATCCTAATAAATTGCCTTAATTATTGCTTCACTTTTGTTGCTCAACCTCACCACCCTTAATTGATGACCTTTCACCATCACATCAACGACTCATAAACCTTCACTAATCGTGAGAACCAATCTAAATCATCTATTTTTTTCATTCGTTCTTTTAATGAAAACTCTAACTTAAATTTCTAACTCCATTCAATGACACTACTACGACCGATGACCAAGAATGCACCGTTGTCTGCTGCCGCCACTTTCGTCGACGATAATTTTCGTGTTGCACATGTGCCACTTTTCAATGGGTGGTTGTATCATAGAGTTGCACATATGCTATCTTTAAGTAGATACATATTTTATAATGCCTTATTTTATTAAAACCTTCTGTTAATTGAAAGTTATTTTGTTTATATATTTTTTCATGACATACTTGTAGTTTGTAGATTCGCTTTGTTAAAACTTTGTAAATTTAAAGTTATTTTGTTTATATATTTTTGTCACGACGTACTCTTAGCTTGTAGATTCGCTTAACGACCTTCGGTTTTTCAATTTTAAAATATGTTCCACTTCATACATTTACACGAAAATATATAATAGAACATGTACCAAACTATTTTTGATTTATTAATGTCGATGATCATGATTAAAGACATACATTACACACACATGTATATATGTGTATTAGAAAAATTATCCTCATAAGATGTTGTAAGCTACGGGCCTTATTAAAGCAGACATCAAGAGCTAAGAAGGGGGCCAACAAGCGCTAACATGTATTTTCTAGTGAATAAGAAGATATAGTAATCTTCTAATAGGAAAAAGTTTATGCGAGAACCATTCTTAGTGCGAGAACCGCGAGAACCAATCTGAGCCGTCAAATTCCCCCTCCTTTAATATCATTGCCCACCCATGAATTCTTCACATGCACCATGCCACACTCTATCTCTCCACGCTCACCATCCATGAAACTTCTCATATTCAATGAACGACTGAGATTGGTTCTCATTAACAACGGTTCTCGCATGAACCTTCCCCTCTTCTAATAAATATGGAGATCTAGTAGAACGATATATAATAAAAGGTATTTTAATGATTACGTTGATTTTCAAATTAATGAAAAAAAAAAAAAAACAAATAAAAATTTTAAAGTTTTTCCGAGCAGGAATAGCAGGTTCCGTAAATAACTGGAACTCGAAATTCCTGGTTCCCATCACGAATAGAATAAACAAACCATGCCACGCCCCCTCTAAAATTCATAAATATTTCATAAACCCAAAAGTCCAAAACATCTGGAAGAAGAAGAAGAAGACAATGGAAAAAATGAGAAAAGTGGGTTTAAAGAGACAAAAGTCGCTGCAAAAGACATTTTTGAGTCTCTTTATGTCCATTTCGCCTTGTAAACCATCATCACCTATTCATCCAATATCGATCAATCAAAATAACCCAACCCCTCCCTACATTTATTTCATTTCCTTCCAAGATTTTGACTTTCTGTTCCCTTAATTTTCAAGACAGAGAACTCCCAAAATCCAAGTAGAAAAATTGTCCTCAGAGGTATGCTATGCTGTTTCACGCTTTAACATTCTCTTTGATTAACTTGTTAAATTGGTTATGTTTTTATCTAGTTGTTTCAGAATTAATTGTTTTTTCTTTTCAATATGTATTCTAACCATCTTGATTACGTGTAAAACTTGATGCTTTGTTCTGATATATGGTTATTTTGGGTTCTGAAGCAAAAATGCGAATACATCTTAGTTATTTGTTTGTAAAGACCAGGTCCTGCCATGATTTCTTGGAAAAGATGCTGTTTCTTTGATTTGAGTTACATTTTGGGTTTACTTATGACTTCAATCCACAGAGTTTGAAGATTCTGTCATTTTGAATTATTCAAAGATTTTGTATCTTAATACAACTAAAGCTTTCTCCTTTCTCTGTCACGAGGTTATTTGTAGGGTTCTATGATTGGAAGTTTCCAGACTTTTGGGTGGTGTGTTAGTAGTAGAATTGTTCTCTTGAATTTTTATTTGAGTTTATAAGTAGGTCAGGTCTTTGATTGAATGAAAACGTTGGAATTTCTGTGATCTGTCTTTTATTTTACATTTGATTATGATATTAGTTTTCAAACTTTAAAACCTTTACTGAATATGTTCTATGATTGTCTTTTTATTCAATGGAATTGCTGTGAAATAGATTTTTACTTTGTTTTCTTATATGGTTAATTGTTGGTTTCCTGAAGATTTCTTGGGCATCTGTTTATAAAAACTAATGTGATGAACTTTTATGTTATTTGGCTCACTTGTGATTTTCAATTTACAGAATTTGTCAGTTGAATTATGTGAACATTTCTTCATTTATACTGTTCAACACTTGTTGCTTGCTTTGTTATATGGTAATTTTCTGTGTTTTGTAATTAGATGTTTCCAGATTTCATGGGTACCTGTTTGATGTGAAATTTAGTTATGCTTGTGGATTATATGGGAAAAGCAGAGTTCCTGTGATACAGGTTTCACCCTTTGTTTAGTTCATTCCTTTGATTGTATGGAAACATAGAGTTCATGTGATCCAGGCTTCAGTTCTTGTTTGATTATGATTTCAGTTTCCACAAATTTAGTCATGGCATTGATTGTGTGAAAAAAATGGAGCTTCTATGATCTGTTGTTCTGTTTTTTTGTTTAATATGCTTTCAGTTTACAGAAATTGAAGTTCTTATCATTTAAAGCATGGGAAACTGCTGTGTCACCCCTGGTAAATCTGCTAAGAAGGAGAAGAAGAAGAAGAAGAAGGACAAACCCAACCCCTTTGCTACCTATCGTCCCAAACCGGAATCTGGTGGTGGGTTCAAACTTTATGTTCTAAAAAACCCAACTGGTCATGACATCACTCAGCGATACAATCTAGGACGAGAGCTAGGAAGGGGTGAATTCGGGGTAACATATTTGTGTACAGATTTGGAAAGTGGCGAAAGATTAGCCTGCAAAACAATACTGAAAAAGAAGCTAAAGACTTCAGTAGATATTGATGATGTGAGGAGAGAAGTTGAAATCATGAAGCATTTGCCTAAACATCCAAATATTGTGAGCCTGAAGGATGCATATGAGGATAATAACGCAGTGCACATTGTGATGGAATTGTGTGAGGGTGGAGAGTTATTTGATCGGATTGTTGCCAGAGGTCATTACACAGAACGTGCTGCAGCTGCTGTTATGCGGACTATAGTCGAAGTTGTTCAGGTCAGTTTTTACTTAGATTTATTTTCAGAAATCTTTTTCATTCATTTTATAGTTAATTTTGTGTGTTTGGAGTTTTGATATGTGGTTCAAAGATGGGTTATGTGTAACGGGAACCAGATAATTAGGGGTTGTTTGTTTGCTGCTTAATGGAACCATTCAGCGCTGAATGATGAATCGTTCAGCATTCAGCGTGTTTGATTAGTGCCTCTGAATGAAAACTATGTTGAATGAAACAGAAGAACGCTGCTGAATCATTTTACATTAAAATACATTCTGAATCATTAAGCACCAACTATTTTACCCTAATATGCGTTCTTTCACTCGTTGCCTTGTTAAACAATCATATCTTGTAATATAATATATCGGTTTCAAGGTTAAAATAGGAATTTCCATCATTGAGATGGTTCATTCAAAACCTTTATCAAAGAACATGTACCATTCAGAGACATTCAGAGGCCAATTCATTCAGAGCCTTTGAATTATTCTGACCACATAATCATTCAGTGCTTAATCATTCTGTTATAACAAACAACACCTTAGTTGTAATAAAATGGACTATAGAAGGTCTTTTTGTATATTCGTACCATTTAAGGTTTTCCTGTCCATTGACTATTGTTTCTATTCATCATAGACGTGTCACATGCATGGAGTTATGCACCGTGATCTCAAACCAGAGAATTTTCTTTTCGAAAACAAAAAGGAAACTGCTGCTTTAAAGGCCATTGATTTTGGGCTGTCGGTTTTCTTTAAACCAGGTATGCAGATGTAGTTAAAATGTAATGTTTTTGCTTAAAGCCCATAGCTTTGTTTAAAGATGTGTGTTAGCAGGTGAGGTTTTCAATGAGATAGTTGGAAGTCCTTACTATATGGCCCCTGAAGTTCTCAAGAAAAATTATGGCCCGGAGGTTGATGTATGGAGTGCTGGGGTTATCTTGTACATTTTGCTTTGTGGTTTTCCGCCTTTTTGGGCAGGTGTGCTTTTCTACTCAGCAGTTACATACTTTGCTATTATTATTATTATAATATATATATTTAATTTTGATGCTCACTTGTTTATTCTACTCAGAAACCGAACAAGGAGTAGCTCAAGCAATTATTCGCTCGGTAATTAGTTTCAAAAGAGATCCATGGCCAAAAGTTTCTGAAAATGCGAAAGATCTTGTAAAGAAAATGCTTGATCCTGATCCAAAGCGTAGGCTTACAGCTCAACAAGTTCTTGGTAACTGCTGGCATTATATAGATACATAAGTAAGGGTGGCAAAATGGGCTTAACATGTCAAAACTGGCCCACTAATTATTATTTTCTTTACAAGAGCTATATTTTATCAAGGATAATATGTCTTGTTAATAATAGGGCAAACCTCACCTAATTTATCTAGCTTTAAACATTTTGTTATTGTGCGTATTGAACTTAAAAACCGACCTTTTAATGTATAAAACTTCCAAAGATTACATTTTAATGTGTCTGGAAACCTGTGTGACTGGTAATAACTTGAATTTTGATTTATACCAAATTATTATTATTATTATTATTAAATATAATTACAAGGGCTTGATTTTATAACATAATCCAAGTTGATCCGTTCGGAGGTAAATGGATTGAAATTGCCACTCTAGATATAAGTTACATTCTCTTCGGAGTAAGCTAATGTAGATGTGCTTATAACCACCATATTGCGCTTGCAGACCACCCGTGGTTATTGGATGCCAAGGCAGCTCCAAATGTCTCATTGGGTGAGGTTGTCAGGTCCAGACTTAAACAGTTCTCGGTGATGAACAAGCTTAAGAAACGAGCTTTGAGAGTAAGATTCATGATCTGCTTAAAAGCCACATTACATACATGTGTATCAGTTTACATTCACGAGCTCAAATTACATAGTTATGTTTATTGTTATTGTTACATTGACACAGATGAGCATAGTCTAATATCATGTCTCAACGTTCTTCATGCCCAACACTTTCTTGATTTACACATACTAGAAAAAGTAAAACTAAGTTCATCATTTCACTTTTGAGTTTGATGTACACAGGTGATAGGTGAGCACTTATCAGTTGACGAAGTGGCTGGAATAAAAGAGACATTTGATATGATGGATACGGGCAAGAAAGGCAAGATAAATCTTGAAGAACTTCGAATAGGTTTACACAAACTTGGACAACTTATAAGTGATGCAGATCTTCAAGTACTAATGGAATCCGTAAGTTTAATCATATAACTTCAGAGTAATTCTAACACATTATGGTGACCCATTCTAACACTTTAAAGCAGTAATACTCATCCTATAACAACCATTAGGTTCATAGTTTGTGGTAGATATTTGTTGACCTCTTGTATCCAACTTTGTGCACGATAACGAGGTTTTTTTGTTAATCGATTAAATGGTAAAAAAAATCATGATTTTACAGGTTGATCTTGATGGAGATGGAACATTAAACTATAGCGAATTTGTGGCTGTCCATGTGCATCTCAAGAGAATGGCAAATGATGAGCACCTACACAAAGCCTTTGGTTTCTTTGATCAAAACCGTAGTGGTTATATAGAAGTTGAAGAGCTTCGTTATGTGCTAAGTGATGAAGAGAATGCGAATGGTATTGAAGAAGTAATCACTGCGATCATGCATGATGTTGATACGGATAAGGTTAGTTCCCATTGTCGTGTCTTTATGTCAATTTGCATATTACTTTCACCTTAGGGGCTTAGCTAGATTATTAATAATCAGGTTTAGATTATACGACGACCAAACGCTCCCTGATTATTATGAGAATGCATCGCATGTTTTTTCTACTTGATGATTTAGTATAATGATTGCATCAGGATGGGCGCATTAGTTATGAGGAGTTTGCTGCTATGATGAAGGCCGGTACAGATTGGAGGAAAGCATCAAGACAATATTCTCGAGAGCGGTTCAACAGTCTTGGTTTGATGTTAATGAAGGATGGCTCGTTACAGTTAGCCAACGAGTAAAGATGAACAACACGGAACCTTTTTCTTCTTATCTTATTATATATATTTATAAAAGCCAGTTATATGAAAGCAAACTTGTATAGAGATTTATCCCTGTTATCGGTTGTGTTCCCTCCCTAACTACTCGTGTTCCTCAATCCTCCCTCATTTTTTGTCCTCGTGATTCCAATAACATTCATTCATGATGGGCTTTACCTTTCTTGTGTTTTTTTAATCTAATTTAATACAAAATAAAATTTATTTATAATTTATTTGTTCGGTGATTTTAGGATCAAGAATAGATCTATTCTAATAGATAAATAGATTGTCGTTGCTTTTTCCCTTGTTTTTAATTTCTTGTATTGTACTCTATTCTAGCTAGTTTTCTTGTTTATTAATATTTAGCTGCTAGATAAGGATGATGGTTATGTCGTAGATCTCTCTCTAGTTTGCCTCTTTTCTCAGTTATAACAAAAAAACATATAACCAACGGGCTTGTAGCCTAGCGGTAATACGACAACATAATTACTGGATCATTATTGAGAAATATTCTTGAGTTCAGTGTTTTGTGTGTGTGTGCCCAATTCCGGGATGCGCGCAGTTTTGAAGAGCAGGAATCAAGAAGCTAGAATACGGAAAGAGCTAGGTAGGTGAGGTGGTGAAGAAACATTGTCCTACATGGCAAGTGTGAATGGATATTATACACAGCTTCATTATCAAAATCATAACAAAACCTGCATATCATACAAACTCAACAACCAACCACCACCACCACCACCTTTTTTTGGTATTTCCTTGTAATACAATCACATTACACTAAAGAAAACGTTCAAGTCCTCTGCCTTACCCTCCTACCATTTGCATCTCCGCCTGAAAGCTGAGCACAAACACTTAAAGTCTTACCACCACCACCACCACCACCACCACCACTGCTATAGCCTTCTTCACAACCAGCCACCGTCTTAAGAATCTCTGATTGCAATGCCGGGTGGTTGGCTTTCAGATACTCAAACCCATCTGATCGCATCACGGCTGCCATTTGTATCATAAATTAAAATTAGCAAGCAGCAACACGAATATATGTCAGATGAATACCAATGACTCAGGAGGTTGAACGAGTATAGAATAGACTTAGGAGAGAAATCCAACCCGTTCAACCCATTCCCCTTTTAGCCATTTGTCTTTTATTTCTCCTTTTTATTTAACTCGTTTTAGATAGGACACAACCCAAATCAGATAATCATTAGTAATCCATGCAATAGGAAGATCATTGATGAGAGTAGTTAAAAATAAGTAATAAGAATATTATAGGCGAATAAACATTTCTCTTATGCCATTAGAAATCGTTCTTAAAAAGCATAGTTCACTAGAAGATTAGATCAAGTGGGAAATAATATCATAGTAGCCAAAAAGCTTTAAAAAACGAGTCATACCTGCAAGATTTTCAGAAGCAAATCTAAGGCAAATAGCTTTAAGTTCCATCGCATGGTAAGTATCTGCTAGAGCCAAAATTCGGCCAACAGAGTTTACAGATATATCCTTGCAGAGATGAGACTCGCACATCCGTCTGAGTCTGCACAAATCATACTGATCAGCTGCAGCTAACAACTTGGCTAATAACGTATCCGACACAGAGGATTCACTGGATGAACTACCAGTCACTAACTCATCTTCATGAACTTCATCTCTGTAAATGAAGTGAAGCATAGCCTGTTGCACATTAACCCACCTTAGAAACAAAGCTGCAGAAGGGTAGTTTAACTTTTCCAACCAAAATGCATGCTACAGTGAGACTAAAGCAAGCAAATTCTACCTCTAGTGAAAGAGCACACCTATCCTTGATCAAGAAACCCTAGAGGCCAGTGATGAGATGGATGAGTAGTGTAACAGGTAAATAAAGAGTCGAGTTCAGTTCTTAGTATAGGTTGAAACAGGTCGGGCCAAATTACTTGCAAACACATTTGTCCATTTTATTAATAAACAATTAATGCCGTAAATATAATTACAAAAGCAACTTATTTTTTTGCAATAATAATAATCTATATCTCATATAAAAAATTATGACGTTGTATGCATGAAAAGTAGGCTTGGGTTGAATTTCAACACATTCTCCTTTTAGATATAAAAGATTAAAAGCTAAACCAACCTGTTTGATATAGAACACTGCACCTCTAAGGAAACCTATATATGATCATGAAACCATATGAATCAACTGAGGGTTTATTTATGATCATTACCAAACTAAACCATATCGTCTCAATGCAGGTGTTCAAGCATCGAGTAGGATGAATCAATACTTTTTTTTCAAATATAAGCAATCTCATTCTCATGTATATATAACGTAATTACCTTGAAAACCCTAGGTTCCATATCAGTGATTACAATCTCATGATCCTCTCCCTCTTGTCCAAAGAAATTAGACCGGAAGACAGGGGATCTAGCAGCCAATACCAGCTTATGAGCATGAAATATTTCACCAGCCACTTTGAAGACAACATCTGAACCTTCCATATTTTCGAGCAACATACCAAAATTTGATCCAATATCAGACTCTGGGACCTGAATTGAATGTAACCTGGGGCAATGTGTTGCAGAAACCACCACTCCCACAGTGCAATTAATCTTTAAGCAGTCATCCTTGAGGTAATCTGAGGTTTCAAGCGATGCTCGCCTAAAAAAACGCTTGTATCCCCTGACCAAGTACTCATGGATTTCACTTAAATTATAGAAGAAAAGTTGTACCAAACATATATGAACTTTGCATAGCAATGCGAAAAAGCAATTTACTTGTAGTTAAAAAACATTTCACATAGTAAATACAAAAAAAAAGAGGGGAAAAGAGGGAGGAGAACATCTAAAGTCAAAACCAGAATTTGAAAGATATTCCAATGCATGGAGAATAGTACACATAAGCGGATTATTACAAACATACCCAGTGTTTCATATCTTCTGTTCTTTTCTCACAAGCAATCAATCAACCATATTACATCTACTACAAATATATCATCAAGTGTTAAACCACACCTGTGCTTAATGTGCCTTGACATCTAGACACAACTCACATATTCTACAAGTTCTAAAATATCTAGTCCTAAAGAATTGTTAGAAAATAGGGTCTGTCTATTAGTTATCGAATTTCCTCTTTATGCATCAAATAATCTCTTTTCACTATTTTGAGGATGACTACCATTTAATAATTGACATGTACTTCAAAACATTCCTCAACTGGTTCATGGTATTAATACCACACAGCTCTCATTACAAATCCAGCCATCACCCCCATCTTCCCAGTCCAGAAAATCCAGAGTTATTTCACCTGCTGCATCTCCTCTTAGTCATTTTGGGCTCACTAGAATTACCACCATCTTAGCTAGTCTTGCTTTCTATTTTGTTTCTCCTTAGAGAGAAAAGCTGCTCTAAGCTCACTCATGTGCTTGAATAATTTGTTGATGATACTATAAGGAACTACTTTACCATTGTTTCTCCAATGGTAAAGTAACGTTTTGGTAAGAACTTAAAACATGGGAAACTTGTAATATAAGATGAAATATAATTCACTATTCATAACCTACAAGTTGATGCATTTGAATGTTTGGACTAAGTTTAGGATCTTTCAGTGACAACAAACATAGGAAAAACCAAGGTATCCACTTCAGGATGAAAAAACAGCCATGTAATTTGGCAATAATTTGAATAAGGATATTATGCTTCAAATAGGCACTCCAATACTTTAATTCAATAAGTCTGGTTATAAAATAGAAAAAAGAATCCTATTTATAGGGCATTAACAACAATTAAAATTATAGAGGCGTTATAAACAACTATAGAGTAAGTGAGCAACCAGCTTCATCAAACTAAAAAGAGCGAATAGGCTGGAATGCCAAGGATATCACATAAGACTTCCCTTGAAACTTCTGAATGCCACAAGTCAAATTCAATGCAACTTATTTCCCATATAAAGATATATGCTGTTCAGATGTCTAAAAGTATAATTGACTCTTGAGCAATAAAATTTACCAACGAAAGAGTGAACATTTGGTCAATCTCTTCTCATTAATATGAGCCAAAACGAAGATCAAGTTGTCTTCAGCTGAATCGAGAACGGGTTTTCTTTCCCAAAATCTCTAGTCATATACAAATATCTATAGTACCTTTAATTAAAAAGGCTCCTCAATGCACCTTCAGTACCAAACCAATCCATAAACAACTATGGCAGGCATCAAAGTTCTCTTCAAGCAAGGTACATCTTAAGATCTAAATCAAGTCTTAACTACACATCAGGGAACTACTTCCAATACCAATCCTACTGCACCATTATTTCTTTCCCCAACCTAACACAGAACTGAGTACATCTTCTTCTCCTCCACCCAAGTCTCTAGAAATGAAATGTCCAGATAGGCAAGAGATAGAGACATACGAAAAGACAGTTACAGAGTGAATCCCAAACAAAAACTATAAAAACACAACTCTAAAGCAATCACTTCCTCTAAACAAGATTACTTATTAACAGAAGAAAAAGTACTACAAATTCTATATCAGCAAAAATCTTCCCGTCATCCAGTAAATTGATCCAAGAAGCTGAAAAGAAATCAATGACAAAGTTCATACCTAACTCTTAAATCTTGATGACAAAAAAACCCCATAACCAATGAGCATCCTACATAATAGACCTTAGGAGCAAACCAATACTTTGGTTTCTGTAATAATCCATGTGATCTCAACTAATAATCCATTAGAGGGAACTTATCAAAAAGTAAGCAACACCATCAAGCAGATAATCAAGATTCGTGAAACAAATTCAGGAAACGTACCACATGCTGCCTCTGTATTTCAACGTATAAGGACCGCTTTCCAAAGACCGATCGAAGTGGCTATGGACCTTATGCTTCTCTTTCCCACTCTGATCTACCAGCGTCAACTCGAACAAAGCCCTGACATCGGATCCCTCACTGGTAAGCGCAATGAAAAGCGAAACGTAAGTCGAATTGTCTTCAGGGTTTTTCCCATCAGGGTAGAAATATACCGCCCATTGGTAACCTCCAACCGTAAAATTATCACTGGCGATGTGTTTTCCGATTCCCATACCCTTGGCTAACGAATAGCCCTGGATTACGAACTGGTGGGAACCGTTCACCGTCTCCGTCACCGAGCGGGAGCTCGTTGGCGAGTCAGCCAGGGCGATCTTCTCATTGTCGGACATTAGTATTTTTTAGGGTTTGGGAAATTGAAACATATGGAAGACTAGGGATCAATTAATGGTGAAGAGCTGGAAAGCTCACTGATTAATATCTTACAGAAATAGATTGATGAAAGATTTGATGGAAGGATTTTGAGAATTTGGAATCGAGATCGAAGATGATGAAAGAGGGAGTTTCGAGGGTTTTGATTGAATGCTATTTTGCGTGGCTATTTGTAAATGTCGGAATTTCTATCTTTTCATATTTATACAACGAAAATTGAAAGCGAAATTTGATTTCACTTTTTCCTCCTTTTGAATAGCAAATCGACTTATCTATATTGAGTATCAATCAACTAATTACAACTTTTAATTTCAAAATTAATTAATTCTCAAAATAATTTTAGAAAGATTAATGTCGATCTAAATTCAATTTTGAAATCAATTAGGAAGGGGTTGGATGAAATTATAAAGGACTTTTATAAAACATGTGAAGGGTTTTTATAAAAATATGAGGGGGTTATATAAAAATTGTATATTAATATAATTAAATATAAGCTTTTTATAAATTATTGTTAGTAACTTTTCATATATTTTGTTTAGAGAAAAAATAATTATATATTTATGACCGTCTCGTTTTATCTACGTTTTGGTATAAATTTTATCGTAATATGACACTTTTTTTAATTTCGTATATTCTTAATTTTTTGTTATCCATTAATAGTTGTGAGTTGAGTGGATCTGTTGGGATTATAGTGATGAATTGAGTGGTCAACTTAAATATGTTATTCAAAGTGTTTAGTTATTGATTTTGACGTATTTTCAATCTTATTAGAAAGATGAATGAAATTTTTTATAAATATGGTTCAAAATAAGATGTATTATTAAAAGATTATATATTATATATTTAAAATTTTAAATTCAGATATGTAAAGATATGTGTACTTGATGGTCATAAAACTATATTATTAGTGTAGGTAATTAGCTAAAGAAGACAATTTCTTCTGATGATGTGTTTTGCTATGACGATTAATAAAAGTCAAAGATAGTCACTTTCAAAAGTTGGTTTATTCCTCAGGAAACTTATGTTTATACATGGTCAATTGTATGTTGCCGTTTTACGTGTTAAAAGTGAAAAAAATTAAAAGTTTTAATTTGTGATAACAGTGGTAATGTTACAAACAAAACAATAAATGTGGTCTACAAAAAAGTGTTTCAAAAAATTTAGTTATTTTTTTTGTTAAGCATTATAACATATGTAAGTTTACGGTGTTATTTAATTTATTGCATTATTTTTATTTGAAAATTTTAATATCTCAAATACACTTTCGAAATACCCGTGCGTGCACAGGACAATAAACTAGTTTACTATTGAGGTGTTTGTTTTAGCTTATTTAAGGTTTATTTTTCGGGTTTATTGTGACATCCGTCACCAAATTTCGGTTAGTCCTTTAACCCGCACGTTTTAAACTTTAATTTTGCTCGTATATACATATGTTAAGTTAATTTTAGCATTATAGTATACTAGTGATTTTAGAATTATCATAGGAGTTAGGTTTAGCCTAAGTTGTATTTAGGATTTAGTTAGATATACTTTTAATTAATTGCACTAGAAAGCCATAAAATTTGTCAACTTATATTGTTTTTTTTAAAAAAATAATATATATCCATATTTATTTAATTTTCGAATTTGTATATAATAGGTTTTAAAAATATATTTTTTTTTAAACTTTAGATAGGTATGGATTTGGGATATGTATTTTAATTATTTAAATTTTAAACCAAACCCTTATCCTTATCTTTTATATATATATATATATATATATATATATATACTTAAACAAAACCCTACCCCCCTCCCATACCCATTCTCGGCCGATCCTACCCCCTCACCCTCAAATTGTCGACTTCAACATCTCCCCTCTCCTCCATTGTCGATTTCTTCATTCAAGAGTCCAAGGATTCAAGCTCCAAACTTTCTAAGGTTTTGGTTTTGGCATTCAAGGTAAACAACAATCCATGCTATACATTTGTTCTTCTTCTTGTTTCATGTTTTCCTCATTCTTAAGTTCTTAAAATCTGTTCATGATCACCACATGTTGTCTCAAAAACGTGTATATGAGGAGAATAGAGGTTTGCATATGTTAAAGTTACGATTTTTATTGAAAAAGATGGAGTCTTTTTAAAATAGAATTCTGGACAGTGATTAGGGTTACGTTTGAAAGGCTATAACTGAATCAGTTATAGATGTTTTAATTCGGTTTTTGGGTCTGGGTTGTAGATCTTTGAGTCTAGTTTCATAAAAACCAAGTTTTGTAAATTTTGAAGGTCATTTGGTCGTTCAAACGAATTTTACCGTTTAAGTGTGCAAACTGTCAGTACATTATGTAAGTTTAGGGTCAAAGGTTTAGATTTTTAAACCTGATCAAAACTTGGATTTTTCGATTGAAAATTTTACAGTAGCATGTTCGATGAGTTTAGAGTTTTCTGTAAAAGTTTCGTAATTTTTAGATATCGTTTGGTATTTTTACAAAAATCACACTTTCTGTCACGCAAGTGCAGTGGGATTTCTGTCAGTATTGATTTCTTTTAATTTTTAAAAATAGCTAGGTAGGTTAATAAATTCTGGAAAAATCTCAGTATACTGTTGAGACATTAAACCCTCTGTAATTAAATTTTGGAATTTTATTTTGGACGTTTGGCTTGTTTTAAAATTACTAAAAGACTGCCTATCAAAATCAGAATTATGCACTGTGGCATTAGGATCATATGGAAACACATCACAAGCCTTTAGGCTATATTAGGGTGTTCAAACACCTAAATACGATACTTATGTGTAATATACTTATTGTAGATCTCGTACCCGTTCTTTTGCAAGATTAAATTCGTTTAAGGCTAAGGTGAGTACTCGTGGCCCCTTTTTACTATATTTCTTGGGGGGAAATGACACTCAGATCTGTTTTTAATTCTTATGCCGTGTAAACTAAACTTTTGCCTTATGACAATTATGTGACATGTATGTGCATTGTATGAACCCTTAACCGGGTTATGCCTATTGATTCCTATATTCCTATGAGCCAACGGTTTATGCTCCAGCTGGGTATGCTATAATAACTGCTTAGAAGACTATGATTTGATTCCTATTGAACCTGGTGGTTTGGATGTTGGTACAACGTCTATACACTTAACATGTTATACGTGCACATTTGTCCTACTTAAACACTTTACACGGAAACTATGTTATTTCTTTAAACCTACGAGCTCACCAACTTTATGTTGACGTTTTCGAGTGTCCATTTTCAGGTAATGCCAATAACAATGCTTAAGGAGTTTAGGCGAACTCGTAGTGGACTTTAGCTGGACTTGTCAACTTCATGGACACTTAATAATCGTTTTAAGTTTAAAATCTTAGTACAACTTACAACTTTATCTTTGGGCATGTTGTCCCGTAAACTTGACCCGGGTTGTGGGTTTTTCTATTTTGTGTTTATCTCTCTTGACTATGTTTGCCGTGAATACCGACCTAACACGGCACAAGTCTCCTCTTATGTCGGGGAACGTCGTGACACGTTGGATTTATCTGCATTTAGCAATTTCTTTGTTAACGTATCAATGTGTTATGACGATCCTCTCCGTCACACTTCGCGTTTCCGCCTTGGCGGGGTGTGACATTTATTTTTTATAAGTTAGTTTTTTTCGGCTTAGTTTTTAACTTTTGAGCTTATTATGAGTTAAAAAAGAAAATAAGCTGGACTTTTGAAAAATAAGCCAGGAAAAATGGGCTTATGAAAAATAAGCCGGAAAAATAAACCCTTCATAAGCTAAAACAAAAACCCCCTATTATTTTTTTTTTCAATTCATCAATGTAAAGAAATAATAATTTGTAACCTGAAATATATATTTAGTTTAGTAAATAGTTTATGTATTTCAACTTATGGTTTCTTACTCTAGTTTGATGATTGAATCGGTTTGAACAATCGAGGGTCAGTTTCTATATGTTTTTTAAATATTTTCTGCCTTCAATAGTAAACTTCATTTGCTTTACTTGCTACAATGGTATTGTCATATAGAGGAGAGTTCATTCGAGAACCGTTATTAGTGCGAGAACCAATATCAGCCGTTCCTTGGATATTGGAAGTTCATGGATGGAGAGCGTTGAGGGATAAAGTATGACAGAGTGCATGTAGGGAATTCATGGGTGAGCAATGACATTGACGGAGGGGAAGTGGACGGCTCAGATTGGTTCTCGCGGTTCTCGCACTAAGAATGTTTGTCAAATAAACTTCTTCCTTGTCATATATATATATATATATATATATATATATATATATATATATATATACTAGCAGCCTACCCGCGCAATGCTGCGGAGGCAAATAGTTTATGTTTTATAACATGTCGCTTAAATAATGTAATGATATGTTATTCGCACGATTCAATATTACGAAAAAAATTCTACATCAAACGGAACAACATTCCGTTTTTTTTTCAATTTTCTTTTTTATTTGCATCAACTATTTTATTTATTCTAAAAATAAATTCTAAATGACATTAAAATAATAAAAAAATTATATTTATGAAATAAAAAAAGAAAGGTTAATAAGATTTTGGAATTATGTTGATGTAAGTGAATAATTGTGTTTGTGGGAGAGATTGATTTAGTATGAAAGAGTAAATTTTAAGTAAATAAAAAATTAAAGTAAAGTAGAGAGAGAGTGAAATGATTAAAGATTGAGTGGATGAGATTAATTTAGGGTTTAGGGTTTAAAGATTAATTTAGATTGAATGAAAGGTTGAGATTTGGTATTGATTGAATTTTAAGAACTCTTAAAATTAAAGAGGAGAGAGTGTTAAATGGTTTATATGGTAGTATAGATATATGTATATATATATATATATATATATATATATATATATATATATATGATTGTTGGTCTATATAAAGTGCAATTCTAAATATTCAATCAATAATTCTTTCTTATTTTAGAGGTCCCTTTCTAAATTTCTGCCGTCGTGCCCAAAATGATTGGAACAAGTATGATATTTGTAAAACAAAACCTCTAACTTTGCAGTTTCTCATCAACTTCTATTTGCATTCTAACAACATATAACATACTATTGCATTTGGCTAGGAGTTATTTGGTAGGACGTGTCTACCTTATTTTTTCTCAGTATATTGTATACATCATATTTCTGAACTTTTCTTTTCAAAACAGTCACATACATACATTAGTAAATTCATAAGGAGATGTGTTTAACTTTAGGGTTACTTAATGTCTGACATGACGAGTTTCACTCGTTATAGAGATGAACATAATAATGTAAGATGAGTTGGTGCCTAGGTGGAAAAATGGGCCGGTAGAGTTGGTCCGATCAATAACTTGCAATTTGTTGTAAGGTTAAAAATCATAATGGGTTATCTAGAAAACATATTCCGATATCAATAACTTGCATTAGAGTGAAAGGAGTGAGTATGATGTGAGAAGGGGGTTGGAATTACCACTTGAGGATGGGAGTGGTGCCACACCATTGATGGGAAACATTGGGGGAGAGGGGGTATACCCACATAGGTGTGAGAGATGTGGTAAACGTTTGTGGGCTCTCTCCCCCTTACATCCTAATTTCTTTTCCTCCCTCCCACATTCTATCTTGTGTTTTGTTTTTTGTTTTTCATTTATTAAATTTTTGATTGGTAATGGTTATTAACAGGGTTCAAGAATTTGGTGTGGCAGATACTAACCACTACATGTCTATATAGCGGGCTAAGTGTCGGAAGTAGAAAACTAATATGACAATGTGGTGGGAGGTAACCACCCTCATCACTCTTAAATGCACCAATAATAATCTTACTTTTCTTTGGTAAGTGGCATCAGTACTCATATATTAAGTTTTCACCCCACAATGATTATCTTATTGCTGTCCAATATTACTGCTTTCTTATTAAAATTCTGATACAAATTATGCTGTTATGAAATCAGATGGGCATGAGTATTTTTAAAGCCAACCCCCTGATTTAGCACAAGAGATTCATACTTTTTCAACAGCAAAATAATATTATTTTAATATCAAACTGTGATCCATACAAACCCAATCCAGAATAACTTGCACTTCAATCATACTAATACAAGATAACTAATTCATATGACGATGAAAAAGATGATTAAAAGGATATTTGAATATAATTTTATCTAACTGTCGGATTTTATTTTGGAAGCAATCTCTCTACTTGATTGCAGAGGTACGAACTCCCCAATATCATGTTGCCTTGGGGGGATTGGGTAACGTTTTTATTGTTGTTGATGATGCTTTTTATCAAATTCAATCAAATAATTTATGAATTTTGTAATAAGAGGTACTGATTTAAGAAGAATCAGGTTAACACCATGTTTAAAAGTATCACCAATTTGTTTCAA
The DNA here is from genome assembly GCA_947179395.2 of Pulicaria dysenterica. Taxonomy (NCBI): domain Eukaryota; kingdom Viridiplantae; phylum Streptophyta; class Magnoliopsida; order Asterales; family Asteraceae; genus Pulicaria; species Pulicaria dysenterica. Next base: position 55,405,663 of record OX359296.1, read on the forward strand.
CTATGAAAAAAAAGGATTGGACTGATTCTGCTAATGTGGTTCATATCATCCTAGGCTAGTATTGCTAATGAATTCTCTTCGTTGCTTTGCTTTCCCATCAATGTTGATGGCATTAAACACATCAAGAGAACAGTTGGGACTTAGGAATTCATCAATATGAAATTTTCTATGACCAAACAAGTGAAGACCAAAAGGATTTTATTAAAACTTGTTAAAGTGTGATGGATTATTAATATTAATTAATTTATTAAAACAAAATGCACTTTAGTTTGGTAATTATGTTTAATAGTACTCCATTTTAGGAAATATGTTTTTGAAGAAAACTTATTTGGTTAAAAACTCCTCAGATGTGATGGTGGTGATCTAGCAACAACTTTTAAAGAGAGAATGAAATATGAGAGAGAAAGTGATAAAAACAATTGAAAAATAATGTTTAGTAAAAGATAAGGTTGTTTAAAAATAATTAAGAGTAGATAAGAAATTAATTAAAATACTATTTAATTCTTCTATACATCAGTTGGCAAAGTGAAATGTCATTTTATCAAGAGAATTTGAGGGGTGTTTTAGTAATTTGCATTGAAAACTTGAGAATTTGAGATTCTAGTGATAATTTGAAGGATAGAATTGTCTTTTCATTTAACCTGACTACGGATTACCACACTGCTTGAATTAACTCATTTTCAACATTTCTCTGAATTTCTCATTATTTTCATTATCAATACAAAAATTACTTCATAATTGATTTTGATCACTTATTTAGTTATCTTCATTCTCTCAATTTCAGACTGTGCTCTCATCTTCTTCATTTTTTACTTTTTCAACACTATCTTAGTTACCCTCTCATTATTCTCCTTCTTTGTTTCTACGACTTTAGGCGCGCTATACAATGATTCAAGCCCATTTGCAACCCCCATGGCATTAAAGATTGTCTTTTTCTCGTGAGAATATTAAGGGTACTTTAGTAAAGTTATCATTTTATCATAAGATGTGAATTTATCATGAGATATATACATACATACATACATAAATATACATGACTTCATAATCTATAGCTCGAATTACAAAAAAATGAAACAAACTTTGATACATGGAGAACACGTATTACCAAGAAGAAGATGAATAATTAGTTAGCAAAAAGTGTAACGATATTAAAATGGATTATTACTAAACATGATATCTTCTAAAAAAATACCCTTTTAACTTTATATGAAAAACTTGTTAATGATCGAATGAAATAAGAGAGAGAATATGATAAAAGGAATTGGAAAATGATGTTTGGTAATAAAAGAAAATTTTGTTTGGAAATAATTATATATCATAGATGTGATCAACTCAAAAAATATAAAATAAAATAAAAGAATAGAAGGAAATTAGAAAAGAAAAGATTCAATGGAGAAAGAAAAAACACTAGAAAAAGATTGCAAAGATTTGATTTTTACTTTGATAATGTTGTAGATATTTTAGAAGTTGGGCTTCAAGATTCTGATCACAAAGAGAGATTGATTGATGCCTTCTATTCCCCTTCTTTGATTTACATACATTACCCAACCTGCATTTTCATTATTCATTTCAAGATTTCAATCTCTCTCTTCAATGGCCGATCAATCCAGGCCAGTCACCGGCTACCCAGCTCACTCCACCACCGGCTACCCAAACACCGCCCCCACTGCATACCCTTACGTTGCTCCGCCACCACAGAATCAAGCCACGTACTTTCATGTCGCCGGAAACCCCTACTACTCTGATCCATACGCGTCTCAACAACGCGCCACCTTCGTCCACCGTTTCTTCGCCGTCCTCGTCGGTTCCATCCTTATCACCGGCATAATCATTTTCATCATGTGGCTAATTCTCCGCCCACAAATCCCTCAATTTCGCGTCGAAACACTAACTCTCTCCAACTTCAATGTTTCATCAAACTCACTGATTTCCGGCAATTGGGACGCTCATTTCACCGTTCGGAACCCTAATTCCAAAATCACCCTTTACTATGATCAAGTCGAAGCTGCTGTTTTCTACAAGTCGGATTCAATTTCAGAGACTACTGTCCCGCCGTTTGTGCAAGGAACCAAGAACGAGACTTCGATCAGGGCAACATTTGCTTCTTTGTCAGCTTATCTCGATGATCGGGATAACATCAACAGCGACAGAACTCGTGGAACGGTTAATTTTAATGTTAGGATGATGGCTAGGGTTCGATTTAAGGCTAGTTCTTGGTGGGCAAGACGGCGTATTGTGAGGGTTTATTGCCCCAATCTATCAATTGGGGTTTCTTTAAACAGCAATGGTGGATCTTTGGTTGGTGGTTCAAAGCAATGCAGTGTGGGTCTGTGACTTAATGAGTGATTTCGAGGTATTTTTTGGTGTTCATCTAACTTAATTACTGGAAATACACTAATTTGCAGGTAGTATGAAACTATGAATGATGTGAATAAACTCTAGTTCTTGTTCTTAACCAATTGCATATACTTGAATTCCTGTATATTGTTTGATCTTCTTGTTATTCTTGTGTGAGAATTGATTTATTTTCAAGTGACAATTGAACATAATGGTGTATCAAATAATCTTAATAGTTTATAAATCAGGTTTATTTTCATAAACACTTACAGTCATGACTTTGCCATAATATTCTTGTGGATCAAATTAAGCTAAATGTTGAATCAAGTGGCATCAAACCATTTTTGCTCATCTTTTGCTACAGAAGATGATTTTATAAACAAATTTTAGTGTCCCCTCACTTAGTTTGTTCAAATGTTAGTAAACCGAGCATTTGTTATGACAGTAAGTTGTGTTGTAGTTTATGTGATTGAGCGTGGGTGGCTGAGGATGCTTGTTTGTCAGGTGGGCTCGTTCGAGCTGCTGCATTACACATGTAGATTGTTCAACGGTTCTCGAGGCAATAACTACCAGTGTAACCCATGCATGTTGGTAGTTTATATGTTTGATATATGAAGGGAAGGTAGTTATAAACAATAGGAATAGACTTCCAAGAGCTGATCTTGTGGCATCTGTTTGTATGCATGTTAATAACGTGTTCTTAACCTGTAATATGAGAGAATTTGCAATGTGTATCGTACGGCATGTGATCGATTATTCGTCCAATCGTTTAGATATCCTCAAAAAAAAAAAAAAAAAAATCCCTGAAAAGCCGATTTATACCATAACTATATTCTATCGGATGTACCCGAAGATCATTGAGGAAATAGAAAATTTAAGAAGAAAGTATTAGTGGGATTCATCTAATACGAGCAGAAATAAAATTAGCTGGGTCAATTGTTAAAATACTATTGCCCTAAAGAAACATTTTTGGATCTGGATGATTTTTTCACCCGCAAAGTTGAAAATGGCAATAATAATACTCTTGTGTGACATGATTGTTGGATATGAAGCCATCATTTGAAATCAATTTTTCCTGACTTGTTGATTCAGAAGCTAACAAGAACTGTTTAATAGTCATAAGATTTTCTCACAGAAATGAAGTTGGAGCTGTGTGGAGTTGGGATTGGATAGATGAATATGTTGCTACATAAAGATTGGGTTGAGCTTCTTAATCATGTGGAGCTTTCCACAATGACAGATGTTTGGAGGTAGGAAGGGGATCCCAATGGTAAAATCGTTACATTCTATCATTGATAACTCACCAAATTCGAATTTGAATTTTTGAAATAAACGTCTCCGTCCAAAAATTGATTGTTTTGTTTGGAGGCTTCTTCGGAATCATATTCCTACTAGTCAACAAGGAATCACTTTACCCTCGGTAATATGCCGATATGTAATGCGAGAAGAAGAATTGGTTGTCGATAACCTTTTTTATTCATGTCCCTCGGTTAAAGAAGTGCGGAATTGGTTAGCATCATGCCTCCATTGTACAACCGATAGAAGACGTTTGTGGTGCAGAATTTTTTTTGGAGATAGCCATAGGAAATTAGGAAGTATGCTTTGGAGCATTTGGAAGCCGAGAAACAATATTATTTTTAATAATTAGAGATTCTTGGTGTTAGATATAGTTAATGAAATTCAAGCTAATCTCTTTTCTTGGATAAAAATATAGAACCAAATGTAATGTTTTAGATTAGTCTACTTAGTTTTGTAATCCTTTATCTATGATCTGATTATTTGTAATCTTGATCTAGTTAGTGTCTTGCTAGGATATTAACAAAAATTTCGAGTTCACTATTCGGGGTGATACCGTGATAGCCATGACGAAACCCTTGACCAGTGTACTCTTTTATTGTTTTTCCAAAAAAAGAAAAATCTATATTCCTTGAGGGAGTAAATAGTAGTGCTACAACTAGGCCATGTTTGAGATGGCGTTTTGCAGAAGAGATTTCGCATTTGGAAAACAAACGTTTTCAAGAATCACGCTCAAATCTGCTTTTTCAAAAGTATGTTTTATATATATGATGAATGTGCAATTTGTGCATATAATCGTTTTCCTCCAGATGCGTGGTTGAACATTTATTGCTTATTTTATGTCTCTTACTAATAAATAAATAAATAGTCTCTCTTAAAAGTTAAAACGCCATCCAAATCAAACACCCTCTAATGTTTTTATTTTAACCTTTCTACTTGTAGTTTCACCGCAAGGTAACCAACCATAAAGTCATCCAATATCTTACCAGTGATACCACCACCTTAATCGACTCACTTCCCCCTTCTCTTGCCTAGTGCAGAACACCAATCCCTGAACACCAACCATCTCATAACCAAATGACCGACATTATATATTCCCAACAATTGAAGATCAAACATATTGACTACATTTTTTACAAGTACCAAAGGACTTGTAGCCTAGCGGTACCAAAGGACTTGTGGGTTCAAATCTCTGTGTGGACAATGGTGTAGATTTAGGAGTAGGTTTATAGAGAGTGTGTGTTTGTTGTTCACAAAAACAAAAACAAGAAAAACAAGAAAAACAAAAAAACCAGTTTCACAGGTTACAAAGGACGTATGTGAGCTGCTCGGGTGGGATTTTCCGCTGCCAAAAACACAGAAAAAGTACATCATAAAATCTGCAATCTTTTGCAAAACATCTATTTTCTATATAACAAAGAAGCAAAATAATAGAAACTACCGACACACTGTTCATAACAAATAACCAAAAATTCAATTGGCATCAACTACAAAATCATGGAGGGAATGTTTTGAATAACAAACCCATTAGTAAACATACAACCAACACGCTTGCAGTTGGCAAATTTTTGGTGCCCTATTCAAATCCCGTTCCACAACACTAATGTGATGAAATAGTGTTTCCATCTATCAATCTCTTCTTCGACCCTACAAAGATGAAACATTCAAGTTCAAGAATCAAAACCAACACTAAAAATATGGCAGTTAACTAAAAAACTTGAATTTATCTTGCAAAAACATTCAAGTACAAAGATGAAACTTGAATTTATATTGCAAAAAATAAAAAACCATTAATTTTCAGAAACATGCATATAGTAAAGAAAACAGATAACATATAACAAAGTTCACCTTACTATTAAACTACTCTATAAGCCACCGAAATGTGTAGTCATTTTTAGAAAATTCGTCTATGGCTTGCTAACATGGATTGCTCTTCAACAAATCGATGTGAAGAATGCATTCCTAATGGGGATTCACAAGAAGACATATGTATGGATCTTCCTCCACATTTTGATACAAACAAAGAGAAGGCGTGCAAGTTGAAAAAATCACCATGGTCTAAAGCAATCTCCAAGCTCGTGGTCCGATAAATTAACAAAAGTCATGAAGTCTAGAGGATACCTAGAAGCTCAATCTGACTACTCTCTCTACACGTGACACTCAAAAGAAGGAAAGAAAGCAATTTTTATCGTTTATTTTAATAACGTAATAGTTGCGTGTGATTATCAACTTAATAATAGAGCACCTCAAGTCTTTCCTAAGACATTTTGAAAGAGACAGGCATGTCCCTTGCAAACCAGCCGATACCGTAATGGAACTATGTATTATACAAGGATCATATATTTTATAGTTGTTAAGATCATTGTATATCTTTGTATTATAGGTTGTAATCTTCATTCTTGTTAGATTAGGGAAGGAAATATTTGTGTTCCTTATGACCTCTCTATAGGCTCCCCCCCCCCCTCCTTTTATGTGTATTTATAGAGCTTCTGTTTATTAATGAGAAAGTAAGCGTTTAACAAATTGTGTAAGATCTGTTCACTTTCAAATGTGTTAAAAAAATTTTTTTTTTTTATTGAACTGCAAAATGTGTTTAAAGTTTCTTGACAAATATACGCTATAAGTTATTTAAAATGTCTAAATAAAGAGTAATAAGAAAGTCATCATTAGTAACATGAAAGGGAAAATTTTGAAACGATTCAAAAATTAATTAAAGAAGTCAAAAAAATGTTTAGCGATATATTAAAATTTTGAAAAATAAGATAAAAATATTACTTTTCACTTCTTATCAATAAAATAGAAATAAAAATTAAAAGGGAAAATTAAATAACATACTAGTGAAGGAAAGAAAAAAAGAAAAGGAAGTGGTGTTTTGGTAATTTTGAAAAAAGGGGAAAAGGATGAGAAGATAAAGAAGAAAACAATCCGCAGAGAAGGGGTCAAACACTCAAACCCCTCATCCGTGAGGGTGCAAACCATCTGACTTATGATGACTTTTTGTAAAATCACAGCACATCAAATATATCAATGAAGATGGCATATGTTAGAAAAACCCAATATATGAAAAGTAAACAATGCATCTGAAACGGCAAGTAATGTATATATAATATATCTATAATAAAAAAGATATCCATCAAGCAATGGAGAAATTTTGGATAAATCATAGAAATGTAAATACAAAAGACACATGATAATCCTAGTTGTTTTTATCCAAATTTACTCATTCCAGCAGTATGTGATGCCAATTGTTATTAGCAACTTATAGTCTCCATATGCAAAAGATTAAGATGCCCCCAAATTTCAGGGGATCTATGTATAATATCATCATCCTCTCATGGTTTCATGTTCTTATTTCTGATGTTTATATCAAAGTTGACAGGATTCATACCTTAGCATCCTCAAGGCAATGAAGAATCATTATTCACACTAATATCAAGATTCCAGCCTCTACAAAGAATAAGTAAGGTATAACGGTTTCAGGTAACAAAATTTTGTATAAATCATAATAGTGATAAAAGTGAAACCTCTCTGCCGCTTCTGTTTTTAATTGTTCGATGTAGCTTTCAATTTTAACACATGCAGCTTCAATTGCTATGTTCTTCTCACATAGCTCCTTCCATTGTGCTGATAAAGCATTTAGCTCATATGCTGTATTTTGCTGTTCAAGAACATAAATTGCATGTGAAACATCAACATCCTATCAAATCAGATTACTTGCAACATTTTGTTCAAAATATACCTGATGATATTTTCTTTCGCGATTAACAGTTTCTATCTTTTCATTTAACTCGGCTGCCTGTGCTTGCATTCTGGGGGCAAAAAGACCAAAAAGTATAAATGGTAGAAAGAGGAGATATTTCATGTATCAAGGTCTCAAAGTATTTACTGTAATAGACTAATAGATGACTATTGAACATAATAATATTAAGAACCTTGAAAACATTTTACATCAGTTGAAGTATGTTATGTGTTAAGATAACATGCAGTTCCTAAAAACCATTAGAATATTTTTAGAGCCATTTGCCCATTTCCATCATAATAAGCTGGTAAACTACCAAAAGATACCAGTTTAGCACACAATAAATGACTCCCAATAAAAGGGAGCAATAAAAAGTTTCCAGGTCAAGAGTTGATCAAATTTTCTCAACTTACATTCATGAAAGATGAACCAACTTTTCTTTAGTTGATGGTAGAAGAATATACAAATAGATTGACATACGTTCTAGGAACATCATAATATCACATGTTCATAGTTTGTAAGTGTTCACAGGTGACGATCCACTCATATTACAGTCATGCACATACAAAATGCAGAGAAGACAGTATATTAAAAGAAACTAATATGTTTATTGGAATAATTGAAATACTACAAAAACTAAGATTAAATTTTTCTTAAAACACAAGGTTAGTCGCATTTTATAATTCAAACATTCTGATATAGGGTGGCGTATTGTGCTTTTAGAAAATCACATAGCAAGTATGAAAAAAGGATTTCCAGAATCTAATTATCCTGGTAAGAACCCAGCATTTATATTATTAATCAAAAAGATGCTATCATTGCTCAAGGAAAAAGCAATGAAAACTGCGAAAACCGTCCATCCTATTTTGCCTTTGTAGGGCACGTATACCATTTCCTCACAATGAAAATTGATGAGAAGTGATAAATGTTTTCAAATCATAACAAATTTCAGAGGTAATTAGAGAGAAAAACACAAAGAAACATTGAATAAAGACTATGAAAAGTCAATTAATAGAGAAGTAGAAACCCATTAAAACAATGATTTAAGGGACGGAGGTTAAAGACACTCACCTCGATAAGAATGCTTCTAGTCTCTGATTGTGTTGTTTCCATACATCAGGCCCGTATTTCAACATTAAATCAAAATTTTCCAGCCTATCATCACATAAGAGCGAGTTACACACAATGATCACAACACTAGATCAAAATGCGCAAACCAATGGAACAGCAAAAACTCGGTGGAAGATAGGTCATTGGTAGAATCATTTTTTATATTAACAGGTCAAGAAACAGAATACATTCATATGCTATCAAGTAAACATCACATCTAATATCTCATAAGTTAATAAGTAAAACAGCACAATTACACCACGGTACCAGCAAAAGTTGCACCAAAACAACTGATATGAGGAGTGATTAAACATGCATTAATGATCTTATGCACATAGATACGTAGTAGGTACGAGAACATGCATATTTCATATGGAAGTCGCTACTAGTCATCTACACATTATATGCAGAAGCTATGTTAAGGCAGTTCCTTCAAATATACATTATACACATACATGCATAAGATAGAAAGTCTTCTATAACCAATCCTGGTACAGTCAACAAAAACATTAAAAAAAATGTTTGGTCACAAGAAAGTTCCTTTTATATATTCTAGTGACTCAAATCTCTCTACCCACCCACAGTTGCCTTTGAGTTATTGTCCCAACTAAATATATTAACCTTGAGACAGTCAAAATGTTAGTCTAAGATTAAAAAGTTAAGATCGTCCACGGAGCAACAATTAACCTTTCACAAGTCAAAATTCAATCTTACCTGATAACTTGATGCTGCAGTAAACGTTGAGATTTCTGAAGAGCCTGTTTCCAAGCAGTTTCATCGTTCCGTGATGGAACATCAAGCCCATATCTTGACATATCAAGAGGCACCATAGGCTTCCCAGCTCTCACCCTCTCATACTCCCTAGCAAGCATCGGATAATTCTGAAAAAAAGACCACCCCATATAATATATATGCATCAGAACACTCGATTACATCTTTCAACTCTTGCTTCGTAATTGACAGTTTACTACATAAACAAGCATGGAGTAAAACATGTCCAAAACTACGAATGACCCACACATACCTTAAAACCTTTGCAAGAAAAAAGAAGATAAAGAAAATAGAAACCCTACTATCTAACTTCTTGCAAGGCAAAGCTTGGGCTTCATGAAGGCGAAGCGCACAATATTGAAAAAAAAATTAAAAACTTGTAGTGATGTAATATAAATAAAATAGCATTTCAATATGAAATGAAGTTAAACTTCCTGTTAAACATCAACCATTATTATAAAATTCATAGTTCAAGCTTCAATCACAATTCTATACCTCAAGCATCAAACATAATTCTGAACTACAATTAGTAGAAGGAAAAAGTAGAACAGAAAACTCAATTGACAGTATAACACATAACAGAAAACTTGAACAGAAAACAGGAACCACAATTAGTAGAAGAAAACAGGAACTAAAACAGATAACTTGATTAACAGTTCAACACAAAATGAAAAACTTGAACTACAATTAGTAGAAGAAAGAGTAATCAAGTCTAAAACAGAAACTTGATTAACATTTAACAAGAACAGAACTTGATTAACATTTAACAAGAACAGAACTTGATTAACAAGAGATCGACTATTAGAAGAAGAGAAACGGCAGAAAGTACTTGATGTCTGATGAATGAAACAGTTTAAAAAAATCAATTACTTAGGAGAAGAAATCATTGAAGGTTTGCTGAGTTGAAGAATCGTAGATGTGTGTGTGTGGTTGAGTACTTGTGTCCCCCCAGCATAGCCGAAGAAAAGAAAGACAAACGTTTTGAGTCTGTCGATGGTTATTAGGCTATAAGATAAGGTCAAACTTTAAAAAACTGGTCAAAATCGCTAAATATATCTGTAGCCCGCTTTTATGCGCTTTAGAGCTTTTGTGCTTTTCTGTGCCTAACGACCAACATGCACCTTCTGCATGCTGTGCGCTTCGCCAACGACATAGCCCTGAAGCCTGCGCTTCTGCGCCTTTGGCGCACCTGAAGCATGCTTTTAACAACTGTGAAAGGTTTAACACTTTGGTCGATATTAAGAGAGTAAAGAGCACCAACGACAATAATCTAAACCAACAGAAGAAAGTAGAAATAAGGTTATTGATAGAGTAAACAAACAAGTATTCCACAACTAACAATAAAGACTTAACCAGTACCATATAATAGGTATGGATGGCATTTAAGATTCCTTATACAAGATTGGAAGGATTAATGTTAATAGAGTCTGCATTTTAGACTAGGGGTCCTAGCATAGCTAGATTAGGAAACTAAATCAACCCGATTATGGTAACAAATAATTCAATAATCTTAATATAATAATTTGTCCAATAATATTGTCTAACACTTAACACAATACGTAATACAGAACCTTCCCTTTCACACAAAGATGGTTCATGAGTGTCTCTAAACACACGGAATCTTCATATATTTCATTGATCAATGACCCGCTTAGAAGAATGTCATACTAACTAACAAGTTTTATAAATAGGGTCAGAATAAGAGCTCCAGCTCCTATCAAGATATTTTAAGTTTTCCTAGTGCATTCTCACTTGGCCTTTCCCAGAGCTGTCTAACAAACCAGAGTCAGCAAAGTTACTTGTCGTTTGTTTTTAATAGCTCATAGAAGAATGTTTAGGTGATGACGTATCTAAGAGACAATAAACATGAAGGGTTTTGTTTTCTAGTCAATACTCATATTCACCAATATCTCAACTTTTTTAGAGTTGTTTTAACTTCAGTGAGGGTTCTAGTATGGACACATTGGTTGCTTTTAACGTATTCCTTCATATATACCTAAAAAGCCTAAGATTTATAAAATACAACTACTGTTAGAATTTAGCCGAATACTGAATTATTCTTTTGAATCCTTGTAATTGTCTTGAGAATATTTTCAAGAAACTCAAATTATGTCAAAGATTATAATCCGCGCACAACTTAAGGCTCAAAATCTCTGTCAGAATAATAAGATTGCTGTTTGCAAGAAGGGGCATGGAAGATAAACAATCACAAGGCTCGAGCCTACATTGAAAATGCATTATTCAAGGGCTGTTGGAACTTGATTGAAACCTATTTCTAGTCTATAAGAATAAGCATTGTTCAGAATCTAACAAATTAACATTGTCATGTTCTAATAATCAGTTAATTATTGATATTACAACAATTCTAATAGTCTCATTGATTAATAAGTTTCAGTAGTCAATCTATTTATTTCTCTAATTTGGTTATCTTTTACTGGAGCAGACAATTACAAGCCGTAAAACCCAAAAAATTAGGCCAAGTATAGCTCTGAGAAAACGAACAGAGGATATAGCAAAACCCTAGAACTTTGGCTAAGATGAAAATTTACCTCAAAGTTAAATTTAGCAACGGGAGGAAGGTCTTTAAGATAATCAGAAGGTCTTTTGGAGCTACGACGCATTTCTTCCTCAATTAAACGATCAACCTCGGCTTTCACTTTGGGGTCGCCGTATTCGTCATCGATGTACGGCAATGCGTCGATTTGAGCGGCGCTGCTAGACCAAGACGGCCTCGAAGATGCCGGAGCTTCTAGGAGCATTACCTTGTCGCCGTTGTTTATGTTGTTTGCCGTCGTCATCCTCGCCGTCAGGGAGAGCTCTGAATGACTCGAGATTTCCTCGGGCTTAAAACGCTGATAAAAAGGTCAATTTGTGCTGTAAATGTCAAGAGTGTAGAGTGTACGTACTATTGATACATGCTTTGTTAAAATGGTGGTCATTTTACCCAAGAAAAATGATATAACTTTTTATTATTTCTTTTTAATTTTTACCGATATTTGCCATGATATGTAAATTTTGTCTTGTTTTTTTATTGTCTTTATTAATTGTTATAATTGTATTGAACTTGTAAATAAAATAATAAGTAAAAATATATGAGAATATGTCACCTCTGTTTTATCAATTATTAGTGTTAACTAATTTAATTATCTGTAAGTATAGAAACACCTATGACTTTATACTGGGTAGCACACACTGCAAGTAATACACATTCGGTCCTGCCCTTCCTGTCACATCACGGATCCCACCTGTTGATGCCTATACTCGGGCTCCACCTGCTATGACACATCACAAGTGCCACATTCAGATGATGTCATCCTCTCCTAACTAGCCACACAAGCTTGGCCATTCCACAAAATCACATATCATAGCATATAACACATATAACAAGTTAGCTATCAACAGTTTACATATAAACTCATACACAACACTACACATACGTTGCGAGTATATATCACAATATAACGAGTAAGTTAATATAAACTCACCTGATCTTGCAGCTAAACTCTAATCAACAGATTTTTAATGAATTTCCAAAATCTAAGTGGTTGCTGGTAATCAACTACAATAAACATTTCCACAAATCAAGTACCAATAAGGTAATCCTTATCTAGATAGATCCCACATTTTACAATTCGCTATAATTTATGGTTTGTGATCATCCTCAAGGTACAATTTACCTTGGGGTGGGGTTTTGGATTTCTGATTTACACCACTAGTCAATTTGCAATTCACGTGACCCACTTAGCTATGTTTTCAATCCATGATTTGTGTTTCACATTATAAATCAGTTTACTATTCCATCACTACGGTGATTTGCGATTCTAGTTCCCAACGGGCACTAAGGTTAGTTCACGATCCCGCTAAACATGATTTACGATTCCGTTTCACAATCCTTGATTTTCGATCTAATTAGGCTTTTCGATTACAGTTTTCAATTCATAACTTTTCGATTCTCATTAGGGTTCTGATTTACGATTTAACTAGGGGATGTATCACGATTATAATTCACGATTCACAACTAAGTCCCATTTTCGATTCTAGTAATTATCTAATTTATGTGCCCTATAAACATAGTTTTCGGATTGCTAGATTTCGTTTCTAAACATCATGTCTAGTTTTCGATCCTTGTTTTACGATTCTAACTTCAATATATGATTGATGAATCTCATGAAGAGATTTCATTTACGATTGGTGCCTATACTACTATTTCGATTCCCTAACACTAATCCCCCATATTTACGATTCATAGTACCTCCAAGAACATTTGCAATTCATATAAGTACAATCGACACTTTACAAATTAAACTCAACCATTTTTAACCATTTTTGTTAGTAGATTCCTAGCACATTTTAATCAATCCCTAACACTTAATTGACTTAACAAGAACTATTGAGTGATCTATGCCCGATTTTAGTCTTATGTTCTTTCTTTAATTCTGAAAGAAATAACACCAACACTAATTCTAAAACTCGATTAATCTCAACCAACTGGTGTAAACCTATATACAATCCATCACTAAGAGTATAAGATCATTACCCGATGATTCCTTTTCGATTTGATGCAAAAACCGAATTGTTTTGCTCTTGTTTCTCTCTCGGTGGTGACAAAAAGAACTTCCAGAACCTTGAATGTTAACAGATGCGGCTACAGTGTCTTACCCAAGACATTGTGCCCTGAAACGGTATATACTCTCCTCTCAAAACCTTATGTCCAAACACCTCTAATGTCTAACATTTAAATAGAGTCTTGGAGTTAATTCTACAATATAATCACGAATAGATATAAACGAATGCCATTAATCAAAGTACAAAAGTTACACTTTAAAAACGGGTATTACAAAATGTGGTTTTTTAAGTTGTTACCAAATTCGCGAGAAAATCAGGTCAGGAGAGACTAAACCAGTAAATTTAGTACTAGCAAACATAGCAAGGGTCATTTTAGTTTACTGTGATCATTCTACTAGTACACCGCTTGTATTTTTAAAACACTCAAGAGTATATTACTCACACTTTATTTGGTAAACACTCAGTGTGTTATGACTTATGTATGTGAAATCTGAGATTAGATAATGTTAAAAGACACCAGATATATTAAAACGCTTTAGAAAAAATGATGATTGATTGTCCATTTGCGTAGTACAATTTTGAATAAGAAAAGATGCTATAAGTTTTGAATCAACGATTACAAAAAACAATCTAACGATTAAACCGGTAAATTAGTAAAATAATACCTATCGTTTCCACTATTAAATCCTAAAAATGATATACACATAACACATCATCACATAACTATACAATTATGTGCTATTATTTATTTATTTCATTCATAAAAGCATGTAAAACTAAATATAAATTTTTTCAATATAAAGTATATATAACATCCTGGAAAAGAAATTAAAATATTATTCTATTTCTAAAAAATATCAAAATATCTTTTATAAAAAAGAAATACAAGAAAATTAGACTATCACGCAAAAATTAGAAACTCCGCCAACATTTCCGTCTTCTTGATTTCCTTCCATTCCTTTTTCACATAATACTACAAAAGTCAAAATGTGCATGACGGTTTCTTTAACGGCGTTGAAATAAAATCGTTAAACATCCACATTACAACCTTCAACCAACTGATACTTAACGGCAGGACCAACCACGTAACCACCGTCCTTATTCCCAAACGTAATATACGCCGGACAATTCACATTCAACCGGTATCCGCCGGTTACAAAAGTTCCGACCTTCCACCTTACTTTTCCGGTAGCTTTAACATTAACCAACACCGTCCCGGCAGTTTCGTCTTGCGCTAACGACAGGGCGAGGTACGGCGCCACCGGAACTTCAGTCCCGTAGATGTACGGCGACCAAACAGTGACGTCTTTGTGGCCTTGGTACGTCGGCGGGAGCATCGTTGGTAGTGTGATCTGTTGGGTACGGTAGGTGGCGTAGACGTCGAGTCTGTCGTAGTAGATTCCGATTCGGGAATTAGGATTCCGGGAGGAGATGGTGATTTGCAGGTTGGTGGTGAGGGCGTTGGTGGTTGCCGCAGAGACGTTGAAGGCGTAAACTGTGATGTCTTGGAGTGTGAATTCAGGTTTTGAGGGACGGAGGATTAGGTATATGACGAGGACTACGAAGAGGATTATAGAAATGAAGGTGACAATGGCGATGAATATATGGCGGTAGAATTTCCGGCGCTCTTCGTGGTCGTGGTGGCCGCAGTCGTCTTTGGCGCTCATTGTGGTTGTGGAGCTCAGGCGGAGGGAGGAGAAAGGGGTTCCGGTGGGTAGTGGGGTGATATGTTTTGATGAGAAGAGGGAGATAGTAAGAAGCATGTGTGCATATATACACGAAGGTAAAACGATGCAATGTAACATACGTAAGGTATGATTTGAAATATATCTTCACCAAAATAGTTTATTAGCATAAATAAATTTGATTACATATCATTAATTATGTATGATAAATATGTATAAAAACATTATCATGGTACCTACATAATACGATAAAATCTAATAAAATATCTACTCGATAGCTTGTTCGTTTTTGGTATCCACGTAGTACGTGGCAACGAAT
This sequence comes from Pulicaria dysenterica, assembly GCA_947179395.2. NCBI lineage: Eukaryota > Viridiplantae > Streptophyta > Magnoliopsida > Asterales > Asteraceae > Pulicaria > Pulicaria dysenterica. The sequence continues at coordinate 55,421,486 of OX359296.1, forward strand.
AAATATCTTTAAGATATTAAAAAAATAAAGTAAACTAATTTGAAACTATTGGTCATGAACTATTTAAAAAAATTAAAAATAAATGTTATAAATTTTAATTATAGGTTATTCAGGTTTATGATTTCTGCTTATACACATTGTCTGATAATTACGTTAAAATATTTATTACATGATTATTTATTTAAAATAAAGGGTTTGGTTATGAAAAATATTTTTTAATTATTAACTTAATTTGTAATAACTTGATTTTTTTAATATGAAATGTTTAGTTATTAAAATAAAAAATAAGAATTATATTAACTATATTTAATAGTTACTTAATTTAATAATTTTTATTTAGTTTATAAGAGACCTAATTTAGCAATTTCAAAACACTTAGAATTTAAAACTTTAAATAAAAAACTTAAATACTTAATAACATAGTATAAATATCTGAAAGGTTTATCTTTTGATATGTGAATTGCACAATTTTCTTTCGCATCATCTCGTTATGTCATTTTGCTAAGTGTTTTAATAGAATTGTTAGAAATATGAATCATTTTATATTAATATTTTAACCCCTCTATAAAGTGTAAAGTACAAATCTACAATGCTGGTAGGGGTGTTCATTTTCGGATATCCGGATATCCGAAATTTTCGGATAGTGGATTTCAGTATCCGAATCCGAAATTTCGGATATCCGAAATATCCGAAAATTTTAAAAAATTTATTTTTTATATAATTTTTAAAAATATATAATTACTAACTAACCATATTTTAAACTTTAATCACCAAAAATAGCTCAAATATGTTTCAAAATGAAAAGTACATGTATATAAAAATATATATGTTAAGAAAACTATATAAATAAACATATAAAAAATAAAAAAATAAAAAATAGAGTTAATTACAGCTTTGGTCCGTGTGGTTTACACAAAATTGCACATTTGGTCCTTAGGCTTCATTAATTATGGATTTAGTCCTTATGCATTACCATTTGTTTCAATCTTGGTCCTTGACACACTTGAAAAGACAAAACTACCCTTCTCTTCATTTTTTATTCTTTTTTCTTTATTCCTTAAACAATAATAATAATTAAAATATATTAAAACATAAATAAACCCTCTCTCAACCCCCTCTCTCTCTTTAATTCCCTCCATAGACCCTCTCTCTCTTTCTCTCTCAACCCCCTCTCTCTCTCTCTCCCGTACCTAGCACCACAGGTGCCATCTCCGACCACCGACCTTCAACCTCTGACCTTCAACCTCCTCTACCCCACCCACCAAACAAAAAACCCTAGTCTCAGCCCCACCACCGTCTTCAACTTCTCCACCCCATACCACCATCACTCCAACACCGTCTCAGATATAGAACCCACTTACAGGTGGTTGAATCAAAATTAAAATTAAAAAAACAACAATCAACATCAGAATTAAAAAACAAAATCGTTGTGGTGGTGGTTGTAGGCGCTGGCGAGGATGGGTAGGGAATCAGAGGGAAGAAAGAACGGATGACGGTGGGCAGAGATGGTGAGGTGAAGATGATCGGAAAAGGTGGTGTCAGCGGAGATGTAGCGGAAGACCAGCGGAGATGTCGCATCAGTTCAAAAACCCTAATACACCTTTTGCGGAGATCGGAAAAGGTGGAATGCGATTTTTGATCTTCCAAACCCTAATACACCTTTTGCACCGGTAAGGAGACCTTTGAGTAAGTAATCCGGCGAACACGAGAACAAAAACCGGTCAACGGTGGAAATCGGAGTCATACCCTCGACGGCTACTACATCCTCCGCTAGATCTCCGAAACTAGATTCTCCGGTGACGGGGTTTTGTAGGTGGTTTTATGTTGGTGGCGGTGGTAGGTGGTTTCATCGTGGTGATGTATAGAAGCTGGATTTGTGGGAGATGGTGGTGGTGATGTTAGTTTGATGGTTGCTGGATGTTGAGGGGGCGACCAGAGATGGTGGTGGCGGCGGTAGGTGGCTGTCGGGGATGGTGGTGGCGGTGTGAGATGGAGAGAGAGAGGAGAGGGGTGTCAACGACAATGGAGAATGGGAAAAAGAGTAGTATATTTATTTTTTTAATATTTATTGTTGATTAAAACAATAAAAAAATGTTTTATGTATTATTTAAATAAATTAAAGATTAAAATAAAGTAAAAAAAATAAGATGAGGGCATTTTAGTCTTTTTAAGTGGATTTGGACTAAGATTGAAACAAATGGTAATGTATAAGGACGAAATCTGTAATTAATGAAGCCTAAGGACCAAATGTGCAATTTTGTGTAAACCACAGGGACCAAAAATGTAATTAACTCTAAAAAATAAAAATTATTTTTCGGATATCGGATATCCGAATATCCGAAACTTCCAAAAAACACTATCCGAATCTGAATCCGAATCCGAAAATTCGGATATCCGAAATTTCGGATATACGAATTTTCGGATAATTTCGGATCGGATTTTCGGATAATCGATTCGGATGTTCGGATTCGGATTATTTTGAACACTCCTAAATGCTGGTTGATGTAGTTTTATGCTTGGTACATCTTTGATACTTCAACTTTATTAATTACATAATAATTACATTTGTGGTACTTCTAGCTTTAAAAAACTAAATTTTGAAGATTGGTCTCTTAAGTCCGTTAACGTAAACGGAGTTAAGTGTTCTAAATTAACTATTTAGCCCTCTTTTTCTTTTAATAATCACATCATCGTTATATTGCTTTCATCGTTATATTACTTTCTCTCTTTGTCTTTTCAATCTTTCTATTTCAATAAAGCATCTGTAGTGGTAGGGGACAGTACGTTTTCTAGTCTACTATGAGTACTATCACACTATCCCCCTTTTTGATTAAAAAACAAAATAAATAGGATGTGAAAGATTTTGTGCATGCATAGCAAGCTTGGTGGGTTTAAATCTGGAGGGGTCTATAAGAGTGAGATGGTGTTGTGGTTGAGGCCTCCATCATCCTTAGATCAAATCAATTAAAATACCACATTAAATGTCATATTAAATTTTTTTTCTCGCTTACTTGAAACACAAGTTACACATAACTCAAACAAATCAAATATTTCCGTTTTCCTTACTCTCTCTTATACATTTTAAAAAAAGAAAAAAAATAAAGAAAAAAGAGAAAATGAAACGGGTAGCATCAGGTGTGGGAAGCCGCTACCTAGCCTGAATAGGGGATGGTAATGGTGTTCCTGAATCCCGATGAACCCAAAGCAAACCCAATATGACCCGAACTCCTTCGGGCTTCCCGCTACGGAGGGCCTTATAAACTATTTTGAATTTGCATATTACACACTCATAGACTATTTTTAAATGCATATTAATGATACTCTTATTTGTCACTCACGAAAATTACTTTCCATCTATATATTCCTTTTGGTTTTCATTCTCTTCTACTTAATTTCTCTTGGTCTGTGTTGTTACAGATTCTCCACAAAACTTCGTATATATTATGTTTTTGAATTTGAATATACAAAGTTAGTAGTACATTGATATATAGTTAACAAATAATAATTTAGTTATATACGACTATACACGTAGTTCAAACTAATTTCTCTATGGCAATTGTCAGATATAAACTAATAATATTGTCACAACGGAATATTTAGTCACATTTTTTGTTTAAAAGAATTAAATTATATATACAGTCAATGCTACAAGATAAAATAAATATAAGATGTGATATATTTGTTTTGGAAAAGGGACCAAAAGTGATAATTAGTAATGACAGATTATTCATAGGTAATTAGTGTATTTGGTGTGAGGATTTGTGTGGGTGACGTGGTGATCATCACATATTCACATTGTGAGTCGACTCGTGGGTGTGATGACTCACTTCATAAAACCATTGTCACGTAAGTGTGATCATATCCACGGATGATAAGCTGGACGGTGAAATTGTTTTCTTTTTTATTTGTTTATAGATATTTGATTGGTGAGTTGTGTGGTATGTGAGTCTAGATTTTGGTGTAGTGTGGTGTAATTATTACATTTGAGGTGATAAGTTGTATGATGAGATTATGATACTAACATAAATACATGACAATGTGATAAATATGATAAGAATGTGACTAGTAAAAATGCTCTAAAAGTAGAAGACTTTAATAAAGTAGTATGATCTCAAATTTACATTTGATGTATTGAATTAAGATAGCTATGCAACTTCAAAAGTTACAAGTAATTAAAAATTGATAAATTTCTCATTACATTTGCCACGATGGCTCGTTTGATATGGTTTCAACATAATCAAGATTAATCCACAATTATTTACGTTGGAAAGATATATTATTAAATATTAATTAATAATAATTGGGTTTGAGTATTAGAAATTATTAAAGTTAAAAATAAACGTTAGAGTGACGATGGATGGATGAGAAGTGAAGGGAGTGAAGGCTATATATAAGAAAGTGAAGGGGGTGAATATGAGAGAAGTGAAATTGGGTAACGATGGATGATTAAACATGTTTACCAACTGCGCGCATTAATTCAACAACCATGTGAAAAAGAGGCAAACGTTGCGTTGCGGATGAGGTACGCTTCAATTCTCCCTACCTTCCTCATCACTTCATTTTAATTACAAATCTCCTTTGGTATATAAAGTTATTTTTTTTAGCTACACATTTATGCTATTCATAGGTTGTAACAAATCTATCTTAGTGTCAGTGATAATTGAATCATCTTCTTTTTCGCAAAATTGTATGTAATTTCGTGTTTGTATTTCTATTGGGTCCTCCTATTGGTACCCCTTCAAATCTGGTTGTACTCCTTAATGATGATTAATTAGGTAAAGAGAATTTTGATTGGTCTAAACTAACCAATTAGCTTTTTACTGTAAGCTTTTATTGAGATAATACACATGCATCAACAGATCCAATCCTGACATAGTCAAATCTCGTTTTCTGAGAAAAATTAAACACTAACCACATTTAAAGTTCGATTAATTACATTTTTACAACCATATTATTAAATTTAATTACTGTTATATAAGAAAATCATCTAAACTAATCTGTACAATAGCCGACAACATAACCAACATCCGGCCAAAAACCAAATTCCGGCAAAAAAAAACGAGTTCCGGCCAAAAACCATCTTCCGGCCAAAAACCCTCTTCCGGCCACCGGACAACAGAACACGACCTCCGACCACCAAAAAACGACCTACAGAAAAAATAGAAACCCGTCCTCCGTCTACCGGCAACCAATACTCAAGTAAGCATAATTCTTTCCCATCTTATATGGGAGCGGTGGAGAGAGATGACTAACTGGAGCAGAGAGAAAAAGAGAGAGAGGGAGAAGGGTGAACGTGGAGAGAAAAAGAGAGAGAGGGAGAATGGAGCGGTGGAGAGAAAAAGAGAGGGAGTGGGTGTGTGTTTGGGAGTTGTGACATGGGGAAGTGAAGCTACATATAGCTAGTTTTCAAAAAAAAAAAAATATTTTTATTAAATAATAATTAACTTATTAAATTTATTATTAAACAGATTAAGTTATTAAAGTTTATTTATATTTTGTAATATTATTGTTTTCTACTTAAATATATTCGTAATTTATATTTATATAATATTTTAATTATTTATTTGTTATGGTGTTTGTATACAGGTATGTCTATTGAAGATGAAGAATTTTCTTTTAAAACACCGGATTTTGTCACCGATCAGGTTATAAGATTATACTATATAATTATATACTAGTTTGTGATATATTGAAGTAATTATAATATATAATTATATTTCAAATGTTTAAATCTCGTGAGGAGTTGTTCGAGTGGACACAAAATAGAGCACGTTCTCTAGGTTTTGTCGTTGTCACTAAAAGATCAAAAGCACATGTTAACGGCTTCGTGTATAAAATCATGCTTAAATGCGATCGTGGTGGAGAGTATATACCTAAAGACACAAGTAGAGCATCTGGGAGCAAAAATACTAACTGCAAATTTCAACTTGAAAGAAAGTATTTAAAACAATACGATCAATGGATGCTCAGGGTAATATGTGATGAACATAATCATCAACCTTCACAGTATATGGAGGGTCATCCATATTTAAGACGGTTAACTGCTCACGAGGGTTGTTTGGTGGCAGATTTAACGAGGAAGAATGTGCCGGCACTAAACATTCTGTCGACACTGAAGGAACAAAATGAAAACTATGTGTCTACTCTTAAAACAATCTACAATGCACAACAAAAGATTCGCATGGTTGAGCAAGCAGGTCGAACTCCAATGCAGGTTCTAATGTCTCTTTTGCACGCCAATGGGTATGTCTATGAATTCACTACAGGTGATTCTAATGAGTTAGAGGATATATTTTTCGTTCATCCAACATCGTGAAAGATCTAGAGTGCATTTCCACATGTGTTGATAATAGATGCCACGTACAAAACGAACAGATATAATAAAGCCACTTGTTCAGATTGTCGGTGTCACCTCAACTCAGAAGACATTCTCTATATGTTTTGCATTTATACATAGAGAAACGGAGGCCAACTATACTTGGGTGTTAAATTGTCTAAAGGTGACACTCATGTGAGGGAATAAATTTGAATTTTAAAGTCTTTTATTATTTGTTGCATCATAATTATATATATATATATATATATATATATATATATATATATTTGTAAAAATAAAAAATATTCTTTTTAGAAGTATTATAAAAAAAGGTTGCAATTTTAATTAATAAGTAAATGTATAATAATTAAAGTGTTATTAATTAAGTTGTAAAAGAAAAAGAAATTGAATGATTATCTAATTATGACTATAGAATAATTAAGTGTAAATGAAAAAGAATTGAAATGATTATGTACTAATAGCTTTATCATTGAGTTATTTTAAGAAATATAAGGATGTAATCATTAGAGGGTTTATTAAGACAGTGGAGGGGGTCCAAATAGGCCCACCCTTTCTATTTATAGACATTCAACCAGTTGTTTTGACATCAATAACGATCTACATTACTTATAACTAGCTTTTAAATAACAGTTTTAATATGTAACTGTCATTCTGCGAGAGTTATATGCAACCTGGTCAACTATACATTTGTGTTAAATCACTTAGAATGAACTATAACACGCAGCGTCAACATGCTAATTACACTTTAGCTTCAACGACAATAGTTGATGTTGATTTCACGGGTGTGTCGATTTGACATCGAGTTTTGCAATATTCATATCTCGAAGGTTGGTTAGTCACAGATTTATGTGGATTTTTGTTTCTTTTGTAGGATTAGATCGATTTTTGTTCCGTTATATTTGTAAGGTAGCTTTAAGATAAAGCTAAATATATAAGTTACCTTGAATACCATGAAGATGCTTCTTGTCATCTTCTACTTTAAAATGAGGCCTTTTGATAAAAATGTTTAGAAGTTTATTTGAGAACCATAATTAGTGCGAGTACCGTGAGAATTAATTTGAGTCGTTCAATTTTCCTTACTTCAATCTCATTGCCTATCCATGAATTTCTTACACGCACTCTGCCACACTCTATCCTTCCACGATCTCCATCGATCCATCTCCCATATCTAAAAACGGCTGAGGTTAGTTTTCACGATACTCGCAGGTTCTCAAATGAAACCTCCCCAATGATTAAAATCCTTTGGAAACCTTATAATCGTGTAATGTTAATTAGTTCCATCTAAATTTCAGCATTTATTAATATATTCTGCAAATATGTTGGATGTCTAGAAAACAAGTGTGGACCATAATGGTTCGAAATATTGATCACTTAAAAGAAAAGTAAGATTGAGGGTGTAGTATTTAGCTTTATGAATACGTCTTAGTTTTAATGTTTTATAAATGTTATTGTATTTATGAGAATTGTAGGGAGTTTATTTCATATTATAATCGATGAGAAACATGTTTCTATATCGATAACCGGCTATTGTTATACTTATACCATATTTGATGAAGAGTATGGTGGAGTATTGACTTTGATCAGAGTTATTAACTAGTCAAAGAACATAGACCATATGTTGACTTAAACCGAGCTTGTTAGATTCGTATTTGTTGTGTTCATTCTATTTTAGTGAAGTTTACTTTACATATAGTATTAGTCATAGTTTAGGGTATTTTGTGTAGAGGTATAAATACAAGTTTGTAGACCCTAAATCATTAAGCAATTTTAATTCACCTCAAATGTTGTTCTTAGCTCTTCTCTCACGTACATACGTTTTTAACTGAGTTCATATTTATTGTTAATTGCTTCAATTGCTAATTAATACTTGATATCCTGGACTTTCAGCCCAAGGAAAGAAAATCATATTCTTGATGAAAGCAATTGGGCATCTTCAAAACATTTCTTGATGATCTTATACTGGTTTACTAGGTTTGTCATCTATATTATTTCTATATAACTTATCAAGATAATGACATTCTTGATGGTTTGATGAATATGCCAAATTTCTAGTTAGTGTTGTTGTAGCAACCTTACTAAAACCGAAAACCAAAACAGATCATCTTTAAAATCAATAAAAAACCGAATAATTTTGGTATAACTTTTCAGTTCTTTTAAAAAAGAACTTTGTAAACTAAATGAGATCAAAGAGTATGAACTTTTAAATACCGTAATCAATCAATGATTATTGTTTAAGCCCACAAAAGACCAAAAATTCAAGTGACTCAACGGAAATTATCTAGTCGAAAAGAAAACGTTTTTTTTTTGTTTTCTTTAACAAGTTTGTCTTGTTTATTTATTAATCAATCGTTTGTTTTTTTTAAAAATTTGGTAATTGACTAGTCACCAATTAAGAAATTCTGTATGAGCAAAAGAGAAAAAAGCTGAATAGATCAGTTATAGTAAAGTAGTCATTACCCTGTTTGCCTTTCAGTTTCAGGTACGTACGAACGACAGTCCGGCGGGATTTCAAGCTTCTTCCTCCAATCCGATGATTCAATGGCGTTTTCAATCATATATCTCCATTTAACAATCTCTATTAGTTTATAAGATCGATAATGATAACTGTGAGCAGGAACTGAAATAGAATTCCTCCTAAAACCTACGTCGCCGGCTGCCTGCCACTCGTCTTAATTTGAGTTCGATCTAAATCCAAAATTATGTACAAGGCTAAGCTGAACGAGTTGTCTCAAAAGAGCGGATGGGGAGCGCCTCAGTATTCCTGCTCCAAAAATGGCCAACACCATAGACCCCTTTTCCAAGCTTCAGTCGTCGTTAATGGCTCCAGTTTTGTGTCTCCGGCCACCTTCCCAAATTCTAAATCCGCTTCCAACGCTGTCGCCGAAATCGCTTACTCTCACTTCACCACCTTTTCTCGTATGTCCTCCTCTTAATATTCATTTTTCATCTAAATCTGTGATTGAGAAATAAAATTGTATTGTGATGTGATGTTATGTGGATGAAGAAGTACCGATTGCTGAAGCCAACAAGATTAAGAAACCGAAAGTTGCAAGCATGGGTTCAACTTCAGATTTTGAAAAAGGTATGTATATATATATGTGGTACGTGTATGGAGTTGATATATGTAGTAGATTAGCAAGTCCTATGAAAAGATAAGTGAGTCAGCATTTAGATCAAAAGAAAATATGTCACATGATACAACAATTAATAAGTCATCAACAACAGCTTTTGTATTGTGTCAATATGACTTATTAATTATTACATTCTGGTTTAGGTTCCTTAAACAAGACCAGTGTTTGTTTTTCTGAAGATAAGGCCACCAAGATTACACCTTCTGAGCACTCCATCGACTTCGTCAACGAGTCTGATCACGCGGTTGACTCCATCAACGAGCCCAATCCAGACAAGTCTACTAGCAGTTACTTGCTATGCAACAAGGTTAGAGTGTACACACATGTTCCTAAAATGGTGTTGCCTAAGGGAACTGTTGTGCTACCCATCGGCGATGGCAAATGGACCGTTGTAAGCTATGGGGGTTCAGATTAGGGGATGACCAACATTACATTACTTATTACAACTATATATTAGGCTAATGGGTTGTAGTGTTACTAGCTAACCCCCTCTTTTTCTATAACTTATGAACCAAGCTTTAGAACTAGAGATTCTGCATGTAACTCATCTCTTATTAATTTAGATATTTCTGACCTTTATAACTGTAAAATGCTGTTATGATATCAGAAATATATTCAGCATTATCGATCAAATGATCAAATCTCGTATTGCTTAAACTCTTTGAAAATATGATTGGTATGCGTAATTAGAATGAAAAGTTAAAGGTGTGATACTAAGAAAAGAGAAAATGCATGTATTAAAAAAGCTAGCATTAGTAGTTACGTTAAGATTAAAAAGTATACATAAAAAGTGTGATGCAGTTGCGTTCTAGAATTTGTTTTAGAAGGATTGTCGCATATGAGGAAAAAAGAAGAGAAACCCATAAAATATACTTTGATGTTTAGGTATGTTCGGCAACAAGCTTATAAGAAATTATAGGAGTTTCGAATTCTAATTATCCCTCATAATCCCCCAAATAAAAGTTTTTCAAGTAGCTTATGAATGAGGCTTGGGATTATCAATTAATCAGTCCCAGCTCCAGCTATTTTACCATTAGTGTGGTTATTGGTTAAGCCCTTGGTCGTTCTATAAGACCATGAGTAGTTGTCATCCCAACTCAAATCAACCCAAATGCTACATCACCTGCCACATCACATTTTCTTCACTCTCTCTTACCTAAAACCCAAGTAGCACTCATCCAAATCAACCCAAATATTTTCTCACTCCTTACTCTCTACAAAACAAAACTAAAATAAGAAATAAAGCAATCGCATGTCTCAGGTGTAGGAAGCCGAAGAGGGAAGAAGGAAAGGAACCCGAAGGGTAGTAGTGGTGTTCCCAATTAACCCAAATTTACCGAAACGGGTTGCCCGCTATGCGTGGCCTTGAGTAATTAAAAAACGGCCTGAATTCTCATTCCAAATTCACATCTCACCATAAGGCTAAAGTTCCCCCATTCTCATATATACATTTAAAAAAGTTAAAAAAAAGAAACCCATACAACAAAGAGTACAATATGGTAAAACTAAAGGAAGAACCCAACTTCTGGGTAAAAAGCAAAAACTGAACACTACAAATTCACAATTTGGAAAATTTCCCATATTTCCGTTCTTTGGGCCTGGGCCAGACACCCTTTTGGGCTGTTGTAGTTTTGCCAGCCCAAGAGATCCATCCAGGTGTCGCACTTTTTGGCAGATTCTAGTTGGGGAAAATCAGGCTGCGGTTGCACAAAAACTTTGTATCTGTTCAGAGAAGGCCTCTGCACTTTGGGTTATTTCTTTGAATATATGAGGTAGGGATCTTGTGCAATAGTTAACACGTCGGGTCTATCTTCCTGGTTATACGTTAAGCACCGTCTAATAAATTCCTGGAAGAAAATACAAAATTGTGAAGCAAGCAAGAGGAACACTTGTAATCAAGTGAATATAAACTGATGCTCAAAAGCATTTTTAAGATAAAAAAATCAATGTGATTTTGTTCAGTAATTCCAACAAGACGTACTTGTAAGACCTACTAAAAAATGAAAAGAAAAAAAAAACGAGTTGGGTCGAAGAACTTGCCTTTGCTTCATTTGAAACAGAAGGTCTAGAAGGAAATTCAACTTTTCGAGCTTTGATTATGGTATCTTCACGCAATATGCGTTCTTGCGTTTGATCATGCCCGAAAGGGCGTCTTCCAAAAAGCATTTGGTACAATAGAATACCAGCTGACCACACGTCAACCTATTTTCAGAAGGAAAAAACATCATTAAGCCAACAAACTAATGACGCAAAACAAGTTAAAAAGAGTTGAATAGAGTTAATGACACGGAACTCTAGAAGACAGTTGTTACTATATGTCCCCTTCGAAGATATCAATCAACCACCCACAAATCTAAAATGGAGCATTTACTAGGACTCAACCATGTTTAATGGACAAAAACACTGAATACCAAACAAATATAGGGTTGAATGACATTCAAGGGGTTGTAATAAAAATAATTCTCCTAACCCCTATTATACAAGTCCCGTCTAACAATCATAATCTATTAGGCTGTCCGTTATGCCTCACTCGCCAGTCGCCACCTGCGAGTTGCCCAGGGAACACCACCTCGGGTGTGTTGAACTCGCCGAGTAGAGAGGGATGCGGGTTGTGAGACTCGGACGACAAACCCCCCCCCCCTACCCCCCCCCCCCCCCCATTTCAAATTATAGACGTTCAACGGCTCTTTTGATTTTTATTTCTTTTTTCTTTTTTCTTTTTTACTTTTAAACTCTATATATATCTCATCTTTTCACCACCATTTTTTATACGTCTCATCTTTTCTTCATCTTTTATTCTTCTTAAATGAAAGAAGTAATTCAACAAAAGTACGGTTGGCCTCCGTTGAACCACTAGTTTTTTTAAATTTTAAATTATGTAATTTTCTTTTTTTTATTATTATCGTATTTTAGGAATTTTAAATTATGTAATTTTCTTTTTTCTATTATTATCGTATTTTAGAAATTAAAAATTATGTAATTTTCTTTTTTTAATATTATTATTAATGAAAAAAATTATTTAGTTTAATGATGATTTATTTGATATATAAATAAAATAAAAAATGGGGGGAAAGGAAAAGGGAATAGGGAACGCTTGTAGTGGGTAAGGGAAAAGGAAGGGGAGGAAAAATGATGTGGCAGTGGGTAAGGAAAGGGAAGAGGGGGAGTATACGGATAGCCTTAGAGAGTTCGTAGTGGGCAGTGGGGATGTGTGGTGGGAGGCTCCACAAGGTGGAGGCCAGCTACTTCATCATGCACTGGAGATTGCTTGGCAACGAAATGTCCACGTAGAGAGGTGGTGGTGAAGGAATGGAGTGACCACTATATTGCTAAGAGTGATAACACCCCACCATAGCACCATGTCAACTTTTTTCTCTCACTACTACGCCCCGTTATATTCACTCTCCACTCTCCACCACAACAAGCAAGGTTGGATCAAGTGGTTATCACCCTTGCCTCTGGAGACAGAGGTCAAGGGTTCGATCCTCACTCCTTGCAAGGCCGGAGGTCCTTTTCTACATTTAGTAGAACTGGAAGCATCCTCTCTACCATAGGTAGAGGTATGGGTGTCTACATCTCAACCTCCCCACACACCGTGCAAACGGTATTGGGACCCATAACCCGTGGAAGACGGTATTGGGTGTTACTTTACTCTCCACCACAACAAATTATAGGACCCACCTAATACCCACTACCAATAAAAAATTAAAAAAAGAGTGAGGAAGAGATCTGACCCTGGAACCAACAATGTAGCTCTCTTATGCGAGGTATTAACAACCGCCGGCCTCCCATCATGCAGTGCTAGTGTGGGAAGGTTCTCCTCCACGACACCATTGGCCTCATCACGAGGCATCCACCGCCCCCAGTCTGTTTTGTGTAAGTAGCAGACTGAGTGGTAGGAGTGGAAACCTAATGCGGCGGTGTGGGGGAGTGGTGGGGTGTGTGCCAGGGTTAGCTTTATTCTTAAGAATGAAAGGTGTGATAACACTCAACATTCCCCATCACGTCAGCTTTCCACTCCCAGCATTCAAACAATAGTGAGGTCACTTCACACAACTCTCCACCACACCAAATTCTATGATCCACATACTACCTAATAAACCAATTAAACATCAAAACAAAAACAAAAAACAGAGAGGGGCCGACTCCCACCACCAAGCTATCTCCTATGACGTCCTCCATCACGCCTCCCTACCACAGCCTCACTCCTTTCATTCGGAGTGTTTGTAGTGGTCAAACCCTACCACACTCCCATCGAATCAGCACTATAGTGGTCACTCCCCACCACTCCCATGGGCCATGACTCTAAATTCCAGAGGCTCCATGCTACCTAACTAACCAATCCCAAAAAAAAAACTTGACAATGTGCCTACCTCTCCTATCAACCACGCAGCTCTCCCCTCTTGTGAAGAACTCCACGCCAAGAAGCCATCACAGTGTGGCGGAGTGTTATCTTAATTTGACCATGATGTAAACTTGCCCACCATCCTAAATTAACTCCCACTACAAACTCTTAAGTTATAACACTAATCCTAATCTATTAAATTATATCATACTCATTTAAAAAATACTTAGGGGCTATTTGGTTGGATGGATTCTTTTTTGAAGGAATTGGATTGTAGGAAGAAATTGGATTTTGAAGGATTTGGAATTTGAATCTAAATCCTTCTTTGTTGTGTTTGGTAGTATCAGAAAATGGAATTCACTTCCCCACCACAAACCACCATCGCCACCTTCACTACCACCTTACTGCCGCCGCCGCCCCACTGTCGCCCACCACCGTCTAAACCCTACGTCGCCGCCACCGTCTAAACCCTAAATCGCCGCCACTGTCTAAACCCTAAATCGCCGCCACCATTGAAACCCTAGCCAGAGGTCGCCGTCGTTCGTTAAACGTCGCCGTTGAACATTGCCATCGAACGTCGAAACCCTAGCCGGAGGTCGTCGTCGAACGTCGAACCACCAGCGGTCGAACGAAACCGTTGCTGTCGAAACCTAAGTTGCACGGAAACGGATACGGTACTGGGAAACGGATACGGAACGGATACGGGAAACGGTAAAACTCAAAAATTCAAGATACGGATACGGCAGAGATACGACAAATATAAAATACAAAATATATATATATATATATATTAAAGAAATTTCAAAATAAATATTTATTGATGTAAAGTGTAAATAATTTTAATAAGATGATTAAATAATATTTAAAAAAATTAAAAAACTTTTAAATAAAGCAAGTTGTAAAGCCTGCAACTCCTTAAAGCCTACAACTCTAACCTGCTTTTTATTTTAGATCTATACGGTTTCTCTCTCTCTCTGCTCTTCTCTCTATGCTCTCATTTTTATTACTCTTCTCTCTCTACTCTCACTCACCTGATAGCTCCTTTCCGGCGACCTTTCTTGCCCCTTTCCGGCGACCTTTCCTGCTCCTTTCCGGCGAGGGTGTGAAGCGTGAAGGGCTGTTGTCGATTTGGTTCACTGTCGACGAGAGGAGACGACGAAGGTTCCCTGTCGACGTGAAGGGTTGCGTTCATGGTGCCCTGTGTCGATGACGAAGGTCCCCTGTCGACGAAGGTTCCCTGTAAGACGTGAAAAAGCCCCCTAAAAAAATCGAAACTTGACTGACACTTGACGGAAACTTCATCGAAACGTTTCCAAGGTTTTCGAAACGTATTTGGGCGTATCGGCGACGTATCCGTATCCTGGAGGTTTCCGAAACGGGAACGGCACTCATTTAGGCGTTTCCGTGCATTATAGGTCGAAACCCTAATTCGCTGAAGAACGTCGAATGTCGAACACCAGCTCGCCGAACGTCGAAACCCTAGCCAGAGGTCGTCGTCGAACGTCGCCGTTGCTGTCGAAACCCTCCCCGTTGCTGTCGAACGTCGCCGTTGAAGGTCGCCGTCGGTTGCCCAAAATGGGTGGTGTTTATGGTCTGATGAGCAAGTGAAGAGAAGAAGGAGGAAAGAGAGGAAGGATTTCAAAATCCATAGGGGAGTGGAAGGATTTCAAAATCCATCAGTGGGAATGTTTTCCGTCCCCTAAAATCCAATTCCTTCCCTTGTGTTAAACCAAACACATGATTTGGTTGGAATTAAAATCCAATTCCCAAGGAATCCATCCAACCAAACAGCCCCTTATAAGATTTATGCCTAGAACATAACAATTACCCCCATGTGGCCATGTCTAAGACATTTTTTAAGAATTTTCACTAGTAAGAATAGCACAAAGTCAAATCTATACAACTAACCTTCGATGAAATCAGAGGGGTCCTGCTTAGCTCAAAGCATTCGGGTGGGAGGTACCTGAGCATGTAGAAAAGAAATCATCAATTGGCTGCCAACATAAAAGACATAAAAGCATGCACTCATCAATACAAGGAACAATCATCCTCACAATCAACTAGATAAGGAAAGTTGATTGACCAAACAAGACTTAAATTTGGAGTGTTTTTGACTTTTTTTCAAACCGGAATCCTATCAAATTCTGCAAAAAGATCCTCTACCAAAATACATAAAACTTTATATTTAAAATTTAGAGCAACATATATAATGATGATGAAGGGAAAGAGTTCATATTAATGTCGACTTCCGGGAGTACTAGGTTTGACACCCAAAAGTCAAGTGAAGAACACTTACCAATATGTTCCAGCTCCCTGAGATGTAAGCTCCATCCCTTGGGATCCAACATCATCCTCTACAATCTTGCTGAGACCAAAATCAGTTACTTTTGCAACACCAAATTCATCAAAAAGAACATTCCCGGGCTTCAAATCATAATGAATAATCCTCTGGTTTCTTTTGTTTAAGTAAACAAGTCCTTGAAATATCTGAAAAATAATTATCCTAGCTTCTTTTTCTGGCAGTATGGGGGTTGCCTTAAGAACAGCATCAAGATCTTTACCTGTATTGAGAATGAATGTTGAAAATTTTACAAACCACATTGAGATTTATTTTTAACAAACAGTTCTGATGTTAACTGAGCCATATGTTTACCGCTGCAGTACTCCAAAATCGTGCAGAAAGTATTTTGATCTATCTCAAAGATGTCCCAAAGCCGAACAATGTGATGGTGTACCAAAGTCTTATGAATATTGTATTCTCGAATAGCATGACGTATGTAACTTTGCTTCTTATCCTCACTCCATTGGGCATTTAAACCATGAAGCTTACATGCAACATATCTATACTCCATCAAATCGAATGCCTGATTAACAAATAAAACGTTGTTGGTTCAGATCACTACATATATGAATACTCACTGTTGTAGATAAGTGTACAAATCATACAGTAGATTAGAGGTGGCAAAAGGGTGGGTCGGTCAGGATGGCAGATGGCTTGGGTTGACCCAAATCACTTTTTGTCCAAACTTCTTTAAACTGATGAGTCAATTATTATTATAGAAGTCTTGTCAATAAAAACTAACTTGACCCTATCTTTTTTGCCAAAATTGCCACCTCTACAGAAAATTCATCTAAAAATAAAAGCAACAAAAAATCAACTTAAATCTAGAGCGTGTTACCATTACATAATTGTCCAAATCACTAAAAAACATTAAAAAACAAACTAGAGGAAATAAAATCAACCTTGTAAACCTCACTGAATCCTCCTTTCCCGAGAAGGTTTAAGAGGGCATATCGATGATTCAAGATCTGATAATTATTAAAACGAGAACCATCCTCATCCCTAATACGTTTCATTTCACGTATAAGTCTTCCCTTCTCTAGTTCATACCGGTCTCGTTCGCGCACATAGGTTTCCTCTTCCTGTTAAATATAAAACTTGATGAAACTATTTAAGAAGTGTAAATTACAATTGAACCAATAAAGAAACTTACACGCTTGATGCTGGCTACCCGGGATTTGTAAATTTCATCCTGAATGACAACATCTTCCTCTGGAGCTCCTGATTCGGATTCACTTCCATCGCCCTTATCTTTAAAAGAGATATAAATGGATTTCAAAACTCTTCTAGAACATAAATATTAATCCTCAAGCTCCAAATAATAACAAATAGGCAACTCGGAGTTATGATAATCATTTAACAGATTTAAAAATAAGATTTACCTGGCTGTTTTTTCTTTAGTGATTTCCGCTGCCTCTCAACAGCCTCCCTCAATTCTAACAAACGCCTCTACAAAACACAAATTGAAATGTAAGCCGTGTGAAAGTCACAGTGCTCCATTTGTCTATCAAGCAACAAGTGGTGATTATTATTGTAACCATAAATTTCTGATAGTTGTTGAACTATCGAGACAACATATACAGATTATGAACGTGACATTATAAACTTTAGGCATTAGTTAAGTTACTTGCATTTAAGTTTCAAATCTTTACTAAATTTATGAAATATAAATGGAGAGGGGGCATAGGAGCTTTAGATTCATTTCTAAATAGTATCTCCAAGAAACTTTAGTGTTTGTGTTCTTTCTGAGCATGATGTATACCAGCTTATATGATTATAAAGAAAGCATCAAAATTATATTGAGCCATCAAATAGAACACACCAAGTGAGCATTAACATCCTTTATGGCTTGCCCATCTTCCCAAGTCTCAGATATGACTGTTCCAGCTCTGTAATTTATCCAAAAAAGCAGAAAACTAGATTATCAGATGCGTTTCCAACAAAAAAGAAGTTGGAGATAGATGAAACACGGCTGCGGCTAAAGAATTACATAATGTTGTAAGACTGATGTCAAATAAGGTATTATGATTTCTAAATCATATGCTAGGTAATCAATAGGGAAGAACTAGTTGTCAGCAAGGCTTCTAGTTTACATGGACTTGCAGCAGTAACAATTGACCAATTTGAAGTAATATTATTGGAGGATAAATTTACCTGATAACACCCACATTGCCAAGTCTCAGAGAATCCTGTCGTACTTTCATTCTTGCTTCTTGTCTCTCAGCTTTCGAAACAGATATGAGCAGATCAGATATGACTTTCATTCTCTGCAATAGAGGAATTTAAACGTGATGAATGATCTTTTTAGCAGATACACCCTACAATTAAATATGAATCTGTCATAGCTATTGCACAAATTTCTTAAAAACAATCTGTAATTTGTCGCCATTGCACCAAATTTTCTTAAAAAAATTGTTTGCTAATACTTCAAATCTTTAATACAATCAAGGCAAAAGAATATAATAAAAAACATAAAATTCTACGTTAATTAACCTAATCTTGTATAAATGCTAATTAATAGACGTGAAAGTACACCAGAAGTGCAGAACAAAACTCACTTTTGGTTTCACCTGCTGTTCATTATTTTTAAGCTCCTTGAGTTCCTGCACAAGACAAAAAGAACAAAACTCTTAAATGCGGGGAGTACAATACAGTTCCTCAATTCTTAATGTAAGCTGCTGACACCAACTACACCTTTTCCAACTGTTGGCATAGATGTTGATATTCCGAGGCCTCTTGGCGTGCTTTCCGTAAGTCCTCCTCTAGTGACGTTATTTTGGAACGCAATGATGTAATTTCCTCCTGATTTGTTTTCAAAAGAAAGGATATTTTACATACAACAAGAAATAGTTGACAATGAGATACAAACATGCTAAGACATGTGGCACTAAACTTAACACATACAGCTATAAATTGTAGTTTCCCTCCGATAACAAAAGAATAGATCGATCTGAACTGTGTTTTATTCTCAATGACTCAAAAAGGTCAAAAAAAGCTGCCCAGAGCCCCTTTTTTTAGTTTATAAAACCTATTAAATCTTTTATTCAAAGATTGTGCTAATATTGTTTCCGTAATCATAATTAACGCACTATTTCTTATTAGAAAATAACAACAAAAGTTTTCATGACTCAACCCATTTTTGACATGTTACTTGACCCGCCCATTTCGCCGCCTCTATATACACTTTATCTAGCAGCAGACTAGCAAGTGCCCTTTTTTTGTTTTTTCCCTTATTGATATTCACATTTTTATCCTTGTGAAAGTCAACCTGCTAGTTGAATGCCTAAAATAACCAGAAATAGGATGCTCAACTAATATATGGTTTCTGTTCAGGTGCCTCTAGCTTGTTACTCCTTCCCACAAATTATGCACCATTAGTACTATCCCTCCATGTCATAAAATACACCTTTCGTCCTAATCCACATGGACAAATAATTGGTTTACATAAGAAGCATGTGAGGGCCAGAAGTAGGTAGGCAAAATACCTCTAATGAAGCACGCTCATTTTGTCCAAGTTGTTCTTTTGGCCTGCTACTCTCCTGCGGTATATTGAGAGTGAGGAAGTCAATGAACAATCAGACAAAAAGGGAAAAAATTGACACTTACGTAGAAATAAATTAACCAAGCACTGTAAAACGAGATAAGAGAATTATCATTTGTGTAGATATTTCCCATAAGTTACATACTCTTTAGGCAAGCACAGATTTTAAACCTTAACCTCAGTTTTTTTCTGCCAGAGTAATATTTGCTGGTGTTTCCTTCTATTATCCCAACATGACTTTATATAGCATGAGTTTTCTCCTTTAATAAAAATAAACTGTACAGCTCATGAGTGGTCTTTGAGACTAAAACCGTCTCATCCAAGAAAAGCAGCAGCTAATGGCTGTTAGATAGTGACACTTTTCGCTTGTTAATTGCAAGGTACTGCCTGGTTCAATAGCTGCTTCTGCATACTCTCGGTCTATTTAAATAGAGTTCAGTAACGACTATATGAGTTTTTAATTTTGTATTTTTGATTTATAATCTCCGTCATGGGAAGTGAAAGAGGATGGCATCGAATCCAAAAATGAGATTAAAAGGGTTAGAGTCGGTGGGTCATCAGGGCAGCAAAGAGAGAAATGAGCGAGAATAATATAAAAGTATACTGGTATTGTGTCGGTCATTCTGTTAGCATCTTTCTATTTGAGTATCAATGGTTAGGAGCTTGGGAGGTGAAACATTCCATTTGATTTGGAATCTTCATCTAAGTTTGTTCTCTTTTTCCTTGTTAATCATCAATATAATCCCAGTTTCTCTCATTTCCTTTCTTGTTTTCATTATTTCTGGGTTTTTTTAATCAAGGTGTGGACTAATTCTATCAACATGCTAATCAAATATTTTGCAGATGGTAACATATACAAGCAAAATAACAAAATAGCACCTATATTTCATTTTCACTGTCCCGTAGACTTCATCTGTAGTAAATAGCCTGAAGTTAGATGTCCAAGATTCATGAAAAACGTTTACCTATCATTAATTAATATGTATACACGCAAAATGGTACCTACTTCATTGGGATGAATGAGAAGCAAACATACAGGCACCTTTCTAGTTTCTAGAAATATTTATTTGCAGACAAATAGACCAAAAAGATGCACAAGATAGCAATACAAAAATAATGTGCCCTGAACCACAGTTAACTTCTAGTAACAAAACAAGAATGCCACTTGTTAACGGCCATGCAATCATGGATCACAAAATATAATAACAGAAACAAACTCGATCAAAAATTCTTTGGCACTCTCACATGAGACTGAAAATGGTTGCACAGAAATGATACCTTCTGATGTGAGTTCTCGAGAAGACCATTTGATGTAGAATTTTGTATTCTTGTCTGATCATTAACTAGGGAACCACGCCCTCTGGCTGGAGTAGAATTACCCTTACCACGGGTTTGTTTTCTCCTATTTCCATCTGAGCCACTCTTAACCTCCACAGTTTCCACTACTTTTTGCCTCACATCCTCCACTATCTGAGAATTTTTCCAATAAGAATGACTTATTACCACAAATGACTGGGGAAAACAAAAAAAGTAAGAACATGAAAGTTTGAAACAAGACATCAAAGAACTAACATTAACTATAATATGATTTTCTTGT
The DNA here is from genome assembly GCA_947179395.2 of Pulicaria dysenterica. Classification (NCBI taxonomy): domain Eukaryota; kingdom Viridiplantae; phylum Streptophyta; class Magnoliopsida; order Asterales; family Asteraceae; genus Pulicaria; species Pulicaria dysenterica. The sequence goes on from OX359296.1 coordinate 55,442,778, forward strand.
AAATGAATTAAGCAACAAGTCAACCTTAATCTGGTCGGCTGCAGCCGAGTCAGCATCATCTGCAAGCTTTCTACGCTTCTGAAAGTTAGCTTGTATGAGAAACTCTCTCCCATTCTGACAATGAAATGAAAATACAAGATTTACTGAAGTGAGAACGAGAGCTTGATTGGACTATGGTCATACAGTTGAAAAGCATAAATAATAAGGATATCATATGGCACAATAGAATATTAGTTATTTAGCATTCTTAAGGGTTTCACCTATTAATGCTCGTTATCATGTTTCCTAATTTTTATTACTTTTGCCATTAAAAGTTTATCATTCGAACAATGCAAGTGTAGATCTTCTGTTAAACATAGCACATCTCATCATCGTTCTATGGGACTAAGCACATAAAGAGAACCAGAGAAAATTCTAATATGTTTTGTCGACTATGTAGTTGACTCATAGATCTGACACATGATCTGATTATGCTTATGATTGTGCATTGACTAAAAACAGATCACTGGAGAATTTTTGTACTAAAAAAATATTTCATAAAAATCCCAAAAGCAAGAAGCAAAACTTTTAACTTGAGATAGACAACTTAAAATGGTTTTGGAATCCCTTTTTACAACAGTCATCCTTCCTTGGTCATCCTTTGTACAAATATAGCTTTAACAGACAGATAAGAAGCTCTTAGAGTTCTTTGTATAGCCTGTTGCCTTCCTTGAAAACTAATGATGTTTCTACTGTCCAGCTTTACAGATTATTTTTAAGCATGAGGAGTTATCTACATACTTTCTTGACTTAGCTTTCAGAGGGGCATATACTAAAAACAAACCACTGGAGAATCTTTATACTTACAAAAATTGCATAAGCCTAAAAACAAGAAGCATAACTTTTACTGGAGATAGACAACTTAAAATAATTTTGGAATCCATTTGATGACTGTCATCCTTCCTTGGGCTTCCTTTGTACAAATATAGCTTTACCAAATAGGTAGCAGCAAGTGTAGTCCCTTTGTAATATTGCATATTCGCTTTTGTCCTCCTTAAAATATACTGAGGTTTTGACTGTCTGGCTTAACAAATATATTCATGAATGAGGAGTTACATTCATAGATTTCATAATTAGCTTGCAATGGGGGCATATAAAGATATCTAATACTATAAAAATCCTTATTGTCACAACTCACAAAACCCGCATCTCTGCTCTTTCTTAATGTGCTGAGTTCCCTTTAATGAAAGGGTAAGTAACTGATCTTTAAATTGTCCATCATATATCAATTTGTTTCCAATTTCAGTCTCGCAAACATATCACTAACATCAACCAACATGGATAGGACTTATTGTGCAACTGAAATCAAAATTTTGGTGGCAATACAGATAATTAAACCCTATGTTTTCTAGAATTCGCACCTATGAAACTTGTGATGTGCTAAAAAAAATTAAAATCTGCCTCCTGCAAGATAGGGCGATGCAAAAAAAAAAAAAAAAAACGTCTAGTGCAGGATCTAGGGAAACATTGACATTCTTTCTGGCTGAAGAACTCTGCATACTTCTACATTGAAATAATTATTCTACATTGTTCTCAAATCACACCTAAACTATTGCAAACCGGAAGTTATGCAACAATAACAGTTGTAACAGTATTAAGAGATAACAGACTCACGCTATCATCCTCTTCTGAATCGCTTGAGTCTAATGACTCAGCGCATATTTCACCAGCAGCATTAGCTCCAAACTTGGTAGCAGCAGCAGAAGAAGAAGAAACGGAAGACCTCGTCGCTGCAGCAGGAAGCTGGAGAGTAGACACCACGGCAGTAGAGGTTTTACCCACCATTCGGGCTTCAAGTTTCGCGATTTTTGATGGCAGAGATTGGTCGGATTGATTAGAGGAGTTCGAGGTGAAGTGTAGAAGCATGTCTTCTGACATTGTTGATTGATTGGGCTAAAAAAGAACCTTGTTCAGTAAGCAATTCAGAAAACACGGAACCTAAGATCAAACCGGTGACTAGCGCAGACAGTTGGTCATGGTGTTTCAGTGAGATCGCATGTCAGAATGGAAGCGTTTCATGACAAGGATCGAACGTTACGGTTATTGGTGATTCTGAAAGGGAGTGTGTTCTGACGATTAGGGTTTTCTTTAAACAAATTTTCCGATTTGGGGTGTGAAACGATGACGCACAAGTGGTAACGGGGAGGAACAGGCGATATGAATTTGGAAGGGGCTTACGTGGGTGCGCCAGCCAACTATGCCTCGATGGCTAGAAATCCTTTATTAGGGGCTCTTTTGATCCATATAACCGGCTAACACGATATTTTAAAATTAATAAATTTTAACATATGAATTTTATCTGGTCCTTAGTAATTTAATTTTAAAGCTGTGTTTGGTTTACTCAAATCGTTTTGAGTGTGGGATTTAGAGTAATTGGAATCTAGTTAACTTTAAGATAAATTGAATTGAAATCCATATCCTTGAAATTCTCCTTAAATGAAGAATCTCGTATATCTTTCCGATCTTTAAGGAATTGAGATTTTATTTGCTCAATTACATCACTATAGTAAGGGTGTTATTCAAGTCAACCCGATTAAGTTTTAGGTTAATCGGGTTAGGCTTGTTGAGTTCCTGGTTTATGAAATAGAATTAGTTGGGTAACATTAAAAAGTTGATAGTGGAAGTCGAGTTAGTCGGGTTATGTTAATAAGGTGAGTGTGTATGTGTATATGTAATGTATACTTCATATAAGTAAAAAATGACCTTGTAAGCCATTCGGGTTTATTTGGTCACGTTGATTAACTATTTTAGACATTGTTAGGCTCAACCCTAATAAGCTAGTTATAGTGATGGTAGGTATCTAGTCACATTCGTAACCATAAATACTTGTCCAGAAATCCTTAGGACTTCAATTCCTTAAGGATACAGGTTTTCATTCCTCAACATTCCAATAAATTAGACGTCTTTAAAGGAATTGAAATTAAATTGAAGTTATTAGGTAGTTTGGTTTGTTAGAACTGGAATTTGAACAAAATTTGTCCTAATCTAAGATTGTTACCACCACCCCATAGCTGCCTCATGCAACAAACGTCACCACTCACCACTATTCATGTATAAACAAGACTACTCTAAATCGAATATGGTAGAACAATACAAACATAAATCAAAGTTTTTGTGCCCTGTATTAGAGTAAAGCGTGAAGGAACCATGGTATAATCGAAGATGAACCCTCGAGGGGGGTGTCAAATGAACCACATTGATGAAGTGTAAGACAAAAGGATCTTGATGAATCAATTTGAGGTTATGGACTATTCAATGACTGTGATGTAGACAAACCACGATGATGATTATGATTTAAACCGTGGTGAAATCAATGACGAAGTCGAACCCTGACGGATGTGGCCGGCAGAACCTGACGACAGTGGGGCCCTTGAATAAAGCATAGTATGAAGTCAATCTTGCATCACACTCCACATGAATATACAAACTTTGTTGTGGTTTTGCAATATAAATGCTTTGTTATTGGATAATCACGTTGTTGTACACCTCACCAAGCTGCTTATTTACAAAGCTATAAAAATATTACAATGTGGCATCTTTCATACCACGATATTAACTACCACGGTCATCTCTCGTCTTACCACGGTGCAGACTATCAGAAATTATCTCATATTACCTTGTATGAGTTACCAAAATTGTCACGAAGGTATATTACAACAATAAAAACTTTTTGTAAAATACATACATCCTTTGACCAACAATGTATGCAGTAACTAATACCACTATTCTCTACTTCGTTAACAATATATACAATCGGGAGTTAAAACTTGCACCTAAATACCAATTATTACCATGTCTTCTATTTTGCACCGCTCTCTATATAAGATACATTAGTTTTACAAAAAATTTGCCTTATGCAATCATAACCCACCATTAAGCACTTACTCCTCCACCCAGGAGGTGATGAGTTCGATTTGTTGACACTACCTTTAGCTTTTCTCTCATGTACCCCGAATTTTACATTTTATGTTTCCTTTTCTTCACGTGAATTGCTTTACATTTTACAAACTCAAGCGTATGTTAGTTGCATTAAAATAAAACATAGCTACAAGCCAGTTGTATTAGCTTTGATGACAGTAACTGATATCGGCTATAATATACATATCATTTATATCCGGTGTCATTTTTAATGCATTATATATTAAATTGTGTTAATTATCATAAATATGTATATTATGTGTTTTAGAGCTAGTCGGAGAATAACTGGAGAAAATAGTGAAGAAATTGAGGAAAATGAGAAAAACTGACAGTCTCGACACATATTCACTGTTATGACCATACCTCGGTCATGCGAACTGGGATCAAGATGGTTCAAGCCGACACGGAAACTAGACTCAAAGAGCTATAAAATCATCCTAAAAAGAACTCGGGTTCCTGATAATTCTTCATGGCATGAGCCACTTATCTTCGCAGCATGAGGTCGAGTCAACACATACCTATAAATTCGTTGTTTGAACCCTAATTCCGAATGATATCATATATTTGCCCAGGGTTTCGTACTCGAACCCTAATGGGTGATTTAGGTAACCAATGGTATACTTTTTAAGGAAAAGGAAGACGGTAGGTCAGATTTATTACCAAATATGACCAGTGATTGAAGATCGGGGTCTACATTTTCTATATGATTGTCTTGATTCATCATCATCTGTCTATAACGGTGCATGAACTTTATTTTTTTTCTATTGTTTATATATTATAACTTGTATATGAGTTAACTCTTACATTCACGTGGATGAGTTGGACCGTAAAACAGATTTGTTTCATCTTGTGAATTATTTGATGCTTTATTGAATAATTATTCATCTTTCAAATTAAATAAACCTTAAGGATTTTGCTTTAATTGTGCTTGTCTGGTTTGTTAATTACACGTATTTTGTTGATCATGAAAGTGTCATAATTGTGTGGTTTATTCTACCATCTGCTTAGTAGGCAATCTACTAGAGGTTTGGATTGAAATTGAACACCAATAACCCAGATAATAGATTGAATGACTACTTTTTGTAACAAAAGTTTTAGAGTTAGGGGTGACGAGATATCCTATCTAATAATTAAACGGCAATTTGAGATGTGTTATTGCATATGCTTATATATGAAAATCTTAGAAACCATGTCTTAACATCGAGAGTGATCGAACGAAATTTAATTAATCAACCTCAAGTGATTTTATCATTATTCGGGTTTTACTAATCATCTATATGTTTAGGGGGTACGAGTCTAGTGATTTACATCTTCAATATTGTCCCATATTTGCTTTTATTTATATTGCGGTTTCTTACACTTGTTGTACACTCATAACAATGAGATACTTGCCGATGTGTAAAGCACATGGGCAATAACATGACACTTATTATCCCTCTATGAAACAACCATGACAATACCATCACAACATATGTTATTATAACAAAAAATTAATCGAGAATTCTGTGCGTGGGGATGATAATCACAAGCTTACTTAATCCCCAACCAATTATTCATCACACAATACCCTATACAACAGTTCTACAACCTTTCAAAACACTACTCACAACAACTAACTACTTAAATAATCCTAAAAACAGACATTAATGCCTTATATTATACTTTCTACTTAAATACCTATTATAAAAAAAGTCATAACCTTGAAAAGAGACTAAGACTCAACATCATGTCCAGACATTATGTCGCGAACGGAATCAATTTCCGACAATCCTTTATGAGTTATGGCATGAAACCGCCTCACAAGCTGGAGATTGAACACGACCTAAATTGCTTCAGATCTGGTTCAAACCACGTTCGTGTCACATATAAATTTATTGCTTTATATCACGCAAAGCCCAATATATATGGACACTTCAAGGCTATCCCGAACATGTCATCATTATTCGTACCAGACAATTTATAAATATTTCACTGTTTTTATACTCCAAGTCATTTAATTATTCTAGAAGTTTAGTCAATACATACGTCACTTGTGATAACCGGCTTATAAAAGGTTTTGAAGTAAACAATTTCCAGTTACACAATGTAAAAATATACATCTTTAATAAACTTTAAAATATTATATCTGCTCAATCTAATTAAAAAAAATCACATATATACCCTCATAATCTTTATAATATTTTACCTACCCATATTATTAGTTTATATATTATTAAATATTTTGTTAATAAACTTTCAATATTTTTTGCCACTTATAAACCTTACTAGTTATATCCTTTTTACTTGATTATAATTATATCGATCTCTAATATTTTTATTAAACTAACTGTCTAAATTAAAAAAATAAAAGATAAGAAAAAAGAACTACTAAATTATGTCATTAATTTTTTAAATATATATGGACTAATATTCATTAATTTAAATTATAGTCATTTATTTATTTAAAATGAAATCTTGATCATTCATTTTGATCAAAATTAAAAAATAATTTTGACTATGATTAGTCAAACTTATCCTTATAGTTTTAATTTTAATTAGTCAAACTTACAATTCAATTTTAACTTTAAACTAATAACAAATATTCAAATAAAACTATTTAATATGAAATTAATATAAAACTATTTAGTTTTTAAAAAATACTTTAATTACACTCTTATTTCTTTCATTGAAAACAATAATACATTTAGTTAAATAGATATAAAATTATATTATCACTCATAGTTATTAGTGTATTTACACACGAACATTTAAACTAGTACATTATACATGAGATATTATTAGGTCAACAAAATAGGAAATAATAAAAAAAACAAAAAAATCTGCCCCAAAAAATATGAGAATTTTAATTTAGAAGTGTACACCGAATTCTGTCTAAAAATTATAGTACCCCTGTCTGATGATTTATTCGTTCGTACGCGAAGTCGACCAAAATCGCCGGAAACCTAAGAAGCAAAAGGGGGTTGGAGCAAATTGGTGCGATGGGAGAAGCCAATCCATCATCAGTCGATGACGATTTACTCCTCAAGAACTTCTACGCTGAAGTGAGCGAGGTTGAGCGCGATAATGAAGTCATTAGGTATCCATTGTCATCCTTTTTTCTAGATGGTTTTATGTCTTATGTGTTATTGATTGAATTCTTTCTCTAAAATTTCTCTATTGCTTACGTTAATTTGTTTGCAGCTGGGTTATTTGTCTAGGTTTTTCATGAAACTGCACTTATAACTGAGGGCAATATGTTTATGGGCGATGAAGTAATTATTGGATAGTAGATGTTATTGTTTATCGTTTATAAATTCAGTTAGGTTGGATTTGTATGTATACATGTTTACTTAATTACAATGGATTTAAAACGAATGTCGAATTTTCTTACATATGCTAAATGCAACATGGCAACTTGTCCTAAACCGTAGGTTATATGTTCTCTGACATTATATCTGGACTTGACTCATAGATGGCGAACTTTGTTTTGTTTGAACTTGGGTGTTATAATCGGTTGGATAAGATCTACGCCGTGACGGTCTTTATTCTGTTGAAAAGGTCCATTGAGCTCCATATAACACTTTGTTGCATCTGAGATGGAGTTATCATATGTTAACAATTGAAACCATGAACCGTGTATTGTAATCAACACGACCTTGTTTAAGAATAAGAATATAACAATGATTTTATATCACAAGGACGTTGAAGAAATCAAATTGGTTATTTCTTGGATTACAATACATGGCAAGTAGGTTTTGTTAATAGATAACTATGCCCTTGAGCTTCAGAAGGCGGGTTTATATGATGAATCAAGAATGAAATTTATCTGAATGTTTTTGCTGTTTTCAAGTTCACACTTTTATAAGCAAATGTCTTTTAATGTATTGATATATAGAGTGTTAACTTTAACGCTCTCACCCTTTTAGTTTTTATAATACGTGGAGAGAAACTTGGTAACCAGGTCATCAATCAATAATGAAAAACTATGTGGGATTTTATGATCTCTCTAGCAAAGTATTTTAAGCTCGAAGTTTTTGGTTGAAAACCTTAACAGAAATATACTTTTAAAACATTGAGAAGATGTTTTATGGTTGATGCGGTTAACTATTGCTTTTGTTACTGGGCTAATGTTAGAAAAGCTCAAGGTATTTAGAAGTGTTCTACAAAGCATTAAGCAAAGCTAGATGGTATAGCCACCTTGTAGCGCTTAATCCCGTTAATTAAGTGTATGCATAGACAGTTCACTTATGTAAAAGACGATTATTTATAAACCGTGTAAAGTTAGATGACATTTTATTGTAGTACCACCTGGAGGCAAGTACTTTTGTAAATGACTATTTTTGTTTAGACGCTAAGATAAGGGCATTGATGGAAACTTCAAGAAGTTACATGTTATTTTTTGGCTATGAATTCACATATATTTAATTCCAATGAGAATGATAGGAAAGACTAGGACGAGTTTCATATCCAGGAGCATTCAGGATACTTTTTAGTGTTGTCTTTTTTACTTGGATAACTATGAGATCTATCTAATACCTTTATTAGCTCATCTGGCTGTGTTTTATTTTCCTGACCCTATCAGTTTGACTTCTAGGATCTTCAAGAATATCATATATTATGTATGTTTCACTTGCAGAGTTAGCCATTTTTCTTCACGGATTATTACTCTGTCTGCTATCCATTCTGAGATTTTTTATCATTATTTAATATACCGGTTTGAAATAACAAATTTTCAGGATTCTTTCATGCTTCAAGCTAAATGCATTTGAGTATCTTAATCTACCATTTGATTCATCTCCAGAAGATGTGAAAAAGCAATATCGTAAGGTGATACCCTTGTCCTTATAGTGTATCAGACTATTAGTGTATATTACTATCATAAGAATGCCATGTATGACTTCTCTAATATTTAGAATGGTGATGCCAGTTATCTTTGTTGGTCCATCCTGACAAATGCAAGCATCCTCAGGCAAAGGAAGCGTTTTCTGGTACGTATATTCTTTCACTGTTAACTCCTATTAGTATGGATATGTAATTTTAATTTATAATTAAATTTTACACATTAAAGTTACATAATAAAGAAGGGTGTAGCAAGGTCATAGTCAAGCACAAATTCATACTCCAGTTTACAAAGAATTAAGAAGCCCACTATAGTACTAGCTAGTAATGTGTACTTTTCTCTCCATGCATGCTATAAATGAATTGTTGTTTATTTGTATAACCCAAAAAAATGTAGCCAAATTTTTTGAGGTTTTATTCCATATATGTGAAGGATGACACCTTAAAGCATTATTCTCGATGCTCTTTTGATTGAAGTTTGTTTTTTTCAAAGGGCATTCAGCCTTTATATTATAAATTTACTTTTATTCTCTAGAAATTATGTTTCTTCATTTATTAGGTGACAGTGACACCACTCCGCATTGATCTCGAGTATAATGTCTTTTACGTTTCAAGAACACCTTAAGCATTAAAAACTACAAAAGGATGTTTGAAGAGTTTAATATACATAGGCTCATTTAAGAGTTGGACCAAACCAAAATCTAAAACCTCATTGAGGTGGAGATAAAAGCTATATCTACAATTATATTGTTCGCTAACAAATTCATCCTAGTATAGTTAACACATTGATATAGTTTCTGTTTGCGTAAGAAAGCTTGTAGAGAAATGATTCATTTGTGCTAAATCTTTTATGCTTCTTTGCATTGCGGGTTAAATTTATTATTACTTGCTATGTTGCTAATACATGTTGCACCGCAATAACACAACAAATTCTCTCTCTTTTGTGCAGCCCTAGCGAAAGCCCAGCAACTATTACTTGAACCACAGGAAAGAGAGTATCTTGTAAACCAAATTAACGCGGCAAGAGGTTTGTACAAAAGCTACTATCTGTTTCAACTGTAGTAGGTCATGTATTCACTCTGGTCATGTGACCAAAGCATAATATCTTTGTGTAATATTGTATATGCAACTTCATGACATACCATATTATAATGATTGTTGCATCATATGTATAATAGTTAGCTAACAACTAGTTAACGTTGCATTAAACTGTTTTCTCAACGAGTTTACTATTTTTGGCCGTTATTCTACGCTTGTTGATATATATTCCTGTTTCTGTTGTTTAAAATATTAAATTGTTTTTACTTTGTTTGTGGTCTGAGATTCTGAATCCTTTCTGCTAACAAGTTCTGAGGTTTGCTTAGATTTCTCTTGTACAATTAGGAAAGTATTGACATATCTATAAGTTTGATAGTTGGCGCCTTGGCGGATGGACCAATTTAAATGTTTTTCTTTAGGTAACTTGGAGTTCCAAAATGAGTCAATAGTTGAGATCCACAAGCCTTTTGATGTTGATTAGAAAACTAGACAGATGTAGAAAATAAGAAATGAAATTAGAGAAGTAACTCTTCCACTTATAAATAGCACTGATAATCTAGCTTAGTATTTTATCACAATAGTCATCAGGTGAACATGTATCAGTGATTTCTGATATATAAACAAAAGAGAGATATTTTAAAACACAAATGTTGATTCTACTTGATATTTTGATACCAAATTTTGAATGCAGACAACAATTCACATCAGAGCAGAAGTTTTAAAGACCAAATTACATATGCGAGGCTGAATATCATAACATAAATTAGCTACGGAATACCATAAAGATTTTCTGTAGAAGTAGCACAGTTAGTAAAAGTTGACAATAGGCACCATCATATGCACCTCTCTCCCTCTGTCTTTTGAATTAAATAAAACCACTAGGTGCTCATGGCTCAAGCCACCATCTCTTGATGGTGTTTGCTTCATTGTTTTATATCTTGTCGGCATTGTTTCAGATCTCCAATATGGCGTCTTTTTCAGATGATCTCATTGGTGCTGGTTTTGGTTCAGTGTTTGGTCCTCTCACTGGTGCCAATTTATTGGTAGCAATAGCATAGCTCAGTCTTTTGCCCCAATCAGTGTTTAAAGTTCTATCCCCAAGTCCCCAACCCAAGGTAGTCTTGGATGGTGGCTTCTGCTTACTTCAGTTCAGAGTCCACCTCTTTGTTTCTTCAACTTGTTCTTTGGTTATGACAAGGCTGATGTTTTTCCTCGTGTCTGAATTATCTCCATACCATTTCATTGTCTCTTTACCTTATTTTCCTTCTTGTTTTGCCACCGCCGTAACCTGATAGCATTTTCATCACTATTCATGGCTGTCGGCAAACCCAAACTTCAGATATTCATCTTCAGACCACAAGCCAATGAGCCCACAACTAATGCTACTACTAGTTGGACTTCTATAATCTTGCAACAACTTGTATTGAATCTTTATTCTATGTCCATCAACATGATGTACTGAAAGGTACAATATTAGCTGTTTTCTCTACTCCGCACCGCAAATGATTGTTATAGATTTATTTAAGGTGTCTTGCCCAAACTATTGTGGTTTAAAGGTCACTAATTCTGTGGTACGAGACTAAGACTTGATGTCTCGGTTCATACTAAGTCCCATTCGTATAGTTTTTCATATACTGGACATGGTTTTGATGTATTGGCCATCCTTCTTATTCATCAATACCAAGTACCCCACCCTAGATGGGTTTCATTCTTAACTTATCGTTTGTCTTAGCTAACGAGGGAACCCCACATGAATCACATTAGTAACCAGGATGGAAAAACCTGGACTCACGGACTCCCCTCAGGAAATGTGAATAAGGTAAATCACAGGAGTCCAAGGTCCTGGATCGGATGGGATTGGGTGGCCCCAAGGAGTTGAAGCTGGAGGTTTAAACCCAGGACTTCCTCTTGACCCAGGAGTCCCGATTGCACAACCGTTCGGTCACCTCTGTGGATCTTTGTCAAAATCTATTTTTAGTCTTAGTTTGCTTTGCCATTCTGTAATTGTTTCAAAGGCAAAGTTATCGGCACAGGTTGCCCTACCTTGCTTCCTAGAGCCTATCACCGCAGGTTAATGGGTGTGATTAAACTTCTGTTCCGGTCCTGAATTCAAGTGTGAAATTTTATATATTCAATGTTAAGTTCAAGATCCAAACTTCAAGATTATGTTACATAGAAGTTCATACCAAGTTGCATCTCAAGGTAGAAGTCAATATCTTTTGTCAAGGCTATAACTAGAACAGGTCTATGTAATAGCAATATCATAGATATAGTAGTTAGTTTTCAGTATTTTGTGTGTTGATGGAAGTCTCCCGTCAAGTGTAACATTATGTAATCTTTCTAAGATCATTTCAATGCTATATTTTTTGTTATTAAAGAAAAAGGTACCAACTATAAAACTCAGATGATAGAGTTCTAAGCATGTAACAGAACTGATTAAAACAGTTGGCCAAACTGTATGCTGGAACTTCTAATGGTCCCTTCAACTGTTCAACATGCAAATTGAAAATTTGTGTAGGATTTCTAGACAGATTTAATACAGACCTCTATTTTTTGATGGACTTTCAGAATTTTTCAGAATTGGTTACTCTGTGTGTGTGTGTGTGCGCGCGCGTATGCATGGCATGCTTGTGCATGCATCCACTTCACGTGTTACTATTTGACAAAGTAATGTTTTTGCATCCTGGTTGCTACACTTTGGTGTCAGCATAATGCCATAATTGCAGTTTTCAGGTCATGCGACTTAATAGAAAGTAGTGCAGTGTTGACTTCATAAATAAATAATGACATGTTTCATGGTTAGGTTTAGGAATGTTAGAATGTAATGACAAGTTGATAACTTTCTTTGTAATATTAATATTATGTCTTTTGATTTCTTGAATTATCATATTTGTTCATTTGGCGTGACAATAACATATATACTCGACTGATTTGCAGAAGAACTTCGAGCAAAGAGGAAAAAGCAACTGAAGAAAGACACTGCTTCTAAACTGAAGTCACAAGTCGATGAGGTAATCAGAATCTCATTCATTTTATCATATCATTACCATTAATGTGGATCTGGGAAAGAAGCATCACTGTTTCACTTTGATGCATGAAGCTGTTATTCATTCGTAGTAGTGTAAGAATTTGCTTTAATGCCTTCTCTTCTCTATCTATCTCTCTATGCACATACAGTTTAATTTCTTGAACTTTTGTAGAAATTTTTTGGAAGTTTGATATTAGGTAGAAACTGTGTAAGATATTTGGAATATATCCCTATGTTTGGGTATTTAAAGAGTGGCATAGACAAGTTAATAGTACTTCCTTTTGGTAATTTTTTGAATCTTCTGTCGTTGTATTACTTCAAAAAGGTTTACTTAGAACTTGCCATTTTTAACACATGATTTCTAATATTACACCGCAACCATTATGTTATTGTCTTTCAGCTTTGATCTCATGACTAAATTTGGCACCTTCTTTTTTAAGTTCCTGCTATGTGGAAACGGAGATTCAAAAGTTATAAAAGTTTTACGATATGGGGTTGTGTTTATACACATATGTATTTAGGAGTCTAAAGAAGATAATAAAAGAAAAAATGGTTTTCATAGTTCTACCATGAATATGGAAGGTAAACACATACTTGGTTAAAGACTAGCAATTTTTTCCCTCACTTTCTGTGCCTTTGTGAAGGCAAAATAATTTGTTATCTCGTCTTTTCTTGTCTCTCCCTTTCCTATCTATAAGGTTTAATTTTCTTAAAGATTTAAGTGTTCATGCCAACCTTCTGAAATAAACCTGGCTACAAAAGCTTTCAAATTAAACCGAATGTTGTTTAATTTTGCTTGAATGTTTCATATTGCTTTTCATATGATAAGCAAAATGTGAATTCTTTTAGCAATACAAGAGAATTCAATTAAAACTCAAACCCCTCAAAGTTGTGTTAATCAATTAATATTTTGTCATCTAACAAAAAGTTGAATTATTGCTCGCTACAAGTGAACTTCAATCATTTTAATAGTTGACAACTTTTTGCACAACAAAAATCATATCAATATCTGTACCATAGATGTGTAATTTGATTTGACACCAAAGTCAATGAAACGAACTGGCCAATTTGAATTATTTCGAACTGGGCTGCTGCAAAGCTCAACCAAATTAGTGGCCCAGTCACACCTATTATGTGTGTTTTGGATAATATCACAAATGGTCTTAAAATGTGGCTGAACACCTTATTGTGGATTCAGTTTCTGTTTTAATTTGTTGAATAAACAATTCTGTTCAATTAGATGGGAGCATTAGTTTCTGTTTATATTTTTTCAGTGTTGAACGCCTTATTGCACTTCTTATTGCGAGTTGTATGTAGATTATGATGTTCTTTTTGTTCTTTGAGCTTCTTTGCAGGGAAAATACGAGCAAGATTATGAAAAGTCAGATGAGTTTCAGCAACAGCTAAAATTGAAGGTTCGAGAACTACTAACGGACCAAGAGTGGCGAAGGAGGAAAATGCAGATGAGGGTATGTTTGAAGATGACCTATTCTAATTGTAATTCCATTAGAAATTATCGATTCCAACTTTCCAAGAAAACATGGTATGGAACCATTCTATTTAGTTCAATACATATTAAATAATTCACTGTATTTTTGTGTAGATTTCTGAGGAGGAAGGCAGGTTGAAGAAGGACGAGGAAGAATCCAAAGAAATGTGGAAACGGAAGCGTGAACATGAGGAGCAGTGGGAAGGAACAAGGGAAAATAGGGTTTGTATTCTTTCTATATGTTTGTAATCTTGGGTTTCAGCTGATGCATTTGATATGAACATTTTAATTACAAGTCCATAAACCATTTGAAAAGTTCATCAGTGAAATTATTATGGATGTCTTAAGCTTTAATAAAAATAATTATTATGCTAGACCCCAAGTACATTACAGAGTTTAACGTGACAATCATACTATAACTCTAGGGATATTTTCAAAAGAAACCCTACATACTTTCACTTTCACAAAAATGCTGGTTAAACTTTTGAAAACATCTCTGGTTTATTTAGTTTCCCAACAAATTGCATCTTCTTCAAAAGTATATATTGTCTACCTATTGGCTATTAGCCTATTACCTATTTACCTGCTGTGAAGGTAAAATTGTGCTGGCATGACATTTTTTAGTTTGCCTTTTCTATTTGAATTTTGAAAAACCCTATGTATTATCACTGAAAACAGGCAACTCCCTTAACTTTTGTAAAAATGGTGTTGTCACATGTAACCTATAGTCCTTTAGATTATTTTATTAACCCGGTCGAATATATCCTTTTGAATTAGACAAACTCTTGAGGGACCACATCAACCTGGAAATTTGTTCAAGGACGTAACCACATTTTTTTGGAAGTATGTAGAAACTTTTTTTACATTCAAAAAGTCAAAGGTGAACTTTCTTTTGTTGGAATAAAGGGATTATTAAGTTTGTTATGGTTTCAGTGTTTCTTTTCTTTCATCACCTTATTCTACTGTCCTAAGCTATTATTAATTATTAAGTTTTCGTGTTAATTTTATGTTCAACACACTCCTATAAGTGCCTGTATTCAATTGTTGATCCCTCTAACTTTCTTATTTAATCAGGTTTCTAGCTGGAGAGACTTTATGAAAGGGGGAAAGAAGGTAAACTGCATATTCTTTGTGGTAATATAAGTATATACAAAGCATACACTTATTCAAATTAGAGTTGGAATCCGGGTGGGTTTGCATTTGGTTATCTTTTCCATCCAAAAATTTGATTTATTATATGAATAATTAGTGGTTAGAATATGATCACAATTCACAAATATTATATACCATATTCATATCTAATATTCTGGAAAAACAATATAGGAGCTTTTATGCATCAAAAGTGTACTTTGGGCTACTATCAACACATAGGAGCTTTTAAGTTTTTGTTTTTATTTAATGACTTGTTAGAGATAAACTAGTCGAAAATGCCACCTTGAAAAAAAAAAAAGGGGGGGGGGGATTTTGTTTAAATCAGCTTGTGTTAGGAGCTCATCAACTTATTAAGCTTCCAAGTGAGCTGTTAAAGTGTTAAGCCATAAGCACTTTGACAATAAGCTGTTTCAAATAAACACTTCTAAGTAGAATTGACTACAGAAGCTGAAACGTTTAATGGTTACATGTGCAGGGGAAGAAAGGTGAAATTCGACCACCAAAGCTGAAGACAGAAGACCCCAACAAGTCGTATGTTCAAAGACCCGTGAAGCGTGGTTAGGTGGGCTAACAACTGCTCAATACCACTCTCAAATATGTAACTTTACAATTACTGTAGTGTTTGGATACCAAAATCATGTAACTTTTGAATGCCATCTTGTAGCCCCAGTATAGGAGCAGCATTGTATATTGCTTTTAAGGCTTTTGTAGTTAACTCCACCCACAAAGTTTTTTTTACCATTGAAGTTCTTTTCAACTCTTTAGTATTGAATACAAAAGGCAAGTTCCAATTCTTTACTTGGTCAAAGTGAGTTTACTGTATTAGTATATGGATGAGGTGGGATTGGGTAGAGAATGTACTCGGATCAAATTATTTACTCAAACAAGTAAGCAATTGACAAATGGCAGCAATTTATTCTTTCAAATACAAAGTATTTTTACACTTTTGGTTGTCAATTAGGGTTCATAAAAAAAGGATACGGGATTTTGAAGTTGATTGTGGTTTTTGTTTCCATCATCTCTTCACCGAATAACCCATTTTAACCTCTTAAAATATATGAATCCTCAAGACCAGGGCAAAGCTGGAACAAGATGAAGTGGTAAACTTCTTTACTTGATTTGCTGACTTTAATTAGAGCATAGTGATGATGGGGGCGATGATGTTGATTATGTGATGCTAGTGAAGGTTGAAGGTGATTAGGGCAACAATGATTAACAATGAAAACCTTACTTCAAAAAAGATAAATTACCAAACTGTTATCAAATACAACTAATAAAGTTATCATAGTATAAGTAATCTAATATAAAATTTTGTAGCAATTAGTATTGTTGTTGTCATCACCAGATTTAATTGTAACATATTAAATTATTGGATAAATTAAACGAAGATATAATGAATATCTTTTTAGTTATCAATATATGTTATATTATTTTTTTAAAAGACGATACAATCAACTTTTATAATTCAATATTATAAACATATAATATGTAAATTCTTGTATACAATGGAAATTAAATACGCAGGTCATTGTGTACAAAGTAACTTGGATAATGTTATTTTATTCCTCGCTTAAATTGTAGTCATGAACATTAAATTTAACTTCTTTATTTCTCATCTCTTTTTCAATTTTTTGTTTAATCATTATGGTATTTTAGATTATTATCTTACGACTATTATTAGTAATGTGACACTGAGTACTTAGACTGTATAACTGTATTATTATGAACAAGTAACAAAATTAAACATCAAATTTTAATATGCATTTGCCATAAAATCGAATTTCCTACATGAATATACATATTTGATGATTGAAAACACATGATGAGAACTTAAAATATTATATATTATCGAATGATTATAATATCCTTTTATAAATCATGTATTAACGTATTAACTTTTAAGTTCATTATATATATTTATGTATATCTATGGTATAAGAATTGTCTTCATTGATAACATTATCTGTATATCTATAATAATTAATATGTATATCATTATACTATATTTTTAAATACTCAATTGATTAAGTTTTTATGTTAAAAGGTTGAAAAAACATATTCATACATCATAATAGGTTATAATTTTATATAGAAATTATTGTTTCCTTCCCCCACCCCAACTCGTGTTTAGAAAAATAAAAAAAATAAGAGTTAATTACACAAATGGTCCTTCTGGTTTACCAAATGTCTCATGGGCAGTCCCTAAACTTTAAAAATTACACCCACAGTCCCCGTGGTTGTCATTTTGCCCTAATGTTAGTCCCCGTGGTTGTCAATTTGTCCCAATTTAGTCCATTTTTAACTGAGCCGTCTAAATTGGACGTTAACTCATTTATTGGTGAGGGTAAAAGTGTCTTTTTACCCAAAATTAATTAAAAATAATTAATAAAACACCACCTTATGTGTCAACTCTCTCCCTCATCTCTCTCCTCTCTCTCTCTCTCACTCTCACTCTCTTCCACACACCCTCTCTTTCCTTCCTGCTCTCTCTCTCTCTCTCTCTCTCTCTCTCCATTCATCTCAACTGAAACCCAGGACCACCATCCACCTCCGCCGTGACCACCATCCACCACCACCACCTCAACCACTTCCGACATCTCTGTGAACCAACAAGAACAGATCGATCGATACGAAGGAACAAACAAAAAGATCGATACGGAGGATCTAAACAAACAGCCAAACAAACGATGAATCAAGAGTGAGAGTGTGAGTTAGAGAGAGAGAGAGAGGAAAGAGAGGAGAGAGAAGCCACATATGAGCCTTCGACTTCAACCAACGTTGCCATAGCCTTTGACGTCAACCACCGCCGCCATCGCCTTCAGGGTTTCTCGATCTAGGTTTCTCGTTCTGAGTTTCTCGAAAAACAAGAACCACCGCCGCCATCGCCATAGCCTTCGACGTCAAACACCGTCACCGTCGCCTTCGCCTTCAGGGTTTCTCGATCTGAGTTTCAAGAAAAACAAGAACCATCGCCGCCATCGCCATAGCCTTCGACTTCAACCATCACCGCCATCGTCTTCATCTCTAGGGTTTCTGGGTTTTGTTTTTTTTTTCCCTTTCTTGAGTGTTCAAGAACATAGAAGATCATCTAAGGAACTAGTTTGATGAACAAGTTTTTTCCCTTTCCGATCTTTTGGTTTCATGGTGGTTGAGATGGAGGTGTGGTTGAGATGGAGGTTTACGGTGGTTGCTGAGAGAGACATAGATGAGAGTGAGGGTGAAAGAGAGAGGAGAGAGAGATAGAGAGAGTTGACTGACGGAAATGATTTAAATTATTTAAAAATTTAAAAATGGTAAAAAGACAATAATACCCCCACCAAATATAGGGGTTAACGGTGATTTAGACGGAGGGGTTAAAAAAAGACTAAGAATGGAACAAAATAACAACCATGGGGATTATAAGTGTAATTTTTGAAGTTTAGAGACTGCCCATAAAACATTTGGTAAACCACAAGGACCATTTGTGTAATTAACTCAAAAAATAATAACCTATCAGGATCGAAATGGAACGCAATCTTAATCCCCGACACCCCAAGTCCCCAACCCTCTTGTCATACCTATTACAATGAAATCAGAAACCCTCGTTAACTACGTTATCACACTTTGCACACAGTTTTTCTCATCACACATTCATGCAGTGCCTAAGAACTTGTAAAAAACACAACCTAGTACACCAAAACCATTTCAATCTTGGGTGAAATACGGTTTAATCATTAAAGTTTTGATTGCTTTTCGGTTTAACCATCAAAGTTTTTTTTTGAATAGTTTAACCATCAAAGTTTAATTTACTTTCTATTTTTACCCTCTTACCCTCTATAACCAGTCAAATTTATCCAAACACCCCTAATCATAGATAATCAGACTACCACTATCCAAACACCCCCATTTACCAACAACTACCCAAACACCCCCATTCACTCTCCTCCCCTTCTCTCCCTATATCTCTCTAAGAATTCAGAAGCAAAACCTAGAATCACCACCGCCGCCTTGCCCGACCACCGCCACCCTGCCCGACTACCACCACCACCGTACATCGTGACCGACACCGCCATCGTACACCGCCACAGAAACCGCCATCGTAAACCGCCACATCATCCGCCTCTTTCTCTCCCCGTCACTCTCCCTCTCCGCCTCTTTTTCTCCCCGTCACTCTCCACCTTCAAAGATGGTTAAGCAGTGAAGAAAGGCGGCGACGATGGTGAAGCAGTGAAGAACGGCGGCGAGTATGTTCTTCAGATCTGGAAACAGTGAAGAATGCCACCACCGTAACTACCACCACCGTAACAGTTAGGGTTTGTTCTTGTTAATCCTTAAAGTTTGTTCTTGTTCCAAAATCAGTGAAGAACGCCGCCTCCTTCTTAATCGATCCGGGTATCTTATGCATCTACAATGAACTTAGGGTTTGTTCTTGTTCCAAAATCAATCTCATCTATTGTTATATTATGTGTGAAGAACATCATCAATTTTTGTGTGAAGAACATCATCAATTTCTTATGTTCTTCATCTTCTTGTGTGTGGATCTTGTTATATTCTTATGTTCTAGTTTAGGGTTTAGGGTTTAGGGTTTAGGGTTTATGTTCTTCATCTTCTTGAACATATCTGGTGAAGAACATCATCTAGAACTATTCTTATGTTCTTCATCTTCTTCTTATGTTCTTCATGTTCTTCTTATGTTCTAATTTTTGTGTACAAGATTTGTCTAGATGATGTTTTCATGATGCGTGTTCTTGATTCATGTGTGTGATTCATGTCCAGATGATGTCTTTAAGATTTGTGCAGATGATTTTTGTGTACAAGATTTTGAAGTAGGTTCTTTGATCTCCAAAAACATTCAACAATAATATGAAAAGAAATAAAAAATAAAAAAAATAAATATTTAACCTTGCTTAGCAGGTTAAAGGTAATAAAATGGGTTAAAACGAAAACCAAACAAAACTTAAGGATTAAAATGATTATCAAATGAAACTTTGATGGTTAAATTATTCAAAAATAAACTTTGATGATTAAACCAAAAATCAAGTGAAACTTTGATGATTAAACCATATTTCACCCTTCAATCTTTTAGCAAGTTAAAGAGCTACGGGAAAAAAGAAAACAAAAACTTCTTGATATAGATTTCTCAAATAACTCTCAAAGGTGTCGAACATGAATAATAAAATAAAACAGCATAATAACGTCAATGATACGACATAACTCAAGTTTTTTTCGGCTAACAAAAAGAGTCAGAAAACTTGTATTTATACGCCCGTAAATGCTTTCTTCCCACCACCTGAAGATCCTGCTGGAATCACCTTCAAGACATTGAACCTCACGGTCTTTGATAATGGTCTGTAAACACAAACATCGGTACCAAATTATAATGACAAGAAAACAAGAAACATGGTCGTGTAATGTTGTTTCCAAGCACAAACATCTGAGATCAACTATTTGATGCTCGTTTTAAGTGTTGATCCCAGATTCCACTCTTTATCTACTTATTTTTACATGTATTATCATGTTAAGTTATTATATATATCGAGTAAGCAAAACAGTCTATGCATCAAACTTATACTAGATGCGTTCTTGCCACAAGCCTAAATACAATTCATGAAATGAGAGGGATTATAAGAGATGAACAGACCTGCATTGTCCAACAGTTACATGGTCGCCTTCCTTCACACGGAAACATGGTGAAATGTGAGCAGGGATGTTTGAGTGCCTCTTCTCATACCTGTATCAAAGAGTATATATTAAATTTTTAGAAAGCCTACTAAACGTTTAATCGAGGCCTAAAACTCAAAACAAATGTCAGCTTTGGATCTTGCCTTTGATATTTCTTGACATAATGAAGATAGTCCCTTCGAACGATAATGGTCCTCACCATCTTGGCGCTATGACATGTACCTGCTAGAATACGGCCTCTAATGGATACATCCCCGGTGAATGGGCACTTTTTGTCAATGTAGGTTCCTAAAGTCAACAAAATAAATCGAATTGAGATAAAGATGACTATATGAAAGCTAATGACCTAGCAAGCAATCACTGACCAAAGGGATGAGCTAATATCTTAGTTAAATGAAGATCAGAAAGCCATTGACACGATATTATCCTAGTTCAAATATCATGATATTATCAAACTTCAACAGGTCTGACAAGATTGTTACTATTTCTCCTACTATGGGACTTCCTAAAACATCCACATATAAAAGTAACAACCCCATTTTAGCCTACTTCATTTCTTCTGCTTCATGTTCATCTAGAAAACATCTCTTACAATTTCAATACAATTGAATATTCCATACCATAACAAAAGAGTATTGATCAAAAAAACATATAACAGGCAGGTACAAAAGTAGTTGATGAAAGTACCTTCAATAGCCTCTCTTGGTGTCTTAAATCCGAGGCCAATGCTCTTCCAGAATCTGTTTCCACCCTTTCCAGGTCTCTTTCCTTTGCCACTTTTCTTCGAGCTAATAAACATTGCATTGATCAGATCCGCGATTTTTATCAGAATTAATCAGATTTAATGAACTATTCAACAAAATTACATGTAGATATATGTTTAGGGTTAGTTACTAACCAGAGGAACACTTTGGGTTGCTTCAAAAAAGCTTTTTCAGTCTGCGAATGAAGTGCAGAAAACAGATAAGAATACGATAATCATTAATATCGAAACATAAGGTAATATTTGAGAAACAACATACCTGTTCGGCCATTGTTGACGAGAGATTAGAAGCTTTCTGCAGCGGCGGAAGCAAGTACAGAGAAGCAGCAATTAACCCTAGACGGCGAGATTTTGATCTCTCTATTTAAAGATGAGTTCTTCAGGCTTCAGCACTTCACTTGGATTTAGTGGGCCTTTTGATTGGGCTGGGCCTAACTCATGCATTTGTAAATTACAAAGTTATATAAGTAAATATATATACCCTTTAGAGGCTTAAAGTATGGGGCATACATGCATGAAACACATCATGCTTCTGTGTCATATATTTACTTCAAGTGTTATATCCGCATAACCATTTATACTTCAAGCATGTTTAAACCAACGTACTATCCACACTTCGTATGCTACAATGTTATATCGGCATAACCATTTATACTTCAAGCATGTTTAAACCAACGTACTATCCACACTTCGTATGCTACAAAGATTTTTATTTAAAAACATATCTTCTCTGCTCTCTCCTCTTTCCTCTTTTCTCTCTCCTTTGGAATTCAATCGCCGAGTAGATAAGAATTGCAGCGATACCAAAGGCTGGAGGACGGTGTGCCCCTTGATACCAAACTTTCAAATCATACATATCAATCTTACTCATTTATAAATCATTTACACCTTTTAAAACTCTTAATTTTTAAGTAAATTGAAAGTACTAAACTACTCACAAATCAAAGTAAATGAAAATTGTTAAATAAAGTAACTCTTAGATGGACTTAATGATAATTATATATACCGTTTTAGTGAACAAACCTTTCATAATAAAAAAATATTTAAAACATCAAGTTCATGTTAATTAACTTGATCATTACAAAATATTTTAACAACTAAACATTTCATTATAAATATTCTATCACATAATAAATAGTTGAATTTAATTATTAGAAAATATGTATAAATAGACTCATGAATATGACTATCCTATAACCTAAATTCATAAACATTCATGGAATTTAAATGACTCAATAATTAAAAATGACAAGTTACTGAGCAAAATTATTCGTTGGTGTCGCATTGATGCGAATACTATGCTAGTATTGTTTTATATAAACTCTAAATTAAAAACTTGCATATTACACAATTAACTTTTTTTTTATCTTTTATACTATATTAATAAAATTATAATGTGTTTTAATTATATAATTAAAAGTATTATTTTAACAAATATGAATTAAATTATTTTATACTTAACGATTTTTTATAACTTGTATCGGTTTCGTTTTTTGCCGAGATCAAGAAATAATTACAACTTGTAGCAATTGAAAAACAAACTAAAAAATGACAAGTTACTTGAATATAAAAATAAAAAAATCACAACAAAAGCATAATGAGATTTTGCTCATCAGGTACCCGAACAAAGATCCAGTAGTAATAAAAGATACACACACACTGCTGCTAGTAGTTACAACATAATGAATGACACAACATTTGACAATAACAACATTATTACTGCTAAAGAAAGAACGAAAACATGAGATAGATGATTTGTGAGAATATGCTCCTCTTAGTCTCTCACAGCCACTTGATGCACTCAATAAATCATGTATATACAAGCTAGCATCTGCTGTGTCGGCCCTCCGAGAAGCAGCCCTTTCTGTATCGTCTTTTTCCATCTCTCTCTTTCGAGTATTTTCAACAAGCTTTTGTCTGAAGGGACGCCTTGCTATTTGAGCTCCCAACACCTTTCCCCGTCTTACCTGTATAATTAACACACACACACACACACATACAGAGAGAGAAAGAAAGGTAAGAATTTGCTTCTGGTTCTAGATCTTTATGCTACAAGTAGCAATTTTGACCCATTTACTTATGATCAGGTAGATTCGATTATGTTTTATCTATAATTGGCCAAACGGGTAAAGCAAAACATTAGCTTAATAGAAAATGGGTCAAACTGGTTGAACCTGTTAACTCATACAATATTTTATCCATAATACCTCCAAACTCATTTTTTTCTAAAAGTGATATAGATTATTACTGAATCATATTTGGCACACTAGTTATTATTTAATTGAAGATGAAGATTTGGAGCAAAAGTGTTTGGGGCAGCCTAACCTGCCTGCCTGTATAAGAATTAAGAAATAACTCATTTTGATATACTTCCTACCATTCTTTCTTCTCCATTTTTTGGGGCTCATTTCTAATTCACTTTGCAACGAGTAAACTGAACCCAATGTCAAATATGGTTTTTCACAGCATGTAAAATGAGACCCATATAGATAAATCTTAAATGACGACAGTAAAATTTATTTGTAGCCTCTTCATTTTATTATATGAACTTTTTTTCTTTTGAAAAATAAACAGCAAGGCTCGAACGCAGGAGGTATTTCTTTAACTATCTATTATTATCTATCGTAGGCAATGTTTAGCAAGCTTTGGATATTCTTACTTTTTTGGATATAAAACAGTTAAACACAACATCAGTTCTAATAGAACTACCATGATCAATCTGTTAGAAGCCTTCCGATGCCCATCATTACGTCAAAATTCAGCATATTAATGCACAGTAACGAAAGGGGTATTGTCTGTATTAGAGAGAGAGAGAGAGAGAGAGAGAGAGAGAGAGAGAGAGAGCTAACCGTTACTAGGAAGAGATAGGCGTTTCTTTCCTTGATTACCCAAACTCGAGGACCTCTCTTTAGGATTGCTATGGGATCTTGACTGTACCTTATCAGTGAGTGGGTTTGACTTTGACTTGACAGACAATGATGCGGAAACTTGTTGGATGCTAGTGGACTTGACAGGGGAAGAATCAAAACCATCAGATTGAGATTGACCCACTTTCTCATTTGCCAAATCTGAATGAACATTTGAAGCAACGGTTTTCTTGCCAGCAGATTTTGATTGGTCCTTGGTGCCATGTTCTTCCTCTTCTTTAGCAGTAGATTCCTTCATTTCATCTCTAGTGCTGATGTCAAGAAAACGGTTTTCCCATGGACGAACAGCCATCCATCTTTCCAGCCAGTTCCAGCCCCAGTTGCTTTTATCTGGTTCAAATCCAGACAGAGCTACCTGTTGTTTGGATCCTGCTTGCCACTGCAGAAAAAGATTTAAATCTCAGTACTTCACACAGCTTAAGAAAACATGCAACCTTATTATTATTATTTTTTTTGTTTACACTTGTGAACATGGAAACAGTGTGCATATATAGGTGTGAATTTCTTCATGTGTGAATTTAACAACCCTACACTTTCTTGCGTGTGAAAATGTCACCAAATGGTTTAGCTATTTTCAAGCGATTGTTCACTGGAAAAAGTACCTTCTGCTATCTAGTTCACTACACAAAATTTTCTATCTACATCATTTTAAGCATTTAAAAGAGAACCTGAAAACAGAATATCTCAAAAAATTCTTTTCACATTCATGCAAGAATGGATATTTCATATTACCTGGTGAGCAAGAGCATATGCCATGGCTCTTTCACGTTTAGCAGCAGCTTCCTGTCTCTTTATCAGCTTTGCTTGAATTTCTTCAACAGATCCAACACTATCACACCAACCTTGCTGTAAATAAAATCAGTATAAGCTATGAGCTTATGAACATAAATTTACAAAAGTTAAAAACACAAAAAGATTGGTATTGGTACAATAAATATACAACGCAGTGGACTTCTTTATGTATCATATCATGGGATGGGGAAAACAGTTACAATAATCAAAATTTTTAAGGAACTAACATAAATATATCAGGTATTGAATATGTCATTCATCCAGTAGGATATCAGGGGATCATTATATCATATAGACTTGTTTAGACACTTGGCTACCCAACCACTTATTCAATGTTTATGCATATAATCAGTTTGAACTTCTCTCATTTTGGACCAGGTTTGCCCTTTTCAGGAATAAAAATCATTAACTTGATCAAGATGTGTGGGGGGACTGGAGACAGTAGGGGTGTTTACAATATCCTAAAGCAGTAAAACGTACTGACTTCTAGGGTTGATAAATACTCTTCAACTATTACTTCAGTAGGTTAACCAAACTAGAAAAAATTCAGATTGGTGGTGGCTTACAACTTAGTGAATGTCAGATAATCAAACATTTACTAATTTTACTATTTCTAGGCCTACCAATAGTATACTAAGTACTAACCCGTTAGTGAAACTCAGCCCACCTCATTTTAATATTAGCCCAGAATAATTTATTAATCAACAGTGCCCACCTCTATTTCACGAACACGAGCTTCATGCTGGAGTTGCTGTTGAATTTTTTGTTGTTCTGATTGGCCTTCCAATGCAATGCGAACACGCCTAGCTCGAACACGTGCTTGAACCCTCACTAATGCTTGCATACAGCGAAGAGTAATTGCGGCTTGTTTTCTCACAGCATGGCCTCTCACAAGAGCTTGTAGTCTCACCAATCCTTTCAGAGCTCTTAGTGCTCGTCTAGCCTGAATGTCATCATAAAAGTCGTTCAAGGTCATATCTTGAATTTGATTCTAATATCTAAAAAAAAGATAATATAGTCATGTTCTAAAAACATGACATTGCAAAAAAAAAAATTACGTTAGAATCAACTATGTGTAGAATGATAAGAAATGGTAAAAGTTTGTTCAATACTATCGGGACACCAACTTTAGTAAACGAGGGGAAGCTTTTGCAATGAATAATTTCTTAAGGCTTGAACGTGCTAAATAGTCTATGAGTTATGTGTGCACAATGAACAAAACTGCTTGTATTTATGACCTCTATACGTCACTTGGTTTGTAGCAGAACTATAAACTTAGAGATGCCAAAACAGACAGGTTGAGTGGATCAGCCAACACACTATGCCCATTTTGCATTTACTTATGAAAAATAATTAATGTATTGTAAATACCATATTTTATTATAAATAGTAATCTAAAATTTTAAATTGAACTATTTAGGCAGTTGTAAGAAGTTTAATATACTTTAGGCAACTTTTGATCCGGTTGACCCGTTTCTTCTATAGCTAAATTAAACTATACTACCATCTGACCCATCACCAATAAAAGTCAACCCAAATTGACCCACCTCCTTATGAATGGGATTACATGGCTACCTCTGGTAAAATTGGTCTTTCAGCGTTAAATACAAAGAGTATTGGAGTAGTATGTAAGTGTTAAAAGAGTAAAACATAGTAATAGTGAAATAATCAGTACCAAAAATCCTCTAAAAGCAGTTTGAATGTGAGTAGCTGCCCACTCCTCTCTCATACGCTGGTTCATCTGAGATGGATCTTGTGCTTGTTGTGGAGTGGAAGGAGAGTCGATAACATCTTGGATTGCACTGCTATTGCCATCTTCACCATTGAGCTTATTTAGAAAAGTTTCACTATTTATCTCTATGGAACTTTTTCTCCGGTGACGAAATTTTCCAGTATTGACTCTCTGCATTGAAACTAAGCGTTAGACAAACACTTAAATCAGGGTAAAAGATCACTAGAAGACATACAGATATACTGAGATGGTTTCATATATAACTGCAAAAAAATCAGATGAAAAGTTGCCCGAAAAATGTTCGTTTTTAGCTAGGACACTTGCATCTGTTTATAAACAGTCCAAGCAATTAGAGATATCACACAATCAAAACTTCTTTCATATATTTATATTGCATATACACACAAACACTAGAACAACCTATAAAGCATCATTTCAATCAAGGGGTTTTTAGGATCACAAAATAGTTCTATTTTACAACTTCTTTGTTCTCATTCAGTCATTCTATTTACTTTTGCTTTTTGCCAAGAAGTAACTATGATTATGTAGAGTGTAGACTATTCCATTCTTAAAGCATGTAGATAAGCAACCAAATATATACAGAAGGTTAAGGAACTATACTTAAATATGATGTAAAAGAACATGAGATAACTGCATGAAATTGTATATCCGAAGCATCTCATGGCTCATAGTAATTAAAATATATTTAATACAACCCAGCAACAGATTTCATATATAGCATAACATCTAAGGCCTCAGTATCAACAACACACAGCGCCTACATTTTATTCCTCGGTTAATCACTTACAAGGTGTCAGTACTTATATTTGACCAATAATGATTTCACCACGCTTAACTTTTATATTTCTTTTTATCGTTTACATACAGATATCAATTGTCACCTTATAGCGATTAAATAACTAGCTACTAGCGGCATCTCATGAAACAAAAGTAACATTATCAAAAAGTGCGACAGATCAGCATGAGAAAATCGATTAGAAGCTTTTGACTACAGAATATTCAATTTTCCATCAAATATAGACCTTTTAGATAGCCTTAATGTAATACAAGATCTTCAAACATTCACAAGCAAACTTGAAAGGACATATGCACAGTTTAATATAAATAAAAACATGCATATGATAAGTTGCATTGAAACATAGCAATCAACTACTAACATGTCCATCTTCTCCAGAACGTGTTGGCTTTTCTTGTTTCTTCAGGCCAATCAGAGCTCTAATCCATTTTCCAGAAACACCCATATTTGTTTTCAGTTAAACATTACCAACTTCAAGCCTGTTGTAGAAAAGTTTCAAAATAATTAGCTATAAATAGTGCCAGCTATGAAGATTAGTAAATGTTATCATACTAAAATATATACACATTATGTCACTAAAAGATTAAAATCCAGAGGAATGCCCTTTATCTTCTTCAATTAACCTCCACCCTTTCTCTCCTTTGCAGACTTTTCAACTTACATACATTAGGCCATTAGGGCTTAGCATAAGAAAAAAGCAAACCTTTTGTCAGTAAAATTACTATTTGTCCCCGTAAATATTCAATTGTTAACTTTTCATGGGTTAGTATAAATGCAATCGTTTATAAATGCACGTTTAAACTGGTTATTGTGATTTGAAGTCACAATAATCACTTCGAGTGTTTTGGTAAACCATTTATGAAACTGATTTTCTAATGGTTTAGGGTCAAATATATAAAGAGATGTTATAAGAATGATGATTATCGATATAAACTAAACAACTGACAATCTAATTATCTAGTTATGTTATTCTGATAATCTCTTATAAAATGCATATCCAAACACCCCAAAATCAACAACTGTTTTCATACCGGCATGATAGCCATTTAAGTGAGTCTTCTTAACTTCATTCAAACATTTACACATCTTTTGTACATCCAGAATCAGATATAAATATACATTTCATTTTGCAAATCCCCAAAACCCTAGCCTATGCTCTACTTTGCGCTAACAGGTTGGTGTTTTCTGCAATGCCGATTGTCCGCCCGACTTCAGAAAACTCCAATGGTATGACCATCTCTAGCACTTAAACTTAGTCAATTAGAATGTATACGAAATTGAGACATAATCAAGTAAAATGGATAAAAAACAACAGGCTAAGATATTATAATGAGAAACCTCCCGCCCCGGTAGAAACCCTAAAATCCGTCTCAAAAACAACAAAAAAACAAGGAGATTCGAGTAAGAACGACTACCAGAGAAACAGAGTGTCGATCCAAAGATCTGAACGATAGCACACCCCAGTTCACTCCAATTGTCACTAAATTCCAGTAGAAGTGCAAGGAATACAAATCCTGGAATGGATTTATCAAATTGAATGTGGGTATCTGCTTCTGATTTCGGTGGTAAAACGGGGGATTGGAGAAGAAGAGATGAAGAAGAATTATTTTGGTTTACTGTTCAATTTGTGCATTTAATTAGTTTATTGAACTGTTGACCATTTTCAGGCCTGCGCTTATAGTACATGTGGTGCAATTTTCTTTCTTTTCGTATTTTTTGGTTTATCTATCGCCTTTTAGCTGTCGTTTATTTATCAGGGAAAATTATCATTTTTATTAATATACTATTCATTTTTTTCTAATTTTACCAACATTCTTTTTATTTTATTAATTACATTATTAAACTTTCAATATTTTTCTAATTTTACCAACATTCTTTTTATTTTATCAATTACACCATTATATTTTCAATATTTTTCCAATAAACACAAGGTTTACCTACTAAGCGGTAAGGCTGGCAACTTGGGTCGGGTTCGTGTCAGTTTCGTGTCGACCCAATTTCGACCTATTTATTTTCGTGTTAGGTTCGGGTCGTGTCACTTTTTTCGTGTCGGGTTTGGGTCGTGTTTTGTACATTTAGTAGAACTGGAAGCATCCTCTCTACCATAGGTAGAGGTATGGGTGTCTACATCTCAACCTTCCCCATACACCGTACAAACGGTATTGTGACCCATAACCCGTGGAAGACGGTATTGGGTGTTACTTTACTTTTTTTTAAATAAGAGCCTTAACTATAAACCTTTGCAAATTTACTTTAGTACGTGATTTCCGTAATTCTAAATTGCATAGTTTGTTTTTTTTTTAAAAGTTAATATAAAAAATTTATATATCGTAAATAAGAGCCTTAACTATAAACCTTTGCAAATTTACTTTAGTACGTGATTTCCGTAATTCTAAATTGCATAGTTTGTTTTTTTTAAATATTACTGCAAAGTTTTTTTTCTCCATTTTCATATAATTTTAAGAATTTCTTTTCATTTATGGTTTATATTATGTTTAATCCAAAACCGTATTTGAAACCCATAATCGAAAACCGTAATTGATAACCATACCCGAAACCCGTATTCGAAAATCAGAAAAATACTAGTCAAATACTTTTGACCGAAATGGGTTGACACGAAACATGACCCGAACCCGACACGAAAAAAGTGACACGACCCGAACCTGACACGAAAATAAATAGGTCAAAATTGGGTCGACAAGAAACTGACCCGAACTCGAACAACACGAACCTAATAACACGAACCCGACCCAAATTGTCAGCCTTAGTAGGTAAACCTTGTGTTTATTGGAAAAATATTGAAAGTGTAACGGTGTAATTGATAAAATAAAAAGAATGTTGGTAAAATTGGAAAAATATTGAAAGTGTAATGGTGTAATTGATAAAATAAAAAGAATGTTAATAAAATTAGAAAAAGATGAATAATATGTTGGTAAAAATGGTAATTTCCCCTATTTATTAAGAGGGTGTTTGGCTAAGCTTATTTTTTTGGGCTTAAGCTTATTAGCTTAATAGCTTATGAGCTTATAAGCTAACGGAAAGATCTAGTAGTTGAAAGTTGTTAGCTGATAGCTGATAGCTTGGAAACTGAAATCTGCTAGCAGGAGGTTGAAGCTGTTTATTTTATGTATATATGTGTTTGGCAAATTAGCTGGTAACCGAAGCTTAATAGTGTAAAATGACAAAAAAATGACAAATTTTAAAAAAATAGGAGGAATTATAAAACAATTAAATAGGGTATTTAGGTAATTTAGTATAGAAAAAGCTTTCGGCTAGTTTTAAAATCTACTTCAATAAGCTTTTTATTTTAGAGTTTTTTTGTTTAAAAAAAAGTTTCCAGGTTTTTCATCCGAACATTACTTATAGTTTTTTTTTCAAAACAAAAAGCTATCAGCTTCAATAAACTCCAAAAAGCTTCATACCGAACATACCCAAAAATGTGTTTGTATTAGCTTATTAGCTTATGGCTTAACTTATATATGTAAAATGACTAAAAGAGGGAAGACAAATGACACATATATGGGGAAGATGGGAAAATTAAGGGTAAAAATGTAAATTCATAAAAATAAGTCCATCTTATAAAAAAAATTAGTCTCAAGTATCTTATGAAATGGGCTTATTTACCTGCAAAATAAGCTTAAGCTAATAAGCTTAGCCAACCATTTTTTTTCATAAACCCTTAAAAATAAGCTAATAAGCGTATAAAATAAGCTAAAACAAACACCCCCTAAGATATTTCAAGTCTGAATCTGAATATCATAATTAAGCGGTGATTCTGATCATCTGAATTTTTATCTATATTATGTTGTTTGTTTTTTGAAATTTTTGAATAAATGTAATTATCTATTCTATAATATTTTATATTCAATTGTTACATATATTACTAAAATAAAACTTTTATAATTATAAAGTAAAATATTCTAATAACAAATATCAAACCATAATAATATTGAATATTAAAATCAAATATATAAAAGAGAGATGCGTAGCATCGGGCGGCGGCCGATAGCGACCGTGAAAAATGTCCATATATGTAAAGTAGTAGATGAGTATGCTTTTCAAAAAAAAAAAAGTAGTAGATGAGTAGATGTGTGGTTTTTATAGTAAAATGAAACATATATGATGTTAAGATGTTATAAGAGGTAATTTTAAATCTTATTCGTTAAGAGGTTTTAAGAGTTTTTCAGATCTTAATGGAAAGAAAAAACAAACAACTCTTACATCTAAATACATCTTATTGATTATGATTAAGATTTATTAAGACCTTTTTCAGAAAAACAAATGATCTTTTAATGAATCAGACATATTAACTCCAAATTCATAAAAAAAATTTAAACAAGTTTTTGAATAAAAGTTGTAGCGGACAAATGTGTAAAGGTAAAACTACCACTAGTGTGATTTATATGAGACTGCAATTGCATGTTGATTATTATCATTGAGTACTTTATGGAGTTACTCAACAAGCTTTCTAGCTCATTCTTATCGTTATTCAATATATTCAGGTTATGTGGCAGACGAAGCTTCTACATAGACATACTAGAGAGTTGTGGAACATCAAATGAAACTATTTTTTATATTATAATTGAATCGGTTGTTGCTATTTTAAATAGAGTATTATTAGATTTCCTTGTTGCACTATTTTAAAAAATGGATGTTACGTACATGCTAATGTAACACAAGTATATAATTGTTATAAACATTTTGACCAAGAAGTAAAAGTTCGAATTTGACCATCACACTCCTTGAAGCTATGAGAACAAAAATATGTTGATAGTACATGCTAATGTTAACCTTATAGTTACTACACCTTGGAAGGAAGCATAGTAAAAAATACAAGGGACCTACTAATAGCATAGCCCGAATACTAGAATTATCAACACTGGAATTGTTAGCAGCCCAAGACGAGTCAGTGGCATCTACTATTACCTGATGAAAAGAATCCACCCTCAACTTGTAGTCGTGACCAACAACTAAGTATGTGAAACCATGCCGAGGGCTAACATATTGCACGTCTTTTTCAATTTGTGTGTTAATACTCATAGAGGTGAGATTAATAACGGTTGGAAAGGGTTTTAACATGGTTTTAGAGCTCGCTTGGTTTAAAGGTAGTTATACAATCACTTTCGGATTTACTTGAATATGCTTCTGGTTCGGTACAATCTTTCTAAATAGCTTGTTTATGATTATGTATATTTGGTTCAAACGAGATCCGTCGTTGGTTTTATTATTTTTCTACAATCTAACTAGTTGTTGATATTTACGATTATTCTTGCTTTGAGATGTCTCATAGTTTATGCATGTTCACGTTTCCATGTTGCATATTGTGTGATTGTATGAAATTCTTTGAATATGAATATAATAAATTTTTTAATACTAATCTAAATTAATGTATTTGTTACTATTTTAAGCAAATCAACACCTCCCTTTGCTCCTAACCCCTTAGAAATTTCCCACAACACCCACGCATATTGACACTAGATGCCGCCACCGCCGTCACCGACATTTTCCTCAGGTGCATGTAGTTTTTTTCGGTGACACTAAGTTGATTATTAACTTTTGTTGACATGGTTTCAGTTCATCGATTTGTACAAAATCCCTTACATACATATACATC
Organism: Pulicaria dysenterica; assembly: GCA_947179395.2. Taxonomy (NCBI): domain Eukaryota; kingdom Viridiplantae; phylum Streptophyta; class Magnoliopsida; order Asterales; family Asteraceae; genus Pulicaria; species Pulicaria dysenterica. Next base: position 55,476,566 of record OX359296.1, read on the forward strand.
TCATTGTTGATGTTTATGGTTTTGATTCGAAGTCTATTCCCTTCTACGAAGGGTTCGGTCAAGTATTGCAACTTTTCAATTCCTAAATTGCATGTTTATTGGGTTTTTAATGGGTCCATCATTTAGATAATAGTGAAATTTTATGATTTTTTTTCATATATATATAGACAAAAGTTCAAACGAGAACTGTTTTTCGTACGAGAACTGCGGGAACCAATCTGAGCCGTCTAATTCCCTCTCCTTTAATGTCATTGCCCACCCATTAATTTCTCACATGCACTCTGCCACACTCGATCCTCTCCACGCTCTCCATCCATGAACTTCCCATATCCAAGGAACGACTGAGACTGGTTCTCGCAGTTCTCGTACGAAAAACAGTTTTCGTTTGAACTATCCCCTATATATATATTATATATTTGTAAGACAAAAAAAAAATTCAACATTAGACGATATACATATAAAATTATAGATAACGAGGATGGTAGTCTATGCACCATTGCGGGTGTGTATATTTCTTTTATTCTAGAAACCAAATTCATAATTTTTAGTAAATCATAAAGACAAAATAAAATATAATTAACTAAAAAAAACAACGGAAAGCGACACGCATGAGGAGAAGAATAAAAGAAGGTAGGAACAATAAGAATAAGCAAATGAATGGCATAGAATAGATAACCCGAAAATGTTAAAGGGTTCAATTGCAATTACTGAATTTGTGGGATGGTGACGTTCAAGGGATTTAAAACCGAATTAAAACTTTTGGCTCGTCGGTGTCTTAATAAAGGCAGTATTCAACTGAGACGCTGCAGAGAAGCGAGGCTACCCTGTTTCACGGCAGCCCTCCTTCTCCGGCGTACCTTCTCCTCGACGACAACATCTTTGTTTCTGGTACGACTCACTAAACTTTATTACATGCTCTCATACATTTTCCATGAGTTGAGCTTACAGAAGCTACTAATCAGCCGTGGCGCTTTCTTAATCTGTATGCTATATTAGATTTATGACATTTTCGAATGTATGTTTGATATTTTCTGACCAGATCCATTTTTGGCTTGATTTGATTTACATTACTTGAAGTTATTGTATATGTTGAATGGGTATGTGAAGTGTGTGTAATACTTCGTTTTAGCCTATACTCAGGCAATGTACTCAGCTCCCCACTATGTAACCTCATTATTTGCAATGTCGACGTAAAATTCATAGATAACCCTAGTCTCTATACCTAACACCAAGTAACGCTGTTACTTTGAAGAATCCAGAGTCAATTCATATTCAACATAGGGCATACCACGTTTTGGAAGGACAATAAGTAGGAGATTGTTGTCTTCTAAAATCAAATATATGCTATCTCAGACTGTAATGACAAATTGCATATGGGGTATTTTAGATCAATTATTGGAATAATTTTGGTTCACATGAAGTCTTGAAACCAACTTTCAATCCATTATATGTAGCGACACCCTATTAACAAAGTGAACTCTAACATTAGCTATGAACTTTAGTTTTTCTTACCAGTGGCTTGTCCTCCCTACCATTTAATATATGTTAAACGCGTAACCATTTCCAATTTTCCATTGATATGTGATACTGTAACTTCTATTGATGTTATATCTTTTTCGAGCATTGAATAATTTGGAAACTCATGAGTTATGGCTAACTACTATTTGAGATGTACTAATAGATTTATTAAAGTATAACATTTTGGTCAATGCCAGCAGGCCTCTTATTGCAAACTAGTCGAGGCATGTTGAATTGAACCACAGGCTCCATAACATAATTACTAGAATGCGAAACTATAGATAACATACATCACATCCTTTCATGCAACCCTATTTACGGTCAACCAGTCAACCTTTTTGTTAAGATTCCGTCATTACTTACAGAAATTTCATGGTTCATTCTATGACTAACAGAGTTCATGGCCTTTTCGCAAATGTAAGAAAGAAAAAGGAGTTTTTGGTTGTTCTGTGCGCTTTGGTTATCTGTATGATCTGAATCTGATAGAGATGAGCCTTGTCATATTTTTGTCTGCTTCTTTGACATGTTTTTTCATTATCTTTTTACATTAATAAGGTTTTGTTAGTTTTCTGTTTTGGATGTTCTCCCTGTTCTTAACTAATTGGGGATGAATTCCCAACCGAGGATCAGCATTACAAGTATAATTAAGATATTTTTTTTGCTCGTATGATTAAGTCCACGTGCCCATCCAGTTTACATGAATGAAATTAGTCCTAATTTGTACCCTCATAAAGTTGTTTTGACCGACAATGGTTCATGATAAGAACGTAGATATCTGGCATAAACCTTGCTGAATTACCAATTTCTTTAAGTTTACAACATGATCATGATACATGTTATGCATTTACAAGCTTTAGCATTGCATAAAAATGTCCAAAATTGCAGATAGGGGTGCTACTAATTTTGATGTATATTTGTTCAGGCGTTTACTTGAACAACAGCCAACTTATGGACAGGGATCACTTGAAAGTTTTCTCTCAAACTGATAGCCACGAACAAAAATGTCATATAGAAAAGAAAGGTTATGTTGAGGTATTTTCTTATTCATATACTCACGCAGTCACGCTTCTATAATCTATTAAATATTATATGGAATACATAATAGACAGACACACACAAAACATTCCAATTCTAGTCATAAATTTATTAGACTATAAACTTACCCTAATATCACTCTTAATACGGACATAACATAAAATTTACTTCTTAAGCTCTTAGTAAAACTTCTTATCTGCATTTGCCCCTTGTCATTAATGCAGTAATCATTTTTGCAATTATACATCTAGAGGTTTATGACCCCTTATCACAACTTGTTCTTGTTTTTTGCTAGAATCTTTAACCTTGTATAGGTGAATGATTGATGCATTACTTGCTTCCTTTTTAAAAGGCAAACACACCCACCTACCTATTCTACCCACTTTTCTCTCTACTTAAACTTGAACTCACAAGCATTTAGTTGAGAAGCACTGATGCCGCTACTGGTGATTTGCCGTCATATTTGATACTAATTTTTTTTATAAGAGATTTAGAACTTCCACAAAAAGTGCTATGGTCAAAGCAATCCAACCTGGTCTGTTTTGACTGGTACCAAAACCCTGTTTCGACCCCTCACACAACCTGCTCGGCCAGCCCAATTTTGCCACCCTCTGACAAAATACAAGATGCCGGTAATGGAAATATACATCCTGTGACCTGTCTAACATCGAGTTATCTAATGTAATGCAGGCTCCAGGTGCTGAAGTTCCTATAGCTTCTATCCGAAAGTCATCCCGTTTACAAAACAAGAAAAAAATGTCATCATGCTCGAGAGATGAATACAGGCCGTATTCCAAAACCATGAATTCTCTAAAAGCAAATCTATACAAAGAGAGATCAAGTTCTGAAACCAAGATCCAGCAAGAAATAAAGCATCAACTTCCACATAGAAATGAAAACACTAATTTTGTATTTTCAGCAAATACTACTTCCATGAAATCTTCTACAGTGGTTCCATCTTTTAAATATCATGTTCGAGCAACAGACGGGATCCGCCTTGTTGTTGATTTGAATTTAAAACAATCTGATTGGTTGAAAAGTATGGAAAAAGCAATTTGTGTATGCTACAATCATTCTAAGCCTGCATTTGAAAGCTTCCGGAAAGAGGTGGAGTGTTTGAGGGGTAGAAATAACATTATAAAAGTTAGTTCATTTGATAAATCTACTGCTTCAGACGCTAGCATGAATTCTTATGTACAAAATCATTGTTCACTTAAATCATTGAGTGTAGAAAATGGGGAAACTCTTCCTCCAGTTGTAGAAAAGGAAGTAATTACTGTAAGTGGATCAAAAAGGTGTTGGTCAAAGGTTGACCAGAACTCAGAGCTTGTACTTGAAAATTGTGAAAATACAACGGTGCAGGAGAATTGCAGTCATGATGTAGGATGTCAGGATATTGTTGCCTCATCTTCCGAGGAAATTCAGTTTCCAGATTTTTCAAGTCACCAAAAAGGTTCATTATGTTCAAGAACTGAAAACGTATGCTCTGAAAGTTTACTAGTGAGCACAACTGAGGTGCATCAAGAAGCAGATGGTAACCATAGATGGTCAACCGGTGAAATGAAGGTACACTGACTTTTATAAAACATACTCTTTTTCACCTTTTGTTTTAGGAGTTTGTTTTGGGAACTTGCGTTTGTATTTACTTCTTAAAAAGTGGAAGATATTCAGCTAAGGTGGTCTGTTGATGTGTTTTACAAAATTAATTGCAATAATTAATTTCTAGTGTTCGGGTCAAATAATTAGTTCAACACTAGCTGCAACAGAACTAATTAAAATAGAGCTTGCATATACCATTGTTTGTTTATTATTCCTTGAAATAGTAACTTTTTTTTGCCATACATATAACACCACATCAATAGTGACTATCACAACTTGAAGCAACTCAAGCATGCCTAAACGCTACAAATGATTTATCATCTTATTCATGATTATTCAATATCACATGATCACTTTTAAATATGCTAAGGTGGTGTTTGGATATGATTTTTTGAAAATGATTAGTAAATAGTAATAATCAGTTTCCAGTGTTTGGTAGCGTGGTTCTGCTTCTGGTAATGTTTATTTGATTATCTAAAGGTCCAACAATCACTTCGATTCTAGCTGCAACAAAACTACTTATCAAATGCTAAAATAAAATTACTTATGTTACTTGTATTTTATTTATTAGTATAACAATTAGAATTTGCAAAGGCACATCTAAACACTATCTACTTCATCATGTTTTATTACAGATTCATATGATTATCTGATTCCGCATATTTAATATCGCATAATTACTTTCAAGATGTATTCCCAACAGCCCCTAAGTTATTGAGAAAGTTTTCATATCTTTTTTAGAGAAAGGCTATAACATTGTCGCTCTTGCATGCGCAGGAAAGGATCAATTCTGTAAAAGAAATGGAAGTGTCTGGGTAACACTCTTGCTAGAATCGTCTTTTGTGTGTGTGTTTGTGTGTATTCAGTAATTATGTTATTTTTGCGAATCACAGAAGAGAAGAGAATGCATTTGTGACAGCAGCATCTGATGCTGGGCCTAAGAGAAAAAAAACTTACCACAAAAATGATCTAATTATCCATGGTCAATTTCATGAAAGAATTTTAAGAAGCACAAACTTGTTTGGGGGGCAAATGCTTGAACGTGGTGGACATGTCATTCGTCGATCTTCACGCCTGCATTTTAAGGTTCTCAAACTTTTTTAGTTTTTATTTTTTTATATATCACTAGCCTGTTTTTTATGCAAATTAGTTATCGAGTAATATGATCTAAAGACCTCGCCATTCTGTTATATGTCAACTGTATCTTTTTTTATAACAATACTATTTTGTGCTATCAGTGATGAAGCAGTACTCCGGGATACGTTTATAAGTAATAGAGTTTGCAGATATTGACACTGGCTCCAGACTAGGCTTGCAGATTACTGTAGGTATAAACAATGTTCTTATTATTATTATTTTTTCGTAACCCAGTTTGCTGAATTAAATATTAAACTATTTATATCAGATTTCGGCTTGACAATATAACTTCTTGAAGTGTCTTTCTGCATTTTCTGTTACTTGATATCACCACACAATGTGGTTTTCTTTTCTTAAAGTGTGTTTCTGCATTTTCTGTTATTTGATATGGACACCTGCTCCAGACTAGGCTTGCAGATTACCGTAGGTATAAAAAATTCTGTTCTTCTTTTTCTTCTTCTTGGATGATGAAGAACAATATTTGTTTGAATGATGTTATGTTTAAATTTCGAAGTATTCAAAGTCAACTTACATACATTTTGAAAATTTTGAATTAAAGTCAACTTTATTAAATTTTGAAAATTTATGTTGCTGTGCAGGCTGCTAGATTTGCTGGAGGGAATTATTGAATACAAGTTGCTTAATTTTCTGATTATTAATTCTTTTTACATCAGAATTTCTTATATGTTTTTGATTCAATAGTAAGCTTTACTTGTTCGACTTTTAAGTACGTTTGATCATCGTGAGATTTACATATGCTTTAGCTCGTATGAATACAAATACAAATTATATTCTACTTTTATTTATTCAAGTTCCTTGAGTTGTTTCTGGTAATAAAATATGCATGCTTCACTTAAATATTGTTCGCCAAATGTATATGAAAACTGAAAGGCATAAAAGTATAAAACTAAAATTTGAGATAACAAAGGGAAGGATATGAAGTAGGTGGTGGTGATTTCAATCCTATACCCGATTATAAAACGGTGTTCTATACCGGGTCCGGTCCTATACTCACATGTATCAGGTAATTTATGATTTTAGTTGATTAAGATTCTCCAAAAATCCTTTTCATTTTTTAAAACTTAATTTCAATCTCAAAGCTGTCAATTTGGATCGGGTTCGTGTCGTTCGAATTCGGGTCAGTTTCGTGTAGACCCGATCCTGAACCATTTATTTTCGTGTTAGATACGGGTTGTGTAACTTTTTCCCGCGTTGGTTCGGGTCGTGTTTCGTGTCAACCCAATTCGGTCAAATGTATTTGACGAGTATTTTTTTCAAATACGATTTCGAATACGGTTTTGGATTACGGGTTTTGAATACCGTTATCAATTATTGGTTTCGAATATGGTTTTCAATTACGTTTTTCAAATTAGATTTTCGAGAACGGTTTTTGTTATACAATTTCCGAATTCTTTATCTGTTTCCAATTTTCTCTACTAACTAGTGAATAAACCACGGATTGAAATATCGAATACTAATACCATTAGTAGCTTTAATACAAAAGTATTAACTAGTGAACAAACCGTGGATTAAAATAGGGCAAATTGCATGACGATACAATGAATTTTGTGTTAGTTACCATTGTATACAACCAACTTTAAATTTTTATAAATAATACAATTAACTTTCATAATCCTCTCATTGTATGCAAACAACTTGTTTATGTGTCTATTGTTTAGTTACCATTGTATACAATAAACTTTGTCATAACTTCCATAGTATATAACAAGTTGCATACGATGTGAGGATAGTAAAAGTTGGTTGTATTATTTTTAAAACAATAAAGTTGATCGTATATATTGGTAACTAAGATAAAGTTCATTGTGTTTTAATGCAATTTGCCACATTAAAATAACAAGGAAGTTATCCAAATTCAAAAAGCAAGTCTTATTTTCTTTTTTACCGTTGTATACACAGAAGGAATTTCGGGTTGGGTGAGTTCCAAAAGGTCTTGATTTAAATCATCATCGTTATAATAATGTTTAGGTTTAAATCTTACCAAGTTGACAAATGTCAAAGTACCAAAAGACCAAAATAATACATTCAAAATAACAAATTGCAAAATGATGTAATATTGTTTAGATTTAAATGTTTTATTGTTTATTTAAGTTTTTAGTTTTTAAAGGTCTTGTATTTTTATGTAATAATATTGTTGCTACTATTTTATGTAACGGTTTGAATAAGACCAGGTATGAGATTGGAATAATGGGTAGGTATTGAGCAATACCATAACCGTCAATTCACAAAAATTCAAAATAAAATCACATACCCAGTTTCAAAAACAAATCTAAAAAGTTACAAGTTCGGGTATTTTGTCATCTCCACCTAAAACAGCCTCACTTTAAGTTGAAATAACAAAAATGTTAGTTCAGTTAGAGTGGTATCAATACCCATATTATGTCATACCCGTCACACTGTTATGTCAGTTTTTTACTTTCACCACTTAACACACCACTCAGTCATATAAGTTGACCAATCAAATTTAAATTTACCCAATACGCTCAATTACTAAAACAAAACTAATAATAATAGTTGAAACGCGGGAGGATGAAAGTTAGGTACAGATGATTTACAGGTCCAATTGGCTAGGAAGTGGGAGGATGAAACGTGGTCATGGATCATTGGTGACGGATACCGGTTGGTGGGAAGAGTTCAAACAGAATTCCAGAATATGATGCAGTTATTGAACGAGGTTCCAATCCAAAAACAGAAGATGGATAGATGGTCGTGCTCTGGGGTTAGTAACGGTGCTTTTTCGGTAAAATGGGTATGTCAGGTTCTAGATGAAAAACTTCAAAATCGAGACAACAATAATGTGCAGGGATACCAAACATTTTGGTCAAAACTTGTACCAAAAAAGGTGTCGATCTTCGCATGGAGAGTTGACCGTCTTAGGCTGCCGGTACTAACAAAGCTTGATGAGAAAGGAATTGACCTTCACACACTGCTCTGCCCGATGTGTAAAGATGAATTAGAGACCGTTTCTCATGCAATTTTTGCTTGCCGTAAATTACAAGATATTTGGGTGAATATTCACAATTGGTGGGGTTTGTCATTCCACGGTGGGTGTACATTCGAGGATTTGATTACGGCTCCAAGATTGTCCCTTAAATCGGATGCTGATGTTGTTTGGGAATTGGTGTAAGAACATCTGCATACTTCATTTGGAAAACGAGGAACAAAGTCATGTTTGAAAATATTACGTTGCCGTTAAGCCAGTTGTTCTTTGATATTCAGCTAATACTTTTTCAATGGCTCAAGGCTCGTGCAAAATCTGGTGTTGCACTATCGTGGATGGTTTGGCTAAAGGATCCGATTAATTTATCATGCTTACGATCGACATTAAACTTGATGGGTTTTGACATTAACAGACTTGTTTGAATTCACATTCACTGCTTGTTATATGTGAATTCCTATTTATACATTGTATCTAAACAGTTTATATTTATATTTACCACAACATGTCTTTAAATAAAACTAATAATAATAAGAAACATAAAGATTGACATTATATGCCGGGTCCATCCCCAACTTTACCATGTTGGTTCTTACACACCTCCATCGCAATGGTAAGTCCCATCCTCCCCCATCCCACAACCACTTAGGGGTCGTTTGTTTTTCTGAAAAGGGTCTTAATACATCTTAATCTGAATCAATAAGAGGTATTAAGATGTAAGAACTGTTTGTTTTTTCTTTTCATTAAGATCTGAAAACCTCTTAATGAATAAGAGATAAAATTACCTCTTATTACATCTTAACAGAATTTATGTTTCATTATACTATAACAGTTAAACTTTTTCATTCACTAATTCTCGTCAACATCTACTCCTCCACTACTCTACATATATTGACACCGCCGTCGGGCGCTGCACACCGCTACGCATCTCTCTTCTATATATTTTTTATTTTAATTCCCTATATTATTATGGTTTGATATTTGTTATTAAAATAATTTACTTTATAATTAGAAAAGTTAAAATTTAGTTATACATGTGACAATTGAATATAAAATATTATAAAATAGATAATTACAACCATTTAGATATTTCAAAAAACAAACAGCAAAACATGAATGAACATTCAGACGTCAGAATCACCTCTTAATGTTCAGACATGTTATTCAGATTCAGACCTAGAACCTCTTGATAAATAAACAACCCCTTAGTCTCTCTTATGATTTACACACCTTGTTATATTTTTCGGACTTTTATTGCTATATCTAGAACCAAGCCAAACGAAATGAAAGCTTGTATGTATATTGTGGGTCTGGACATAAATTTGCACAACACTAGTTGTTAAATTATCTTACTAAAATTTAAAAAGTTGTCATAAAATTTTTATAAGCAAAAATAAAAATACAACCTATACAGTTTTAGTCCCAATTTAATTCTATTAATACCCATGTGACAAACTTAATTACAAAACGTAGTACTTTAATACCATTTAAGTCTATTAATTTTTAACAGTGCCTTAACTCAAAAATATTAAATAGTGTTCAATACTGCCTATCGAACATAATTTTTATGTTAAAAAGCATGTTTTTATTCTCCAAACTTCAAATGATTCAACCCCTTAAGGAAGTATATTACTTACTATTCAATCAAGTTTTACTATATATAAAGTATCCATAATTTTCAAGAAAACTATAAACACTAATTTCTTAGACATACTTATAGATTAAACACATTATCAATAGAGCAAATTTTTGTCACATCATCCTCGTACATTTTACACATTAAACATTATAAATAAAATTTTAGGTGTTTTTTTCATTCTAGCTCAACTTTCTTGCATGCTTGGTCACTTTTTATGCGTTTCTCAGACGATAACCAAAATAACTTATTCAATTGATATTCACTTGTATTTATTTTTATTTTGTAATATTAGATAACAATTAAAAAGTATTTTCTTTAAACCCACACTTCCCGACATTAATTTCTCATATCTATCTCCTTTCTCACCCTCACCATTTCAATAGTCTTGTCACACACTATATCACTCTAATATCTCACACGTGTTTTGTTGAAAGCATGTTAAGGTATTTACGAACTACTGGAACTTGATTATTTAAAACCTCTTAACAAACTTAAGCTCATTAAATAAAGGAGTCCGAGTTGAAGCCTCAAGGAGTAGACTTCTTTACGCCTAAACAACTTTTATATATATATATATATATATATATATATATATATATATATATATATATATATATATATATATATAGGGGAGGGTTCCATTGAGAACCGATAAAAATGCGAGAACCGCGAGAACCAATCTTAGCCGTTGATTTGATAAGTGGAATTCATGGATGGAGAGCGTGGGGGGATCGAGTGTGGCAGGGTGTATGTGAGGAATTCATGGGTGGACAATGACATTGAAAGAGGGGGAATTAGACGGCTCAGATTGGTTCTCGCGGTTCTCGCAATAAAAATGGTTCTCGATGGAACTTCTTCCTATATATATATATATATATATATATATATATATATAATTAGGTTCAAGTAAAAAAAATGTTAAGGTACTAAATGTAAGGAGAAAGGAGAACGTGCCACGTGTCTTTTCTGATTAAGGGGTATTTTCGAAAGTTTAAAATTATCACTTTCTCTTCCTAAATTTACTGCCCACGTTTCTTTTGTATTTTCTCTCTCCCACGTTCATATACTCTCTCTTCACCTCATTTACAGCCAAACCCTAGTGCAAAGAAATTACAGCCGCCTCCTTCCCTGTGCACCCACCGTTGCTTGAAGCCTCCACCGTCGCTTGAGGACTGCACCGTCGCCTTGGATCATCGTGAATCATCCAACGCGCTTCTTTACTTTCCGTCGCTGCTTTTTTATCGCCGTCGCTTCGCCGTCGTAGCGCTGGTTTGCACAGCCCCGTCGCTGGTTGAGCCGGATTCGGTTTGCATCGCCTCCATCCGTCACATATGTCATCGATCACCGCTTCTGTGTGATGTGCATCCACTGGTTCAACCGCTGCATTTTCTTCGCCTAGACCACCACCGCCGCTGCCCTGTGCATCAGATTTACAGAAGTTTGCATCATTTTTATTATGTGCATCAGACCACCACAGCCGGCGAACACCGTCGCCTGGACCACCACCACTGCCGGTGCACCACCACCGCCGCCGCTGTTTTCATGTTTTGTGCATCAGGTTTTTCCCTAAAGTATGCATCAAATTGTTGTAATTTGAGCATTAAATGAAATCTGTGAATCAATAGTGTATTATGTGCATCAAATTTTTGTATTTTATGCAGTAAATGGTTGTACATAAGAATCTGAGAGTTGGTTGATGGCAACAGACGTTAAAGTCGACTGGCCACGTTTTTATCTTTCTTTTTTTTGAATTTACCATATTAGCCTTCTTTTATTTTTTAAATTCCAAAAATGTAGTTAAGATTGAGACTTTTTTGTTTGACTTTTGGATAAATCCTGTGGTCCAGATTTCACCCTACATTTAGTAGCTTTATTTTATTTGTAGCAGATCTCAACCCTATATATATATATATATAGAGAGAGAGAGAGAGAGATAGGATCAAATGAGAACAGGTTTTAATGTGAGAATGGTAAGAACAATTGTTGGCCTTTGGATCCTATTAATCAATGGTTACTATATTTTCTCGTTTTCTAGATTTTTTAAATTAAAATTGCAAGACAAAAGGGTATTTATGTCCATAGAATATATTATCTCTCCCAGGTTTCCTTTTTACAATGATTCTTAACTTATTTAGGCATTAGATTATCGGAGCCCTTTTTTTGTGGTCTTCGTTAGCCATGGCAGATCTCTTCAGCGGCAATGGCAGATCTCTCCTCAAACCTTCATCAAATCACTGTTATTTGGACCCATGGCAGTTCTATCTCCTTCAAATCGGCCCGCTAATGCGCCGGTATCTCAAATTGTGGTTGTCCCGACCATTGTTCCCCATTTGAAATCGTTGTTAGTCATGCCAGAGAAGTAATCATAACTTGTCTTAATTCCATTCAGCAGCATCTTGGGTAAGTGAAAATCCCGTCATGTGCAATTCCTCAGCAACTCTAGTTATCTTGGTTTTGAAAACAAAATTACAAAATCAAAGCCATGTTCTTGTAATTTTTTCTCCTGCAATTCTTCATTCGATCAGCAAAGAATGGGGATGTTTAATTGAATTTTGGATTTAGATAAATGAAATGAAAGGTAAGAAAAGTCAAGATCCTACTCTGTAGGTTGGAAAAGAAAAGCAAAGTAGAGTAGCAGATAATAATAGGGATTCTCAAAAGTGGTGCATCCATTTTTTTATTAGTTTTAGGTTATATTCTTTTACTATTATCCCAAAATACTCTATATTTGTATTATATCTTTACTTTTTGCTAAGTCATAAATGAGAGACCTCGTCAATTGTTGATAAACTTGTTGCTACAAATGTTATAATTCTTCCATTTATTTGGCATCGGAAAGTTGATATCAAACTTATGTTGCATCTGCTTCTAAAAATTGTGAATGACTTCTATATATACATTCTGCATTATGCGTAATTATTCATGTTCTTGTGTGACGCATCTACCTACCTCTACCCATTTCTTCGTTTAAATGTAATTAAAACCCGATAGATGCAAATAAGATGCATCTAACATTATCATTTTGCATCTGTTTTTATAGTTGATTTTACTAGGTTTATGTTTGAAATGGTTGATTATAATTTTCTGCATCTTCCCAACCCGTTCTCATCTTCTCAACCCGTTCTTTTAAGATTAGTGATGTGCATTTTTCTTATAAACAAATCAGTTGCATCCGGTGGTTCCATCTTACATTTACAATTTTTTCAAGAAATATATCGAGATTGATATCAAATTAAAGATGATAAAATGAGGACTATAATGGTCTAATTTTTGTGATTAAATAATCATCCATGTAAAAGATATATTGGCTTTAAAATGATTTTGGAGATAAAAATCTATTTATGGAAAGCATTTGACTTTAAAGGGCGGTGTAAATTCCCCATCTTACCCTTATTTGTCTAATAAAATGACTGGTTGAGAAGTGTTCCTACCGTTCTCCATTTAAGAACTGTTCTCACTAGATCCTTCCCCTATATATATATATATATATATATATATATATATATATATATATATATATATATATATATATATATATATATATATATATATATATATATATATATATGTTTCAAGAATAATTCCTGAGCAGAGCAAAGTGTCAAACTTAAAATGAGATGAGGTTAAGCTCAACTTCCCGATCTCTAACGAGCTGAACTCGAGGTTATAAATCATAAACTATCGGTTTGATAAGTACTACGCTCTAACTTACTCGGCTTATTTACATATATATTTAAACCCAAGCAAAAGTCAAATACCTCCTAAACCAAAGACCTAACACTATCACTTCTACAGAAGCATGCCACCATCGGCATATGGGTAAGGTTTCAATCATTGCATTTCTTTTGGGTCTGCGGTTGGTGCATTTGGTCATAAAATTAAACACCCTACCCCAAAAAAAAAAAAAAAAAAGAATAGCCTGTTCGTATCAGAAATGACGAATCCTAGATGCAAATAAGAATAGCCTGTTCGTATCCTTTTATTTAATGGTTATTACTTTCTATACACTATTATTTTTTTCACATGATATCCTACTTTATAAAAAATATAAAAATCTCATCAATAAAATTGCTTCTATACTTAAAAACCATATTATTGATGATCACAACCTTAACCAATAAAACAAATAAAATAAAATAGACTAGGATGCACATAACAATATTCTTATTTTTTGTTTTAAATCATTTGTGAATTTAAAGACGTATTTTAGTGACTTTTGTTTAGGATAAAGAGCCGCTTTATGGTCATTTATAGAATTTTATTTAAATATCAATAAGATTTTTAAAAGAATAAAAAGTTAGGAAGAATAAATAAATTAATGAGATAACGGTTAATTTGTTAATTACAGGTGATTCAATATACAATCACATATGATTTGTAAAAGCATTACATTAGAATTACAAAAATACTCATCCGACCAAAATTTTAAAATTAATCTGAACAATTAATCTAAAGGCTAAAATTAGTCCATTAAGACTATGAATTAAATATGGACTATATTGAACGTTCTTCTAAGAGACTAACACGAATCTAATTTATTATATAGTACTAACATTTTATTTAATAAAATAAATTTAATTGCTTAATTTTGACCGACATTTAAATAAAATTGGAGCTTTGATCAATTATTAAGTAAATTTCATATATGTCCTTCTTAAGTCAACCTAATTTATAAATATCATATTTGCCATTTATAACATTTTTTTAACGCCAAACACACATACTCTCTGAACTAATCCTAAATTTACACCATTTTGTCCACAGCAGGACTTGAACCCACAACCTTGTGGGACACCTAAACACCAGATACCGCTAAGCTATAAGCTCTTTGGTATATCATATTTAGACGAATCCTTAATTTTATCATTTTAAAATTCTTTATAATTATTTTAAATTCTTTTTATATATAATCAGTAAATGCTTAAACTTATTTCTCTAATTGTAGTAATAATAATTGATGACTTGTACAATAAACACAATTATATCTATTCGTATCATGATACCACGTTTCGCCACCACGTCTACCTTAACCTCGCGTCGTCGCTTCGCCCGCTGCTCTGTGTGTTAATGTCACATGTCACCATATTTTAATATCTCATTTTCTCATGTTTTGTAATTATTCGATATTTTTTTAATGTTTGAGATTTATTAATTTTTAAATTAACATGTGTATCACATTGACATCTAATATAATCTTCTAATGTGTACAAAAGACTAACTTCATTTATATTTATTAGATAATCCTAGCAATTAAATTTAGACAAAAATTTTAATTATTAAATCTTAACAATCCAATTTGATAAAAAATCAAAATTCAGTTTTGACTTTTTTTTTGTTTAAAATTGGATTCAATTTCGACTTTAATTTTTAAAGATAATTCCATATATGCCCTCTTAAACCAAAGTATCAAATGTTACCCATCTTAATTTACCATATCATTTTTAGCCTTTATAATTATATAAAATCTTTTTATTAAAGTTTAATATTTAATACTTTTTAAATCAACTCGTATATCACACGAGCATTTAATATAGTATTATTATACTAAATTATATGTCCGCTTGATACACGATTTGGTTTAGCAAAATGATAAACATTAATAAAAATGTACTGAATAACTATAAAACACGAAAGAATGGCGACGAATGACGTCAACACTAAGATCGGCGATGGAAGTGTCGACGCGGACCATTGATCATTCTTGTTACAATTAAAGCAATAATATTTTAAATTGATAAAATAAAAAGTTTAGTTTAATATGATATTTTGATGTTCTATAAAGAGTTAATATAATATTTGCAAATTAGTGTGAATAAATATGATATTTTAAGGTTTAAGAAAGGTATATATAAAATTTCTTTAAAAGTTTTGATTCAATTTTGATTAAGAAAAATCAGAAAATAAAGTTTTAATTTTGATTAATAAAATTAAATAGTTAAATATATTTTTTTAACAAAGGTTTATTAATTATTAAATAAATTTGATATATGTTAGAATTTATTTGTTTATCCATAATTTCGTGTAATGCATAAATTTTCAAATTTTGTCGTAATCATACGTCAAAGTCATACACTAGTTAAAATACTGTTTTGTTGATTTTGAAATATGTGAAAGAAAGCAATTGAGCCGTGTGTCATGATAGTTGAAAACATGGAGTGACAAAGTAATATGAATTAAAAAAAAGTAAGATATTTTATTATAAGTTGTTATTTCTTACATCTTAGTACTATAATAATACAATAATATTCTACTAGTTTATTGACCCGTGTACATACGGGTATTTCGGAAATGTATTAAAGATATTAAAATTTTCGAATAAAAATAATGCAATAAATGAAATATCGATGACCGAAAACTTACATATGTCAGAATTTTTAACAAAAAAAACTAAATTTTTTGAAACACTTCTTTGTAGACTACATTTGTTGTTTTGTTTGTAACATTACCATTTTTGTCACAAATCAAACTTTTAATCCATTTTTACTTCTAACATGTGAAACAACAACATACAATTGACTATTCGTAAACACAAGTTTCCTGGGTAATAAATCAACTTCTGAAAGTGACTGTCCTTGACTTTTGTTAATCGTCATTGTAGAACACAGCATCAGAGAAAATTGTCTTCTTTGAAACTTAACCGGAAGTTTTACATCTAATGGAATCATTTTCATTCTAGGAATATATGTATCTCACAAATGTTCTTTCCCGAAATGATTTTGCCTCAATAACATGTGCACCAAGCCGAACAATTTGTAGCTTTGTTCCATTGCATAAACCCTTAGACTGGTCTAAATTTTTAAGTAACATAACAGGAACACCAATCTTTAAGGAATGTTTGTGATGAGAAAAACCAAATACTTTTAATGAGTTGAGTATCTTAGGACAGTATAAAGACTTCTCAAATAAACTTAACGAATCTTCAACACAAACACAATCAGAAATTAAATAAGTTGTTTCCATATTGTCAATTTTAGAAACCATATAATCATTTATTTACTCAACATCGTCATTTATTTGCACCAAGATTGTTTGATCATGAAAGTAATTTTCACTATAAAGATGATCATTGATTGAAGAATATATAGAAGTTTGAAAATCAAAATATAATTCACTAAACCCAAAACAACAATAATCTAATTTGGAAGAACATGTATTAATTGATGTCATTTTTAGTAAATTCAAATGTTGAAGTCAAATCAGGTAATAATTCTTAACTGAAAACTGACTCAAATTTCTAATCATATATTTGCTCATATAATTTTTTCATCATCATAAGAAAGGATGCTACCGATCTATTTGCTAAAGACTTTGCTAGTTTATAGACCTGTGCACTTACGGGTATTAGTCTATTAGAGAAGTAAACTTAAAATGAATTAAAATCAAATAGAAAAATGTAAGTACCGTACATATACAAAATTATAAATAGGTACATAAAAAACCAAATTAATTTTTTTTGAAGTACTTTATACACAAGCAAACTTGAAAAATAACATAATTTAATATAAAACATGTTTCAAGTATGTAGATAACGACAAAACAATTAAGACTAATACATAAAAAATAAAAAAGCAGACATAAAAATTGTTTAAAATATATATAAAACAACAAAAACACATTAGACGCTTAAACATGCTTATATCACATATCATGACATCTTACGAATCAGTTAATGGATGATCTAGAAATAAGAAAAAGAAGTGAATCTACTCAAGACAAAAATTCTTAAATCAAGCAAAAACAACAACATTCTAATAAACAATCATTCTACTTGGTCAACATCATCATTAAGAAAAAATAAAATGATAGTCAGTATAAACTATCAAATATAAAGAACAACTAAAAGTTTTTCATATTTAGAGAAAATGAAAATCCAAGTTCACATAACTAATAACCGAATGATGATTTTAAGTGCACATATTTAAGAGATAGAAAATATACATAGAGATTTGTACACGCGAATATTACATGACTAAACCTAAAATATAACATAATCCAATAGAGAATCATTTAATAATTTAATGAATCAAGTTAGTTGATAGAGAGACTCATCTCCATGCTTAAATCCGCTAATGATGATCACATGTCTTACCTTTAAACGGACTCAACTGCATTTCCACTTCTAAAGCCGAATTTTCGTACACCTTGCAAGTAAAAGAAAAAAATAGTGACTCACGTGTTAAATATTAAAAAAATCAAGAATGGTTTTCTATTTTTGTATAAAAAAATAATACTTCTATTTTAGTGTTACATTTGGCTAACTAACTACACTAATAATATAGTTTCAGGATCATTAAAAACAACTATCTTTACATTTCTGAATTTAGATTTTTAAATATATAATATATCATCTTTTAATGATACATTTTCTTTTAAACCATATTTTATAAAAGGTTTCATACATCTTTTTAATAAGATTGAAAATGCTTTAAAATCAGTAACTAAACACTTTGAATAACATATTAAAGTTAACCACACAGCTCATCACCATACCCCCAAAAATCCCACTCATCTAAATAAAAAGTTATCTACTCACTACTATTAATGAATAACAAAAAAATTAAGAATATACTAATTTCAAAAAAATGTCATATAACAATAAAATTTATACCAAAACGTATATAAAAATGAGATGGTTGTAAATATATATTTATTTTTTCTCTAAACAAAATATATCACAAGTTACTAAACATAATTTATAAACATCTTATAATTAATTACATTCATATACAAATTTTATAAAACCCCCTCATATTTTCTTAAAAACCCCTCACATATTTTATAAAACCCCCCTCATAATTTTTATTAGGCCCCCTTGATTTAAAATTGAATTATCGTATTTCTAAAATTGTTTTTGAGAATTTGTAATTTTGCAATTGAGGGTTCTATTGGTTAATTGAGGTTGATTTAACGGTTATTTATGGAAAATTTACATGTCTTTTATATAGATATATAGAAGATAGATAGATTGTAACTTAGGTATTTAAATATAGTTAATTATATAAAAATTTGAAAAAGTTTTAATACTCACCAATAATAAATAGCTTGTATGTGCATGTATAGATTAAGGTATTTATGCAATATAAACTAGAATGTATAACTTATGACCCATAAAGAAATGACACGTGCCTGACATTTATTCACGATGTTAAAACAAATATAAACTTAGAAATTGATAGAGATACGACACTACATTTACGGTGGTTCGATACTCGAGTATTATCTTCAGGGATTAGATGTAAAAAGAACGAGAGGATTTTCATGTAATTGTTATTTGACATCATGAGTTTGTAAAGAGTTGAAAATCTTAAAGGTTTAATATCTTCTTATTCAAATTTCTTATTTAACTTTCTACTCACTACATCAAGATATGTGTTAAAATTAATAGAAAAAATAAATAAAGATAATTAGTAAATGACACATATCATAATTAGGATGTAATATGATGATTTTAAAAGAAAGAAGTAGGATATTTCAAAAAACAAATCGTTTTCCATCAAAATATATTCTAGATAATATTGTTTATATTGTTTTCATCTTATTTTTTGAATTATATTAAGACCGATTTTCAAAAAATAGAACCAAGTCTATCGCTTTAATCCATCATCATCATCATTATTTTTGCTAAGTTGCTTAGTCGAATGATTTTACAAATCATACACACGGGAGATTATACATCCTTAATAACATCAAGTTATATGAACAAAATATAAGTTGATAAATTTCACCAAGTTCTTACTCTAATAAAACTACGTTCAAACCATATGCTAACGTGCTCTCTTTTCTTAAAATAGAGAGTTATTTTGTACCGTGAAACGCTCGAAATGTTTATATTTTACACCATAAAAACCTTATATGTCATTATGTTCATTCTCAATCAAATTTATCATATGTTAATAAGATTAAAACTGTCTAAAAAGTGTTTTCACTATTATTTACTTATAATCATCTCCTTTTTCACAAAATCAATTTTTTTTGAAGGGAATATAACATAGTAGGTAATGTTTCCTTTTAACTACTACGCTAAATAACTTTATTCATACATTTCTATATAAATATTTAAACAATTGTAGGAACCAGTCCCTGTGACTAGATAACCTATAGCAAACTATGCATAAATAATACGATGATAAACATCTGAAATGCAAATAATGTTTGTATGCTTTTCGGCCAATATTTCAACTTATTGTGGATCAAGTTTTCCTCAAAAGGACCCCATCCGGGGACTCCTCGTTTTAGCTGGTTTTACTTGTAATTGTTTCTGAATTCCTTAGTTTTCATTCTATTAGCCTCTAAATAATTATATATCAATTATAAAAGTTTCTCTTTCCATATTTATTTTTTCCTTTTTTAATTTTTTTTCTTGACCAGTTTAGTAACATTGATTATAACCAATTAACCGCAATTAAAAACCTTCTATTTTACTACGAGGTCAAAGATGGGAATTATGACTAGATAGCTATAAGTTGAAAAACAATTATTATATAAAATAGTTAACCATATAAGAATTGAAAGTATCTATAGATTCTAAGTTTCTAACTCACTGCAAACATGCTATAGAAAACATTAGTTTAAATATTTGATTAAATCCAAAAGCACAAGTTTGTAGGAGGTGAAGAGAGAAGACCGAAGAGTATAAAAGAAAAGAAAAGAAAAGGAGAGATTCAAGGACCAAAGTGGTGGACATTTGTGCAGAAATCCAGGCATGAAAAGATCAATTTTTTGCATTAACTCCCAGCATTTAATGCATTCACCTACACACTCTCTTTCTTTTGAACAACACATTGCTCTACCACCTCTACAACATTCAATTCCATTTCTACCACCTCCCCTTCCCCAACCCCAGCCCCAGCCCCAATTCCTCACACCCACCCTTCGGCATATTCTTCTGTAAGTTCACTCACTCACACTACTCTCTCTCTATTTCTTCATCAATACCTTATTCGGCTTAAAGTTCCAAATAAAATTTGGTATCTTTTTCTTGTTTAGTGTTAGATTTCAAACGGGATTCGTTTGATTTCATCTGGGTAATGGTTATCTTGGTTTTGTTTTGAGATTGGAAGGAGTTATGAATTTGTTTGACTTTTAGTCGGTCAAACAGATGGTGTGTTTTTGATGGATTATTTGTGAGGTGGGATACTAGGATCTGACTGCTGTTGGATTTGAAGACGCGTTCGCTGGATTTCGATGATAATTTGTGATTTTGGAGTTCTTTTTTGCGAGGGAATAGAAGAATTGATAATTATTTTTGTTTGACTCGTGTTAGTCAACTGATTTTTATGGGGATTTTGAGGTGTTTTGTTGAGGATTTGACATTACAGACGCTACTGTTGATGGTGTTTGTATCAGATTATAATGGTTTGGTGGTTGGCCTTGGTTCAATGTCCTCCATTGCCATATCTTATGGAGAATATGGTACTGCATTTTGTGGTTTAAGATCTGATGGGTCTCACCTTGTGACATGTTACGGTTCGAATTCGGCTATCATTGGTTCCACACCTTCTCTTGCACAGTTCACAGGTTTAACCGCCGGTAATGGCTTTGTTTGTGGGCTTTTGATGAATAAAAGCCAACCTTTTTGTTGGGGGATGAGTAAATTCATAGCAATGGGTGTCCCCCGGCCCATGGATAAGTTCGCCGAATTCATCGAACTTAGTGCCGGAGACCATCATTTGTGTGGTCTCCGAAAGCCCTTAATGGGCAAGCGAAGATACGCTTCGCTTATTGATTGTTGGGGTTATAACATGACTAAAAGTCATGTTTTCGAAGGTCAGATCCAGTCTGTTTCGGCTGGCTCTGCCTTCAACTGTGGATTGTTCTCACAAAATCGTAGCGCGTTTTGTTGGGGGGACGAGACTAGTAGTGGTGTGATTACACGTGCACCAAAGAATTTTAAGTTTCGAAAAATATCTGCGGGTGGTTACCATGTTTGTGGGATAATCGAAGGGATCGATTCAAATGTATCATGTTGGGGGACGAGTTGGGAATCCCAAGTGGAAATTGCAGTGGCATTGGCTCGTCAGGGCCAAGTCAATATCGACATGGCCCCACATGAGCCGATGCTTAGTGTAGTTGGTGGGAGGTTTCATGCTTGCGGGATTAAAAGCTATACTCACGAGGTGGTTTGTTGGGGTTTTCGGGTTGAAATGAGTACACAGCCTCCCAAAGGGGTCCGGCTTTATGAAATTGCCGCCGGAGACTACTTTTCTTGTGGTGTTTTGGCTGATAAATCTCTTTCCCCTGTTTGCTGGGGTGCTGGTTTTCCGACGTCATTGCCGCTAGCGGTTTCTCCAGGAGTCTGCCGGTCAAATACATGTGAAGACGGGTTCTATGAGTACAATAACGAAACCTCACACTGCAAGTCTCCTGGTTCGCGTGTTTGTTTACCATGTAGCAACTTATGCCCGTCTGAAATGTATAAGAAATCAGAATGCACAAAAGATTCTGATCGAGTTTGTGAGTATAACTGCTCGAATTGTACTTCAGTCGAGTGTTCTTCAAACTGTTCATATGCTGACAAAAAAACTGAGAGATTTTGGTCACTACAGCTGCCGGTGATTGTAGGGGAGATTGTTTTTGGTGTATTATTAGTGATTGTTGTATCATTAACTGCTATCTTTTATGTTCGATATAAGTTAAGAAACTGTAAATGCTCGGCAAAAGGAGTTAAGTTTATGAAAAACAACGCGTTTCAGAAAGACGGAGGAAAGATTCAGCCCGATTTTGATGAATTAAAGATCAGAAGAGCTCGAGTTTTCAGCTTTGATGAACTCGAGCAAGCCACAGGGGGATTTACTGAAGAATCACAAGTTGGAAAAGGGAGTTTTTCATGCGTTTTTAAGGGGATTTTGAAAGATGGTGTTGTTGTTGCTGTCAAAAGAGCTATTCTTTCGCCTGATATGAAGAAGCATTCAATGGAGTTCCATAACGAGCTTGATTTGTTATCGAGATTGAATCACGCTCATTTGCTTAATCTGCTTGGATACTGCGAAGAAGGTGAACAACGGTTACTGGTTTATGAGTTCATGGCTAATGGATCATTGCATCAGCACCTCCATGGAAGCCCAAAGGTGTTGAAATCGCAGTTGGATTGGGTGAAACGTGTTACTATTGCAGTGCAAGCAGCTCGGGGAATCGAGTATCTGCATGGTTATGCCTGCCCGCCGGTGATCCACCGGGATATAAAGTCGTCAAATATTCTAATTGATGAAGAACACAACGCACGAGTTGCTGATTTTGGACTTTCGTTGTTAGGACCAGCGAATAGCAGCTCGCCATTGGCGGAGCTGCCAGCCGGAACCCTAGGGTATCTTGATCCAGAGTACTACCGGCTTCACTACCTCACAACGAAATCCGATGTGTACAGCTTCGGCGTTTTGCTTCTTGAGATCCTCAGTGGCCGGAAAGCAATTGATATGCAGTTTGAAGAAGGAAACATTGTCGAATGGGCGGTGCCTTTGATTAAATCCGGTGAGATCCACGCGATACTCGACCCTGTCCTCACACCACCGTCAGATCTGGAGGCGTTGAAACGAATCGCAAATGTGGCGTGTAAATGCGTGAGGATGAGAGGTAAAGAACGACCATCGATGGATAAAGTGACGACGGCGCTGGAGCGGGCGTTAGCCATGCTGATGGGAAGTCCGAGCAACGACCAGCCCATTCTGCCGACGGAGGTTGTGTTAGGAAGCAGCCGAATGCATAAGAAATCCTCTCAACGATCATCAAACAGATCGGAACTTGAAGGTGATGTGGCTGCCGAGAACGAGGATCAACGGATCGAGTTCAGAGCTCCGTCATGGATCACATTCCCGAGTGTAGCGTCATCTCAGCGGCGGAAGTCGTCGGTCTCGGAGGCGGACGTGGTTGATCCAAAGATTCAGGAAAACAGGAATTTGGGGTGTGATGGATTGAGGAGGTTGGAAGAGGAGATTGGACCTGCTTCACCTCAAGAACATATGTTCTTGCAGCATAACTTTTGAGTTAGAGTTGATGCTGAAAAATTAATTACAGATCGATTTGTGAAAGCATGGATTGAAACTTGTTTGTGAAAGAAATCTAAGATTTTGATTTAATTTCATTTTCTAATCATTAATCTAAGATATATCAAAATATGAGTTAGTTCTACTTTTGTTATCTCTGTTTTGTACTTTATTCGTAATTATTTTTTATTATAATTATTTTTATTATTCAATTTAGTTTAGTTTTCTTGATTTTATCTATATATAAATTTTCATTTTTGTTGAAATAATCCACTTGCTAAGTATGTTAGAGTCAATGGAGTCACCAGTCCACTAATGGTCACACTCTTCAACCAATGATGTTATTATTTCCTCACTCCAATTTTAAGACTTGTATACTTTATTAATTTAAAATGTATTAAAGCATAATAAATAAATTTCTATAATATACTAATTCAAATAAAAATATATTAACTTAAAATACAATAATATAAAATACATGACTTTTAAAATATTATTAAAAATAGAACTACTGGAATCAAAAGTTACATGAGCTTTTGAAATGTGCTTCACAAGACGTTGTAGTATCTTTCTCACACAAAAAAGTTATAATATGCTTAAAAGAGAGTAAAAAGAACAAAGTTAGATAGTTAAGCTAAAATGAATCTTTTATTATATAATAATTAAACGGTAAAAAAAAAAAGGAGAAGGAGAGAGTAATTAGCATGTAGTCTTCATCACCGTGCTCCCTACTATGCCACCCCCACCACGCCATGGTGATATGGGTAAAACTATGACCAAGTTGTGTTGGCATCACCATAGTTGTTGTAACTCCGTAACCTCTACGTGCCGGAGGAGGATTTTTAAAGATGGGCTTTTCAAAAAAAAAAAAAAAAATTGGGCCCAAGCTTTCTAATTCGCCAACCCAATTAGCAAGATGAGAAGATAATTTATCACAATAATTAAAGGGTATTTTAGTAAATTAATTATAAAGCTATAAAATATTAAAGTCTTTATGAGATTTTGTTGTTGTGATTCACTAACTACCACATTTATATATAAGGGATTTATATTGGTTTGGATTTTGTTTCTTTGAAGTTTATATAAATTGATATATTAAATTTTTTAACTAACTAATATATATTCCTTGCCTCCCATTAATTCTTTTTTCTTTTATTGTCCTTTTCGTTTTATCATAATCACAAAAAACCTCTTTTTTATATATACTAATTAAGAAATAATATATATTTTCTATGGTTTACTTATTTTGATTATTCACTTAATACAAATTTTAAGCTTAATTACCTCATGATAACAGTGAGTGGTGGGAAATAGGGGATTCACTAGAAATGATCATTGTTATTGGGTGGTGATCATGAAAATGAGAGGATTCGGATATCTTGGACAACTTATATTATGATCAGATCTCAAAAGCATTAAAGATGTAAAAACTAAAATTTGTTCATGTTTAAAAGGTTCGGGTTAAACGCAAAATCCAATACATTTTAAGCGATCAAATCTTTAAATTATAGCCGATCTATAAACAAGTAACTTATATAACCAATGCCTAGAAAAAGTTGACCTGAAGCGACCTTGTCCTACATCAGATGTAACCGAGAACTCAAGTTTCTGTTACTTTCTTTTTCTGAACATAAAGATCAAGAGCAATAACAAATCGTTTTTAAGTTATAAGGTTTAAACTAGTCAAAATGAAGACAAAAAAAAAAAGTGGTTATTAACAAGGAGAAAACAAAATGAAACAAGCTTCATAGATTTTTATATGATAGTTTAGTTACTTATATAAAGAAAGATGTATCCTCCAACTAGTGACAATAAATCGTTCCCGAAAACTCGGATATCAACAAGGAAAATTATAAATTATATAAATATGTTATGTTTTGTTACTTGGTTAATTTGACTTAGCTATTGGTATTTGTTTTTATTGGTTATATAACTGAAAAAGCGGTAATAATAAATTTAAATTTATTAGATTAACTAATATAAATAATTAATGCATAATTCTACTAGAAAGTGCAAGCCCTAACAAAATTTTCTAGATCCACTATAGTTTGTATACCCAGATACTAAAATAAATTAACATTTACGATACAGGAATAAATAAAAAGAAGCATAACCCAACTTTTGAAATAGTCATACTTGTTATATCCAATATGCCTAAACAACACTAGACTTGCTAAAAATTGAGTAAATTTTTGACAACATAAGTCAATCAAAGTGTTATTTTCAGTTTTGCATGTACATTAATTTGCCAAAAATAGCTCTCATTCTGACAGATTATTCTCTAATGCATTTCTGCAAAAGTAATATCATTTTGACTTTGACTATAATTGCCTCTATCCTCTACCAACTCAGCTACACTCCCGGAGGCAAGAAAAGAAAACATTATGATTTTCCTGTAACTATAAAAACAAGTATGATGGTTTGAAAATTTGAATCAATCAAGAAGTTGTACCATTGACAATTCGATTCCTTTTCTCCGGGCAAAAGGATGTAGAGCGTTTAAAGCAAAAGAATCGAAAGCAGCAGGTGGATGTGAATTTGATTATCTGAAATTTTGCAATCAATTCCATATAGATGGGTTTCTAAACTGAAAAGCCATTGCGTCCGATAAAAATTTGACCAGTGATTCTCGGTTAACTTCCTTCTCCCTCTTAAGTTCAAGATGACGAATCTGAATGCATTAAGCAGCCATCAATTTGCAATGTTAGTCACCAAAAAGCAAAGTTACTATCTAACGTTCATCAATTTGACAAGATATGCAACATTTAACCAATTTACAAGCATAAGAATCCAACCAAAAGTCTCAGATATGTGTCAAAGCAGTAACTTTGTCAACTAAGAATTACCTTCACAGATCCATTTTGAGAGACACCAGTATCCGATATGATAATAAGGCATTTGATGTCATGCTCGTTGGCATATTCGTACTGTTCCGTGAGACTTGGATCCAAAATTGGAACAAACTCTGCCTGATAGAGAAACAAACTCACAGGTGTCATTTGAGCATATAGTACTTAAAAGAAAAAGAACATTGGCAATTAGTTGCAAACTAGAAGTGGCATTTTTAACCCATTTACTTAGAGTCAATTCGGGTAGCTTTTATCCTCAATGGGCCAAATATAAAGCTTGATATAAAATTGGTCAATTGTCACTCACATTATGCTTTTAAGTTCTAATGCATAATATCACCTTGACCAATGACCATTATACTTGAGAAACAAGTTGTGATTGCCGAAATGACGTATTATTCAGAATCACATGTGACACTGATCTAGAGTAATTTTAAAAAGAGATTTTGGGCAAAAGAGTTTTTAGATCAACAAAACTTGACCCATCTCAACCCGTACAATAATTTACACATTTTGACTATTTACCCAACCAGCCTGTCCTGCTTTTTTTGCCACATCTTATACTCACCTTTATATCGTCCTCCCACAGTTCGGCAACTAGCTCCATACGCTTCTCCAGTAAACCTCCTCCCCCTCTTGAACAAACAAGAACACTTCTGCTAGAATCATTTCTGCATCAATCGTTTACTGCTAAGTAATAACCTATAAAATTGTTAACAATGCCACAGGTTCATGAAATATTTAAACATACCTAAATGGTCTGTAAATATCAACAGAAGAATGCTGAATAATGGTTTCTAAAGCAAGACTGGTCCCAACTGCTCCTGGAGGATTGGATTTCTAATAGAATCAAAGTAAGACATTTCATCACAACAAAAGATATACAGAAAAAAAAAACAAAATTAAAGATTCTAGGGCAATTTATAGGTAACAAGTGCAAATTCAAAGCCTTGGTATATATAATTATAGAAGCAGAGCTTACGTATTGAGTTTGCCACATTTGGTGAAGGAGATTATCATAACGACCACCAACCGCAAGCAAGGTTCCTTCTGTAAGGGATCCAAGACTGTTATCCTTCCTCAAATAAATCTGCTTCCAGGTAATTACAAAAAAAGAAGATGGTGCTCTGTTAGAACTATTTGCCAAAAGCGTACTTAACGCATGCCTGAATCGTAATAAATAATGTGTCATACATACAGAAGAAGATTTAGAGGATGTACATCAAAAGTGATCATTGCAACTTCAAATTGTAACAATCAACTTTGAGTGTTTGGCAAAAGAGTGATTATGATTTTAAAATTTTAATATTTCAATTATTTTGGGTCAAATTAATCATATTTGAAGATTTCGGTCATGCTCATGGGTACAAAAATAATTAGCTGAAAAGGAAAACCAGTAATATGGGTCCCGGGGGGGGGGGGGGAGTCACCCAAAGTATGCTTTTTAGTATATACAGCATACTAATCACTTTACTGAATAACTTGAATTATCATTGATAAAAATCCCTTTGAGAACACATCGAAACCCCCTAAAATATATATTACCTGGAAAAATGAATCCCTATGATAACCCTCAGTAGGCGGCATAAGTGGATCAATGAAAACATGTTTATCGATCCTCCAGATTCGTAAATAGTTAAAAAGCTGAGAAAGCTCATCTAGAGCCTTGCGTGTAAGTGTATCTGCATTGCCATAATCCAAAAATTAAATTAATACTCTCAAAAAATAAACGACCTGAAGAAAATATTGTTCATGAAAACATACCAGCAGGAAGGGCACCCCTCAGTCTAGGAAGGGCCTGATCTGCAATTCCACAAAACCTTAAACCCACAGTCTGCAATTTATTGACCACACCTTCAGTAATATTAAGTTCCTGAAAAAGAAAAATGGGAGCTTTAAGACTTATTCAGAAGAGAAGTGAGAAATGGAGGTAAATCTTGTCTTTTTATTGAAAAAACAAGGATAGCGAATGATTCAAATTCCCATAGAATGTAATTCCACTGAACGGTGAATCTTATAAGATTTGTTTAAAAAAAGATCAGCAATTGTGAATTCACTACCAAGTTTATAAAAATGTAGTATGAACTGTAAGATACCAATCAAATCGAACCTGTCTAAGTTGCCGTCTTATAACTACCCACTTTGTTTTCCTTTCAGTGGACTGGGGACGCAAGGAGCCCAACAGAGATAGAAGCTTCACAAGCAGATGCATATAATATTTCAGCTATTTATTTATCAGAAACCACAAAATCAGTCATTACTTGGAGGGAGGAGAAAACATAAACGTACTTCTGCTACTTTTTGTCTATGATCAGCCTTAATCCCAATCCATGACCAAATTGCTTCTAACAAATCCCCGTGGTTCAGATGTATGTCGCACGATTCTGGATGGAAAAAACGAGTTATGATGTCCACTGCAGCCTGCATATCAGTTAATGAAAAGTTGCATCAAAACCAGCACATGCATTATCTAAAAGTTAAAAGAATATAATATTTAATGTAATATAATAGAGCGGTAGTCCCCACAAATACTTCAAATATACTAACATACGAATATTCTAATAAAGAAATAATAAATAGATCGATGATAATTGGCCTGACATGTAGATCACGATTTTAAGGTCTTCAAATTGTTAGCACAGGGCCGCTCCCATTTTTTTGTTATTCTAGATGAAATGTAAGATATTAAACTATCATTCTGCGTTGCATTCTACAACTACACCAAATACTAACATAATCCAAGGACACGAAAACATGGCACAAACATAATACCTTGATAACCTCGGCCTCCGTCAGCGCACAAGCACCTCCAATAATATCAAAGTCTCCCTGCATAGAAATATCATGTTACAGCATCTCTTACATCTTAAGTGTCACCATTAAACTAAAAAAATAACACACTTAACCTGGAGATATCGATTTGGCGGGGAATGACCAATTGGTCTACGATATACGTAACATATTTCAAATCGTTTGAAAGAAGATTTCTACAACAAATAACAAACATTTCAATGTCAAAACATAACAGTTACCGTTGAACATACATAAATGCCACAATGACCATCAACGATGCTGCAATGATTAAAAGGTACCCATTAAAAAGTATCCAGTATCATACATCTTATCTATTTCTTTAATGGGTTAAATTGCACCTCTTAACATTTTTTTTTCCAAAACAAACTTTGCACCTCCATTGCAGAAAATCAGACATGCTATATCCTAATTTGCATACTTGGGAGTTTTATTCACATAATACACCAAATCTCATCTTTTGTACATGTTGATATACAGCACTAGCTATTCGTAACTACAAAACAGAAAGAAACCTCACATGGTTGTTATTATTAAGAAAACTTAAGCTTTTGAGTGCTAAAATAACCAAAGGCCCATATAAGCTTAGTTGTGAGCTGGTGGCAACAGTAATATTGTGTTCTTGGGTAAGAAATTCACAATATCCAAGAAAGCAATTGGTTTTAAACTTTTAAAGCTCTCTTTATACATTGCAAGATGGGGGGGTTGGGTCATGGATCAAAACATCTAATTTTTAATAGGAAGTCAAAAGGTGTACATTTAAGAGAGGGTGAAAACAGTCTTGGGTCGGGCTAGATTGAATTGCCAACACTTTTTCTTGTCCTTTTCTTCTATTCTTATAGGTAACTAAAATATTAAATACATAAAAACAAATATTAGGCTAGTGAACTAATTTTTTGAAGTACGCAGTTTAGGTGCTTGGAAAGATTTGAATATGCTTTTGGGGTTTCAAAATGGTTTTATCCCCAAAGTTGACTCAATTTAGGTTTAAGCCGTAATTTTTTTCCTAAATGGTTTAACCCTAAAGTTTAGCTTTAAAATATTTTTAATCCCTTAAATTTTGTTTGGATTGTGGTATATTGCTTGTTAGGGTTTCATTTTTGCTCTTGGACGGTTTTCTGCAATCGATGAACATGATGATGAACAATCTGAAATCAATTTCCAAAGCCACCACCATGTTTATTGCTTGTTAGGGTTTCATTTTTTCTCTTGCATAAACTAGAACTGATCTGGGTTGTCTATTAGATCACACTAATATTTACTTAATGGTCCTCGATGGATTTGTTCATGTTCTTCATTGATTTGTTCATTGTCCATACTCATCATCCAGCATTCATGTTTTTCAATAGATTTGTTCATGTCGACTTATTTCAATTCATCTTGATTATTCTTAATAAACATGTAACCAGAAATGAAATTACAGTAAAAATTTAGAATGGTTAAAAATGGTTTAATCCACAAAGTTTACACTATAATTTGGAATCATTAAAATGGGGTTAAGAACTAAAAAACATAGACGGTTCTTCCTGAATCAATGCACATGAATATGAACTTTTTTTCAGCCAAAGTTTCTAGAAATGATATTTCTTGAACATATAACAAAGTAAAATAAACAAACATCATGATTAATGAAGCACACAATCTCATTGTTATTTTGAGTTCAATTTACACCTCATTAAGAAAAGTCTCATGCTTCCATTTCACATGCACATATTCAGAAATTCTTTACCTAATTCAAATAGTTTATTAAATGATCCATACCTGGTTTAGAACAACCCAATTAATAAAGGGTAAACGCAGCTCATGGCAGAGTTCTATCATGTCTCCACCATTTGTCAAAAGCTTAACAGTATTCCTTCACATACAAGATTTTATCAATTAAACATCAGCATATATGACCAAAACCCAAATATACATGAAATGCAAACTCCAACAAAAAGATTTTAATTACGCATACACGCAAGCATTTGAGAATGACAAGTATTTTAATTCGGACAGAAAGAAAACTACAAAGATGATGATACCTGTTAAACTGTAGAGAATCTCCTAGCAAACGCATTGGAATTATTTCCAAACGCCTCGCGCAATGTAGCCTAAACACTGCAGCAGATACCTCCCAAACCAAATCACGAATTTCTGTGTCCAAGTCAGTATGTTGTATAGATGAAGTGTTATTTCCACCTAACTTTGGTATGTCACTGTCATTTTCTTGGTTTTTAGTGCTTAAAATCTCTTCTTTAAAAATAGCATCCACAACCTTATCATAGATGCTGGTGTCCTCGGAATTATGCATTGTTCGCAAGATATCTGCAAATAATGGCAAAATTATGAACGTTATACAGGGACAGCTATAAACACACATGGAATTTTTGTTCACCGCATTTTGTACAGGCATGGGAGCTTACAAATGCATTCCCATCACTGAAAATTATTAAAATAATTTAACTTGAAAAAGAAAGAGTTATTCATTGGTACAGATGAGTACATCTTTTTGATATATGAAATAACTTTATTTCAAGTTCCATTTTAGTGTGAAATTCAAAGTTTCATAACTAAAGAACTAACAATATTGTGCCTAGCAGTAATAACTTCTGTAATCTAAGAAAAAAAATTGTAATAAAACAACTATGTCTATAAATCATTAGTAATTTTGTTTTAGCAACCTTTCAAATAAAAAACAACTGATATGTATAATCATTTTAGAAAAACCTTCGAATTCTGTGATAGGGCATACATTTCTTTTGATGTTATTTGTTTACCAAAACGAATAAACTATATATTGAAATTAGAACAGTTTTGGAGAACAATTCAAAAGTTATCTTAAGTGTATTTACAATTTGGAAACCTGGTTTAAAATCAATTGTGTGTTTACAATTTGGAAGTACAATGACTAATTTTAAATTGAATATATAACTTCAAATTTTTTTAATACAGGTACCTTTTTTTCATTTGTTAAAGACTAATACAGAATTACAGACAGAACAAACACATGTCAAACTTTTATGCAATTGAGCTTAGCTAAAAGGTGAAAACTAAAATATATTTCCAGGAAAATTCAAGAAGTATAAGCGAGTAAA
This sequence comes from Pulicaria dysenterica, assembly GCA_947179395.2. NCBI lineage: Eukaryota > Viridiplantae > Streptophyta > Magnoliopsida > Asterales > Asteraceae > Pulicaria > Pulicaria dysenterica. Next base: position 55,509,166 of record OX359296.1, read on the forward strand.
AAGTCTAAAATTATGAATTACTTACTGTCTAACAATTCAGACTCCATTCTAGGAGGAAAAGCAAATTCCAGGAGTTCAGTGGCTGAAGGGCGGTCTGATGGGCTTGACGACATCATGCGGCGTAATAATGATGCCTGTTCTGGAAACTCGGCAACCCAATCCGAAGGAAGTTGTCCCTTCTTTTTTAAGTCAGAAAGAACAACATGTCTTTCCATTCCAGTGCTGAAGGGATGCCAGAGCTCAAAGAATACAATTGCCAAGCTATACATATCAGCCTGAAGAACAAGAATAGACAGAAAAAAATAAACAGCTGCAATCCACATTCGGCAGCATGCCAGCATCTTTGGCCACCACTGTGGCAACATCGATGGGTCTGACTCATTGGGTAAGGAATCAAAATTGAACAGGTAAATTCTCTGCCGGAGTCAGGTTCAGTTAACCCGAAACCCTTTTTGTCTTTTGCAGATAATAACTGTGTCAAATTTAATTACAAGAATAATCCAATTTTTTGAATAAAAAGATTTTAAGGCTTCACCAGTACATCAATAAAGTAATCAACAATGTATAACGACAGTGGCTTAAATGATTTCCTAGGACCTAAAATACATGAACAGATTAAAATATACTCACTTTCTCATTAATTTTTGGCCAACGTTGCTCAATTTCTGGTGCAGTATAAAAATATGTACCAATCTGTCCAGTACCATCAACTGACACTCCAGTTGTTTCTGCAGGATCCAAATCTTGCTCCAACTGCTCCAATTTCAGGAACTTAGCTGATAGAGAAAATGGAGAGAATTTAATTACAACACATAACATGAATCTTATTTCTCAGTCATTCTAAAAAAATTACAATAGTGCAACAAGTCAAAATATACAACAAAGCTTCCACAAGACTAGTTTCCCAAGGTACTATGAAATACTATGAGGCTTGAGTGCCAAACTAATGTAGCTTACCGAGACCAAAATCCCCAATTTTAATATCATTACGTGCATCAAAGAAAATGTTATTTGGAGTCAAGTCACGGTGGATAATTCCTTGCCCATGTATGTGTGCCAGACCTTCAACAATTTGACGAAACAAGTGCCATGCCAGTTTCTTGTCAAACTGACTATAAGATTCAAACATCTGCCGAAGTGTCCTTTATATGCACAACACACAAAAATACAAATCATTAAAATACTGAAAGTGGATCAGAAGTCAGAATAGAAGACATATATAGTTCTATAAAATCTGGAAGAAGCATAAAAAAGATACAATAAAAACTCAATATTCAATGTCTAAAACAGTCGCTTAATTGTAAAAATTCGTAAGAATATAGAATCAGGCGGTAACCTTGGACAGTATTCCATCTGAATATAAAGGTATGTCCCAACTTTGTTGTCTTGGCCTGCCACATCTGTTGAATTTTGATCTATGTAACTGAAACTGGAGCTAGCAGCAGTCCTAGAACCCCAGGTAGCATCAACATAATAACCAGCATCTCCTGTTTCAAACCATGCCTGAAATTTTTTAATCAAATAAATATATCAAATTAACTTTAAAAGCTAGTAACATGATCATAGTCAACACGGTCCTAACCTTTTATCATGTGGAAGCAATCAATATTTATTAAAGAAAAACTAAATCTGAACTTGAACAGAAAAAGAGATATAGCATAGAACCTTACCTGATAGTAACGTACAACATGCTGGTGCTGCAATCGAGAAAGAGTTGCTACTTCTCTAAGTACATCAAAGTAAAATTATAGTCAACCACATCTAGTAAAATGCATGTAGTATCATTCTCTACTTGTAACAGGTTTCCGATTCACTTTAAGAATTAAACAATAATGTTGAGCTACTAAAGTGAACATGATGTAAGTTAGAAAGCACTACCTAAGAATTCTGTCATCTAAAGGTTGACTTTTGTCCTTTAGTCGAATCTTCTTAACAGCATATTGTCTTCCATCCAGCTTATTCTTGCATAGCACAACATGGCCAAATCCACCATGGCCTGAAACGTCACAAAAAAAGGCGTCAGAACAGAGTAATACTTCTACTATATGGTGGTAAAGTCATAAAATTGTAAACAATATACGAATATCAACAAATTGCATCCAACAAAAGGCATCACTATGGAATAACGATCACTCACCTAGAGGTTGAAGCTCCTCAAAATCATTCAAATACCGAGAGCTTAATGTAGGTGCAGTTTGCTGCCCTTTGGGATCAGAGGCAGTTTTCCAAAAATGAGAAATCTTTGAGGTTACCTGTTTGGTAACGTAACGGAAGTGCATCCCTTTTCCAATAAGAACAAAAATAATGTGTAAATTCAACAAAAGAAGCAAAAAGCACTAACCATATATTTCCCAAACGCTTGATTAAAGCTTCTGTCAAAAAGTGATGGTGAAGCCGTTGCTAAATTTGCTACTCGGTCTGAAACAAACTAGAAACACCATTAACCTATCAATGAGAAATGTACATATGATGAAGCCACTGAAACAAGTGCCTATGTCAGATACTAGAGGTGGCAATATCGACTCACTTACATCGAATAATAGAAATGGGCGATCCGGATTATATATTATCTCTACTGGGTTTAAATTGGCAAAACTAAAATAGTTTTAGCTAAAAAGAAAGCAGGCCAGGAGTTTCTAATCCTCCTAAAACATCTTTCTTATCATCCTCCTAAAAACAAGATCAAGACAAGTGACAATCAAGAGGAGATGAACAAAATAACAAAAGAAAGTTGAATGTCATCACTTTATGTTCAGAGTTCAGACAAATAGACAATCAATTAGGAAGATATATGAAGTTTATAAACATTTTTGGCTAAAAATTACTCTTTGTATTTATTAACACTTTTAAATTTATGTTAACTTTTTTGGTAAATTACTCTTTCAAATGACTCATGTGTATTGTTGCTTGGAATTAAATAGTTATTGTAAAAGTCTTTAAGCAAAATTTAATAAAAAAACTTGAATACTTAATATACACCCAACCTATGATCGTGATTCGTGACCTAGATTTTACTCTTCATCTCTTCGATCAAATCCTTATTTTATATATATATATATATATATATATATATATATATATATATATGAGAAATGATATATCTTCCTACTTATTCTCCTACTCACAAGATCAAAATTATTTTCCTTAAATTGCTATTTCAAAGATATAGTTCTAACTTGTAATCATGTTTAACACTTATAAAACTCAAAAAAGTACGAACAAAGTGACAAACACGTTTTGGCATGTCAACCCCAGCAGAATTTGGCACGTACAAATATATAAAAACTGACCAGCCCATTTTTCACCTCTATTAAAAATTTAAGTGCAAGGAACATACCCCTAGGTTAACCAGCTCTGATGTTACATCGGTTAAGGTATCAGCAACTGGCCCTTTAGGAGCACAAGCAAGTCGCAACATATGAGCCTGAAAGTCTTTTAAAAGGTTGGTACCTGGACACATTTCATAACTAGAAGAGGTACGAGAAAAGGTGACTTGATACCAGAATTAAATCTCTTTCCACAGAATGTGACATTTTATCCATTGATGCAGATGATGCTGATTCTGAATGATAGCTTCTAATCTCATCATAATCAGTTTCCTCTTCTGTATCCTCTGCCAGAGGATAATCCTGTGTAATATTGCATTACTGATGTTAATAATCGCTACCCAGGGAAAAGAATTATTTAAGAATAATAGATTACCCATGACAGAAGAAATTAAAAAAGTAAGAACAAATATTTAAACCAATAATAACTCGAGAAATGCAGCAATAATATTTGCAATAGCTTCGAGCAGAAGATCTACCATTCAAAAGCAAATAGTTATCATGAAAAGATCTTGAAATAAAACTCTTCTACTGTGAGTCGCCTCAAAGATAAATCATCCATCTTTTAGAAGGAAAAATACATAGAGGTGATAATTTCTGCTCATTTACTTGTAGATAGGCCGATCCTGGTTATATGTTATCATTAGCATGCCAAACAGGTGAAACAAAAAAATAGTTCACTAAAAGGCAAAAAGTCAAATGGGTTGAAGAATTCAAAAGTCCCCCCCCCCGGGGGGGCAAACAAAAAGATGGAAATTATATTAATTATTCGTAGAAAATTATAATCGTAGGGTAACAGGTGTTTCAGAGTCGACCCAGTCCTAAAAACGGAACCCATTTTGACTTGTTGACCAACCCCTCATTTCGCGAATAATGGAAAAAAAAGCACGCTAAGACTCAAAATTATAATGACAAAGGATAGAAATTTACACCATCAAAAGGGCTCTCCATGTGATCTTACCTCCTCGCTGATGCTAACGTTTTCCACTGGTTCCTCAGATTGTGATGTAAAAGAATCAGTACTCTTACTCTCTTCTTCCAGGGTGTCAAGTTTTCCAATAGCACTAAGCACTTTATCCATCTTATCATCCGCAACCACTCCCATCTGCATGGTTTGGTTGTCTTTTTCCTGTGATGGTTGACTACCATTGTGCAGATTGTCTAGGGCAATGATTGTATTGCTGGTCTCTTCAACTGAAAGTCCCCAGTGCCATGATTCCCCAGAGCCTATGAAAAGATCTAGGAAACCATATACAAACGGCCCTTTGGAAGGCCTATCAGATGAAACTGCAACATTCTTTCGAGATAACTGGCATATACAACAGAATCCTGTCAGTAGTTTTACATGGAACCTTTCAATATAATAAAAACATGATAATCAACATTATGCCAAGTTTCTAATAGTTGGGTGAATGTAAATAACATAAACAAACTACCACATGCCTGAGAAAACAAAGTCACAATGGCAATCAAGGAAACACAATACGCTAATATTGACACAACGACAAGCAGATAGTTTGATCTGCTTTATAAAGAATATCAAGTAAAGGTTTGAAATGCATGGAGATGCATTGTGATATACACGCTGCTCTGTAACTTTCACGTAGAGGTGGAAATAGGCGAGGGCGACCAACACATGGGCTGAGTTGACCCGAAAACTCTTTCTTGTCACCACAAGTTGTATGCACTAAAAATACATTCTAACCGACTTTCAAACCATTTAACACAGTTCACCAGGTTGAAATTAAAATAGATGCAAGTCGATCCATTCATAAGTAAATAAATCAATATTGCCCCCTCTACATTTCAGAAAGAACTTCTTATGGGCCACAAGATGTTGAGGTTAAATCCTTTATGTTCATTTAGAGGGAGCACCCATCAACATTGGTTCTTGTTCTCTCATAAGACACAGGTTTGATGATATCTTGACCTACCTTAACATGGAACGCAAAGTGACACGTTGGACATGTGTGATTAATTTGCTCCAACAAGAGTGTTAAAATGAGGCCAATAACATCTCTCAGATTCTCTAGCACTATGTAATTAAGCAAGTAGGATGGCGTTTGTTTTGTGTCAGACTAATCCACCTACTGCACATTGTTGTAACTTTGTGTATAACAAAGGTTTTTATAGAATGACAAAACATACCATTTAGAGAATATATTTCTTCACTCATAGCCCCTAGGCCTAACTTAGTGAGAAAAATGTCAAAGTAATCCACACTCGTCTAGTCGTCTTGAACATGCATCTCTTGCAATTGTAAGAAAATTAAGATTATTTGAAACTCTCTTGTTTGTAACCCATATCAATCTGTCTTCCCCATTTGGGCAACCTTTTGAGAGGATGTAATTAACTTCAGTAAGCTAACTCAAATATTTGGTGCCCCGATATGAAGTATGTTTGTTGCTCACAAATACTATTTTACTTGGATTCATATTTTACAAGACGCTAGAACTAATGTAATGAGATCTCATCATCAAAATTTCATCTTTTTGTGCTTACATCGAAGTCCAGTATTATATACCTATTATAAAGTTTCTTATATTCACAGATGATTTCTTAAAATTATCGTTAACTTCGAAATTTTCTCATGAAACACCTAAACTATATGCCCCTAACAAAATGGTGTTGATGAATGTTAAAAGAATGGAATTTGATTAAAGCAGTCACAAGTCATAAAATGGTTGTAAAAATATGTAATTTTCTACAATAATCTATCAGCAACCACATGACTTTTATCAACCACGTAATATATAGCAAATATCAAAAACGAGACTTCTAGACTTGATCATACATATTAACATGACACTTACGACCCTTGATGTCTTTACTAGAGTTCAAATCAGTTTCATGATACAAATGCCCTGAGTTGTGTGTGATTTTACTGTAACAGGATATCCACAAACATATGTACAGATTAATGGTGGTAACACTTACGTGTGGTTGCTCCAGTGGGACAACTTCCGACAAGAATTCTTGTGCAGCCTCTACCAAGTTATAAATCATCACACGTCCTTCTCGAGCATTTAAATTAGCCTGCAGACATAGTCAATTTGCTACTTCATAACCAATAATGAAATAATTTAAGAGAAAAGGAGAAAGTGACGTGAATTTCATTTGTATGTGCAAAGAAGTTAAAATGTCATAACCTACAGAACTCGAAGAATGAGAGAAGAAGGCCTTAAATAACGAATTCATGTATGATTAATAAAAGGAAAAGAAAGAAGTTTTTACAATATACTAGTCAACTCTTACTTGGTCATGAAGCAGGGACATAAGATTATCTGCATCAGATTTCGATAAACCTTTTTCTGGAATTATCAGCAGCTTCGGACACTTATAAGGATATCCGGGTAAGAACCTAATAACCATCAGAAATTATGAGCAAATAAAAAAACAGAATTTCAACAAGGTCCACGTCATGACAAGATAATAATAAAAGCAGGATAAACTCATTAACCTTATTGAAAGAAGGGCAGAAACATCTAGATCCTCGTAACCTGTATCCTGTGAGTATGGCCTGTAAATTTACTCGGTGACAACTTAAATTCAGAAACATAACAAGGGACAAGGCACAGGTTAGCTATTTGGTAAAATTTACAAACCTTAGCTTGATCTTAATTCGAGGTGGAGATTCTGAAACAACGTCACAATCTTCTTGAAATATAGCACGCCTAGAAAGCAAAATATAATAAAGCTGATACATCCTCAATTCCAAAACATAAGAGAAAAGTCTGATGTTGTTTCATAAAGTAGGACGATAGAAACATAGCCAACAAAATTACTCATATTCAACTAAATGTTGGTCCCCATCTGTTTAATGCAAAAAACATCCATCACTTATACACATCGCCTCCCTGTTCATTTTGTAGTCCAATTTTCATATCTCCTCGCATAATTAAATAGACATGCAATTAACACATATTAGACACCACGAAATGAAATTGCTGATTGACCAAAACGAATGGCTACACTTGTTCAAAGATGAACCCATAAGTAGATCATTGCCTATTTGCCTGAGATGGTACTCCTAGTATCCTATAATTTTGAAGAATCTGACTTCCGAATTTGACAAATTAATCATACTAAGTTTCCAATCCAAAAAGATGTCTATGGGGGTGTTTTGGATTTCTTATTGAAATTAGAAGAATCCACTTCGACTGCTTATTCAAAATGATCAAATAGGCAGTTTTTATAAGAAATACAACCATATATCCAATCCCAAACACCGCCATATACTCGGTGTTTTACAGCGAATGGTTCTATCTGTTGCAGAATCCACTACAAACTATCAACGTCAATTTAGAAGTCAAATGCTAGACTATTAGGTGGTGGATTGAGCTACCATTACTAATAAACATGGGTTGAGTTAACGAATTTACAAAAATCAAAGAGGGTCACAATAACACGATAATTACTATCATTTCATAGAGAGATTACTGACAGTGCGGTAAGCTCCTCCGACAGAAGTTCGCCGCCAACGCCGTCGATAGAAGTGTGATCGTCGTTCGGCCCCCTTCGCCGCCCTGTCCCACCACGCTTCTTTTTTTTCTTCGAACTATGGCCCATGTTTCCTTCTTTTTGACTTCTGACTCAATGGCAGTAGACGATGATTCATGCCAGTTGAAAGAAATCAGGAATTCCAAAAGAAATGAAGGGATTTTCGAATGATGTTTGTATGTTCAGTGCCAGTAGCCTGGTTTTGTGGGTAAAGAGGGGGTTCTACGGTCTGCGCAGATGTTCTTATTTGGAGAAATCGCGAAGTGCAAAGACCAAAGAATTTGGTTGTCTTTGACGTGAATCAGTGGGTGTATGTCTAGCGGACGTTCCTCTCTCTCTCTCAGGGGTGTTTGTTTTAGCTTATTTAACTTATCCGGACTTATTTTTTAAATGAAGTGCTTATTTTTTATAAGCTAGTTTTTTTGGGTTTATTATCTGATTTTTGAGCTTATTATGAGTTACAATAAGAAAATAAGCTGAACTAGTAAAAACTAAGTCGGAAAAAACGAGCTTATAAAAAGTAAACTCGAAAAATAAGCCCATAATAAGCTAAAACAAACACCCCCTCAATTATTTCTTTTTTGAGTTTGGAAAATAAAAATAAAAAAATGCAGACTCTTTTCTTCTTCACTTGAGAATACATAATCCGGTTGATTTTTTATTTTCTTCTAAAAATAACTTGAGAACAAACTGTAAACGTGTTTCGGGTTTTTCTACATCCTCTTCTCATGTTTAAGAATAAATTAAAAGTGAGCCTCTTCTCAAGATTAAGAATAAAATAAAAGAGATTTGTTTTATCTTAAGCGTTGTTTTCTTCACTTTTATTTCTTACATGAACTTGACAACACTTCTTTTTTTGTTTTCTTTACATTATTTCCTTTTTTTCGTAAAGAAAACTAGAAAACTTTGTGATTATGTCTTTGTTTCAAGTTTATAGTGTAAAGTTATAGTTTAAGAATAAGTTTAGTGGTGTGTGAGTCTTGTTATACACAAAAAATGTGTACATGGGTCATTAATAGTTAAGTTAGGGTCGAAACTATAAACATAATATAGTAAAGTCTATCAAAAAAAAACTTTAAATATATCGATACTTTGTTCACTTATTCATCACTTGCACTTGCCAACCCCTAAGCGCAGCTTCCGTCATCGTAACCACCACCACCTGCTTATGCCTCTATATCGTTATTGTTATCACCAACACCACCACCCCCCTTATGTCTCCACTGCTCCACCCCTATTATATAGCCGTCCCTATAACCAACCATAACCCACTGACACCATCACACACCACCATCACCGCTAATCCTATTGCCCTATCTTCGTCAGGACTGCCACCACCATTCACACCCCACCACCAACACTACCATCGCCCACCACCGTCACTAAATGCCACCACCGTAAATGCTTACACTAGTCCTCGTGACGGGTGACGCAGTGGCGATAGTAGGCAGGTGTTGGGTGGTGTAGGTGTGTTTTGATATTAAATAAATATTATTATATTACAAGTAGTAAATAAACAATACTTGATAGAAATTTAACTAAAAATTTTATTTTAAAAAGAACATACAGTTTTTTTTTCATTTGCTATCAACTACGTCTCCATTATGTATTTCAATTCCATTCAATTTTGGTCACGCGTGATTAGTATTTTTATACACTCATGTATCAATTCTTCTAAAACTCAGTATCTTGGTCAAGTTTCAAATCGTTTAAAAGTATTTTACGAACCAATCAGATCAACTTTCTAGCTATAGTAAGAGAGAGAGAGAGATGTGTAATAGCGGAACGACAACTTAACTTTTACAAGTTATATAAGTTGTCTCAAAGAACAACAAAGAAAAAGCTCAATGATCTTACAAGACCAAAATACACATGACACTGTATAAAAGCAAAAGAGATGCAACTTACTCAAAACCAACAATATCCCCTTTATGAAATCGAAGCTAGGTTATTATGGCAATCCGCCATACCAATGTTGTAATGATTTTTGGATCTAAGGTGAATCAACCAAACATTGATTTTCTATGAATACCTCCCGGTTTTAAGATTTATTGCATTCGAACACTAGACGATTTTTTTTTCTTTTACAAACCGTATAAAGAGATGTCCATACTATTCCTTCTAATGTAAATGAGATATTAAAACAATTACGAGTCTTTTTAAAAATAACAATGTCATCCGTGCTACTTATTTGCATCATGTTGTAATCCATGTTAGTAATGAATCTTTTTCCAAATATTTATGGACTCTATCCATGGAAACAGTACGCGATCTAACGAATCTAGTTGATTGTTCCACATTTGACACAAAGATTAAGGTGAGTTGACATTTTGCCATATCAAAATTTATGTAATATGGGAGATTGTTAAGAGCTTATCCAAAAAAGCACACATATCTTATTTGGAACCACGTTTGACCATTTAGTACAGTTGTTTGAGTATTATTGAAACTGTATGAGATGTCAAGGATCTGGATCTTTGGCATTAAATACTTCATGTGAACTAAGTATGCAAACTATTTGTCCTCTTTGTCTCAAACCAAATTGAAATCGCATAATAAGTTACAATAATTGCAAGATCAAAAGTTCTTATTCCTCTTATGTTTCTTAATCAATCTAACATCCAACACAACCTTTTGTTTCCTAATCAATCTAACATCCAACACAACCTTTTCATCACCTCACTGCCCTCTCTCGCCCGTACATATTTTTTGAGTTTTTTTTCTCTTCTAAGATATCTTTTAAAAAATAATAAATGTCAAAATAGGATATATCTTGATTTTGACATACATAGGAAACTAATATCTGTCGTCAACAACAACTAAGTTAGATGATATTGTACTCACATAAGTGTTAAAATTAATGGAAGAAATAAAAAAGAATTAGTGAATTTCATACGTCATCATCTATAAGTTTGTTAGATACAAGGATTAAGTAGAAAAATATAGACTGCGTTTAGCATGAGAAAATTTTCTATTTTTAGTTTTTTATTTTCCTATAAAAATAGTGGAGTTTTTATTATCTGAAACTTTAATAGAAAACATGTATAAATGAAGTGGTTGAGTTTTATTTTCTATATGAAAGAAATGAAAAAAAATGTTTAGTTGAAATGTTTTCTTGGTAAAGTTATTTGAAAAAGTATGAAAATTTAAAAAAAATTGAGAAATTCATGAAAGTAAGAGAGTTTTCTATTTATCTTAAATATTTAAGTAAACATGTTTTCTAATTTTTAGTGTTTTTATAATTATTTTAAAAAAGGAATTAAAAAAAAAAAAAAAGTGGACGCAGCTTGGTATTTAAAAGGGGCCGAATAACGTTTTCTAGAAATCCAGCTTGCAATTGAACAGGATAGTTGTGAGTTGTGAACTCAATTAATAAAGTAATATTCCCTCCCACGTAGGGCATCAATATTAACTCCCAAAACAACAAAATATTAAACTAGACTAGATATAAAGCTGGATGATTTCTTTGGCAGTGGAAGTTAAAAGTGCCGGGGGAGGAGGAGGAGATTTCAAGACTCTGCTGCCTCCCCACGTCTTTAGAATGTGATTTTAGGTAATTAGTAATTGCTCTTCGATTCTTATGTTCTGGTCATAAAGATCATGCCAGCAATCTTTTCTTTTTTCAATTTTGAGTATACCCTTTTGATGAATTTTGATTTGTTTGATTAAAGTTTCATCCGCATCGAGATCAGAAGCTTGCCGATTAAGCGATCAAGTTGGTTGAATAATCTTGTAATTCAACTGCATTGGTGGGTACCCTTTAATTGACCATTTATTCGAGTTTAATTTGCTTCCCCTCTTCAATTAGATCGCCTTTTAGCTGTACTATCAAATTAACAAATGTATTCACTTCATGCTTGCATTTGTATGTGTAGAGTTGTGTAATTCAGTACATTTGATTCTGGGCTGCTGAGTTCATTAGTTCTTATATTGTGAAAACTTGAAAATTTTGAGAAAATGGGGGTTATGTCAAGACGGGTGTTGCCGGTCTGTAGTAACCTCTGTATATTTTGCCCTTCGATGAGAGCAAGGTCCAGACAGCCAGTGAAACGCTATAAGAAACTTCTTGCAGATATATTTCCTCGGTCTCAGGTGAAGATTTGACTTGTATAATATCACTTTACTTGAGTAGAATTGAGTTTCGTTTGGTACATGGATTCCTTTGAGTAAATCACTAGTATCCAAGTTTTCAAATATTTTGTGTAGAATTGTCTGATTTGATGCTATAATATACCCCTAATCCCACATAAAGCAATAATGGGCATTTGTGTTAGATCAAGGGGAACATGTTAACTAGAATAAAAGAAAAGAAGTGGTCTTGAGCTTCACTAACATTCTCTATATATTTCAAACGAGGAAAAATTAATGTTTTTACTACTCCTATTAAGATTCACAATTTAGTTGAGCAAAGTTTGCCCTTATGATAGTTTATTTATCGTTTGAATATCACTCTTTAACTTAAAATGATAACTCTAATTAACTTAAAATGATAGAATGCGGAGCCAAATGATCGGAAGATTGGGAAGCTTTGTGAATATGCATGTAAAAATCCTTTACGTATACCAAAGGTAAAACTTATGTTACTCATCTGAATTAACATGTTTATAATTTAATTATCGTAGAACATCTTAGTGCTATGGTATGACACCTTAAAGGGGTTAACTATAAGCTATATATATCTTACGTTGCTTGATGAATTCTTCCATACAGATCACTGATTATCTAGAACAGAAGTTTTACAAGGAGTTGCGAAATAAAAACGTTGTTTCTGTGAAAGCCGTGTCTCTCGTTTATGGAAAATTGCCATCCTCATGTAAGGAGCAGATGTAAGTTGAAATGCATTAATCTTTAGAATAGCGGGAATATGTTTCCACATTAGGAATCAGTTACTCGTGTTCTAATATTTCTGGCTAAGTTGCATTACTGTAGCCTAAATTGCAGCCTCTCCCTCTCTTCTACACACACACACACACACACACTCTTTTTGCATTTCTAGCATAGGGATTTTTAAATTCTTATTTGAGTAATTTGCAAGTAAATTTTAACTAGTTGTGACCCCTCAAATTGTGTCTTTTGTTCTTGGTGAGTGGGATTTTGAGCCTTTCTTGTGGGCTTGTCTAAAGCGAATCCTAGTATTACTGTAGGAAATCTACAGTACCATTTATTGTCTGTATTCTTTTGAAGTCCCTGTAAATCATCATAAGAAATATTTTATATGTTACAAGAACATTAGGTTTGAAAGATATCGTATTTAATTTGTATTGGATGACATGGTTCTGTTGTAATCTTTGACCTTTTCTTTCGTGTTACTTATGAACAATTCCTCAAGAAGAGGTTATAGTCTTGCAGGAGTAGCTAGTTGTCTTTGATAAAGTTCGACTTTTTCTTTTTGTTACTTATGAAATTGCCTTTTACAATTTCTGTCTGAATTTGCAAATTTTATTTCATTAGAGTTTTCTTCTATAACATTTCAGGCCACTTTTTGCTAGTAGTTTGTTGGGAATTGTTCGGGCACTTCTAGATCATACCCAAAATGATGACATGCAAATCCTTGGTTGTCGGATTATTGTCAACTTCATAAACGACCAGGTAAGTTTTGTTTTTAAAGTACAGTAGTAGTTAGAATAGTTCATGAAAGAAGAATCACACAAATGTAGCTCATATTTACAGCTCACTTTTAGAATAGTTAGAATAGTTTTTAAAGACATTGACTTATGGTAATACCTGGCATGGTTGGTCCTGTTACCTCAGAGTTATCGTTTGCTGTTATTACTTGGAAAAATGAAAAAGAAGAAGAAAATTGAAAAGAAAAGAATAGGGGAATTCTTTACCACTAGTAATAATGAAGATAGATTAAATTAACCTCTTAAAATACAGGTGGATAGCACTTACATGTTCAACTTAGAAGGTCTCATTCCTAAACTTTGTGAACTGGCTCAAGAAGTAGGAGATGATGAAAGAGCATTACGGTTGAGGTCAGCAGGACTTCAAGTTTTGGCCTTCATGGTAAACATACGTGTTTTCGCATTATATGTATCTCACTAATGTCTATATATGTGTGAAGTCAGTAATGGCATATTGTTATCCATTTTTATTTACGATGCTTTAGAATCTAGTAATGAAAGAGTAATCTTCGTCTGTTTCTTCTATAGTCTCTTTATAGTTGGAGCTTCATGCAATGTTTGTGAATACATTGTACTCAAACAGTCAAACTAATCTCACAGTGTTTTCTTACAGTTTTTTCTTTATCTTTTATCCCTTTTCTTTTCTGGACTAGGTGCAATTGATGGGGGAGCAATCTCATATCTCTATGGACTTCGACAATGTATGTACATTTTTTTCTGCTGTCTCAGTTTTTCTCACTAATAGAGAGCATGGTGGGTCCATTATCAAATTTGTGATAAAAATGTTCAACTTATTTTGAAACTTTTTTTTGTGCTTTTGTTTTGAAATAGATTGTATCAGTGACCTTGGAGAATTTTATGGACATACAAAACAATCAAGAAAATGCACAAGAACTCGCTGCTCATGGATCTTCATTCTTGGATATAGACAAGATGATTCAAAATGTTGTTTTCAAAACAAATGTCCCCATGGGGTAAGTGGACATGCATATATAGATATCAAAATCTGGCTCATAATTAAGACATCTATAAAAAAGTTTTCATTTTCACAGTGATGCACATGATAGCCCTTCTTATTGGGCCAGTGTTTGCTTGCATAATATGGCCCACTTGGCAAAGGAGGGAACAACTGTAAGACGTGTACTTGAGCCTCTTTTCCACAGTTTCGACACTGGAAAACATTGGTTTCCTGAAAAAGGATTGGCTTTTTCTATTTTAAAGTATCTGCAAATGGTGTTAGAGGAATCAGGTTACACCCTGAAACATCAATTCCCTTTTTCTTTTCATTATAATGAATATTATTATTATATGTGATAACGGTTTACCCATTTTTAAATCAGACGACAAATCCCACCTACTCTTGTCTATCTTAATCAAGCACTTGGATCACAAAGATGTTATCAAACAGCCAGTTATGCAAATGCACATTGCAAATGTTGCTACACAATTGTCACAATATGTAAAGCAGCAGGTTTCAGGTGCCATTGTTGGGGCAATAACCGATCTCATTAAACATTTACGCAAATGCTTACAGAATTTGTCTGAGCCATTAAGTCCTAGAGGGGGATCTGATAGCTGTTATGTGAATCTTCAATGTGCTTTGGACAATTGTATCTCAAATCTCTCACATAAGGTTCTTAATCCACTAAGCTCTTTGATGTTTTTACTTGGCTTTTAAAATATGCAATTTCTTATAAGAAATTGGATTTAGGTCAAAAGGGATAAACTTTAATGGTGGGTGAAAACTGGTTGGATCGACCTTCCAGGACCATCTTTCTTTTAATTTCACAAATAATTAAACTATTTTACACTGGCACGAAAACCATTATTAATGTAATGATCAAATTTTATTGAATCCAAGGACTTTAGCAGGTTGTGAACACTTGATTGTGCCTTGGGCAAGTTTTAAATCATTTAACCCATTTTCTCTTTAGTTATTATTTTTTCTAAATGTTACCCATTTGCAACAAAATATAAAGCAGTTCGGTCCACTTGCATGTTTATTTCCCATCTATAAGATAGTTTCAGTGAGATTCTATCATTTTAACTCATATACCTTCCTTTGATCAATTGAAACGAATTAATTAAACTTTCAGTTATGTGATTGTTTCTAGGTTGGAGACGCGGGACCAATTCTTGATATGATGGCTGTAGTGCTCGAGAATATTTCAGCGAGTGCTGCTTTATCTAGAACTACTATGTCTGCTCTTTATCGAGCTGCACAAGTTATTAGTTCCATTCCAAACATATCCTACTACAAAAAGGTGAGTGGAAGTTATGATTTGAGCAGCATGTTGCATGGGTAATTCCGTAATTTATTACATTTTCTAATATTCCTTATATAAACTGTTCAGGCATTCCCAGATTCTCTCTTTCACCACCTGCTTTTAGCAATGTCACACCCTGATCATGAAACACGAGTTCTTGCACATCGTGTATTCTTCACCGTACTTATGCCATCTTTAAATCAGCCTTCATCAGACCATAGAATGGACGTTCTTGCATGTTTATCATGGAAATTGACAAATGAAAGTTTCACCATAGATGAAAGGACAGGGGATAGAGGAAATAGTGCCATGGAATCCTTATCTCCTGGTGGCATCAAGGATTCTTTACCTGATGGGAAAACAGTACGGTGCAACTTTTTTTAATAAAAATTGTGATCACTTTTTTACCTTTTCTGCTTCTTAATGTAGATATATTATTATTAATAATCTTTTTTCTTTTTGAAATTTTATAGATTACGAGTTCCTTGCGATTGAGTCGCCATCAAGTGAGCCTTGTACTTTCATCAATCTGGGTTCAGGCAACATTGACCGGAAATTCCCCTGCAAATTTTGAGGCGATGGGACAGACATATATTCTTGCTTTATTGTTTACTTTATCAAAGGTGAGATATCTGCTGCTGTGTATTTGGCCTGTATTTTACCATATACCTTTTTTTTATTAAATTTTTTTTGCCATGGCTAATTGGCTATAGCTTCTTCTGTTTTCTCTCTTCACGTGAATTCAAATTTGAGAGCTTTCTTTGCATGAAAGACCACACTTTCACTTTTGTCCTGTTGGGAGTAATTGTACTCTCTTTTTACGCTAGAGTCATTAAAAAACGGAAAATTTTCTTTTGTTTGGGTCATTATAGGTTAATTTGAATATGACCCAAGCGAGACAAAAACTTTAACACCAAGTCCATGTAATGACTCAAAGGGTACAAAAGGCCTATATAATGACCAAAGTAGACAAAATTACAAAAATCCATCTTTCATTGACAAAAAGATAGTCTCCGCGACGTGGAATCAATAATGAAGGTCAGGGTTACCCAAAAAAATGTACAAAATGGTACAATTGCTAAAACAGGGCAAAAGGGGAATTACATTTGTATTTGGTACAGAACCATTATCATATTATGAACAGGGGATCCCTTAGCTTACATCCAAACAAAAGTGAGATGAATGCCTAGTTGGTTTTTTGTTAGTTCAACTTTGTCCTCACGCAGACACATTTGTGTGCGACAATATTACGCAACGTGTTAAATGAAACAATTAGATGAATTCATATATTCATCGTGGTTCTTATATTTGCTAAACTTATGCATTGCCTTTCTTCAGAACACAAATCATGGGGCCTTAATCCGGTGCTTCCAGTTGGCATTTTCCCTTGGAAGCATCTCCTTGGATCAGCAAGGTAAGATTGACATTTAATCTTACACTTCTTTTAAACTTCTAGGATTTGCAGCTGATTAAAAGAACTGAATAGTTTTATAGAGAGTGTAAGATGTCTATACTGAGAAAAAACCCGGTGAAGAACTAAAATCAGAGTGAAAATTTTCTCAGTATTGTATTTACTTAAGGGTATTCAACTTGTACACAATTTAAGTAGAACTAGATAAGACAGATGTGATAGGACCCAACCTCGATTTTGTAATTAAAGACAAGCGAAAACAGTAAATTGACTTGCTTTTGAGAGGTAAGTCGCATTCCAATATATTTCCTTCGTTATTTTCTGGATCAAATTGGATAACAAAACATAATATTATTGACTCCTATTATAGAAGCGTAATTATCTTGTTTAATGGAAATTAACCGGTATAATTGCACCTTCCCATCCTAATCCCGATATGGAATCTTTTAACTTATTAAAGTACAAATACTATACTAATTATAAATTTTGATTATCTACATCTTGAAGGTGGTCTGCAACCATCCCAGAGAAGGTCTCTCTTCACGTTGGCATCATACATGATTATTGTTTCTGCAAAGGCAGGTCAAATTTCGGAGCTGATTCCTATTGTTAAATCAACATTGACGGAAGAAATGGTTAGGTTTTGCTTTACTATTCTCCAATTAGTCTCATCATTATTTTTTTATCTTCAGTTTTTTTTCTTATGGAAATAGATATGACTATTCCACTATAATGGAAAAGGTGGGCAAATAAAGACCTTGGTAGAAGTGGCCTTTTTGACCCAAATAACTTATCAGTTGGCTGATTCAGGATCTATTTTATCTCTAACGTGTAAAACAATTAAAAAGTAGCTTATAAGGAAACAAATCTAGACAATATAATTTGTATGGGTAAAGTGCACGAAAATACAACGAACTATGACAGAATTGCCATTGTATGCAATCAACTAGATTTTGTATCCAAAAATACAACCAACTAACAAATTAGGGTCGTTGTATACAAGTGGTAACCTGATTACTAAGGGTTATTTCCTTCATTTTTCAATTTTTTTAAAAAGATATTCATATGTTTGTCATGGTGTTCTTCAAGTTTATCAGTCATGTTCATCACTTACACATAAATCAAGAGCTAAACAAATACAAGAACAAAAACTGGGATCTTGAACAAGAAGAGTCAAACAAAAATCGTGACCAACTGCTATGAACAAAAAACATCCATTTTCTTGTACAGTTAATCGGTTACCATGAACTAACAAATACGAAATTAAACATCAAATCTTGAAAAATTCAAACAATAACAGTTATATATGTTCAATCAAAAGGCGTTTTTGTATAAAACCCTCAAAATCAGTTCAAGAACTATTGAAGCTTCTGCAGATCTGAAATTTTGATGCAAGATGATACCAAAACACAAATCTCGAACGAAATCTTCAAATAAAAAACAAAAACAGTACACAAAAATCGTTGACGAAATTATTATTGATACTCGAATAGAACAAGAATCAAACAGAGTAACCTAGCGAAATTGTCAGAACAAAAACCCTAAATCTCAATTGATACCAAAACGAAAATCTTAAACCAGAAGATGAATCTTCATCTACAATATCAAACAAGAACTGATTGGAGAAGATAAACGAAAAGCAGATGCCGATTGGAGAAGATGAAACATAATGAAAACCCATTCACAAATTTTCGACCCTAACCTGATGATTTACACAGCTCTGCATATGTAAACTCAAATGATTTACACAGATCTGAATTCACATTTGTACACCTATGTTTGTAGACCCACGATGTAATTGCAAATCTGGTAAAGTGGTAAGCATTCATGTTCATAAGCGCAAATCCAGAAAAAATTGAAAACTAAAAAAACAAAAGAAAATACTTGGAAAACCAGTAAGTTGCTGTCATAGGTAAATTGCATACAATGACCCTAATTTGTTAGTTGGTTGTATTTTCAGGTACAAAATTAAGTTCGTTGCATACAATGACAATTTTAACATAGTTCATTATATTTTTGCGCACTTTGCCCTATTTGTATTTGGCATTGGACACACTACTATTTTGTAGAAGAAAATCAGTTGTTTTCAAATAGTGGTCCAGCTCAATCACCAACCCATTTTGGCCTGTAACTTAACCCCCATTTGGATTGTAGCCTCTCAATCTACCTCTGTACTTGCTAAAGTTAGTCCATATGCAGATGGATCCCTATCTTGCATTTGATGAAGATCTGAGGCTGCAGGTAAGTTGTACAAAACCCGGTGAAGAAAACTTGTTTGAATCAGAAAAAGATGAGGCTGCTGCAATGAAGGCACTCTCTGCGATTGATCTTAAGGATCAACAGTTGAAAGACACACTTTGGACCCACTTGGTATCGAAGCTTAAAAATTTATCAGAGGTATTTACACATCACACTCCCTTGTCTATTCTTCCTTGTAATAGGCACAACGGGTGTTTAAAATATTACAAGCTTGCAATGGCTTTCTTGGAAAGAAAATATGGGGTCATTTGTTAAAAGTAAAGTTTGAATCTTAACAAGATATCAAGGGCCCACCTATTTTGTCAATTTCATTTTTATTTTGTACTGGCTTTGAGACCCACACAATTGAGATGAGGGAAGTTTTTTAAATGGATCTTTTAGATTAATCATGATGAAGACACAAAGTATAAAGAATTTAATTTTTTGATTGTATTAGAGAAACCCAGTTATAAGTTTATAACCTTCTCTATGTTCACCAGGAAGAACAGTTGAATATGAAGGCACAACTTTCGCAGGGATTCTCCCCTGATGACGAATATCCATTGGGCGGGCCATTATTTATGGAAACACCACTGCCATGTTCTCCAGTTGCCCAAACAGAGTTTCAAGCTTTTGATGAGGTAATTCTTTAAATGCCACTTTTGTATTAATGTTTTTGTAAGTAAGTCGATTTACGCTTGAATACAGTTTTCCTAAATTGTTCATTTTCTCTTAGGTAATGCCTCATGCTGATGAAACAGACGAGGATATGTGTCAAGACCAATATGGAAGCCAATCGGGCCGCAAAGATTCTCTCTCGATCAATTCACTTGACATTTTGAGTGTTAACCAGTTATTGGAATCGGTATGTTTGCTTTTAAGTTTGCTTTTTCTAGGAATATCATATAAGAATTATTCAACTTTTTTTCATTACGGCCATCCAACTATGGGTGGCCTATAAAGTAGCTTCAACACTTGGCCTTAATGAGAATCCCATTTTTTTATGCGCTGTATGGTTTGCTGAAAAATATAAATCCATACAAGGAGCATATTGATGCATTCTTGAAGTTGCAATAATAAGTTTTTAGTGTTTGCATAAAGTTCTTAATTATTTGATCATTTTTGGATATTTACTTTTGGATAATTAGTTTCATACTCTCTGTTACAAACTGATTATTTAAGTTAAGACTAAAAGTAATAGTTCTATTATTGAAAAAAATAGATACTTGTAAGAATTATATATCAATGTTTTAGAAGTTCATTGATAAATAAAAAAAAACTATTATATTTGATAGAACAATTGTTTTTGTTAAAAGTTGATATTTTAACAATATATACAACTCTCTTTTTTGGTCATTAAATCATTATATAAATAGTCATAATTTTCTAAACACTGAAACAGCTGGGTTATTACAACTTTAAACAACAAAAGCACATCTGAAAGGACCAAAAGATTCTCCATCAACAAGGTCTTGTAGTACTCATTATCTGATTCTGGTTGTTCAGTATCACATAATCACTTTCAAATCGCGCATCAAAACAGCGCCTAACTATAGCTTATTATCTGAATGTGTGTGTGAATTACAGTTTGGTTTAAAGTTATCTATCATGTGCCACTTTCAGGTACTAGAAACAGCACGTCATGTTGCAAGCTTTCCTGTTTCCTCGACTCCTGTAACATATGACCAGGTCAAAGATCAATGTGAGGCCCTAGTGACGGGTAAACAACAAAAGATGTCTGTGCTTCAGAGTTTTAAGAAACAACAAGAAGGCATGACAATAATTATATCGGGTGAACATGAAAATAAAAGTCCACTTTCATCAAACACTGTAAGGATCTTTACTCATTTCTTAAATCACGTTTTTAATACTCTTAGTGAGAAACTTATTATAACTTGATAAGTTTATTCAAATATTTGTCAAAACTTACTGCTTTGACCATATCATTACTCATTTTCAGGCCCTTCTTTTGTTTCATCGTGTTTAAGTTTGTATCCCACATTTGACTTCCATTAGTCAAATTGTGTAGATGCAAAATTTAAAAGTTACGTTGATGTTGAGGTGTTTGGACTTAATATCATATCCACGTTAGCATGTCTTTCTACATGACCAGAACTATTCTCATCAAATTTTAAGTTAATAGGTTTGAATTATTTGATAGTCAAAGGTAAACGGTAAACGATAAAAGTCTCTTAGCATATGATGATGTAACTACCCAATTTTTAGGCTCATTTAGTTTCACCATGTTTTTATTTTTGTCCCAGATTTGATTTTCATGAGTCAAACCTAGTGGTTGCAAAAATCAAAATACACATTGATGTTAGGTTCTTAACTTGTTTTTCTTGTTTTATATTTTTGCTGTTCTAATAGTCTCTTTCATGGATTCTAAGTAGTTAACATGTCTTTCCACATAAACAAAAATGATTATTATCAAATGTAAAGTTAAAAAGTTCACATATTCAAGTATATGAAACTCAAAAGTCAACTATAAAAGGTCAGCATAGCAGTTGGTTTGTATTCTGGCATGATGGATAATTTTTCACTTTTTGAATGTTTTTCTTGATTTTTTGGGTAGAAAACCGAGCTTCCAGAATCTGTTAAATTGTTAACAAATGGCGAGATGCATGATCAACTGGTTGCTTGCACGAAAGAGTGCAGTCAACAACAGTCTTTCAGGCTTCCACCTTCAAGCCCGTATGACAAGTTTTTGAAGGCCGCTGGATGTTAATAAATTTAGTTGTGTTTGCTTTACATATTCTTATAGTAGTTTTCTTTTATAAGCTTGATAGTGTTGATATTTTATCCGGTTGTATCGTCCTTTTCCAAAAGTAGAAAAAACAGTAGAGTAGTTGTTCACTTGTTTGTTGAGCAAAATCTTGTGTTAGATGCCAAAATGTTATACCGAAGAGGAGTTCTTTTAATTTGTCTCAAGGGTGTTTCATATTATTTATATGCTTTGTATTTAAAGACACAAAACTGCCTTCTTGTATCAGCAAACCATCACACATTAATACAACACCAACGTTAGTTGATTCCAAATTAAGAGCAATGCCTATTGTACCCTCTTGAAATTCTACTAATTCACCCGCCATTACTTCATCAAGACCATGAATACGAGCAATGTCATCACCTACTTGAAGTACGATACCGGTATTTACAATCTTTACTTCTCTATTATATTGCTCTCGAAGTCATGCGCGGTAGCAATACCAAACCAAATACGACGAGTAGTGGGGTCCTGAGCTAAGCCTTGGATGGAAATTGAACCGGTTTATATTACGAGATTGAATTATCAGTGTAGTAAGTAATTCACCGTGCAAATAGATTGACCCTTTTTCCTTTTCTTCTTTGGGTTTTGAAGATACCGATGCCTACAACTATGTCACCATTTGTCATGTCAACTTTTGCCCTATTTTTAAATCTGGATGCTAAAAGAAATTTTAGTAAACTTATTAATCCTTTTAACTTTTTTGTTTTATTAAATAGTCTCCTAAATCTTTTTTTTATATATATAAAACAATTTTGAGTTTCTTAAATAAATTTATATTTCTATGTGTTTGAATGAAAAATTAAATGGTTTTAAAAGTGTTCTTTCAATCTTTTTAAATTTTAAAGATTAATAATGCTAAATATTATGTTGTTTGTAATACAAATAAATTAAACATGAATAAATTTGAATTAGAACAAAACATTGTGAAGTCACAATAGTTGTTCAAGATAAAAGTCATTTTTTTTAGAAATATTTGACTTAGAGCAAAGTAGTTTTAAAAGTTCCTGTTTTATTCCCCCCCGCAATATATGTGATATATATATATATATATATATATATATATATATATATATATATATATATATATATATATCATGGTCTATAATACGGTTGGGAATATGTCTACTAAATCAATAAGTTAGAAAGACCATCAACACGACTAGAACATATGATTATAGGTCATAAGAAACACCTTCTCTAACTCCTTGATACCACCAAGCTACACATCATTTGGTGCAATCCAACTCCTAAATAACAAAAATGTTTTTCCGATGACCTCAGTCATACTCCACGCACTAGTATGGAATAGATAAACAGTCCCTTTCCACTCATTGCTAGCCTATGGATATCCAATAAATAATTGGAAAACTTTGATCAATAATAACAATAACATTAGTAATGATTTTTTAATGAATTAAAGCAAAAAATTTCACATTAATATAAAATTATCATGTTAATATGTTTTAACTTAAATTACTTCTCACCAATTTTGTATGGATGGCTGCCGAAGATACAGTGAATAGCTGAACAAAGACTAATAAATAAGTGATGATTTATACACAACAGAAGATGTTCATACACAACAATTTAGCATTATCAACTTGTACCATATGTTTTTAAATGCTTGCACCTTTTGGAAACGGACAATTACTGATGGTTACGAGTCAGCTTCCCTTAATAAATTCATGCATGACTCATGGCCTCATCTTACATTCTCAGAGCATATAGTCAGGACCACAAAATGAAAACTTCAAATGACGAATACAATTACATTCAGAAGGACAATAATTTACGTTCTTTGGAACAAAGCAATAGCCATCCCAGATGCGTAATATTCGCGACTTTGGAGAATCAAATGTTTTTATCGTTCGACTTCAAGTTTGCTAAGAAGAAGGTGATCATATTAATGGATATTATGAATTATGTCCTTTTATCACGAAGGACGACTTTCAAACAACAGCCGAATAACTCTAAAAAGCATTTATGTCATATTCACAAACATGACAAAACTAATACACCACATGTGGTTAAATATGATACAACAACTTATCAGAATCTTCTGGAACAGAAAGGATTCATACCATATAAACTGATGTTAGATGTCCATGAATACAGTTTGCACTCCTAAGTTGTATGTTGTCAATTTGACTCATGCTTATTCCAGAATCCGCATTATGAATGTCAACACCCAAAATTAACGAAACCACCCGAACTTTGTGCTTCATTCGCTCCGCAAAAACAAATTGCCACTTTTGTAAGCCAATAACAACTCCTCAGTATAATCTCTATTCTTATATATATACTTTTCTACAAACTCATTTTCGGTCAACCACATCACATTGAGAAACTTGGGTTTTCTCTTCAAAATCCGTTTTGAGATCATAATTTGTAAAACATTGTACCGAGGAATCACTCTTTCCTCCAAACTAAGCATCAAACATGTGGGGCGACGAACTAACACTGTCTTTTCAAACTTAGCTGTATTCAGAAAGAAATCGATCCCAAGTTTCAATTTTGATTCTGATACTCTAAGCAATCCAGGAGCCTTCTTAAACATATCCAACAATTCCACCTTTGTGAACCCAAATGATTGAAATAATTCACACTTTTTCTCAACTGTTTGATCACTTAAACAACTAACACTATAAAGAGCATGAACCAACATTCTAGAATCAATTGAAAACCCCATGTCTAACACCTTGGATACAAGATCTTTAAGCTCTGACTCACCCATAATTAACAGTCTTGGTTGCCTTGTTATAATTGTAGCAAGTTGTGACCCAACAATCCCACATTGTTCTAAATATTTAATATTAGTAGAAACTCTTGTTACTGGTTGCTTGACATCAACCCAATTACATCTTCTCAATGTCCGAATGAGATTCTCATTGGTATAATCATCAATCATCAGCTTTTTTATGACATCAACACAGGGTATCAATCGTTCAAATCGATTAGACAGATAAGCAGGATTTTTTGAAATAAACTTACCCAAATCTGAACCATCGAGCCCCAGATCATGGAAGAATCGAATCCGTGGCTTGAGGGTTTTTTCGACGTCTGAGAAGAGGATCTGGGGAGATTCGGTTACCCATGTTTGAATATCTGTGGTGCTAAAACCAAAGGATTTCAAAAAGAATATAACGGATTGTGGGTTGGATTCGGTGGATGAAAATCGATTGAAGAATAAGGCGGCTCGTGGTTTAGGAAATCCTAAGGATTCTGTGAGGTAAGTTATAATGGAGGATTTAGATGGCGATGATGAATGGGTGTGAAGATAACGATAGAACAGAGTCGCCATTTTCAGTCGAAGTGCAAGCGCCAAAAGTCGATACTTCGATGGGTTCCGTTTGATTAGGGTTTATGGATTTGTTTTCATTTTTTTGCTATGCGCTTTTCTGTTCATAATACTGATAACCTCAAATGCAACGCCCAGATATGATTCGTCAAATAAGAGGTAGATTCATTGCTGTTCAAAAAAACTATATAAGAGGTAATTTATTATTTTACATGTTACAGTTTTAATTAATTTTTTATGATAGATGTTAACATCATAAATTATGTTTTCTTACAATATAATATAACATGTTAGAGAAAAACTAGAAGAAGCTATTTTGATAATTTGGCTGATGCATCAACATTTACTTAACCCCGTAAATTATAAAATCTTTTAGAAGAAAATGTTGATTAATTGTTGCATCAAGTGATACATCTTCAAAAACACAAAAGTTCCTTTCTTATTGAGCTATCCAATCTTAATTTGTATCACCTTTTAAGTAGCAGAGTAAGAAAACTATGTATAGAAGTTATGTTTTTAACATAAAATCAATTAAACGGGACAAACGTTTGATAATGTGTATAAGTTGCACAGTTATCTTATTCCAGTGGCGGACTTATGTATGGTCCAGTGGTGGCATGTGTCACCGCTCAATTTTGTATGCGTAGTGAAAATATTCGATCTTTTGGAGCGAGTGCTACCAGCCAAATTTTTAGGTGCTACCAGTGATTTTTTCATGTCACAAAAACTCAATAAAAAATGAGTTTTTTTATATCAAAATGATAAATTATAGTTCAATATTTGATTTTATACTTTTAAAATGCTCTAGTTTACTTTAAAAATAACAATTTAATAAATAAAGCTTCATATAAATTGTGTTTTGTTTTAGGTTTTAGCCATAATATACCGGAAAAACAACCGAAACGTCATTAACCCAACCCGATTAACTTGAAACCCGAAAAAAGACCGAACAACACCCGTAATCTTAATTGATCTTATTTTTACCGTTATATGGTGCCACCGGTCCCCAAAAATCCTGGGTCCGCCCCTGTCTTATTCTATACCTTTAATTCCGTCAATTTATTTAAGTTTTGATCAAAGACTTTTATATGGTCAATGAGAGATATGTTCAATATAGTCCATACTTATTGCATAGTCCTAAGGGACTAATCTTAGCCCTTGGATTAACCCCATCAATGGTCCAGATTGAATTTTAAAAATTTGGACGGAGTGGCATTTTCGTAATTAACATGTAATGATTTTACCATCACATGTGATTGTATAGTGAATCACATGTGATTTTATATTGAATCACATGTGGTTAAATATTAAAAATTAGAACTATGTTTTTTATATGGACTATATTGAACATAAGTACATAACTCTGGTATATGAATTGGGAAGTTTTTATCTTTTTGTGCTCTTAAGGGTGCGTTTGGTATAGAGAATGGAATTGCAGAGAAATGGTTGCAGAGAATGGAATTGCAGAGAAAGGGAATTAGTCTGGAGAAGGAGAATTGAATCTTCTGTTTGGTAGCATAGAGATTTCAGCAGAGAAATGTAACAGAGAATCATTTCTCTTGTTTGGTAGCACAGAGATTTCAACAAAGAATTGTACCAAATTTATTATTTGCATTTTTATAGGATCGAGTAAGGATATCTTTGTTGCATAATAATTAAATAGAAAAAAATATTTTTTTTGAACGGCAAAGTTACATAAGCAAGTGCTTCAGTTCGGCTATCACACGGCCTTGAGCAACATATATTATTAATAAAAGCAGTTATCAAGAAACTAGCAAATGTACGTCCAAAACAATACCATACAATACATCATTAATATTCCACCATCTTCTTATTTCCTCCAGCACCTTTGAGGCTACAAAACAGCCATTGAAAAGACGATTTTCATCTTCATCCACCAGATTGCAGTGAGGACACAGATTTGACAACAGCTGCACTCCCCTCTTTTGCAAATAGAAAAAAACATGAAGCACCACTCTTAAATAAAAATAAATAAAATGATGTTGAGCAATTGATTATAAATAAATGAAAATAATCAGTCAAATCACAAAAAATATTATTTCTACCCTACCTACTTTAGCTAGCTACACACATATGTTTACCTCGATCTTGACATAATCCTTTCTTTTGAACTATACATACTAACATACACATATATACAGAGATTGAATAAATATGTATTTAATATTCCTTCCTTTTGAGCTGTATGTACATACAGACACACATATCCAGAGACATTGAATACAACATTTTAATGAATGTATTTAATTGTATATATTTGTAGTTTTTCTTTTATAACTTTTAATATATTATGATTGGTATAAATATAATTATATATTTATAATCGTCTCATTTTTATCCACGTTTTGATGTAAATTTTATCGTAATAGCACAAAACTAAAAAAAAATACTTTTTTATTAGTAAAAAGTATATTTTATAATCATTGAAAAAAGGGAGATACTATCTTTAATTTTATATTTGAAATGTAATGACACTTAATCTTTTTTTAAATGAGAATATGTATTTTTCTTGCTTATCTTATTTATAAAACTATAAACCGGTGAATATATTTATAGCTAATTTTTATGTTATAAATCACTAAATCATTAATCTTTTTTTATGAGGTATTTTTAACTTAGAGTATATGATAATATATATCTACGACATATTAGTGAGGTGTAGTTCCTTCTATGGGATAGTTTATGTTTGTGAATATCTAATGAAGATTTAAAGCAAAAAAGGCATCAAACATTTATATTGTTAATATGTTTTTTTGCTGTTCTTTTTTTATAAAATGTTGTGTGTCATCTTTGATTGGGATTTATATTGTTAAAATTTTTATTTAAAAATTGTTCTTTTTGTGTGCAGATAACTCCGAGAAAATCTGTAGCTTCCTACAGGTTTTTATCAAAGCTCTGAACTTTTGTTCTATCAAAATAAATATATTTTCTTTAGAAAATTTATTTCTCTGGTGTAGTGGTGTTTAATTGATGGATTTGTGATTTACTTTCCCGCGCATCACAAGTTACAATTTGAACAACTTACTCTTGAATGGGTAGATTTGGGTATGTTTTATGCATAAATGTGTAACGGGTCAAATGGGAAGAATAAAACAAATTTACATGTATTAGTTTGTTATTATTGATGTATTTGTATCGCATGTATGTATGTTTAATAACCAAAGACATTGTATAAAGCAAGGTTGTTTGTATTACATAACTATATAATTTCGTTTGTAATATTTTATTTATAACTATCTATTTTATTTTTATATTTAATTTACATTCAACATGTTATTGTTTACTAAAAATGTTTAAAAATTGTAATCTGTTAATGACATTCAACTTCATTTATTTGCACTTAGATGGAGTTTGTCTTAAAAATCAAAACAATTCCACTTTTCTCACCGGTAATGTTATGTCAAACTATTTATATTAAATATTTTAATATAGCACTAAATTTACTTTTTTACAGATTTACTAATAGTTTTTTTAACATCTATAGGAGTTACCGTCTTTCGTGGCATGACATTGAACCTAATATACCCATTGGATTGATAGCTAATGTTAATAACGAAAGATATCTTTTCATTCATTTATTGTACTTAACGAAAGATATCATTTCATTCATGTATTGTACCTAACGCATTACTTAAGTACTTTATTATTTTTTTCGTTTACATAGTTTTTGCTTAAAATTTAGTTTTAAACTACCCGTGCGTGCACGGGTCCCTAAATCTAGTATTATTAATAAAAGCAGTTATCAAGAAACTAGCAAATGTACGTCCAAAACAATACCATACAATACATCATTAATATTCCACCATCTTCTTATTTCGTCCAGCACCTTTGAGGTTACAGAACAGTCATTGAAAAGACGATTTTCATCTTCATCCACCAGATTGCAGTGAGGACACAGATTTGACAACAGCTGCACTCCCCTCTTTTGCAAATAGAAAAAAACATGAAGCACCACTCTTAAATAAAAATAAATAAAATGATGTTGAGCAATTGATTATAAATAAATGAAAATAATCAGTCAAATCACAAAAAATATTATTTCTACCCTACCAACTTTAGCTAGCTACACACATATGTTTACCTCGATCTTGACATAATCCTTTCTTTTGAACTATACATACTAACATACACATATATACAGAGATTGAATAAATATGTATTTAATATTCCTTCCTTTTGAGCTGTATGTACATACAGACACACATATCCAGAGACATTGAATACTATGCATTTAATATTTCTTTCTTTTGAACTGTACGTACAGACTCATTATGGCATATATGTTTTGTATTATATTTATATATGGGGTCGAGAAGTGGCATACCTTGCTATGAGGTCGCCGCCGCTGGGAGTTTGCCGCTGCTTGTAGGTCACCGCCGGGAGTTTGCCGCTGCTGGGAGGTCGCCGCAGGAGATCGCTGCTGCTACTGGAGGAGGCGCTCAGGAGACCAACGGCTACTGCTTTCGTCGCCGGCGTGAAGGAATCGCGAGGAGGTGACGATAGATATCGGCGTGAAGGAGGGGACGATCGTCGTCGAAGGAGGGAACGTCGGCTATCGAAGGGCAGAAGGTTATGGAAGGGCAGAGGTTGCGATAGAACCAACTCTCCGTGTTTTTTAATTAAATCCTCCAGAGAATTAGAAAATCAATTCTCTCTATTTCTCCTCTTATGGCAGAGAAAAGAAACTAGAGAATGAGAATTCAATTATTTCTCTATCTACAATTCTCACATGTAACCAAACAAGGGAATCCATTTCCATTTCCATTTCTCTAGCCTTAAATCTCTCTACCAAACACACCCTAAGTGTAACAAGTAAATAATACAACTATACTCGTTCACACCAGTAGTAATCTTCAAATTTATAAGCATGAGAAAGCTATCACATAAATTTAGTTAGTAGCCTACTAGTTAGAAATACAATAGTGAGACATGTCTGTAAGACAAAGTGACGAACTATTAGTTCCTTTAAACAAAAGAAAGTTGGGAATATTTATAGTTTGATTGTTTGCTTGTTAACATAGGAAGACTTCGATACGAAAGCGCTTTAAACTTTGCAAGGATAAGAATCTTCCTTGCTTCATGTGTTTTCCTTTTCAGGAAGATTGTATACAATATGCACATTAGTTGCATTTCATATCAATACAACAATTCTACTGTTTTAATTGTGTTTTTCAAAGCTTCAACTTTAATCAAGATAGATACAAAAAAAAAAAAAAAATTATAACAATGTACTATGCTCCGACAGGGTATCTGAAGAAGTATTCATTGGTGACTGGAAAAGTAAAAAAGAAAAAAAAAGTCATAGTGAAGAAGACTCCAAACAAAAATGTGAAACATGTGAAATAGGCATCAATGCAAGAATATTTTGAGTATAGAGCAAAACGTACACAATAACAACAATACTCAATCCAGCCTAAATGTGATACGAGAGGATGTAAGTAGTAGACAGTTGTACATTTACACGAAGGTAGATAGATTTACAACACTTGCTATAAAAAAATATACTTAAGTTTCTAAGCATCCTATTGATATGAAGGCATTTTTTGCTTTATTTACTAAAAGTACAAGGGTGTCAATCAAAACAGAAAAAATACCAAAACCATAACCTAAGCATTCCAATGAAGTAACCTTAAAAGAGCTTATATGGCATCCAATCCTTGTCTGCACATACACACTCATCAAGCTCATCATTACTTTGTGACTGGTCACATGACACCTGAAGAGCGTAAGTTGAATGCTGACCTGTATAAAGCTCTGTCAGAAGGAGATGATGGCAAGGTATGTGAGATATGCAGCGGCTTGCCAGATGGCCCTCTCCACATACTAACCATACACAATGACAATGTTCTCCATATTGGGAGTTATTACAAGCGTAATGATCTCGTTCTTAAGCTCATGAGTCGACTGCCTGAAGACCAGCACAGCAAACTCATGTTAAAAAATGAAGCTGGGAACACCATACTTCATGCAACAGCCACCAACAACAAGACAATTGGGGTTGCTGCTGGGCTGTTAGAAAGGGCTCCTTCACTACTCACCATGACTGACAATCTTGGAGAAACTGCTCTTTTCCGTGCAGCCCGTTATGGCAAGACCAACATTTTCAACTTTCTTAAAGAAAAAATGAGCACCAAATTTCCTGCAGATTTAAGGAAGACTGGTTTTCTAAGAGATGATAAAGCTACTATACTTCATGTTGCAATTCATAGTGAGAACTTTGGTAAGTGTTTTTCAGAATTGACATATGCTCAGTTTTTCTTTAATCTGAATGTATAATATATACACCTCAACAGAACTTGCACGTTATATAGCCGAAACATACCCATTCTTGATTGATCAACGAGATAGAGACGGGATGACAGGTCTTCAACTTCTTGCTTGCAAGCCATCGGCATTCGACTGTGGATTTGAAGATAGTTCCTTCAAGCAGTTCATATATAGAGGTACGTATGTATGTCTGATACTAACATACTTTGTGCAAGTTGAGCGATAGCATAACAACAATTTTAAGATGTGGATTTTTTTATTTCTTAGTCATATATCCAAGATGTGAAGAAAGAGTTGGTAGTAGAGTGCCTGTTATAAAAGAAATTCAGAAACAAGTGCTCAAAATTGAATCAGCAAAGAAACTTGCAGCCCTCTTGATCAAAAGCGATGCTTCATGGGAAGCCACGGAAACAATGTCTAACCAGAACAGGATTAAACCCCATAAATTTGGACCGATAGCTCAAAAAGAAATTTTCATCCAAGCTCCTAGTCCTACACCAGACTCTCCATTATTTTTAGCCACAAAATACGGTTGTACAGAGATAGTTATGAAAATACTTGAAGAGTTCCCACAGGCCGTAGAGCACATTGATGAGGATGGACGTAACATTTTGCATGTGGCAATTAAATATCGAAGAATGGAGATTTATACAACTGTGATCAATATGAAGAACCCTTTGACAAGGCTTAGAGGGAAGATTGATAACTGGGGAAACTCATTACTCCATATGGCTGCCTTAAAAGTTGGAGATCAGAAAACTGAAGGGGACATCAGAAACCCTGCACTTGTACTACGACGTGATTTGCTTTTGTTTGAGGTAATCAATGAGTGAAAACTGCATAACATTGTGATTACTAACCTCCTTGGACACATTTTTTATATGTTGTTTTGTTGTTGTAACCCAGAGTGTGAAAGAGATATGTACAACCTTGGCAACCTTGCAGGTAAACAAAGAACAAATGACTGCTGAACAACAATTCATCAAGAACAATGCACAACTTCGCGTCGATGCTAAGGAATGGATGAAGAGCACAGCTGAGCACTGCTCCATTGTTGCTGTTCTCATTGCCACCGTTGCCTTTGCTGCAGCTTACACAGTACCTGGTGGTCCAAATCAACAGACAGGATATCCGCTTCTAAAGAGCAAACCATTTTTCATAGTTTTTGCACTAGCTGATGCACTCTCCCTCACATTTTCATTGACATCAGTTATTGTATTTCTTTCCATCCTCACATCTCCATTTCGGTTTAAGGATTTCCATACATCTCTTCACAATAAACTACTGTTAGGCCTCACATTGTTGATATTCTCCGTGGCAATGATGATGGTAGCATTTGCAGCCACACTTATCCTAACAATTACAAGTGGACAGGATTGGACAAACATTTTATTGTATACAATCTCATTCCTCCCTGTCACTGTGTTTGTGTGCTCCTATGTACACCTTTACAAGTTGCTCATTAAAGCGTTTAAGGAAAAACTAAATCGGTTTATTGCTTCAATATTGCCCGCCAGCCTGTGATGTTGAATGACCTCCAGCATTGTAGACTTGCAGTGCCCCGGACCACCCTCTCAAGCTCCAACTACTTGTTTAACCAAATCAACTACAACTCCTTCTGTTTGATCTTTTAGACCATTCTGTGCGCCCCTTTTTGAAGTCGAAACAAAGAATGTGTTCAGGCGTCATGTGCATTGAGTTTGAATGTTTAATGAGTGTATTATCATACATAATCTATGGGATCTGCCTCTTAATGTATATATCTTCACTTGATTAGTTGTATAATTATAGATGATATACCATTCACATAAAGTTAGAATAGCTAAGATATTGATCAATGATCAGTCTCACATATGGCAGCAGCAAATAGCATAGATTAAAGAAAGCTGATGACTTTTTCTTCAGTTTTTCAGAATTGAGAAATAAATGATGGATTTATGTATCTAGTCATGCCGTATGCGCGTGCCAAAGAACGCTTTTTCACTCTTGCATCGTAACGGGATTCTAGGACATAGTTTTTAAGGAAAAGAAAGATCAATAAAGAAACCAATATAGACAGTTTTTTTCCTTATAATTGTGTTGTGTTTAGTAAATCTACCTAGAGCTACAGTTTATATCTATAAAAAATATTTAGCAACATAAAAACTAGAGCTGAAAAAAAATATTGAACTGTGTTAAAGTACCTTAATATAACAAAAGAAATAATGAATATAATATGCATTAACATTTTAATTTTTTATAAAACCATGTGATAACTCAAAACCATTACATTAGCAACTCCAACCTTCACCTCTATAATTCACACTCTATCTCTATTTATGGTGGTACCATCCACTCTAAACAAAATTCCAACTCCAACCATACACTCTATTCATCCCTCCAAAACTAGTGGGACCCATATTCCACTAATAATAAATATTATTTTTAAATACAATAACTATAATTTATATATATTAATATTACAATAGTAAATAATTAATAACTCATATATTTAATAAATATTTTAATCAATACTTTATATAAAAGATAACAATTCAATTGATTTATTTTACATTAGAAGAGAAAATACATTAATTTAAATGATGTAAATTAAAAACATAACAATTAAAAATGAGCAAAGCTATAAACAAAAACTCTGAAGTTCTTACTAAAAGGAATGAGATTCAAGCTGAGAGACTAGCACTGGATAAAAGAATGGCTGAAGATAAAATTTTATACACGGATCTAAATAGTATTTCAGATACTGTATTTTATCATATATGAAAAATGAAAAGGATAAAATATTACGAAGCAGAACACAAGAAGGTGGTCATGACCAAGCCGGAGGATCTCAAAACGTGCCAACAAGCTTTAATCAATATATGAATAGTGGGAACTCGTTCTTGTTTTAATTTATGTCTAATCTATATGTTTACGGGTTATGAATAAATGTCTATTGCATTTCATGTCTAATGTATATTATAGTTTATGTATTTGTAAGCTTATGTACTTTTTATGTACTTTTAAGTTTATGTATGCTTGTTTTATAAATATATCTTTTATTCACTTATTGTTAATTCCAATATATTATTTTTATATCAAAATAAAATTTCTTACATACTAATTTTTAAAAGTATATATAAACCTTTTAATTAATACAAATTATTAATAGGTATTATACATATAATGTTATAAAAGTTAAAGAAAAAGTAAATAATTTATGTGGGGTCCATTGATAGAGGGTTTATCCTCTCACTTCAAATATAGAGGGAGTTTTTATTCCCTCCATGTATGGAGGGAGTTATAGAGGTTGATTGGATTAGTTTTTCTCTTCAAAATGATGGGATAGAGGTTGGTTGGAGTTGCTCTTAACGATATTCCCGTCAAAGCTATTTCTTTTATCTTCCTATCTGCAATACAACCCATGTAGTACTCCTTGATTGGTTGAAGACCAGTTTCTTGAAATATAGATATCACTATTCCTTCTTTAAAATTATATCGATTAATATAACACAAGCGTACATTATATATCTGATATTTTAGAAGAAAGCGTTGAATAATGGCGATTGATTAAGGGCATTGATGTTGATTAAAGA
Organism: Pulicaria dysenterica; assembly: GCA_947179395.2. Taxonomy (NCBI): domain Eukaryota; kingdom Viridiplantae; phylum Streptophyta; class Magnoliopsida; order Asterales; family Asteraceae; genus Pulicaria; species Pulicaria dysenterica. The sequence continues at coordinate 55,544,463 of OX359296.1, forward strand.
ACCAGTTTGAATAAAAGATCAAACACTAGAAGCTTTTATTGCTTAAATGGGAATTTTTCAACTAGTAAAATTCGATTGACGCTGGTTTTGATTATTTATCTTTTTCTTTGAACAGCAAAAAGAGAAATCTAGACAAGGAGATTCATCATTGTTGAGATAACAACTTTGTTGCATTTAGCCCCACATTTACTAAAAATATATGCACAAACTACCACAAAAAATGTACAAACAACACAGAGAAAAAGACTCGTGTCAAAGTTGAGGTTAAAATATGTCCCAAAATCAGACAATTATGCTTCTGTTTTTGTGTATTCTAACCATTGATTGACTTCTGTCTCCCCAATGTGTTCGCTTTGGGTTGATGTACTCTTTTAGCATCTCTATGTACACTGCAGTTCAATGAATTTCTAGCTGCCACCTGCGAGCCGAAAACACCATCAAACGGGTTAAAGGTACTTCATTATAGTTCTGTTTAGGATTGTGTTTTCAAAATAGATAATTTGGTAGATACAGATAATCATCTTATCTCACCAAGGTAAACCTGTAATTTTGAAATCATCAAGAATATAACTGCTAAACAACTTATTTCACCTACAAATGTCAAATGTACATAAGCATAGACGCTTTTCTTCATCCAGACACGCAAAGTGTTTACTGCTTTAAAAGAATATAAACCTGTAATAATGTATCCACTAATATAATCAATTTAAAATAAGCAATCTCGACCTGCTCCATACTTTCCTTCATCCAAAAGCTCAAAATTGTTTATGATGTAAACAATCATACCTTTATTGTATGTCCAACATCCGTTTCTCTCACACTCGTAATGTCTTACCTTCTCATGTGTGGCCAAATTCTTATGGTAGATCCAGGTAATAGTTGATAACAACATTTGAGTTAGTTTAAAAGATCGTTTGATACCATTCAATACTCTGACGAAGAAATTATCTAAAGCCAAATGAATGTCACGGAATAATTTGACAACTCGTCCACATGAGAATACCCCCACAAAGTGAAATGATGCACTTCCATAAGACTGATAAGTACCAAAAAGGAAAGGAGTCAAATGAATCATGTTCCTCTCAAAGTATTGGATCTCAAGCAGTCAGGCTTTATAGCTAAACCTAAACCAACACTTCAATGATGTTAAGTTGAAACACCTAGTATGTTTTCCCAAAAAATTAAGTTAAAATACCTAGTAAATAGTAATATGACACTGGACCAAAAAAAGACAAAACTATTACTACTAGGACCCGAAGTGACATCCATAAGTTTGACATATAGTTATCACTAATACATTATATAATGCCGGATGTAAACGAATAAAGACCAAAATCAAGCCTTGATGCAAGAGGCAAGGCTGGTATGGTAAGACCTAAGATCACGGTGACTAAGATTACAGAAATAAACAAATGTGTATACCATGTACAAAGACTTCCGCCGTAAACAAGGGTAGATCTATGGTTCTACACATGATGGTACACGCCCTCGGAGAACAAGAATGTAGACTTTTGTAGAGTAAAATAAAATTTAAAAAAATGAAACCATAGTGGATGCCTAGGTTAGAACACTAGTCCTAAAATTAGCAAAACCAAAGAACGGGGACACATCTACCATGGGATATGGACACACCTAATACATGAATAGTTGCCACATTAATCAAATCATACAACCAACACTGTCACGCAACAAATCAAACACAACACGTGCAACATGAACAATCTCCATCTATACCCATCAACTGACTCAACTTAACCCCTTCAAAAAGAAAGCTACTTTAGAGCAAATCAACCAAAGCCCACATAACAATCAACAAAGTAACCAGAATTAGCATAAAAAAAACTATAGATTTCACAAAGATAAGAGAGATTACCAAAAAACAGAAGAATTCAGTCCCGAAAAATGACTTCATCGGCCATATCCATCAAGGGATTTAAGAAATCCGGCGAAAACTTCCGGGCAAACATATAATGCTGTGCAAAATTCGACTTCCGGAGATTGTAAATCAGCTCCGGTGATAGTTCCGGCGGATAATAAGTATGCGGGTGTCCATTAACACTGTCGGTCCAATTAACACGTGTCAATGTATAACCAGCACACCCTTTTGGATCCTCCATTGACAAAAATGTTGGAAAATAATGTTCTTCAGGATAACAAGACTGCGGTCTCAAACATGTCAGGCGGAACTTCTTCCATAAACGCCGCTCTTTAACCACCATCAAAGCGTGCCGCCGTGTCAGTGTAAAGAACTGCGAACCCACTCGGAATTCGTCAAAAGTTACTTCAGGAACCATGACATTCTTCCCTCTAGCATTATACCTGTCCCAAAGATTAGGATCTTGAGAGATTATTTCAATAAAGCTTTTGTATTTCAAGTTTCTCAATTCGGCTACTTGATGTGAGTTCAATTCGAATAGCGTACTGTACAAGAATTGAAATGAGTGAAGGGGTATGCAATGTTGAGAAACCAGAGTGAAGAACTGGTTCAAGGGGTCGTCAATAACGGCGGTGGCAATGAGGCGGCGCGCGGCGGAGATAAGGGTTGCTGTGCCACGGTGGGTTTCTTTAGCGGGAATGAATCGATCTTGTGAGAAAACACCACCAGGGGGTTTAACTTTAGATTTAACAGTTGGGTCAGCATGAACATAAACATTGTAAAGATTCCGATTTTGATTTGATTTATTCCCATGAAAGAATTTTTCCCATAAAGGGGCGAACTGCAGGTTGGTGTTGGTGAGAAACAGAAACGCGATTTTGGGTTTGGAGTTGGTGGATCCGAGCCTTGCTTTGGGCTTATGAATTCGGTGGGATTCAACGGCGGCGGCACGGCGGAAGAGGGTGAGATCATCGAGTTCGTCGGGAAACGAAATCGGCGGAGGCGGCGGAGGGAAGACATGTGAAGCGAAGAAGAAAAGGATTGGAAGAGAGAGCAGAAGAAGGAGCAATGTCGGAATCCATGGAGATGGTGATGAAATCATGATGAAGTGGTTGTATTGAAGATGAAATTACACATTTTTGAGGGATTGGTTTAGGGTTTGAGATAGATTTTGGGTGTGGGCTTTCATTGAATCCGAAGGGTTTAGACTTTAGAATAAGCAAAGAGTGTGTGTGTGTGTGTGTGTGTTATATGATGGTGACAGTGATAGTCATAGAAGGATAGGGGAGTGAAAGGGATCGAAATTCAAACACCCTTTCTGTTGTATTTATTGATCAAATAATAAATAATAATTAGACCATATAATAACGTGATTAGCCTAAAATAGACTACTTTTACTTAAGATATCAAACCTATAACTGTTTTATCAGTTTTATGTAAATTATTATTTTAATTTAGTTATTGTTATTATTAACTAAATGACTGTAAACAAAATAATTAAGTACTTTATAATTTTGTGGTCTAAATAATTTAAAGGTTTCGAATGAATTTGTCTCTAAATATGACATGCTGTTTAATAAAGGTTTTGAATGAACAAGTCGAATAATGCAAATTATCATTTTAAATTTAATAATGAAATATTATATTATAAGATATGATTGTTTAACAAGTCAATGTGTAAAATGAGTGTTCGGGTAAAATAGTTTGTGTTTAATTATTCAGAATGTACTTAACAGATAGAATGATTCAGCAGCATTATGCGGAATCATTCAGCACCGTTTTCATTCAGAGGCAGCCATTAAGCACGCTGAATGCTGAATGTTTCAGCATGCAGTCCTGAATGATTCTATTAAGCAGTAAACAAACAACACCTTATTTCTTATTTCTTGTAAGATATTATTTTTAACTATCAATTTGGACAAAATTTATCATTATAATCTAAACGATATGTCACGATAGTTCCATATCATAATTAGATCTGAAATATATGGTCAATAAGTTTTATTATGTTGAATAATGCTAGGGTTTATGTATAAGAGTTCGAATCATTATATAGATTTTCTTTATTTTTCACTGAACTATGGTTGGTTGTCGCCGTCTTCCTTCTTCTCGTTGTTCGAACAAGTTTCGTTCTCTTATTTACCATCTCGTCATGCCTTAATAACGTTATGTAAACAAAAATGTATTAGTTTTCTTTATTGGCTCGTGTCATTACACTCTCTACTGTTGTTGTCAATATGCCTATTGTCACTTACCCCAGGGCCACCACTAACGTGGTTGTAGCTCCTGCTACTGTAGTCGTAACTCTCTCGCCGGCGCCACACTTCTTATTTCCGTCACAACAACATAGTTTTCTTCGTTATATAGAAATAGAAGAAGATTGAGTATAAAATTTTCTTTTTAATTGCTGAAATTCGAGAATACAATTTTGTAATACCCCCAAAATTTGAATTTTTATAATAATAATAAATCAGTCATTAAAACAAATCAGACTTGGGCCTATTCATTTAAACAATTAGACGATCACCTTTTAACCCACTAAGCTTAAACCCTATTATCCAAGTACCGATCCAACTCAGCCATTCTCTAAAACCTTATCTGTGTGATCGATTCCTTCACGACTCATAACTATCCGCTCGAGAAAAGGGGTAACGAACCCTGATACTTCGCCGGTTTCAATGCTCACGGCTATCCATCCAACACCGATAAATACCATTCGATTTTTCGAAGCCCTTCATCTGCAAACTCGAATCGGGAGCGAGAGAGGAAACTAGGGCGGTGGTTGGCTACGGCGGGGAAAGGAGATTGAGCAGCTAAAGCGGGGCAAAGCTCTGGTCTTCCTCTTCATTACCAGTAAGGTTAGTGGTTCTGTTTCCTTCTAATACCCCTCAAGAACAGCCTGCAACTTGATTCAAATTCTCACCTTTGTTACTGTTGCGTCGATTACTACTTGAGGCACTGATGTTCTCGGTAAATCAACTTTTCGAAACTAACATTCAGCCCTAAGCATGTATTTTTTTGAATCAGTTGATTACTCACATGTCCATGATTTGCCTAAGCTATTAAACTTGAAATCCGTAATCACACAGGGAAGTAAAATAATCTGATTTGGTTACCAATTTAGCATGATCATACCACATATTATCGATTAATTTTGAGTATAATTGTAATCCTAAAGTCACCATCATTGATTATATACCTAACATTGCTACTTTAGATACTGAAAATGTTAGTAAGGGATAACAAGTGGAATATTGAACTGATTTATGTAAATTGCAATGCTATGGGGTAACTGGTGAAACATTAAGCAGTTGATGGCTATAGGTAATGAATAGTTTGAATTGCTAATTGAGTATCAAAAGGGTCTAGAGTCTGACAATGAATTTTTTTCTGTTAGTAAATCTGTTTTTCGATGATGGTAAGAAGGAAGAGTAGAAGTAGGCAACATAATTAAAAGTGCTACATAATAACCTCAATATTAATCCCAGTAACTTTAATTTGTCTTCTGATTGGATTTTGGAACTAAGACATTAGTACATGGGTAAGCTTAAAGGTAACCAGATTAGCATAAATGAAAAGTGAGGCTAATAACCAAAACTACTTAGGTAAAGTGGGGTATAAATAAGCTACAACTAATAGCAAGTTACATTTTTAGACGGGTTAAAGAGAAAATAACATGGTTGACTGGTCGTTACAAGTAAGCTTTGAGAGATCTCCGCTTGTGCAATAAGGTACGGATTCCTACTTTCTCCTATGGTTATTATAGTCATAGGTACAGATTCTTAGCTTTTCTATACGGATATCTATCGTTATAATCAAGGTTCCTTTTTGATCCTATTAGTCGTTGTTTCTTGGTTCTATCGATCTGTGGTTATTGAGATTTCGTACGTATCTCTACTCTTTTAATAAGGATTTTTTTGTTATCTTTAAATTCAAGTTTTTCTCAAACTATTCGTGTTTTCAAAACATCGGATTTTGGTTAGTCTCAAAACCTTGTCTTTTCACATTAAAACAAAATACAAATTTAGTTCTTTTCACGTCTTATATTATTTAGTTAGATTGGTTAGACTTGTTCGTTCGTTGGCTTATTGTTTATTGTTATTTACCCTTTAGAGTTCCTTATTGAGAATGTGACATTGATAGTATCGTATTGTCTTATTGTCTTATTGTTTTATTCTGGGTATGCGAGCTACTATCTACCTATGGAGGTACCATAGGCTCGTCACTGTGGCACCAGTGGCATGACACTTCCGTAACGGTGTGATTTGTTACGGCGTCTCCTCATTGTGGTGTGATAAGGGTTTTAGGAGGCGTATTGGTTAACCATAGTTATTGTATTGTTATTGTTTGTGGATGGAGACGTAGTGCCCAACACCTTATCCACCATTGTTTGGTACTTGGGATCTGCAGGTCCATGTACCCATTGTTTATTGGCCGGTGCTTGTTTTATACAAGTATTGATATTATTGAGCTCGGATTGTTCGTACCCCATTGATTCGTTAGTTATGGTTCTGCTTTCGTATTGGTATTATTGTATTAATCGTTTGTCTTCGTATGGTTTCGTTAATTATTGCCGCTCTTAAATTCGCCATGTCTCGTTCGTATTGCATTTTGTTTTTGTTTGTATCCGCGCACGGGGCTTTTGGCTCAGCCGCATTTTCTTTCTATGCGGCAGGTTTACACAGGAATTGAAGGGTAAAGAGATTGAGAGCTAAGCACGAGTTATTTGAGGTATAGATTCTTAGATTTTGCTCTGTTTTGTATCGTATGCGTAGCCTCCGGAAACGGGGTGTTACCGTGAAGGTCATACACACCCCGTGCAGAGTCCTAACCTACACATGCCAATATGTCATGTATCTTGCTATCCAGTCGTGTGTATAGTGGTACACGGCCCGTGTAGGGGCTACGTGGTCATGTATACATGTATTCAGTAGTAGTGTTGTGCATAATTTGAATTATGTGCCTGGAAGATGTTGATTGATAAATGGCATACATGAAGCAGTTCATTGTTATAATTTCGCTGTTTCACCTCCACGAGTTTTTTGCCAAAGAAAAAAAGGAGTTGTTGCAGGTTATAGCAACAAACATGACTGGTTTAAATAATAGAACAATTGGATTAGTGACAAGATTATTGGAAAGCAAGTAAGGGGAAAAACCTTGGCTTGAATAAAATTTAATAATCCTGATTTCTTTTTGTAGAAATATGATTTAAGGAGATATTCTATGTGTATTGTGGTTGTCAATCTCCTCTCGGTTCATAGGGGAAAGCTCCAATTTGATATTTTGAGTACTTAGACTTCACTTAACATTTCTAATTGTTGAACATTTATTTGATATTGAGCACCTGTACTTCAAGATAGCGAAATGCATTATCTGAAAATTTTGGATATCCGAAAATCCGGATATCCGAAAATGAACACCCCTATTTACACGTACATCAAGTAAATATAAAGGCAAGACTCCTGTAATTTAATTTGCAATGATGGCTCACATGTCTAGTAAGTGAAAATATGACTTTTGAAACAATAATTATTTAAGTTTAAGTTTATGAAGTATGAACTTGTTTTTGTAATTAAAGTTTTATTATCATTTAATGAATGAAATGTTTATAAATTAAAAAAATGGTCTTTACACAAAATTTTCAGATTATTTATTTTCTTATGCTAAAAGTCCTTGAGAAAAGAATTTTTAGAGTTATCTTTGTTGTAGCATTAAAATCAAGAGCGGACTCAAGTGTGATATGGGGGTGGCACGGGTCACCAATCAATTTGGCAGACGATATGATTTTTTTTCTTTTTTGAGTCGGTGCCTCGAGTGATGAATAATTTTCTTAAGAAATTGATAAAATTTAGTTCAATATTCGATTATACCTAAAAAATAATTTAGGTTACCTTATAAATAACATAGACCCATAAATTGTGCTTTGTTTTAGATTTTAGCTCTAAAATACTATAACAACAACTGAAACATCGTTAACTTGATCCGTCATAAAGAAATCTTAAAAACATTCTAACCATTAAAAACAAATCTTTGTTAGAAACATGATAATCACATGTGAAGGAAAAATAATGAAAATAGCTTAATCACATATTTAGAAAAACCCATCGGAGTGAGAAAATATAGACCTTTTTCAACAACAAAGTGTCAAAGCATACAATCTTTTTGACCTAAACCTGTTTGATCCGTTTTTTAGAAAAATATCATACTAAAACGTCTTTGACTTGATTAGAAATAACCAATGTTCTAAATAAAGTGAGGCATGGTGTGACGAAATGGTCAAACCTCAAGTTTTGGAAACAATATCCAAACATCATCGTTTCATGATGTGTGGCTTAAGACGAGAATTTTTTTTTATATGAATTATAGAGAATAAACAATATTTTTCATCATCTTTGAATAGATTTTCGTTCAAACTTTTAACAAAATGGAAGAAAAAAATGGGAGATAATCACTTCCTATGTACGTTTTATAGTTATTTTTTATACCTCTTACGATTTTATATTGTTTTTATACTTTATTTTAAACATCTTCGTGTTTATACACGGGATGATAAACTAGTTTTTAATTAAAGCCCTAGCTATGTGAAAAGAAAAACTCGTTGGAGTGTTGGACTCTTAAATCGAAGTCACCCGCATTCTTATATTATATACATTTAGTAGAAAAAATCTTTGTCATTTAGTGTTTTGATTTTTTTGTCTTTTAGTGCCTTTTATATCATTATTATTATTATTATTATTATTATTATTATTATTATTAGAGAGGTGATATATCCTCCTGCTTCATCCTTATTTATTTTTCTATTTATCCTCCTACTAATAAGATCAATAATGTGTCAAAATCAATTGAGAAGGTAAAAAAAAGGAATTAGTAAAATCTAAATGTAATCATTTGGTGGTTAAGAGGATAAAGTTATGAAAAAAAGGAGGATGTATCATTTATTATTATTATTATTATTATTGTTATTATTATTATTATTATTGTTATTATTATTATTATATTATTATTATTATTATTATTGTTATTATTATTATTATTAGAGGGGTGATATATCCTCATGTTTCATCCTTATTCATCCTCCTATTTATCCTCCTTCTCATACATGTGTCAAAATCAATCAAGGAGGTAAAAAAAAGAATTAGTGGTATCCAAATGTAATTATTTGGTAGTTAAGAGGATAAAGTAGGAGGAAAAATAGGAGGATATATCTTTTTTTTACTTCTTCTTATTATTATTATTATTATTATTATTATTATTATTGTTATTATTATGTTATTGCTTCATAATAACTACTTCGAGAAAAACCTCTTTAAAGAGGAACATATAAAAAGTATTGCTATATTATTATTATTATTATTATTGTTGTTGTTGTTGTTGTTGTTGTTGTTGTTGTTGTTGTTGTTATTATTATTATTATAATTATTATTATATGATATAATATATTATCATTACTATTATTATTATTATTATTATTATTATTATTATTATTATTATTATTATTATTATTATTTCTATTATTGTTATTATTATTATTATTATTATTATTATTATAATGAATATTATTATTATTATTACTATTACTAATAATATTAATAATTATTATTAGTATTATTATTATTAATTATTATTATAACTAGCTAAGCGACCCGTGTATCAACACGGGGATGATATAAGTCAATTTTAAATCTATATAGTTTTAAAGAGTACTAACACTTTAAGATAATTATAAAACATAGATAGGAATATAAAATCTCGTAAGAAATGATAAACATTACAGAAGTTTAAAATTCATACATAAGATTATCATTAGATTTTCTATAGAATCTCTTTATAAACAACATTCATAGTTTTATTAGTATGTTTGCCTTCATCATCGCAAATTAAAACTCTTAACACATCCTTACTTTTCACTCGAGAAACCTCCACATATAACTGATCATGAGTGAAAATGGGTCGTCTAAAAAACAATCCAACATTCGATAAAGATTGACATTGGCTTTTGTTTATCGTCATTGCAAAACAAACCAAGAGAGATTGTTTTACCCGTAGATAACGTCTTGAGATCGAAGGCTTGCAGATAAAGTCATTGAAAAGTTTTACCCGTTCTTCCATATCCATATACAAAGAAGACTCTGCCTTTACCTTTAATAACAGCGTTTGTAATTTGTTGATACGTACAATTTTGACCATCGTTCATTAAAGAGTATAGACGATCGTGTTCTTCTTTTAGTTTATCCTTATCATAAGATAATTCCTCCTGATCCAACACGTTGCAAGAATCATCAATGTAGTTGAAATTTGGATATGGCATGTTAGGTATATCTTTGAGGCTCATAAAATGACTTTTCAACATATCCTCCAATTTAGCCAAACAGATGTTTTTTTATCACATCCTCATCTAGACTAAGATCTGTCATTATATATAATTAATCAGTATATGAAACATGACAAAAATACAAATAAGATAAACTAAATTTATTAAAAATATAAATGAGTTTGGTCAAGAAGTAAATATAATACATGGTCTTTGTAGTTCTTGACAGCGTATGTAAAGAATGACGTCATATAAATATTGTCATGTGTTTTCCCATACATAATCAGGTCTTGATAATGTATCTGATGATATTAACATAACAAATAAATCCCTGCAAAAGAAACCACTGGCCCATTCAGACGTTTCTTTAATACGTAACTAAGAAAGCGAACCCTTTATTGTTGTCTTCAAATAAAGCAAAGAGATCAGCTTTCAAGATATTTCAACTCAATGATCAAATATTGATCTTAAAGCTAAAATAGAATAAAGAGATAGGTTATTTTTATTTTATTTTCCGTTGGTTCATCTTCATCTCTAATTTTTTAAATTATCTGATAAAAAGGGCATTTTCCATAACTTTAAAATGTCTTTGATGGAACTTAAGTAAATGTTTGAATCACTTTCATTCTAGAATTATACATAATAACACCAACATTCTTGCTAGGGATGATCTTTGTACGATAACATGTGTACCAAATTAAAATAATTAAAGAAATATTTGATAATTGAATTACTCTAATCTAATCATATTTATACACAAATAATAGAAAGTGGATATAAACAAATTGTTTTAAGTACATGCATTAACAAAACTTGTATTTTGTAGTACTTCTTCATATACTCCAGCAATAACATGGTGTTTAAAATTGCTAAAGTAATACAGAAACAAACTTCAAGTCATGCCCTTTTTTATTGTCTAGTCTTCATATTTCATATCACAGCTCCAAAAGCCCCTTGTACAAATTCATCTGCAACTATCATTCTAGACATTAATTTAAATAATGATAAATTTAAATAATCTTTGGGTACAAAAAAGCATGCAAGTATTGAGTTAATTTTAGAAGATGTTTATCATCAAGTAATTTAAAGATCATTAAGTATATCAGTTCAAGTAATGTCATGTTAAGCATTTATATAAGCTTTTAAGGTAAGTCAGATTTAGGAGATATGTTAGATGAGGATTGACGAGCTTCACCAAAAGTACATTTGCTCAAAATGTAGATATATTAGTTCAAGCTAAGTAAGTATGAGTACTTACACCAAGTCAAGGCTAGGTGTAAAGAGTATGAGTTTCATTGCTACATTATTTAGCATAAATATGACAGGAGGGGTTACAGCATAAATGCAATTAGTAAAGATATCCATATATGTTCTCGTTATGTCAATGCTGACAACAAATGAAGTGAACTCTCACCGGTGTTAACAAATAACAATCTTGGTCTTCCCCTCCTCATCAATGGCCTTCCATAGAACCTCATCCCCATTGGACCATTCTCATTCAGAAATGCTTCCAGAAGAATACCAAAATCCTCATCTGGATACTGCAAAAATTAGAGCAGTAAACATTCATTTATTAACAATAAAGATATGTATTCCCACAAACACAACAGAACCCTCCCATGTATGTCCTTAGCAAGTTCCACATTGTTCGTAGGAAAGATTGAGAAAAAAGATCAATCTCATTAACGGCATGGACAACAGCTAGCATGATAATTTTTTGAATCGAAGCATGATAATCCAGTATCGAGGTCTCTAAATCTAAAAAATACCTGCCTTCATGGTTATATCAGCCATCTTGAAAATCAATCCCTTAAATTGCACACCAAAATTGCACAGCTTGCAATTGAGCCAATATGTCAACAGAGAAATGGATTAATACTACTTCAATCCCTCTCTTGTAATAGAAGCCTATTTTGAAGAATATCGATTTTGGTGTGGAGATAACTTAAATGATAAGGGGTTCAACTGATATGTATACTTCTTACATTATTTGATTTTAGTAAAATAAAACAGCAAGGACTGCCTTTAGCTTACTCTGCTTTCTTTCCTTATTAACCATGAATTGATCAGGTATGTATAAATATCATTCTCCATTTCTCCTCTAGAATAAGAAAATAAAGACACGGGTATATATGAAGAGCAGAAGAGTCATATGTAAAACAAAAAAAGAATCATATGTAGTAAATATCATTTACCGAATGAGTCTTAAATAATAGCAGCAACGATGATGTGATCAATAGACTGCTTTCTCATAACGGATGATGCAATCTATATTTGTGATTCTATTTACATAATAATAGTAATAACTAAAGAAAATTAAAGAGCTTTTAGAACTGGAACCTGCCAAAATTAAAGAACTTCTATTGATCGGTATCATCTATCACATGTAAATTCAATCTCAAGCATCCAACTTCACTCGCCAAAGCTTCCTTTAGCTTTACTGTCTCATTGCTAGTTGCTTAAAAAGTAAGAAACAATAATTAAGATATAAATTGAATTCAAAATTATCAAATAGTAAAAATACTGACTTTTAGTAGCAGTTAACTGATCCTGCACAGAAGTTCAATGGCCCCTTAAGTTGCTGAGGTTCTCCAACATTCAAATATCAGAACACAACATAAACAATTCACACAAACAAACTCAAATAGATGGTAGATATGATAGTCATTCAAGCAAGTATTAAAGATGATTTTGTCATGTTTTGCTTTCTAAACTAAATGGTTTTCGTGTACTCATCAATTGTACTAAGTTAATCCTCAAGTAAGTTACAAAAAACAGATCTTTTTATCTTCTTCCATTTTTTGCTTCTATTCTTTTTAATGGCTTATTCTCAATGTATAGTACATTAGTACTTGATTAACAACAAAAAAGAAGATTCAGAAAATTTAGTCGATCTCAACTTTTTAAACTCCATTGATGTCTATAATTAAGTTGCAAATACATATAGACTATAGAGTATAATCATAGAAGATACAGTTGTCTTTCAAATTTTGTTATGTTTTATGCTTCACTAAACAACTTTCAAATATCAAAACACCACATAAGCAGTTCACACAAACAAACTCAAATAGAGCAAGCCCAATAAATGTGCTCTGATCAATTCAGGTTCTAGAACAAAGGGATGATGGATGAATGGAGGTTAACATCTAGGAATTAAACGTAGATATATTGATTTCAGATTCCTCTTAAATGAGAGTACTTTTTTCATATACTTTTGGTCTAGTCAATAGAAGGGTTATCATTTTGGCACTTTGTAGGTAAAAATAGTAATGGAGAAAACAGTGGAATATAGAAACAGAGAAAATTTCTTAAAGATTTACATACAATCCTGTTTACACACCGATCTACGTAATGCAATGTCTTAATTGTCAACTTAAACGATAGTTAACAATAGTCAAACAATTTTTAGATACATGACTCCCTTTCTGGTGTAATTGGTATTCATCAAAACATATATATGAATATGATCTTTTATTTGTATGATATAAACAGAGTGATAACTTATTTTAACAATGAAGGAAGATGGGCTCATGGAAGCTGTTAAATAACTTACTATGTAATTGTATCATAAGTTGCAGGATTTATATGGTAAATTCTGGAAGCAATAACAAATCGCATGAACAGTAAATCTAAACAACAAAATCTTTTTTATAAAGAAAGGAAAGATACATGCGATGGAGATTGTTGCAATGGAGATGCGATGGAGATTGTTAATAACAAATAAGCTGTAAACAAAGATGAGATGGGTAGTATAGTTGAATTTAACCAAGCTGCATTAAGAAATCAATTCACAACCAATGATAATAAAATTGAAAGCATGCTTAATAAGTTTCAATGTGAATCAAGTAGAATCATGTTTACTAATGTATGCATTCACATAACAGATCGACAAAATATAACCGTATCAGTTTCGTATCAGTAAATTACTGATTTAAACAAACCATACAGATGCAGCAAATTCAACATTGAATCAAGATATATAGAACACAATAGAAGATAAACCTTCGAGTATTCATACCTATTGGTGAAGAGATCGTCTATGTCTAAGATTCTGTAATAAAAAGCAAATTTTGAAGGGGAAAAATGAGAAACAAACCTGTAAGGAATTGCAAAAAGATAGCCTTAAAATCAAGCAGATTTAAGATATATGAGGCTGATCTGATTTTGAATTTAAGCTTACACCAAACACGCAAGTAATCGCTCTATGAAAAAATTATTAAAAAGGCACAGAAATTCACATTCAAAGTAAGTCCTCTCTAAACAAATTTTCTTAAATCGCAGATCTCCTTGCATGAATAGCACAAACAAAAACTTGATCCAAATGCTTCCCAAAACAAAAACTTGAAATCGATCAAAGATACATGCGATGGAGAAGAAGAAGTCGAGAAATCGTATACCTGCGATGAAGGAGGGTTTGGTTTCGTGTTTGCCTTGGATGGAGGAGAGCTTGAATGGCGGAAGCGGCTACAGAAGAAGAAGTCGAGAAAGCCCTAGATCTTTTAAAAGGAAACGATGAATAATACCGGCGATGGAGGAGGGTTTCCTGTTTACGTTTTTGGTTTCCATTTCCGTATAGCAGGTCGAAGACTTAAGCCTTTCAAGGCTTATGTGACGTCATAATCAATTTAATTTCCAATTTTTATTATTTTTTTTTCAAAATAAAGGATTGTGATTGGTGGAGATATTGTAGGGAAACCAAAAGATGATGTCAGCAGCCTTTTCTTTTAATAAGGATATAAGATTATTATTATTAGTATTAGTATTATACTATTATTAGTATTAGTATTATTATTATCATTATCATTATTATTATTATTATTATTATTATTATTATTATTATTAGTAGTAGTAGTAGTAGTAGTAATAGTAAATAGACATATATTTTCTACTTCTTATTCTCAAAATCTATTAAAATTAAACAAATAACACCCGCCGTAATGCGCGAGTTTATATCCACTTGTTCCTTCACAACCATGACTTAATATTTGATTCATGAATTATTTATGATTCTTATCCTAAAATATATTTCTTTGATTACTATTATTATTATTAGAAGATTAAAAGATAGCGTAGGGTTTATATATATGAGTTGTGTTCAATGCAGTCCATATAAGATTCATAGTCTTGAAATTTCAATATACAATCACATGTGATTGTAAAATCATCACATGTTAATTACGAAAATACCACTCCGTTCAAAATTTTATAGTTAAATCTGGACCATTGATGAGGCTGATTCAAAGATTAAGATTAGTCCCTCAGGACTATGGATTAAGTATGGACTATATTGAACATTTCTCTTATATATATTCATAAATATTTTTATTAATAGCAACCAAATGCCAATTTTGTAAATTATAAGTCATTGGAAGATGGATCGATCAGGTTATATACAATGAAAATGACACTGACTAAGATAATTAACAATAATATGTTTTCTCAAAGGCATTATCTTCTCCTTAATATTTTTCGTCAAGCTTAGCGCGCGATAGTAGCTTGTTGTTTATACGACTAAGATAATTCATTGTCGTTTACAACACAAAAGTTATATTTGAAGGTGTCAAAATCAAAATATTGACGTGGTTGTAAAGTTTTTGAAGTTTAATTGAATAATATATGTTAAGGCTGGGAATAATATGTCAGATTGAATAAAAGAAAGGGTCCCTTATGCCAAGTATTGAAGTTTATTGAAATTAATTTTAGAGCCCCGTTATAATTGTGATACGATTCTATGACTTTGATTCATCGTCTAAGTTGGTGCTATATATATCATATCATCGATTATAAAGAAGCCATAGAATATATATTCTAATTTATCAAGCACGTACAGGGATGGAATTGGCTGCAGAAGATAGAATAAGCAACTTGCCTGATGAAATTATTCGTCACATTCTCTCTTACGTTGACCTGCAATCTGCTATTCGGCTCTCTACACTCGCTCGTAAGTGGAACAATTCTTGGATTTCCATACCACGGCTTAATTTAAACAGCCACAGGTTCCGTACTCTGCCTGGGTTTGCCAGATTCGTAAAACATGCGCTATCTAGACGCGATAATCATGCAGATTTGTCGGCTGTTGATCTCACATTCTCAGGAGCAGTGACACAGTTTGTGGTTAAAAGTGTTGTAAGATACGCATACTCGCATAATGTTAAGGAACTGAGTATGACATGGTTGAGTCGCAGCCCGCAGATCTTCCCGCAACATCTCTTTAGTTCTCGCTCTCTCAAGCATCTGACTCTCGCAACCAACGATAAAAGCTTTTATTGGTACTCGACCAGCTGCATACCCACATCAGCTTGGGATTTCCCGGCTTTAGAGACTTTAAGTATCAGTAACATGATATGGAGATGTTCATCGTTCATGCTCCAAAACTCGTGAATCTCGTGATTACAGAAACCCTCTCGTTTCCAAAGATTTTCGACGTTTTCGCTCCTCGTCTTGAGAATTTGACAGCACGAGTCAGAGCTATGCTCAAACCGAGATATATTGAATTCCCCGATGGTCTGCATGAGTCGTCATCAAAGTGCTTCAGTTCACTAGAAAAAGTGAATCTCCATATGTCTCCGGTATGTTACACAGATGAAAGAGATGTTCAAGTGCTAATCAATTTGTTCACCAAACTTGGCAGCGCCAAATATCTTACTCTTGATGTGCCTATCATTGAGGTATACAACAAATACTACGTACATATATATTATATATTGTGTTAGGTAGGAATACTAACAGTGTAAACTAATTTTAAGTTTTGTTTGTATATTAATTAAGACTCTGTCGTCGTGTCTGGATCAACTCTCGGGTGAATCTTGTCCGTTCGATAACTTGAAGTGTTTGAAGATAAAGATGGCACCCGGCCTGAAGCCGAAGGACCCTATACCAATTTTACCCCGTCAAGTCAAAAAGTACTTGCTTGAGAACTCTCCAAGAGCCAAATTCATCATGGATTTACCTAAACAGGTAATTTACGTAACTATATATATATATATATATATATATATATATATATATATATATATATGATCTATACATGCATTTACAGATGGATGTTAACAATGTATCAACTAATCAGCAAATTTAACTTGTTGTTCTAAGTGATAAATATGGTTGTACGTATTGAAGGTAAGACAGAAGAAGAGATCAAGGCAGAAGGTATATGATGACACAATGACTAAGAAGGTGGCCAAGCTAGATAAAGATTAAGTTATTGCAAAGCAAAAAGCTATGCAGTACAGGGGGCAATATTCAAATTAGGTGCGGTGGGTGCAAATGACAACTAGTGCAGGTGGTCACTTAAGAGTACTCACTACAAGAAAAGTAGGTTTTTGCGTCGGACACTTTCTGCGGCGACATATGTCGCCGCTAAAAACCCGCTAAACAACAAAAATTGGGCCCACTACCATCTGTTTAGAAGCTGTCGCCGCAAAAAGGTTTTAGCGGCGACATATAGCGCCGCTAAAGGGCTTTCCCTCCTTTTTTCCGCACCGAAAACCATGGCGGGATTAGTTCCCCCGTTAAATATTCATCGTCGCCGCAAAAACACTAATGTCGCCGCGAAAAGGTCGCCGCAAAAAGGTTTTCTAATTTTTTTTATTTAATTAAAACAATTTTCGATTTTCTTTATTAATTAAATATATAAAATTACAAAAAAGTGCAATTGTCGCTTTTCGACATCTGTCGTCGCAAAAAGTGCAATTGTCGCCGCAAATATCTCGCAAAAAAGAAATTATTTATTTAATATATAAAATTACATGTCGCCGCAAAACAATCAAATGTCGCCGCAAAAAGGTTTTATTTTAATTTATTTTTAAATTATATGTGTCGCCGCAAAAAAAACAAATGTCGCCGCAAAAAATCATCCACGTGGCAGAAGGTGGTCCCGTTGAGTGTCGTCGCAAAAAGTAAAAGTTGACGTCGCAAAAAAGTATTTGGGACGAACTATTTGCGGCGTCCTTTTTGCGACGCCATGTCGTCGCAAATGTTTTTTAGCGACGCTATTTTGAGCTTTAGCGGCGACATTTGTCGCCGCAAATGGTCTTTTTTTTGTAGTGACTTGGGAATGTAGACCATGAACTTATGACTGAATATTGTAATTAGATGCGACTTTTAGTCTTAGGCTAAATTAATAATAGGCATGGATTATCAACACATCATCAAACATCACATGCATAACATATTAGAGTGTTACTCTTTAGTCTCCCTTCGTCACAAATACCATACATATCAATTTAGTTTATCAAGGATGTTGCAAATAGAATCACCCAACATATTAAGAAGGGTGGGCTATAATCATAAAAATTGACAAGTCTAAAACATTGGAGTATATATATATAGCCTTTTAAAAGATGCGAAATAATAAATATGGAAAAATGGACTAAAAGGGTAGTTATGCAAAGTTTAACTGAAATTAGAGTTGGTTTAAAATTGGATTATATATGTTAGGACCGAAACCAGGGAACCGACCGACGATATTGTTCGTTTTGGGTTTCCCCTCACGGCTTTAAAACGCGTCAGTTGGTAAGAGTAAGATCCACCCTCCTTATAAGGAAGATGAATTTCTCTTGCCTCACCAATGTGGGATGCTCCTGCATTGCTACAGGAGCAGTGGGTTTAAGAGTCGCGAATTTTACCGGCTCGAGGGAACGCTGAGCCCCATAAACCCAACAATATATGATACGATTCACTTTGATCTTCGCTAAAAAATCGGTGCTTATCGATCATGATAACTTTAAGATCGGGCCTAAGATATATTTTTGGTATAAATTCGGTGCTTGATCGCTACAATTTTTTGATATAATGAAAATAGCTTAATCACATATTTAGAAAAACCGTAATCGGTGTTGAGAAAATATAGACCTTGTTTGAAGGGTTTTGACCTGACCAAACCACCCAATGACACAAACCTAGTCAAACCTGGGTTTGATTCTACTGGTTCAATCCTAAAAGCGGAACCGGATTGAACACAACCCTCTAAACCCAAAAGGGTTAGGATCTTAAAACTAATGATCATAGCTTCTAACAAAACAATCCACATAATAGGTTACAAGATAATATACCTGATCAAACTTGGGTTTGCTAAAGTAGTCCACCACTACTGCACCTCCTTGGAACTGGCTGCTAGACCGCTCCTGGATTACCAAAGCTTCAACACTCAAATCGAGAGTGTGTGCATGTGGGTGTCTTGCGTCGATTGACAAAAGCCGCAAACACCTTTTGGTGTTCTTCGAATTCGTCGAAGAGAGAGAGAGAGAGAGCCGAGATCGAGATCGACGAGGGAGAGGGAGGAGAGTGGTGGGTAGGTTAATTTTTTTTGATTCTTGTTATCTTATGTGAATCCTTAAGCCTTAAGGATATATATAAGGATTAGATGGACCTAAGCCCGTTTAATTAAAAGCTCACTGGTTTTAATTAAACTTTCATCTCTTCTTACTTTGACCCCCTGGACTTTACTAGTTAATTAATTAACTATTAATTAACTGGTCCGTTAAATATTAAAACTTAATATTTAATTCTCTTTAAATAATAAATAACTATTTATTATTTATTTCCTTTCTAATAATTAATACAAACTGATTAATTATTTATTTCTCTCTTTTCAATAATTAATTCTACTGATTAATTATTTACTTTTCTCTTTAATAATTAATCCAACTGATTAATTATTTCCACACAGATTTATGGTGGAATCCAACTGTTCTGTTTTGGGTGTGTAGCAGTGTGACCCTTTAGTCTCTTATAACATTGGATACAATGTGCCCATTAATTATCTCTGCACATAATCTAACATTGTTCAACAACAAATGGTCAAAGCATACAATCTTTTTGACCTAAACCTGTTTGATCCGTTTTGTAGAAAAATACCATACTAAAACGTCTTTGACTTGATTAGAAATAACCAACGTTCTAAATAAAGTGAGGCGTGGTGTGACGAAATGGTCAAAGCTCAAGTTTTGGAAACAATATCCAAGCCTCAGCATTTCATGATGTGTGGCTTAAGACGAGAATTTTTTGTATGAATTATAATTATATATCTACAATTATACAAACAAAAATAGAAAACACTTAAATATATATATTATAACAAATTGTATCAATCTTTTTATTTATTTTTTCTTATATCTAACAATCATCTTAACCAAATAACTATATAAATCCGCTCTATATGCTTCGTACCTTTAACACACCCAAAAAACATGGTTTGTAATGGTAAAATTTGTCATACTGAGCCTTATCGTACGTCAAACCTTACAAACAAGTCTTGAATATTGGCGTGACGGCATAGTCAATACGAGTTTTTTAGAACTACGGAAATAACACCAACTTAAAAGGACCATTTTGTTATATTAACAATTATCAAGAATCTGATAATCATTGATATATATATATAATTAAAATATGAATATGTTGCTAGAACTCTTTCTTTGTTAGTTGGCAAAGTGAGTGGTATGTATCCTAGATGCTTGGAGTTCAATCCTTAGGACCCTGTTTTTATCTTCTTCTTTTTTTATAAATTTTCCAACCTACTTAGCAGCATATTTGTTTAATTTAATTCTTATATTTTTTATATTTTATAAACTTTCCAACTTACTGAGCAACGTATTTGTTTAATTTAATTCTTTTATTTTACTGGCAATGGGGTTTAGCCCATCTGGTAAGGCGCTCTCTTCCTTACAAGAGGTTGATGGATTAAATCTTGCTGCATGTAGTGGGTTGGGGGTTTTTTCTTTAGGGATTTCCTTCATGGAGTGAAGGTGTAGTGCTCGAACCTTGGTTAAAGCCAAATAATGAGAGATGGTTGAAAACCCGTCACCAAGCAATTCGAACACACTCTGGAGAGGCGAGTAACTGTCCCCATTTGCCGGTCAAAAAAAATTTATTTTATTTTACTATTACAAATATAACTAGTTTTGTATCTTATTTGTTTTCTATAACTTTTAACATGTAACATTTTGTATAAATATAATTACATATTTATGACCGTATCATTTTTATTTACATTTTGATATAAATTTTATTGCAATACGATACTATTTAAAATAATATATTTTATTGGACGTAATACAAAAAAATAAAACCTAAATTGATTTAAACACGAATCCGATATTATGAGTGCAGAAGAGTTTCACACTCCATGTTTGATGTATTTTAAATGATTATATTAGACTTAATGTGAAATATACAACTTGGTCCAATTAGTATTTGAACAAAATGACGTATTAAAATCATATTGGTTATATTATAGCATAAATATAAAACTTGAATCGTTTAAATTTTAAATTATTTATTTTTTGATATAAGTTTTTTATTTTTATTTTGTTTATCATACAATACCCTGCTATAACACGCGGGTGTATGTAACTCTTTAATATGTCAAGGTGCAAACAAGTGGGTTGAAGTGTGTGAAAGGTTAGTATATGTTAATCACAGTTTATGTAGAAAAATTATATAATCTTCTACTTTTTCTTCCTACTTCATCCTCATACACACTAAACAATGACATGTGGAATCCACTTATTATCTTTCTTAATCCCATCCCTTGATTTTGACACATGTATTGATCTAACGAATAAGAGTATAAGTAGGAGGATTTATAAAACCTCTCTTTTATGTATTGTAACACCCCAAAACGGGGCCTAGTTGTAAACTGTAATACATGTAGCTTTAATTGTAGTACGTTAACTATTAATTGGTGTCTCGTTGTTAAATGTAGTATACATGTTGTTAATTGGTGTTCAATATGTTAATTGGTGTTTTAAACATGAATTGGTGCTAATTGGTGTTAAATGGTGATTAACTGGTGTTAATTGTGGATAAAAATGTGGTATTGTGAAAAGTGTCATAAGTTGACCAAGTAGACTAATAGTTGAACGGTTTTGGATAATGGTTCCAAAAATATCTCCGTTAGTTGAAACGGATACCCCTAAGTTGTGTTCTAAGTTGAATAGGAGAACGAAATACCCGGGTAGGGTATTAATTTTATTAAGTCGGTTCAAAGGGGGGGGATTATCTTATCCCCTGTTATACTAACACACACACAAACACGTACGCATACACATACATACATACATACGTATCTACACACACACTCAGACCCTTGCTAATTTGAAGAAAGAAATCGAGTTAGTTTCGGATTAGAAGCTGGATTCAATTGAAGATCAGTCTTTGTAGCTTGTTTTCATCTCTTTCTTGTAAGTTTCATGCTAAAACTTAGTTCATGGTGTTTGAGTGTGTATGGTGTCAAATTGGGGATTTAGGTGTGTTTTGATGTTGTTCTTGTGACTAAATCATGTTAGTAAGTTCCCATATGTGTTAGAAATCATGTATAAGTAATCAAAAACTGGATTCAAGTCGATTTGTAGATCAAAAACTCGGAAACAGCTGCTGTCGGAAAACAGAGCTGGAGGTCGCTGTAAAAGTTGTTCCTACGGGCGTAGTATTGTGTTACTACGGCCGTAGGGTGCTGTTTATAATCCTGCGGTCGTAGGAAATGGTTGCTACGGCCGTAGTATCATGTTTAAGAGGATTACCACCTACGGGTGATGGAAACAAGACTACGGGCGTAGGTACATAACCTGCGGCCGTATTTAAACAAAGAATGCCTACTACGGGCGTAGTATAGAGTTACTACGGCCGTAGGTCATGGTTCTTTGGCAAGAACTCCTACGGGCATAGTATATATATACTACGGCCGTAGTGCATGTTGGAAAGTTGTTCTGCGGGCGTAGGAACATGTTCCTGCGGTCGTAGGAGGCTGTCAGAAGCCCTGTTGACCTTTTGTTGAGACAATTGTTAGTGTTGTCTAATGTAGTGTATACTAAGTGGTGTTTATCTATGTTTATTGGTGTTAGGTGACTCAGACGACTCTGTGTGCTCTTGGGATTCTAGTTATCATATCTGCCTCTTGTAGTTTCGAGGTGAGTACCGGTTTCCCATGAGTCTCAGTAGGTAAGTTATCTGTGGTACTTGTTGACACGTGATTGGGGTGTTGATATGTGAAATTGGAGGTATGTTATGATAGAGTTGTACAAGCATGCTCATTGTTGATACGAAAGATATGGTTGTGATTATATGCTCGCATGAACTGGATCCTTATTAGATCAACTATTTGTTTATGATGATATGTCCGGACACTGAATTGGTGAAAACGGAGGTCAGTCAGGTAAACGGGTGTTAGTATCTGGCTGGGTTCCCAGGGTCCTTAAGGACTACGAATTAGGGAACTAACGGTACTCAGGAGTATACGCCTGGGGTTGGCTCTGCAGGCCGCCGTTCCTCTATGGAATTGGGTTCTTTGCTTCGGCTGGAACCAGCATGATAGACAAATTGGTGCAAACGGTTGCGGTTGATTCCCCAGCTTGGGTTGTTGAGCGGGATTGGCTCCCCTGCGATATACGATTCCTGTTGACGGGATTAGCGCGCCACAAGTTGATAGGATAGCCCTATGTGCTGTTCTGATACATGATAGCCTGCTTAATGTTGCTTATGTGTTATTGGTGCTCACTAGCTAGTTGTAGCTAACGGTGCAAGATTTACCTTTTTCGCAGGTTGATGTTAGATGCCTGGTGAGGCGGGACTGGTGGTAGTTTTGTTGTAAATACCTTTTGAGGAACACGTTGTTTTATGTATGGATCCGATGGTCGGAAACTTGTAGGTAACGCTTGTAGAAAACGAACTTGGCTTAACTTTTGATGTAATTAATTAGCCGAGTTAAACTTGTTGTTTTTTTGTAAATGGTGTTTAATTCCGCTGCATGCTTTGATAATAGTTGCTTTAAAAGTTTAAATTAACTCTAATTTTAAGCTCGTTAGGGGTGGCGTTACATGTATGATATGGTTTTGCTTATACGACGTGTTCAAAATTATCAAGAGCTTATGATGGACAATAAACACATGCACGTGTTACAAATCCAATTCTATAGACTTAAATATATTTCCAACATACTCATAAACGAAAATATTTAAGTAGTTATTAGAATCCTTAGCTGTGTTTATTACATTCTAGTGAAGTTTTTAATAGTTTAGTTGTTATTTGATATTAATAATAGTTTAGGTTACATTATGTAAATATTTAAGGGGTCTAAGTACAACTTTGCAAATCTTATTCTAATCAAGCTTTCATTCGATCTTCATACTGTGTGTTCTTGCCGTATACATTCTCTCACGTACACATCATTGATACTACCAAGAACTTAATCATTGTGTATTGATTGCTTCGTTATTTATTTGATATTTGATATCAAGGGTCCTACAGTAGTTATACATATCATATAATCTTCATGTAAAATACATTGAACACTAACTCAATTAAAATGAAAATAATAAAGAATAGCAGCTACATCAACAATCTTAGGGGGTGTTTGGTTAGAGGGATTTGGGGGGATTCAATGGGAATGGGATTTCAAATCCCATGAAATGTCATGTTTGGTTGGCAAAAGGGAGGGATGATTTCAATTCCTAGGATTCTTGAAATCCCTTGGATGTGGGATTTCTAAATCCTCCCACCCACCATGGTATTTTGAAATCCCATGGATGAGGGAATCTCTCCGGCGACCATCCGACGACAGTCAGCGACCCTCCGGCGAAGAAACCCTAGTCTTCCACTGTCGCCGTCAACCTTTTCTACTGTCGTAGTCGCCGTCGCGCATAACCCTGTCGCCGTCGACCTCTTCCTCTTGAAAACCCATAGAAACCCTAGCCCTCTTCCACCGTCGCCGTCGTTTTGAAACCCTAGCCGCTGTAACCCTTCGCAGATCTGGTTCTCGTGGTTCGCCGATCTGCTTCTCGGGTGACGGAAACCCTAGCCGTCATCATCATCGTTAAACCTTCCAGCTCGTGGTTCGCCGAAGTTCGCAGCTCGTGGTTCTCGTCTTCGTCATCATCGTTCCCGTTGCCATCGTTCTCTGTAACCCTAGACTACTAAAATCTTCATCGCAGATCTGGTCGCCATTTGTTCTCTGCGTTGCCGCCGCCCTTCTCTGTAACAGAAACCCTAGACGAAAATCTTCATCGCAGATCTGCGTCGCCGTCGTTCTCTGGTCGCCGTTCATTATCTGCCATCGTTCTCTGTATCCGTCGTTCCCATTGCCATCGTTCTCTGTAACCCTAGCCTTCTCTGGTCGCCGTCGTTCTCTGGTGGCCGGCGGTTTGGTGGTCTTGGATGGATAAGGTGAACCAAACAAAGGATTGATTTTGAATCCCACACAATGCAAATCCCCCCAAATCCCAATCCCACTATAAATCTCATTCCTCCCAAAATCAATACTTGAACCAAACGGCCCCTTAATTTCTGACGTCAACCGCTTTCTTAAAACTAATTCATATGAGCTTAAAAAAAAAAATTCATATGAGCTTGAAATTGGGTAAAAAATAGAGAATTTGGACTTCGAAAATTTTCCTCTCCTTCACATAGTCGGTTTTTAAACTTGAAAAAATACAGTTGAAATTTAGGCAAAGGTAAATGACGATATTTCATTATATAATCTAACGATACGCGCGGGTGGAAGCGCGTTTATTGCCGTCTCGTTGCCCTTTAACCCTTGTGATTTTGAAATATCGTCTCCTCCAGTTCCTCGTCACCCGACCCAGCCGAACCCAAAGAATCCGAAGCCAAGCCGGCGATCATTTCAACCATCGTTTCGCCGCTCACCGCATCCCACGCACCCTACCGGTGGGTCTACCGATAAAAACGAGCTGCCAAATTATACTTTATCTTACCTTTTTAAGTTTCTAGAGAGTGAGAAAACCTAAATTAAAGGAGTAATTAGGGTTCTAGACAGAGAAAGAATCTTTGATAGATATGTATAGAGAGAGAAACAGTAGAACAGATTCTTCTTTGTCGTGAAGATTGAGAAAGAGAGGGAGTAAAAAGCAATAACCTAAAGAGCATTTAGTTGCCTCTCTTTCTCGGATTTTGTCGGGATAATCGAATTGAATCTGCGAGGATCTACGCTAGGGGTTCCATAATTGAAGTTAATTCGAGGTGGCGTTGTGTTAATTGAAGTTATGGCGTTGATCAGGAATGTGAATCAGTGAGAATTAAAGCTCCGATCTAGGGAATTAAGGTTTCGAATTGGTGAGAGATGGATGTGGATTCTTCAATGACTTCTTCATCGGAGGTTGATCGTGGTAGCAGCGATAACATTGATAGAAATGGGTCTGCATCGGAGGAGCAGCTAGAGGGGTCTCCGTCTGCCACCGGGGAAGAGTCCCCGGCCTCTTCTGCTCAGCAACTGCAGTCTCAAGTTCAGCAGACGGGTGGTAGTTCGGTTGGTGGGCCCAGGCATGCGCCTAATTATTCTGTGGTGAATGCTATATTAGAGAAGAAGGAAGATGGTCCTGGACCGAGGTGTGGACATACTTTGACAGCTGTCGCCGCCGTTGGGGAGGAAGGAACACCTAGTTATATGGGGCCGAGGCTTATACTCTTTGGTGGTGCAACAGCTCTCGAGGGCAACTCCGCCAACGCTGGGACTCCTACCTCAGCAGGCGGTGCCGGAATCCGTATGTTTCTGGCTCTATTTTCTTAAATCAGAATCGTTCATTATTGTGTATTTTGCCAATGAAGATAAAAATAAAATTAAAAATGAAAACTGCACCACAAAGAAACTTCTTGGTGAATGAACGTTTTTTTTCCCGAATAAATATTGAAAGGTGTGTTCAGGCCTTTGTTATTTCACTCTTAATTAATTGAAACGAGTAGTTTTTTCTTTATGCGTCCTTGAAATTGTATTCTCTGCTATGATCTATATTAGGCATTAAAGTATCAAACTGCTAGTCTGCTACTATCATTTCCCCATATATTATTGAGTTTCTAGTGCGAAATATGCAAATGTTGTTGACTTTGGGTAACAACGGGGTTAAATTAGCAACAATCTATGTATTTATTTCTATTTTATTTTGCACAAACTAGTGAAATTACTAGCCGCGCTCACTCTGTTCAGACCCGCAAACTCCGCATGCACTTATAATGCTTCATCCAGTTGTCAAGATAGACATGCATCTGTGATATATCATATAGCTTTTAAATCAGATGAGGAATTTGCTTTTAGATAGTTAATAACTTCCCACATGAAATGCAAACTATAGGATATGCTTCTGCTTTTCATGTTAGAACATTCTTGTGGGCATCTGATTACTCTTTTTAAAGCTTGCTTTTTCCATATCACAGGTCTTTCGGGCGCAACCGCTGATGTGCACTGTTATGATGTATTGACAAACAAATGGTCTAGGTTAGTATATTTTGATAGAAACTTCTACATCTCTTGGTTTTTCTGTTATAAATCACACTCAAGTAAATGCGGGTTTTTCTAAAATCATATGACCTACCAATTTTATTTTTCACAGAATAACTCCCTTTGGAGAACCGCCTACACCAAGGGCAGCTCATGTGGCAACTGCTGTGGGAACAATGGTGGTTATTCAGGTGTGCTAATTCGGAATCTCATAAATGTGTCTGCTTGTAGATGCTCTATGTCACTTTTTATGTCTTGCTAGGATTTACATTATGACTAATTGTGCTTGTTTAATCCAACACAGGGTGGTATCGGTCCAGCTGGACTATCCGCTGAAGATCTTCATGTTCTTGATCTAACAGCACCACGACCTCGATGGCATAGGTTTGCATCTGAATATTAAATTCTTTACCTGTAGATAACTAGATATCTATAGAAGTATATATACATATCTTGGAAGTACCAATTTTGCAAGCCTGGTCCATAAATTGTGTTACTTGTAGAGTGGTAGTCCAAGGCCCTGGCCCTGGTCCGCGATACGGGCATGTCATGGCTCTGGTGGGACAAAGATATCTTATGGCAATCGGTGGAAATGATGGTTAGTTTCTTCCTGTGTATTACTTACAGTGAATGTGTTTTGGTGCTTTTTTAGAGACTTTATGCATACCCTGTTTCTTGAACAGGAAAACGGCCTCTTGCTGATGTGTGGGCCTTGGATACAGCTGCAAAACCTTATGAATGGCGAAAATTAGAACCAGAGGGAGAGGGTCCACCACCATGCATGTATGCCCAGTAATTTTACTTTGGTTTTCTTTTCCTTTGCTCTTCATGATTTGTTGCTATCAATGTTTTCTGCTGCTTGTTAACTCTGAGTAGGCATGATTTTTCAGAGCTTATGAGTATAATCATCTTTATACATATGTTTCCAGCCATACTTAGAGTATTTATGTGCCCTTGATTTATAAGTGCCTTGATAAATTCATGGATTGATGGTCATGACATTTGTAGATGCCTGTATGCTACTCCTTTCTTTCTAAATCAGTTGCTATACTGTTTCTTTATGCACCGTGCCCCAATTTTAATTGCTCTATCTCCAGAATGTTTCTATGATTATAGTTTGTCGACGTGCAACATTGCATATCGGTCCACCGTCATTTATCTCTTGTTGCACATAGGGAGATATCGTCATTTGACATATCAAATTATCAATCTATGTTAACATTAAAATTTGCATCTTATCTCTTTTTCCCTAGTGAATATCCTAACTTGGAACATTTTCGACTATCACTCGTCTAATAAATGTCTTGATCCAGTTACAAAAAAATGATAATTGCTTTAAACGCAAGTAATCCAAGATCTATTATCTAATAGGCCTTGTTTATAAATTGATTAAGCTGTTTTATGAACTAGTTGCTTAAGGATAGTGAATAGCTAAGAGGACAGTCCATTCAGCAACCCAGTGTTAGCCCACTTTCACTAATGAGCCCTTCCTCTTAAAAGTTTACACCAGGAGGAATAGGAGACATGTGTAAGGTGGATTGTGGAGACGAGAGAAGTTAGTTGTAAAGTTTGTTAGGTAAGATGTTGATGGAAGATGAGTGCTTATGCATGCTTAGATTATGAGTTTCAGCCTATAGGCTTAGATAGGGGGATTCATACGTTTCGTTCCTCCATGATTTTGTCATCTTTGTTTTTGCACGATTTCATTTGCAATAATTTCTATCAAATTTGTTTAATTGCTGGGAAACGATGGTGCATAACGACCCCCATTACAGACGCGGATTCAATCCCTTGAAGTGAAAACAAAGGCTATCTCGACACAGCTGAAGGACCTAACTACATTGGTTTCTTCAATGAGGGAAATTCTCCATGACATGCCTAGCGCGATGGAGAAGATGTTGCAGGGCCACTATAAATTTCAAGATAAACGCCAAGGTGAATCCTTGTTTCAGTCTTCTACAGTTAATGACGAGTGAGGATTTGAAGGCATATCCCCCAACCAAAAGTCAATAATCTTCTTTGAGAAAACCATTTCAACAAGTCTCTAGTCTATTTGCCTAAGGTTAAGCTAACAATGTTCGATGGTACCGATCCATGTGGGTGGTTTTGAATTGGCTCAGATGTGTATTGATGGGGTGGTTTTTAATTAGTTTACCAATTTGTTGATAAAGCAACCCCAAACTGACCGGAGAGAATATTGTAAAAAAACTTACGACCAGATTCAGTGACACGATATTCAAAAACGACCATGAGGCTAGGTTTTGGGATCATTGTTTGATAAAGGAGACACATGCATACATTGAAGAATTTAAAGCACTCTAGACCTAATACCCGATCAATCTTAAAAGCAGGCTAATAGAATGTTTTTGAAGGGCCTGCACCTTAATGTTTCATAAATGTGTACGAGTGTTCAGTCCCAAATTGTGTAATCAAGCGATGGAGTTAGCTCGTCACGTTTCCGTGGTCTCTGCCTAGGAATATTCATTCTCCATTCAGAGCCAATTCCATATATCCATGACGTCATGACTTTCGGCTTCAGGACCAGCCTAATCTTAGCAGGGCGGCAATTGATAACTAACAACCCATAGAGCAGTCTGTTACTGAGTCCACTTCCAATATGGCGCCCAATCCCTTTATAGTTTACACCAGGATGAAGACAGGGGTAAGGTGGAGATGGGAGAAGTAGGGATGAGATATTTGACCGAAAAATCGAACCGGAACCGGTTGGAACCGGGTTAGAGTATTCGGTCCAGTTATCGGTTCTCCTAAAACCTCATTTTCGGTACTTACGGTTCTGGTTCCACCGGTTATCGGGTAGTTCGGTCTTAGAACCAAAACTGGTTGGTATGTAATTTTGTATTTGTCATATGGTTGGCTATGAACTATTATTTTTGGTGATATGGTTGGTTATTGAACTATTATCGTTGGCAATATGGTTAATGATTATTGTTTGTAAGAGCGAAGTCAACGAATTATTATTTATTGGTCATATGTTGGTGTCGAAGATAGATGCATGTTCACTTACGATTTCAAGTATTTTTAGTGTTAATTTTAAACTGTTAAGTTTTTGGTTATTAGTTAACAATTATAGGTAAAAAACTAGTATAAATTTGTCATATCTGCCTTTTATAATAAAATATTCACAGGTTATTGCCTTATCGGTTATTTCGGTTCCCACTATTGAAACTGGTTACAAAGTAAATTTTCGGTCTTATTCGGTTCTATACCCGAAATAATCGGTCAATAACCGGAATTGAAACTGGAACCGGTTCCCTTATATCGGTTCGGCTTTCGGTTCGAGCTTTTGCCAATTTCGGTTATCGGTTATTTCGGTTCGGGCCGGTTCCAGAACCAAACACACCCCTAGGGAGAAAGTAATTCAATTTGTTACTTAAGATGTTGATGGGAGAGGAATGAGGTATCCATGTTTAGATTGCAAGTATTGGCTTACATGCTTGGGCTGGGGGATTCATACGTTTAGTTTCTCTCTGACTTTGTCATCTTTGTTTACCTTTCTTAATGAAAAGCTTGCCTCCTCTTTAGTGTTCTCCTGCAATTTCTTTTTCTTTTCTATCATCTCTATCGTTTAACATATTAGGTAGTTGTTACATTCCAATTCAACTGGCCAAGTTAATGTTTTTCTTTCTCTATGTTGCAGTAGGGGACTTCACTACATGGCGATTTCTTTGATGTTTGTGTTAATACCGATTTTTCTTAGATTTGATAGGCTAAAACTTCCAATTAGCGACTCTTCAACTCATGTGCAAGTCTTATAAGAAAGAAGGGCCATGCCGTCTGATGAAATTTAGAACGGCGGAGTCTCGAGTCAAAATACTTCAGTTTTCCATCAGATTTAGCTAGTCATAATTTTGAATTTCGAGCTTGATGTTTTTCATAATATCAACCTGGCAATGTACTCCTTTCTGGTGGTATCTTAAAAAGTAGCATTGTGTCCGTTAATATTCTTGCCATGATATGGTCCCTAAGTACTCTAGTTGCTTGGTTTCATGTGAACATAGTCATAAGACATTTCTAATAAGGATCCATTGCCTATAACCTGGCTAAAATGGTTGTTCTTCTAGGCCCTCTGCAGTTTGTTTTCTATTTTCTTCATATTATAATATGGAGGATGATATAATGATTCACTTAACACAACATTTTCTTGTCTATCTCTCATTTGATTCTTCCACTTTGATGTAGGTATGCTACTGCAAGTGCACGTTCTGATGGTCTTCTTTTGCTTTGTGGAGGGCGGGATGCGAATAGTGTGGTGAGCATTATGCTTTGATTGCACACTATCTGATTCTGAACACTAAATTGTTTTTTCATCAGACACCAGTGGAGTTGCACTATCCGATGCCCGTCTTAAATCTTGTCATGCTACTGTTAATTGTGGTATAAAATTGCTATTTGAGCTCACTAAGCGGGGTGATGGTCACGCTGAAGCTCCTTTTTAGTGTTTCTCTCCTTTTCTGTTCAAAAATAAAAATAAAAAATAAAATTGTGGTATAAAATTGCAGAACCTTATTGTGTTCACCTTAACGGTTAGGTTTAAAGGAGAGTTAAAAGTTTTGAATGTAAAAGAAACCACATCAATACCAAAATAAAGATGAGCCATCAAGTTTATTAGTTTCATTGTACTATGTTCTTTTCTGTCATTTGTTAGTTGTGTAATCAGGGCAATCTTTGTGTTTGGTTATGGTAAAATTTTTATGTTATCTTTGCTCTAGAATTCCTTTAACATCTTGTACCATTGAATGTTCCAAGTATTGACATCTATTTCATTAACCTCAGTGGAGCAAGATCCACCACTCCCCTGAAATATAATAATTTTGAAGATGACAGTAACTCATCTTAGGAGAGTCATTTTAGGTGGCATTGTTTTTTTAGTATTTTGCCTTGCTGAGGTGGAGGTGATATTTGTCCTCTTCCACTGCTTGCTGTTACTATAAATGGGGCATACTGACTCTTTCAGTAACTCTTGTTTTATATAAGCATTAACAGATGCAAAGCTTGTAAATTACTTTGTTTTTAAGAAATTACGTTCCTGGATGGATAGAAATGAAGATATACATACATACATGTATACACACACACACATATATACTAAGGTGATAAGCCTTTATAGATTGTAGGAATAATTAAGAGTTTTAGTGTTGTTTCGTGACTCTGCTCACATATGTGGAAATAGGGAATCCAAATGAGTTATGTATTTTGGAGTCATATATCTTTTGTCATTCTATGGTTTTTTGTGTTATATACTCATTCGTTCATATCTGCAGCCTCTGGCAAGTGCTTATGGACTTGCAAAACATAGAGATGGTCGGTGGGAATGGGCAATTGCTCCTGGGGTTTCACCGTCTCCTCGATATCAACATGCAGCGGTACGTTTTTTTTTTTTGATATACTTGGAAGTTTCCATGTCTCAAGCAAACATGTAGAGTAGTTATGAATGATACATATGTGTTCATTTGTTGTTTTAGGTCTTTGTCAATGCCAGGCTCCATGTATCTGGGGGAGCACTTGGAGGTGGACGCATGGTGGAGGACTCATCAAGTGTAGCAGGTATGATTTTGGTGCTCCTTTTGACCTCCACTTATTTTCTTTCTTTGCAATAGAGCAATCTTTGTCCGGAAAATACCTATACCATATGTAAGTTACCAACATCACATGTCAAATATAAAGCATTGTAAACAGTCAATATTCTTTTGAGTTTTAAAACTCCAGATTGGCTTTTATGAAAACAACAAGACATGACACACTAACTAGATAAATTATAACTACAAAGCTATCTGCCTATCTCTACTAACAAGTAACAACCACATACTAATTTGTCTCTACTAACAAAGCAAAACAACATGACATGATAGGGGATACATAATCCAATCTATCTCAGTATCTCTACTAATAACTACAAACCTCATGGGCGCACTGTTCTTATTGAATCTCTAAATTTGGTAAACAGTTCAGTATCACTGACCTCTGTATGCTAAACCTTTTAACATTTTGTTATAGGAAAGCATATTATGAATCTTTTTGTGCTAAATATTGATGGCCGAATGGCAGGGGGATGGATGATTTATGATATTTCTGCTCAGAAATGTTTCTGCGCCCACGTTTACTTAAATGGTCCTTTCACATGTTTCTCACTGTTCTTTTTTTTCTTCACATTTCTCCACTGTACAGTTCTTGATACCGCAGCAGGAGTCTGGTGTGATACAAAATCTGTAGTGACCTCTCCACGGACAGGCAGATACAGCGCTGACGCTGCTGGTGGAGATGCTGCGGTTGAATTGACAAGGCGTTGTAGGCATGCTGCCGCTGCCGTTGGTGACTTGATATTCATCTATGGTGGTTTACGTGGTGGTAAGATCTGATCTAATGCTGTAAAATTTCCTAGTTTTATGATCAGATGACCATATTTAGATTCTCTAGCATTTTGATTCTTTATATCAAATTTACAAAGCAAAAGCTTATTTTCTTTACGGAGGGATTTGACTAACAGGTGAACTTTGTAATCATGTATTGTTAATTTTAACGGATGCAAAATTTGTCATAGAGTGTTCTCCAACTTTGTGTGCTTTGACCCGTTTTAGTTTGTTCTATTATTTACGAAACTAAAGAAATAAAATGATGGGGTTGAAGATGAAGATGGCAAGTGTGTGGGTATTTTTCGACCTTTTTTGTGGGTATCGTCACATGGACTTTAAAATTTTTAACCGAGTCTTGTCAGGTTTAGCGAAAAGAGGACAGTGTTGGTTTCATTTAATTTGACCAAAAGTGCCAGACATAATAAACTAGTCAACCAATTGACCAAAACGGAAACACATAACTATTTCTTAGCTAGCAAGTCTTCACATGTGGTTCCTTTTCACTTGGTTACTACTATATACTCCACCATACACACATATGGAGAGTGGCGTCTTAGGTCATAGGATACTGTTTAGGTCAGTCATTCTTCTGTTATAAAAAGCGATGCATCAAGCAGTACTAATACAAATTATTAAGACGTCTTATTTTATCTTTTGAGTGGTCCTGTCTCAAACAAGTGCTTGGCATTTGTATCCTTGTGTCAGGCATTAAAATTTTCTTGCTCACGCTCACATATAAATAATTATGATGGATTGATATGGCTCTTATTTTGTAATGCTATATAATACGTTAACTGCTGAATCACTATAGTTAATAGCAAGGAAGTAAGCATATATATTGCCACACTTGTGATACCTCCATCTGTCAATTTATGGTTAATACTATGGTGCCATATTTACTGTTGCTTACATTGCAGGTGTATTGTTAGATGATCTTTTAGTTGCTGAAGATCTGGCTGCTGCTGAAATGACATCTGCAGCATCACATGCAGCAGCAGCTGCTGCCGCATCCTCTAACTCCAATGCACAGGTAGCGGGGAGGTTACCTGGAAGGTATGGATTTGGTGATGATAGAACAAGGCAGCCGATTTCTGAAGCAGATCCTGATGGTGCAGTTGTACTTGGGGATCCTGTTGCTCCTCCTGTAAATGGTGACATTTATACAGATCTCAGCACTGAGAATGCTATGCTACCGGCTTCAAGGTTGTTTACGCACTTAATGATTACTATATTAGCTGAAGGTGACGGGTCAAACAGGGGCTGGTTTGGGGGTTGATCCGACTCGTTTGATGCGCTTTCTCTCTTTAATTTGATTCTTTAGGGGTTTAAACATGACCCACACATAGGTTGAAGTTGCTGTACCAAGTTATTGAGCATATGATTTATGGTTTAATATGCAGACGACTAAGCAAAGGAGTTGAATACCTGGTTGAGGCATCAGCAGCAGAAGCTGAGGCCATTGCTAAAACCCTTGCTGCTGCAAAAGCACGTCATTCTAACGGAGAAGTTGACCTTCCAGATAGGGATCGTGGAGCAGAGGCTACTCCAAGTGGGAAACAAACATCCAACTTAATAAAACCAGAACCTGATGTTGGAATCGTTTCCCCTCCATCTGGCATACGGTTGCATCACCGAGCTGTCAGTTTAACATTATTACTCGCTTAACTCTTTTTTTTTTTAAATCAAAGTTCATCTGTTGCCCAATATCTGATCTCCATGGATTTGCAGGTGGTAGTTGCTGCAGAGACTGGTGGAGCATTAGGTGGAATGGTCAGACAGTTGTCAATAGATCAGTTTGAAAATGAAGGCAGGAGAGTTAGCTACGGGACCCCAGAAAATGCAACTGCAGCTAGGAAGCTTCTAGATCGCCAAATGTCAATTAACAGTGTGCCGAAAAAGGTAGAGAACGTTTATGTTTATGTTGGTTATGGTAAGTACATAGTGTCGTATGTTTGTTTATGTATATGTATAACATAATTAAAGCTTTTTTTTAGGTGATAGCTCACCTATTGAAGCCTCGTGGGTGGAAGCCGCCTGTTCGCCGACAGTTTTTTCTGGATTGTAATGAGATAGCTGATCTTTGTGATAGTTCTGAACGAATATTTACAAGCGAACCTAGTGTTCTTCAACTTAGGGCTCCTATAAAGATATTTGGTGATTTGCACGGGCAATTTGGAGACCTTATGCGACTTTTTGATGAGTATGGATCTCCTTCCACTGCCGGTGACATAGCGTAAGAGATCTTTCTAACACAATTCATGGTTTCATGTCATGAAGTTATTAATTTCTTATATACGTGACAATGTTACTTCTGTGTAATGACAAATTAACTATATTTCTTTGATCTGTATTGGTGAATAAACCATCATGCTGAGTCCTATTTGTTTATCAATCATCAGATATATCGATTACCTCTTCTTAGGAGATTATGTTGATCGAGGCCAGCACAGCTTGGAAACCATTAGCCTTCTTTTAGCTTTAAAGGTACTTGTGTCCCTCACTTTTGGATCAAAAATATCATTCTAGTTTTATAAGAAGCATGATTCACCGTACATGTTGCAATTGGGTGAATGTTGTAGGTCGAGTATCCACACAATGTTCATTTAATTCGTGGGAATCATGAAGCTGCTGATATTAATGCACTTTTTGGCTTTCGCATCGAGTGCATAGAGCGAATGGTAATACCATATTCACGATTTTGTGGATGCAATTTCAGTTTTTATTTCATTCTAATATAGGTGGAAAAATTGGCGGATTGGGAAACACGTCAAAATGGGCAGTTTTTGGTAAGGTCGAAATGGACCAGCGTCCGGTGATCCGTAACACGTTTTATCCTTTTTTTTAATAATATATAAATAATTAGCATATGAAATATGATAACAAAAGTTATATTATTACAGTTTTTATAATATATAATATGGACTTCCAACGGTTTCACATTTGACCAGTTTCTTCTAAGCTTATATTTTATTTTGAACTGTTGACATGTTTAAAACAAGATAATCCAAATCGACCATTTATATGTAAAGGCGAAATGGCCATTCTAATTTCCACTAATGGTCAATATCTATCTTGAACAGGGTGAGAGAGATGGAATCTGGGTATGGCACCGGATAAACAGATTATTCAACTGGTTACCACTGGCAGCTTTAATTGAGAAAAAGATTATTTGTATGCATGGTGGAATTGGGAGGTCAATTAATCATATTGAGCAGATTGAAAACCTTCAACGACCAATTACTATGGAGGCCGGTTCAATTGTACTTATGGATTTGTTGTGGTTAGTTTTTTAATTATTCTGTTATTTAACTGAAGTTGCCTCATTAGCACATTTTCTAATGGTTGTCTTTTTTTTAACAGGTCTGACCCAACAGAAAATGACAGTGTGGAAGGATTGCGGCCAAATGCCAGAGGTCCTGGATTAGTTACTTTTGGGGTGAGTGTTTCTTTTAATTATATTAAATGCAGAAAATGGTTACCATAAACATTTTCATTTGAAGACCAGAAGATGCACCACTTAGTGTCTAGATAACACGCATTAAGTTGGTGCATTTTTCACCATCTTATTTTCCAATTAATAATGGTGTGGATATGCATCATCATCTCTCAGCCTGATCGTGTGATGGAGTTCTGCAGCAACAATGATCTCCAATTGATTGTACGTGCGCACGAATGTGTAATGGATGGCTTTGAACGTTTTGCCCAAGGACATTTAATTACCCTTTTCTCAGCCACCAACTATTGTGGTAAGTCCCCTCCATTATTGATCCTGTTTATAACTCATAAGCAGGCCACTATCTGGATGTGGCTAAATTGGCAGGTAAGGTAATTGGTCAAATCGGGTCGGGTTGTGTTGGTTGACCTGCAACTCTTCTTTTTCCTTTAAAATGACGGTATTTCAATGCGAATTGCAAATATCATTATTTCGACAATCTCGGGTTGGGTTGTGTTTGGGCTACTGTGAACCCACTTGAGCTGTTGCTAGAAGTTTTTTTTTTCTTAAAAGAGAAATATACCTTTTTGAGCGGTTAGAGATGAGAACAATAGCCCCATGTTGTCACCAATAGCATTACAAAATATATATTGATTGTTTCTGCCTGTTCTATGCTGTAGGGACTGCAAATAATGCTGGTGCAATATTGGTCTTGGGTAGAGATCTTGTGGTGGTTCCAAAACTCATTCACCCACTTCCGCCTGCGATTTCTTCACCTGAAACTTCTCCTGAACGCCATATAGAAGATACATGGATGCAGGTACCTTTTTTTTTTTTAAATTCAGATCACTCTATGATGCACATACTGATTGTAACATCCACATAATCTTCTTGTGGCGTGTTTAGGAGCTTAATGCAAACCGACCACCGACACCAACTAGGGGGCGTCCACAAGTTTCAAATGATCGTGGCTCTCTTGCATGGATATAACTGAATTTTCATATAATTATATCCCTGAAATTGCTTGGCTAGTCAGAATGCTTTTTGTGGTTGGTGCGCCCAAGTGATTTCAAGAACTTGGTCAACCATAGCGCCTCCCCCGCACCCCACCCACCCACCCCCACGTAGTTAGCTGAATGTTCTGGAAGTGAAGATTTGAGATCACAAAAAGCGCACCAAAGGCC
The DNA here is from genome assembly GCA_947179395.2 of Pulicaria dysenterica. Classification (NCBI taxonomy): domain Eukaryota; kingdom Viridiplantae; phylum Streptophyta; class Magnoliopsida; order Asterales; family Asteraceae; genus Pulicaria; species Pulicaria dysenterica. The sequence goes on from OX359296.1 coordinate 55,582,865, forward strand.
AGTTTAGCTGCCCCTTCGTACATTGACAAACGGGAAGGCTTAGAGGCGTTGGTAGTGCTAGTTTTTCTAATGGTGATGATTTTCATTGCTAGTCTTTTACATGATTTTGTTTCTTGGTTAGATGTATCATTGGTTTATTTTTGTTTTGGTTTTTGTTAAAAGATAGAATGAGGTTGGCTATATATGTTGGGAAAGCTGATGATTGTATCACAGAGGATGTGGTGCTGTGTTATGTACAATGTAATATTTGTGTGAAGACGAGACCTTTTCTTTCATGAAATAACTTCATTTGTACTATCCGATTGATGTGCGTAATATGTTATTACTCTTACTTCAAGCAAAATTTGCATCCAAGATCGTGTGATGTGTTTGTTTCTTTTCATCGAGCCGCCCATACGAAAGTCTGTAAGGTTGAGTTTATCCGAGCGAAATTCGAGTTCGAACTCGAATTGAGCTTGATCTAATCTTAGTTTTTGAGCCTGGCTTCAACCGAATAATTGTTACTCTTGAGCTCGACTTGAATTTGTATCGAGTTTCTTTAATGAAGCTAAAAGATGTTATTAAAATGCTAACGAATAAACAAGCATAACTGAACTTCGATAAACAGTTCATAAAAAATTCGTCAAACGATCGGTTTATTTACAATCCTCATAATGGAAACATGAAAAATACACATGACCTCATAAAAAAATTAAAGTATATAAAGCCGTAGTTCTTTAAAAATGAGAAACAACGCATGAAGAAATAAAAATATAGATTATGAAGAATGGAACTAAAAGATGAATAATATTACCAAATAAGATATAACTGTTTATTCTTTGAAAAATTAATAGAGGAGATTCTAACATAATCACTTACATAAGTACTATAATTTTTCCATTCTTTTATCAATTTGTTTATTATTTACTTATTTTAAGAATGATAATCTTTTTTTACGGCTTTTAAACTACTCCACTTTACCGTTAATGAGACTTGATCTCGTGACCTTTGGTCAATGAGGCACAGGCTAGAACCTAGGTGACAATAATGATAATCACAATCATAAGAAGTGTAGATAATTGCACCAATGGTCTTTTAACTATCTCAAAGTTGCAGGTTTAGTCATTTTTTTCGAAAAGTTGCAGGTTTAGTATTTTTTTTCAAAAAGTTGCATGGATAGTCGTTTAACTGCCCAAAAGTTGCACTGATGGTCCTTTTTCACGTTTTCCGTTAATTTAATCTGTTAGTTTTGTAAATTGACCATTATACCCTTTATCCCTATTTATAATATATTTTCCAAATAAAAACATACTAATAATAATAATATCAAGAGTTAATTATACAAGCAAATACCTCTCTCTCTCTCTCTCTCTCTCTCTCTCTCTCTCTCTCTCTCTCTCTTTCTGCACGCACGCGCACACACACACACCCCTACACCTACACACACACCACCGTCTATCACTTTCTCTCTCTTCTCCTCTGTTCTTTATCCCTACCACCGCCATTAATGTTCTTGTTACGGACTACTCAAGCTCTGATGGCAAACTCACACCAAAAAGGAAAAACGAACAAGAAGATGATTAATGCTGAGCTCCAAAACCACCATTAATGTTCTTGATTTTGAGTGCTCCTGGTTTGAAGCAGATAACCCTCCTTCTGTAATTTTTTCTTGGTTTGAAGCAGAAAACCCTTGATTTTCTATGGGATTGAGCTCTTTTTTCTCCGATGATTTAACAAGGCAGGCATTGATGCGTAAAGATACGACTTTTGTGTGTGTTGGTATGTGTTCTTAATTTCAGATCTAGTGTTTGGTCTGTGTTCAGATGGTGTTTTTCGACGTACAGATCTAGGGTTTGGTCTGTGTTTTTCGAGTCTTTACAGATCTAGGGTTTGGTCCGTTCGCGATTCAGGTGAGTGGTGGTCTGATTTGCTGTCAGCGGTGGTTTTACGTTTTAAGGAGTTGTACCTTCTGCTTTACAAAGGTGGAGGTGGAAGTGGAGGTGGCTTGTGATGGCAGAGGTGGAGGTGGCTTGTGATGGCAGATGTGGAGGTGGGTGGTGATGGCGGTGGTGATATTGGTTTTTAGGTCTGCAAACAAGTTGTGGAGATTTGTGGTGATGGCAGGTGCGTCATTACTACTAGGCCCCTTTTTGGGGTGTTACACCGGTGGTTCTAGGTGGAGGGTGGGAGGCAGTACGGTGGTTCTAGGTGGAGGGTGGGGGAGGCGATGGTCCAGTGAGTGAGAGAGAGAGAGAGAAGAGAGTGTGTGCGTGCGTAAGAGAGAGAGTTGATTGTGAGGAGATAGGTTTATAAGTAATATTTATTTGAATAAGATTAAAATATTATCTTGAATTAATTAAAATGTAAAAAAGGACAAAAGACCTAAATACCCCTGACTTAACAGACCTCACTAACGGAAACTGTTAAAAAGGGCAATTGATGCAACTTTTGGGCAGTTAAAGGACCATCGTTGTAACTTTTTGAAAAAAAGAACTAAACCTGCAACTTTGTGATAGTTAAACGACTATTGGTGCAATTAACTTAAATAAAAATATGATTTTAATTATAAAAATGAAAACCTTATTTAAAAAATAAAAAGTTTAAGTATATAAAAAATAAATATGAAATTTATAAAAAATTAATCATAAAAACATAAGTTATAATTAAAAAATTTAAAAACATAATTACATTTTTCATTTCACAATCGCTAGCTCAGTCGCTCTCCTTACTTTTATCCGCTTTTTAATGTCTTTCTACCAAAGCCAGACCGAGCGAGTTGCGGAGTGTTTTTGTTGAAGCAAAGCCGCGCCATTTCTGATTCCCTGTTGAGGATGATGATGATGATGACGATGATGAATCGATCATATTATGCTCTTCAACCTCTCATCAAATTCAAAGGTAATAATGCTTTCTCCTCTTTCACTCAGTTAGGTTTTCATTTCACTCATCCTCACAACTCACTTTCAGCTTCCCTTCACTCGAATTCTTCTTCAATTAGCGATTCTCCTCCACGATCTAAGTTTGCAGAACTTACCAAATTGGATGATGCCTTGAAATTGTTTAATCATATGAAGCAGACACGACCTCTGCCTTCTGTTCTTAAGTTTAACCAATTGTTGACTGCTGTTACCAAATTGAAACATTTTTCTTCTTCTCTGGATATTTTCAAACAAATGTGTTCCCTTGGTGTTCCTGTTGATAAGTACTCTATGAGTATTGCTATCAAGTGCTGTTGTCAATTGTATCAGACCAACGACGCCTTTGCAGTCCTTGGTTGTTGCTTCAGGCGAGCAATTGTACCAGATGTGGTTATTTTTAATACAATCTTAGATGGACTCGTCCTAGAAAATAGGATTGTTGAGGCAGAGAGGTTCTTCAAGAAGCTTATCAAAATGAAACTTTGTGAACCTGATGTATTTACTTATAACACAATGATTAAGGGGCTTTGTAAGTTTGGAAACAATACTACAGCTAATGCATTGCTTAGGCTGATGGACCAAAGAGGCTGTAAGCCTAATATTGTTGCATATAATACCATCATTGACAGTCTTTGCAAGGACAAAATGATTGATGATGCGTTCAAGCTCTTCAAAGAAATGATATTTCACAAAGGCATTCTACCGGACATCATCACATACAACTCTATGATTTGTGGCCTTTGTAACTTAGGTCGTTGGAATGAGGTCTATAAGATGCTAAAAGAAATGGAGGATGCAAGGATTTATCCAGATGTTCGTACCTATAGTATATTAGTTGATGCATTTTGCAAAGAAGGTAAGATGGAAGAAGCAGAGGCTGTTATCAATATAATGGTTGAGAGAGGCAAGGAAGCTGATGTAGTAACATTTAATTCACTTATAGACGGTTACTGTTTGCGAGGTGAAATGACCAAAGCAAGGACAGCCTTTGATTCAATGACGTTTAGGGGTCTTGTCCCTGATATTGTTACTTATAACAGTTTGTTGAATGGGTATTGCAAGAATCGGAATGTAGAAGAGGCCATGCACATGCTTAACGATATGACTAGAAATGGTCCTAAGCCAGATCTTGTCACTTACAACACCATGATACAGGGATTGTTTCAGGTTGGACCCAGTGGAGCTGCACGCGAGCTTTTTGACAAGATGCAAGCGCGAGGACAAGTTCCAGATGAATGCACTTACAGAATAATTCTAGAGGGTCTTTGCAACAACCATCAAGTGGATGAGGCGCTTGCTTTATTCAATTTGATGGCTAATAGCAAGCTGAATTCAGATATTGTTGTGTACAACATCCTCATTGATGGTGCATGCAAATGTGAGAAACTCAAAATTGCAAAGGATCTTTTTCGTGATCTAACTAATAAAGGTCTGCAGCCTAATGTTAGGACATATACTGTGATGATCAGCGGTTTGTGTCAAGAAGGTTTAGTGAGTGAAGCAAAGCAGCTTTTTCTTAAAATGGAAGCGAGTGGTTGTTCACCGAATAATGTTACTTATAATGTACTTCTCCAAGGCTATCTAAGGAACCAACACTATGATGATGTAGAGATGATTTTGCACGAAATGGACGGAAGGGATTATTCATTTGATGCATCGACTTTGTCGCTGTTGCTAGATCAGATCGCGATAGGATCATTAAAAAAGACTTTGCTTAAATTGATAGGCAAGCTTGTTCCCAAAGAATGGATGGATAATTCTAGCTCTTAATGACTGAAAAGTAGTTGGAAAGACAAACTGTAACAGTGCTTGATTTCGAGTTTTGTGGGCGGAAAATGAAGATTATAATAGGTTGATGATTCAAGCACCATTCATCCCCTTATCTGTTGTTAATTTCCGAATCAATTGAGTTTTAAATGTTTTATAGATATGGATCTGTTTTTCTTTGAACAAAAAACTCACTAAGCCCTTGACGAATCTATAAATCATAGTGGATCTACATATTAATATATTATATAGAGTTGATATAAAGAAAAATGTTAAATTTTGGGAGTGTTTGTAGCTTCATTGTGTGTTCGAATCGAGTTAGACTATTCTAAAGAAGTATGTTATGATTTTCTTTTCTTTTTATTTAGAAGGTTTACTAAAAATCTCAAAAAGAAGAGAAAGTTTGTAAATCAAGGGCCATAGACTATCTGATGTTCATTGATGTCGATCATCAACATAATTACATGAGATAAATACACAACGAAATCTATAAAGCAAAACATGACAAACATCAGCAAGCAAGCAGTATTTAGTACCAAAATAACATCCTAAACATTTTTTTGATAGTAGCAACACCTGTTTCTAAAGAAAAGACTAGAAGTTCAGGATTTTGTATCAACTCCATGACAGGAGGAAGGCCACAAATAAACTCTATGCACAAACATTTTTTACCACTTAATTGAAAAACATAAGAGTTGCACATATTTTCGTGCAGCTTTGGCAACTAAGGAAACAGCCGACGTATCAGCAGTCCCACCATGGCTCGATGATATCTCAAAATGGTCCTCAAACTTCAGGATTTTGTGTATGATATGTAATGCGGTATGTGAACGATTATGGTGAGCTATGGTCCTCAAACTTTTTGACGAATATGGATCTCCATCCACTGCTGGTGACATAGCGTAAGAGATCTTTCTAATACAATTCATGGTTTCATGTCAGGAAGTCATTATTTTCTTATATATCTGACAATGTTACTTCTGTGTAATGACAAATTAACTATATTTCTTTGATCTGTATTGGTGAATAAACCATGATGCTGAGTCTTATTTGTTTATCAATCATCAGATATATCGATTACCTCTTCTTAGGAGATTATGTTGATCGAGGCCAGCACAGCTTGGAAACCATTAGCCTTCTTTTAGCTTTGAAGGTACTTGTGTCCCTCACTTTTGGATCAAAAAGATCATTCTAGTTTTATAAGAAGCATGATTCACAGTACATGTTGCAATTGGTTGAATGTTGTAGGTCGAGTATCCACACAATGTTCATTTAATTCGTGGGAATCATGAAGCTGCTGATATTAATGCACTTTTTGGCTTTCCAATTGAGTGCATAGAGCGAATGGTAATACCATATTCACGATTTTGTGCATGCAATTTCAGTTTTGATTTCATTCTATTAGAAGTGGAAAAATTGGCAGATTGGGCAACATGTCAAAATGGGCAATTTTTGTTAGGTCGAAATGGACCGGCGTCCGGTGATCCGTAACACGTTTTATCACTTTTTTTAATAATATATAAGTAACTAGCATAACCATGTCCTAATGGCCTAGTGGGTAAGGCACTTGCTCCCCATAGGGGAGGTCAAGGGTTCAAGTCCCACTAGGTTTCAATTAGGGATGGCCACGGGGATGCTTCGGAAACGGCCACGGGTAAAACCGGTTAGACTGCGTACATCTGAGTCAAAAAGGCTCGGCGCCCCGGAAGGAGCCCTAACCGGGAAAAACTCCTTTTAAAAAAATATATATATAAGTAACTAGCATATGTAATATGATAAGAAAAGTTATATTATTACAGTTTTTATAATATATAAAACGGACTTTCAACGGTTTCACATTTGACCAGTTCCTTCTAAGCTTATATTTTATTTCGAACTGTTGACATGTTTAAAACAAGATAACCCAAATCGACCATTTATATGTAAAGGCGAAATGGCCATTCTAATTTCCACTAATGGTCATTATCTATCTTGAACAGGGTGAGAGAGATGGAATCTGGGTATGGCACCGGATAAACAGATTATTCAACTGGTTACCACTGGCAGCTTTAATTGAGAAAAAGATTATTTGTATGCGTGGTGGAATTGGGAGGTCAATTAATCATATTGAGCAGATTGAAAACTTTCAACGACCAATTACTATGGAGGCTGGTTCAATTGTACTTATGGATTTGTTGTGGTTAGTTTTTTAATTATTCTGTTGTTGAACTGAAGTTGCTTCATTAGCACATGTTCTAACGGTTGTCCTTTTTTTTAACGGAATAGAACTACATTACATTCCAATTTTGTGTTTGTTTTGCACATTTAAGAAAAGAATTGCAATTGAATTATGTTAAAAGACCAAAGTACCCTTTATTCATGTTTGTATATAACTTTATGTATGTTCCATCTAAACCCGTCACCCCATTCACCCTATGACCCTACCCTACCCTACCCCCACCCCACCTTACCCCACCCACCCCCACTAACCTCTACCCACCATAACCCCTACCACCCGCTGTCACCGCCACCACCGCCGCCGCCGGCCGTCGTCACCACCGGTATTGCGGCAACCATTTCCGTTCCCTTCACCGACCGCCGCCTCCACTGCCGCCACCGTTACCACCGTCGCCGCAACCGCTGTCACCACCGCCGCCGCCGACCACCAACCGCCACCTCCACCACCGTCAACACCGACCACCACCAACCGCCGCCGACGACACCGTCACTCGGCCACCGTCGCCATTGCCGCCGCTTGTTACCACTCCCATCACCGGTCGCCGCCACCGTCGGACTGTCCCCGCCCATTACTGCTCACACCACCAATTGCCGCCACCATTACCGCCGCTACTGCCATCACCCACCACCTCCACCAACCATCACGACCGTCGTAGGGGGTAGGTAGTGGTAAGGGTAGATGTGGGGGTAGGGTGGGATTGGTAGGGGTGGGTAGGTGTATGGTGGGGTGAGTAGGGTGGGGTGGGGTGGGGTGGGGTTAGGGTATGTAGTAGGTGGTCAGGGTGGGTGGGGAAGGATGGAGGTAGGGGTAGGGTAGGGCCGTAGGGTATGGACTTGTACCCTACGACCGTATGGAGGGGACTTGTACCCTACGGCCGTAGAAGTGGTTATTTAGTGCTCTGCGGGCGTAGGACTTGTACCCTACGGCCGTATGGAGGGGGTCCCATACGGACAATTGTGTCTTATGTATAGAGCTGAATGTGGTAAGTGTAAGGTGTTATCCAGGCCTAAACCTATTGTATTAGGTACAACTGAGGAACCAAAGGACTCCGGACATTATATTTGTCTTCTCTGACGGTGAGGTGAGTACCGGTTTCCCATGAGGCTCAGTAAGTAGCGCTAACTGTGGTTTGTTGTAACATGTTATGAGTTGTGCTATACGTAAATTATGAAACACATGTGTATTGTGGTACCCGATACGGGTCACCTGTTGCATGTTGTGTCTGTTTGACTCCAATGTGTGTGTTTGAGGTATGTTATGCTATGATAGAACGTGATATGAACTGAGATGTTGTGATATATGGTAATTGTAAAGATGCATGTAAATGGTGGGACCTGACATGGGTCATACGTGAAGGTTAGTCGTATGTTTTTATAGTTACTTGTGGAAAGTAGTTAATTGTGGCCTGTAGTTAAATGTAAAGTGTGGAACCCGTCCGGACAATTAAGTGTGGCATGTTAAAGTGTGGCTTAAGATAGTGTGGCTTAAGGAAGGGTGGAAGTGTGGTTTATTGAAGTGTGGTGAGTTGAGGACCGTTATTCCTTAGCGTGAGTTGTGGGGATCTTAGCCTATGGCTGGATCTACGTGGCTCTGTAACGCGCTGGGTGGACTACTCTTCGCTCCCCCACCAGTGCGGTTGGTTGTGGCTGATTCCCTAGTTAGGACGTTGAGTGAGACTTGCAACCCTACGAGATATGACCCGGCTGACTTGTCGGCGCACCGCGATGTGATAGGATAGGATAGCCTTCTGTGCTATTACGTGATGTGATAACATGCTTGTTGATACTTGTGCTACGTGTGCTCACTAGCTAGTTGTAGCTAACGCTGCATGATTTCCCTTTTTACAAGTTGCGATTAGACGACCTGGTGAGGCGGGAACTTGTCGAGTATTGTAGATATCTTTTAGGAACACTGGTTGTTGTATGTTACATGTGATCCGATGGTTGGTTGTAGTTATCGGTAATGCCTGTTAGTTATGGACTTGGTGTCTTTTGTTGTATGTCATGTCACCAAGTCAGATGTTAATATTAATCCTTTTGTAAAATGATGGTTACTTCCGCTGCACGCTTTTGATAAATGTGTTTAAAAATCTTAAATGTTCCCTGATTTTAAGCAGGGGGTAGGGTGGGGTAGGGTAGGGTAGGGGTATGTTGGAGGTAGGGGTAGGGTCAGGTAGAGTAGGCGTAGGGGTGGTGGTGGGGTGGGTAAGTAGGGTGTAGGGTGGGGTAGAGGGTAGGGGTAAGGGTGAGGGTGGGGTGAGGTGGCGGTATAGTAGGATTAGGGTAAGGGTAGGGTAGGGTATGGTGGTGGGTAGGTTGGGGTGGGGGTAGGGTGAGGTGGGGTAGAGTAGGCGTAGGGGTGGTGTAGGATAGGCGGGGGTAAAGGTAGGGTGTAGGCAGGGGGTAGGGTGATGGGGGTTGAAGGGTTTAGATCTGACCAAACCACCCTAAGACACAAACTGGTCAAACCTGGGTTCGATTCTACTGGTTCAATCCTAAAGCGAAAACAGATTGAACACAACCCTCTAAACCCTAAAAGGGTTAGGATCTATCTAATGATCATATTAGTTTATTATCTACAATACATATTAAAGTTAGAAAACAATTACCTGTTGATCTTGGGATTGCTAAAGTAAGTCCACCACTACTGCACCACTAACGAACTAGCTGCTAGACCGCTGCATTATTGATCATGTTTATAACTCATAAGCAGGCCACTATCTGGATGTGGCTAAATTGGCAGGCAAGGTAACTGGTCAAATCGGGTTGGGTTGTGTTGGTTGACCTGCAACTCCAATTTTTCCTCAAATAATGACAGTATGTCAATGCGATTTGCAAATCTCATTATTTTGACGATCTTAAAAATCTTGAATAAATGTTTTGGGAAATATATATTACAAAATATATATTGATAGTTTTCTGCCTGTTCTATTATGTTGTAGGGACTGCAAATAATGCTGGTGCAATATTGGTCTTGGGTAGAGATCTTGGGGTGGTTCCAAAACTCATTCACCCACTTCCGCCTGCTATTTCTTCACCTGAAACTTCTCCTGAACGCCATATAGAAGATACATGGATGCAGGTACCTTTTTTATTTTTTATTTTTTTATTCAGATCACTCTATGATGCACATACTGATTGTAACACTACAAAAAAAAGACCATTTAGTGGGACACATTTTTAAAGGCATATAGTTTTTGTGCCACTAATTATATGTTTTTAATGGCACTTTGTATATATGCCATAAAAAACTAGATAGTTTTAGTGGCATTTTATATATTATGCCATTATAAATAAAGTCAATAATGACACAAAATAGGTGAACAAATTGGTTTTTAGTTCTCCCTCCAGTCTATCCTGCCCTTTTTTTTTCCCTCCGATAGAAAATTTTCATTCCCTCTACCTCTTTCCAGTCCCCCCCATCGAAAAACTATATCTACCCTTCACAGCAGAAATTTACATTTTGTACAATATCGCCTTGCTTTCCTCCTCTCCTTCCCTCACGGCCTCACCTTTAACCAATTCAATCTTTAATATGGACATGACCTGTTTTATGTGCTTTTTGTTTTAATGCGTCAGTTTCCACAAAGAAAAACCTCCCAAAATTAAGGGTTACATTTGGGAATGGGATTCTAGTAGAAGCACAATACAAGCATTTGATGCATAAATTTGTTCTTGTTGGTTCAAGTAGAAATGGAGGTATACTTCAGTCAATCGGCTGCCACGGAGTAAGACTACCTCCGGCTAACATTGTACAGAGAAGTCGATTTTGTTGATTTCAGATACACATATTACAGTCTCTTCAATCGATTGCTGCCGTCAACTAACATTCATTTAATTTCAGGTCGTGTCCGGTTGCATCCCTTTATGAGACTTGTATATTGTAATATTTTCCAATGATTACAAAGTAAGAAATACAAGATTAATATAGACAATACAATTAAAGGAAAGAGCCTAATTCTATGGTGCGTTATAGCTACATAAAAGAATCACCATTATTACAATTATACACATTCTAAATATACATACAACTGATAATAAGGAACTGATGATGCAATATTCTTTGTGATTTGGTTATGATTTGTTTATATTCCTTATACGCCCCCGCAAGATGGAGGATCCGTCGGATACTCCGATCTTGGACCGATTTCGAAGAAATGGTGCTCGAGCCAACGGTTTGGTAAGCATGTCCGCAAGTTGATCTTGTGAGTTGATGTGGAGGACCCTTAATTTTCCAGCGGAGACTTGTTCCCGAACAAAGTGATAGTCAAGAGCAATGTGCTTCATGCGGGAATGATACACGGGATTGGCACAATGGTAGGTTGCTCCCGTATTATCACAAAACAAAGTCGGCGGTTGATTTGTAGTGAGACCAATATCATGTAGTAAGTTCTTCGTCCATACGAGTTCAGCGGAAGCATTAGCTAGGGCCTTGTATTCCGCTTCCGTTGATGAGCGGGAAACTGATTTTTGGCGAGTGGACTTCCATGAAATGATGTTTTTACCAAGATAAAGAACATATGCAGTGGTTGACCTGCCGGCATCATTTACACCCCTCAATCAGAGTCGGAAAAGGCCGAGAGAGTGAGATCGGAATGGCGATTTAGGAAGAGGCCATGATGTATAGTGCCTTTGAGATACCAAAGAACTCGTTTAAAAGCTTGCCAGTGTGTTTGACGCGGGCTGTGCATGAATTGAGATAGCTTGTTAATGGCATATGAAATGTCCGGTCGAGTGAATCTTGGTTTAAAAATGCGCGCCTGATGCTTGATGCGCCCGATGCGATGCGTGAAACGCATCAAGGGGTCTGATGCGCTAGGGGGTACGAGATGCGCTCTGATGCGGTCGAGCGATGCGTGATGCGATGCGTTGCGTTTTCTGGGCTGTCTCCATCAAAAAAATGAAGCAAACGCCTGCTGTTCATCACTTCTAACATGTTCTTGCACACGATTTTAGCATAAGCTTATAGAAAAATTGAGGAAGGTACACAAATCGGAACTTCTTTTGTTCAAAATCAGAGATCGACGTTTGTTTTTTTGTCTTTTTTTCTTCCATCCGAGTCATCGACTTTAGAAACCTAGCTGTCTCCATTTTATATATATACATTATGTTTCTGATTTGATATATATATACATTTCGTTTATGCTTTTATGTGTTTTAGACTTTTAGTAAGTTGTTTTTTGTATTTAGAAGGTATAAAATTAGAAGGTATTGACTGATTGAAGAATTTGTGATATATAAGTACTTAGAAGGTATAAAATTTGTTTAGAAGTAATTTTTGTGAAAATCGGGCGCATCGTGTTCGTGATGCGAGCGCATCACGCATCACGCATCGGCTCCCGGGACTCTAAACGCATCAGAGCGCATCCCGCATTTTTAAACCAAGGAGTGAATGCTAGGTATTGAAGTGACCCGACCAGTTTTCGGAATGGAGTGGCGTCCACTGATGGAGACGAGTCCGTATGTGATAAGGGTTCAGTGGCACTGAGAGGTGTCATGACATCCTTTGCGCCATCCATGTGAAATTGTTGAAGGATATCTTGAATATAACGATGTTGTGACAAGAAAAGACCCGTGGGTGTAGGAATAACCTCAACACCCAGAAACTGATGAAGCATACCAAGATCTTTGAGAGAGAATTTTTTGCTCAAAGCTTGAATGAAATGGTCGAGGAAATGAGAATCATTTACCGTAAGTACGATATAATCTACATAGACCATGAAGTAACAAATGACGGTTTGATGTTGGTAGATGAAGAGAGAAGCATCAGCTAAAGATTTTCGAAATCCGAATTGAAGAAGGAATTGAGTGAGCTCATTATACCAAGCGCGTGGAGCTTGTTTTAAGCCGTATAGAGACTTTTTAAGCTTGCAGATATGATGTGGATATTGAGAGTCTATATAACCCGGTGGTTGAGTCTTGAAGACATCCTCATGAAGAGTACCATGAAGGAAGGCATTGTTTACATCTAGTTGTCGCAAAGACCAATTTTTAGATAATGCAATGGAGAGAATAGTGCGAATGGTGATGGGTTTGGTAACAGGACTGAACGTATCGAAGTAGTCCTTCCCATGTTGTTGTAGGAAGCCCTTCGCCACAAGAAGAGCTTTGTATTTGGCAATGGAACCGTCAGAATTACGTTTGATCCGGAATACCCATTTACAACCAATAGGTTTGTGTGAGGTCGCGGGTACAAGCTCCTATGTTTGATTTTGAATAAGGGCGTTAAATTCCGCATCCATTGCATTGCGCCATTGCGGATCTTTGGAGGCTTGAATGTGAGTGGTGGGTTCAAGGGTTGGTGGAAGCGGGTGGAGAGTGGTGGTGTTTACGGTATTAGAGTTATAGTATTTGGGATTGGGTTTACGGTCACGTTGAGGGCGAGTAGGTGGAGGTGGGTGGAAATTAGAAGACGGGGATGAAATGTTGGCATCGGGTGTGGCCGTTTGGGAGGGGATCGGAGAAGGTGTGATGTCGGGTTGAGGAGATGGTTGTGTAATATCGAGTTGAGGGGTGATATTGGGAGAAGCATCGGAGGATGAGGAAGAGAGGGGGGTAGATGGTTCCAAATGTTCTGTAGTGGGTGGAATAGTATTATTGTGAGTAGGGATGGAAGAGGAGGTGGAGGTTGGTTGCATGGGATGGTTTACGTGTGCATGTGTAGGCGAAGGGGATGGGATAGAAGTGGATATAGTATGAGGTTTTAATTTTTTCTTGACAGTAGGTATAAATATTTCGGGTGTAGGAAGAGAATTTATAGGAGTGCCTTGTGTGGTGAATGGAAAGATGTGGTCAATGAATTCAATATGACGTGAGTGATAAAGACGATGTGAGGTGGGATCATAGCATTTATAAGCCGATTTGGAGGAGTAACCGAGAAAAACACACTTGGTGGAACGTGGATGGAGCTTGGATGAAGCATAGGGTCGCAACCATGGGAAACATAGACAACCAAATGGTTTTAGTTTTGTATATGTTGGTTTAAGTTTGTATAGCATTTCATAAGGTGTCTTGAAGTTTAGAATTTTTGTGGGTAGTCGGTTGATAAGGTAGACGGCAATTTGAAAAGCATGAGACCAAAAGTTTAGTGGTAAATTTGCATGGTGAAGTAAGGATAGGCCAGTTTCAACAATATGTCGATGGCGTCGTTCGGCGACACCATTTTGTTCCGGAGTGTGTGGGGGAGTGGTAAAATGTGAAATCCCGTGTTTTTTAAGGTAGGGAATCAAGCCAATGTATTCACCTCCATTGTCAGAAAAGAGGGAGACTAGTGGCGTGTTAAAGAATTTTTCAACTAGAGTTTTGAATTGAGGGAATAAGACTGAAACATCTGATTTTCGTTTAATGGGATAAAACCACGTGTATTTAGAGTAAAAGTCAACAAAAATGACATAGTATGCATACCCATCATTAGAGGTTTGAACGGGACCCCAAACATCCGAGTAGATAAGCTCAAGTGGTTTTGAGACCTTAAATGAATTGTCACCAAATGGTTGTTTGTGACTTTTATTTAAAGAACAAGCAGTACAATGAAAAGAAGCATTTGACATGTTATTATAACCAAGTCCTAACTTATTGAGCAGAAGTTTTAAAACTTGAATAGAGGGATGCCCAAACTTGTGGTGCCAAGAAAGAAGCGATCCAGATGTCTTGATGCTTGAGTTGAGTTGACTAGGAAAGGTAGAAGCATAATAAACGTCATTAATGTTCACTCCCCGCATGAGACACGCCCCCGTTCGAAGATCCTTAACCAAAAAATGAAAAGGAAAAAATTCAACAGAAACATTATTAGTTTTGCAAAGTTTAGCGACCGAGACGAGATGATTACGTAAATTGGGAACAAGTAAAACATCGTTTAAAGATAGTGTGCGAGTAGAGGTGGGAATGGAAGTGTGGCCGGTGTGAGAAATAGAGAGTTTTTCCATTTCCGAGCACAATCTCATCGGGCCCGCCATATTCTGAGAGGTGGTGTAAATAAGACCGGTCATGTGTAGCATGATGAGATGCTCCAGTATCAAACATCAAGGGTGATGTGGGCAGCGAAGAGCTTGACACCGAAGAGTTCACTGTTGGGTTATGATGCGACCCGGATCCGGACGAGTTCACACCAACATTATAATCTTGTAGAAACCGTTGAAGTTTCCGACAATCTTTTGTATCATGACCTGGAATGTTACAAAAGTGACAAAAAGAGTTATTTCTATTAGTACCATAATTATTCATTTGTCCACTATTGTTTTGTTGAGATGGGCCATTGTTATAGTTTTGAGATAAGGTGTTCCTTGGCCCAAATGAGTTGGACCTATTTGAGTTTCTAGCTGTAGATGAAGGCCGTGAAAAAGGCCTGGCTCCTTGTCGTTGGGTGCTGTTGACTGTAGCAATTTGGGTTGCTGGTGTAGAAGCTTGTAGGTATCTCTCATGATCTACAAGTTTCTCATAGAAATCAGAGAAAGTGATCGGTGTGTCTCGAATCTTCAAGGCGGCAGAAATTTCTTTGTAATCGTCACCCAGATGGGTGAGTATGTGAACGATCAGATCATCATCATCAATCGGCTTGTGAGCCAAGGCTAATTCATCGGCTATAGCTTTCATCTCGTTGAGGTATTCTGCTACAGGTTTGGTGCCTTTGCTGTTCGTAGCAAGTTTTGATCGAAGAGAGATAATCCGGGACCGCGAGACACCGGCATAGCTCTCGGTGAGGCGTGTGAAAAGTTGGTTTGAAGTCTCAGCAGATGAGACGATTGGTTGAATCGTATCCGAGCAACTTCCAAGAAGTGCCTCGAGAAGAATCTGGTCTTGACGAAACCAGAGACGATAGGCTGGATTCGGTTTTCCTTCAAGTGTTTTTGGTGGTGGTTCGGTTCGACCGTCAACAAACTGTTCGAGTTCAAGACCCATGAGCATGGCTAAGACGTGTTTACGCCATGAGGGAAAGTTGGTTGTTGTTAGTTTGATTGGAAAATGGGTGTGGGTTGAAAGTTCAATAATGGTGGAAGAAGACATGATGGTCTGTTGTGTGGACAAAAAAAGAAGGCGGCAGAAAAAGAAGAAGGCAGCAGGGGTGCTTTTGAGGATCGGATAAACTCAGAGGAGTTAGAGAGCTGTGATACCATATGAGACTTGTATATTGTAATATTTTCCAATGATTACAAAGTAAGAAATACAAGATTAATATAGACAATACAATTAAAGGAAAGAGCCTAATTCTATAGTACGTTATAGCTACATAAAAGAATCACCATTATTACAATTATACACAATCTAAATATACATACAGCTGATAATTAGGAACTGATGATGCAATATTCTTTGTGATTTGGTTATGATTTGTTTATATTCCTTATACCCTTCACCTCAATCGATCCCTTTCCTGCCACCAAAAGTCGCCCAATCTCAGTATCAAAGGCTTCACTCGCTTTTAATTTTAGGTATGTAATATCCTGTTAAGTTATTATTGTGTGCTCTGCAATCTGCATAATAAACCCTAGATCTCTAATCACTTTTAATTTCAGTATGCTTCCTATTCTTCTTGCTAAATCTTAATATGAGAGATTTCCATTGTAAATTTAAACCTTAGCATAGTGAAGCAAAAAAACACAGTTGACTCACCTATTTTGCCCTAAACCACAAAATGCAAAAGTATTTAAACCTAGCCATCTAAGGACTATAATATTATATAGTGCTTCTGAATTCTAAGATTCGTTATTTGATTATCATGGATATCAAGTGGGATACTTTGAAAATATTAACACAGAAGAAATTTACCAAACCTTGATAATTTGATCCGTAGTGGCAGTTAATACCCAATTACCATTTTGATTCCATTTGACACAAAGAACAAAATTCTTGTGTCCATGACTCCAAACACAAAATTAACTATTTATGACTAGAAATAGAATAGTACAATTATCGTTGTAACTCCACACTGTAGACCTAATTGGTTGATCGTGGGCCTATACATTGAAATAATTCATCATTTAACATATTACTTGGACAAAAAAAATCAGAAAATAAGTCCATTTGAATACCTGCAGAATCATTTAAAAATTTAAAGATTGTCCGTTCGATAATGTGAATTCCCCACTGTGAACCAGTTATAAGACGGGTATCTGGTCACCGACGCCTGTGGGTTGATATTTTTCAGGTTGTGATTGAGTATCGTAGCCAACGGAGGCATGTTATGGTGATTATAGGCGTGTAAGGAATTGGAAGGTTTGTGAAAAAGTTACGTATGTTCTCAATTTGGTTGGGTTGGCTAACGGGTCAATTTTTATTTTATTTTTCAGATGTTTTTCAACCGTAGACTTGTAGTTATATGTAGGCGTCCTTTGCTGTGCCTTCATGTAATGAGATTGATGTGTAGTTAGATGTATGCTGAAGCTTTTATCTATACAATTTTGCTATTAACATGAAAAGTCACTTAATGTGGTATTTGGAATGTAAGTAGTGAAAATGCATACTTTTGTATCTAATATATTTGTTAATAAGGATTTGTTTCCTATGATGAATGACCACAATGAAACAACTGAATTTGGAACAGACTAGCCTCCTTTAGCATTTTAAACTTCTATGCTTTAGTTTTGAAAAACGTATTAACTAATATTACTTCTTAGAATTCATTTACAGTAAGGTGATACTAATTGTCCCCCTCCCCTCACATACCATACCCATCAAATCCATCAGTTTCAATTTTCAATGCATGTCATCCCCTCACATATGTCATATAAAGGGGGGTCAACTAGACTTTCAAGGGAGATATATAGAATTACCCTTGCTGTAAATTATTTTAATACTATATAAGTAAACAATGATGACCACAACTACCTCAAAGACCAATTGTAAAACCTATAGACAAAATTGTAGTAGGTCATCCAAAAAATCTGCTTTAATAAGACTATTATATATACTCATCACGAACTCAATGATGTCACAAACAGACATGGACTTACCTCTTTGTCTAATAAATGATTATGGGTTAGTTTGAGTTGATTGAGGGCACATTTTGGTTTAAGGGATTTAGAGCTATTTTTTTGTTGTTTATCGGGTAAATACGAACTTGAGTATTTTCAAAAATCAAAATAGATCTAATATTCATGCATAATCTTTTATTTGTTTTTAATATCTAAATAAGATAATTCTTAAGGTTGTAACATCAAAGTTAAAAGAAAACTTTAAGAAGATACGATCAACTTTGTGAAAGTTAAATCGAGATTACATCATTTACATATAAAAACCTCTATCTAAAGAATTGGTCAGGTTGCGAGTCTATGATTATGTATCAATAGGATGACAAAGAAGTACCGTATATAGCTATGAAAGTATGTGGTTAGGGCTCCTACCAAATCATATACATAAGACTCACTTGTTAATTCCATCAACAAAAATGACAAATGAAATTAGCAAAACACATAAAAGCCATAATTTCTTACACGGTGATGATGAGTTACCTTATGTAGTTATGAAAATCTCTGCTTACGGTCTCAACCAAGTGTGAGACATGCATCTGTAAAGGGGAAAAGAAAAAAGAGAAAATGGTAAATGGGATGAAATGGGTTGAAGATGATACAAAGTAACAAATAGTCAGCGATGACACATGAAACTGGAAAAGCATGGGGATGACTAAGATATTGAACACAAAAGACCAATATACCCCCTGCTACTATTCACTTCACCACTTTGTCACTTGATGATAAGGGTGAATACTAGGTATTTACGACTAGATATTTTTGGCTAGCTTATTGAACCTTTATTTGGATATTTATAAGCAAATATATGGATATTTCCAAGTCATTGGTGTAATACTCGTGCGTTACTTATAAGTTATAAGTTTATATAGATCATATACTAATATCTTTAAACATGTATAATTTTTAATCTTTTGCAAAATAATAACATACAAAAGTTACTAAACCTAATATATATTTAATAGACAAAAATAACACATTGGAAACAACAATAATTAAATTCTTGTTTTGGCCATAGATGAAGTATGGTTTATTCATAGAATGTTTTTAAAGAACTATAACTTTACTATGTATATTTATTTCTTCTACACGATGCTTTTAATATGAGCTAAAAAGATGGAGAAAGTTGAATTAGCAAGGACACATACCCATCTTTAACTATTTTCATCATTGTCTTGCATCCATTGGAAACTACAACATACAACAAATCTCTTTTCAATTATATATAATCAAGCTCATAACATAGAGGGGCATACAAGTAAAAGGACACCAAAAAGTATAAGGATTGGTAGTATGTGGTAGAAAGGGAATGACTATATTTGAAGTTATGTTGTTAACCATTCACAACATAAATTTTGGAACGCCACATGTAGGTTGCAAACAAGCAGGTGAAGTGGTTTCGTTTATGGGTCAAAAGATGTAATTCTTAGGCATGGGTAACCTAAATGAAAGCCCTGGTCAACCGATTCAAAATCACAAGTAAAATGGTACAAATCGTGTGAAAATATTATCTTCATTCAAGTTTAAAACATTTATCATAAGAGGGTAGTAGCTTTCTTTAAGAAGAAAAATTATTTATTTTCAACAACAATTGCTGCTAGTTAATTTTAACGGTTTATTGATTCTATATTAAATTCTCATTTCAATTGAAATAATAAAGTAATAAGCTAGCAAAAATCCTCCGTGCATGGGTTAAAGTCACAACTTAGTAAACTTACCGGGTGAAACATTGTTTGGTGATCCTAGTTGAGTAAACTTCGCATGATGATTCTACTTGGCAATTATCACCGGAAAGAGGTACTATTTATCATCAAGAAAAATTCATATTATTTTATTTTATTACTTCAACCGTTATCGAATTGTCAAATAAACCTACCTACACAAAACCTCACCTTGCTTTGAATCGAACTAGATTTCAGGTATAATTTTAATACAATTATTGTAATTCCTCTCAATAATTATTAATTTATCCATTAATTGTTTATTTATTGATTTTAATAGTTATTAATTATTTGACAGTTTAATTTAATGATCTAAATGACAAACCATGTATGTACAAGAAAAGGATAAAAGTGTAAGCAATAAATGTGATAAAAGATAGCTAAAGGGATTAGAGGAATGATCAAGAACAAAACTTGTCACTTCTCGAATTTGGCAGCCATTTCATTCGATAGTTTCTAAACAATCGTGAGTGTGAGTGTGTTTCATGTGTGATGTGTGCAATCGGCAAAGGGAGAAGGCAACAAAAATATAAGAATCAAGTTATTATTTTGGGGGCAATCATCAACAAGCGAGTAATTCTTAGTCCTTAGTATGATTTTCGAATTAATTTGGGGTGCTCTTGGGTTTAATTGACCGAAAATGCACTCGGCTAGGGTTTGGCGGTTTCAAACTAAAAATCATAATTTAATTAGGCTTTTGTTAGTTAAACCTTAAATGCACACTTGGGGTGTTTTTTAATGCATTTTGAGAATTTTGGTACTTGAATCATGAATTTTGGTGAATATTTGATAACGATATCGTTTGATTGTTGCATGTTCATCGACTCCTTCCCTCTGCGCACGAACCCTTTCGCACAAACTGTTGTGTGCTTGAGGTGCTGGTTATAGTCACATGGTTCGCTAGAACACCCACGATCTGAATGTTTCGTTACCAATCGCGGTACGAGATCGATCCAATCGCCAACTGGATCGCGATTTGGAATGCTGCTAGAATTTGATCCAAAATGATGGTCAAAGCGAACCTAATTGAGGGTCAAAACGAACCAATCGGTCTTCAATATAGCAATTGTTACACAAATAGGAACAATCCCAACCCTACAGGTGCGTCAATTTGAAAGGCGGGAAAAAGTTGAAGCGTTTGGTGATTTGGTCGACACCCAACTTCTCGTTTTCTAATTCTCTGTAGTGTATATCTAATTTCTCACTTCTCCATAATAATTTAATGATTAAATTTCACATTCCAACTCTAATTAAATTGTTTAGATTGTTCAATTTCGTATCTATCTTCTACTCTCCAACAATTATCCTCATCATCCTTCCCTTGATTTTGGTTTTTTTTCTTCACTATAAATTGTTTGATTTTTACATGGTGGTGCCATTATCAACCGATCAACAAAAACTCATAGGTATGTACGTATATGATTTTGGATGCAGTATTGCATATACAAATATTATAGGCAAAGCACATTTGAGTTTGCGTCTGCACATGGCTTGGTTATCACAAACTCTTTCTTCAAGAAAAGGGAAGCACATTTGATCACCTACCGTAGTGGCGGACATAGCACACAAATTGACTACCTACTTGCGCGTAAGATAGATCTTAGGAATTGCAAAGACTGTAAGGTCCTCCCACGTGAGGCTGGCAATTCACAGCATCGTTTACTAGTGTTAGACATCTTTTTCAGGAACGAAGTTGTAAGAGACAGAATAGTGGGTAAACCTAGAATTTTATGGAGAAACCTAAGAGGAGTAGGAAAAGAGAACTTTAGAAATAGAGTCGCTGAAGAAGTTAGTAGAACCCTTCCGAGAGATGCAAATTCGGCATGAAACCGCATGGCCCAGACGATTAGAGAGGTGGCTAAAGATACACTAGGATTTACTTCAGGTAAGATCCGAGTTCATAGGGAATCGTGGTGGTTTAACAATGAGGTCCAGGTCAAGGTTAAAAGAAAACAAGCCTGCTACAAGGAGTTAGTATTAGCGAGTGAAGGTGGAGAGGAAGATAGGAATAGAGCTCTGAATATATATAAAGAAGCTAAAAGAGAAGCAAAAAAAGTTGTAGCCCAGGCGAAAGAAAGAGCATTTGTAGACTTATACAATAGAATAGATTCTAAAGAAGGGCAAAATGAAATCTTCAGGTTAGCTAAAGCCAGGGACAGGAGGACTAGAGATTTAGGAAGCATCAAGTATATTAAGGATGACAGAGGGAATCTAATTTCAAAGGATAGAGAAATTAGGAGTAGATGGGGCAATTACTTTCTTCAGCTCTTTAACCAGGAGACAGGGATAGATATGAGGGGTAGTGGAGAGAGCCCAGAGGAGGACCGTAGCATTCAGGACGACTGTTACTGCACTAGGATATCTCAGGGGGAAGTTAGAAGTGCTCTTCGCAAGATGGGAAGTGGAAAAGCAGCAGGACCTGACCAAATCCCCATTGAAGTGTGGAGGTGTCTTGGAGAGCTGGGCATCAACTGGCTTACGAACCTTTTTAATCTGATTTTCAGAACTGCTAGGATGCCAGATGAATGGAGAAAGAGTGTGGTTATCCCAATTTTTAAGAACAAGGGAGACGCCCAAGTATGCGAAAATTATCGTGGTATCAAACTCCTTAGTCATACTATGAAGATGTAGGAGAGGGTGATAGAAAATAGGTTGAGACGGGAAACTAAAGTATCAGACAACCAATTCGGGTTTATGCCAGGGAGGTCGTCAATAGAAGCAGTCCACTTAATTAGAAGCCTCATGGAAAAGCATAGGGAAAAACAACGCGATTTGCATATGGTGTTCTTAGATCTAGAAAAAGCTTATGATAGTGTCCCTAGGGAGCTTATTTGGAGGACTTTAAATGATAGGAACATCCCAGGGAGATATATTAGGGTCTTGAAAGACATGTATGAGGGAACTTTGTCCTGTGTCAGCACTCCGGTAGGAGTTAGCGAGTACTTTCAGGTTTTACGTGGCCTTCACCAAGGGTCTGCACTTAGTCCTTTCATCTTCGCAATCATTCTCGACCAGCTAACGAGAGGGATTCAAGGAGACATCCCATGGTGTATGATATTCGCAGATGATATTGTCTTAGTTTCTTATTCAAAGGAGGAGATAAACAGAAGATTAGAACAGTGGAGGACTGCGTTAGAGGACTCAGGACTTAGGATTAGTAGAGGTAAGACTGAGTATCTTTTTTGCCATTTTAGCAAGACCGATTTCGACGAGAGCCAAGATTTCTGCATAGGGGAGCACGCGTTGAGACCCAAGGAGTCTTTCAGGTACTTAGGATCCATTTTACACAGAACGGGGAGGATAGAGGAAGATGTCTCCAACCGTATTCAGGCAGGGTGGATGAAGTGGAGAGCGGCGTTAGGAGTGCTTTGTGACAAGAAAGTACCGCCTAGGCTTAAAGGGAAATTCTACAAACTAGCTGTTAGACCTGCCATGTTATATGGTTCAGAGTGTTGGCCCCTGAAAAAGGCGTAAGCGGAGAAGTTAGAAGTGGCGGAGATGAGGATGCTCAGATGGATGTGTGGGAAGACGTTGTTAGATAAAATTCCGGTTGGGGTTTTTAGAAACGAATTACGAGTGACATCTATTGTCTACAAGTTGAGAGAAGGGAGATTGAGATGGTACGGTCATGTTAAAAGGAGGCTTCCTATAACGCCAGTTAGGAGAACATAATCGCTTACAATGGAGGGCACTAGGAGGCGTGGTCGACCTTTTCTGAGGTGGGAAGATAGATTTAGAGCGGACTTGCGGGACTTATCTCTCTCGGTGGACATGATCTCAGATAGACCCTCATGGAGAAGGAAGATTAGGATCCAGGATTAGGAAGAAGAGTGACTGTACTTTGCATCTTAGGGCTTTAGATTTTGGTTCGACTTTATTTTCTTATGTTATTAGCTACTTAGGTATTGAAACTAAGGCTATCTTTTTTATAAATGTCTTTCTTTATAGGTGTGGGTTGTGCCCTTTTGTAGGTTGTTTTTCTGTTTATTTATTTTTTATTCATTATTATTTTTAACTTTTCTTATTTTTTATTTTTATTTTTTATTTTTTTATTTTTTATTTTTTTTCCATTTATTTCTATTGTTTTATGTTGCTACGCAGCCGGAGGTCTTTGTTCAGGAAGCAATCTCTCTACCTACGGGTAGAGGTACGATTGTCTACATCCCACCTCCCCCATACCCCGCTTTTGCGGGATTTGGGTATCGTTGTTGTTGTTGTTGAGATATTATAGGCAAAGCAACATAGAAACTTGTACTGGAAATCGATACCAAATCTTCTGTACATCACACGTATTTATACACATTTAGTTATGGCGGTTTCTCCCGCTAAATAACCTCCTAACCTCTTAACGTTAACTACCTAACAGAGCATCTGTTTGTGGATGATGTCTAACGGCTAACATAAAGCCTCATCATCGACACTTATTCTTAATTACAAATACTAATACAGTATATCACACATAATACATAACATAATAAAACACATGTTAAAACATATGAACTAACATCACAGTAGCATGCTTTCGATTAAACCATTAGAAGGTCTAACAATCTCCCCCTTAATGGTTTAATCCATCTTCAAATCTTCTTTGTTGTCCACGATGACATAGTCATCGTCCTTGTTCTTTTGTTCACTGCTGCATTCCTCCATAAGGTCGTTGTCATGCTTTCCTTCTGGTTCTTCAAAGGTTAAAATCAGCCTATTCCCATCATCAAATTCAATCTTGCCCATTAAGTGGTTTCCATCACCAAACTCCATTCGCATACATGCATCCTCACTGCAACAGCCCTGCGTATTACCTACTAGTGGCACACTCTCCTTACCCGTTCCATTCGAACCTTCACACTCACTCACTCACTGCAGGTTCCAAATCACTCCTTGAACATGTCTTTGCCAACTCGTAATACGCCGTTATCAGGCTCAAGTACTCGGAGTAGGTTTCTTTTATGGCTCGTGCTTGACTCCTCTCGAATCCTATTGCAACTGCCACTTGTTCCCACTTATTATTAAATAAAACACTTGTGTGTCCTCAATAAAACACTTGTGTGTCCTCCTAACCTATTCACGGTTAGGTACAAATCCAGCAAACACACTTCATCATTTCCAATTAACACGGGCATGGGTTTTTCATCAAACTTCACAAAGATTTTATAAAACCAGTTTATTAACTTGTACAAATATTGTTTCACCAGACCTTTGCAGACCTTTGCAGCCCTCTATAATTTGTTGGTGGGATATCATATCCATAAATCCAACAAAACTTTCGAAATCATTCTTTGTAGGTGTTTTCTGTTCATAACTTCCATATAGACATTCTTTGAGTGTCTTCTTTTCGCTGTATAAGGCATCATAGTATTCCTTAAGTGCCTTCTTCACCATCTCCCTTTCATGTTTCAGTTTGAGATGTTCAGCACTGTTTTTATCTTCCACAGTAACCCCTTCACTGCTTGAATCATCACTGTATTCGTCTTCAAATGCACGTTCAACTATAGCATTCCTACCTTTGATTTTAACTCAGAAGCCTTGTGCTATTAGTTGACTCAAACTAAGCATATTCAATCCGCAGTTGGGCACATAGTACACACCAGGGACAACATACGCTTTGACATCAGTGGTGATTATAACTTCACCAAAGCCTTGTATGTTGAGACCCTTCTGACTCGCTATACTAGTACTTATTGTTCCTGCCTTGAAGTGTTTGAATACTTCAAGGTTTGGAATCATATGTCTAGGAAACTGATCGGAGATGTACCATATCTCTTTGCACCTAACTTTATCTGTACTAAACACTAGCCAATTGGGTGTGGGTACAACCAGACCATCTTCGTTTCCCTCTATCTTATTAAAACACTTATCATTTGTGTCGTTGTTTGAAATTGACTTTCGAAAACTTTTCTTTTTACAACAGATCGATTTGTTCTTATTAGGGCAATTCCAATACACATGCCCTCTTGTAAAACATAAGTAACATCTTGCCTTTTTTATTTTTTTTATCTGTTTTATAAATCGTACGAGATTTGCTTACACTTACATCGGTGTCTCGAAATTTCAGTGAATCCAATTTCTTCAAAACTTCTCTTCTTCATTGATACCAGAGTCTACCCTTAAATTGATCGTTGTCCCAGACAACTTATCAATTTTCTTCAATCGATCCAACCTTCCTTTAGAATTCGATTCATCCATCTCTGGTACTCTGTTTTTCTTCCATTCTGATTTCGATGTACGCCTATTATCTTCTGCCATCACAACATCCTTCTCGCTGTTCATCTCACTCATATCGCCAATTGCTTTCCTAAAGAATCGCCTGCTCTGATATCATGTTTGATGTTTACATGGTTGTCAGGATCGGATATTGCTTAATACCAAATAAAAAGAATTATCTTTTGAAATAAAATCAGATTTGTTAAAAAGACAATCTATAGTTTTGATCACAATCAATTAAGAAGTTACGGAATCACACTTAATTGATTATAAAGGTTTTGAACACAAGAACAATTCAATCAATAAACACAAAGTAATACTGCCAAGCAAAGATGTTTATTGATAACCAATCGATGATCACATTATTCACTTACACCTCCAATCTAACTTCTTATGTTAGACGAAGAACACAATTTGTTCTTAGGTTTCAAAAGAAACTTAGAGGCTAAAACACTTTCTGAAAACAAATAACAATTACGAACGAATGTAAAAACAATATGAATGAGAGATCTATATTCTAATCGAGTATTTATAGACTCTTGATTCTCCTTGATAAGTTGACAGTTAGGTAATCTTCTATCTTCTGAGATAATCTTGATAATCTTCGACTTTGATAAAGATATACTTCAAATCCACAAAGATAGCATTTTCCATAAATAGCTTAACTGAAACTGTTTGTTGAATGAAACAGTTCTGGTCTTCTTCTAACAGTCTTCTCTTCAAGGTCTTCTAACAGTTGTAAACACTTGAACTAACAGTTCTGAACTTTGTACTAACAGTTGTAATGCTCACAGAACTGTTAGTCACAACTGTTTTCATACTTCACTTAACAGTTTTCAACTGTTTTCTCAAATTTCCTCTAACAGTTTTACCTTTGCATGTCCAACAGTTTCCATTACTTAGCAAATTTCCCAACAATCTCCCCCTAACTTAAAGTATTGAACAATACATTTAAGTTGTTTGTTTTAAGTGTTCAACCATAGAAAAATTAACATAAGCAAAGAAAATATTAACATTAATTATGCAAAGTTAAACTGTTACAATCAAAACATAAAAGAAAGAAAATTACACTTTCTTTGATTGCAAAGACTCCAATCTGTCTTTCGTCCGCTTTATCGGATCTTCTTTCATGTTAGCAGGACCAAAGAACTTTGTTTTCAACATATACATCAACTTTATTTTACCATGTTCAACAAAGTCAAAATCAAACCACTGAGTTCGTCCCTTTCCCATTACTATATGATAAACTCTTGATTTGTCATATACTTTCATAGATCTTATTGGAAAGACATCATCACTTATCACCATAGGCATTACCTTCAGTGGATCACATATGCTTGTTAAGTGCCTCATCAAGACTCTGATTTCAATCTCAGCAGCTTCCCCGTAGTGACTTACTCCATATTCATACATTTCTTGAATATCTCTCCTAGTCACACTATCCATCAACTGTAAGAAACTGACATAGCTTTCAATCGGCTCTACTTCTCTTACAATTATCACCCCTTTCTTTCCAGTTTCAATCCTCAAAAATTCAAATCTCCACTCAGTAATGTGGGATTTTTGTCCTAGTTGCTCTGCCACAAGTTTATCTATTCTTTCTTCAACTTCCATTCTAAGTCTATCATGAAGGATGGTTTGAACCATTTCAGCTTTAGCTTTCTCTTCAGACTTTTGGACTGTTTGGGATTGTTGATGCTGTTGAGGTTTCTTTTCAACTGCTGGCTTGGGAGGTGGAACTGGTTTCTTCCTCACAACTCTTTTTCTTTTTACTCCCTTACCAGCTTTCTTTCCTTTTTCTTCTTCATCTATTTCAACAGTAAATTTGTCAGCAAGTTGTTGAGCCAATTCAAGATCTTTCTGTTCTTGTTGCTTAAGCTCAACATCCAGCCTTTGTGCTAATTCACGATCATGCTCTTCTTGTTGTTCTTTGGAGAGCTTTAGCTTAGGAATATCAACCACAACTTCCTTTCCCTTACCTAGCACAGGAGGCCTCTTTTCATCTTTCTTTCCTTCAAGAATTGAAATGCCTTTAAACCCTGGCTTAGGTACAAGTGGTTCCAGGTTTGACACTTTCCCATCTAACCACCCATCATCAATCTTTTGAGTCATTTTGAATGTGCTGATGTTAAGAGTTTGAGCACCTATTTCAATCAGATGATTTTGCTTAACCTTTGACCATGCTTTGAAAACCTCAGTTGTTGGATAGTCTCCTGTCATAATCATCTTGTTTATCAACACCCTATCCACTGCTGACAACCTTTCTTCTTCTTCAACTGGTTGAACACTTGCAGCTGTTTGTTGAACTGGAGCAACTGTTGTTTCTGAATCTGCAACTGTTTGTGTATCCGGTGCAACTGTTAGTTCAGTCTGCACAACTGTTTCAGCAACTGTTGGTTGAATCATCACCGGCTTTAAAGATTTCTCCCCCTTTTTGATTGGAACTGTTTGAGAAGGGGGTTTGGCACTAGTTGTAGACTTTTTGAGCATTTGATCATGGACTTGAAGGACATCAGTAGCCTTCTTCAAAGTATCTGACAGAAACTTGATCTGTTTGTCTTGCTTGATGATTAATTCATTATGTTTGGCCAGAAGCTTGTCTTGTAGAAAGTTCCTCTTCTTGAGATAGAGGAATGCAGCAAAAAACGGTACAAGATCAGGATTCGTCAATGCTTGATGTTTCATACTTGCCTCAATGTCAGCCAGTGTTGCCACTGTGAACATATCATCGGCAGATAGAACTGGTGTGTCACTCCTTGAAGTTCCCTCACCAGTACCCTTTTTTTCTTGGTACTGGGATTTCCAGAAGCTGTTGTACCAGCCTCTGTTGCCGTGGTTGAGGTCTTAGCAATGTTAACACTGGCCTGCTCATCCCTTGCGGATGAAACAGTAGCATCAGCCTCAAGAACCACATGATCACCCTCTAGTGGAGTGATCACCTCCTCATTATACCTGGGAGACAGTACTGGGGATTCCCTTTGGATATTCTGCACAGGTGAATGCACCTGTGCAGGGCTAACAGTTTGAGGCTCTTGAACTGTGGTGGAAGGAGCACCAACAGTTCTCCTTTTCTTTTTAAATGTTATGAGTGTGGGGGCTTGTGTTGTAGCTTGAGACAAAGTAGCAGAGGGAGAGATTTGAGTATCATGGACTGTGGTTCTAGAGTTGGTGGTGTAGCAATGATTTGGGCTTCATGCTCAACTCTAGCAGCCCTGTTTCTTGTAAGAAACTCCACTATTGCAGAGAGTGGTGGAGTTATGGCACCAGAGAAACTCTTGCCATTTATAAGCAACTTGCTCAATGTGGAGGCCACATGAGCAGAGGGAATTATGACCCTCTTGTGTTTTTGGAGATTTGGCAACAAAGAGTTTAGAAAACTTGCAAAAATCTGGGGTACATAAAAAAGAGACCATATTTGGTCCCGAGATGCTTTACCATGCCGTTAAAGATTAGTTTTGAAAAATTGAAGCAACGATTGTTGGCCAGACAGATCAAGGCCAAGGCAATGTTGCTTCCAAACTCATTCCAACCCGTTCTTTTAGGACTGATACACTGCTGGAGAGTATGAATCAGATACTTCCAGTGTGCGCAAAATTGTCCCTTATAGAAGGTACCCTTTCCCCTAGGGCCCTCATACCCAAGTTTTACCAACTCAGCATGCAAAAATTCTAGAGAGACAGAATCAGAATACTCACCATTGCTATCATTGAGTTGAAGATGTTGGCGTATGGTATCCTCAGAGATTGAAACGGCCAAACCATCAACTTTTGAATCAATCCATTGCACTCCATCAGCTTCCTGGAGTGTAGCATGTTTCCAAAAATGGTCGATATGAGAAGTGTAAATGGTTGGATTTATGGTGAGAGCCGTGTTGAGATTTGACATCGAGAGATAGTCAATCATGTCATGAAAAGCATTGAGATCAACAGGTTTCGAAAGGAAGGCAAGCATGTTGTGTTCTTTGACAAATGGAAGGGGAGCCATTGCGATTTGAGAGCAAAATTCTAGGGTTTTAGCGTTTGATCGAAGTTCAGTAAGCGTAAATGAAACTGTGAGGAGGGAATGGCTTATATATGTTTCGAAAAGTAAATGCAATTCAAACGTCCTCAGAATTTCTGCAAAGACTAAAATACCCTTTGAACAAAACTAACAGTTGAAGGAAATAACGAGCTAACAGTTTAGAACTGTTTTTGTAATAAACGTCAACTGTTATTGACATGAAGTACTCCCCCTTAAATGAACATTCCGTTTATCTAACAGTTGTGAACACCATGTACTAACAGGTGAAAACTGTTAGTTGTATCACATACAGCTGTTCCCTGAACATACTCAAACAGTTGTTAGACAATAAAACTAACAGTTGCATACTGTTAGTGAGAAAACATAGATAAACAAACAACTGTTATTCCATGTTAATCATTCCAATATTGGAGATCAAAAAGTTGAACCTGCTCACATCAAAAGCTTTAGTGAACAGATCAGCTAACTGATCATCAGTATGGACTTTCATAACATGGATTAACCTTTTCTCATTGCAATCTCGAATGAAGTGAAACCTGATCTCAATGTGCTTTGTTTTAGAATGCTTCACTGGATTGTTGACAATGCTAATAGCACTTGTGTTGTCAACATAAATAGGTGTATTCATGAAAGACATACCATAATCCAGAAGCTGATTCTGGATCCATAACACTTGTGAACAGCAGCTTGATGCAGCAATATATCCAGCCTCAGCTGTTGAAGTTGAAACTGTTGTTTGTTTCTTGCACTGCCATGAGACCAACCTTGAGCCAAAGAATTGACATCCTCCATAGGTTTATTTTCTGTCCACATTAGCTCCACCATAGTCACTATCAGAGTATGCCACCAAATCAAAAGGTGAATCCTTAGGATACCAAAGACCCAGTTTTGGTTGGCCTTTTTGATATCTAAATATTCTCTTTACAGCAAACAGGTGTGACATCTTTGGACTGCATTGAAACCTGGCACAAACACACACAGCAAACATAATATCTGGTCTAGAAGCAGTTAAGTACATTAAAGAACCTATCATAGACCTGTACAAATGTATGTCTACTTCCTCCCCCTTAGAATCTGCTCCCAACAGTTTGTGTGTTTCTATTGGAGTGCTTGCCAGCTTCACATCTTGATAGCCAAACTTGTCCAAAATGTCTTTGACATACTTTGATTGACTGAGAAATATACCAGTTGGCTTCTGTTTCACTTGTAATCCCAAGAAAAATGTGAGTTCTCCCATAGAACTCATCTGAAATCTCTTATGCATGATGACTTCAAACTCCTTGCACAGGCTGTCTTCAGTGGACCCAAAAATTATATCATCAACATAGATTTGAACAAGCAAAATCTCTGTTTTAACTATCTTTGTAAACAATGTCTTGTCAATGGTGTCTCTCTTAAAACCATTCTCAAGTAGATAATATGATAATGTCTCATACCAAGCTCTAGGAGCCTGATGCAATCTATACAATGCTTTATGCAACCTATATACCCTGTCAGGATACTTTGAGTCTTCAAAACCAGGTGGTTGACACACATATACCTCCTCATCAATAGTTCCATAGAGAAAAGCTGACTTGACATCCATTTGATACACCTTAAATCCTTTATAGCTTGCAAAGGCAAGGAACAGTCTGATTGCTTCTATCCTTGCAACAGGTGGAAAGACATCATCATAGTCTATTCCTTCCTCTTGCGTATAACCCTGTGCAACAAGTCTAGCCTTGTTCTTGATTACAATCCCTCTCTCATCCTTCTTATTTTTGAACACCCACTTGGTGCCAATAGCTCTTTTGCCTCTTGGAAGTTCAACTAACTTCCAGACTTGCTGAATTTGAAACTGTAAGAGCTCTTTTTGCATTGCTTCCACCCAGGAAGGGTCCTTTAAAGCCTCTACTGCTTTCTTTGGTTCTATCTGAGATAGAAAGCAGGCATTTACATCAAATTGTTCAAGATCCACACCACTATTTTCATTCTGCAGCATAGCTCTTGTTCTAACAGGAGTGGTTGGATCACCAATGATCTGCTCTATTGGATGATTCTTGTGAATTCTTGATGTAGGGATGTTTTCTTCAGTCAGTACATTCCCTAAATTTGACAAATCAATCTCAGATTCACTATCATTCCCAGAAGAGTTGCATCCCTGATCTGCAACAGTTTGATGTTCAGAATCAGTGTGTTGTTGAGGAACATGAGATTCCATGTCCTTTGAAGGTTCAGCATCATCATTCATTGGACTAACAACATTTTGAATCAAAGGAATCACTACAAAGTCTTCAGTGGCTTTGTTTTCAACAACAGTTGTTGGATTTGAGCAAACAGTTTCAGAACTGTTTGAGACAGTTTGTGGATTTGCACTAACAGCTGTAGGAACACCTGCAACTGTTTCTGTAGAATACTCAAAAGAAAGAGATTTAAACAATGCATCAATATCAAATAACCAATCAGGATCATTACCTGCAATATTGATCCTATTCTCATTGAAGGAGACATTCATACTCTCTTCTATGATCCTAGTGACATTGTTAAAAACTCTGTATGCTTTACTCTAAATGGAATATCCTACAAAGAATCCTTCTTCTGCTTTACTCTCAAATTTGCCTAATTGTGATTTGGTATTCAGGATAGTGCATGGACAACCAAATGGTTTGAAGAAGTTGATCAAAGGTTTTCGTTTAAGGAACAACTCATAAGGAGTTTTCCCTGTGGACTTGACTATTTGTACTTTATTCTGAACATAGCAGGCAGTGTTCACTGCTTATGCCCAGAAAGTCATTGGGAGCCTAGAATCAGCTAACATGGATCTAACAGCCTCTATCAAAGTCCTATTCCTTCTCTCAGCCACTCCATTCTGTTGAGGAGTCCTAGGCGCACTAAACTGTCTTGTAATTCCTTTTTCCTCACAAAAGCTGTTTAACTCATAGTTCTTAAACTCAGTACCATTATCAGATCTAATGACTTTCATATTCAAATCAGATTGATTTTCAATTCTAAGAATAAGAGATTTAACTAATTCAGCAGTTTCATCTTTAGTTCTAAGAAATTGAACCCATGTAAATCTGGTGAAATCATCAACTATGACTAAACAGTAGGCTTTCTTACCTATACTGACCACAGATGTTGGACCAAAAAGATCCATATGTAACAGTTGTAAAGGTGCAGTAATGGAAGAAACTTCTTTGGGCTTATAAGAAGTTTTGTGTTGCTTGCCTTTGAGACAGGCTACACAATGATCATCACATGAGAATTCTTTTTGGGGCAAACCTCTTACCAGATTGTTTTTAGCTAACAGATTCATGGTTTTAAAGTTCATGTGACACATCCTTCTATGCCAAATTGCAGACTCGTCATGAGATGCCTTTGAGAGTAAACAACTTAATGCATTCTGTTTAGCAACCTTTTGTGTATCCAGACAGTAGACATTATCCTTTCTAGGTGTTCTTAAAAGAACATCCTTTTCATCCAGTGTAAAATCTTTTGACAGGATAATGCATTCAGTGTCTGTAAACAAGACTTTGTTTCCATTGTCACAGATTTGAGAGACACTTAACAGATTGTATTTAAGTTTTTCAACAAAGAAAACATCATTAAAAGTAAGTTTACCTGCCTCCACAGCTCCTTTACCTGTGATTCTTCCTCCCTTAGTATTTTCTCCAAATGCTACATATCCTCCATTGATTCTTCTGAAATCCTTCAAACAGTGTGGATTTCCAGTCATGTGCCTTGAGCATCCACTATCCACATGCCAAATTGATCCATGATCGGCCTTTTGAATGCTCTGCACAAATAAAAATCAGTTAGCAGCAGGAAGTACCCAGGCCATACAGGTCTTGGGTACATCATTCAAATCATAATACTTAAACAGAGTTTGATTCTTCTTGATTTCATCCAAATTAGACTTCTTTACTCTGTGTGAAGAGTATTTGGTGAGAACATGTGGTTCCCAACTGTTGTGATTAACAGTTGAGACTTTTGAACAAACATTTTTTGAACTTGGTAAAACAGTTGAGTCACTTTGTAAAACAGTTTGATTTTCAGATTGATTTACAGTTTTAACCTCTTCAGAAACTGTTTGTTTCTGCAATTTCACCCAAGCCAGACCAACAGTTTTTGGTTTTGGCTTAACAGTTGAAGAACTGTTAGCTGGTTTTGAGTTAACAGCTGTAGAACTGTTAGCCTGTTTTGGCTTAACAGTTGTTGAACTGTTAGCCTGTTTTCTGTGACTTGGTTTCTGGGTGCTATAGATCTGTGGGTTATGATAACAGTTGTGAGCCAAGTGATTTGCTCTCCCACATATATAGCACCTTTTGGTTTTCACAATAGGCAAACCAGTTCTTTGTGACCAAAACTGGTTCCTATTTCTTTGATTTCCTCTCACTGGTGCTGAAGGAGGAAATTTCTGAACACCATGTTGTTTGCATGTGCATACAAGCACTTCAGTATGCCTTTTCACATATTTGGATTGAGATTGTCCTTTTGAAGCTTTCTTCTTTGGCTTCTCAACTTGAAATTCATCAACCTTCTCTTTTCCTTTGAACTTAGCACTAACAGTTGAAATGGTTGGTTTAAAACTGTTTGGATTCTGTTTGGAACTGTTAGTGTAATGTTGAGGACTGTTTACAACAGTAGTGGAACTTTTATAGAATAAACTTCTTTGAAAGGTTTTGTTTCACTGGTGAATGGTTTAGTGGAGGCTTTAACAAACATCACAGGTTGTAAAGAGGATTTTGGTGGTGGTATAGGTTCACAACAGATGTGATTTTCAAATGTAATAACCTCTTCCTTCTTCACAACTCCCTCATTCTTGTCATCACTCACTTCATACACAACTCCTTCTTCATCAGTTTCAAGTTTTGGATCAGCTAACTTCAACTCTGCTTCTAATGGTTCATTGACATACCTATCAGCTACACCAGACATGGGAGTTATGTAATTGTGATTGTATGAAGGTGGGGTCTGTTTGTATCCTAAACCTGTTTTCACCTTATCTCTGATTTGATATTGTAATAAGGTTTCAAGTTTAAGATTTGTTGCTTTGAACATACTTAAATCTATGTCTTCACCTTCCAGCTTCTTGGTTAACTCTTCTACCTTACTTTCTTTCTCACTCAACTTTTTCTTAAGATTATCAATCTCTTCCTGAAGTTGCTCCTTTTTCCACTTATGATACTTTCTATCATAATCCATTTGCAGTTCATTAGCCTGATAATCTTTGATTTTCTTTTCAAAGCTTTCAATGACAGCACTGGTTTCATACCTTCTCACCTCCATTCTACTTAGAGCAGCACATACCTTTTTGTTGTGCTCTCTAAACCTTTTAACAATGGTTCTACATTCACCTGGACAGAGTTTAGAAGATACATGTATGTCTTCTCATTCTGGTGAATCCAATTTGATGGAGGAGTCAGTCAATGCCATCAATGCTTTGTTGTGAGTGGCTTCCTCTGCTTGATCACTCCAATCAAATCCATGGCCTTCTTGTGAGACCAATGCTGATGAAGTTTGGTTTGATCTTTGTCCTTGATTCTGGCCTTGTCCACCAGATCTGCATTCCCTTGCAAAGTGGCCAAGCTGTTGACATTTGAAGCATCTTACTTTTGACTTGTCAAACCCAACCTTGCCATCTGCCCTGAAGTTCATGTTCTGCCTTCCAGTTCTTTTGATGGATCTTTTGGCTCTGACAGTTAACATAGCCATCTGCCACTTGAGATCCATCTCCTCAAGATCATCTGGATGAACTTGCTCAAGATCCTCATTGGTGAGAGTTGAATGTGCATGACTGGCAAGAAATGCTTCAAGCACTGCATCAGGAGTGTTTACATCTAATCCAACTACAGAACTAGTACCTGCACAACCATCAACAGAATTAGTTAAAGAATGGTTTGAGTCCATACCTGAGGATGATAGGAGAGCAGCATTGTGGCTAGGGGTAACAGACTTTCTTTTTCCCTCTATCTCTCCCTCAAACACAATCAAACTGTTGTAAAGGTCATCTAACTCTATATCTTCCAGAGAATCCTTAGTTCTCCATTGTGCAGCATAAACTGTCCACTCTTCACTTAATGACCTAAGGAACTTCCTATTGATCTCATCTTGTTCTAGTCTAACCTTTGCACTCTCAAGTTGACTAACCAGCTTATAGAACCTATCAAAGATTTGAGTTATACTCTCATTCTTCCCACTAGTAAAGTTCTCATAAGCCTGTTTCAGAAGATCCCTTTGGTTCCTTTTGGAACTTGCATTCCCTGCAAACCTCTTATCTAATGCATTCCACAGTTCATGAGCATCATCAAACTTTTTGAACTGATGCTGGTATTCGTTGGGAATAGCAATCTGAAGAATGCTAAGAGCTTTCATCTCAATCATCCTCTCTTTCTTTTCAGCATCTGTTCTAGGTGGTGATTTCTTCTTTGGTTTTCCTGTTTCATCTAAATCAACAGTAGTGATGGGGTCCTTTTCTATGATTTCCCAAATAGCATAGTCCATTAATTGGACATGCTGCTTGATTCTTAGTTTCCACATCTCAAAATCAGTTGGTTTGAGCATGGGAACACGAATGTTTGACCCAGATCCAGTGTTGTCAGAAGATCCACCAGACTCCATTGCAGTATGGTGATTGAAAAACACAATTAAACTTTAGAAAAACTTTAAATAATGAACCACAGCAGATTGGTGCAAAAACCTTCAACTGGTGATCAATGGAACCTTAATAATAAGGCTCTGATACCACTTGTCAGGATCGGATATTGCTTAATACCAAATAACAAGAATTGTCTTTTGAAATAAAATCAGATTTGTTAAAAAGACAATCTATAGTTTTGATCACAATCAATTAAGAAGTTGCGGAATCACACTTAATTGATTATAAAGGTTTTGAACACAAGAACAATTCAATCAATAAACACAAAGTAATACTGCCAAGCAAAGATGTTTATTGATAACCAATCGATGATCACAATATTCACTTACACCTCCAATCTAACTTCTTATGTTAGACGAAGAACACAATTTGTTCTTAGGTTTCAAAAGAAACTTAGAGGCTAAAACACTTTCTGAAAACAAATAACAATTACGAACGAATGTAAAAATAATATGAATGAGAGATCTATATTCTAATCGAGTATTTATAGACTCTTGATTCTCCTTGATAAGTTGACAGTTAGGTAATCTTCTATCTTCTGAGATAATCTTGATAATCTTCGACTTTGATAAAGATATACTTCAAATCCACAAAGATAGCATTTTCCATAAATAGCTTAACCGAAACTGTTTGTTGAATGAAACAGTTCTGGTCTTCTTCTAACAGTCTTCTCTTCAAGGTCTTCTAACAGTTGTAAACACTTGAACTAACAGTTCTGAACTTTGTACTAACAGTTGTAATGCTCACAGCAACTGTTAGTCACAACTGATTTCATACTTCACTTAACAGTTTTCAACTGTTTTCTCAAATATCCTCTAACAGTTTTACCTTTGAATGTCCAACAGTTTCCATTACTTAGCAAATTTCCCAACAATGGTGGTGCCTGTTATGTACCAAAATCTACAAGTTAGTTAGTACTTAGTTGAGAGTTGTCATTTGTAATCAATAAATAGGGAAGGTTAGAGACAATAGAGGTAGCTTATGACACTTAGAATATCATCTCTCTGTATCGCAATCTCTCTGTGTTCATCAATGGAATCTTTTAGCTCTCTATCTTCGATTTCTACTTCAGTTCTAAGAAATTCTAGATTGGTTGCTATCAATTCTTCGATCAACCTCTGATCCTGGGATTGGTTCATAACAGTGCTATTATCAACCAATCAACAAAAATTCACAGGTATGTACGTATATGATTTTGGATGAAGTATTGCATATACAGATATTATAGGCAAAGCAATATAGAAACTTGTACTGGAAATCGATATCAAATCTTCTGTACATCAGAGGTATTTATACACATTTGGTTATGGCATTTTCTCCCACCAAATAACCTCCTAACCGTCTTAACATTAACTACCTAACAGAGCATATGTTTATGGATGATGTCTAACGGCTAACATAAAGCCTCATCATCGACACTTATTCTTAATTACAAATACTAATACAGTATATCACTCATAATACATAACATAATAAAACACATGTTAAAACATATGAACTAACATCACAGTAGCATGCTTTCGATTAAATCATTAGAAGGTCCACCATTGTAACACCGTGCTTTTTTTTTAAACACACAGCGGAAGCGATTAATAAAAACATACAAACTTGTTCACAAAGCAAACAAGAGCATACTGCCAACAAGTGTCAGTATATCAAAATAGTGTTGCAGGCCTCCAAAGCCTTCACAGTCTCTTTCAACCAATTCAAAGTTACATTAGGATTTGAACTTCCTGCATACTCGGCTGCTCCACACGCCACAAAATCTTTGAATTGACATTTATTCCTAACTTCTTGTGTGGAAACCAGGGGATGAAAAAGTTCTGTTGTGGTGTTTGATGTTGGGTAGACACTCCTTGTGGTATAGGGATAAAAGGAAACGATCCGTAAGGAGTTGACACCGTACTCACAGGAGCTGTGGTATAAACTGGTGGTGGTAAGGATTGAGTGACAGTGGCTGATAGCGGAGGCATCTGTACTGTAGAGGTTGGTTGTGAAGATTGGGTTTGATTCAATTGTTGTTCAAGTTCATGAATCCGATCTCTCTGAGTCTATAAAGTATCTTCCAGCTGTAACATATAGTCTTGATTATCAGACTCCCCGTTGTGCGAGGTACCAGCTCTGTGTTGTTCATTGGCAGCAGTAGAGGACACATTGTTGTGCTGCCTTCTTGGGGACAAAGGGGTAAGTACTAGGTTCTAGTTGTTGTCAGCCATAATCTGTTCTACAAAACATCTCACCAGTTGTCAGATTATAATCTGTTAGTACCATATCATATTCTCAACAGCTATCTTACTAATTACCCACCCTAGAAATATTGGACTGATCAGAGCCTCGGTTCGAGTATTGCACAACTCAACAATACAAATCCTCAAACCAGGGCTCTGATACCATTAATTGTAACACCTTTCAAACACTATTTTGAAATACGCGCGGAAGCTAAAACACATTAATAATATAATATAATAATGAAAATACAACTTTAACTTGTTTGATTTACAAAACACATTTACAGTGTTACTCAAAAACAGGCTCTTTTTCAAAAACAACAGATATCAGAGTAATGATCAGTCCACAATTCCAGTTTCACCTCTATCTTCCACATACCAGGAGTATCCTGTAAAAGAGTTCAACAGTGGGGATTAGCACAAAGCTAAGTGAGAGAATAGATATAAAAAACATACAAGGCATAAAGCTTAAACAACCAAGCTCAAGCAACAAGAGAACCGGCGGTCTTGCGGGACCTTTAACCAAATGCCGGCCAAAGCATAGGTTTACCGATAGCCCAGTTATCACAGATAACAGTACTAGTACCTATTGATTACAACAAATGCTTATCAAGACGATTACTAATACTGTATATCCCTAAACATAGGCCCAGCTGAAAAACAACCGCCAAGCTGATCTCCACAACAACATGTATATACAGAACAAGAGATAAAATCTCAAAGAGCAACAATCAGGTGATATATCTTATACATCCAAGATATATATCCACTCACCGATATCTTCAAAAGGAGAGAAACTCAGTTCTTTTCTTACTACTGAGTCTTGTCCAAGAATGTCATCAATAAACATGATAACGAACTTATCCAAGAATGGTCGACACACCCGATTCATCAGATCCATGAACACTACAGGAGCGTTAGTTAGACCGAACGGCATAACGAGAAACTCATAGTGACCATACCGTGTACGAAAGGCTGTATTCGGTATATCCTCTTCGGCCACCCTAACCTGATGGTATCCCGACCTCTAATCAATCTTCGAGAAGTATGAAGCTCCCTGAAATTGATCGAACAAATCATCTATTCTTGGCAACGGATACTTGTTCTTGACAGTCCTTTTATTCAAATCTCTGTAATCTATACACATACACAGAGTCCCGTCTTTCTTTTTAACAAACAACACCGGTGCACCCCAAGGCGAAAAGCTTGGACGAATAAACCCTTTATCTAACAATTCTTGTATCTGAGTCATCATCTCTCTGATCTCTGAAGTAGCTAATCGGTAAGGAGCTTTCGCAATAGGTGTACTACCAGGTATCATCTCAATCTTATACTCGACATCACGCACTGGTGGCAATCCTGGCAAATCATCTAGAAATACCTCTGGATACTCCGAAACCACACGAACATCGGTAACACTTTTCTTTCTTCACATTAATAGCATAGGCTAGAAAGGACGCACACCCTTTGGCTAAAGATTTTCTAGCCTTCATATACGAGATAATCGGAAGAGAAGATGGAGATCTATCCCCACGAGCCACGACATGCGACCCGTCAGCCAGAGGAATAGTTATCAGTTTCTTATGACATTGGATTCTAACCCTATGGTGACTTAACCAATCCATGCCTAATACTAAATCAAATCCAGGTATAGGCATCACCAAACAGTCTACAGGGAAACTAGTACCATCAATACTAATCTGAACTCCAGTCATAGAAGTGGTTACAGGTACTACATTACCATCAGCTACTTCTACCTCTAAAGGAGTAGTGTTCACAGAAGCAGGTAATTTCAATTTATCACATAAAGTCATAGATATAAAAGATCTATTTGCACCAGAGTCAAACAAAACACGTGCAGGCATAGAGTTAACTATGAACATACCGGTAATCACATCATCACTGCCAGTAGCTTCCTAGGCAGTCATTTTAAAAGCCCTGCCTTCCGCAGAAGGTATAGTTTTCCTCTTCTGACCTGCAGAAGACGATCCCCCAGTGTTACTTACCCCTGCCCCGTTCCCCGTGGTCTTCAATTTGGGACACGCACCAGCTCGGTGCCCCTCTTCTTTGCAATTCCAGCAAACAAAGGTATTGAACCTACAAGCACCTATATCATGACCAAACTCACCACACCTCAAACATTTGCGAGTTTGCGGCGTGCACTGCCCAGTGTGACAAGATTTGCAACTATGGCACCATGGCTTATTCTGATAAGATCCTGATCCCTTGGACCTCTGAGCGGACTTTCCATGATGACTCTGCCCTTTACCTTTACCTTGATTTCCACTGGAACCTCCACCAAACTTGCTGAAAGACTCTCTGTTCATCTTCTCCCAATCTTTAGCATCAGACTCTGCAGCTCTTGCTAATGTGAATGCCTGGACAAGCGATGTCGCCAGACGAGTGTTACCCCGATATTCTGGTAACAAAGCTTTCACAAAGTGTTGAACCTGAGAATGTTCTTCGGGTACCCACTGCTTTGCAAATCTGAGAGTCACTTGAAACTTGTTTATCAACTCGTCCACAGATATATTACTTGTCTGCGCCAAATCTAGGAACTCTCATTGAATCTTTGCCATGTCGAACGCATTGCAGAACTGCACACAGAATTTATCCTGGAATTGCTCCCAGGTGATGGCATTAACAACCTCCCTCGGCAGGTGTGTGGTCAGTGAATCCCACCACGTCAAAGCTTGATCCTTCAAACGTCTCGTTGCAAACTTAACCTATTCAGTTTTCTCACAGTTGCAGGCCTCCAAAGCTTTCACAGTCTCTTTCAACCAATTCAAAGTTACATTAGGATTTGAACTTCCTGCATACTCGGGTGCTCCACACGCCACAAAATCTTTGAGTTGACATTTATTCCTAACTTCTTGTTGTGGAAACCACGGGATGAAAAAGTTCTGTTGTGGTGTTTGATGTTGGGTAGACACTTCGTGTGGTATAGGGATAAAAGGAAACGATCCGTAAGGAGTTGACACCGTACTCACAGGAGCTATGGTATGAACTGGTGGTGGTAAGGATAGAGTGACAGTGGCTGATAGCGGAGGCATCTGTACTGTAGAGGTTGGTTGTGAAGATTGGGTTTGATTCAATTGTTGTTCAAGTTCTTGAATCCGATCTCTCTGAGTCTATAAAGTATCTTCCAGCTGTAACACATAGTCTTGATTATCAGACTCCCTGTTGTGCGAGGTACCAGCTCTGTGTTGTTCATTGGCAGCAGTAGAGGAC
Organism: Pulicaria dysenterica; assembly: GCA_947179395.2. Taxonomy (NCBI): domain Eukaryota; kingdom Viridiplantae; phylum Streptophyta; class Magnoliopsida; order Asterales; family Asteraceae; genus Pulicaria; species Pulicaria dysenterica. The sequence goes on from OX359296.1 coordinate 55,624,748, forward strand.
ACATTGTTGTGCTGCCTTCTTGGGGACGAAGGGGTAAGTACTAGGTTCTAGTTGTTGTCAGCCATAATCTGTTCTACACAACATCTCACCAGTTGTCAGATTATAATATGTTAGTACCATATCATATTCTCAACATCTATCTTACTAATTACCCACCCTAGAAATATTGGACTGATCAGAGCCTCGGTTCGAGTATTGCACAACTCAACAATGCAAATCCTCAAACCAGGGCTCTGATACCATTAATTGTAACACCGTACTTTCAAACACTACTTTGAAATACGCACGGAAGCTAAAACACATTAATAATATAATATAATAATGAATATACAACTTTAACTTGTTTGATTTACAAAACACATTTACAGTGTTACTCAAAAACAGGCTCTTTTTCAAAAACACCAGATATCAGAGTAATGATCAGTCCACAATTCCAGTTTCACCTCTATCTTCCACATACCAGGAGTATCCTGTAAAATAGTTCAACAGTGGGGATTAGCACAAAGCTAAGTGAGAGAATAGATATAAAAAACATACAAGGTATAAAGCCCAAACAACCAAGCTCAAGCAACAAGAGATCCGGCAGTCTTGCGGGACCTTCAACCAAATGCCGGCCAAAGCATAGGTTTACCGATAGCCCAGTTATCACAGATAACAGTACTAGTACCTATTTATTACAACAAATGCTTATCAAGACGATTACTAATAATGTATATCCCTAAACATAGGCCCAGCTGAAAAACAACCGCCAAGCTGATTTCCACAACAACATGTATATACAGAACAAGAGATAAAATCTCAAAGAGCAACAATCAGGTAATATATCTTATACATCCAAGATATATATCCACTCACCGATATCTTCAAAAGGAGAGAAACTCAGTTCTTTTCTTACTACTGAGTCTTGTCCCCACCTGAACAAACAGCTAACAGTCAGTATTTGTTTAATCAACACACAATAAGCACAATACTATAATCAAACACATATGTACATACAATCACAAGTACATATCAATTCATGTATATTCAAACCATATACCATTATTCACTATTACCCTTTACTTTCTATAATTCAGTGAATTCATCCAACTCCTTAGCTTGGGCAATTCATACATTCCTTTCATAAGCCAAGGCCACAGTGGATGTACAATTCATGTTTATCTTCAAATCATCAAAAAGTTGATCTTTAATCGGATTCCTCCTAACTTTCAAATTCCGAGCATAGGAAAATTAGAACTCCGATCAAACCAGAATTCCGATAAGGTCAAATCCGATCAAACCAAATCCGAGATAAGTTCAAATCCGATAAAATATGACATCCGATCAACCAATTCCGAGCAAAGGCAAATCCGAGTAAAGGCAATTCCAATCTAGTCGGATTCCAATACAATACACAATCCGAGAAAAGGCCAAATTCGATCAAGTCATACAATCCGATAAAAGTCAACTCCGACTAAACATCAATTCCGAGCGACATACAATCGGATAGAATTAAGAATCCGATAAACAAGAATTCCGATAACATCACATAATTCCGATAGAATGGAATCCCGAGCAAAGGCTAATCATTAAATCCGATAACTTCTTCTCGGTTTTACACCAAATCTGACAAAAGCTAAGGCAAATAGTTCAATTTTCTCGGATTCCTATCAATTCCGATAGAATTAATCGGATTTCACCAAATCCGACCGATTCATACTTGAATTCCGACTGATTCATACTTATGAATTCCGGGTCATTCAAAATCATACTAAACTTCAATTCTAATCTGATTTTTAACATGCAACAACATTTATGTTTCCAGAATTGATGCTAAACATGTATTGATCATAATTAACAACAATTACTAGCATGCAAACATCCTAGATCATAAATTCATCAAATCAAGCATTCAATCGGATTTCATATATACATAATCAAAATCGAAATTAAACATCAATTTACACAATGATTCTGAATTTCTAACTTCTTGATGATGTTAACACTTCAATTAAACAGATTGAACAAATTGAATTTGATTTCTTCTTCTTCTCTTGCTCTCGGCCGAAACCACAAAACACACACACACACTAACACCTTTTCAATTTTTGCATGAATGAAGATTTAGGTGGCAAGTTGGTGGTGTGTAGGTGTCAAAACCGACACCTCACCATCCACTAACTCAATTATAATAATTAACAAATATTACCATTTAATTAATTAAAATAATTAATTCACATAAAACAAATAATTACTCAAATTAATTAAGAAAAACCAACTTAATTACCTTAATCAAACTAGGCCGGTAAGGAGGGTGTTACAACACATGCACGTAACATATCCTCGAGGGTCTGAATGGTTCTTTTTGACTGACCATCTGTTTGAGGATGAAAAGATGTACTCAAGTTAACACGCGTTCCCAATTCTCGTTGCAAACCGTTCCAGAATTTAGAAACAAACCTGGAATCTCTATTAGAAACAATCGATAAAGGAATACCATGTCGAGATACAATCTCATCAATATACATCTGAGCAATCCAACGGAGTTTTCTCACTGGCTGCAAGAAAATGGGCACTCTTCGTTAAACGATCAACAATCACCCAAATCATATCATGATTCCGCTGAGTATGTGGAAGTTTAGTCACAAAATCCATTGTGATATGTTCCCATTTCCACTCGGGTATCTTTAACTGTCTCAAAGATCCATAAGGTTTCTAATGCTCTGCTTTAACCTGTGCACAAATATGGCAAGATTCTACCAACTCTGCAATATCTTTCTTCATCGTAGGCCACCAATACAACACTTTTAGATCGTTATACATTTTAGTGCTACCTGGATGTACAGACAATCTGGACTTGTGAGCCTCTAACAAAATCAATTTCCGAAGCTCACCAAGTAATGGTACCCAAACACAAGAATGATAAGTCTTCAATCCCCGCGAATCATCAACTAAATCATCTTTCTTCTTTATCATAATCTCTGATTTTAAATTTTCATCCAACAAAGCCTCCAACTGAGCAACTTTCAATTTATCCACTAAATCAGAAACTATTTCCACTCGCATATAACGAATAATAATATCTGCTCCCTTACGACTCAATGCATCAGCTACTACATTAGCCTTCCCGGGATGATAACGAATCTCACAATCATAATCTTTAATCAGTTCCAACCACCTTCTATGACGCATATTCAATTCTTTCTGCGAATACACATACTATAGGATCTTATGATCAGTACAAATAACACATTTCGTACCGTACAGGTAATGTTTCCACAGTTTCAACGCAAAAACCACTGGCACTGTTGCAAGCTCTAAATCATGGGTCGGATAACTCTTCTCATGAGTTTTCAACTGCTGAGAAGCATAAGCAATAACCCGATCACGTTGCATTAACACACAACCCAAACCCGCAAATGAAGCATCACAATACACTATAAAATAATTAGCTCCATCAGGTAATGCAAGAATAGGAGTCTGACACAAAAGTTGTTTCAACGTCTGAAACGCAGCCTCATGTTCATCACTTCATCGAAATGGTACATCTTTCCGAGTTAAGTTAGTTATCGGACTCGCAACTTTCGAAAAATCTTTAATAAATCCGCGATAATATCCCGCTATCCCCAGAAAACGTTCGATTTCAGAAGGAGATTTAGGAGCATTTCAATTCATAACCGCCTCAATTTTAGAAGGATCCACTTTTACCCCATCTTTACAAATAACATGCCCCATAAAATGAACTTCCCGCAACCAAAATTCACATTTCGAAAATTCAGCAAAGAGTTTATCTCGTTTTAAGGTTTCCAAAACTTGTCTCAAATGAGCTTCATGATCAGACACAGTTTTAGAATAAACCAGGATATCATCGATAAATACAATCACGAATTTATCCAAAAATACCCAACAAGCCCGGTTCATTAAATCCATGAAAATAGCAGGAGCGTTAGTTAAACCGAATGGCATAACTAAGAATTCATAATGACCATATCGGGTACGAAACGTAGTTTTAGGAATATCATCATCCGAAACACGTACCTGGTGATAGCCCGACCTCAAATCAATCTTAGAAAAATAAGATGCACCCTGCAACTGATCAAACAAATCATTAATCCTTGGTAAAGGATATCTGTTTTTAACCGTCCTCTTATTTAACTCTCGGTAGTCGATACACATCCGCAAAATACCATCTTTCTTTTTCACAAACAAAACTGGAGCACCCTACGGTGAAGAACTAGGACGAATAAAACTCCTATCCACTAGATCTTGAATCTGAGTCATCATCTCTCAGATTTCAGAAGGAGCTAATTGAAGGGTTTTGAACCTGACCAAACCACCTATGACACAAACTGGTCAATCCTAGGTTTGATTCCACTGGTTCAATCCTAAAAGCGGAACTGGATTGAACACAACCCTCTAAACCCTAAAAGGGTTAGGATCTTTAAACTTTTAAATGATCAACATAGTTTCTTGCAGAACAATCCATAGATAAGGTTACTAGAAATATACCTGAACAAAACCTTTAGGATTGCTAAAGTAGTCCACCACTACTGCACCTCCGATTGAACTGGCTGCTAGACTGCTCCTGGATTACCAAACCTTCAAACAATCGATACCTTGATTGTATGTATGTATGCGTGAATCGACACAAGGCCAAAAACCAAGAACGCCTTGTGTTCTTGTGACTTGCGATCGTCGAGAGAAAGAGAGCCGAGAGAGAGAGGAGTGTGCCACGAGAGAGAGAGGGGAGAGATGTGGTGGCTAGGGTTTTTCCCTTGTATCCTTATTCTAATCCTTAAGGCTTAAGATATTTATAAGGATTAGATTGGACCTAAGCCCGTTTAATTAAAAGCCCATTGGTTTTAATTAAACTTTCAATCTCTTCACTTTGACCCCCTGGACCTTACTAGTTAATTAATTAACTGATCCGTTAAATATTAAAACTTAATATTTAATTCTCTCTAAATAATAAATAACTATTTATTATTTATTCTCTTTCTCTTTAATAATCAATCTAACTGATTAATTATTTCCACACAAACTTATGGTGAAATCCAACTGTTCTGAATTGTGATAAAACTTCATAAGCAACCTGCTTATAAGTAACCTGTTATAAACTAACTGTTTATAAACTAAACTATCATAAACTCCCTGTTCATGAATGGGTATGTTTTTATATATACAAACTTGCATATATATAGGTTTGTCCCTTGCAGCACGATATTTCAATTTTGAGCATGAGCATGGAAAAGGTCAACTCAGAGACTCAAGAATTTGTTCATGACATACTTGATTTCAAAACTGCGTGATAAACGACAAAGAACAGATCAGTTCGTTTGGGCACGGCCGTGCACTTACCAGTTTCTTTAATCAGTCAAGGGGCCCGGAAATATCTCTCCTAAAAAGGAGGTGCAATTACCATCTTGCATATTTGCATTTGGCAATACGGCTCCCACTGAATCTAGACACGCCCCTTATGACCACCCTGTTACGGCGTGGCGTTAGAACGCGCTAAGAAGACAACAGTTACCGCATCCCAAACCAAATACCTCAGGCTTGAGGATAACCTATGTGATAAATACTTTTGACACGAATTCACGAAGTATTTTTCACGGTGGGTCAATACAATATTCGTAACCCTAACGAATATCCGTAAATTTTGGTCCTCAAAAACCGTTCGCAGCTATATTCGATATACTTTCGAATCTACCCCAAAATTACGATGACTTTATAACCCTATCATAGTTCCCACCACGATAAGTAGTCACGGATAATGTTTTGAATAAACCTAGTTTATTTCTGGATGAACCAAAACATACAAAATTGTGAAGAACAATGAAACTAATTTCTACACCCTTCCATATTCCTCCCTGGAATAAAGATGTATAATTTCTACCATTTCACTGACTCGATTCACGGTGTTTATCTGAATTATTTATTATTTTTACATTGTAACTTATCACGGATTACAAAGAAAATAATATGGTTATAAACCCTAAAACACAAGACTAGTACTTTGTAGTACTCCTTCTTGGTTTTGCTAGAAATTATTCTTGCAACCTAAGAACACTTCTAGGCTTACTTATTTTATAAATTTCTTAAACTTGGAGAACTGGAAATAACTCCTTGTTTCTGATTTATAAAACAACTTCCCTGTAATTAAAACTTTAATTACATTTGTAGATGTATTAAATCTTATTAGATTTATGTCCTTTTGAAATGATAAATCCTCTTACACCTACTTGTAAGAAACTTGAAACTAGATTCCCGGTGTATACCAACACTTATCTAATTTCATTACTAAGAATGTTAAAGAACATCCTATTTTATCATTTCTAACGTTAACCAACCAACAACATTATTAAGCTGACTTACTGAACATTTTAGAACGTATATAATTTCTATTTAAGTCATAACTTGACTCAAAAACTTGCAATGATATCTTTATCGAGTACCTATCAATAAATCATGCATCCCTCAGATTAGTTCTTTCTCAAGAACTTACTGTTTTAGATAGCTTTTAAAAACATCCGATAATTATATATTCTAAAAGTTCGATCTTGTATTTATCACACCGGTTAAAAACAACCTTTTATTAACTCTGATAAATACATTAGTCAGGTGCTCCCACTATTTTTTTATGAAAAAGTGCATTCTTTAAAACATCCTTTTTAGGTCTTAGTCAAAACTTGACTACCATGCCTAAAACTTGTGTTCCAAACACATGTTTTAAATAACTTAGTTTTTGTAAGAAATTTGTCTTATGAAACCAAGAACTTGGATCTCCCATATATCCATCTTTCCAATTACGGAAAGTGGTTTCATTAAACTTACCATGATCACAAGTATGAAATACTCATAATGGTATTTTAAATTTCTTTTCTTAAAAACATTTAGTATAAAATTCCCTTGACTATAATAACTATTATAATCACTTTTATACTTTCTTAAATGTTTTATTAAAAAACTACTTTACCCAGAAATAATGACTATTATTTCCATATGTTCAAGACTTTGAACATTCACTTTTCATAAAACCTTAAATACTTGTTGAATTAGAAAAACTATCTAATCTTATAAACAAAAAACTTGTGTATACAAGTATTTGAAAAAGTGGAGCTAGCATTTATATAACTACAACAAATCATAGCATAAGATTATTATGAATCACTAATCAAGTCAAAGCTTTGACTTATTAGCACTCTTTTAGTCACAACTGGACTAATCATGATTCATATAATAAGAACACGTGCACGGATATGTAATTAAATTTCCATAAACCCAAAAAGTATCCATAAACCAACAATATAAAATTGTTCAAAATAAACTTAAAGAGTTTAATAAACTAGGAAATAAAAATTATTTATAATATCCGTGAGCTGCACGTGGGATCTTCTCATGCTGGGCCGCATCACTTTCCATCTCCTCCTGCAATAAACGATTGCAAGATGTTAGAATACTCGTAAAAAAATTTACAAGTAGGAAAGTGACAAAGAAGCTAATCACGCAGTACCTGAGGAGCCAGACTTGCCTCCTGCCTCGTGACCTTTCGGACAATCTCGTTTCCAATGTCTGGCCTCGCCGCACCTGAAGCACCAATTCTCGGTCCTTGCCTTGTTTGGCTTTGGCTTCTTGCCCTTGTTGTCGTTACTAGCTCTGGGTGCACTCTGGTTGGGCTGGGCCTTGCCCTTTCCCTTTCCGTTGCGCCCCTTTCTCTTCTTACGTCCACCATGCCCCACCATAAGAATGTCCTTAGACTTGGTCCCGATACTCTGCTCAGCAGTCTTGACCATTGAGTGCAACTCAGCCACGAATTTCTCCATGTTGTTCATGTTGTAGTTGACTATAAAAGGCTTATAGTCATCTGACAACGAGTTGAGTATCGTATCCGTTGCTAGCTACAACGGTACTGGGTGCCCAAGTCTCTCTAGGTGGTCCATGTAACCTTTCATTTTCATGACATGGTCACTGACCGAGGTCCCCTTGGCCATCTTGCACGAGTTAAATGCCCTAGTGGCATCATAACGCTCTGTGCGGGCTTGCTCCAGGAACATGTCCCTCAGCTGGCGGATCATGTCATAGGCAGGAGTTTCCATCATGCTCGACTGCAACTCTGGACTCATAGTTGCAAGCATGAGGCAACTAACATCCAAGGCGTCATTAGAGCGCTTATGAAAAGCCTCCCTGACCTCTGCCCTGGCATTGTTGGCAGGGGGATTTGCTAGAGGTTGTTCTAAGACATACCACTTTCTCTCGTGCCTCAGCACGATCCGGAGATTTCTCTCCCATGTGAGAAAGTTGGACCCGGTGAGCTTATCCTTCTCAAGGATAGAATGGAGTGAGAGGTTATTAGTACTGGTAACGTTGGTTGTCATCTACAAGTTAAAACCCGGTTTAATTAGTAATTGCAAAAAAACTTTCTAATCATATATCATCAAACCCATAAATAATATATATTAGACCTACGACCCATATTTCACATACTTGACGCAAGGTTTGGGCACTTCCCGCCAAGTCATGCTATTTCTGGTAGGTAACACCCTGTACCAATCGTACCTAACTGATACGACTCCTATAACCTCGTAGAGCACTTAGACCCAGTCTAGTATGTTTAACTCTACTCTAGTGCTTTTTGGGCCGGGACTCCCTATTATCACCACAATAGATCGCACCACCTAAGACAGCATGAATTCTGGCCGGGACTCCCGATTATCGTAGAATCTTTCATGCCCTCTCCCGTAATGGTTTGAACCCGGATGCCCAAGGTTTGGGCACTTCCAACACCCGAGTACCGTTTAACAGTCGAGGTGTACCATTAGGTGGGTAGCACACTGATCTAAGATTTTTCTTGGGTTTTAATTAAGTTTAATGAAAAAACTTAATTTTCCAGTTTTTGAAAAACCATTTTAAAACTAACTGTTTTAAAAAATACGATTTATATGTGTACCTGAACTAGGTGCACAAAACGGTCTTTATAAGTTCCAAACTTATAATCTTGACAAAACTTTTAAATTTATAAAAATTTAATTAATACGACTACCAGACTGAAGTCATATTCTAGTTTGTCATAAAGCGTGGTTTTTCACTTGTTTAATAACAACCTGTTATTAAACCCCTTTTTATTTACCATCACATACATGTATTTATATACCAAACATATATATGAAAAAACAGTAAATAAATCACAACCACGCAGATAATAATAAGCAGATAAAACTTATAGTTTTGCCAACTAATCCTAAGGTCAAACCTAAGGACAAAATAACTTGGATTCGCCTTTTTTGACATGCTGCTCCCACTAGCCTTGACACCTCCCCGTGCTTCGTGTGAGAACACCATTTTCTTGATCACCTTCTTGGAGTCCATTTCGGTTGAGGGATTAAACTATCACTAGTCTATTACAAATACAATATTGAATGAGGTTGTAAGTAGCACGCAGGCCTCCCCGAACCAGTACAATATTACAATTAAGAAAGGGATTGTAATTGGCACGCAAGCCTTCCCAAAACCAAAAATAAAAGAAGAAATGAAAAACGAGTCCTAAGTCGGCAAAACTATAGCTATATGTATCACAACCACGCAATTATATATAAGCACTATATATAAAAGTCAACCACGCAGTTATAATTTAAAAGCAATAAACTGTGCTATTAAGCACACAACCTGATTTGTCTAAACATCCTCTTTTACCCTTTTGATTAATACCTATTAACCAAAAAAGAGAATTATGATCTTCTAATTTATTTGACCAAATTTGTTTTTCAACAAAACTTAAAAACTGATCTCATTCAAAACTTGAATGAAATCCTCACGTCGAGTTTTATTACTAGTTTTCCAAAAAACTAAAAACCGACAACCTTGGTCAATTAAAATTATCTTGTTCAATTCTCCATCTTATTATATAAACTTTACCCTTTTAGTATTTATTCAAAAATGACTTAAACTAGTCATAATAAATAAATATCTAAACTGTATATTTTAACTAAACTGATTAAAATATATGTCACTAGTTTATATAACATCTTATTAATTTTATAACTTAAAATTAATAATCCTTTCATATTAATCCGGAAAAAACTATCTTGGGCCAAACTCTCTTGTTAAACCGCACAACCCACTGGGCCGAGACCCTCTTGGGCCGAGAACCCATTGGACCGAAATCACATGGGCCGTAAGCCCTATTGGGCCGAGAACCACCTTGGGCCGAAACCCCTTGGGTCGGGAAACGCCTTGGGCCGCGGACCATCTTGGGCCGAAGCCTATTGGGCCGTGATGTACTGGGTCGAAATTACTTGGGCCGAAGCCCACCCTGACCCTTAGCGCCGCTAACAGCTGCCGTTAGGCCCAATTGGCCATAGCACCGCTAACAGCCATCACCCGACACAGTGATGATCTCGGTTCCCGTTTTCCGATTAATAAAATAATTTAAATCCTTTTAACCTATTAAAACTAATTGTTTTAATATACTGATTAAAAAACTGGATTTAATTCAAAAACAAAAAAATATTAATTATTAATTTCAACAAAACTTGTTTTATTAATAATTAATTATCCTAAAACTTGATTTCAACCTTTTTAAACAAAAGTTCAAAACTTGTTAGAATCTAGTTTTAGATAAAAGGTTTATCATTTTTAACCGTTTAAACACAAACCTGGTTTAAACCTAACTGGTTAAAATCAAACATTTTATGAACTGGATAAAAACAGAAAACTTGTTTTTATCCCTTATGGTTTTCGAAATCTACAAGGAGAAGGGACAAGATGAAGAAGATTATATAACTATTAAACAAACCAACAATGGATTAACTAGGTTTAATTAATTAAAACAAACTGTTTAATTTATCTTAATTCGAAACTTGTTCTTATCCAAAAATCACAATCCTTTTTAACCATTTAAACTAACTGTTTAAACTTTCTGATTAATAGGATTAAACTTATTAAAGCTGGATAACAAAAAACAAACTGTTTTTGTTGTCCTTGGTGATTTTCGAAAAAAAAGTCTAGAGCAAGTAGGGGATCAAGAATCAAACCTTAATCCAAAAACAGATAAAACTAGAAACTATGGATCATAGAGCCGAGGCTCTGATACCACTGAAGGGTTTTGAACCTGACCAAACCACCTATGACACAAACTGGTCAATCCTAGGTTTGATTCCACTGGTTCAATCCTAAAAGCGAAACTGGATTGAACACAACCCTCTAAACCCCAAAAGGGTTAGGATCTTTAAACTTTTAAATGATCAACATAGTTTCTTACAGAACAATCCATAGATAAGGTTACTAGAAATATACCTGAACAAAACCTTTAGGCTTGCTAAAGTAGTCCACCACTACTGCACCTCCGATTGAACTGGCTGCTAGACCGCTCCTGGATTACCAAACCTTCAAACAATCGATACCTTGATTGTATGTATGTATGCGTGAATCGACACAAGGCCAAAAACCAAGAACGCCTTGTGTTCTTGTGACTTGCGATCGTCGAGAGAAAGAGAGCCGAGAGAGAGAGGAGTGTGCGACGAGAGAGAGAGGGGAGAGATGTGGTGGCTAGGGTTTTTCCCTTGTATCCTTATTCTAATCCTTAAGGCTTAAGATATTTATAAGTATTAGATTGGACCTAAGCCCGTTTAATTAAAAGCCCACTGGTTTTAATTGAACTTTCAATCTCTTCACTTTGACCCCCTGGACCTTACTAGTTAATTAATTAACTATTAATTAACTGGTCCGTTAAATATTAAAACTTAATATTTAATTCTCTCTAAATAATAAATAACTATTTATTATTTATTCCTTTCTAATAATTAATACAAACTGATTAATTATTTATTTTTCTCTTTTCGATAATTAATACTATTGATTAATTATTCGTTTATCTCTTTAATATTTAATCTAACTGATTAATTATTTTCTCTTTCTCTTTAATAATCAATCTAACTGATTAATTATTTCCACACAAACTTATGGTGAAATCCAACTGTTCTGAATTGGGTGTGTAGCGGTGTGACCCTTTAGTCTCTTATAACATTGGATACAATGTGCCCATTAATTATCTCTGCACATAATCTAACACTAATCTGTACGGAGACTTAGCCACTGGACTAGAACCCGGAATCAAAACAATCTTGAACTCTACCTCACACACCGGAGACAATCCCGGTAACTCATCAGAAAATACATCCGGGTATTCAGAAACCACCCGAATAACAGAAACTACTCTCTTTTCCTTTCTAGCATCAATAACATAAGCAAGAAAAGACTCACAACCCTTGACTAGAGATTTTCTAGCCTTCATGAATGAGACAACAGGAAAAGTAGATTTAGTCCTATCACCCCGAGCCACTACGTGTGACCCATCAAATAAAGGAAAAAAAATCAACTTTAAATGGCATTTAATGCTAGTTATATTCTGGCTTAACCAATCCATGTCCAAAACCACATCAAATCCAGATACAGGCATAACAAGAAAAGATACTGGAAAACAACTACCATCAATATCAATTTTAGCTCCAGACACAGCTGTTGTGACTGGAACCACATAACCATCAGCTACCTCCACATCAAGTGGAGCAGAAACAACAGTAGCATGCAATTTCAACTTATCACAAAAAGCCACAGAATAATTTAGCAAGTTGTTCTAGTATCATATACCACACACAGGTATAAAGTTTATAAGAAAACAAACATACCCGTGATGACGTCATCTATGGAAGTAGCATTATCCACATTCATACGAACAACTCTATCCTATGGTGTATAAGTGTTCTTTCTCTTCTGACCCTCTTGCGACGATGATCCTCCCTTGCCCCTACCCATGACCACTCTCTCTTGCCAACTCGGCATTCAACTACTCGGTGACCCTCATTCTTTGTCACGCCACTCTGAGTTTTTATTATACTTCTGTTTAGAATTTCTGTCTCGATATCCAGATGGTTTACTATCCACAATCTGTTTATAGTTGCACGGTTGTTTAAATCCCATGTAATGATAAAGATCTGTTCCATACTGAGTAATCCACTGTTGTTTCAAACTATGAATAACATCTCTAAACTCCTGTAATTCACACCTCCAATTTATGTATATAATCACTCTGATCTATTCCAGTTTCAATACCTGTAATTCCAATATGATTAGGAATTCACAAAGTTATCGGTTACTGAGTTCCAGCTATTGTCAAGGCAAAATGCGTTTCTATTAACCCAGCAAAAGAAATTCCAGCTCCAACAAGGGTCAATGGGGCATCAGTCGTGTTCTCATTGTCTGCCATATCTATTTCAATCACAACATCTCACCAATTTGTTAGATAAATCCGTTAGTACATAACATACTAACCTCTACTATTCAACAATTTCTATTCCCTCTAATTCCCACACCCAAGGATTGTTTGACCACACTCGAGCCAAGATTTGGGAATTGCACACCCGACCATGCACACATTACCAAACCGAGGCTCTGATACCAAATTGTAACACCGTACTTTTTTTTAAACACACTGAGGAAGCGATTAATAAAAACATAGAAACTTGTTCACAAAGCAAACAATAACATACTGCCAACAAGTGTCAGTATATCAAAATAGTGTTACATAATTTCACAAACGGCTCTTCTTAAAATATATCAGAGTGGTGATCAAACAGCCCAAAACAACACCTACTCCCAATTCCAGAGTCTTACCAACCATACCCTGCAAAATGGAGTTTAAGGTGGGGAATTAGCACAAAGCTAAGTGAATGGAATATCAACAACAACTGGTATCAACTATAGCAATTAATGATGAACTACAACATCAAATAATTGTAACTCCAAATATCACCAACTAATATATCTAAGATAATTGTATCCCCCAATTATCTTAGAAACATATCAACAAGTATATCTATGATAATTGTATCCCCCAATTATCATAGAATTATCGTTTGTAACTCCAGAAGACCGGCGGTTCGGCCGAACCTACAGCCAAATGCCGGCCTAGCATAGGTTTACCGATAGCCTTTTGCTACTTGGCACAGTTAAACCCTTCTGATGCAACGAACGCATGAGAAAATCAGTAACTGTTAACCAATAACAAACATTGCCCAGCCCAAAACAACAATAGCTGACTTCTATCTTTTCTCGTGTGCACATATTTATCTTAATTAATTAACACATAGCCAGTTAATCAATATATATATCAGACCAATAGTCTATCAATGTATCAACCACATAAACAGTTGCAACCTTAACCGTTACAACTAATACCACCCGTGAGTTATCATTCCACTCACCTGTGTTCTCCAAACACCACACTCAGTATTCTAATTTCACTGAGTCTTCTCGTCACCTGAGAATATACATTACAACACAGTCAGTAATCAATTCTCTGAATAACTCCAAAACCAAGTTATTATACAACAAGTCATAATATACTCAATATGACCAAACTATATTAACCATCATAAATCATATGTTCAACTAACATATAACCTATTTCCATTATGTATAACATGTAGAAACCAACCATACATGTAAATGATTTTCCGAAATCATTTTCAAGAATTAAAGTATGTAACTAACACATAGATTTCCACCTATAGCATCCATCATCAAATCAACTCATTTATATACAATCCATAAACTTCAAGTAACAAATTACCAACAACAACAACAACTCATAGAAGCTTAAGGTCAAATACTAAACACAATCTTTTTTTACATATGTCAAATACACATCCGACATTGACATAGCTACTGTAAATCGATCTTTAGGCCAACCTACAGCTAGAATTAGCTTCTGCGCTCTAAAGACAAATTAAACTACACATCTCCAGATTTCCAACGATATAAAAGACGCCTTCTAACGACGCTTCATTGATTTTTAGTGATTTTTACAAAACAGCCCATAAACTGCTGAAAAACTCCGAACAGCATGTAATTCAAGCAAAAAAATCAACTAGTAACATTTCTAAAACATGTATAAACTTCATAAACATATATACAACATCAACCATACATTTCTAACATCAAATCATGATTTTCTAATTTTCAAGATTCATCTTCATCTTCCTCAAACCTCCATTAATGGAGTTTTCATCTTTTCACCAAATCAACATAGAAATATCATCAAACTATGCTTCAAATCCATAAATAACTTTATATATAACATATACAAACACAAATCACAACTCAAATCAACATATGATCGATTCTTCAATAAAACCCATAAAATCAAGAACATGAGTTTTCTAGTCAAACAAGTCAAGAACATATAGAATCATGATCAACAATAATAATTACTAACCTTGTTATGAAATCAAATCAATAAATCCAACTCAAATGCAAATAATGAAATCTTGCTCGAGACTTTCTTGAGAGAAAATGAAAAGAAACATGAAAGACACAAATGAGAGAAATAAACTTCTCAGTGGGAAATAATGGAGGTATTTTCCACTTCCACTATCAAAACACAGTACAACTATCTCACATCTAGCATACAGTTAATTAATTAAGCAGCCCCACTTAATTAATTAAATATCAACGAGGTATTATCTAACACCCTCAAGCAAAAGCGAATACAATGGTACAAATACCATATCAATCAAATAATATAAATATTATCACCTTAACTACGCAGTATAATTATTAATTCTAATAATTATCTACAAATAGCAATTAAAGCAAGTAAGCAATTAATAATTATCATACCACATAATAAAAATTACCAGGCCGTAAACAAGGATGTTACAAACATAAATCTATCTTTTTTCTGTTTTCTATTAATGTTTCTGCATTATAAATGTTTCTTTTTTAGTTTTCTATTAATGTTTCTTGTTTGGTTTTTGTAACTAGAAATGTTATTTAAGATTTGGTTCTTAGAAGCCGATTTTGTTAGTGGGTACAATGTACCAAAATGTAAGGTATATCGTATCGGACGCTTACCAAAATGAACCTACCCGTCCGTACCGGATATGTCTCAACCTAGTGAATCGTGTTCCCGATCTCCGATTTCGTACCGAAGTGTACCGCGAACAATGTGACTATGGTGCCGCTACACAGAACAACTTGTGCGCAATTGGTTAAGCGCATAGCATATCAGCGTAGGTTCTGGACTACTAATGCGTAGTCTGGTTCTTCATCTTCACAATCTGCATATGTGCAGGCCCCTTCTACGCAGGGTAGTGCTTAGTTGTCTAGTGTTGTGTGCAGTACACTAAGCAATCATATGTGCAATCCTGTGTAAACTATTACCCGCTATTCGGGTCATAACTAACCGATATCATTATCTGTTTTAGGTTGTTTTGTGATCTCATGTTGACTCAGATTCTTCATATATCTACTTTATGCGCGAATATCAGTCTTAAATTTTAACACTAATCTAACTTAATTGACTGACACACTAACGGGCAAGCGCACCCGATCATATAGCAGTTTACAGGGCAAGACCAGGATCGCATCCTCAGCGAACATGAATTGAAAGTACTATAAAGAAATAAATTAATTAAACTAAATTACTTAAAATTAAATATGGGGTTTTTGAAAATAACAGCTAACCGCTGTCAAGTTATTGAGAGATTTGATTAAAGCAGTAAATATGAAAACAATTTTAAAGAAGTAGAAATCAGATGACAAAGCTGTATTTACCAACGAATCACTCCCCCTAGGTTCAATTTGTATTAAGCACAATTAATATGATAAGTTTTTTAGGGCATTCGAACCAACAACCATCAGTCCTACTAATCCGATTATGACTTAATCTTTCCAAAACACACTTAACTCTCGTTGTATGGTGAATTAGACTCAAACTTTTATCTATGATATTATTAAGTAATCTTAACTCTCATATCTCACAAAAGTTATTATCCTATTGCATGCAAACGTCATTGTCTCGGATCAAGCAAATAATAATCAAGAAGAAAATACACATGCAAGTCATTACCTCAGATTATGCACAAACTGTATCTAACAGATTACTCAATAAAGATGTCAGGATCGGATATAGATTATATCAAATAACAAGAACTAACTTTTAAATAATAAATCAGAGTTGAATAAAAGTTAATCTTTAACTATGATCACAATCAACTAAGAAGTTGCGGAATCACACTTAATTGATTAAAGAAGGTTTTAAACACAAATCAATTCAATCAAACAGTAGTTTTATTAATCAACCAGAATGATTACAAAATCAAACTTCACCTCCAATCTAACTTATTATGTTAGACGAAGAACACAGATTGTTCTTGGGTTTCAAAGAGAAACTTAGAGGCTTAGCACTATCTTGAAATCAAGTTATAATTTCGTACGAATGCAGAAAACAATAATAATCAATGAGTACATCGTCAATATAAATTCTAATCTAGTATTTATATACTCCTTGATCTTCCTTGATTTGCTGACAGTTAGGTAATCTTCTATCTTCAGAGGTAATCTTGATGATCTTCCAACTATTACGAGATATCTTCAAAGATAGGGTTTTTCCATATTTAGCTCAACCGAAACTGTTCATTGAATGCAACAGCTTTGGTTCTTCTAACAGTCTTCAGCTTCAAGGTCTTCAAACAGTTGTAGTAGTTTGCACTAACAGTTCTCAACTGTTTTCACATTTTCAACTAACAGTTTCCGACTGTTACATCAACCTTCACTTAACAATCTTAACAGTTTTGATTTTTGCATGTATAACAGTTTCAATGACTTAGCCAATTTCCCAACAATCTCCCCCTAACTTACAGTATTGAACAATACAATTAAGTTGTTTGTTTTAAGGGTTTAATCATTGACAAATTAATCATAAGTAAAGAACATATTTATCATTGTATGCAAAATCAAACTATTATAATCAAAATTCAAGAGATAGAAAAATTACATTTTCTCTGACTGTATAAGCTCCAATCTCTTCTTCAATCTCTTCATCAAATCTTCCTTCACTTTTGCAGGGCCATAAAACTTTGCTTTCAACATATACATTAGATTTGGTTTACTGTGCTCGATGAACTCAAGATCAAACCACTGAGTTTGAGCATTTCCCATCACCATTTGATACACCCTTGATCTTTCATATACTTTCACAGTAGTGATTGGAAATCTTTCATCACTTATCAACATGGGCATCACTTCCAGTGGATTACATATACTAGATAAGTGCATCATCAAGACTTTTACTTCAACCTCAGCTTCCCTGCCATAGTGACTTACTCCATATGCATACATTTCCTGTATATCTCTCCTTGTCACACAATCCATCATATGTGAGAAACTGGAATAACTTTCAATTGGTTCCAATTCCCTGACAATAGTAAATCCTTGCTTTCTAGTCTCTACCCTCAAAAATTCAAATCTCCACTCAGTAATGTGGGATTTTTGACCAAGCTGCTCTTTTTCTAATTTTTCAATTCTTTCTGCAATCTCCACACTCAGTCTGTCATGAAGAATGGTTTGAACCTTTTCAGCTTTAGCTTTTTCTTCAGACTTTTGTAATGTTTGGGGCTTTTTCTTTTTAACTACTGGCTTAGGAGGTGGAACTGTTTTCTTCTTTACAACTCTTTTTCTTTTTACTCCCTTACCAGCCGTCTTCTCCCTTTCTTCTTCATCCAACTCTTTTGTAAATTCAGCAGCTAATTGTTGAGCTAGATCATGATCTTTCTTTTCTTGCTGTACAAGCTCAGCATTCAACCTTTGTGCTAATTCCCTATCATGCTCTTCTTGTTGTTCTTTTGTGAGCTTGAGCTTGGGAATATCAACCACCACTTCCTTTCCCTTACCTATCACAGAGGGCATCCTTTCATCTTTCTTTCCTTCACCAATTGTAATGCCTTTAAACCCTGACTTAGGTGCAAGTGGTTTTAGCTTTGATACTTTTCCATCCAACCATCCATCATCAATCTTTTGTATCATCTTTAATGTGCTGATATTCAGAGTTTGAGCACCTATTTCAATCAAATGATTTTGTTTAACTTTAGACCATGTTTTAAAGACCTCGGTTGTTGGATAGTCTCCTGTCATGACCATCTTGTTAATCAACACTCTATCCACAGCTGACAGCCTTTCTTCTTCTTCTTCCACTTGTTGAACACTTGCAACTGTTTGTTCAACTGGTGCAACTGTTGTGCCTTCGGCTACAACTGTTTGTGTATCTGCTGCAACTGTTTTTGGCTTTAAAGATTTCTCCCCCTTATTGATTGGAACTGTTTGAGAGGAGGGTCTGGCACGAGTAAAAGAGTGTTGAAGCATTTGATCATGTGCACGAAGGACATCAGTAGCCTTCTTCAAAGAAGATGACAAAAGTTTGATTTGTTGATCTTGCTTGATAATTAGCTCATTATGCTTTGTCAGAAGCTTGTCATATTGGAAATTCCTTCTTTTGAGATAGAGGAAAGCAGCAACAAATGGTACGATCAGGATTCGTCAATGCTTTAAGTTTCATACTTGCCTCAATGTTCGCCAGTGTTGCCACTTTGAACATATCATCGGCAGATTGAACTGGTGGTTCACTCACTTGAGTTTTCCCATCAGTACCCCTCTTTTCTTGGTTCTAGGGATTACCAGAAACTGTTTTACCAGCCTCTGTTGCCGTGGTTGAGGTCTTAAGGATGTTGACACTGTCCTGTTCACCCCTTGCGGATGAAATAGTAGTGTCAGCCTCAAAAACCACATGATCATCCTCTGATGGAGTGATCACCTCCTCGTTGTGCCTGGGAGACAGCACAAGGGGTTCCCTTTGGATATTCTGCACAGGTGAATGCACCTGTGCAGGGCTAACAATTTCAGTTTCATGAACTGTTGTGGAAGGAGCATCAACAGTTCTTTTCCTTTTCTTTTGAAATATTTTTAGTGCAGGGGCTTGTGTTGTATCTCTTTCAGAGGTAGCAGAGGGAATTATTTGAGTATCGTGAGCTGTGGGTTCCAGAGTTGTGGGTGTAGCAATAATAGGGGACTCATGCTCAACTCTGGCAGCTCTGTTTCTTGACAGAAACTCCACCATTTCAGAGAGTGGAGGAGTTATGGCACCAGAAAAACTATTGCCATTAACTAACAGTTTACTCAATGTGGAAGCCACATGAGCAGAGGGAATAATGACCCTCTTGTGTATTTTAAGGTTTCGCATCAAAAGGTTTAAACAAGTTTGCACAAACCGTGGATACATAAAAAATAGACCATACTTGGTCCCCAGATGTTTTACCATACCATTAAATATCAATTTTGAAAAATTAAAACATATGTTGTTGGCTAGACAGATGAGTGCAAGAGCAATGTTGCTCCCAAACTCATTCCAGCCCGTTCTCTTAGGGCTTATGCACTGCTGAAGAGTATGGATAATGAACTTCCAGTGTGCGCAAAACTGCCATTTGTAGAAGGTACCCTTTCCCCTATGGCCCTCATATCCCAATTTTACTAACTCAGTATATAAATAGTCAAGCGAAACTGAGTCAGAATACTCACCATTGAGATCATTCAGTTGTAGAGCATGGCGAATAGTGTCTTCAGAGATAGCGACCTCAGAGCCATCTATCTTGGAGTCAATCTGTTGAACTCCATTTTCTTCTCGCACTGTTGCATTTTTCCAAAACTGATCGACATGCGAGGTATATATGGTGGGATTAACAGTAAGAGCATTGTGAATATAGGACATTGAGAGATACTCGATCATATCATGAAAGACATGCAGATTATCGGGTTTAGCAAGAAACGCGATCATGTTGTGCTCTTTGACGAATGGAAGAGGAGACATTTTGATTTCAATTGCTGAGAGTTGTTGAGAGTTAGGGTTTGTTTCTGATCGCAGTTCGTTTTGAACGTGTGAGTTGCTTGGTAAGGAGGGAATTGCCTTATATATGTTTCGAATGTTGAATGCAATTCAAAGTTTCCAAAATTCTTCAAAGACCAAAACACCCTTTAATAGCTTAACAGTTGTCGGACCAAATAAACTAACAGTTTTAAAGCTGTTTTCATAAAAAGTGACAACTGTTATTTAAAAGTTAACTACCTTTTGTTTGATCATTTATTTGGATTAACAGTTGTTTAGTGTTTACAACCGTTCTCATTTCTTCCCCTCAGATGACAAATTTCTCCCCCTCAGTTGCACATGGACTTTGTCTAATAGTTGTCGAAGCCATATACTAACAGTTGAAAACTGTGAGTATTCATTGAAACAGAATTGTGCAACTGTCAAACAAACTTTAGCTCATATATATCAAATGCTGAAGCAACAATAACAAACCATTAGTGAACACAGTCATCAACATAAGATGTATTTTATTCATGATAATCACAATTGAGCTACAATGATTTTGAGATAACAAAACTGTCTTTTGCTAAAGATCTAAACACAGCTTATATGAACTGTCTTAACTCCTAAATCTACAATTGACAAATGATCGTTAACAATTGAAGTTTCTTTAAGACGAAACAACAAATCTGAACTTTAAGGGAAGACAATCATCATCACATTCTTTCTCGTGAAAGTCTTCAGTATTTAAGAATCGAGTTCAGAATAGCCTCTACAGTGCCGCCATAGCCGTACTGAGAAGCCTGTCTTTTAAGAATGGGCATGTAATGCACAAGCCATTGTTGGTACTGTTTATCTAATTGTGCAAGGCCGTCTCATAGGTGTGGGAGAACAATGATCTACACCGTAAGTGTAGACAACTTTCTCCGTTAACAGAAAAACAGTTGACATGCCTCGAACAATTGTCAAAACTTAAAACTCACCAATGGGTGTGCAGTAGACCTTCTCATCATATGTACCACCAGAGACGATTGTCATAATTTGCCTCAAGGGATGAAGTTGATTGGGACCAAGTGCATCGTCAGTGGAACTAGTCATCTATTACAATGACTTCCACTGCCTCATCATCCGAGGCCCTCTGGTGGTTATGAGTATTATTTCTTCGAACATTGAACCACACTACGGAGTTTGTAGTGCCTGCCAGGTTCAAGAAGAATCTTAGACAGCATGGTGTAGGCAATTCATGGAAGAGAGTGAAATTTTCAAAATCACCTCTTATACGAATATGATCAATTGGTTTATTTGGCCTACGTGGGTCTGGGTGCTGTGTCAAGATGAACCTATCTCGATCATCATGCATCTCAAGAACACAAGATGAGTAGGTCCAAAGCTCATGGATTCGAACAAATGGGGCAGGGATGATTACATAACTTTGTCTAACATTAATTTCTTTGAAATTTATGAGAAAGAAGTTAGTAGCCATTTGCAGAGAGAAGTTTGTGCAAATGTAGGTGTGATTTGGGAAGAATGGATGCAAGGTTATTTATAGAAAAACTGGAGAGCATTAATGTCCATTAATAGCCATTAATGACCATTAATGTTCAGTAATTTCCATTAATAGCATGCAGGGACTAGTCATATCAAATTCACTACACTACAAGCAAAATGACTCACCTTTATCAGTCTGGAACTGTTTTCCCAATAAAGTGAATTTACCTTTACCTCTTAACAAGGACAGTCACGGGTTTGAAAACTGTTTGTGTGACAGGTAAGCAGATATGGCCAAAACTGATGTGTGAAATTGCATTTCCTTCTCTGGATACTTAAAAGACAACAGTTGTTAGTAAACATAACTAACAGTTGCGAACTGTTAGTGTAAAAGACAGAGAATAATGAACAATTGTTAGTCCAAGTTAATCATTCCAATGTTGGAAATCAAAAAGTGGAATCTGCTCACATCAAAAGCTTTAGTGAACAAATCAGCTAATTGATCATCAGTATGGATTTTCATAACTTGGATTAATCTCTTTTCATTGCAATCTCTTATGAAGTGAAATCTGATTTCAATGTGCTTGGTTTTAGAATGCTTCATTGGATTATTAACTATGCTAATAGCACTAGTGTTATCAACATAAATTGGAGTATTCAAGAAAGACAAACCATAATCCAGAAGCTGATTTTGGATCCATAACACTTGTGAACAACAGCTTGATGCAGCAACATATTCAGCCTCAGCTGTTGAGGTTGAAACAGTTGTTTGTTTCTTGCACTGCCATGAAACCAACCTTGATCCAAAGAATTGACATCCTCCAGAAGTTGATTTTCTGTCCACATTGGCTCCACCATAGTCACTATCAGAATATGCCACCAAATCAAAAGGTGAATCTTTAGGATACCAAAGTCCAAGTTTTGATTGGCCTTTGAGGTATCTAAAGATCCTCTTCACAGCAAACAAGTGTGACATCTTTGGACTGCATTGAAACCTGGCACAAACACAAACAGCAAACATTATATCAGGTCTAGAAGCAGTTAAGTACATTAATGAACCAATCATTGACCTATAGAGATGTATATCTACATCCTCCCCCTCAACATCTACTCCCAACTGTTTGTGTGTCTCCACTGGAGTACTTGCCAGTTTCACATCTTGATAGCCAAACTTATCCAATATGTCCTTGACATATTTAGATTGGCTTAGAAAAATACCAGTGGGCTTCTGTTTGACTTGTAATCCTAAGAAGAATGTGAGTTCACCCATTGAACTCATATGAAACCGTTTGTGCATGATGACTTCAAACTCCTTGCATAGGCTATCATCAGTGGATCCAAAGATTATATCATCAACATAGATTTGGACAAGCAAAATCTCTGTTTTGACACTCTTTGTAAACAAGGTTTTGTCAATTGTGCCTCTCTTAAAACCATTCTCAAGAAGGTAGGATGATAATGTCTCATACCAAGCTCTAGGAGCTTGATGTAGTCCATATAGAGCTTTTTCCAACCTATATACCCTGTCAGGGTACTTTGAGTCTTCAAAGCCAGGGGGTTGACACACATATACCTCCTCGTCAATATTTCCATAGAGAAATGCAGACTTGACATCCATTTGATACACTTTGAAACCTTTGTAGCTTGCAAAAGCAAAAAATATTCTAATTGCTTCAATTCTTGCAACTGGTGCAAAAACATCATCATAGTCTATTCCTTCCTCTTGTGTGTAGCCTTGTGCAACAAGTCTGGCCTTGTTCTTGATTACAATCCCTCTTTCGTCTTTCTTGTTTCTGAATACCCACTTGGTGCCAATTGCTCTTTTGCCTCTTGGAAGTTCAACTAACTTCCAAACTTGCTGAATTTGAAATTGTAAGAGCTCCTCCTGCATTGCTTCAACCCATGAAGGATATTTCAATGCTTCAATTGCTTTCTTCGGTTCTACTTGTGATAGAAAGCAAGCATTCTCATCAAATTGGGAGAGATCCACACCACTGTTTTCATTGTGCAGCATGCTCCTTGTTCTGATTGGAGTGGTTAGATCACCAAGAATTTGTGATTTGGGATGATTCTTGTGAACTCTTGATGTAGGAATGTTTTCTTTAGTCAGTTCATTCCCTAGATTAGACAGATCAAACTCACATTCACTTGAATTTTCAGCAGTATCACACACTTGATCAGCAGCTGTTTGGGATGCAGATTCAGTGTTTTGTTGAGGATCATGAGATTCCATGTCCTTTTGATGAATCTTTTGGCTCTTACAGTTAGCATGGCCATCTGCCATTTGAGATCCATCTCCTCAAGATCATCAGGATGCACTTGTTCAAGATCCTTATTAGTGAGGGTTGAATGAGCATGGCTTGCAAGAAAGGCTTCAAGCACAGCATCTGGAGTGTTTACATCTAGTCCAACAGAGGAACTAGAACCTGCACAGCCATCAATAGAGTTAGTTAATGAATGGTTTGAATCCATACCTGAAGATGATAAGAGAGCAGCATTGTGGCTAGGGACAACTATCTTTCTCTTTCCCCCTATCTCTCCCTCAAACACTTTCAAGCTATTGTAAAGATCATCTAACTCTATGTCTTTAAGAGAATCCTTGGTTCTCCATTGTGCAGCAAAAACAGTCCACTCATCACCTAGAGATCTAAGAAACTTTCTGTTGATCTCATCTTGATCAAGCCTAACCTTAGCACTCTCCAGTTGGCTCACCAGTTTGTAAAACCTATCAAAGATTTGGGTGATACTCTCATTCTTCCCACTGGTGAAGTTCTCATAGGCTTGCTTTAACAGATCTCTTTGGTTTCTTTTGGAATTTGCATTCCCAGCAAATCTCTTCTCCAGAGCATTCCATATTTCATGAGCATCATCAAATTTTTTGAATTGATGTTGATACTCATTGGGAATGGCAATCTGAAGGATGCTAAGTGCTTTCATCTGAATCATTCTTTCCTTTTTCTCAGTATCTGTTTTAGGTGGAGGCTTCTTCTTTGGTTTTCCATTCTCATCTAGGTCAGCAGGATCAGTGGGAACTGTTTCAATGATTTCCCAAACAGCATAGTCTATTAATTGGACATGCTGCTTGATTCTTAGTTTCCACATCTCAAAATCAGATGGTTTGAGCATGGGAACACGAATGTTGGACCCAGATCCATTGTTATCAGAAGAACTTCCAGAATCCATTGAAACAGATTGATTGAAAAACAGTTTTGAAAAATAAAGCAAAGTGATGCAAAAACCTTTAACTGGTGATCAAAGGAACCTTAATGATAAGGCTCTGATACCACTTGTCAGGATCGGATATAGATTATATCAAATAACAAGAACTAACTTTTAAATAATAAATCAGAGTTGAATAAAAGTTAATCTTTAACTATGATCACAATCAACTAAGAAGTTGCGGAATCACACTTAATTGATTAAAGAAGGTTTTAAACACAAATCAATTCAATCAAACAGTAGTTTTATTAATCAACCAGAATGATTACAAAATCAAACTTCACCTCCAATCTAACTTATTATGTTAGACGAAGAACACAGATTGTTCTTGGGTTTCAAAGAGAAACTTAGAGGCTTAGCACTATCTTGAAATCAAGTTATAATTTTGTACGAATGCAGAAAACAATAATAATCAATGAGTACATCGTCAATATAAATTCTAATCTAGTATTTATATACTCCTTGATCTTCCTTGATTTGCTGACAGTTAGGTAATCTTCTATCTTCAGAGGTAATCTTGATGATCTTCCAACTATTACGAGATATCTTCAAAGATAGGGTTTTTCCATATTTAGCTCAACCGAAACTGTTCATTGAATGCAACAGCTTTGGTTCTTCTAACAGTCTTCAGCTTCAAGGTCTTCAAACAGTTGTAGTAGTTTGCACTAACAGTTCTCAACTGTTTTCACATTTTCAACTAACAGTTTCCGACTGTTACATCAACCTTCACTTAACAATCTTAACAGTTTTGATTTTTGCATGTATAACAGTTTCAATGACTTAGCCAATTTCCCAACAAAAGATTAAGATAAAAAACTCAAGGATTGTGATTAAGCATAAACAAAACTAATCATAAAATAATAAGATATAAAGATTACATCTCAAACCTAGGGATTGTTCATCATGGTAAATACATTAAAAGATTTACCCCATAATCAAACTAAAGATCAAACATATATCAAGAATTATATTACTTGTAAACATTATGTAAAAGCTTACAAATAATAATCACTTAATTATGATAGAAATCGTGATCGATGTGTGGTGCTCCTCTCTGCCTCGTCGACTGAAAGAAATTGTAATCTGCGGAATTAAGTTGTAATTTTGATGGCTGCCGAATGGAATTAATTGTGGTGGATGGCGGCCGGCTTACTACCCAATTAACTAGTTTAATACTAGTGCGGAGCTTGGGTATATCGAAAAAAATTTATATTTTATTATTTGTTATATACAGAGTCTTTCTACAACATTATATAAAATTTCAAAAGTTTATGTTGTAACATATAATAATTATAGATATTAACTAAATAATAAAAAACTAAATATAGTATATTTGTTATAAAAACTCAGATCATTCAAAAGACATGTTAATAATTTGTAGTTTAAGTATTTTATAATTAGTAATAAAAGGTGATATATATCATATGTTTTCGTATAACGATACTATTTTTATACCATCACGTGTGCATTTAATCTCGCGCTAACCCATCCATCATTGGTCTGGGTGTTGACGCCGGTTGTCACCATTTCTTAAATTCTAATTCTCTCGTGATTTATAATTATTTAATATTTTTTATTAATATTTAGTATTTCACATTTTGTTAAAGCAATATATATTACACAGACATCTAATATAGTTATACTAATAAAATAATCAAATTTGAGTTATAAAGTAATTATACATCAAAATAAAACCAGGTTATATAAAACTCCTTAAAATTAAAAAAAAACATATTAGCATATTGTCTAGCTTATCCATTTGGGACATGCTAACCCGTTCGTCAACTCATTTAATATATTATATAGATATTTAGTTTTTTGCATTAACCAAACGACCCATTTATGTGATGTTTATAACATGCCACCAGCTTAACACACGTCAACCCGTTTATGACACACCAACCCATATAATTAAACGGCGCATGTGGGTGGCATTCGTGTTTTACAATTTCGGGATAGTGAATAAACATTTCACATGAGCGTCAATCAGAATATGTACGATTGTTACTTGTAATTCATATGAATTAACATGTAACCGTCAAAATATATATTAAATAACTAATTCAAAATATAAAAAAAATCACTGAAAATTATGTCTTTACGCCTTTGGATGTGAAAATTTAAAGGGAGCTTCGCGTAAATAAGCAACATACCCTATACATTCGCGAAAACAAGCTTAAAAAAATCAAATTACGAAAATGAGCATCAGTTTCGCCCCCCAAAAGGTCAGTTTCGCCCCAAGCTTCGCCCACCAATCAAAAAATGACACGTGGCACAAAAAATCAGTTTCGCCCCAAAGGGGCCAGTTTCGCCCCTAAAAGGGGCCAGTTTCGCCCATAGGTGCCTCGTTTTTCGTGTCAGGTCAAGGGTGCCAATGATCTCGAGTTACGTGCACAGTTTCGCCCATAGGGGCTTAGTTTCGCCCATAAGGTGGGCCCCGCATGCTCAGTTTCGCCCATAGCCTATAGTTTTGAACTTAAGCCTCAGTTTCTCCTCTGTATGTCCCACATGTCTTGCACACTCTTAAATTGTATAATTTTACCCCCTTTTATTACTTAAAAATTTTAAAGTAGCCTTTAAGCTAAATTTAAAATTTTGTATCTTACTCTTTTATAATAAATAAATCACTTATTAATATGTATTAAAAAATATTTGATCATACTCATATATTATTTTATCATACTCTTATTTTTATTGATTGTTTTTGTTGCCGAAAAGTTAAATTTGATTGTTACTTTTGAACGTGTATAAGCGAACATTGTTAACGTTGGTGTAGTATTTCATAAATTTAAATTGATAAGGACACGAAAGTAGTATTACATTAATTATTGATTTCAATCTCGTTGAACCGTGTAATACTCTTTATACAAAGAAAGGTCTGGCTCAAATTGTGATAAATCGGGCTGGGTAGGTTCCGCAGTAGTTGAGGCTTGAGTTGTCTGGTTAGTTGATTGTTGTGAAGAAAATGGCATTCTGCAATTGTCTCGGTTGTGTCCACTGTCACCGCATCTAGAGCAGCGTATAGGCGGTACCTGCTCACCCCTTGACGGTATCCTTCTAACAAGTTTTGGTCTCCCAGCCTGCCTTTTATTGAGCAGTGGAGGATGTAGGTTTATTAGATCTGAAGGTAAGTCCCACATATTTTTGTTGGGAACGGGGTTTATACAACCGCTATACGTTGCTCGGTATGTTTCACTAGTGAACCAATTCAACGCCCAC
Organism: Pulicaria dysenterica; assembly: GCA_947179395.2. Lineage (NCBI taxonomy): Eukaryota > Viridiplantae > Streptophyta > Magnoliopsida > Asterales > Asteraceae > Pulicaria > Pulicaria dysenterica. The sequence continues at coordinate 55,653,345 of OX359296.1, forward strand.
TGGCTTGAATCGGTAAGTTTTAGGAATCTGGAAACTGCAATTGCATGGCCACATGGCAACCCGGAAAGTTGCCATTTACGACAATCGCATGTCATTTCTTCAGTATCAACTATCATAACGTTTTGTTTATGGTCCTCAACCCCAAACCGATAGTTTGAAATACCCTGTACCCGCCATGTCGAGCACTTTGCCATCCTATGAAGTATTTTCTTCTCTGCCCACGGGGTAACCCTGTGCTGGAGTTTCTCTGTTTTAAAAAAGTAGTACAATTAATAAATATTTAAAAATTGGTGTTGTTGCTATAGGAGAGATGTTTACCTGCTTCCTTATGGCGTTTGAAGAACCAGTTTTGAACACTTGCACGAAAGAAATCAATAAGCATAACCACGGGAAGTTTACGCGCGTGACGAGAAAGCGAGTTCATGGACTCTGCACTGTTAGAGGTCATGATGTTGTATCGATGACCTGAGAAGCAGGATCTTGTCCATTTGCTTTTTTCCACCTCCTCCAGATACTCATAAACCCGTGGCGCCGCCCGTTGAATCTTGCTGTACCAGTAATGGAATTGATGTTCTGTGTTCGATTTGCATGCCTTCCAGAACATGAAGGCAATTTTTTTGTGCTTGTTAGCCTTCAGGTTCAAATTCATCTGCAGATGACGACAGCATAGGACATGGTACGAATCTGGAAATACGTCTCGTACAGCTAGCTCAATAGACGCAGCTCTGTCAGAAACAAATGTATAGGTCTTGTGCGGGATGCATGCACGTAGTTTCTCTAGAAACCATGTCCAAGAATCTCCACTCTCGGTTTTGCCTATCCCATACGCTAATGGAAGGATCTGGTTGTTACCGTCCATTGCAACCGCCAGGAAGTTGGTGCCCAAGTATGTTCCTTTTAAGTGGGCCGCGTCTACTATAATTAATGGGCGAAGGCTGTATGAGAAGCTTCGTAACGATGGTCCAAGAGCAACAAACAACATTTCAAACCGAGAACAGTCATCCGTAAGGATTTCTGTCACTGTACCGGGGTTTGCCAGCTTCAGATAATGACAGTAACCAGGAAGGTATGCGAAAGAACCAGAATGCGAGCCGTGTAGTTGTTCAAGGGCATACGCTTTCCCCCTCCAAGCCTGGGAGTAAGATATGTTACACTTGTAACGTTCATTAACATCTCTTACTATGTCACCCCCCCCCCCCCCCCCGATAAACACGACTTGGGTCTTGTAGTTGGTCTTTTATGATATTTGCCATTACCTTCTTACCCGCGTTGCGCATTGTAGGATACATTTGCGTTCTTGAACAGGTGTGTTGGTCTTTTAGAGTAATTACCATGAAACACGGGTTATCCACCCCGGCAATGTTTTTGGCCTTGACTTCCCAGCCGCATTCTTTTGATGTGCACTTCGCCTCGAACCTTTTTTTGTTGGAAGTGCTGACTCTGTACTCGAAGCACTCCTGAAGGCATTTCATGCCTAGTTGAACCTTAAGTTCGTCCTTACTGTCAAAAAGTTTTCCTTCGTAAATGCATGATGACGAATTCTGGCTTGAAGACGATGCAGATGTAAGCAGCACTGTTGGTTCAGGAAGGGGGGCTGGCATGCCATGGAAGGTCATGTACGTTGATTCGCTCGATTGTTTTTCATGTTCATCCTTGTCATCCCCATCTTCTGAATCTCCCAGATCACAAGCTGGTTCGGCGAATGGGTTATTGTCAGGGTTATTGGAAGGTGGTATTTCTGAGCTGTTGATAAATTCAGGTTGTAATACTGATGGTTGCGAACCCGTATTTTGGAGCTGATTTTGAGAATTATCAGACGAAATGTTTACTGTAAACAACGTTACAGACTTATCAGAGGAACGGCTTTGTACGTACTCCACGAAAACACTTACATCATCATCGTCACATATGTATAACGGAGAATCGTATTGTGGGTCTTCGTATGAGAGCATGATGTTGTTACCCGAGCCACACTTTCTAGACATGAATTGAAACAGCTCCGTAAACGTTACCACCGTAGGAACCTTTGCCACACGTCTAATTAGGTTGGTTGCAATATAGTTGTGAACACCATCAACCAATTGCCACTCACCGCCAGTTCGGTATGAAAATTTAATTGTAGGAACGGAAGTACTCATGATTGAAAGAAAGTAAAATGATGTTCTTAAACAGATTTACTTTGAAAGACTTATGAAAATAGAAACTTGTCTAATAGTATTTATATAAGAGAAAGACTTACGGTTTAGGGGTGAATAAATGTGTGAATGTGACGACTCATCTTTTAGGGGCGAAACACTGTGTAACGTCTGCTTTTTCTGAAAGAAAACGCAGTTGACAGCGACTACTCATCTTTTAGGGGCGAAACACTGTGTAACGTCTGCTTTTTCTGAAAGAAAACGCAGTTGACAGCGACTACTCATCTTTTAGGGGCGAAACACTGTGTAACGTCTGCTTTTTCTGAAAGAAAACGCAGTTGACAGCGACTACTCATCTTTTAGGGGCGAAACACTGTGTAACGTCTGCTTTTTCTGAAAGAAAACGCAGTTGACAGCGACTACTCATATTTTTGGGGCGAAACACTGTGTAACGTCTGTATATATACATCCTTATGTAGGAGTTGTAGCATTGAAAAAAAACGTACCAATTTGAAATTACTAAAAAATAATGGATTGTTTGAAAAAAAGAATGCTTGATATTCAACTAGAATATCAAGCCTTGTCCGACGAATATTGTACATTAAAAAGACAACACGAGCAAGAAATGGATGAAAGTGTAATTCTTGATCCGGTAAATCTAGATGAACACGGTCATCCTTGGACAGGAGAGTCACAAACTAGCAGTAGTAACAACACCTGGTTCATTCTTAACGAAATGAAGTACAAGCTTGATTGCCTAACAGAAGAATACCAACAGTTGAATAAAATGATGCACACCCCTGAAGAACAGCCTAATGAAGAAGCACATGAGATTGACGAAGAAGTCCAGCTACCCCCGGTTAATTTGGCTGAAGATGTCTACCCATGGAATGAGAATTCCAAGGCAGCTACTGCTGAAGAGTACTACTTGAATGGTGACTTTAGAGTAACGGAGGATATCTACAGAGCATTTTGTGTCATAAAGTGTTTAGATGATTTGACGTGCACGAGACATTTTTGGGGAGTCCTTCTAGGAAAAGAACCCAATTCTAATTTGTGGGAAGCAGTAAGCATTGCCAACTTTATAAATTGATAATCATTGTTAAATAATATAATAATGACTTTCTTTTATTTAACAGCACTTGAACGTTTGGACTACATGGATGATGAGTCTCGTGAAACGTATGGAAAGTGGTAGTGCAGCACCATCGACAAGGTTTTCGATACTGCCTGCAAGTTTTCATAATCAATTAGGGCTAGGAGATCTCGACGAGATGCGCAAGTATGATGGGAGTACACCCCTACATCCATCTTTTACAGATACAGACGTGGTACTCATGCCTATTCGTTTGAGAGATGATCACTGGTTCATGTACTCAGTTAACCTTAATGACGGTGGCAAAGTAGTGATCTATAACAGTGATAACATGAACACCAACGACGAAGACATGGAAATCCGTATTATTAACATCACAAATACGTTCCTTACCTTCTTACGTAGAATAAACTACTTTTGGTTAAGCAGGAAGCCGAGTATACACATCAAACGCTGGTCTTTTGCAAAAGTGTGTCAGCAAAGTCGCAATTCTGGGAATTCTGCTGTGTTTGTATGTAAGTTTATATACCAGCTAATTCGTAACAAACCCATGGTTAATGATCCAAACGAGGACTTGGACGAGGTAGCCAAAAAATTCAGACATGGCATGGCAAAACATTTGTATAAGATGCGTGTAGCCTAATTATGTAATAATACGGTTGAATAGACTATTTACCTTTTGTAACAAAATTATATTATTAAGGCTCAATTTTATGTGGTTGAATTACTAGTGCGTCTGTATTTTAAGAAAAGATAAGGATGACAGCGAATAGTTATATTTTTCATAAACTTTGACAGCGACAAGTCATCTTTTAGGGGCGAAACAATCTTACCAGTATGACTGTATTTCTGGAAAAAAATGAATATGACAGGGAGTTGTCATCTTTGATAGCGACAAGTCATCTTTTATGGGCGAGACACTGTTCATACTAGTATATATATATATATATGTACATGATTTTCTAAATGACATACAATCACTACTTAAAAACTTGAATTTTAATTTGTTGAACTTCTCACCATGGCTAGACGTTGTGGACATGAACATTTCTGGAAAATTCGTTTAGAAGATGAAGGAACTTTTGATGTAAACTACTACGGTAAGTGTCGTCATATATTTCTATTCTTATTTTTTTTTTTGTAAACCAATCTCTAAATGTTTCTTGCTTTATAACAGTTGAGTTTGATGATCTTTATACACTTAAGATAATTCAGGGAGGACGGTTTGTGGGTTCACAAACTGAAACTGTAACTAACAGTGTGCCGATTACTGTGAACTATGTTGACAATGTACCAAAGGATGAGTTTATTGCGAGACCGGTACGTACTCTAAATTGTATTTTATCCGAGTTAGGTTACGAGAATTACACCCCCCGTCTGATAAGGTCCTACTACTATATACCACGTGGCCGCGACATGCACAGAATGAGAAGGGTCATAACTCCTAAAGAAGCGGAAGACCTAATAAACGATTTAGGGAACACGAGAGTTGCGACTATCTATGAAACAACTACTTTCCCTACTCCATATACTCGTTTCCTTTTGGGTTAGGAGGTGTATTTGGTCGTGGTTACAATCTAGACTTATGCTAGTAAGGATGCTCTCTTGTTGTTAGTTTTTCTCTATTTGATGTTAAATAATGTTGAGCAATGTACAAAAATTTAAAAATAAAGGTTTCAATAACATTTCACTAAATAATACTATCAAAAAACAGAGTAGTCATCTTCTCACGAAAACTAGTAACGGATACTTGACTAGATCTGTGGAATGATTCTTGTGATAGGTCTGCTCCCTGTGTTAACAACTCAAGGAACCAACACACAAACACCCCGCAGTCCGAGGTGTTTTCCTGTTGCGGTGTTCTCCTAAATGGGCCATATAATAAAGTACTACCCCGCGCTGTTCGGCTTGGGTGTTTGTCAAACCACCCGTGCTCCTCTAGCTTTTGATAGAAATACGCATTAAGAATTGTAGCAATGTCCTCGCACCACTGTCGGGGATACGCCACCTCAATCATACTGTATAATAAGACATAGAAGTTAAATAGCACATTATCTTTAAAAGAATCACTAAAAGCATAAAAGTTAAAACTTGAGTTTGAATTATACATACCTATCGTAATAAATCACCTGCCAACGGGAGATGTCTAAGACAAACAACACCCAATGATAGTCTTTATAGTTGGCAGGTAACAATACCTGAAAATTACAAAGTTAAGCAAAGCGTTTCGTAAAAGTATTATTAACCACAAGTACCACTCATTGAGAATATTCATACGTATTCAACATCGGCTAGATCCGGCCACATCTCAAAACCCTGTACACCACGGCTGGGTATCCTACCATGTAACAATTGCCTCATAAACCCGGGCTGCAATATTGTATAATTTGCACCTGTCTCCCATACCCGCATTAGGTGGGCGACCCACAATTCTATATGCTGCACATGATTAACAATATTTTAATCAAACAGTTAAATTACAAAATCAACCCTAAAAATATATAAATGAGGTTTAAAACTCTAAGAACTTACTTCAGATGACAGCCACCCATTCGAACCGCCTTCAAGACCCATAAGACGCGCCCAGAATTCCCTAGTACAGTTTACGGTATCATACAACTGAGATTTCACGCAAAAATTCTCTGGTTGCGACATGTACCATTCCATAACATCTTGCACAGATGTTGACCTTTGTCGGCGGCCACGTCCCCGCTCCTGTGTGTACGGGGAACGTAGGGCCGCAGCTGGTCTCGTCTGTCGATGTTGTCGCCTTTGGGCAATGGGTACATTGCCCGATGTAGAGCATTCTCCAACGAAATGAGTCGGAGGCGTCTGATGTGGCATGCTCTGTTCCAAAACAAATCAATACATTTTCTTAGTAAAGTTTTAACACCAACAAACTTTTCATACATACAATAACTTAATTTATTGAATAAGCATCGTTACCAAATTTTCGTTGGCGGTAGGCATCGTCGGGTGGGTGCCCGCAAATAAATCCTCAAACTGCCTCTGTAATAGTTACCGATATAATTACCAATATAATTCAAAACAAACTTTGTTCAAATATACATATTCTATGAACATACCGTATATTGAGCTTCGATAGTCTCGACCATCTTAGCTAGCTGCTCGCGCCTTGCGCATTCATAGTTGTACCGATCTTTCAGCACAGTTAGCTCTTCGTGTGTATTACACCAAATTGATTTCAGTGCAATAATTTTTTGGTCTTGCTCTTCAATACGAGCTAACAGCTTGTTAAACGAATCGACATTTAAACCATCACTGACAAAAACCGGGATTCCCTCATTTGGTGGGGAACGCTCAGGACTATTCATATTGAACTGTGGTGACGGTGCTCTCTCCTCTTCATGTTCGGGGACCTCGACGCCGTCACCACCTTCAAAGAATGGCAGACTGGCAACCCACCAACGCTGTGTCTGCTCACGATCCGTGGGAGTCAAGTAGATCGGTGCATAACCAGGCTTTGGATGGTCAAAATAAAATGTTACTGATAAAAAAATTAATATGCGTGTATTAAATACAAGGAGACAAAAAAAACCTATAAACACTAACCTCAGAGCATTTGGCGAATAATTTCGTTAGCTCATTCGAGTACAGCCTACCAGGGAATTTTCCAATCGCTCTGCATCTTGGAATCGATCCATCATTGGATATCAGCCTGGTAACGTCCGGGAATGTCGCGAAAATCCAGCACTAAGTGTAAAAAAATTTTTATTAGAAAATGTAACTCAGTTCATCATATATTGACATTACAAAAGCTAAAAATATATTATCATACCTTAAGGATCCATATCGGCCCGTAAATAGTGTATTTGGGCACCTCATTTCCAGCTGTACGAACAGCAGCAATCTGCAATCTTCGCTCGTTTATGGCGTCGTACAGTTTATCATACGTGTACGTCCATAAATACGACCCCCATGCGAATCTATTCCATGACCGCGGGATGTCGTCAAGCAGATGAATGACGCCAATAGCGACGGACCACTCTGGCCTCGCCCCTATAAAACCTTTGTACAACATGTACAAAAGCGCTACTCGAACAACGTCATCATCCCCCAGATTGTCAAAATCCGTCTCTGAAGCCCAAAGACGACATATGTGGGCCACACGCAGCCGGGAGGATATCTGCTCGTTGAAGACACGCCTCATAAATGGCATGTCTGGAGCACGGTCGTCTAACGTGTATGGCCCGAAACTGAATCCTGTCAACAAACAGAATTCCCTCCGCCCAAAACTTACGGGATTCCCCGCTACGTTGAAACGTAAAGTTTCATATTCGTTTTTACCGACGCTAACTTGGGTACACAACAAATAGTGTATCAGCAACGGATCATTTTGCCCCGCCTTAATATTTAAAAACGGCGCAAAATAAGTTTGATTAAATAAGTTAAGACTTTCTTGTCTTAACTCAAGACGGGGTTTAATTTCTTCCTGCCCGATTCTCATCTGGTTACGACAGGTAAGGTTCGCGTGATAAATTTCCTATAAATAAATAAATAAACATGAGATTAAATAATTTATAATTATTCTATCTTATGACCTTTTAATTAATGAAAAAATAGTTTAATTATAAGTCTTCCATTTATTTTTATAAATGGAAATTGTTAATACAATCGGATTATGTAATATATCTTTATATACTCGTAGGTTTTTTATTTGTAACATTTTTTATACATTTTTTAAACTATACAATATTTAAATTATACATATTCAAAAATTTTCATATTCAAACTATACATTTTTTAAACTATACAATTTTTAAACTATACATATTCAAAATTCTTGTCAAGTTTTATACATTTTTTAATATACATTATAACTTAAAAATAATACAATTTTTTTTGAAAACAAACTATAAGCATTCAAGTTTTATACATTTTTAATATACATTATAACTTAAAAATAATACAATTTTTTTTGAAAACTTAAAATTTAATTTTTTTGTTATACACTTTTTTTTTCATATTCAAACTATAAGCATTCAAGTTTTATACATTTTTTAATATACATTATAACTTAAAAATAATACAATTTTTTTGAAAACTTAAAATTTAATTTTTTTGTTATACACTTTTTTTTTCATATTCAAACTATAAGCATTCAAGTTTTATACATTTTTTAATATACATTATAACTTAAAAATAATACAAATTTTTTTGAAAACTTAAAATTTAATTTTTTTGTTATACACTTTTTTTTTCATATTCAAACTATAAGCATTCAAGTTTTATACATTTTTTAATATACATTATAACTTAAAAATAATACAATTTTTTTTCAAAACTTAAAAATAGATTTTTTGGTCATACAATTTTTTTTTAAACTCTCAAAATTCGGAAAAATTAAAAAAAAATTCGGACTAAAAAAATAAATATTTTTTTCATTAACTCTAAAATATAATACGTAGTTATCTATGTTCGTATAAATTTGTTTTAACATATATACGTACGTACGTATACTCTACATGCATGTATGTAGCACGTATATATATATATATATATATATATATATATATATATATATATATATATATATATATATATGTAGCTCTCTGTAAATGATAACACATTTCATGTTGTAGGTAGTTGCTACGAATTAAATTAACAAAATAAATAGATGTTACCTACATAACAAGTTAGATTTTTACATAAAACGATATTTTTTAAAAATAAAATAAATATGCAATACTACATAAATCTTGAACAAACATACAAAGGAAGGTGCAAGAATCTACTAATTATATGAAATAATGTAATAATAAGCAACAATATTACACTAATAACATTAATACAACCTAATAACAAAATAATATTATTTCTTCTAAAATTATAGGTTTAAATAACACTAAGAAAAATTAAAACATGTACAAAAATATTACCTCATTTAACATGGTTGAAATAAAAAAAATGAGTGTTGCCGGATTTTTGTTCGCCGGAAAAATTGAGCTCGTCTGGCCGGAATATCTAACTCCTCGAGTGTTACCTCCTTTCTCCCTTCCATTCTCGCATCCCTTCTTCCTCTTATAACAAACTCAAAAGAATCTTCCATCATTCCACTAAATTGCCCAATCAAATCAACCAGATATTATTCTCACATTTTCCAATAAAGACTCGTGAAAATGTACTTTGGCACCAAACAAAACATCAGTTTCGCCCATGGCACGGTTTTCGAGAGCAAGATGGGCGAAACTAAGCCCCTATGGGCGAAACTGTGCACGTAACTCGAGATCATTGACACCCTTGACCTGACACGAAAAACGAGGCACCTATGGGCGAAACTGGCCCCTTTTAGGGGCGAAACTGGCCCCTTTGGGGCGAAACTGATTTTTTGCGCCACGTGTCATTTTTTGATTGGTGGGCGAAGCTTGGGGCGAAACTGACCTTTTGGGGGGCGAAACTGATGCTCATTTTCGTAATTTGATTTTTTTAAGCTTGTTTTCGCGAATGTATAGGGTATGTTGCTTATTTAGGTAATTGATTTAAATTTAAAACCTTAATATCTCTTAATAATAGTTATTTTCTAGCTGTGGCCATGACTATCCATTAGAAATAATTATTTTCTTTTTGCAAACGCTATCATATTAAAAAAGAATAATTGCATATATATGGTCGGTATATGTGATCTCATGAAAACATTTAAATTCAAAAGAAAACTTCTTTCTTGAAACTAATCGACGGAATATTTGCGTTTCTAACATTTGATTGTTTTTTTAATTGTTTTTAATTAAAACCTGAAGCATGTGTAAATAATAGTTGGTTATGTTTATTTTGTGTGTTTTGACTATTTTTCAATATTGATTTAATAAGGTTGAGATTTAAAATTAGTTTGATCTAATGGCTATAGATTCAAGTTTATTGACTTATCGTCGGTGATATATATATATATATAATATAAATCTTTAGTCTCTTTATATCTACAAAAATATATATCAGATATTTCAATTTATCAAGAGAAATTTATTTAAAACATCATTAATGATCTATTAAATTTAAACATCTATCTTCATTAATTTTTGAAATTATACATATTTGCAAGAAAAACTAAAAATAACGGCCAAGTGATATTATTATTGTAATAGAAACTTGTATAACAAATAGATGTCGAAGATCCATATATGTTGTTTAATCGACATCGTTTATTGATTTTAATTTATTGCCGGGTGTCTACAACAACATCCTACTCTATATCTTTACTGCCTAAAACATCAATATTGTTGATTAAATCTGCAAATAGACCTATATGTAGTAAAATTTCTTTTAACCACTTTCCGCATTTAACATTGGAATTCACACGATCATGCGTGGCTATAAATGTGTTCAAACATAACTTCTCGTGGGTAATATATATAAAATACAAAATTAAAATCAATTTTGTTTATCATAACTTCTAAATTATACTTTTACATCATAACTTCTAGCTGTATTTAAAATTATACATATTTTAAGTATGTTTTATACAGTGGCGGACCCAGGATTTCTGGGGACCGGTAGCACCATATAATGCGAGAATAAAATTAAATAAGTATGAGGGTCTGGTTCGGGTTTTTTTTTCGGGTTTCCGGTTAATCGGGTCGGATTAACGAGGTTTCGGCTGTTTTCCTAGTATTTTAAGGCCAAATTTTAAAACAAAAAACAATTCATATGAAGACCTGTTAACTAAAATGCTATTTTAAAGGTAAATTAAAGTATTTTAAAGGTATAAACTGAAAGATTAAACTATTTCTTATCATTTTTTTATAAAAAGTTTCTTTTTTCCTTTGATTTTGGTGGCATCACCGGGTGCAACCCGAAAATTTACCGGTAGCATCGTCTCAAAAAGTCAAAAATTAACACTGCGAACCGTCGAAGGACTGGTAGCGCTTGACCCCCCCACAAAGGGTAGGTCCGCCACTGGTTTTATAGTCTTATGCATATATACAAATGATATTAAGTAAAATAAAGAAATTTAATAATTATGGTATTTGAAGTAATAAAGGAGTTAGGATTTTTGGGAACCTTTCCTTGGTGGGATTGTTAGTTTATTAATTCTATCATTTTAAAACAGTATGACATTTTTATCAACCGTAAACTTCTAAATTCTAAACTTAACTTTATGTAATATTTTAACATGCTTTATTATACTACGTGTCATAATAACCTAGGCAAAACTATTTTTATTTAAACCATAATTATTATTTAATTTAAATATGTATTACATTTTGAAACCAATATGAATATTTGAAAAAATTTAAAGTATTACATTTTTTCCAATGTAAGATAATTATGTAATATTTGTATATTTTTAAACCATATTTTAATCTACAAATACCTCTATACTACATTAATAAATCGCTACTACATATTGCAACGGAATTTTCTTTTCTAAGCTTCACAATGAATAGAGTTTTTATCTTTACTGATGTCATAAATCACTATAAGAAGTAGAATAAAAATTAATTAAGAAGTATAGCAACCCTAAATTTAAAATTTTATTTAGGTTTGTTTCTATATACAATATAACTATGGATATGTATAAAAACATGTTATAACAATAAAACTCTCAAAAATATAAAAAACATATATGAAAATTAGAAAGTAAGAAAATATGAAAATAGGTAACCTAATTCCTTGAAACTCTACACTTTCTGCAAAAATGAGTGAGTACCAACTTTATGTCTAATCTCTACACCATCTTTCTTTTTGCAACACATACCCCTATTCTACTATTGTTACTCACAACTCTACTACGATCTCATTTTCTGTTTCCATCATTATATTCGAAAAATATGTCATCCTTATATTAATTAACAAATTAATTTACTGTATTGGAAATGATCTACATATAATGTTTTATATTAATTAAGTTAAATCTAATTATTTAAAATGATTATGTATAAAACAATAGTTATATATGAAATATTTTAAAATTTAAAGAAATATCACATGGTTTTGGTTTAGTGGTTTCATGACACATGGTTTTGCTTCTAGGTAATAGGTAATAATAGGCTACTTTAATGAAATAGATGAAATAAATAATAAGCTACTTTACCATCAACGTTTCTCTCTCCCTCACACTCTCTCTCACAGTCTCACTCACAGTGCTACCCTAATATCACTGCTTGTTCACCGACGACAACCACCAGTAAGACCACCGCTTTCGTGTCTTAGATCACCAACGCAGACGACCACCTCACTCACTCTCACTCCTTCGATCTCTACTGTCACCACCTACTCACTGTCTTCGACCTCCACTGCTCGAGAACCACCATTAATCGATAACCGCCAAAGATTTGAAGAAACCACCACCGCCAGCGACTCTCTTATCGACATCCGCCAGCGTCACTGTGATTTCCAACGCCGCCACCGCCAGCAGTGGTTTTGGATCTCGTCGCCGTCAATTTGTATTGTGGAGGTGTCACCGTCGCTCATATATAAAGCACCATCAACGTTATTACCAACATCGCTCATATCTGAACCACAATTGCTCAGATTTGAACCGTCATTCTAGGTAATAGGTATACTTTGGAGACACAATGACTATCCATTTCCCAAATAACTGAGACACACACCTTGCCAACACATACATTTCCAACCTTCCCAATTCTCACAATCCCACCATCGTATACGGCGACTTTATATATGAAACGTGAAATTATGCGAGTAAAAGGTGGAGATTCTGTTTGTGTATTTATTCAACATGTGTAAAAAGGTGCTGATAGTTTGACATATTCAATTTGTATTTTATAAGGCCTGGATTTGCTGAGAAATGTATTCTGATGGCTAGGATTTAATTTGATAAAACTCACCGTGGGTAATCTTATAATATTATTAAAAGAAAAAGGTTTTTACCCTTTCCTAAATATTCTCTACTAATCACAGCCCTTTATTTTAAAAAAAAACTAAAAAAAATCAGAAATATTGGTTGATTACGTCATAATTCCTTAATTTCCTTAAGGTTTTTTGATTTTGGAAGAGGTGGAATATAAATTGTTAAGGGGGTAGGATGACATATGTGAGAGGTTTTAAGAAAATTGTATATTAATGTAATTAATTATAAGTTGTTTAAAAATTATGTTTAATAACTTCAAATATATTTTGTATTGAGGAAAAATAATTATATATTTGTAATCGTCTCATTTTTATCTACGTTTTGATATAAATTTTATCAGAATATGAGGTTTTTTAAAAATTAGTATAATTCAATTGTTTTATCAACATCTAAGTAGTTATTGTACATTTTATTTGTCTTTTATATTGAATCCCTCTACATGATATAGTCGATATAATCATTGAATTCTTAGTATTTCGATAAAAAGAATTAAAAATATACTATAACTAATTGTTAGTGACATAAATTTGTTTACAAAACTACTACTACCGTTAGAGCTTTATAAAATTAATTGTTAGTTGTGAGTAAATAATCCTTCAGAAACTAGAACTCTACATAATTACTGGGTAGTGAAACAACTGTCATGATAGTGGGTTTTGTAAATACAAATACAACTTGAAATTGTATATAAAATTTTTAATTGTCTAAGTTTTCTTATGTTTTAATTAATAACTTGATACATAAAATAAAAGTTATTATTACATGGATATTTGAATTCAGTGAGATCTCGTGTTTTTAATTATATTTAAATGAATAATAAATTACACTTAAGTGATTTACGTATGTATAGACATAATCAATTCTATGTTAGAATCTTATTTTTATGCTATCTAATTTGTGTATACTTAGACGGATGTCATCATTATTTAACTTTAATAAATTTAGTTTACAATTTCAAATATTCAAATATATAATTGGCTAATAAAAATGTCTTTAAATCACTTGATATTATAACACCGACAATAATATTATAGTTATGTATTTACAATGTTGGGATAAAGCTCTGTCACGAGAAACACATTAATATTATACTAAAAACTTTTAGACGTGTAATGTAACTTTATATTTCTTAAAAAGAGTATTTATAAAAAGCATTAAAAATACACGTTTTTACTCATGGATAGTTATTTGTGACGGTTTCTCGAGTGAAAAATAAGGAGTGGTTAAAAGTTTTAATTTGCTATGATGAATAAAACCCTACTAATAAAACCATGAATGTTGTTTATAAAAAGGTTTTACAGAAAATTTAATAATAATCTTATGTATGGATTTCAAAATTCTGTAATAGTTATTTATTTCTTATTTTCTTACGAGATTTTATTTTCTTATATATGTTTTGTAATTATTTTTACTATACGTATTATGACCTTTAAAACTATATAAATTTAAAATTCATTTATATCATCCCGTATTAATACACGAATCGCTTAGTTAGTATATATATATATATATATATATAATTGTGGTGGATGTCTTTTAAATTTAAACAATTGTCATCACTTATCCCTCTGTAGCCGTCAATTAATTGTGATGGGCTTGTGAGCCCATTGTAAACTAAATTAGCAGAATAGCAGCCATGTAATTACTTATACTCTTTTTTTTTAGGTTTTGCTTTCGGACCAACAAGCAGATAACCATGGACCATTTAAGTCTCACAAATAGAGGTGAACAAAAAATCCGAAGATCCGATTTATCCGAAAAAATATTCGAAGCCGGTTTTTAAAAAAACCGGATTTTTTTATCCGGTCCGGATTTTTTGAAACCGGATTATACTATTTCTGGGCGACCGTTTTTTTACCGGATAAAAACCGGTTTTTATCCGGTTTTTTATGGGGAGCTTTTTGACCCTTTTTTTAAGATTTTCTTACCCTTTTGCCACCCAAAAAAACTTATATATAGTGTGGGTATGTTGTAGGATTAAGCCACAACTTACATCTTCCATATTCTCTCCAAATTCTCTACTTTTATTCACCAAAGTTCACTTTCATTCACTTTCTTGAGATTGATATCATGGCCGGTAGTAGTAGCATGCCGAATGCGGGAGCATCTTCCGTAGGAGGAAACCCCGATTTGGTGAGGATTTTCGAGCATAATAGAAATAAAGAAATTTAAGAACATTTCGACTTGTGCGAGATGTCCAACGGTTCAAAAAGGGCTCGGTGCAAACTTTGTCACAAGTTTCTAGCACCCGAAGGCAACTCTACTTTGAGGGCTCATATTACAAAGTCATGCAAGGCGCTAAGTGTAACACCCGCATTTAGGGTCCGGTCGTGATGTGGCGGTAGTAAGTTATTTTAATTGTTTATATTTATTTATTGCTATTTATTTATATATTTATTTGATGATTACTTGGTAATTAATTGGACCGCGAGATAAGAGGTAAAAATATTAGTTTAATATTTTTATAAGATATTGGTACCATATGATTTGTTTTTACACGAGGGTCCCAAATAATACCTCGTTGCTTGTTAATGACTTGAGTAAGTTCGTTTTATTTAGGTTCTTGTATATCAGATAACTGTAATTGGTACTGTGTGGGTGTTTTAAAAACACACCAGCCGACTTAATATGTATATTGACTCTTGAGAAGTCAAATATACATTAGGGATGGCCATGGAGATGCTTCGGAAACGGCCACGGTCAACTATCTCCTAATGGTCTCTTGAGAAGTCAAAGTTAGTGTATTTGTGCCTTTTATGCATTCCCTGGAGGTGAAGAAAACCCAAGAGCATATACTTCAGCTTTTAAACTCTAGTTTCTGTGGATTGTTGCTAATTAAAAGTAAGTTTATCATCTATAATCTGAAATTGATTAGTTCTTGTCATGTCCATGATGAGTTCTTACATAAACCCCTTATTTGTCATTCTTAGGGTTAGTAATTAAGTGGGTTTATGCCCAATTCGGATTTAGTTCATGATTATACTATTTCTTGATGTATTATTTACTGATTTAGGATAGAAAACGTGATGATTTTTGTGTTTTTGATGAACTTGAGCTTATAACCCATTAATGGTGGTTTGTATGAAATTTAAGAACTTGAATTCATGATTTGAAGCCCTTAATGTGTTTTAATGTTAGATTATATGTTAGTGTATGTTTGTAGTAGTTTATAGGGCAAATTGCCGAGAAAGGTAACTAAAATACCCAAATTTGACAATAATGGTAACGCCAATTTTTTGAGCCAAGAAAGGATTATAAATTTCAATTTTTGACAAAAAAGGGAACCGGTAACCTGAAGGATAGGTTACCGGTTAGAATTAAGCTGAGGTGGCAACCAAAATGCTGATGTGGCATTTTTATTTACCAAAATGCTGATTTGGTATTTTTAATTCATTAAAAATTTTTGAATTTAATTAACTCTTTCTCTCTTTCCCTATGAATGTTCTCTATCTCTCTACCCCTCTCTCAACCTCTCTAAATCCGGTTCCACCGCCACCATCATCAACCGAGCCGCCGTAGACTCCACCACTCCACAGAGCCGCCGTAGACTCCACCACTGCAACCATCGTTACTTCACTACATCTTTCTCTTCTTCGAGTTTCGTCTCTTTCACGCTGTCCACGTCGCTTCACGTAAGTTCCATCTTAGGGTTTTCTCCAGATTTGTTCTTCAAAGTCCAGATCGTAGGCCATCACCACCATCGATCTTCATTTTAGGGTTTTCAGATCTTAGGGTTTTCTCCAAATCTGTGATTTTAGGGTTTTTGTGTTCATGGCAGGTTTGTGTTCGATTTTAGGGTATCGATGATGGCAGGTTTGTGTTCATGGCAGATCTGTGATCTTGTGTTCATGGTAGATCTGTGATCTTGTGTTCATGGCAGGTTTGTGTTCTTGGCAAATCTGTGTTCTTGTGTTCATTTCATGGCAGATCTGTGAAACAACCACCGTAAAACCCCCAAAAGATCTGGGTTTGAGTCTCGATTTAGGGTTTTCACCTTGAATCTGTGTATGTGTGTGTGTTTGTTGGCAGTGGTTGTTCATGACGGTGGTGGTTCATGGCGGCGGTGGTTCATGGCGGCGGCGGTTCTCAGATCTGCTCTCTCTCTCTCTGTTCTTCAGTTGTGTTCGTGTATGTGAATATTCTTTCTAGATCTACAGGTTTGAATGTGTTTCAGATTTGGAGTTGAACACCAAGAACATCATAAGAACAATGAAGACCATGAATCTGATGAATACCATAAGTCACCTTCAAGAAATTAATATTAAAAATAAATTCAAATAAAGTTAGAAAGATTATTCAGAATTAATTGGTAAGAAATTATTAGTTAATTAATTGTTGTAAAATGTTAATTAGTAGTTAATTATAATTAGTTAGTTGGTAACATGTTACATAAATAATTAATATTATTTAGAAAAAAGTAAAAAATAATCATTGATGACATGGTGCCAACTAGATCGCCACGTATACAACTATGATAGCTAATGGTGATGACTGGACTGCTACATATGTTGCCACGTCATCGGTTACCTGCTGACTGGATATTCAGCAGGTTTAGGAGGTCATTTTACCCTTTTTTTGTCAAAAATTAAATTTATAATCCTTTCTTGGCCTAAAAAAATGGACGTTACCTTTATTGACAAATTTGGGTATTTTAGTTACCTTTCTCGGCAATTTGCCCTAGTTTATATATGTTTTGGAATTAGTTTTGGTCGAGTTTGATATGCTGGAAATCGAGTTATACATGTGTTGGGGCTGCTAGAACGAACAGGGAAGCTGAAACAGCCCCGCAGAAGCTGAAACAGCCCCGCAGCAAGCTGAAACAGCCCCGCAGAAACTGAAACAGCCCTGCAGCGTGCTGAAACAGCCCCGCAAGCTGAAACCTCCCGGCTGCACGCTGTCTTTTGTACTGTTTGGCGTTGTATCTTCTCCTAGGCTGTTGTTATGCTTAGTACATGTTATATGTGTGTTTATATGATAATTAGGAAGGATTTATGATGATGAATCATGTTAATGAAAGTATGGAAGTAATTATGCTAATTATGATAAACGCTCACTTTAAATTTGAGAAACGGACATGGATGACTTGTATGCGTGTTCTACTGATTCTTACATGTTATATATATATTATAAAATGCTCTTGAAGTGTTGAACGTGTATTCCGTGTTAGTTTGGATGTATTAAACCTAACGGGTTGGTTTTGACCCGTTAGTGAGTTAAATTGATATAGTTGAACCATATACGTGTTTTGTTGAACATTACATGTTACTTATGACTTGTATGATTATTCTAAATGATATTAGATATGTTCCATGTTGATTATGTGAGTTTTGCGTAATGGTTTAGTTTTGACCCGTTTGCTACTGAACTGGATTTTTAGAGTTAATTAGAATTTGATTCACTAATTCGTTTGTATTGTGTTCTCAGGGGGTCCGAAGCCTTAGTAACATTAGTCAACTGAGTTTAGTGTTTGAAGGACACAGGTGAGTGGACTTTTAACTCACGAACTATATCAGTTGTAACGGTTTTGGTTACAACGGGTTTTACTGTTTTATGCATTGATAGACTGTAAAGTCTAGTAATTGATCTGCTGGTGCTTTGTGCATACTTTGTAATTGTAAAACAGCTTTTCATTGACACTGGGTTGTTTTGATGGGGTCAGCCATGTTAGGCTGGGCTTTTTTGTCATCGGCTAATCAGTATTAGACCTTTTGATGCATTTGTTGCAACTTAAGGGATTTTACTGTGTGAGGATGACAAGTAGCCTATCGGTAAACCTATGCTAGGCCGGCATTTGGTTGTAGGTTCGGCCGAACCGCCGGTCCTCTGAGATATTTGCTTATATGTTGATGTTGTGGCATTGATTGTTGTTTCTGATGCTTTTCGTTTGTTAAACTTTCATTCACTTAGCTTTGAGCTAATCCCCCACATTAAACTCCAATTTGCAGGTTGTTGTAGATCTTGCTAGTTGCTGAGAGTTTTTGGTAGTCTTTTGGGAATGTCTGACAACACTCTGATATTATTTTGATTAAAGAGCCTGTTTGTAATTAAGTAACACTGGCCTTTGATATATTGACCTGTTGTGTCGGTCGTTGGTTATTTTATTATATCTATGTGAATAGTTATGTTTGTTTATTCGCTTCCGCAAAGAAACTTTTAAAAAAAAATTAGCAGTCACGGCACATTGGCTAGACCAAGATAGTTGGCAAATGATGAAACGTACAATCGCGTTTGAGTTAATTGGTGAACCACACACCGGCGCAAATTTATTTGCGCTTTTAAAAAGGGTGATTTGTGTTTATAACATACAAAACAAAGTTTTTTCTATGTCGTTTGATAATGCGTCAAATAACACAAACGCGGTTCCATGATTAAAATTACTACTTTCACCGATTTTAGACGGTGCGTTTTTTCACACTCGTTGTGTTGCACACATCATCAATCTTTCCGTTCAAGCCGGTTTGGAGGTTATTGACTCCAAAAGAAAAGAATTTAAAGAAATGATAAAATCGATTTTTTGCTCCAACTACAAACGGTTGAATAATTATAAACGTTTTTGCAAGTCGGTTAATTGTAAAGCTTTGGGTCCAAATTTGGATTGTCCAACTCGTTGGAACTCCACTTGGATGATGATGCACACCGCCTTAAGGCAACGAGACACATTAATGGCTTTTCACAAAAATTTGGTTGATAAAGGTCTTGTAAAATACGAATATCCGAATGAGAGTTGGGAAGTAATATCAAAACTACACGATTTGCTCACGGTTTTTTAAAACGCAAAAACTATGTTATCCGGTGTTTATTATCCTACTAGCTCGTTGGTGCTTAATCAATTATATTTGATGGCTAACAAAACTAATGACTTTGAGTTTGAAAGTGACGAGTTAAAACTCGTTGGGGAAAAAATGAAAGACAAACTTTTAAAATATTTTAAGAAACGAGTTAAAACGGGTTGCTATGCAGGGGTGAGGGCGATGCCGAAGCTCCTCCCTAGCTTCCCTCTTTTAATTCGAAGTTTGAATGGTTTTAACTATTTTTATTACAAATGTTTAGACGTTTGTAATTTGAATATTTTTAATTAGGAAGTTTGTAATTTTAATATTGTACTTTTTAAGTATTTAAATTAATCAAAATTTGAGTTTTCTTTCACATGTATGTTTTTTTATAGTATATATTATAGGAAATGTATTTAAAAAAACAAAAAAAAACAGTGGTCTGTTGGGCTTATTACGCAGACCAGTTTTTTTTTGTCCCGAACAAAAATCGGTTTTTATAAAAACCGGTTATAGTATTAACCGAAACCGGATAAAATAGTATCAGAATTCGATACCAAAACCGGATAATACTAAACCGGTTTTTTTCGTACCCGGTTTTTTTCCCAAAAAATCCGATCCGGATAATACTATAACCGGATATAGTATTATCCGGTATATGTTCATCTCTAATCACAAATATAATTCGTAGCTTTTTGAATCACCTTGTTTCGAGTTCATATGAGTGAGATACGTCCAAAACATTATAGAGGTGTCAAAGTAGCCAATTCTTCTC
Source organism: Pulicaria dysenterica (assembly GCA_947179395.2). Taxonomy (NCBI): domain Eukaryota; kingdom Viridiplantae; phylum Streptophyta; class Magnoliopsida; order Asterales; family Asteraceae; genus Pulicaria; species Pulicaria dysenterica. Next base: position 55,673,950 of record OX359296.1, read on the forward strand.
TCTTTCTCTATTTCCTCTCTCAAAAGCCCTAAAACATATAACCCACCAAATTAAGCCGCAATTAACATAATTTAATATAATAATACAATCAAAGTATGAGATATCGGATATAAATAATATGTGTATTTTAGACGATATCAGATGTATATAGACTGATGGACAGGAATAGTGACCTTACATGCTAATTTAGTAATTTACGGATTTACGGCCTCGTAGGTATTTCATTTCCTCTTAGGTATATGTGTCGTTGGCCACACACGGAGTTGCGAAGTTTCTAGATAACCTTTGTGACACGTGGTATGCATATCCATATGTGTTCATGTACTGGGGTGATGCTAGCCAAACAGTGGACTTGATTTTACAGCATGTGGGTGTGAGGAGGAGACAAATGGTGATTTCTGTGTGTACTTACATTTGAACGACAACGCGGTACTTGTAGTAATCGTATTGTCGGAGTAGAGAAAGCATTGTATAACGTGTCCTTATGCAAAGATTCGGAGTATCCGGGCCACTTAGCATGTGATTAATGAACAGGGTTACGTAGTTGGCAGGCGGAAAATAACTACGGAAAATTTTAGCCGGTAGATATGCGGACCACGAACCACGGTATGCGGTATATGATATTTAATGTGGTATGTGAACGGTTGTGGTAAGCTATGTGAGCTTATAACAAATGTTTGACCCATTTATATGTTAACTCACCAAATCAACTTGAAATATATCAAAAACCATTTAGGAACTCTTCAAATATCATATGAAACATGTAGCAATTAACGGATCATAAACTCAAGCCATCTAATACCGTTTCTAGAATTAAAGTATGCAACTATCGTCAATTTACTCATAAACGGGTCAACACCTCCATGAATAGAGTTTACTAATAAAAAAAATACTCCAATGTAGGACCGTGAGGGTTCTAAACTAACACCCTAATGCTAGGACAGATCTAGGATGAGAAATAGTGCGGAATATCTATTTCCCAAACCTCCTAAGGATTCTAAGATCTGCTTAGGTGTCCGGCACACAGTTAACACGAAGAACACACAGAGTAGGATCAAGAACAACTCTAAGAACTCACACAGAATAACTCAAACAGAATGCTTAAGGCTGCCCTTGGATTCGAGAATAACACTTAGTTTTCGTTTATCGAGATTATGCGTACGATTACGAAGGCTCACGAAGGCTTAAGGTCGATTACGGACGTTTCCCAGTGATTATTGATCGTTCCTCGCGATTTTCCACACTAATACGAGGTTAATACGTATTTATAGTATGGAAAACGCGTATTTCCTTAAATAATTTCCACTACGCACGTGGTGCAATGCACTGCGTACGTAGTTAGTCCAGTACGCACGTACCGGTTGTTTTAATAATAATTAATTAAACATTAATTGTCTACCTCACCACGCACGTAGTGAGATCCACTACGCACGTAGTGAGCTTCATCATGCACGTTATAACCTTCACTTATACTTAAACTTCCAAACACAAATCAACACATGACTAAGTACTTGTAAGCTTAAAACAAATATAAGGAAACACTTAGAATATATAAACATGTAAACCATTAATCAAAACACATTTGAATTAACATTTCAAGTAAACATGTATGTATTGAATTGATAAGAACTAGGGATTTACAATTATGCACCAACAAACTCCCCCTAAGACCTAGTTCTATCAACACAACTTGCACTAAGCAAACTACACAAAGCAAACAAAATGACAATCTAGCTGTTACAACGTTGTAGACTTGACTTCATCATATCCAACATAGATGTCAAATGCAAAACAAACTCGAACGACTTTTTGAAATTGCAATGCCAAATCCATGTACTGATCTTTGTAGAGGATTGGATTGTAATACAAAACTGTGATGTCATCCTTTCCAAAAAATTTCATCCACATAGGATCGAATACTTTAATCGTTTCTCCACCCGAAAGATCATCATCTAACACAATTACTGCCTCAGTTGTTTTCTCGTTAAAATACCACCATTTAAACCTTGCGCTCCACCCAATAGGCATGGTTTTCAACGGTAATTTTTTCATACAACGAGGAGCTTTGCAGTTTAACACTTTGAGCTTTCTTCCTGTCAGTGGATCAACTTTAGTTGGATGACTTTTAACACCTGGCACATACGGCTTTAAATTTTTCCATCCAAATTGAGTCTCACGCTTTACCAGTGTCTCAAACCACTTGGCCATACTGTGATCTTCAGAATCCAACAGGGGCAGACGAGCAAGTTGTCTGATATCATAAAATGGTAACATTTGGATATCATTTGCTCTCTGGAAGTACTCAACTCCCCTTTCCCTCTTAATTCCATAAACGTTAAATTCAGGCACATAGCACCAACCTACTATTTCACCATCGGTCTTTTTACCAAGAGTTTGATAAAACTTTGTATATTCTGGTGAGCTTTTCAACTTCTTCTCTTTTCCTACCTGACGTTCAAGATATCGTTGAAATTTCTTTCTTCTTGCCTCTCTTTCCTCTTGTTTAGACTTCCTATCACCCAGATATTTGTCTAAGTCAAAATCAACAGTTGTTTGTTCTCTTACTTCAGCTCGTCTGTTGATTTCCTCAGTGTTAGCATTTTTGAAAAGATCTGCAAGATCAGGCAGGTTATCATCTGTTTGTTGGCCTGGGTAGTGTTGATCTGTCTCATCATCAATCTCTATTTTATCAGTATCAAACACCGGTTCTTGTTCTGCTTGCGGTGGTGGCACAAAACTTTGATCCACCTTTTCTAAAATCACGTCCTCGACAGGAATCTGCAAGAGTTCAGCAATCTGTTCTCTAGATAAAAATGGAAGAATTTCTCCTTCCTCAGCTTCATAATCATTTTGAGAAACAATTTGCCCTTGAACACTTAGCAATCTTGACGATTGAGGAATCTCAGCTTTCAATGGCTGAACAATCAATGGATCTTCACACAGAAGTAAAACAAATCATAAACATTTGTAAGTCAAAACCAAAACATTTCATTTCTAGATAGACATTCAAATACATATGATTGTTTCAATTCTATACATGATAACTTAAATAATTACAAAAAATAACACACAGACTAGGAGTCAACCTTCTTCATCCCCAGAATATGTCCCAGCTGGTTCAGACTCAGCAAACTCCTTCAACTTTAGCACCTCCTCATCCTGTTTCTCCACATGAGACTTTAACCTTTTAAACTCTTGAGTGTACTCGATTAAGATCCTTTCCATTTTCTAATTTTTCTTTTCCAACTCAATCATTTTCAACTCTCTCTCCGCATCTCTTTTCAACAAATTTTCAATTTGCACATCCTTCTCCACCATTTTCCTCTTTACTTCCTCTAACTCCAGTTTCCTTTCTTTCTCGTCTTTGATCATATCCAGCACGTAGCTTTGAAGCCTGCTCAGGATTTCTTCGACAACGATATTTGGTAGCTGAGAGCCGGTCTGAGACGGTCCTGCAGCACCTGGAGTAGCGGTTGAGACGGGAGCAGCTGTTGCTGTGGAGGGTCTGACAGTGATTTCGGCAGAGGCTACCAGCGGCTTGAACTTGTAAACTTTCTTTTTCTTTTTCTCAGGCTCATCCACTGCAGCCTTTTCCTTTCTTTTCTTTGTCTGTTCATACCCATCCTCCTCGAAGAAATCATCAACATTCAGCTCATCTAACTCGGAGGGAATAGCCTCTCCCCCAGTGGGATCACGAGCCTCTTGGCTTTGCACTTCTAGCTCTTCGTCGTCATCATCAGACACAATCTCAATGTTCTCAACTTGTGACTTAGACCCCTCGTTTCTCCACAGATGCTTGCGATCTGGAGCTTTATAGTCTTTATCCCCCAGATGACAAATCAGTCTTCTTTTTGGAGGAGTTGAGGTGCCAATGTACCTGCTCATTTGTCGCACTGTCTGATCATTCATATGTCTCAACTTGATTCGATCCCCATCTTCTTTCACTAACCCCTCAGTCTGTGCATCAATCACAATCTGTAGAAACCTGGGATACATCAAAAACTGCCCCTCCTTCTTTGACAAGTTCTCTTTTAGGCAGTTGAAAATCACCCTAGAGATGTTGAATTTGACATTCAGCACAAGTGCCACAAATAAATGAGAGAAAGTTTGGTTTAACTGATCATGGCCGGTTCTCCGTGGCCCCAAACAGTGTGAGATAACATGCATCAAATAACGATACGGGGGGCAGAACTTTGTTTTGAATACCGATTCATTCCGGATCTCCCCAGTGTATCCACATCTCAGCAGATAGCCCTTAACACGGCAGATGTTCAGAGAGGTTGGATCTGCGATATCATCTCCTAGCTCAAGTAGCTCATTCAGCACCTCTTCCGACACAAACACTGGATGATCTTGCACCACCCCTCAAATCCCACCCATCTCCTCATCGTACGCAGCTGTTCTCCAGAACTCTTGCTGATGTGATGCATATGCAGTGCAGGCTGCTGAGATTGCTGTATAAATCCTTGACCTCATCAAATAGTCAATTATCTCATCACAGTCCCTTGTTAATCTGTTCTTTGTCAGACATGCCCTAATGTTGTGCATGTCACCGGATTTCAATTCAGCCTTTGTCTGACTGCCACTGCCAGATGCAGACTCAGTGGGGTTTTGTGCAGAGGAGCTTCCTAGTTGAGTAGATTCCATTGTTTAAAGTCTGCGGAATAAACATTATGCACATTAGAAAGAAACATCCACAGACCGTAACCCACAGTTAAAATCTACAGAATTTAAAAATTTAGCATTGATCTCAAAACTTCGAATTTTCACCACTCGCGCACTGAAAAGCATCACGCACGTGGTGATAGGACTTCGTGCGAAGTGAGTTAATATCTATAAAACGATTAATTAAACCTAAGATACACTTCGTACGAACTCATCTCAGTACATGCGAGAAGGATTTCACTTCGCACGGCTGAAACTCATCGTGTTCATCTTCGACATCCTACAATTCGTGCGAACTGAAGACAGTTCGTGCGAAATGAACTTCACTTCGCACGGCCAACGTTCAATCTCAAGATCAGTTCGCCGAACCCTATTAACTTCAAAAACCATGATTTACGATGTTTTTTAAGTTGATTGAGTGATTAAGTACCATCTAATTACGTCCATGAACATTAATTTTCACTCCAATCTAACAAACGAACACATTATGATCACTTTTAATCCGGTTTTAAAGTTTCTAGACTTTCAAGCATAAAATCGAGTATAACTCGAGATCCAACCGTTGGATTGAAGTGAAAAACATACCAGAATGATCACAATACAAAACCGAATCACACAGATGGAGCGAAAAACTCTTTCAACACAGAAATCAAAATCAAAATCGAGAGAGAAGTGAAGATGTACTGTAGAAACTATGAACGCGTAATGAGGAATAAGCACGAAACAAGCTTATATACTCCCCTTCACTTCGTGCGAATTGATTTCACTCCGTGCATGATGCCTCTAATCTCGTGCGAATTGGGCTTCATTTCGCCTCTTGATCTTTGACCGCGAAATATGACTAGACAACGAACGTTGTGTTATACAGTTCGTGCGAAATGATTGAACTTCGTGCGGACTGAATTCCTCATATGTGAACCTTGATACTGTTATGACTGCACTCAGCAATAAACGATCAGTAATTTCAAGACCACTAATAAACTTTTAATCACATCAAAGCGAAACATGAAAAACTTAAAGAATACCTTAAAAACACACTAAAAGAAACTAGAACATACCAAAAATCTTTTTGTATTTTTCTGATTATAAAGAAAATGAAAATGCAGACTGTTAACAAATTAAATCCTAAAAACTAAGAAACAGAAATGAAAACACTAAAGAGATTTGCAAAGATTAAATTACTGAAATTAAATTTTTTTGTGAGAAGGTTCCAAGATGGAATCAGTACCAGCACATCTATACTTAGTTATCATTCATTTCAGAACCTTAGGCACAAACACACTCCCTCAAATTCTGTCTGTCAATCTAACTTTCCTCAGATAATGACAGATTTAGTTTCAACATTTTCTGATTATCCAGAACTGAGTACATGGTTAAGGCTATCTCTTTTAAAATCTCACAGTGTTTTGACTCACTCATTCGGTTGCACAACTTGATTACCCAGCCACCATGCTTATGTGCTTTGTCATTTTGTCAACGTATTTTATGCTCTTTGACATGGAGGTCAATTTTTCACCTCTTTTGATAATTTCTGTTGAGCTTTTGTCACTGCATTTTATGCTCTTTGACAATTCAACACTAATAGATCTTTCTGTTGAGCTTTTGTCACTGCATTTTATGCTCTTTGACAATTCAACACTAATAGATCAATGTATCTATTTTCTTTTGACATCTCAGATTGGGGTCAATTTTTCACCCTCTTTTTACATTTTGCTCATTGTCATCTAACACATTTGGCATGGTAACAGGTGTGTGTACCAGACTAAGTTAGTCTCAACTGTTATTGACTTGTAGACTTGGAATGTCTCGATAGTTTAAATCTTTGATGGATTTCCACAGGCATAACCACTTATCAGCCCAGACTCTCATCATATGACTTACATGCCATCTGTTTCTTATCTGATTTGACTCAAATTTTCAGACAGTTTTCTCAAGAATATATACATGCCTTCAGTCCTAATTTTACTAGACATACTTTGTATTGAAAGCCAGTGTACCATCATTTTCCATTTGAGTTGGATCAACTTCTCTCTTTTTTTTTTTTTTTTGTATTTTCTATGTTTTTCAGATTTTTTTGTATTTTCTATGTTTTTCAGATTTTTTTGTATTTTCTATGTTGCACCTATCTCCCCCTAAAATAATAAAGAAACTAAAAACTAAGAACAGAGACACACAAACACAGAAAATAAACTTAAGTCACAAAGACAAGGACACTAAGTCGCATCATCGGGGACAACCTCACACTTGGTTTTCATCCCGTTTTCATTCACTAAGAATAAAAAGAGGGGTTTATCAAATGCCTTTGTATACAGGTCTGCCTTTTGAAATTCAGTTTGAATAGACAAAACGTCAATTAGTTTCTTTTCCCAACAGTCCCGTATAAAATGGTATTTGATACCAATGTGCTTGGTCTTATAATGTTGGACAGGATTTTTAGTGATGGCAATGGCAGCAGTATTATCAACAAAAATGGGAGTAGAAGAGAGTTGCAAACCGTAATCCCGCAGTTGTTGTTAAATCCAGATGACCTGAGAACAGCAGCTCGCCACCGAAATATATCCAGCTTAACACGTAGAAAGCGCAACTGCAGTCTGCTTCTTACACTTCCACGTGACAAGTCTCGATCCGAAAAACTGACAACCCCCAGAGGTAGATTTATGATCCTTTTTGCATCCACCATAGTCTGAATCACTGTAGGCCGTCAACTCAAAGTTATCATCACAAGGATACCACAGTCCAAGATTGGGAGCATCCTTCAGATAGCGAAAGATCCGCTTGACAATCATCAGATGCTTGACGTTGGGCTTGGATTGGTATCTTGCCATCAGACATGTGGCAAACATGATATCTGGTCTGGATGTCGTGAGGTACATCAGAGATCCAATCATTGCTCGATAAAGAGATTCATTCTCCAACTCCCCCTCAGTATCTGGAGACATGTCGTGATTGACAGGAAGAGGTGTTGCAGCAGTCTTCTCAGTAGACATTTCAAATCGGGCAAGAATATCAGCAACATACTTCGACTAATGTAGGAAAATCCCTGACTCGGTCTGCTCCACTTGAAGTCCAAGGAAAAACTTCATCTCCCCCATTGAGCTCATTTCGAATTTCTCCTTCATAATCCTTGCAAAGTCTTCACACAGAATTGGACTGGGAGAACCGAAAATAATATCATCCACATATACTTGCAACAAGATCAGGTCTTTATCTTCACCTTTGATAAATAACGTTTTGTCGATGGTTCCTCTCCTGTACCCATTGTCGGTCAGATATTGAGAGAGGGTCTCGTACCATGCTCGTGGTGCCTGATGAAGACCATACAATGCCTTATTCAGCAAGTATACTTTGTCTGGATGAATAGGATCTACAAACCCCGGAGGTTGATTTACATACACTGTCTCTTGAATTTCTCCGTACAGGAACGCACTTTTAACATCCATCTGATAGACTTTAAAACGTTTGTGCGAGGCGAAGGCGAGAAATAGACGTATAGCTTCCAGCCGAGCGACTGGAGCAAACACATCAGTGTAGTCTATGTCAGGAATTTATCTGAAACCCTGAACTACTACCCTAGCCTTGTTCCTGACAATCACCCCCTGATCATCCCGTTTGCACTTCAGAACCCATCTGCAACCAAAAGACTTAGCACCTTTTGGTTTGTTCACTAAGCGCCAGACGTTCAGCTTTTGAAATTGAAGCAGCTATTCTTGCATTGCATTAATCCAGGAATCATCTTTGAGTGCCTCAATATGATCTTTTGGTTCAATCTGTGAGAGAAATCCCGAACAAAGACATTGTGTAAAATCCACAGACTTAACCAAATTTGCACCCAGATCGGAGAATTCTTTCATCTGTTGCAGACCCGGGGACTCTGAAGAATGAGATCCTGATAGTGTTGCCACTTGCCTCCTGGTTTGAACATGAGAATGAGGATCACCAATGATTTGTTCAGGAGGATGGTTTTTATCAACTCTACTTGATCTCTGTAACTGAGCTTCTATATTAGTTTCCAGATTAGTAACCACGGGTGTCTCCTCAAGTGTTAACGTGTGATCAGCAGGATCATCTACACCCTGTGAGCCCTTGTCTGGTGGAGTATGTGGCTCATCTTCAGAGTCTGATTCAGCATCACTTTGCATCGACGTGTAAGTACTAGAAGGCGGATTTGGTGTGGTGCCCTCAGAGGAATTCTGCAGGTCATACAACATCTGAATTGCTATATCATCTTCTAGAGCTACTGGTGGCAGATTAAATGAATCGAATAGGTTATCATAATCAAATAACCAAGCATCACCAGTTTTTGTCGGAGGCGAAGTATTCCGTTGCACATCCACTTCAAACCATTCTTCCACACAGTTAGAGGTTAAGTTGAAAACCCGCTTATTCGGAATGTTGTACCCCAAGAAATATCCCTTCTCAACCTTGGAACTGAATTTACCTTCGGCTTCACGTTTTAACATTGTGCACGGAGCGCCAAACGGTTCAAGATGGATGATATTCGGTTTCCGATTATTCAACAATTCATAACATATCTTTTCCAATCGTTTGACCACTAAGACCCGGTTAAGTGTGTAACAAGCATTTGCGACAGCTTCGTTCTAAAACCTTACGGGCAAAGCAGAGTCAGCAAGCATGGTGCATGCTGCCTCTATTAAGGTCCGATTCTTCCTCTCAGCAACTCCATTCATTTGAGGAGTGTATGCGGCACTGAACTGATGTTGGATACCCTTCTCATTACACAGCTTCTTCATCTTCTGATTCTTGAACTCTGTTCCATTATCTGATCTGAGTTTCCTGATTTTCAGCTTATAGATAGTCTCTAACTTGTTGATCATGATTTCTAACGTCTCAAACATTTCAGACTTCTCTTTTAAGAAGAAAACCCAGGAAAATCTTGAATAATCATCAGTGACTACCAGACAGTACCTATCTCCATGAATGCTCTTGTACCGCACAGGACCAAATAAATCCATGTGAAGTAGTTCAAGTGGGATTGAAATGGAGTGGTATTTCTTCAACTTGTGGGGTTTCTTCATCTGCTTCCCCATTTTACATGAAATACATTTGTCTGGTAGATGGAAGCTTTTCAGATTGACTCCTGTTACGAGCTCACGGTGAACTAAATGATTCATCTTTCTCAAGCTAAAGTTACACATCCTCTTGTGCCATAAAATGGAGTCCTTTTCAGTTTCCTTTGTAAGAAAGCATTGATGATCCACCTCTTTCACCGAAGCATTTGACATGTCCAAGACATAAAGATCATTATGTCTCGGAGTTGACATTAAAACCATATCTTCGGGAATCTGAAATTCTTTCTTTAGCACATAGCATTGTTTGTCGCCAAACATCACTTTGAACTCTTTATCACATATTTGAGAGACTGACAGCAAGTTGTTTGCTAGCTGCTCGACATAGTTGACTTTGTCAAAGATCACTCTCCCATTAGACAAGAAACCTTGAGCTGTGATGTGACCTCCCTTATCTCCTGCGAAGCTGACATACCCTCCTTTTATGTTTCTGACATTTGAAAGCAGGCTCAGATCGCCTGTCATGTGCCTGGATGCTCCACTATCGACAATCCACGTGTTATACCGGCGAGCACCCTGCACAAGCAAGTGAAAGGTTAGTTAGCAGTAGGAACCCATGCCCGAATGGTCATGGGTTTCCCATCTTCTCCAACAACTTCCACATACCAGTAGCTTTGGAGTCTACATTGGTATCTGGACTATTGGACGTTTTGACTTCACGTTTGTTGGTCCATTTTAAGTTTTGACGAGGGGAAGCCTTGTGATAAACACTAGAAGTGTTAATCACCTTATGAAATGGTTCCTTCCCCATCTGACTAACCTCAGAACTTTTGGGTTTACTAGATGTTCCCCAACAGTCCTTTTGAGCTGATGAGGGTCAGTTGATTTTTGATTATTTTGATTAAACGTTTTATTTTTCTGAAAATTTTCAGAAGAATCAACTTTCCCCCTGCAGCTCTGTTGTTGCTGATCACACTCATAACTGAGGTGACCAGGTCTCCTGCACACATAACAAATCCTGTTTGACTGATGTTTTGCAGGATTATGTGGCACTGTTTGCTCAACTTGACATTTTGACTCTACTCCTAAACCACATTGTTTTGGCAAAATTTTAACTTTCTCATAAGGACGGGTTGCAGGAGACCTTGCACCCTTCTTTTCTATCGTTCGGAGTGCTGCTTGCACATTTTTCATTAACGTGCCTTGTCCAGAAGAATTGCCTAGAAGTTTTCTCATACCAGATTTAGGCTTTTCTTCTTGTTTGACCTCTTTCATCTGAGGCTCACCAACTACTCCCTTCATTTTTAAATCAGGTTTTGAGGTTGAGGCAGACGGTGCATCAACCTTGGAAGGAAGTTAGTCAGCTTCAGTAAAGACATCTGTTTGCACCAGTTGGTTTAACACTGGTGGTGGACATTTAGTATATGCCTTTTTGCCTTTTTCTGAATCGGAACCTTGAGGTCTCCGGTCGATTATGTGCTCAAATAGATAAGATGAAGTTGAATAACTTTTCAGTTTCTGATTGAGAGTCTCATAATCTACCTTATAACTAGCAAGGTCTCGCTTCAGTGTATCTATCTGATTGATGTAGAAAACTATGGCATCCTGTTTGTTTAGCAATGTTACCTCTAGTTCTCTAATCTGTTTGTTCTGGCTTTCAATTTTATCTTTTAGTGTCTTTTCCCTACCTTTAATGATTGAATTTTCATGCAATTTAGAGGTAAGATCACTGACTTGAGATTTCAAAGATAAAATATTTTGCACATAGTCATTGCACGAAGCACAAGGAATGCCGGAATTGTTACTTACCTTTGAATCAGCAGGTTTGCCAGTCATGCACGCCTTAAGATCTTCTGATTTAGTTTGAACAATCACTGGCGTTGGTTCGGCAGCTGGCACTGAAACTGATTTGACATTGTACTCATCAGTAGGCATCACTGAGTCTTTCTTACTGGCAACAAATTCATCATCAGCTTCCTGCACACTATCTGCTTCAGATTGTGAATCATCATTCAGATCTTGAACACTGGCCAAGTTGGTCTCAGCAACTTCGAAAGCATCATTATCTTGAAAGTGTACTGACCAGTCTATCCCTTCATCTTTCTGAACAACTACCATCGCTTTGGATGATCCCTCATGGGATGTTTCAGCTTTCTTTGGGGTAGTGGAAGTTGATGATTTTCCAGGAGATGTCCTGAATGGATACTTGGGTCCTGAGTTCTTTGGCTTTTCACATTCTCTTGCAAAATGACCCTTTTCGCCACAGTTGTAGCAGGTTACAGCTGATTTGTCGAAGCCCAGCTTTGTATCCTTAGTTGCTGTAATCTGCATCCCAGTTCTCTTGACCAAGGCCTTTGCTCTCCTTACCAGATTAGCATAGGACCATAAAATGTCCTGTCTTTCCATTTCATCGTTGTCTATCTGGTCATAATCTTCCTGAGTCAGGTAGGCATTTCCGATTTTACCCTTCAGAAGATCATCATACGAAGAGACCAAAGCACTAAGCATCCCCATATGCTCCTTAACTTCTTCAGTACTACCGTGCTTGAAATGTTCAGTGTTTAAAGCAGGTAATATTGATTCCGATTTTTTGCTTGAAGGAGCAGAATACGGTGGTCCACTTGTAGTTGCAGAACTGGTTGATCCACTGACACTTGAAGTAAATGCAGTCTGCAACGGAGCATTTGACGAGGTTGCAGGAGAAGGAATGGATCCAGAGCAGTACAAGGAAGGATTCTGAACATAACTACTCAATCTATCTAGATTTTGTTCCTCCTGTTCATACTCTTTTAATTTGGTGATGAAGTCATTTAGGTCCATACCCTCGAAACCTTCACCATTTTTCAAGATCATTATAAACGGCCTCCAACTCTTTGGTAATGCCTTAGATAAAGTCTCTACCTGCTGTCTTTCTGAAATCTGCACTCCCAAACTATCCATTTCACTGAGAAGATGGTTGTATCTGTTGATCAGATCTGGAAGCTTTTCATTCACGTATGAGGTGAAGTGGTCAAACTCCTTTCTCAACTGTGAGGCCTTGAGCTCTTTCAGAGATGCATTCCCCTCGTTCCTCTTTTGTAACGCATTCCACAAGGAACGTGACGTTCTATACCGTCGGAACTGGTGGAAGATCTCATTAGGAATAGCTTGGATCAGATAAGAATAGGCTTTCTTCTCAGCATCATAAGCCTTCCTCTGATCGTCACTCATCTGATCATAGGGAACTTCGATATTCCCTTCACCTTTAGGCACGACATAATCAGCAGAAATGGCCCGGTGCAACCGTGGATCAACCCCATTGATAAATATTTCAAAACGTGGTTTCCAGAATGGGTAGTCTTCCATGGTTAACAGTCTAGGCACTTTGTTAATACCTCCTTGTTCATTATCCATAATTAAGTTACTTAGGGCAGTTATGGTTTGTTTGGCAGCCATAGCACTCATGTCAGACATTATGAGAGAAATCCTAAAACAAACGTAAACACTACGCACGAAGTGAGAATGGTTCGCAAGAAGTGAACACACTACGCACGTATTAAACTGTACTACGTACGGACTGACAAAAAATCACACAGACTCAGGTACGTACGAAATGGGGACCTAGTACGCACGAAGTGACTTCACTACATACGAAACAAGTAAATTGTTTTTTTAAGACAATATTTAACACACAGATTCAATACGAACGGAATGTGAGGCACTACGCACGTGTTGATGACCCACTACGCACGGACAAACACACAAGCTACCGAAGATTCTAGAGAACCAACGACCCACTACGCACGCACTGAAAGTCAATACGCACGTAATGTTAGACACTGCGCACGAGTAAACTTCAAACGATTAGGATTAATTTACGTAAAAAACAAACCTTTTTAACGCAAAAAGACCTGTTTTCGACCAACCGACGACCAAAAAACCGGGAAAACGACAAAAACTAACAAGCCTAAACGACACCAAGATCACGAAACCTAAGGAAAAGTGATCAATCAAAGCACAAGGCTCTGATACCACTTTGTAGGACCGTGGGGGTTCTAAACTAACACCCTAATGCTAGGATTGATCTAGGATGAGAAATAGTGCGGAATATCTATTTCCCAAACCTCCTAAGGATTCTAAGATCTGCTTAGGTGTCCGGCACACAGTTAACACGAAGAACACACAGAGTAGGATCAAGAACAACTCTAAGAACTCACACAGAATAACTCACACAGAATGCTTAAGGCTGCCCTTGGATTCGAGAATAACACTTAGTTTTCGTTTATCGAGATTATGCGTACGATTACGAAGGCTCACGAAGGCTTAAGGTCGATTACGGACGTTTCCCCAGTGATTATTGATCGTTCCTCGCGATTTTCCACGCTAATACGAGGTTAATACGTATTTATAGTATGGAAAACGCGTATTTCCTTAAATAATTTCCACTACGCACGTGGTGCAATGCACTGCGTACGTAGTTAGTCCAGTACGCACGTACCGGTTGTTTTAATAATAATTAATTAAACATTAATTGTCTACCTCACCACGCACGTAGTGAGATCCACTACGCACGTAGTGAGCTTCATCACGCACGTGATAACCTTCACTTATACTTAAACTTCCAAACACAAATCAACACATGACTAAGTACTTGTAAGCTTAAAACAAATATAAGGAAACACTTAGAATATATAAACATGTAAACCATTATTCAAAACACATTTGAATTAACATTTCAAGTAAACATGTATGTATTGAATTGATAAGAACTAAGGATTTACAATTATGCACCAACACCCAAACATGTCTTATGACCATATATAAACATGTAACAATCAACAAAATACATGCAAGTTACTTCTAAGTTCATATCATGCAATTAAAGTTCACAACAGCAGGTAGGACCACGCGTCCCGCGTCAGCTCAGCAACAGCAGGTTGTTCTTCCTGTGCGACCAACATCTATTCAACACTCAAAATCTCAATATTTAGGTCTGAAAATTCCCTTAAAACAGTTCCTAACAATATACTAACTACTAATAACATACAAACAACAATCAAACATCATTCTAACATCCAATCTTTGAAAATCTGATCAAATTCACACTTTAACCACCATTAATGGGTTTCTTGAGTTCCATCATCAAAACACAGCAATTACTCACAATAGATAAACAAAATCAGTGACTTTATAATTCATGAACATGGCAAAACACATAATCAAGCTTAATTTCTCACATACCCAACTTATCCATAAACCCTAGAAACTCAAGTACCATGTTTTTGACAAGAATACTTCAAGAACTTGGCAAGAATAGTTCAAGAACACAATACTTACCTTGATTCAGCAATGATTCTCACAAATAAAAGTGATTAGAGGCTGATCTTGAAGAAAGGTAGAAAGAACACAACAAATGGTACAATACAAACTTCAACAGGAAGTTATAACTCAATATATTAACTTTAAAAGTCTAATTAAAACCATAGGTCGGCTAGTGTGTTTTTAAAACACCCACACAGTATCAAATACAGATATCTAACATACATGAACCTAAATAAAGCGGTCCTACTCAAATCATTAACACGCAACGAGGTATTACTTGGGACCCTCGTGTTAAAACGAATCATATGGCATCAACTAACATATAAAATATTAAAACTAATATTTTCACCTCATACCTCGCGGTCCAATTTAAATCATCATATAATAATCAAATAAATAACAAACAAATAATCAGTTAATATAAACAATTAAATATAAATAAATATAAATTATAAACAAATAGTTTACCATCTCCGCGTAAACTACCAGGCCCGATAGGAGGATGTTACATATATGATCTATGTTATACACAGGATTCTCGGATTGGGTCAATATACAAACGTGTCAGGTATCTTTAACTGTTAATCGTATTTCCGGCTTAATAATGTTACTTTTACGGCTTTTGTCTTTTTAACTCCTATTGACTAACGATGTGTAAGCTGACACTTGTTCTTGAAATGTGTCTTGTACTTGTATAGGTGGCTTAGTTGATAGGTTTCGCGAGACACGTTGCTCTATGGGTAGTTTAGCTTTAGTTGATTGGTTTCGTGAGAATAACGTCGCTTCCGTCGATCGAATATGAGCCCTTGATTGAGGTTATCGAGAAGGTCAAAGCTTTGAGGGGTTCGAGTAGGAGGGACATGAAAGTAGCGGGTGCTACAAGCGTGCCATTAAAGAAGAAATCCAAGGGTCCACATGAAATCACTTCTCGCCACATTGGACGATCGAAATCGATAGGGTCAGTCCATGGCATTTAACCTACACCGTCAAATTCAATGACGTGAAGAAAAAAGAAGGTGGTGGTGGTGTTGGTGGTAGGTGGTGGTGGTGTTGGTGGTAGGTGGTGGTGGTGTTGGTGGTAGGTGGTGGAGGCAACTATAGGTAGAGTGATCGAGAGAGAGAGAGAGAGAGAGAGAGGAGAGAGAAAGAGCGGGAGATGGAGAGAGAGTGTGTGTTGTGTTGGTGGGTGTAGAGAGGGAAGATATATATATTTTTTATTAAAAAAAGATATATATTATTTTCTATATTTTAATCAACTCTTTAATTAATAAAATGTTAGAAATGTTGTAAAAAGATCAAACTACCCCTGATTTAACATAGTTGACTAACGTTCAACATTGAAAATGGTCTTTCTCACCATAAAACGGTTCACAAAGGACGGTCTTTACCACTTAGTTAAAGGACTAAAATGACAGAAAACCCTAAGATAAAAGACCATTTGACTAATTAACTTTAATACTAATAATACCCATAATATATGAAATCGTATAAGAAAAGTCTTATTGTTTGGAAGATAAATAAATTAAAAAAATTCATTCAAATACAAGAAACTTACATGTTAAATAATGCTTAAGTTTTTTCAAAATCAATCTTTATACTTTATTAACAATTTCCATCTATATTAGGTTTCTAAGGTAGGGGCTTAATAAAAACTGAGTGCAGTTGGGATTTTAAAATACATTGACTTTTGACTAATTAGAGTGGTTTAACACCTTTCAACCCGTTTCTATTTTAGCCTCTAGATAAAAAACCATACACAAACTAACCTAAATATAAGAACCAAAAATGTAAACAAGTCAATTTTATTCATATTGACACTAAGGGTGTGTTTGGGTAAGCTTAGTTTTTTTGGCTTACTTATTAGATTATGAGCTTATAAGCTTATTAGATAAAAAGTGTTTGTATTAGCTTATGACTTATAAGATAATATGTTCTTTTATTTAAAGTGTTTAGCTTAACTTATATTTATAAGATGACTAAAAAGAGAAAGATAAATAGTACATATATAAAGAAGAGGGCAAAATAAAGGTAAAAATATAAAGATATAAAATAAGTCACTTAATTGAAAAAAAGCTATTATGAAGAAGTTTATGAAAATAAGCTTATTTACAAAAAAGAAAAAAAAAGTTAATAAACTTAACCAAAACAAACACCCCTAAAAGTTATCTTGATGAAATTTAGGGCCCAACCCAACTTGATCTTGATTTTAGAATTGTAGTCAAAGAGCGAATCGATGACGGGAGAATGATGATGAAACAAACTATCAAAGGGAGTTTTGGTTAAACCTAACTCTTCATGTTTTCCTATTGAAGATGACAATGAATCTATCAACTTACTTTTTCCTGTTCAAAGGTAATTCTTCTACTCACTTTTTCCTTCTTTATTTCAAAAACCTTTTCTCCTCTTTCACCTAATTTTAGTTTTATTAATAAGACCAAATAACTCATGTTAAAAAGTGACAATCAAAAAGCAAATATTCATATATCTTTTAAATTAAATAGGAAAAAAGATTTAAAAAAAAATACTGAATGTATATTTTGAGTAGTTGATTGTCCAAAACCATAAATAATGTCTTAAAAAACTATAAATAATGATTACTTTTCAAAATTAATAAATATATATTCTCCCTTTCCCTATTAAAAAGCAAATATTCATATATCTTTTAAATTAAATAGGAAAAAAGATTTTTAAAAAAATACTAAATGTATATTTTGAGTAATTTATTGTCCAAAACCATAAATAATGTCTTAAAAACCTATAAATAATCATTACTTTTTCAAAATTAATAAATATATATTTTCCCTTTTATCCATTCTTCTCCTTAATTACGGTCATGGTCAAATTCTTTTACAATATTCGTTTATTCATGTTGATTATGGTTTTGTGGTTTAAATATGTTTCCGTATAAGTGATACACCACCATCACCGCCACCCTCTTTATCCTATGCACATGTCCTATCCAGCTTTTTACAAAAAAATATGTGGCCCGCTAATCCTCGTCTCTGTTTATCATCAATCCCCAAATTTTGACCCATATCAATCCCTATTCCTACCACGAAGATCAGTGGCGTCTATCAAAATTTCGAACGGATCCATTCTCTACTGGAATTTCGACCACGGTATCTCTATCGGCATTGCCATAAAAGACACTTGTCTTTTACATCAGAGCATCAATATCAATATAATTAACAAAAATTAACAAACACTTACATACGAAAATAGTACACTGTATTAAAATCATAGTATGACAAAAATAAATAAAAATACGACGGTGAAACTAAATTGAAGCACTAGTAGTAAGATTTTAGAAGGATAAAAAGGTTAAATGAGCCGAAGAAATAATAATAAAGTTTAAAGCCACATATAAAAAAGTAAAATAAAATCAACAAATGAAAAGGAGATCGACTAACAAAAAAGATTAGAATAGAATTTGTTGTATTCATAAGGGACAAATTTGAAAATTAAAAATTTGACAATATGTAAATTTGAAATGCTGCCCACTTTGCTAGCCTTTTCCCTCTTCGTTTTACCAAGTCCCCCGTCCCCATTTGGCCTTGCCGGAGACACCTAAGCTCCTTCTTCCATATTTTATCAACGTCTATTTCACTATCAATTATTTTGTTTGCGACTTATGGATGACAGGTAAGTTTAGGTTGCAACGGGAGACGACATATGACTACAGCGACCGCAGTGGTGGTGGCAATGGGGAGAAGGTGAGTTCGCCGGAAAAACTCTCTCTCACCTCGTCAATCTTTCTACAATGGCATCGCCTTCCGCCGTCTTGATCTGTCACTAACCATCACAGTCGCCGCCGTGACACTGCCTCCTCGTCGTCGCCTCTCACAGTTGCTTTTGTTTCCATCTCTCTCTCTCCCCCTTGGTTTAGAAGTAAAAACACTACACTATCTTTTCCATCAAATTAGCGTTAGAATATCTCGTCAGCTTGAATTTCTCGCGAGATGATTGGAAGATGAGTAAATGACGATATTTTGACAAAATGACAAATTTACCCTCGAAAATCTCATGATAAAAACCCTATTAACTTTGTCAATTGATATATATGGTAATAGTCTACATTTTTTTTATTTCTCCTGTGTCATAAGTCATAACTCATAACTACATTTTTATTTCTTGCTGTTACTTGCGTTTAAGGGTTAAATGTGGCACGGTGGCTGGCAGCCCACGTCTGGCCCAACTAAAATAATGGGGTCCTGGTCAAAGTGAGTTTTGGTTAAAGCAAAGTGAGTTTTGGTTAAAGCAAAGACGCAGCATTCGTGTTTCCCTGTTGAAGATGACAATGAATCGATTAACTCAACCTCCTCTCCTGTTCAAAGGTAATTCTTCTACTCACTTTTTCCTTCTTCCTTTCAAAAACCCTTTCTCCTCTTTCACCCAATTAGGGAGTTCTGTATCCAATTCTTCTTCTTCAACTAGCGACTGTCCTCCTCGATCTAAGTTTGAAAAAGATACCAACTTGGATGATGCCTTGAAATTGTTTCATCATATGAAGCACACACGACCTCTGCCTTCTGTTGTTAGGTTTAACCAATTGTTGACTGCTGTTGCCAAATTAAAACTTTTTTCTTCTTCTCTCGACATTTTCAAACAAATGTGTTCCCTTGGTGTTCCTGTTGATAATTACTCTATGAGTATTGCTATCAAGTGCTGTTGTCAGTTGTATCAGACCAACAACGCCTTTGCAGTCCTTGGCTGTTGCTTCAGGCGAGCAGTTGTACCAAATGTGGTTATTTTTAATACAATCTTAGATGGACTCGTCCTAGAAAATAGGATCCTTGAGGCAGAGAGGTTCTTTCAGAAGCTTATTAAAAAGAAACTTTGTGAACCTGATGTATTTACTTATAACACAATGATTAAGGGGCTATGTAAGTTTGGAAACAATACTACCGCTATTGCATTGCTTAGGCTGATGGACCAAAGAGGCTGTAAGCCTAATATTGTTACATACAGCACCATCATTGACAGTCTTTGCAAGGACAAAATGGTTGATGATGCGTTCAAGCTCTTCAAAGAAATGGTATTTCACAAAGGCATTCTACCAGACATAATCACATACAACTCTATGGTTTGTGGCCTTTGTAACTTAGGTCGTTGGGATGAGGTCTATAAGATGCTAAAAGAAATGGAGGATGCAAAAATCTCTCCTGATGTGCGTACCTACAATATATTAATTGATGCATTTTGCAAAGAAGGCAGGATAGAAGAAGCAGAGGCTGTTATCAATATGATGGTTGAGAGAGGCAAGGAGGCAAACATAGTAACATATAATTCACTTATACACGGTTACTGTTTGCGAGGTGAAATGACCAAAGCAAGGACAGCCTTTGATTCAATTACGTCTAGGGGTCTTGTCCCTGATGTTGTTACTTATAACAGTTTGTTGAATGGGTATTGCAAGAATCAGAATGTAGAAGAGGCCATCCATATGTTCCGTGAAATGATAAGAAAAGGTTTGAAACCGAATGTAGTCACTTACAGCACCATGATACAGGGATTGTTTCAGGTTGGACGATGTAGAGATGCACACAAACTATTTGATGAGATGCAAGCGCGAGGACAAGTTCCAGATGAATGCACTTACAGAATAATTCTAGAGGGTCTTTGCAACAACCATCAAATGGAAGATGCGCTTGCTTTGTTCAATTTGATGGCTAATAGCAAGCTGAATTCAGATATCGTTGTGTACAACATCCTCATTGATGGTGCAGGCAAATGTGGGAAACTCGAAATTGCAAAGGATCTTTTTTGTGATCTAACTAATAAAGGTTTGCAACCTGATTTTTGGACATTTAATGTTATGATCAGTGGTTTGTGTCGAGAAGGTTTTGTGAGTGAAGCAAAGAAGTTGTTTCTTAAAATGGAAGCGAGTGTTTGTTCACCGAATAATGTAACTTATAATGTACTTCTCCAAGGCTATCTAAGGAACCAAGACTATGATGATGTAGAGATGCTTTTGCACGAAATGGACGGAAGAGATTATTCACTTGATGCATCGACTTTGTTGCTGTTACTAGATCAGATCGCGGTAGGATCAATTAAAAAGACTTTGCTTAAATTGATAGGAAAGCTTGTTCCAAGAGATTTGATGGAAAATCCTAGTGTTTAAGACTAGATGGTGGTTGGGGAAACAAACACAAAAGTGATTGTGGTTTGAGTTAATTTCTGGGCCAAAATTGAAGAGTATAGTAGGTTGATGATTCATGCACCATTTATCCCCTCTTCTGTTATAATAGTCCAAATCAATTTAAGTTTCAATGTTTGATGGATTTGGATCTATTTTTCTTTGAACAACAAACTCATACACCCTCTACGAATCTATATAATATATCGAGTCTACAAAGTTATATGTTATATAGAGTTGATTTCGGCTTACTTATTGGACTCTAGTGATGCTAATATCTGTGCTTCAACCACCTTATAATAAATTAGCTCTCTTCTGTTAGCTTCAAAGGTACTATTTATGTCTCCCAATGTTGTGTGGAAAGTTGACTTATGATTTTGTGAGAAAGCATGGTTTATCATATTGTCGAATCAATTGTTTAATTTAGCTTCCCACCCTGATTTCGTCTAATTGATTACTTAATTTTATTTAGAAACACACATTTATGGAGGCGGAATCAACTACTTAGGATTGGAATTCCGTCCTCACAAGTCACCCACTGTTTTGGTTGAAGCAAAGACGCATCACGTCTGTTTCCTGTTACCGACGATGATGATGATGAATCGAACAAGTTATGCTCTTCAACCTCTTATCCTATTCAAAGGTAATTCTACAACCATCTTTTTCCTTCATCCTTCCAAAAACCCTTTCACCTCTTTCACCCAATTAGGGAGTTTTAGAAGGTTTACTGAAAATCTCAAAAAGAAGATAAAGTTTGTAAATCAAGGGTCATAGACTATTTGATGTTCATTGATGTTGATCATCAACATAATTACATGAGATAAACATACAACAAATTTTATAAAGCAAAACATGACAAACATCAGCAAGCAAGCAGTATTTAGTTCCAAAATAACATCGTAAAGATTTTCAGGACTTCGTATCAACTCCATGACAGGAGGAAGGCCACTAATAAAATCTATCCACGAACATTTTTTAACCATTTAACAAAAAAACACAAGAGTTGCAGACATTTTTCTACAGCTTTGGCAACTAAGGAGCCAGCATTGCTCCAGGCGATGCAACACCAGTCCCACCATGGCTCAGTGATGTCTCAGAATGGTACTCAAACTTTAATAAGTAAGACGTTTGTGTGGCTGCTAAATGAGCATTGATAATTGGTGCAATTGTTATCAATAAAACATAAAACATCAATTAGTGAAGTGTTCTTTAACCCTAGAATCTCAAGTCAGATCTGACAACTTTGTCACAGTAATAAGGTTGTGATTCTTGAAATTCGGTCACCAACAATGCCGGTGGCTGAATCAGAGAGACATAGAGGGAGTGTGAATGCGATTGCTATATCCTGACTGGATTGGTATAGCCTTTGCCAACAAGATGCAGCTTCTGAAAGTTTAAGGTAGTACACCTTGTTTGGCTATTCTATACATATAGCTTCTGAATGCATCATATATAATTGGCTGGAAGTTGAATTTGATCATTTCAAGTTTGCAAAACATCTATGTAACAAATTGTCAAGTGCAAGGACTTCTTTTTCAAGTGTAAGAATAAATTGTTAAACAGGAATTTATGTGAATATAATGATCTGGTATGTATGGCTTTCACTTGTCTGACCTCACATAAAAGTCAAGAAGAATTGAAGCTCCTTGCCACAAAGCAAATAATAATTGGCAACCCAAACAATTTTCGTAACATGTATTGTCACTTCTAATAACATTATCCAAATACCCGGTGATCCTAGCCGTGAAATTTGAGGCACCATCTATCATCATTGGAAAATTTATGTTTTTTTTATTTCAACTGTTCTCAAACAGTCAAATAAACCTATCCTAAACAAAACAATCATCTCGCCCTACCCAAGACTCTTCACACTGCAACGACGTCTCCCTAATTGGTGCCACCTCACCCTCCCCGTAACCATTCCTCATGTTCTAACCCATGTGAAGAAAGTTATTTCATTTTCATATAACGATTTAAATTAGATTATCATGAAATTCGGTTAGTTTATACTTGTATGGTGATTGTATTACATTAATTAAACGTCGAACTTGTTGAATGTTGATGTTGCTAGAAAATGAAGTAAAAAAACACTCATTGTTTGACGTGATTTTTTTATGAAATTCTAGGAAGTAAAACTTTATTTAGAAGAATTTAATTGACTAGGAATATATATGGGATACCCGATACCCAGTGGTATACTCGCGTCTCCGATGGTTATTTAGTAATGGGATACCATATGGAATAAGACTGAGTATGAGACATGGTTTTATAATAGGGCATGAGACTGGGATGACCAATACCCGTCTCATTGACATCCCTAAGTTTAACTAATTTTAACCAAACATGGTTTTAAAATGATGACAAAGTTGACAATAAATCTGGAATGAATGTAACCATTTTAAAGAATAAAAATTCATTCAAACATGATACCACACGAAATTTAATTTTAATTTAATTTGATTTTTAAGATTTTATAAAGCAAAGTGTCCTAAATAAATAGAATCGAGAACTGACGATCTTGTTTTTCTAGCATTTAAGAATTATTAAATGTGGCAGCAGAGGAAGAGTACGTCTGGCCCAACTAAAAATAATTGCGTCTGACCCAACTTCATCTGTATTTTAGAACTGTAAGTATAATAGTGAATCGATCAGATGATGAGACGCAGGTAAAGACGCATCATTCATGTTTCCTTGTTGAAGATGACAATGAATCGATCAACTCATGCTCTTCATGCTCTTCAAGCTCTTCTCCTGTTCAAAGGTAATTCTTCTCCTCACTTTTTTCTTCTTCCTTTCGAAAACCCTTTCTCCTCTTTCACCCGATTAGGGAGTTTTGTATTCATTCCTCCTCACTACTCACTTTCAGCCTCCCTTCACTCCAAATCTTCTTCTTCAATTAGCGACTGTCCTCCTTGTTAGCATATTTTATGTTTAGTCAGCTTATTTCATGTTTATATATTATCCACATCTGATTATTTTAGCACTTTCTTTTCTGTTGAGTCTTAGGTGGTGTTTACTTTTGACTTAATTAACTTAATGGGGAAAAAACTTATTCTGGTAAGTTATAATCGTATTGTTTGTTTATTACTTAATCCAGAAAGACGACTTAACACAATAAGTTATGAGTATGATACTTTCTACATTAAGCTCATGATTTTAATCTTTTTCTTATTCAGACAGTTTATTTAAGACATAAAACAAACAACAACACTACTTATTCGATACAGACCTTATTTTTCCAGACAGACACTTAATCCAGACAGCACTTAATAACAAGAAAAAGTAAACAGACCCTTATTCAAATTTGTCCTATTCTTTAGGAGTCTAGTGGAGGAGTCCCACAGATAGTGGATAGTCGTGGATAGTCGTGGGTAGTTTGAATTATCTCTCTGTTATGTATTTGCCTATTTAAGGGCCTAGTATGATGAATGAGATTTCCTGCAGTGAGACGTTTCCAAAAGTCTTTTGCTACTGTTACCCACTGTAATTTATTAACAGTGGTATCAGAGCCAGGTTGAGAGAAAACACTGAAAGGGAAGCAGGAAGTAATAAACAAGTGTGCAGCAGCATACGTTTACCCTATTTGTCCATCTTGTTACCTTGTTAAAGAGAATACTCGAAGAGATGCAGTTTAAGCAAGAGGGAGCTACTACAATATTCTGTGACAATAGTTCTACTATCAAGTTGTCAAAGAATCCAGTGCTTTATGGAAGAAGCAAACATATTGATGTGAAATACTATTTTCTGAGAGATCTTTGCAATGATGGTTCGATCAAACTTGAGTTTTGCAGAAGTGGTGACCAGGTAGCTGATATTTTCACAAAGCCCCTTGGCTTGGGTCCATTCCAGAAGTTGAGAAAGTTGATGGGTGTTTGCACTTTGGAGGATGATGATGTTAACTGAAGCACTGCAATGTTCAGATTAGGGGAGGGAATTGTTAGCATATTTTATGTTTAGTCAGCTTATTTCATGTTTATTTATTATCCACATTTGATTATTTTAGCACTTTCTTTTCTGTTGAGTCTTAGTCAAATTTGTCCTATTCTTTAGGAGTCTAGTGGAGTCGTCCCACAGATAGTGGATAGTCGTGGATAGTCATGGGTAGATTGAATTATCTCTCTGTTATGTGTTTGCCTATTTAAGGGCCTAGTATGATGAATGAGATTGCCTGCAGTGAGACGTTTCCAAAAGTCTTTTGCTACTGTTACCCACTGTAATTTATTAACAGTGGTATCAGAGCCAGGTTGAGAGAAAACACTGAAAGGGAAGCAGGAAGTAATAAACAAGTGTGCAGCAGCATACGTTTACCCTATTTGTCCATCTTGTTACCTTGTTTCGAAGTGTCAAGAATGGCCTCAGAGAATAACTTCGTACAAGCAGCAATTCCACGTTTTGATGGTCATTATGACCACTGGAGCATGCTGATGGAAAACTTCCTGCGATCTAAGAAGTTTTGGCATGTTGTTGAAACAGGTGTATCAACGCCTTGGGCTGGAGAGCTTCTCACAGAAGACCAACAAAAGGAACTGGAAGATAAACAGTTGACAGATTTGAAGGCGAAAAATTATTTATTCCAAGCAATTGATCGCTCCATCCTTGAGACAATTCTTTGCAAAGACACGTCCAAGGATATTTGGGAGTCGATGAAGAAAAAATATCAAGGCTCTTCGAGAACGAAGCGTGCACAGCTTCAAGTCTTGAGAAAGGAATTCGAAATGTTGCAGATGAAAGAAGGTGAATCTGTAACCAGCTATATCGCAAAAGCCATGGTAGTGGCAAACAAAATGAGATTTCACGGTGAACAAATGGAAGACGTTGTCATCGTTGAGAAGGTAATGAGGTCCATGACTCCTAAGTTTAATTATGTTGTTTGCTCAATTGCACAATCTAAAGATATAGATATATTCTCCCTTGACGAACTTCAAAGTTCGAACTGGTTCATGAACAAAATATGAATCGAGAATCAAGCACAGAGGAACAAGCATTAAAGGCCTCTACTGGAACCTACTCTTCAAGCTTTAGAGGACGGGGTCGAGGTACCGGTCGAGGCATGGGACGGGGTACTGGCAGAGGGAGAGGAGATCAAAACAACAACCATGGTGGAGCAGATCAATCCCAAGACAGAGGTAGAGGTCGAGATCAACCATTTGACAAGTCAAAGATCGAGTGTCATCGATGTCATAGACTTGGTCACTTTCGATATGAATGCTACACAAAATTGCCTCCCAACCGCGAAAGAGAAGAGACGTCAAATTTCCTTGAAAATAAGGAAGCTGAAACACTCTTGATGGCTGTTCAAGATGAAAAGGAAGTAGATTCAGATATTTGGTATGTTGATTCCGGGTGCAGCAACCACATGTGTGGAAGTAAGTCTTCTTTCTCTTGTCTAGATGAAGATTTTAAATCCACTGTTAAGTTTGGGGATCAACATAAGGTTAAAATAATGGGAAAGGGGGATATTAAGAAAAAAGCCAAAAATGGTTTTGTGGAAACAATTTCAGATGTTTTTTATGTCCCTAGTTTAATTTGTAACCTGTTGAGTGTTGAGTGCTGGTCAACTACAAGAAAAGGGTTACGATGTTCTATTAAGAAATGGATGCTGTGAAATCTATGATCCCAGTAGAGGTGCTATTGCAGTAATTCCCATGACCTCAAACAGAATGTATCCTTTCAAATTAGAATGTATTCAAAAAAGTTTGATGGCTGAGACTAAGGAACCCTCATGGTTGTGGCATTTTCGTTATGGCCATCTAAGTTTTGACGGTTTAAAAACTCTACGAAAAAAGAACATGGTGAGCGGTCTTCCGGAAATTATTGCACCTTCTGAAGTATGTGAAGAATGTGTTGTTGGTAAACAGCATCGTTCTAATTTTCAAAGCGGAAAGTCATGGAGAGCAAAAGATGTTTTGGAGCTGGTACATTCAGACATATGTGGTCCTTTAAATCCAACTTCAAATGGAGGTAAAAAATATATAATTACCTTCACTGATGATTTTTCTAGAAAAACTTGGGTCTATTTTTTACAGGAGGAGTCAGAGGCCTGCTCTACATTTAAAAGCTTCAAAGTACAGGTTGAAAATAAAACAAGCAGGACGATAAAGACCCTTCGTACAGATCGTGGAGGTGAGTATTGCTCAAAAGAATTTGAAGATTTTTGTAAGGAGAAAGGCATTCGAAGAGAACTTACTGCAGCCTACACACCATAGCAAAACGGTGTATCCGAAAGGAAAAACAGAACCATCTTAAACATGGTGAGAAGTTTGCTGGCAAGAAGAGGAGTTCCAAAAACATTCTCGCCTGAAGCAGTAAACTGGAGTGTGCACATTCTGAATAGAAGTCCAACGTTTGCTGTCAAAAACATGACCCCGAAACAAGCCTGGAGTGGGAGAAGACCTGATGTGAATCATTTTAGAGTCTTCGGGTGCATTGCATATGCCCATGTTCCTGATGTGAAAAGGAAAAAGCTTGACGATAAGACTGAAAAATGCATTTTTCTTGGTGTAAGTGAAGCATCTAAAGCATTCAAATTATTTAATCCATTAACAACAAAGATAGTCATCAGCAGGGATGTTGTTTTTGCTGAAGACAAGAGTTGGGACTGGAATAGGCAGCAGCCTACCCAAGTTCTATGTGATGAGAATGCTGAGCTGGAAGAACTTCCAGCACCTTGTCCACTTGAAAATGCCAATGATACAACCCAAACAGAAGCTGAAATCTCTCTGTTGCCTGCTGAAATTGATGAAACGAGAAGTCAAACCCCACACCGTGTTAGAAGAAGGCCTGCATGGATGGAAGATTACGAGGTTTCTGGCCTTCAAGATTCTATTACTCACTTTGCTTTGTTTTCAGATTGTGATCCCACCACCTTTGAGACGGATGTCAAAGATGAAAAATGGCGAAAGGCAATGGATGAAGAAATAAAATCCATTGAAAAAAATGACACCTGGGAGTTATGCTAGCTTCCAACAGGGCAAAAGACGATTGGTGTCAAGTGGGTTTTTAAAACAAAATTGAATGAAGATGGTGAAGTGGACAAGTACAAAGCACGGTTGGTGGCAAAGGGATTCACACAAGAATATGGTGTGGACTACACCGAAGTATTTGCTCCAGTTGCAAGACACGATACTATACGATTGGTGATTGCTTTGGCAGCTTGTAACTCGTGGGAAATATTTCAATTGGATGTCAAGTCAGCATTCCTGCATGGTCACTTAAATGAAGAGGTATATGTTGACCAACCTCCGGGTTATGGTAAAGTACGGGCTGAGCACAAAGTTTATAAATTAAAGAAGGCTCTTTACGGACTAAAGCAAGCTCCTCGAGCTTGGTATAGTTGTATTGAGACTTATTTTCTGAAAATTGGCTTTCAAAAATGTCCATATGAACACACTTTTTATCAAAACTGGAAAGGATCAGAAAATACTCATCGTGTGTTTATATGTTGACGACTTGATATTTACCGGGAATGATAAGGTAATGTTTGATAAGTTCAAACTATCTATGATAAATGAATTTGAGATGTCAGATCTTGGAAAGATGCATTACTTTCTTGGTTTAGAAGTGATGCAATCTACTAATGGGATTTTCATATCCCAAAAGAAGTATGTTCGAGATGTTCTGAAGAGGTTTAATATGATGAACTGCAATTCAAGTAATACTCCAGTTGAGCTTGGTTTAAAACTAACCAAAGATGCACAAGGGAAGAAGGTGAACAGCACACATTACAAGCAAATTGTAGGCAGTTTGATGTATCTAACTGCCACAAGACCTGATATTATGTTTGCTGTAAGCCTTATAAGTCGATACATGGAGAACCCAACTGAAATGCATATGTTAGCTGCTAAAAGAATCCTTCGTTACTTGCAAGGAACTAAGGATTACGGTCTGCACTACAAGAAGGGTGAGAATGCAGTTTTGATTGGGTTTACTGATAGTGAGTATGTAAAGGATGAAGATGATCGAAAGAGCACATCAGGTTATGTCTTTATGGTTGGAACCGGAGTTGTTTCTTGGTGTACTAAGAAGCAACCCATTGTAACTTTATCAACCACTGAAGCTGAATTTGTTGCTGCTACAGCTTGTGCTTGTCAAACTCTTGGTTAAAGAGAATACTCGAAGAGATGCAGTTTAAGCAAGAGGGAGCTACTACAATATTCTGTGACAATAGTTCTACTATCAAGTTGTCAAAGAATCCAGTGCTTTATGGAAGAAGCAAACATATTGATGTGAAATACTATTTTCTGAGAGATCTTTGCAATGATGGTTCGATCAAACTTGAGTTTTGCAGAAGTGGTGACCAGGTAGCTGATATTTTCACAAAGCCCCTTGGCTTGGGTCCATTCCAGAAGTTGAGAAAGTTGATGGGTGTTTGCACTTTGGAGGATGATGATGTTAACTGAAGCACTGCAATGTTCAGATTAGGGGAGGGAATTGTTAGCATATTTTATGTTTAGTCAGCTTATTTCATGTTTATTTATTATCCACATTTGATTATTTTAGCACTTTCTTTTCTGTTGAGTCTTAGTCAAATTTGTCCTATTCTTTAGGAGTCTAGTGGAGTCGTCCCACAGATAGTGGATAGTCGTGGATAGTCATGGGTAGATTGAATTATCTCTCTGTTATGTGTTTGCCTATTTAAGGGCCTAGTATGATGAATGAGATTGCCTGCAGTGAGACGTTTCCAAAAGTCTTTTGCTACTGTTACCCACTGTAATTTATTAACACTCCTCGATCTAAGTTTGACAAAGTTACCAACTTGGATGATGCCTTGAAATTGTTTGATCATATGAAGCACACACGACCTCTGCCTTCTGTTGTTAAGTTTACTTAGTTGTTGACTGCTGTTACCAAACTGAAACATTTTTCTTCTTCTCTGGATATTTTCAAACAAATGTGTTCCCTTGGTGTTCCTGTTGATAAGTACTCTATGAGTATCGCTATCAAGTGCTGTTGTCAGTTGTATCAGACCAACAACGCCTTTGCAGTCCTTGGCTGTTGCTTCAGGCGAGCAGTTGTACCAAATGTGGTTATTTTTAATACAATCTTAGATGGACCATCCTAGAAAATAGGATTCTTGAGGCAGAGAGGTTGTTCAAGAAGCTTATCAAAAAGAAACTTTGTGAACCTACTGCAGTTACTTATAGCACTATGATTAAGGGGCTTTGTAAGTTTGGATCATGTATATTGTTAGTTAATCGCTCGATTGTTGCATGTTCGTCGACTGGTCCTTCTAGCGCATATTGTTTCTGTGCACAGAACAGCTTGTGCACGTTCCTTCTGTGCATACTACTAATGTGCAGTCCGCTTCTGCACAGGCTGCATCTGCGCAACCCCTTCAGCGCAAACTACTTGGCTGTGTAGTGCTCTGTGCAGAGCAGTCTTATGTAATCTATTACCCATTATTCGGGTCATAACCAACTGCTATCATTAACTGTTTTATGTTGTTTTGTGATCTCGCATTGACTTGGATTCTTCATATATCTACTTTCTGAGAACTCGGTAGTTTTAACAAGGATAAAACATATATTTTGAAAAGGGTTTAAAAGATTATGAATTTCATGGTTGTTCGTGCTAAGTGTTATACTTGCAATTATATGATTCTCATATATTTGCGTGATTGTTTATGCATGCTATGGTTATTTACAATTTACATGATTGAGTATCGGATTACATACATGTATACAAACTGATGGGCTGGGGTAGTGGCCTTACATCATTTACGCATTTATGGGTCTCGTAGGTATTTCATTGCCTCCTAGGTATGTGTTGCTAGTCACATATGGAGTTGCGAGATTTCTAGATAACGTTCGCGACACATGTTATGCAAATACATATGTTCCTTAACTAAAGTGATGTTGGCCGAACGGTAGGCTTGATCATACATCACATTGGTGTGAGGAGCAAACGAACGATGGTTTCCGTTTGTACTTACATCTGAACAACAACTGGGTACTTGTGCTCGCACGGTTGGACTAGTGAAAGCTTTGTCTGTCGTGTACTTATGCAAATATTGGGAGTAGCTACCCTATCAATGCATGGGTCACTTGTGTGTGATTAGTGAACTTGGTTACCTATTTAGCAAGGGACAAATAACTATGGGAAACTTTAGCTGGTAGATATACGGATCAAGGTATATGGTATATGATATGTAAGCACTATGTGAACATTTTTTGTAAGCTATTTTAGCTTATAATGAATGTTTGACCCACTTATATCATCTATGTTATGCTGTATGATTTGGTCAAATATACAAATGGTCCAGGTGCGGTTATTTGTTAATCGTATTTTCGACTTAATTATATTACTTTTTACGGCTTTTGTTTATTTAACTCCTATTAACTTATGAGACGTAAGCTGACATTTGTTCTTGAAATATGTCTTGTACTCGTGCATGTGGCTAAGATAATCGGTTTCATGAAACACGTTGCTCTAAGGGTAGTTTAGCTCTAGATAACTAATGCCTATGAAACAATTAAGTTTTTTTTGTTAATGGTCGAATTATGTAACGGTTTTACAATTACGTTCTTCGTTGTGTTATTTTGATCTTTAATGATTTTGACATTTAAAATTTATTATGTACTTGGTTTATAGTATTACGTTGTTAAATGGTTGGCTGAATTTTAAAAGTTTTTATAACTGGTGAATTTTGTAAATCACGGTGTTCTGAAGACTCTCCACCCCGTAATGACTTCTTCCTGAATGGTGCCACCTCACCCTTCATGTAACTAGTCATCATGTTCTAACCACTTTATCACAAACTCTAACTCTAACTAAGTTTACCAAATATAGTCCTAAAATGACGGCCAAGTTGACAATAAATCTTACAAGGATTTTTAAGTATATGTTCTTTTGGTGCTATCATTCAATTCAATAGTGTATTTGTTTATTAAACTTTCGTGTGCTTTAAGTGTGTGTGCAATTTGTTATAATCTTATGAATTAGGTAAAATAGCGGTTCAACTGGAATTTTGAAAGGGTTACTTCTCCAAAATGTATTGAAGCATACCCCAATTGTTAATGTGTATATCTGCCTTTCAATAATGTTATTGTGTATGAAACTTTCAAAAAATGTGTTATTGTATGTACCAAACTTATACTTTTTTTTTGCTTTTTAATATAATCAAATACGTAGAATAAAACAAATTAATAGTTCAATACACATAATAACAATTTTGAAAAGTGGATACACACATTAACATTTGGGATATAGTTTAATACATTTTAGAGAAATAAACCCATTTTAATATAGGGGTGGTCTTACTTATCATGAATTAATTATACCCATAATATATGATATTAGGAAATTTAGTAAAAACGATGTGTTTTACTAATTTTGATCACAATACAATATTTTATTATATATATATATATATATATATATATATATATATATTTCATGAGAGAACCGTTGTTAGTACGAGAACCGCGAGAACCAATCTCAGCCGTTCCTTGGATATGAGAAGTTAAACGGATGGAGAGCGTGGAGGGATAGAGTGTGACAGTGTGCATGTGAGGAATTCATGTGTGGGCAATGACATTGAAGGAGGGGGAATTGGACGGCTCAGATTGGTTCTCGCACTAATAATGGTTCTCGCATGAACCTTTCCATATATATATATATATATATATATATATATATATATATATATATATATATATATATATATATATATATATATATATATATATATATATATATAGGGTTAGGTTCAATAGAAACCCCCCTCCCCCCTTAAACAAAAACCCCAAAGTCTCAATTTCAGCCACTCATCTAAAAGGGTAAGATGAGAAATTAATAATTTGATCAAAAAACCCACGCCAAGTTCCAGCCTTCTAAAAAACCTATTTTTTTATTTTTTTTACCACTCAAATCTTTAAATGACCATAATTACTTCAATTTTTTTGAATTTGAGCAAAAAAATTATACAAATCTTCTCATATTTCAATCCTTTTTCAAACGAGACCACTCTTCCTATATTTCTGAATTTTTTTTACGAAAATGACAAAAATGATAAATTTGTCATTTTCATCATTTTCGTGTCCCCTTATATATCACTTAAACAGCAGGTCCCGAAAATGATGAAAATGAGGAAATTTATCATTTTCGTCACTTGCTGTGATGTTACATAATATACAAGGGCACGAAAATGATGAAAACGACGAAATTTATCATTTTCGGCTGCCCCTTATATATCACCTAACAGGGGGTGACGAAAATGATGAATTTTCATCATTTTCGTGTCCCCTTATTTATTACTTAAACAACAGATGCTGAAAATGATGAAGAATGACGAAATTTATCATTTTCGTTCCCCATTATATATCATGTAACAGCAGGTGACGAAAAAGATAAATTTCGAAATTTTCATCATTTTCGTGACCCCCTTATATATCACTTAAAGAGCAGGTCCCAAAAATGATGAAAATGACGAAATTTATCATTTTTGTGCCCCTTGTATATCATCTAACAACAGGTGACAAAAATGATAAAATTTTGTCATTTTCATCATTTTCGTGTCCCCCCTTATATATCATTTAAACAGTAGGTCTTGAAAATAATGAAAATGACGAAATTTATCATTTTCGGCTGCCCCCTCTATATAACTTAATAACAAGTGACAAAAATCATAAATTTTGTCATTTTCATCATTTTCGTTTTCCCTTATATATCATGTAATAGCTGGTGACGAAAATGATGAAAATGCCAAAATTTATTATTTTCAGGACCTGCTATTACGTGATATAACAGCAGGTGACGAAAATGATGAATTTCGTCATTTTCATCATTTTCGTCATTTTCGTCGAATTTTTTTTCTTCAGAAATATATGAAGAGTGGTCTCGTTTGAAAGAGGATTAAAAAATGAGAAGATTGGTATAATTTTTTTGCTCAAATTCAAAAAATTGAAATAGTTATAGCTATTTAAAAATCTAAGGGGTAAAAAAAATTAGAAAAGTGTGGCTTTGACCATAATACCATTGATTCTAAAATTAAATTTTATAATTGTTTACTTATATACAATAATGTCATTATAGATTTTAACCATTGATTTAATCGATCTAACGGTCAGGAATGAGACTTTGGGGACTTAAACAACTTTGGGACTTTGTTTAAGGGGGTCTTTGGTGATCCAATTTATATATATATATATATATATAGGAAAAAGTTCATGCGAGAACCGCGAGAACCAATCTGAGCCGTCCAATTCCCCCTCCTTCAATGTCATTGCCCACCCATGAATTCCTCACATGCACCATGTCACACTCTATCCCTCCACGCTCTCCATCCATGAACCCTCCTATATCCAAGGAACGGCCGAGATTGGTTTTTGCGGTTCTCGCACTAACAACGGTTCTCGCATGAACCCTCCCCTATATATATATATATATATATATATATATATATATATATATATATATATATATATATATATATATATAGGAATGTTCAAATGTGAATGATAAATTAATTAAGAATGGGAGACTAAATCTCAGCCGTTCATTTTGTAAGTGGAATTCATAGATGGAAAGCGTCGATGAATCGAGTGTGGCAGGGTGCATGTGAGAAATTCATTAGTGGACAATGACAATGAAGGAGAGGAAATTGGACAGCTGGGATTTAGTCTCCCATTCTCAAAAATATTTAAGTTCTCATTTGAACCTCCCAATATATATATATATATATGGGGTGAGGTTCAAGGGAGAACCCTTTTAAATAGAGAGCAGAGAGAACACGTGTAAACTTGTAATTTATTATTTCTTTTTTACGTTCATGTTCACCCATAGCTACCCAAAAGTCAACTTTACATCCTAAATCTTAAAATCAAAATTATTTCTATAATTATTAACAATTCAAAATTTTGGATGCACTAATGCATCAAATAACACTTTTGTATGCATCAGGATTATATTCGAACATATTATAAAAAAACGTAACATATTTTAAATCCGATGATCAATGGAATCAAATGTCTAAATAAACTGTGACAATTTTTGAATCATCTGATCAATGAAATCAAAGTTTCAAAAGTGTTCTCTCTGTTCTCTATTTAAGAGCGTTCTCCCTTGATCCTAACACTATATATATTTATTTATAGTAAGGTTCAACAAAGCCCCCCTTTTGAACTTCCCAATCTCAGCCACTCATTTAAAAGGGCAGAATAGGAATTGAACCAATTTTATTAAAACTCGCGTGCTGCTTACATCAATTAACAAATTGAGTTCTTTTTACCCCCTAAATCTTTAAATGACCATAACTATTTCAATCTTTTGAGTTTGAACAAAAAAATTATAACAATCTTCTCATTTTTTTAATCCTCTTTCAGACGAGACCACTCTTCCTATATTTTTGGAAAAAAAATTGACGAAAATAATCATTTTCGGCTGTTGGAAGAGAGTAACACCTACCAGTTTAATTATTTTCATCCATCACCTTCATATCCATAACACCTAACAGTTTTCATCATTTTCGGTGTCACACCCCGCTAAAGCGGAAACACGAGATATGACAGTTCAAGGATTCACAGCATGAGGTAATAGATAATTTTTCAACCATAGCATAATTAAAGTTTAGTACGAAGTACAGGAATTTAAAGTATGATACAAACCATAATAGTTTTTAAACACAAAGTTTTAACATAGAGGAAAAAAGTTTTAAAATCCATGAGTTCACACACAACATGCTCGTTGTGACGTGCACCTACATGTTAGCACCTGAAAACATGATTTTAAGAAAAAGGGTCAACTACTAGAGTTGGTGAGTTCATAGGTTTTTCATAAGTATAAATATAAAATAATTTAAGACAGAAACAATATTATTTTTGTGAAACATTGTCACCACCAAAGTATACCATTTTGGTTGTTCAAAACATTTTATAGCACAAAATATTTTTAAGTACACTAGCAATATTTTTAGCCATGAGCCACTACCAAACCATTCAGACACGATGCCCCTCATATAGCCCTATCTCAACATTGAGTAAACTCATGTGAAAAGGATAAATATTTCCTCCTGAATTGTACACCTAAGGTTCATCAACCCTAAGTGGGGGTTGTCCAGACCCCAAATAGCGCTATTCTACAAAACCGTAGGCCCACTTCTAGAGTTAATGGTAGTGTTACTAAATTTTACACTATATTCGGGGTACTTACACTGCTTTTCAACTCAGGCATTGCATAATATGTACATAACTTATGCTCAAATAATATCATTTAATAATTCATTTCATAGAACAACCATATATAAATATTTAAATATCATACTTTCAACCTAAAACATTTATAAAATCGAGTAAAAAGGGGCTATGATACTCACTTGGCTTGGTGATTCGATGTGGTCAAATAGGTTGAGTCCAAAGTGTAGCTCTTCCCGACTTAGATTCCTTCATAAATAAATAGAGTATTATTATTAATCTCAAATTTTTGGCTCAAATGTAAAATTTTAATTAATAGCACTTCTTTATAAATTTTCTTAAACTTAGATTCTGCATCAATTTTTAAGGTTCACTTTGGGGTTCCAATTCACCATATAAACTATTAGTTCTATGTTCCATCTTTTTATATGTTATTATTAAGTGTCTTAGGGGAATTTTGGTATAAAAATCATAATTTTTGAGGGTGTTTAAGTATTTTATTCCTAATTAATTAAGTGTTTCTGCCAGGAAGCAATATGCACACCTTCATTATTTTATTTATTATTAATTCATACTTAAATAATTTTGTATGATTCCAGTTCGAGGTGTTAGGTAACACATATATCTAACTCCAGATTAAATTTCATAATTTTTAGATTCCATATGAGTGAGTTAAAGAGTTCTAAATTTGTACCAAATCTGGGTTCGGATTTCACTGCTAGCACACTTGTTTTGTTTTGCATGGTTGAAGGTCCAAATCATGGTGTAATGGAGTGTAACCGGATTCTATTGAAAGCTAACACTTTAAACTAATTTCCAGAAAAAGATTTGTAATTTTTCAGTTTGTAAAACTTGAGTTATACTCAAATGAAGTCGGATCAAATATTCCATCAGATTTGAAATTTTATAAACTTGAGATTAAAACATTCTTAACACCATTTCTTGCTATGCTTTGCACTAATCCTTTGATTTTTTGAATTTTTGCTATCATCTAACAATATTACAGATATATAAATCATGGATCATAAGCTAAGATCAACATGCATGCCATAATTTTGATGGAAAATCCACATGCATGTAAGAAATCACACATGCATGAGTTCATCTTTCATTTTCTTGAAATTTTGTGTTATTTGATCATCATCAATTTCTCGAAAATCTTCATGTTATAAATAGATGATCAGATGTATAAATCATATATATGTATTCAAATAAACATGCATGTCAAAGTTTTGATGAAAAACTAGAAGAAAAAGACTTAAAGTGAAAAATACAAGGATTTTTACTTATACCTTCACTTGATGAATGATTGTTCTTAAATCTTAGCTAAAGGGCTGGATTTTGTCAAGAATCAAGAGAGAAAAGAGAGTGTGGGTGTTGAGTTCTTGAAGGGAATTGTGAAAAGAAGAGATGGAGTGTTTGGATGTAGAAATGATTGAATGTGTGTTGAAAAAGAATAAAAGGGGGGAGGGGGTGTGGGGTGGCCGGCCCTCTCTCTTTCATTTAAATTTTTTTTTATTAATAATATATATATATATATTTATATATATGTATTAGATATTAAATCTTTTATAAAATATGTATATTGTATTCTTAATTTCAACTTAATTAGACTTTATTTTAGTTTTAATTACATAAGTTAAATTTTATTATTTACTCATGTAGTAATGTGTATTTTAATCTCTTAAGACTTTATTATTGATATAAAACGCGAATTGTTGCGTTTTAGCATTTGACGAAAATGACTAAAATTATCATTTCCGTCACCTGCTATTACGTGACATACGGGGGCCGAAAATGATAAATTTCGTCATTTTCATCATTTTCATGCCCCATGTATGTCATGTAAAAGCAGGCGATAAAAATGATAAAAATTCGTCATTTTCATCATTTTCGTGCCCCCTGTATGTCACGTAAAAGCAGGTGACGAAAATGATAAAAATTCGTCATTTTCATCATTTTCGTTCCCCCTGTATGTCACGTAAAAGCAGGTGACGAAAATGATAAAAATTCGTCATTTTTATCATTTTCATGCCCCTTATATATATATCACGTAACAGCAGGTGACGAAAATGATAAATTTCGACATTTTCATCATTTTCTTGCCCCCTGTATGTCACGTAACAGCAGGTGACGAAAATGATAAAAATTCGTCACTTTCATCATTTTCGTGGCCTCTTATGTATCATGTAACAGCAGGTGACGAAAATGATGAAAATGAGGAAATTTATCATTTTCGGAACCTGCTGTTACGTGATATATAAGAGGCATGGAAATGATAAAAATGAAAAATTTATCATTTTCGTCTACCCCTTATATATCACGTAGCAGCAATAGCAAGTGACAAAAATGATAAATTTCGTCATTCTCATCATTTCCGTCGAATTTTTTTTCTTCAGAAATATTGGAAGACTGATCTCGTTTGAAAGAGTATTAAAAAATGAGAAGATTGGTATAATTTTTTTGCTCAAACTCAAAAAATTGAAATAGTTATGGTAATTTAAAGATTTAAGTGGAAAAAAAATAAAAAAAAGGGCTTTGACCATAATACCCTTCCTTTTATAATTAAATCTTATAATTGTTTACTTAATTACAATCATGCCATTATAGATCTTAACCATTAATTTGATTAATCTAATGACTAAGATTGAGACTTTGGAATCTTTGTTTAAAGAGGGATCTATATTGATCCAATTATATATATATATATATATATATATATATATATATATATATATACACACACACACACACTTGTGCCTAGGGATGTCAATGGTCATCCGATCTGATGATCATCCACCCGGTCCGATCCATCAATGGTGAATATTGGATGTGGAGCGGATATGGATGTTTAGTGGAGTGGATATGGATGACGATTATCCATCTATGGATGAATCCATTAACCCGAAATTAAATTTCTCTAAGTCAAATTTATATATTAACTAAGTTCTTAAATGTATATATTTACTATATTTTTAACATTAATATAAATATAATACTTCATATATATATATATATATATATATATATATATATATATATATATATATATATATATATATATATAATTGAGATCAAATAAAAAGAGTTTTAAGGTAAAAAGAGTAAGGATAAATCTGGAAGTGACACGTGTCATTTTTAACCAAAATTAATGGAGGGGCAATTAAGACATTTTACCATAATAATCTCTATATTCCCTTATTTTCGGTGCCCTCCCCCCACGTTTCATTTAGCGTCTGAGATCCCCGACCCCAACCTCACGAAAACCCTAACCGCCTCATCTTCGCCGCCCACTGCTTCCTCGCCGCCCAACCACATCATCTCAGCCGCACAACATCTTCGCCGATCGCACAACATCTTTGCCGTCGCACAACTTCTTCGCCGTCGCACAGCATCACCACTGCATAGCCTCCTTCATGCATCACGAAGCAGATGTGAAGTCGGTTTTTGTGAAGTCGCATCGTGGTGTGCATCTCCGACGCCCATTGTGAAGTCGCACCGTGGTGTGCATCTCCGACGCCCACGAAGTCTACACCGTGTTTATTCATTGTATATAGGG
This sequence comes from Pulicaria dysenterica, assembly GCA_947179395.2. NCBI lineage: Eukaryota > Viridiplantae > Streptophyta > Magnoliopsida > Asterales > Asteraceae > Pulicaria > Pulicaria dysenterica. The sequence continues at coordinate 55,713,769 of OX359296.1, forward strand.
TTTGTGCTTTTCCTTTTGACCTACTGTAAGTCGGAGTTAAAATCGAGATCTTGAATCTGAATTCTGTTTTTCTATTTATTTGTTCATCTTTTTTCTAAAATTAGTGTGCATCTTAGTGTTTGAAGTAAAAATCGATGGTGAATCTGAATTCGGTTTTTTCATATAATTTAGATTTGTTCATCTTTTTTCTGAAATCAGTGTGCATCTTGTGTTTGAAGTTAAAATCGATAGTGAATCGGTTTTGTGCATCTTGTGTTTGAAGTAAAAATCGATGGTGAATCTGAATTCGTTTTTTTTATATAATTTAGACTTGTTAATCTTTTTTCTGAAACTACTGTTAATGGTGAATCAGAACGGTGGCCGGAGAGTGGCCGGAAACAGTTTAGGGTTTACATGCGACGTGGGTTTACCTTTTTTGGTATAGGATTTTACACATATACCCTTTTATATATTTTTCATTTCCGTATTTTTTTTTACTTTTTTTACTTTTTGATCTTGACTTTGGCTTGATCCAAGGGTCCTTGTCTCTCCTTACTTTTTGTACCCTAAAATCCTTTTTACAATATCCCTACCCTATATATATATATATATATATATATATATATATATATATATATATATTCAAAATTATAATATTATATAATTATAAGGTATGTTTTTCGCTTTGATTGTAGTTATATTTTGATTTGTATTATTTTAATAAAAAGCTATGTATTTATGTCAACAAAAAGCATAAAATATATGTATTTGTATGATATTTTCTTTGAGAAAAAGTTTTATTTCGGCATCCAATGGATATCCATTCACCCGTCTAATCCGATGGATATGGATATGGACGGGTGAAATAATTTTAAGTGGATATGAATATAGATATGGATGTTAAAAAAATAAATAGATATGAATATGGATATGACCAAATCCGATCCAAATCCGATCCATTGTCATCCGGTCATCCCTACTCCAGCCCACTGTTTCCTTTGAATCTGCGGCCCAACAGACACACAGTCACACACCACAATATGTATAACCCCCCAGGCCCCAGCCCCCATTTTCTTATTTCATTCGATACACACATACATTTTAGAATCTGGATGTCTCTGGAAGAAAGAAGTGGGTTCATACACAATCTCAAATTCATCCTAATCGTTTCTTCATGCCTTCCATCGAAATTACCATCATGTAACTTGTAAGTGTTCCCTTTTTCCTGTATATTGATCTTGAAGCTTTAGAAAGTAATGGGTTGAGGTTTAGATTTCAATCAAGAAGGATTCCTCATGTTTATAATCTGTTTTTTTAATACTTTAATGTGGGAATCAAGGATTTGAAGTAGCAAATTTGAGATAATTTGATGAAATGAGTCTAGTAGGTTAAATGGGTAAAATTAACCTAGAACATGAATTAAGTGTTTGAATGAGATCTAGAATGTGTTAATGAACATATTTTGAAGTTTTAAGAGTGAATAAATGTTTGTATTACATCTGGAAGTCGAGATGGAAGAGTTTGGGTCGGTCCCCCTGGGAGCCACGCGTTCGAATAAAAACAGCAACATATAATTGTTTTCTGCTGTTGTTTACTGATGCTGGAGTTATGAATTATTATAGGTACAAAAGTGATTAAAGATAGCAGTAGAAGATAGTAACCTTCAATAGAATCCAAGGTGAGTATCCTTAGACTTTTACTTATATGTAATGAGTTATTTGAGTAAGTTGCAATTTGTAAGCATAGTAAGTAAACTAAGGTGAAAGGTATACAACAGTAAGGGTGCGTTTGGTACAGACAATGAAATTGCAGAGAAATGATTGCAGAGAATAGAATTGTAGAGAAAGAGAATTAGTCTACAGAAAGAGAATTGAATCTCCTGTTTGGTAGCACAGAGATTTCAGCAGAGAAATCTAACAGAGAATCATTTCTCCTGTTTGGTAGCACAGAGATTTCAACAGAGAATTGTACTAAATTTATCATTTGTATTTTTATTGTTTCTAAAACTAACACTCAATTTCGGTAAGTTAACAATCCAATGTCATATATTTAAATTCTAATAATGGTAAATTTAACAACACCAACACACAATTAGCTCATAAAAAAATATATTTTAAGCTTAAAAAATGCAAAAAATGACATATATTAATCATTAATTAAAAAGAATTGTCAATAATGTTAGATGATCTAAAAAAACCCTTTCAACTATGGTCACATCCAAAAACATCAGTACGACCTAAGTCTAACAAAAAAAAACAATAATCACAAATATTCATCCCATGGAACCATCGGTATACGCTTCCACCATAGCTATTTTCTCCTCTTGTGTCGACCCAAGAAATAACCGTCCAAGAAGCACATCCTTTCCAATAACATTAGTAGCTTTAAAACGTTTGGTCATAGTAATACCTGGTAAAACTTTTAGCTCGTTACTAACCTTCTCAAAGATTTCACGACCTTCCATGCTTTCTTTATTTTCTTTATTGAGATTTTCTCCTACAATCTCTCCAAATTTAACCAACACCTCCTTTATCTCTTTGCATGACTCCCGTAACATCTCATCACCTTCGACGCTTTTGCCTCTTTTACGTTTGCTGGTTACACTGTTTGTTGGTCCTTGAGATCGACGAGCATCGTGAATGACATCATCGTCCTCTCCAAGATCAATCGGGGAGCTTCTTTGTGTCTCAGGGATGACTTCATCTTCTTCCCCAAGATCAGTTGCTTTACCACCCGTTGCTCTGTCCTTACCAAAGATGGTACAAAGTTTGTCATAGAACGGGAATGGTTTGCCTCGAAATTGTGCAGCACCTTTGTGTGACTACAAGGCAATCACAAATAATTTAAAATAAACTTTATTAAAAAATAAAAATATATTTCTTTGAAATATACCTTGATGTATTCGTACCAAACACTGTCCTCAGCAACCACACAAGCGTTTTGTTCATCCCAACCGAACCCGCTTGCATGCACCATGTCATACACAATACTAAAGTGTGTCCTCCAGGTTTTCATCCTAGACTTACGTCTAACAATTTTTGAACTCCATTTAAGTAGCCCGGTTTGAATCCGTTGTGAGCACCGGCATACTTTCCGGATGCATGTAACTCCATTAATGCTTCAATTAACTTCGCATCTTCTTCATTTGTCCAATTATGCTTACTCCTTCCAGTTGCTCTCGCTACATTTGAATCTGCCATACCTACATACAAATGCATAATTCATAATTCAAGCTTCTACAATAAATGAAGAAAATATTATTAATTAAAAGTCATGATTCTAGAAATTATGAAGAAAGTATCATTAAATAACATTATGCGGTTCTACAAATAAAGACTTCATAAATAAATACTTAAAAATTACATAAGAAGTGCATAACGAGTACATGAAGTATAAAAATGAAAATTATGAAATAAAATTCATGGCACGCCTCGCATTCCAATTATTAAACATTTCATTAGCAAGAATGTCTCTACGATCGGTCCATTCTTGTGAAGTCTCAACCATAGAAATAACATTGTCATGATCGTTTCCATGTTGTGTGTGATTTGTTGGGACTTCGTTGTCAATAAGGTCTTTACTCATTGTTGTTCGTATGAAATTGTGTAACAAACAACAAGCAATTATGATACGTGGCATGGACTCTATGGGATGATATGAGTTATCACGCAAAATAGCCCATCTGGCTTTAATTAATCCGAAACATCTTTCTATAACATTCCTTGCCGATGAATGTCTCATATTAAATAACTCCTTGGCATTTGTAGGCGGTCGAGACCAATCATTTAGATGGTAACGTTGACCTCGATAAGGAGTTAAAAATCCTTCACCATTCGTATAACCGGCATCACAGAGATAGTATGTTCCTACAAGTAACCATAAACTCTATGTTAATTCAGATATTTTGATTCTATGTATATTATTTGAAGAGTATCCATCACATACCTTGAGTTACTTTAAGACCATTTGGTCTACTAATTGCATCTCGTAAAACTCTACTATCAGCTGCTGAACCCTCCCATCCCGCTAATACGTACGTAAATAAAAGGTCTCTCGTACATACTCCGAGTACGTTGGTACAAATCTCCCCCTTTCGTGTCCGATAAGGTTTTCGATCGATAGCAGGGACTTTAACTTTAACATATGTTCCATCTAATGCTCCTAGGCAACCCTTCATAATACGAAAATATTACTTAATATATACTATTAGTAAGTGTGTATTTAATAAACATCTATGTGTTTGACTAACCTTAAACCATCTCCATCTCTCATCGGTTTCATTATCTGGTACTGGCACAGGTGACTTGTAGAATTCTTTATGTAACCGGCATATAGCATTTAAGACTAACTTGAAATACCGACTTATAGTTTCTCCAGATCGATAAAATCTATTGACTAGTATCCTATTCTTTGCATTATGAGCAAGGGTATGTAAAAACATAGCAACTTGCTCATCGATTAACATGTTTTTACTATTCTTCGGTCCCCCTCTACTTTCTAGCATATCACAAAGTGTTGAAAACGAATCTATATTCATTCTTATATTAACAACACTCGTAACATTAGATTCATAAACCATCATCATCATGTTTTCACGCCTATTATGATAACTCATTAAATATTTTGTTTGTAATGTTCTTGATTCAATCGAACGACGCAAACGATGAATACACATCATCCACCAACGAATAATAACATACATGGCATAAAATGAACTTATGACAATAATTCTTCGTCTCAAAGGTGATCTTGCCATCTACACATACAAATATTGAAAAACTTAACAATTAAAATTGAAAGAATTTTATATTGAATATTTTTAAAATATATACATATATAGATTCCTAAACTGCCCAACAGAACCCATTAAATAAATAAGTAGCACATCTTTCCTTCACTAACCTTTATTCATCTCATTCACATAACAAACTTCACTTTTATTCTTTTGTTATAAATGAACAAGAAAGTAGATTAGTATGGACATAAACAGTATGGACAGAAACAATATCTATACAAGTCAAGGACATAAATAGTATGAACACAAACTGACCAACCAAACATGACTCACTAGCACTATGTAGTACACCTTTAAATGCATGGTGTACTAGTGCTAAAGCACACAAATAAGCCTGCGTTAAAAAAGCAGAGGTCACAACCCTCTTTTGACAAGTACTACTAACATACTAATCCATGGTGAAACAAACTGCATATATATATATATATATATATATATATATATATATATATATATATATATATATATATATATGCAGTTTGCTTTAGCAGTTTGATTCATTGTGTATATATATATATATATATATATATATATATACGATGAAACAAACAGTCAGAGGCTATATCGATGAAACATTATCTATATATACCATGAAACAGTCAGAGGCTATATCGATAGTGGCATGTATATATGAAACTGAGATCGAAAAGAGATCGATATACCTTAATTTTAGATCGTGAGGTTGCTGCTGCCGCGAGGTGACGCCTGGAACCAATCATCGCCGCTGCTGGAGATGGTGGCTGCCTGGAGGAAGTCGCCGCCGCTGCTGGAACGGGATTTGCTTTCGTCACTGGCGTGAATGAATGGCGAAGTGGGAACGATGATTGGCCGTCGAAGGAGTGAACTAGCGTAGGGTAGGAAGTTGTTGATCAAAAGGGCGTCTGGAGGGATAAAGATGAAACGCCGATGTAAACGGGATTTCTCCGTGTTCTTTTTTTTCCCTCGAGATTTCAGATACGGTTTCTCCCCAATTCTCCGGGTGGGATAGAGAAACCAAAATAGAGATTTGGAAATATGTTATTTCTCCTTTTATATTTCTCAAATGCAACCAAACAAGGAATTCTTTTCTTATTTCCATTTCTCTACCTCCAAATCTCTCTACCAAACACACCCTAAGAAAATAAAGAGAAAGAAGTTATGGTTATATGTGTATGGACATGTGAGTATGAATAAGTCTATGTTTTAAATAAATTGATAAGTCATTGACTTTGAAAATAAGAAAAAGTAATGTACATAATTATAGAAATGGTGATTATATTATGATAACATTTTTGAATGGTATGAGTAGCATATACAAAGTTTAAATGAACGAGTTTAAATGATCATATTAGAACACGAATGTTTTTTTATTTAATGCATCTAAAGTTTAATTGATTTATCGTTAAAGTTTTCAAATATTTACAAGTGTATCCATTTACTATTTAAAAGAAAGGTTTTTATTTCCGCTTCTGCTCAATTTATTTCCGATTACTTCGAGATGCACAAGATATTATACAATTATTATAAGAAGATTTTATTAAACCAGCTTTTCTAGAAATGGGGTGTTACATTATTATCGTGAGATTCTTTTCTTTTATTAGGTAAACCAATGTAATTATATATTTTTAAATGATATTTAGCGTTCTTCTAAGCAACATATGAAAACTTATGTCTCTAGATGTTAGAAAGTATGCAAATTGAAATCAGAATTTTAGGATCATTTTTTTACTGTTGATGATTATAGTGTTATCGGGTTATTTAATTGTAATTGAGTTTAAAGATTATCATGAAATTCAAATCTTGATTTTAAACAAGTTAAGGGTGTGAAATACACGCTTGTATAAAACGATTTGATGTCGGTTATGGAATATTTTGTGGATAATTACCATAAAACAACATCCATTTATTATGTGATAAAATTATTATTTAAAATATTGAATTGATTGATCTTATCTTTAGTAATCAGAAGATTCTTATTCTATATAAATCCTACTATGTGGTCTCATATCAGTGCGTTGATATGAGCTGTTTCTTGAAGGATTGTTCTCATAATATGGATTTCGTGTAACCCATACATATTGCCGAAATATCATATTCGGATTGTGTCTACACGATCCTTCGAGCAGTTCAAACTTACATACGATTTCAAAATCACTCCTTCCGCATTTAACATCTACAAGCATATTTAATATCATTAATTAGTTTCTTTACACCGAATAGATTTATTATAGTCTACAATTTTTCATTTCTTCTGTGTCCCGAGTCCTAACTAATAAGATTTGAGAACTCACGTTCTTCCTGTTACAGTGGCTGGCAGCCCACGTCTGGTCCAAGTAAAAGGGCGAATCGATCACAGGAGAATGATGATGAAACAAACTAACAAAGGGAGTTTTGGTTAAAGCTAATTCTTCATGTTTCCCTGTTGAAGATGACAATCAATCGATCTCTTCAAGCTCTTCTCCTGTTCAAAGGTAATTCTTCTCCTCACTTTTTCCTTCTTCCTTTCAAAAACCCTTTCTCCTCTTTCACCCAATTAGGTTTTCTATTCACTCCTCCTCACTACTCACTTTCAACTTCCCTTCACTCCATTTCTTCTTCTTCAATTAGCGACTGCCCTCCTCGATCTAAGTTTCACAAAGTTACCAACTTGGATGATGCCTTGAAATTGTTTCATCGTATGAAGCAGACACGACCTCTGCCTTCTGCTGTTAAGTTTAACCAATTGTTGACGGCTGTTACCAAATTAAAACTTTTTTCTTCTTCTCTCGATATTTTCAGACAAATGTGTACACTTGGTCTTCCTGTTGATAAATGTTCTATGAGTATTGCTATCAAGTGCTGTTGTCAGTTGTATCAGACCAACAACGCCTTTGCAGTCCTTGGCTGTTGCTTCAGGCGAGCAATTGTACCACATGTTGTTATTTTTAATACAATCTTAGATGGACTAGTCCTAGAAAATAGGATTCTTGAGGCAGAGAGGTTCTTCAAGAAGCTTATAAAAAGGAAACTTTGTGAACCTACTGTAGTTACCTATTGCACAATGATTAAGGGGCTTTGTAAGTTTGGAAACAATACTACAGCTATTGCATTGCTTAGGCTGATGGACCAAAGAGGCTGTAAGCCTGATATTGTTACATACAACACCATCATTGACAATCTTTGCAAGGACAAAATGATTGATGATGCGTTCAAGCTCTTCAAAGAAATGATATTTCACAAAGGCATTCTACCAGACATCATCACATACAACTCTTTGATTTGTGGCCTTTGTAACTTAGGTCGTTGGGTTGAGGTCTATAAGATGCTAAAAGAAATGGAGGATGCAAAAATCTCTCCTGATGTGCATACCTACAATATATTAGTTGATGCATTTTGCAAAGAAGGTAGGATAGAAGAAGCAGAGGTTGTTATCAATATGATGGTTGAGAGAGGCAAGGAGGCAAACATAGTAACATATAGTTCACTTATAGATGGTTATTGTTTGCGAGGTGAAATGGCCAAAGCAAGGACAACCTTTTATTCAATTACGTCTAGGGGTCTTGTCCCTAATATTGTTACTTATAGCTGTTTGTTGAATGGGTATTGCAAGAATTGGAATGTAGAAGAGGCCATGCATATGTTCCATGAAATGACAAGAAAAGGTTTGAAACCCAATGTAGTCGTCTACAACACCATGATACAAGGACTATTTCAGATTGGACAATGTAGAGATGCACGCAAACTATTTGACGAGATGCACGCACAAGGACAAGTTCCAGATGAATGCACTTACAGAATAATTCTAGAGGGTCTTTGCAACAACCATCAAGTGGAAGAGGCGCTTGCTTTGTTCAATTTGATGGGTAATAGCAAGCTGAATTCAGATATTGTTGTGTACACTATCCTCATTGATGCTGCAGGCAAATGTGGGAAAATTGAAATTGCAAAGGATCTTTTTCGTGATCTAACTAATAAAGGTCTGCAACCTAATGTTAGGACATTTAATGTTATGATCAGTGGTTTGTGTCGAGAAGGTTTAGTGAGTGAAGCAAAGCAGTTGTTTCTTAAAATGGAAGCGAGTGGTCGTCCACCGGATAATGTTACTTACCGTCTTCTTCTTCAAGGAAATCTAAGGAACCAACACTATGATGATGTAGAGATGCTTTTGCACGAAATGGACGGAAGAGATTATTCACTTGATGCATCGACTTTGTCGCTTTTTATAGATCAGATCGCGGTAGGATCATTAAAAAAGACTCTGCTTAAATTGATAGGCAAGCTTGTTCCTAGAGATTTGATGGAAAATCCTAGTGTTTAAGACTAGATGGTGGTTGTGAAAACAACCAGATAAATGTGACTGATGGTTTGAATTATTTTCTGGGCCAAAATAGAAGAGTATAGTAGGTTGATGATTCCAGCACCATTCATCCCCTCATCTTTTATAATTAACCAACTGTCCAAATCAATTGAGTTTCAATTGTTCAATGGATTTGGATATATTTTTCTTTGAACAACAAACTCACAAACCCTCTACGAATCTATATAATATATTGCATCTACAACGTTATATGTTATATCGAGTTGTTTTCAGCTTACTTATTGAACTCTCTGTTTAAATGTTTATAAGTAAATTACAGAGTAATGTCATCACGACAACAATTTCTTGTGATGCTAATATTTGTTTTTCAACAACCATATAAGAAATTAGCTCTCTTTTTTTATCTTTAAAGGTACTATATATAATGTTATGTGGAAAGTTGACTTATGATTTTGTTAGAAAGCATGGTTTACCATGCATGTTACATCAGTTAAATTTTGAAGAATGAGTATGCACAAAATGTTCATTTGATCATGGGAATCATGAGAGGCGTAGCAAAGGTGGTAATGACTTACCATACAGACACAAACTACTACAACTAAAAGCGAGTATCCCCGATGATGTTGTAACTAGTAAGCATTCCCACAAACAGAAAGACGCTTAAATTAAGATAATGAAGTAAAATGAAATAAAGGTAAGCGAGGCGCTAAATCTATACATTCATTCTCTTTTGGGGTAAGGGTAAATTCTATGAAACACCAACAAACTATTAATGTAGAGCATCTTTATGTGGTATTCAAAAAAGACATAAATTTTAGTCAACAATTTAACCATAAAGTGTATATGAGAGGACACAAACTAAAGACGTAAGATATATACTTGTTGTCAAAAGAGTTGAGAGGAAGAATGAATAGATGAAGCTAAGAATTAATTAATAATAGCAACATAAAGTAGGTTTAGACCAATTCAACTCATTTACATAAGAAGACTCATATGCTTCCCCACGCCTGTTCCAATAACAGGAGTATACTCTTCAATACCAGCAGTTACACACTAGTCTTCATCACTGTCTAAACGAACAAAATAAATAAGCAGTGAACAAATAACACTGAATCATGCATCTAAATAGATTCATTTTACCACTTGAGTCTCAATGCAAATGTGATGACGACGTAAAACACACTTGACTCACGGAAACAAACAACATGATATATTCTCTGATTAAAACAAACAACAAAACTAACATAAGTTTCTATCAAAATGAAACATTTATCAGGATTTAAAAAAAACTCAAATCCTAAAATGACGATGTATAGATATACGCACGGTAACCGCTGAATAATTATTATCTAAAAGACAAAAACAACCATGAAATAATTAGGGAACACAATGAGTTTTATAATTACGTGCCTTCGAGATCCATCCTATGACAATATATATAGAAGAGAAAATACACAATAAAGAAGCAAAACAATACTAAAAACAAATTTTAGTTAACTGTCTATGGAAGAACGAGGGGGAACGGTTACCATCAATATAGGAAAAACAAATAGAATCAACTCGTCACTCATCGTTAAACGTCAAATCGATACAGGGACAAAGTGAATTAAGAAGAAGCCACATTGAGAAGAATTTAAGGAGACGACGGAAGAAGGTTGCGGGTCGTCACTCACTCATTGTTAAACTCCAAACCTATACAGGGACAATTAGGACCAATTACAAATTTAAGTATTGGGATGAATTGTAAATTAAGCCTGAACATTAGAATCATAAATTTAAGCATTAGGTGTAAATTGCAATTGCACAAATTGGTTTATTCACAAACCAGTTAGTTTACTTCGAATTTGCAAAATGGTTGGGTATGATGGAATCACAAACTAGTTAGTCTATTTGAATTGCAAATTGGTTTAGCTACTTGAATTGCAAGTAGTTTAGTTATTTGAATTGCAAATTAGTTTAGTACTTGAATTGCAAGTTAGTAGATACTTGAAATACAATTGGGTATGTTTTAGTGAAAAATCGCAAAATAAGCTTAAGGGCCGATCCACAGATTGGGTTTAAGGGTTCAAATCACGAATTGAGTTATAGAATCAGAATTATAAATCGAGTTATGAACGGAATCGCAAATTGGGTATGGGAAGCCAATCGCAAATTAGACTTAATATTTAAATCGCAAATTATACGATTAGTGTGGGATTATGAGAATTTATGAGTCACGATTTAATTGTAGGTGATTGCCGGTATTAATAGAATTTCAAATACTCTTTACGTGTCTGTAGCCGGTACATAGACTACGAACCAGGTGAGTTTCACTAACTCTTATCTTATGATGTAGTTGTATGTATATGTGATGTTTGTATGTAGGTGAATGTGTTATTTGACGTGATATCTCTTTACATATATACGTGATAACCGAGGGGGTTATCCGATGCCTATGGCATCAAGGTCGAAATATGCCGCCCACATGAAAGTCTGTGAGTGGTTTTTAGAACCTGTATGAGTGGATTGATAGTAGGGATGTAAATGAGCCGAGCTACTCGCGAGTTATTCGAGCTCGGATCGTTAAAAGCTCGAAACAAGCCGAGCCTAAACGAGCTCAAGCTCGAGCTCAAGCCTAGATTAAAGCTCTTTTAATAAACGAGCCGAGCTCGAGCTCGAGCTCCAAAGAGTGGGCTCACGAGTTTAAACGAGCCTAAACGAGCTCCATATATAATATATTTTTATATTTTATATGTTTAATTTTTTATAATTATATATATAATTTTAAAATAATACCCGAGTCTAAACGAGCCGAGCCCGAGCTTCATAAATATTAAACGAGCTGAGCTCGAGCTCAACATCATAAGCTCTAAACGAGCCGAGCTCGAGCTCGAGCTTAAAAAATCTTAAACGAGCCTGGCTCGATAAGGGTCTAGCTCGGTTCGGCTCGGCTTGTTTACATCCCTAATTGATAAGTCCTAGTTGCTAACTAGGAAACAATCCTGTTTATTTTAAACGGCTTGAGTGATGCCCGCTCAAGCTAGATCAAAATCTAGAAAACCAGCAAAACCCTAGTTAAACTACAGGTTGATGTGGGATGAGTGATTGCATTATAATTTGTTTTTACACTCGTTTGTTGCTTTAGGGTGAAATTGAGTTTATCCAAGGCTTCAAGCGAAACTTGAACTCGAACTTGGCTCGAGCTTGATCTAACATTAGCTTAAACATTTTGGTCTTGGGTTCAATCTCATAATTGTTACTCTTGAGTTCGACTCGAATATGTACCGAGTTCCTTTAATGAAGCTAAAAAAATGTTATAACATTGTAAATTATGCTAAATTACAGCGGAACACAAATATTATCTATGAAAATATTAAATTCAATAACACTAAAATGCAATTGAATAAATGAGTATAACTGAACTTTGGCAAACGGTTCACAAACAGTTCGTCGGACGTTCGGTTTGTTTACAACCTGAAACCATAAATAATACCATGATTTCGTAAAATAATAAAAATAATAAACCCACACTTCCTTAAAAATGAAAATCAATGCATGAAGAAATAAATTATGGATTATGGAAGAATAGAAGAAAAAGATAAATAATATTACGAAAGATAACACAACTATTCATTCTTGAAAAAATTAGGGTTATATGTATCGAAATGTAATGAACTATACTCGGTTTAACATTGTATGTAACAAACTAAAATTTCATCCCTAGAATATAATAAAGTAATAAACTACCCATGTTTTACATTGAATGCAATTTTCAAAATAGCATCCAAATCTCCAAGCCAATGCTCTCAAGCTCCTATGGAATGATTTTGTGGTGTTTTCCGGAGTGGAAGGTGGTAAAAAGTCGGATGATTCCTCCCCAAACCAAATGGTTTGAAAGATATAAATATATGCTGAAACTGAGCAGATCGTGCATCTGTCGAGCCGTGATCTTGGAATTTATCCCGATCAGCTTGCTGAGATTGAAATTTGAATTTTTACACTTATCCGCAATCGTGCAACGATCTAACCCGTCGCATCGCGATACTTCATTTTTTAGAATGGCCATAAAGTTGACATTGTAGCCCTCTGAGTCTAGTTTCCTTGGCCGCCATGAATCACCTCAATCCGAGTTCGTATGAGTGAGATATGATCAAAACAGTGAAGGTGTGTCGGAGCTGACAACTTTTCTAATTATCTTCGTTTTCTCTCGTTTAAGCTTCAAAACTTTTCAACTCTTGTCTTTTTAACCTGAAAATGATAAACAAAGGTAATAAGTACCTTTTTGACATATTTTGAACCATATTAGCCTAAAAAGACCCGGATATCACGTTAAATTAATATCTAAATATCGTGATATCATGTTACATTTCCTACTTTGATTTCTACATAATTTTGAGTTCACTTAATATTAAATGTTTCTTTCTTGTTGTAGCATATGCCTGTAGATATGTATATAAATTTTGGTTCAAGCATTTTGTCAAACATTTGAGATACATAACCTATAGATGTTTTACTTTATATGTCAATTTTTTAGCCTTGCAATTTACTTAAACAAAATCTATAAGAAAACCCAAGAACAAGTAAAAGAGCATCTCTAAAATGGATTTCAAGGTTTATACATCAAAAACCACTTTGTAAACAAAGATTGACTAAGAATTCAACCACATGTTAGGCTTATAAAAGAAACTCTTACAAAAAGAGAGAGACTGTGACTTGAGAATATGGCGAAAGGCACCTACACATGTAATAGCTAGAGGTGGTGTATAATAAATACTAGAAAAGTTTTTGTGCACAACCCTAGGGTTAAAATATGTTAAAATATGGCTAAAGTGAATGGTATGTTAACATCAAATTTTTACAGTAATTTCACTAATCTAACAAATTGTCTTTCATTGTTTGGGATAGCTTATTACTTAAAAGGGATAAATGACATAGCTTATTAATCCATCTAAAGGTAAGAACATGAGCCATCTCAAAACATACCACCTCTATGACAAATTCACCATCCTAGTATATCAAAACGGATCACTTTTCAAAAGAAGTGAAATTGTTAGCGTCAATATTCAGCTTACAAGAAGCAATGACATTTTATTTAAATACAAAACAATAGCTTAGGATAGTAACATCAAACACTTCAAAATCAATGAATCTATAAGATTTAAAGTCACTCATGTATTAGATATATAATTTTAAAAAGAAGCAAAGATAAATGGATCCTCCAAACTCACACTTTGTTTCTTCTATAGTTAAAAGCGAAGTGCAAACACTGCGGTATACATGTCAATAAAAATTTCCTTGTACGTTGTCTAAAAAGAAATTAAGAGTTAAGATCTATGGTTTTGTCACCAATCCTGATCAATACATCAGCACTAAAGAGAACGTTTTTTGAAACCTTATGATTATGAGGATATGTATCTAAAATAAAGTTAATCTTTATTTATAAAGAATAAATAAGAAACTTGATGCTCACAATGGCACCATCTTGCATCCTAACTCATAAAAGTATGAGCATCGAGATCTTAAGTACACCATCGACTCTATTTTTTCCCAAGTTCTGGCATGGAAACAAGATACATGATACTTAAAAGAGATTGACAAAAAAATATTGGTAGCATTTATCACAAAGTAACAAAATAATTGTCATATAAACAGATTATTTTGTTGACTAATCAAAAGCATAAAAAGATGCACACGGTATGACTTTCGATCCCACATGGGTGTAGGTACATCTTACACATAGAAAAATAGACTACTTCTTATCACACATTTATTTATTTATTCATATTTATAGTACTTTTCTTTTGCTTACTTTTCAACAATCATTAATAATAAGCATGAAAGGTAAAATCAAATCAAAAGCCTGTAAACCAAGTCACAAAGACATGCAATTATCAACCGAAGATTTTATGTTCATCTCTGGTTGTCACTACCACTCATAAGTCACCAACATTTTCAATTAAAAGACGTAATTGTCTTATATATAATAAATATAATTGTGAGAACAAAGAAAATATATGCAAAGTTATCTCAATTTACTTCTGAGTATTGATGGTTCCAACACGCCTTCATACTAGAGTTGTGGTGTTGATCACAAAGTTTTAAAGGACATGAAAAAAATATATAAAAGCGGCAAATAAATAGCATTAATATATGGCAAATTGCTTAACATACCGAAAGGAGGAAGGAAAAAAAAGAAAATGAAACTAAGTGTGTTAGAGCTAAATCGAAACGCTACTGCCGACGAGTTTGTAAATATGTCGCCACATTAATCTTGACCAGAATGTGATCGTCAAGTTTCTTACTTTTAAGGATAGTCCTTGACTAAGTTGCAAGTTATAAGTCATTTAGTTGTTCAAGTTTCGTACCTACTGTGATTCTGTTTAAAACTGGATCTTGTCAATTTAGTGATAGATATTGAGATTAAGAAATTCAAAACTCCGTCCACCATATTAGTTGAGGAGGGAGAAAGTAATTGTCAACATGAGGCTAAAATCACAAATATAATATTAACAATTTAAAATGTAACAAATGTCGGTATATATATATATATATGTCATACAGAGAATATTCTTGCTAGTAAATGAGTGACTTAAGTTTAATACTATAAGTATTACGTAATTATAAAAGCTTTTTTAGAAAAAAAATGGATTAAATCTATACATAGGGTATAAAAACTTTTTTAGAAAAAAAATGGATTAAATCTATACCTCCTATGTTTTATAAATACTTATGGACATCTTGAAAATTACATGTAGTTATGTAGAATATTAAATTAGAGATTTGCCAAATATTGACATAGTTTTAATATATTGAACAAAATACACATTTCAGGTTAAAGCTATGAGAAAACAGTGAAATGGTAACCAAAAAACATATATACTTATATATTTTAAGAAATTTATTTTAATCAACAAGTTCAACAAAACATAAACGGCCTGTTCTCGAGTTTTTAAACGAATGGAAGGGAATGGATGGAAAGGAAAGAAAGGAAAGTGAATAAAAGAAAAACTCCCAATCCCAATCAACCCAAAAGTGGGAAGGGAGTTTTTAAGAATAAAAATAGTAAAATTGTCCCTCCTAACCCTTTCTTTCCCTTTCTAAAAAAACTCAAGAATATGATTCCTCCTCTCAATCCTTCCTAACCCTTTCTTTCCCCACATTAAAATAACTCGAAATAGTTACTGAAAATTTCTCGTTAAAAAATGAGTATCTGAACAGACACGAGAGAACGAATCCTAATCTTACCGAACTGGTGACATCGACGAAATTGATGATGAAAACACAAATTACCAGCGAACCTAAATCTTACTGTACCAGTGAAATCAACGAAATGGATGATGAAAACAGATATTACCAGCGAACCCTAACCACAAAAACACGCCTGTCTTTCTACCAAACCACAAACTAGCGACTTGCCGAGTGTTTTCGTTGAAGCAAAGCCGCGCCATTTCTGATTCCCTGTTGAGGATGAGGATGAGGATGATGGTGAATCGATCATATTATGCTCTTCAACCTCTCATCAAATTCAATGGTAATAATGCTTTCTCCTCTTTCACCCAGTTAGGTTTTCATTTCAGTCATCCTCACAACTCACTCTCAGCTTCGTTTCACTCGACTTCTTCTTCAATTAGCGATTCTCCTCCTCGATCTATGTTTGAATAATTTACCAACTTGGATGATGCCTTGAAATTGTTTCATCATATGAAGCTGACACGACCTCTGCCTTCTGTTGTTAAGTTTAATCGATTGTTGACTGCTATAACCAAATTAAAACTTTTTTCTTCTTCTCTGGATATTTTCAAACAAATGTGTTCCCTTGGTGTTCCTGTTGATAATTACTCTATGAGTATTGCTATCAAGTGCTGTTGTCAGTTGTATCGGACCAACGACGCCTTTGCAGTCCTTGGCTGTTGCTTCAGGCGAGCAATTGTACCAGATGTGCTTATATTTAATACAATCTTAGATGGACTCGTCCTAGAAAATAGGATTCTTGAGGCAGAGAGGTTCTTGAAGAAGCTTATCAAAAAGAAACTTTGTGAACCAACTGTAGTTACGTATAGCACAATGATTAAGGGGCTTTGTAAGTTTGGAAACAATATTACAGCTATTGCATTGCTTAGGCTAATGGACCAAAGAGGATGTAGACCTGATGTTGTTATATACAGCACCATCATTGATAGTCTTTGCAAGGACAAAATGATTGATAATGCGTTCAAGCTCTTCAAAGAAATGGTATTTCTAAAAGGCATTCTACCAGACGTCATCACATACAACTCTATGATTTGTGGCCTTTGTAACTTAGGTCGTTGGGTTGAGGTCTATAAGATGCTTAAAGAAATGGAGGATTCAAGGATTTCTTCAGATATGCTTACCTACAGTATATTAGTTGACGCATTTTGCAAAGAAGGTAAGATAGAAGAAGCAGAGGCTGTTATGAATATAATGGTTGAGAGAGGCAAGGAAGCTGATGTAGTAACATATTCTTCACTTATAGATGGTTACTGTTTGTGAGGTGAAATGACCAAAGCAAGGGCAGCCTTTGATTCAATTACGTGTAGGGGTCTTGTCCCTAATGTTGTTACTCATAACACTTTGTTGAATGGGTATTGTAAGAATCAGAATGTAGAACAGGCAATGCATATGCTTAATGAAATGACTAGAAAAGGTCCTAAGCTAAATCTTGTCACTTACAACACCATGATACAGGGATTGTTTCAGGTTGGACGATGTGGAGCTGCACGCAAGCTTTTTAACGAGATGCATACACAAGGACAAGTTCCAGATGAATGCACTTACAGAATAATATTAGAGGGTCTTTGCAACAACCATCAAGTGGAAGATGCACTTGCTTTGTTTAATTTGATGGCTAATAGGAAGCTGAATTCAGATATTGTTATTTACACTATCCTCATTGATGGTGCAGGCAAATGTGGGAAAATCGAAACTGCAAAGGATCTTTTTCGTGATCTAACTAATAAACGTCTGCAACCTAATGTTAGGACATTTAATGTTATGATCAGTGGTTTGTGTCGAGAAGGTTTAGTGAGTGAAGCAAAACAGTTGTTTCTTAAAATGGAAGCGAGTGGTTGTCCACCGGATAATGTTACTTACTGTCTTCGGGAAATCTAAGGAACCAACATTATGATGATGTAGAGATGCTTTTGCACAAAATGGATGTAAGAGATTATTCACTTGATGCATCGACTTTGACGCTTTTAATAGATCAGATCACGGTTGGATCATTAAAAGAGACTTTGCTTACATTGATAGGCAAGTTTGTTTCAAGAGATTTGATTGAAAATCCTAGTGTTTAAGACTAGATGGTGGTTGTAAAAACAACCAGATAAAAGTGATTGTGGGTTGAATTATTTTCTGGGCCAAAATTGAAGAGTGTTGTAGGTTGATGATTCCAGCACCATTTATCCCCTCATCTGTTATAATAGAATATTTGATGTTCACTGTTGTCGCTCATCATACGAGACAAACATGCATAGGAACCTATAAAGCAAAACATGACAAACATCAGCAAGCAAGCATAATTTATTCCGAAATACCTGCATCCTCAACATTATCAGATGGTAGCAGCAGCTGTCCTAACAAGCTGCAAGCCTGCAATGGACGAAAATTATGAGGCACTATTTGTCTCTGTGAACCCATTTATCATCAAGATGAATTCATGTTTTTAGGTTTTTATTTATTTCAACCGTTATCAAATAGTCAAATAAACCTATCCTACAGAAAACCACATCTAGCCCAGTAACGAGCTAAATATCTGATATATTTTTTATAGAATTATTGTAATTTCTCTCATTAATCATTAATTTATCTGTTAATGGTTTGTTTATTGGTTCTAATGGTAATTAATTATATTGGCCGTTTAATTTAATGATATAAGTGGTATAAATCATGTACAGAAAAGAACACAAAGTGTAAGGACTAAATGTGACAAAAGATAACTAAAGGGATTAGATGAGTGATTAGGGCCTAAACCTGTCACCATTCTCTTATTTGGCAGTGATTCCATTTGACAGTTTATAAACAATCATGTGTATGTGTTTTTCATGTGTGCAATACGCCAAGAGAGAGACAACAAGAATAGAAGAATCAAGTTGTTATTTTTGGGGCAATCATCAAGAAGTAAGTAATTCTTAATCCTTAGTATGATGTCAATTTGATTTGTGGTGCTCTTGGGAGTTAATTGATCGAAGAGGCACTTGGCTAGGGTTCATTGGTTTTGAACTAAAAAACATGAATTGATTAGGATTTTGTTAGTTAAACCTTATCATTAATGAATTCTGAGAATTTTGGTACTTGAATCATGAATTTTGGCGAAGATTTGATAACCACATCGCTTGATTGTTGCATGTTCGTCGACTGCTCCTCTCGGCGCAGGAACCCATTGGCGCATACTGTTTCTGTGCACAGGGCGCTTCTGCACAGAACAGCTTGTGCACGGTTGGTTAGGCGCAGAGCATCTCTATGCATGTTCCTTATGTGCATATGCGCGACCCCTTCAGCGGAAACTACTCGGCTGTGCAGTATGTAATCTATTACCCATTATTCGGGTCATAACCAACTGCTATTATTAACTGTTTTATGTTGTTCTGTGATCTCGCATTGACTTGGATTCTTCATCTATCTACTTTATGAGAACTCGGTACTTTTACAAAACCGAGTACAAGGATAAAACATATATTTTGAAAAGGGTTTAAAAGATTATCAATTTCATGGTTGTTAAGCAATTGTTTGAGCATAATATACTCCTCCTTGGTGAGTGTGTATGTGCAAGTATCATTCATTTCGCCTCTCATGTTTAAAACAAAGATTAAAATATAAATTGACTGAATACCTCAGATCAGGACCAAAAATGTAACACCCTGAAATAGGGCCTAGTTGTAAACACTTGTACGTGTAGCTTTAAAAAGTTGTACGTTGACTTTAACTGGCTTTTTGTTGTCATTTAAAGTAGATATATGTTGTTAAATGTTGTCCTAAACGTTGATTGGTGTTTTAAACACGAACTGGTGTTAATTGGTGTTAATTGGAGTTAATTGTAGATAAAAGAGTGGTATTATAGAAAGTGTCAGAAATAGAATAGATGTATGTTTTATTAAATGGTTTTAGATAATGATTCCAAATATATCTCCGTTCGTTGAAACGGATAAACCTAAGTTGTAATCTAAGTTGAATAGGAGAACAAAATACCCGGGCGGTGTATTTGTCTTAAGTCGGTTAGAGAGGGGTGGGGGGGATTTATTCCCCAGTTCACACTCAAACTCACACACATACATACGTACGTACACACCAACACTTGGGGATTTCGAGATTTTGATCGGGAAATCGGGATTGGAGGTCGGATTCACGTCTGTAACGCCACCCCTAACGAGCTTTAAATTAGAGTTAATTTAAACTTTTTAAACATCGATTATCAAAAGTGTTGCAGCGGAATTAAACACCATTTACAAAAACAACCATTTTGACTCGGCTAATTAATTACAACAAAAAGGTTAGCCAAGCTCAAAGCTACAAGCGTTACCAACTAATTACCGACCACCGGATCCAAAAACAACAACGTGTTCCCCAAAAGGTATATACAACAAAAGCTACCATCGGTACCCCGCCTCACCAGGCCTCTAGCATCAACCTGCGAAAAAGGTAAATCCTGCACCGTTAGCTACAACTAGCTAGTGAGCACCAATTACACATAAGCAACAATAAGCAGGCTATCATGTATCAGAACAGCACACAGGGCTATCCTATCATATTGTGACGTGACAAACGTGTCAGCAGTAGTCGTATGTTGCAGGGGAGCTAACCCCGCTCAACAACCCAAAAGCAGTCCACATAGTACGCCAATTATCTATCATGTTGGTTCCCATCTATCAAGGAACCTTACTCCTTAGAGGAACGGCGGCCTGCAGGACCATCACCCAAGCGTATACTACTTGAGTACCGTTAATGCCCGGGTACTAACTCCCGTCTACCCGAGAACCCAGCCAAGTATTGACACCCGTCTACCTGACTGACCTCCGTGTTCTCCAATTCAATGTCCGGACAAAACTTCATAAACAACTAGTTGATCCAATAAGGATCCAGTTCATGCGCGCATATAATCACAACAATATCTTTCATATCAACAATAATACTAAGCATGCTTGTACAACTTTATCATAACATACCTCCATTTCCACATATCAATACACCAATCATGTGTCAACATGTACTACAGATAACTTACCTACTGAGACTCATGGGAAACCGGTACTCACCTCGAAACTACAAGAGGCAGATATGCAATCGGGAATCCCAAGAGCACACAGAATCGTCTGAGTCACCTAACACCAATAAACACAGATAAACACCCCTTAGTATACACTACAACAGACTGCACTAACAACAGTCTCAACAAAAGGTCAACATGGCTTCTGACAGCCTCCTACGGCCGCAGGAACATGTTCCTACGCCCGCAGAACAACATTCCAACACGTACTACGGCCGCAGTACATATGCACTACGCCCGTAGGATCTCTTGCCAAAGAACCATGACCTACGGCCGTAGTAACCATTTCCTACGCCCGTAGTCTTGTTTCCATCACCCGTAGGTGGCAATCCTCATAAATTCAATCCTACGGCCGTAGCAACCATTTCCTACGACCGCAGTAACATAAACAACACCCTACGGCCGTAGTAACATCATACTACGCCCGTAGGAACAACATTCACAGTCTGTTCTTGCTCTGTTCGTAAACAGCAGCCGCTTTACGAGTTTTTGACACAAAAATCAACTTGAATCCACATTCAAGTGTTTATACAACACATTTAACATACACATGAACTAACTATCACGATTTGGACACAAGAACAACACGAAAACACACCTAAATCTTCACTTTGACACCACACACACAAGGACATGAAGAACTAGGTTTTTAGCTTCAAGAACACTTACTAGGATGATGAAGATGAGGCTCAAGAGCAGATTTAGCACCCAAGTACAACTTCTATTCCGAATCTAACTTTGATTCTTTACTTGATTTCCTTCTCAAATGATCAAACAAATGGGTGTGGATGGTTGTACGTACATATGTGTGTGTTTGTAGTGTGTATGTGTGTTTTAAACTTATCCAATAAAGAAGAAAGAGTCTATAGACCGACTTAACAAGTTAATACCCCATCTCGGGTATTTCGTTCTCCTATTCAACTTAAAACACAACTTAGGGTTATCCGTTTCAACTAACGGAGATATTTTTGGAACCATTATCCAAAACCGTTCAACTATTTGTCAACATGGTCAACTTATGACACTTTTCATCATACTACATTTTTATCCACATTTAACACCAGTTAACACCATTTAACAACATTTATACTACAGTTAGCAACAAAACACCAATTAAAGTCAACGTACAACTGTTAAAGCTACATGTACTACAGTTTACAACTAGGCCCCATTTTTGGGTGTTACAAATCTACCCCCCTTAAGAAGATTCCGTCCTCGGAATCTGATCGTCTACAAACAAGTGAGGGTATCTAGCTTTCATGTCGTCTTCCGTCTCCCAGGTCATATTCGAACCCAGGTTATGCTTCCACTTAACTAACACCAGTTTAATCAACTTTCGACGCAACTTCTTGGTTTTAGAATCAAGTATCTCTACAGGCTCTTCAACTAGGCGCTTTGAAGCGTCAACCTTCAATTCTTGTAGAGGCAGAATCTGGTTCTCCTCCACCTTACACTTACGCAAATAACACACATTAAACGTGTTGTGAATTCCAGAAAGCTCTGGAGGCAACTCTAGCGTAACTGTCTGATCATTAACCACGCGAATGATCCGAAATGGACCAATGTAACGTGGACTCAACTTACCCTTTCTACCAAAACGAATCACGCCTTTCCAAGGAGAAACTTTCAGGAACACCCGATCGCCCTCCTGGAATACAACTGGTCTGCGCTTAGGATCAGCATATACTTTCTGTCTGTCACGGGCCGCTTTGAGCTTTTCTCGCGCAATCTTCACTTTATCTGCCGTAATCTGAACAATCTCAGGTCCGGCAAACTGCTTTTCACCGGGTTCTAACCAACATGTGGGAGTACGACAACGCCTCCCATACAACATTTCATAAGGTGGCATCCCAATACTGGAGTGGTACGAGTTATTATAAGCGAACTCGACCAACGGCAAGTGAGAATCCCACGCACCACCAAATTCGAGAATACATGCGCGAAGCATGTCCTCCAACGTCTGGATAGTTCTTTCCGACTGGCCATCTGTCTGCGGATGATACGCCGTGCTCAGATGAACACGTGTACCAAGTTCATGTTGCAAGCTCTGCCAAAAGTGTGAAGTAAATCTCGCATCACGATCCGACACAATCGAACATGGCAAACCATGTCGTGACACCACTTCATCTACATACAGCTTTGCTAACTTTTCTAGCGGAGTAGACTCGCTGATAGCTAGAAAATGAGCGCTCTTGGTCAATCTATCGACAATGACCCAAATAGCATCATGACCCCTAAGGGTCTTCGGCAATTTCGTCACAAAATCCATCGTAATGTGATCCCACTTCCACTCAGGGATCTCTAGTTGCTGCAAACTGCCATAAGGCTTCTGATGTTCTGCCTTAACTTGCGCGCAGATCTGACATTTTTTCCACAAAAGAAGCAATATCTCGCTTCAAAGTAGGCCACCAGTACAATGCCTTTAAGTCATGATACATCTTTGTGCTGCCCGGATGAACCGACAGCCTAGATTTATTAGCTTCCTGCAGTATCAGCTCACGATTATCACCATAAAGAGGTACCCACACGCGAGACTGAAACGTCTTTAGTCCGCGAGTATCATCAACAAGTTGATCTTTCAGCTTTTTCATCGTTTCTGCTTTTAGGTTTTCATCTTGCAACGCTACTTGCTGCGCTTCCTTCAATCGAGCAATGATATCGGGAACCACAGTAAGTTTCATAAATCTAGCATCTACTGTAGAGCTCTTGCGACTCAATGCATCCGCCACCACATTGGCTTTACCAGGATGGTAGCGAATCTCACAATCGTAGTCTTTGATCAACTCGAGCCATCTGCGTTGTCTCATGTTGAGCTCTTTCTGCGTGAATACATATTGCAAGCTCTTGTGATCCGTACAGACCACACACTTGGTGCCATAGAGATAGTGCCTCCACAATTTCAACGCGAACACCACCGCTGCCAACTCAAGATCATGAGTCGGATAGTTGCCTTCATGAGGTTTCAATTGCCTTGAGGCGTAGGCAATCACTTTATCTCGCTGCATCAACACACACCCCAATCCAGAATACGAGGCATCACAGTAAACAATGAAGTCTTCAGATCCCTCTGGCAAGGAAAGTATTGGAGCCTCGCACAATAGCCGTTTCAAAGATTGAAACGCTTGTTCTTGAGCTTCCGCCCAAACGAATGCAACATCTTTGCGAGTTAATTTAGTCAGAGGACCCGCAAGCTTAGAAAAGTCGCGGATAAACCGCCGATAGTAACCAGCTAGGCCGAGAAAACTTCTAACTTCAGAAGGAGTTCGAGGAACTCCCCAATTCATAACCGCTTCGACTTTCGCCGGATCAACTTTCACGCCATCGCTGCAGATCACGTGACCAAGAAAATGAACTTCTCGTAGCCAGAACTCACACTTTGAGAATTTAGCGTAAAGCTTCTCCCGTTTAAGAGTTTCAAGAACCTCTCGCAAATGCAACTCGTGTTCAGCTTCAGTCTTTGAGTAGATGAGAATATCATCAATAAACACAATCACCGATTTATCAAGAAATGGACGACAAACCCGATTCATCAGGTCCATGAAAACAGCAGGAGCATTGGTTAAACCAAAAGGCATCACCAAAAACTCGTAATGACCATAACGAGTACGGAAAGCCGTCTTTGGGACGTCTTCGTTAGCAACTAACACTTGGTGGTATCCAGACCGCAGATCAATCTTTGAGAAGCACGTCGCTCCCTGCAATTGATCAAACAAATCATCTATCCGCGGCAGAGGATATTTGTTCTTTACCGTTCGCTTATTCAGCTCCCGATAATCAATGCACATTCTCATAGTCCCGTCTTTCTTTTTCACAAATAGCACCGGAGCACCCCAAGGAGAAGAACTCGGACGAATGAAGCCTTTGTCAAGCAACTCCTGAATTTGCGTCATCATCTCGCGAACCTCGGAAGGAGCAAGACGATATGGAGCTTTAGCCACAGGGGTAGCCCCCGGAACAAGATCAATTCTATACTCAACATCTCTGACTGGCGGTAACCCAGGCAACTCATCAGGAAATACCTCTGGATAATCGGTCACCACCGGAATATCACGAACCACACGTTTCTCCAGTTTAGCATCAATCACATGTGCTAAATAGCAATCGCAGCCTTTCGAAACCGACTTTCTTGCTTTCAACAGAGAAATGATAGGAATATCTAACTTTCGTCTCTCTCCACGAGCCACAGCATATGACCCGTCAGGTAAAGGAACTTTAATCAACTTCTTGGAACAGAAAATCTCAGCGTTCAACTTACTAAGCCAATCCATCCCAATCACAACATCGAATCCCGTAATCGGCATTAAAAGAAAAGAAACAGGAAAACTACTCCCGTCGATATCAATAACCGCTTGAGGGACACTATCTACAACAGAAACTACTTTACCACTAGCAGTCTCTACTCTTACAGGCTCAGACAACACAGATACAGGCATTTGCAGTTTATCACAGAAAGAGACAGACACAAATGAATATGTAGCTCCAGAATCAAACAGTACACATGCTGGGGTAGAGTTAATAAGAAAAGTACCCGTAATCACGTCCCCAGCACCCTTCGCCTCCTCTTTCGTCATCTGAAACGCCCGCCCTTTAGCACGGGGAGCGTTGTCTTTCTTCTGCCCTGAGGCAGATCCTCCAGTTCCAGCATCTGACTTTGACCGACAATCTGTAATCCGGTGCCCTGGCTTATGACATTTATAGCAGACGTTCTCTTTAAACTCGCACTCATTCACCGAGTGCCCTTTCTGACCACATCTAAAACAACGAGTAGTGGCCTTCGAACAATCACCGACATGGTAGGTGCGACACAGAGAGCACCAAGAACCCTCAAACTTAGCCTTCTTCGAAGAATCAGGCTTTCCCCCAGTCGACGACTGCCCCTTGGAAGTAACAGATTTTGAGAACTGCTGAAACTTCCTTTTCTGACCCTCAACAACATGATCCCCCTTTCCCTGGCGTCTATCCCCATCAATCTGTCGGGCTATCTCAAACGCCCGATCCAAAGTAGCCGCAGCTCTAACATGAGCGCGAAAATCAAGTGGCAACATGTTCGCAAACTTCCGCATCTTGGCTTTCTCATCAGTCACCAAATGCGGTATGAATCTAACCTTATCCGTAAAAGCATGAATAAGGTCCTCAACAGGCTTATCCCCCTTACGGAGACCATTAAACTCGTTCTCCAGTCGCTCCAGATCATAATCTGTACAATACTTCGCTTTTAATTTCTCAGAAAACTGCTCCCAAGTCAGAGCATCAATCACCTCTGGCCTCAACGTATCTTTAACTGTATCCCACCAATCAAGTGCTGGCCCTTTCAACCTCTGAACAACATATCTGACGCGAAGCTCACGTTCACACTCACAAGCTTCGAACACCTGATCCGTCTCACGTAACCAACGAATAGTCTCAGAGGGATTATCACTACCCTCATAAACCTTCGGCCCGCAAGACAAGAACTTCTTGTAAGAGCACTTCTTTGGCTTCTTCGCTGCCAAAGCATTTTGCAACAACTCCCTCGTCAATCGGAGCTCCTCCTCTAACAGTCTAACATATGCCGCCTGCTCTTGATCATGTCTTGGCGGTTCCACATTATGCTGAGAAACCTCGTCCTCAGCTTCCCGTCGTTCACTTGAGGCCTCGTCCTCCATTCGTTTGAGAGCCTCTTCTGTCGTAGCTCTACGCTCGGCCATTTCTACTCAACTAACAATTTACACATAGACCACAGTTAGTACACCATTTATTCACCACGTACAAATACTACAATTTATCTATCACATAAGACAGCCACATATCACTCAACTCAACCCCAATTACCCAGATAGGAACACTTAACGATGGTCGGGCCCGAGCTTGAGATTGAATACTTCTACGAGTACTCAATTCCTCAAACTTAGGCTCTGATACCTACTTGTAACGCCACCCCTAACGAGCTTTAAATTAGAGTTAATTTAAACTTTTTAAACATCGATTATCAAAAGTGTTGCAGCGGAATTAAACACCATTTACAAAAACAACCATTTTGACTCGGCTAATTAATTACAACAAAAAGGTTAGCCAAGCTCAAAGCTACAAGCGTTACCAACTAATTACCGACCACCGGATCCAAAAACAACAACGTGTTCCCCAAAAGGTATATACAACAAAAGCTACCATCGGTACCCGCCTCACCAGGCCTCTAGCATCAACCTGCGAAAAAGGTAAATCCTGCACCGTTAGCTACAACTAGCTAGTGAGCACCAATTACACATAAGCAACAATAAGCAGGCTATCATGTATCAGAACAGCACACAGGGCTATCCTATCATATTGTGACGTGACAAACGTGTCAGCAGTAGTCGTATGTTGCAGGGGAGCTAACCCCGCTCAACAACCCAAAAGCAGTCCACATAGTACGCCAATTATCTATCATGTTGGTTCCCATCTATCAAGGAACCTTACTCCTTAGAGGAACGGCGGCCTGCAGGACCATCACCCAAGCGTATACTACTTGAGTACCGTTAATGCCCGGGTACTAACTCCCGTCTACCCGAGAACCCAGCCAAGTATTGACACCCGTCTACCTGACTGACCTCCGTGTTCTCCAATTCAATGTCCGGACAAAACTTCATAAACAACTAGTTGATCCAATAAGGATCCAGTTCATGCGCGCATATAATCACAACAATATCTTTCATATCAACAATAATACTAAGCATGCTTGTACAACTTTATCATAACATACCTCCATTTCCACATATCAATACACCAATCATGTGTCAACATGTACTACAGATAACTTACCTACTGAGACTCATGGGAAACCGGTACTCACCTCGAAACTACAAGAGGCAGATATGCAATCGGGAATCCCAAGAGCACACAGAATCGTCTGAGTCACCTAACACCAATAAACACAGATAAACACCCCTTAGTATACACTACAACAGACTGCACTAACAACAGTCTCAACAAAAGGTCAACATGGCTTCTGACAGCCTCCTACGGCCGCAGGAACATGTTCCTACGCCCGCAGAACAACATTCCAACACGTACTACGGCCGCAGTACATATGCACTACGCCCGTAGGATCTCTTGCCAAAGAACCATGACCTACGGCCGTAGTAACCATTTCCTACGCCCGTAGTCTTGTTTCCATCACCCGTAGGTGGCAATCCTCATAAATTCAATCCTACGGCCGTAGCAACCATTTCCTACGACCGCAGTAACATAAACAACACCCTACGGCCGTAGTAACATCATACTACGCCCGTAGGAACAACATTCACAGTCTGTTCTTGCTCTGTTCGTAAACAGCAGCCGCTTTACGAGTTTTTGACACAAAAATCAACTTGAATCCACATTCAAGTGTTTATACAACACATTTAACATACACATGAACTAACTATCACGATTTGGACACAAGAACAACACGAAAACACACCTAAATCTTCACTTTGACACCACACACACAAGGACATGAAGAACTAGGTTTTTAGCTTCAAGAACACTTACTAGGATGATGAAGATGAGGCTCAAGAGCAGATTTAGCACCCAAGTACAACTTCTATTCCGAATCTAACTTTGATTCTTTACTTGATTTCCTTCTCAAATGATCAAACAAATGGGTGTGGATGGTTGTACGTACATATGTGTGTGTTTGTAGTGTGTATGTGTGTTTTAAACTTATCCAATAAAGAAGAAAGAGTCTATAGACCGACTTAACAAGTTAATACCCCATCTCGGGTATTTCGTTCTCCTATTCAACTTAAAACACAACTTAGGGTTATCCGTTTCAACTAACGGAGATATTTTTGGAACCATTATCCAAAACCGTTCAACTATTTGTCAACATGGTCAACTTATGACACTTTTCATCATACTACATTTTTATCCACATTTAACACCAGTTAACACCATTTAACAACATTTATACTACAGTTAGCAACAAAACACCAATTAAAGTCAACGTACAACTGTTAAAGCTACATGTACTACAGTTTACAACTAGGCCCCATTTTTGGGTGTTACAACGTCGTATATCGTTCCTGTTGATTCGGTTTATCTTCGTTTGGTAAGATTTCGTGTTTAAAACTCGTTTTTGGGTTTAAATGGTGAAACCCGTTTTGAGTCGATTTAGAGGTGTTTTTGTTGTCGGTTTTGTGTATAAATCGTGTTGTTAGCTTCATATGGATGATAGCTAACTAGTTCTGTCGATTGATTGTCGAAACAAGTCGGTTTTTGAGTCGGAAACTCGGAAATCGCGGCTGTCGGAAAAAACAGAGTCGGAGTTCTCTGTAAGTTGGTTCCTACGGGGGCAGGAAAAGGTTCCTACGGCCGTAGGGGTTATACTGTTGGTCCTGCGGTCGTAGAAGTTGGTTACTACGGCCGTATGAGTGTGTTTTAAAGGAAGTACCACCTACGGGTGAAGGATGTTGCCTACGGGCGTAGGTACATAACCTACGGCCGTAGAGGATGAATCTTACGGGCGTAGGGAGTAAACCTACGGCCGTAGATCATGATTTATTGGAAATGTTCTCTACGGGCGTAGAGGGTTTTCTTTACGGCCGTAGAGTGTGTCCTGCGGGCGTTGGAGCAAGTTCCTGCGGCCGTAGGAGGCTGTCAGAAACCATGTCGAACTTTCGTTGAACTCGTTGTTTGTACAGTCATTCATAGTGTAAGCCAAATGGTGTATAAGCTGTGTTTATGGTGTTAGGTGATTCAGACAACTCAGGAGATTATTGGGGATTCTGGAATTCAGTTATGTCTTCTGTAAACTCGAGGTGAGTACCGGTTTCCCATGAGTCTCAGTAAGTAGGTTGTCTGTTGCACTTGTTGACCTATGATTGGTGAATGTTGCACATGTTGACAAATGATAGATAAAATGAAGTATGTTATGATAGAGACATACAGTGTACGTATGGAAGACAACGCAGACCATGATAGAGATATGTAGTAAGATACGCTAGAACACATGTATGTTTGTTATGAAAGAAAAAGAATGATATGACAGACTTGTGATAATTGTATGTCATGATAGAACGATGTTTATCTGTTGATTTATCAGTAAGATAGATATTAACTGGTGCCATGATAGAAATGTATTCATATATTGTTTACCTACTCGAAAGATACTTGTTGTTGATTATATGCGCACATGAAAGATATGTGTACTTGTTGCTATGTCCGGACATTTGTTGTTTTGTAGGGTCAGTCAGGTAGATGGGTGTTAGTGCCTGGCTGGGGTTCTCGGGTTCTTTGTGGACCACAGGGATCTAACGGTACTCACGAGTATACACGTGGGTTTTAAGGTGCTGCAGACCGCCGTTCCCTTTAAGTTGCGGTTCCTTGTGAACCACCACGATAGACAAAGCGTACCAGGTGGATAGCTATATGCTTTTCACTGGTACAATGGGTGTGACTGATTTCTCAGTTAGGATTGTTGAGTAGGGCTAGCTACCCTGCAAGATACGATTTCTGCTGATGTAATTGGTACACCACAATGTGGTAGGATAGCCTTGTGTGCTTTCCTGTTGTTGATGATGTTGACTGCATGCTTATTGATGCTTATGTGTGACCTGTACTCACTAGCTGGTGTAGCTAACCGGTGCATGTCTAACTCTTTTTACAGGTAAAGATTATGATGCCTGGTGAGGCGGGTGCTTATGGGTAATTGTAGTTATCCTCTTTGGAACACTTTGCTGTTGTTGTTTATTTATGAATCAATGGTCAATTGACAAGTACAGTAACACCGGTTGTTTGTGACTTGGTATTTGATATTTCTATTCACCAAGTCGGTGATAACACTTTTTATTTTATAAATTCGATTTATCTTCCGCTGTGTTTCTTTGTTTTATTTATCGAAAAAGTTTTAAATAAACTCTGATTTTAGCACGAAATACCCGGTGTTACAAAAAAAATAGGTTTTCCGGCGGCGGCAGCAGGTGGCAGGCGGCCGCGGCAGGAGTGAATTAGGTTTAGTAACACTCGTATAATGATGACAAGAAGTAGCAGCAGGCTATGAAAACAGAAGCTATAGCCTGAACAACTACAGCTCCGGCGAATAACAGCAGCTCCGGCGACCTATTCCAGTGTCTCCGGCAACAGATAACTCAGATCCGGATAGAAACAGTCTCCGGCAACAGAAAGAAGTTTGCAGATCTGAAAAACAAAGATTTTCCGGCAATGGCGGCTAGGGTTCCGGCAGCGGCGGCGGTGAAAGATCTGAAAAGTTTGCAGATCTGAAGAACAAAGGTTGCAGATCTGAAAAACAAAGGTTTTCCGGCAGCAGAAGTTTGCAGATCTGAAAAAAAAACACAAAGGTTTTTCCGTCGAAGGCTGCTAGGGTGGCGGCGGCGGCGGGTTTCCGGCTAGCGGCTAGGGTTTCCGGCAGTGCAAGGGCAGCGGTTAGAGTTTTTGGCGTAACGTAAGTAGTCTCCGACGGCTTACTGGAAGAGAACAGATGCAGTTTAGGGTTGTACCTTGAGCTATGCAGACTTGTACCAAGAGCTGTTAGGCTTGTACCATACAGTGCAGACTTGTACCATGCAGTGCAGACTTGTACCAAGAGCAATGGCTCTGATACCATGTAAAAGTAACTGAATAACTGAATTACATAATAAGAAGGGGGAACCCCTATAAATACATGAACAAACCCTAGAAATCTATATTGGGCCGAGCCTATGGGCCATACACTACTATATACATTATATACAACTAACAATAGGCAAGCTTGTTCCAAGAGATTTGATGGAAAATCCTAGTGTTTAAGACTAGATGGTGGTTGGGAAAACAAACAGATAAAAGTGATTGTGGGTTGAATTATTTTCTTGGACAAAATTAAAGAGTATAGTCCAAATCAATTGAGTTTCAAATGTTTTATGGATTTGGATCTATTTCTATTTGAACAACAAACTCACATCATCACATCTTTATAATATATTTCTCTTTGAATTATTGAACTCTTTGTTTGAATATGTACAAGTAAATTACAGAATGATGTCCTCACGACAACAATTTCTTGTGATGCTAATATCTCTGCTTCCTCCACCATATAATAAATTAGCTCTCTTCTGTTAGCTTTAAAGTTACTATTTATGTCTCACAATGTTGTGTGGAAAGTTGACTTATAATTTTGTTAGAAAGCATGGTTTACCATGCATGTTGCAGCGGTTGATTTTTGAAGGATGAGTGTGCACAAAATGTTCATTTAGATCATGGAAATCATGTAGCTGCTTATATTCATGCACTTTTCGGCTGGCAAATTCAGCGCATAGTTTTTGTTACTGTATAGACTTCGGTTCCAGTTCACCACATGATGACTACACCGTGGCTAGGTTCCTATGGGCCATGAAGCTTATTTGTAGCAAAACTGATTCACCCACTTCCGCCTACAATTTCTTCACCTGAAACTTCACCTGAACGCCATATAGAAGAAGATACATGGATACAGGTACCTTTTTTTATTTTTAATCTTTTTTGCTCAGTTCACTCAATGATGCACATAGTGATTGTAAAATCCACATAATCTTTTTTTGGCGTGTTTAGGAGCTTAATGCAAACCGACCACCGACACCAACTAGGGGGCGTCCACAAGTTTCATATGATCATGGCTCTCTTGCATGGATATAACTGAATTTTCTTACATTATATCCCTTAAATTGCTCAGCTAGTCAGAATGCTTTTTATGGTGGTGCGCTAAAGTGATTTCAAGAACTTGGTCAACCATACCGCCTCCCCGCACCCCACCCATCCCCACGTAGTTAGCAGAATGTTCTGCAAGTGAAGATCTGAGATCAGAAAAAGCGCACCAAAGGCCAGTTTAGCTGCCCCGATGTACATTGACGAACGAGGCTTAGAGGTATTTTTTCTAATGGTGATGATTTTCATTGCTAGTCTTTCACATGATTTTGTTTCTTGGTTAGATGTATCATTGGTTTATTTTTGTTTCGGTTTTTGTTTAAAGATAGAATGAGGATGGCTATATATGTTGGGAAAGAAGGTGATGATAGTACATAGAGGATGTGGTGATGTGTTATGTACAATGTAACATTTGTGTGAAGATGATACCTTTTCTTTAATGAAATTGAATTATAATTTCTATTTACACTCAGTTTGTTGCTTGCTTTAGGGTGAAATTGAGTTTATCCCAGGCTCCAAGCGAAACTTGAGCTTGAACTCGACTCGAATATGTATTAAGTCTCTTTAATGAAGCTAAAAAAATGTTATAATATTGTAAATTACGCTAAATTACAGCAGAACACAAATTTAATTTCATAAAATATTAAATTCGATAACACTAAAAATGCAATTGAATAAATGAGCATAACTAAATTTCGACAAGCGGTTTACGAACAGTTCGTCGAATCGAATGTTTGGTTTGTTTACGAGACCATCAAAAATACACATGATTTCATAAATAAAAAAAAATGATAAACCCGTAGTTCTTTAAAAATGAAAATCAATGCATGAAGAAATAAATTATGGACCATGGAAGAATGGGAAGAAAAGATAAATAATATTACCAAATATAACATAACTATTCTTGAAAATATTAACAGAGCAGATTCTAAAATAATCACTTGTCTTAAGTAATATTGAACTCTTTTTCCTCTTTAATCATTTTGTTCATTCTTTAATTGTTTGAACAATAGTAACCATATTCTTAAAAGTTATCGATAAGAATAAAAAGAATATGATTTTAATATTTAAAAATGATAACCTTATTTCATATATAAATATATTTAAAAAATATAAGATTTATGAAAAGTTAACATAAATTATTACAAATTTAAAAACTAATTTTTTGTTTTTGTTTTTATACACCTTATTTCTCGTTCTCTTATTTATTTATAACTTTCTAACTAGGTAATTTTTGGCTGTGCAAATACACAGCCAGTAAACAACTTTAAGATGTACAATTAAAAGTCAAATCAAAGTGAACTATAAAGCACAAGATCACGGGTGGTGACTAAGTTTTTAAAATACCTAATGTATTGAGTTGTTCGAATGTTGCCCCTGTTCCAGGAAACACGTACACGAATTTGAAAAGATAATATCTTGAAGCAGATCTCCTCTCGAGCTGTGATATGCTCGGAATCCTTCACATTTTGGCATCATTTAAAGAGTTTTGGTAGCAGCACGAAGAAGATTTTCAACACATTCCAAGTAGAAAACCTTGAATAAATGACTGAATCGGTGTTCACATACCTTTTTGTTAGCAGAAACAAATAATTGCAATTTAAAATTGAAAATGCAGATATAAGGTAAGAACCAACAAACAAACAACATGGACTTATTTTTTAATTATGTCCATGTTTAGGGTTTAGGGTTTAGAGTTTAGGGCTTAAGTAAAGCCTTCTCAAGACCTAATGTATGTAAGTGATAATGCCATGGAAATCATGTAAAAGAATGTGAGAGAAAAGAATGAAACACCCATTATAACTTTTTAAATAGTTAATGGTCACCCACAAACTCGGTTTTCTACCCTGTTGTTTCTGAGCACAAACAGCAGCCCCCAAATGAGTTTTGAAGGACAAAAATGCAGCAGGCATGATAGCTTCGGGGTTATTCGTAACAAATTTTTTCTCTTGAGGGATGTAAAAATAATCTTTATTGATAGCTTGAAAATGAAGTATATGTTAATGTGTGTGTGTGTATATATATATATATATATATATATATATATAACTTAAAAAGTAGCATATAACGGAGCTAACGTGCACTGCTAAACTTAATTATCTCCGGTTTCAATCCATACACAAATGTATACCTGATTAGTGACATAGTTATCATGATACATATCAATCTTCAAAACATTGCCACCAAGAAAAGGACGAGTATAGTAATCAGAATGGAAACTTGAATCAAGGTTTAATATATTAACGGCGAACGAGTATAAATCCAACCAATAATCAACCAAAGTTAAATTTGCATCTGCTCAAAAAAATCTATAAGGCCCCGTTTGGTTCGCGGAATAGAATTAACCGGAATTGGAATTCGTGAAGGAATTGGAATTGCAAAGAATTGGAATTGGAAGGATTCCAATGGAATTGGTTCCTTCGGTGTTTGGTTCGCGGAATTCAATGACATTCTAAATTTCAAGTTTTGTTTGGTTGGCGGTTGGTGGTGGTGTTGACGGTGGTGGCGGTGGTTGTTGGTGGTGGTCGGCGGCTGCGGTGGCGGTGGTGGTTAGTGATGGTCGGCGGTGGGGTGACGGTGGTGGTGGTGGCTGTTGGTGGTGATCGGCGGCGGTGGTGACGGTTTGTGGTGGTCGGCGGCGGTGGTGGCGGTTGGAAGTGTCGGTAGTCGTGAAGCGTAATAGTGTATGGTGTGCGTAAAAACGGATTCCCATTCCATTGGTTTAGTAATAGAATTGTAATTTCATAAACTTGGGATTTGGGGGGAATTCAAAATCCAATTTTTAGAAATTCTGTGAACCAAACACGACTTGGGATTAGGAATCTTCAATTCCAATTCCGGACAATTCCAGGCAAATCCTGTGAACCAAACGGGACCTAAAAATATAGCGGATCTACATATTAATATATTATATAGAGTTGTTATAATGAAATACTTACATTTGGGGAGTGTTTGTTTGTAGCATCATTGTGTGTTCGAATCAATGTTTCGTCTCTTCCTGTAATTTACTCTGATATGTGTTTTTTCTAAAGCTTTACTATGTAACTAACCATGGCTCGGTGAGGAAACTCTATTGACCCATGAAGCTTATGGTGTGTTCCATTTGTGTTGTAATTGGGCCAATAGAGTTTCCTCATATTTGTGTTTTTTGCTTTATGAACATAAAAATGTCTATAGTATTGAATTTGGGCCGGTGCACATTTTCGCCATGTTCTTGGTTATTTTTTGGAAGGAAAAAGGAGGGGAAAGAATGAAACAATCAAGCAAGCTTGTTTTTTCTTAAGTTTCTTTAAGGAGGGGAAGTAAGGGTAAATGATGAGCTATTTGGTTAAAAATTATCCTCTCCGATGGGATGATTTGAAAGAAATGAATCCCTTTTTATTTCCTTTCTTTTTTCTCCAACTCAACAACACAACCTAATAATATTTTTTCTTCCTTTCACTTTCTTTCGGGCCTTTCTTTCGGGCCTGTTTATCATAATATACAATTATACATCTTATGATCATACAGTCGAATAAATTGTTAAATGTAGCTTCCCTCCCTCTATTCAGTTACATCTAGGGCTCTTGTCCCTAATGCTGTTACTTATAGCACTTTGTTGAATGTGGAAGAGTGCATGCATGCATATCCTCTGTGAAATGACAAAGAAAAGGTCCAAACCCAAATGTTGTCACTTACAGCACCATGATAGAGGGATTGTTTTGGGTTGGATCTTGTTGTACACTGCATCCTCATTGATGGTGCATGCAAATTAAATGTGGGAAACCTGATATTGCAAAGGATCTTTTCCATGATCTGACTAATAAGGGTCTGCAATTTAATGTTCAAACTTCAAACATACAATGTTATGATAAGATTTGATTGTGGTTTGAGTTGTTTTTGTGTGCCAAAGATGATTATAGTAGGTTGATGATTCAAACACCATTCACCGGCCCCTCATCTGTCATAAATTTCCGAATCAATTGAGTTTTATATGTTTATTGGATGCTTTATAAACAAATAATAGAATGATGTCATCACAACAATTATATATATATATATATATATATATGGATGTGTGGGAGTCACTTCTTGTTAATCAATCAACTATCTCTTCTGTTAGGTGTATATATAAAGGTACTGCTTCTGACTCCCAATGTTGTTTGAAAAGTTGAGTTATGATTTTGTAAGAAGCATGGCTTACCATGCATCTGTTGAATTTTATAGGTTGAGTATGTTTATTTCGTCCATGGGAATCATGAAATATTAGTGTCGCATCTCTTATAATTTAGTGTGATTGTGCTTTTTCTTCATCTTTACCCTACATTATATCTAGAGTAATCTTATTCATTGCTTTAACCATTTTACCTTTCAATTTTTATTGTTTCCGTAGAGTATAGACACTTTTGGGCTCCGTTCATCCCCTCTTCCCATCACGATGTTGTCGCCTCGTTACTCTTGGGTTTCTCCCCTATGTCAGAGCACTAGTCTCTTCAACGATCACCACCATCCTCAACGTCACACCAGCCAGCCTCCTTCCTCAGAACCACATCAAAGATCGTATCCATCCATCAATTGAAGCCTCTATCATAGGTAATATTGTTTATTGTGGTATTACATTTTGGATTTATAATGTCTCCGCTCTGAACGAGTGGTGGCTGAAACATGATGAATCTGTCGCTGCTTTTCATTACGCTGAGTTTCTTTGGATATATCTTGTTCAATCTTTTGTTATGTGGCAAAACAAAATAGCAATAAAGGTTTTTTTTCCCATACTGCATAATTGTTGGCTTGTTGCATCTTACCCAATGCAAGATTCCATATTACAATTTAATCGTTGTTGCATCTTATCAATAAATTCTTCCATTATATAAATCTGTTTCTAAACCAACGGCTGTTTAACATGACTGCCTCAGATTGTTTTTTTCCAATGGAACTCTTTTTAACATACACAAACATTGGTTGCATTTGTTTATCTAACTTTTGTTTTTAACTAAAGAAAAAATTAAAGATAAATGTTTTCATACATGTTTGTGGAAAAACTGGCTTTGGAATCATGTTTATAACTTGTTAAATGTGAATAGGTTTCTCTGATGCTTTTCTTATTCACTTAAAAGTCGTAAATCTCAAAAAGAAGAATAGGCTTGCAACCAGGGGCCATAGACTACTTGATGTTCACTGATGTCAGTCACCAACAAAATTACATAAAACAAACACATAGGAGCCTATAAATCAAAACATGGAACATCAGTTAGCAAGCAGCATTTAGTTCCAAAAATACCAAGCAGCATCCTAAACATTTTCAGATAGCAACAGCAGCTGTTTCTACCAGCCACAATACCAACATGTCCCTAGAAAACTACAAGTTCAGACCTTTTGTATCAACTCCATGACAGGAGGATGGTCACCAACAAACTTTATGCACAAACAATTTCTTTCTAACCACTTAACAGAAAAACATAGAGTTGCAGACATTTTCTTGCAGCTTTGGCAATTGAGGAACCGGCACTGCTCCAGCCGATGTAACCCCGGTCCCCCCATGGCTCGAGGATGTCTCGGAATGGTCCTCAAACTTCATGAATTGAGACATCTGTGTGGCTGCTAAATGAGCATAGCAAATTGGTGCAACTGTATTCAACAAAACAGAAAACTCCGATAAGTGAGGTCCCACCCCCAAAAGTCAAACTCAACTGTTTTGTTACTAATATATAGAGCACTGCAGGTATGATTTGGAAAGTCTATCACTAGCTATTGCACATATGCTACATTAAAAATAACTTACCAACAGAGATTGCAGTAGTGCTTCTCTGGTAACTGTAACATTAAAAAATTATATAAGAAAAAAGATTATCAGATTACCGCAAGGCACAAATTCCTACAAACCGTACAAATATTATTCGATAATCAAAGCATAAAGTCTACACAAGAAAACAGAAACTTACACATAAGATAGAGAGTGTACAAGCTCCTGAAGATCATCAGGAGAGAAACCGATTTCATCATACAGCACATGATAGTGTGTTGGCCGAGTAGTCCCCTGTTAATAAAATATTTCAGACAGTTGGAACAACATACAATTTTACAAACACAAGATCTATAAATATAAAAAGAGAGGTAATATAATAATACTTACAATCATCCCTGCATGTGCGCACATGTAGAAATCGTTATTTCGAGGATGACAAACCTTGTTATCAATCACCGTTCCTGTGAAAAGTGAACATAAAAATCGACATTTATTCACTTGCGTGATTGACTTTTACCATTCATACTCGGATTTTTATAGTTAAAATCTATCAGTAAAAATTAATTCACACATCAAACAGTTCAATGGTTAACTGCTTTAGCGGTTGGTCAGCCTTTATGTTTCTCATTCTGTATACTTACCAGGTTGAACATTATCTGGTGATCCTGGCTGGAAAAACTTTGTGTGGTGATTCTTCTGAGCAATTATCACGAGAAATTTAGGGCACCATTTATCATCAAGAAACTTGCACGCCTGCACCACTTGAATTGTATTAAAAATAAAGGACCCCCTGTTAAGAATACAAGGAAGTAAAAAAGCTACGTGTTGATCAAACCTCGATAATTTGATCCAGCTCGATGTTCAAAACTTGGTTGAACTGTGATTCGCTCACACCATCCCTACAAATCAACATAAAACAAGTGACTACATACATAAGAAATCTTGACATACTCCAATGTATAAAAATCCCAAAAAAGCATCAGTATTTGACAACAGTAAAGTAATTCTTTTTTCTGTCAACAGATAATCTGTTTGAATACAAGTTCAAACAAATTTGGCAAACAGTTGCGTTTTTTCAAAATACAAACTGAAAATGATAAAACCAAAAGAAGAAAAAATGACATTGGGGAATTTACCTGAATATAATGATCTGGTCGGGCTTTCGATTCGCTGAGCTCACATAAAAGTCAAGAAGAAGCTCCCTGCCAGAAAGCAAACAATAATTGGCAACCAAAAAAATTTTTGTGACCTGTATATTGTCCCTTTTGATGTGGTTCATGATTTTCTTTACTTCAAAATAACATAATTCAGAATACAGACACTATTTTGTCATTCAAACATCATTAATTAGTAAAGCATTATTATGAAAAAAAGAGAGGATTCCCACCTCATTATTCCTTCATCCTCGGTATCTGAAACTTTCTTAAACAAAGAATCGATCATTTCCACTTTTGGAGACTGAGTACGCACAGAAGCTCGATACTTTGAAATATATGGATAGTGTCGTGAACTAACAACCTGTAGAAGCGATAAAGGATACAGAACTTACACCTCAAACAATCAAAAATAAAACAAATTTCACCACTAAATTACTAAAATTTACCGCAGCAATTGAAGGGATATCAGATTGGCCAGGTTGCCCATGTGAAACATCCATTCCGAGAATGATTGTTGGGGCCTTTGAAACGATTGGAATAGAGAGAGGTTGTTCAACAGCTAACATAGAGTTCAATCCTCCAAGCTGCATGGAAAAATGTCCAAATTTTAATATATTTTAAATTCTTTTTGTTGGTTTTTTTTTCGTAGGCTTAATAATTAATCTTACCTTGGCATTGATCTTGAGAAGAACATTTGTCAAATACTGATCGTTGACCCTCGTAGGAGCAATGCATTGAGTCACAATTCCATATTCTGCAAGGTTCTTCTTCTTCCAAGGGCCTTAAAGTAGCATAAAGATTTTGATAAATTAAAAAAAAAATAACTATAAAAGAAAAGGGAAACTTTAAGTAAACATTAAAAGTTGCATAGACCATAAAGATCAGAGTTCTTCCTCTCTGGCAACAAGCAAAGTAGAAACTGTGGAGCACCAGGGAGTTTGGATTGGATATAATCAAACATTTTCTCAACCCTAACAGGAGGTGGCGCCCGCCTATTTTGAGGACTCTCCTCAAACACATCGAAAGGCTCGTCAATTTTCTACATTTCAACAAAAAAAAACGACAAATAGGGTTAACAAAATTATTCATTATAACCATAAAAAAGATTCATATCACTAGATCAAAAACCAGATCATACAATTCCTTTCAAGCCTCCACATTTGATCAAATCCCTCACAAGGTTGCGTATATCACACCGAGCTGAGAAGTTAACAACAGCCCAACGTTCGATTTTCGTGGGCTCCACAAGTTTCTATATGATAAGATAAAAAATTCTTCAGAAGTGATCCCAGAATTATTAGAAGACTAAAAATACGACTTAAGAACAGAAATAAACACCTTGTTGTTAAAGTTCCACCTCCCATTCCTCGGGAAAAAGTCTTCACTATTACCACACTTTAGCTGGAATGAATATAAGTTACATCAGACACTAAACCCTAATTGAAAGATTACAAACTAGAATCATAAAATCAGTTAAAGAATTACCCTTGGTGCTTGAAGAACACGACCCTCCACTTGTGTAAAGTTGTTGCTAATTGAAATGCCACAAGATTTCAACAAGGGCTCGGCATCATAGTTATTGAGTTTTAGAGCCTGAAAGATAGACAAAACAAGATTAAACTGAAAGAAGACCCTTTACACAATAAAATCCCTATAGTTCAGAAACCATACATCAGACAGAACCCTCATTCTTTCTTGAGGCTTTTGGCGTGATTTCTCCACTAAAGATGCTCGTTGCAGCGTATTGAGTGCTTTTGTATAGCGTTGTAAGGAAACCAGTGAACACAGCTATAGAAAATCCGATATAATTTAAAATGACGACATCATAAAAAATAACTCGATAAATGTCAACAGAGTGAATGTCAACGAAAATGACGACATCATAAAATGCCATTCTACCTCGATTGGGAGATATGTTGGTTTTTTTGGCTTCCCAACATTGATGCATGGCAGATCACCAGAATACCGCAATTGAAAATTGCGATAATTGACAAAATAATCATAAACAGTAACTTCCAGAGTCTCAAATTCACCACTTTCATTTTTCGACTTTTGCCTCAATGAAAACCTAAAAAAGAAGTCAACTACTTTACTTTAATTTGTGTTTTTGCACCATCAAATTAAAACAGACGGAGGGAAAAAACATACAACTGCTCATTGCAAGGCTTCTCACTCAAACCCGTTATCTTGTACTCGGTATTAGTCTCGTTGTTCTTGACCCTCAGGTTCTTTAGGGTACGTTTTGCCTGTTGAGGTTAAACAAGCTCACAGTGAGAAAATACAAAATATCAAATCGAGTAATGACAGATGAAATTAATTGTTACCTTTGCCCAGTCAATCGAATATGGATCTTTCACATTTTGGTTGGCAATCAAAAAATCAACCACCGGCCCAGGTTGGATAATCATAGTGGTAGATACATCTGATTATTATTGATCATGGTTACTGACTAACCTTGCTCAGGTTTTTTAATTTATGTGTGGGTTGTGTGTAAAAATGGAGCAGAGTCCTCAAAAGTTACCAATATTCAGAGATAAACCACCCTGAGAAGTACGAAAACTTGAATGGAACCCACGACATCCAAGAACACCGCCTCCAACATCAGCAAAATTCTTCACGTCGTTGTGGAAAAACGATTGGCGAACAAGCAGGCATCCCCTGGTTGGTAATTAAAAAATAGAAGAAAAAAGAAACATTTGTAATTCAATAAGTTCAAGAATATGTATAAATAGTTAAATACCAATGTCGCAACTTACTGTTTTGCAGCATGTTGCCTTAAGATGATGTCAAGCACCCTCAAGGCTTCCTGTGAGTTCTCAGATTCTTGACCACGCAAAGCTTGAGCAATTGACTGCATCGGGATTTTAGCTGCAAAACTCAACTCCACCTTAAAAGTCTTGGATTGATATGAACGGCGCATTCTTTTCTTGTCATTGTCATTATCAGGGCTCGCATTTCCATTGTTTCTGAATATTATTTAAAATTCATAAGAGTTCAACCCGAAACCAATTTTGTAACCACATCCACTTAAAAAAAGAAAAATCAAACCTACCTACTTGAAGTGACACTATCCAGTACAACAGTGAACTCAAGTTTGTTTCTTGGAAGTGCACCAACAGTAAATAAACTCTTCTCTCCATCATAGGCAAAATCTTTCCCAGCCAGTTCAGAGTCATACGTCTCATGGACTCTATCAAGTACTTTTCGTCCTATACCTTTTCCATCCACAGGACGACCATCTTCATAGAAAAGGGCAACCTGTTTGATAAATTACAAGACTCAGTAACAAATGATTACTAACAAAAAGAATCATTAGTCTTAAGGAAGAAAAATATCCCATTTCAGCCATACAAGCTTCCTTTGTCCCCAAAAAGATGCAATGATTTTCATTAGTTTTATATGTTTCAAACGCGATTATGATAACAAAAAAAAAACTTGTCTATCAATATAAAAACTAGTCTAGAAGGCAAAGAACATACACTGTAGTGAAAGAAGTGTCCATCAACATTA
Organism: Pulicaria dysenterica; assembly: GCA_947179395.2. NCBI lineage: Eukaryota > Viridiplantae > Streptophyta > Magnoliopsida > Asterales > Asteraceae > Pulicaria > Pulicaria dysenterica. The sequence continues at coordinate 55,757,083 of OX359296.1, forward strand.
GAGACACTGACTTTGAAGTGATTTGTCAAAAGCTGGGCTTTTTGCCCTTTGGTAGCAAGACCACGCCTAGCCATTGGGACCCTCATGACTTTCTTTTTGACTTCAGGTTCAGCTTTGATTGGAACAACATCTTCAGGAACAGGTGGAGGTGGTGGCAGAGCATCAGTAACCCCACTGTTACCGTTTTCCGAATCCATATTGGATTACTAGAAAGAACAAAAACACAATTAAAATGGAACAAGTCAACTATAAACATTAATTCAGCTTACAAAATTTCGAGTCATTATCAACCACTACAGTTGTGAAATATCAGATAACAAACTAAAAAAAATAAATGCTTATCGAAAACCAATAGCAACATATTGCATATATGCTTTTACCAAAAACAAAAGCCGTTCAAATTCTGACACGAGAAGTCAAGAAACTCAAGAGTAACTTAAAACCTAAGCCTTGATTGGCTTGTTTCTGATATTGGATTTTTATTTTAATAAAAGCAACACCGGTCAAAAGAAAACCGTCTCCAAGCTCAAAATAAAAATGATTAAAATAAAATGCTAGTTAAGCTAGTATCCCGTATTCCTGCAAAGAGGCTAGTCCCACAGAATATGATGACATGTCTTAACATTCATCAAAACAAAGAAACAACCGGAATTTTATTAAGAGAGTGTTTGGGTTAGTTTATTATTTTAAGCTTGAGCTTATTTTTAGTTTATCAGCTTAAGATGGTGTTTGGATTTAAAAATTATTTACAAATAGGGGAAGTACTTGGTACAGAATATAAACAACAAGCCATGATAAACTAGTGCATAAACATATATGTGCTTCATATCAACAAATGCCAGCTTTACGATAAACTAATGCAATACCCGAGAGATATTTCTATTAAATAAACTTCTATAATTCATTTTTTTTTGTGCACATATTATAAACCAAAATAAGAAAGGGGGTAAAGATCAACAAATAACCAACAAATAAGTACTTGGTACTTTTGTACCATCAGATCCTTCAAAATGATCCTCATAACAGAATATAAACAGCAAATCATGATTTTCCATGCAAGATATCAACAACTGACAGCAAATAAGTACTAACAACTTTTGTGCTAACAAATCATTCAGAAATGATCGACATATAGATACCATAAACCAAAAATCTCTCATAAAAGTCAACAAGTAACAGCAAATTAGTAATTCACCCCCTACCACCAAATCCTTTAGAAATTACCAACATACATAATATGACACCACAAATCAGGACATCCCTAAGCAAAATCAACAGTAACAGCAAATCAGAAAACCCTTTTCAAAAATCCATCAATCATTCAAAAACGATGCATGTAAAAACATAATATAATACTCAGAGACCTGAAACTCCCTCAATAAACAACATAAAAGCAAAATAAACGAATTAGCACTTGTTTTGGTAATATAAAGAACATATACATCATGTACCTCTAATCTATCAGATCCATGCAAACAATATGAGCATACAAATATTATAAGGCACAAATCTGGAAACCCTTTTCAACAATCAACAAATGTAACGAAATAACTACAGTCAAAAGCAAGGGAGAAACTCAGAAAACAGTCATGCAACAGAAAATAAGAATCAAAACACCAACAATAACCCCTTCAAAAACAATGATGCAGTATACCTAGAGCTCAGACGAAGAACTCTTGCTTCGACAACGGGATCACAAGCCACTACCCTGAGACAGCAATTAAAAGACAGACAAAGTAAGCACTGGTGAAATTCGAGACGTTGAAGAAAAACAAAATCCCCAAAAAGCAAACCACAATTTACTGATCTTTCGTAAGAAGGAAATAGAAAACCAAATTCGCTAATATGGTAAGGGATCACAAGAAAAACCCCATATACAAAACACTAAAAATACCCCACACACCCCCAAGCACCAGCATTTCACAGATTTTAATGTCCTAATAGAGCTCCGGAAACAAGATGAACAAATATCCTTAAATAACAGTATATGAGGCAGTAATACGAGGAAACGATTAACAAGAAAACCATATAAATTTTGAGCAAAAAATCGTTAGAAACCCTGAAAAAGAACTAACATTACACAGATTTCGAGATTTAAAAGGTAAAATTCTCAACTAACTGAAGAATAACCTCAAGAAATTGCAATGAAAAACTCACCGAATTAACACAGAGAAGAGTAAAAACCCTAGAAAGAAAGTGAAAACGGAGAGAGTGGAGTGGAGTATTTATTGGGGGAGTGGTTACAATGGGAATAGTGACGCTACACACGCTTTGCTTCCACGCGCCCCCATTCCCGGGTGCGTCATCACCTCCATAAATCAACCTTCAAAAGTAAGAGATAGTTGTGATCATTTCTTTCTTTTTAAGAAGAATATTACTTTTAAAAAGAGATTTATGTAATTAATATTTAAGGATTAGCATATGTACCTCAATAATATGTTGTTTTTATTTTGGAAACCATTGATTTAATCAAGTCACATTCTCTTCTCAATAAATACAATCCACAACCGTATAAAACTTTTATTTATTTAATATAAAAACAACCAGAATAAAGTATATTCTTATGATCCAAAATGACATTTCGGTACCATATCACTACATATATATGTTATATCAAAAACTTTCATATTGTCATCATTATCCTGACCATTTTTAATATTCTCTAATATTAACATATAAAAGAAACCGTATTCGACAACACCGTCGATAATGGACATGGCAACACCAACCCGACTCACATCTTAGACCACTCATAGTCATGATTGGCTACAACATCAGCTTTTCAAGCCTATGACCATCCCATGACTAAATAACCTTAGTCAAGACTAACATCTACATTACCATCACTACCATTAGTGAACCCACATAATTTAATCTATGGCTGGAGGAAAAAACTAAAAAAAAATGAAAGACAATTCGTCGCATGACAATATGTCTGATGACGAGTCATCCTTAATGTGTGACGGCAAGTTGACAAGGAAAGGTGGCTACAACAAGAGGGCGTTTGACGAGTTTGACAAGACCGCTAGTAGTCTTATACTCCAAAGTTGTTTAATGAATATAGTTATAACACAAATAAAGAGAATAAGTTTAGTTTTAATTATGTGTTAAAACACTTAAAAAGGTTTTGAGTCAAACATGATTAATAGGTGTTATAAGAAACATCCGATTAGTAGAACAAATGTAATATTACTTGTTTAAATTTGTATATTATGGATGGTTATTTTGTTATTACGACTTAAGTTTATAATATTTTTTTATGTTTGATAAACATAATTTGGCTTTTTAACAATTCAATATAGTATAATTAACTTCTAACATCAAAGACTATAAAAATTAAAGAACATTCTTATAAATAGTTTATATGACTAGATATACATTTAAGGACGTTGTTACTGGAATCTCTTCTATCAAGGTCTATCTTGTATAGTGAGATTCCTAGTATACATCATATAATACTTACATTGCTCACTTTACATTATCATGCTAGAAATTTTCTTATGTTGAAGAGCAATCCTTCATCTCCTACAGTTAATTAATTTCATTTTTAAAATATTTTAAAAATATCTTTTTTATTTTAAATTATACTATGTTTCATAGTTACTATATAATATGATTAAGAAATTTAATTTCTTAGTGGACGCTTTAATATGTTCAAAATGTTATTCAATGAGTTATTTTACTGTGTGTAAAACTAAATCATATGATTCCGCTTATGAATATGATGACACATATCATAAACAATATGCATCTAGAACAGACGTTTTAAAGACACATTTATCATACAAAATATAGAAGTTTCCAATTAGAGCAAAAATTTTGCTAATTCTCGCCCATTTTTACTAATTTTGAGTTTTTATGACAGTGTAATTATTTATAATATGAGTGGTAATACGATGCTTTTATATTTTTTTAATAATTGTAGTCTCGTCATGTTTCTTATTATAAGTTTCCCAACCATAATGGCTAGAGAGAGAGAGTGGAGAGAGAAAGAGAGAGAACTTAGGAAGGAGAATGGCTACGGGGGACGACAAGGAACAGAGAAGGTAGGAGAACTAAGGCAAGCTAGAGACAACCATTGGCACCATCACAAAAGTAAATCAATCTTCTTCAGCAACTTCCCAACAAACACTACAACGGTAAAGCTTTGGGAACTTTTCAAGCATTTCGGAAAGGTGGTGGATATCTATGTATCAAGGAGGAAGTCAAAAAAGGGATACTGCTTTGGATTTGTACGCTACGGGGATGTTCAGAATGCTGAGGTGCTGTTACAGAGATTAAATGGGGTCTGGATTGGGACTTTTAAACTTAGATGCTTCCATGCTTTTAATAAAATGGGTGACACGGTTGAAGATAGAGCACATCAGAGGTTGGGAAACATTAATAGGGGGATCAACCAAAATGATAGAAACAATCATGAGCTGGGTGGGCTACTAAATGGACTATCTTACGCTGAAGTACTTTCTGGAAGACTCAATAACAACCCAAAAACCAACAAAGAAGTTAATGCTGATGAAAAGAACATTAAATGGGGACACATTAAAGATTTAGAAAAGTTAGAAGGTATTAATGAGGTACTATCAAGGAGTGTTGTAGCAAGACTCAAAAGATGTGATTTATTGGAAGATCTATCTACAGTTCTCTCTACAATCTGCTGCAACATAATTGATTGGAAATTCTTGGGGGGTAAGGATGTCTTGCTAGTCTGTGACTCACAAGAAACAGCAAAAAACATTATCCAAGATAAACAAGGGGAAATATGGAACTGGTCGGTAAACATAACAGAATGGTCACAAGATTACTCGAATGGAACGTATAGGTTGGCTTGGGTAAAGATTTATGGGGTTCCCTTAGATTTGTGGTCAGAAAATAACTTTAAAATGATTGCTTCCAAGTGGGGTGAACCGATAGCTGTTGAGAATGGTTCCTGGAAGGATACGAAGGCCCTGGTAGTAGGGAAGGTGCTGGTGAATACTTCGTATGAATTCCCGCTATTAGACAAGTATATAATCAAATGCCAAGGGTACTCGAGAGAAATCCTTCTAAGGGAGGACGGTTGGGTAGACGATGTGGATGAAAATGAAGACGTATCCGATGAAAGTTCAGAGGGAAGCTTTGAAGGTTTTATCTCAGAGAAAGACGCCGGAGAAGACGAAGCTTTTGAACCTCCGGTCAACCATGTCAAAGGAGCGTCAAAGTTAGGGGGGGCCTACAGAAGGGGAGGCCGTACTAGAGGGTCAGTTTAACATTGACAACGTTAAAAGTACTCTAAGAAGCCTGACACAATCTTCTAAAGATACGATTTCGCATCCACTAGGATCTGAGGAGATGAATGTCTCACCTCAAAAGTCTGACACGGCAGTCGTTTATGCTTCCAAAGAAATCCCTATTACCTTTGGACCTGCAGTGGTAAATGACTAGGTCCATGAGATTAGTGGCATAAAAGAAAAATCACATCAAAGTCTAACTGATGGTTCATTTTTTGATTTGGAGGGTGGCTTCATTAAAGAAACTGGGCCAAACTCTAATTCTAATGGGCCAAGCACCACCTTAATTCCGGCCCAAGATCCCACAATTTTGGATGGTGGGCCTGCTTCTAGATTTACTCATCGGTCCCATTCTTCTATGGCCGGATCTGAGGGCGGATTAGGAACGATCCCCAGCACGTCGTTACTCGCATCGGAGAACTTAATCTCCTTGGTTCCCGACTCACTCCCTAAACTCAGGCATAAAAGCTCGAATACCGTTAAAGCTACCGGCAAGTCGAAAGCCTCATCAGTCGTCAAAGGTAGAAACTGCACAGGTGCTGGTAAGCAAAGCTTAAACGTAATCAAGAAATTGGCCAGAAACAAAGGAAAACCGGCCCCGAAGAAGAAATCGAAAAAACTCATCAATCAAGGTTCGTCTTCTGACTCTTCTCTTGGCAGTAAATCTTTGTTCATCTCCAAGGAAAATTTTAAAGAAATTGGCCAGAAGGTGGGGTTTTACCAATTGCCAGGTAAAGCCCTAAGTTAAATCACAGTCTGTTGCTCGCTTTAAAATCTTATTTCATGAAGATAATTTCAATGAATATAAGGGGGTTAGGATCAGTTGACAAAAAGAATTGGGTATGAGAATTATGCGGAAAAGAAAAACCGGTGGCTATTGGTATACAAGAAACAAAACTTGAGTACATAGATGAATCACTAGTGGAAGAGTTGTGGGGTAATGCTATCTTCAACTTTGCTTTCGTTCCTTCAGTGGGAGCTAAGGGGGGTCTAATAATGATCTGGGACCCCAGAGTACTGTCTAATGTAAACTCTTATGGTCACAAGTATTTTGTGGCCATCGAGGGTCAGTGGAAAGGTATCGACGGAACATGTGCCCTCGTCAACATATATGGGCCTCATACGGCGGTAGAGAAGACTGACTGCTGGAACATGTTATCTTCTATAAAGCAAGTTCTGGGGGAGAAAGTCGTTATGTTTGGAGATTTCAATGAAGTCAGACACGAGTCTGAAAGATTAAATGTAAACTCAAACCCGAACTATATGAAAGAATTCAACCAATTCATCGAAGACAACCACCTGATCGATCTGCAGTTGGGCTATCGGAAATACACAAGGATATCGGATAAAGGAACCAAATTCAGCAAGTTGGATCGGTTCCTAATTAGTAGCGATATACAACAGGTGTGGGGCTCCCTATCTTGTGTTGCTCTAGATAGAAAGTACTCTGACCATTTTCCGGTTCTGTGCCAAGACTTTGTACAGAACTCGGGACCAAGACCCTTTAGGTTCTTCGACGCCTGGCTACATCATCAAGACTGTGATCAGATTGTAAAGGAAGCTTGGAGTATCGAAACGACTTCTTCTCATTCAGATTGTCAATTCCTTGAGAAGCTTAAAAACGTCAAAGCAGCTTTAAAGCCTTGGGCAAAAACAATATTTGGGGCTCTTGATTCAGAAATTGACACGCTACAAAAGGAGGTCTCAAACTGGGAAATCAAGGCGGAAAACTCAAGTTTATCTGATGTAGACAGGGAAGCATGGCGCGATGATTACAAAAGAATGAAGGAGAAATAGAACACAAAAACCAACATGCTAAGACAGAAATCTAGATCCAAATGGATCTCAGAGGGGGACGAAAACTCAAAATTTTTCCACAACGCCATCAGAAGGAGACTGAGGAACAATAACTTGGTAGGTATTCAGGCTAAAGGAGAGTGGGTGGATAACATCAGTGATATCAAAAAGGCTGTGGTAGATTACTTTAGCTCCTTTTTCAAAAACAACTTGTGCAGGTCGGAAGGTTTCTCCAGCATTTTGTTTGGTAAGCTGGATCAAAATGATAAAGATGAGCTTGAAAGTGACTTTACTCTAGAAGAAACAAAACACGCGGTCTTTGATTGTGGAAGCTCTAAGGCCCCTGGCCCGGATGGTTTCAATTTTGTTTTCCTTAAACACTTCTGGGAGACTATCAAATTCGATCTCTTCAATGCCATCAAAGCTTTCCATAGTAAGGCGAAGTTTTCAAAAGGTTGTAACTCCTCCTTTATAACCTTGATACCAAAAGTAACCGACCCTTTGAACTTTGGGGACTTTAGACCTATTAGCCTTATTGGTTGCTATTACAAAAATAATAGCTAAGATATTGGCCAATAGGCTAAAGTTGGTTCTTCCCAAGTTGATTGGCAACGAACAATCCGCGTTCCTGAAAAACCGTTCAATCCTGGACGGGATACTAATTGCCGGAGAAGTATTGGGAGAATTAAAATCAAAAAAAGGAAAGGTTTCGCCTTCAAGATCGATTTTGAGAAGGCATACGACAGTATTAACTAGTCCTTTCTAGTGGAAACAATGATTCAGATGGGGTTCGGTTCAAAGTGGATTGCTTGGATATCAGCTTGCTTGCATTCTTCATATATGTCCGTTATTATCAATGGGTCCCCAACAAAGGAGTTTAAAGCTGAAAGGGGGATACGTCAAGGTGACCCGCTGGCACCGTACCTATTCCTAATTGTCGGGGAGGCTCTAAATGTTATGTTGAAAAGGGCAGTAGAGTCGAAAGTTCTCGAGGGAGTGGAAATTGGGAAAAACAAAGTATGCGTATCTCATCTGCAATATGCAGATGACACAATCTTCTTCGGAAAATGGTCGCGGAAAAACTTTAAAGGAATAGTAGCCCTGTTGAAATGTTGGGAGGAATCGTCGGGGCTGAAAGTAAATTGGAAAAAAAGTGCTCTCTTGGGGGTGGGGATATCTTCACAAGCTCAGGTTTCGATGGCAAATAAGTTAGGATGCAAGCTAGGAGACAATGCTTTTCACTATCTTGGCGTACCAATAAACGCGAATATGAGGAGAAAAGAAAGTTGGGCAAAGGTTATACTGAAGGTGGAACAAACTTTAGCGGGTTGGAAGAAAAGATGGTTGTCCTTTGGAGGTAGATGGACCTTGACCAAATTGGTTTTATCTAGTTTGCCTCTGTACTACCTCTCTCTGTTCCGTGCGCCTACATGTATCCTTTCTCAGTTAGATTCAATTCGGAAACGCTTTTTTTGGGGGGGAGATAAGACACTCAAAAAAATGTCTTGGGTTCACTGGGACCGGGTCACTTTAGATAGAGAGTGGGGGGGCTGGGGTTAGGGAACTTATTCACTTTTAACCTTAGTCTACTATTAAAATGGTGGGCTAGATTTCGTAACGAACCTGATTCTTTATGGGTTAAGATTATTAGTAGTTTACACGGGTCTGTTGGGGGGTTGGATAACAAATTAACTGTCAAAAAGTATGGTATGTGGGCTGATATTTTGAAAGTTGCTAATGTGTTACAAAAGAAAATTTTAAACCCGCGGGAAATGCAAAAGGTTAAGATTGGTAGCGGGAAAAGTATTAATTTTTGGAATGACCTGTGGCTGGATAATACGTCTCTTGCAGCTTCCTACCCCAGGTTATATAACAAGGTTGGAAATGACAACAAACTGGTGGCTGAGATGGGGTCGTGGTCAAAAGAGAAATGGACGTGGAACCTAGGATCAACGAACGTCATGGTGGGAAGACTACAAGCTGAGTTCACTGACTTATCTAGAAGACTAAACGACATTGGAATGCAGGAAAACAAAAGAGATATCTGGACCTGGTTAGACGATCTCGAAGGCGCTTACTCGGTCAAATCTGTGAGAAGGTACCTGGACGAAAAAATGATGGTTACTCCGTTACAACGTACAAGAACTTTCTGGTCAAACCTTATACCCAAAAAAGTCAACATCCTTGGGTGGCGAGTAGAAATAGAGCGACTGCCGGTTAGAACCAAACTAGCAGACATAGGGATGGACATTCCTTCAACTCTCTGCCCGCGGTGTGCATTGGAACAGGAAATGGTTACGCACGCAATCTTTGAATGTCAACAAATGGTTCAGATCTGGAGGTTCATACACCGTTGGTGGGGTATATTGTATAACGAAGACACCCCTCCATCTCTTCAAAACATGGACGTTTCAGGTGCAGCAGCTGTGGCGAAATCATCTCTCATCCTGTGGAATTCAGTTACAAGAATTACGGCATACTTCATTTGGAAAAACCGTAACGACATTATATTTAAAAACGTAAATAGAGCTGGGGATATTGTCTTCTTGGTGCAGCTTTTGGGTTTTCAGTGGATCAAAGACAGATTAAAGAATCATAAAAGGCTTCAATGGGATAGGTGGTTGATGACACCATTTTTGACTAAAGTCACAAAATAGCTCGTATTTGAGATCTACCTGATAGGTTGTTAACTTGATAAATGTAACTTCTCAATTGCATTTAGTTTCTTAACAACCTGGTTGTAGATCCTCCCATCATATGTTGATGGATCAAACTATGTGTACAGTTCTTATTTATATATATACAAATTATTGCCTTTCAAAAAAAAAAAAGTTTCCCAACCTTTTGATTTTATATTTGGGATGTAAATGGCGTGGCTTTTTTGACTTCATGACTTTTGTATGTATGTAGCAAGTCCCATGGGCCAAAACTTCATTAACAAGTTGGTACCATACACTTTCTATGGGTGTGATTATTTAGACTTTATTTGTAGTCTAAATTAATCATGAAATGTGATATATGTAAGTGTATGATTTTAATCAAAAAATTTACTCAATAGATATAATATGTATGATATGTTAAATAAAAGAGTTCAAATAGTAGCATCACTTCCTTGATTAAACAATCAATTATTCAAACTTGGTTATTACTCCGTATGTGTTTGTTTTGTTGGGGTTGACACTGAAGATCGTATATACTACAGTAACATTTTAAATTTTTTCTAAATATGGTTTGTTAATCATAATAGTTCTTCTAAGGGACACATCTCATAAGTTATAGAAAGTTGTCATTAGGATTTAAAAAACCAAGAAAAAAAACTCAAAATTATAAAAAAGGACACTCATTTGCAAATAAACCGCATTTGCGTCCATTTCTTCAACCAATGCACATCTAAATATATCCAGTAACCTTGTTGGTTTATTATCCACGAGTTAGCATTGAAAGAAGGTGTTGTATTTATGTTGATAGACTATAAACACGATTATGACTGTACTTTGCCAGATAAATCTATATAAGCGTATTTTTTTATCTTATAAAAGATTATATTTTTTGTGAGTTCAGTGAATGACAATAATGTGAAATTAAAACCTTAAAAACTTTTACGAGTGTGTTTGTTACTAGGAAGAAACCCAAGCCCGTCTATAATTACTTTAATAACAAAGAGTTATGGTTTAAAGGATCTTCCACTAAACAAAGCACTTCCTACATAGATATAAAGAGAATGAACACCTAGCTAACAAATGCTCCAACGTCTCTACAACACACCCACTATGAGAACACAAGGAATTAGCAAGCTAAAAACATTTTTGAATAAGATTAGACAACATCGCTAATCGGTCATTTGAAGCACATGTGAAACGACATATGTTTCTTAATTTTGGTAAAATTGATTTTTGCAACTATTCATTTCAATAATTCCTGATAAATACTCCTTCGTTATGGTTTTCCCATTTAATGTCTTTGCCAAATTAATGGAGTTTCATGTAGGTTAATCCGACTCTTGTACAATATACTGTGTTGGAACATTTGACTTCTTACGGTAAAGTAATTGTATTCAATTTGAGTTTTACAAGTTTGTTGGAGTTCCAAAATATTTTCTCTTGTCCTGGTGAACAAAATGATTGTTCATAAAAACGAGTTTATATTGCATTTTTGTTTTTGGTGGCATGGCTTTGTAAAGGCGTTATGTTTTTATAAGTGTTTGAGCTTTTATCTTTTGTAACGATATATGGCGGATGTAATACCAGGTTTTACGAGCTTAAAATTAGAGTAAATTAAAACTTTATTTACACAAAAGAATTGCAGCGGAACAAACCACTGATTACATATTAAGTATTGTTTATCGACTTGGCGATCAAAAACAACGAATCAAGCCAAGTCCCAAAATTAAGCCGGTGTTACCACTACGCACCGACCATCGTTATAAGTATCAGAGTTAACAACAAGTGTTCCAAAAAACATATACATAACAAAACTACCCCGAGCAACCCGCCTCGCCAGGCCATCAGATCATTAACCTGCGAAAAGGGAAACATCACGAAACATTAGCTACACTAACTAGTGAGTACAAGTATCACATAAGCACCAATAACCATGCTATCACGTCACAATATGGCACACAATGCTAAGCTATCACATAGCGGTGTGCCGACATGTCAGCAGGATCATATCTTGCGAGGTAGCTAGCCTGGCTCAACGATCCGAGCTTGGGAATCAGTCACAACCAACCGCATCGTTAGGGGATCGAAAAGCAGCCCACTATCATGTTTGAATCACTAGGACTCCGTTTGGATCTGATCATAGACCAAGATCCTCACTGTATGTCGAGAAACGGCGGCCTGCAGAACCTTCTGGAATCCGGAATGGCCATCGAATCCCATAGACCCGGAATTTACCGTCGAGTACCGTTAATCCCGAATAACCAGCCATTTAGGCCCTCAAAGGATCCAGCTGCATCAGCAACTGACCTCAACCATTGCATCTGCCCGGACAGAAATCATAAACACGTTTGACCCATAGGGTCCACAGTACGCATGCGTATCACATATCACAATTTATATCACATGGCATCATTTATAACACTAGGTCACTGTATCACTATATCACTTCGCACGTTCACATAAATACACATTTCACATATCGCTTGCACATAATAGCCCTACTTATTGAGTCTCATGGGAAACCGGTACTCACCTTGATATCACAAGAGGCAGATATGGATCCGGGAATCCCAAGAACATACGGAATAGTCCGAATCACCTAACACATTAGGTTCAGACTTAGTTATCACATACACATAATACACATAGGTTAAAACACAAGTTACACAAGCTGTCAGCACTGAACAGCTTACTACGGCCGTAGAGGACATGTCCTACGGCCGTAGGACACTTTACAAGCCTTTACTACGGCCGTAGGGCCAAGTCCCTACGCCCGCAGAGTTTCTTTCCAACGAATCTTGCACTACGGCCGCAGAAACCTATTCCTACACCCGTAGTAGCTATTCTTTGGTGACCTATGACCGTAGGTTACGTACCTATGCTCGTAGACCTTGTTTCATTGTTCATAGACGGTAAATCACACAAAAACACATCCTACGGCCGCAGAAACCCTGCCCACGGCCGCAGAAGACACAAAAGGCCTCCTACGGCCGTAAAGACTATGTCCTACGCCCGTAGGAAGGTCACGAACAGCAGACCTTCGTCCCTGTTTTGACACAGCTCTGTAAATACACATTTTTGACACTTTGATCGATCTAAAATTAGTTTCAATCACTTGTACACTTCACATAACATCTCTAGGACCTTATGAACACACTTGTACATAAAAACAACATTCAAACACCATTTTAGACCATCAAAATGGTCATTTTCATCACAAACTCAAAAACTAGGTTTAATGGCAAAAATCACTTACAGAGAAGAAGAAGAACAGTGGACAAGCTATTGATTCGATACTGGAATCACCTATATTAACTTGTTTCTTGATCAATTCTTCAAAAGCTCCAAGATTGAGTGTATGTATGTGTGTTTGTACGCAAGTATGTGTGTTTGGTGTGTGTGTTTTTGGCTGACCCAGGGGATAAGGCTTAAAGAAGCCGACCTTGGGTTTTATTATTAAAACACGGGGTATTTTATTCCCCTTTTCAACTTACAACTTGACACACGACATCCCGTTTTAACCAACGGGGATATCTACGGAATCATTATGCGAAACCGTATAACACGACATCACTTTTAGACACGTTTGACACTTTCCACACAATCACATTAATTAACACGAGACACGTTAGTCACACAAAACACTTAAGTTAATTCACTTAACGTCACTGTACAAACACTAAAGCACATGGTACAACCCTACACAACTAGGCCCATTTACAGGGTGTTACAAATCTACCCCCTTAAGAAGATTCCGTCCTCGGAATCTGATCACTCACGAACAGGTGGGGATATCGAGCTCGCATGTCATCTTCAGTTTCCCAGGTCATATTCGAACCTAGGTTATATTTCCACTTCACGAGAATGAGCTTGATCACTTTCTTCCGCATCTTTTTAGTCTTTGAGCCGAGAATCTCAACAGGTTCCTCTACGAGGCGCTTTGAAGCATCAACTCTCAGCTCTTGTAATGGTAAAATTTGACTCTCATCCACTTTACATTTGCGCAAGTAACACATGTTGAAGGTATTATGAATACCCTCAAGTTCTGGAGGTAGCTCCAGAGACACAGTTTGATCATTGACTCTGTGCAGGATCTTGAACGGTCCTATGAAACGCGGACTCAATTTGCCTTTACGGCCAAAGGGGATAACACCCTTCCACGGAAAGACTTTTAGGAAAACCTGATCGCCCTCGTTAAACACAACTGGCCGACGTCTCGGGTCAGCGTACACTTTCTGTCGATCACGAGCGGCTTTCAGCTTTTCACGCGCCACCCTCACTTTATCTGTTGTAATTTGCACTATTTCGGGTCCAGCGAATTGTTTCTCGCCAGGCTCTAACCAACACGTGGGAGTGCGACAACATCTCCCGTATAACATCTCGAATGGAGGCATCCCAATACTGGAATGGTATGAGTTGTTATAAGCAAACTCAATCAACGGCAGATGTGAATCCCACACTCCACCGAACTCAAGTACACATGCGCGAAGCATGTCCTCCAGGTTTTGGATAGTTCTCTCTGACTGGTCGTCTATCTGAGGATGGTACGCCGTGCTCAAATGAACACGAGTGCCAAGCTCACGCTGTAAACTCTGCCAGAAATTAGAAATAAACCGCGGATCGCGATCTGACACAATAGAACACGGTACTCCATGGCGCGACACCACTTCAGCAACATACAACTTTGCTAACTTATCCAACGAAGTAGACTTGCTGATAGGCAGAAAATAGGCACTTTTGGTCAAACGGTCAACTATGACCCAAACTGCATCGTGCCCTCTGAGGGTTTTCGGCAACTTTGTCACGAAATCCATCGTAATATTATCCCATTTCCACTCAGGAATTTCGAGTTGCTGAAGATTACCGTATGGTTTCTGGTGCTCAGTCTTCACTTGCGCGCAGATCTGACATTTTTCCACATAGGAAGCAATATCTCATTTCAAAGTAGGCCACCAGTACAATGCTTTCAAATCATGGTACATCTTGGTACTGCACGGATGTACAGACAGTCAAGACTGGTGAGCCTCTTGCAAAATCAATTCACGATTTCCCCCGTACAGAGGCACCCAAACACGAGACTGAAAATTCTTTAGCCCACGGCTATCATCTGTAAGCAGATCTTTTTACTTTCTCATCACTTCTGTTTTCAAGTTCTCATCACGCAAGGCAACAGATTATGCTTCCTTCAATCTCGCAAGAATATCAGGAATCACCACAAGCTTCATGAACTCGCCTCAGCTGACGAGCTTTTGCGACTAAGAGCATCCGCCACCACATTTGCCTTACCAGGATGATAACGGATCTCACAGTCGTAATCTTTGATCAACTCGAGCCAACGCCGCTGTCTCATATTGAGCTCTTTCTGCGTAAACACGTATTGCAGACTCTTATGATCCGTACAGACCACACACTTGGTACCGTACAGATAATGCCGCCACAGCTTTAGAGCAAACACAACAGTAGCTAGCTCAAGATCATGTGTCGGTTAGTTACCTTCATATGGCTTTAACTGTCGAGACGCATATGCTATCACTATATCACGCTGCATTAACACGCAACCAAGCCCCGAATAAGAAACATCACAATATACGACGAAGTCATCAGACCCGTCGGGCAAAGAAAGAATCGGAGCTTCACACAATAGCCGTTTCAGAGATTGAAACGCTTGTTCTTGCGCCTCAGACCACACAAAAGCAACGTTTTTCCGAGTAAGCTTAATCAAGGGACCTGCAAGTTTAGAAAAATCACGTATAAACCGCCGATAATATCCAGCTAAGCCGAGAAAACTATGAACTTCAAAAGGAGTTCGGGGAACCCCCCAGTTCATCACTGCATCGACTTTCGCCGGATCCACTTTAACGCCATCCCTGCAGATCACATGACCAAGAAAATACACTTCACGAAGCCATAACTCACACTTTGAAAATTTTGCATAAAGTTTCTCTCGCTTGAGAGTTTCAAGAACTTGCCGCAAATGCAACTCGTGCTCGGCTTCACTTCGAGAATACACAAGAATATCATCAATAAACACAATTACGGATTTATCCAAGAAAGGACGACAAATCCGATTCATCATATCCATAAACACAGCTGGCGCATTCATAGTGACCATATCGAGTGCGGAAAGCAGTTTTAGGAATATCATTTTCACTAACCTGCACCTGGTGGTAGCCAGAACGAAGATCAATCTTAGAGAAACAAGTCGCTCCCTGCAATTGATCGAACAAATCATCAATACGTGGAAGAGGGTATTTATTCTTTACCGTTCGCTTATTCAGCTCCCGGTAATCGATACACATGCGCATGGTTCCATCCTTTTTCTTCACGAACAACACAGGAGCACCCCACGGGGGACGAACTTGGACGAATAAAGCCCTTGTCAAGCAACTCCTGTATTTGAGTCATCATCTCTCGCACCTCGGAAGGAGCAAGACGGTATGGAGCATTAGCTATAAACGTAGCCCCTGGAACAAGATCAATCTTGTACTTTACGTCTCTTACCGGCGGCAAACCCGGTAATTCGTCTGGAAATACCTCCGGATAATCTGACACTACAGGAATATCTTTGACCACTTGCTTTTTCAGCTTTGCATCAATCACGTAAGCCAGATAAAACTCGCAGCCTTTAGAAATCGATTTCCTTGCTTTCATCACCGAGATAAGAGGAATACCAGATCCTCGACGTTCCCCTCGAGCTATTGCACAAGACCCATCGGGTAAAGGAATCTTCACCATCTTTTTCGAACACAGAATCTCCGCGTTCAGACCACTGAGCCAATCCATACCAACGACCGCATCAAAGCCCGCAATTGGCATAAGAAGAAAAGAGATAGGGAAACTATTCCCATCTACGTCAAGGTTAACACAGGGAACACTATCCATAACCAAAACTACCTTACCACTAGCATTTTCAACTTTAATCGGCTCAGGTAATACAGATATAGGCAATTGCAGTTTATCACGAAAAGCCACAGATATAAAAGAATGGGTAGCCCCGGAATCAAATAACACACAAGCTAGAACATAATTTACAAGAAAAGTACTAGTGATCACGTCTCCAGCAGCTTTGGCTTCTTCAGTTGTCATCTGAAAAGCCCGACCCTTGGCGGTTGTAACACCAGGTTTCACGAGCTTAAAATTAGAGTAAATTAAAACTTTATTTGCACAAAAGATTTGCAGCGGAACAAACCACTGATTACATATTAAGTATTGTTTATCGACTTGGCGATCAAAAACAACGAATCAAGCCAAGTCCCAAAATTAAGCCGGTGTTACCACTATGCACCGACCATCGTTATAAGTATCAGAGTTAACTACAAGTGTTCCAAAAGACATATACATAACAACACTACCCCGAGCAACCAGCCTCGCCAGGCCATCAGATCACTAATGTGTGAAAAGGGAAACATCACGAAACATTAGCTACACTAGCTAGTGAGTACAAGTATCACATAAGCACCAATAACGATGCTATCACGTCACAATATGACACACAATGCTAAGCTATCACATAGCGGTGTGCCGACATGTCAGCAGGATCATATCTTGCGAGGTAGCTAGCCTGGCTCAACGATCCGAGCTGGGGAATCAGTCACAACTAACCGCATCGGTGGGGGAGCGAAAAGCAGCCCACCATCATGTTTGAGTCACTAGGACTCCGTTTGGATCTGATCATAGACCAAGATCCTCACTGTATGTCGAGGAACGGCGGCCTGCAGAACCTTCTGGAATCCGGAATGGTTATCGAATCCCATAGACCCGGAATTTACCGTCGAGTACCGTTAATCCCGAATAACCAGCCATTTAGGCCCTCAAGGGATCCAGCAGCATCAGCAACTGACCTCAACCACTGCATCTGCCCGGACAGGAATCATAAACACGTTTGACCCATTGGGTCCACAGTACGCATGCGTATCACATATCACAATTTATATCACATGGCATCATTTATAACACAAGGTCACTGTATCACTATATCACTTCGCACGTTCACATAAATACACATGGCACATATCACTTGCACACAATAGCCCTACTTATTGAGTCTCATGGGAAACTGGTACTCACCTTGATATCACAAGAGGCAGATATGGATCCGGGAATCCCAAGAACATACGGAATCGTCCGAATCACCTAACACATTAGGTTCAGACTTAATTATCACATACACATAATACACATAGGTTAAAACATAAGTTACACAAGCTGTCAGCACTGAACAGCTTACTACGGCCGTAGAGGACATGTCCTACGGCCGTAGGACACTTTACAAGCCTTTACTACGGCCGTAGGGCCAAGTCCCTACGCCCGCAGAGTTTCTTTCCAACGAATCTTGCACTACGGCCGCAGTAGTAGCTATTCTTTGGTGACCTATGACCGTAGGTTACGTACCTATGCCCGTAGACCTTGTTTCATTGTTCATAGACGGTAAATCACACAGAAACACATCCTACGGCCGCAGAAACCCTGCCCACGGCCGCAGAAGACACAAAAGGCCTCCTACGGCCGTAGGGACTATGTCCTACGCCCGTAGGAAGGTCACGAACAGCAGACCTTCGTCCCTGTTTTGACACAGCTCTGTAAATACACATTTTTGACACTTTGATCGATCTAAAATTAGTTTCAATCACTTGTACACTTCACATAACATCTCTAGGACCTTATGAACACACTTGTACATAAGAACAACATTCAAACACCATTTTAGACCATCAAAATGGTCATCTTCATCACAAACTCAAAAACTAGGTTTAATGGCAAAAATCACTTACAGTGAAGAGAAGAACAGTAGACAAGCTATTGATTCGATACTGGAATCACCTATATTAACTTGTTTCTCGATTAATTCTTCAAAAGCTCCAAGATTGAGTGTATGTATGTGTGTTTGTACGCAAGTATGTGTGTTTGGTGTGTGTGTTTTTGGCTGACCCAGGGGATAAGGCTTAAAGAAGCCGACCTTGGGTTTTATTATTAAAACACGGGGTATTTTATTCCCCTTTTCAACTTACAACTTGACACACGCCATCCCGTTTTAACCAACGGGGATATCTACGGAATCATTATGCGAAACCGTATAAAACGACATCACTTTTAGACACGTTTGACACTTTCCACACAATCACATTAATTAACACGAGACACGTTAGTCACACAAAACACTTAAGTTAATTCACTTAACGTCACTGTACAAACACTAAAGCACATGGTACAACCTGATATCGCGGATTTTAGATATATATTTAATGCGATAATTAATTTTTTTTGATTAAAAATAATGAAAATATGTTTAATATATATTTAATATTTTCAAATATTGGTTTTCATGTTCAAATTCGGATATAAAGTGATAAATATGAAGAAAAAGGGATAAAATTCGAAGATAAGCATCAAAGTTTGAAATTTCGGAAATTCTGTCACTAAATGGTCGCCTAGCGTCGCTAAAGGTGATTTAGCGTCGCTAAAGGCCTTGTGACAGCTCTATATATATTTTCGATTCTCCATTCGGTTTAGCAGCTTTCATTCCGACTTTTCACCATCTTCAACCTCTGGAAACTCCCTAAAGACACCATGTAGCATATGGGAGCATAGCTTGGAGCATTGGGGCTTGGATTGAAGATATAATTGAAGATCAAGAGAAGAATCATTCGGCTTTTTACGGTTTTAATGTTCTTCCCATTATGTTCATCTTTGTTCTTGATTTCCAGATTTTTCTTATGAACATTCTTGGCTAGATCTTCTGATTTTCCTACCTAGAGGAGATGAACTTTAATTATGGTTGATTTAATTCATGGTTTTGATGCTTAATTCATGTTTGTTCTTAGTTTAGCCTAATCTATGTTTATCCATGCTTATGAATCTGTTTTGATTGCTTAGAATCTGATTTTTATGTTTTGAGAGGCCACTTGAATCATAAAGTTTGAATCTTGATTGTCTAGGACCAATAGATAATTAAGGAATAGTGATTGACCAAATCCTATGTTTTGAGCAATTAAAGTTAGAGTCTTTTGCATGTGATGTCCATATAATGACCATTTATATGTTATTTTGACGTTTTGTTTATCATACAAGCATTAAGATTAGGGCTTAACTTGTTAATCGAATTAATTGACTAATTATCCCTTTTAATCTTGCTTTTGACCATAAAGGTTATTAATTGGTGTAATTAGACGGTTATAACAGGACCAATGTTTTAACTATTATAGAAATCGATGCATGAATGTTTAAGTATCTTTAGTTCTTATTACCATGAATCTAATTGCCATGAGATAAGTGTAATCAAATCTAGGGAGGGAAAGCTAGCTTTATATTATCTGATTTCCAAGTTCCTTGCTCATTCGCTCTCTGGTTTCTTTGGTTGTTTTAGGTGCTTTCTAGGGTTGTTGGTAGTGTTAGTTGGTTGATTGCTCACTTATCCAACAATTTCCCTTTTATTTTATCGTTAGTTTAATATTTCAATTAATATAATTTTATCAAATCATACCCGTTCCCCTTGAGTTCGACACCCGTACTTATTTTCTATACTACTATACGATTAGGTCCTCTTGCCTATTTGTGTTGTAGTCGTACTAAATAATAACGGATTTTATAAATAAAAAACTGGTACGCTTTACGCAAATCACAACCCTACACAACTAAGCCCATTTACAGGGTGTGACAGCGGAGGTTATGGTTTACTCTTTTTGTAATGGTATATGGCGAAGGTTATGTTATGGTTTACTTTTGCTTCTAAAGTTTTGAAGGTTTATATTGTACGTGATCAATAATAATTAGAAAAGTGCAACTTATTCGCTAATCTGTTTTTGCTTTAGCTAATGACTTAGGATGTCATAAACATCCCAAAGTAACATTATTAATGACTTTTGACCTATTTAGCCCTTCCAGCTCGTTATATTATTAGGTAACCACATATATTGAACGAATTTGGCTCATTATGAATCAAATCAAAACCACATAAATTTCTTTTCATATACACAAGTTGAAAATCATCAATTCTCATTAAACCAGACAATTAGGTTATCTTGTAGATTACAAATATTTTTATTCACAAAGAGTTTTTTCTTACCCGCGCGTTGCGGCAGGTTTCTGATAAACCTATAGAGCGGGTTTAAAAGTGAATACTTGAAATAAATTAGATAAAAATCTAACCAATTAGAACCATATATATAGTGAAATTCCTTATAAAAATCCATTGCGTATTCACATTGTTCGATTCAAGATCAATATATATACCTATTGACTTTTTCATATTACGTCAACATAGCATATAGTTATTAATGTTAAAAAAACTCTCTTACTAAAAAAATGTTTAAATAGCAAAGTATTAAAGATAAAAAAATATAAACATATGGAATATTATGTCATGTTGGAATAATTGTCAAATGGAAAAGTTTTTTTAAGTATAGTTAGTATTACTATTATTGTCACATAGAAATATTAAGTGTGACACAAGGATGGACGGAAAATGTAACCACCGTGGGCCACCACCAGCGACAACCTGCGACGACCGTTCACCGCCGTCACGGCCAACCGCCACTGTCAAGAGACGACGTTGGCCACCGGAAAGACCACCGGAAAAGGCGGATTTAACCGCCAAAATAGACTCTATATATATGTAAACAATATGCACGTTTTTAGTAGATTATGGCGCCTATATGGTGCCGGGATTTGTAGGGTTTTGTAAAGATTTCAGTTTATAAGTTTATAAAAGATTTGCAGATTTCTAAGTTTGAGTTTGAGAGTTTTTTTATGTGTTTGTGAAGATTCGATCCTATCATTTGGTATCAGAGCCGAGGGTTAACAACCGAGGATTAACACCAGAGGGTTGCCGGAAAATCGAAGAACAGAAAAACCGTCAGTGGGGTTTGTTCAAAGGATACCCAGCGGTGGCCGAAAACTTTTACCACCGCGGCACCCAAAATCGAAAAAGTACTTACTGGAACCGGAGAAGACAGCCAAGGGGCGACCAACTGAGACCCACAGCCGAATATAAAGAAAAATATCGAGGGTTTACTCGATAGCGGCGGAACAGGGCAGAAAGCCACCGGCTTTGGCATACCGCTTGCTAGAAACCGATCAACCACTGGAGTACATATTACCGACGACCATCAAAAGCAGACAGAGAAGGGATACGCGCAGAGAGAGAGACGCACGGAGAGGTTTGAAGCAGTCGACAGAAACAAAAAAGGGACGGTTGTTTCATCCTTCCCAAGAAACCTTTTTTAAAGTTTCAAAGCATAATTATTTAAAACATTTTTCTTTTAACCGATGTGAATTTAATTTTCAAAGTTTTTTTTAAGTTAAAAGTTTTATTTATTAATTTAGATTAAACGTTTTTAGGTAAAGTTCTTTGAAAAGTATGACCGATTTGAGTTTTTTGTTTTGGTTATAAATAAAGATTTTTAAATTAAAAGATTAAAAGTTTTAAGATTTTATAGATTAATAAAGTTTATTAAGTTTTAAAGATTTATAAGTTTTCAAGTTTTTTAAAATTTAAGGTTTAAAGGTTTTCAAGATTATTAAAGGTTTTAAGTTTTAAAGTTTTTAAGATTAATAAAGGTTCAAGTTTTAAGGTTTTATAAGTTTTTTCAAAGTTTTAAAGTTTTAAAGGTTTTATAAAAAGTTTATTAAAAGTTTATAAAGTTTTAAGGTTTATGAAGTTTTAAAGATTGTTAAAGTTTTTAAAGTTTTCAAGAGTTTAAAGATTATTAAGTTTTAAGGTTTATTGAGTTTTAAAGATTATTAAGTTTTAAAGATTGCTAAAGTTTTTAAAAATTTCAAGAGTTTAAGTTTTTAATGATTGTTAAGTTTTTAAAAAAAGTTTATGAAGTTTTAAAAGCAGTGTTTAAAGTTTTCTCAAAGTTTTAAATTTTACAAAGTTTTATTTAAAGTTTTAAGTTTTATAAGAATTAATTTTTTGCAAAAGAGTAATCTTTAAGGGATTAAAATGTGTATATGCGACAATTTGAAGAAGAAATGAATGATAGCGGAAATTGACGATGGCATGAATGGAAGATGTAGCAACAAAAACTTACAAGAAATTGATCTTATCAAGAAGAATGTGATCAACGAGGTGAACAAGGAGTTGATGATATAATAAACAAGTGCTATGATCAATCAAAGTTTACGACAAATGATGACAACGTTTACAAGCATAAAGTTTCAAGATTTCAAGGAGAGGTTTGAAGATCAAGTTTTAAAGTTAAAGATTGAAGACCATTTGACAATTAGTAATCAACTAATATGCACATGAGAGCATTAATATATTTACCTTATATATATATATATATAAAGAATCATTATAGGCCATCGAAAAGAAAAAAAAGCTATGCCAATACTTGATCTCGGGCCTTGTACCTCAATAATTCAATGCCTTACCATTCCATCTATCTGCATTCATTGTTGTATATTCTATTCATCAATCATATGAATATTAAATTTCGCTAGAAGACAAAATGGCGATGTTTATAGTTCCTCTAAAATGTTATATATATATAAAATGGATCAATAAAGAACCATGTGTTAAACAAATAACCTAAAGAACCAATATGGACTTTGGATCATCAAAATCAATGGATGAGATTGATCGATGGCAAAACTATAATTATTATGTATTAATTTAGGAAGAACAGGGCAAAAATGTAATTCTCCCCCACCCCCAAACCAACGAATTTAAAAAAAACCACCAAAAACTTTAAATTGTCATAACTTTTTAAGTTTTTGTGAATTTAATCAAAAAAATTATACCATTCTTTTAGTTTTTTAATTATCTTTCAAACAAGATCACTCTTCTCATAGTTTTCTAATTTTTTTATGAAAATAATTTTTTTTTGCATTTTGACAGCTGTAGTGTTTTCTGTGTACATATTTTGCATTTTGGCACCATGTAGTGTTTTTGTGTACATATTTTGCATTTTGGCAGCATGTAGTGTTTCTGTGTACAGATTTTGTATTTTGGCAGCTGTAGTGTTTCTGTGTACAAATTTTGCATTTTGGCAGCATTTAGTGTTTCTGTGTACAGATTTTGTATTTTGGCAACTGTAGTGTTTCTGTGTACAGATTTTGCATTTTGGCAGCATGTAGTGTTTCTGTGTTTGCATTATGTATTATATGTTCTGCATGTTTTTTGTATTTCTGCATTCTGCATGTTTTTGCATTTTGCGTTTTCTTCATTCTGCATTTTTTTGCAGTCTGCATTTAGTATGAACACATCTAAAAATGCAAATTTTGCATTCTGCATGTATATATTTTGCATTCTGCATGTTTATATTTTGCATTCTGCATGTTTATATTTTGCATTCTGCATTTTACGTTCTACGGTTCTATGTTTACGATCTACGGATTTTGCATTCTGCATGTTTATATTTTGCGTTTTCATTTTTTGCATTCTGCATTTAATATGAACACAACTCAAAATGCAAATTTGCATTCTGCATGTTTACATTTTGCATTCTGCATGTTTGTATTTTGCATCCTGTATGTTTATATTTTGCATTCTGCATTTTACGTTCTACGGTTCTATGTTTACGTTCTACGGATTTTGTATTCTGCATGTTTTTCATTTTTTGCATTTTGCATTTATAATGAACACAACTCAAAATGCAAAATGTGCATTTTCAAAAAAAAAAGTTTATGAAATATATCAAGCCCGGTCTTGTTTGAAAGAGGACGAAAAACTGAATCTAACGGTATAATTTTTTTATTAAAATTCTTAAAAACGAACGAGTTATGATCATTTAAAATAAATGGGGTTTTTTTTTGTTTTTATTGTTTTGATCGTTGGAGGAGACGCTGAAATTGTTTTTTTCTTTCAATTTTCCTTTTTTAACCCTAAACTATATGCCACGTGTCATCATAAGAGGAGGTTCTTTAGGTTCTATGTTTAACGGGGGTTTCTTTGTTTAACCATACCCTATATATATATATATATATATATATATAATGTGACCTTATTTTAGTAAGTACAAGTGTACAACCTTAAAATAAACTAATAGGTGAACTTTGTAATATGCCCGATAGACATTAAATCCTCATAAAATACACTATTTCATGCCGGTTCACTTTATTATATATAATATACATTTAGGAGGAAAAAACTTTGTCATGTAGTGTTTTGATATTTTTGTCATTTAGTGCCTTTTTATTATTATTATTATTATTATTATTATTATTATTATTATTATTATTATTACTATTACGTTATTGTTTACTAATAACACTTCGAAAAAAACCTCTTTAAAAAGGAATAAATAAAAAGTATTGCTATATTATTATTATTACTATTATTAATAATATTAATTATTATTATTATTAGTATTATTATTATTAATTACTATTATTATTATTCTACTACTATTATTATTATTATTATTATTATTATTATTATTATTATTATTATTAGTAGTAGTAGTAGTAATAGTAGTAAATATATATATATTTTCTACTTCATTCCTTATTCTCAAAACCTATCAAATTAGGTAAATAACACCCGCCACAACGCGCGGGTTTATAATACCTTGTTAATATACAAAATACAACCATGGTTTAATTAATTACTTTTTCGGACTATTCTTCGCTTTTTCTTGTTGAGTGTATAGCTTATCAGGATTTTGTGTTTTTTGTTTCTTTAAAAAATCAAAGCGCGCAAAAATTAAAAAACTTTATCAAAATTGTCACCACATGCAATTAAAATTATTTTGTATCACAAAATACAATCAACTTCCCCAAATGTGTCATGTTATAAATTTAGTAACCTATATGGAAGGTTATTTGTTATTTTCTATTATTTTAATTTTCAATTGTTATGCTTTTGCGTTATGATTTTCATCTTTGACAAGTGTGTTTATCTATTTGAACGATTCTCGAAATATTAGCCCTAAGTGTGGAAACACATAATTGAGAACAAGAATTAACACACCAAAGCGATTCATATTTGTGAACAATATGTGGATTACCTAAACCGTACAAGAAACCATGAGTTGATTCAGACTTGTTTGAATGTAAAACAACATGAACAACCCGCCTTATACGAAAATCACAAACATG
The DNA here is from genome assembly GCA_947179395.2 of Pulicaria dysenterica. Taxonomy (NCBI): domain Eukaryota; kingdom Viridiplantae; phylum Streptophyta; class Magnoliopsida; order Asterales; family Asteraceae; genus Pulicaria; species Pulicaria dysenterica. The sequence goes on from OX359296.1 coordinate 55,782,848, forward strand.
AAGAAACTCAAAACTCAAAAAGCGATACCGGAAACAAGATGAACACAAAGAAATCCATACATGAACCAATTTAAATTACCAAAAATGAACAAACCGAGAACAAGATAAACATTAAGAAAATTGCCAACAACCACCATCACCGTCACGGGAAATCATCGCGTAACACCACTTTTTCCAACATAGCTTTTAAAAATCATTAACTACTTATTAGCACTCTAAAACATCAGAATTTGCGGAAAACAAGCTTACATCACTTTAGTGCTAACGGTTTCATAAAAGTAGTGTTAAAAGTACTCTTTTCAAAAGCTTTGAGCTATCAAACTCTGCAAAGCACTGGGGGCCTTACCTTTACTAGAATCTGGTCACCTGCATGTACAACATACTGAAACATAAGCTTTCGCTTAGTGAGCATAATAACTGAACAGATAAACACATAAAGCACGAGTAACTCTTCTCGGGATGTCTCACATCCAAGCTGAACACCTGCAAAACTGTTCAAACTATTAACTGGTCCAGGATATGATCACACCTCGCGCGTAATCAAATCCCTGATACTCTGTTTGGGTATAAGGCTCTCAATATACCCCTATCTCTTTACTGAATAATATATCTGAGTACTATTATATCTTGAAACCATAGTCTTAACTCATTGCATGACCATATCACAACACGGATATCATACTATTCACCTTGTGTAACACCGCGATTTTTGAAAACCAGATTTTTCTTTTTATTTTAGAACAATAGTAAATTCAAGAATCCAAACTGTGTGGATCCGTTTGTAAACACATATTAAACCAAACCTGTTTTTCAAAATATCATAAGCAGCGGAAAATATTTAAAGTGGCTATAATTACAACCAAAATTAGCCACGATACTAAAAGGAACTGTTGGTGTTACTGAAATTGTCCACCGACCACATAAATAAACACACACAGACATAAGTATAAAGATAAGTGTTCCTCCAAAAGCATAAGTAAAACCAGCAGGTACCCAAGCTCACACGCCTAAGTATCACTTGTAATCATGGAGTGAGTATCTGTTAGCTATTTAAAGCTAGTGAGCATAAGATAGCATAATCAGTAATATAAACATATCACATATCAACAATAGTATCAAACAGTGCTATCCTATCATCTCGAGATGAGCTGGCACAGCCAGAAGGAAGCATAATCTTGCAGGGTAGCTAGCCCGGCTCAACACTCCTAACTGGGGAAACCAGACACATCAACCGCGCGGGTGGGTGAGCGGGTAACGGTCCACCGTTGCTTTATCAGGCCAAAGCCTTCATGGAGTACAACAATAAGTCGATCCCCATATTGCTCGAGGAACGCTGGGTTTGCAACCCCAGGTAGTTGACGGTTATCATCGACCCGCAGGTCTCAAAGCGCCCCAGCTCAAATGCTGGCCCCGTTCAAGGACTATAACCAGCCCCCATATCTCGGATCCGATCACAAAAACATAATTGACCCATTCCGGACCTCATAGCGCGTATATCATAACCATATAATATCCATGGTTCAATTCATACATGTTTCTTGCATAATCATAATCATATCATAAATCATGATTCAATTGTTACGTGTGTTATGCATAAACATAGCATACATCAAGATTAATTTCATTTCATGGAATTACTAACACATACTGATAACATGTAATATGGTTATATTAATTCTTATGTTATCCTATACTCACCTGAGAGGCTAGAGGCTACAGTAAACAAATATCGTGATCGTCTCGTTCTTCGGAGTCGTACGGTTCACCTATAAGATAACACTCATGTTTAGTCACTTCACACAAGTACATAACTAATATAACTAATATGAATCCCCTAATGATGCCATTAGACTATTTAGAATCCTAAACGAGCATCTCGTACAATAAAACGTCGAAAAACAACAAACAAACAACGAACTGTGGCTGGATGGACCCCATGCGATCGCAAGGGAAGTGCATGCGATCGCAAGGCACCCTATGCAATCGCAAGGGAAAGCCATGCGATCGCAAAGCCCTGCAGAACAGTACATTGTCGATTTCCAGCCCCTGTTTTGGCCATTTTATCATCCCAAACTCATTTCCAGCATAACCAACTCACTATCCAGTGTTTATATAACATTCAAGGTATCAAAAGGAGTCTAGAAGCATATAATTAACAAGCTCTAATCAAAGATTCAAGGTTTAGGATCAAAATCTCCAATTTTGACCCATTTGGTGATTATTATGAAACATGATCCAATCCATCTTCTTAATTCATGAAATTGATTCCTAGATGCTTAGAAATCATGTAAGAACAGATTGGAACACTTGAACTTAATTGTTGATGGCTAATTTGGATTTAGCCATTTTTTACCTAAAGCTTAAAACACAAGAACAAGGAAGAAGATGAATTTACAATTGATCTTGAATGAGAAAGATGATGAATTAGAGCAGATTGTAACTCGAATTTGTTGCTGGAACTAATTTCCCTTTGTTTCTTCTTCACGATTTCAAGAACAGGAGAGAGTTGAGTGTGTGTAGTATGTATGTACGTTTCTGTGTTATTGTAAGAAGGGGAGGCCGACTTAAGGTCTCAATATTATCCACATGGGGTATTTTGTTCCCCCTCTCAACTTACAACTTAATACCCGTTTACCCGTTTCAACTAACGGGGATATTTCCAAAATCCTAATTCAAAACCATTTACTAAAATGCTATTTTTTTCATTTTCTTTAATACTTTAATATCACTATTTCTAAATTATTTTCATGATAATTAATATAAAATTCTAATATCACTATAAAACTAAAGATTAGAACGTACCAAAAGTATAAACGACTAGGCCCATTTGAGGATGTTACACCTTGTGCATATATGTATTGTAACACCGTGTTTTACGAGCTTAGAATTAACGCCAATTAAAACTTTTTACAACTTATTTATCATAAGATTGCAGCGGAGTTAATTACTATTACAAGAAAATCAGATTGTTATCTAACTATTTGACATTTCAAATAACAGGTGTTACCACAACTAACAACCGACCATCGGATCATATGCATAAAAATAACAATTAGTGTTCCACAATATAAATACTACAATTACCCACGAGTAACCCCAGCTCGCCAGGCCATCAGTCTCTAACCTGCAAAAAAGGAAAATCTTGCACCGTTAGCTATAACTAGCTAGTGAGCAACAATTTACACATAAGCATCAATAAGCATGCTATCACATCACAGTATGGCACACAGAGCTAAGCTATCACATAGCGGTGTGCCGACATGTCAGAGGGATCATATCTTGCGAGGTAGCTAGCCTGGCTCAACGATCCAAGCTGGGGAATCAGTCACAACCAACCACATCGGTGGGGGAGCGAATAGCAGCCCACCATGACGTTTACCAGTTCCGGTATACACCGAGAACCCCATTTCACAACCAATTCCGGCTCACGCCGGCAACCCCTTTACATAACTAGTTCCGGCTTACGCCAAGAACCCCATCTTCGTCAAGGAACGGTGGCCTGCAGAGCCGTCACCAAGCGTATACACTCGGATGCCGTTAATCCCCCACTTCCAGACCCTATTGGGCCCCCAGGGACCAGCCTACGTGACTGACCTTAACCAATCCCAGGAACTGTGGTACAGTCCCCCAATTGTCCGGACATATAACAATAACACATAACCGATCCAATAAGGATCCATTTGCATGCATAATTTAACACTCTAACACAGCTGATCCAATCAGGATCCAATTACACGTGCATATACATTATCTCATTAGCTTCTGCTCATACTTGATGAGTAGAAATACTAATTTACACCTTAAACATAACATACAGTTGTCACATAAGTCATAACCCTACATGGATCTATCTCGTATCACTTCACTTACCTATCGTCACTAGTACAACCACATAACACGTGTTATAACACAACACGTCACTTTACCACTTACCTCGCACGTGCATACGTCACTACCACAATAGCACGTTTTAATACACAACAGTTAGCCTTACTTACTGAGTCTCATGGGAAAACCGGTACTCACCTCGATATCACAGGAGGCAGATATGGATCCGGGAATCCCAAGAACACACCGAGTCGTCCGAATCACCTAACACATTAGGTTCAGGCTTGGTTATCACTTACACATAACACACATAGGCTAAAACACAAGTTACACAAGCTGTCAGCACTGGACAACAACTACGGCCGTAGAGGACATGTCCTACGGCCGTAGGACACTCTACAAACCCCTACTACGGCCGTAGGGCTAAATCCCTACGCCCGCAGAGGTTCTTTCCAACGAATCATGCACTACGGTCGCAGGAACCTATTCCTACACCCGTAGTAGTCATTCTTTGGTGAACTACGACCGTAGGTTATTTACCTACGCCCGCAGTCCTTGTTCCATCGTCCATAGACGGTATTCCACACAAAACACATGCTACGGCCGCAGAAACCCATGCCTACAGCCGTATTAACACAACAGGACTCCTACGGCCGTAGGAAGACCACGAACAGCAGACCTTCGTCCCTGTTTTCGCACAGCTACTGAAAATCACCATTTTTGACACCAATTCGATTCAAAGCTCGGTTTTACTTACTTATACAAGTTGTCTAACATCCCTTTGAGCTTACAAACACATTTGACTCACAAATCAACACTTACAATTCATTAAACACCATTAAATTGGTGTTTATCTTTCAAAACACAAAAACTAGGGTTCTTAGCAAAATTACTTACAAACAAGATGAAGTACAGCAGCTAAGGCACGAATTCACTACTGAAAACACTTGTTACAGCTTACTCCTTGATTTGCTCTACAAAGACTCCAAAGATTGAGAGCATATTTGTGTTTGTACGCTTTTGAGTATGTGTGTGTGTGTGTTTTGCAAAGTCAGGGAATAAAGGAGAGTAGAGAACCGAATTTGGTTCTCCTAATTAAACAAAGGGGTATTTTGTTTCCCTTTTCAACTTACAACTTAACACACGCCATCCCGTTTCAACTAACGGGGATATTTACGGAATCATAACGCGAAATCGTTTAACACTTTATCACTTTTAAACGCGTTTGACACTTTTCACATAATCACTCTGATTAACACTTAACACGCGTTATTAACTTAAAACACACTAATCAAATTACTTAAAATCATTGCACAACTATTTAAGCACGAGGTACAACTAGGTACTACTAGGCCCATTTTCAGGATGTTACATATATACTGATCATACTAAATACTATAACATAGTGCTACTGAATCTCACATAATCAATCACATATCAAATACACAATTGATATACTAGTCGCTTAATGCATATACATATGCTAATCTGATTAAAGGTAAGTACACTCACCTTAGTAGCAATTAAACAGCTATTCTCTATTACCGAAACGTCAACTCTTATTGCCTACAACCAATAAAACATACTACATAAACATCTGAACTCAACTGGGAAAGACACTGATCAAACATTAGCACAACAACTAAACTGAATACTTGATGACTGCTTGCGACCGCAAGCATTACTCATGCGACCGCAAGGGTCCTTTACTACCTCCTTACGATAGCAAGGGAAAACCTATGCGATCGCAAGAGTCCTAAACAACCAAAACACTAAAAATACTGCCTTGCGACCGCAAGGGATAACCCATGCGACCGCATGGTCTAAAACACTGCCTTGCGATCGCAAGGGTAACCCATGCGATCGCATGAACAGTCGGCACAACAGACTCATCTGCTCTGTTCGAACAACAACTGCAAATCCGGGTTTTTCACATGAAATCAACTGAAACTCGGATTCAAACATTTCTACTACTTCTCTAACATGTAGGAACTATTAAAGCATCTAAACAACATCAAAACACATTACAAACATGCTACTAACAAGGATTCAACCTATGAATCCATCTTTTTGACCTAAAACTTACTTTAAATAAAAAAGAACTCATACCTCTTGCTATTGAGTCTTTATCAAATTGATTTCAGATGTAAACTTTCCCTTGACAATCAAAACCAGTAATCAAACTTGAGTTATGTGTGTGTACGTGAGTGTATATATTGCTTTCTGTTGGTTTTACTAAAATGGAGTCAAACAAGACTCATATAAATCTAAACTTTCAAACAATGACAAAACAATCCCTGGCTTAATTACTTTGCACACTTGACAATTTTAGCCCTTCTAGTTTTAAATCCCATAAACACATAAAAGGGCAGCTTGCTAAAAACACATAACACTTAACACGACAATTGATATAAACCCACATTTAGAAACTTACGAACTTTGGGGCGTTACACATCGTGTCTGTACTTAAAAACTAAAAAGTACGACCACGATTGCTATATTCAATGACCACCATTGTACACACTAACATAGTCGAATTAAAGGGTGGTCGCATGCTTTTCAAAAAACAAAAAAGCGTGGACTCATTGTCAAATTGAACATGTGTATTCTTTAAGTTGTAAAAACACATTTTTTTCATAAAAAAACAATTTAGACATCAAATGAAAGATAATATACTTGTATATTTCAAAACATATCATGTATATATCCTTATAAACATTAGAATACATGTATATTCTTATAAAACCTTTAAACTCTCATCCATATCCAAACCATTATTTTAAGTTTAATTAAATAGGATAAATATTAAAAAAGATTATCTCTTTATTAATATATATATATATATATATATATATATATATATATATATATATATATATATATATAATTACTTAAATTTATAAAGAGACAATTTGTTTTAATATTTATCTTATTTGATTAAACTTAAAATAACAGTTTGGATACGGATGAAAGTTTAAAGGTTTATAAGGATATATGTGTAATTTTAATATTAATAAGGATATATATCTAACTTACAAAGTTTACAAGGATATAAATGAAATTATCCCTATCTAGTATATATCTCCAAATGTAATCATTTGTATATTAGAGATCTTAGTTTAAAAAATAAGATAGACAAATATATATTGACAAAATACCATTCTCCTATTGACAAATCACACAGAGATTATTTTACTTCAAATCAACATTCTTTTCTCATTTGAAACTCTCTCTATATTTCTCTCTCTCTTTAAATATATATATGTGTATATATATATATATGTATATATATATAGACACACACAGATACATACTGTACTGCTATAGACAAATCGTGTCATGCTTGGCTCAACTGTTCAAAGGACTTTCATGATACAAGCTCGAGTCCGGCTCAAGAAGAATTCGAGATTGATTCAACGTCAACTCGAAAAACTTGAATATTTGTATAAAAACAACTTTTAATAATGAATTTTGTAAAAAATATATTAAATAACAAAAATAATTTTATTTGTGTATAGAATTATAACAAAACTTGACTTTGAATAAAAAACAACTTTTCATAAGTTAATCCATATTAAAATATAATAACATTTGTAAATTCAACTTTATATGTAATCACACACATATACATATATATATAAACTATATAAATTTAGTAAACCTCAATGAGAGTTCAAGCAGAACCTTATAAGCTTTAGCCCTTGGTCTCGAGCTCAAGCTTGACCTCGATAAAAGCTCAAATCTAATGAGTTCGAGCTCGAGTAGTTCAAATCATTTGCAAACATGTATTTGTTAATTTGCGAGTGTATATATATATAATTTCCCTAGCTGGTCCGGTCCTATCAAGAGCGGTAAGAGATCGAGACCGACTGATACTATTCTTTCATGTCCTTGGTCTGTTCTTCTTGCAATTTTGGGTATTCGGGCCGGCCAGGTTTCTAGCCCACAAACATGAGCTTCCATTGTCCATCAGTCCATGCTAGCAGTTGTATATCAACAAATCAATAGCTTTCCGATGCAAACAAGAAATCTATTTGAAGATTTCCAGGCTTCAACATAAAGGAGGATTGGAATTTGACAAACTTTACAATAGACATCAGAGTTTATATATAGCAACTAAGAATTCGAATATAACTAAAGGGATTACAAACAACAACCTGTGTAGCAACACAAGAGAAACTACACTCGGTTTTCTACCCAGAAAATAAAAATTTTTGTAAAGAGCACAAGGGTTACAGGATAACTAGAGAATATTCTTATAGCATAAAAAGCTTTCGGTGCAAATGCTCTACACTTGAACCTGTGTGTGTATGTCCCTCGTGATCGTGGAAAATAAGTGTCAAGATTCCAACTAAACAGAGCACAGATCCTACAAGAAGCTTGTCATACCGTTCCATCCAGTGAAACTTGAGCTGACTAGCGCCATAGAATGATAGAGCCACCAATGACGTCATCACAGTTATTGTGCTACAAAATTAAAATCACAAAAAAACATTCCTTTTGTCAGTGCAAAACCACTTACTCTATGTCAATATCAGGGCCATCCTCCATAAAGAAGATGGAGGGCTCTTGGGTGGTTTAGAGTACGAGGACCGGGAGATGTTTTGGCGTGGTAGAAACTGACCACAGCACACCACAACAGCTTGGTGGTGGTTGGGCATGGTATGGATCAAGCAGAGAGGAAAGCATGGTGAATGCTATGCCACTTTCTTCTTTTTTCTTTTTTTGCTTTTTAAAATTTTGGTTGGTGGGTTGTGTGATTGTGTGGTACGTGGGTCACAAAATTTGGTGTGATACTATAGTGAGGAGTGACCATACCGTGGCTGAGTGGTAAGGCAAGCTGACATGGCGATGTGGTTGGGAGTGACCATTCTCTTACTATTAGAAAACTAGAGGTGGTAAAATTGGTCATTATTACGGGTCAAAACTCTTTGGGTTGGAGACTTGGAGTTGGATTAAGTGATTAACTTACAAATTCTTTTTCCCTATTTCATATTTTTATAAACAACACATGTAGTAGAGAAAATTATTGAAGTCCTATTCATATAATAACATGTGGTTATTTTTCAAATCATTTACTTAATTACAAGTTGATTTGGGTTATGCTTTTACTCTAACGGGTGGGACAATTTGGCTTGTTCTCGAGTTTAAGGGGGAGAGGAAAAGATGGAAAGGGAAGAGAACCCTTTCCTTCCAAATCCTCTCATTTTTTTGAGGATAAGTTTTGAGGCAAAATAAGCTTATTCTCCCCCCTCCAAATCCCTCCCTCTCCTATCCTTTCCTTTGTTATAAGGAACTCATAAAGTTCCTTCCAAATCCTTTCTTTTCTCTGGCTAAAAAAACTCGAGAACAGGGCGAAAAAGTTAGCCAAAAAGGAAGTGGGTCAAACGAGTAAAAATAATCCTACAATGTATTCTTAATGCATATAACCTTCCAGATCTAAAGAATGGTTTACTACCAAAAAATATACTTTATAATCATATTTGACACATTAATTATTCATAAAGAAGAAATTACTACCTTTCTAGAAAAACGAGTTTTAGGTCAATCGAACCCGACCTCACCAGCTTTACCAAAACTTTCCTGTTTTAATGTCTACACAACCACCAATTTGGCACATCTATAAATTTTTTATTTTTTTTTATAAGCAACAAATATGCTTTAGGCCTTTAGGGAGCTTTTACCCGTTTGACCCGTTTCATTTGTAGTTAATCTTTTTCCTTTCATTTGTGTTTGAGCTCATATAGTCACATTTATGGCTTCAAATCAACCCCCCCCCCCCCTCAACCTAAAAAACAATGGGATAGCAACAAAATTAAATGAGTTTTAGGAGTCCAGCATTTGATGCTAATAAAACCAGCAAAATTTACCTGAATAGCAACACTATAATGGCAAGTACCATCATTGAGGATGAATTTCCAACAGCAAGAAACACGGGGAGTGTGGTTGCACAAGGAGACAATGCAGGAACAAGAACAAGTCCAGCAACAGCCATCTTTTCCATTGGTTGGTTGTGTGAATGAGTGTGACCACCTTTTCCACACATGAACAATAATATGTAGCTACCACCAAGTACAACGAGCAGCAGTGATGCAAGTTTGTGCACAGTTTCTTCACCCGCAATGGTGTTTGATATGGTGATTGCAGTAATCCCCAGAAGTGATGTAGATAAAACGTGCAAAACCGCTCCGAAAGCAGCTGATGGAAAACACAAAAATTTGTAAATTACAACTACTCTATTAATGGCAACTATCCAAGTTATTATTACTTATTTGACCACTATCATCATTATGAAAATGACCCATGTTGACTTGGGTTCACAGGAGTTGCCTTTTTTGGTCATAATTCAGGGGTACTTGATGCCTTTTGAAAAGAGATGCAGCTATTTAGGGTGTGTGACTAATAGTCAAACACTTTTCTCACATTATGTGGCGGGTCAATTTAAAATTAGGAAGAGCACCTAAACAAACATCTTTCTAAGAAAAATAAACATGTTCAGATGTTACGTTCAACGAGATCAAATAGCAACACATCTTGTTCAGAAACAACAAGTATAGTAAAGACACCATTCTCAATCAGAAATGATATGGGAGTATCATCTGTAACTCAAGCTAGCAAGTAGTTACAATGGAGGATTAGGGTGGCAGACCTCTGACATAATACATTTTTTCTTAATTACACACATTAGACCACATTAAAGATGTAAACAAGCTGAGCTACTTGCAAGCTACCGAAGCTCAAATTGTTAAAAATTCGAAACGAGCCGATCCTTAATGAGCTCAAGCTCAAGCCTAGAATTGAGCTCATTTAGTGGACGGGCCCGAGCATGAGCCTCAAAGAGTGGGCTCGTTATATAATATAACTTATATAATTATATTTATAATTTATATGTTGAATATCATTATTTATATATAAATCTTAATGAAAATTTCAAAATAATACTTGAGCCGAAACAAGTCAAGCTTTAGCGATTCTAAACGAGTCGAGCCTAAGCTTCATATATCTTAGATGACACGAGCTTAAGCTCAACATCACGAGCTCTAAAGGAGCTGAGCTCGACCTTAGAAAAGCCTAAACAAGCCTAGCTCGCCAGGTTCAGGCTCGACTTGCTTACATCCCTAGGCCACATACTGTAATTCTTGTAATATTCTAGATTCTAAAATATGTTAGATGTTAGTGTTTCTAAAAATGTTTTATTATTTAATTAGGTTTCTTAATCACCACTGTTATGTGATTAAATTTAAAGCTTACATATCATTTCAGGGTTCAAAGGCCTAGAAAAATGGTCTAAACATCAAAGAATGCACCAATGCTAGAAATAACATAAACACCGACAAATGAAGGATAAAGCAAGGCAAGGAGAAAGTAGAAGTTACACTGCGTATTTGAGTTCGGATAGAAAATACGGTGACATATGTTTTAACCCAAACTTTTATGCTTCAGAATGGTTTAACCTCCAAACTTTTTTTGCAATGTTGTAAATATCGGTCTTGGCGGCCAACCGACCTAGAAATCATATGATCGTAATCGCTTGAAGGTGGTCGACCGACTGTATACCGCCGAGTGATTTTTACAATGTCGCTTCTTTATGATTTGTTTAACCCTATAATTTAGTTTAAAGGATGGTAAAACCCCTAAACTTTGTTTTTAGTGTAAGAGTTTGAGGGTTAAACTAAAACTTTCCCTATACGGGAACGCTAAAAACAAAGTTTAGTGGTTTCACTACCCATCAAATTAAATTTTTGGGGTTAAACGATCACAACTTTTTTTGGCGGTTATGGTGTGTAAAGTTTTGGAGTTAAAACATATTGAACTTTAGAAAATATGACAAGAAAGGAAATTAAAGCACGGTACTAAAAATTTTGTTTTGTGTGCTCTACACTGGAAAAATAAGGAAAAGACATATGTTATATTATACTTCGTTTCCTTGTTCATGAGTTGGAATGAAAGGAAATAAACTTGTCAACTTTAGGCCAGCCACCATCAATTTGAGGGTGAGGAGGCAAGCCTCAAAGGTTGCACGGGAACACAGTTGTGCCCCCAAACCAAATCAGCTTCATCCCCTCACGGCTTCACTAACCTGACGCACTTCCCTCTATTTTCTAGCCCTTTTTTTAATAGAGAAGGTTGAGACGGATGGTAATGGGGTTAGAAAGATGTGGCTCTGCTCTGCTGTGGCAAGAAAGATGGGAGGAGGGAATGATGTCGCTCTGTTGTGGGCAAGAAAGATGGGAGAGGGGTTGAGTGGGATGATACCGTGATAGTGGATAGCCTTATAATGATATTCATACCTTTACTATATAAAATGTGAATGTCTGATCATTAACAAAATAATCACATGGATTTTACGTTTCCATTCTCTTCTATCTTTTCAAATTTAGGAGAAAAGTTTTTGGAGAGAAAATCACCCAACAATGTCCCTTCAATTCCTTTAAAATTAAAGCTACTTATGAATTCATATTGATTGTCTATATATGTTAATAGTTTGTCAGGGTTATTAAAAACATGGTCTATAGCCTTGTGTAACTTATATGTAATATTTTTCATTGATCAATAGAATCAAGGGTCACATTTCTTTCTTCTAAACCCTAAATAACTACACAAACTTTGTATAGTAAATAACTTCATGGGTGAGTGATGTCATGTGATTATCGAACAAAACTCTTCCTAACCCATATTTTAAGTCAAAAGGCTCATGGGAAGGCCTCTAACATCATCAATGTGCATATCTTCTCACCTAGAACTATCAACTCTGGTGTTTGATCACCAATGTCCATAGCTTCTCACTTAGAACAATCAACTATGGCAGTGAGATAGTGCTGATTCAAAGGCATAGCCTTTGACCAAACAAAGTGAGTGAACGAAAGAATTATGCGCCTTTACTTGCGGGCTACAACTACCGTTAATTATGAAACATAAACATCTAGTTCAATATATTTCACATACACTGAACAAATTCATTGATCAGCGTTGTTTAACATCAAAACCCCTTACAACTTGACTTCTGTTGTCAAATACTGATTCCAATTTCAGAACTGATAGCGGTTTCTATATTATTACAGCAAGCAGGTTAGGGGACGTTTGGATGTGCCTCTAAAGTGAAGCCACGGTAATCAGCTTTTAGGTGTTTGGCACAAACTGATACTTAAAAAATGGAACTCCCACTATATTTGATCATCCGAATAATTCAGGTAGCAATAACCAGATAACCAATAGCTGTGTATACAGAGTAACAGAACCTTCAGTATCGGATCACACTTTTTGCTAGATCTAATCAAATTCAAAGCAAGTACAGTTCACCCATTCACCCAGGTAACACGCAATCCTCGTAGAATTATTATAGAAAACATTAGAAAGGGGGGAAAACGTACTGACGAGAAGTGTACGAGAGAGGGTCCATTTCTGAGCACGGCCAACAATGGAGAAAGGAAGCCAATGAGTTGGGATGAAGGAATGCAATAGCGACACGGTCGCTATTCCTCCGATTGTTGATAGATCTTCAGCACTAAACCCTCCACTCTCCATTGTATGTTTCGATCCCTAACACGGTGAAGAATTTGTCACCGATTTCATGGATCTGGGTTCGTAGACGGGTGTTTATACAGGATTACAGGGGCTTAAATCGCGAGCATTGAAAACGAGATCGAAGATTTCAGAAAAAATAAAAGGTTATTTTTTAGATGAACAGCACAAATTTCATATTTATGCAACTATGTTTGCCTTAATTTTGATTTGTGTGATTTTTTTTTTTTTTGATTTTTTTTTTCAATTAAGCTGAGACATATTTAAATTATGAAATTTGATTCCATTACAATAATCGGTTTTTATATACTTCTATTAATCTTTTATATTTATCCTTTTTTAATAATGATATTGTGTTAAAATCAATTGAAGAAATATTTTACATGTAATTATGTAAAAGGATGAAGTAAGAATAAGAATATACTAACATTGTATTTGTGAAATGCTGGGGAGGCGATAGTGTAACGCCCCAAAGTTCGTAAGTTCCTAGATGTGAGTTTATTTCGATAAGTGTGTTAAGTGTTTTGTATGTTTAGCAAGTTGTCATTGTGTGCCATGTGTATCTCATGTTTTTAAAGTTGGAGGATTAGTTTTGCAAATCCAGAATAGTTGAAGAAGTACAGGGACCATTTGTGTCATTGTTGTAAGTTGTAGATATATGTGAGGAGTTGTTTGACTCATTTGGAGTCAAAACTCCAGTACTTGCAAAACACACCCACGATACACACACTTGCATATCATTTGATTCTGAATCAGTACAAGAAGTGAAGGTTTACATCAGAAATCGATTTTTTAGTGATCTTGTAGTTGAGGTATGTGTTCTTGTTAAGTTTATTTGGTGTTTTAGGTCAAAAAGGATTCATAAGTTGAATCTTTGTTCATAGATTGTATAAGTGTATTTTGTGTTGTTTTGTGTGTTTATTCATACAAGAAGTTAGTTATAATGTTACAGAGTTTGTGTGTATGTTTAGATTTGAGATTCCTTATGTTTTGAATCAAAAGAGTTGAGTTTCGGTTGCTGTGTTCGAACAGAGTAGAAACCCTGCTGTACCAACTGTCCTTGCGACCGCATGGGTTATCCCTTGCGATCGCAAGGCATTGTTTTAGTGTGTCTGATTGTTTTGACCTTGCGGCCGCAAACATGGTGACTTGCGACCGTAAGGGTGTGTTGTATGTGTAGCAAAGCTAGATGTTTTAGAAAGGACCCTTACGATCGCATATGGTTTCTCTTGCGATCGTAAGGAAGTAGTTAGGACCCTTGCGGTCGCATGACTTGTACTTGCAGTCGCAAGCAGTCTTCCAGAAGTCAGTTTAGTTATTTGATCAGTATCTTTTGCTAGTTGAGTACAGAGGTTACAGAAGTATTGTTTATTGCTTGTAGGCAATAAGAGTTGACGTTTCAGCAATTGAGAATAGCTGTTTGATTGCGGCTAAGGTGAGTGTACTTACCTTTAACCAGATTAGCATATGTATATGCTTTAAATGATTAGTATATCAATTATATGCTTGATATGTGATTGATTATGTGAGATTCAGTAGCACTATGTTATAGCAGTTAGTATGATTAGTATACAAATATGCACAAGGTGAAGAGTATGATATCAGCATTATGATATGATTATGTAATGCGTTAAGATTATTGTTTCAAGGCATAATAGAACTCAGATATATTATTCAATACAGAGACGGAGGTATATTGAGATCCTTATACCCAAACAGAGTGTCAGGGGTTTGATTACACGCGAGGTGTGATCATACCCTGGATCAGATAACAGTTAGAACTAGGGGTGAGTATGGATCGGTTTGGTTCGGTTTTGACCCCTAACCGAATCATAACCGATAATATCGGTTAATGGATTTTTCAAACCGTTGGGTAAGCGGTTAATAACGGGGCGGTTAACGGTTAACAATAACGGATTGGTTCGTTATCGGTTTTTAATGGTTAACCGTTATATTAACAATAATGGATTATTCAAGTACTTGTTCATAGTATTTCACCAGTAATAAAAATGAAGAAATCTAAGTAGGAAACTGAGAACAGGTTATAACAATTATAGGAAATTAGCAACATGAGTAGAACAACACGAGCAGAACAGCACTTACCGAGCAGAAGCAGAAGCAGAAGCGGCGTCTAAGCAGAAGCAGAACAGCACGAGCAGAAGCAGCGTCGAGAGGGAGGCAGCGACGAGCAGAAGCTGGGAGCAGAAGCAGCGACGACGAGAGGAAGCTGGGAGCAGAAGCAGCGACGACGAGCAGAGGTGCAGAACGGAATGGCGGTGGGTGACTGGGTGGACTTTGTGATTTGTTTTTTTCTCTTTGGAATAAACAATCATAAATGGAACAAAGTCCAAATAAATTTGGGCTTACAAATATTAGCTTTTTTTATTTTTTTTATTATTCTTTTTGACTTTTAGTTAATTAAATATATAAAAATATTAATTAATAAATACTAGCGGTTCGGTTTCTTATCGGTTTGGGTAGAGGTATAAAACCGAAACCGAACCAATAACTAACGGTTAATGGATTTTTAAAAACCGAACCGTCGGTTTTCATTTGGTTCGGTTTTAACGGTTCGATTTTAACGGTTTTATTGGTTTCGGTTCCGTTTTTCGGTTATGATGCTCACCCCTAGTTAGAACAGTTTTGCAGGTGTTTAGCTTGGATGTGAGACATCCCCAGAAGAGTTACTCATGTTTTAAGTGTTTATTTGTTCAGTTTGTATGCTCACTAAGCGAAAACTTATGTTTTAGTATGTTGTGCATGCAGGTAACCAGTTCCGGCAAGGGTAAGGCCCCAGTGCTTTGCAGAGTTGGATAGCTCCAAGCTTTTAAACATAGTACTTTTAACACTACTTTTTATGAAACTGTTAGCACTAAAGTTATGTAAGCTTGTCTTCCGCAAACTCTGATATTTTAGAGTGTTAATTAGTAGAAAACGAATTTTTAAAGCTATTTTAGAAAAGTGGTGTTACAGATAGTTTCCACCCGATAAAATGTCATTTTTTATATAATATAGGAGTATGTATTCCGCAAATAGTTTATATCCGGTAAATTGCCGTTTCATTTCCTTTTTTTTTCCCATCAAATATTTTCTTTATTTTTAGAATTAATTCTTCAAAAACAACAAAATAACATTTTTTTTGTTTAAAGAAGTGTGTAGTTATAGAAAAATATTTATTGGTGAGTGTGTAAAATAAGAGAGATAGATGGAGGTTATTTGAGGGTACATTAATAATTTTCTAATGATGGAATTATAAAAGATTAAGTAAGGTAAGAAAAAGAGAGTGTGTTAAATGTATTATAAAATAGTATAGACAATACAATGAATATAATTTTTCTTAGTAAAATTATTTGAACTAAATTAATTGAAATTCATTGTATTGTGTTTAAATATTTAAAAACTAGTTTTCACTTAAATGTAGGGATGTAAACTAGCCGAACCGAGCCATACACTTATCGAGCCAGACTCGTTTAGGCTTTTTAAAGCTTGAGCTCGGCTCGTTTAGAGTTAATGATGTGGAGCTCGAGCTCAGCTCGTTTAATATTTATGAAGCTCAGGCTCGGCTCGTTTATGCTCGTTTAAGCTAGGCTATGAAGCTCGTTTAGGCTCGTTTAAGCTAGTGAACCCACTATTTGGAGCTTGAGCTAGCTCGTTTATTAAATGAGTTTTAATCTAGACTCGAGTTTGTTAAGGCTCGGCTCGTTTCGAGCTTTCAACGATCCGAGCTCGAATAGCTCGCGAGTAACTCGACTCGTTTACATCCCTACTTAAATGATATAAATAAGAGGATATGATCTGTAATATTAACATCATTTAATTGAAAATCATGATATACTTACAAATCAATCTAACAAATCAATATGAAAACGGATAAACTAACATTCATTAAAATATTTGTGAGTTACTGTTACAAATCATTATTCCTATAAAAAAATTAAAGCTGGTTATTATATTTTTCTAATTGATTACTTAACGTTTTTAAAAAGTAAAACACACATCTCATGTTTAAAACAAATAAATTTAGTTTTCAAACATTAAGATTTTCAATCTAATTCGGCTTATTATAACACTAAAACCAAATCGAACCTTACTCATCTCTAAAATTATGTTGGTTTTTGCTAACACATCAAAGAGTAGTAGTAGTCTATTATTTTCCGGTTAAAAAGGGTTTACTATTTTAACACAAAAAAATAAGTTTCAGTAAATGATATAACAAAATAATTATCCAAGGAGGAACTTTACAATAGGGCCATATATCGTTCTAGGGTTAGGAAATTTCACATCTGCATCGATGGCTGAAGTGATGGACTTGCCTGTCGATGAAGTGGAGCGTGGTAGTAGCCGTGACCGGAAAGACGACGGCGGCGGCGGCAACGACAACGGCAACGACAATGTCGACGGTGGAGAAATTAACAAGTCCACCGCAAACGAAAATCCCGACGCATCTTCTCCACCACTACCGCCTCCGCCTCCCTCACGACGCCACGACCGTGATTCCAGGGAGAGAAGAAATGATGACAGGGACGTTGATCGTCCGCCTAATCGTCGTTCTGACTACTATGACCATCGTAATCGCTCTCCACCTGGACCGCCTCACAGGGATTACAAGCGGCGTGCTGGTAGTCCTATCTCTCCTCCACCCCCATACCGTGACCGCCGTGGTGGTGGTCACTCTCCTCCTCGGAGGTCACCTCCATTTCATCCGTTCAAGCGGTCTCGTAGGGATGACGGTGGGTACGACGGTCGCCGTGGAAGTCCGCGCGGAGGTTTTGGACCTGGTGATAGAAGGTTAGTAAATGGTCTTTACTGTTTATTTACTAGTTAAACTATTTCATGGAAACTAAGTATAGAAATTTTCACTTTTTTGTGCGCTGATCTCTTCTCGTCGATCTGGATTTATTGTTTATTATCATCTGGATGATTAAGCTTCAAGTTAACGCTGCTGGGAAATTCCTTCATTCGTTATTTTGTAAACCAATTTTCTGATAACTGATTGTGCTTGTGTTTAGTACTGATTTTCCAGGGCTAAGCTTGTTTTGTGGGTATTAGGGCCCTGTTATGTGTCCCACAGTCCTTTCCCTCTTGAATAATCTGTAGAGTAACTGTTTTTGAAGAGATACAGCAGTTCCATGCGGCGCGCCTATGGATGTGTGGATAGTGAGCGTTTTAGTTTTCATTGTGAGTGAGATCATTTCATCTGTTCCAAGTACTTGATTGAGTGAGAGAGCTATTTCACTTGTTCTAAATAAATATTTTTGAGAGGGTATTACTCCATTCGTTCTAAATTACAGGAGCACTTTCCTGGTTCCCACAATTTAATACATAGGAAAGTGCTTTTATAATTTGGAAGGGAGGAGTATTAAAAGAAAGGGATACTAGAAGCTGAAAAAGGAGGCACTGATGTTGTTAAGAAACGAGAAGACAAGTCTTCACTTGAGATGAAGTGGACAACCAAATATTGAGTTTTTTAGTGGATTGAATCCGGCCCCAATTATGAATTGTGGAACAGCACACTTGATATCCTACACGCGGAACTGCGAAAGCAATTACGAAACCTAGCTCTAAGATTTCTTGTACTTAGGAGATGTGAACTGGTGATTCCTACCAGAATGCCTCCCTGAAGTGACTATAAACTGTGTTTCTTCTATAGACCACTTAAGCGAGACACATCAAGAAGCATGTTCTGCATGGCATTTGGTATCCGTAACTCTGTACATATTGTCATATTCTAACACTTGCAGTCACGGATTTACTTTATATGTGTGTGCCTCTAGATGTGTGACTCATGCAGTGTGATTCAAAATCTGAAAATGGATATATTCATGCTCCATCTTGCTTTATGATAATACCACTTCCAATCTTGGTAATTTGAATAATAGATTTTGGAAGAACAATTCTTTTTATTTCTGGGTCATTCAATTCCATGTCATTTGGTGAATTAGCACAGATCATTTACATTTTACAGTGCAAGTGCTTCAGTTTGGGAGAGCAACTTATCATAACTCATAAGTACAAGAGAAGTTAAATGACAATTGATTCTAAAATATCAAATTGGATGATTTTAACCACGTTACTTGGCTAGTCTTGTCGTGTAAGTGCTTGATTTTGAGAGGACACAAATATGCATATTTTGCAACACGTGACTGCCAACTACTCGGGGTCTTATGCGTGTCATGTGAAAATAATATACAAATTCTGCAACTTGTAACAGTCTGCGTGGAAAAAGTTATAGGTATCAATATGTTTGAAAATTTTGACGAGCTAAGCTTACTTTCATTAGAAGGTTGAAAATATTTTCTGTTATCATGCTGTTCTATGATTTTCTGATTGTCAAAGTTGGTTATGCTGACAATAAACACAAATTCAACTTTAAGTTATAGCTGTAAGCCCTTAGAAAGGGACCAACATGAGAAGCTAGACCGAGGAGAAACATAAGCCGAATGTTTCCATTTTGGGGCATGGTGTCTGCTAAAAATGTTTTGTAAGCTTTGATGCTTCCACCATTCAGCTACTATTCTAAACAAAGCTGAGTTCTCAATAAACTTTTGGTTGAATTATTTTATCTGTCTATGATGAATATGTGCTTTATACTTATTTATCGACTATGCTTGTGCTAGACTTAGAAGTGTTCTTACTAGTGCGTCTTCCCTCCTGTTAGCCCCTTAACCAGGTGAATATATAAATTGTTAGATCTAGGATTTGAACTGATTTCCATTTTTTTATGCAGAATGCTGATTTTTTCTTCTGCACATCCCTTTTGCTAAACTAATCTCATGTTTCATGTCTTTTTCACTGCTCACTTTGTTCTTGATTGTTGTATCATTTGGGTTTTCTTTTCTGTTCTTTAAGGGCTTTATTGTGTTGGTATTTTCATATATCTGTCTAAATGAAGGCTGTTTCTTTGGTTGATGTACATTTCCTATCTTTGTTTGTGATTGCTGCTGTTTGCATAAAGTGCCAACTATCTGTCCTTCAAAGTTCCTATACAGACTTTCAAATTGTTTTCACTTAAAACGAAAGCAAGGAAGACGGAATATAATCTATTATTGTAACCCCTGTTTTTTGCTGTTCGAGTGTTGTTTTTGTTGTAATAACTTCACATCCCTTGATGGTTAAAATCACAGAATTTTCAATCTTGATTTTCTAATCCTTAGGTTTCTACCACCATCCATTTATTGAAGGTCTTTTTTGGCTATCTGCAACACAAATTATATTTTTTTTCACTTAAAATGAAAGCAAGGAAGAAGGATTGCTGTTCGATGTGCTGTTTTTGTTGTAATAAATTTACAGGCTTTGATGGTTAGAAAATCACAGAACATCCAATCTTGATTTTTTAATCTTTAGGTTTCCACCACCATCCGTTATTGGATGTCTTTTTTTGGCTGTTTGCAACGCGAGTTAATATTTTCTTATGTGATGGAAGTGGTGACATTCTACTCCTTTATGTATATTTTCTTAAAGTTTTTGCATGTCTGGTCTATTAGTAAGGCAATCTTGTTGATTAATGGGTAAGCGTTTTTTGTTGTTAAAGGGATCCAGCATTGAAAAAATTTATCATTCATGCATTAGCAAAGTAGAGCCGTGCTGAGTGTTATGGTAAAAGCAGTACTCGGTGTTATACATTGGTTTATGTCGAAAGCTTTCGCTCAACAAACGATTATTGCAAAGTAGCTTTTTTTCCGTCTTAAGAGTTGGAAGAGAGTGGACATTATATCTAGTATGAAACATGTTTATTTGAAATTTATTGTTTATTGCATCTTGTATCATTTAAGATCTTTGTTTGGTTCATGTAATGTCATTTATTGTTGGTACAGGTTTGGGTATGATTACCCTGGTGGATATGATCGTGACATGGGTGGCAGGCCTGGCTATCCTGATGACAGGCCTCGTGGTAGGTATGGTGGTCGCTCATCTGGTGGGTACCAAGGTGGTCCATCTGGTAAGCACCAATGTCTTTCATTGGTCTTATACTTTCAGATTTATTGTAATTATAACTTTCTCTTTTGAAAAGAAAAATTTATTGAAATTATAACTAATTTGAAGTTTTGCCAGTAGTTCATGTTCCATTTTATCTAAAAGTTGTTAGTTGTGTACTTGTGTGTTCAGCAGTAGTGTACATGTCCGTTAGAGTAATAAGTAGATTGATTTAAGTTATATTTTGTGTTGTTCCTTGTATATAGAAGATTTTAGGTGAAGATAAGGAGGAAGATGTCATAGTTTATGACTTTATGTTATAGAGAATCCTTCGCACATGCTTTTGTGGATACTTCATTTATCTCTAGTTCTCTACACATTTTAACTTAAATTAGATACTAATGATCTTGCAATCTCTTCTTACATTTTATGGGATTGTTTTTGAATGTGTCCTGCCAGTTAATATCATATGGCGTTTAGTATATAGTAATTTCATTTTTATCCTGTTTTTGTCAATTTTATCGTTGCCTATGTGTTCTTGCAGATTGGGAATCAGCTCGAGGAGGTTACAATGATCATGCCAATACGCATAGGTGAGCATTTTGTCAATCTATTATGGATGTGATTCCGTATGTAGACTTCCTCGGCTCCTCGCTATATTTTCTTAGAGAGCATACTGGCCGCTACAATCCTAGACTCCTATATTTCTTTTTCCTTTTAAATCTATAAACCTTTTGAGTTGACCAGAATCAGAGCATTGTTACTATCTGCGTGTGAATTTAACGTGTCATGTTGACTTTTCAGAGAAGGATTGATGTCTTATAAGCAGTTTATTCAGGAGCTTGAAGATGATGTTCTGCCATCCGAAGCTGAACGCAGGTATTTTATGGGTACTCATACTAAAAGTTCGCTTTTGCCTTTCTTGTGCTTAGATCGTTGATTTTTATAGTCATCATGTTCCACAGGTATCAAGAATACAAGTCAGAATATATATCAACTCAGAAACGTGCTTATTTTGATGCTCATAAAGGAGAAGACTGGTAATTTTTTCATTCTTCCCCCACATACTACAACTTCGGTGATCATAGTTTCATAGTATATTATCTTCTGAGTTTGGCTTTTATATTCAGGTTGAAAGATAAGTATCACCCCACAAATTTACTTGCTGTGATTGAAAGGTACAGCTTTTTTTATATATTTTTTTAAAGCTGCTCATTTCCAATTATTTTATTCTTTTACTTCTCTCTTTTTCAGGAGAAATGAAATGTGTCGAAAGCTGGCTAAGGATTTTTTGCTTGACTTGCAGAAAGGGTCATTAGATCTGTAAGAGACATGCCATGATACCTCCTACACAATATCTCTTTTACTCTTCAAATAATAAACCACTAACATTTCTTTAACATGAAACAGAGGACCTGGTGTCACCGCTTTACCTGCAAACAAGTCAGGCCAAACAAGTAACCCTAATTCTGAAGACGAATTAGATGTCGGCGGCAAAAGAAAAAGGCACGGTCGTGTTTCAAAAGAAACTGATCCATTCTCTTCCGCGCCAACAGCCCACCCAATCAGCTCTGAGCACCGCCGAATTCAATCTGACATTGAACAAACACAAGCACTTGTTAAAAAACTCGACCTGGAGAAAGGAATAGAAGATAATATATTATCTAGAGCTGATAACGACAGAACACACAGGGATAAATCTCATAGTGGGTCCAGTGGCCCTGTTGTGATTATACGGGGATCAACCTCTGTCAAAGGACTTGAAGGTGTTGAGTTACTTGATACACTCATTACTTATCTCTGGCGAATTCATGGTCTTGATTATTATGGAATGACGGAGAAAAGTGAAGCCAAGGGTTTGCGACATGTAAGGGGAGATTCCAAAAATTCTGATGTAAAAACTAATGGGAATGAGTGGGAAAAGAAACTCGACACCCGTTGGCAGGAAAGATTGAAGGGTCAAGACCCGTTGGAGATAATGACTGCAAAAGAAAAAATAGATGCTGCTGCAGCTGAGTCGTTAGATCCATATGTACGAAAGATTCGGGATGAAAAGTATGGGTGGAAGTATGGTTGTGGGGCAAAGGGTTGCACAAAGCTTTTCCATGCAGCTGAGTTTGTTCATAAACATTTAAAGCTGAAACACCCTGAACTTGTGATGGAAGTAACTTCTAAAGTTCGTGAAGATCTGTATTTCCAAAACTATATGAAGTAAGTGTTTTTCGTGACCTCTTTATACACACATACATACATACACATAAACACACACACATTATTTGATCCATTTCCTATATTAGTGAATGTTCCAATAACAACTTAAGTATAAATAAGAACTGTAAGAACCATTCTCTCACTCATTTAACACCTATATGGAATTAGATGCATTTGGTGAAATATGCACCCAAATTCCATGAATGCATTTGATATGTGTGGCCTAGAATGCTTCTTACGGTTTTTATTTATATTTAAGTTCTTATTTGATCCATTTTTTATATGTGTGCGTGTGCCTTTTCTGGAAATTGTGTTGATAGTATTTGAAATTTACAGTGATGAAGATGCACCTGGTGGGATACCTATTATGCAACCATCATTCCCGGTAACCTTCATTTCTGTTACATATGTTTGTTTCACTATGATTATTAGTTGGTGTGAATCATTGATTGGATGCCCTAGGTCTTGTGACTTGAGTACCTTCATCTATACTCTTAAGTTCTTAACTATAAATTTCATTGAAGTTGGTGAAAGTTGTTCTTCTTTTGTATGCAATGGCTGAAAGCTCAATATTTTTTTATACAAATCTTCATCGTTTATGGCCTTAGCCCCTAAACTTGAAGTTATTAGTTATGGTTCTAGCATAACATTACCAATAATTCTTAGGGTTACTATTATAAATCCAACTTACATTCTCGTTATACAAACCTATGAAGTTAACTGTAAATTCCTGTTAATAGCACAATTAGCATGCCCTGGACATGTAGGTTTTTCTTTTAGCAGACTTAAACAAACTGAAACGTCCTTGAACCTTTACAACAAAAACTATCAGCTTCAGCAAAAGTGACTACGTGGCATACATGACGGCAATAAAATGCTTGTGGCCTATTTGTGCAAGTTACCGTTATTTATCATTTATTAACAAGTTCAAGGACTAAGAAATATCTATATTTTGTTGAGGGAATTTTTTTGTGCAAAATGGGAAAATGTGTTTTTTTCGTACAGTATGCTATGAGCATATGACAGGCTGTTTCAGCTTGGATAATCGGTAATTATTCATACCAATAGCATAATAATGTACACAATTAGTAGCATAACCCTGCTATGTTTCATATTGTTACAGAAGGACAGACCCCAAAGGCATAGGCCTGGAATCATTAACCGACTGAAAGACGATCGAGGTAACCGCAGAGATCATGATGGCAGAAATAATGGCGGGGAAAGATTTGATAGGGGTGAGAATCCCGACTCCATGGATGATGATGGTGGTGGTGGGGGCCATCCTGATGACCCAATGTTTGACTCGTTTGGTGGTCAAGGCCTTGCGTTCCCTTCAGACATTCCTCCTCCTCCAGTATTGATGCCCGTACCTGGTGCTGGGTGAGCTCCGTTTCATTCTCTAGAGGTGGCTAATTGGGCGGGTCAAGCTACTTTGGGTAACTGGTCAAAAAAGTCTCCAGTTTTGCTGCAAACACTGTAAAGTTTTTAAAAGAATTTTTATATAGGGGAAATTGCATAAAGAGTTACCCAACTTGTGTCCAATTTCAATTTGAGGTATCAAGTTTTTTATTTGTTAATTAAAGGTGTCGGGTTTATAACGGTCAGACACATTTTTGTTACCTCAAAACAGAAAAAAAAGAAAATGATCAAGATGGATACGATTAATTAACAAAAAGAATAGGTCAGATAGTTCAAATAGGAATTATTTTCAACACTATTAATTAAGAGTTAGTGAGTTGCTATTCAATAAACAGCACCTTTTATCTTTTTGTAAATTTATCTTGATATTAAGTATTTACCCTGGCTAATTTTAACACTAATTTAGTTGTCGGAGTTGTTAACGTCGCTGCTTATGAAATGGCTCCACATTTGTTCGAATCTGCTCATCATCAGTTTTCGCCCTTTTATTGTTTTCAGTTTTCTTTTGCGGACTTAATTTATAATAAAATATTTTACTTGGCAAAGTAAGACACTAAATAAAGTTGGCGTAAACATGCCGCTCTGAAATTGATGCACCACCGCACCGGTGTTCGAATTTTCTCAACAGCATTTTCTGTTACGAATATTTTCTCAAAAATTTTCAAAATGTCTAAATAACCCCTGGACTTTATGTTCATCAAAATTATCAAACAATTCCCAAGTTCATGTAAGGAATTCATCGTTGCTTTTGTGACATTATACTTTTAAATAATAAGTTTCAACATTCATTCTTACGATTTTACCTCTTTTAAATGATTTTTTTCTGGTTATACCAAGATATCATTACTTGATAAAACTTATGTTTTTGTTTTAGAAAGTTAATAATAAAATGTACATGGTGTGTGTGTGTGTGTGTGTGTGTGTGTGAAACAACTGACAAAATGTATGTATTTTCGTTCTCCGACTGTATACCATTATAACTTAAAAAAAATAGAGACCTGCTGCTATGTGATGGCAATACACACAGTTAGACTTAGGTTTAATACCCTTTTGTGCAATATTTCCTAGAAAATATTGTGTACAAGGAAGCTTACCTGGCATTCAAAGTAGGACTAACTTGTTGAATAGGCATTTGTTATCTTGAAACCTACTAAAATTCTCATTTGAAGAAAATATAATTTTATTAACAAAAATGAAAAGTCTGATACATCAATGAAAATTAGACATTAATGTGGGTACCCGTTGTGCAGTTTGCTCTTCTATGATTACAAATAAAATCATTATGATAATTAGTATTATTATTTGAATAAAATGATTTAGTAGGGTTGTGTGCATTGACATAAGCCATTTTTAGTTTAACACTTTAGACCCTTTAGTTGTAAACTGATAACCTGAATTAACCCTTTCAAAAGCAAATGGTAAAACTTGCCTCCTCTAGTTTATTTCTTATCTCCTTTTATTAGTTTGTTAGGTCTGATGTACAATTTGAATTTGCAGTCCACTGGGCCCATTTGTCCCTGCTCCTCCTGAAGTTGCAATGCGGATGCTGAGAGATCAGGGCGGGCCTTCACCTTTTGAAGGAGGTGGTAGAAATGGGAGAAGCGGGCCCCAAATGAGCGGGCCAGCTCCCATAATTGCTTTACCTCCAACATTTAGACAGGATCCACGTCGTTTACGAAGGCAAGTTCTTGTTTGATTATATGCAATTTCTATCTATTTGTTTTATGAATTACTGCTATATTTTGTAATACACAGCTAAAACGATCTTTCTCTTCTCATTCCATTTTCATGGCCGGTTGATTTAAAAAACAATTAGTCTCGACCATGTTTCAGATATCAATTTATACATATAAGTTTTTACTTGCATGGAATTTGTCTTATTTACGAGTGTACCTGTGTAATATAGAGAAATAAAATTTTAAAAGTCAATATCGAACATTTTGAGCATTTATAAATGATTAAATGATGCATTTTACCCGATAATTTCTAATTTGACATATCTTTTTGGTCATTTGATTACATTTGGTTTAATATAAGGGATAAAGTAATAAATTCCAGTCGATATAAGTAAGGGATTAAGAGACTGAAACTAATGCTCTATAATATAGCATAGCTATAGATATTATCATCAAGAATAATGTAGTTCCTCTGTGGAGGGCTGGGTAAATTTTCAATGGGTTGAAATATAATAGTTTGTGAAATTGTAAGTATTTGAAAATGGAAAATGATCCGTGCTACCCAAGTCCGGTGATGCTAGAGTCACAAACACTTTAAATGAGTAAAAACATTGAAGTGACTCGAGTATACTTTGTTTAAAGTTTATGTTAGGTGCTGCTAACTGCACGAAGCATTTTACTTTTACCTTTGAAAGTTTACCCGTTTGTTATTGACCCGGGTCGGGTATTGATATTTGCAGCTACCAAGACCTTGATGCTCCAGAGGATGAGGTCACTGTCATAGACTATAGGAGTCTGTAGAGGCGGTTTCTGCAAGGGTGTGAAGAAAGGAGCATAGCCCGACCCTCAGTTTGGGCTTGTTTCTGAAGATGACACAAAATCTGGTCTGATGATGGTCATATCCATTTACTAAAATTGCAAAACCAACCAACAAAGAGGAACAACGTCTGTAATTTTTTTAGTTGTTTAAAAATATGAAGTTGAGTTTAAAATTAAGAAATCTTAGTGGCTGTATAATTCGATTTTGCAAGACGCTTTCTTGGCGAGGGACGAAAGTGTTTTTATTTGTAGCTTTTGGGGAATTTAGATGGTTTTTTATGCATTTGGATGATAAGTATCACATTTGACACCAAAATTGTGTTATTAATTTTGACAGTATTCATTTGCATGGTGTTTCTCACATGCCTGATCTGTTGGGAGTGTCTTTCCAATGGGTTTAGTGTTGCAACAAGGTGAGCCCGAGCATTGTGCTTTATTAAGCCGTGCTCGTTAAGAATGTTTATGCTTGAGCTTGAACCTCTTTTATTTAAGATTCACGAACCTATTTTATATATACACCTTATGTTATAAGCCCTTTGGTCGTAAAATCATATGATTTAGTAGGTTATGCTGAAATTAAAACTGTTGGTTTTCCGTTTACTCTTGTTTTATATGTTCTGCAGTTTTTCATTTACAATAAGCTGACATTATTGTTTTATGCTAATTACTAAATTTTCATTTAGAATAAGCATAGTGAGTAATGTTTCAATGAATTTAAACCATATAAAATTTATCAAAGTCCATAGCCATGCTAACTGAAGCTTGGTTAGCTTATACCTAAAGAGCAACTGAGAAAGCCATCATCACTCACAATGAGAGAGCTTCAAGCTTGACAACTTGACTTATTTAGTGAAAGAACAAACATTCTTTATGCCCATGCAGTAGCTGTTACACTTGATACATATTTCAAAACATGAAACACATTCCACGTTTATTAAAGCTCTTCTTGTTTTTTTGTATTTAGCATAAATGAAAATTCGGATGCCTTAAATTTGAAGTTAAAAGTAACATTTGATTACTTAAACATTGTATTAATTACAAACATCTTTACTTTAAAAGAAAAAGGGAAAAACAAGGCATTGCGTTAAACACTCTTGTAAGAATAAACATTGCTTAAATGTGGTGATATTTAAGCTTTTTACAATATACTTCTCCACGCACACGCTAAAATTATATTACATTCACTTGCTTCTCCACGCACACACTAAAAATTTATGTTACATTCACTTAATGCAAAGGAATGATAGACTTAAACGCTCCGAGCTATTGGTGAGCATACCAAAAGTATATTGCCTTCGCTTAATGCAAGGAAAAGACTAAAGATGTAAACGAGCCAAGCTATTGGTGAACACTCGAGCTAAGGTCATTAAAAACTAGCCGATCCTTAACAAGCTCGAGCTCGAGCCAGGTTGAAGCTCATTTAGTAAACGAGACCAAGCCCGAGTTTCAAAGAGCGAACTCATTTAAGCTCGTAAGCCGATACAAGATTTATATTTTATAATTCAATATATATCCTTTCAATGAAGACTCCAAATAATTTCCGAGCCTAAATGACCAAAGCATAAACGAGTCTAAACAAGTCGAACCCGAGCTACATATAACTTAGACGAGTTGAGCTAGAGCTCAATATTACGAGCCCTAAACAAGACTTGAGCTTAAAAAACCCTATACAAGCCCGGCTCAATAAGTACCAGATTCGAATTTAGCTCATTTACATCCCTAGAAAATCATAAAACATGAACAGTGTGGCACAAAAGACAATCAAGGACAATTTCTGCTCTATCCCGTAAGAAAATGAACAAACATGAAAAATTACTATTATCAACAATGACTCTAAAGATTGATACTGTCAAAAAGGTATATACAAAAATCACAGCAGCTATGGCGATCACACAAAAACTCATTCATGGGTAAGAACCTACAAGGCTACAACACCTTTTTCTATATCGATTTCTCTTAACTGAAAACCATATAACAAGGCTAAATAGAATAACTAACTTACCTGTAAAAACAAAACTCAAATGCGTTTTTGGCATTACGGGTGGTTATGGAATCTGTTTTCTTGGTCTCTTTGACAGAAACTCCGATGGCGGTTCAGCCTGAAAAAAAGTTTATCATTTTTCTTAAACAAACATGTTTTTAAAATGCGACTACAAACCATACAATATTTAGTTTTGATATTTGTATGTATGTGAAGATTAACAGGTATAATAAAATTAGGAATGTAAACGTGTTGAGCCAAGACTGAAGCTCATTTACTTACCAGCCCAAGTTGGAAGTTTAATCTTAAATAGTGGGCTTGTTCAAGCTCGCGAGTATAGACAAGCTTTATATATAATATAAATTATAACTTATATTTATTTATATATTATTTTAATATAAAAAATTTCAAGATAATCGCAGAGCCTAAACGAGCCGAGCTCGAGCTTAAAAAAGCTTAAACAAGCCCGGCTCGGGCTTGCTCCACTCGGCTCCTTTACATCCCTAATTTATAAAAACC
This sequence comes from Pulicaria dysenterica, assembly GCA_947179395.2. Lineage (NCBI taxonomy): Eukaryota > Viridiplantae > Streptophyta > Magnoliopsida > Asterales > Asteraceae > Pulicaria > Pulicaria dysenterica. Next base: position 55,812,737 of record OX359296.1, read on the forward strand.
ATATTTGTTTTATTCAAATAGATTATATGAACATGATGCTAAACATGGTTGAAGCTTACTGCATTTGAGAGTTGCTCCCGGATATAAGCCATGGATCTCAACATGGCACCTAATGTGTCCCTAGACACCTGAAACTTCACCTCTGATTCTCCTGTACTAGTATCTGTATCTTGAAGCTGGAAACACATAAGTTTTTTTTTTTTAGTTTAAACGTTTATATGAAAATATAAAATTTTAGCTCCTAATCTTTTTTGCATGCTCCTGGGTGTGTTCAGATTCGCAATCTACATTCCTGGGTTACATTTTATCTCAAACGGGTCAAACAGAAAAATTATAAGATTTGATTGATATGGGATGGGTCAATCAGAACATAGGTGGGCCAAGTCACCAAAAGTGTATTTTTAATGCCTGAAACCCCCTAAATCATTTTATTTAAATAATTAGGTTGTTATCAAATCAAAACAATAGTGAATTGTGATAAATATAATTGAAACTAACTGTTTATATAGAATTCCGATATCACAAGACGAATCCATTTTGCCACCTTAGGACTATTATTTAAAAAATATTCATAAACATAAATAAACATATGGAACACATTTGAACATTCTGATTTCTATGTTTAAGAGACATCATACATTTTGGGAAATATCTAAATTGATGCATTCGAAGCATTTAACCATGTTGAAATAAGGCACACTCCCAAGTCCCAAATATAACATTTGGTGTTTTTGATGAAAAGAATTATTTAACATACTATTTAGGTCATACCTTTAAATTAATGACAGCAACCCTATTAGCAGGAGCAGAGAGCTGTTCATTGATGTGAGCCATTGACCTCAACATTGGCTCTAGTGTGACTGTTGAAAGCTGGAACTTAACCTCAGATTCACTTGCTGGTGTCCTTCTATAATCTTGCAACTATGTACATAAATATCTTTTATATCAGAGATGATCAAATAAAATGACAAGTTTAATATAGGAAAGAACCAAAGATGATATTCAACTTCTTTTAAAAGCCACAAAATTATTGGTATATCGTTGTGGGGGAAATTAGATAAAGTTGACTTTTCATATAAAAGGCGCATGAAACCATAATAACTTATTTGCATCTTAATATGAAGTTACAAAGGAAAGGGCAACCTTCATTGCATAATTTTCATTAAAATTGCAATACTTCCTTTTTGGATAGTTAAAAGTAAACAGATTACAAAGTATTATGTCCACAGGATTCGTCGCATGTCATTGTGGAAGCATTTACATATTCTCAAACGGCTAAAAAATTTGATTTAAGCAAGGTGTGAAGTCAAATTGCATTTTTTTATGGAATGAAGTACTGTGTTTATGTTAATATAAGAAATTCACCTCCAAAGCGCAGTAAGTTTTCTGTAGTACATCCTATTAATGCTTTAAGGCCATATAAGCAAAATGGAAACATATGTAACGGTACTGTCAACTCAGGGAGGGCATGCAATCTTGGAATTTTAGTATTCATTTTATTTACAATAAATATAAAAACAGGTAATGAGACAAAAGTTCTTCATAATTATCATTTTGTTAACAATAGAAGTCCCTCCCTGCTTCCATCTAGGCTCCCTGTCGTCACCTCCCTCTAGACTCCCTGTCGCCAACTCCCTGACTCCCTCCCCAAATCGCCGGCAGGCTAACACACCCTAATTTTATTGACTTGTCTACCCCTTCCTCCTCTTCTACTCCCTCATCATCTTATATGTATACAAGGAAGTGAGTGGCTGTGTGTGTAGTATGTATATAAGGCTATATTATATGTCTATAAAAATATATTTCGAATAGGCCAAGTTTATAGGTTTAGATTCGATAGACGCTCTAGTATTAGTAGATAACTCTATAACTTAAATCTATATACACACACAAACACATAAATAATAATAATTATAAATTAATAAAAGAAGAAAGATCAAACAAACATAATAATAGTAGTAATAACAATAAAAACAAATATATAAAATGGAAAAAAATGATAGCAAAGAAAAAGAAATGTAATATATGATAACAATATATAGAAAAAAGTTCAATCGAGAACCGTTTTTCTTATGAAAATTGTCTGTAACACCGTTAATGACTCATTAATAGGGGTATTTTTGTCATTTATATATTTACCCACCAGTAATTTGCATCCGGGTGAGCCTTCATTAATTTGTGAGGCTTGATTTTCCCAAAATACCCCTCATTAATGCATAATTGATGAGTCATTAATTAGCCATTAATAAATAATCAATGGGCCGTCAAAATTTTGGCGATTAATTAATTAATTTTAATCAAGGGCTAAGATTAGTTCTCGTACGAAAACAGTTCTAGTTTGAACCCTCCCCTAACATATAATGTAATCATCTCATGGAAGGATCATGTGTCTAGTATTGTAGTATAGCTCACTTTCATAAAGCACATCTTTGAACAACATGTGACGTGTCAGAGGTTTCCTCTCCATTTTTGGAAAGACGTATGATTGTCTACATGACTACATCTTACCTCTCCTATATCCCGCTTAGGTGGGATTGGGTTCGTGATTATATTTATAATAATTAGATGCTCTAGAAATTTGATGTATTAAAATTAAAAACTATATAACTTAATAACTAGAGAGGTTTAACTAAACACATTTTGCAAGTAGAACTTTATTGGGGTCTAATCACAATACAAACACAAACTTCATAACATTATTTGTAAACAACAAAATTATAGGTCATGAAAATCAAATGCTAATTGATAAAGATGCATTAGTAGTTTAGTGTAAGGCCTTAGGTTAATCATATGCATGATACAACACAAATCATGATGCTAATTGATGAAGATGCTTAAAAGCATTCCTCCTTAATTCAGTTGAATTTATGTTCTTTAGGATTTCTTTGGTAAGATATTAAATATCTTCAAGAAATAAGAAAGAAGCAACTAGAAAACTTAGCCGCTAAATTATGAGGTTGTGTTTATTAAGGTGAAATGGGAAAAGGAAAGAAAACCATCATTCTATTCCGTTGTCAAAAGATGTATGTTAGTCACGTAGGAATAGAATGGATTATTACATATAAATTGTGATTCACTCTGATTTAAGGTTTTTCATTCCTTGGATGATGGGTGCTTTTTTCTCATTTCTTCAAGGAATGGAATGAAATGACATAATTTAATATTTTTTCTCTTAATTTATTTACTAAGATATATTTCATTCCATTCCTATGTATAATTCTGACAAAGCAACCAAACATGTCGATGGAATGGTAAGGGCTCGTTCTATTACCACCTCCATTCCACTCTTTTGTCCATTACGTTCCTTTGTCATTCATTTCCATCTAACCAAGCAAACCTTGATAGTGTGAAATGCATACCTTTAGGTTTATGACCGCTACTCTGTTTGCCGGAGGTAAAGTTCTATTTTCCATTACCCATGTCATTGACTTAAGACAAGGAAGAATCACCTATGCAACAAGCAAAGAATACAATTATAATCTCATCATTAACAAGAAAAAATCTTTACAAACAAAACTAGAGGCGTAAAATGGGCAGATTTTTGACTGGTCAAAAAGGGGATTTTGTATACCAGTTGATCTGAAACACTTCTTGTCCAGAAGTTGTAGTATTTTTAAACAATTAGTGTGCCAAGTATGATTAAAATATTGTATTATATTAACAATAGATTTAAAAGGCTTCCTGCACTAAAAAACACTTCGGATGACTTTCATTCATTCAACCATTTGAGACCTTCCCTTTTAAGAATAATTCTTAATTTTAGCTGGTTGACCTGTTAGAGATAAAGCATAACCCACATTAACCCATTCATAAGTCAATGGACAGGACAGGTGGGTTAGATAACATGCCAAAACAAGATGATAAAGACTACATTATTAAACTAATAATGTAATTTAATAAATAAAGCAATTTAGAAGGTTTTAAGCATTTAAGAACACCCTGAGAAACTTTTGACCTGGTCGACGCATTTCTTTTACAGAAAAAAGTCTTACCTATTTGACCAGTTCAAGATGAAGAATAACCCACACCAACCCAATTGAGGAAATTGGTTGAAATATCCACCTCTACTTATTCATACTAAATGAAGAAGGCAACAACATAACAAGAAGAAGATCATACAAGAAAACATATCATACCATGTTGTCATGGTGACCATCATCACGGCGTAAAGAAACAGGGGCCATGTGTGGGAGATTAGAATCAGTAACCGATTGAGCCGCAAGACCATCATTAAGATTAAACCGTCTTGTAACTTCATCTTGGCGAGGCCACAGTGAAGGTGTCATATCAGGTGCAGAAGAACTGGTCTTACGGTTATCATACCCAATCACACTGACCCGTGAACTATTTGGTGTAAAACTTGCAACATTTGTCTTTGCAGCAGCCACATTCTTTACACCTTCTCTAAGAGCGGCCATTGCTACAGTAAATGTATCAGGAGCAATGGCCCCTTCTTCAGCAAATTTAATAGCTTCCCGAAGTAATTGGTTGTAACGAGTACTTAACAATTCAGGCCTGTTTATGTATAATTCTAATGAAATGTTGAATTTTGCATTTTTCGTCCATCTTTTTAGAACGTAATGAGATGGTAAAGTGAGTACGTTTGTAACTGTAAAAACAGTCAAAATATGTCTACAAAGAATTCCCGAATACTCAAACATCTGGCAGCTGCAATTTGCTCGTAACTCACCAACATTCAAGGAAACAATAAATGCTTTCTGATCATCTTCAAATTTCGCAACCCTAAATGTGCTTACGGCACCATCACCATCGATCCTATTTGCAGTATACACAAACGTTTCAACTAACTCTTCTTGAAATTTTGAAAAAATAGTTTTTGTGTATAAATTTGCTGCTTGTTTCTCCATTGGTGATGGTGTTCTCAATACGGGGGTGGTGCATATTGAATCAAAATCCGCTTCTATTTCTTTCTCAAATGAGTTTTCCAAAGCCCGTTCATACTGTCTAAAGAACAAAGGTACTGTAGTGTGTTCATTTACATAACCATCAAAAAATGAGCTCTCAAAACCCTGATTGAAAGAAACTGCAGCAAAGAATGTATCACGAAAGTATGCCGGGACCCACTGTTGTCTCATGGTATACAATAATTGCAGCCAATCATTCCTTCTAAGATCATATCTATCAAGGATAAAATCCCATGATGCTTCAAACTCATCAACTGTTTCAGTCAAATTGATACAATTATACAACTCAACTTGAAAATTAGGATGCATGTGACAAACATGTGCCAACCTCTCATTACCTTCTCTTAGCACATGCCATTTGCTGATGCAATGACGGGTTCCCGGAAAAACCTGTGAAACTGCAGCTTGTATTGATTTCTCAGGGTTGGTGATTATAGAAACAGGGGCACGGTCATTCATAGCAGCAAGAAATGTCTTGAAAAGCCATGTAAATGTGCACTCAGATTCATCTAAAAGCAACGCACAACCAAACAAAATCGTTTGACCGTGATGGTTGACCCCAGTAAAAGGAGCAAACGGGACTTTATAGCGTTTTACTCTGTACATTGTGTCGAGTGTAACCGCATCTCCGAAATGACTATAAGCGGTTCTCGACCTAGCATCAGCCCAAAACACGTTAGCCATACGGTTGTCATCGTCTAATTGTATGGCGTAGTAAAAACCCGGGTTTTCAGCCTGCATTTTTCTGAAGTAATCTAAAAGATTTTGAGCGTCTCTTCCTAACGACCTTTTACTAGTGCTAACAGAATTGGTTATAGAATCTGAAATCACAGCACCACGATTTGATTCCATAGATACACTCCTAGAGAGATACATAACACCATTAGGAACAACTCCTGCCATTGAGTAACTTTCAGAATTTGGTATGCTCTTTATAGTGCTACAAAACGGTCGTTTTTGTCGGTTACTTGATTTTCGAGTATTAGTGACGTGGTGGTTGTGTTCTTTGACGAATTTTGCTACGACCCAGCTATTTTGACCTTTTGACTCTATCCTAAGCATTGCATTGCAGCCGTCTCCCGATGCTGAACATACAAATTCAAAGACGGCAACAGTCGAATCAGATGCAGATCCGGTGTTTTGATTGAGAAGTGTTGTGAACCCGACCCGTTTAGCATACTCATTGTAGAAACTTTTAGCAGCGTCTACATAAGAAAATTCCAAACCCACGTGTGGTTCAGTTTCACCATTTTTGTTTTGGGATGCAGATATTCCTGCTGGGTCTGCTCTACCATTGAAATCATCAAATCGGTCAAATTCAACACCATGTTGCTCCATACTTTCCTCTTCCAGATTCATAAGTCCAACATCCATGCCAAAAGACATTTGTTTGAATGCGTGCTTAATAATACATCATGTTTCTCCATTTTTTTAATCAATGATCCATCATCATATCATCGCAGAGGCATGATTCTTATGTTTCTTCTTTTCATGTATAACTTAGTATGACCTGAAGAGATATGAACATTATATACTATGAGACAGAAAAACTGTTAAGCCGAAAGGCACAGGTATCCTCAAGCGATTAAACTTATTAACACCACCTAGATATGGAATGGGGAAAGAGAGCTAAATACTGAAAGCATAAAGATTTCAATTCTTAATGTGTAAAAGTTTTCCATATCTAATTTTTGCTTTTCATCATTGTCCATTAAATATATAGAGTATCCACTGAGATAAGTGAACATGTATTCTATTGACTACAATAGAACTCCTAGGAAATTGGATAGATCAATTACAGACTACATATGATAATGAAAAGATTATTAAAGGGGAATTTTGCTAAATATGAATTTCAGCATGTTCTTTTCAAAAAAAATGAATTTCAGCATGTCAAATGGAACAAAAACTGGCAAATTTTACTTCTACATCATAGCGGTAGATTCTTTTATCAGAAAATTTTCCAACCACAACTATTTTGTCAACCAAACATAATTCTATATCATACTTCTATAAGCTTAAATACCAGAAAACAAGATAAATTTAGTATTTAATTGACTTCCGGAGATGAGGAATTCCAATCAGAAATAGTGAAATTTCGGCTTTGCAAAGTTTACCCCTCCTATGTCATCGCTATGTATCAGGTCTGAAATTTAGGGTTATTACTTGAATCTAAATAACTTGGAATAAACTTTATTACTGCATCGAACAATAAAACAAGGGGTTACTAAATAAAGAAGTTTCCACATTGATAACATTACAACAATAATATCTGCAAAAAAGTTGACTTTGGCATAACAACAAGTCAATCATTACTATTCTATAAGAGCACGGCAGTAATAACATGCATCATTCTCATCATTAAGCGCCACATTGGCATCACTAACCCATCACTAACACCTCACAGTAATAACTGCTCATCACTACCATTAATGGACCCCACCAAATTAATAATAACCTTTCCAAACAAAGTAAAAAAAAAAAATAATGCTCGTTTTGGTTCATTGTCCAGCTCATCAGCTTACTCTTCACAAACTTGATCAAGAGCCCTCAGAATTGTACAACCCGCGTCACGAGCTAATCTAGACTTGATAAGGAGCTCGTTATCCTATTATACCATGTGCTCTTCATGAAGTATGTACATAAATTATGTTTAATTATCATAACTATCCAAGTCTACGAAAGTAATGCTCTGTTATTCTGTTAATAACTAGTTTTCAAAGAGAGCCAACGCCTACACTGCAACATATTAGAGCACAAGATATTTTGTATTTGCTACCAAAGCACATGACAAGCCTACTTTTACAACTAGATTATAATATGAGATCTGCAGAATTAGTCTTCACATACATTGATATTACATACTTAAAAGAATCGGTGTTCTAGAAATCCCTATTTACGACCACTTAGGTAGCAGCCAACCAGAGATTAAGCATCCTCTACCTCTTCAATCAACAAATGTCTTTAAATGATGCATTTCAAGGAACAACAAAGCTAATCCTTTTTAAAAGAATGTTTGACAAACAAACACAGTAGAAGAACATGTCATAAGTAGAAACTTTTAGAGTAATCAAACAAATATACCTCGTTATATCTTTAATATCTTTACAAGTTGAAATAATAAAAACCATGCTCATGCTCATTAAAAAACACACATGGAAAAGGAAAAACTTGCATACTTGGATATAGTCATTAGTTGCAAGGGTGTAGGTGCATCATACATAGATATCAGGTTTTGGAAAAGTTCAAGATATGGCAAATCGTCTATACATGCTCGTTAAAAAAACATGGAAAAGAAAAAACTTGAATACTTGGATATAATCATTATGTTGCAGGATATAGGTGCTCATACATAGATATCACTATATCAGGATTTGGAGACCTTTAAAGTTGAAGATACCGCGACTCGTCTATACATGTGTCTACTACTTATCCATCTATGTATCTCACAACTCTTGGTTAGACATATAAAAACAAAAACATACCTAAGCTTTGGGTTCACAATCTACAAATTCACTTCTGAGTGTCATATAGCCATCAATTACTCTATAATTTCAAAGTTGACAAGAACAGTCTAATCTGAGCAGATAAGCTGATATCTAAATTTAATAATATCAACTAAATGTAAGAAAACAAACAGATTAGAGTTTTGAAAATTAAAATTAAAAAACTACAAAGCCTCTATCCAATTTAGACATGAAAGGTACTATGTATATCCAAAATCAAAAGTACGGCCTCATTTCAGTTTTCATCAATTTCAGCATCCAAATTTCCGAATCATATCATTCAATCCAATGTTACCATTTTTTCTTATCAGAATGATCGTAATATTATCCAAAATTTCATCAGATTATACAATTAGCTCGAACCGTATGCATTATGCAAGCCCGATAATGTCTTCTGTACACAAATACATCAGATATACGTATACGTGTATGTATGTATATACACATACCTACCTTCAATCGAGCAGGCGATAGAGGCTAACAGATGATCGTCGTCGTCGTTAGGGCACCGTATGTCGTTTCTCCGGCGATAGATGGTTGCAGGCAAGAAGAAGGAGAGTGAGTTAGGTGTCGCATAGGTTTGGGGTGACCTTAGTGGACGCGCTGCGATGATCGTCGGATTAAGATCCAACGGCTGTTTGGGTTTTAAGAAAAATGCCCTTGTAAATTGCTGGGCAGAGTCAGCGGTTCGGACCCAGCCCCGCGAAGCACCTAAGTATCATTGAATAGATACTAGATAGACATAAAGTGGGAATCCATGTGGGACCAAGTAGCATTTGTGTTATTTATCCAAAGTAGGAAATTATTGTTTTGCCCTCATAAGATATTTTAATGGTAATTCACTTATTTGACATGGCTTTTTTCTTTTGACTGTCAAAATGTTAGCAAGTTGTTACAGTATAAGGTGTACTTCAAAAGATTATATATTTCAACGTCATATTATCTATTTAACATTTTAGTTATGCTTAAATAGCGATATTATCACGTTTTTAATGCGATTTTAAAAAAGTACTCTCTTTTCTCTCTTTCTCTTTCATTTCCCTCTCTCTTCTCTTTTCAAATCAAATGTCGATACTCTATGCATTTTTGTGATACTGCTCCATGGGGTGGTGTTTGCTTTGGTACCACAACTTCATCTCAGCATGTTGAGGGTATACCCCATGCTTTTAGAGATAACAAATTACATGAGTGTTCAAGGTCCAATGACCATCTAGTTTGATAACCAAGTGTGTTATTTATGGGAGTTGTTGTAAACAGGTTTATGTCTATATTTAAGGTTTGAAGGTGAGAGTGGATATTGGTTATTATCTAGAATCAGTCGATATTTGACATAACTAGTTGAAGCTTAATTTAAGAACGGAGCTTTTACTTAAAATCAGACGTTTGAGTTTTTTTTTTTTTTTTTTTTTGATAATTGTGTTTGGTAAAATAACTTTGGCTATAACTTAAAAATATAAAATTATATAACAAAAAGAGAAATAGAACTCTAAATATGATTTTTGGTACTTGTAGGTTTGAAGTTAATATAATTTTTTGAGAATGATTTTTGGTACTTGTAGGTTTGAAGTTAATATAATTCTTTGATTCTCAAAATAAAAAAACTCTATATATGAAACAAAATTAAAACGAAGTTATTTGTGTAATTTGTTTATTAAAAACTTTAGAAGCTTTTAAAAGCTTCTTGAAGTAGTTATTGTTTTTTTGGAGCTGTTATAAAATAAATAATATACAAATTTAAGTTCATGCAGCTAAACAACGCTTTTTTTTCGTTGGGATATATCGAGCAAAGAGATAATCTTGTAATATATCGAGCAAAACATTATCTCTTCGTAGACGAGACTCATAATTCTATGCTCGATGTAATCGAGCCAGACTCTTTAAGAAATGTAGAAGCTCAAACTCGAGCTCATTCGAGCTCGTAATTTGAAGCTCGAGCTCGGCTCATGAAGTGTTTTACGAAGCTCGTGTTAGGCTCGATAAAGCTCCTTTATTTTTTATATTTTTAAAAATAGTTTAAATTATATAAATAATAAATGAAAAAAATATGAATTTTTAATTTTAATTTTTTTCATATTTAATGATATAAAAAAATTTAAAAATTTTTTTCGTACTTTTTCGTATTTATTGATATAAAAATATATAATATAAATAATAAATAAAAAAATATATAAGTTTTATATCAAAGCTCGTTTAAGCTCGCGAGCTTAAACGAGCCCAGTATACAGGGCTCAGGATCGAGCTTGTTTAATCGAGCTCGAGCTCGTTTAGACTCAGCTTGTTTCGAGCTTTTAACGATTTGAACTCGAATAGCTCACGAGTAGCTCGGCTCATTTACATCCTTAGCTCGAGGGTTACAATAAAAAACGATGATGGGTGATAAGAAAATAATTATGGTAACAACTAAATCGTGTAAATTTAAATAAATGCTCTAACTCCCTAATCGATAAATTTTTCTTTCACAAAAAAACAAAAAAATTTGTGTGAATAAAAGTTACATTATTTAGCTGCATTATTATTTTAACAATTCTTTTAGGCTACAAACTAACCACATAATTAAATTAATACTCACCATCTTTTTATATAGTTGTGTTTAATAAAGTTCATATAAAAAACATAATTTTGAATTTTAATATTCAATCAAATGTAATTGTAAAAACATCACATGTTAATTGTGAAAACGCTACTCCTTTCAGAATTTTAAATTTCAATCTGGATCATTAATGGGGCTGATCCAAAGACTAAAATTGGTCCCTTTGAATTATGAAAAAATATTAACTATATTGAACATTTTTCTCTCTTTATAAATACGACAGGTAATAATTAATAAATCAAAAATAGTCCTTGTCTTACAAAAAAAAAAAATATTAAATAAGAAAAGCATACATAAAGTTTCAATGAGTTCTATCAACTTATAATTTAAAAAGGCAGAATTGTGTAGTTCATATAGAGTGGCTATATTATTACTTAAAAGAGTATATTCACATACTAGTTCATATAGTATGGTGTCAATTGCATAGAATTTGTAATAAATTGTCGTTGAGAACCATGTCTGTTTTATGAGCTCTTAGTAATGCTACCTAGCTAGCAGTTGTAAATGTGGAATATGTAGTAGAAATTCATGAATTAAACCGTAGCGTATGCACTTGGTTTTCTAACCAAGTCAACGCCTATAAAATAAAAAAGTCGACACAACTTGATTTTGGTCATAACAGTTGAGAATAATAAAGTATAAAACATATATTCAATGATTTTAAATTATCTTATGTATCTTAATATGTCTTATACATTTGCAATGTCATGATAGAATTCTTATAATCGTTTTTTGATTTATTTTAGTAAAAATTTAGATTGATACATATTTTTCAAAGATCATTTTTGAACCAGTGATCCTAGAGGTGGCCAAAATTAAATATAAAATGTTATGTTAGTTTTACATTTTTTAAATACAAAATTTTGTTATTTATCTTAAACATTCTTTACGTACTATCCATGAAGTTGTAAACTTTTTATTTTATTCATGCTTATGTATTATCTTATATTATGAAAACATGTTTTATATTTATCTTTGTGATCAAATTTTGTCTATTTTTCGTGTTATTTTTTTAGTCTAGCTATTCATTTTTAGTCATAAGTTTTTAAAGTTTTTAACAATTTAAATGTAAATCCGTAGCTATTATAAATAATGAACCTAAACACCGCTCAACTGTTATACTAATCGTACTAGACAATGTCTAATACCTGAAAAAATTGTGATTAGTAAGGGTTAAGATCTATTTATGTTTGGGTCAAACATAACCGATCATGTTTTCTCACAAACTTAAGAGTGAGTCTCTTCTTTTAGTCAATAGTGGTTCCTCTAAATATGGTCCACTTTCATATTTATGAGATAAAATAATCAGTCATATTTAACACAATATGAAAGGATTGTAAGTTGTAACCGGATTAATATATAAATTATTTGTGACTCACAATATGCCAATCATCAAATGTATATAAAAAATATATTTTTTTTTTTTATTTTAATGACTTTATAATGTCACATTTATGGTTTGAATAAGTATGCAAAATAAGAATCTCGTCAAGTATAGTATAGTTGTTTGATACCAACCTCTAGATTTAAACAAGTACCACGTACTTTCAAGTTATGTAATTTTCATATATATAAAAACTCAATCAGAATAAAACAAATAATAATAGTTTAAAATTGTAAGGTTTTAATTGTTTTTTCAAATAAGGTCTTATTTTAAAAGAAAGGGTCGCGGACACATAAAACTTTTCAATAAACTTGTTTGATTTTTCAAAAAAACGTCTGCGCGCTCGCAGACGTTTCCAATAAGATTGTTTGTTTTTTCGCAGATATAAGACCTTATTCTATCTTCTTTTTTCTTATTTTGAAAAGCTAAAAACTACATCTTTTTTCGCAAACCTTCTCGGACCTAAAAACATTTGAACCACATCTTTTCCTGAAGACATAATATTTAGACATTTATTTATTCGAAAACAAACAAAACCTAAATTATTAATTTCGCATAAAAGCAAAACTTCGGTCAATATTATGACAACTTTAATTACTTGCTTTTTTTCTTAAATTGTGTGGTTTTCAATCCAATAATGTTTAACAACTAAAAAAACGTTGAAAGACTGCAAATTACAAGGTTAAATAACAACCACCAAAGTTTCTACAATTCTACATATTCATATACAGTAAAAATTTATACAAGTTATTAATTTATTCATGAATTTATATTTCATCATTAATTCGTGAAAATAAAAAATAAAATATAAATCATAATAAATTACAAAATAGTGAAAGCAAAGCACCGATGACGAATTAAGTTTATTTTTTCCTCTTTTACTCGCCTGCTACTTTAAGTTTAACATTAGGATTAAGTCGAGTTATTCTCTTAAATAGTGATACCTTTTGAGGTGGGCTATCTAACGGAAAGACATGTATAATGTGTCTTTGGTTTTTTAATGATATGTTTATTTTATTTTATTTTGCCCAATGCAATAAGGTATATATGCCATCGTAAATTTTAAGGTATGTCCTAAGTTTTTTCTATAAAACTTGTTAAAGTCTTTTTTTTTATTTTTAAAATAGCTACTTGAATTCATCGTTAGATTAAATCATTCATGTCATAAGAGCATAACCAGATTAGATGTTTGTATGATACAGAAGTTGGTTTAATAAAATGATAAATATTAATCATTTATAAAAAAGTAATGAATAATTATACAACACGAAAAAATGGTGACAAACAATGTCAACACTCGGACCAACAGTGGAAGCGTCGACGCGAGATTGAGGGCAGACGTGACGGATTAGACATGATATCATGATATGAAGGGAATTGAATGTATTTCTTGTAAAATCATTGATCATTATTGTTATAATTAAGACAATAAGGTCAAATATTTATTGGTTATAATTAAAAACAATTAAAATAATTCTAAAATATATTAAAATGATAAAATTAAAAACTTAGTTAAATCTGATATTTAAAATGTTATAAAGGATTAATATAATATTTGTAAATTTAGGTTGATAAATATGATATTTTTATGTTTAAAAAGAGCATAAATGAAATTTATTTAAAAAATTATGATTTAATTTTGACTTATAAAACTCAAATTGATATTTCAGTTTTGATTAAATAAATTGTCAAAATCAAATAATAATATTTATTTTATTTAACGAAGGGTTAAAAGTATTCAATAAATCTAACGGATGTTAGCCTTTTATTTATATTAGAAGAAGATAATATTAAAATATATGTTTGTTCTTTGACTATAGGGTTTAGTTCCTAAAAGTACATCGAAGTTGTCACTTTTTGCTATTGTGTATACCCATCTTTCATTACTCTCATTTAGTATACTAAACCTTCTAAAACTCACGATTAATACATTGGGTTACCTGCTTAGCAGGTAACCAGTAATTCTGACCTTTTTGATTTATTTTAATGTTCTTAAAAAGCCACATCAGTAATTATTGCCACATCATATTTACCTCTTCTATTTTCAAACAAAAAGATGAACATGAAGATGAAGAACATGAAGATAACACACATGAAAAACAGATCTGAACTTGAAACCTAGAAATCCAGATGTAACTAAACAAGATGTAACTAAACAGATCTGAACTTGAAGATGAAACCCAGAAATCCTAACATTAATCTTATAAACAAGATGGAATCTTTTGAAGATGAAAGCAAGAACGCTAAATCTATACCAAGAACAGATCTGAACTTGAAGATGAAACCATGAACCCTAAATCGATTATGTACCAAGAACAGAATTCTGTTAACAAGTTGTTCATGAAACCCTAAATCGATCTATAAACAACATTGATCTAAAAGAAACCCTAAATCAGATTGTTACATTCATAAACCCCAAATCAGAAACAGACGAACACGATGAAGTTCTGGGTAGCAATCACCATTGATAAACTTACCTTTGTACGATTTCTGTTCGTCTTCAAGATCGCCGCCATGGAGTTACTTACCTTTGTAGCAATCACCTGTTCCTCGCCGTTCGAAACCCTAATCCCGTCGCCTGTTCCAGATTTAAACATCAAATCCAAATCGCCGTCGTTGATAACCCTAAACTCGCCGCTGAAGTAGCCCTTGAACAGTCGAAGCCCAGATCTGGAACGGTGACTTCCGATCTGGAACGGTGACCTCCGATCAGAAAACCCTAGTTGTTGAAGGCGGTGGTGGCTGCGAATCGAAACCCTAATCCCGTCGCATGAAGCAGCCCTTGAACAGTCGAAGCCCAGATTTGTTCTTTGTTCTTTGTTCTCCGATGAAGCATGAAGCAGGGCTTCAAGATCTGCGTGAATAGGTTACCCAGATTTGTTCTTTGTTGTTATTATTATTATTATTATTATTATTATTATTATTATTATTATTAGTATTATTATTATTATATTTCATATTATTTTTATATAAAGAAATTACAAGTCAGCCTCAAGTTCAAAGCCACATCACCATTACCTGTGCCACATCACCATTACCTATTGAATAGGTTACCCAATATACTAAATGGTAGTTTTAGGAACTTTGATGTACTAAATGAGAGTAATGAAAGATGGGTATACACAATAGCAAAAAGTAACAACTTCGATGTACTTTTAGAAACTAAACCCTTGATTATATAAAGAAGAAAAGATGTTTAAATTTATTACTATCGTATATACTTTGACTGTATAAAGAAAAAATATTTAAATTTAATACATGCAATAAAAAAATTAAATACAGACTGTATTAATAAATGAAATATTCTATATACATAATAAAAAATATGGGCCGGGTTTGGGCCAATATTAAGTACAAATTTAGAATGAGGCTATAAGTCCATTAATAAGTACAAAATGGGCCGGGTTTGGCCCGAATTGCTGTTGGGCTGAAATGCCTGAATTCAGACAAAATCAAGTTCGGAAAAAGTAGAAAGTTGTGGTTCGGTGGTTCCTGGTTCGGTTTAAGACAAAGGAGAGAGAAAGAACGACAAAGAAAGAGAGAGAACCAGGCAGAGACGGAAAACTACGTTCCCAAATTCGAAGTTGCAAAACCTAATCGATCCAAATAGCAGACCAAAAGATCGAGTTACAAAACCCTAACACATCTTCACATAGCTGTATTCGCCTCTCACGCGCCCCATTTCGATTGAACCCTAACGGTGGTAAGTCAATCGTTTCATTTCCGCAATTCTTTGACTTTTCAATTATGTTTCCACGCATTTCTGTATGAATTTGGCAACAATTCGAACCTTTCTTTGTGTTTCCTTGGTCAATTGTCGGATTTTATGTTGTAATGTTTTAATTATCGAATTTTGAATTCCTTCTAGATTTGGATATGATAAACAGGTTTTCGAGATATTCGAAGAAAGTCCTGTCCAATGAATTTGAATTTTATGGCGTTTTGAACGCCATAATTTGAAATTTGTGTTAAACTAGGTCTTTGTAGGATGTTGAAAATTGGAGGAATTGGGGCGTCTCTCCTAAAAGATACGATGTTAAATTAGTTATTGTTATTGTTTAATTGTCCTGCTGACATGCTTTGAAAGTTGCAAATCTCACAAGAACGTATTATATTGAGATTAATTTCCTTTTTGACATGTTAAACAGTTAAAGTGTTGTTTCTTGCTTTGAACATTGTTGTTGCTGCTCTTGTCATTGAGAATTTTATTAGATTGTTGGATTTTGCATTGGAATGTGATTAAACAAGTAGTTACTTGAGGTGCTAATGGAATATGGAGAAATGACTGCTAGGGATTCAACTTGATATTAATTTTTTGCCACAATCTTTGGTCAGTGGTGGTATGCATGTAAGTGTCAACATGTGATATATATTCTGACATGAAACTTGATTTTACTGGTTTCATTAATGCTCCATTATTTGATATCTGACTACTGTATTCATTGCATTATTAACCGTCATTTTTAACTATTTGGTCGATGCCATTGATACAACTGCTTGTCATTTTGCTCTCTTGTTCAAGATCTAATACAATTTTAAGGCTTCTTATATGTTCAGTTACATATGATGTTACATTACTTTTTGTAAAAGCATTTCTTGTTGTTCAGCTATCAAATTTAACATCATTTGGAACCCCACAAGACTGGATCCAACACTTTTTACCAGGAACTTCAAATTGTAACATAACTTGAACACTGAACTTTCAAAACGTGCTCTAGCCAAACTTCATTTTGTTACTGGATCCAGTAATCTCGATCCCTCTTTTTGCAATTGAAAAGGTCGAGTATATTGTTGAATGAAAACCTCATTTGTGTATATACAAATGTATTCTCTTGAGATGTGTTTGTCCCCTATGAATTGAACATCTCGACATCCATCCACACATACATACACGTAACTGTTAGACATGTGTTCTAAACTAGGTCTGTTTGGCTGAATGTTGTGTCTGCACCAGTTCAGAGATTGCTGTATATGTTCTGCTTATCTCTCTTATAAAGAATACGTAGAAAGATAACAATTACTGTAGAACTGGTTGAATTGATAGTGTGCATTTTATATATTATATTCTTCCACCCATTTAGTATCGTCTTTGAGAATAACTCATGTGACTATAGAATATATGGATGCACATTTTGGAGTAAACCAATATGGTTAAGTTGATCTTGATGACTTGATTTATGAGTAGCACATATGTTCAACGATGGAAATATTGTTAAAGTTCCATTGGTAATATAACTATTAAAACATCAATCACTATGCAATCTGGTGACTTAATAAAACTGATTTGCAATTTCGTAAGTGTTTACTTTTTATTATAACTTGTAGACTATGATGTTGCATAGTATGTTTTTCCACATGTGGTCAGGGCTTGTAGAGTTACCTAATTGCCCCTTAAAAGATTTACTCATTTGATGTTTAGTTTGTAGTTTCATTAGGATTTCTACTTTTAAGACACTTAAATGCTGTTTACTTCCTTAGATAAGAATTATCATTCTACCCACTTCTCTATTTCTCATGCTCTCTCTCTCTCTCTCTCTCTCTCTCTCTCTCTCTCTCTCTCTCTCTGGTTTCCCTCTTAAGATATTTTCTACTCACCAGTATTAATGTCGCTATCCTACTCACATGGTTATAATTGTAGTCATTTATACTAACAGTTAATTAACTATGTTATTTGGTTTCAAATATATATGGCTTTTTGACTGAGGAAATTTTCTGATATTTTAGGATCTGGAACTCAAGATGTCTCCATCATCCAAGTCAAAATCAAAGGACAAAAGGGCTGCTGTCAAGGATCCACAAAAGTCTTTAACAAAACCTATATCTAATGGCAATACAGGGGTCCCTGCTAGTGGTTATAATCCTCTTTTGGGAACATTTCATACACTTGATACCACATCAGTGTCTTCTGCTCCACCGATTCCCATAAATGGACGTTCTCGTAATATTGATGATACAGATGATCATAGTGGGAACTCTGTTGGGATGGGGATTGAATATGATTCCTTATCAAACAATGGTAGTTGGTCAGGTGAGTCTGAAGATCACAAAGACAAACCTTCTCAAGGA
Organism: Pulicaria dysenterica; assembly: GCA_947179395.2. Classification (NCBI taxonomy): domain Eukaryota; kingdom Viridiplantae; phylum Streptophyta; class Magnoliopsida; order Asterales; family Asteraceae; genus Pulicaria; species Pulicaria dysenterica. The sequence continues at coordinate 55,831,208 of OX359296.1, forward strand.
TCCACCCGGAACGAGACAATCCCAGGGGTTGATAATGAGAAGCGTGAAAAAATCCGTCAAAAAAACGAGAAAAAGCATCAACGCCAAAAAGAGAGACGAGCTCAAGAACTCCATGAACGATGTAGTGGCTATCTAATGTCAAGAAAGCTAGAAGCACTTGCACAACAGCTTGTGGCAATGGGATTCTCTTCAGAACGTGCAACAATGGCTCTCATACTAAATGAAGGTAGAGTAGAGCAATCGGTTGCATGGTTGTTTGAAGGTGGTGAAGAGGCAGACGACCAAAGAGAGCATAACCTTGATGGTGGCGGTAATTTGAAAATCGATATATCAGAGGAGCTTGCTCAGATTACTGAATTGGAATTAAAGTTCAAATGCTCAAAACAGGAGGTTGAACGCGCCATTGTTGCTTGTGAAGGTGATCTTGACCAGGCGGCAGAAACCTTAAAAGCTCAGAAGCAGGAACAACCTCCTGCCACCATGCCAAAGCATGAAGAACCTGGCGGTTTCCCAAGTCTTGGTAATGGTAAGCTTTCCATAGCCATGAATCAAAGCTTATCAACCTCAAGAACGATGTCAAAAGCTATACCTGTACAGCAGAGAACTGATGACAGAGATTTTAATTACACAAAATCGGCTGTTACGGGGGGCACTCTATCAACAGACACTGGGATTAAAAGCTTGCAGTTACTAAAGAAAATTCCACCCAATTCTGATTGGACAAAACAGCAACAAGTTAATACACCATCTGTAGAGAAGAGGTGGCCGGTGGCAGTAGCTTCTCCATTGCAGGTTGCACCACCACCAGCCAAAGCCGACTCCCGGTACGCAAATATTGGGACCGAATTAAAAAATCTTCAGTTAGGGTCGGTGAGGGAACCTGTTATTGTGATGCAGAGGCCCAAACCAAAAAACACTCCTGCAAGTGTTAGCCCATCCACATCAGCATCCCTCGCTGATTGGCATCCTAATGCTGTTGAACCTGCAATGAATATGAATATAAACTCCAATGGTTTTTCACATGTTCCCACTAGCACAAGAAGCTTCAACACTTCTAGCTTTGGGAGCACAGCGAATACCCAGTTGTATGACCAGTTCCATTATCAGCAGCAACAGCACCAGCCACTTCCTCAGCAGCAGTATGCATCAAGCAGTGGCAGCCTGGTGGATCATCATTTTAGTCAACAGGGTTCCATGAACCATTTCAACAACGGTGGTACATGGAACAGAACGCTGGGTACCACCACCACCACTCCTACCCTGGCGGCTGCTTCTTCTCTTGGACTTTTCTCTGGGTTGGGCTCAAACGGGTCGTCTGGCCCGTCATCTCCCGTAGACTGGAACGCGTGTGACTCGTTGCAGTTTGATTACACAAACATAGACTGGAGTCTAGATCGTCTTCCTCATTCATCTAATAGCCCATCAAGGCCCAGTTTGTGGATGGGTGTTGGCTCTGCCACAGGGAGGGGTGGTGGTAAGATTTCCGTGAGACCGCCAACGGGTGTTGTGTCGAACGGGAATAACGGGATTTCGATGGGTTTGCATGCGGATGGCGTAGGAGCTAGGGGTTCTGAGGCATCTGCAGGCGCTTCTCGTGAATGGACTTCCCCTTTTGAAGAGAAAGAGTTGTTCAGTTTTCCCAGACAGTTTGTTTCTTCTCCTTCTCTTTAATGAAGAACCAAAAAGCATATGTGAACAGATAATAAGATGATAGGGGATGAAAAAGAACAATAAGAAAACAGAACTTTAAAACATGTGTTGGGATTTAATGTTTGCTTTTTCGGTCATGCCTGCTGCACTGCTTCTTATTTGTGTGTTTTCTTCTGACCTTGGTGGTGTTGGAGAAAAAGGTATCCATAGTCCGACCTCTTTTTTATTTTTTCTTTTGGAGCTGAAAACGCAGAAATCGAAAGCTGATGCTGCTATAATGACTTCATTATCAACTTTGAACTCGTACGAGTTTCAGCTCTGGCGAAGAGGCTATCGTTTGGTCTTGCTTTCGTTTTCATTATGGCGTAAATTGATCATTTTTTAACAAGAAACTCACACATTGAACTTAATTCAGTGCTGGATTCTTAAACAGTAATGAGTATTATAAAATTTATCCTTCATAAGTACAAGTTCCATAAAAGTGTGGAAAAGGAAGTTGGTGTGACATAAGGTGACAAAGTGGGCTTTCCTTAAAAACTTTGTCGTGGTGTTTAGGCAACATGATTTGATGGTTGTGTTTGGTCTCATAATCATATTGGATATGGGGTAATGATAAAGTTTGATTGGTGCTCCCCTGTCAATATGGATAGGCAACATGATTTGATGGTTGTGTTTGGTCTCATAATCATATTGGATATGGGGTAATGATAAAGTTTGATTGGTGCTCCCCTGTCAATATAGATAGATAATGATAAGAGAAGGGGTGGTGGTCTTTACTGGACCTGTCTTCTTTTTCACCTTCAATTTGGTGCAAGGGTAAATAAATTAAATTAAACAATTGTCTTTCATGTGAATATTAAAGGTAATATCATAGGCGAGTTCTTTTTTTTTAACCTTATCAAGTACTATTTTTGTTTTGGAACAATTGTGGTCCTGATTGTCCCATCAACAAAAAATATGCCGGATCGTATTAAGTATATCGTAAATAGGTAAGATCTTACTTAGGATCGTAGAATCTCTATACGTTCTTATGATCCAAAAACAATATCGTGTGTGTAAAAGAGAAGAAAATTGAAAAGATGAATGAATTAATGTTTTTTAATTTTCTCTCTTAATTACTAAAATGTTACATAATTTGTTTATGTTAAAAAAAATTATAACACACAAAATAAGAAATCAAACTGACTTGTAGTAGAATCTTACGATCTGATCTTGTAGCGATACAAACAATCTTAGGTAAGATCCTGACTTTGATAACCATGATTTAAATATGAAAGTGTATTTGAGTTAGTGGTATCAACATGTGATTTAACAGTTAATATGTTTATTTCCTTTTGAAGTTGAGAATTTGGGTTCGATTGTTAATATAAATGTAGATTTGAGAGTGTAAGTCTTTGCCTGTTAAAAAAGTTTGAATGATAACGCTCACTTTACTTATTGTATGAGATTTTTTATCAAATAATATAGAATTAAGTTGAGGTGTAATGACGAAAATTGACGTTATATGAATTATTGCACCTCGTGAACTGGCTGCTAGACTGCCAACACGAACGATACCCGAGAAAAACAGATCCCGTACCGCGGTGGGAAATCAAATAGCGGTCAAAGTCCCTGATTAGGGATAGCGGTTATCGCGGTGGGATAACGGTTTTTAATATTACGTAAAATATATTTATATATATAAAATTAAAATTATAAAACACAAACTAAAAAGCATTTGTATAAAACTTAGTACACTAATATAGTAAATAATAATATGGGAATCGACTGTGGAGTGTAAACCGAAAAATTTGTCAAAAGAAAAACAAAAAAAAAAATCAAAAAATAGTGCAAACCGCTATTTTGCCTCAAATAGCGGAAATAGCGGCGCTATTAGCTCCCCGCTATTTCACACCGCTATTTTGCCTAGGTCCGCTAACCGCTATCCCACCTTTATCCCATCGCTATCCACCGCTATTGACTGCATAGGCTGCCGTCGAATAAAACCGAACAACACACCCGTAATCTAAATTGAATTATTTTTGCCGTTATATAGTGCTACCAGTCCCAAAAAATCCTAGGTCCGCCCCTGATGGTGGCACCAGAGGGTTGTGGTGGTGATATTGGTGGTGATCAGTGGGGCGGACATACGTGAATCAATTATCCTAAATTCATTACCTCCAATTTACTGAAGAATGATTAATAGTTAATGACGGATTATATTACACCAAATGAACCAATATAATTATTTCCAATTCTTACCTCCTATAACCCTTAACCAAGCATCCCCTCGAAGAATATATATTATTTTCGAAAAAAAAAGAATGAAAAAACTTGAAGGGGGCGTAAATCGTAATCATCAGTCAAGAAAATCCGACGTGCTAAAGTATAAGAATAGCATTTCAAGTTCACACGTGTATAATGATTTGGACGAAGTCCAAACGACCTTGTACACTTCGTAGGTGGATTGGGGCTCACGATCGAGAAAATGGTCGACAAATTCGGGGTCTTCTCAAAAATTTTCACCTCCTTATAACCATTTTTCAATTTTCAATTTTTACGTTTCTAGGGTTTCGTTTTTTATAGATAATTTTCATCTAGTTAGGGTTTTTTAGGGGATTTGATTGATTTTAGGATCTTCAATCGATATGAGGAAGAAACTGGATACGCGTTTCCCTGCGGTTAGTACTTCTACTGCTTTTCTATTTTGTCTACTTTTGTTTGAGAACTCCAATTTCGTTGTTCAAATGTGGATTTGGCGCAATATTAGGTCGAAATTTGAACTAAAAGATTTTCAATCCTGATTCTTAACCTCCATTTGTGTGAGTTATCTGATGATAATATTGAAATTTATGCGAAAATATAAGAAATCTATTTTTAGGAACCAGTTGTTTTGCGGGAATCTTTGTTGTTGGATTATGCACAGATTTGAAACATGCTATATGTTTCTGGTGAATGTTATCAATTATTATTTTCAAATCATTGTATTACTGTTCATCTCTTTGCCTCCAGGATTTGAATTTTATATAATTTGGCGAGTGTTGTGATTGTGCTGTGGTTCTCGGTTATGGTGGTATCTATATTGATTTTGTAAATATATTAAATATGTTTTGTTTTTGTAATGAATTATACATATCTGTACCAATGATCAGTGGTAGCTGCCGATGATCAATGGGTCTAAATGATTAAAAGGTATATAACCTTGTATAGCTGTTCTTTGACATCTTAATATTTGTGTTGCTAAACTACAAGTTACAAAGACAAATTTTCAACTGGTTTGAATGTATATATTTGCTATCCATTCTTTGAGTTTCTGTTTTATAATGTATGTTATGGTTTTCAACTGGATTTTTTTTCATACATTATGTGGAATGTTAAATAAGGCGACGGAAAAGCTATATGATTGCATGTGAGGAACATGTTTTGTCTTATTGTTTAAGATTTTCCTCAATTGTTGGCCTCCACCTTCACATATTGTTTTTTATTCATATACTCTTATGTGTATGATTGTATCTCATTATTGGTAAGATGCCACAAAAAATCTTATGTTGTTGTTATTCTCTTTAATATATATAGGCTCGGATTAAAAAAATAATGCAAGCCGATGAGGATGTTGGGAAGATTGCTATGGCTGTCCCTCTTCTAGTGTGTAAGTGACAACTTTATTATGCTTGCATCCAAAGTCAAACATGGTCAGTTTGATAGAGGTTTGTTTCATTGAAATTTTTTATATTTTTGCTTGATTAATGCAGCTAAAGCTTTGGAACTTTTTCTGCAAGATCTGTGTGACCGGACATACGAGATCACTCTTCAAAAAGGAGCAAAGACTCTGAATTCTATGCACTTGTACGTACACCATACCGATTTGGAAATTCCCCTGAACTAGAACATATCATAAATTTTTTGCTGATTTAGTTTTCATTTTTGTCTGATATGCAGAAAGCAGTGCGTCCAGAGCTTTAACGTATTTGACTTTCTGAGAGATATTGTTGGTAAGGTTCCGGATCTAGGTGGTTCTGACGCTGCAGGGGAGGACCGAGCTGCAACAAAACGAAGGTTTGCATGATTTTTAAATTACAATTTCATAGTTTTGGGAACATAAGTTTAGGTTCAGTATGTGGTGATATTGCTTCGATACTTTAACTTAAGCAGGAAAGTTGCTGATGATGATCATAATGAGGGTGATGAAGACTCAAAAAAGGATAAGCTGGTAAGATGTTCGTCCATTTTGGTTAATCTAGTATATAGATCCATGCAATGCATTTCAGTTGTGGGGTTGAGGCTGGCTGCAAAGTATTTATAATTAAGTATAATTTATCAGAAAAATACCAATTTAAGGCCTATCCAAGAACACAATTGATGCTATCTTTAATCCTAGAAACTGAGAATTTTACTTTTTAATACGGTGTAAACTATCTCTAGTCCATTGTGTTTTAATTTCAAAATTGATATGCCTATTGTTAGGACAATAGAATTTACATATAGTGTTCCTAAATGATTTAAAGAATCACGGGTTTTAGGTTGAAGCATGCCCTACTCTTTTTAGTGAGCTACTTCCATTTTCTGGGTCCCATTTATTAGTCATGATAAGTAGAGTGGTCATTAGGGGTCCCTTTCAAATGAATACTTGATTCACAACCCAGGGAAAGGAAAATGGATGAGTATGGAATAAACAAAGTAGTTTGTTTGTTTGACCATGAATTTGGCACTTTTCTGACCTTTTCCCCGTGACAGAGATTAGTCTACTAAAAAGTAGGATGTACGATGTTTCTGTTTATATGTCCTGCAAGATGAGCCCCTAGATTAACCATATATGTTTGCTTTCACCATGTTTGGAAAATATGTTTAAAATCCTTTTGTATTTCTCACATTAGGCAGTCTGAACGAAAAACAAGAAATTTACATGACTACAGTCTCTTTGACCGCAGCGTGGTATCCTCTTATTTCGAAATATTTAAGCCAGAGGTGGCAAAATGAGTAGGTCAGGCAGGTTGGGTAATGGGTCTCCCTGAAACACTAATTTCAAAACTTATGATAATCATTTCATACATGATCAAGCTGTGTACTTTGACTACATGCCAGAAAAGTTATATTATTCAATAATGATATTCTTTTAACAAAATGACTTGGAATGTTTCATGTATAAAGCTTACACTTTGGGCATTTGATCCGATTGACTTGTCTTTTTTTAACCAACATATATTTGTTGCCAACGGCCTTGTTAAAGTATTAGCAACCCTCACACCCTATCACTCCCACCACACTGCCCCATCACCTTTTTTTCCACCACTCAGTCATGTGGTGATCACTCACCGCACTAAATTTTGGGACCCTCTTGATACCCCACTTTACTGATTAAAAATTGAAAAAATAACGTAAACAAGAGAGAGTATGTGTGAGGACCTCACCAAATTTCAACCACACAGGCGTTCTTTATGTGGAAAACTCCACGCCATGGCAGTGTTCACGCACTTGCAGAGTTGAAAAAGGTGTTGGTGGTGGTCACCACATAGATCACCACTTGCCACTCCATACCCCTCTTAGAGACAACATAACCGGTATCAGTCCATGTATATGCAAATATTCTGGAATTTCCACTATGAATTTAGACTGTTTTCCTGAGCTTCTTTTATCAACCTAACTTTTTAAAATCCTAATTGCAGTCAGAGACCCTGACCATCCATACCAATGGGAGTGGTAGAGGAAGAGGAAGGGGCAGGGGCAGAGGCCGTGGTAGAATCAGTCGAGCAGAAAGAGAAGCAAATGCAGCATTAGATAAACCGATACCAACACTTGATTCAATAGAAGATGCTGATTCAAAATCAAATCATGTTTTAGCAGTTGGGAAGACCGAAGACACAGTTAAAGTTAGAAACTTTGACCTTAACTTAGACTTGGATGAAAATGGAGACACACCCGCCGTATCACCAACACCCGTAACTCCAACAGGCACAATACAAAAGCCCACCCATGAAATGAAGCCTGATGAGTATCCTGGTTGGTCTTTGGCAGATGTGGAGAAAATGGCCATTGGCCCAGCCCAACTTGTTAACTTAACTAGCAGGGTAGATGAAGATGATGAAGATTATGATGAAGATTGAAGAAGGATGAAAGGTTTTTTTTTTTGCATGGGATCCTAGTACAGGTTTGTTTGAAAGGTTCCTTGTTTTCTTGTTTAGTGATGACATTGTAGATGCTGACTTAGGTAGATGACAAACAGGTAGACATGAAAACTAGGAAACTTTAGTGACAGACATTGAAACAAGTAGGTTTCATTTGTTTTCTTTCGTTGTAGGACGTTCTTGATGTCTTGCATTTCTAATGTAAATACTAGGTGAAAGAATTTTTTAGATTTTATTAATGGATTCCGTTGTTAGTATCAGCAATTTTTCTTAGGAAATGATTTATTCTTCCTAACTTTAGTCTAAAAATATTAATGGACACTTCAATTAATCTGAGTGAGCGGAGACGAGCCCTTTAATAATTGGACAGGTTCATGCAAGTGTCCATCAGACGGATTTTTAGGTTAAAGTGTAAGAAAATATATCATCTTCTGCCTCTTTTTTCGGTCTTTTTTTATATATATAAGTTGTACGAGTAACCTATAAAATTTTATCGATGAATCGAGATCCCAATGATTATAAAAATCACTCTCATACTCTTATCATTGAACAATGATATTTCAGCTCTGAACTCTACATTGCGCACAATCATTGAAATCCACTCATCGGACAAAAGTGTCCTAGTTTGGTAACAATTCTTAGTTTCCCTTAAACGTTGTCAGGTTTGATAGCGGGTGAAAAACTTCAAATAAGATCATGTTCGAGTGACGACAGCATACATGTAAACAGGGTTGTAACGAGTCACATGAATAGAAACATGTAGTGAGCTGAAGGGTTGTTTTTGTAAATTAGAAGCCACTATAGTTTAATTTCAATGAGAGCGTATAATAGTTTTTAGCAATACATAACAAAGTACAAGCAGTTAATGCATATGTTACAAGTTGATGATGCATAAAATTGTTGTGTATCGTCACTTTTGTTATGTACAAATCACCTTCCAATTTCAATTATTTGTTTATATCTGTGTCGACACTCGAATTAAAGACGTTTGGTGATCCCTTTTATATTCATAAAATACATGATGATGAGCGGGTGGTTTAACCACATCAGGTATCGACTCAGAGTGTATGAAAATTCTCAGTTTTACATCATTTGCGTGCTTCATAAACCTCGTCTCGTCCCAAAAATGTAAAAACTTTCCTTCATTAACGTTATTTACATGTTCATCTCCTGAGTTGTAGCGCTGGGCGGAAATGGGGGGCTTGTCTCGATGATCCTTTTAACGGTAGATGTTTTTATTTATTTATTAAAAGAATCAGATAAAACTCATTTTCTTCATCTCACATACATGATTGTTACATACCCAGTTGTTTACTGGATCGATGGTAAAAAAAGAAAAAAGAAGGGACGAAAAAATGCAAGCAATTCAAGTTTTTATTTCATAAAAAAACATTAACCTTGAATGAATTTATTTATATGTTTTCTAGCATTACATAGAGAGGTATATAAACTTGCATTAAACTGCAAGAAATCTTTATTGTTATCCTGAAGAAGTTATGTATAGTGGTGATCTTCTAGCACTCTTATCACCTGCATCATGAAATGTAAAGCGTAATCGAATCAATACCGAGTGTCGGACATCCTTAATTCATGAAATATGGCTTAAACACAATGATGTGAATTACAAGAATAGAATGGCATGTTTAGATCCCAGGGGTGAGGTTTGTATGACATTTACCTTTAGTTATAACCAACCAAAAACTCATAAAACAATACAAGCAAAGATCGTTGTCTTCAGTCATATAGTGAGTTTGGAGGGAAAAAAAAAACTAAAGACTGAATCGACTTCTAACTTTGGACAGTAGCAGACTTGAATTTCTGAAGTCGATAGTTTTCGGGGAAGGAAGAGTTCATCAAATTACAAATGAAACAATATCCACAGTATTGCCCCAATATACACACACATACGTGTATGACTGTATGCATATATATGACGGTAAAATCATAGACTGGAGTGCAATGGTTACAAAATTTATTTTGAAAAAGGAAATTTAAGGTTACAAACCCTTTTCCCGCCAAAGAATGTGCACCTGAACAGACGTTTATATAATACAAAACCAAACCTAGGTGGCCTGTTGTAGGGCGTCCCGACCTCAAAGAGGTCACGGGTCTTGAGGGCGGCCAGGGAAGGGTAAGGGAACGGTACGGGATACACTGGTTAGGCTGCGTATATTTGAGTCAAAGACTCGCCCTCCCTGGGTAGAAAACCTCTTCGTTTACACGTTTACAAGTTGAAACAATGAATAAAGACAAGATCTTTTAGGATAATTTTACCAGATGGAAGTTAAGCACAAGTTTCAAACAAGCTTGAATTCCTGCAATTCCTTGAAGTTCTCCCATGGCTTAACCCACACCTTGGCTTCATAAGTTTTCATTTCACCTCCATCATTTGCTTCAAGTGTGATATAGTACATGGTGCCCTGCACTACCTGCTCTTTTACATTTACTATCTTCCCAAACTCCAGCAGTGCATTCTACATACAAGATTTTTAGTATTTAAACAACCTGTTCTTACTAAATACTTGAACGAGTCGTTATCAGTTGAATTATCTACATATATCGGGTAAATATAGAGGAATTCTCTTGGAACAAAATCAATATATTACCAATAACTTGTAATCATTATTATAATGACAGAAGAAAGTAACTACAGATTAATAATTATCCATAACAACTTTTATCCTTTATTTTGGAACAACCTGTCAATCTGTCATATTTATTGAAAGATCACGACACGGGTGTGAAACTGATTTGAAGGTTCATGAGTTCGATTCCAAAACATCTAAAGGCAGATGATTTAATAAGAGCCTTATTAAAGACATGCCAAGTGCCAATCTCATGAAAAACAAATTAAGCAAATGGAAAGGTGACCTAAAGATCCCAAGTTTTACAACAATTTCTGTCTTTGATAGTTTTGAAAGTTTAATGCCAAACAAATTTGGGAATGAAAAACTGAAGTTTTAATGCTGCTGGGGGACTGCAGAATAGACCAGCTGAAGATGGAAGAGTGCACTAAAACCTGAATATAGATGAGAAATTGATAACGAACGAACGTGTAAATAACTGCGAAAAGAAGAAACAAATTCACCAAACACTGGACGATCGAAGATGCCGCAGATGTAAATGACTTGCATATTAATACATATAATCCTATTGAAAATAGACAGCACCAATGACTATGAAAAGAAGAAGCAAATCGTCATCTAGATTTGCCGATCACAGGAATGATGATGATACGAAAGGGTACGTACCTGCTTCTTGTTGTGTTCCTCGACGGCGAATCGGGCAAGGTTGTCGATCTCAACGTTGTTTTCGAAGTCCTTGGATTCGGTAATTCCTCCACAAACTGCCATTTTTTCAGGTAGGATTATAATCTACAAAACTCAGCGTCCTAGCAATGCACAACGGTGGGAACGAGTAGTAAGTAATGAAAGCAGCACGAAATAGTAGCAGCCACCAGCGGAGATGTTTACATGTGGCGAAAAGCAAAAACATGTTTTACGTACCCCACCCCTCAAAAAGAAACAATTGAATTAACCAATAATATTCACTCATATCCCCGGAATATATATATATATATATATATATATATATATATATATATATATATATATATATAGGAGGGTTCATGCGAGAACCGTTGTTAGTGCGAGAACCGCGAGAACCAATCTCAGCCATTACTTGGATATGAGAAGTATCATGGATGGAGAGCGTGAAGAGATAGGGTGTGGCATGGTGCATGTGAGGAATTCATGGGTGGGCAATGACATAGAAAGAGGGGGAATTGGATGACTTAGATTGGTTCTCGCGGTTCTCGCATGAACTTTTGTCTATATATATATATATATATATATATATATATATATATATATATATATATATATATATAGGAAGAAGTTCCATCGAGAACCATTTTTATTGCGAGAACCGCGAGAACCAATCTGAGCCGTCTAATTCCCCCTCTTTCAATGTCATTGCCCACCCATGAATTCCTCACATACACCCTGCCACACTCGATCCCCCCACGCTCTCCATCCATGAATTCCACTTATCAAATCAACGGCTAAGATTGGTTCTCGCGGTTCTCGCATTTTTATCGGTTCTCAATGGAACCCTCCCCTATATATATATATATATATATATATATATATATATATATATATGCGAGAACCATTTTTAGTGCGAGAACCGCGAGAACCAATCTGAGCCGTCCAATTTCCCCTCTTTCAATGTCATTGCGCATCCATGAATTCCTCACATGCACTCTGCCACACCCTATCCCTCCACGCTCACCATCCATGAAACTTCCCATATCCAAGGAACGGCCGAGATTGGTTCTCGCGGTTCTCGCACTAATAACGGTTCTCGCATGAACCCTCCCCTATATATATATTGTATTCATCTAAACTCAAACATTCTTTTTTTGACATTTCTCCTAGAACTCTTGCAACTTTTGTATACCTCATATAAAAATGTTAACTTCTAGTTCATTAAATATGAATAAAGGAGACTATATTTTTGTGAAAGCTATTGGAGTATCAATAAAATATATAAAAGAATGGAATTAACATGAAACTGCTGAAAGCCATGACATCATGGTTAGTGTGGTGGGTTCATCAAAATCAAATTCTTCATGCAACATTAGATGAAAAGAATTCTCTAAAGCTTGAAGATTTATTTGGAAAGACTCAGTCCAAATCCTTTTTATAAGTTTATAGAAGGATTTGAATTAGAAGTAATAAATTCTTAGAGATGGTTTGTGAAGCCTGGAGATATTGCTGTAAAAGTTTAGAAGCTTCGGGAGTTGGGTAACATGGTATTTTATTTTTGATTTCTTTGATTGTTTTTACCTTTAAAAATCTATATATTTTTTACTAAATACTTTTACTTCATACTTCTACTTTACTGATTATATATGTAATATACTAAATTTTTTATCTTATCCATTAATTTTAACACTTGTTTTTATTATATAAATAGAAAAATAAGTAAAAATACAAAGTAAAGAACATATAGAGCCGTAGAGGCTCTCTTTATTTTTTTACATGATTTCTGAACTTTGAAGTCCATTTCTCTACTGTAATAGAATGTGGGCTTCTTGTTGTATTGTTTGTTTTTGGGCTTCTTTGAAGTTATATAAAATTTCACTCTTATTGTTTTTTTGCTTGTTTTTGGGCTTTATGAAAGTTTATAGAGCCCTTTCACCCAAAAAAAAAGAAACTAATTACCATATAAGTGTAAAAAAGGAAGCGTATAAGATAAGAAGAATATTACCGTTGTAATCCGAAGTGCATTGCCAAAGCAATCTAACGGTTAACATTCAAAATTGAAAAATATGACCGTTTATAAAAAGTGAGGGCGCGTTATATTCACCCTTCAACGTCGATTAAAACCCCCATCAACAAAACCTCCAGCATTAAACCCTAAAACCGATCACTGTTGCAAAATCGCTGCAGTTTTCTTAGAGAAATACGATTGATTCAAGAAGAAAGAAAGTCTATCGATCAAACAGTGGCGGACCAAAACCCAGAAGAAGGGGAGGCAAACAACAGCCGTCTCCAGTCGTTTTTCTCGTCGATTTTGACGAGTATTGGAGGTGTTTTTGGGCATCCTCAAGAACACGACGAAGATATGGCGTCCAATGAGTATGATGTTGTTCCGGTTCAACAGCCAAACAGAGGTTTGTCTTTTTGAAATTTCAAATTTCATGAGTTTTTCTCAATTTTAGATCTAGGGTTTCATACATCTTTAAATTAGGAATCCGTTCTTCAAACTGACAACAGAGGTTTGGTTTATAAAACACAAATTTTGTTCTTCGAACTGACAACAGACATTTAATTTATGAAACTTGGGTTTATAAACCAAATTTTTATGCAATGTTTGAGTTCTGTAACAGCTTCTAGTGAATTATTTCTTGCTGAGTCTGATTTTTGTCTAATGTGTTCTTTGAACTGACAACGTAGATTTAATTCATGTGACATGTTTTATTTTTGTCGTTTTTGTCCTTAGAAAATCTGGTTTATAAAAAAACAAATCGTGTTCATCGAACTGACAACAGAGTTCTGGTTAATATAATAAAACCATAGTTTATAAACCAAAGTTTTATTCAAATTTTGAGTTCTGTAACGGCTTCTAGTGATTTATTTCTTGACTGAGTTTGATTTTTCAGTAGCAGATGTTAAGCAGAAGAATGGTGTTCAAGTGGAAAGAAGAAACCGTAGAGCCCTTGGTGACATTGGAAATCTTGTGACTGCAACTGCTGTTGAAATCGGAAAGCCCCAACCTCAGATTACTCGACCAATTACAAGGTTAATCTCCCTCACCTATTTTGATTTCTTACTATTATTCATTGTTTTTGACTTGATTTTAATACAATTAATTTTGATCAGAACTTTTCGCGCTCAATTGGTGGCAAATGCACAAGCAGCAACAGATAAGAATGTTAAGGTAGGTGTTATATGCTTAATGTTTGATTAATCGAATCAATGAGTTTACCTGTCTCAAGTGTGTAGTTTTCTTTTGTTATGTTTGAACCCAGATACAGAAACCACAAGCAGATGCTATCAATGGGGATTTAGCACAGAGAAAGCATGAAGAAACCCCAAGAAGAAAATCAAAAAAGCCTTCAAAGTCGCTAACGTCAGTCCTCACTGCTCGTAGTAAGGTTTGTTCCTTCTTTAAAATTTTGTTTTATATATTCTTTATACCATACTCTGATAACCGATTTTGGATCTTTTCTTCAGGTTGCTTGTGGGATTACAACAAGACCTAAAGATCCAGTGATCAACATAGATGAATCTGACATCAACAATGAACTAGCTGAAGTTGAATACGTTGAAGACATTTACATGTTTTACAAGCTCTCTGAAACTGAAGGCGGGTTACAGGATTACATGAACTCTCAGCCTGATCTCAATGCTAAAATGAGAGCTATTTTGATAGACTGGTTAATTGAAGTTCACCGGAAGTTTGAATTGATGCCGGAGAGTCTTTACTTGACAATCAACATAGTTGACCGCTATCTCTCTGTGAAAACTGTTCCCCGGAGGGAACTTCAATTGGTTGGAATCAGTGCAATGCTCATTGCTTGCAAATATGAAGAAATCTGGCCACCAGAAGTCAATGATTTGATTGCAATATCAGACAATGCCTACTCAAGAGAGCAGATTTTGGCCATGGAGAAAGCTATTCTTGGTCATCTGGGTTGGTATTTGACTGTCCCAACTCCGTATGTGTTTCTGGTTCGGTACACAAAAGCTTCAATTCCATCTGATAACGAGGTAATCCACCAAAAACAGTCACATTTTGCAGTTTTAGTAAGACATGCGACTGTAAATGATGTTTTTTTCTTTGAATATAGATGGAGAACATGGTGTTCTTCTTGACCGAACTCGGGTTGATCCACTACTCAGTTATCATGGCCAACAACCCTTCAAAGCTTGCTGCTGCTGCTGTTTATGCTGCTAGGTGCACCCTTAACAAGACCCCGGCTTGGACCGAAACACTTAAACATCACACCGGATACTATGAAGATGAACTAAGGTGCGTGTTTTTCTGAAATGGGTATTGAAAAGTTTTCAAATTTTTGGTTTTCAACTTGAGAAATTTGTTGATTTTGAACAGGGAATGTGCAAGGAATTTGGCAACTTTTCATGCTTGTGCTAGTGAAACTAAGTTGAAGGCTGTGTATAGGAAGTTTGTGAATCCGGAGAAAGGTGCAGTGGCTCTATTCCCACCGGCAAGGAGTCTTGTGGTGGAGGAAGATGGTGGTGAATCGTCGTGAAATGGCATCCATGGGTTTGATTGAGATCATTTTGCTGTTATGATCCAATAACTGGGTAGTGTGTGTTGTTTAGTCTTTTATTGGCTTGAATTTCTTAAGTAAAGAGTAGGATACTATGAGTGTTACTTGATGGGTATGTTTATCTTCTCTATTGAATGATATATTTTAGAAAAGAAGTGCTAAGACTGTATATAGTTTGCTAATATTCAATTTACAAATTATGAGAACGGCCTACTTGTATCAATTCCGGGCCCATATTTGAGTTGTATTAACCTCTGAGTCGTGTTCATCGTCCTAAAATGGTGATACAGTTTAGAAAAGATGTTCTAAAATTCTGTTATTCATCGTTAGATTTTCTTCATCATAATCGGGTTTTCTATTTCCATCTCCACAAAACATAGTTTTCATCATTACATCATCATCACGTTTCTTAAAAGATTCTCTTGACTATACGAGTGTATGACATGTAGAACCCTCTTTAAATATGAATTGACCCATTAAATATGAATTGAAAAACGTATTTTAATGTGTCGCTCAAAAGCACGCCGACAATTATAATCATTTATATTTATCATTATATCTATTTGATTCACATGTTTTACCAAGTGTTTGCATTTGATGGTTGAATTTTTCATTGTTTTAAAAATCGGGTCGATCGGTTGGACTAGAAACCAGTTCTTAAAGGAGTTAAATCACCCATGAATAGATCGTCCCAAACCGGTAACTAATGTGATAGAACCGATGAACCAAAAAGGCAAAAACCGGTTGTTATATAAAATCACCCATGAATAGATCGTCCCAAACCGGTAACTAATGTGATAGAACCGATAAACCAAAAAGGCAAAAACCGGTTGTTATATAAGTTTTTCATAGATTTTTCTTTTAACGGCTTCAAATATAGATTGTTAATGTCTTGTTTGGATTTATATATTTGTTTATTCATAGGTAGATCTTTTTCTAATTTTTAGCATTTTCATATAATTTTTCATAATTACGATATCATTTATTTCTTCAAGACTGGTTTAAGCTGTTTGCGACACTTCAAGTGCAGCATTTGTACTGTTTTACTGTTTTGAACTGATCCACTGAACAAAATCAAGAATCCCACTCGATTCATGATTTGAGCTTCTCAAGTTAGAAATCACAAAAACTCATTCTTACTTGCATAAGGTGAAGCTTCAAGATCGACGTCCCCTTTCTCTTCTTTCTCTTTTCATTCGTTTTTTTTATAATTCTTCTTATCAGTTGTTCCATTCCCAAATCTGTTCCATTGAGTTGCGAATTAGGGTTCAAATTTTGTTCAGATCATGTCGATTTCTTGTTGTTGAATCGATTATGAGCTGTTTTTCCATTCAAGATGAACTTTTTGAATCTCAAAATGGCACCACCCAGAGGGTTTTACCCTCTCTTCCTCCTTGTATCTCTCTCAGCTCTCTTCATCTTCTCTCTCTACCGTTCGTCTTCGATTTCTCTTTCATCATCTCCTCCCATGACTGAATTCTCATCCACCATCACAAACTCGAACAGAATCCGAAACCCTACCTTGCAAAACTCGCCCAATTTCTCACTCAACATCAAGGTCCTCACTTACGATCGCCTCCCCTCGCTGTCGCGCTGTCTACAATCCCTTGCTGCTGCTCATTACGATGAAGAGATGGTGAATCTCCATATATTTATTGATCATTTCAAACTTTTGGATCAAAAGGATGAGTTTTTGGATCAGAAGCTGAATGAATCTCGTCAGATTCTTGATTTTGTTGATGGGTTTAAGTGGCGTTTTGGGGAGAAGATGGTGCATTATAGGACCGCGAATGTTGGGCTTCAGGCACAGTGGTTGGAAGCATGGTGGCCTGCTTCTGATGATGAGTTTGCATTTGTGGTTGAAGATGATATCGAATTGTCGCCGTTGTATTATAGATTTCTTAAGACTTTGATTTTAAATTATTACTACAATGCTTCAAATTACAGTCCATGGATATATGGAGCTTCTTTACAACGGCCAAGGTTTGTACCAGGTACCATCTTGTTCCTATGTTCTATAGATCTGGATATTGTAGGATCCTGTTGTCTGAAATCAGGTAAGCTTAAATTGTATAATTCTTTCAATATTAAACTTATGCTAACATAATCGTATATATTAGTGTGTATGTGGAAGTGAAATACCTTTATGCATTCATCTATTGTCTTATGGAAATCTACTGATGCCTGTCATTGTATATTAATGTGCAAATCGAGTTACCTTGCTTCTTGTTAACTGCCACAAATTACATAATATGTACCTGAAAGTATGTAGAGATAAGTGAACGAACTCACATTTATTAGACAGACGTGTTGCGCTTGATTTGTACAACTTGACTTATATTTGACTTCAAATTGATAACACTTGAATGTTTCTGCATACAACTTCCTGTGGATAGTAACTCTATGCCATATGCTAAAACTTGAACAATGTTGCTATAAAGTTCGTGATAAAATCTGTTATGATAATGAATGAGTTTGAATGTATTAGGTTTGACCTCTAAAGTCAAGACGCGCTTTTCTTGTGTATGCAAAGAGTTTTAGATGGTTGGAGGTATTGTAGGCAGTATGCCACATATATTGACACTTATATCTTCTGTTCATATGTTTTAAGTTTTGTGTGATTAATGCTTGTAATGAAATCAAAATGTGTTTGATAAGACCGTTTCCTTGCTCAAGAATAAGATGAGTAAAAATAGATTGTGTTTTGTGATTTGTTGCGTAAACCATGAATACTTAAAATCTACTTGTATGTTCTGGTTACTGAAATCTTTTTGGTTCTCTGAATATGCACATGTTTGTAAACTCTTTCAGTCGTTGTAGCTTATATTTTAATCAGCTTATGATGTCAGGTAAGCATGGGAACAAAATACACTTAAACGAAGAAACAAAAGTTTTCTTGTATCAGTTGGTTGGTACCTGGGGTCAGCTTCTGTTTCCAAGACCCTGGAAAGAGTTCCGTTTATGGTATGACACGCATAAAACCAAAGGCATGAAGCCGATTCTTGATGGCATGGTAACATACATTTGAATCTTGACTTATTTTTCTTTTCGGAAAAATGGAAGCTGATAAGTGTTGATCTCATTTAATTTCATTTTGATTAAATCGATGCATAGGTGACAACGGGGTGGTACAAAAAGATGGGTGACAGGATCTGGACTCCTTGGTTTATTAAATTTATTCATGCTCGAGGCTATTTCAACATCTACACGAATTTCTTACACGAGTCAGCACTCAGTGTCTCTCACAGAGACACGGGCGTGAACTACGGGAGAACAGCAGGACCCGATTCAAATCTGATCCAGGAGGGTTCTCTTGAGAACCAAAATTTCAAGTTGGAGCCATTGAGAAATCTTAAGTGGTATGATTTCTGTTTCAGAGAAATAGTTCCTGATAGAATAGTGAGGAGCGTCCATGAACTCGAGCCTGTATTAAAATCAACTCAAAAGTCAAATGCTTTAGTGCTTGTGAGCGTATATCAAACGTCGAAGATGTTCACTCAAAACTTATTGTGTCACTTTGAGAGGCTCGATGTGCATAACTACATCTTAATAGGTCCAGAGTCTGATTTCTTGCTAGATCTTTCAAGGCGCGGGCATCCCGTGATCAATTTGGATGGATTTTTTAATAGCTTGAAGGAATACAAATTGACTAAATCTAATAAGGAGATTATTGCAAAGGCTTATGTAATTAAAAAAGCGTTGGAAATGAAGTATGACACGTGGCTGTTGGATCAGGACATGCTTCCGGTCAAAGCTGACTTTTTTCTTGACTCGGTCAAATTCGATTCTACGATTGACTTTTATGTTTGGAAGAGTCTTGGACTTCTGTTTGCCAGGAGTTCCGGATCTAGAGTTTGGACTGATAGTTTTGTGAACGAGATGGCACAAACAGCAGCGCCCAAGATGACAAAGAGCAGTATTGGGTTTTTGGCAGAAAAGTTATTTGAGGCGAAGGGCGTTAAGTTACAAAGGGTCAACGAGGCTCGGTCCAGTGTTGAAATTGATGCAGCTAATGATAGTGGGATTTTGTTAAAGAATGACACGAACTTTGCATTTTGGTCTTCTGCTGCTACTGGCACGGGTTTGATTCTACAAAGACTTGAAAGTTTAGGTTTGTGGATTATAGATACTGAATTCCATTGTAAGGCTGTTATATGTCACTCATCATAGCATTTGATCTTGAGCATATTTTTTTGAAATTCTGTAATCAAACTGAGTAATTTGTAAAATCACAAAATGAATACAGTTTTCCATCCAGTTTCGGAAGATTTATCGGTAAGGGGGTATTGGTTAGAAAACTAGAATGCAAGTTGGTTTAATCTTAAGAACTACAACAAAACATGGTTTGCACATGTTGGTCTTGCATAAAATTGGTGTTTTTTACTCGTTCATATATGCAGCAATCTATTTGGATTATGTTCAATTTTCATAAAATCAACAAAATAAAATAAAATAAAAATTCTTAAGAGGGAAAAAGTCAAACGAGTGAAACATGTTTAGACTTGTTAAATGTGCGTTTTTAACCAGATACAACCCTTAATTAAGATGCTATCAAATGGAACTGAAACCAGGGTTCTTTTTAACACCTTTTACTTTCATCAACTCTCTTATCTTATCAGCTTCATACCACCTCCCTGCTTCTGCATACATATTTGAAAGCAACATGTAGTATCCCGGATGACCAGGTTCTAGCTTAAAAAGATGTTCAGCAGCCCACTCACCCAACTCGATATTCCCATGGATTCTACAAGCTCCAAGCAAAGATCCCCATACATTTGCATCGGGTTCCATTTCTAACCCATTGATCATCTCTACTGCCTCGCCCATTAGCCCGGCCCGACCAAGAAGATCAACCATACACGCATAGTGTGTTTGTGTTGGTTCAATGCTTTCGGCTTTCATCTCTTCAAAGTATTTCCTTCCTAAATCAACCAACCCTCCATGACTACAAACAGATAGAACTGCTATATAGGTAATTGAATCACGTTTCACATGATCGTTTCTCATTGCTTCAAACAGACCAATTGCAGTGTCTAGTTCACCACGCATTCCATACCCCATAATCACCGTGTTCCATGAAGCTATGTCCTTATTAGGTATTCGGTCAAAAACTTTCTTAGCAAGATCCATACGTCCACATTTAGTGTAAAAATCCAAAATCGAGTTTGAAACAATGAAATGATTGCAAAAAAGGGTTTTTACAGATACCCCATGAATCTCCTTGCCTTTTCTGATTTCTGCCATATTTGCACAAGCTGAAAGAGACCCAGCAAAGGAAATGGTGTCGGGTTCTAGCCCTTTCAACAACAGTTCATGAAACAGAACTAGAGACTCAAAACAAGTTTTTGTATGAGAATAAGCTGATATGAGTGTGTTATATGAGATTCTATCTTTACATGAGATATTGAAAACGTTTCGTGCAAGATTTAGGTGACCACATTTTGCATACATGTCTATAAGTGCATTGGAGATGAATAATTGAAAGGCAAAGCCATCTCGGATTGACTTTGCGTGTACCTGTTTTCCATAGGAAACAATCCTGATTCTTGCACAAGCAGGAAGAACGTTTGTTAGGGTTACATCATTCGGGACATGAGAATGAGCCTGCATTTCTCTTACAACATGTAAAGCTAAGAACTCAAAGCCAGTTTTGGCATAGTTAGCCACTTGTGCGTTCCATGATACGATATTTTTGGTATCAATCTTGTTGAACACATTTGATGCTTTGACCGTATATCCGAATTTAGCATACATATCAAGTAAAGAATTGGCTACAAATATATCAGATTCTAAACCTCTTCTAATACTAAAACCGTGAAGCTCGATTCCCCACTTAAGACATTCAAGTTCAACTAATACAGGCAGCATGCAAGAAACTGCAACAGAGTTTGGCATTATACCTGTGTTGATCATCAACCTGAAGAAATCCATGGCATCTTGTGGATGATCCAGATAAACAAAACTTGTTATGACAGCATTCCAAGAAACATCATTTCTCTCCACCATTTCATCAAAAAATTGTTTACAAGCTTCCAGATCACCACATTTCCCATACGCATCGATGAGAGCATTGTTAATCGTAAGGTGATAACTAAATCCCATCTTGACAACATAGCTATGTATCTCACTTTTCAATATGCAGTCCTCAATCTCTGCACACACAGGCAACAAGCTCACAATTGTAACCACATTTGGCTTAATCCCAGAACATCCCACCAGAGATATCATATCTGTAAACAAGGTGAGTGCTTTCCTGTAACACAACCTGACAGAACATACTGCGATGAGCGTGTTCCATGACACCACATCTCTCTCAGGCATTTCATCGAACAGATTCTCTGCATCACTTAAGCTTCCACATTCTCCATAAAACCTCAAAAGTGTGTTCCCCACAAACACATCCGAACCAAAACCCAACTTGAAAACCAACCCATGAACCTCTTGTCCCTTCCAGAACTCGTGATAATCAGAGCACACTTTTAAAACGAACGGGAAAGTATAATCATCAGGCCTGACACCACTACGAATCATCAAGTTATAAAGTTGAAACCCTTCGTAAACTCCGGCAATGCTGTAAGCTCGCGTGATCGTGTTCCACAAGAAAGCAGAACGAGAGTATGGGAGTGATTGGTGAAACAGAAGGCATGAAGTTGATGGGTCTCCGAAGGTGGCATATTGGAGAATGAGAACAGCGGAGACGGAGATGCTGTATGGGAGGTAGCCATTTAAAAGAGCAATCGCATGGGATTGCTTGGTCTGTTGGAGTGATTGCCCTTTGGAGCATTGTGTAAGGATAGTGCGATGGCATTGTTGTGGTACTCTGATAAAAGATTGGGTTTTTTGGGTCTCATGCAATAGTTTAAGTTTGCCGGAAAATATGGAGTTTCGCCGGACGATGATGTTGCAGGGATGGTAGGAAAATATGGAGTTTCGCCGGACGATGATGTTGCAGGGATGGTAGGGCATAGAACAATTTTTGTAATTTGATTGTTAACTGTGGCCTGTGGGTAAAGAACTATTTGAATGACATTCTTTTTTTTAATCGATTAAAAAATGTATAAATAAAGCAAGGGAGTTGTAGTCTCTAACTACACACGTATTCACACCGGCCACGGCTACAGCCACTCGTCACTCATCACGGCAATCTCTCAAATTCTGGTTCTGTCGTCGCTGCTGTTTTGCTTTCCTCTTCGATTTCACCAGGTATGAAATTTCTTCTGCGGTCTACATATTTCTGCTCAAGTTATTGAAATTGTGGGTGCAAATGTTTCTTTCCGTTTTCGTTAGAGGTTTCGTTTTTTGATATTAACACTTCCAGTGAACCGAAAAGGGACTGATATCAAATGGAGTGAACAGAGGGTTTCGTTAACTCAATTTCTGGGTCTAAGGTAGGTATAGTGATAAACTAATTTCATGTCTAGTTGAGTATATTTGCTGGTTCTGCCTTGCCATTGACTTCGAAAAGGTAGCACAAATAGGTATTTGGGAAATTTTAGGCGATGGTTTTTGTGTATATCGACTTGGATTAGGAAATTTCTATGAAGTGAGGAAGAACACTAGGTGTTTGATGAAATGCCTCTTTAAATTGTGGATAAATTATGATTAGGATTAGTACATTTTAAAGGACTGGGGAAAATGTACAGCAGCAAATGGGTTTGTGTTAACTTTGTTTCTTCTATGAAGAGTGCAGCAATGTTGTTGATTGTCTTTAACCTAAACACTACAAAATTTCATTGGCTGTTGTTCCAACGTATAAGGAAAAGACTGAATGCAGTCATGCAGAACACATTTATATGAAAGCTTAACAGAAAAAAAGTTGAAATTTCAATAACTTTTAGAGTCTAAGAAGATGAATGATACTTCATCAATATATCTAGTTTTGTATTTTTTTTTATTCTAATATTAGACCAATGTATGAATGCCCTTCATGACACTAGGAGAAATCGGGACTGTTATGGATCAAAAATCGATCTTACTAATAATCTGTAGTCATAAGAGTAAGCACGTAAATGGATCTTACATTTTTACTATGCGAGTAAAAAGTAATTACTATATTTGGCTTTAATAAATATACTTGTTTTATTTCAGAATCTAACATTTCCTTCTGAAAGGAGCTCGACACTTGAAGTATGAGTGCGTCGATAAACGCACGTGCATATAACCCGGTAAGATTTGGTCTGTTAATCGTGTTGTAAGTATTCATGATTCTCACTGAACTTGCGATTTTTGTTTTAAGTTGTCTCCAGATAAAATATCTAAATGGCATGGTCACTGGTGAGAACATCAATTTTTTATCGCTGCTTCGTCCGTAGTAGCTCAAGGCTTGTTTATCTAGCTCCAACTTATATGCAGCCTGACTTAACACCTGTTTGTGGTGAAGATTTTGTGAGCTACAATTGCAGCAGGTTTTTTCTTTCAGATGTTATATGTAATCCCTTGAATTTTCATCTTAGATATCTCTGCTATAATGTGACACCAAGAAGCCCGTGTTGGGAAGGATCTTCTCATGACATTCTGCTAAAAAATCTTGAAAGTTATTTAAAGAATCATCAAGTGGATGAAGCATGGGAAGCTTATAAAGATTTTAAGAAACTTTACGGTTTACCTGATGACGATTTATTGAGTCGGTTCATAGCAGAGTTGTCCTACACACGTGAACCCAAATGGCTTCAGAGAGCGTGTGATATCATCGTTCTTCTTCCCAACAAAAATAAAAACTTGCTTCACTTTGACCTGCTGCACAACCTCTCCCTCTGCTTAGCGAGGGCACAGATGCCCATTCCCGCATCCATGATTCTTAGGATAATGATCGAGAAAGATAATATTCCACCAGCTAAAACATTGGGGCAGTTAATTCTTCATATGGTCAAGAATGAGACTGGCACGTATCTTGCATCGAATATATTGATTCAGATTGGTGATTATGTTCAGCATTCGGGTTCTAACCAATCTGCAATAAAACCGGATACTACAACTTTTAACCTTGTTCTTGATGCGTGCTCATGTTATAACCTATCTTTTAAGGCTCTGCAACTCATAGAGTTGATGTCACAAATAGGTGTCGTAGGTGATGCATATACCATCATAATTATTGCACGGATCCATGCGATTAATGGTCAGAGAGACGACTTAAAGAAATTTAAAGATTGTGTTGATCAGGTGGCAGGAGATCTAGCTCATCACTATTTCCAACTTTATGACAGTCTAATGGGCTTGCATTTCAAATTCAATGACATTGATTCTGCTTCGAAGCTCATATTTGATATGATCAGTTTGAGTGGAAAACAGAAGGGTGTGCATAAGGCTTTCTTCATCCCACTTGGATCTCGGTATCTCAGAAAAGGTTTGAAATTACAGGTTTTACCTCACTTGCTTCCCGAGAATTCCTTAGTGAAGCTAGAAAGAAACGAGGGTCTTGTTATGCATAAGAACAAAAGGCTTGTTATTTCCAACAAAACACTAGCAAAGCTCGTTGTAGGGTACAAACGAGCAGGTAGAATTGGTGAGGTATCAAAACTTATAAGCCGTATCCAAATGGAAAACCGGTCAGTTGAGATGAATAATTTGATTTCTTATGTTATTGATGCTTGTATTCATGTGGGATGGCTGGAAACAGCCCATGACATTCTTGACGATATCACACGTGACAGTAACTTACCGAACCCTGGTTCATATTCATCATTATTAGCAGCTTACTCTAAAAGCAAGAAGCATAGGGAAGCCGAGGCACTGCTGAAACAAATCAAGAAAATTGGTATAATAATACCCGAAGAAACAAGCATTTCTCGTAATAAATCTGATTTGATGACATGTTTGGTTCAAGAGTTAAGAGAAGGCGACACAGATTCTTCAATTTATGAATTTAACTCTTCAATCTACTTCTTCATGAAGGCTGAAATGATAGATGATGCTTTGAGGACGTATAAAAGTATGCAACGAAAGGAAGTCTGTCCTACTGTGGCAACTTACATATACATGGTGATGGGGTATTCATCTTTAAATAAGTATCGCGAGATCACTATTTTATGGGGTGATATATGGAGGAGTTCTGATGATGGTAAATTGGTTAGTTTAGATTTGTATGAGGTTTTGATTCTAAGTTTCCTGAAAGGAGGTTATTTTGAGAGGGTGATGGAGGTCATTGGTTGCATGAAGAAGCATGGAATGTATCCAGATAAATGGTTGTATAGAAGTGAGTTTCTGAAATTGCATAAGGATCTTTACAGAAAACTGAAATCATCCAGTGCTAGAACTGATGCTCAAAAAAACAGGCTTAGACATGTGCTGGCTTTCAAAAAATGGGCTGGCATTAATTGAGGTTTAGTTCTTTTTCTGCTTTTGTTAACGCATATAAACCTGGCGCGTCCGGACCTGACCCGGCACTGCTGGTTGTTCTTTAAGAGGCAAGGGAATTGGTTTGGGTCAATCTATATCAAACTGATTCTAAGAAATTGTTTTAAGATTTAACCACCACCAAGGTGGCCTAGTGGTAAGGCGTCCCGTCCTCAAACCTCACTAGGTAAACATCTTGAGGGTGCCCAGGGAAGAGTAAGGAAACGGTCACGGGGATACCCCGGTTAGGCTGCGTACATTTGAGTCAAAGACTCGCCCTCTCTGGATAACCTGAACAGGGAAAACCTCTCCGTTTATCCGTTTGTTTTAACATTTAACGCTTGTGACTTGTTAGTCCAACTGTTTAACTTAGTCATGTAAATTATATTTAAACTGTTCACTTGTTGAGGTTGAAAGTTATTCCATATGGTTGTTCTACCCTTGGTTTGAATATTAATTTTTGTTCGTTTGTTTGCCTGTTGTAGTTGTCTTTAGGGTTAATGAAGGGTTTGTCTTTTAGAACACAGGCAGTTGGTTTATTTGTTTCCTTTTTATTGTACTAATACCATCTTTGTAGAGTTCAAATACTAACAAGGCATTTGATTATTTGAAGACTGAAGTGATACTTGCAAAAGGAATCTTGAACCAATACAAATAGAATAAGTATTTGGAAGTGTTGTTCACATATGTAAAAACTTACTTAGGTTATTAATTATGGTCTCTTGACTGCAAGTAAGTTAACCAAATCGTTAATGTGTTCGAATGGGTCGAAATCAACATATTTGGATTCAAATTTTTACTGTTATAAAAATCAGAAGAGATTTAAGAAAAGGATGTGAAAGCTACTAACTATAGAGAGTAACTATGGGGCGGCATTGTGGTGGCATGTTTGTGTAAGGTTCATTGTCCACAAGCTAGTAGTGGTAACGAGACAACATACTCGTTCATTTATTTTATATATTTTTAACAAATAAAAATTTAAGATAAATAGTTGTGTTTAGATCTGGTGATGGTAGTAATACGTTTAATCACTGCGGGGTGTTAATGATGCTGACAGCAGTGTTAAGTAAATTTATAAAATATAGACATAAGATAAGCGGTTAATCTTTTTTTCTTGCAAGTTTTTGGGGATGATGATGCGAGTCCATCCAAAGGACAACGCCGCAAATTAAGGTGAAAACAACATATTTTCCAAGCGAACAACGGTCAACATCGACATACATTAAAATACTTATATGCTTCAATGTGTTTCTTGTAATTATTCTTTTCCACCTCATTTTTGCCCTAGATTAACATGTTGAATGGAGTATGCAATAAGTTAAATAGAATTCAAGTTTTAAATTGTTATTATCATTTTTATTATTTCATAACCATCACCTGATAATACTTATTTATACTACTACTATACAAAAGGATTTAATTTAACTAATAATGTACTTCCTTTAACTTTGTTATTATTGAACTATTTAACATAAATCATAGTCATCTAAATTATATATATATTTAAGGATCGAATTAAAGCAGAAAACTGAGTCAAGCAATGGTCCAAAAAAAAGTAAATAACTCAAATTCTTATTATAATCGTAATTCACTTGTATCGAGAAAGAAAGATAACGATCAATGTAAAAGTTGAATATAGAAAGAGAAATTAAATGAAATTAAATGCTTTAAAAAAAAAATTAAATATCCTTCTACTTTTTGTATCTGTACTTCACTAATTCTCTTTTCTCACATCCTCCTTTGATTTTGACATTTATCTTGATCAAATAAGTAGGAGGATAATATGTCCGCACAAATGTAAGAGTAGATCTTTTATTTAAGGTAAAAATAGATTATTTTTTAAGTTTAATTTTATATTTATACTATATTATACGATATTTAATATATTATTTTCTATTTTACTAAATCTTTTAAAATTTGAGTAATAAAAAATTACTAATATATCCTTCAAATAACCTCCATCTATAACTACATATTTCCTTAACCACAAAAAATGTTGTTTTTTTGTTTTTGAAGAACTTGTCTAAAGTTAAAGAAAAAAGATGATGGAAAAAAAAGAATAGAAAATGAAACGAAATGTTACCGTGTGCAAACTATTTACGGAATACCATACTCCTACATTATATAAAAAAATGGTATGTTATCGGGTAGAAACAATTCGCCTGCTTGCGCCGGTATAATGCTAGTAAGTGTGTGTGTGTGTGTGAGTGTGCGTGTGCGTGCGTGCGTACGTGTGTGTGTGTAAGGTTAGTCTATCTTCAAGTCTTCAAGGCCCAAATCAACTAACCAAATTAGGTTAGGCTTTGACGCTTTGTTCACTATATGGCAAGTCGACATTCAAGACTTCGTCGATTTCACACCTTTTGTAACACCGTATTTTCTTAATCAACTTTGAAATACGCGCGGAATCTTAATTACATAATTAAATAAAATATTAGTGTAAAATACAACTTTTAAATTGTTTGTTAAACAAAAGACATCTACAGTGTTACATAAAACAGGCTCTTTACAAAAAAAAATCGATATCAGAGTAAGATCAGTCCAAAAATCCAGCTCCACCTCTATTATCCACATACCAGAAGTGTCCTGTAAAAATGACAACAGTGGGGGATTAGCACAAAGCTAGTGAGAGAATATATATCAAAGAACATACAAGGCATAAAGCCCAAACACACAATGCTCAATCGTCAAAGAGAATCGGCGGCGTTGCAACACCTACAACCAAGGTCGGCCAAAACCAAGGTTTACCAATAGCCCTGCTAACATGGATAACAGTACAAGCACCCTTGAGTGCAACAAATGCCCCTCAAGATCAGATACTGCATATCCCTAAGCAACAAGCCCAGCCAAACAAGCTGATCTCTGAATACGTCATGTATATATACAGATAAACAAGATACAACATCTTAAAGAGCAATACAATCAGGAGTTACATCCCATATATCCAAAGATATATATCCACTAACCGATATCTTCAATCAAGCTCAAGCTACTCAGCTATCTTATCTACTGAGTCTTGTCTCAACCTGAGCAAACAACTACTAGTTAGTATTTGCTTAATCAATTCATAAGAAGCACAATACTATAGTTAAAACACATGTACATAAAATCACAAGTACATATCATCTTCACGTATATTCAAATTAATATATCATCATTCACTATTACCCTTTACATTCTGTAATTCTGTGAATTCTTTGAACTCCATAGCTTAGGCATTACACATATACCCCATTCATATGTCAAGGCCACAATGGATATTCAATTCATGTCATTCTTTAAATTCCGAGCATGGGCAACAATACAATTCCGAATAACATCCAATTCCGATTGTATTCCCAATTCCGTTCATTCATAATTCCGATCAAACCAATTCCGAGTAAAGGCTACATTCCGATCGAATCATACATTCCGAGTAAGGACACAATCCGAGCAAAGTCATATTGTAACACAATGATTTTCAAAAATGCCATTTATTTAAAAATTTTCAATATTAAATAACTAATAGCAACGGAAGTCTCAAACCGTATATATAGTGAATGTAAACCAATAGTATCACGGTGTCACACCGTATTCTAACCGTTAAAACCGTTACAAAATTCAAACCATAAAAGAACTATTAAATAGTCATTGGTATCAACTGCCAACTAACTAACTACCCATGAGTAACCCGTCTCACTAAGCCGAACCTCTAAGCCACCTGCACGAGTACAAGACATATTTTAAAAAACAAGTGTCAGCTTACGCCTCGTGAGTCAATAGAGTTAAGTCTACAAAATCCATAAATTAGTGTTTAAAAGAAACATTAATACAATTATAATATAATCATACCCGACCCGCATGTGTGTTTGACCCATCCCGTGAAACCCGCATAACACAAAACTTGTATATGAGTCAAACAACTGCAGCATATAATCATTCATGTACCGCATAGCAACCACATACCGCATGACAAACCATATACCGTATACCGTAGTTTGTATATCTACCCGCTAAGTTTTCCCTAGCCATTGGGCCCCGGCCAGCTAGGTAACCTGTTCGCTAATCACACGCTACGCAACCCATGCATCAATTGGGTAGCTACTCCCAATCTATGCATGAGTGTACATTAGACAATGCTTTCGCTACTCCGACGGTGCAGGTACAAGTACCGCGTTGTCGTTCAGATGT
This sequence comes from Pulicaria dysenterica, assembly GCA_947179395.2. NCBI lineage: Eukaryota > Viridiplantae > Streptophyta > Magnoliopsida > Asterales > Asteraceae > Pulicaria > Pulicaria dysenterica. The sequence continues at coordinate 55,861,265 of OX359296.1, forward strand.
AAGTACAATCGGAAACCACCGTCATCTCCTCCTTACACCCACGTGATGTATGATCTAGCCCACCGTATTGGCCTACATCACTCCAGTACCCGAACCCAACTGAGTCCGTTTACCATGTGTTGCAAAGGTTATCTAGAAAACCCCGCAACTCCGCTTGTGGCTAGCATTTTTACCTATAAGGTCATTCAAACCAAATAGGCCCCTATACCATAAGTGAGCATGTAAGGTTACTACCCCCGCCCAGTAGTGCATGTACATATACATAAATTGCATAATTAACCATACAAACGATAAGTGATCTTAGCATGCAATTACAAACATGTAAGGATACATAGATAATATACATGTACACACAGAACAAATAACACGTTATTTTGTGTATGTACATATTTACATTAAAAACCATTTAAAAATATATTATTTTGTCTATGTACTCGGTTTTGTAAAACTACTGAACTCACCCGAAGTCCGAGAGAACGAGCCGAAGGAATCCCCGAAACGATTTACCGCGTAACCTAAACGATAAATGGATCTAATGAATAACCGAGAGATACGAGCCGAAAAATAACAACTTAATGTGATATAATCGAGATCCTTATATAAATTATTAGCAAGTCGTAAATTTCACTCAACTCCTTAAGCTTTAACCACCTCAATTGAAAACCTTAGGTAACTACCCAACTGAAAACTTGCTTTCATTGGCAATAGAAAACTATCTTGTAAATGTATAAATTGAAAACTACAATTCAAGAAGCAAATTTGAGAATCATAGTAGCAGCTTAATTGAGAACTTCTCTTGTAGCCTAACCGAAAACCACAAGTCGAGGATTGAAAACCATTCCCATTCACAAATTGAAAACCACCTCCCCCAGCATAAATCATGAATTAATATAAGGATGGAAATCACATATAGTACCATAATCTGAATCGCTATAGTTAATCAGACCAAACACCTCACAGTGTCATGTGTTAACTTGAATATTCATATGAAATATCTCCTTGAACTGCCGACACAAAAAGTAGCCAACTACCACACTTAAGCCTATACTTCTCAACTGAATATTTTAAGGAAACGGCCAATAGATTCCATAATCCCATAGCTAGTAAACCTCTAATATCGATTTAATGATTAACCGAAATAAATCCAGCAAACTCCAAACATTTGTATAAAAACCATCGACTCCCGTATACCCTCTGTTAGATAATTATATGCCCTTCAAATATGAATTAATCTTTCAATTCTTAATACCATTCACATAGGATACATGATTAAGGGTTAAAGGTACTTTACTTTATTGATGATCTTCACCACCAGCCATGATTTCTTGACTTCTTCTTCAGCCCATCAAGAGCACTTCTTGCCTTCAAAACTGCCGTATGTGATATTCAAGGCTGCCATCGAGGGTTTTAACCCTAGTTAATCTTGGTCCCTAATTCCCTAATTAATCCCTAAAGTATCCCCTTAATAACCACTAAGTCCCTATTCTTTTGTTCTATTTAAAAAAAAATGTAACTTTTAAGTCACTAAACACCCAATATTATATAATTACGACTCCCTCAAATAATCATCCAATTATAACCGACGAAAGCAACTTTATATTATATAATTATTACCTCAAAATTCTGGTCGTTACACATATTCCGACTAAAAGGTCAATTCCGATAAAAGTCAATTCCGAGTGATATGTCCAATACCGAGTAAATTCAAATCCGATCATATCAATTCCGAGAAAAGTGTTAAAGCAAACAGTTCCTTTTACTCGGATTTTAACTCAATTCCGATCACATTGATCGGAATTCACCAATTCCGACCGATTCATAACTCGAATTCCGATAACTTCATACTTTTCGAACAGATTATTTCTAACTTCAAATTCGATCTGTTTTCAAACATGCAATGTAATCTATCTATCCAGAAAGCATTCTAAGCATACAAGGAGCATAACTAACATAGATTATTAACATGTAAACATCCTAAATCGAGAATCATCATATTAAGCAATATTCGGAATTCATAATATATATATATATATATATATATATATATATATATATATATATATATATATATATATATATATATATAAACCGATTATAATTTAACAATTAACATTAATCTAACCTCTTGATGGTAATCACTTCAGTTAGTCGATTACACAATTAAAATCACTAAATCGATTTCTCTTTCTTCTTCTTCTTCTCTCTTCGGCCGAAAGCAAGAAAACACACACATAACACTCTCACTTGATTTGCATGTAATGAACAAAGTGGTGGGGTGTTGGTGACTAATTCCACCATAACCGGCCACCTCACCATCCACAATCTCAATTAAACTAATAAAATATATCTAATAATATTAATAGATATAATTACATATATAACTATTAATCAAACATATAATAATAATCACAAATACTAATGCCTCCAAATCAAATAAATCAAGGTTAATCACTTAATTACCTTAATCATACTAGGCCGGTAAGGAGGGTGTTACACCTTTGACACTCTCAGAAATAGCGATTGAGCAACTAACGCCGACTATTCCACTTTTACAGAAACAATTTTCAAGATATTCATCTCGATACTCGGCCGAAGACGAAAGGTTGAAGCCCATTTCAATTCTTTAAGGATTGAACGTCAACACCGCAGACCACTACTACTTTTGCTTATGGATTTCAACGGTTAGAAGTTTAGAAATTTGACACTCAATACCAATCTATTAACGATTCTCTTCTCTATAGTATGTACACGAGACGTCGAGACACACCATTGATTCTGTCATTCAAGACTCAACACCCATCGATTCTGCCATTAAACACACAACATCCCATCCATTTTGCCATTCTTATCTGCAAGGCACGAGTATTCAAGGATCGATTAGGGAGGTAACAGTCGATTTTATTCTCTGTTTATAATTTATAACTTAATATAATTATATGTTTTTGTTTCTTATTCTAATCTTTAGTTTAATGTCTAATTTTCATTAAAGATGCTTAATTTCTGTTTGAGATTTGGACTTTATTTTGATATTTTGAATTTCTGTTTGAGGATTGAGGATTCGACTAATCGAGATTAGTGTAGTAGTGTTCTGATTATCTGAATTTTTTTTAATGACTATGAATTATGAATTAATGATTATAAATATGTTCTAGTGTAGTAAGTGTACTCTGATTTTTACTGTGTGTAATATTTGTATTGAAATTTTACCTTAGAAGAATACTATAAGATTAAATAAAAAATCAGAATCTTATTTTTAATATTTTTAATTATAGGGTATATTAATACTTTATTTTTGTAGGTGTTCTATGTTGGTCGAAAAATATAACTTTTTTAATTTATAGAAAGTCTAAGATCAAACGAATTTTTCATAAATAATTATGTCTAACATGTATGTTTTTATACGAGTACTTAAAATAGTGTGTGTGTATATATATATATGTGTGTGTATGAAAGAGAGAGTGTGTATGTATATTTAAGAGACCCATTTTTTTTCCACAGAGTCTAAAAATCCACGGAACACTTAACTTTCGTATTTATAAATAATCACATGATAAATCATTGAATACATAGGGATAATTTCACACATGGATATTATTATTTACAAGAGTATAGACTAGAGTTCACAATAAACATCCTGTATTCACGTGTGAAGACAAACAAAAAAGGCTGATTTTTGGCGTTGCTTCAAAGAAGCATCCTCAAGGTGCCAAACTTTCGGTTACTTTTCAGCCATCAACTCTACACGTGCCTCTCACGTGTTGCTTTCGAAAAGTCCACCCTCTTGACCATTGACCGTCAACTTTTTCATTATTTATACAAATTCTTATTTCCATTCCTCCATCACAATAAATTAAGTTGGAAACCAACCATACCATTACCATATATGGCTACTTCCAACGACTGGCAACAAATTTACCACAATAACCTCACCGGACCACCGCACCCAACCGTGCTACGATGGTCTAGTACTGACGCTGCCACCGAAGCCACAACCGTCACCTCCACCATCACCACCGCCGGTAGTTTCTCCAATGATCACTTAAGCCGAGTAGCACGGCCCACAAACACACGGCGGCGGTCTAGGGTGTCACGGAGGACACCAACCACTTTACTCAATACCGACACCACCAACTTCCGTGCTATGGTTCAGCAATTCACTGGCGGCAACTGTGGTGGTGGTTCTACACCACGTCAGCCTTTGAGCAGTTACAACACTATATCGTCAGGTAATAATAATTACTATGGGACGGGGTTGAGTAGTAGTAGTAATACAACTGCTGCTGCTACTACTATGGTTACCGGTGGTTATGACGTGGAATTCCGGCAACCACAACAGCATCAGTATTACTACTCAGCGGTGGCGGACAGAGGCGGAGCTACAGGTGGGGATCATCAACTTGGGTTTGTTCAAGAAGGTGGCGCCAACATCTCCGGTGATACTATATATCCATGGTGACAAGAACACTACTTTCATGTTCTGAAATTTCATGACAAAAATATTCTAATTAAAAGCTAATATATATAATAATATATAAGTAGAAGGGAGTTGATTCTACCATCTAAAGCTATATTACAAGTTAGTAAAGCATATATTAGCCTTGGATGAATCAACTTCTCAAATGAAAATATCATCTCCCATATGTAGAAGGATGTAATAAGTTAATTTTCTTCTTTGATGGAAAGTTGTTAAGTTTATATCTTCGTATATAGTTTTTTTATATCTGTTGTATGGACTTTTAGCATCTTATAAATATATTTACTTAATGTTTCAGATCATGAATCCAGTTGAAGTTTGTATTGTAAAATATTGATCGAAACCAAATATCCAAACTAGTTTAAGAAGTTGAACCCAACTAACGATGTTACAATTCATTTGTATTGTTCTATCAAACAATCGGTCATTATTTCAGATAAGAGTTTTAAATTATTAGGTTTCAACACTCTATTTCGATAAAAGATGGAATCTAGTATTCTAGTTTGAATTGGATTTAATTTTGATTTTTATTTGAATTTATTAGAGATAACTTTATGGATATCTTTGAAAACTTTAAAATATCATATCTGTCCATCATAATTTATTATTAGCATTTTTACCTTTTATATGTTAGCCACAAACACTTAAAATATCACTTATCTTTGATGTTTTTAATTACAAACAATTAAAATGAGGGGTATATATGTTAGTCGTTTCATTGTGAGAGGTTTAATATCTTTTTACAAATGTTTCTTCTTATCTCCCTACTCACTAGGTCAAGAGAATTATCAAAATTAATGGATCGAGAGGTTGAGGAAAAAGAACAAATAGATTACAGATGTCATTTTCTAGTAGGATGATATAGTAGGAGGAGATTTTGTCATTTGCTCATTTAATTGTTTGTGAGAGCAAAAATACCTATCATGGATGTTTCTAGCTGCTCACATCATGATCTCTTTAAAATATCATATTTAACCAAAATTTTAATTTATCACTTTATAATATTTATAATCATTTTATCTTTTTAATTATAACCAATAGATACTTAACTTTATTGCTCATAATTGTAACAATAAACTCATACAAGAAAAACAAACGTGTGCTCTCGTATCTTGACACCACTGTCTTCAAGTATGCCCTTCCCCTCGCTTCGACGACGCTTGAATATTCACCTCTAATTTAATGCTGATGTCGTCAGTTGCCATTTTTTAAATTCTCATTTCTTTCGCGTTTTATAAATATTTAATATCCTTTTTATTAATATTTAAAAAAAAATTACCAACTTATGTATCAAAAAGAAAATCAATTACTTACTTTTTATTTAATATTTTTTCATTAATACTGAATTCCAAATATGTAATCAGATTATCTGGTTTTATACACACAAAATAAAATACATAAGATGATGTGACTACGAAATTAAAGAGCGAAAAATATATCATAACCATAAGCATCATTGAAAGAATACAACATTTAATTGAGTTAGGTTTTAACTATTCCACCATCCAACAGTGGATGAACAGTATCTGTACACTCGAATAAATTTAAAGGTATTTGGAATTGTGTTCTAAAATTTATCATTAAATTTTTGCAGTTTGTATATATAGATCTTGAAATCAATGAAAATTAGAGCAACTGCAACTAGAACCGCATTATTATAGGTTGCCATGAAATCAATCAATGAAGGCAACCCAATATTTTCATAAATGTTAATTCCATGTTTGAGTGGTGTAAATTACTTGTTAAATAACTTGATGCATATATCATCCCTTGTGTTGTGTAATCTTTATATAATCGCACTTAAAAGAAATAAGAAACCAAATCCAATTTGATGAATTCTTCTACATAAACATATATAAACAAACATCCAACCTAAAGTGAGATGGTCTCTCTCTTTCTTCAAGGTTAGAAGATGAAGGATTTAATCTTTTTAAAAGTTTCTTTTTGCTGTAAATGGATTTGTAGAAACAGTTTTCCCAATGACTCCCACACGAGATCTTTTAAAAAGAAAAAGAAAAAAGGTTCTTATTTCCTCTTGCCAATGGTTAGCAGTTCAAAGCTTCGAAGAGCATCATCACGGCCACCTCTTGATGTGGGTACATCCCGTGTGAAAGATGATGACTTGGACTCGAACCCAGGTTGGGAGTGGAGCCTTTGGGTGGTTGATATGCGACCGCTGCCTGAACCGAGTCGGTTTGGTCGATTCTCACTGGGTTCACCAGATGAGCTTGGTCTGCCGCTAGACATGACTGCTCTTTTTGAAGTACTGCCAGTTCGTGAAATCCTGCCTCTATCTGAGTCACCATGCTGTATACACAAATGAAAACATTAACTTTTATGAATTAAGAGATCTAACACTAGAAAGTAAAAAGTAAAAACCACTCATCTAAAAGTCTTATTGAGCCCATAAAAACTGGGCATTAGAGGTAGGAAACAGGCATGTCAAAGTGGGAACAAAAAGATCGATCAATCACATTTATACTCCCGTCGTTGTATTATTACATCATCTTGTCCAATTCTAATCAAACTCGCCAACATAGAGCATGAGAATTAACATTATATTGGTGAGATTGTTATTATTCTCGTTCTCTTATCTCTGATGACCATTTTTGTAGGTTAACTCGATAAACTTTAAAGAAAGTTTACTAGATTAGCATGTGACTATATAACTAGTTTGTTTAAGTATGCAATTAGAAAGAAGAAAATATAAATATAAAATGTGGCCACATGATCTATATTACTTTAAAGACCAGCGATTAATAGTCAGAGACGGTTGCAAAGACAACTCACCACTTCTTTGGATGGTGTTGCGTGTTCTGAAGATCTGTGTCTTGAGTGATCACCATGCAAACCGCTACCAGAAGCATTACGCCTAGCAAATGCCTCCACTGTGCCTGAGAATCTATCTCTAACCTCTGGTTTCACTAAAACATCAAAAATATAATTATCAACAAAATTTCCAGCCTGCTTTGTCACATTATGTCATACATCAGAGAACATAAAGAATCCTGAGTCCTGACAAGATATACACCCATGCATACATTAATTAATACATATATCTCTCTCGTGCAGAAAAAATTCTCAATGAATTTTAAATATGTCTATTTTGGATTACCTTAAATTGACACATTATTTGTACATAATATCTCAACAATTACACAGGTGTGCCTGTCTAGTACACACATACGTGCGTATTTCAGCATACACCCATCCAAGCATGCATACATATGTTGAGGATGGGTAAATATTGAAGAAGAATCGAAGTAAATGGAAAAAACAAACCTGGGGTTTTTTCCACTCTTTCTGCTGAAGGCCCGGGATTCAATGGTAGTTTGCCAACCGTCTGATTTGTAGTTGAGGGTTATAAAAAGCAAATTCTTTATGAGAAAAAAAAAGAAAAAAAAAGAGTAGAAGATCGTAAGAAATACCGACCCGTCCTCTAGAACTGGAACCTGAACCAATCTGAGGATACTTCAATATAGTCCAGTCAAAAACATAGTCGAACTGATAACCTGATATATGAATAACACTTATATAATGGACGGAATCCAAGTCAAGGAAGTAGAAAAAAATAATTATTTATATAATCATAATCCATCATGATATTATACAAGAAATAAATAAAAAAGATTTATGCAACCTTATGGCTCTTTTGAAATCAAAAAACATAAAGCAAGACTCGGATTGTTACCTTCACGAATGAAAAGATCCCGGAAAAGCCTTTTCAGGTAGGAATAGTCTGGCTTGTCGTCAAAACGCAATGATCGGCAATAATGAAAATATGATATGAATTCAGTCGGGTAAGACTTGCATAGCACCTGTAAAATTTTTATTTAGAATTCAATTCTTTAAGAGGTTATAAATGGACACTTTTAAGCAAATTTCAAAACATAATCATAATAGCAAACGGCTTAAATTATGTTTCAATCTCAATAATACCTCTATAGGAGTAAGCATCTTCTTTTCACTAATTTTATCGTATTTCTGCTTCTTTGTCCCAGCTTTCAGCCCTTGCCAAGGAAGGCTACAACCACATAAGATAAGAACAGACTCAGAATGGAGAACTTTAAAAGAAGAAGAAGAAGAAGAAACCAAAGGATGAACAAGTAAACGAAGCTGGGATATATTCAACCTTCCTCTCAAGAAATACATGAGCACGTAACCAAGAGACTCCAAATCGTCTCTCCTGCTTTGCTCTGCGGTCCATAATCAAGCAACAATGTCATTATCAATCAAGTGTAATCCTCCCCTCCCTCTTCCAAAACAAAAAATAAAAAACAAAAGAAATCCTACACACTTCTAAATTTTGATTGTCCACGTCAAGCCCTTTATTTTTTATCTTCTTGTTTCTTACAAGCAATGATAATTGGGGAGTAGATGCAGGAATAATCATGGTATAACACAAATTATAACGCAAGAAATAACACGCAAAAATGAGCAAGATTACTTACCAACTCCAAGGTGGGTATTGACACTGGCATAACGAGCAGTACCTGTGAGGTTTTTGTTTTCCCTGAAGTTAAAATCGAGGAGAAGAAAAAGGTCATAAGTAATCTAAATAGAGGTTATGGGCACCACCCTAACAAACAGACGCTGAAACAACAGTTATTGAATAAAATTAAAAATGAAATCCATAACTAATGACAACTTTCATAACATCTCCCATATGGTGGAATATTTAGTCTTCTGACGTGAAAGTGGCATTTTATATACATACTACAAACATATTAATGATTTTAAAGATTGCAACTTAGATGGGAACCATTTAGCTATAACATGAGCATTAATCATTACAGATCTACAAAACCATCAAAAACACCATTGACTTGAAGAAAGAATGCAAGCTCAAGTACCTGTATGGTATATGCTTGTGCGTCTGAAGATCCCTATACTTTTTTGCAAGACCATAATCTATAATATAAACCTGTTGTAAAAGTAAAAACAAGCACAGATACGTTAAAGGATCAGAATCACTTGTGAAAGACAGAAGAATGTGGATGAAATAAGCAAAACCCATGATTTTAGGATGAAAGTAATTATACATAGATTAACTAGTTAAAGGTGCAACTGTGCAAGGATGTGAACTCGATTGAAAATTTTAAAAGCATATACAAAGAGCCCAAAATAAAATATAAACAAATTTATAACGAATACACAGTGTAACATCTAAAATGCAGTACCTAAATCAAACATTAAAATGAAGATACCTGATTTGCCTTTCGTCCTAAACCCATCAAAAAGTTATCTGGTTTTATATCACGATGAAGGAAACTTCTTGAATGCATATATTCAACTCTGTTTAGCTGCACATAAAACAATAGAAAAGTTTGATTAAATTGTGCAGTTCAACCAAACTTCTCAATACACTAGGTCACACACTTACCAACTGATCCGCAAGCATTAAAACTGTCTTCAGAGTGAATTTCCGGTTACAATAATTAAATAAGTCTTCTAAGCTTGGTCCAAGAAGATCAATAACCATAGCATTATATTCTCCTTCAACTCCAATCCATTTGAGATGGGGAATACCAGCTGTGTTATGTTAATAAGCGAGTACAGTGAGTCTCTCTACATTTTTTTCTTGAAAAAAAAAACATACACAAGCAAGAGGGCAGGAAAGATAATAATATATAAGGAATAACATGAAACTCACTTCCTCCTTGAAGAAGCATGTACAATTTGGCCTCATAATGAAGCTGTGGGTGCTTGGTCTTGACAGATTCCTGGAAACAAAAACGATTTAAGCCACACAAAAACAAAATGATGTATATATTAGGTTGACTCTTAAATGATTTCATTGAAATATAAAATGCTTTTTGTTTGTTCATTTGTTTTTTGTAGCTAAATCATTAAGACACCGATTGATCGTTTTTTAAGTTTTAACCTGATTAATTGTTGATATATTCTAGTCTGATATTTGAAAATAGTGAATGAAAATACCCTAAATTCAGTATTTACAGTTTAATGAAATTGCTATCTTTTATGTTAGCTATTAATCAATTTGACTTTGCTTTTACCTTTACAGTTTCATTTCTGTTAATTACTCCCTAGTCAAGTTAAACTTTAGTAACTTCACCGACAAATCGTATTGCTAATTGCTAATTCTTTGGTATTTCAGTGACTTTTGATATAATACATTATCATATCAAGCACTTTATGTTTGTTTATTAATTTTTTGTAGCTTAAATCATTGACACGCCAATTGATTGTTTTATAACTTGATTAATTTACAAAATTTTCCAGTCTGATATTTGAGAATGGTAAATTAAACTACCTAAATCAGTATTCACAGTTGAATGCAATTGCTATATTTTATGTTAGCTATTAATCGATTTGACTTTACATTTACAATTTATAGTTTCATTTCTGATGATTACTTCCGAGTCCAGTTAAACTTTAGCCACAACTTTTATTGCTAGTTGCTAATTCTTTGGTATTTTGGTGACTTCTGAAATGATTTCGTTGACATTTCAAGTGCATTTTGTTTGTTCACTTGTTGTTTGTATCTTATATCACTAGGACACCGATCAATTGTTTTTTAACTTGATTAATTTTCAAAATTTTCGTGTCTGATATTTGGAAATGGTAAATGCCACACTGTGCTCCACACCATGGCCATTTTGGAGACTACGATGATAGCCAAACAATTAAATTGGATGTGTGCAGTTAACTCCCAGATGACACCAACAGAAGAATGAGCAACTAAGCTTAAAGACGAACATCTAGACCGAGAGATTTTAAAGAACAGAAATTTCATTCATGAATAGTCTAGTAGGGCATCTAAAAGAATATTATACGCTGAACAATTTATATTCCGCCTGAACTTCCTACATGGTTATCAAGAAAGAAACACATTGCACCATATACAAAGACAAACATATCAAACCACATAACCTTGTAACATGTAGATTGTAGTGTAAATATCAATAATAAGATTCATATGCCAGAATTTGAGTAAATGTAAAACCCTAGATACATACCAGCTTCACAGCAACTTCTTCTCCACTTTGAACATTTACTCCTGTGAAGAAAATTAAACCAATCACAAATGCAGCAAAATCATAGAATGGTAAAATCAACCATAGAAGCATGTCAAGGAAAGCAAAAGTTACCCAAATAAAGCTCTCCAAAAGATCCACTACCGATCTTCCTCCCAAGCTTAAACTTCCCACCAATCACATGATCCATGACGAAATCCCAATCAGATAATCACTTAACAGATTCGAATAATTAACTACTTTCAAATTAACCGACAAAATTTCACAACATCAAAGCCAAGATCTCTAGAATGCACTCAGATCCATCAAAACCCACAGCACAAACTAGCGATATACAAAGTCTCCACACCAAAATCTACAGAAAATTTTGATGTGAAGATTGTGTTCAAACGCTAGAACTTGAAGATGTTTAGTAATGCCAAAAACTTTAAAGTTTAAACCCGAGCAAGGAATGTGTCGGTATCACTGGATCGATAAAAACCCTAGAACCTACACCATCGGTAAAGCGCAAACTTGTGGCCAGTACCCGAATCAAAATACTAACTTTGTCGAAGAAATTGATCAAAGACTCAACAAGGGGGACAATGCATAGCAAACCTGTACACAATTGAGGGGTGTTTAGTAATGGAAGAATGAAGGGATAAAAGTGAAGATGTTTTGAAATCAGATCGAGGGGGTGAATCTAGGAAGACGAAATGAAGGGAAAATTTGGTTTTGGGGGTTCAGATTCCATAGGATCTGCAGAAAAAACGAAAGAATTGAAGCAGACGACGGATTTTGAGGGGATATATTTTTGTTGCAAGGAAAAGTAGGGATAAGAAGGATTTTGACAGGGCGATTCTTTGATTTTGATACCAAATTCTGGTTCTTGAAATTATTAATTTATGTTTAAACTTGGGTTTAGTTCATAAAAGCGTATCTAATTTTACACTTTTTGGTATTGTACGTACTGAGCTTTCAAACTTACCATTTGATATATTGAACTTGTCCATCATTAACATTTCATGTATTTAACCTGCTATAGCAGGTAAGGTGCTGATAAGGTACCAGTTTTGCTTATGTGGATGATGACATGGCATATAAGTTGAATTTTCTATGATTTAAAAAAAATAAAAAAGAAAATCTTTACTTTATTAATATGTAATTATATATAAAATATTAATAAAAATAAAAATAAACAAGAAATGTGGTTGCTTTCTTCCCCCACCCCCGATTTCTTCCTTCCACCATCATCGACTTTCTAGATTTGGGTCATTCCACCATCATCAACTTTAGATCTGGATCATCATCTGCACCATCATCGAAGGGATTTTACGGTTTAGGGCTTTTGGTCGGCGACGGTTTAGGCATCCATCAGCGGCGGAGGATCAGGCATCCATCGGCGGCGGTTCTTGTTCAGGTTCGACTGTGTTTATACCTCCCATGGATTGCTTCGTCTTTATCGATATCACCTGCTCCATCTTCATCGACTGTATTGTTTAGTTCAGTTCTTACTACACGAAGGGTTTTTGTTCCCCAAATCTGAACTTAGGGTTTTTTTAATCTGCGATTGGGTTTTTTTTTTCATGTAATTTTCGAATATGAACTTAGGGTTAGTTTTAGGTTTTCATGTGGTTTCCGTTTGATTCAAAATAACAGAGATCTGGTTTTCGTTTGATTCAAGATCTGGGTTTTCGTTTGGTGTTGTCTGGGTTTCATTGAATTAGCAAAAGGTGTTCTTGGTTTGATTCCAGATTCATGTTCTTGTCTTATCCATGCATGTTTCTTAGCTTAGCATATTCAATCTGCTTCATCAATCTGGGTTCTTGGTTTGAGATTTAGTGCGCTTCGTCAATCTGGGTTCTTCGATTCCAGATTCAATGTACTTGTTCTTATCCATGTATGTTTCTTAGCTTAGTTGTTCTTGGATATGAATTTAAGATCTACTATGAATTTTGTGTGTTGAAGATGAAGATGAAGATGGATGAAGATGTGATATGTTCATAGTCTAATAATGATAATAATAAAGGATTAAATATGAGTTGGCACTAAGTAATGATGTGGCAATTTAGGAGTATAAAAAATAAAAATAAAAAATCATAAAATTACCTGCTACCTGCTTTAGAGGTTAGTGGATACATAAAAAAGGTAAGTTTGAAAAGTTTGATACATCAAACGGTAAGTTTGAAAGTGCAGTACATACAATAGCAAAAGGTATAAAGTTGGATACACTTTTATGAACTATACCCAAACTTAAAAGGCATGAAAAATAAAATTGTTTCTTGTAAGGTGAATTACTTTTTCTTTTTATAGGCAGTGGATTATTATTAATTTGATATATGAATTACTTATTAATTTGATATATGAATTCTAATTTTAATCCGAAATGAATACGAAATGGGTTGATATGAATTTGTCATAAACTAAATGGTAAATTTAAATTACATTAATTTTATATAATGGTAACTAAGTTTCAAACTTATAAATTCAGTTTTATTTTAATTAGATTACTCAAACTTATATGTAACACCGGTTTGACGAGCTTATAATTAGAGTAAATTAAAACTTTATTTACACCAAAAGTTTGCAGCGGAATAAACCTCTGATTACATATTAAGTATTTCTTATCAACTTGGCGATCACAAACAACGAATCAAGCCAAGTACCAAAATTAAGTCAGTGTTACCACTACGCACCGACCATCGTTAAACAGTATCAGAGCTAATAAACTACAAGTGTTCCAAAAGATATATATAATAACACTACCCACAGCAACCCGCCTCGCCAGGCCATCTGATCACTAACCTGCGAAAAGGGAAATATCACGAAACATTAGCTACACTAGCTAGTGAGTACAAGTATCACATAAGCACCAATAAGCATGCTATCACGTCACAATAAAGCACACAATGCTAAATTATCACATAGCGGTATGCCAACATGTCAGCAGGATCATATCTTGCGGGGTTGCAAATCCCGCTCAAAGAATCCAACTGAGAAGTCCGCAACACCAATCCATGCTGGAGGGGAAACGAAGAGCAATCCCCTGAGCACGTTACGGAGCCACCTGGGCTCAATTAGGCCTTAGTTACAAACCAAGACCCCCCTGTTTTTGTTGAGGAACGGCGGCCTGCAGAACCTTTTCCCCAGAAAATCACTCGTGGGAACCGCTAATCCCTGAATAACACTCAAGGGACCCAGCCGCATCGGCGACTGACCTCAACCCCTACGTCTGTCCGGACAGGAATCATAAACACATTTGACCCATAGGGTCCACATTACGCATGCGTATCACATATCACAATTTATATCACATGGTATCACTATAACACTGTATCACTATATCACATAGCACACAACACAGGCACACAATAGCCCTACTTACTGAGTCTTATGGGAAACCAGTACTCACCTCGATATCACAAGAGGCAGATATGAATCCGAGAATCCCAAGAACACACTGAGTCGTCCGAATCACCTAACACATAAGGTTCAGGCTTGGTTATCACTTACACATAACACACACAGGTTAGAACACAAGTTACATAAGCTGTCAAGACTGGATCCCTTGCTTGCGGTCGCAAGGATCTGTCTTGCGGTCGCAAGGGACCTTCCAGACAAGCCATGCGATCGCAAGGATACCCCATGCGATCGCAAGGATCCTTTTTCCCCAAACGCATGCTTCCGATCGCAAGGGATACCCCCCTTTGATCGCAACATGATTCTAGGGTTGGTTACGATCGCAAGTTACGTACCTACGATCGCAAACCTTATTTCCTTCGCTCGTAAGCGGTAATCACCACAAAATAGACCCATACGATCGCATGGACATACCATGCGATCGCATAGCATATATACAAGGCTTACGGTCAAAAACCTAACACATGCGATCACATCACGAATTTACGCGGCGCGACCCTTTAAAACTTACGCGGCGCGTAATTTAACAAACACCCTTACGATCGCAAGGCTTAACCCTTGCGGTCGCAAGGATGGCAATACCCCTTGCGATCGCAAGCACCTTGCCATGCGACCGCAAGGACTCCATTTACAGTGACCTTCGTCCCTGTCTTCGCACAGCAACTGCAAATCGCGATTTTAACGCCTTTTTCGACCAAATCTCAGTTTCAACCATTTATACTCTTTATATAACATCTCTAGGACTCTATAAACACACTTGACACAATTACAAACCGCAAAAACACATTACACACCCCCAAATCCCTTCACCTCTTACAAAAGCTCAAGAACAAGGTATTTGATTAAAACACTTACAAAGAAGATGAAGAGCAGCAATTTAAGACTTGTACTTGTTCCTGAAATCACTTTGAAATTACTTGTTTCCTGATTGAATCTCCAAAAGTCCACCAAGAATGAGAGTGTATGTGTTTGTACGTATGTAAGTGTGTGTTGTGTATGTGTTTTGTCAAAGGCAGGGGATAAGAACAATAGGGAACCGACTTTGTGGTCTTTAAATTAGACACAAGGTATTTCGTTTCCCTTTTTAACTCACAACTTGACACACGCCATCCCGTTTTACCTAACGGGGATATCTACGGAATCATTTCGCGAAACCGTATAACACGACATCACTTTTAGACACAACCGACACTCTTCACATAATTACATTAATTAACACAGTACACGTTAGTCACTTAAAACACTTAATTTAACTCACTTAAAGTCACAGCACAAGCTTTAAAGCACAAATTACAACCCTACACTGCTAGGCCCATTTACAGGGTGTTACATTATAGGTCATCTGAAAATAGTAACCAATTTCAAAAGTATTCCAATATTAAGATTTAAAATAAAATCAAGTTTATCTGCAACTTAAATGATGAAAAAATCAAACTTCTACAAGAAAAAGGTAAATTTCACAAGAATTTGACACTTTAAAAACATGATTATTATTTCAGACAATGTGAAAGTATGAATAACCTAATTGGAACAAAACAGAAACATAGTTACTATTCTCTAAATAGACTTATTCAAAGTTAAAATCTAAAAATAGTGGTTAAAGAAAAATAAAATCCCAAATCCATTTTGTGATTTGTGTTGGACCATTAACCCAACCCGGAAAAATGGATCGACCGAGGCCTAAAAATAACCATAAGGATATGTATTTTTAAGTTACTTTCATATGTATTTTTTTTTTGAAAAATAGACAGACATTACATAACCGAATCTAACACGGATTAACTTGGTTTAAAAATAGGCCGGCACCATCCATTTACCCATACACCATTCTAATTGTCAACTTTAATTACATCCAGTGTATCTTTTCTATTACATTAGCATCATGCCAATCCCCTCTCTCATATTTGAAGGCAATGATATATTTCAACCCCTCGACCATTTTTCCTAATTTCTTAACAAAAACTAGAATCTCACCTCTCTCTCTCTCTCCATAAACCTATACTCTTCTTTCTCTTCCTTTCCTACAAATTAACAAACAAAGAGTCGAGTATAACTTACCTCACCATAAGTCACCCTACGGGGTGATGAGTCCCTTGTCCCTTTACGAGTTTTGGTCTAAATATTTAAATGGATTTTGATAACCACAACCCTTAGGGATGTGAATAAAAATAAAATAAATCAATTTTTAGTTTTGAATATGGTAAAATTGTTTCATATATGAAAAGGTGAAAACTATTTAAAAGGCAACTATAAAAAGTATGAAAAGTTAAATTATGAATACATGAGTTGTGATTACCATTTTTAAAAATAATGCTACCTTGTTTATTCTTAACTATAACCCTTAGAGCTGTGGTTATCATCCTCCATATTAAATTTCATTTTTAGATCATAATTATTATAGAGTTTCATAACATATTTTTTCTTTTACTTCTTTACACGAAATGAGCAAAAGATTTGATCTATTGAATGTATTAAATTTTAATTCATTTGATGATATTAAACGTTTAAAACATAAATTTATTTTTTAAAGTTTAACAACATAAATCTTCATCTTCTCTCTCCTATTTTTAGGTCTATCTATATTTGTCTCTCATAGACCATCATTAGCAGTTTAGCACCAACTATGAAATCACATATCCAAAAGTGTGTTTTTGGTTTGGAACACTGAAGACAGCAGTCGCCGATTCAAAGGTGTTTTTAGTTTTTAAACACCGATTAGGTTATGAGACGAGGGAGTTTGGTTAACTTGGATAAGTGTTAATTTTTTGTTAGGTTTTGATTGTTGATTTCTATATACATGCTGAAAAAACGAGTGTGTTTGTTTGAATGTGTGTTTTAGTTGTTAATTTCCATTTAGGTGTGTTTTAATTTTGTATATTCAATCAGGATTTGTAAAAGGTGTGCTTTGATCGTTGATTTTCTACGTACGCTGTTGAAAATTTTATGTGTTTGATTGTGGCTTTTAAAAAAAATTGTATCCAAATTCCGGTTCTCAAAATCGTTTCCATGTTAACATGTGTGTTTGAAAAGCTTAGTGATATATCCACGGAGGATCTTAAGCCATCCACGGAATCCTCACATATAAAGACATTTTTGCCCCTTATTTCAATTTAATGACAAAGTCAAATCTAACTGTTGGAAAGAGAAAACTCCCCACGGCAAAAACCGAAACAACGATAAGTCTACCGTTCACCGCTTTTCTTCCGATTAGTCACCACGAGTTCTCCCACACTGCCGCCTTCGTCTCGACGAGATGAAGATGCACACAAAAAATCGCCGGATCCAGAGCTGTCATTGGCTGCCCACTCGGTGCCGCCTGTAATCGCCGCTGCCGACCGTCACGCTCCGCCGCCACCAACCTTTGCTGCCGGCCAGTTCTGCTTTAGTTCATCCTTTTATTGTCACCGTATTGGTGAAAAACAAATAGAATTCCCCAGGCCTTCTAAGCCAAAATCTGATACGGTCCTTGTTGCTCCGTTCATCAATTATTTCGGTAAGCTATTTTAATTCATCTCTGGTCGCTGTTGCTTCTATTGTCGTTCACCGTTGCTTCCACCGTTAGCCACCGGAAGAATTAGCAACCGAGAAACAAGAAATGGCGACTATTGCATCGGCTAATAAATTCAGTAAAAAACCATTACCGGAGCGGAAAAACGATGTGTGACGAAGATGGGAGATCTGAGTTACCGGAGAAGCAATTTTCAGTTTCAATTTTCGTGGGTGTGGAGACTGGAGAGTGAAAGGAGGCATCTTTTTCTATCTCTTCATGTAACTAACCTACAATACAAAAGCATAAAACAGGGGCATAAGTGTAAAATTGCTTAAGATTTCAGTGGATGGATAAATATCGTACGTGGAAATATCACTGCCCGTTTGAAAATGGTTATCTATGTGTTCAAAATCAATTCCACTTTCAGAAAATTGGTGGTGGAAAGTGTTGGTTAGGTGTGGTAGTCAATGATTATGAACATCCAAGAAATATGATGAACAATCAAAGAAAGAATACAAACATTTAAGTAAACAGGATTAACATTCTAGAATAAGGTTAACCATGGTTAAATAATTGTGTAACCATTTACTCCGTTTCTTTTCTTTCAAATTAAAAAATTCTCAAGACATGTTATTTTCTTCTTTTTCTTCACCTTCGTTTCTTGTAAAATGTATATTGAAACAACAGTGCAAAAAAATAAAAATAAATAAATAAATAAAAAAAGAACTATGTAATCATCCGAAGTTATGGCAAAAAAATATTTTAAGTACATAAAGTTATTTACAAAATGGTGACAGGCCCCTTTTATAAGTAAAGAGTATTATTATTAATAATTGGTCTAAAAGCTTGAGGTAGCCAAGTATAAAGTTCCAAAACCATAAATAAATTACAACTAGTAGATATATAAGTCAGTATAAATACAGCCTTGTATTTTAAGATAATCTGATAAGTAAAGATAATAGTAAAGTTGGTTGCCATTTTCATGCAATTAGGCTTAAAAACATGAAATTTATAAATTCAATTTTTCAACAATTTCAGCTCCTAAAAGGTCAGCAAAGATTTGATCAACAAGATGTAGTAATTGAAAACCTACCGACATTGTATCTTCTTCACGTCAATATTTTAAACAATAAATGGTTAGAATTACCACCTTTAATTGATATAAAAGTGGTAAACAATACACAGAGGCACAAAGGTAAATTAACTATATCATGTTTTAATCCATACAACAATCAACTTTTGAACTATTACATGATTTAGTTTCAGTTGTTTAGAGTAAAAAGAATATAGTTTTTAAGACAGGAAAGCTAAGGAATACATACATGCCTACCAATTACCAAAGCAAGCATAAACATGACTTCATGTTGATTCTATAAGGGTCGATGTCTTTCCTCTCATAAACATGACTTCCTGTTGAGGCCTACTATTTCCTTCGCAATTCTGCGCCTGCCTGTGACCAGACATGGCATGAGTTGTTTGAATATAACTCCCCATCTGACCCATTTTCTATGATACAAATCACACCCTACAATTCTAAATATCATATATACTCGTGACATATTCACTGATATATGTGTTTTTAGGTAATTGGAAATGTAGCTAGGGATGGCAACGGGCCGGTTTCGGGCCGGGGATTGATCCCCCCGTCCCCGTCCCCGATTACAAAAACCGTCCCCGTCCCCGCTTAAAAAACCGCGGGGAATTCGGGTATCCCCGTTTAATGTAAATGGGTAATTAAACGGTTAATTTTCACCGCGGGGATACCCGTATAAAGTTAAATGGTGATTTTTCACCACGGGGATACCCGTCACTAAAATTATACAACAATAATAATACATCAACATTAATACATTCTTCACAAATAGGTCAAATACAAACCAAACAATCCAATATAACAACTCAACAAAGAGTATACATCAAGTCATCGACATTCAATAGACTAAGTGACTAAGGCCTAAGGGCTGCATACTCAAGAGTCAAGTAGTCAACAGATCAATTTCAATGTATCACCTAGACAAATTTTCTTACATTATACGCTTCTTATGAATCATCTAGACCTTTGTATTTTTCATTTATGGATTTCTTTTTATGACAATTGCATTGAAACATCGATCAGCGTTCCAATCAAAATCAAGTTCTTTTGTTATTCCTTGAATTTGGTCTACAATATATTATGCAATTAATAGACAATACACCTTAAATTACAAGTATGAATAGTTGCCCCAACTCTATAGTTTTCGCGATAGAACATTGTTAACTTTCATTTCAAATATCATATTGTCAAAAGAATTACGGATTAGATAATCACCAGAAATATAAAAAGAATTACCAATTAATTAGTAGATTTGTACATAATAGAAGTAAACAACGAACATTGCAAAAGAAATTTGAAGCCTTTGCTACCGTGCTTTGTGCTCCTCTATTTGTATTTTAATCAAATGAGATACAGATCACATAAAAGTATAAAACCACAGATGAGTTCATATGTTTCATCAGTGAAAATGTCAATTCCTACCTCGATGCTCCCTGCACGCTGGTCGCTGCTCCGTGCTTGGCTGCTTGCAGCAGGTGGTCGCTGCTCTCGCAGCCGGTGGTCACTGCTCGCTGCTCGCAGCCGGTAGTTGCTGCTCCTCACCGGTGGTCGGTGACTAGTGAAGGCTCGCCGGTAGAGTTGGATTTTCCGTCGAGGTGTCGAGGGCTAAGGGGTTAGGGTTAGAGTCGTACGTGGTAACGTGACTGGAGAAGTGGAGAACGACGGCTGAAGAGTGGAAGGGGGAGCGGTGAAATAGTTCTAACTAGGGTTTTAACTAAAGTATTTATATCTTATATTTTACTAATAAATATATAAAATATAAATATAAATTATATAGCATACGGCTGTTAATCGGGCCGCTAATCGGGTAATCGGGCCGGGTATCACCTTCCCAGTACCCGTCCCCGTCCCCGCCCCCGTCCCCGTTTAGCATCCCCAAAACCGCCCCATTTAACTCGGTTTTCGGTTTTCCCCGTCGGGTTCAGTTTTTATTGCCATCCCTGAATGTAGCGCCCTTATCATTGTAGTAATGACCAACATAAATGTTTAACTTCTTAATTAAGACCCTGAAGACACTCGCACGCACACCAAGGGGTTCTTCAGGAGACAAAAGAGTTGGCCTATCAAGTCCTAGGTGAAAAAATCATCAATATTCCCCTTGTCTGTGAATTAGAATTGAGAACATCGACTCATTTACCTGAATGGGTAGATAAGGGCTATGCTCTATCCCTTAACGGGAAAATTACTTCATATGAAAAATATAAGTCAAAACAGGTTTTCAATTTTCATCAAAAACCATGACATATCTCCCTCCAAGCACCAACCATACCCCATATGCCATGTAAAGCAATACATTACGACTAAACTGGAAGAAATAAAAACTAATTACAGGAAGTCTCTTTCTAATCACAAAATTCAGTGCTTCATAGAGGTTAGTGAGACTAATGAACTAAAACCACTAAAGCTGACGTTTGATCAACATACACGGTCTCTAATATATTGGGTGTAAATCTAATGAAAAGTGATGCTTTCAAGTTTTTGGCTTCAAATTTGGGATATGCTACAATTTTTACCCAGTTTTTGACATCTTCACAGTGAGACACAAAAAAAAGTACAGCAAGATATAAAACAATATTAAAACGTGACTGAAATTACAAGTAAGAAGATAATTTTAAGTAACCAAACGATAAAGTTAACGCAACAATATTTAACATGCTGATAAGAAGTTTGAGAAAAAAGGAACTATAATGCTCATATATCATGTTGTCTCAAGTGGAGGGGTTCCAGAATGTCAGATAAGATGACTGCATTTAGACTGAGTTTACACATAGATTTAACAACTTTTATCCTTATGGAAAGGATTAATAAAAGTTAGCAATGAATTGATAGAAGTAGCATAAACACTGTCTGATTGTGATTACTTAATGAGCTCCAAACCCAAACCTACTCTAATAACATGAATTCTGCAGCAAATCAACCCGAACAGAAAATTCAATCTGACGCATATTGACGACGGCGCAAACTGTCCCCCAATTTCATGTTAATTGAACGACACACATGGACCACATGCTCTTCAAACGACAAATCAGCAAGAAATGTTTTGTTTTATAAACCTTGAAAAACTAGGAACTGAGAATTGAATGCCCCTGATTGTTATGACAGCAATACTTCTCTAGTTCTCAAGCATTATATAAAATTCCATTTTATTTGCCGCATGAAAGGAAAAGAAACAAAATGAAAGAATTAAGACAGACATTTGTAAGAAACAAATTAGAACCTTTTGAATTCATATGTTGGATACAATGAAAATATATACGAAAATAAATAGTTAGTGGGTCAAACCTACCTAATATGGAGTCCTGGACCTCTTTGACCCTTTTAAAAAAATTAACTGTTTTGACCTGGCTCAGTTTGACAAGAACCATTTCAACCCATTAGACCAATCGACCCAACCCCATTGCTTTACCAATTACCACATCTATGATAAATACAATTCTAGCATATAACTGTTGGTTTAGGATATTTATGTTCCATGAAATAAAGTAAAATAATCGAATAGACACTCCAATTGCACTACCAACATAACACAAATAAAGTAAAATAAAGAATATAGCTTTCGCTGAAAAAGAAATTAGTATACCCATTGTGGATGCCATGTAACTTTATCAGATTACATTTATTTAATAGTTCGAAAAACAGGAAACTAATGTTTAAAAAGAGAGCGAAAACACTAGCTTCATGGATATAAGAGCATTCGCAATGCAAGTTTTTGAAAAGTTTTAAGTCACTTAAAAATTTTTGAAAATGGTTTTTTGCATTGCACCCAAAATGAAGGACTTTAAAAGTCCTTGTTCAAGGACCTTTCAAAAACAATTGGGTGTGTGTGAAGGACTAGGAAAATGGTAGGACCTAGGAAAATGCAAGGACTTTTGTAAAGGACAATGGAATTGCAGGGAAAAGTTTTTGAAAGTTTTTAAAGTGGGATAAGCTGATGTGGCACGATGTGGGTTTTTGCACTTTGAATGGTAATGGTTCACTTATCTTAAAATTTTTAGGAGTCAATTTACCGAAACACCCCTCAATGAAACGTTAATATGCATGTCCCTGAAACTACTTGAATGAGCAAGAAATGTTGGATAATGCTGGAAAATTGTTTGCTTTCATGTGAATCATGACTTGAGCCCTGAAACAAGCCTGTTGTAAGTAAACCGAAGAGAATTTCAACCAGCATGAACAATATCAACCAAGCATGAACAATATAAACCAATTTTTCTTACCTACAAGTTCTCAATTAATCAAAACAGGCTAAAAATTTATAACATAACTTTATTTTATTTTGATCACATTCTTCTTAGGGATTACATTCGCTTGGCTACTGTGATTCTCTTGAAACCATTGTTGGTTGGGCGATATATATATATAATATAATGCAAGACGCAAGACTAAGACTTCAAAGAACCTCATTGACACGCTTGTCGAAAGTTTAAATAGTGAGGACTTGATTGATCTTGGTGTGCACTTTATATGGGTCAGTATTGAATCACACTTATTGATCCTGCATTATTCAACCAACTCTTGGTATAAGCAACTAGGCAGCACAATTAAAATTTCAAGGTCAAATAAACTTCTATTTACACTTGATTAGTTCTACATTCTACACGTTCTAAGAATAAGTTGGTACTTGGTAGCCAAAGTGAACCAAACAGATAGAGGAATTGAATACACCGATTATAAGTTTGCAACAATATCTAATCAAAGTTTGAATGTGCACAGTACTTTAGTTGATCTCAGAAGTCAAACGCGTACCTTTGTTTGCAGAGCAGCTCGCTCTTGCATGAATAAATTTGCCATGAATAAATCTCCATATAAACACTTTTTGTCCTTGAAATGATCAGACTTATTGCCATCTCTCCCATAATGTGTGTATCTTATAACAATCTTTGATAAAAACGATCACAGCTTCGTTATGTTTACGACCCGGATCATCGTTTAGCAAACCATTGGTGACGGTGTAGAATTATCTGCAACATATCCTTCTTTTTCGATTTGTCCAGAAAGAACACCCAACATATTAATTATAACATCATAATTCGAGTGAGACTCATCTCCAGCAATGAAACTATGTACTTTGGGCCCAATTCCAATCCAGCTACAAGCTGGTTCCTTATTATTTACTTTCTTACTTAACATTCTTCTAACCATCGCTGCATCTTTATACCTTCCAACACAAGAATATGTATTTGATAACAAAACATACGCACCCATGTTTTCACTATCAAATTCACGAATCTGCATAGCAACCTTTTCAGCCAATTCAACATTCTTGTGAACCCTACAAGCGGCTAGCAAAGATAACCAGACACTAATGGTTTTATTTCCAGGCATGCTGCAGATGAACCTGAAAGCATCCTCCAACCGCCCAGCCCGGCCTAGAAGATCCGCCATACAAGCATAGTGCTCCAATTCAGGAACTATGTTATCATGTTTGACCATTCTGTCGAAAAATCTCAAACCTTCATTGACCATTCCTGCATGACTACAGGCAGTCAAAACAGCCACAAAAGCCACAGAATTGGGTCTAAAACCTTCCATCTCCATCTGCTCAAATAAGGAAATAGCATCATGGGCATGGCCATGTGAAGCATAGCCCATAATCATAGCAGTCCATGACACCAAATCATGTTGCTTCATATGATCAAATATAAACTTAGCAAGTTTGATGTTCCCACATTTAGCATACATGTTAACAAGTGAGCTGGCTATAAACATATTATCATCAAAATGATTCCTAATTATGTACCCATGGAGTTGTTGTCCTAAAGGTAAAGTGGTTAAGTGTGAACAAGCAGGGATAATACTAGAACACGAAATCGGGACAGGTTTAAAATCATCACTTAACATTTGCCTAAACAATCTCAAACCCTCATCAAATAAACCATTTTGTACATATGCTGAGATAATAGAACAGTATGAAAAACAGTCTTTTTTAGGCTGTGAACAAAATAACCGATATGAATCTTCCACCATATTACAGCTTGCATACATGTTGGTCAGCCCACTTGCAATGAACTCGTTTCTTTCAAACCCGTGTCTAATTCCATACCCATGTATCTCTTTTCCCTTCCAAACATCCATATGTTCTGCAATGATAGGAAGGACACTTGATAAAGTAAATGAATCAGGCTTCAAGTTAGCATTACACATCTCCCTAATCATTACCATAGCTTCACTGTACATGTTACCATGGGTGTATCCCAAAACGAGTGTATTATAAGAAACAACATCGCGCTCTGGCATGGTTTCAAAAACTTTTCTTACACTTCGCATTTGCTCTTGATCACTTGTTCCATTCAAAGAACCTGGTTTGTTTAAGTTTTGGCTAACTATTTGGTATGAATCAGTGTTATTATAATTTTGATATAATTTAATTCTCTCAGAACTTCCATCAAACACCTCACGAGCACTAAACCTCTGCAACTTAGAGTACATACTCAGCAAGGCGTTTCCGGTAAAAACATCAAACTCCAATCCAACCCGGATAACCGACCCATGAACAGATTCGCCAAACTTGAAATACATCAAATGGGTGCACGATTTCAAGACGGAAGGGAACACATTATGATCTGGGTACATTCCCAAAGCCCGCATTTTGACAAAAGAATTCAATAATTCCAAAAAATAGGCGTTGGAAGAGTAGCATGTGATGATTGATTTCCAAGCGACAATGGTCGGGGAGGATAGGGAGTTGAAGAGTACCACGGATTCTGGTAAGAGATCGAGTTTTGAGTAAACGGAGACGAGGTCGGAAGTGAATACGGGGAAGCATTTGATGATCTGTGCATGAATTTGCTTGGCTTGAGATTTGCAATTGGTTTGAGTTGGATTTTTCAGAAAGCTTTTAATGATAGTTTGAACTGATCCCATTTATAGCTCTTGATTTAAAGACCTTGGTAGTGTTCTCCAAGCCATCAGGGGCTAAATATTGTCGCTGCACCATAATACAATCATCTAGTGCTGAATGAATCGTTTAGCATTCAGTGCTTCAATTATCGTCTCCAGTGCTGAATGAAATAGTAAAATGCTGTTAAATCATTCCAACTTAGGTGTTGTTTGTTTTTAAGAGATTCTGAGTGTGAATGTTGCATCTGATGATCTGAATGACAACTGATGGTCCAGATGTCTGGATGTCTATTCATAGTTTGCTGTTTGTATTTTAAGATGTCTGAATAGTTGTAATGATCTGTTTAATCATATATATCATCAATTGTTGCGTTTTTATGAGATTCATAATTGTGTAAACATAAAACAAATCATTTTAAGGTCAAAAGTCAAAGCAGAATAACAAAATGCATGAATCAAAAATCAAAATATTCAATACAAACTAGAAAGGTATGCCCATAAAAAAGAGTGAAAGATATCAATCATCGGTTATGTGAAGCAATAGAACCTAACTATCGTATAAAAGTTATATGCATTTGAATAATAAACTCAACTACATACTTTTGCATCAATCAACCAAAAAGATATGTGCCTTGTCATCGATCAATTAAAACCTTTACATTAGTTGAAATTTTTTGGACCCGATAACACAATATATATGTACATACACACACATGTATAGAGTTGCTAACAACTCACAAATTAAAATAGCAACTCACATTATATAAAATTGGTTTGCCTTAAGACAATGTTGATTGCGGCAGAGTAGATCTTTAGATCGGAGACACTGTGGGTTTTATATTGAAGGAATAACATGACATTAAATCCATAAAAAAACCAACCCATCACACTTTTGTAAAGTCATATTACTAATTGCAGAAAGAACATGACCTTTGTAAAGCCTGTGTAGACTTACGAACAAATAGAAATTTGGTTTTTGCTCTTTAAGAAATCAAACAGAAACGCCCATCACACATAAAATTGGTCCCAATCGAATATAAGTATCAACTGAGATAAATATAATCAAATACAGGAACATACGATCAAGAATAATTGCACAAACGACATGCATTGAATCCATTAGCGATTGATAAATTGCAGAAAAACATGGCAAAGATTGAAAGAAGATGCCTGTTATTCGAATGAACCAAACCTTGAATATGAAACCCATTATTTAATTTTATTAGAACCAAGCCTGACAAATAGTTAATTCCAACCCAAACCTTCAACCAGAATCAGCAACTCAAAACGATCGAGAGGGGGAAGAGATAGATACAAACCTGTTTTTGAATGAACCACGGTTAACCGATAAGAAGATCTGAATACTGGTGAAACTCGTCGACAAAGAAGATATCTGGGATGGCGGGGGTCCGACGACAAAGAGAGTATGGTTGTCGGCGGCGAGGCAGTCGGCGATGGTTTTGGCCGAAGGGTTTTAGGCGATAGAGTGTTTTAGGGAAACCGACGTCCTAATAAGTTCGAGGCATATTACATCCTTACGCCATGTTTCCGAGTTGTATTTATAATTTTATATCAATAAAAGTTGGTTCCTCTCGTACATTACTTTGGTGTTTAAGTTATTGCCTATATGAAGTTAAGCTACGATTATTGATAATTAAAGGGAAGTAAGGAAGGGTGTCCAAGACGAGTTAGCTTGGGTTTTAGCCAAGTTGCTCAAAGAACATTGGGTTTAGTTTCAAAAAGTTTATCGAACTTGTCACTTTTTGCTATTGTGTATACCCAATTTTCAAAACTACCATTTGATGTATTAAAGTTTTTAAAACTACCGTTTAGTGTATGGTAACTTCCTATAGCAGGTTAATGCTTATGTGACAAAGATCATGGGTGATGTGGCAAAGGTTATGGGTGATGTGGCTTTTCTCTATTAACATTAAATAATAATAATAATAATAACTTTAGCTCCATCGTACATCACATTCACCATGACATCCAGATCTGTTAAACTCAGATCTTCATCACCATGAAAACCCATCTTCATCTTCATCGAGGTCATCATCTGCAAAAATCGAAAAAGGTTTCGACACATCTGTTAAACTCAGACCACCATCGAAGGTTACCATCTGCAAAAATCGAAAAAGGAAGATCGAAATGGGGATCTTCGAGTTAGGGTTTCTCAGATCTAGGTTTCATCTGTTCTCCGACGATCTGGATTTCGACACATCTGGGTTTCGAACGGCGAGAAACAGGCGACGGGGATGAACAGGCGACGACGACGAATCTGTTCATCTGGGTTTCAAACGGCGAGTTCATCTTGTTCTTCACAGATCGATTAGGGTTTTTACATCTGCTTCCAAGTAAGTTTCGATTAGGATTTTTCATTCCAGATCTGTTTCTTCTTCGTTGATTATTTGGTTCTTAGGTTTTAGGGTTTTTTGATTTATTTCAGATCATCGTTGGTTCTTATGTTATTTGCAGATCTCGATTTTTGTTCATGGTTCGATCTTAGGAAACACAGATCGGCGATTAGGACTATTCTTCTTTTGATTTATGGTTCGATTTAGGGCTTTTACATATCTCGATCAATTAGTTAATGTTTGTTTTAGCAAACACAGATCGCCTTCAAACACATATCGGCGATTAGGAGTTTTCGTCTTTTGATTTAGAGTTTGAACTCAGATCTGATTAGGGGTTTGTTCTTATGATTCCATATATGTATGTTTGTGTTTTCATCGGGTTTCCAGATTATGTTTTTGATTTTGTTCCAGATTATATGTTCTTCATGTTTGTTATTGGGTTTTTGTTCCAGATTAATGTGTTCTTGATGGTGTTATTGATGTTCTTAATAGTGTTCTTGGTGTTTTTTATTGTGCTATTCATGTTCTTGTTCTAATTTAGAGTGAAAAAATAAAGTAAAAATGACATGGCATGTGACATGGATTTTTAGGAGATTAAAATAAATTAAAATAATAAATAAAACCTGCAACCTGAACAAGAGGTAACTTGATACTTAAAATGGTAGTTTTTGAAAGTATGATACACTAAACGGTAGTTTTGAAAATTGGGTATACATAATAGCAAAAAGTGACAAGTTCAGTATACTTTTTAAAACTAAACCCAAGAACATTCTCGCCAAGTTGTGGTTTATGGTTAGGGCTTTGTTAGTTTAGTTAAGTTGAGTGTCTTGCTTAGAGGATTGTGTGTGCATGTCTATGGTTCTAGGTTTCACTAGTAGACATGTATTCCCTTGGATACAAATAGCGAGGTAGTGTCTTGGGTTAGTGATCAAGTAGATTAGCACTAACTTACATATTATACCTTGAGATTTACATATGTGTTGTGTAAATGTACATAACTTCTATGTGTTGATAGATTATGTTGATGTGATACTAAAACCTGGGAGGTATGTGAATGTGTAATCTTATACGATTTGTATGTGTAACCTTTATTTTGTGGATTGACTATGCTAATAATACCAACTCGTTTTCAAGTTGACCATGTTGGATATGTCAACTATTGTGTGGATTGATCATGTTGAATATGCCAATGGATAACCATTATGGTTATCATGATGCTCATATAGCAGATGTATTATGCCTACGGTGTATGCTATCTGTTTATTTTCTTATGACTTCGAGTAAGGACAAGAGAAAAACTCAAACATGACTACAATTCGACAAATGTGTTTTAGAACTTGTATCAAGTTCCTGTGTATATCGTGATGGTTTGTCAACCGCTTTTTTTCTGGTTTATCATAAAATCTCTCATGAAACACAAAAAACAATGACACTATTATCATAGAAAACAATGACACTGTTATCATAGAGAAGTTTCTATTGTCCTCGTACAAATATAGAAGTTTACTTTAATCAAATGTAACACACGAACGACACTAATATCATTAAAAAAATGTCTCATCTATTTTACGATCACATCAAATTGATACAAGTCTTATAATGAGTTCATAAGCAAACCGGAAAAAGCAAACCATAAATCTTTAAATTTCATGCCCTCAATCATCTTCTCTTTTTGGTGGAGGTCCACGGGGCAACAACATTTTCTGCAAAATGGTAAAAAGGCGAATAAAATGAAAGCATATACGGAATTGATAACTTCCTAAAAAAATTCATGATACTTTCAATTTTAAAATAACAAGGTGCAACGAATTTTTAGGCAACATGGTAAATAGAGATCATTTAAAATCATTATCAATACATAGGTGATATTAATTACTACCTACACAACATTCATATCACATTCATCTGCGTTTTTGCACAGCCAAAAGTTTTTCTTTTCTTTGAACTGGCAGTTCAGAAAATAAAGAAATAAGATAAAAAATGTATGAAAGTTTATACAACGAATGCCTACGTAAAATTGTAGCGTTCTCTTCCAATTGAATCATTTTCAGCTAATGCAAAATAAGCAAGCATAGGGTAATGTCCGACATATGACGTATATCTGTCTCGCTGGATATTAACCGCCCATTCACTTCAAGCAAACAAGAAACAGTCATACTACACGTGTTTCTGTGTGTGTGTGTGTGTGTGTGTGTGTGTGTGTGTTTACAGGTAAAACATTACATTCACAACGACACAGAAGGAAAAAGGAATATACATCCCAGGCGACGCAGAAGTTACTTTCAAGATCAACATACTAACTATAAATTTTAAAATTGAGACGCGTATAGTATAAGTTTTAGATGAAAACATGATAACATGCGCTTCTGTAACACCTTCATATCAATCAAAATCATACAAATATGTCTCAACCTCTAAAGAGCATGTAAACATTTACTTATTTAAAAAGATCAAAACAAAACAAAGGCACTTACAATCTGTTCATGTCTGTATGTCCTGTTCCTACATACTTGGCTTGCAGATGCTCAAGTTGGGAGTTGATATTAAACCTGTCACTAGCCTGCCAAGCAATCACATAAGATCAATGCTTCTTGCACAATGGTTAAAAAAGATATAACTTTTCAAGATGGTAGTCAATTGTAAATGTAAATATTCTCCAATGTAAATTATAATAATTTGAGAAAAATATACGAGATAGCCAGTCGGTAATGAGACTCTTACAGACCACATGCCAGGCTAACTCATGAGGCACTAATAAGTATGTTGAGAAAGTTAAGAGTTAGAGTGAAAACAAGTACAAATGGTTACCTGCATATTGTCCCTGTCGGTATAAACTTCAAATTGTAAGATTATCAGATTCTCCAAAAGCTGTAATCTGCATTTGTAACAGTTGACTGGGATTAGTATGAAATCCATGATAGCATGTAACCATTTATGACAAAAATCAAGATAATAATAACCAAAAAGTTTTAGGAGCAATACAAGAAGAAACACAACAAATAACCAACAATGCAAAAAACCAGACACAAAACAAACTGCAGACTGAGTCACTGAGAACACAACTTTAATTGATGTTGTGGAACTGAGGGAGTTATGAGATGCAAAAAAGCTGTTATAGCATCTCGATGTGGTAAGGACTAACGATTACAGACACACAATAATGGATTTTAATATTAAAGTGTGACTTGCTACTATCTTTTTCCATTTCTTCCTCCACGTCAAGTCCTCTATATTATATTTCATTGCTGCCGCTAAAACAGACGTGACAAAAACAAAAATTAATTGATGTTTTTGGAATTAAGAGCAACTCCTTAATTGAAGTTTTGGAATTGACGGAGTATGAGATGTTATAGCATCTTGATGTGGTAAGGGGTAAAAGATGTGGAGAGACAATAACGGATTTTAACATATAATTATGACTTGCAACTATCTTTTTTCATTTATTTCTCCACAAGATAACCAACAATGCAAACCCCAAACTCAGAACATACTACAAAATGGGAGCAACTCTTTAATTGGTGTTGTGGAATTGAGGGAGTATGAGATACAAAAAAGCTCTTATAGCATATCCATGTCGTAAGAAGTAAAAGACATTAGACAATAATGGATTTTAATACGGATTAATAATGACTTGCTACTATCTTTTTTTTTGAATAATGATAGTATCCAAGACCATCATTGGGTACATTAAATTATTTTGTAGTGATTAAATTTCTGAGTTAGTTTGATGTTTTGTAGGCTATTTGTGTTGAGCTTATGTAGGAAGAAAGTGGGCTGAATGTTGGATGTTGGGCTCGTGAAGATTGGAAGCTGTTTGTGGGCTTGAAGGGGGCAAGCTTGAGACCGGGTTGAGACCCGGGTCGGGTATACACCTAGTGCGGATGTGGTCCGGATTCTCCCCTTAGCTGCCTTTTGGTTAAATGTGTTACATAACTCATGTAATACTATTAGTCTATTAGTATATAGCGGGCCTTGACTTGTTTAGTCTTATTTGACTCATTTTCGTGGCCTATAGATGGCTGGGCCTCATTGGTAGTCGGCCCAAATTAGAAAAAGGGAGTTTTTTGCCTAAGTCATGCTGTACTTCTTCCAGTTCGAGAGTTCTGCTGATGCGACGAATTAACCATTGTTCTTTTGGTTTTTTACTTTAGATTTGTGTGAGATTTAAGCAAGTACTTCAGATCTGTTCTTAATACATTAGTTTAGGTCTTGACTTGTATTTCCGAATACTTTTTTTATGAATCAGATGACGTGATTCTGATGTTCTTGTTTGATACTTTTGAGTTCAAGAGTTTTTATCATTTTTTCATTTACTTCTCCAACCCAAGTCCTTTATATTCTATTTCCTTGCTGCCGCTAAAACAGACATCTCATATGGACAAAGAAATTTCCACTCTTCTTCTGCTAGTTCAAAACAAAAACACATTTAGCACCACTTCCATGTGGTTCATACTTCATAGGCCATTTAAATAAGTTCTGTATGTCATAATCGAAATAGTGGATTGGCTTTCAATAGCCAAAAGTGTCAGGGTTGACTTAATACTTCGAACAAATCAATTTTATCTTCAGTAAAAATAATTAAAATTTCATTGTTATATTGTTTATCCAAATACACTTTCGAAACATATATCTATATTAAGCAAGTTGTGAGGGCCATACATGTTCTTTTTCTTTTAAATATGTAAGAAAAATCAATTTCAGGCTATATTAACCTGACGATGTATCGGTTTAGCATAAACGACCCATAAATGGTGGTAGTATTATTTCTCATAGCTACGAATCCGACCCACTAATATAACTTCGCTGTTAAAAAATAATAAACAACCCATAAATAGCTCGCATTAAATAACGAAGGTACCTATCTCCATCAAGTACCAAAACTATAAATAGGGATGGTTGAAATATTATGATTTCATTAAACAATGGTACCATGGTACAATGTTAGGTATGGCTTTTCATCCGTAGCTCTTTTTGAAAGAAAATTTCCAATTCCAACTTGTTCAATGTAACTTTCTCTTGTCTTGTTAAACTCCTCCGAACCCCATGGCTTCCCTCTACTACTTGAATACACTTGTACTTTTCATCGTCTTGTTGATTTCTGTTGCCATATTTCTTTACCCCTGCAAGAAAGCGCCTCCTAATTAACTGGCCCTTTTTTGGCATGACACCGGAGATCCTTGGAAATGTTCACCGTATTCACAACTTCGCCACTGATTTCCTCAAGCTTAGTAACGCTACTTTCTTGCTCAAAGGGCCTTGGTTTGCCAATATAGACATGCTATTCACCTCCGACCCTGCAAACATTCACTACATGTTGAGCAAGAATTTTGCCAACTATCCCAAAGGCCCTGACTTCCGAAACATATTTGATATCCTTGGAGACGGAATCTTCAACTCCGATCACGACTTATGGGAAATCCACCGGAAAACAACCATGTCTCTACTTAAACACCCACACTTTCAAACTCTCCTTGAAACAACTATCATGAACAAAGTCAAAAAAAGGGCTCCTCCCTCTTCTTGATTTCGTCTCCTCGTATCACCAGGAGACAGATTTGCAGGAAGTATTTCAGAGGTTCACTTTTGATGCTATTTGTTTATTGCTTTTGAATTACGATCCCGCAAGTCTGTCCCTCCACTTACCAATCATTCCATGTGAGAAGGCCTTTACTGACGCAGAAGAAGCTCTTTTGTTGAGACATTTTTTACCAGAAAAAGTTTGGAGGTTACAGCAGAGATTTGGATTGGGGAAGGAGAAGAAGTTGAGGGAAGCTTGGAAGGCTTTTGATGAGTTTATATACAAGTTTTTGTCACAAAAAAAGGTACTACATACATATATAATTACTATCTTCACAAAAAAATCATACATTTTGCTAACGCTATTCACGCTTATAAAGAAAAAAAACTTCGCCCCGCCAATAATTATAGTAAGAAGATGTTCACACACACATTTTTCAAGTGAGATCAATCAGTCGTTTTTAAGGTCTCGTTTGTTTCACCGTAATGTGAAGGAATGTAATGGAATTAAAATCAAATTCCGTTGTATATTGTGTTTGGTAACATTATTTGGAAAGAAATTAAATTCTTTGAAGTATTTATAACTAACATGAATGAAATTAAAATCATTTACATTCCTTCGCATTACATTACAGTTAAACAAACAAGACCTAAGTGTATAAATATCTCAAGAAACAACGTTAAGTTACAGTTAGCCAATTTGTTGTACTTTAGGTAGACGAGAACATTGGGTTGTTAACGTCCTTGAAGAGAGGTTTTGAAGGACAGAGCGGAACATCAGGTGACTCAAGAAAGTTCCTAAGAGACACCATACTAAGTTTGATGCTCGCGGGGAGAGACACCACAAGCACAGCTCTTTCCTCTCCTTGCCCAAAACCCAAATGTAGAGAAGAAGATTAGAGAAGAGATTGAGAAGCAAACAAGTAATCAGAAAGGGAAAAGTTTGGGTGTAAAAGAGTTGGAAGGACTCGTTTATCTTCACGGAGGTATATGTGAAGCATTAAGACTGTATCCCCCGGTTGCTTTCCTCCCAAGCGGACATCATGTTAACGAGGACTCCAGGATAATATTGTCTTTCTATTCAATGGGAAGGATGGAAGGGATATGGGGGTCGGACTGCATGGAATTTAAACCGGAGAGATGGTTTTCTTCGCAAGGAGGTGTGATAAAGCACGTACCATCTTACAAGTTCCCGGCGGGACCAAGAACATGCTTGGGTAAGGAAATGGGTTTGATTCAGATGAAAATGGTGGCAATTGCGATCATTTGTCGCTACCATGTGGAATTGGTGGAAGGTCATCCGGTTTGTCCAAGTGATTCCATTATACTCCAAATGAAATTTGGTTTGAAAGTCAAGCTCTTCCCCATCAACTGATCAACGTCAACCAAGCTTGCTCATAAGTACAGTAGTCAATTTAGTTTAAGTAATTAACGAAATCAGCATGTTATTGTTGTCCTTGAAAATCCATATATATATTTTCAGTTTCAAACAGATGATTAGTATGTAATATCTTTCTCATTATAGAAAGAAACAGGACGAATGATTCACCAGCTTCACTAAATTATGTAGAAAGTAAACTGCAGATTACCAGTCAACCTTGTGCGTTTTTGAGTTTTAAATTTTATGTGGAGTGCATCTAATCCTTTATATTTATATTAGGGAAAATTATCCGTAATGTTAACATCACTTTAGTATTTACTAATGAAAGATAATTTAGTCATTTTAGTATTTACTCAAAAAAATAGTTTGTAAGTGTAACATGTAAAAATATTTTCTTAAATAACATTACGGATCATTTTCCTTTTATTTTAAGATTAAAATCATTTTCTTAAATTTCATGGTAATGAACCCACCTCCATCCAACCCTTAAACACCTCCCGCCTAGGGATGAGCTCGGTTCTGAAACCGACTTGAACCGGACTGAATCTGAAAAAACAAAAACTAAAAAGGCTAAAAGTTACGAAAGAGAACCAAACTGTAATATACTAATCAATTCTAATTTTTCAATTCAAATTCTGGTCCGGTTCCGACTAAAAACCAAATCCGGTGGAACCGAAATAAGGCAAATATAAGAACCGACTCAAAAGTGTATAAATCGGTCCAAAAGGTTTTTTGTTTATTCCTACCACTCTTTCCCTCCCAAAAATCGACTCACAAACCTCCGAACACCTTCGCCCACCGCCTAAAGACTTGAAAACCGCAGCACGCACACACCTCTGTAACTGACTCACAAACATTAAAAATCATAACCCACACGTCTGTAACCCGAACACACACATGCACACCTGAAAATCACAACACACACACACACACACCTGAAAGTCACAACACACTAACCATAGCAAGTATGAAAACATATCGTAATACAATAAAACACCAAAGCCATACCAAAATCAAGAACAATTTGAAGTTCATGAATGAGGGATTGTTGAAGGTGAGTTGCAGTAGAGTAGTAGACGACAATATCATGGGGAGAGAGATACAGAGAAAGAGAGATCGACGGAGAGAAATAACCGAAGGTAGAATGCAACTGAAAAAGTGATCAGGAGTAGTCTAGGGGGTTGGTCAGTGGTGTAGACAGTGAATGGAGATGAGTTTTGGAAAAAGATAGAGAGAGATATTAAGGTAGAATGAGAAAATGAATATATATATATATATATATATATATATATATATATATATATATATATATATATATATATATATATATATATATATTTAATAGAGAGAGACAGGTGTGTTTTTTGTTTTTCTATTTATTCAAAAAGTTCACCAAATAAACATTTTAATAACAAATAAAAATTAAAAGAAAATGATTAAATAAAGAAGCCAGTTGCAATTAGCCAATTACGACTTTTCAAATGCATCAATGAGCAATATCGTTACAAAACTACCTCTTTTGAGGCTATATGGATAAAAGATCACTAGAAATGAAGTTTATCACTTCATTATTTAGTATCATGTTAGTTATCATACGATTCTTATCATACCGATCTCCTACTCTATGTACATTATCAAATTAAACTTAGAACACATGTACTCCTTTACACACATATAAAAGAAAAGCCAAGTAATGGTGTTAAATTTGGTACACTATCACTCACTCATCACTTAGACTCTACATGTATTGTACCTCTTTTTTAATTTTATTCAATACAATTAGAAGTATCAATCATAAATAAATAACCAGTGGTTAATACACTAACTCATAAAACATACATGATACATTCGTTCCTTTTTTGTTTGTTTTATTGTCTCAAAAGCCTCAATCTGACCATTCTTGTTATCTAATATTATTGAAATTAAATTAATAAATATGAAACTGTAAATATATTATTAATCATATTGTTTTACAGAAATAAATCCGAACAAAACATGAAAAAACAATAATGATTGTATTAATTTTTTTTCGGTCTCTATTTTATTGATATCAAATTACATCATCCCTGCTTAAGAAAATTTAAGTAAGATTTAGAAGATAAAGGTTTAATTGGACGGCAACACCAACATATGGCGACAATGATGTTACAATCCAACTAAACTTGACACCTACTCAGTCATTTGCCTTTGGGGGCGCTAGAAAGATATAGTCTTCCGCCTAGCTTGCTTTAATGAGGCACAACCTAGTGATACATACAATACCAATTATCTGTGCTTAGAATGTGTTGCTAGATCTCTACTCTAGAAAGCTATACAGGCAACAACGAGCCCGCTTTGACCCAGAGCTTACCTTTAACTACTACTTTCATGACGAGAGAACCACGTCTGCATCAATTGAAGTGGTAGAAGGCCTTGGTCAAGCTAAAGTGCATAAATACTCAAGAACGTAAGAATAAAGTCTGCGTCTGAGAGACGTCATTTATAACTTTAAAAACACGTTTTCTCTCTAAGAAAACTCGGGTGTTTATTCTGATAGTATGTCTACCGCTATTTTCTGATTCCTTGTGTTTTACAAACACTATAATCATATAATCATATAATCTCCCATGAAACACAAAGAACCATGACATCATTATCATATAGAACAAACTTTTTTTTTTTTACAAAAACATAACTGCACCAAACAGAGAAGTTTTTCTTTTCCTAGAAAAGCGCACAAATAGAAGAGTTTGCTTTAATTAAATGTAACGAACGAACAACATTAATATCATTAAAAATATGTCTCGTCTCTTTTACAATCACATAAAATGGATACGAGTCTTGTAATGAGTTCATAAGCAAAGCGAGAAAAGCAAACCGTAAATCTTCAAATTCATTCCCTCAGTCATCCTCTCTTTCTGGTGGAGGTCCACACGGCAACAACATTTTCTGCAAAATGAAAAAAAGATGAATAAAATGAAAGCATACACGGAATTGATAACTTCCTACAAAATTCATGATACATTCAACTTTAAATTAACAAGGTGCAACGAATTTTTATGCAAAATGGTAAACAGAGATTTTATTTAATTCTACAAAAGGCGAATAATATCAATACATGGGTGAGATTAATTACCACCTATACAACATTCATAAACACATTCATCGGTGTTTTTGCGCAGTCACAAGTTTTTCTTTTCTTTGAACAGCAGTTCAGAAAATAAAGAAAAATATATAAAAAATGTATGAAAGTTGATACGACAAATACCTGCATAAAATTGTAGCGTTCTCTTCCAATTGATTCATTTTCAGCTAATGCAAAATAAGCAAGCATAGGGTAATGTCCAACATACGATGCATAGCTGTCTCGCTGGATATTAACCGCCCATTCACTTCAAGCAAACAAGAAACAATCATACTACACGTGTGTATGTGTGTGTTTGCAGGTAAAACATATTGTTCGCAAGGGGACAGAAGGAAAAAGGAATATACATCCCAGGAGAGAGGAGACGCAGGAGTTACTTTCAAGATCAACATACTAATTATAAAATTTAAAATTGAGACGTATCGTATAAGTTTTCAGATGAAAACACGCAATTCTGTAACTACTTCATATCAATTAAAGTCATACAAACATGTCTCGACCTGACCTCAAACGAATATGTAAACATTTACTTATTTAAGGAAAACAGAACAAAACAAAGGAGCTTACAATCGGTTCATATCTGCATGTCCTGTTCCTACATACTTGGCTTGCAGATGCTCAAGTTGGGAGTTGATATTAAACCTGTCACTAGCCTGCCAAGCAATCACATAAAAACATTGTTCTGAAAAAATATTCAAATAAATTATCAAAACAAAAGGACATACAAATATTACACTGTTAAATTTGAGCAATTAAGTTGAGATGTAAGAAATTTTTCGCTTTAAAAGCAGTGATCAGAAGTATTAGGGTTAAAGAAATAAAAATTGGCAACCTCGATTGAGTTTCAATAAATAGCAGATATTATGGTGGCTTTACCTAATGTGTTTGATGAATGATGACTTCTTATTAAGATCAATGCGTCCATCATGCACAGTGGTTAATGATGATAAAAACTTTTCGAGATGGTACTCAATTGTAAATGTAATTATTCTCCAATGTAAATTATAATAATTTGAGAAATATATATGAAATAGCCAGCCGGTAATGAGACTCTTACAGACCAAATGCCAGGCTCTCTCATGGGGCAGTAACAAGTATGTTCAGAAAGTAAAGAGTTAGAGTGAAAACAAGTACAAATGTTTACCTGCATATTGTCCTTGTCAGTATAAACTTCAGATTGTAAGTTTATCAGATTCTCCAAGAGCTGTAATTTGCATTTGTAACAGTTTTCAGGCATTAGTATGAAATCCACGATAACAAGTAACCATTTAAGATCAAAATTAAGATAATAATAACCAAGAAAATTTAGGAGCAACAAGAGAAGAAACACAATAAAAATGCCAACAATGCAAAAACCAAACACAAAACACAATGAAAACTGAGAGCAACTCTTTAATTGATGTTTTGGAATTGAGGGAGCATGAGATCAAAAAAGCTGTTATAGCATCTCGATGTGGTAAGGAGTAAAAGATATAGACAGAAAATAATGGATTTTAATTAGCTGTGACTTGCTACAATCTTTTTTCATTTATTTCTAAACAACAAATA
Organism: Pulicaria dysenterica; assembly: GCA_947179395.2. NCBI lineage: Eukaryota > Viridiplantae > Streptophyta > Magnoliopsida > Asterales > Asteraceae > Pulicaria > Pulicaria dysenterica. The sequence goes on from OX359296.1 coordinate 55,901,483, forward strand.
ACCAACAATGCAAAACCCAAACCCAGAACACACTGCAAACTGAGAGCAACTCTTTAATTGATGTTTTGGAATTGAGAACGACTCTTTACTTGAAGTTTTGGAATTAACGGAGTATGAGATGCAAAAAAGCTGTTATAGCATCTCGATGTCGTAAGGAGGAAAATATATAGATAGACAATAATGGATTCTAGTATGGAATCGTGACTTCCTACTACCTTTTTTCATTTCTTTCTCCACCCCAAGTCCTCTATTTCATTGCTGCCGCTAAAACAGACGTTTCACATGGACAAAGAATTTCCACTCCTCTTCTGCTTGTTCTAAACAAAAACACCAGATACCTTGCAGCTTGCAAATAGCACCACATCCATGTGCTTCGTAGGCCATTTAAATGAGTACTTGAATATCATAATCGAATAAGTGAATCAAGTTTCAATAGCTAAAATTGTCACCGTTGACTTAATAATTCGATTAAATCAAGTTCATCTTTAATGAACAATTAAAATTTCATTTTTAATTTTTTTTTTTGCCAAATACAGTTTCGAAACATGTATCTATGTATATGCAAGATGTGAGGGGCATACATGTTCTTTTTCTTTAAATTGTGAAAAAATTCAATTTCTGGCTAGACTCACCTTGACGATGTATAGGTTTAGAAAAAACCCATAAATAGGTTGTATTATATAATTAAGGTAACTGTCTCCATCAAATACTAAAACTATGATTAAGCAGGATTAAATAGTAAGATTCATTAAACCATGGTACCGTGTAGGTATGAACTTCCATCTGTAGTGCTTTTTCAAAGAAAATTTCTAATTCCAACACATATATCTTATTCATTGTAACTTTCTCTCGCCTTACACTCCTCCCGATCCCATGGCTTCCCTCTACTGCTTGAATACACTTCTACTTTTCATCGTCTTGTGCCTACCAATTAATTGGCCCTTTTTTGGCATGAAGGCAGAGGTCCTTCGAAATATACACCGTATTCACAATTTCGCCACCGATTTCCTCGAACTTAGTAACGGTACTTTCTTGCTCAAAGGGCCTTGGTTTGCCAATATAGACATGCTATTCACCTCCGAGGCTCCGACCCTGCAGACATTCACCACATGTTGAGCAAGAATTTTGCCAACTATCCCAAAGGCCCCGATTTCCGAAACATATTTGATATCCTTGGAGACGGAATCTTCAACTCTGATCACGAGTTATGGGAAATCCACCGGAAAACAACCATGTCTCTACTTAAACACCCAGATTTTCCAACTCTCCTTGAAACAACTATCATGAACAAAGTAAAAAAAGGGCTCCTCCCTCTTCTTGGTTTCGTCTCCTCGCATCACCAGGAGACAGATTTGCTGGAAATATTTCAGAGGTTCTCTTTTGAATCTATTTGTTTATTGCTTTTAAATTACGATCCCGAAAGTCTGTCCCTCCACTTACAAATCATTCCATGTGAGAAGGTCTTCACCGACGCCGAAGAAGCTCTTTTGTTGAGACATCTTTTACCAGAAAAATTTTGGAGGTTACAGCAGAGATTTGGATTGGGGAAGGAGAAGAAGTTAAGGGAAGCTTGGAAGGCTTTTGATGAGTTTATATACAAGTTTTTGTCACAAAAAAAGGTACAACATACATATATAATTACAAATTTATTATCTTCATGGACTTTATGCTTACAGAAAATCATACATTTTGCCAACGCTGTTCATACTTATGAAGAAGAAAAACTTTGCCCGCTAAAAATTATAGTAAGAAGATGTTCACACACACATTTTCAAGTGCGCTAATAATTATAGTAAGAAGATGTTCACACACACATTTTCAAGTGAGACCGATCAGTCATTTTTGAGTGTGTAAATATGTCAAGAAACAACGTTACAGTTAGCCAATTTGTTGTACTCTAGGGAGACGAGAACACTGGGCTGTTAACGTCCTTGATGAGAGATTTGAAGGACAGAGCGGAACATCAGGTGACCCAAGAAAGTTTCTAAGAGACACCATACTAAATTTGATGCTCGCCGGGAGAGACACCACAAGCACGGCTCTCTCCTGGTTTTTCTATCTCCTTGCCCAAAACCCAAACGTAGAGAAAAAGATTCGAGAAGAGATTGAGAAGCAAAGAAGTAATCAGAAATTGAAAAGTTTGGGTTTAAAAGAGTTAGGGGGACTCGTTTATCTTCACGGAGGTATATGTGAAGCATTAAGACTGTATCCCCCTGTTGCTTTTGAGCACAAGGCACCAGCTAAGCCAGACATCCTCCCAAGCGGACATCATGTTAACGAAGACTCCAGGATAATTTTGTCTTTCTATTCAATGGGAAGGATGGAAGGGATATGGGGGTCAGATTGCATGGAATTTAAACCGGAGAGATGGTTTTCGCAAGAAGGTGTGATAAAGCACGTACCATCTTACATGTTCCCGGCATTTCATGCGGGACCAAGAACATGCTTGGGTAAGGAAATGGGTTTGATTCAGATGAAAATGGTGGCAATTGCAATCATTTGTCGTTACCATGTGGAATTAGTGGAAGGTCATCCGGTTTGTCCAAGTGATTCCATTATACTCCAAATGAAATATGGTTTAAAGGTCAAGCTCTTCCCCATCAACATCAACCAAGCTTGCTCATAATTGCAGTAGTCAACTCAGTTAAGTAATAAACGAAATCAGCATCTTATTTTTGTCCTTGAATATCCACATATATTTTCGGTTTCAAACAGATGATTAGGATGTAATGTTCTCACTACAGAATTTAACAGAACGAATGATTCACCAACTTCACTAAATTATGTAGAAATTAAACAGTTTACCAGTCAACCTTCTGCGTTTTTGAGTTATAAATTTTATGTGGAGTGCATCTAATCCTTTATGTCCAGGATTTCTTACTTTTAGTTTTGTACAGAAATGTTTGTACACAAATAAAAAGAAGAAGACAGCAATTCACAAATCAGGATTTAACTATAGAAATTTTAGGGTTCCTGAATCAACTACCGAAGAAACATGACATAAAACAAAAGCATGAAATTAAAAAATATTAGATGCTTATACTACTTCACACTTCAGATTCAGTACCTAAAACTCAAAATTAACGAAGAAACGGAGGAATTCAGGAAGCAGTAGAGACATGTAGCAAGAGAAGTACCTAATCCTGCAAGACGATAGCCGGAGAGGAAGGAGCGTTAGAGCAGCGGTCGACGGTCAGAGGGTGAGTGAGAGGGCTTTTGTTGAGAATTTTTTAACTTCGGTTTCTTCCATACTTCTCGAAGTTCTTAAATTAATGAATTTAGCACGTAACTTATAAAATAGTCCATAGTCACCCCCGTAAATTCATCCTGTCGTCAATCAACTCAATACTTAGTACTTAGTAATCACTCTTAGGGCTATAAATGAATTTACAACTAGAACGTTCATGAACCGTTCGTAAAATTATTCGGGGGAAAGTCTTTTATGGTTTTTTGTTTAATAAACGAACGAACACTAACATGACTTTCATTCATTTATGTTCGTGAACGTTTGATTATCCGTTCGTTTATATTTATATATACATACATACATATATATATATATATAATGTGTGTGTGTTTATATATACTGTTTATATGTGTTTAATAATGTTGGATTTGCATATAGTGTGTTCATTTGTGGCTTCGTATATGTTTGTTTACCATTTAAATAAACGAACAAAAATATACATGAATTAACCAATCTTTTAAACAGTCGAACACGTTCGTTTATCGTCCATGTTTGTTTATTTGTTCGGCTAAAGTTAAACGAACGAACACGAACACATAAATCCGTTCGTTTATCCATTCGTGTTCGTTTATTTGTTCGGCTAAAGTTAAACGAACGAAACAAACAAGTCTCATTCGTGTTCGTGCGGTTCATTTACAGCACTACTCACTCCTAAGTCCTACCTTTAATATTTGTATTTTGTTTTTGTGTATAAGGAGCCAATTCGATTTTGGCAGGTTGATATGTCTATTGCTTATTAAGGGGGGTGTTTGTTTAGCTTATTTAAAGTTTATTTTCCGGATTTATTAGTTTTATTAGCTAGTTTTTTTCGGCTTATATTTTTTGCTTTTGAGCTTATTATGAGTTATAAGAGAAAAATAAGCCGGACTCATAAAAAATAAGCCTGAAAAAACGAGCTTATAAAAAATAACCACGGAAAAAAGCCCTTGATAGGCTAAAACAAACACCCGATATATTAGTTGGCTTGAGTTTGAATCCTCTTTCTCCCTATCTTTTTAAAAGATACGCAAGGGTGGGTTTAGCTATAAGCTGGTGGTAGTACGAGGCATCAGTAATTTTGCAGACGGATAGAAAATTTTCAATGTTTTCGAGCCGGTACCACCAATCAAATTTTAGGGTGCCACCAGTGATTTTTTGATGCCATTAAAATTTAATGAAATTGAATTTAAATAAAATGATAAGATGCAGTTCAATCTTCGATTTATATCTTTAAAATACTTTAGTTTACCTTAAAAATAACAATTTAATAAATATGGCTTCATATAAAATGTGTTTTATTTCAATCTTTTGCTCTAAAATACCGGAAGAACAACTGAAACCTCGTTAACCAAACTTGATTAACTGGAAACCCGAAAAATAACCCGAACAACACATTTAATTTTGATTAGTTTTATTTTTATCATTATATGATGCTACTAGTCAACAAAAATCATGGTTCCATCCATCTATTTCATCCCTCTTCTCTTGCTTGCACGTGTCCAATTACATTAGTTTTTTCTTAGATTTCATTATTCTTTGCACTCCATCTTCCATTCTCATCATTGTCTGTTCTTTCAAACTGCCAAAAGATACGCCAGCTTTGTGTCTCTCAAACTTTCTCTCACAGTACACTGTCTACTGCAAGACAATGTCGAAACACAATCGTAGTCACCTAACACCTTACCCTACTAAAACATGTAATTATAACCATACTGTCAGCACAACATGTTTTATTCTAATACTTAGTCATGCTAAAATATGCACTGAAGTTTGTTGTAATCTTTCTTAAACATGCACCATGATACCAACTCTTATCACTCAAAGACAAGGGTGTCTTTAAATAAGAAAAACCAAAAAAAGGGACCTACTACACTTCTTCAAATACACATTACAAAGACAAGACAATCTCCAAAGTTTTTCTTCACTAGCCTTTGATTTAACTTCAGTTGCATTATTTGACCTCAAAAATCCATAGACTATCCTTTGAACAGACACACAACACTAGATCGAAACAACCAGCAAAACCGTAGTTTTATCCCCTTAAAACCAACAAGTTAATAGATGATCAAGAAATACGAAAGAAAACAAGCAACTTCATATTGGAAACAAAATACCCACCTGATGTGGACATTATTAGAACTTTGTGCCGGGATCTTAAGAGGTTCAAGATGCACATAAGATTGCAACCTACCACAATTGCATAACACCATTTGGTTGGAAATGTCTTCGACACCAATTTCTCTACTTTAATTTAGGTTTCTAGCTTCTTGTCATTACTATTTACTACCTCATTTCCTCTCCATTATAGCACTTAAAGGAGAGAGCATGTGTAAAAAAGACACATTACCCACCATTAGTATTGACTACTCATCAATTAGAGGACTAAGCATGCAACAAAATTTAGTTTAAAAAATCAAGATTGCTACTTTTAGAATGACATGACTAAACTTGTATTTTAAATATACTTAAAAGGTGTAATCCCTTACTTCTTATTTAGTAAGACAACGAAAATGTATTATATTATGAATAAAATGTAACTTTTTTTATGTTTAAACGGGAAAATGTAACTTTTTTTATGTTTAAACGGGAAAAACACCTACTTATTCTATACATATATCCATAACAGAACTTGAACCATCTAACCTTTATTCAATGCTTAAATCTTTTTCAAGACGCCACCGCTATGAAGTTGCGATTACCTTGATTGCTTTGAATCTAACATTACCTGAAAGTCGCTACATTGCCACTTGAAGACACAGCGGCACTGGATAAGTAGTTCCAAGAAAATAAGATACAATAAACGATACTTCGAAAATGGATAAAACACACCAATTACAAGAAGTAAAACTAAAACAAATATACACAAATCCGAGAAACCGATTTACAAGAGACCCGCAAAACCAAAACGAAAACAGAAAGCAAAATGGTCAGTCATCCATAATTTCAAACAAATCATTTTTGTCTGCAAATTGAACTACCTGCAAACCCATCTTTCATTCTGTATTTACCCACACGAAACGAAGAGCTGTCCAGTTGCAAAGAACACATTGCTTTAGATTTTGATTGATTTTTTTTCTTCTTTTAACTATGGCTATGCGACTGTTTATGAACAGATCAGTAATGAATCATGTAGACTCGTTTTGCTTTGAAACTTCTAGTTGACGGGGTAGGAGGTTGAGAAAACTTCCATGAGTTTGTTGAGAAGAAGCCGAATCTGTTTCTTCTTCTGCAAAAGCAAAATTATAATAATTCAAGCAAAAAGGTAAGAGGTAGCAAATATGACCCATTTACTTTTGAATGGGTTGCTTTGAGCTATATTTTATTTGTAATGGGTTAAAAGGTTATCCGAAATAAACTTTTAGTTTTTGTGAAAGGCAACTAACTTGCAAGGAAATCGTTCATAATTGAGCAAGGTGTACTTTTAATGTATTAATCTCTTAAGCATTTTATTCAAATAATCAGATTATTATTGAAACATGAAAAAAATTTATGATCATATTTGACACACTAATTATATCATAATATAAATTGGAAAAAAAGTCTACGGTCAACCCAACTGACACCGTTCCGACCTGTACAACAAATTATCCATTACCCGACCTGCCAACCCGTAACACAGTCACACCCACTTTGGCAACTAATTATTTACGTGCCTCTTGCCATCAATAATAAACTTCGTTTTTGGCATTGATTTCCGTCAACAAGATCTCCTATATTTGCTCATGATTAAAGGCATTAATTACAGAACACTTCAATGAAACTATACTTGGGAATCATTTACAGTTATAGGAGTAGAATTGTCTGAAAGGGGAGTCTACCTGAGCAAATAAAATATACACACTAGGAATGAAATATGCCTCATCCAAGTACCATTAAGAATTTTATAAATTGTTATAAGAGAGTAGGAACGACTGGTGCTTAAAGCCTAAATGCTCAGATTGTTCTATGTTTCGTGTCGAGAAATCTAGTTAATTTTCCACGGAAATTAATGATGGAGAAAACGTCCTAGCAACTTGATTACATGGCAATAAAATGAATGCAATAATTTCCTTTATGTTGAAAAATATTTGTAAAATTTCTCTTTTTAGAATCATTAAAAACACAATAGAAAACATGTTGCAATTATCGAGATCAGGGTTAAGTGTGATCCTTGTAAGAGAAAAAGAAAAGACGGGAGAACTTACTAAATAGTGACTTTACTGTCGGCCTCTTAGGTTTTGTACTCTTCTTCTTCAACTCAGCTGAAAATAAGTTTTGTAATAATAACTAGTTATGACCACGTTGGTGTATCTTATGAGTCATAAAAACAAGACTGCTCAAAATCTCATACAATTTACATTCATTACATTAAGAATTATAGCTTTGGCATTCCAGATACATAGATTGTACAAAGGAGACAAAGAGATAAGTACCTATTCCAGGAACTTCATGTTCATTTACGATTTCAAAGTTCTTATATGTGTAGCCCATAAAGTTGACATCCTTGGAAGAAAGCATCTGCACTTGCAAGAAAGAAGATAATTATATGGGCATTACAACACAAACAAACAAGAAATATATCTCATAGAATTTAATAATACTACAATATGTAAAAACATTAATTAGACAACTATAATTTGCAAAATAATTCACTGAACCGCATGATACTTGCGTATTTCTCGAGTCATGGATCAAGTAAAGAAATCATTGTGAATGATTGTTAATCACATTCACAAATAAAAATGACAAAAAGTAAACATTTAAGTGATGTGTAAAAAGAAATTTTCATTGTACAAAATCAAGAGGACGTTCACTACGAGTTTGACAACTAACAAAAAGAAGAAAATCTCTCAAAGGGTCTGCTAATAAGTTCCAGATGAACAAAATCGGCATGAACCCCCAAAGTACAACATAAATAAGGTAGGAGTCATGTAGTATGAATCAAGTCAATGATACAATGAAAAATCACAGGAAGGTGACTAAGGATTTGAAAACTTGATTGAAGCCCCTAGAATTTGATAACTTGTTTAAGATTATTGATTCTACATATAATACCAAGAAAACCCACTAGAATATTTAACTTTTGAGCATTTGGCCAAAGAAATTTATTAAACTCTTGATTTGTTCTGATCATCGTAAATGACATTTGGTCAAAACTTAACTAATGAACCACTTAACAATATGTCAACTCGGTGATAAAGAAATTTAAACACTTGGTCTCTAATGCATGAAACATATTGTTCCAAATACCCCGCTAGGGTTTCATTAAATTGTTTGCGATATACCTGAAATATATGTGTTTTGAGTTTGATTTACTATTCTAAGTACTAAAAGCTCAATGTTGATTTTTAATGAAGTCTCTACTTAATAATTGTGATTTCTGCATAAGATGCTTATTATCTGGTTGATATTTCTTCTCTTTATCTTTTTCACCAAACAATTTGTATCTAGCATTATTGAAATTTAGGTGACTAAAGTGATTTCTTCAATAACTTGTAGAGTTATTACAGCATAAAGAAAACCTGATACCTTGAATACAGATGATGTTCCTTATTTTAGGGAAGAAAATCTAGTGGAACAGTTGTTAACATGTTCACTTCATCATTAATTGTATATGCCTGTATGGATAGTTTCTTGTGCTTATCTCAGTTATGCCTTTTATGAAGCAAAACAGCATGATCATATTCATTGCTCTAATCACTTCAAGTTTAATATTTTCTTGCGGAGAATCTTGTCAGATCATTTCTGAAACAATTTATAAGAAAATAGAATAGCCAGATTAACTGCATATCTCCTATATGCGATTATTTTCTTGTTGCCCCTCCCCCCTTTTTACGTTCATCCATATAATTTGTACAGAATTGTTGTGCCCATTCATTAAAATGAAGCAAACATATTAATAAGTATATAAAATGAAAAGGACGACTCAAAGTAGTGCCAAATAACCATGTTGTAAGCAATCCATTGTGGCATTTTTCTATTGTTATATTCCTTACTTACCAACTAGACCATTTTCAATTTCTGCTTTTATAAATTAAAATTAGAAAAGGAAAGCAAAATCTTTTCTTTCTGCGTTGCTTTTCTCATTGTGGCAAAAAAAAAACATATCTATGGATATCCTAGTTTGACCAAACTATTCGAAAGGCAAACTGATAGACATTATTTCCCAAAATAATACACTAAGAGATAGAATATATAATAAAGATTGGCAGGTCATTATTTATGCGAACTTAAGATCTAGCAGAATTAATTCTGGTCGAAAATAAATGTGTGAGATCCAGTTATTTACTTGTATAGTTATATTAATGAAATTCATCTTATATTGTCATAGTAATGATAGAATATTAAAGATAATACACATGCTCTAATTTTACACAAAGTTACTTTGAGAGGTAAATCTAATTACACACTAACAGAGGAAGTTCGATAAAACAAAATAGAAACCAAGCACCTAAAAGGTAATAAATATAAGAGAATTAGAATAAGAAACTCTTAGCAGGAAATCCAAGGGAGGACAAGCAAGATACTTCAGTAAGCAATGCAACACATTAAATGGGAGACAGATATAGAAATTAACATAGACAAAAGTCATGACGAACCCGAAGAGAAAATGACAGAACAAGCAAGAAATGGTCTAATCATCTCTAACTCAGACCACTGGGAGCACTAACATAGGGTAATTTTGTGATTATACAGCAAAAATTAGGAGAAACAAAGGTTCAACCATGTTCTTGTAAAGGTCCAGCAGCCTAGTTATTGGTATAACGTCAGTAACAAGATTTTTACTAACCTTTCTCCACGGACCCGATTTTGTTGAGGAAGGAACTTGGTTGTCACTCTGCAGTGGTATAACATGAAGAACAACTAAAAATGTAAGCAAAAAGTGGGGAGGGGGGGGGGGGAGACAGATTAAAGCTACTGAGTACACTGACTAAAGAATCCACCTCTTCAAACTTCTCAAAATTTTGGGTATCCAGCTCGTCATTAACTTCTGGAATAAATGCAGCTTCCATTTGATACAGCTTTTCCCATTCGATACCCTTGAACCATGGGTGTGCCTATAAATACCAAGCCAACATGTTGAATTTTAGTTACGCATTGGTTTACGATTTTTTTTGGTAGCTGTTAAAATCAAACTACACAAAGATCTTATCTGCAAACCAGATGGGCCAGCTCTTAAAAACAAAATTAAGATTAACAAAAGAATGACACACTGCACAGCACCTTTATTTCATGAGCGCCTTTGGTTCCAAGCCTCTTTTCAACATTGCACAGAAGTCTACAGATTAGATCTTTTGCCTCAGGAGATAACTTTGCCTCTTCGGGAAACTTTAAATGAGTTCTCCAGTTCACTATCTGTATTAGCAAGATGGAACTTAGAAACATCAATAAAGATACTGATAAGAAATAGTGCACAATAGTATATTAATACAATCATTTAAGATGCTATAGTGAGATAACATAATAAATATAGCAGAGAAAAAGAGTACATTTTAGATCAATTAGATGAAAATTTTACCTACCTTTCTACAAGTAGACATGGGCTCATCTGAATAGAAGGGTGGGTACCCCACAAGCATTTCATACATTATAGCACCAAGAGACCACCTATGGCAGGGAAAACAAAAATCCAATTAACTTTTAATATCAATAAATGCTTCCTGTACACCAAAGATACAAACCAATCACATTCCATTCCGTATCCTTTCTTCAGCAATACTTCAGGAGCAATATAATCAGGTGTACCAACGGTGGAATAAGCCTACATCATTACAGCATTAAAGATGCTTATAAAGCTAAATATCAACATGTTCTGTCGGGAGTAAATAAATTATATACAATCCCCTTAACTCCAAAATAGTAACTTACAAGCATCCTCCTATTCCTCTGCCAGTGCTGTAGTTGTTCCTGTTGAGTGCGTTTTGGTACTGCAGGACGCCCATCACTTTGAAGAGCGCCACTTAGGTTATTTGCCCCAGCAAAATCTTTTTCCTGAAGATTAGTGCAGTCTAACGGTTTACATAATCCAAAATCTGACAATTTCATGTGCCCGAATTTATCAAGCAACAAGTTGTCAGGTTTAATATCCCTGCAACAATTCGTAAAAGATTATTCTCTGATAAAAACTGTCACATGCTCTCTTTGGCTTCAATTTTCTTGCTACTTGTATAAAAAAATTTAAAAATACTATAACAACCTATGAATATAATTATGTTTGTGAATTGACTCGATTGCCAGAACAGTTTCTCCGACATAAAATCTAGCTTCGTCTTCAGTCAATGTATCCTTTCGCATCAGTAAAGTCATCATATCCCCACCAGGTAGATATTCCATTATGAGGTAGAGATATTCTTCATCTTGAAATGAACAATAAAGTTTAACAATGCAATTGCTATCAACTTCTGCAAGTAGGTTTCTTTCTGCTTTCACATGCTCAACCTAAAAAACTCACAAAAATAAAATAAAATAGTAACTTAAGCCTTTTCAACATAAGCTTCACAGGAAAAGCTTTTACAGAAATAGGCTTCTACCTGGCCTCTACGAAGCATTTCAGACTTTTTAAGTTTTTTCATCGCATAAACATTGCCGGTTGTTTTCTCCCTGCATATTCTAACCTGAAGTACAAAATCTTGCTGGTTAGAGAAGAAGAGATAATTAGAAGTCAAATGGTCAATGCCTCAAGCTGAATAAAGAAAGGGTTGACGGATTTGGCTTTTGTATATAGTTGGGTAAAAAAAGTTAAATAACTTTTTAACGGTTTTCGAGTGGTGAATGATAAATACCTCTCCGAATGCACCTTTTCCTATCATTGTCAATGGCTCAAAATCATCAGCACCCATTTTATGCCTCTGAAGGCGCATGTATTCTGTTTCCTTCTTCTCCAGATGTTTAAGTAGATTGTTTTGCTCTTCTTCGGTGACCTCTGAATCAGCCAATTTCTTCTCAAGTACATTACGCCTACATCAAGTGTGAAATCCGGCCACCATTTTAAGAGTTATAGAGTCAAAAGAACTTTTATATCAGGTTCTGATATGAAATATTAATCAAATCTATTGTTGAAATCCATATATCTATACATATCACATATGATTGCCACAAAAGTAAGGAATCATGAACACCAGTCACCAGAAGATTGTACTCCAATAAACCACCCCAGATATGCATCAACTTAGCCAATTAGACTTTCTTTTTACATGGAGCAATGTCAGCATTGCAACGGGTGAATTCATATTATCGTCAAATTAGGGTTAAGAAATAACACTAAAATAGTAGCATTGGAGCTAATGATCATGACATAGTATAGTTGAGTGCTAAAATATAGGACAAACGAAATCTTAATAACATTCATGTAATGTTATATGCATATAAGTCATTTATTTGCTTTTTCGGAGCATATAAACATGGCAAATAAACATAATGCAAATATAGGTGACTGTTACATTACATTACACTCTCAGGTAATGAATCAATCAATCTGAAATATGCACTTAAAACCTGAATACTAGAAACTACTTAAATCTTCCCCCTTTATAAGAGAATATATAAACATTGAGGCTATGATTTTGTTAAACTGTAACGTAGCCTAATAATGAGTGAATTTTATTAGCCATGCTCATGAAAAATGCAAAAGAGTTCATACCGTTCCCTACGCTCATTCAGATTCTTCATTTGCTCCTTGTAGTGTTTTTCTATATATTGTTTGGCAGCTTCAACCTTCTGCTTAGTCGCGTTTGAAGGTGCTTCATCACTTGTTACTCTTAGACCTTCCTTTCCATTACTTCTAACTTCCTTCTTTGGTGAAGATTTAGGCTTGTCTTTTGGTCGTAACTTTTTACACAAGCGCTTTGCAAAATCCATATTTTAATTAAACCAGATATTTCTTCTAATCAGTAGTCAGCTACAACGGAAAGTGATGCAAAGCTGCTCTTAACTTTACTTGTTCCAAGAACATTGAAAACCCAATTATCAAATCAACAATCACTGTAGATGTTTAACCAATAAGAAACAGATGATCCCAAGTACTCTGCTACAATTAAGAAACCATCAGGATTCGATATAGAAGATGAAAAGAACACACACACACATATGAGACAGAAGCTTAGATACATAACATGCATACTAATTATCATTAATTTCCAGATACTTGGTCAAAATACTTTATCAAGCCAGGTATTTCATCTGCACTGATCTTTGTGCCAACATGAAGCAATCCAATTTTGGCAAATGAATAAAATAATGATATCCATAATCTACTGCCTGCCCAGGCTTTAAAAGAAAAGAATGCTCTTTAATAAAAATCAAACGGCAGCTACTAATTCTGGCGAATCCAGTAATATCTATAATCTACTTCTCTCCAGGTAGAAATCCCCCAAATATACAAAGAAAATAATGTGTCTTTAAAATCCAATCCGGAGCTAGTTTCTTCAATTTCTTTACATCTAATGCTACAAAATGGTACCTTTAAAATTCTTATATCAAACAAAAGCTGCGATTATGTAAACCTTCAGAATAAACAAATGTACCACTGAATCACCTTAAATTCGACAAAATCCAACGCGTTTACTAATTGCAAAGAGCAATAAAAATCTGAAGCTGCGATACCCAAAACCCTAAAATCTAGTAAAGTGGATGATTAAAGAGAGGTAGAGAGAGAGTACCGAAAGAATTATCCAAGATTCAAACGGTGGGATTGTGAACCCTAAAAATGGGAGTGATGTAGTGAGAGCAGTAGGGGAAATCGCATCATGAGAGCACAGAATTTAGAGAGAGAAAGCCATCACAAATCTTGACATCTGGTTTTTGAGCAGTTGAAAATCCGACGAAATCTTTTTGAAACCAGTTCTTTTGTTGGTGATTGTATCGCGCGAGGTTTTCACGATGTTCTTTAATTTCTCATTTCCCCAAATTTCACGAGATATTGGTTTTCATCCAATCCAATCCAATCCAATGATTGTGCGTAACATCTAACAACACTCTACACTGCCAAATATAAATTTTTTACAAGAATCTCATAATTACAAAACGTATCCTTGTAAATTTAAAAAACTATCTTGGGGAATTTAAAGTAAAGTATAAAATTTAATGATGTGAAATTGTAAGAGATATAGTAAAATAATTGTAAAAAGTATATAGAAAGTATTTTATCATCCGTCTTTTTTTTTTGTTGTTGAAGTTTGTCTAAAAGATGATGAAGCATGTTGTTTATTCTACATAATTGATATCTAAAAGAATGAAAAAGATAAAACAGTAGGATCTTTGATGTCGAAGTAAAGAAATATCAAAAATAATATTTAAACATGTAATTATAGGTAATATATAGGTAATTATCTATCTAACCATACAAATAAAAAAAAGATTGAAATATTGTTTTCATAATTAATATAACAAATTTATTCACCTAAAAATATGAACATTTTGCAAAATAAACTATATATCTCACGTATATTAAGGTAAATTTTGAATAATGTACACACCTTAAGATCGCAATAATCATACTTTCTATCTAAAATAAAGGTAAGATCACTAATATTATTTTATATTTAATATATCCAATCAACTAAAAATATGAAAAGTTTGAAAAGTATATAAACGAATGTGTTGGGTGTATTAAGAAATGTGAGTGTTAGGATTAAGGATTGTGACATCATATTTGTTTGTAAGTTTAATTTATTTTTTTAATAAAAGACTCCTATTAGTTAAATTATATTTTAAAATGGAAAGTTTTTCTTAAAAACCTATTTTTTAATAATAAGTTAGATTATAGGTATATTCTTTTAGAACCTTCAAACCCTCGTGTATATTTAGAGACTTGGTTTGTTTATTTTTCTAAACTATTTGAAAAACATAATCTAAAAATCAATTGATATGTTATTCCAAAACTACATTCAGTAATTTTTTGTCATCGGGTATAGTGGTGTACGTCTAACACCTCCTTATCCTTTCGTATATTTCTTGTTACGTTGATGTTAACATCACTTTTCTCCCTCGATATCTTTAATTAGAAAATACATCTCTTTCTACTTATTTACCTTTACAATATTTTTTATATTAAATCTTGTGTGTGTGAAGTGTGTGAGCGACAGAGAAAGTGAGAGAAGGGAGAGATAACATGATAAAGATGTTTTGTTAGAAGTGCATGTCTGTTTGAATGAAGCCATCGTCGTCGTTGAGGAGGAGCCGAGGAGGGGGGCTCTTACAAGGCCGCTAGCCACCTTAACCTCTCTTGTAAGCAGAAAAGTTTCATTACTTGGTCTAAGTCTTTGTAGATTGATTAATGTTTGATTCATCCATTTGCTCCGTATTAACCATCTATGATGGTCTAATTGGATTAAATTTAAAATAAATGTTATAATTCATTCTTGATATTAGCAAAAATCTTTTTCGTTAGAATCATATTGAAGAATCACAACAATTTTCACTTAACTTTTTAGCTTTAATCATTCCCTGTTATATTAGTAATTTTATATATATGAGAGTTTATTTAAATACTATTTTTATTACAAGAATTAATCTTGTTTATTGGATTAATTTTATATGTATATTTATACAAACTAATACGTCATTACACTGCTTGCAGTTCTCATACCACATCGTTTCCGCTACTAGCTTCCACCACTCAAATGTTGAAGTTATCACTTCCACTACCACTCAAAAACTTTGTAAATGGGTGGTATGAGCATGAGAGTTGCTTGACATCTTTCACAAAGTTCAAATTCATATATTTTCCAAACTCGTTACCTAAATCATAAGGAGTCTGATTTATTCGTTGTTAGTTTCACTAGATGAATATATTAAGTTACTCAATGTTCACAATCACATTTGAGATTCTATCGAGCCTTTCCAAGAAATAAGCGTATTCCCATTGATTTTAATATGCTTATTCAAATATTGATACTAGCCGAAGTGTTGTCATTTCATCAGTGGCACCAATGGCTTCCACCAAGATCAACACCAAATCGGTAATTACAGTTGTTAACATGTGTATATTTTTAGTTGAGGTAAAAGATCTAAATTGATATACATCAAAATAGTAACAATCAAACTTTTTATCTCGTATATCGAACTTCATAATTTCTATGAGACATTATAATTATCTTATAAACTTCTACCAATTTCTCGAGGTTGAAAATATTGTATTTTTTTTAAATAAGTTAATCAAATTACGGTAATCAAATTTACATATTAATCTAACTTGAATTTGGATTTGGAAATTGATGTATCGTAACGTTGAATATTTACCATTTGGAAAGAAAAACTAAGAAAAATAATGTTATGTGCAAGGCACAATACCAAATTAAGGCCAAACTTACATGGAAACTTAACACAGTGACCGGATCATAAGGATTAAAATAGTTTAGGGACTATAAATACATATGCACCTAAAGTTTAGGGATGTTTTTTATATATCATTTGAAGTAACCAATAAAAGTCATTATACTTGCATAGTTAAGCCTTTAAAGGCACTACTTGTGTGAGGGTGTACCGCACTCAACCATGAAAACTAATGAAAAAATGTTATTCAAGTGTAAGATTTCTAATTATAAGATAAAATTATAAAAAAAGTGTAAAGAAACATGTATAAAATTACAAATAAATCATGGGTAAAGTCATTATTATTGTTATTATCTATATTATTATATTATAAAGCATTTAACTTTCTCTCTCTTAAAAATTTTAAGACTACTTAATTTTAAGTAGTGCAATTTTTTTTGCTTAAGATACAACCACTTAAAACAATAGCCTAACCAATCATTCCCTTGATTATTTCAACTAATTTAAGGCAATTATTACTTTAATAAATCATTAAACATCACAAAAGTTATTTAATTTATCTTATTATGGCTAAATTACTTACATCAATACAATTTTAAGGCTATTATATCTTTTTCTCTAATTATTTAATAATAATATTCTTTAGTTATTTTTCAAAAACTATTTTAATAACTAATAAAATGATTGATTGTAAAAGAAAAGTAAAGAAATCAGAAAAGATAGAAAATACATGGATAGGTTGACGAGCATATACCCTACTTTTTAAATCAAACATGTTATCGAACATAAACTATTGTTATCGCCGCCGCATTGCACGGGTGCAATGCTAGTTTCTTATTAATGTAAAGATTGTGTTGTCATTCACAATAGGAGAGAAGCTAAAATTATGATATATGGAAGTCTTTCTTATCGTAACACAAACCGAAAATTTATAATAGAAAAACATAGAGTAATTGTCGAATAACACTCAATAAAAGAAAAAATCGACAAGCGAGTAAGTGACTAGTCAAGAACAAAACCGAAAAATTGAAACCATGAAAATTTACGTGTAATTGTCGGATAGATGATTAATTTAGTGGATTCGAATGCTTGATTATTCCAAATTGATCATGATCATAAGCATAAAAGCAAATAAACGCCAAATTAGGTCTCGTAAATTGCATAGCACAACCGATTAGCTGTCAATGTCTCATATGTCGCTTGTTGTGTAGCACCGCTTTAGCCTTCATAATTCGTTATATAAGGTTTAGACCTTAATTGATATGGTTTAATTATAAATTAATTGACTTAAGCTGATAATATATATGAATACTAGACTAATTGAGGACAGACCAGAAATCTTCTCTTATCCGCAATGTCATAGTTGAATAAGAGTATACAAATTTGTAATATTCTCGTATGTATTTATTATTTTCTTAAAATAACAAATTTGACTAGTCTTCCACCTTGTCATCGAGACAATATATCATTTTTATTTTGATTAATTGAATTGTTGTCTTCATCTTTGTGGTCATCCTTATTTTCTCCTCCCTTTCATTTTCCCGTATTCTTCCACGTTTACCAAGTCCATGCTTCATGCCCAGGCTTAGAACTCATGTATACAAAAATATAAAAATAATTACTATAATAATTAGATAAATAAAAATAGTTTGTATGGTCGAAAACCTAAACATAAACTCAGGTGTCTAGTATAAGGATATCAAATCAGATTTGTAGAATTCTGAGTCTTAATTCTTAAGTCTCTACCGTCGAAGTGAAGGGAGTAAGCAATAGTAGGGAAAGCGTGACGGTGGAACATGGCATTTAGCATGACCACCATTGCACCGTGATGGATGGGTATTTGAAGGAGAGAACGAGCACAACAACCAGCATGGTGGAGGTGTGCCATTTTTTCTTTATTTATTTTAAATTTTTGGTTGGTTAACTATGGTAGCATGGTAAGTCGATCTCAAGTTTTAATGTGGTTGGTAGTGATCATCACATCATGGTTGAGTGACGAGTGTCATAAAGGCATGACAAGTGTAATAAATGGGTGTGACAATGTGGTAACGAATAATCACTCCACATCTCCACTCGAAAAGAAAGAAAAAAGGAATGAAATCCTTTACTTCTAAATCCTCTTATTTTTTGGAGGATAAGAATTATGACAATATAAGACTAAACTCTCCATCTAAATCCGTCCATTTTCACCTCTTTCATTCGTTAAATTAAACTTGAGAACACAATTTTTCTGGTTTTCCTTCCGAATTGTTTCATTTTCTTCGCTAAAAAAACTCGAGAAAAGGTTGATTTTATCCGGAAAATTAATATTTAAGGCGGAACTGCACATTTTATCTACATATGATCTTGATTCTACATGATTTCACGAGTATACAGAGTGTGTATGTGAAATACAAATTATTCTAATTGTCAAATCTAAGTGCGACATTATATATGAATATTTCAAGGATTATCCAAGACTCATTAGAAATGACAAATGTACTTAATTTCTATTATATATGGTTATTTTGTTTCGGTTCTTACCGTCCTTATAAGAATAATGGCTTTTTGTATTTTTAAACTATGCATATTAGGTTTAGGGCCGAGATCAACCAATGTCATTAACACTTATTACTCGAAGTTAGTTAACCATCAAAATTATGAACGATGGGTAAGTTTAATTATCGTGAGTCAGTATTGCATATCTATACTATATTATAAATTATTTAGACTATTGTAATCTCTTAATTTTAAGTAATTTGAAATTCATAATGTACCTCTTGTTTAAATCTATAAGGAAACCATTATATGGAGTTAATTAGTTTCTTAAATACCATTTTTTTATAACTAAATCTTTAATAATAAATAATGTTTAGAAAATTCATGTCAATGCAAATTATTTTTCAACCTATATGATATTAAATACAAATAAAATGATCTTCATAAAATAATAGTTTAAATATTTTATCATATAACACATATATTAATCTAAGCATTTGAAAATTCAAATAAAAGAGTTGATAGATACATTGCGAACGAAACTTATTTGATGTCATCATAGTGCGTAAACATAATAGTCTTACGTTATAAAAAACGGACATGTTATCGAGTAAATTATTTCTAGCCGCCGCATTGCGCAAACACTATGCTAGTAGTTTTATTACGAATATTGATGATTGATGTCTAGAGTTAATTATTGATTAAGGTTTGATATTAGAGTTGGGTTAGGATTAGTAAAAAGGTTATCACTTAAATGGGTAGTAGTAGACGTTTTAACCAAATTACGAGTGATTCAATTATTCAAATAATTGATCAAGATTAATAGATAGAAAATTTGAGATTTTCGAGTAGTTGAATAGTAGATACAATGATATATTAGGCCTTGTTACTACCGTACGAGTGGTGAACTCTAGACTACGTACAACGTTAGCCATAACATGGTACTATTAAACAAACAACGTTACAAAACCTTTTAATGATCCAACACGATATTTACAAGGTGATGTTTACACATGATCATCCATGGATCTAGGGGATTGATACATTTGGAGGGTTAATTCATCTCGTGATCGTTGTAACATGCAATCACTTATCAAATATTTAAATTTTTTAGTTTATACCATAATTGTTATGTTTCAGATCGATCTAAGAATGAATGTATATATGACCCAAACACATTAATTATATCTCCTTGACAATGATAATTTTTAAGATCATTGATTCAGAAGACTAGCTTACTTGTAACAGTAAGATTAAGTTAATATGATGATATATATAAATCCTATACAAGATCGATATAGAAATTAGAAAAGGTTTGGTGTGGATTCATTGTTTACAAGAAAACGACATCGGTATATCTATGTTATGTGTATATATGGGAAGGTTCCATTGAAAACATGTGTATTACGATAAACTATTCAGTATATTCAACTTTATTAGATACATGATTATGCGGCTTATTACAGTGTTTCATGACCTTTTAGAACATTTACGTCGAAGAATGGTGGGAAATCCATGACAATATAAAAAAATTAAGAAATGAAACATGCATTAAATTCGTCTTTATACATCCACGGTTTTTTTTCACTTATTCGAACCAACTTTTCTCAAAACCTTTGGAACACTCTGAATATATTGGATAATCATGAATCTAATAAACTTACAAATGAATTTAATTATGTCGCATAAGTTCTCACGATTTTCGTAAGAAAACTAGATTTCAATGAAACGTTCACCTGTGTATATACACCATATACGTGTGTGTGTGTGTGTGTGTGAGATCAAGGTAATTACCTATTTTTCCTTTTTAAGTTGCCCGAAGTAATAAAAAAATATTCTTTATCCTTTAAACCGTTAGAAGATTACATAGTACAAGAATTTAAAAATAGACTATAGAAAATTTCTAAAATAGAAAAGGGAAATCCTTGTGCTAATAACTTGCTACGGAATCTGAGGGTCACTAAAGTAGTGTTCTTTTGCCTTTAAAACTCTCTTTTGCCCTGATGATCATGTGACTTTTAATCAACGCGCATTCACGATAATTCGGGAATATACCGTGATATTTATGCTGACGAGAAGCCCATTTTTAGTAAAACTATTATATTTTTTGTTATTTATTTCTACTAGTTTGGAGTAACTACAATATTGTCCACAACTTTTGTAAAAATACCTTTAAGTCCCTATATTTAGAAATACCTTCAACGTAGAAAACTTTTAATTTTTGAGATACCTTGTATCAACTTTAAAAGTATTTTTTTCCTTACTATATTAAGCATTTTGCAATTAACCGAATGTTTAATTTGATTTTATAGAAAACATATTTGTTTTTTTCCAACTCTATTTAATTAGCCTCTAAACAAATTAAATTCAGTTGTTTACGGTAAAAAAAAATAACCTATTGCGATTTCTTATAGAAAGTAATCGATTATGGTATTTAATGGTTTCTTAATATTATATCACAAATTTATTATACTTGTTTATCATTTTATTTTGATTGAAAGTTATTTTAATAATTCAATTAAGTAGATATTATATTTAGCTAGTGTTTAATTTTAACTTAATTTGTTCAATTAAGAAATGATTCAATTCAATAATTTAACAAAAAGGTTTTTATGTACATGAAAACCAAGAGGAGTGATGACCCTCATTAACTTATCACTTTTACTTAGTCAAGAATTTTATCTAGAAACAACTTAATGTAAATTAAAAAAAATACAAAACAAACAAATGCGTATACTATGTAAGAAGTTACAAGTTTTATATGATGCCAACAATAATACTGGAATCATAAATTGCCCCGTAATCTTTTCCATCCTTCAAGATGTCCCATTTTAGTTTTAACCCTAATTTAAATATCTATCATATTAGACGATAAGATTGTAAAATTCTACATGCTGATGTTCGGAGCCGAAGCCCAGCTCCGAAACTTAATCACATTACTTATATTGGGAATGAAAGCGCAAACAAACACTACAAACTCGACCACTTGTGACCCATGAAAGATGAAGTTGATAACACACATTACCAACTTACCAAATACCAAGTTCTTAATATTAATATTACACCTTCAAATTACTTATCATACATACATGCATATATATACACATGTGTGTATGTTTGAATGATATGATAATTGTTTTCCTTTTATTCAAGCATACTAACTTGTATTAATTAATTTAAAGATGCATTAATCCCCTAGAGTGAGGAAACAAAACCACCATATCTCTTATAACGTTGTCTTTTTTTCATCCTACTTTGTTTAAGTCAAGTTTAGCATTTGTTAATTGCCTTACACAGTTCACTAATTATTTTGGACATCAAACGAAGATTAACAGGACTAAAAAAATTACTATATACAACCTTTTACATCTTTTATGTCATGAAGATTAATATATTAAAGATATGATTGAATATATAATTGTCGCTAAATGAGGATAAAGATTTTTTGTCACTGTTTTCCTTGAAGTCAAAACAATTAGGTGGGATTTGGTCATGAAGTCTCCACAATCATACCTATTTTATATTATGTTCCGATATGAGGTTAAGGTTCTTTTAATCATGTTATGATTAAACATTTAAACATGATTCAATATGTTTTCCTATAAATATGAAAGTAAGATATATAAATTAACATATTTTTAACTTAAATTAAGACCAGAACCACACTCATGTTTTAGATGTGTATAAATTAACACGCACTTGCTATTTCAAGGACAGCGTGCTTTTTTTAAATGTATATTTTCTCATGAATTGTATTTTAGTAAAGAGATATGATAGGTATATATGTATGTATCATACAACACCTACCTACTATATATTTTTTAAGAATAAATTTAATCAAGGAACACATACAAAATTTTTTAAGAACATTGCATGTGCAGTACGTTGACTTCAATTCATATAACAAAAATTCATAGTCAATAATATAAATATGATGTGGGCTTATTTATTTATATATATACATATATATGGTCACAACATGGCAACTTGACAAACATAAAAAGCCAGTCATAGCTATTACATCAACATTAATTACACAAACGGAAATTTTAATATTACTTTTTTAGTTTAGATATTCGGGTAAATATATGAATAATTATAATTATTGATGTGATATTAATATTATATGTTTGTTTAGCTAAATATATGATTGTTTTATATTAGAGGAAGATAGGGATGTAAATGAGCTGAGCTACTCGTAAGCTACTCGAGCTCGGATAGTTAAAAGCTCGAAACAAGCCGAGCCTAAACGAGCTCGAGCCTATATTAAAGCTCATTTATTAAACGAGCTCGAGCCCGAGCTTTGTATATTGGGCTCGTTTAAGCTCGCGAGCTTAAACGAGCTTTGATATAATATTTATTTTTTGCTTTTTATTTATTACTTATATAATTATATTATATATTTTTATATCATTAAATATGATATAGTTAATAATTCAAAATTTAAATTGTTATTATATCATTAAATATGCAAACAAAATTAAAAAAAAACAATAAATTAGAGTTAAAATTATTTTTTATTTACTATTTAAATAATTTAAACTATTTAAAAAAACAAAAAAAAAATAAACGAGCTTTAACGAGCTTCGTACAATACTTCACGAGCCGAGCTCGAGCCTCAAATCACGAGCTCGAACGAGCTCGAGCTCGAGCTTCTGCAATTCTTAAAGAGCCTGGCTCGATTAATGTAAAGCTCGGCTCGGCTCGGCTCGTTTACATCCCTAGAGGAAGAATAGCTCAATCTCAGAGTTTCTTAAGATTAAAAGAATTTGATATTAATTTCAGTTGACAATTCTTAGTATTTAATATAGTTAATTTTATTGAGGGATCGATATAGATTCAAAACTAATACTAATAATAGCTAATTTATATAAATATATATATATATATAGGAAAAAGTTCTTGCGAGAACCATTATTAGTGCGAGAACCGCGAGAACCAATTTGAGCCGTCCAATTCCCCCTCCTTCAATGTCATTGCCCACCCATGAATTCCTCATATGCACCCTGCCACACTCTATCCCTCCACGCTCACCATCCATGAAACTTCCCATATCCAAGGAACGGCCGAGATTGGTTCTCGCACTAACAACGGTTCTCGCATGAACACTCCCCTATATATATATATATATATATATATATATATATATATATATATAGGGGAGGGTTCATGCGAAAACCGTTGTTAGTGCGAGAACCAATCTTAGTCATTCATTTAGTAAGTGGAATTCATGGATGAAAATCGTGGAGGGATAGAGTGTGGCAGGGTACATGTAAGGAATTCATGGGTGAACAATTAAACTTGTAGGAGAGGAAAATTGAACGGTCAAGATTGGTTCTCGCGGTTCTCGCATTAACAATCAAATCAAAATTTTAACAGAAAAATGTAATGGGTTGTTAGGGTATAAGAAATATGGAAATATTCAACTTTATAAGAAACATAAAGTAAATTTCAATTTAAATATTCATGAGTTTAAACATTAAATGAACTAAATATCCTTTTATTAATTTAAAAATAATGTGAATTCGCATATAATGTTAATTACTAATTAATGGTATAAAATAATTTATAATTAAAAGTCAATCTAATTAATTTGCTGATGACGTATAAGGGTCAATGTTTTTGTTAAATGTCAGTGTATCACTTTAATATGAACAGATCTATATTTTAAATTAAAATGAATACATATAATTTATATAATAAAGGTGATATAAGAATTAACAAATTTACATACCATCCGATAGGGATAATTTCTTATATGCACTTATTAAAGATCAAAATATCCTATTTACCCTACTTAAATTTAAAATATCCTATATACCCTTCTTAAACACTTAAATATCTTATTTGCCCATATCATCATTTTTATTTAATTTTAAATCATATTAAAAGAATTATAATTATAAAATATAATTAAATGACTATTATACCCCTCTTTTAAATCCATTTTAAAAATATCCCCTATACCCTTACTAAACTTTATAAATATCTTATTTACCCTCAAACTCATCACCATGTCAATATCATCCATATTGCGTAAAGGGAATGCTTTTTTTTTTAACTGCAACTCCATGATATCATAAAAATGATCAAATTATTTACATCCTCAATACATAATGCTTAACACACAAGCATATGTAACCCACAAGCTCATAATTATTGTACACATTTATCTTACAAAACTCACACGGGAACACACTGTCCACAATCAAGTATTAAAGCACAACAGTTAACAAGATCCATCTAGTCTTCTTTTAGATCGAAACAGCACTATGCGATGCCGCCTCACAGCGTAGAACAAGAGCATTTTATGTATTAGTTAATATCATCCATATTGTTTCATCAATCTATAATCTGTATTAGTTAATTTTCTGGTTCTACAATAAGTATATTGCATGCTGTGTAACGTATATACGTCTTTTTTTTAAACAACAGAAATCATTCCTTCTCAATTAGCACAACACAGTAGTTTGTTACAAAGTTCAATGACCAGAACACAATGACACATTGAGATAGCACCATAATTTAGATACAACTCTCCTTAACTAAACAAATGATCAGCTAACTCATATTGACAAGATTGCTGCCATCCCCCTTTTTCATATACTTCTTAGCGATCATCCATTGAAACACCCATGCCATAATCATCCAGCAGCCATGCATTCAAGCAGCATCATAGTAACTGCCAGGGTTCTAAAAAACGCGCTATGGCGGTGCCGTGGCGGCGCCAAGGCGTGAGGCGCGACTCCACCGTTAAGAAATAGCCCTTGGCGGCGAGATTAGGCGTGGCGTAAGACAAGGCGGCATAAGGCGCGCCTTTACGCGCCATATGGCGAGTTTTTTAAGGCGTGGCGCCCCAAAAACATTTTTTTTTAAAATTGTCTTTTTTTATATACATTTTGCGGTCGCGTGTTTTGAACTTCTATAAATTTGTATTTTGTAATTTATATATGTTACTTTGCCCCTAATTTGTGTAACTTTGTGTAATTTGTATATTAATAATGATAAATTGGATATAAATATTTATGAAATATATACAAAATTGACGTCTTAGGTGCCGCCTTAAAAAACGCCATGGCTCGCCATGACTTCTAAAACTTGAGGCTTGACCTCGCCGCCACGCCACGCCTCACGTTTTTTAGAACCTTGGTAACTGCTAATCATCAAACCACAGACGTATATCCTTGATCCAAGTAGCTGCTTCCAATTATCTCATGACCGCACCCTAATGATCATATTTCCTTTAAGTACAAAAACGCTCAGCACCACAGCTTCGAATCCCGATCTTCACATCAGAAACACCACAGATCTCTTTACCATTTACTACAACAACAGAATCCAACGTCGCATTGTGAAGCACTGCATGACCCAATCTGTACACAGAGACAGCGTACCAGCCACATGATAGCAGCATGAAGGAGCAAAAAATATGGAGCACTCTGTTGCATTTCTGTAGCCAAACCAGCAAAAACAGCAGCGAAACTTCCGTGCAAGACTGATCGAACAACACCATAACACCATTCGGCTTCATAGAGCAACCAAGCAGCCTCAACATGTCAAAATAACAGCAACAAAGTTACATCTATATTACCCATAAAAAACAACAGAAGCAATATTATTGCTACAAAAACGAAACGCAAACCTGGAGGCTGGAGCCGTGGAAGGAAGGCGCGCTGTGCGACGTGAGGGGAGAGATTAAGAAACGACAGTAGGGTTCTTTCTTCCGTTCGGCGGCTAAGGGTCTCGGCGGCGATGGAAGGAGCGAAGAAACGGCAGGGCGAGAGTTACTTCCGTCGACGTGAGGGACGTGAGGGTAAATGAAACGGTAGTAGGGTAGGGTTATTTTGAAAAAAGGGCAATGTGGTCTTTTCTATTTTCTAAATATTTATATAAGATTTAAATTGATTTTAAAATGATTTAAAATTAATAAAAATGATGATTTGGGCAAATAAGATATTTAAGTGTTTAAGAAGGGTATATAAGATATTTTTAATTTAAGATGGGTAAATAGGATATTTTAATCTTTAATAAGGACATATAAGAAATTATCCCTATCCGATCCAATAATAAGTAGAAAGATGAATTTAAAATAAAATAATAAAAGAGTATATTATTTTTCTTGATATAAATGTAGAAAAGGAAATAACACTCTTTTGCCATTAATTTATTATTAATTAGAACCCATTACACTTGCACATATGATATGGCCATTCCATTCCAACTCCAACATCATGAGGCCTACTCATCAATTTGGATCCCAATCATGATTGATCATATTGGTTTTTCATCACTCTAAATAGGGGTGTCGTTTTTAAGATTATTTTTAATAACTTTTAAGCTGATAAAAAAAAAACAAAAATGATATATTTTTCCAATTTTTTCTCTTAATTTATCCTCTTACTTACCATAAAATGATATGTGTACTTCACTAATTCTCTTTCTTTACATTCTCTATTGATTTTGACACTTGTTTTCATCTTATGAGTAGGTTCACAAGTAGGAGGATAAATTATAAGGATATATCACCTCACTTAAAATTAAGTCTGGATTTATAAAAAAGTAAGCTGGAAAAAGAAGTTAATTAAATATAAGCTAAAAAACAAGTTTTTAATAAGCTAAAACAAACACCCCTATAGTGTTTTTTATAAACTTTTTTGTTTGACAACAAATCGAGTTATTTATTTATCTGAAACATAGTTTTAAAAGATATAAGGTTAATTTCTAAAAATATGAAATATATTTTCTTTATTATGATTCGAACCTACAGCCAGCCACTTGATTAATGAGAGACGGTAACTTAGAATTTTGATCAAGAATATAAAAACATGTTAGTGTTTTAAATTGTGTATTATAACTTAAACGTGTTACGTACTGTTTATAATTTATTAAAAAACCGTGTTACTAATTTAGGCCAAAAACAAACATTTTGTGACATGTCACAATCCATATACATGAAACCATCTAGACCGTTTCAACAAAATATAAACTTGTATATGTAGGGTAGGGGTGGGCATGGTACCGGACCGGTACCGGTTTTACCGAATACCGAATATGGTTTAAAGATGGTACCGGATACCGTACCGAAATTTTATATACGGTACCAAGTACGTATTTTGTCTTGTTGGTTTGGTACTAGTTCCAAGTACTGATTTAGCAATATTTCAAGTACTGAGTACCGGACCGAAAACTCTAACTCGGCACCGGTACCGGTACAATTCGGTATTTTCGGTACCCATACTCACCGCTAATGTAGGGAATCTAGCTAGTCCGATAATTAATTAGGAAAACAAAAAAATATGGAGGAAATAGGATAACAAGAATATCTAGTCTATAACTGTTATCATAATTACTTTAATTATATGTTTAAAGAAATTCTTATGTTATTCATGATAAGGGACTCTAACCCCTAGCTATTGGACCTTTGTGGTGTAAAAGTAGAACTTTTAATTAAAAGTTATCAACGTAAGATCGAATTGTCGCCCTAGCTTCTTGGCCAAGAGTCAAGACTACAAAAGTAGTGTTATGTGAAAAATTAAGCTCATACACACACCAGGGTGGGTTCCAACCGGCCAATACGATGATACTATAACGTTTGATAAAGCTCAATATGGTTATTATATCCTGACTACGCATAACTCATCATGTCTCTTATTGCCTCCATCGTTTAGCTCAAGGGTGATGGTAGAAGAAAACAAAAGACTATATAATATATATAATAATAATAATATCACTTAATCCTACGTCTCATGTTGAGAGGTAAGTTCTGCTTGATTCACTCCTTCTCATAATTTTAAAAACAAATGTTCAAATATGATTATGAAATTTGAAATAATATGATATTTTCTATACTTTAAGAAAATTAAATTTATTCATATTATACTATTATAAATAGTTTACTAATGTTATATTTAATAATTTTGAATACTTGTAATATTTTTTGTGAATAAAACTCAAAGTTTTTTTCATTTAGAAGCCCACTTTAAGTTAAAGCACATGGTCACTATAATCAATAGTACATCACCGAATTTTTTATAAAATAAATATAGAGTCATGTATAACAGAGCAAGTAAAATTGAAAGAAATTCATATATAAGACAATCTTCATCCAACCCAAGTTACCCTTATCAAAAACATTGTCACATCAGCATCCAAATCATCCTCCACCTCCTTAACCCTATAACTTCCACATCCAACCTAATTCAACTTTCTATCATATAATAATTAAAAAGTATTATATATATATATATATATATTAGTAGAGAGAGAAGAGAGAGGGAAAAAAGAAAAAAAGAAGAAGCCACCGGGTTACCCAAACCGTGGGGTTCTCAACCCAAACCAACCCAATGGGATGTTTTGGTGTTCCCATCAGCTTCTTGCCTCCACATCATCCCAACCCATCGGCTCACATCATGGATGCAGGTGGTCTAAAGGGGAGGGGAGGGTCGCATTTGACAAGAATGTAAAGTGAGGGGTGGAGATGATTTTATATTATAAGTTTATGTGGTTTTAATTTAAAACTATGAGTATTGTAGCTGGATAGCCATTCCCGATTTTTAAAATCTTAAGAACAAAAAGAGACAACAAAAACATGCAACTATTTGATGTTAAGATAAACCTCTTTATTTATTGTCATTGTCCAAATGACAACTACTCGTACTAAAAACAGAAAAGTATTTTACATAATAATTATGATTTTTATGTTTTTATAATTTTATTATCAATTATTTTTTTCCAGATATTCGAAAATATAATAATTAAAACAACCTCTATTTATTGTTTGTGATATAAACTTATATTTTATTATGTATGACATGATAACTTCGACTACATAATTAATTAAAATTAAATTAAATTACATAATAAGCAGAATGAAAGTATTATTCATTTCACTTAAAAAATGTAAAATACATTAGGATACTTGAAATACTGAAGAAACAATAAAGATCAACTTACAAAACTTGCGTTACCATCGCCAATTACAAAACGATAAAGAAGATGAAAACTTGTATTATACTTTCGCAGCATAACTCAACTAAAAAAAGGCACTTGTGAAACGTATGCATATTTGGATTAATTATTTAAATTAAATCCAACTAAAATAAATACACAATTAAATAAAAACAGAAAATTAGGTGTTTGTAGATGCAAATGTATATCATAACAAATAAATCAACTAAATCACTGGCAGACACTAACACGTCACAATTTGATGCTACAAAACAAGTACCATTTCTCCCCTCTTTTAATTAAAACCTTCTTTTTAAGAGTGGTTTTTAGGTTCAACACTTTAGTCTGTTTCCCTCAAGCTTTCACTTGTGAGCCATAGTTTCTTTTGGACAATGAGCACAACATCATCTCCATCTGTTTCTGATGAGGAATCCGCGGTCGCCACCGTCTCCCAGTGCATTGCAGGTAAATACTTCTTCACGAAGTCGATAACAGGCTTTTTGTCCCGAATGATTGCAAATCCAGTGGGCCTGATAATACGATCCATCTCGAGTAACAGATCTTCGGCGCTACAACCTTTCTTTTCAATTACGTCTGAGAACACGTTGCCAGCATGAAGAAGATCATATGTGCGAGGGTAGGTCGAGTATGCTTCACACCTGAAGATGAGTAGCATCACCCAAAAGATTCGATCGTTATACAAAGCACAAAACAATCAGCACCATTAGAAGTGGATTGGGTTCAAATCACAAAAAAAACTTTCATCTCCAATTTTATAAAAGAAAAAAAAAAACTTGTTGCATTACTTATGACCTAAATGCTCAAAAAAAGTTATGACCTAAATCATAAAATTTGCCCCGCTTGACCCGTTCATAAGTGGGTCCAAATTGCCACTGCGCTGTTGTAATATCTGTTACTTGGACCAGAACAATTTGGAGTTTTGGACAAAGAAAAAGAAAATCACAAACATTCAGTTAAAGTTATCAGATTCTTAGATTACAGATTTTAGCCCTCAATTCTGTGTGATTTATAAAAGCGTTAGAACGGGAAAAAACAAAACTATTCTATTTTCCTTAATCTTTCCAAGACAATATTTAAAAAACGTTTTTATACCTTGACGCACCAGTAAATACAGTATTTTCAAAACTCAACAAAAGTTGAAGACAATTTTTTTTGCCAGATATCGAACTTTAAAGGCTCTTCCATATATTAAATACGATTCATGGTTCACTGGATAACTGGCAGCAAACTAGAAATTTAGTTATCTCGATTTTGTTGCTCCTAAAAACAGTCAGGGTTGATCCTAGTTTGGGTCTGACGCACACCCTTGGAAACTTTATAAGACAGAAATAATGAAGAAGAAAAATACGTACCAGTTATGAATTGACCCAATTAAGCCTCTATCATAAATAATCTTCAATGTGTTAGGTCCATCTTCGGGGACAACATTCATCACCCAAAGATCTTTGCTCCTCAAAGCAGCTCCAAATGAACCCAAATTTGCCTTCATGTCCATCACATTCCTTATAGTATTTGCTGATATTTTTGGGCTCAACAGATCCCAGTAATTCTCAACCCTTCGACGCCACAGCTCCTATAAAAGTAGCATGCAAAATATTGAAAATTAATTAACTGTCACA
Organism: Pulicaria dysenterica; assembly: GCA_947179395.2. Classification (NCBI taxonomy): domain Eukaryota; kingdom Viridiplantae; phylum Streptophyta; class Magnoliopsida; order Asterales; family Asteraceae; genus Pulicaria; species Pulicaria dysenterica. The sequence goes on from OX359296.1 coordinate 55,933,025, forward strand.
AATAAATTGAAATAGATGAGAGAAAGCTGTAATTTTACCGTGTCCTTTTCAAACATATCACTTGAATAGCCAAAGTCGGCAAGACGAGGAGGTGGAGAAGTTAACCTAGCAGGCCAAGGAGCCAATCCGCTTCCTTTGCTTGCATGATCGTCTGATGAAAAAAAAGGAGAACTTAAGTGTTTTGCACAAGTTCAAACTTCAAGAGAAGAATCATTTTCCAAACTCGATTGACATGACGCTAATTAACATTTCAGATATATACGATCTCTAGATTAAGAAGTAAAGCTAAGTGAGTAAATTTGGAGACATAATTGGAAATGAATGCCATTTCAATTATGAAACTTGAAAAGAAATCTATTTAACTCTCAGAAGTTAGACATGAAATCTGTTTATGACTTTGGGTCATCACACGAACCCATCACACAACTCAAGTAATTTCATCGAATGTAAATGGAATGATGTAAGAAACTTACGATCAGTATAAGGTGTGATGCAAGCTTCCATGTTTACTCCATACACTGCATCTGGATCATCATTTGATCGGCATAGAGGAGGTTGAGTGCCAGGAGCTCTCCCCATGTAACAATCATTTGTTAAAGGTTTAACCCAAATGACAGTTTGGTTCCTCTTTGCAGCTATTTTCCAGCACATGCGTTCAACAAGTGCGCTCATTTCTTTCCATATTCTAAGATCCTCTTCGTCTTGGGCATATGCTTCGGGAGACGAGTAAGCAAAGTAGCCACCTGGTCTGAGCAACCTATCTAACTCAAGGAGAAGGATGCCATCCCTTTGAAGCCAATCAATTCTACAACGAGAACAGTGAGCAAGTTCAAAAGATCTGCTGGGATACGGAAGTCTTTTTGTGCCAAGAACCCCAAGATATGCAGGAATGCCTCTCTCCAGAGCAAACTGGATCTGATTTTGATGCACGTCATTAGGTGCCAAGGACATTGTCATGATGTCAGATGAAAGAAGATAACCCCCAAAACTAGCAACACCACAACCAACATCAAGAACGGTTCGTAGATTTCCTTCATTGTTCATATTATCTTTTGGGAAGTTGAGCATCTGCCAATTAAACGTTTATCAGATGCAGAGAACATAAAAAATTACTTGAGTTTTAATCAAAGACATGAGAAAATATTTACATTTGCAAGTGATTTGATGTACTTATCAGCTCCGTAATGGAAATGGGTTCCTCCGCCTGGGAATACGATCTTTTCACCTTTCACAACCATCCAGTTCTGGTCAGACTTCTCATGTGCAAGGTGGGTATGTGGTATGTTTGCTTTCCATACTTCATCTCTGCTCTTTGGCCACTTGATGGGGACCTGCAAATGAACCAGGGAGGGAAGTTCATAAGATTTAGAAGAAACTATTCTTAACAAATTTCCAATTTGGTTGGTTGTAAATGTACCTTGTACCCTGTTGGGGGAGGAATCAAGCAGTTGAAACGCCTTTCAGGTAGAGGGCAATGTCTTTCGTAATGCTCCATCAAAGACAAATCCAACTTCAATCTCATCTGGTAGATAAGGTTCCGGTCTAGGCATGGTATCAACTCAGAGTATCGATCATCACAAACCTTCAGAAAAAAAGGATAAGAGATTAAAATCAGAAAAAAATACGAAGAGAGGTAGGAGCCAAATATTCTCTCAAAGCAGCATTTTTCCTTCATTGAAGATGGCATGAGGTTGTAAACTAAAATCCTACTTAATGTGAATAACTTACAGGAAAGCTCTTTGGTACAATACCATCTTCATCGTCCAGACCAAACTTAAAATCATCTTGCTTGATGCCAAGATCAGATTCTTCATCCCCACCTAAGTAGGAGGATCCAAGCTTCCGTAAAGAGCGGCTACCATACTCTAGAGCTGATTCACCTTGACTCTGATTACCCAAATACAAATACAGGAAAAGAAGGACAGCTGCCACAAGAATGAAAGTTGTGAGCACACGCTTCTTCTGCGATCCATCTGTTCTTCCTCTCATAATTGACGTTATGTTTAATACCCCACAACGTTAATTGGTTTTCACTTCGAATGCAATTTAGAGATCACAGGAATGATCTCATGGTCTCGTCAATGGGTGATAGATCCCAGTTGAATGATCTGGTATATTTTTTAATCCAAACTATGCTCAACTTTGTGGGCTCCCCAACTCCCTTATAATCAAAGGTGATAGACTATTCCAGGTATCAGATTTATTGTCCAACCAACCTGTGATGCAAAAGGAAAACCAATCAGCATCATTTGCAGAGTACTCCAGGCATTCTAGGACTAATCATTAATCTGATGAAGTTTATATGTAACGGAAAATTTTAAAACTATATAACAAAACTTATGACACATTTTCGCTGCAACTTGGGCTCACTAATGACTAAACCACATTTTTCTGAAAATCAAACTCACACATCCTATAAATTCTACACCTTTGTCTCAAGTGGGATTTGAATCCCTCACAAGTGCTGAGGAACACCTAGATACAACACCCTCTGGTCCGTCACCAAGCCACATTTTAGAAGATCAGAAATTTATTTGAACCCAGCACAATTCTGGTTCCATAAGAAATACAAATAGTCAAATACAGAGAACATTGTTTATAGAAACACAAAAGAGACCGAACTCGATAATACAGCTACCAACCAAAGAATATCACTTATGAAAATAGCACATCATGCTCCGGCTGGCCACTGATGACTGATGAGAGGTCGCTAAAAGAAAAATTACTATTGCTTAGAGAGTTAGAGGGAAACAGAACACACAGGTCAAGCTTCATGACAAGAAGGACATGAACCCATACAACATACTCCTTCCACTTAGATTACCATGAAACCTTTTTACTTTTCTGGTAAAGCAAAAAAAACAAATCAAGAGAAATCGTTCTCCCAATTCATGACTGAAGTTCACTGAAAAAACCAGAAACCCATGAAAATAATCATAAAAAGGTTGATGATCAGCATATTGAAGATTGATCACAGCAAATTCCGTATTTCTTGGAGTAAAATAACAATGTTTCCTTGCTTACTCAACTGTCAAAACTGAGATCCAGTCAGATTTACCTTAAGTTGTCAAACATATTGATCATAACTGTCACTCACGAGAATCATAACATCCAGATCTAATAAGAAGAAACTAAATTACATCGACTCACTTGCAGTTAAAATATTCAAATCTCTCACAATCTCGATCACAAACACAAATGTGATATTTCTTAGAGGTTACCACACAGACTCCACAATTACTCAACAAACTCACTTCATGTTTGTACTTTTTCCACATCAGATGATGCTAACCACACAGTGAACCATAACTCGAACAAACATTCATAACATGATTAGTCTACTCTTCCATAAGTTAAGCGACACTTAGTACTTCGTTCCAGCTTCAAGCTACATGCCGAGAGTAAAATCACTATAGAAACATTGCCGACACTAACTGAAAACAAGAAATTGCGAATACAATTATAGCAAATACAATGCGTACGCTAGGTTTTATTAAAACATACGATTCAATTCACATTATCCACAAAGTGAATTCGATTTCATCATAAAATCTGAATATCCAAAAAATCAAAACGAACGGATCTGATCTATATTCTATAGCATTAACCACATCATAAACGAAAACCAAACACACAGCACGAAATTAATGAAATTCAAAACCCAAAAGTTGCAGTTTCAAAACAGATCTAAGAACTTAACAAATGAAAACAGAGAATTTGAACTTACTGGCGTCCGTAAACGGATCTAAACTAGGAATTTTGCAATCGGACTGTTGGAATTGAGGATAGTGAGTGGAAATTTGTTTGCCTATAAACAGAATAAATGGGGGAGAGTAGGGGTAGATCTGAGAGTTTCACAGAGTACTATTGTCACGCGGTGGTTATAGTTTATTGTTTTTATGTACTTTTAGACCCCTTATATTATGAACTTATTGCGTTTCTAGTCCCTGACTGTCGCTTTTTGTAACAATGAGGTCCAGGTTGTAAGTAGAAAACTTGGGGCAACATGTCGGTTGGGAAGTGGATTTCTTTTTAGTAGGGTAGATCGCATTAACGCCTTCCCAATTTATTTAAAATTAAAAAAGAGGCCCCAACAGTTCGCTTGGTTTACAAAAACACCCCTAAACTTTATTGGGACATGTACTTTTATAATCTTGAGATTTTTAAGTCGGTATCAAGTGAAAAACATGGTAGTTATAATATATACGGAAATACTTTCAAAAGAAAATTATACTATTTTGTAATAAAAGATGACAAATAATAAAATTCATTATAGTAATTTAAATAATGCTTATGCTGTTTGAAATTATGAATACTTGAAAATGTTACCAGTCGCTTGTTTTCATCTTGTTTTGTAAGGTTTTTGCATGAGATATTTATAGGAATGGTAAGGGTGAAAACCTGCAACCTATGAATATTTGTCCATTATAGAAGGGTTAATTTCGTGAAATTTTATTCACGGGTGTGCATATGAGTTAAAATGTGTAGCCATCACATCACATAAGTAATAAACCTAACCTACGGATCGGCAAACCATATTTAATCTTGCCTCATGTATATTCGTATAATTCATAAAAAAATATTACACTAATACATTATAGTAATATATTTAATAGATTAAATGTAAAATAGTATTGATTAACAACTATTTATTTTATTCAGAAAACAAATACAATCAACTATCTTTTAGCAATTCCAGGTTTTAGTACCTTTATTTAGATTTGACATTAGTAATTTCACCGTATTTTTAACCTTTTTGATCGAGCTTCCAAATATGTGATAGTGAACTATTTGTTTAAATGATCTTTTATAAAACTCCTTGTTTTAGCGAATCATCGTTATATTTTGACATGTAAGTTTACCTGCCCTTACCAGCACAAGTGTATGATATATATAAGAATGTAAAACGAAACTCGTTAACAAATACCCATGGTTTCACAAGTGGAAAACCCATATACGTAGGTTTTATGAATTCCATCTATAATGAACAGGGAAAACAAGTATATATATTGGCACTGAATGAATATGGATTAGAATTCTAGGTTCAATTTAGAAAGCATGACATAGAAATTTTGTAAAGAATCTTTAAGTTAAGTTAGAATTATTATTTACCCATTGTTTTTTATAAGAAAGGAATTGATAAGATTAAAAATAACAATTTGGATATATATGCAAAAACAAGCGTTAGTCTGGAATGAATAATTTTAAAGTGTTTGATAAATAGTCCAACACAAAATCCAATTATTTAATATGTAAATGCGATGACCACTTTTGACGTAATTAGGAAGAATCACTTATTAAATTATTAAGAAATCCTTAAATCCGCACCGACACACAAAATCCTACCTAGGGACCGTCACTCATCAAATAATGCAACTTGTGTATGGGATGGAACTATTGACAGACTAAATTAATTAACAAGATGTTAAATGCTTTTAAATATTATCGGTAAAGGTAGGGGTGTACGTTCGGATGTATCAGTTTCATCTGATCCGGTGAGTAAATCCAATTGGATTTCGGTTTTAAAACGTGGGATCCGATCCATCCAAACAATATTAAGATCCGTGCCAAACCATTCAAACCACAATTCGGTTAGAACGGTTTTTACAATTCGGTTTTCGTGCTTACACAAATACATGCTTAAAGAGGCAAGATCTTTTAAAAATAGATTCAATACATATACTATTAAGATTAAAATACAGTTGTCCAAGTTAAAATTACTAGTGGGACTAGTGGCTCCGGGATAAATATATAATTAAAAATAATAAGTTGTAAATAAAATAGACATGATATATATGTAGTAGTTTGTTCCACTAGTGTTATGCATATACATATACAAGATTAACCTTCTGTCATTGTCAATCTCCTTTAATGATTGATTTATAAATGTTATTCTATGAAATAACATTTTAAGGCAACATTAGTTGTATATTTGGATTTTATTATTAATATTGTCATTTTTCCATATATTAGTTCATGTTTTATATTGTAATTTGTATATGAGGAACACTATACATGTGGTTAGGATTAGGTTCTAATTAAAAACAAAATTTAAAATAAAGTTTAAAGATGTTGACCATCCGTCAATTAGGTTCTAATGCATAGCAGTGTACAACTATCATGTACAAATAGTCAAACACGTTGAATTAACCATACAATAAAGTCTACAAATTTAAAAAATCATGGTTATTCCACAATTCCCATCTTAACTAATGATAATATTCACTAGAAGTAAGATTAATAGGCCTGTTGATTAGATATGCTTTCATGGGCCCAAAGAAAAGCAAAGCCTAAGAAAAACTTGTCAAACAAGCCCAGTTTTTATGCATATGGGCCAAAAATGCTACTAGGGCTGTAGAGGAATAGAGGTGCTGCCTTGGCCATGAAATTATACATGCCAAAACAATTTAAATGAAAATGGCCTCAAATGAAATCAAATTGGAGTACTTTGTTATTGTGCTAAAGAAAATAAAGTACAACTCTACAAAATGGAATCCGTCTCAAACACGTTCTTATTGTGTGCATTTAATTCAACAAATTTGTTGCCTTACGACCATAGGAGGGCGAAGAGCATGCTACCGCTCAGTGGCGGACCCAGGATTTCTCGGGACCGGTAGCAACATATACTGCGAAAATAAAATTAAATAAAAGTGAGGGTGTGGTTCGGGTTTTTTCTCGGGTTTCCGGTTAATCGGGTCGGATTAACGAGATTTCGACTGTTATTATGGTATTTTAGAGCCAAAATTTAAAACAAAACACAATTTATATGAAGTAATGTTAACTAAAACTTGATTTTAAAGGTATAAATTGAAAGATTAAACTATTTTTTATCATTTTTTTTTAGAAAACTTTCATTTTCCCTTTGATTTTGGTGGCATCACGGGTGCACCCTGAAAATTTACTTGTGGCAACGTATCAAAAAGTCGAAAATTAACACTGCAAACCGCCAAAGGACTGGTGGCGCTTGACCCCCCCCCCCCCACAAAGGGTAGGTCCGCCACTGCTACCGCTATTGGCGATAGTTTCTCTACGGGTTAGATAGAAAGCTTTATGCTACTAAGAGCGTCGAAAGTGACTCCAAAATACACATGCATATATGCATACATGTATGTATACATTGACAAACCTAAGTGGATTAGGTTAAAATCGTCAAGCAACTAGCAATTATCAACTTTAAATTGTACTAGGTCATTTTGAGGACGATTGGAACCCTTTACCTTAAAATTTAACTTATATGCTCACCACATTTATATGCATGCACATGCATGTAGAACTAAAATTGAGATATCTTGAAATGACAAGTGAAACAAACACAAAATGTAATGTTAATTTTATGAAGGGTTAATAATGGAAAAAACCTCAAACTTTACTTTTTTGTTTAAAACTTAATATTTGTTTTTGCATGATTTAAACCTTAAACTTTATTTTACCTTTGGTTTAAACCTTAAACTTTATTTTACTTGTTGGTTTAAACCATAATCTTTATTTTTAAATGATTTAAACCTTAAACTTTACAAATATTTCTATTTAACCCATAAACTGTCATTTACTTACTTAAAAATGGGCAAAAAGTAAACCTACGACCTATTCAACCGGCTACCTCATCTCCCCTTAACACACGAATTGTAAATGTTTAGAACACAAAACGGGAGTGGAGGCGAAATCGACGACGCGACCAATGGCAGCGAACGGTGAGGATGTCGTCAGCTTCGCCCTTGGTCCCGTCATCGATTTCACCGCCGCTTCCCTTTATGCTCTAAACGTTTTACAAGTCGTGTGTCAAGGGGAGATAAGGTAGCCGGTTGAACAGGTTGTAGGTTTACTTTTTACCCATTTTAAGTAAGTAAATGAAAGTTTATGGGTTTAACAGAAATATATTTACAGTTTAAGGTTTAAATCATTTAGAAATAAAGTCTAAGGTTTAAACCAACAAGTAAAATAAAGTGTAAGATTTAAATCATGTAAAAACAAAGATTAAGGTTTAAACCAAAAAGTAAAGAAAGTTTGACGTTTTTTCCATTATTAACCCTTTTATGAATTGACACACTATTATCTATAGTCAAATCCTTGCTAGATAAAGATACCAAAATACAAAAAAAGCTTAAATTAGTTAGTTTTATTATATTCTACTCAATCTCATGTTTTGTAACTATTTAATATATTATAATGAATGTTTAAATTTATCGTATTGTAAACTAGCTCATGTACCATACAAATATTTAATCTAAAATAATAATAACTTTCTAATATAAGTAAGACATGATTTTTTGTAGAATTTCAGTAATTGTTGTAAGTTTAAATTTTAAAAAAAGGCTTACATATAAACGTTATAAGGCTGAGTGTTATACCACGGGTCTTCGTTCGGGACTTCGATCTGGACTTGCGGCTCTTTCGGGAACACCATTTCCCCATATTCGGGACTTGGTGCGGCAGTTGAGCTTCGGCTCTTTTTACCCGACGGCACTCTTTCCCCCACCCCACCCCCCACCCCACCCCACCTTCAACCAATCAAAAGCTCACACATTTATTTCTTTTTTCTTTTTTCTTTTTTTTAAGTGAAAAGGAAAGGGGAAAGATGAAAGATGGGTATAACACTAGTTGGGGGTAAGGAAAGGGAAAGGGAAAGAAAGCTGATGTGGCGCTGATGTGGCTGTGGGTAATGAAAGATGAAAGATGGGTATAACGCCTAGCCTAAGATGATTCTATGACATTTCAGACAACTTTAAACGAACTTATCCACATGTACATCAAGAGTTGATCTTATTACTTTTGGACATTTTGAACATCTTTAAGCGGAGCGGAGAGGACATTTAAAACCGAGTGTGAGCTGTGCTTTTTGCTCACTCACTGTGTGAGCTTCACACCCTTCTCAAAGTGAAATGCCAATGTGTCATCTCATCGTGGGAACCATCTAACCTTAATTACAGGTTAACAGTTAGTTTATTTTAGTTTTCTATATTCTAATTAATTGTTCTTGGTACATACTTAAACTAGATGAAGAAAAATGTATATAACAACTCATGAATCGAAACCAACTTGAACTATAAATCAAACTTGAACCCAGATGAATATAAAGAACAATAAAAAACTCTAAATCATGAACTTGCAGATCTGAAAATGAACAATGAGGGCCCTAAACATCGAAAACCTGAATTGTAAACTAACAGATATGAAGATGAAGAAAAATGAAAACCCGAAACAATGAAAACCTTAAACCATAAAGGCTACAACGGCGGTGGTTCGAACCACAAAATTGGCAGCAACAGCGGTGGTTTGGTTTGAACAAGAGAATAGGCGGTGGTGGTTACAAGAAATCGGCGGCGATGGTGGTTACCATATGAAGAATCAGACCATCAAACAGCATGAACCCTAAATCGAGATCTAAAACACAAACAGGATGAAGAATTGAACATGAAGGCAACTGTGGTGGGCTTCAAATCTTTACACCCCAAATGTGCTACATCGAACCGTCAAGGGCTTCAAATTGCACATCTCAAAGGTGGTCTGAACACGAGTCGCGTGGTTGATTACTCTATAACACAAATCACATAGGGCAAGGCTATTTGAACAAGAAATCAACAGTGTTGGTGGTAGTTTGAACCAGAAACCGATTATGGTGGTGTTGGTTTGAAGGAGGCGGCCGTCGTGGTGGGTTTAAGGCGGTGGTTCGGTGGTAGGCAGAGGATAGAAGATTTGACATAAATCATAAACAACATAGGTTAGAGGATTGAAGATCTGGAGAGAGAAAGAATATTTGAACCAAGACTACAATCAGAATATCATATATTCTTTTTTTTAGAATAAAAAGATAAAAAAAATAAAAAAAGTCATGTAACCGGTTGTTTATGTGTTTTTATAGGCAAGCCTGTATACAACGAGACGAATAAGTAAGTTTGTTGTATTATTTTCTAAAATATAAAAAATGATTGTATATGATAATAGCTTAGCTAAATTTTATTGTATTATAAAACAATTTGACTTCTTTCGTCTATATATTTGTTATTTGTAAGTATATATTCTAGTTTTTTTTCTTTTCTGAAAAAGAAGATGTTATATTCGTAAAACTATCTTAACGGTTGAGGCTATAAAATACAAAGTTCCATGAACTCTATTCTAAGTATTTTCTCTAGTCTTTTTCTTTTAAATTTTCTTTTCAAATTCTTTAATCACATTAATATAACTCTGGTTCTAATCATGCTAATTGTAGCAAGCATATATATACTTATACTATTATATATGCCACGTATTTTTCATATATATTTATGCTACTTTAGATATATATGAATATTTTCTGATATTATTTTCAAGTTGCAACTTAATTTATTTTTTTGTACAACTTGCTCTTGAGTCCCTAGTATTTTCAATAGTAATGCTCAATGATTGATTTTTTTCTTATGGCCTCTGGTTTTATTATCTTCAAATCTAAATTTGTTCCATATGAATTATATAAACCTATTTGATACCGATTTTCTGTCTTTAAATAATGATTCGCTATCTTTTTATAAGTTATTGATTATGTAATCACGTCTTGTCTCTAAAGGAATATTTGTTTAGGTTTTAAACATTCTTATTAAACAAACTAACTATGATTTAATTAACAGGTAATACTTGGGTAATTAATATGCCAATTAATCCGGAAACGATAAGTATGTCACACTTAGTCACTTACTGCTAACATTACTAAGCCATAATTATTGGCTTACAAGTCATTCTACCTATCTTTCGTAACTAATTGAATTTATTTAAGTTGTTACGACTTACGGGTAAAATACAAGAATTGCTCGATTATAGAAATGGAGACTCTTAGATACAACATATTAATAAAATTCCAACAAAACAAATATATAGATACAATTAAGCACGTCCAATAATTATGGAAACATTAAAACAACAATATAACGTGTTAGGAGGAAAATAAAATGTTAATAAATGTGCCCCCAGCCCCCCCTCTCTCTCTATTCACCCAACATCTACGCCGTCCCATATCACATGCATGTTCCCATTTTCAGACTTGTATTCATGTATGTGCCACCTCTTCTCCTTGGCATTTTATCAAACACCTAGCCTTCATATCTCTCTATATCCTCTCTCTGTCAGAAATCTCTCTATTTCTTCAAACCTTTCATTTGCAGATGGATATCAGGAGCTCTGAGATGCCATGTAAGATCAGAAAGCGGAGGTTTCCGACGGCTTACTCGTCGTCGTTTTCAAACAATAATCTCTCGCAATTCTTGGAGGAAAAAGTCGGTTCGCCGGTAAATGAGAAATGGGTCAACAGGTTGGATCGGAGTACGTATGAAGAAGACGGAGTGAGGACGATGGCATTGCGGAAATCGAAAGATGAGGATGATGACGATCAAGTGAATGAGGTGTTCGAGAAACCGATTGCGAATGTCGATCGGTCTCGGAACAAGAGTCGCAGTTCCCCTGGTCGTGGTTCTGCTACCGAGGTTTGTTTAGTGGCTTTATTAGTGAACTTTAATTAAATTATATCATTTTTAATGAGACCGAGAATTTATAAATGTGGAACAATAAAATTCAATAGCTATTTTGTATTATATCCATAACTATTTATAGAGTATTAAGATATAATGAAAACCCTAATGAATTCTAGTCCACCTATGCTAGAATCCTCATTTACATTCTCTAAATCTCTAATAATAAAATGAGAAAAGATAAGTAAGTTTTTTTAAGATTATTTTTTCTAACGTGGCTGAAAACGAAACTTAGGGTCGTTTGTTTTTCTGAAAAAGGTCTTAATACATCTTAATCTGAATCAATAAGAGGTATTAAGATGTAGGGGCTGTTTGTTTTTTCTTTTCATTAAAATCTTAAAACCCCTTAAATATTCATATATAAAATTATCTCGTATAACATTTTAATAGAATTTATGTTTCATTATACTAAAAAAAAATACTCCTTCCATCACTAATCATGTTAACATCGACTCCTCCACCTCTGTACATACAAGGACACCTTTCACGGTCGCCATCGGCCGCCGCCACGAATCTCTCTTCCATATATTTTGATTTTAATTTCATATATTATTATGATTTGATTTTTGTTATAAAAATATTTTACTTTATAATTAGAAAAGTTTAAATTTAGTTATATATGTAATAGTTGAATATAAAATATTATAAAACAGATAATTACAATCATTCAGATATTTTAAATAACAAACAGCAAAATATGAATAAACATTCAGACGTCAGAATCACCTCTTAATGTTCAGACATAGTATTCAGATTCAGACTCAGAACCTCTTAATAAACATACGACCCCTTAAACTCATAAAAATAGTGGTTTCTATGTTAAAGTCATAAAATTATATTTATCATAAAATCTAGTCAGTAAAAAATTTTAAAAAATCCCACAAAGAAAGTTTAACTCGCGCTAAAAAGTTGCTACAAACATCATATTATCATCATCATATAAACTAAAACATTAATAATCATGTCTAAAAAAAATAATTTACATACCAAATACCATATTGATACATGGATAAACCGTTGTTACTCAAACAACTTTAACCTTTAAAATAATTATAAACTAAACGATTTTTTAGATTTTAAGCTTGTGAATATGTGATATATGTTTCCACCTGTTTATTTACATGTTATCTAGCATTGTCAATATTTATGTATTTTTAAAAGAAATATTAGACATGCATATCATTTTTTAATTTGTACAATTGACTTAGATTTAGCTGTTTCCATATGAACGTTTTGAAATGATCACTCTAATATAATAAATTTATAAGTTTGAAGATTAGTATGTATTATAAGTTTGTACAGGTAATAAATCCAAATTACAGACAGTCGTTTAGCTTTTTATGGAAAAAAGATAATCGCTTTGGGGGATGCCCTCGACTTACGATGCAAAATTTCAAAGCCATGTCAGGCAATGTTGACTTTATTATCATTCAAAAGTAATACCAATTTTTTTTTAACAGCAAAAGTAATACCAATTAACATGTAAAGAAAACCTGTTGTTTCATTTAATATTATCTCACGTACCGTCGAGACAAGTCGTGAGTTATTAAGTCGGCTCGAAAAATATTCGAATTTGATTCTATGTTAACCGAGTCGAGCTCTAACTCGAATTACTCTAGTAGGGATCCGACTTGAGTTTAAGTTCCAAACTTCTCTGCTCGTCAAACTCTCGATATTCAGCTTATGCTTCTTACACTTAATGAGGGCATATAAACTCGAAAAGGATGACTAATGAGCTTTAAAATTCTAATAAACTCGAAAGCTAAAAAAAGCTTCTTAAAAGATAACATAGTTATAAAAAAATTCTCTTGTAAAATATTGGAACTAGAATTTCAATTATTTGATGCATTTGCGCATACCTCTTGTCCTATAAGTCCGAAAGACAGCAAGTAGTGGGGCCACCCTGTATAGACTTCCTTGTAATTTTGTATTAAAGTTGAATTTTTTATTTATTTTTTAACACAATCACACATATCCCCCTCATTTACACCATTGTTCACCATAGACTCCGAATCATTAACCTCAATGCTGGAAGAATACATCATACCTTAATACCCATATGTGACTGTATGCATGCAAGCTATATGATCATCAATTCTAAGAGAATGCTACAACTTTTAAGTCGCTTCCTAGTCCCTACAGTATGAAATAAGGATTCTATATCCTTTTACTTCATAATTTTATTTATTTCTTATTCACAAAATTAAGACACGTATTCAAACTGTCATCTAATAGGTAGAAAGATTTAACACGAGAAAATATCATCTTTTATAAATTATTATGTAACTTAATTAACTTGTCTCCCTAGTCCCTAGGCCAGGTTGGGTCAGCCTCCACATAACAATTATGTTCCCATCTCATTATATTACACCTTTAATAATGAGGGATATGATACAACAATATTATGATAATAATCTCATTTATTTAGTTTACACTTTGCAATTATGAGTTCTCCTAAAAAGTTAACTCTTATAAACACATGCATACATACCAACAAGATTTATTTCTCATTTATTTATGGGAGGTGATTCGTACACAACAAAAACTGTCCATACACAACAGGTACAGACATATTACAGCACATTGTACAAGTAGATAATGCAGAAATTATTGTCTATGAACAATTTATGTTGTGTTCGAATCACTACCCTTTATTTATTGCTCTATGATGTTTAATTACGATAGCATGACATTTCTTTACTAGACAGTCTAGACCGAATTGAAGTTAAAAACACTTGATCGTCATATTGTGCAGGAAAAATTGCAAGCTTGTGGTGAGATAGAACCCCCGAGTAAACACCGCAGTCATTTGCCGACACATGGTCTGGATGAGATCAAGCACTCGCTCACAGTATCCAAAGAATTACTCAAACTTTTAACTCACGTATCGACGACCGACACGAGCCATGACTACCACCACACAACGAGCATATCCCTCGCCTCAACACTGAATCATGAGCTCAAGAAGGCCCGCTCTCATGTCAACAAGCTAATCCAACAAGAAGTATCCGACAACACGATTTCACACGACTCCAAAGAGCAAGACAAGATCCGTTTTGCAGTCAAGACCATAGCACGAGAATTGGAGACTGAAAGGAAACTCAGACGACAAGCTGAGCGCATGAACAAGAAACTAGGCCGGGAATTAGCAAACACAAAGTCTTCTTTAGCAAAAACCATTAAAAAGGCCGAATCAGAGAAGCAAGCAACTGAGGTTTTGGAGCAACTATGTGAAAAAATGGCACTAAGAATCGAAGAAGATAGAGTTGAGCTGGAAGAACTGAAGAAAGAGTCTGAAAGTGTACGTAAAGAAATGGAAGAAGAGAGGGAAATGCTTCGGGTAGCTGATCTGTTACGCGAGGAACGAGTTCATATGAAGCTCATTGATGCAAAACACGAATACGAGGATAAACATAAACAAGTGAATATTCTAGTACGCGACCTCGAGGAGCTTTTGGAAGCCGATAAAGGCATAGACCATATAACATCTAGAGTTTTATCATGGTACCAAAGCACCACCAAGAAAACAACCATGGAGGATAGTGCAAGTTGGTTATGGTATAACAAAGAGAACGACTCGAGCAAACTGGAAAATGACGAAAATGCCCACGGAGACGAAGCACGAGGGTTATCATGGTTTGAGGAAAACAAGGGTGAAGTCGTAAACAAGGAAATGACAAACACGCCGAATGAGGTAATCGGCCGTAACTCTGATTGCATCGAGTGGGAATTCGGACTCGACATGAAACACGAGAGCGAAGACTTAAACGAGTGTTCGGAAGAGAGAATTTTAGGGTTCCCTGGTTCATCTACAATGAAAGAGTATGAAGACGAAATGGAGAGATACAAGCTAATAAAAGACTTAAGAGATCGAATAGTATCTGGTTCTGATCTATCTCGAGATACTATCAACTTTGGATGTTATATGTAGTTGTTGTCTAAATCAATGAATAACAACAAAAGTTTTCACTCAAAATGCCTGTAATATATATTATTTAAACAAGATATAAGCACAATGAATGAATCATTTTACAGTTTAATTTCTGCTATTTTCATTGAAGCAACTAGACTTACAAAGAAAGTAAACCTCGATCGGATTATTCAAAGAAGATGAAGGATGGTTTGGTAATTCATCATGTACAACAAGAGAAGCAAGCCAGATATATAATAGAGTAAGAGAAATACTCTTCTAAGTTACTTCTGAGTACTTTCTGTCTTTTCTGATGTGAAAGTTACTGGGGTTGCTGGATGATCCCTCACAATAAGGCTAAGCACTTCGGGCCGGGCATAATGTCCAACCACATCAAAATCAAACTTTGCTCGAGCAATTTCTCCAAGATCTAAACCAAAATTCGTCATCAACATGTCAAGAATCTTTAAAAATATAGCATTAACTTGTATGCATGCAGTATGTGCATATGACTTATTTTGGAAAAAGAAAAGATATAATATGTGCTTGACATAAAAAGGATTTGTGAGATTGAAGGTAAGATATGGCCAAGTAGAAGTCTTTGATTACTAGTTGTTAAATATTTAAAGCAGCCTTAGACAATGGGGGGTACCTAAATCAGCTGTAATAAGTGCTTCACCATCATAATTCGGTCCTGCAACAACGGCTCCTGATGGTGAAATAATAACACTGCCACCAGCACAAACTACAGATTCGGGTGTGAGTTCTTCATCTGTTCCAGTAAAAACATATTCAGGAGGAGCAGGGTAATCTTTTCTTCTACAAAACTGGTTTGCTGATAAAACAAAGCATCCACCCTCCAAGGCTATATGTGTCATTGATGCTTGCCAAACATCCCTTGAATCAGCTGTTGGTGCACAATATATTTCAATTCCTGTTCACCCATAAACACCAGAGGTTAACAAGAATAGCTACAGGATTCCCAACTTAACCCTAACTTTTTGTGCACGGATCATTCTTAAATATACGCTTTAAGGGATTTCAACCAGTTTTTACCCTTTTGATCCATATTCACTTTATAGCTATTGTTATCTAATTTGCCAATTAACCCATTTGAGATAAGTCATAACCTAAATCGACCGATTCATAACTCAATGGGTAGAAATTTTGAAACTTGTAATTCAGGAGCGTAGAGCAAACCTTTAGCATACATTGCTGTCCTGAGTAGTGGCATTTTATTCTCCCAACAAATGGCGGCACCGATTTTCCCAATTGGAGTATCAAAGACAGGTATATGTGACCCATCACCAAATCCCCATATTATGCGCTCCAAAGCTGTTGGCATGAGCTTCCTGTGCTTGCCAAGGTAGGATCCTTGATTATCAAAAAATAAAACAGTACAGTAAAGAGTATATCCATCTTTTTCTATAACTCCCATCACCAAAAACACTTTATATTTTCCCGCCATTGCTCCCAATCGATCAACTTCAGGGCCTGCATTTATCACCAAAAACGCTAACACACTCAGAAACATATCAAGAAACAAAATTATTTTTATGATGATATTTATTTGTAATAAAAGAAAATGCATGGTTTTACCAGGTACAGTGATGGCTGCAGCATGGTACTTTCTGAAATCTTCTTTTCCCTTAATTGTACGATTACCAATCGTCACGCCAAAATTTGATCCTCGAGGATATCCACCAACAAAAGCTTCTGGAAAGACAACTAATTGCGATCCATATGAAGCAGCTTCAGCTAACAATCTCTCAGCCTTATCTAAAACATAGAGCAGCAAGATTGAGTTACTATCATTCATATATAAATCAACTCAATAACTACTAGATATCAAATCATTTCCAAACCCAATGAAATATTAGTTAAAATTAACTAAAAGGCACAAGCTTTTTAATGAATGAACTTATAGTTCTCCATTGAACAAACGGAACAAACAAATGTATGAATGATATTGGAGGAAGGTAGTGAACCAAACCAAGAGTAGCAGGGGTATCATAGAAGACGGTGGAAGCCTGGACGACAGTGGCTCGAACCGTTGAGCTAGAATCAGAAGAACCCATGTCGACTTCGGTGAACACAGTACCATCGGTCTCACTTGTTGGAGCTAGTGCCATTTATTTTCTTCCACTTTTTTTTGTGTCTTTTAACACCAGTAATAACAAGCACAATCCCTTATATCTTGCTACTTGTAATTTCTGAGTCTGAGACACTGAGTAGAAAAGTAAAGTAATATTAGATTGAAAAGCCACATAACCATGACTTTTTGACATAAAGCCCTAATCTTACCTGATAATGATATGGTGTTAGTGTTTCTGGACTCTGTAAATGTTTATTAGATTACTAAAAACAAATGAGTAACAGAAACCCATACCAATTTTGCATTCAAAATTTGATATTTTCCGGCATAACATCCAAACTATCAAAATCTAGCTAGACACCGAGCATGTAGTGAACCTAGAGTGTAGACAGGATTGATTTGATCCTCAAAATCTAGACTTGAATTAGTAACAACTGAAAACTAATCCAATCAGATGATCCAACAACTGAAATAAACAAACCCAAATGTCGAAATTGACATATGCGATGTCTAATAGTCCGAGATTTTTTTTCAATTAGGCAAAGAAACCTCTGAAGGGGATACCGCAGTTGTGTTAGTTTCGACTGTGTGCGCACGTTAAGAAACAAAATTGAAGGTTCCAACTTACACTATACTCGCGAACGGCCTTGATTAGGAGAGGTACCACCAAAAGAAACGAGTCGTCAAGAAGGAAGTAGAGAAAGAGAAGAAATTTTGAGCACACACTCGTGAAAACACAATCTTGATATTGAATGGGAGGTTTTCGCAAGTCGTTGACTTATGGAAGTCAACTGCAAATTATAAATCTGGTGGTTTTGTGTTAGATTATATAACGAGTGTATGTCAATAGCTGTGTTTATTGGATGTTATATGTTATGTCAATATGAGGAGGTTTTACTTATTAAATTTAAATATAAATACAAATAATATTTTTCGAGAAGTACTTAATAATATAAGGAGACATAGAATTGATAAGTTACTGACAACTAATAAATCAACCAAATAATTGAAAGCATAAAAACTTACATAGAAATCTTGAATAATTTATTGATTTATCGAATTTGGAGGTTTGATTATTTAAAATGAATCACAGTTCATAAGCAAAAAAAACCCGCCAATTTATGTCTCGTAAACTACACAACAACGCTAGTTAGTGTCTCATATTATATAGCACCTCTTCATCATTCCTTATACATGTCCGGAGTGATTTAATTAATTTGGGTTAATAATATGCATGTAAATTAGGCCAATAAAGAGGGGTTTGACACCCTTCAGTCCTCTTTTCTCCACCACTAGTGAAGTAGCTGGTGTTGGTCAACACTGCTTCGAATATGCTTCTTTGTGTGTGTTTTATACTATATTTCTTTGTGTATGTATTTGTTTACTGTTTTGTCTTTGTGTTTAACGATGTATTCATCTTCGAGCAACGGGTCTTCAAATAGTAGTTTCTTAGGGGGAGTTTGTTTAAGTTTTTTTTTTTTTTTTTTTTTTTGGGTGGGGAGGGGGGGGTGTGTGTGTGTGTAGGGGAGGGCTTAGCTTGTGAGCTTATAAGCTTATGAGGTAAAATAGTGTTTGTATTAGTTTATACTCTATAAGCTAATAAGCTTCTTTTAAAAAGATGTTTGGCTTAATTTATTAATGTAAAATGATCAAAAAAGACATCCTTACATTAGAGAATTATATAAATCACCATTATTTATTTTAATCACCATTAGTTCAAAAAGTAGACAAAACTCTTATTTTTTTTAATAGCCATTAAGAGACCAATTTCATAAATCATCAAAATACATAATTTAATAATACAATACATACATAATTGTCACTTATATCGTATTAAATCTCCTGTAACCATCTTATTCTTACCACGCTCATATATAAATCATTATCTCTACGACTTGAACTTGCATATTCATCAGGTTCGTGATTGCTAGAAGAGGCGTGAGCTTCAACAAGTCTGTTTTGAGAAATGAATTTGAGGTGTTTAAACTTTGAACATTATATTATATTCAATAATTAATCAAGAATGTGTTTTAGTATGGTTTTAAGGTGTTAGGGGTATGAATGCTTTTGCGTGTGGGATTTAGGTTACAAATCCGATATATATTTTATAATCCTTGGTAATATAAAACAAATACTCGTAATGTTAAAAATAGAGTGTTTGGAAGATCAAACAAATTACAAACCGATGACTACAAACCGGGCTTCACTAGGATCAAATGGCCCAAACCAAAGGGTCCTAACCGCCCGGGGCTTACATTTGTTCTCCAAGTCCAGTCAGTTTAAAAAACATTTTAGTTCGTCGTATGTTGGTTTTTTTTTTTTTTTTTTTTTTTGGTAAATGTTATAGGGATTTTAAATTCATATAGATTTTACCCATCTTCTGATACTTAATAAAAAGAATATCTAGATTCAAATCATTAGATTGTTTTCCAATAATATTTAATGTTACAAAGGATTGGTACTTGGTAGTTCATATAATACATGATATGGTAACGAGAGTTGGTATGTAATATGTTTGTTGTGGTCCATGACATAATAAGTCGGGTTTGGGATGCATGCAAAGTACAACACATGCCTATGTTTTCTTCTGGATTCCCATGCATTAAGTGTCCATCCATCCATCCTTTGTAAATTATTTGTTTATTTATATATGCGGTTGATAATTGTCATACACACACAAAAAAAAAAAAACATTGGACCATACTTTTGTTTTTTTACCAAAGTCCTTTATGATATATTGAATTATTTCGATTGTCTAGACACATCAGTTGACTACGGATGTCGTCTCCAGATGATATTTTATACTCTCTTTTTTTACTGGGTTTTTGAGTTTTATTATAAAAAGAACTTTAAATTTAAAGAAATAAAAAGATTTTTGTTTAAAGAAAGAAGAGGGGATTGGGAATGAAATTATATCAAATTTTATTCCAAAATACCTTCTAAAAGGGAAAGATTTTGAATACAAAACGATAGAGTTTTTTTATATTTCTTTAATAACTAAATTATTCCTTATCACAATTAATAATATTAAATTATAGATTCAGTTTATGTTTTTCTTGTAAAAAGCACAAATGTAGTCTATGTTGTTTAAATGGTTGATCAAATCACAATATTTGATTCTTAGGTTATAATCTTTACAGATTCGCTCTCTCCGATCTCAACCCTAAACATTTTATAGTAAGTCTTTTTTTCACATAAAATTACGATAATATCTTATCTTATCTATTTTCTTTACATTTTGTTTATTAAAAACATAAAAGTCATCACTCGCTCTCCTAAACTTAACATATCTCTATTCACTCTTACTTAACTTCGAATGAACACCTACAAATTAATTGATGTGGCAAGCGGGGCTTATAATTTAATATTTAAAAATTTTATGAAATTAAACATCAATCAGAAGTAAAATCATAAAATAAAACATATCACAAAACATCAAAGATTTTGTTGTCAACTTGTCATGTTTCTAAGATCAAAACAACTCAATACAGTTTCTCGCCTTCTTTATCTAAACCCCAATCATTTCTTTCTAAAAATTAAACATACAAAAAACCTTTTTTCTCAGAGATGGATTGAAATGCGTTATTCTATTCTACTTTATAGTTAAGTAACAAATCAATTCATTTATACAAAACTATTATTTATTTCAATTTTCATTTTTCATTCTTAAAGATATTTTCATTTTACACCTTTAATTTATACAAAGTTAAGTTTACCCATGACTTAATTCATTATCATTTTTAATTATTATTCTATAAATAATATTTTTGTCAGACTCACATCACATAATAGCATCTAGTATCAATATAATATTTTTTGGAAAATTTGTATCATGAGCATTAATATTCATTAATTTTAATTGATAAACTGGAATAAATAGAAAAGGTATATTATTTATTAGGCCGAGCATTGTACTCAACCTGTGGCCTGCGGGTAGTTGCCGGGTTTACGGCGGGTACCAAAGGAACAACAAAACGGACCTTTGGGTTCAGCGAGGGTTCATGGCGTCGGGTAAGTTTACTCGCGAGAAACAAGGCAGCCCCCCCCCTTCCAACGGTTATTTTTTAAAAAATAGCCGTTAATCAGATTTTTATTTTTTATTTTTTAATTCATTTCATATACAAACTATATATACACAATATGAGAATTATGTTGTAGCGGACGATATCGAAACAAATATCAGTGAGGAACAACGGGCTGAAAACGTTGAAACGTTAAGAAACGGGGAGACTCATCTCAACCTTCGGTCCGATTTGGTCGAACACATTTGGAGTAATTAAGGACCCGGCAACGTAGACGAGTAGTTTATTTATTTTTTTATGTAAGTTTTAAATTTTTAGGATTTTATTTGTAATTATTCGAAATTTTAGTTTTATTTGTAATTTTCGAAATACTAGCTTTAATTTATTTTATATTTTTATATATTAAATAAAATATTATTTAGTTAAATAATTAATTGTTAAATTGAAAATAAAATAAAAAGGTAAAAAGGAAAGCGAAAAAAGGAAGGTACAACACTAGTAGTGGGTAAAGGAAGAGAAAAAGGAAGAAAGCTGATTTGGCGCTGATGTAGCACTGGGTAAGAAAAGGGAAAAGAGTGGGTACAACGCATAGCCTTAAGGTTGAGCATGGTACCGGACCGGTACCGATTTTACTGAATACTGAATTTGATTTAAAGATGGTATCAAATCGAGTACCTATTTTAACTAATTGGTTCGGTACTAGTCCCGAATACTGAGAATACCGAGTCGAGAATAACGATTTAGCAATATTTCAAGTACCGAATACCGGTCCGAAAACTCTCATTCGGTACCGGTACCGGTTTCGGTAAGGTGCCTGTATGACACGGTATTTTCGGTACCCATGCTCACCCCTATTATTTATTATATCAAGCAACATATCGGTGACATCTAAACCATTAAATGATCAATGTTAGAAACCGTAAGCTGAGGTAAAAAAGGACGGGTGAAGCTAAGTTCATATCCAGTGTCGTATGATAATTCCTAAAATTAATGCTTTTACCAAATAACCTCGGACTAATAGTGCTTCAAAACTCTAAAAAATCAATATCGAGCGTTATAATTGTCATTGGTAAAAAGATAATAATATTTATATCTACAATAATATATGAGATAGATTAGATATATTTATGAAGATGAGTGAGAGAGAGAAGAAAGCTGCTGGTGTGGAGCAAGTTTCATCAAGGGAAGAAGTCTTCAGGCAAACTAGGATAGGACAACGGTTGATAGATTCTAAGATCGGCAACAAGATTTTCTTCTGTAACTTTCCAATGGGAACTGGGGTTCTAAAACTTTGGGAGTTATTTAAACATGTGGGTAAAGTGATAGATATTTTTATCTCAAGAAGACTATCAAGGAACAATCAGAGATTTGGATTTGTTACATTTTCTGAAGTTAAAGATATGGAACAATTATTAAGAGGTATTAATGGACTGTGGATTGGTTCCTACAAACTCAGAGGGTATATGGCAAAAAAGGAAATCAAAAGTAGCAAGAGAGTTAATGTTAAGGATAGCGAATACAGTAACTTGAAGGGAGTTGGGAGGTTAGCATTCAATGCTTCACATAAATTAAAGGATACCAGATCGTACGTAGATGTGGTAAAAAATAGGAGGGATGGGGAAGTAAATGATTTACATAATGCTCATCACAAGGTATCGTCATTACAGCAGAAAGTTAATGCACCATTTAATGCCGGGTGGAGCCACATAAAAGATTTAGAAAAGGCAGTTGAAACGGAAGATTTGTTGTCTAAGAGTGTAGTAGCAAGGCTTGTAAAGCCGGAGATGTTGGAGGAAATTAGTACGGTTCTTAGTATTATATGTGTGAACATGGTGGATTGGAAGTTCTTAGGGGGAAAGGATGTGCTAATCATCTGTAATTCAAAGGAATCTGCTATTAACTTAGTTAAAAACAAAGAGGGTGATCTGTGGAAGTACTGTGTTAGCATTAACCTTTGGGCTAAGGATTTTTCAAATGGAGTGTACCGTTTAGCTTGGATTAAAATCTATGGAGTTCCATTAGACTTATGGAAGGTGGATAACTTCAGGAAAATTGCAGGTAGATGGGGAGATATTGTTGCAATGGAAAACTGTTCTTGGAAGGATTCAAAGCATTTGGTGGCCGGAAAAGTTCTAATCAACACTTCCTATGACTTTCCACTGATGGAGAAATACATTATTAAGTGTCAAGATTACTCAAGAGAAATCTTAGTGCGAGAAGAAGGTTGGGTAGACGCAATTGTTGAAGACGATGGGTCCACAGATGGTGAAAGCTTGGAAGGTAGCTTCGAAGTAATCGTTTCAGATGATGTAGATCAGGGAAGCGAGGAGGGTCTTCAGTTTCAAAACAGCTACGGTGCCGGTGAAGGGGAGGAACGATCTCGCCGGATCAATACTTCAACCACTGCCGTTGGAAAGGTCGACGGTAGTCGATCGGAAAAAGAGCCAGGTAACGGAAATATTAACGGAGTTAACACCTTCTGTGGAGCGGTAAAAGGGGTCAATAAAAAGAGAGTTTTTGTCGGTACACCATACCCTGATAGGGATCTGACCAAATCCGATGGGCAGTACTCTGAAGATCCTTCGATGGAAGATGAAGATCTTCTCAATAGCTCAGAGGTAGGGGTTGACTTGGGAGTGGGGAAGGAGTTTTCAAATGGTGGGGACAAATCAAGGGGTGAGGATTGTAAAAGTGGGGCCCCAAACCATAACCAAGGGACATCAACGTGGATAAATGAGATTAATGGGTTAAAAGAATTTGGGCCAGCTGTTGAACAATTTCGTGGGCCTTTAATTTCTCAAGAAGGTGGCCCTTTTACGGAGGAAGTGATATCTAAAGATGTTGGGCCTTTTAACAAAATAAATCAGGGGGAAAAGTCGGGTATTAATTCCCAGGTTCTGCCAAATAACTCATTAATTGAGGATTGCTTCATCTCACTCGTACCTGACTCCATTCCAACTTTAAGACCCAAAAAGTCAACCAAAACGAAGTTAAGTTACGATCAATCTCATACTGGAAAAGTTAAGAAAGCGTGGTTGGGGTCAAGCAAATTAAGCATCAATGTTATGAAGAGAATGGCGAGGGCGAAAGGCAAGCAAAATCCCACGATTCATAAGAAGAATTCAGAGCACAGGGCACGTCTGTCAGATTCTTCTTTCGGAGGTATGAGTAATTCGTTTTCAAGTGAACATTTCAAAGGGGTGGGGGATAAAGTAGGGTTTGTGGATCTATCAAATGGCGACTGTCATTAGGGTAGGGTTCCATGTTAGTTTCGATTTTTTATTTAAATGAAGGTTATCTCTATTAATATAAGGGGGCTTGGATCGGTGGAAAAAATAAAATGGATTAAAGATTTATGTTTCAAAGAAAAACCAAATATCATTGGCATCCAGGAGACAAAACTAGATGACATTGATGAGGATTTTGTAGAAAATTTGTGGGGAAATTCGGGTTTTATGTACGCGGTGGTTCCTGCACAGGGGAAATCGGGGGGGTTACTAACAATATGGGATAATAGAGTGTTATCATATGTATATACGTACGGGTGTACTTACTATCTGGCAGTAAAGGGTGTTTGGAAAGGTTCGACACATATATGCTCTTTCGTGAACGTATATGGGCCGAATTCTGCTGATAAGAAATTGGATTGTTGGTTGTGTCTAGAAAATCTTTGTCATTCATTGGGCAAAAATACATTACTGTTTGGTGATTTTAACGAAGTCAGGCATGGCTCTGAAAGGCTCAATGCCAATTCAATTAAGAGTCATATGAGGGACTTTAATAAATTTATAGAAGATTTGGAGCTGGTGGATATACAGATGGGCGGTAGGAAATTCACAAGGGTTTCAGATGATGGGACCAAGTTTAGCAAATTAGATAGATTTCTGGCTTCATTGGAGTTTTGTTCTCTTTGGGGTAACCTTTCATGTGTAGCCCTAGATAGAAGGGAGTCTGATCACTGTCCCTTATTATGCTATGATAATGTACAAGACTCAGGTCCAAAGCCTTTTAGATTTTTTGATACTTGGTTAAAAGAGAAAGAATGTGACACGCTAGTTAAATCTGCTTGGGAGTCATCAACAAAGTCGAAGTTTCCTGATTGTATATTTTTTGAGAAACTAAGAAAAGTTAAAGGAGTGTTAAGAGAGTGGGCAAAAACAAAATTCAATGCTGTGGATAGAGATATAGATGACCTCAGAGCGGTAACCAAAAATTTTGAAAATTTGGCTGAACAACAATTGTGTTCGGAGGATCAAAGGAAGTTGTGGATGCAGAAAATGAAAAGTTTAAAAGAAAAAGAAGCAATAAAATCGGCAATGTTGAAACAGAAGGCTAGGTCTAAATGGCATGAGGAGGGGGACAATAACACGAAGTTTTTTCATAATTCAATCAAGAGAAGGCGCAATTCAAACAATATAATTGGGGTTCAAAGCAACGAAGTTTGGATAGAAAAGATTAGTGACATTAAAGAGGCGGCGTTCAGGTTTTTTGAAGATTTCTCAAAGAAAGCAGTTAATAGAACTTTACGGTTTCAAAGCAATAAATTCCGAAAAATTCTACAGCTGGAAAGTATAGGTTTGGAAGTCGAATTTTCGATGCAAGAGGTAAAGAATGCGGTGTGGGCATGTGGTAGTAACAAAGCACCGGGTCCGGATGGGTTCAATTTCGTTTTCTTTAAACATTTTTGGGAATTGTTAAAAGAGGATCTATTCAAGGCAGTTCATTGGTTCTGGGAATATAGTAGGATCTCCGGGGGTTGTAACTCGTCTTTCATCACGCTCATACCAAAAGTAAGTGACCCGTTAACCTTCAGCGACTACAGACCGATAAACCTGATAGGAGGTTACTATAAAATTATATCCAAACTGTTGGCTACACGATTACAACAAGTCATTCAAAGCCTAATTGGGAAAGAACAAACGGCGTTCTTGAAATCTAGATCTATCTTGGATGGCATATTAATAGTGGGGGAGGTGTTAAACGAGTGGAAAAGCAAAAAAATAAAAGGTATGGTGTTCAAGGTTGATTTTGAAAAGGCGTATGATAGCATTCATTGGGAGTTCTTGTTTGATACAATGAGACAGATGGGTTTTGGGGTTAAATGGATAGAGTGGATAAGGGTTTGCTTAGAATCATCCCGTATGTCGATATTAATCAATGGCTCGCCTTCAAAGGAATTTCAACCGGGAAGAGGGGTTCGTCAAGGTGATCCGTTAGCACCCTATCTATTTTTATTAGTGGCTGAAGGGCTAAATGTAATGTTACAGGAGGCGGTGGAGAATAACTTGTTTCAAGCAGCCTCGGTGGGATTGGATAGAGTAACAGTTTCACACCTCCAGTACGCAGATGATACGTTAATCCTGGGTAAGTTGTCATCAAAGAATGTTACAACGATAATCAAACTTCTGAAATGCTGGGAGGAGGCATCGGGGTTAAAAGTTAACTGGAAGAAAAGTTCCCTGATGGGGACGGGGGTGGATATGCAACATCAAGTTGAAATAGCACGGAAAGTAGGTTGCAAGGTGGGAGATGCGGTTTTACATTATTTGGGGGTTCCGGTAAACGGTAATATGAAAAACAAATCTCAGTGGGGAAAGGTGGTGAATAGATTCCAAACGGTTCTTTCCGGGTGGAAATCTAAGTGTCTCTCGTTCGGGGGAAGGTGGATGTTAATCAAGTCTGTACTTTCTAGTTTGCCTGTTTACTACTTCTCGGTGTTTCGAGCTCCTGCCAGTATCCTTTCTAGTTTAGACAAAATTAGAAAAAACTTCTTTTGGGGTGGGAATTCTGTTCAGGGAGTCAGGAAATTACATTGGGTTAATTGGGCTCGGGTAACTCGTGACAAAGAAGTGGGAGGGTTAGGGTTGGGTGATCTAAATTTATTTAATCTCAGTCTTCTACTAAAATGGTGGTCTAGGTTCAAAAATGAACCTAATGCGTTTTGGGTAAAGATTATTAAAAGTATCTATGGTAAGGGTGGGGGTTTGGGGAGGAATTATGTTCTAAGACGGAATGGTATTTGGGCGGGTATAATTAAAGTGGGGAGGGCTTTACACAAGTTAGATATTACGATTGATTCATTATTCAAGGTCAATGTGGGTGATGGGAAAACTGTCAATTTTTTGTTAGATATTTGGCTTGGTGACTCTTGTTTGGCAGATGCATACCCAAGGCTCTTTAACAAAGTGGGGGATATCAATAAATTCATTAACGAAGTGGGCAGATGGGAGGACGATAACTGGAAGTGGGAGATTGGGGAAAGCAGCTGGATGATTGGGAGGGTGGCGGAAGAATTCAAGGATCTTCAAGGGAAACTCACTACTTGCAACATTATTAAAGATAAGTCGGATTCTTGGACCTGTTTAGGGGATCATGATGGCAGATTTTCGGTAAAAAACATGAGGATCTTCATTGATAGCAAATGTTGGTCGAGGGTGGAGACTGTACATTCTACTTTCTGGTCTAATTTGATACCAAGAAGGTATTAATTTTTGCTTGGAGGGTGGATTTACAAAGATTGCCGGTTCGTGTAAAGTTGTCAGAAAAAAGCATAGACATTCCGTCTGTGCTCTGTCCAAGATGCTCGTTGGAGGAGGAAACGGTCCGCCATGCAATTTTCAATTGTGTTCATTCGGCTAAAGTATGGAAACTAATCCATAGGTGGTGGGGTATTCCGTTCGTCGATGTGTCCTCTTTTGCAACGGTGGAAGATACGGCGAGGGGGATACTCTCTTCGCATTCGATGGAGGTTTGGAAACTGCTCGTAAGGATTACGGCTTACTTCATTTGGAAATGTAGGAATGATTCCATTTTCAATCCGGGAAACAGGGAGATGGATATTTTGTTCAACATTCAACTTTTAGCATTTCAATGGATAAGTTCGGCATCAAAAAATGCGGCGAAATTTACTTAGGATCGTTGGATAGCTCTACCATCATACATATCATAATAATAGTGTTTGTTTGTACGTGTTAGGGAGTAACGTGTGTCTCTATCTGTTAATACGATAAATTTATTGATATGGCATTTAGGGTATTAACAGTGGCTTGGTTTCTGTCTTAGTCTTCATGGACGTTCTGTAACACATGTACATAGATTACAATTTCATATATAAATACCACAATATTGCTTTTCCAAAAAAAAAATTTATATCTACAATAATAATATAAGAGTTAATTACAAAGATGGTCCCTGTGGTTTGCGCGAAATTTCACTTTTAGTCCTTTAAAATAAAAAATTACACTGATAGTCCTTATAGTTAACGTTTTGTTTCACTTTTAGTCTTTTAGCCTAACTCCAGTTATCTTTGACCGTTAGTCAAAGGGTATATTGGTCATTTTCCAACTAATCCTTATAACCAAACATCCTCTATTCTCTTTCTTTCTCTTTGTCAATTAATTATTAATTAACTTTTTATTAAGATTAACTAATAATTAATTAGTTATTAATAAAGTTAATTATTATTTTATTCTTATTTGCCTAATTATATTTAATTATACTAAACGTATTATTTTGTAAAATAAAATAAAAAATTAATATTATATTTATTCTTTAAAACTAAATTAATTCCTTCAATTATGAGTTTTGAATGACAATTAACAGCCTATGTTCTTCAAGTATTAACAGCCTATGTTCTTCATTGATTGAAGATGAACACAAAATCGATGGTCATTTTTATTTTTTAAGTATTGTTTTAATTGTATATCAATATGTTCTTCAAGATCTTCATATGTTTTTAATCCATCTTCAAAATATTCATAAGCAGATCTGGTGCATACAAAAAGCAAATTTTTTTTGAAGAAGATGAAGAACAGACGGCGGCGACTTTTAGATCTGGAACGACGGTTTAGATCTGGAACATATGAAGATCTAGAACGACGGCGATTTAGATCTGGAACGACGAAGGCGACTTTTACATCTGGAACATATGAAGATCTGGAATGTGGCGGTTTAGATCTGGAACATATGAACATCTGGAACGACGGCGGCGACCTTTAGATCTGAAACGACGACGAGTTCTGTGTGTGTGGCGGTGATTTCACGGTGGTGGTTGGCGATGGTGATTGCGACAGCGAGTGTGGCGGTGGTGGTGGCCGGCTGATCGAAGTGAGAGAGAGAGGAAGATAGAAGAGAGATGAGAGCGCGAAGGTGGTTTAGCGGCGGTGGTGGCCGGCGGCCCGATGTGGAGGTTGTTCTAGTTTAAAGATTAGAGAGAAGGGGAAGAGAGAAGAGGAAGAGAGATGAAAGATGAGAGAGGAGAGAGAAAAGGGTGATATAAGGGGGGTGAAAGTATTTGTTTTGTAACAAGACTTAGGGGAAAGGGTGTTTGGAAATTATATTAATAGGTAAATTGTGATTGGTAACAAGGATAATATGGTAAATGACTAATTTATTCTTTGACTAACTGTTAACTTTAACACTAGTTAGGTTAAAGGACTAAAAGTGAAACAAAACGTTAATCATAAGGACTACCAGTGTAATTTTTAATATTAAAGGACTAAATGTGAAATTTCATGCAAACCACAGAGACCATCTTTGTAATTAACTCATAATATAATGATGATTAAAGAGTATAAGTCGGTTACTATAATCACTACAAACCAATTCACTTAATTAATATTATCTATGTATGCTACATTTGAATATTCGTACATTTGTACTAACTATAATACTAGTTTATTGACCCGTGCACATACGGATATTTCGGAAGTGTATCACAAGTTACTAAACATAGTTTATAAATAACTATGGAATCTGGATTCTGATTACTTTTCCCAGTAAACCCTTAAACGACTCATAATAAATCATTTAAAGAGGAACATACATCATATAAACTTCCTAATTATACTCAATATGAACCATAAATCCAGAAACGAAGATGAAAACCATAAAAATCCAAACTTTAATTGAATAAACATGCAACTAGTATCAATCCATAAGTAAACAAGGAAATCAAAGCATATCCCAACTAAGGTTCAATCATAAGATGAATACATAAGAAGATCAACCCATAAATAGGCTTAGAACAACAAGAAGTCCCAAGAAACACATGATTTATCAAGAAAAGAATGCAAATCTAGACAAACCGAATAAACTTTGATGAATCTTGATGTTTGATCTTCAATCATTGGCTCTCTCCAAGGAGATTAAAATTGAATTCAAATTCTTATATCCACAATTTTTAATCCACTTTTTTTTTAATCTTTTCAAAATTGTTTTGAGAATAGAATAATTTTAAAATTGAAGGTTGTGATTGGTTAATTAAGACTCAATTTATGATTATTTTTAAAAATTTGCATGCCTTTTATATATATATATATATATATATATATATATATATATATATATATATATATATATATATATAAAAGGCATGCAAATTTTTAAAAATAATCATAAATTGAGTCTTAATATATATATATATATATATATATATATATATATATATAGAGAGAGAGAGAGAGAGATTTCATATAAATTAAATTATTAAAAATCTATTATTTGATTATCATCCGCACGTTTATATATCTTGTTTATCTCAAATTGCAAGTAATAGAGTAAAGAGTAAAAAGTAACATCTAATTTTGAAACCCATGAACAACATAGAAGCAATAACAAGGAAAAACGAGCACATTATCTCGTGAATACTATTGCTAAACTTTCGTTATTAGCCTACGCGCGCTAGACGTAACTTAAATTTAAAAACACAAACTAATCATTCTTTTGGTTTTTTTTTCTGTTCACCTACCATCCTTCTAATTTTTCTTTTTAAACAAGTCATCCAAGATAGCATAAGACCACCCGCATCAGTTCAGTGATGGAGCATGTGAGAGCCCATCACAAGCTTCAACACCATCGCCTATCCATGTGAGCGATGGCTCACGGTCACACAAGTGACCATCATCGTGCTCGTGAGGGACAATCGTGAGAGAGGCAAGTTTTTTTTCTTTTTTCTTTTTTGTGATGTAAAGAATGTGATGAATGCGGGGTTTGTGTGATGGGATGAGGGAATGGTGGAAAAATGATATGGCGCTTGTGTAAAACTGATGTGGCTGTGTAAAGAATGTGATAAATGCTGATAGCCAAGGAAAGAGATAACAACCGGGTGGTCCTGCATTAGACAACCATTCTGATTCTCAGAAGACATACCGACGCAAGTCTTATTTCTCCAAAGTGGGAGACAAGAGAGGGTAGATTTGTAATTTGAGTGAAGGTGTTGTGTTGTCAATCAATATAAAAGGTTGATTGGCCGGTGAGGAAACAAAATCACATCATTCTATATTTATTTCCAGATACATATTTAAGTTATTTAGCCAATTAATTCGGTACGTTGTGTTCGGTTTTGAGTGGTCATGCGACAATACTTGTGCGGTATTTGATACGAAGGATTAAAAAATTGTTCAAATAATGATTTTGACATAATAAAAAAAATGTTTGTTAACTGTGTATATTTCACGAAGCTTCGAACAACTTTTCAAAGTTTTTAAGAGCCAAAGTTTTTAATTCTTTTGGATAATAAACTTCAGTTTTTAATTCTTTAGGCGATATCCATGTTGCAAACCAAAGCCTGTGGTCAGTGGCGGACTCATGGCTTAGCTAGAGGGGTCAACTGACACCGGTCATTTTTTCTAAGTGTAAATTTTGATTTTTTTGAGGCGGTGCTTTCATTTCGTAGTGTAAATTTCGATTTTTTCGAGCTATTGCTACCACTCATGTCACCGTTGCCACCGGTCATTTGAGATCCTGGGTCCGCCACTGTGGTCATTAAAATATAGGGAAGTGCTTTAGGATGTAGCGGTTAGATCGTTGGATTATGGCATTTGTTAGAATAGAAACAACACGCTTCCTTGCTGGTTTTTTGTATTTGTAGCTGATGGTTTCTTTTCTTGGTATTTTCCGTACATTGTAATCTTTATATATTCATCTAGCGTCTTGCTAGAGTGGTATTTTTTGGTAATAAAAATCTATAGGTTTGCTTTGGGAGGGTGATGGCAATGCCGAAGCTCTCTCCATTGTAAACCTTTTGCTTTTCAAAAAAAAGAATAGAAACAACACGATATTCAAAAGCAGGAGGAGGGAAGTCGACAAAGAGCTTTTTAATACACAAGAATTATTGTTTCATTGGTCATGAGGGAGATGCAGGATAAAGAAAGCTTTATCGTTCTGAAGGTATCACAAAAGTAATAGTATGTGTAGAGAAATTATCTAATAAATAATTTAGTACTAGATTTACACTTCGTGTGTACCTAGCTAGTGGGGAGTTTAAGTATTTGCCACTTTATATATGATAGAGTGGTCATTAAAGACTGAAAGTATACTTATTCTTAAGTTATGAACTAATTAGAATTAAAAAATATATCTGGAAGTAAGTATATGTATATGTAATATCAAATGTTGACATAGAAAGTATTATTTTAAACAAAAATATACAAATAAAAAATATTTTATCTTTCTCTAAACATGTGGAATCTAATGACTATTTTAATAACGTTCATATGCAGAATACAAATAATATAATTTTTTTTTACTAATAATAAAATATAATGGATTTTATACTTACATAACTAATCATTTCATTAACTCGTCAACTGCATTCTTTAATTATTTTATTCACTCCAAAGAAACATATCATAGTCCTTTGTTGTTTATGGGTTCAAAGTTATGATTTTAATAGTTTCATCATTTTTATATTAAAAAACCATATTAGATTGTTTTTTGTAAAATGAAAATACCATTACCACCTTAAAACACACTAAACAACCAGGTGCAAATTACTGCACCTACAAAACCACACATATAAACATAGTTTCTAAACTGTTAAATAGGAAAGCAGAAACACAATTTTAAGGCAACATAACATCATCGAGATCCCAGAATTTGCATCAAGGCCTTCGGGTTTGATAACCATGCTGACCACTCCAGGATTATCTTTCCCAGTCTCCCCTCGATCCATTGAAAGCCTCACATCGAAAAATTCTTCATCTACATATTTGCGATTTCCCCTAAACAGCAGTTGGTTCCATTACGACTACATCAGGTATGTCGTAATCCAAATGCAAGCTTGCCATAACAAACCATCAGCAACAATTAATTCCATGAAGGAAGATACAGTTGACGTACATGTCCATGTTCCACCACCTAAATACAGCGCTCCACAGTTCTTTAGCCCTCTTACAATTCCATAGAGCATGATCCAAAGATTCCATTTCTTCTTCGCATCACGGACACAAGATCGATGGCAGATCCACCTACAAAGCAACAAGTGCAGTACGAACCGGAATTCTCCCCAACCTAGCTCTCCATATGAATATATTAACCTTCCTAGGGACTAGTCTATTCCACCAAGTCTCAATCCTCCTAGACGACCCATCAAGAACCGCATTATCCACATAACTTCTAAGATATTTCACCAAAAAGACACCATCCCCCGAGAGACTCCATATGAGGTTATCTATTTTACCCCTATCCGGCACTAGGGGTGTGCATGGGGCGGTTTGGAGCGGTTTTAAGCTCAAACCAAACCCAATCCGCTAATTTCGGTTTGAGGATTTTTAAACCCAATGGTTTCGGTTTTGGCGGATTCTGGTCATTAACGGTTTGGTTTCGGTTTTAGAACCGAACCCACTTAGTTTTCAATATTAATATCAAATTTCTTGTACTAACCTTCATATTTATAACATTATATATAAATTTCAGCCACAATATCTAATTTCTAGCATTAAATTCAATGTCTAATAACATACTTTAACACTAACTACAATTTTCAACTCAAATATTCAAAACATAAAAATATTTTGTGTTATATAATCATAATATAAACATCGATCTGAAAAGAGTTAAACGACAAATGGAATGAAAAGTTATTGACCATAATAATTGGACCTTGAAATATTTAATGGACTTCATTAACTTCTATTTAAAAACTATAAAATTTAAAAAAATATATGATATATTAAATATTAATGGGGCGGTTTCTAGTTAAAAAAGATAAAATATATACAGTTCATTTCTACCCAAGCATAGAGATCCTTCTTTAAAGAAGAACTCCGACTTGATAGAAATATCGTTTAAATTGATTATTTTATAAATCAGTTTACATGGAATAATATCTTAATATTTATACTAATGTGTTTACATGTTCCTGTCTAATCTTTGTGAGATGAAACTTGATCGCATAGTTCGAAATAACATGTTAACATATAGAGGGAATATAACCTTCTATAAAATTTTCTTTTTATTATCTTATTCAGTAGATTAATATATCTGTTAAAATCAAGAAAGATATTAAATAAATTCTATATATATTATTATTTAACAAGTAATTACGGATTAAGTTAGAGGATAAAGTAAATGAATATATAACTTTTAATTTTAAATTATGAGTTGGAAAATATCCATGTCCTGGACTACAAAATATATAGTAGCGTATTTTGTAAAGTCCACTTCTTCTTCCAAGTTCCAACCACCATCCATCACCTCCAAAGCTTACTGTCAACCTTTTCTCATTTCCACAAAAGCCCTAATTTCAAACCTTTTATTTATACAATTGAACCATCACTCACTCACACTCTCTCTCTCTCTCTCTCACACACACACACACACACTAGTACTTGGAGTTGCATACCCTTTTCTAGGTAAAAAGAACAAATATTAACTGCTCAATATTTCTGCCAATCTATTTCAACACCAAAACTGCAAAACTAAGCCAAGACCCTACACTTGATCCTCCATCACTCTTTTTCATCTTAAACTTTCATTTATCAGAAATCTTGATCTACACCCACATGTCATCTTCTTCATCTTCTAAAGTAACCACCCCAAGAATCCTGATGAAACCCTAGTCAACATCCGACAACTAGCTAGGGTTTTGTTAATTAAGTTGTCTGTTGAATAATATTTACTGAAAACCCTAGGTTGGATTCAAGTAGCTAGAAGA
This sequence comes from Pulicaria dysenterica, assembly GCA_947179395.2. Lineage (NCBI taxonomy): Eukaryota > Viridiplantae > Streptophyta > Magnoliopsida > Asterales > Asteraceae > Pulicaria > Pulicaria dysenterica. The sequence continues at coordinate 55,968,483 of OX359296.1, forward strand.
TCTCTTCTTTTGTACTCAATTATTCATCAAAATGGAAAAATATCATCACTCTTTTACCATGGATGTTGTTGTTCCTCCGCAAGTACAAGATGTTGAGTCCATCATCACTACTAATATGTTAAGCCCAACAGCATCCTCTTCATCTTCTAATTCCATGTCTTCACCAGCCACCACTCTCAGCCGTTACGAGAACCAAAAACGCCGTGACTGGAACACGTTTGGGCAGTACCTCCGTAACCACCGTCCGCCCTTAACTCTTTCACGGTGCAGCGGTGCTCATGTTCTTGAGTTCCTGAGGTATCTTGACCAGTTTGGGAAGACAAAAGTTCATACCCAACTTTGTCCATTCTTCGGGCATCCTAACCCACCGGCACCCTGCCCCTGCCCGCTCCGACAGGCATGGGGCAGCCTTGATGCGCTCATCGGGCGTCTTCGGGCAGCTTATGAGGAAAACGGAGGAAAGCCGGAGACTAATCCGTTTGGAGCACGTGCTGTGAGGCTTTATTTACGTGAAGTTAGGGATTCTCAAGCTAAAGCAAGAGGGATTAGTTACGAGAAGAAGAAGAGAAAACGGCCCCCGCAACTGCTTTCATCGTCGCAAACAACACCACCGCCGCCGCTGCCGCCGTTTTCTTGATTCTCGACCAATCAAGTAATTAGCTACTTTAGTTCATTAATTTCTAGTCATCATAATCCATTAAACAGAGAACAAATTCCTAAAATATATACCCATTGTTAAGTTCATTCATGGGTATATGATCGATTATATATTTCTACTAAGTCTCTCAACTTCTTGATCGAACTTTTTAATATTAATATCTTCCTGTTGTTAACTGTTGCTATATATCTATTATGATGATCCAAATAATTGATCAGTACTCTTGATTGACAGATAAAAATAAGGAAAGAAAGAGAAATTGAGAAGGTAACAGTGATTAATTCGGTGGTAGTTTTAATTGCTACTACTGGTTCAAAATTAAATAGCCTGGCTTCAAGATCAAATATCTTTTTTTTTACTAGGTAAAACAAACATACATTTTAAAGCTATATTTTTAAATTACATCTTTTATCTATAGTACATGTGAAGTTCAAGTTCCTGATACTTAAGAATTCTTCTAAAGTTTGTGGTTCTTTGTAATGATGATATGCCCTATTAATTAATTTTGTAAGTAAATGATTAATTTGCTAGCTTCTGCTTATATTTGAGGTTTAGAGTTGAATCTCTTGTGAACATAAAGAGATGTTATTGTTTAAGATTGTGATCCCTACACAATAAAATTGATCATGCATAACAATTTTATGTATCATTAACTTTTTTTTTTTCTTTTTGAAAAGCAAATTTTTTGTATTAATCAATCTATTTGGTCACCTTACATAAGAAATGGTTTTGGCCTTCTAAAACTCACAAAACTGTTACTACAGTAATTGGAACAAAATGTTACAATTACTATTATAACCGTCGTGTGTGTTGTTTAACCCCCTGCTTACATCGATCTATCTAAATAGTTACTAGTGCAGGGCAAAGAAACCATTGGTTACAATTTAGCTTGACTCCCTTTTTTGCTCTAGCTCCTATCCAATGGAAGCATGATAATTGGATCTCCAACCGCAGATCATCCGTTCTTTTGATCCTTTCAAAAATCAATCTATTTTTGTTCTTCCAAATGCTTGTACCTTGTGTAATAAATGTTTGTACCTTGTTGTGTATGACTAAAAACATTTATATATATGGCTAAAAACAGTTGTATACGAATCATCTTCCTACTATTTATAGATGTATATCAATTAATGTTAGAGTAATGCAATGTGTGTATAATATAAAATTGTGTTCAATAAAGTCAATTTAAAAAACATATTCCTAAAATTTTTATATGCAATCACATTTGATTAATATACAATCAATGTGACTTGTAAAAGTATCAAACGTGGATTACAAAAATTCCCCCGTGCAAAATTTTAAAATCCAATTTGAACCATTGATGTCATTGATCCAAAGCCTTAAATTAATCTCTTAGTTAAGTATGAAATTTTTCGTCTAATATAATCAACCTAATCAAAGACAGTCTAATCTATATTATTATTTAAATCATTTAATATTCTCTCTTTTTAATTTTAAGATTTTTTAAAATTCAATCAAGATAAAATCTTGACCATTCATTATATTTTAATTAATATCAGTCACTTAATCTTTAATAATTTCATTATGTATCTTTATTTATTTTAACTTTTTATTTATTTTAAAATTACTCTCTAACAAAAACGAAATTAACCACCCTCATTAACATAATTTTTAAAATTTTATTAAATTTTCTCTATTTATTTCATCAATATAATTTTTTTGCTTATTTTAATGACTTTTATAACTTATTTCTAAAATTAATAAAATAGTTAGATGCAAATGATTTTTTTTTTAAAAACGGACATAGGTTGTAGAAAATTTTCGTGATATTAAATCATGCGAATAACATATCATTACATTTTTTAAAACATCATACAGTAAAAAAAATATTTATTAGCGTAGCACTGCGCGGGTACCATACTAGTATATTTAATGATTAAAACGTATCCACATATTTTTGTTATAGATCTTTAATTTTGTCATGCTAGGCCATATATATGTCGATGGATAGGTAGCTCTTTGTGTTTTGTTTGTGTAATTACACATATTTACATTAGAGATATTATGTATCCTCTTATTAAATTTAATTACTTATCGTATTTATTTAATCAACATCTCAAGTGTTAAGATTAAGAGAAATAATAAAAGAAAATTGTTATATTTCATATATCATCCGTTAGCTAGTAGAATGATATAGCGTGAAGAAATAAACCTTTTATTTATCTTAATAATATTATTTGACGTTGTTATATTGGTGTCCTATAAATGAACTTTTTTTCATATCCTATATATATATATATATATATATATATATATATATATAGCTATTAATAAAGTATATTATTGCTCCTATTCACTAACTAACTAATTATTTTTTATACTATCTTCTAATATATATAAAAGACTAATTTAAAAAAAATTATTAAATGATCAGGACCCTTTATTTAATAAAAGATTTTAATCTTAGCCGTTAATTACTTTAATTCTAAAATTTTGATTTTGACTTTTTAGAGTCAAACTAATATGAATTAGTTAAAGATAATTTTTAATTAAATTACATTTGAAATCAATTTGTAGACAGCATGCGTATTAGAAGGTGATAAAATTAATATTTTGTAAATACAAATTAAATAATATTTTGTATAAATTTAAAATTAATATCAATATCTCAATAGTTCTTTAATATTGTTATCTTTAACTTTTCTAATTAGACGGAAATAAATATAAACTTTTTTTACGATCAGTTTATTCCCTTTTGTTCGTACAAAACAATCATATGTTTAACTAAGCGATTTTTACATAAATAATTATGTCTGAGCCGTGTATTTACACGGGCATTAAAACTAGTATTATTATGTTAGATTAATCCCAAAATCTTTGATTAATTATCAGGTTTTGTGATATAACTTTTAAGATATATAACAAAGTTATCTATTTGGAATACCATACTTTTTTTAAGTAAAGGTCGGATTTTATTAATAAAGCAAGCTTACAAAACGTACAGGTCTCAAATTAAGACATAACTATTAATTAAATGAAATAAGTCTCTATCGGTTTCTTTTAAAAATCCCGGCCTATAAATGATAGTGAAAGAAGTTATGGTGTATGGTTAGTTTGGAGGTCGCAATTAATAAAGTTTCGTACGACTTTTAGCAATTCAAAGTTTCAATTGATATTTAGATTGTAACATAGTGGTAAGTACTAAGTGTTTTGATGTAGTATCTTATTGACTAAAGCTTTGTGTCATCACAATTGTCAGGATTTTTTGTAATGCAAAGGTCATAGGTTCAAATCTCGTCAAGATCAGCAAATGGTGTAAATTTAAAAGCCGTTAGAAAAAAATTAAAAGTTTCAATTTACTTCATTATTAGACTATGCACATCAGAGTGGCGGGTGGGGGCGGGTTCCTCGAAGCCGAGCCAGCACACCATCGCCTATGGGCGGGTGGCGGCGAGTAGCTCAGTTCAACAGGTCTCTTGACCAGCGCAGGTAACAAGATTTAATTTTTTTTCTTAATAATTACCATCCCCTCAACGGTAACATACATATATATTTTTTTAATTTTTTTTCTTTTCCTCTCCTACATATATATATAACCTTCACCACACTTTATTTTTTTTCTTTTCCTCTCCTATGTCCGGAGGGTTCCAACATGACGGGTTTGCACAATACAATCTCGGTTTTCAAAATTACGATGTCGGCTTTCAAAGATGCTTTCACTGAGGCTATCAAGGAAGCTTTCAATTAAAGACTACTTCAAAGCCAAACATTTCGGGGGGAGGATGAGGCCGATGACGAGGACGAGGAGGAGTTTATTCGGGTTTTACTTATCTTCAACCCGACATCTCTCCGGAACACAATTGGAATTTGTAATTGAACAAAAAGATGAGCTTTGACGAAAATAGGGATGGAAGTATTCACATTTATTTTATAAATTATGTAGTTTTTTTATTTTTTATTCAAAATTATGTAATTTCCATTTATGAAATATTATTAATTAATTTATATTTTATATCTTTGAAGTAATTTAATTATTTAAATAATTCTATTGATTACTTTATATTTATAATAATTAAATTATATTTATTAATATTAGTTGAACAAAATAAAAAAGAAAAATAGAAAAGATAGAAGGTTGAAGAAGGTTGGATGTACGGGTTGAGTGTTAGAAAAGGTTTGGAGGTGGGAGATGATATAGATACTGATGTGATAGTGGATTTGGGAGGGTAAGTCCAGATTAAATGTTTATGGTCTTAATGATGATGATTAATTAACATAATTAAATAATTATATTTTAGGAGAATATTATAATCAACAACAAATAAAAGAGTTTTCTTCCCGTTACTAATCCTGCTCAGGGTCGAGTACGCATTTGTTATGATATATATGCAGAATAACCATTTCTTTACTATAACCTGTAATGAAAAATTCAAGAGACTAGAAATGTATAAGTACGTAGATCTACTTGTGAGACTCAAAGACCCTTGGCCCAAAGGCTTCATTTGTCAGGCTTGTTTTTTAAGGAATTGGGTACATTTTCTTTTGGGAAGTGTGGAAATGGAGAAACAAAGTCCTTTATGCAGAAGACTCGGCGAAGGAATCGATACTACAAGAGGATATATTCTCGGAGGTCCAACATTTGTCACTTCTTTGGTTTAAAAATAGATGTAAGAAACAATCGTTTTGTTGGGCGAAATGGGTTTCGAACCCGTTGGTTACCCCTGTTTCAACATAACTGTTTGTATGGGGTATTTTGTTTGGTCTCCAACTTGGAGTCTCATAGCCCCTCTTTTTGTTTGGGGTTGTATTAGTCCATTTGTTTCTTTAAGTATACGAATGATAAACAACTTTTCAAAAAAAAAAAAAAAGTAATGTATAGATTGAGCCTTGAGGTGTGCTGTGTTTTTCTCTTATTTTTTTTCCTTTTTTCTTGACGAGTATATATTGCAAGCTAGTTAATTAATTAGAGCAAAATCCAGTGTGCATGAGCATATTATAAAGTACTGAAGCTAAGTATAATCGACAGAAGGCACGTATAGACTATACGGTATAGTGTACGTACTCACAATACATTGTTATGATCTAAACACGTACGTAGTACGTACTAGAGTTTCCTACGGAAAAAGAACCCGTTGATCGAGAAGCGACGTCGACAAGTATTTTTGTCGCTATAAAAGTTAAGCTTAATTTGAGAATTTTTTATGAACTAATTTAGACACGTTGTCACGGATTCCCATATATATCTACATATTATTAAACACTAATCTACATATTATTAAGAGTGTTTATTATATACTATATATTTTATTGTCTCGGTCCACGTTTACGTCTTTAAATATATTCTAGGATTAGGTAGCTAGGTTCCATTGTACTTATTTATTTATTTTCTTAATTTAACAGTTTTTTTTTCTTTCAAAAGATCGAACCAAACTCATTAAATTAATTAAGGTAAAAATAATTCTGGTTATAAAAGGTAATATTTATTTGTTGAAGTTGTAAAAGGGAATTACACTTTTCATAATAGAAAATACAAACTTAATAGAATGATAAATGTGTATAAAAATATCTTAAACTAAAAAATAGAAAAATGCATCGATCATTGTTCTAAAGAAAAAACATAGAGTATGAGCGTAAAAATAATCTACATTTTGCGAAGTGGTTATTAGGTTGAGTCTATAATAATTTTGTTAGAGCTAAAATAAAGGGGGAGGTAAAAAATAAAGAGGAAGGTAAACAAAAATTGGCAGCTAGGGGGATTCGATCCCTCACCTACTCATTCACTAAACTTGATTTTGCCAAGCCACCAACCTGCCATTTCCTGAAAACTTTTGACAACCATAAATATATTATAAATAAAAGGCGTATTTTATCCAAAACCGCATGTTTAGCTCTTGAGTATTGTATATATAATTAAGAGTTAATTACAAAGATGGTCCCTGTGGTTTGCGTTAAATTTCACATTTAGTCCTTTAAAATCGAAAATTACACTGATAGTCCTTATGGTTAACGTTTTGTTTCACTTTTAGTCCTTTAGCCTAACTGTTGTTAAAGTTGACCGTTAGTCAAAGGGCATTTTAGTCATTTTCCCATTTTATCTTTGTTACCAAACAAGTTATAACTATTAAAACAGTTTCCAAACACTAATTTGCTTCTATACCTTTTACCAAACAACCTTTTCCCTAAATCTTGTTACCAAACACCTTTTAATTTAACCCTCCTTATATCATCCTCCCCTTCTTTCTCTCTCATCTCTCTACTCTCTCTTCTCTCCAAAAGAACAACCACCATCACCACCTTAGACGGGCCACCACCACCGCCACCCTAGGGCCGCCGTCCTCTTCCGCCGCGCGCTCTCTCTCACTTCGATCAGCCGGCCACCACCACCGCCATACTAGCCGTCGTCACCACCGTCTCCAACAACCACCGTGCAACCACCACCTCAGTGAACAGCCGCCGTTCTCCATATTTGAACCAAGAGTCGCCGTCGTCATCACCATCTCCAACAACCACCGTGAACCCACCACCACATCTAACCACTCTCCAACTGACCACTCTCTCTCTCATCTCTCATTCTTTCCAGATCTAAACTCAAACCCGTCGGAGTTAGAACCACCACCGCCACCATCTGAAGTACTCAAACCCGTCAGAGTTCAGACCACCATCGCCTCCGCCGGACCATGAGTTCAGACCGACCACTCTCTCTCTCATCTCTCATTCTTTCCAGATCTGAACTCAAACCCGTCGGAGTTAGAACCACCACCGCCACCATCTGAAGTAGTCAAACCCGTCGGAGTTCAAACCACCACCTCCGCCGGACCATGAGTTCAGACCACCATTGTTGCCTTCTATTACAGATCTGAACCGTGATGGGTACCACAGGTCGCCGCTGTGCTTGAAAAACATATCTGAACCACAGATCTGAGCCGCCGCCGCTCCACAAATCTGAACCGCCGCCGGCCACCACCGCACGACTAGGGGTTTCAGATGATTAAATGTCGATGATTGAAGGTCGATTAGGGGTTTCGGATCTGATTATGGGTTTAAATCAAAAGGTGAGTTTAAGGTTCAGATCTGATTAGGGGGTTTCTTGTTTTTCATTGATTCCAAATATGTTTTTCATCTTGATAATGTACAATAATCAATGGTTCTTTATCAGATTGTTCTATTTCTGTTTGTACGATGAATAATCTTCTGTATCATATTGTTGAAGAATCGGGGTGTTTTTTATTAACAGTTTCGTTCGTAAACGGGGTGGTGATGGGTGGTGGGTGGTGGTGGACGAGGAATCCGGTGGTGGTGATAAATAAACTGTTTGGAAAATTGGAATTAAGAAGGGTAATACGTAATTAACTCTAATAAATAATAAATAAAATTATAAAGAATATAAAATTAAAAACCATGTTTGGTAACAAGGATAAAGTGGGAAAAGACTGAAATAGCCCTTGACTAACGGTCAACTTTAACACCAGTTAGTCTAAAGGACTAAAAGTGAAACAAAACGTTAACCATAAGGACTACCAGTGTAATTTTCGAGTTTAAAGGACTAAATGTGAAATTTGGGCAAGACCACAGGGACCATCTTTGTAATTAACTCTATAATTAATTAACATGTTTATATATATATATATATATATATATATATATATATATATATATATATATATATATATATATGGGAAAAGTAAATATGAGGTTGTTATGCATGTATGGTTGCATGTGAAACCTCTTAAAACTACGTTGTTTTGATTAAATTGCATTAAACCTATATAATTTTACATTTATAAGCCTAACTAATTCCCAAAAATAACTCTCATTGCATCTTCATCCTCTTTTAAAAAATATGATTATCAAAAACTATTCTAAACATCTTCAACGTAAGTATATACTATATGATAGCTATAATGAAAAACGAATATGCAAAGTGTTGAAATCATGAAATTCAAATTTAATAAAACGATTGCAGGTGAAATAATAAATAAGAAAGAGCTGACTTCCATATCATGTTGTTAAGTATTCTTATAAAAATCCTTATTCGATTGAGAACGTAAAAAAGATATATAAAAATCGGTTATGATAATTTAATTAAAAGTTTCAATATGATATTCTGCGCGCGTTTACGATAGATTTTATCACATAATTATTATTAGAGAACTAGAAACACGAGATTTGAAAACTATAAATTAGAACAAAACAATCGATGTGCAGAATCATAGAGAAAACTACGTATATGATTAATTTGTATTTGGAGTCTAAGTCCGATCAATTAAGAGTTTTTTAAGATTATATAGTCAAGATCTTACATAAGATCATATTATGTAAAGATTCTATCAAAAATGGAATTGTTAATTTTAGCTAATAAATAGTGTGGTGAATATTAAGATTTTACAACTTATTCGAGACATACATCTACTTAAAAAGATGTCTATAACATATTTTTAACCTGGACAGATATATAGTCATATACTAAAATTCGGGTTCTCTTAAATTCGGGTTCTCTTGGCGGGGTGTGGCCATACCGAAACTCCTTGCCTTGGGATCCTTTTGCCGTTAAAAAAAACATATTTTTAACCTGGACATATATATAGTCATAGAGGAGGGTTCATGCGAGAACCGTTGTAAGTGCGAGAACCGCGAGAACCGATCTCGGCCGTTCCTTGGATATGGGAAGTTTCATGGATGGTGAGCGTGGAGGTATAGAGTGTGGCAGGGTGCATGTGAGGAATTCATGGGTGGGCAATGACATTGAAAGAGGAGGAATTGGACGGCTCAGATTGGTTCTCGCGGTTTTCTCGCACTAAAAATAATTCTCGCATTAATTTTTTCCTTATAGTCATATACTAACTCCCAGCGAAAATTATAAAAAGAAAAATATCTGGCCCCATGACAAATCTTTAATCTTCTAATATATATAAAAGACTAATTTGAAAAAAATTATTAGATGATCTTAACCCTTCATTTAATAAAAGATTTAATATTAGCCGTTAATTCCTTTAATTCTAAAAATTTGATTTTGACTTTTTAGAGTTAAACTAATGTGAATTAGATAAAGATAATCCTTAATCAAATAAATAATAAATATCAAATTATTTTTAATTATAATATTTATATATTAAAATTATAGTGTTATGATATCATCATTCTATTATTAGAATTTTTAATTCCTATTGTATTTCTTTATTTAAAATTAAAACATAATACTAAAAAGTCATTATCCGATAAACATTCATCTTTAATATAACTAATTAATTAATTAATAAAAAACTTATTTAATAATTATCTTACATATATAAAAACTTTTTATTATCTTTTATTGTTAGGAGGTGCATTAAGTAATTGATTATCTCTTTCTTTGTTATTTTTACGTCTATCTGATATATAGGGTAGTTGTTCTCATATATATGTACTCATACACGGGATAGTAGATGTTTAATTATTTATTTATATTTTTTTTTGTGTTTTACGATTACTTTACTATAGAAAAATATTTAAATTTACGTCAATCATCCTCGTGTTTATACACGGGGCGTTAAACTAGTATAATAATAAAAAGAATATGTATATTTTAAAGTTATAATTATGCACGCATAGTAACTTATATATATATAACAAATATTAACCACCAAAACACTATATTAAAATCCTTAACGTCATTCACATGCTTTTTTTTAAAAAAAAAATTATTTAAAAATAGATGAAACACAAAATTCCTGCCTCGATCCGCCAGATTGGTCCTAGATTTGCATATCTAGTTTTCTGTCTTTCTATATTATTTTATACTTTTCTCTTTTTTTAATTGGTTAGTGGCACAATGGAAATGATTATAAGTTTATTTAATTTTCGATAAAAGCAAAAATAAAATAAAATAAAAAGGTTGATTGACATAACAAGAGGTCATATCACAGCAATCTGCAACAGATTGCTTGTTTATTTGTGGTAATGGAAAGAGGAGTATGTTTTTGTTAATTTTGGAAGTAAATTAAAAAGTTTTTCTCTATATATGATTAAGAACTTGCCACAATTAGTTGAAACTAATACAGGACACAACATTATGAAACTAGCCAAATCAATGAAATCATAAGGAAAAATATTCTTCAATGTGATAGTGTCAACACAGGGTGGTCATCGGGTGTTAGTATGGAACGTCTTCGAAATAATTGGTTCATGGCGAGCTAGTCCACTTAATATACAAGAATGACATATAAACTTGATCACCAAAAATTTCTTTTGGCTTAGTGGTAAACGTATTAATCTTAACAATTTGTATTTGAGCGAGGTCATGGGTTCAAATCTAACAACATGCAAAAAAAATGCTAGGGCATGGGGGGAAGCTGTTGGATGAGTCATTGGCTACCATCTTCCTATATATGCTCGTATGTTATGACGAGTTGAAATCCATAAGTCTAAGACATTTGTGGCAAATGTTGTGGAAGAATGTTGGTGAGTAACGAGTTTAGACGGTAACAAGTAAACTTAGATTACATTAAGAATAATAACGATCAGGTTAAACAAGAGAGTTTATAGATTAACATATTTATTAGAAGAGTTTTAAAGTTAAACCATATTAAAATGTATAGTTTAGCATTTAAAATTTTACCCTAATTTCATATGCTACAAGCACTACGTCATATATTCATAATAACAGTTCATTATAAAAGGACTGGAATCCTCTTATTTGAAGTTAAAAAATGACTCTTATGTATTTTTTACAAACATTAAATTAAGATTCTTATCTTACAATTAAAATTGAATCATTTTATACGTTTTATTGTTACACTTGTAAGAGATTTGACCAATAATATTTAACCCAGCTTAAAATGATCTTAGTTATTTACGAAAAACTATTATAAAATTAGAATAAGCTAAGAAGATGAATAATAACTTGTGTTTTTACGTAAAGAGAACGTGATATATATGTGATATATATGAAGAAGTTCATTTGAGAATCATTTTTAAAGCGAGAACCGCGAAATTCAATCTAAGCCGTCCAATAGCCTTTCTTTCAATATCATTACCCACCCATATATATATATATATGTGGGAATATTCAAATGAGAATGAGAATTTAATTGAGAATGAGAGACTAAATCTTAGTCGTTCATTTTGTAAATGGAATTCATGAATGGAAAGCGTGAGGGAATCGAGTGTGGCAGGCTGCATGTGAGGAATTCATGAGTGGGCAATGACAATGAAGTAGGGGGAATTGGACGGCTAGGATTGAGTCTCTCATTCTCAATTAATTTAAGGTTCTCGAACCTCCACTATATATATATATATATATATATATATATATATATATATATATATTATATACACACACACATATACATACTAGTGAGATACCCGCACAATGATTGTAAATATTTGTGGTGACGAGTACGGAATAAGCAATGATGTTTACAAATGAAGTCCGAATGTTATAATAGAATTAAAATGATTTAAATAGTATTATTTATCGAATTTATGTTATATGAAAGTTTTCATTTAATAGTGGGGTACTATTGTTTATACACTTGTACTTAAAAGTCATATGAGCAGTTAAATAATACTAATATTATATGTTGAATTTGAAGATTATAAATACAATTAAAAAAATTGAGAGAATAATTGATAATTAGTGATTAGTCGTAATTAAAATATTTATTAGTTATAAGAGAGAATAAGATGAAATGTTTAATTAATTGATAGATGAGATTAATGTAAAATAAAATTAAGGATGGGGATTTAGTTTTAATTAAAAATTAAGAACTCTTTATTTTTAAAAGAGAAAAAATGTTGTATGCTTAATATAGTATATATATATATATATATATATATATATATATATATATATATATATATATAAATGGATCAACAAAGAACTTCATCTTAAACAAAGAACCTAAAAAACCAATTTGGACTATTCGATAATCAAAATCAATGGATGAGATTGAACGATGACAAAACTGTAATTATTATGTATTTTATAATTGTCATAACTTTTTAAGAACCCTCCCTTAAGAACCCTCCCTTAAGAACCTACGAATTAAAAAAAACGTACAAAAACTTCAAATTGTCATAACTTTTTAAGTTTTGTGAATTTAAACAAAAAAATTAACCAATATTTTACTTTTTTAATCATCTTTCAAACAAGATCCCTATTCCCATATTTTTCTAAATTTTTTTAACACAAAAATTTTGTTTGCATTTTGGCAGCATGTAGTGTTTCTGTACGGATTTTGCATTTTGGGATGAATGTGTAATTTTGCATTTTGTGCTGTATTTTTCATTTGAATCATGTTGCATTTGCATTTTGCATTTTCATAATTTTTGCATTTTTTGAAGCATCTAGATGACATGCATGTTTATATTTTGCGTTTTTCGTTTTTTGCATTCTGCATTTACGTTATACGGATTTTGCATTTTTGGGTTTAAATGTGTAATTTTGAATTTTGGACTGCATTTTTCATTGAATCAGTTTTGTGTTTCCATTTTGCATTTTGGAAGCATCTGGATGACTGCATGATGATATTTTGTATTTTTCCAGTTTTACATTTTTGCATTTAGTATGAACATAACTCAAAATGCAAAATTTGCATTTAAAAAAAATTCTGAAATTTATCAATTCTTGTTTGAAAGAGGACGAAAAACTGAATCTAACGGTATAATTTTTTTTGTTAAAATTCTTAAAAACGAACAAGTTATGATCATTTAAAGTAAATTGAGTTTTTTTTAAAAATGTACAGGTTTGTTGGGTTTTGTCGCTGGAAGGAGCGTGATTTTTTTTTAATTTTCCATTTTTGCCGCTAAACAATGTGCCATTTGTCATCAACAGATAGATTCTTTAGGTTCTATGTTTAAGGGAGGTTCTATATATATATAGGGGAGAGTTCAAACGAGAACTGTTTTTCGTACGAGAACTGCGAGAACCAATCTCAGCCGTTCCTCGAATATGGGAAGTTCATGGATGGAGAGCGTGGAGGGGATCAAGTGTGGCAGGGTGCATGTGAGGAATTCATGGGTGGGCAATGATATTAAAGGAGAAGGAATTGGACGGCTTAGATTGGTTCTCGCAGGTCTCGTACGAAAAACAGTTCTCGTTTGAACTTTTACCTATATATATATATATATATATATATATATATATATATATATATAGGGGAGGGTTCATGCGAGAACCGTTGTTAGTGTGAGAACCGCGATAAACAATCTCGGTCGTTCCTTGGATATGGGAAGTTTCATGGATGGTGAGCGTGGAGGGATAGAGTGTGGCAGTGTGCATGTGAGGAATTCATGGGTGGGCAATGACATTGAAGGAGAGGAAATTGGACGGCTCAGATTGGTTCTCGCGGTTTTCGTACTAAGAATGGTTTTCGCAAGAACTTTTTCATATATATATATATATAATTTAAAGTTAGTAAATACAAAGTTTGAAACATGGGGAAAGATGGTTTGTGATTGGTGTATTGCAGGGAGTGGTCATGTCTCCAAGAAAAGAAAGCAAAAGAGCTGAGAATTGTACAAATATGTTGAAACACAGAGGAAAGAATTTGAATTTTACCCCATTGATGAGACACTTCTCTGGTTGATCTATCATTTCACCTCTCAGTTTTTCTACAATTGCAGTACTCTACCCTCCACACATAACTACAATTCTCTCTTAAACCCATGAACTCTCCAAAACTTTTCTACTTTTATCAATAGTTTCAATTTTCTTGTAACCTTTTTAAGAGCAAGCTGTATAACTCTACCATTTTGGAAAATGATTAATAAATAACAACGGTGAAAATATCATCTCCCCTGTTTGTTTTATATATATATAAATATATATATAAATATTTACGTTTTTGTAAAGTCACTATTATTCAACTTAACACTTTTAATTGTTCTATGGTCAATTATTGTTGTGTAAAATCATTTTCTTTTTCTTTTTTATCTTTATTTACTCTTTTAGAGAAAAAATAATATTTTTTTTCTCTTTTTAGTTTCTCTATTTAATTGTTCACTTTCATTATTTATAGACGTATAAATAATTTAAAAAATAGAAAAGAGTACAATATTTTAATTCAGCAAAAAGAAAAAAAAAAACAAGAGGTAGCACAGGACAAATTATATAGTAAAGTTGAGTAAGTTAATATTAGCATACTAGTATAGTTATAGTAGTATTCTCGTATGAGATGTCATTTTCTGAAAACTCTAGTTTACTTCCTAAAACATATATAGTACAACATTCATAGCATTCATTCAGTACAACTTCAAAGAGCAGCAGTTTGACATCTAAATACCACATCTTCATTTAATATGGAATTTATGCTTAATTATTAACAAACTTCACTTAGTTAAAAAAATTGAATATTGAATTACTCGACTCTTTAAAGCATCAGAAACAAGCTAGCTATCGACATATATAGGCGAATAATAAGTATTTAAAATAAATAAATAAATTAAATATAGAGATTATTATGAAAGACAGATTAATTTAGCAAATAAATAAAGAACTCTAATAAATATGTCAAATTCGATCAAAATGATTGGTTTTGGTTTTGTTTAGCTTAGTCCGATTCAACACCCAAAGGTAGAGTAATTGCCAATTTCTTATTTCAACCTAGCCACTTTAATGAATAGGATCGCAAGAGAGCTATTATGAATATGAAAGTATCTAACCAATTAAGTAGTTAAAGCAAAATAAAAAAAACAAAACAGATTTAATAAGCCAAACTAGCTTATAGTTCTCTTGCATATATCGAATCCTTATGACTTCCCAAATCAATATATTCTAAAAATCACATTACTATCATGGTTATGTAATTTCTGTAATCATAGTTATGGTATCAATTATATATAGAAGTTATAATAAAATGACATCTTTTAGTACTAAACAACAATCCTCAACCAAAGAACAACTGTTTTATTCTTTTAAACATCAACCGGTTGTCACATCAGCTTTTTTTTTTCTTTCTAACTCAAACTAAACCCAAAACCCTAGTAGCACCCAACCTTCAAACACAAATCAATTCAAAATATTTTCTCTTTCCTTACTAACAAAACAAAAAAAAAGAAAAGGTTTCCGCTTGTCAGGAGAAAAGCTCGGTTTGGCTGGCCCGAGAGGGTGGGAACCCGAAGCCCAGTAGGGGTGTTTCATGTGCAACCCGAAGAACCCAAGCGGAACCCGAGGGCTATATGAGTGGCCTAAATGATTCGATTAAAGTTATGTATGCTCTATCTCGAAAATCAACCTAGGTATGGTTTTAATGCACAAAATCACTCAACTTGTTTGATTTAAAAAGAACTCATTTTCATTAAAATTAAAATCATTTTGAAATTATGTTCTTACAAAGAAGTTTTAATTTATGGATAAGGAGTGTTTCATTAACGGATCAAGTATATGATAACGCCAGAGAAACTAGTTTGCAAGCATTGCAAAGCTGCTGCATGTTCCCTTCCTTTTCATTTCCATTAAGACCACCCGCATCGGTTCCGTGAGGGTGAATCTGAGAGCCCATCACAAGCTTCAACACCATCGCCTATCCATGTATGGCAAATCACATTGAATTTAATGGGAATTGGCTGTTCGAAAAATATAATCATATGTTATTCTTGCTTAACTGACTTGTAAACCAGAGTATATAGCAAGTTCCATAATTAAAAGGCTTTGCAAGTTTACAACCTCCAAATGGTAACCACCTACCTGCAACTCTGCAAGCAGTTCACTTCATTACAAAAATTGACAGGTGAAAAGTGAGATATACCAATATACCATAGACCTAGAACAATACTTATAATATATTATAACCAACAGGACCATGCACCATCCCACTATGTATAACCATTACAAAGGAATCTGGATTTTCGTTTTGGAACTGACTGCAATATTCAATAATTACAATCATATAATCAACTAAAACTTGTTCTAATGACTAATTAGTTTGGGATTTTGATTAATTCTATATAATTAAGAAAGCACATAAAATGACTAAGACAGACATTCTATATTTGGTTAAAGAACTCGAAAAAACTGAAGATGCACTTTATCAACTATAGAGATGTAAATTATTTGTTAAAAAACTTATTCTAAGGTTTATTTTAGATGGCTCTAATAATTATATTACTTTTTTCATATGACCAAAGAAAATTTGGGTAAAAAAGACGGGTAACTAAGTAGTCTTGATACCTCTTCAATTTATCAAATTTCTGGCACCAGCCCACAAGGTATGAAACTCATTTTAAAAACCATATTATTTGACCATCTACATAAACAGATCATCAAAACTAGAACTACATTCAAATATTAAGATATAATGTTACGAATTCAAGTCGCAATAATGTTATATAATGAATCAAGACATCAAAAAGCCCCATAAAGATAGTTAACTCAGAGGTGTTCAAGAAAGCCCACACATTGCAGACCTATTAAAAATTTAAAATTCAAAAGTTTGATTGTATAAACAAGATGATTGTTGATCTGATCACGCTGCCACGCTCGATACAAAAGTTGATGTTACAATAACCAGATAAAGTGCACCACTTACATTTCTCTTGAAAGTAGTTAAGCAGCAAATGGTTCAAGAAACTCTTCTCATTAAGCTCTAGCAACCAACCATAGAAAAAGCAGTCCTTAGGTGCAATTCTTAAGGTATGCATTATCAACCAAAAATAAGATCCGGATACAAGAATTTGAAGAAAAATATTAAAGGAAAAAAAACAAAAGGGTTTCTGATGAGATAAGATCAGGACCACATGTGAAAAAAAGAGTGTATGTACCTCAATTGCACCAATGCCATTGATATATCCCTTTACTCTTCCAACAGCAAGAGCAGTTTGACAGTCAGCATTCACCACAAAGGCCTCTATAGTAAACTAAGATAAAAATTAGTGTAAGAAATTGCTAAAAGAACATGGTAATACTTAAATGCTATTGTGAAAGTAGTAGCCTATCATCTGTTCTAGGACTCCTGTTGCAGCATGTACCATGTTGCACTGGAGTTCCAACAGGATGAGCTGAAAAATCACTAAGAAAAGCTTCCATAACAGCTGAAATTCAACACAACTAGATCAAAGTCGAGTTGATAAAATCATATACTTTTGCTATAACATCATAAGCTTTTAGTAAACATCTCCCTCTTTGTAACAGATGAAAAATCCAATATAGTTTGTTTCGTACATCATTCATCAATAAGCACATCAACGATTATATATAAAAGTAAAACCTTAAGTGCACTAAGAATCTCACCTCGGCGATAACTGTTCACATCGGTGTCCAAAATCCTATCAGTGTTTTCGCAACAACAAATGATTTGATAGCAGTTATCCCAGGTTTCTACCCTTCCTTGTCGCCATACTGCACAAGAATCAACAGCCTTATGCATTGCTAAAAGCTTTAGTTCGTTATTTCCGAAAGGCAATCAGCTACTTTAAAAGTCAGAATGAAGAAATAAAACTGCTTTCATGAATTTAAATCAGGAAACCCACATCATTCTACTAAAGGGGACCAAGGAAAGAAGACGACTCAAATGTAATAAACAAGTAAATAACCAAACGAAAGTGATCAAAAGCAGAAACAGAGAGATTAGTTTCCAAGTTCAAAATTATAATGGATGATGTAGTGATGACAGGTTAAGACACAAATGAATACAGTTTTAAATCAAACCACAGAATAAGCATATCACTTGGGGCTCAAAATAACGTAACGATATCAAATAGATCTGAAAACCTCGAAAATGGGAGTGAAACTGTAAATTAACGTAATGATATCAATATAATATTTCATTAATGTAATCCGATAGCAGCAAAATACAAAGACCAACACCAAACTCTCAAGATCTACATGCTAACATTACAAACGATATTCTAGGCTCTCTCACCACGAATCCTACGAGCAAGCTGGATATCTTTCGGCATGATAGTAACTCTTTTAGCATGGATGGCACACAGATTTGTGTCTTCAAAAAGCCCAACAAGGTACGCTTCGGCAGCCTCCTGGAGTGCAGCGACAGCGGAGCTTTGAAATCGCAGATCTGTTTTGAAATCCTGAGCGATTTCCCTCACGAGCCTCTGGAAAGGAAGTTTCCTGATCAAAAGCTCAGTGCTCTTCTGGTACTTTCTAATCTCTCTCAAAGCAACGGTTCCTGGCCTGAATCTGTGTGGCTTCTTCACCCCTCCGGTAGCCGGAGCAGACTTCCTAGCCGCCTTGGTGGCCAATTGCTTTCTCGGAGCCTTTCCTCCGGTAGATTTCCTTGCTGTTTGCTTGGTACGAGCCATTAGATTACAAAAGGAGATGGATTGAAAATTCCAAGTGTGCTGTAAATATTGTTTCTTGGTGAAGGGCGTGTATGTGATTGGGGATCTCTAGGGTTTATATAATGCGCGGATTAGAGAAAACTGGCGGTTATTATTCGAAATTTTGAAATAATTTAGTGGTGCGTCATTTGGATGGATGAGGTGGCAATCCGTGTGAGCATGTAGTAACCAATGAAATCTTTTTGAAAGAAAAAACAAAACTGGGGCCGTTGGATTTGAGGTTTGCAGATATGTTGACTTTTTTCTTGGGTATTTGACCAACTTAAAAAGAATTACTAGTATATATTTTATTAAATCTTACTATCCAAAAGTGAGTATTACTACAATAGATAAAAAAGCGTGGCTGGATATGACTTTGTGTCTGGATCCGGGTTTGGGTCAGAACCGGGTCTGGGCCGGATTGTGTTATTGGGCTGTTTTTTTTTTTTATTCGGTTTTGGGCCATACGTGAATCAGAGAGAGTTGAGAGCAGAGAGAGAGAGAGTTTGGTGGAGAAAAGCTAGATCCGACGTGGTGGGTGGGGAAAACCCTAGATCCCACGGTCCTTTGCCGGCGACTACCGCCAAAGCCGCCCTCGCCGCCGCCGCAACCATTCTTCTCCATCACCGAGTCTGCCGCTTGTGCAGCTGCGCGCTTCCTTCTCCACCATCCTTCTCCCTCGCCACCGTCGGCGACCACCGCCGCCTCGATCCTCTCTCAGGTTTGTTGTTCTTGACATCGCAACCATCTCAATCCTCCCCCTCTGTCTAGAAACCCTAAGCGAAAAAAAAAAGAATCGAAACCCACTCTTCCGTCTCCACCATTCTTTGTTCTTGATCTAGAGTAGTTACAGATGTGTGTGTGTGTGACGGGGATCGAGGGGTTTGTTACAAATCTACACAGAATCTGGTTTGTTTTGACTTCCGATGATGGCGGCGGTGACGTGGTATTGTGAACGATGGTGTTGGTTAGGGAAAACCCTAGATCCGACGAGATGGTGGTTTAGATCGGTGGCGGTTCCTTTTTACGGTGGCGGCGGCTAGGGTTTTCTATGGTGGCTTGGGTTTTCTTGCTGATGGCTGAAAGAGTCGATGCCTCGGAGGCGATGGCGACGGGCTGTAGGCCATGGTGGTGGGCACGGTGGCGGTAAACGACAGTGGCTTTAGGCGACGTGGATGTGAGCGACGTGGATGTGAACGACGTGGTAGTGGTTGTAGGCGACGATGGCGGCGACGGTTTATGTGTCTCAGGCGGCGGCGGTTTATGTGTCTCCGGCTCCGGCGAAGTATTTTTAAGAGAGAGAGAGTACCGATTTAGAGAGGGAGAGAGAGAATGGGAGTGGTAGTGGTGGGAGAGAGAATGAGAGAGGTGATGGAGAAATAGAAAATTAAATGGGTTTTTGGGAATTTGAATAGGTGTTTTTTATTTAATTAATAAGTTGTTAATAATAAAGATATTATTTTATTAGTATATAATATAAAGTAACAATATTCATTCCTTTTAAGCCATAATTTATTCTTTTAACCCATATATTAACTAAAATTAAATTCTACATCTCTATGGAATTTAGACGAATCTATAATTCTATATTACTTGCTAAATAATTATAAATATAAAAAGTAAACTGAAAACGTAAAACTATTTTTTTGGTCGAGATAAAAACTATTAAATTGTGTATGAAATTAATAATCAAATTCTTGAACTAATTAGAGTTTACGTTTGCAATTTTTCCAATTCATCCCATTTAACTTTTATTCAACCACTCACCTACTTTTTTGAGAACTACAAACATAATTACCTACTTTCTTGAGAATACAAAACATGATTAAAAGTTTAGACTCTAGACTGTCTCCTCATATACTTCATTTTTTTTTCTTTTAAAACACAAAGAAAACAAAACCAAAGGTTAATACTCACCGAATTTAGTGATGAATATAATATGTTTATTAAAAAATACTTATTTTAAAAACTATAATAATATATTATTATTTGAAATAAAAACATAGAAATAAAAAAAAATAACAAAAAGTGATAGTCAAGGATGATTTCTCAAGAAAAGGGAGAGAGTGACTAAGTAGAGGAAGAGAGTGAATGTGAAAATAGGAATTTGAAATGTTGTTTTCTTTATTAATTTTTTTGTATTATTTATAACAAATTTAATTTTATTATTAATATGTTTTAAAGTGTGCAGATTTATGTGTTTTTGTTTTTTTTTTGTTTTAATTTGGTTTTTGGCTAGACATATATTGGGTTAAAACTTTTTGAAGCCGATCCAATTGTTTTTTTTTCTTTTTGAAATAATTTTATATTTTGGGCACCTCGGTTACGGTGGTCGGTTACGGGTTTGGGTTTTGAATTATATTTTTTTATCGTGCTCTTGTGGGACCGGGTCGGTTTTTAATTTTTTTTTTCGGATTAGATAAGAGCCGGGTTTAGAATGGGTAGGGTCGGTCAACTCAAGACCACACCCGTGCGGAGCACGGGCTCAAACTAGTTAAAATTAATAGAGGAAATAAGTAGTAGGTTACATGTGTTACCAAGAAGATTTAAAAACAATTAAGGTTGCTGATAAGTGAGTTTTAATGAGTTGATATTACATATTTTTTTTAAACAGCAAATAATATATCTTTTATTCATTATAATTAAACGTTAATTACACACAGATGATCACATATGATTGCCTAACATCATACATCAATGTAATAATACTCGCTAACTACATCACATTCATCAACCCACAATGCATTAGCAACGTTACATCATCAAATAGGAGTATGGCTGGCAGCGTGATGGTCTCCCTACGTAAAGTCGTAGCATCAAACAAAAACATGGCAGACTCAAAACAACGACATGAATAACAGTACCATAACATCAGTCAGCAGCACTTGATAGGTTAGCAGCTATCAGCACATGATGGCATCGTATCAGCACCAGACAGCAGTGCAACAGTATCGAAGCAGCAACATGAATACGAACAACACAATGCCAACACAAAGCATACGCATCATGATCCATAACTAAACATTACAATCCGCATATCAGGAGCAATTAAAAGCACAGTCAAAGTTACTTATTGGAGCTCACACAATAACAGAGAAATAAGCAACATTTGACCAAAAAACTCTGGGGCTCAACAGGGTTAACACTGTCTACAATGGAATAGATAACAGTCTCTCCCCCCACTCACACAACTTAGTATTACCTCGATATCCCAACCAAAACAAGCAACAAGGACTCTGTGGCTCAAAGGTTAAACAGGGAAGGGACACCCAACAAAACCATCCATCATCCTAACCTCCAATTGATATTACGTATCTTGGTTGTCTTAGTGTTTAATAGTACATTTTTCTCCTTGTTAGATAGATTTTGTTTAAAACAGTTAAACACACACCAACCTAATTATACATTATATGTCAACATCAGGACTTAAACCCACAACCTGAAGTTTAGAGTCTCCAAACTCCAATACCACTAAACCAAGACCCTTGTTAGATAAATGGATAATTGTTAGAAAAGAAGTCGTTAATGCGAAATAAACTACGGGATTACCAAAGAGGTAGACCAGCAATATTTATATAACATCTATATCATATATTAATTTATTCACATCAACCAAACATTATTTTACAAAACTTTAAACTACCACAATTTCTTAATACGTAATTGAATTCATCATTGCTAAATTTACAACATTTACCCATTTCACTCATCTTAACACACGAGGAAGGAGCAAAAGATTTGCTACAAACATTCTTCAGAGTGTTACATACTTTCAAAAATGAAAGGTGACAGCCAACTCACTAACAGCATGCCAAAACTTTTGAAGTTGCAGGAAACCTTGATGATCAGCTTTATAAAAATTTCCACTTCTCCCATAGCAGGCAGATATTATTTTCAACAGCTCCTATAATTATACACGCTGCATAACCAATGACAAAGAATATGATTTAATTTTTGGGACTAGATTCAGTTGGTTTTAAATCGAATAAGGAATCAAACCAATTGATTTTGGTTTGGCTTACCTCAATTCCGTAATGTGAATAACCTATGTACAAAAAAAAAACAAAATTAACTTGTTTCTTAAATTAACTAGAAAACAAGCTTATAGACTGTCGCTATTTATAACAAGCCAACCCAGAGTTACTAATCTAATATTAATAGTTAATAAATGATTATAATGCAAGATTCGAGGAGGCAATTTCCGAAACATAAATTGTCAACTTGTTTCGTCTTGATACAAAGTTAGACAGAAGGAATAGGTCAAATGGGTTGAACGAGAGATACAACCTCCAAACAGTTTAATTAGAAGATCAAAAATTTGGTTGTTACAATATTAACTTCTAAAAGAAAATAAAACAATACCAGTCAATGACGAAATAATAATCATAGCTAACCCATTCATTAAGAAAAAACTGTTAAATGGACCAAAGAGTGTTAGTGAGCCAACCCAATCTTACCCAGTTTGTCCCAACTTGAACTAAAAAAAACTCTTTTCGGCATGAACCCATTGGGACGTTATTAGCACCCAAATATATAATAACATTGCCCCCCCCCCCCCCCCAACCCCCTGTTTATATGAATAGATTGACTCGATTCAGTTAGGTTAGTCTCAACACAATCATGAAACCATGGCTTTTGACTACTACTACCAAAAAGAAAACTTACTGTGGAGTGAATCAGATGCAGCTTCAACCTTAAACAGCATAAAGCCGTACAACTTGATCAATCTTGGTTCGACAAACAGGACAACCCCAATTCTTGCCTTTGATTTCGTTCAAACAGGACATGCATCCAGCCATGTGACCACACGGAATGCAAGCTCCCTCCACTGGTGCATCCAGACATATAACACACTGTGAAGAATCATCATTATTTTTCTCCTTCTCACCAGCCTTAACAGCAGGTGCAGTCTCAGAGAGATTGATAGGAGTGGAATCAATTGACGGATAGTGAACCGGACCATCATAATCCATGTCCGGCATTGGTGGTGCTGATGGGACAGAGGGCAGTGCAACAAGGTTGATAGGTGCGGTTGGGACAATTTCAGAATAGGTGTTTGTATCTGTGGGAGGGTGATAACTGATAGTGGTGCTGCTACTGGCTCCTACATCATGGATTTCAAATTGGGTCTTTTTATTATGAGCTGTGGTTTCACTGTTTTGGATGGCAGGGCTGGTCCAACCAGGAGAGGTGGTTGAACCAGAGCCAGAGCTAGTGCAGGTATTAGGAGCTGAGGGTCCAGCTACTGAACCAGATTGGAGGGAGGCACTAATAGCCAGAGCTAACTCAGGGTCTTCTGTTGTTGTCTGAGCAGGTGGTCCAACGTTAAAGCCTTGGTTGTTAAACGGAAATGCAGGATGCATAACCTGAAGTGTGTAAAATATGCATGTATATGTAAGCATCGGGTCTATATAGGGCACATAGCAAATGTTAATAATAGGTGTGTTTCAGAAGTGATAATGATACTAAATAACGAGAAGCATATAATCAACTGCAATAGTAGGGGGGTCATAGAATATATATTTGGTTGTACTTCTACTGTTTGAAGTTGTGATAAGCATAGTGTTTGGGAAACTTTGGTTACATAAGTAATACATAAAGTGACCAAAAACGACAATTAAGTTATGAATGATAATAACAGGTTTGTAAGAAGAAAAATGAAGTCACTGAAGTAGGTTACTTACAGAAGTAATAGATAAAGTGACCAAAAACGACAATTAAGTAAATTTTATTTTACCCTTGGATAATTAGTGTTGCAGCTGGTACAAAACTGATTGTTTGACCCCTATTTGATTAGGGTATCAAAAGCAAAATCATTTATCCAAACATCAAAAAGTGATTATAGCACCTTCAAGTTGCAATAATTAAATTAAGGGTTAAGGCCATTGTGAAATCAGAGAGCGATTGTGAAGATCGGGATTTCATTCATACATAAGGGATACAGATTACAAAGAATATATACTAAACAACTATGACTTATATACATAATAAGTCCCTATACTATAAAAAAAAGATATAAATTCACAATTCTAACACTCCCCCTCAAGCTGAAGCGTATAGATCATAAGCACCAAGCTTGCTATATATATCCTCAACCCGTGGGCCTCACAGGGCTTTAGTAAACCCATCTGCCAATTGATTATTCGAGTTAACGAACTCCGTCACAATGACACCTTGAAGAAGTTTATCTCGGATAAAATGACAATCAATCTCAATGTGTTTAGTTCTCTCATGGAACACTGGATTGGAAGCGATATGAAGGGCAGCTTGATTCTCGCAAACAAGTTTCATCTGAGGCACTGGACAAAACGGAAGCTCTTCAAGAAGTTGTTTGATCCAGAGGAGTTCACAAGTTGCATTAGCCATGGCACGATACTCTGCTTCTGCACTTGACCTTGCAACTACTGTTTGTTTCTTACTCTTCCAGGAAACTAAGTTACCACCAAAGAGAACACAATACCCAGAGGTTGAACGTCTAATAAATGGACATCCTCCATAATCTGCATCTGTATAGCATGTTACCTCTGTGTTGCCTTTGTTCTCATACAATATGCCTTTCCCTGGAGCTCCTTTGATATACTTTAAGATCCGAATAGCTGCTTCCCAATGGGTATCACATGGAGCATTTAAAAACTGACTCACTATACTTACGGCAAACGAGATGTCTGGTCGTGTTACAGTAAGATAGTTAAGTCGACCAACTAGTCTCCGATACTTGCTTTGATCAAGTAATAGCTCCCCCTGACCCGGGAGAAGTTTAACATTTGGATCCATTAGAGATTCTACCGGTTTGCAATCAGTTAGATGAGCTTCCTCTAAGATGTCCAGAGCATATTTCCTCTGAGATATGAAGATTCCTTCTTTAGATTTTGCAACCTCAATACCCAGAAAGTATCTAAGTTGGCCCATATCTTTTGTCTGAAAGTTTTTGAACAAGTGGTCTTTCAGTTGTCGAATTCCTTCATGATCATTTCCTGTGATTACAATGTCATCAACATATACAACCAAAAAGACACATTTTGCCCCTGTAGTGCAATAAAACATGGAGTGATCTGCCTCACTTTGCAGCATTCCAAATTCTTTCACCACAGCACTGAATCTTCCAAACCAAGCCCTAGGAGATTGTTTCAGCCCATAAATTGACTTTCTTAACTTACAAACGAGTCCAGACTCCCCCTGAGCAACAAACCCAGGTGGTTGCTCCATATATACTTCCTCTTGTAAGTCACCATGGAGAAAGGCATTCTTAATATCGAGCTGATGGAGAGACCACGAGCGCATAGCCGCCATGGAAAGTAGAATGCGAATGGTTGTCATTTTGGCAACTGGGGAGAAGGTATCTGTGTAGTCCAGGCCAAATTGCTGAGTATAACCCTTAGCAACTAGTCTAGCTTTAAGCCGATCAAGTTTGCCATCAGGGCCCACCTTTGGTGTAAATATCCATCGACAACCAACTTTAGTTTTACCTGGGGGTAAGGGAACTAGTTCCCATGTTCCGTTGGTATGTAAAGCAGACATTTCATCCATCATTGCCGCCTTCCATCCTGGATGAGATAAGGCCTCGTTGACCGTTTTAGGGATAGATACATAATCAAGGCTTGCAACACATGCGGAGAAAGTAGGTGATAACCGATCATAGGTAACATAGTTGTATATAGGATAAGGGTTAACAGTAGAGCGCTTACCTTTCCGATGAGCAATTGGTGGAGTATCTTGACCAGAACCATGAGTAGGTGAATGAGTCGAGGAAGGAGATGAGTCAGAGGGAACTGCTGCAGGGGTAGTAAGATCATCCACTGTGTCATTTGAAGGTGGAGGGAACGACCGGTGGTGACATTGATATGTTTTTAGAGGAGTCGGGTCAATAGAAGAAGAATTATGGTTGTCAGCGGTAGGGTCCGGTGGAAATTCAGGGGGGATGACGTGAACGGGAACCGGGAGGACCTCACTGACAGAAGTAGATGGATGAGAATCCTGAGAGTAATAGAGATCATGGTCAAAGAATGTGACATCAGCGACCATAAAGTATTTTCGGAGGATAGGAGAGTAACACTTGTAACCTTTTTGGAGACGAGAGAACCCTAAAAAGACACATTTGAGAGCCTTAGGGGAGAGTTTGTCTCGACCGGGTTCTAAAAGGTGAACAAAACATACAGAGCCAAAGGGATGCAAGGGCAGGTGATATGGGGTTTGGCTGGGATACAGAACAGAAAAAGGAGTTTTGCTCTGTAGAACTGATGACGGCATTCTGTTGATTAGATAACAGGCTGTCATGACCGCATCAGCCCAGAAACTGTGTGGGAGATTACTGTGTAATAACAAAGTACGGGTGGTTTCAATGAGGTGGCGGTTTTTCCGCTCGGCTATTCCATTCTGCTGTGGGGTATGAGGACATGATGATTCATGTAACATGCCCTTAGAGGCCATAAATTCCTGAAATGGTTGAGAGAGATATTCAAGTGCGTTGTCACTTCGGAGAACACAAATGGTTTTGCCAAATTGGGTGTGTATCTCAGTACAAAATTGTTTAAATATAGCAAACAGTTCAGTACGAGTTTTCATTAAAAACAACCATGTAGAACGAGAATGATCATCAATAAAAGTAACAAAATACTTGAAACCTAGGTTTGAACAGACACGACTAGGACCCCACACATCAGTGTGAACAAGAGAGAAAGTAGACTCAACCCTATTACTAATACGTTTAGGAAACACTGTACGAGTATATTTTCCCAACTGACAAGACTCACAATCTAAGGACTCTAAAGATGACAAACTCGGCACAATCTTCTTGAGCTTGGATAGAGAAGGATGACCATAGAGATGGTGCAGATAATGAGGTGAGATGGTACTGGCAGCAGTAGAGTGATGAGAACCACCTAAGTAGTAGTGTCCTTGTGACTCATGCCCTTCTCCAATCATCCGTCCCGTCCTCGGGTCCTGTAAGAAAACAGAAGTAGGGGTGAATATCATAGAACAGGCATGGGATTTGGTAAGACGACTGGCAGAAAGCAAGTTAAATGGGCTCTTTGGAACATATAAAACGGAATCCAGCGACAATGAATTGCTTGGATTCGTTGTACCTATACCCTCAACAGTCGTTTTACTTCCATCAGCCACAGTAATAGGTGGTAAAACAGTAGTACAATTCAACTGAGAGAACATAAATTTGTTACCACATAGATGATCAGTTGCACCAGAATCAATGATCCAGGGTCCCATAGAATGGGTGGCAAATGCAGAAGAAGTACCCATATGGCTAGTAGCCGTGGTAGAAGGTGTCTGTGCAGCTCGGAATCTCAGGAATGCTTCATAGTCGGATACAGACATGCTAATGGTTTGTGTAGAATCAGTAACATTCACAGAACTGCCAGGTGGAGCAGATGAAGATGGGGGATCTGCGGGACGTCCATGTTTCTTCCAACATTTGTCTTCGGTGTGACCTAGGCGTTTGCAGAAGTCACAAGAAGGACGCTTGTTGTTGCCCTTCTTTGAGATAGCTGCAACGACAGAGGAATTTGCAGCAAAAGCAGATGAATTGGAAGATGAAGTTGACGTAGTCCCTGCCATGTTAAGTAGGCGGCGAAAAGTGTCTTTCATAGTTGGTGTTGAGGAACCGGTGAGGATTTGATGTCGAGCAGACTCATATTCTGGTTTAAGACCAAATAAAGCAGCAACCATAAAAAAACGTTCCCGTTGGATAGTTTGCTCCGCCTTTGAACTTACAAAGGGCATTAGCGCCTCAAATTCTTGCATAAGGGCACGTACCTGACCTAGAAAAGATTCCATACTGTCTGTCTGTTTCAAGTTTTGGATATTCTGAACGACGGTATACAACCGTTGAACATCATTAGTGTAACACTCAGAAGCCTCGGTCCAGACATCATAACACGATTCAAATGGACGAAACAACTGAATAATAGAATAATCAATGGATTGCCATAATAAGTTGCAAAGTTGAGCATCAACTTGTTCCCATTTAGGACGATCTTTTTCTGCAATATCAGTCACCCGTTTGGTTAAATGATCACTACGGCCTTGACCTTTAAACCACATCTTAACTGAGGCTGCCCATGATACATAGTTAGCTGACCCAGTTAGCTTTTCTGAAGTAATTGACTGATTTCCCATGAAGAATGATTGTGTGGTTGTTGGAGGATCAATAACATCACCCATGATACAAAAATAATGGCAGAACCGTATATACGCAACTAAACAGCAAATGGCTTGAAACAAACATCAAATGGCTTGAAACAAACAGGAAATGGCGCAAGGCAGTGGCTGAAAGGCGTTAAGCAAACAACAAATGGCTTGAAAGCAAACAGCAAATGGCTTGAAAGCAAACAGCAAACGGCTTGAAGCAAACAACAAATGGCGCAAGGCTTAAATGGCTTGAAATCAAATGACTTGAAAGCAAATGGCTTGAAGCAAATGGCTGGAATGGCGCAATGCAAACAGCGCAAGGCAAGGGCGACGGTAGCTAGGGTTACACAGTCGTGAATCGACACCCCAATCGATAGATAATTTTGAACCAATAGAGAATCGATAAGCAATCAAGCTATCGATAGAGAATCGATAGATAATTCTGAACCAGCGACCAATCGATCAGGCAATCAATCAAACAACCAGCGATGAAGCAACTAGCGATAGAATCAAGCAGCAAACGAATAAAAAACATATACACCAAGATAACCCTCGGAATCAGATACACGAAGGTGGAATATGGTGAGTGCAGCGGATTAGGGTTTCACAATGGCTCTGATACCATGTGAAATCAGAGAGCGATTGTGAAGATCGGGATTTCATTCATACATAAGGGATACAGATTACAAAGAATATATACTAAACAACTATGACTTATATACATAATAAGTCCCTATACTATAAAAAAAAGATATAAATTCACAATTCTAACAGCCATAAAATAGCAACCTACTTTTTCAAAATTATCTATGTAGGTAACTTACTTTTTTATTACCTAAATAGGTAATGTACTTTCTGATTAGTTGTTATAATAGGTAACTTACTTTTTTATTACCTAAATAGGTAACGTACTTTCTGATAACTTGTTAAAATAGGTAACCACTTTGAATACAACATGTAAACATCTTATGTCATGGTCTTTTTGTGGAATGTACATTCTTTTTGGGTTAATATATGTGTCATAATGCCAATAAAATACATATTATGTATTTTGGCGGCATTTATGCAGCATTTTATGTGTGTTTGGGGACATTTTGTTGTTTTTTTGGACAACATTCTCAATGACAACATTTAGACAACAATGTTGTTTATTTAGTTCTGTATTGACAATATTTTATTTGATATAATCTGTATTTTATTGGTATTATGACACATATATTAACCAAAAAAAGGTACATTCCACAAAAAAACCATGACATAAGATGTTTACATGTTGTACTCAAAGTGGTTACTTATTTTAACAAGTTATCATAAAGTACGTTATCTATTTAGGTAATAAAAAAGTAAGTTAACTATTTTAACAACTCATCAGAAAGTACATTACCTATTTAGGTAATAAAAAAGTAAGTTACCTATATAGATAATTTTGAAAAAGTAGGTTGCTATTTTATGGCCTTAACCCTTAAATTAACTCATCCATAAATGCAAATCCAAACACCATCATAAATGTCTAGTAGATGCCACAAAGTAGAATTGTCATTTTATGAAAGAATTTGAAGAAGATTAGGGATGGATCAAGTACATGATTATACCTGAGGAATTCCTTTACAAGCATTGCAGAATTGCTGCAATTGCTGCTTCTCATTCTCATTAACTGCTGCAAGTTTGAGACGTGACTCTGTAGTTGAAATAAACTCAATGTTAGGCTACAAAATTTCTACTCCTACATTGTGCAATCAAGGTACATAGACATGTATAATGTATTCATAGCGCCTCTTTATTTCACTTTTTTCTTTTTTTTTCTTTTTTGCAGATAAAAGGTCATATGTAATCACCCATAAATGATTTCAAACATCCCACAGGCACATATAAAAACAATATGATAGTTATAAACATTTCACATTTGCCAAGTGACACCTCTTAGCTTTTTCCCTACTAATTCTTACAAAATAAAACAAAGGTACCAAGATATGATATAAACAAAATTCAGAGTCGAGTTTGATGATAAATATAGCTTGACCCACAAAAAAAGTCTTCACGTATAATAGAAACTTGTGCGTAACTTCAACATATAAGATGCAAATAAAGTAGTTTGACAGTTAGAATAGCAATGATTTTCAACTCAACAAACTAGCAATGATTTTCTTTTTGGTGTGTCTACAACATTTAAGCTTTCAGCTCAACAAACTTACGCCTAACTTGGGAATGCAAAATGCATCTCTTCCGTCTCCAGCGTCTTGGGACTATAAATATACAGAAAAACAAATAACGATAAAAGAGTACATATTCTACGTTACGCTAGCAAGTATATCTAACTTAAATGGTTCAAGAAATTACTGTTGGAACTAGAAATGACCACCGCAGGATCAGGCTGGTTAAAATTTGGTTCATCCATGTTAGCCTTCCACAGTGCAATAATCGTGCGAGGTTTGGCATCCTGCTTATTCACAAAAACACAGATTAGATGCCCAAACTGAAAACCACATAACTTACTGTCTCGATTAAGACTCCAACTACTAAAAGGGAGCAACTTTCAGTTTATAATAGGAAGGTTTTTATGAAGTTCAGGCATTTTGAGATGAATCAATAGGGAGTCAGTAAGTGGTTGGGTCAATCATTCAACAAGTAGTCAATAATCTTCGAATGTTATGAAGATAAACAAGCAGCCATCCTTGAGTTTTGATTATCTGGGTGGCTGCAAGCATGTGTACCTGTAAACCGGAATATACCGCAAGTTCCAACTTGAAAGGCTTTGTAAGTTTACGAGCTCCACATGGTAGTATAACTACCCACCTGTAGTTAATTAAGAAAAAAAAGTGCCGGTTGGGCATGAGATATAACAAAGTAAATGACATGTCACATTATCATATACATTCCATCCTAAGTTCCTAACCAACGAGACCATACCCTACCCCACTATGTTTAACCATTGAACATAAGCTCAATACACGAATAATCTAGAAATGAAGACCAAGTAAATATTAAGGGGGGTATTTGGAAATATACTTTAAAAACTATTATAAGATATTGATAACGTTACAATAATGAAGATGTACTTACACTTTTCTAGAAAGTAGCTGAGGAGCAAGAACTTCAAGAAACCCTGGCCCATAAAGCTCTTGCAGCCAACCAGAGAATAAGCAGATATGGTTCTAAAACAATTGCAAAAACCCAACATAAGATCATTACATTTTCAAATATCAAAACCTGACAAGATAAAGAGAAACCAAAAGCAAAGAGATTATGTGAACACCGAAATCACATTTAAGCTTGTGAGATAAAATGCGAATGTACCTCAATTGCACGGACAACATTGCTATATCCCTTGACTCTTGCAACATCAATTGCAGTTTGACAGTCATCATTCAGCACCAGTGCATTAGCTGAAAATTGATGTATAAGCAATACTAAATTGAAACATGTGATCCATAATTAAAGCAATCAATGTCAGAAAATCCCAATTTGAATAACAAGCACACACCGCCGTGTGACAGCAGTAGCTTAACCATCTGCTCTAGGCCTCTTTTTGCAGCATGATGCAGAGGAGTTCCAGCATGACGACCTGAAAGAATAACATACTTTCTCCATGAGTTGGAAGCTTCAAAAAAAATTATATCCTTCTAAGTTGTAACACAGGAATCAAATCATAAAACATATTGCATACATGAATTTAATAGAGGGGGGGGGGGGGGGGGGGGGGGGAGTTCACCTGGACGATAGGCATTTACATTGGCACCCAATTCTATCAATGTTTTCGCCACATCATATAACTGTGGATTCATGGAAGCCAGTATCAGAGGAGTCTTTCCTTCCTTATCCATCCACTGCACCAGAAACAACAGTTTACATACAGTTAAACACATGACTTCACCACTAAGGCTGTTTGAAATTGCTTATCAAACTCTGACTGCTTATTAATAATGTAAGCAGTTTGAAATAGGTAGCTTCAAACTGGCTTATTACAATGAAGAGTTTGGTTGAGCAACTCCAAACACCATCAAAACAACTTATTGTTGTATCAAAGTGCAATAATCAGAGAATCAAATTTAATTAAGCAATCCTAAGCTTCTTCGTTCACCAAGTGGCGCATTCTACACAAGAGTTAAGATACTTTGAGAATAAAATTGTTAACTTTCAAGAGAAACTGTTGCCTGAATTAGAATTTGGAAGGTGAATACTACAGATACATAAACATTTTCAACCCTAACTTGCAACAAAACCCATATCAATTTCCGTTAAATGTGCTAATTCTGATACTCAAATCTCGAGGAACGAACCTTAAGCCTAAAAAGGGATCCATGGGAAGAAAATCACCTAAATGTAAGTTCCAACGAGACCATTGGCCTCCAAATTGGATTTGGAACAGATTAGTTTGCCAGCTTTAACTACAAAATCTCAAATTCTATAACATGAATCAATTCTTAGAAATACCTCGAGGCCAGCCCCTTCGCTGTGAAGCTTTTTGATGCCTTCAGTGTTGCCATAACTGACTTGTTGATACAAGATCTCGTCCTTGGATTGCTGTAAACCCATCTGATTAGAAAATTTGGTAAATTAGGGTTTTGTAGTGTTAATCAATAGCGATCCACCGACGAGCGAACTGATATTTGGAGATTCCTAGGACGAATGCATTCTACTTTTCTGCAAGAAGATTAAAGGGGTCAAACTCAATACATATGAATGGGGTTATCTTCGTGGCGAAGGGTCAATCATCTTCCGCGTAACCAACCGCTGACAGATTATTTAATTCGTTCTCGGTTTATTTGGTGTATTAATTCATTAAGATAGCTAACACCGGTAAAGTGTTTCCACTTTTATAGAAATTTGGAATATTATTATTTTAAGAAAGGAGTGATTTGTACATAATAGTATAATATGAATTAGTCATACACAATAAAAAATAATTATTTAGACTATTATATCATTGAATTTATGGATGAGAATAAAAATTAATAGGTAGGTGAGGGTATAAAAGTCATGATTGTTGTGCATGACTAATTTGTGTTATGTACAAATCATCTCCATTTTAAAAATAGTACTGTGTGTAAAGTTACAACAATAACATCAACACAACAACAACAACAATACTCCAACTCGTTATAATAAAATAGTAAGTTTTTGGTTGCAAAGATAATTACTTGACGAAGAAATAGGAGGAAGAAATTGGAGCATTATATGAAAAAGAAGGATAAATATGAAAGAAGGGTATCTAGGAGTAAATTTAATTAAGGATTATGTTTTTATGATTTAATTACTATTAGTTGATGAATAAGGACATATTTGAGAATTTAGAGGGTTTAGAAGGATATAGGGATATATACGTAATTAAGAAAGTTTGTAACGATATATTTGAAATTCTCTCATGAATCTATACCAAAAATATATCTTAGGCCCGATCTTAAAGTTATCATGATCGATCAAGCACCGAATTTTTAGCGAAGATCAAAGCGAATCGTATCATATATAATCCAATTTTAAACCAAATCTAATTTCAGTTAAACTTTGCATAACTGCCCTTTTTGTCCAGTTTTCCATATTTATTATTTCGCTTCTTTTAAAAGGCTATATATATACTCCTATTTTTTAGACTTGTCAATTTTTATGATTATAGCCCACCCTTCTTAATATGTTGGGTGATTCTATTTGCAACATCCTTGATAAACTAAATTGATATGTATGGTATTTGTGACTAAGGGAGTCCAAAGAGTAACACTCTAATATTTTATACATATGGTGTTTGATGATGTGTTGATAATCCATGCCTATTATTAATTTAGCCTAAGACTAAAAGTCGCATCTAATTACAATATTCAATCATAAGTTCATGGTCTACATTCCCAAGAACTCTTAACTGACCACCTGCACTAGTTGTCATTTGCACCCACTGCACCTAATTTGAATATTGCCCCCTGTACTGCATAGCTTTTTGCTTTGCAATAACTTAATCTTTATCTAGCCCTCCAGCTTGGCCACCTTCTTAGCCATTGTGTCATCATATACCTTCTGCCTTGATCTCTTCTTCTGTCTCACCTTCAATACGTACAACCATATTTATCACTTAGAAAAACAAGTTAAAATTGCTGATCAGCTGATTATATTACTAACATCCATCTGTAAATGCATATATGCATGTATAGATCATAGAGTCATGTAATTAAAATACCTGTTTAGGTAAATCCATGATGAACTTGGCTCTTGGAGAGTTCTCAAGCAAGTACTTTTTGACTTGACGGGGTACCATCGGTATAGGGTCCTTCAGCTTCAGGCCTGGCGCCGTCTTTATCTTCAAACACTTCAAGTTATCGAATGGACTAGATTCATGGGAGAGTTGATCCAGACACGACGACAGAGTCTTAATTAATATACAAACAAAACTTAAAATTAGTTTACAC
Source organism: Pulicaria dysenterica (assembly GCA_947179395.2). NCBI lineage: Eukaryota > Viridiplantae > Streptophyta > Magnoliopsida > Asterales > Asteraceae > Pulicaria > Pulicaria dysenterica. Next base: position 56,003,889 of record OX359296.1, read on the forward strand.
TGTTAGTATTCCTACCTAACACAATATATAATATATATGTACGTAGTATTTGTTGTATACCTCAATGATAGGCACATCAAGAGTAAGATATTTGGCGCTGCCAAGTTTGGTGAACAAATTGATTAGCACTTGAACATCTCTTTCATCTGTGTAACATACCGGAGACATATGGAGATTCACTTTTTCTAGTGAACTGAAGCACTTTGATGACGACTCATGCAGACCATCAGGGAATCCAAGATATCTCGGTTTGAGCATAGCTTTGACTAGTGCTGTCAGATTCTCAAGACGAGGAGCGAAAACGTCGAAAATCTTTGGAAACGAGAGGGTTTCTGTAATCACGAGATTCACGAGTTTTGGAGCATGAACGATGAACATCTCCATATCATGGTGAATGGAAACTCGATGCAACTTAAGGTCCTTTAAGTTCACACACTTGGAGAAAAGATCGAGGACTTGATGTTCGGGTTCACCAATATGCATGTTACTGATACTTAAAGTCTCTAAAGCCGGGAAATTCCAAGCTGATGTGGGTATGCAGCTAGTCGAGTACCAGTAAAAGCTTTTATCATTGGTTGCGAGAGTCGGATGCTTGAGAGAGCGAGAACTAAAGAGATGTTGCGGGAAGATCTGCGGGCTGCGACTCAACCATGTCATACTCAGTTCCTTAACATTATGCGAGTATGCGTATCTTACAACACTTTTAACAACAAACTGTGTCACTGCTCCTGAGAATGTGAGAGCAACAGCCGACAAATCTGCATGATTATCGCGTCTAGATAGCGCATGCTTTACGAATCTGGCAAACCCCAGCAGAGTACGGAACCTGTGGCTATTTAAATTGAGTCGTGGCATGGAAATCCAAGAATTGTTCCACTTATGAGCGAGTGTAGAGAGCCGAATAGCAGATTGCAGGTCAACGTAAGAGAGAATGTGACGAATAATTTCATCAGGCAAGTTGCTTATACTATCTTCTGCAGCCAATTCCATCCCTGTACGTGCTTGATAAATTAGAATATATATTCTATGGCTTCTTTGTAATCGATGATATGATATATATGTTAGGATCGAGAAACCTAATACCAGCGTTAGAATAATGCGGAAACAGAAAATAAACGAACACGAGATAAAATAAACGAACACGAGATATAACGTGGTTCGGTCCAAACACGACCTACATCCACGGGCAGGAACAGAGACTTCTTTATTATGACTCCAGAGATATTTCGATGTACATATGACTTACCCTAACCTTGGTATTTATAGGCTACAAACTAGAATTCTAAACTCATTCAAATACACGACGATAAACATAAAACTATTTGGATAAAGCTATCTTCGGCCGTACTTGAATTTGAGTAGATGATAACATTATGGATAAACTCTAATCCATGATTTGAATTCCATCATCACCCCACGTACATGTACTCCTCCACGTATGCATTAATCAAACTAATTCCAAGCATAACACCATGCAAACATTAATTCTCATGCAAGTTTAATTTCCATCCTGCATTCAAGCCATGCATACGTCATTTTCCGAAACTCAAATTCCGTTTATCCCGTCGTGTATACCGAACATCCATTCTAGTTTCAAATACCAACCCGTTAATCAAGTCACACCCAACAATCTCCCCCTTGACTTGAGTACCCTTCACCAGTCAACCGAGATCCGACAATCTCCCATGACACGAGTCCTCAACCGTCAACCGTTAACAGTCATCACCAAAGAACCGTCTCTCATCTGCCAACCTCCCCGAAGGGACTACCTCCTTGTACGAGCCACGAAGTCCGACACCGCGTCGCGCGACTTAACCGGAGACCAACTCCACCCGTGTCGTCTCGACTTCGTCAGGTCAATTTTCCGCTCCAAGTTCGGTACAGCCGTCGTTCCACCCGCAGAACTGCCCTCCAGAACGTAAATATCACGTCGCAGTCTGCCATGCATTATCACTCGAGCATCCCGAGAAACCTTCGGTCCATCCCCTTTACCAGAATATTCATATCCATTCCTAGCCAAAGTACCAAGAGAAATCAGATTCTTCCGAAGATCCGGAACATACCAGCAATTAAACCGCTTGACCGCTTCATCATGCAACTTTATCTGCACCGTACCACTACCTTTGACACTCTGAATCCCATCGTCTCCCAGCTTCACCTTACCGTTCAACTTCTTAAAGGAAGTAAACAGATCACGTGAGAACGCCATGTGATGAGTTGCACCCGTATCAAATATCCAGGTATCTGCAGGACTATCCGTGCATACAGTCAAAGCATCGCCTATGTCTTCATCTTCCTGAACCACATTATCATCTCCCTTTTTATGACAGTCTCTCCTGATGTGACCAAACTCCTTACAGTGATAACACATTACCTTTCTCGTGGATTTTGTTTTCGAACGCGACTCCCCCAGTCCACCCATTCCACCATGTGTCCTTCCCCTACCCACGTATAAACCTGAACCGGACTCCCCCTCATTACAAGAAACCCTAAGCTTGAGTTCCTTCGACAACAAGGCATCCTTTACTTCAGCAACAGAAATTGTTGACCTACCATACATCATGGTATCAACAAAATTCTCATATGAATGCGGTAGTGAACACATCAAAATCAGGGCAAGATCTTCATCATCAATTTTAACACCCACAGCCTTCAAATCAAGGGTAATACGGTTAAAATTATCCAGATGATCTTTTACCTGGGTACCTTCTGACATCTGGAGGGTATACAACCTCTGCTTCTGATAAAGCCTATTCGTGAGGGTACTTTTCTGATACTTCTCACACAGCTTCTCCCACAGACCTGCAGCCGTTGTTTCATCCACCACCTCCCTCAATACCTCATCAGCCAAACACAGCAAAATCGCCGAATACGCTTTTGCTAGAACGTCTCTCTTAACATCCTCCTTCATCTCTTTCGGAAGTTTATCTTCTCCTTCTAACGCCACCGCGCAACCCTGCTGAACCAGAAGAGCATTCATCTTTACCTTCCACAGTGTGAAATCGTTTGAACCATTGAATTTCTCCAAATCAAACTTCAAAGATGACATCTTCACAATCAACAAATACGCGAGCCCGGTGAACAGAACCGTGGCTCTGATACCACTTGTTAGGATCGAGACACCTAATACCAGCGTTAGAATAATGCGGAAACAGAAAATAAACGAACACGAGATATAACGTGGTTCGGTCCAAACACGACCTACATCCACGGGCAGGAACAGAGACTTCTTTATTATGACTCCAGAGATATTTCGATGTACATATGACTTACCCTAACCTTGGTATTTATAGGCTACAAACTAGAATTCTAAACTCATTCAAATACACGACGATAAACATAAAACTATTTGGATAAAGCTATCTTCGGCCGTACTTGAATTTGAGTAGATGATAACATTATGGATAAACTCTAATCCATGATTTGAATTCCATCATCACCCCACGTACATGTACTCCTCCACGTATGCATTAATCAAACTAATTCCAAGCATAACACCATGCAAACATTAATTCTCATGCAAGTTTAATTTCCATCCTGCATTCAAGCCATGCATACGTCATTTTCCGAAACTCAAATTCCGTTTATCCCGTCGTGTATACCGAACATCCATTCTAGTTTCAAATACCAACCCGTTAATCAAGTCACACCCAACAATCTCCCCCTTGACTTGAGTACCCTTCACCAGTCAACCGAGATCCGACAATCTCCCATGACACGAGTCCTCAACCGTCAACCGTTAACAGTCATCACCAAAGAACCGTCTCTCATCTGCCAACCTCCCCGAAGGGACTACCTCCTTGTACGAGCCACGAAGTCCGACACCGCGTCGCGCGACTTAACCGGAGACCAACTCCACCCGTGTCGTCTCGACTTCGTCAGGTCAATTTTCCGCTCCAAGTTCGGTACAGCCGTCGTTCCACCCGCAGAACTGCCCTCCAGAACGTAAATATCACGTCGCAGTCTGCCATGCATTATCACTCGAGCATCCCGAGAAACCTTCGGTCCATCCCCTTTACCAGAATATTCATATCCATTCCTAGCCAAAGTACCAAGAGAAATCAGATTCTTCCGAAGATCCGGAACATACCAGCAATTAAACCGCTTGACCGCTTCATCATGCAACTTTATCTGCACCGTACCACTACCTTTGACACTCTGAATCCCATCGTCTCCCAGCTTCACCTTACCGTTCAACTTCTTAAAGGAAGTAAACAGATCACGTGAGAACGCCATGTGATGAGTTGCACCCGTATCAAATATCCAGGTATCTGCAGGACTATCCGTGCATACAGTCAAAGCATCGCCTATGTCTTCATCTTCCTGAACCACATTATCATCTCCCTTTTTATGACAGTCTCTCCTGATGTGACCAAACTCCTTACAGTGATAACACATTACCTTTCTCGTGGATTTTGTTTTCGAACGCGACTCCCCCAGTCCACCCATTCCACCATGTGTCCTTCCCCTACCCACGTATAAACCTGAACCGGACTCCCCCTCATTACAAGAAACCCTAAGCTTGAGTTCCTTCGACAACAAGGCATCCTTTACTTCAGCAACAGAAATTGTTGACCTACCATACATCATGGTATCAACAAAATTCTCATATGAATGCGGTAGTGAACACATCAAAATCAGGGCAAGATCTTCATCATCAATTTTAACACCCACAGCCTTCAAATCAAGGGTAATACGGTTAAAATTATCCAGATGATCTTTTACCTGGGTACCTTCTGACATCTGGAGGGTATACAACCTCTGCTTCTGATAAAGCCTATTCGTGAGGGTACTTTTCTGATACTTCTCACACAGCTTCTCCCACAGACCTGCAGCCGTTGTTTCATCCACCACCTCCCTCAATACCTCATCAGCCAAACACAGCAAAATCGCCGAATACGCTTTTGCTAGAACGTCTCTCTTAACATCCTCCTTCATCTCTTTCGGAAGTTTATCTTCTCCTTCTAACGCCACCGCGCAACCCTGCTGAACCAGAAGAGCATTCATCTTTACCTTCCACAGTGTGAAATCGTTTGAACCATTGAATTTCTCCAAATCAAACTTCAAAGATGACATCTTCACAATCAACAAATACGCGAGCCCGGTGAACAGAACCGTGGCTCTGATACCACTTGTTAGGATCGAGACACCTAATACCAGCGTTAGAATAATGCGGAAACAGAAAATAAACGAACACGAGATATAACGTGGTTCGGTCCAAACACGACCTACATCCACGGGCAGGAACAGAGACTTCTTTATTATGACTCCAGAGATATTTCGATGTACATATGACTTACCCTAACCTTGGTATTTATAGGCTACAAACTAGAATTCTAAACTCATTCAAATACACGACGATAAACATAAAACTATTTGGATAAAGCTATCTTCGGCCGTACTTGAATTTGAGTAGATGATAACATTATGGATAAACTCTAATCCATGATTTGAATTCCATCATCACCCCACGTACATGTACTCCTCCACGTATGCATTAATCAAACTAATTCCAAGCATAACACCATGCAAACATTAATTCTCATGCAAGTTTAATTTCCATCCTGCATTCAAGCCATGCATACGTCATTTTCCGAAACTCAAATTCCGTTTATCCCGTCGTGTATACCGAACATCCATTCTAGTTTCAAATACCAACCCGTTAATCAAGTCACACCCAACAATATATAGCACCGACTTAGATGATGAATCAAAGTGATAGAATCGTATCACAATTATAACGGGGCTCTAATTAATTTTAATAAACTTCAATACTTGGCATAACAGACCCTTTCTTTTATCCAATCTGACATGTTATTCCCTAACATATATTATTCAATTAAACTTCAAAAACTTTACAACCACATAAATATTTTGATTTTGACACCTTCAAATATAACTTTTGTGTTGTAAACGACAATGAATTATCTTAGTCGTATAAACGACAAGCTACTATCGCGCGCTAAGCATTGACGAAAATATTAGACCATCAACATCTATTACAAGTTTTCACATACTTTTTGCCTGCCACATCAGCGTCACATCATTCCCTCATCTCATCACACAAACTCCTGCATCCATCACATCTCATCACACATTTAAAAAGGGAAAAAAACAATGTGTGAGCCTCGTGACCATCACCGCGGTCGTGACCGTGAGCCACCCCATCACAAGATGGGGTGATGGTGTTCCCACCATGAACAGCTCTCACGAAGCCTGCTCACGGCTCCGATGCGCACAGCTTTAAGGAGAAGATAATGCGCGCCTTTGAGAAAACATGTTATTATTAATTATCTTAGTTAGTGTCATTTTCATTGTATAACCCTATACATCTTCCAGCGACTTATAATTTAAAAAATTGGCATTTGGTTGCTATTAATAAAAAATATTTATGAATATATATAAACCCTACGTTATCTTTTAATCTTCTAATAATAATAATAATAATTAAAGATATATATTTTAGGATAAGAATCATGAATATCTCATGAATCAAATATTAAGTCATGGTTGTGAAGGAATTCGGGTGACTTCGATTTAAGAGTCCAGCACTTCAACAAGTTTTTCTTTTCACATAGTTATGGGTTTCAATTAAAAACTAGTTTATTATACGAAGATGTTTAAAATAAAGTATAAAAATGATGTGAAATTATAAGAGGTATAAAAAAATAATTATAAAACGTACATAGGAAGTGTTTATCTCCCATTTTTTCTTTTTTTTTTGTTGAAGGTTGTTTGAACGAAAGTCTATTTGACGATGATGAAGAATATTGTTTATTCTCTATAATTGATATCTAAGAGAATGAAAATGATGAGTATAATATGATCTTTATTGTCAAAGTGAATTAATAACAAAAATAAAATGTAAACATGTAATTATATGTAATATATAGGTGATTATCTACCTATTTTAAAACTAAACCATATAAATAAAGACAAGATTGAAATATTATTTTCATATTCAATATAACAAATCTACACACTTAAAAATATGAAAATTTTGAATGTTAAAATATATATATACACACACGTATGTTTAGATAGAATTTGAATAATTTATAACAAATATTAATATTAATTTGAATAAATAATAGCTCATGGGTGTGATAAGGTGTTGGGCACTACACCTCTATCCACAAACAATAACAATACAATAACTATGGTTAACCAATACGCCTCTTAAAACCCTTATCACACCACAATGAGGAGACGCCGTAACAAATCACACCGTTACGGAAGTGTCAGGCCACCGGTGCCACAATGACGCGCCTATGGTACCTCCATAAGTAGGTAATAGTTCGCATACCCAGAGTAAAACAATAACAATACGATACTAACAATGAAATATTCTCAATAAGGAACTCTAAAGAGGCATGTAACGATAAACAATACGTCAATGAACGAACGAAATCTAACCAATTTAACTAAATAATATAAGATTTGAAAAGAAATAAATTTGTATTTTGTTTTGATATGAAAAGAGAAGGTTTTGAGACTAACCAAAATACGACATTTTGAAAACACAACTAGTTTGAGAAAACTTGAATTTAAATAAAACAAGACTCCTTTTTAAAATGTAGATATACATACCAAAATCACCATAAAACACTTGTCAACTGGACCAAGTAAACGAAACGAAATGAAACAGGAACATTAAATGACGAAACGACTAATTATAAAAGGAGCAACGAATCCAACAAAGGAGCATGACTCGAGAACATCTAAGACTTGTAGCCGAGTGATAGAAACCGTTTAACAATAGCAAACGTTTAGATCGTAACAATAGTAAACGTAGGAATCCGTACATGAAGCTAAGAATCCGTACAAGGATTATATAACAGTAGCGAAAGCATAGAGATATCCATACCTTGTCTCACAATCAAACTTGTTTCAAACCTAGTCGTGATCCGAATTTAGATTTGTTCAGCTTCCTTTGTATCACTTCAATACACGCACTCCGTATAGGATTTAAAAACTCTTATAACTCATCTGGCAATTCATATAAGCGACAAATCTTCATGTAAGTATTGTGATAATGGCAAAGCCATACACTATATACACCTTTCCCAGCTTTCTTATCAAAACAAATTGCCATTTATGACTTGAAGAATCAACATTAACAGTTACTCCGTATATTTTTAGGTGACAAAATATTGATTCTAAACTAGATTGAGATTTTGAGAGCTAAATTAGTAGAACTTAAAACACCATTAGACCTCCATAGTAACATTCTCGTTTTAAAGAAAACTCAGTTGAATTAAGGAACGGATGAGGCAGTACGAACCGAACAAGGACTAACCTTTGTTTTCAAGTTGAACCTTCACTCCTCGTTCATGCTTTCTGCTCGATTTCAACCTTCCTCAGTGCCTGCACTTCGGGTGCTCGTAACCTCGTCGCCTCTCCTCTTGACTGGTTTTAGGGTTTCGATTAAGTGTACAGGCAGCAAGGAGCAACAAAGAAGGGTTGAATTTCTCACCATCGAATGAAACTGCTGTGATCTATTTATCGTTGTCGCTTGTATTTGAGTTAGGATAACTTTGTGGGTTATCTCAATGTTAATTTAAATTGAATCCATAATCTCTCTCTAAATTATGTTCGCCCACGAGTAAGCATCCTTTCCTTCAATATATATGTTTGTGTTGGTAACTTTATATTTGATCTGATATGATACATTATCGGCATTATTAATGTTAATATTATTATCTTTATTTTTAAATTTTGAGGTTTTACATTAATCTTAATTTATTTTTTAAACAAAAAACTCCTATTGGTTAAATTAAATTTTAAAAAGAAAAGTTTTTTAAAAGTTTATTATTTTAGTAATATAGTTAGATATTTTACATCATTCTCCTAATATCTCTATAAGAGAAATGATATATTTATACTATTAATTTTATCATAATTAAATTATATATCATTCTTGAAATTGTTTTCAGATCGAATTTTTCTTTTGCTTATACAATATAATCATATATTTAGCTAAACAAATATAAAGGTAATACTTTTACATAAATAGTTATGGTTCTCCATATGTTTACACGAGTATTTAAACTAGTTATTTATTATATGACTGATATGACTAATTGTTATATCAAACTTTCTCAATCTATGACTATCTCATGACTAAACTATCTATCTATATCTTATCTTACTACTATATAATACAATTATGTTTCTCTCTCTTCATATTATTAAGACTACTTAAATTTAAGTAGTGCAAACAATTATATTTTATATAATATACAACTTCAAATTAAAGACTATTTAATGCACACCCTTCTTTTTATCTAAATTAATCACATCCACTCAATATTTAACTATTTCACTTTTTCACTAACACACTCTCTCTCACAAACACAATTATCTACCCACATCAACATAGTTCCCAAAATCTTATTAACTTCACTCTCCGTATTTTATAAATATAAATCTTTTTTCTTAGTTTAGTGTTTAATTTTAGAATTTATTTTTAAAATTAATAAAATAGTTGATACAAATAAAAAAAAGTTGAAAAAACGGACATGAAAACTTTTTCATGACATTGAATTGCGCAAATAATATATCATTACATTCTTGAAAACGACATGTCTCAAAACAGAAATTATCGCCGCTGCAGCATTGCGCGGGTACGCTGCTAGTTATCTATATAAGAGGCTTACCTTTTTCCTTTTTTAACTATTAAATCAAACTTTATTAACCAAGAACCCACAATTTCACAAATCCTTAATTTTAACAACCAATTTTAGTAAGGCCCAAATAAAAAAGACGCGGAGCCTTCCTGATCCAAGGCTCCAAGCACCCGCTTTGAACCGCCTTCAAGCCTATTCATCCAATTTTTTCATCTTCTCTCAGACCAAACCCTATTTCTTCAACGTCTGCTCTTGGTTGAACCAATCTCTAAATCAAATAATGCATGATATTTCACAAAACAAGCAACTTCTATAAATCCCTAAATCAAATGCATCCATCGCCTTCATAAACTATGCCTTCGTCTCCATGGAAGAACTCACGAATGCCTTCATTTACTTCCTCACTTGGGTTAGCAAGGATTCTGGTAATCGATTTCATCAGCCACATTAAGAGCATCGATTTGTTTTTTTGCTTGCATCATAGTTCAACACGGAAGAACTCACAAATGCATTCATTTACTTCCAACAAGGTTTCTGGTAATCGATTTCATCAGCAACATTAAGAGCATCGTTTTTTTTTGCATCATAGTTCAACATTAATCACATACCTTCATCGATTTGTGCTTCACGCTTTTAGTTCTCAAAACAAACTCCACAAAAACTTTGAGAAATTATTATGTCTTCTTCTTCACTTTCCCTTCATAAACCCTAGATTTTTATCTCCATTATTCACATGTTATAAATTGATTGTCTTTTCTACATTAGAAATTAGTTGTGATACGATATGTAGTGCCACAAGTGTTATAGACAAGTACATGGTCTAAATTTCATTTGAAGACTTTGTTTGATGTATAGTGCAAGTGGTTTGTAATTCCATTTTACTAATTTCATAAACCAAATGTAAACATCTTTCTGATTATGATCTAATGAATTTAATCATGTTGAATGAGAATAATTTGCTTGCACTAAAATCACATTAAGTTGTTATGCTTCATCAGATGATTACTAGGACTTAATGTTTCAGTTGTGTTGTTACACATGTCCTCTTAATGTGTTTGATGAAATGCTCCACATAATAACAACCGGATCTTAGTGTCTTATGTAGAGGAATAATTATAGGCGTGATTTTGATCTCATTTGCTATTGGCATAAACTGATTCGTAATGTATAGGTATTCAGTTCTTGAAACTCTTCATTCTCATTTTCCTGCGCGTTGCTTCCAAGAAGTTAACTTTGAGAAATTTATGGTCTACATATAAGATGTAATTTAGAAGCGTGTATATCTTTGTTATAATTGTGGTATGATGCATTAGTTTTAGTCTTATTTCATTTTCTTTTTACTTTCATTCATTTCTTATAGCCGCTCTTATTTGTGTTATTTGTCATGTAATTTATTGGAAAGCTTTTATGCATTGTTGATTTGAGGTGCAACAACGTATTGCTGAACTAAATGAAATTACGGGCAATGGAATATTTACGAGATCGACTGTGGAAACAAAAACTTATTTATGAGCTTAAGACACTTTCTGGTGCATTTTAAGATCATTTGATGCTTGAAAGAGATCCTCATGGCAGTGTACAGGTATTTATTTATAATAATGCTTATTCGAGTAATTGTTTTTTTGTTTTGTTGAGTTTTCTAATAAGAATGTTTGCTTTGTTTTTTTGTTAATTTCTAAAATTGTAACATGATGTTTTGTTTGGATATTGATTAAAATAGTAAAATTATCAAGCTCATGTTGTACAATCGGATTTATTTGTTGTTACTTATAAAACTTTGTGTTCTTTTACTAATAAGAACCACAACTACTGATGAAAGAAAAAAAATTATAATCTACATAATGCTTCATATTTAAATCAAGTTTTGACTTTCTCTTATGGGTTTATGGTCAAAATCAAATTAGTGCATTAGTGTTCATGGTGTACATGTTAGTGTAAATGGATGTATATCCGTGGCATTTAAGGATTTTGTGATAATAAGATTTTGTGCCTACATGATTACGACTTTGGAGACTTCTGTGTGATTTCATCATGCCCCTTTGTGGAGGTTAATCTTAACTTTTTATTTACATTATTATTATGAATTCTTAACTATAAACTGAATAGAAGAACAAGAAATCTGCTACAAGGAAACATCTTGTAGTTTCTATTTAAAAGGTTCTTTCTTCCTTACTTTAACATATCAATTGTTCATTGAATCGATTTGTTAATTATTTACATGGTCATTGGGATATTATTAATTTATTATATACGTATCTTTTGACTATCTTCATATTTATCAAAATCTAACGAGATATTAATTTAATGAGATTCTGGAGTAGTCATCTAGCTGCTCTCGATAGAAGTCATCTTACTTGTGTTTGAAATCATATATATGGTCTCATTTTGACTATCTTTAGATTTATCATAATCTCACAACATATTAATTTAATGACACCGTTTTAATTTCCATATTATTTTTAGCTTAAGCGTTAAATATATAAAACATAGAAGTTAAACGTAAAAATTATAATAGGAAAATATAAATTTTTAGATAAATACTGTATTAATTACGATCAAAATTAACATAGAAATGGAAATAAATTAATGAGATTGTTACAAACATGTATTCATGTTTACTGTTTTACACCAAATATTATATGTTAAACTTATAACCTTGTGTGCATCAAGGTTTTGCGTTTGTACATTGTTGTATACCAAATTATCAAGATTTCGTTTGTAACGTACGCGTATTAAATTTCTTTAAAAACATATAATTTTAACCTGGTTTTGTTATGTGTTGTGTTTATGCATTAAAAATTTACTGTGCATCAGATTGGATAAAATGTGTACATCAGATTGGGCAAATAATATGCATCAATTTTATTTGATGGTGGTTTTTGCTGAAAGAAATTTAAGCATGCAGTACTTGAATTTCGTGTGTTCTTAAATGACAAGTATATCCTTTTATGTGTATTTTTGATTAAAATAAAATAAAAAAGCCACTCTTTTGTAGGATGAAGACCTCATCAACTCAACGGCTTAAATACATATCAAAACATGCTACGATCAAAACTTTACATCAGCAATATCTATCATTGTTTTTCTTTTTAAAAAAATAAAATAAATGAGGGTAAAACAAAGCCATTACCAAGTAAACGTATACATTTCAAACGCACTCGACATGTATTCAAAATTGAATTAAAAAATATATTACTACAAAAGAATGTTTTACACATATTTAAAACCATAAGTATATGATTTCCTTGGTCAAAAACTCCTTGCTTGATGACATAATAAGGAGGCATCTACTTGTTGATTTGGCATCATATCCATTCTTCCACCAGGGTTCAAAATTTCATTTTGCTACACATAACAAGTAAACATTAAATTAGACAATACCTCTTGAATACATTTCTTAACAAATATTTCTAAGTAAAAATCTACGCTCGCTTGACCGATTGGTATATATTATTACGAAAACTAGAACATCCTACTACTTTCTAATTTATACCTTTTTATTAGATATAAGGCTTGAACCAACAACACCTTAGTCCTTAGAGCACGACTAATACACAAGATATCGTGAAACTCTAAGGTAGTGTTTGGTTGATGGATTGTTTTTTGAAGGAATTGGATTCTAGGAAGGAATTAGATTTTGAAGGATTTGGAATTTGAATCTAAATTCTTCCTTGTTGTGTTTGGTAGTTTCAGGAAATGGAATTCACTTCCCCGCCTCAAACCACCATCGCCACCTTCACCACCACCTCACTGCCCTCGCCGCCGCCCCCACTGTCGTCGCCACCACCTCACTACCGTCGCCACCTTCACCACCACCATCGAAAAGAAGAATGAATAAGAGAAGAAGAGGTTACCTCGTTGTCGAAACCCTAGATCGCCATCGCCCTTTGGTCGTTGTCGAAACCCTAGATTGCCACCACCTTACTAGATCTCATGTCACAGAGGTGAAGGTGTTGTCAAAACCCTAGATCGCCGTCGCCCTTTGGTCGTTGTCGAAACCCTAGATCGCCACCACCTCACTGCTCGCCATATGTCGAAACCCTATATCGTCATCGCCCTTGGTCGCCGTCGAAGGCCTTTAGCCGTCGCCCTTTGATCGATGTCGTACGAGTTCAAGTCGGGATTTTAGAATCCACGGGGTAAGGGAAAGATCTTAAAATCCATCAGGTGTGGGAATGTTTTCCAACTTTCAAAATCCTTTTCCTTTCTTATTTTTGAACCAAACACATGATTTGGTTGGAATTAGATTCCAATTCCCATCAATTCCTAAGGAATTCATCAAACCAAACAGGCCCTAAGCATTTTGGTCGGTTTGTGTGTATTTAACAAGTTATCTATAGAATTTGAGTATGGATGCAACAAATATAATGGTTAAATTAGACAACTCTAAACACCCCTATGTCTAATTAAAACTTGAAATGTAGGGAGATTTAAGTAGAAGAATATATAACTTTTCATAAACTTATATTATAATATATACATTTCTCAACCCTTATCTTGCGCCAAATTTAATATTCATGGGTTTTTTTAACTTGCGCATATACAAATTATAATGAACTTTGGGAAAATATGAAAGAGTTGTTGCCTAGCAGAGGTGGTAAGCATGCCAACCTTTCTTTCAGAAGATCAAGTGTTCAATTTATATCTACCTCTCTTTTTTTATATTTTCTCTTTATTACTTCCTCCAATCTTGATTTCAGACTTTCTGTCAACAATATAGTTCTCTTTTCTTTTTTATATTATTTCCACGCTTTATTATTTGTTTTTTACTTTTATTTATTTTTCTATTCTATATTATATTGCTAGCAGCGTCTAATCAGTTATTATCACGTGTACATATATTTAATTAGTAAATACTAAAGTGATAAATAGGTATGGGAGTATAGCGACACTTTAATTTAGGTGATGCAGCAACCAATATCCTTTTATTATAGTAAATTATAAAATACAGTTTAAACTATTTTAGTTACTTTTTTATTTCTTCCAACAATTTTCCTTTTTAATCATTATTGTACTTTTTTAAAGAGGTATGATATATCCTCCTACTTATTATTCCACGTACTCACGAGATCGACATGAGTATTAAAATCAATGGAGGAGATGATAAAAATATGTAGCATAATCCATATGTCATATTGTGACAAATAGGAGGATGAATTAGAAAGAAATTGTAAATATATATATATATATATAGGGGAGAGCTCATGCGAGAACCGTTGTTAATGTGAGAACCGCGAGAACCAATCTCAGCCGTTCCTTGGATATGGGAAGTATCATGGATGGAGAGCGTGGAGGGATAGGGTGTGGCAGGGTGCATGTGAAGAATTCATAGGTGGGCAATGACATTGAAGGAGGGGGAATTGGACGGCTTAGATTGGTTCTCACGGTTTCGCGCATGAACTTTTGTCTATATATATATATATATATATATATATATATATATATATATATATATATATATATATATATATATATAAAAATTTTAGTTATGTATTTAGGCAAGGTAGGGTGGTAGTTTTTTTTTTTTTATTTGATAACTATAATTAACCTTTTTTTATTTCTCCTATTTCTTTCTTTTTCTATTCTTTATTTCTAAATAAATTATTACATCTAAATTTAGGACAATGATAACCACAACTCGATGAGCTATAGATAATTGTATATATGGATAAGATTCTAAGTTTTAAAAAATGGCAAGCGTGTATTATACATAGAAAGTTTGAATGCTATAAAAAAGGTTGTTAGTGTGATTTTTTTGCAAACATGAAAGACTAATTATGTAACATGAGTTATGATTATTAATTTTAAAAATTAAAATTACCTTATATATTCTTATCCACAACCCTAGTAGTGATTATTATCATTGCCCTAAAATTTATTAATATTCTATTTATATATTTTGGTTTTACTTTTCCGCTACGAAGTACGATTGTAACACTAGTTTATGAACTATGAAGCAATAGAATTAAGAAATCAAGAACCTTGGTGAGGGAGAAAGTGATGTCATTTGTCATAAGAGAAGATAGAAGTTCATCCGTTGATTGATGCCATAGTTCAAGGGGCTCTTCAATTGTCTGGTTGCAACCATGTAACCCGTCAATGCTTTGTGTTTCCTCATTCATGGTTGATTTTGGCAACGAATCAAATATTGACAATTGGTTCCTAAAATTTTCAAAAGAGTAGTAATTTATTATATTATGGTCAATGGTTATATAAGCTTATTGCAAAAGATAGTTCAGTGATCGAACCTAGTGGCTTCAAAGGTATTTTCCGGTGACCCTCCGGTGAAGATATTTGTGTGGTTTTGTACTTCGGTCATTTGATTTGTACCATCACACACATTTTCGGGCCAACACCTCATATCCTCATTCTTCGATGAACTTTCTCCCTGTTGCATTGATCAAACTTTGGATTCAAATGTAATGATCATTGACAAGGTAAATAATATGTGTAGTCAACAACACGTTAACAACTGTTAGTTGCACTTGCATGCCACTTAAATTATGAAACACTCAAATGACAAAAGTACCATTAGTATTATGTGAATACAACAACACCTTATAAGTCAAGTGTTGTTGACTTCATATTTCATTTCCGTTAATTTATACTACATATGTTACCTGTAATATTCTTGGATGGTATGCGGAAGATTGGTTACCCAATATATATTCCTATGACACAACGGGAAATAAATGAGACTCATAAGTTCAAGTTACAAAAGGGGTAGGGATGTTATACTTTTGAGATTACCTTGTGCTGTGTAACCCGATCCAATGTCTTATAAAGTAACTTCTCGTGTGAATCGTGATCAAAAAGTGAGGTAAAAGTCATTGGATCCGGCTCGAATATCCTTTGATTGGATCATATACAGAAGAAGAGTTAGTAACAATATAAGCTATATGCGCTTGTAAAATTATAATCCAAACATGAATTGAATCATGACAAACTAGATACGAATACAACCTTAATTGTTCTTTGGCCAGGTGAAGTTGATGTTGTAAGTTGCTAATTTCTTGATGTATTTCCTAGAAGACAGATCGACCAGGGGGTTTGAAATACTTGTATTTAGTTCCTAATATTTCGTAAAAATGGACTTAAATTTTTCGACATAAATGAAATGTAACATTGATACCTCGGATTGCATATCGATTGCTCCATGACTGATTCAAAATTGTAAAGTTAGCAAAGGGTTTAAATATAAGAATTTTTGTAAAACAATGTATTGATTATGAGATCCTATACTTAAAACAAATGACGTGGGAAGAGGTACAAACCAAGGAACATGGATGGCTAAGTCATTTTCACTCTTTATCTTGCCCAGGAGACTGTTTAAATACTGCAATTATTCACCAAATCAAAACATCCACACGAGTAAAAACAATTCAAACATGAACTTCAAGCAAATAACAATCTTTGTTATTTCACACAAACGGTATTTATCTAAATAAACACTTTACTTTATCTGGATAGTAATAATAAGAAGAACGAATAAAACTTTAATAATTAGAATCTAGTTAAAAACTATCGATATGATGTTGTTTAAACTTGTTCAACATACATACATAAGCAACTTCATCTTTTGCCTCATTCATAGATAAATTCAATATCAAGATATTGGATAAACAAATAGATTTTTTTATGTAACTAAAATGCATGAACACTTAAATGTGCATGGATGACATAAAAACATACCTCTTTATGTTGAATCACACTGCAAGCAAAACAATAAATTAAAGGATCACATACAATATGAATTTCAGGAGACAATTGATAAATCTAGAAAGATTATAAATCAAGAGATAGTTAATTACCTCCCTCTTTCAGAATCAGAAAGATTTACAAATCGATTGAGTACATCTTCGGTTCTGTAAAACAGAACCCAAGATTAATGCACATTTGTAATTATCCAAAGATCCACTAGATGTGTTCATCGTATTCAATATCGAAGAACATGAATATGGTGAGGGTTAATTAGGACCTTCTTTTGCAGGAGAAATGGTTAAGGCGACCCGAGGGAGAAAACATGATAAGAGCGATATCAATATCGCATAAAACCGAGAGCTCGTAAGCCTTCTTAATGAGTCCATTTCTACGCTTGCAAAAAGTGACCAATCTGCTTGTGTTGTTGTCAATTCTTTTCATGGGAAGCTTATTTCGACCCATTTTCTAATTATATACGTGAACGTGTTTCTTTCTATTTCAAGAAAGATATAACAATAGAAAGTATTTTCTTTCTAAAAACAGAAATCTGGTTGCATTTGATCTTATAAATTCCAGTTTTAGAAAGATGAAGATGATGATGTCTAACCAACATGCAATAGATCGATTGATGAGAGAGAAAGGGTATGAATTGAAGAAAATGTGCCCAAATATTGGTGGAAGGAAGAGGTCGTAACTCTCATTTTATTCGGATTACGTGTAAATTCATATCATAATATGTATTATGGTCTCTTTTTAATTTGCTATAAATTTGTAATTTGTGTCTTGATGTTTCTTTAGAGTAAATTACGAATCAAGTCCCCATGGTTCGCTCAAAATTTCACTTTTCGTCCTTTATAATTAAAAGTTACATTAGTACTTGCATTTTGTTACAAATTTAGTCATTTATGTTAAAGCTGTTAGTTTTTCCTTTAAAGGTTCCTCATATACCTCGCACATAAGGGTAATTTTGTCATTTTTATGGTTATCCTTATTTCCAAACAAATATTAATAAGAGTAAATTACTGAAATGATCCATGTGGTTTGCTCAGAATTGCTGGTTTAGTCATTAAAAAGCGAGAATTACTCCAGAGGTCCCTATAGTTGACATTTTGTTACTGAAATGGTCCTTTACACTAACAGCTATCCAAATTGACTGTTAATTGTCTTTTAGTGCAAGGGTATTTTGGTGTTTTTACAATTTTTACCTAAAATGATTTGGTCCTTTATCTCTACCATGAAGAACACACACAAGGCAAACTGTTTTCTTGACCGATTGAAAGAGAAACCACAAGACTTGGTGTTGTTTCTTCTCTTAGTTCTTCTACAGCTAGAACGCTACACACAGAGTCCTAGACGATATTAGCATCTTCGATTTTCTTCCTTCTTCTCGACAGAAAGCATACACACACGCTTATCAACCCTAGCTACAATGCTATCGAAATTTCCTTTTATCCATCGAGCATTAAACAATCGAGAACTGTGGTTACACTTTGAAGTCTTATGCTGTCTTCGATGCACACAGAATACATACCCACGAAAGAACAGCGAGACAGTGGGGGCATCGGTGGTACTGCTACAGATAGGGCTTGGTGCACTAAATCTCTTTTGACTCGGATCTCGTTTAATCGTCATAGCCTCGTGTTGATTAATGACAACCGGTTGCTGGAAACAGAGGAAGTAACAGCGAATCAAGGGTAAAACACTAGTTCTTGTTTCTTCAGCCATGTTAGCAACCATATTGAAACCAATACAAGACCAATAAAAACAACAGCTGCTGTTGTAAACACGCCTTCAGGTCCATACGCAACCATATTGAAACCAATACAAGACAAATAAACAACTATTGTTGCTGTATTCATCAACAGTCGAGAAGCAAATAACAAAAAAAATCACCGCCTTTTGAACAAATTCAAGATGTTTCAGATTCTTTTCTCCTCCATGCCTCTGTGCCTTCAGTTTCATCAATTGAGTAGCAATGAGTTTTCTGGGTGTTTACCAGTAAGTGTAAAACTACCTTCGATAATTATTCTAGACCTTTCTGATAATAACTATGAAGGTCCAATTTCATCAGGGTTTTGCATCAACTCAACTGAAATTAGGGTTCTTAAATTAGGGGTGAATTACTTCAATTGGGTGATTCCACTTGAATTTGAGAAATGTAGTTCCATAGAACAGCTTGCCCTAGATGCAAACTTTGTTTCTGGAATCATACCTGATTGATCTTGATCTTGGTGGAAATAACATCACTGGACAACTTGAAAAACCACTCGTTTTCATTCCAAATCCTCCAAACACTGCTCAAATCTTACCACTTTGGGGCTTCCGAAGCTTTGACAATGAGGAAATGTCAAATTATGCTAATCTGCTAAAACATTTGTGATTCCTTCTTGTAAACTCACTGGAACGATTCCCGTTTGGTTAGATGGTTTTAAGGACTAAAGGATAAAATCAGTACAGATAAAAGTATAAAAAGACCAAAATGTCCCTCCATTACATGACAACTAAGGGCCCGTTTGTTTTTATTTTCTATTAAGTTCTGTCTGGATTAAGTGTCTGAATGATTAAATAAAGGCTGAGTTAAATAAGTTGTAAATATATGAATGCTGTTTGTTTTAAATGCTGAATATAATGTCTGAATTATAATAAATTACCATTATAACCTTTTATTTAAAATAAGTTCTAAACACAAATTTACTAATTGATTTGCGTAAATATGTTCAAATGCTTAAATATCATTAATAACCTAAAGAATATTTACGAACAATATATGTTAATTATTAAACATAATATTCAAAACAAAACTTATAGCAAAACGTAACATAAATCAAGTACGTGACTAATGAAATAATATTTCATCAACATATAATAATCAATCTAAAACATGACAAATAAAAGCAACAACAAAAGTTTAGAACATAGTATCATATAGTTTAGCGCTAGCAACATACTACTAAAAATAGAGATTTTAAAGTGAAACATTTGAAGCTAGTTGGTTAGCAATTTCATTACGAAAATCGGTCATATATTGTGTGCTTTGAGGGCCCCATTGTGTTCCATGAGGCACGTCGTCTTCATTTTCTTCAAGTTGTTCCTCGTTGTTTACTACGATATCCTCATTGCTCTCCAAAAATAAGGCATCAAGAATATTATATTTCCTAATAAAGTTATGTATTGCAAAACAAGCAATCACCACATTTCTTTGTGTCGAAAATTTATAAGGAGCCATCTGCTTTAGGATCGGAAATCTTGCCTTTAAGACACCATAAGAACGTTCGATAACATTTCTAAGTTGTGCATGTGCATGGTTAAATTTTTCTTCTTTAGTCAAAGCACGCCGACGTCGAAAATCTGCTAACCAATATCTTATGTTACGATAGGGAGCCAAAAATCCACGAGTGTTTGCATATGCAGCGTCACAAAGATAATATTTATCTACAATTGATTTACACATAATTTAATGCTATTACATGTTTCATACATACAAATAACATCAACATAAAACATAACAATGATTGAGAATGCAACATACCTGGTTCGGGAAAAGGAAAGCCAGAAGTTGGGTTGAATACGACCTCTGTTAATATTCTAGAATCATGTGCGATGCCTTCCCATCCAGCCCAGACGAATGTAAAGATCATATTGAAATCACAAATACCTAAAACATTCTGATAGCAACGACCTCCTCCCCTTCCTCGATAAGCGGTCTGCTGATTAGAAGGTACTACTGCATGAACAAGAGTTCCATCTAATGCACCTACTGCCCCCTTTGTTTAACAAAAAATATCAAAATAAATCGTAAATTATTTATTATAATTATAAATTATAAAAATTAATATATACCGGAAATATTTCTCTCAATTTCTTTTGTCGGTCGGTATTTGACTGGACATTAGTAGATGTTGGTCGTATGATTTCTTTTGCAAATTGCATCATTCCTTCTAGAACTTCATGAAAACAATCATGAATAGTCTTCGTCGAGTGTTGGAATCTTCTTTTGACCATTCTAAAACGCTCATTATGTCCAATCGTTGTCAAAAAGATTGCCATTTTTTCCTCAACACTTATGTGTCTACTATCTTGCAACCAATTTCTATGTTTGAAATGATTACACAAAAGTACGTATGCATCACGAGATAGACGCATCAATTCTTGACATTGTGTATTAGATCCACCTAATAATTCTTGTGTATATGCATGCCCACTTAATGCCGAAGTGTTATCTCTTATCCTTTGTATCCTTGTTGCGATAATTCTTTGTTTCACAAACCAATATAGAATAATCAAGAGCAATAGTTCTTCCTCAAGATCCATAACCTTACAAATAATAAATTGAACCATGTCATAAAGTTATAATCCTAAAAGAACACTACAACATAAAAGTAATAGAAGCTTTTAAAAATATGATAGATTAAAATTCAACACAACTTTCGACAAAACTTAAGACTCAAATAGAAAACACATAAGTCCTAATTAAAAACATGTGATAGAAATAAAAATAGAAATAGATAGGTGTCCTAAACATTAACTACAAGTTGACATAAACTAGATATGTTTCCTAAACAAACTGTGAAGCATAAACATGTTAACTAAATAAATACTAAAACATAAAAATTAATCACCACATGAATCCTTTGCTACGCCCAATCATCCTAACCCAATTAGCACACTTATCCGGTTTCATTTTCATCCACGCTTGCCTATAATGATCGTTTGGCTCGCAAAAAATTGCTAGTGCAACATCATATAACGGGTCGTTATCTGCCCAGCCAATCTCGTTCAACCTATTAAGGCAATCATCAAATGTTGGAAGTTCAATTTTTTCAGATTTTGAAGATGATTCTTGCTTGTTATGTTTGTCGGCAATCATTTTTAAAACACCTACTATTTCTTCTTCAACAACCGACATTGATTTATTACACTTCTTCTTTCTTTCGGCTTGAGGGTGAGATGAAGATTGAGGTTCCAAAGAAACAGGCTGATATGTTTCTTGTATCTCAATATCTTGATCGTCTTCACCGATGATAGGTTCGTCAACCGGAATAGGTTCTTGTGAACTTGGTCCCCAACTTTTAATACCCGTAGACATCGCTCCATCAAAGAGTTGTGCACAAAGATCGGGAAACGGTAAGGTTGTGTTCCTTAATGCTTCCACGTGTTTATTTTTCTGTTTTAAATACGTATATATGCATGTTAATAATTAAATTGCTAAACCAACCAAAAAGACAATAAAACAAGAAAAGGACCTTCATTTCTATCTCCCATTCCTCATCATTGAGATTAAAAGTGTTTGTTGATGGGTCGTAAACATTTCCGGTCTTGTTTCGTAACATCAACCATGCTCCGTACTTCCCCTTGAGATAATCATAATGGTTTTTCATTTGCTTACGATCAACTTCTATATTATGGTTATCTTTAAGGGTTTTTGCAACTTGTTTCCACGAAATTGCTTTTAAACTACCACCTTCTCTCCCATTTAGAGAAATCTCGTGGATACAAGCATCCAAGAACGTTCTCACCACATTAATGTTTTTCCAACTAACTCTATTTCGTTTTGATTTTCCGGGTTCATTGCTTTGATCCATACCTAACTATATAAAAAGTATGCATCCGTCAACAAGAGTAATAAAAATCAACCACGTACATAACTAATGAATCATGTTAAATGCCTCGCATATACATATTAAAGTATTAAACAAAATAAACATGTAAGAAGGATACCTATTAATGATAAGATCATGAGGACATTTAGAACTAGACATGTCAAAAGCATGTCAGTATGCACGTGGCAACATGTAAATATATATACTATATTAGTATATTAAAAACAGGAAGGCATACCCTATAAGCAAGTGTGCAGTAGCAGTCCTCGTAATTGTTGAAATATTGATTGACTAACTTTGAAGATTATCTATGAAGAAACCACCGTAATTGCAGAGAAATAAAGAAACGAAGAAATGAGAATCCTTGAAACAACAGTAATATAAAGAGAGCAATAATGGAGGGAAAAGGTTTGGCGGTACTTTCTCACTGGCGCCAAAAAAAAAAAAAGAAGTATTGTTGCTAATTGTGTGGGTAGCGGGTTGAAAGTGGGAAGATGAAAGGGTATGATTGTAAAAAGGTTGAAGACTTAATGGAGAGATCTCATATCCCACGTCTTTTTAATTTAAGACAAGTTCCCAATTAAGCAAAAAAACAAACAACTTTCTAATGACTTAATAAATTAAGCTATTTCCATATTAAGCTTGTTAAGTCATTAATAAACACTACCTAACAGTCAATTTGGATGGCTGATAGTGTAAAAGATCATTTCAGTAACAAAATGTAAATCACAGGGACTTCTAGAGTAATTTTTGTTTATAAAGGATTAAACTAGAAATTTCGTACAAACCACATAGACCATTTCAGTAATTTACTCTATTAATAATTTAAATACTCTCAAAGCCTCGTCTCTCTTCTTTTAAAGATGAACGAGTTCTCTCTCAACTCTCTTTAAACACACCATCTAGAACTACTTTCGTCCACCGGCAACTACCTCTTTTACTTGATATGCCGAAAATATTAAAATAAAGTCGTTATATTATATTTAATAACAGTATATGCAAAGTAATAAAGAAAGTAACTCTTGGATGTAAAAAACTAAAAATCATCTCTCGAACCTAGAATGTCACCCATTTATTCACATGATTTTTGTTCTTACAATGTAAAAGGATTGTTTTTACGATCTTTTAGAGATTTTTTTTTTGGTCAAACACCAAAATAATTATTCAAATAATCAATATCATAATAGCTAATTACAAACTACATAATGTAATAACAAACTCAATCTAGCAAAAGCAAAATCTAGAAGAGAAAAGATACAGATAGTCAAATTTGTACCTATAAATAAGACTGTTTTTAAATTATATAATGATATAAAAACATTTATTTAAAGATAGACTAAGAATGATTTATCAGATAACAATTGAGAGAGAGATGAGAGGGAGTGAGAGAGTAAGAGAGAGAGGAACTGTGGGGCATAGGAATTTTGATGGGAATACTAGGATTACTTCGAGGGACCAATGGAAGCGATCACCGGTGACATCTTTCTTGTTCTACAACTCCCCGGAGTCGTGGGAAGTTCGACATTTATGGAGGGTGTTTAGAAGATATGGAGACTTGGTGGATATTTACATGGCTAAGAAGACGATGAGAAATGGAAACAAGTTTGGATTCGCCAGATTCCGGAATGTTTTTAATGTTTACAAGATGGAGGCATACCTGAATTCCATGAAGATTGGTATAACGGCAATCAGATTTCATATAGCTAATGACATAGTAAATAAGGTAGAAACAACATATAATTCGAAGGGGATGAATATGAATGAAAAAAGGCAAGTACATTTCAACACTTTTGCTTCTAAGAACAAGTTGTATAGACAAGTTCTAAAGGATGGTTCAGCTGTTACCAGAAATATGGGGGAAGAGAGGAGTCAAGAGAAGGTGGAGGAAGTTGCTACTTGGGTTCCGGTTGAAGATGACCTTACGTTCTTGAGATCATGCGTGGTGGGTAGACTTGTAAAGACGGAGAACTTCATGGCTTCGAAAACTGCTTGTACTACGGAGCAATTGGAAGAAAGTAAGATCTCTCACCTGGGTGGTGATAATGTAATGATAAGGTTTCATTTAGAGAAGACCATGGAGGACATACTTGGAAGTCGGAAACAAAACACATGGTTTACACCACTGGGTCAAAGAGATGAGAAGGTGGTCACCCGGTTTCCAATCTTCAGAAAGGTTAACTTGGATCAAAATTAGGGGAGTCCCTTTCCATGCACGGTGTGAAGGGGCTTTTGAGCAAGTTGCGAGGAGGTGGGGAAAATTTTCTGGCAGGCAAAATTCTATTAAAAAAATTCTATTAAAAACATCTATCAGGTCAAGCATTGAGGAACTTAAGACGATAAAGGTGGGAGACATATACTATAGAGTTAGCGTGGAGGAAGAAGAAGGCGCCCCAAAGGAAATCTGGGACGAGGAGGGTACATGGTTTGATGATGAAGACGAAGAGGTAGCAACCCCATCTATCTGCTCGGAAGAGATGGAGAACGAAGGGGATGAGAGTGGAGAGGAATCGGATGACTCGTATTCTTTGGTTGCAGTCGATGACACGTTTGATAACAAGGAAAAACAATCTAAAGCCGCCGGAAATAATGGTGATGCTCCGATGGAAGATCAGGGGTCACGGGCGAACGAGGAACATAGGGTTCGTAAGTCTAGGCTGGCGCCCTACACGGGGGAGCAAGTTCCGAGGAAAGCAAACGAAGAGACGGATATGGGGCCCGGGTTAGTGAACGTTCACAGGGAAGGTATTGGGCTGGATAAAGACGGGCTCCAAGCCCTGGTTGACAATGAAGTTTTGGAAGCCCAAATCGTAGCAAGTGAAAGGAATACTGTTAACGAAGCCCACAACTCTTTGGAGGACAAGCACTTAGCCAGTGATAGTCTAGACCCATCCAGAGCCCAAAAGAATTTTCGAAAGGAGAGACAGGAAGACGGGACCCATACGATGAGATCTACCGAGGATGCAGACGGTAAACAAAAGAAAATTCCGATTAGGGCTTGAGGGGCACATTTCAATATCGCGAGAGAAAAGGTAAACGGTAAGCTAAGTATGTGCATCATTAAACACCTCGCACGTACGAAACATGTATCGAAGAAGAGAGGAAAGAGTGTTAGATCGATATCTCAGCCGGAGTCGAGTCTAGGAAGCACGCGACAGAATTTATCCGAAAATCAGAGTATTGCAAACGAGTTGGGTAGCATTAATAGCAATGGCAGAATGAAGGATTTTGGGGAAGGCATCGGTTTGGTGTGGGAAGGAGATGTAGGAGCAGGGCCTAACGGCAGATAGGATCTCCGCTCTTCACAGTAGTCAGGTTCGTTTCCTCAGTTTAAGATATGAATATAATCTCTGTTAAAGTTAGGGGTTTGGGTAGAAAGATAAAAAGGAGTGGATTAAAGATATGTGTAGAACCTACTGTCCAACGGTGCTAGGTGTTCAGGAGACTAAATATAGAGGGTCAGGTGGGGTGTGTCAATGTCTATGGAAGTAAAGACCCGGGTCAAAAACCTGCGCTATGGGATTGTTTGAATAATATTTGTGCTAATAAAGAAACTAAGTGGATTGTTTTCGGGGATTTTAATGAAGTAAAGGAAAAGAACGAACGATTTAACTCCGTGTTTAATGAATCAAATGCAAGGGTTTTTAAGGACTTTATAAATTATGGGGAATGGTGGGATGTTCCGTTGTGTGGTAGAAAATATACGAGGGTTAGTGATGACGGTTTAAAATTTAGCCGCCTTGACCGGTTCCTTGTTTCGGATAATGTCCATAATACGTTCAAAAACTTATCTATTTTACCGTTAGATAGAAAGTTTTCAGATCATTGGCCGCTGCTCCTTTGGGACAAAGTGATCGATTATGGACATAAACCGTTTAAATTTTTCGACCATTGGATGCGGAAGGATGATTTTGAAAATGTGGTGAGGGTAGCTTGGGGTAAAGAAGTTTTGGCAGGCACACCCAATAGGATCTTCGTTGCCAAATTAAAAAACACAAAGGAAGAACTGAAAAAGTGGTGTAAAGACAAATATGAAGACTTGGAAGATGAGATCAAACAACTACGGGAAGAAGTAGGCAGGTTAGAGAAAGAAGCGGAAACGAGATCGTTTGCGGAAAGTGAGATTCAAAGATGGAAAGAAGTGAGAATCAAGTGGCTCGAGAAGGAAGAAATCAAAAAA
Organism: Pulicaria dysenterica; assembly: GCA_947179395.2. Taxonomy (NCBI): domain Eukaryota; kingdom Viridiplantae; phylum Streptophyta; class Magnoliopsida; order Asterales; family Asteraceae; genus Pulicaria; species Pulicaria dysenterica. Next base: position 56,030,996 of record OX359296.1, read on the forward strand.
GAAAATTGGAAGCAAAAAGCAAGAATGAAGTGGAACACAGACGGCGATGAAAACACGAAATACTATCATGCTGTAGTCCAGAAGAGAGAAAGCAAGAATAATTTTTTGGGTTTGATGATTAACGAAGACTGGATTGAGGACCCGGTTAAAGTCAAGGAAGAGGTTAAAAGGTTCTTCGAAAACAAGTTCAAGGAAGACGGTTCAAGTCGGCCCAAGTTGAGAAGTGACCTGATCCCAAAGCTTTCTAGGGAGGACATGGTTAAATTAGAAGAACAGTTTGGTGAAGAAGAGATACGGGAGGCGGTTAAAGCATGTAGAAGCTCTAAAGCTCCGGGGCCTGATGGTTACAATTTTAAGTTCATAAAGAGGGTTTGGCATATTATCAAAGAAGACCTAATTAGAAGCTTAAGGTGGTTTTGGCATACGACTATAATCAGTAACCGGTGCAACTCGTCATTTCTCACATTGATCCCGAAAGTTTCGAACCCTACGGGTCTAAATGACTTTAGACCTATCAGCTTGATTGGAGTATTTTACAAGGTGATTGCTAAGTTGCTTGCGGAAAGAATCAAAAGGGTCATTCCTAAGTTGATTGGTGAAGTGCAAACTGCATTTATCGGGGGAAGGAACATCCTTGATGGGGCCTTAATCGCTAATGAGGTGGTTAATTTTATGAAGAAACAGAAGATGAGGTCGATGATTTTTAAATTATACTTCGATAAGGCCTATGATAATGTAAACTGGGATTTCTTGTTACAAATTATGGAGTCAATGGGGTTTGGAGATCGATGGAGGAAATGGATAAAGGCATGCTTAACTTCTGCAAGGGTTTCAACATAGGTAAATGGATCACCCACGAGTGAATTTTGCATGGAAAAGGGACTCTGTCAAGGAGATCCCTTAGCTCCGTTTTTGTTTCTACTGGAAGCAGAAAGGTTTAATATTCTTATGTAATTAGAAGCGATCCATACCAAGAAATTCAAGGAGGTTCATATAGGTAGGTCAAAGAAGGTGGGCATTTCACATCTACAGTATGCGGACGATGTGATAGTATTCGGGAAATGGAGTCTTAGAAATTTTAAAAATTTGATGCAATTGTTGAACTGTTTTCAAAGCTTGTCAGGTCTAAGGATAAATCTTGGGAAAAGTTCGTTGTTTGGATTGGGAGTGGACCAACAGGAAATCAGATCCTGGGCTAGTTCGGTTGGGTGCAAACACGGGACCCTCCCTTTCACGTACCTAGGGGTCCCCGTGAGAGCGGATATGAATCAAGCGGTGAATTGGATTGGTATAGTGGAAAAGGTGGAGCAAAGATTGTCACATAAAATAGCAAGAATGATTTCTATTGGTGGTCGCCTTACATTGGTAAAATCAATCCTCGGTAGTTTACCGCAGTATTTCTTTTCATTATTTCGTGCCCTACAGAGTGTGTTAACTATGTTAGAGCAAGCGAGAAATTTTTTTTTTTTGGGAAAAGATGGGGAGGGGGGTCGGGATCCTACTTTCGTTGGGTCAAATGGGACCAAATTCTTAATTCTTTTGCTAAAGGGGGGTTAGATATTGTTAGTCTTCAAGCTACCAATTGGGGGCTGTTAGGTAAATGGTGGTGGAGATGGTTTGGGGAAAGGGAGGTTCTTTGGTGTAGAGTTATCAATTGTATTTACGGGGACACGGAGGAGGTAGGGTACGGGGAAGGGGGTTTTAACTAGGGGGATCGGTTTGGGGTAACATCATTAGGATAGGTAAATTACTGGAAAATAAAGGGGTCAGATTTATAAAATCGTTTGGAAAACAATTGGGAGAGGGTTCCTCTATTAAGTTTTGGGTAGATAAATGGGCTGGTGAGAGCTGTCTCAAGCAACGTTTTCCTAGGTTGTTCCGGTTAGAACAAGTTAAGGAAGCTTCAGTTAGGGACAGGGGGTCTTGGGTAGATGGTTCGTGGGAATGGAGGTGGAGTTGGTATAGAGGGCCAAGGGGTAGGGAATTAGGGGAGTTGTCGGAGCTCAATTGTTTATTGTTGAACATATCTCCGGTTAGAGGTAGAGGTGACAAAATTAAATGGGAGCTTGCGGTGGATGGGATCTTCTCCGTTAAGGTTTGTAGAGGATTGATTGATGAAGCTCTTTTAGCAAATGCAACGTCGAACATAGAGACATGGTGGAACAAACTAGCCCCTAGGAAAGTTAACTTATTCATATGGAGGGTTAGGCTCGGGAGGTTACCGGTTAGGAATTCTCTTGTTAATTTTCAGGTGGATCTCCCGTCGGTGCTGTGCCCGTTGTGTGAAGACGACATTGAGACGGTGGATCATGCTTTATGGGGCTGCAGGAAAGTGAAACAAATCTGGGTCGAGTTCTTTAAATGGTGGAACGTGGATGCTTCGTTAGTCGCGTCACTTGAAGAATTGATAGCGGTTGGTAATTCATCTTGTCAAGCCAGCTCTTGGATCGCTTTATATGCTGTATGGAATCGCAGGAATCTTCGGGTTTTTCATTATAAAAACAAGAGTAACAATGAAGTGTTTTTTGAGTGCCAATCTTTGGGCTTTCGTTGGATTACGGGCAGGTCGGGAGGAAAAAGAATCGATTGGGCTGCATGGTTATCCTCTCCTAAAAGTATTTAAATTTAGTTGATCCTTTGGTTTTGGTTGGTTATTGGTTTTGGTTGTATTTGTTTTTTATGGTTGGCTGCTTCATGTACTTTTGCTGCTGTATTTTCGTTAGACATTCTGGACGTTTGTGAGGTGTAGCGATTTGCACCTTCTTGTGTGGTTTTTTCCGGTAATGGTAATTGCTTTTCAAAAAAGAAAAGAAAAGAATGATTTGAAAAATTATATGAAAAAAGTATTGACATCAACACACGATCACATCGATCATTATTAAAGGAATACCCACTTTCTCCTCTAAACTGTTTAAATTGGAGATAGAAATAACATTAATTTCTAAACATCACAATAGAGTTGTAAGAAATACCCTTTAATTTAGTTCCCCTTAAAAGAATAAATTGAGAAAATAAAATGGAAAACTTTAATAAACTCAAAGGAGAGTAAAAAACGTTAACGTTCATCATGTTGTAAAGTATATCTGTATATGATTTATATATATTGGGAAAAGAACTCAAACGCTTCGAGCAAGCATTTCTTGAAAATCAAGGATGGATTGTTCCCTTTGAAGTCTCATGTCTTCTCGAACCTTTAAAATAAAATCCTCAGCCCTGTCATCAACTCCTCGGGTGTCACATCTACGTAACCAATCTATGTTTTTATCTATAATATTCCCGTCTTTCGTATTTTTATATAGCAACGAATTATTATTCGTTGCTATATTTTTTCCAAGATTGCTACCAGTAGTAGAAATACTTGTAGCAATGATAGTAGTATTTGATTCTTTATCTTTCATGGTTGCTGGTTGGTCCAATTTTGGAACTCAGAGTTCATTAATGAAAATGGCTGGAAAACCCTTTTGAATAAGCTGGTATTGGCGGCTTGAGTTGGAGTGTCATATCATGGGACGAATGTGTAATCTTTGACGTGATGAAACAAGAAAAGTGGTGATGTGTTTTACTGTCTTGTGAATTTCGATCCTCTGAAATTTAGATTGAAGAATCTCGGTGAAGCTTTTACACGTTTTTCGAACGTGTGTAAGCTTCTTTACTTACTTCAACTTGAAGAAGGACATGTAAGTTGTAAAGATATAAGAGAGATGTGGGGTGATTTTCACAATTTAGATATGGAGAGACAAAGAAATTTCAATTTTCAATGGAATGGATGCTTTATATAGGAGCCAAGGAGGAGATAGAAGAGGTTGGGTTGCAAGAATAGTATAGTCCTTTCCAGATTGAAGTTTGAGGTTAAGAAAAATGAAAATACATATAATTTAAGCAATTTATAGGGTTAATTAATCTGTATTACATTTACTTTTTGATTTTGATGGAATATTTAAGTTAATTAAATACACTTTTATGTGTTTTCTTCACATCTTAAATTTATTAAACTTAAGAGTTGTACATCGTGTAGCAAAACTTGTACCAAAATTGTTAACTTTGGAATGCTATTGCTTTATTCTTTCCTTGCCTTGCTTGTTCAGTTGGTTGTATGATTATTGTAAGATGGATGCTTACTGCCAGATATGGGCCAGCGATAATGCCATTAAGGCTCAAGCCTTGAGCATTTAAAAAGAAGAAGTTTAAGAAAATTTTAATTAATATTGGATCTTAACTAAATATTAAAATATTGCATAACATGACTAGAACAGAGAACAGTTATGAATTAAAATCATTTTTTTAAAATGTAATTTAAATAAAAAAATATAGTTTATAAAAAAAAGGCTAAAAACGAATATTTCTAATTTATTTATTTTTGCACAAATAAATATTATTACGAGGCATATTATATTTTTTTTATATTAAGAAAATCTTCTATTATTATAAAGGAAAAAAGTTATAAAGGTATCTATTAAACAATAGAGTTTGGTGCCCATATAATTTCTTATCTGTAATTTTTGTCGAAGAAAAATTCTAACATCACTCAAATAAAGGTTTTTGCTCGATGTTTTTTAAATACTTCCCACCAATTAGTTAAGATTAACATAAGACGATTGTCATTTTATATATCCCAGTATTTATACACGGAATCTTAAACTAGCTTTCAATAAAATAAATAGTTTAAATTTAATAACTAATTTTTTTATCTAAATTAATAATTAAAATTATATAATAGTAGATTTTATATACGTAAATAGGAAGGCCATAATATATAGATGTACTAAATTGTAAATACTAATGGGGTAAAACTGTTGTGCTCGAACCTTAGTTAAAGCCAAATAATGAGTTACGGTTGAAAATCCGTCACCAAGCAATTCGAACCCACACTAGAGAGACAGGAAGTGTCCCCATTTACCGGAAAAAAAAAGTAAATACTAATGGTATAGGACTTCACCAGGCCCGGCCCAAGCTATGGGCAGCCTGGGCTCCTGCACAGGGCAACATTTGAGCAGGGGCAGCAGCATCGAGCATCGAGGTGCAATTTCCGACTTACTAGGCTCGTTTCTACATTGTACATGGCGTGGGCAATGAAGACGGAAGATTGCCTTTGGACTTCTCGAGGAGGGCACAATAACGATTAACGAATAACAAGCATGAGGCAACAATCAAATACATATATTGAATGATTATATTAAAATCAGGAATATCAATGTATTGATTAGAGGATTAAGGAAGGGGGAACGAAAAGGCAATATCGATCAGTAACCCACGAAGACAAGAAGGGTTCAAATGTAAACGATTGTTGATTTTGCGTTGAATTGGTGGGAACCGAGGAGGGCATGAGGCGAGAAGCGCGTGCAACAAGAACGTAGATCATATACATTCAAGAAATCTTGTGTGTCCATGTTGCTGTAATTTCTTTCTGGGCTAGTTGACTTTGATGAGGTACTCCTTTTTCCCATTTGCTTTTTTGCTAAAGTATTCACCTAATCGCCTTTTTTCAAGAAGAAATAGTCATATTATTAACCTTTTATAAGAGAAATAAACTAAAAATTTGGGATCATATCTTTTGCTCCGAGAAGCAATCACAATGTCTGAACTAAAAGTGTTGGTTGATTTTTTGTTTGCAGTTTGGCTAGTTTCCATTTCCTCTGTTCAAAAAAATAAAAAAAACAAGAACGTATGTGTCACACCCCGCCAAGGCGGAAACGCGAGGCGTGACGGAGAGGATCGTCATAACACATTGTTAAGTTAATAGAGAAATTTCTAAATGCAGTAATCCAACGTGTCACGACGTTCCCCGACACAAGAGGGGACTTGTGCCGCGTTAGGTCGATATTCACGGCAAACATAGTCAAGAGAATTAAACACAAATAGTAAAACCCACAACCCGGGTCAGTTCACGGGACAACATGTCCAAATAATCAAAAGTAGCATTGATCCAAATATTTAGTCCCAAAGTAAATGTGTTTAATTGTGCAAGCACTTGATAAGTCCAGCTAAGGTCCACCTACTAGACACCTAACTTCCTCAAGCATTGTTATTCACATTACCTGAAAATAGACACTCGAAAACGTCAACATAATGTTGGTGAGCTCGTAGGTTTAAGAAAATAGTATAGTTGCCGTGTAAAGTGTTTAAGTAGGACAATATGTGCACGTATAGCATGTAAAGCGTGTAGATGTTGCACCAACATCCAATCCACCAGGTTCAATAGGAATCAATAGGAATCAACCATAGTTATCCAAGCAGTTATTATCCCATACCCAGCTGGAGCATAAACCGTTGGCTCATAGGAATATAGAAATCAATAGTCATCAACCAACAACAAGTGTTCTATGCATATACGTCACGTAAGTTGTCCAAAAGAAATAAGAAATAGTTATCACGGCATAAAAGTTTAAAAGAGAGTTTGAGTGTCATTTTCCCCCGAAAAATATAATAAAAAGGGGCCACGAGTACTCACCTTAGTCTCAAACGGAATTAACCTTGCAAAGAACGGGTACGGGATCTACAACAAGTATAATGCACATAAGTCTCATGCTTAAGTGTTTAAACTTTCTAATGTAGCCCTAAGACATGTGAAGTGATCCTATATGATCCTATGCCACGTGCACGTTACTGATTTTAATAAACTGACTTTAAACAATTTTAAAACAACACAAATGACCAAAATAAAATCCCAGAATTTAAGTACAGAAAGTTTAATGCTTTGACTAATTTTTGGAATTTTTCCAAAATTTACTAACTTGATTATCTATTTTTAAAAATTTCGAGAATTCAACACTGCCAGAAATCTAACTGCACCAGCGCAACAAAAGTTTAAATTTTTTTAAAAATATTAAAAGATAACTAAAAATTATGAAATTTTCCCAGAAATCTCCAAACTCATCAAACTTGCTACTGTAAAAATTTCAATCCAGAATTCGAAGGTTTAGACCAATTTAAAAATCGAAACTTTTGACCCTAATTCCACCGAACATACTGTCGGTTTGCGCACCTAAACGGTAAAATCCATTTGACCGACCAAACGACCTTAAAAAATTACAAAACTTATTTTCGGTGAATCTAGACTCAAAACACTACATTATAGACAAAAGAATCGACGAAAAAGCTTACGAATTGACTCTGATATGGCCTTCCATACGTAACCCTAGTTTACTGTCAGAAACTGTTTTGAAAAGAAACCCTCTTTGAAGGATAAAGATCCAACCTTTATCATGTAAAACCCTTAAATAACTCATAAAAAAATCGTTTTTGAACATTATATGATGATCATGGACAGATCCTATGGATTTTAGAATGAAAAAAAAAATGAAACAAGAAGAGGAATGAATGTAGAACAAAGATTGTTGTTTACCTTGAATGCTAAGAACAAAACCCTAGAAAAGCTTGAAGCTTGAACTCTTGTTCTTGAATGAAGATCAACAATGGAGAATGGTGTGTGTGTGTGTGTGTATGATAAAAATCGAATGAGAGGATGGGGGAGGGGAGGTCTCGGCAGCAATGTGAGGGAGAGAGAAGATGGTATACGACTTATAAAAAAAATGGGGAGGGTTAGGGTTTGCTAATTAATCAATCATAGGATAAGGTTCAAGTATTAGACTAATTCACACATTAATTACTACTTATCTTAAGGTTTCATTATCTAATAATTCAAACAAAATATATCCTATACATACATATATATAGCCGTAGGTATATATATGTGTATTATTATTATTATTATTATTATTTTTAAAACAATATAAAAAATGATGACATGTGGCTTTCTAATGCAATTACTTAAATGAGTAATTAACTAGGCACTAAATAAAACTTAGGATAAACTAAATTTCTAAAATTTTCTAATGCTAACTAAAATGCTAAAATACTAAAATTAACCTAATATATAAATACGAACAAAGTTTGAGTCTAAAAAAAACGTACGGTTTTAAGGACTAACCGAAACATTGGTGACGGATGTCACAGTATGATTGCTTGATTTTGCATTAAGGATTGGTGAGAACAAGTTGTTCTCGAATCTAGTCACGAACAGGTTGGTTTCAATTTTCGAATGTTTCGTCATTATTTCTCTTAATTGTTTGATTTTATAAATGATTTGATTAATTTCTTTATACCATTTGTATGGCTGATCAACATATATAGTTTCATAGATGCTAATTCACCATTGATTTCTTATTACCATTTGTTGGTCCTCAATTTCCTTGTTTTGTGTTTTAACAAATTACAGGTTTAAAGTTTTCTTGTTTATCTGTTTTATGGGTTTGACAACTAATAAGACCAATTGTTCTAGTTTAGCTCAAGTGTTTCAATTGGATTTTACAACAAACTTGAAGTTTCAAACTGAAGGCATATTTGGTTGACATGTATCCTGTATCCAAGTAATTTTTTATGCCTGGAATGTTTTGTTATATCTGAATTTTCTTTGAGGTATCTTTTAAGTTAGGTTTTGGCTTTTTTTTTTGAGGTATGTTTTCTGGATTATTATATCAATTAACACACATGATCTCAAAACCGGTCAGAAAAATAATCATTTGAAATATCAAAACCCCCTCCCTGTAAAAAAAGAAAAGAAACACTTTCTTTGTTTAATTGAGCTGTCCTTTTAAGTGGCCATAATGCCTTTTATACCTTCTCCTAGTCTTGGGTTTGTCTCCTTTTCTTTACATTAACTGTAGTTCACCAATGTTGCATTTTGTTTTGGATGTTTCTTATCTACTTCCTGATGACATTTTTCATTTGCTGTATCATCTAAATTATAATCCTTTTACCTTCAGCTTTATGTAAGTAAAATAGAGCAAGAGTTGACTGGTCGAGCTGCTTACATTCTCTATGAAAAAAGGGCAATTTCTTTCTCTTGGAGATGATGAATTTATACAATTGTGTGAAGAGGAGCAAGTTGAACTTTTGTTACATTCTGAGGCTCATGTAAATATCCTTTATTTTTCGAGAGAAACTCATTACACAACTAAATACAATAATGATGTTGAGTGTTTTTTAATGGTATATGTTATAGAAACTCATTACCAACTCTATCATGACTACGATTCAAACCCATAAAAAACATTGTGTTGCTTGTTTAAATATTTAATTAGGGATGGGGGCATTTCTCTATTGTGCCGCACAGGGCGTCCGGAGATCGGGACTATAGTGCACCCGCATCACGCTACCCGATCCGAGTATTTGTTACCATATTCTATGGCTCGCTAATCGCTATTGCCTCGTAACGGGTTCTATTGACCGCTTCCACGCTGGGCATTTATACGCCGGCCATTTTTGTGTATCTTGAAGTTCTGAACTTCTATCCGATTCTCCGAAGGGATACCAATGGCGTCATCTACTTCCCCTGTAATCCACCCCCTTCTCTCCAACAACAACAATCGCATTTCGTCTCCCCATGTCTCCACTTGCAACCTCTCATTCCCATCCAGCTTCTTCAAGAAAAACAAGCTCGCCTCTACTATCACCGCCATGGCACAACCACAGAGAAGCTCAATGCAGTATAATCAAGTTGGCGATTCTAACCTTGTAGTCAGTGAAATCACTCTTGGCACCGTGAGTTCCTTCTTTTTTCATCAAGTTTCCGATTCTGCTTTAATGAAATCGATTCTGGTTCGGCTAGTTTGGGTTTATATCTTTGTATGCTTGTATTTGCCCTAATATTCGTGGTTATCTGTGATTAAGTTTACAAATATTCGGCTGCGTAAGGTTTGAGAATCAAGAACTTTATAATGAAAGCGATTTGGTTTAGTTCTCCATTCATGTCTCCTATTGGAAATGGTTTATGTCAATTACTAATATCAAAAGATGGTATAAATTTTAGATCATAGATGGTTATTGATTTATTGAAATTGACCAGCATGTGATGAATTTAGTCCATGTAATAACTATAGCTTTATAATACCTAGATTTCCCTTAACACCGAAACCAAGAAGCTTATACTTAAGTACCTCATCTCGTAAGTAGCCATCATGACAGAACACAGATAATAATTTTGTGGAGGTGGAAGTAGAATACCAAAACAGCCCCAATAACTTTACTCGATGAAGGTGTTCAAGGGTTAAGAAACAACCGTAAAAATTGGTGATCTCAAAGAGGCATGTTTAACAACTGGGGAGGAAGTATATCCCACAATCAATACTACATGAATTCCAGTGGGCAACTATTTGCCTTTCAATTGAGACATCTACCAGTGAGACCTTACTATGATTGTAAGAACCACTTGCTAATCACCAGACGTATGTATTGCCTTGTTTATCATAATTATGCTCAGGATTTCTTTTTAGAATGATATAAATATTTATCAAATTGAAGGGCTAAAACATAGTTAGACTAGAATATTGCCAAGTTGCATCACGACCGAGTGACCGACAACCAACAAACTGGTAAAAGACCTCTACAACAGGGAAATTCTCTGACGCAGACTAGTTCCGAAAGTGAACCTGAAATTCCGAAAAGGACTGAAGTTGCATACCTGAACAAAATACCTCACTAGAACAAACTATGCTAGTTTTAATGTACAATTAAATGCTACGTCCTTACTCCTTATACAACACAACAAAAAGTATGTTGAACACAATACCCTTGAACAGGTAGTTCAGAAAGATAGTTGATGGGTTTGTAGGGGCATAAAAGTCATGATTGTTGTATGTGGCAAAATTATGTTGTGTACACATCACTTCCCCTTATAAAAGTTAAACGAAGTTGAAAATTGTACTATAGAAATATCTATATTATTATTCTTAAGGATCCCAATTCAGGTCATTTTTACGTGATAGTTAACGTGCATGTTAATAATCAATAAGAAGCTATCTCTCAATAATATACGCAACCCCATGTTTTTGTGTATTATCCTTGGTAAAGTAAACACTCTTCAGTAATATAAATTGTTTTGAAAAGACTTGTTCAATTGTAGTTGTATCGGTTTCTTGCCTTAATTAATGATCATTTTATAGTACCTTATCTCTATGTCAAAATGTGATTATATGAACTGATAAGCAGAATAAACGCTCAATAAGCATAAGAAAATAAGATATCAATAGCCTACAGAAACCCATTTTTTCTTTTCCTCTTGTGCCACCTTATATAACACAAGGAAAAACAGGCATGGGCTAGCATTGCTACATCTTGCGAACAGGCATGCATTAGCATTGCTACGTCCGCTTATTTTAAGTGACTAAGTGGAGAATAGCCAATGTATCTTGTGCTGCTTTATATTATAGTTTCACGTGTTACCACCTAGTATAAGGTGTGAAAATGATTTCATGGAATGAGTATGAAGTACTCCCCCCCCCCCCCCCACACACACACACACACACCCCACCAAAATAAAAAAGAAAATAAAACCCAAACACACACACACACAGACAGCTGTTCATGTTCAAAAGTTCTGTATTTCAACATACTTTGTCCACTATGATGTTCTTATCCTTCAAAACAACTGTTTCTTGCAAGTTTTGGCTTATATATATATCAGAAGAAGTTCTTCTCATAAAGCAGATTTTCAAAGTTCTAATAATTGCTATGTCATGCTTAATTTCAGATGACTTTTGGGGAACAGAACACAGAGAAGGAGGCTCATGAAATACTTTCCTACGCATTTGAAAATGGCATTAATACTTTAGACACTGCAGAAATGGTAAGACATAATCAGCCGATTCAGCCCCACTCCTTCATAACCCTCTCTTTAGCTTTTATCCACTTTTACCCACTTTTCTTCCTTTTTTTCTTTTTCTTAAAGTATCCGGTTCCAGTAAAGAAGGAGACACAAGGATTAACTGATATTTATATTGCAAACTGGATGAAATCTCGACCTCGTGACCAGGTACTTTTCATCTTTCCATTATAGTCAGAGTCTTTTTGTATCATCATTTTACTAATTAAAGCATAGTATAAAATTCTCAAATTGGCAATGCAAGTAATGGGGAGGTTTTAATATCCCTGCAGTAGTTACAAGCAATCTATGCTTGATCTTACTTGAAAGAAACTCACTTTATTGGATGATTCTGAGAGATTTTTTTGGTATGCTTTAAGCATTTTTCTTGACCTTTCCCCATGTTTTAACATATGGACATTATCCCAATATGATAGTAATATTATTCGTCCCATGCATCTAGTTTTGTACTCAAGTAATGTTCAAATTATCAGGACGGAAGTACCATTAATATATACATCAATATATAAACTATTTGATCTAACTGCTCATTAATCATGATGTTCATTTATACTTTGGGCCATTGGCATATTGCAGATCATATTGGCTACTAAAGTGGCTGGTTATTCGGATAGAGTCACTTACGTACGAGATAATGCAGAAGTCGTGAGGGTTGATGCTGCCAATATTAAAGAAAGTGTGGAGAAGAGCTTGAAACGTCTTAATACTGATTATATCGATCTATTACAAATTCATTGGTGAACTTCATATTCCCAATGTTAAATATAGCTACTTATATCTTCATGTCATTTTCAATAAACATTACTTTTACCCATATCCTTCATATTTGAATATGTAAGCATATAACAATGGTGTTATTTGGAATTCTGGATCCTATGTAGTGCTTTGTTAAAATGGTTACATACTAAATTATTTAAATACATGTTATTTACATAAATATCATGTACCGTTTAACACTTTTTTGTTAAATTCTTTCCAGGCCAGATCGCTATGTGCCTTTGTTTGGGGAGTTTTCTTATGATCCTGCAAAATGGAGGCAAAGTGTGCCATTTGTTGAACAGCTCAGGGCCTTTCAAGAACTTATTGAAGAAGGAAAGGTAATGATGTAATTAATCTTTATAGTATTTATAAATTTGTACAAACATCAATGGAGTAGATTATATTCTTTAGTATTCTGAATTGAAATTATAATAACTTTTTTTTTTGGGTATGAGTAGGTACGCTACATTGGTGTTTCAAATGAAACTTCATATGGAGTCATGGAATTCATTAATGCAGCAAAAGCTGAAGGACTTCCAAAAATTGTCAGCATACAAAACAGTTACAGTCTGTTAGTAAGATGCAAGTTTGAAGGTAACGTACACTGGTTGCTACTAGACAAAATTATCACACAAAATCTACCTGAATTAATGACTCATTTATCTTTTTCTTTCTCCTTCATTTCCTTCACCTTAAATCAAATTAAAAAAAAATAAAGAATACTTGTTCATAAAGAAAAAAAATCTAATATCATATGCTAAACAAAAAAATGTATATTTTATGCTTAGCCACTACTAAATCTCACACATTGCTCCATATCATAATAAGTTGGAAATCTGAGCAGATTGGGAGACCCCAAGCTTATGTGGGTGCTTAGTCATTCCTTTAATCCAGTTCAAAGAACATTGAAAATATTACATATATATTTTTTTGCAATATAAAATGTACCAAATTCATTGCAATATGGAAACATGTCTAAAAGATATTAAACAAGAAAACCATGCAAAAATATTCAATTAACCAATCAACACATGATCAAGTCTATTTGGTAATTATTAAAGAAAGCCATCACTCGTCTAAACTGACACATGCAGAGGACACTGTTTCTACTCTTACCTCCTTCAAAAACATTAGCTCTGAGGTGAAGCTTTTGCAACTGCACTGCCACTAGGTTGACTAGCCTGAGGTGCTGGAGCAGCAGCATCACCAGAAGAAGAATATGCAGGTGGTTGCTGGGGATAACCGCTGCCATAAGAGCTTCCATATGCCTGTGGCTGTTGCCCATATGGTGGTTAACCATACCCACTGCCACCATAGGCAGGTGACGGGAGTTGACCGCTAGCGTCTGGCTGAGCATAACCACCAACATAAGGAGCTGGTTGGGCATAGCCGCCTTGTGGGACTGCTGGGGCTGCTGTCCATAAGTTGGTGTAACAGGCGGTTTCTGCGTTGGAGTAGGTCCGTAACCAGCATATCCAGAAGGCGGCCAAGCCCCGTAGCCTGGCTGAGATGTTGGTGGCATCACCCCATAGCCTGAGTAGGCTGGACATAATCAGTTTGAGGTGCAGATGCGGGAGGTGGAGCTTGATTGGCAGTATCATCCTGAGCACCATATGAACCAGTTTGTCCTTCGGTGGTTTCACTAGTGACATTATATCCAGATGTTGGATTACCATAACCTTGTTGATATCCCGCCTGTGTCTGACCATAAGCAGATTGAGGAGCTCCATATCCTCCATAGCCATCTTGACCATATGTTTGACCTTGCTGATCATAACCATAAGTTGACCCATTTGTAGAGCCAGTGGCCACCAGGTGGTTGGGTTTGTGGAGCTTGTTGCTGGCTGTATAGTCATGACTACCACCTCCCTGTGCTCTTTGTTGAGCTGGTGGAGCTGCAGCAGCTGACTGGTCCCAGCCGGTGGGATATCCACCTGGAGTTTTCTGACGGGGGATAACCAACATAATTCCATAAGGTTGTTGGGGGTACTGAGTGGGTTGACCAGGGTAAGCTCCTGGTTGCATATAGCCATAGTCCTGTTGCTACATTTGGGGACCTGGCGGTGCCTAATTTGTCTGGGGTCGAGCTTGGTAACCTTGCTGGGAATAACCACCACCGCCCATTGGATTTCTCATACGATTCGTACTGGTCGGCTAGTATTACTGAAAAAAGTTTCAGAGCCTTACCAGTTGTTGTTGGCGTCACCAAAACTACAACTACCCATCACCTATAGAACACTCCTAAAAGCAATATTAGTAACAATGCACATAACTATGACATATCACTAGCAATAGACTCCTTCAAGGTGAGATGTTTGTCTGTGACGAATAATCTTTAGGATGAATATATTACATATTGAATGATCATGGTTGAAATTGATGGTATTCTTCTGATTTTTGCAGTTGATCTTGTTGAAGTATGCCACCCAAAGAACTGCAATGTTGGCTTACTTAGTTATTCTCCCTTGGCTGGTGGAGCATTAACTGGAAAATACTTGGATGTCGAGTCTGAAGCTGCTAAAAGGGGTAGATTTCAGTTATTTCCTGGGTACATGGAAAGATACAACAAGTCCCTATCGCAGGTATGTATTTCATCAGTCATCAGTCATCACTTTAACTTATACTATCTTTTGTTCATTCAAGTATTATTAAATAATAATGGAATAAACAAGAGTCCTTGAGTAATAACTTGATATACTTTTACAGAATACTTTTGTCTACCAGTTTATGTAACTGTATTAAATCCCAAATTTTTTTTGCCCTGTAACATTATTTACTTTGTTCGTAGCCTTGGTCTGGTCAACTTAATAATTTTATTCTGGTAGCGTGCATATTCCGGGAATCTTTTGGTTTTATGCAACATTCACCAATGTACCCTCATTCAGCTTCTTTCCTTCCATGAAAGTTTCAACAACATTATTATAGAGGTGGAAATTCCTAACAGTTTACTTCTGATGGGTTGATTTGGGTTATGTTTTTTTATCTCTAATGGGTCAAATACGTACAATCAAACAAATAAGTGGAAAGCGGAACTCATTGAAAGTTTCCCAAAGTGTATATGTAGTCCAATCAATTTCCTGAATCAGTAATTCAGTATATTCAAATAATTAGACCGTTATTGTTATAATATAGTTTTTGTAGTCATGTTTAACATATTATAAGAAGTTTAGAAGAAATGTACAAAAATATGTTTGGGTCCATGAGATTCAAGCTAACCCGACATGACCTGTTTCAAGCTTACTAAATAATAATCCGTTACCCAACCTGCCCATTTGTAAATTGTAATCATCATCATTACCATTTGGTGGTAATGGGTTGGGGCCTTGAATGAGATACTTTTTCTTTTGTGTTCATATATAGTTAACCATTTTCTTAAACTGTCTGTCATGTGTATGCCAGGAAGCAACGGCACAATACATTGAAATGGCAAAGAAACATGGACTCAGTCCAGTTGAACTTGCGCTTGGTTTTGTGAGAGACCGGCCATTTATGACAAGCACAATCATTGGTGCAACATCTGTAGAACAATTAAAAGAGGATATTGATGCGTTCTTGACGACAGAGAGACCCCTACCACCCGACGTGATGGTAGATATAGAAAATATCTTCAAGAGATACAAAGATCCTACAATCCTTTAGATATTGGAGGCCCTTTTTTGGTCACTTTTTTTTTATTATCTGGTGATATTAATTGTGCTATATCATCACTAATGCATTCATTGGTATGTAACATGTATTTATAAATTCTAGTGTACTCATTTGCAAACAAAAGAATAGTCACATGATGTAAATGAACTGTGTAATTGGGTTTATATATGCATTATTTGTTTAGAAGTAACTGAAGATGTAATAGACGATTTTGGAACATATGCATATGGATTAGGGGAAAATATAATGAAATATATTAAACTTTACATGCTATGTATATAATAAGTTAGGGACTTAGGGTTTGGTGCGTTTTATAAGTTTTCGATTGAGGTAATGTTCTTTCCACTTGGAAATGGTGGACTAGCTTCGTACACGTTTCAGTGTTTCACTGAAGCTCACTTTGGTTTGTGCTTAAGAGTTTAGAGTGAGGATGTTGGTGAGTACATCTATCTTTTTTGTGTCTACATCAAAATATATGGTTTATGATCTTGGATTAATATAATACTTCATACCTCTGCAGGATATTGCTAGTTACTTGATTGTTTCTGGGAATTGAAAATTAAAAATTGACTAAATAAATCAAGACTGAGAAGTTTCAAATGTAGTTTGTCAGCATTGTGCAAATCAGGATTCATGCTATTGCTTACATACATCTGCTGATCGGATTATAAAAGTTAGGATCATCATGGGTTGCAAGTTCTTTAGGTTGATTTGTTACTTGCACATAAGTTTCAATCAGCCTCAGGTACATGGTCAGGGATGCATCTTTTCTTTTGCAGTAGTTTCTACAAGTTCCAATCTGTTTACATAAGTTCCAATCATAGCATCTTTTCTACATTGTTTCTACATCTTTTCTTTTGCAGTGATTTTGGAAAAGCATGTTCACATATGCTTTTACAAGTTACAACACCATATTCAAAATACCATTTTCTAAACCTAAAAAAATCCCAAACACCCCGTAAGTACCAAGGTTCGTAATCTTCTAATCAATAAACTCTCTTGATCTTCGTATTCAACGTCTTTCTAATTTTATATTTAGATACGTCGTGCTCCTATTTTTACGTCATGAAAGTGACATCGGGAGTAGCTCATTTCCTTGTGACTCCGATTGCTTAGTTGTTTACAAAACATATTCATTGTTACAGCTCATGATATCTTAATTAAAGTAGAGGAATGAAACTCAGTCTTAAGCAATATCTAGACAACTTATTTAATATATATGTTTGTAGCCATTTTGTATATGATGTTATAGGGCTTAAAAAAAGGGCAAAAGCATCTTCTGGCCTCTACACAAACACAAACACCACTCCCTACTCCGGAAAAAAAAAAACTTCAAGGTTTGAAGCTTAAAAGGTAAACTTAAAAGTTAAAACTAGTTATTAATCAAACTGATAGAAAGAAATAAAAGTAAACATCAGACACACTTACATGCATTTATTAAATATAAATGAGACTTAAACACCTATATATTGTCTCTATTTACGTATTTTGGGCAAATAACAAAACACACACGTACATACACATACAACAAAAGAAACCCATTGACTTTTAAAACTATGCGAAGCATGGCTTTTCTCTTTATTAGAACAATTTTGATGACCCAGTTTACCATGCTTTTGAAGAACAATTAATAAAGAAGTTTCTGTCTCTTCTAGAATAATTAATAACCATTAATATTGTACTTGACTAATTGTTATATTTATTTTGAACCAACATCAAATTCTTACATGGCCTAATTCTTATTCAAATCTCAGCTCCCTTAAAATGCAACACCTAACAAATTACTTAATTGTTATATTTATTACAAACACCATATTTCTTTTACTTTTTTATAAAATCTTCAAGCATCTTTTAAAAGCTTCCTATATAAAAAGTTGAAGCCTTTCATGTTATTTAGAGTCGATTTCATTGAAAGTTTTAAATATTTAAAGTTTAGTTGTTTAGTATTATCAAACAACTGTTAACACTTTTAATCCAGTATGTCGAAAGTTGATTGATGTCCGTTTGATACAAGTTGGTTTACGAAAATCATAAACAGTAATAAAAAGCTACTAAATAACGATAACATGAAAGAAATGTGAACATAAAAATACGGAAACAAATGACGTCAACACTCAGACTAGTGGTGAAAGTATCGACATAATGGTATCATGGTAGTTTATCTTGTATAAACTATCGATCATTATTGTTACAATTAGGACAATAAAATATTTTAGATTAATAAAATTAAAAACTTGGTTAAATATGATGATTTTGAAATTGCTAAAAGGACAAGTATGATACTTATAATTTAAGATGTGCAAATATGATATTTAAAGGTTTACTAGTTTATTGACCCGTACACGTACGGGTATTTCGAAAGTGTATTTGAGATATAAAAATTTTCAAATAAAAATAATGCAGTAAATGAAATATCACCTTTGTGATGAGAATATACTAATTTCAAAAAAGTGTCATATTACAATAAAATTTATACCAAAATGTAGATAAAAATGAGACGGTTGTAAATATATAATTATTTTTTCTCTAAACAAAATA
The DNA here is from genome assembly GCA_947179395.2 of Pulicaria dysenterica. NCBI lineage: Eukaryota > Viridiplantae > Streptophyta > Magnoliopsida > Asterales > Asteraceae > Pulicaria > Pulicaria dysenterica. The sequence continues at coordinate 56,049,600 of OX359296.1, forward strand.
TATCACAAATTACTAAACATAATTTATAAACAACTTATAATTAATTACATTAGTATACAATTTTTATAAAACCTCCCTCACATTTTCTTAAAACCCCCTCATATCTTTTATAAAACCCCCTCACGATTTTCATCCAACTCCCTTCCAATAGATTTAAAATTGAATTCAAATTTAATCTTTCCAAAATTGTTTTGAGAATGGAATAATTTTGAAATTGAAGGTTGTGATTGGTTAATTTAGATTCAATTTATGGTTATTTTTGGAAAATTTGCATGACTTTTATATATAAATATAGATATAAAGCATATATGAAATTTCTTTAATAATTTTGTTTTAAATTTGACCTAAAAAAAGTTAAAATTGATATTCCAATTATGATTGAACAAATTCTTATTAAGTAATTAGATTTATTTTAATTAAATATAGAGTTATAACTACTAAATAAATCTGATGCAGTTTAGTTATATATATATATATATATATATATATATATATATATATATATATATATATATATATATATATATAGGGGAGGGTTCATGCGAGAACCGTTGTTAGTGCGAGAACCGCGAGAACCAATCCCAGCCGTTCCTTGGATATGGTAAGTATCATAGATGGAAAGCGTGGAGGGATAGGGTGTGGCAGGGTGCATGTGAGGAATTCATGGGTGGGCAATAAATTTTATATGACACTTTTCTGAAATTAGTATATTCACATCACAAAGGTGATATTTCATTTACTACATTATTTTTATTTAAAAATTTTAATATCTCAAATACACTTCTAAAATACCAGTGCGTGTACGGATTAATAAACTAGTCTATTTATATTGGAAGAGCTGTGAAATGTAAAATTTATTGATATTTAAAAAAAAAAATTATCCGAAATCCATGTAGTAGTCGATTACGATAGATGACTTTAGCATACGAATGGAAGCCCACAACCACTATTCTGCCAGGTGTGCGGTCCGTTAGCCGGCCTGACGTGGCCCATATGTCAAACAGATGAACCAGGTTATCTATTTATCTTATCTTCAAACGACGTCGTTGACATTTTCATTCTCACCGTCACCTCCATAAGTATCGCTTCTAGTCCCCTCACTCTTCAATTGCCTTTTCGTCGTTTTCATCGCTCAGCATATTCCAAATCTCCTTCTCTGCTCAGATCTTCAGCAATGGCAAAAGATCCAGTTCGTGTTCTTGTTACTGGTGCTGCAGGTATGATCTTCGTTACTCTAAGTTGTAATGTTTTTAATTCGAAATGAGATTAATTGTGGATCTGATCAGTTTTTTTCTTTGATTTTTGTTTGAATATTATTTTGTTACTGATTGAACTTATATGATCTGATCATCGTACTTGTATCTTCTAATCGGTTATAGATCAAGTGTTTAGTACGTACACACAAAGACGCACTTGAGTGTGTGTAATCTGATCTGACTTCGTTTTGAGTTAGATCTAAGCTATTTCTGCTTACAAATACTCGATCATTTACTAAATCTGTAAGATTTGTGTGGCCTTTTCTCATAGATGTTAGATCAAGGTGAGCTAGGGTTTTAGTGTCTCGTTAGTAATTCTGGAAACACAATAGCACAGTTTATTTTTAAATTTTAGCTTCAATCTTGTGGCTGATGTTCTATGTTTTATGAAGTCTTAGTTAAAACCAGTTCGATAACGCAGTCTTTATGTTGTTGAGGTGTATCTTACAAATACAACATGCATGGCTATTGAATTTTTTTAGAGATCGTTTGATTTGGTTTATTTTAGATAACTGCTTCACCGATCCACACGCTAACAGGAATTTGTGCTCCCAAATTAAATTTCACTGCGTCTGGAGTCATTTTATGCTATAAATTTTACTGTTGTTAAGTGTCAAGATTTTGGGACGATGTTAATGATAAAGCTTTATGTATCTTGAGATTGCTTACCTATATTGTATTATTGTGTATGCAGATATGCTGTATATGTTATTCAGTATTTCAGTATGTTCGTTGTTGCATGGAAATGTTGTTTCCTTAGGCTATCCGCTATTACATAGAGATTAGATGGAACATACTGATCAAACTCTGTTTATCTAACAGGACAAATTGGATATGCTCTTGTGCCCATGATTGCTAGAGGAATCATGTTGGGTGCTGACCAGCCAGTGATCTTGCACATGCTTGATATTCCACCGGCTGCAGAAGCTTTGAATGGAGTTAAAATGGAGTTAGTCGATGCTGCATTTCCTCTACTCAAAGGTTTGTATTTAGTTGACCTCGTATATTTGATATTGTTATTGTTGATGGTTTTATATTTTTATCTCTCTTTTTAAGCTGTGGGTCATTTTTCTTATCTTGAAAGTGTACTGAAATTCTTATATCAGGAGTTGTTGCGACTACTGATGCTGTTGAGGCATGCACGGGTGTAAATGTAGCAGTCATGGTGGGTGGGTTTCCCAGGAAAGAAGGAATGGAAAGAAAAGATGTGATGTCCAAGAATGTTTCAATTTACAAATCCCAAGCGTCTGCTCTTGAGAAGCATGCTGCTGCAAACTGCAAGGTACCTTTCTATTGTGATGATACTAGGTGATGTTCATTTGCATTGCACGATCTATAGATATAAGCCAACTCTGTATGTAGCGATGAAGATGAGCGGCATGAACTTGCATTTTGTTTTTCTATATACATTGTCGAGAATTATAAAAGGATTTGGTTTTTACATATAAAAATATAGAGAACATTGGAGCGCATCTTTTTGGAAATAATAGTGGTGTATATGTGTTGCCATTGATTATGTTTTATGCTAAAGTGGATATGGTTTAATTTGCTGATTTTAATGCCTCACTACTTATGGAATTATTGAAAGTAAAGTTAAACCTTTTGGTGCCTTATATCGTACATGATTATCTTTTAACTTTGAAGGGGGTCTTTTTTCAAAAATAGGGCACAATTTTCCTGTAGAGGAAACAATGTGATGCAAAAATGGTTAACCATATAGTGCTAGCTTGAATTGTTTCCTTTATGTTGCATGTTCAAATAAAAGCTTAAGGTTTTCTTTTGTTTCCATTGCTATATAAGTCACAGAAGCCTAACAAATTGTTTCATTGCTACATCCAGGTTTTGGTTGTTGCTAATCCAGCAAACACCAATGCTTTGATCTTGAAGGAATTTGCACCATCCATCCCTGAGAAAAACATTACATGTTTGACAAGGCTAGACCATAACAGGGCACTTGGACAGATATCCGAGAAACTAAATGTTCCAGTATCAGATGTCAAAAATGTTATTATCTGGGGTAACCACTCATCAACTCAGTACCCTGATGTCACCCATGCAACTGTTACCACACCAGCTGGAGAGAAATCTGTCCCAGAACTCATAAAGGATGATGAATGGTATGAGTTATGTATATGGATGCCTACATCAAAGGATGTCATTGTTTTCTTTTGGACTGTTCATGTACTTACACATGTAATTGCTTGCTTCTTAGGTTGAAATCTGGATTCATTAGCACTGTTCAACAGCGTGGTGCTGCAATTATCAAGGCTAGGAAGCTCTCTAGTGCACTCTCTGCTGCAAGTTCTGCTTGTGACCATATTCGTGATTGGGTTTGTGGAACACCAGAGGTTCGTGTCATTCTCTTGTAATCCACGCCTGGCTTTTTCTACTCAAATTTGGTCTGACCTTTTTTGACATCGTGATGCAAATTATAGGGCACTTGGGTTTCTATGGGTGTGTACTCTGATGGGTCATACAGCGTTCCAGCTGGGCTTATTTACTCCTTCCCAGTCACTTGCCGCAATGGAGAATGGTCAATAGTTCAAGGTGAGAAATATTCCCAGTTGCATAATCCTTACTTGAAGAATTATTATTATCATCATTATTTTTTGCATTACATGGTGGTTGTAGATAATTATTTACTCCGAAATTAACAGAAATTTGTTCTAACTTGAAGAAGGATAGAGTGATTACAATATTATACTAGCTAAAAGATAAGTCTGCATTTGAAGATTATTTGTGACATAGAATTTGTAGATTTGACAACAACTTCGAGGCTAGACTTATTTTTAGTTCCAGTTTTGATAAAGAAGCTATTTATAAACTAAAAGGTTGCAAGATTAGCAGTTCAAAAGAAAAAAGAAGTTCCAAGATTAGATTTGGATTGCGCTGGACATTTAAGTCTGTGTTGTTCAGTTTTGCTGTGGAGAGTGAGGAATAAGGAAATGAGAAGTAACTTGGTTATTTGATTGAACATAGGTTGTCAGTTACGATACATAGATTTAGTTTTCGAAAATTAATTTGTTTTCTTGTCATTACGAAGGGCCAGACTTTTAACCCAGACTTGTTTATGTGTTGTAGGTCTTTCCATTGATGAGTTCTCAAGGAAGAAGCTAGACTTGACAGCTGAAGAGCTAACCGAGGAAAAAGCTCTTGCATACTCTTGTCTCACGTAAATTATATCTCTAACTCTCACCCGTAGTCATGTGCTTAAAATGCTCATACTATTTGTGTGAATTTTCCGAGCAGCTTATATTCTCCCCCATAATAACACCATCATTAATATCTTGTGAAATTATTGATGGTGAGCTGTTTGTGATGTTGGTAGATTTTACTCTGTTGTAGCAGAGGTCTTTGAATTTTTCGAACACTTATTGTCATGGCCAGAGGCGCCGTTTTCACCATACTCAGATGAGATTCTTCAGTTTGATTGTGATAAAAACAGGACATCCTTTTTTTTGTGGTTACTTTTACATGTTTTTGTTAAGGTCAAGAGCATTAGCAAACATGACCTACTAGTTATATGAATAACATCGGGTGATCTTGGGATGGTGCTATTTATTCAAAGATGCATTTTCTAATAAACTGATATCGATTTATCATGTGAAGGAAGTTAACTATTATTATATAATATGCATTTTGCTAACAAAAATATTAATCTACTTGGACGCTCGGAAAGGGAGATATTGTGTAAATAAAAATTGGTCTAGTATTTGCATTGATTGTGAACGGTTAGCCACATAGGCACATACCATTAGCTGCATCTGATCGGCTTATGCATCCCAAGTTATGATCATCTACATATTATTGATCACATCACGATTAATACTAGTACGTATTGTCATCTATGTTTGGTACCGTCATTCTATGTGTTCTATAACTTTTATATGCCAAGTGCTTTTAGTAGTTGTGCCCAATCAAATTGAGACTCACGTTACAAGTGGCAACTCCGTTGGATACTTTACACAAATTGCCTGCCTTAAAAAAATAGTTTTACATGAAATGCCTGAACATATTTTTTTTGTTACTATTTGCTTGGTAATGGCTCACTGTGTGTGTTTGTATAATATAATAGTATTAAAAGTTGTTACAATCGTTTCTGTACATGTTTGATTCATTGAAAAAAACTTTATGATTACTAATACTTTTGGACAAATCATGTTTAAAATTGAAGTCCTTATTTGAAAAACCAGATGTATTATTAATTACTACCAGCAGTAACAACAGAACAGATTCTAACAAAATAAAAAAAAAACAAACCAAAAGGACAAATAAAACTCTAGAAAGAAAAGAAAGAGGTTCATTCCTCCAAACCCATAAGAGCACAAGGAGTGGTCACATAGAACCACATCAATCATATCGTGATATCAGTTTTTTTTTCTATCCTTAACCAACCACTCAATCTTGTAGGGTGTGTTTGGTATGGAGCTTATTGGAGCTTGTAGCTTTTTGTTTTGAAAGAAAAAGCTTTAAGTAATGTTCGGATGAAAAGCTGGAAGCTTCTTTTTAAACAAAAAAGCTCTAAAGTAAAAAGCTTCTTGAAGTAGCTTTTAAAATTAGCTGGAAGCTTTTTCTATACGAAATTACCTAAATACCCTCTTTAATTGTTTTATATTTCCTCCTATTTTTATAATTTGTCCTTTTTTGTCATTTTACATTATTAAGCTCAAGCTATCAGCTAATTTGCCAAACACATATACAAATAAAATAAACAGCTTCCAGCTCCAGCTACCAGCTTTCAGCTTCCAGCTATCAGCTAACAGCTTCCAGCTACAGCTACCAGCTCTTTCCGCCAAACATACCCGTAGTGATCGTTTCTCATCACACTAACTTATGAGATCCATATTTACCCAACTAACCAATTAAAATAGAATAAAAAAAGATACTACTCTCACCCAACCACATGTGATGAATATCACACCTTCCTATCACACTAAAGAGTGGTACCGACACCTATTCCCAAGTGGTTATTCCACCACACCTGTTCACCACTCTCTACACCTTACACTCTAAGTACCAGAATGCATGCTATTAAACAGACTCCTCCGTTAATATTTATCAAAGTCTAAAGACCTGCCACTTATCTACATAAAAAAAGAAGAAGATTACATATTAGGGTTTACTTGTATATTTTCGTTCGTTCAAAGTGTTATTTGGTATAAATCTTCTATACTCTTGCAAAGTATTGATTTCATAAATAAAACTCTGACAAACAAAGACATAAAAAAAGTATATGTTAAAAATAATGATGGTTGAAAACCGTGGGTAACTTTTACATTTTATTATAACAGTGGAAGTTTCTGATAACTAAGGTCTAGGAAATAAAACACGACATTTACCTTTTAATTCTACCTTACGCCACTTTAATCTATTCATATTAATTATGAGATATTCAAAACCTTTTTTGGTTTCAAACGAAATCTTTTGAATGGATATTTATTCTAAGAATTGAATTGACAGAGCAAATTTTCTTTTCAAATGGAGTGACTAAGAGCATCTTCAACGCAACTCTCTATAATTGACTCTCTATCTCTATATTTTATGGATCTATCCACTCTAAATAATCTTCCAATTCTAACCCAAGTCTCTATTCAATACTTCAAAAGTGAGATCTATGTATTTAATTGATATATTTAAATAAGTACTTACTAAAATTAAAGATAACATTTCATATAATAAAGAAAATTAAATATAAAGTAAATCATATAAATGGGTCCCATGGATAATGTGAGTAAAACTTACACTTCAAATATGAAGAGGATTTTTCAACTCTTCAAATATGAAGTGTGGTATGAAGTATGGTTGAAATGAAAACACACTTTAAAATAAAGGGATGTAATATGGTTGGAGATGCTTTAATTAATTCAAACCATCGCATTTTATTTTTTATTGACACAAGTAATTGGTTATTAGTTGGGTCGGATACAGAAGTTTATTACTTTACTTTAGGATGCACCAAACCAAACAACTAAAGGTGATGATGATCTTCTTGGCCCACTTAAGTCATCATAATGAATTAGGCAAATCCGCAAAAGTAGTGCCTCCTTCCTAGCTAAGCTACGTGCCTACGTCGCTTTACTTAATCTCAGTGGATATGCTTCACTCCTTCAATGGGGATGCACATGCACTCATGCACCCAAACACAGCAAATATATGAGAGAGAGATAGAGACAAAAGTTCAAACGAGAACCATTTTTCGTATAAGAATCGCGAGAACCAATCTGAGCCGTATAATTCTCTCTCCTTTAATGTCATCACTCACTCATGAATTCATCACATGCACCCTGCCACACTTGATCCCCCCCCCAACGCTCTACATCTATGAATTCCAATTATTAAATTAACGGCTAAGATTGGTTCTCGCAGTTCTCGTACTAAAAACAGTTCTCGTTTGAACCTTCCCATATATATATATATAGGGGAGGGTTCATGCGAGAACCTTTGTTAGTGCGAGAACCGCGAGAACCAATCTCAGCCGTTCCTTGGATATGGGAAAGTATCATGGATGGAGAGCGTGGAGGGATAGGGTGTGGCAGGGTACATGTGAGAAATTCATGGGTGGGCAATGACATTGAAAGAGGGGAAATTTGACGGCTTAGATTGGTTCTCGCGGTTCTCGCGCTAACAACGGTTCTCGCATATATATATATAGAATCAGGATCAAATAAAAAAAATTTTATGGTACAAAGAGTAAGGAAAAACGTGGAGATGACATGTGTCCTTCTAGTTAAAAAGGTAAAATAGGTATATTGTATTTTTCTTTCTCTCCTCCCCTAATTCTCGCCCCTACTATTTCTCCACTCCACAATCCCTCCCAAACCCTAATATCATACACAATCCAGACGTAATCCCCGCTCCCCTGCCCTCTCCGCCACTCGCTGCCATCTCTGTCGCAATGTTCTCCGGCCGCCGCTCTCTGATTCGGCCTCGCTTCGCCGCCTTCCCACTAAAACCCTAACATATTCGCCGCCCTGTGCTCCGGCTGTGCGCCCCCTTCTATCACGAAACCCTAATCGATCATCGCCGGCGACGGGAACATACTCTACCACCACTGACGCTGCCGTAAATACTTGTCATACAGTTGGTCCCCGTAAATCTGGAAGTAGCCGTCGTAAATGCAACATCGATACACTACAACCACGACAATTGCACCACGCTGCCGTTGATGCATCTTCCTCTACCACCACCGTCGCTGCACCATCAACTGGTCGACGCAGATCCGATTGTTCCTGCCGACTGTGTGCATCCTCCACCTCGAAAGTCCTAAATTTTTAGGGTTTGCTGTGATGAATCCCGCCGCACCTCGAAAACCCTAATTTTTTAGCGTCACAGTCATGAATCCGCCGCAACCGTCGTGCTTCCGAATCAAACCGCAGCCGAGCTGTGCATCAGATTCAAACAAAGTATGAATATTGTTAGGGTTTGCTGTAATTTATTCATCTTCTATTCTGAAATCAAATTTAGTTGTATTGTGCATCATATTATTGTGAATATTATTCATCAAATTCTTGATTCATCAAGATTTACAACTGGTTAAGTTAAGTTGATATGTATCAAATCTGGTTTGTGCATCATATTTTCGTTTTTGTTGATCATCGAGACTGATTCATCGAATCTGTCCATCAGTATGTGTTTTTGTTGATCGTAAATCAAATTTTGTATTTGTTGATCTTTGATTCTAGTCTGATTCATTATCTATGTTCATCAGTTATTATTATTTTTTATTCTGCATCAAATCTCTTTGATTTGTTGACTGTAAGATATTTAATTTTAAATCTGTTATTTTTTGGCTTTTGATGGATGATTACGTGTTTCCAGGAGATGGTAAGGAATTAAAAGACTATTATACCCTTTAATGCATTTTTTTATAATTAAAATTAAAAGAAAAAAACCATTTTTATAGGAGCGGTTATTAAAAAATGAATGACTGAGATTTCTCCTTACCTTTTGTAGTTTAAGACTCTTTTTAGCAGATCCCCTCCTTATATATATATATATATATATATATATATATATATATATATATATAAATATATATATAAAATAAGTGGATTTAGACTGCTAATTAATAGTTTTTAACTCTTTACTAATGAGTGTTCATCATACTAAAAAAATTTACTATTTGAACAATTGCCAAGTCACCAACATAATCTCTTTGATGTAGATGTATAGGCAATGTTTTAAAAGCAAGATCTGCTATGTTGTTATAGTTAAGTTTTAAGTCTTAATATTAATAACGACGCTATAACGTTTCTTAAGACTTGTTTTAAGCAGTTTTGTATATACACACATTGTTATACAAAAACGCATGATTAGTATGATCATTATTAACATTCTGTTCTCGAGTTTTTTTAGGTAAGGAAAGGAAAGAATTTTAAAGGAAAACAAGAAAAATTGTGTTATTAAGTTTCATTTAACAAAGGAAAGGGAAAGAAAATGGACGGATCTAGAGGAAGACTTTAGGTTTAATTTGTCTCAAACTTATCCTCTCAAAATAGAGGATTTGGAAGGAAATGATTCCCTCTCATTTCTCTTTTCCTCTCCTTCTCAAGCTTGAGAACAAGCCATTAAGTACTAAAGTGAAGTAGTCTATATTATCATTTACTTATTTATTTAATAATATATAACTTCTGTAAGTTACGAATAAAATATATATGATATTTCTAATGAGTGTCTTCAATATCTTGTGATAATTAGTATGATCATCATTTAAGTAAAGTGAAATAATATTTATTTAGGTTTTCATGATGTACTAATAGAAACTTTACATTTATTTCAAGACAGAAGGAAGTAGATTGGCATTTGGTCTCCTTCTTACATCACATTCAAATGATTAAAAAATGGCAACTATACCTAGCTACGAATCCAATTTTGTTTGGCCAACTTGGTTTCCATTTGTCAAGAATAACTCACCATCGCTTGAAAAAATGAATTTAATATTTTTTAAAGACAATAAATATTTTAATACTATTATATAATATAATATCATATATATTATATTACATTGTTGGTATGACACAAGTCAATTAAATTTAAATAGGATAATATTCATTCATTGCACCTTTTCTAAAGAATAAAGGGGTGCATTTAGTGTTTGTGTATAATAATGTAATATGCATCTATAATATCTAAAAGAGATTACTATCATTGTAATCGCTAAACAATAATGAATGAATAATTAGTTATATATATTCATGTAATAGAGTCGCTCTCATTCACTTTTCTTTCAAAGCAACAAAATATCATTCATACAATCAAAGGGTTCAAATATCACATAGAGAATATTTTCATGTGAACGGAAATTAAAAGACGAAAACATATTAATGGTCATATAACCTACCTACTACAAGCCAAAATCAAACCAAATTAATACTAAAGGATATATATTAAATAAGAAAGATATAATATTGTTCACAATTAATTAATTTGCTAAGTAGTAATAGTAAAACTATTGTGTTTAATATTTGGGTCTTAACAGGGGTACAATTGAATATCTAAACTAAAATTCAGGTAATTCAGATAATTCATCAACACGTGTGAAAACGTCATACCATAGATACATGTCCTCTGTGTTCCAACGTGTACTTTGATTTCTAGCGGTTATGTTTTCAAACAATGTGAGCGGAGTTGTTGGAAACTCGTCACCTGATATGTTTGCTAATGAATTCAATTCCGTGATACTGTCTCCGTGACCGGATAATGTTTCCGACCAAAAACTATCATCAAGAATTGTCGCTTGGTCGATTTCCTCAATTTTTGCTACACTAGACGAGTCACTCGTTGCTTCTATGACAGATGAAGACTCACTGCATGATGGTTGATTGGAAATGAATTGTTTCTTGATTAATGATTTATACTCTGGTTGAAAATGAATCTGAGAAGTTACGGGTTCATCTTGACTTAGTGCCTCCGAAACACATTTAGATTTCGTGTGACGTTTTCTAGAGACATTGGTAGTTGTTTTGTGACTTTCAAGTCTTTTCTTCAAGTGTGTGTGCCACACATTTTTTATTTCGTTGTCCGTTCGGCCAGGTAATTTTGCCGCGATTATCGACCATCTGTAAAATCAGTTAAAAAGTAAGATTTTATCACAACCTAATAATTTACTAATAATTAATTGTCTTTGTTATGAGTTCAATACATATTAAATATACAAAAATACAAATTTTTTTGTCTCATTATTATCATTATAATACTATTATTGTAAGTTAGTAACTCTACTTTTAATTCGAATATATTGAGCTAATTAATACCCTACTCTTATAATATGAAAATGAATATTTACAATTAATTTTGTAAATCTTGAAGTATATGACAAAATTAATTTGTATTTTGTGCTTAGGCACATGCACATATACTTCAGTTTGCAGTTAATTGATACAAAAGGGTCTATATATAATTATTATTAACCAGTAAATTAATAAATTGATTAGTAAATCATGAAAACTGGGATTGCGAGTTGGAGTGGCCGATTGGAATAATTTATGTCCCTAAATAAAAAAAATTCATCATCACATGATCATCATATCTATTTGCAGATCTAAATCTTTTTATTATAATTAATAAATGTATCATGTGATGTATCTGATCAAATTAAACAAATTTCAAATGCCTCGATCTGTTAGTGACAAAAAAAAAAAAAAAAAAAAAAATTAGCCGCACATATCATAATTTTAACTGTAAGACTTTTCAAGGCATGTTTGTTTCAAGCTAATCTTTACGAGCAAGTTATTGAACTGTTATACTACGTACATGATGTGTATATGTCATCATGCCCACGACTTTTGTAAAGACGTACGTACGTTCTTCTTTATATATAATAAATTTTTATTTAAGAAATTGTGTGATGTAAAAACCGAACCAAACCGACCCGTACACACGCTTAGAGTATAGTACCTGTTCCCGAGCATTTCATGTAGATGAATGATGGTGTCTTCTTCCTCTTTGCTGAAGTTTCCTCTTTTAATATCCGGTCTTAAATAATTGGTCCAACGAAGTCTGCAACTCTTTCCGCATCTTAACAAACCTAAAGGATTAATAATCACAACAAAATAACAAAAGGTTTAACACTAAATCGAACACTTTAATTTTGAATTTCAATGCTAATTATTATGTTAACATATAAAAGAGATGAAGATTTTGTGCTTACATACAAAAAAGCATAAAAATATTTTGAAAAAAGTTAATACAATATGTGTATCCTACCATCTCAATGCATGATACTTGCATTAAACTTTTTTTTTTCTTTTTTTGCGTTTCATGATTCAATTAATATGGATATCATGAAGGGGAAATACAGCATGATCACTTTTAGTACTAAACTGAAATGTGAGTCAAATTAGTACAGGAATACATCAAAGCATGTAGCTAATTGCTAGATGAAATCGAATCGAAATCCATAATAAAACATTATTAATAAGTAGATGTGTTTTCATAAAATCAAAGATGCATTCATGCATGATTAGAAGAATAAGTATGTATGTGGAAGGAAGAAGTTGAAATACCGGCACGTTTGGGAAGAGCACGCCAATTAGGGTGACCATGTTGTTGTATGTATGAAATCAAGATTTGATCTTCATCGTCACTCCATGGTCCTTTCTTTAAACCCATCTTTTCACAGCATGGTGCTCTCCCCATTTTCTCTCTCTCTCTCTCTCTCTCTCTCTCTTGGAGTTCCAGCTGATACAAAAAAGATCGAGATCCTAACTAAGGCGCACGAGTGGACTCATCGGCCAAAGATGCCTATTTATCCTCAATATTTTTTCTATTTCTTTTCATTTTTTCTATGAAAATATAATATTCTAATTGCTAAAAATATCACCATATATGATTCCTTTGTTTTTAAAGACTTCTTTTAAATTCTTTTGATGTGACATCCGGTTGAATTTACTTGACCCGTAAGAGAGTTTCAATGGGCACATTTAGATTATTGGGAAATTGTCAAGAAATGTAATATAAATATCAAAATTTGGTAATAAAAGTAAAGTTTAATTTTTTTGTCAAAAAAAATATCATAAATTTTGATTTAAAAAAAAAATCTTGACCAAATAACTTTGATTTTTAGCATTTTATGATACCCTTTTTAATAACAAATTAAAATTTATAATATTTTATTATGCAAAATTGAAACTTACAATCTTTTTTATGACAAATTAAAATTTACAATCATTTTTGGCAAAAAAAAGTTACATGCTATCTTTATTGGCAAATTTTGATATATGTTACATTTGTCAATCATTTGCCTTAGATTATTTGCATTTATCTCCATTCTTTCCCTTACAAAGTACATTTATCCCCATTAACCATCCACTATTTTTTTAAAAGATTTAAATGTAGACAGATGAAAGAGATAGAGAGAAGAAGAAGAGAGAGAGAGAGAGAGAGAGGAAATTAAGCGTGAGTGGGAACCAACTTTTGTTATTATGTGTCACTTAGAGTAAAGGGGGGAGAGGGCGATGGTGTGGCAAGGTGCATGCACCATCTAGCTCGATGGATGCGCCCACCCTTAGTGAAGTGGTGTCGAATGGGGATGATAATCTTGTGGTAGGGAGGTGATGTCACTCCATCACTGTGTGGCTAGAGAAGTGTGTGGTGCTTATTGTATCAAAAAGGCTGCTTGGTGATGTTAAGTTAACAAAATACTACAACTAAAATCGTCACCACTGCGATCAGTGTTGGCAGTGATTGACTGTGATGATAGGTGGCAACAACAATGGCATGGATCTTTAGTGGCATTGTAGAGTACATTCTCATATATGTAAGTTATATTAAAGTCTCAAACCAAAATGGGTTAAGGAGGCTACAATCTCTTATAGGGTCGGTAGGGATAACGTTGCAAGCGGAGTCAAAGAGATCATTCCTTTGTCACGATCCTATATTCTAAATGTAAAACCCAAGGAATCGTGCATCAGATTATATCAACATGTTGAAGATGGGTTTTTTTCAATACAATCTGAGTGATCGTTGATGTCTTGATGCAAAAGGTGAGTATTTCTTGACGCTAAAGTTGTGTCTTCGGTACATATGCTTTGACTAAAGGGAGCGATCATACTTCTATCCTGCCATCTCATCAGTCACACCATCCTTTTTTTTTTGTTTAGTTTCAAAAAGTGTATCGAATTTGTCACTTTTTGCTATTGTATATACTCATCTTTCAAAACTCCTATTTAATGTACCAAAGTATCAAAAACTACCGTTTAATATATCCGGTTACCCGCTAAACAGGTAACCGGTAATTTCTTTTATTTTTATTTTTTTAATACCAACATTTGCCACCTCCTTAATTATTGCCAACTCATAATCTTCAAAACAACTTCATCTTCAACAATAAATAAACATTCATGTTGTTCTTTCTTTAAGCATGAAGAACATTCAAAACCCATATGAACATATCAAATCAAAAAAGATCATATCTCCATTTGATATCAAAGAATTTACCACTCAAGTGAAATAAACAAAACTAAAACCCAAATTAATATGAGTAAATCATTGAAAACCCATATGAACAACATCAAATCAAAAAAATCAGAACATAAAGAACATTCAGACTGACTAAATCAAAAACCACAAAGAACATTCATGTTGTTCTTCCTTTAAGCATGAAGAACATTCAAAGGATTTTTGTTCGAAACTCAGATCTGAACCCACTGTTCTTTGAAGGGCCCTAAATAATCGAACATATGAACACACAGATGAAGAACCCTAAATAATCAAATAACAGATCCAAAATCGAAAAACAAAATCTCAGATCTGGAAGAACCCTAACCTAGCAATAGAAGAAAAAAACAAAGAACAATGCACATAAACATACCTTCATAACCCAGATATGGATGAACCCTAACTCGAACCCAGATCGGAACCCTAAAAGTCTGTCGAAGAAACCCTAACTCGTAATACCTAACTCGAAACATACCTTCATGTAAAGAACAAGAAGCAGATGGAAGAACCCTAACTCAATAGAAGAAACCCCAACTCGTAAATGGTGCAGTCGCCGGAGATGGTGGCGGTCGTGGTGGTGCCCAACTTCAACGGTGATGCAGTTGTCGAAGAATTGATGGTTGTTGTGGTGGTGCCCAACTCCAGTCGATGGCAATCGAAGAATCGATGCTGCTTGTGGAATGTGGAGATGTTCAATCGCGGAGTTCGATGGGTGGATTTGATTTTATTATTATTATTATTATTATTATTATTATTATTCCATGTCACCTGCCACATAAGCAAATTGATGACAAATCATTAGCCATGTCATGTTCACCTGATACACCTAAGCACCTAGCAGGTAACAAGTTACTTGGTATATTAAATGGTAATTGTAGTAAGTTTGATATAATAAATGGTAGTTTTGAAATATGGGCATATACAATAACAAAAAGTAAACAAATTCGATATACTTTTTGAAACTAAACCCTTTTTTTTCTACCCTTCGATCTTTCTATTCTAACAAAACCTTCAAAGCAGTAATTATTTTTCTATTCTACAAGCCCATCAACCTTTTCAAAATTTAAGAAGTACGAAAAATACACTAACATTAAACTTAAAAAAATACTTAAATATTAAAATTACAATGTTAAAATAATAACTACAGGTAATCTAATTAGATAAAATACATAAACAATACAATACAATTAGTTAAAATTGCTTAAAAAACATAAAAATACAACTACATAAAATTAGCTAAACAAGATGAAATCGAAATACGAAATCACATAATTATGAGTCAGGGCTAAGCGCACTAGCATAGCGCCATAGCGTGTAATAATTACTAATTACTAGTAATTATAATTATATAAACGTCCAATTAATTAATTAAATACATTAATTTTCAGCAAAGAGATCGATATGATCTCATGGTAAACGGTCGAATTGGAAAAGGAAAAAAAAGTTAATTATCTTTTGGTGACACAATGAACATAATTTAATCGAAAAGTTATACATTGATCAGTACTACTTTTAAGACCAAGACCAAGATTTATTTATCAATTTGCTTCAAGACTAATTATAAAAGGTTAGAAAGCTTAATTGGCTTTAAACAAACATGCATGTAGCTTCCAGGAAATAACCATGTTTAATTCTTTGCATACTTATATATTAGTAATTATTACCACTAATTATACTTGTTGATTAATTAATTAATTAATGTGTCTGTCTGTAGACTGTAGCTAAGCTCGCTAGCTTAGATTTGAATAATCCCGCATGTGATCCACTCAGTAAATAAATAATTAATTATTATAATTAAAAACCGATCGAGTGTTATCTTTGAATAAAATACCCGATCGACTTGGTTTATTCCTTGAATATTATTAACCTTTTTATCATGTAATTTTAAAAAATTTACTAAAAATGAGTACGTATTTCCGGCCACATGCTCTATCATAGTGTATTCTAATATATATAAAATTATAAAATTTTCATTTTATTAATTTGGAAAACTAGATTGTTAATGCAATTAATTTCTTATAATCATATTTAATATGTTATTTTGAATTTATATACAAGTTTAAAAAAAAGGGGCAAATTATATAAGAAGATTTTAAACTTTTTAAAATTTCTTTTTTAACGTATTCAATTTTTTCTTGATTTTAATATTTGAGTATCAAAACTTTTGTTTTATGCTGAAAAAAGATTTTAACAGGTGAGAACAAATAAAGAATGTCCAGTACACCAAGTATATCTAATGTAGCATCTACATGGCATGCCTATGTCAAAATTTTTAAATTTTAGTATAAATAATTTGTTTCAATTTTTAAGACTCATATTAAATAGTATAAAAAAGATAGTTTGTGTGTGTGTGTGTGCGCGCGTGAAAAGCTTAAAAAACAGTTTAGTTTTGTGTGTGTGTGTGAAAAGCTTAAAAAAACAGTTTTATACAACTTGTGATTCATTTGGCAGTCACATGTTTACCCGATAGAGAGTAGACTTGAGTTACGACGTCCATTTATTTTGTTTGAACGTCAAAGATGAAAGTGGTACCCGAATAAGACAAAAAAAAAAAAAAAAAAAACTAATTGAACATGAATTAAAGTCTAATTGCAAGGAAAAAACAAATTTAAATCTAGGGCGAGGATAAACACATATAATCTATATATAATTAATACTGTTTTGGATAGCAAATTGGGAGGGTGTTATTAAATTTCATGAAACTAGTTTATTGATCCATACACGTACGGGTATTTCGAAAGTGTATTTGAGATATTAGAATTTTCAAATAAAAATAATGCAGTAAATGAAATATCACCTTTGTGATGAGAATATACTAATTTAAAAAAAGTGTCGTCGCAACTATATGTTTTGTGGGTTATGTGGTCACTGTCCCTTATAAGTGTGGTGTTTGTCTTGGGTCTGTGTTTTGTACCGGCCTTGGGGAGGTTGTAGGGGTTTGGGTGGTCTCTGTTAAATGGCTCCATATTGGGGTGTGGGTGTTTCCATATTATGGTGGGGTTGGGTGGGTGTTATAAGGGTGAGGCTGGTAGGTTAGAGGCTATGGCTTCATATTCAATTGTGGCGTATATGGTGGCACTCTCTAACGCACACACTATTCACTTCGCATTCCTACGTTCAGTAGCCATGGCTATAGGTTAGCTTTGGGGTTTTGTGTGCAGGTGTTTTGCACTTTGGAGCCGAGGGGTGATAAGGGGGGCATTCCAATCCTTTGATTTGCTGGGCCTTTTTGTGTGTGCCCTTGTAGATCCTTCTTTCAAGCTTCAGAGTTTCGTTGGGTGTTAGGTCTTAGATGGTTGCTGGTTTTATGCGATTACGTCATTTGATGCTAGTGGAGATGGCTAATCGGCCATATCCCAGCTTTCTTGGGTTTTGTTGGGAAGGTTTGGGGTGGGGTTATAAGGGTGGTGTTGGTAGGATAGTGGTTGTGGCAAGGTCTTTTTCTATGGTGTAACAGGTGGCACTATCAATGCACTCACGTCACTTCGTTTTCCCCTTATGTATATTGCCATGGCTATAGGCTAGTAAGGGTGTGTAGTTTGGTGCAGGAGTTTGCACTTTGTTGTAACCAAGGTGTGATAAGGGGGGCATTTCAATCCCTACGGTTTGCGAGGCCATCTTTCGAAGTGCTTGGCAAACCCTCCTTTCAAGATCCAGAATTTGTTTTTGTGTGCAGGTGGGAGGAAGATATAGTGCAAATCGCGTCCAAAGTATTACGTAGGGCGGATCGTTTGAATACGGTGCTGCGAGTTGTGATTTGGTAATGTGTCTTGACACTTGTTATTCTTGGTCTGCTGAGTTTTAACGACGATGGTAGTTTCCTCAGTTCGGTATGGGGCAATATGGTTACGGTTATATGATGATGCTGTTAGTCCCACGGGTATCGCTGAGGCAGTTGTGTCTATGGAGTGGCTGCGGGTGCGATGGCTCTATGTTTTTGTATCGCGGATGTATCGCGGATGAGTGTCGTTTCTGTTCTGTTTTGGGAGGATAGTATATCATAATAGTGGTTAAGGAGTAGAGGCGTGTGTCACGTGTTAGTAGGAGATGATACGAATCTATGTTGTGTATAGTCACTTTAGCTTCGTTGTGTTTCCTCAGTTTGATGTAACTAGGTTGTATTGTACCTTTGTATAACACTATTCTGGTGGCTGTTCAAAAAAAAAAAACAATAAAATTTATACCAAAACATAGATAAAAATGAGACGGTTGTAAATATATAATTATTTTTCTCTAAACAAAATATATCACAAGTTACTAAACATAATTTATAAACAACTTATAATTAATTACATTAGTATACAACTTTTATAAAACCCCCCTCACATTTTCTTAAAACCCCCTCATATCTTTTATTAAACCCGTTCACAATTTTCATCCAACCCTCTCCCAATAGATTTAAAATTGAATTAAAAATTTTCCAATCCACGATTTTTAATCTTTCTAAAATAATTTTGAAATTAAAGGTTGTGATTGGTTAATTAAAATTCAATTTATGGTTATTTTTGGAAAATTTACATGCCTTTTATATATAGATATAGATAGATAATGTGTTTCATTTGTAAACTTGAGAAGGAATCAATCAAATTGATGAGAATTTTCAAAATTCGTTAAAAATTTCTTAGATTGAGGATTTTTCAAAACCTGCCTAAAAAGGCAGAGTTTAAAATCTCTTTGAAAAATATTTCATTTTCAGCGTAGATTTCTTCACTTTTACTATCATAATTTCACACATAATTCATCATTTAACCATCTTTTGTTGCCGTTCGAGTTCCCCGCCAACCTCACCATCGGTTGTTCGACCCCATCAAAACCCACCTCGCTGATTTTGTGAAATCACCTCGCCATCACTTAATTTCATCTTCGCTAAAAATCAATTATATGATTTAGGAAAATTCAAAAGGCAATAGGGGTCTCTTGACATGGTTTCAAGTGCATGAAACCTGGTAAAGAATGAGACCGAGTGGGTACCTAAAATAGAAACAATACGTTAATTTTGAATCGTTTTGACTCTAAAAAACCCAAAACCAAGTGGCCAAGAGGGTTATTTATTTTAAGTCTTTGTTCAGTTGTTGGATTGTATCCTTGTAAAGATATATGGTACGTCCGTATATATAGGTCTTTGTGTGTTATAGCTGGTAGTTTGTGTGTACATTAATATATTATGTATTAATTTCTAATAGATTTATCCCTATTTAAAGAAGATTTTATATTTTTGTTTATATGTTACAATTATTTTGCTATATATGCTAGTACTTTGTAACACCCTAACAGGATCACGATCAAACATACCTTGTTTATAATAACAAATAATGTGCACTCAGAATATAATACATCTTTCATCGGTATAAAGAGACAGACGAGCTAGAAAGATGACATCTTGAAGACTTGAAAGGATAATCCATAGGAGATGGTATTTCCGCCGGTCCCTTCAGACTTTTCCACTCACCCTGTTGGATTAGACACCCGTTCCCTTTACCCGTAGTAAAGCGACCCCTATGCAAAATAAATAAATAAAGACCTTTTTGAGATGATTATGCACTCGTAGGATGCCAAAATAAACTTTGCTTCAAATTTTCAAATCCTACGACTTCCTTCAAACCATTAAACTAACCCGTTGACTATTTTTTTTCCATTCAAATAGACTCATTTCTAGAATTGCAATTAATTATGAGTTTGATTTCTATCAGAGTTCTTTTTTTTTCATATATCAAACGTTGGTAACTCTTGCAAACCATTGTTATTGTACTTTGGTATTTTTGCAAAGGTGACTTTCATATACTACAACAATAGTCGATCTCATAGAAATATGATATAAGACAAGTAAGATGTAGACAGTCGTATATTTACTTTCAAACAGAGGCTTCTGGGAGACAATCGGTAAAGAAAGAGACTGCATGTTAAAACCCACCTCGTCGATTTGGTTGAATCACCAGCCTTGCCATCACTTTCACCTTCAACAAAAATCAATGATATGATTTAGGAAAATTCAAAAGGTAATGGGGGCCTCTTGACATGATTTCAAGTGCAAGGAATCTGATAAAGAAAAGATAAATGCAGATTTAATATTTCACAATATATTAATTAGATTTAATTAATTAATAAGCTAATTAATGGGAATCAGTTGTTGTTTCGACTCTAAAATAGGTGCATCTAGAAATCTTTCAATAGGGATATGATATGATGCTCGGTAAAAAACCCATAATCGATTGGGGTCTTTGATTGTTATTGCTAGTACGTAGCTCTTTCAACTTGGTTTTCATTGTGCTTTCGATCAATTAATTAATATACCGGCTTTTCTAAAAATTAAAAAGTAGCTTACTTATATATTTCTCTCACACACAAATATACATTATGATATCGATAGATAGTTGCAAATGTTTCTCCTCACTACGTGTGCTCTTACAAGTGTATATGAGGTGGATGTTGATCTAAAATACAACCAAGGGGCGTTCATTCAATCAAAGGTTATATACCCCGGGACTAATGACTCTCTTTTAGAAAGAAAAGAATGCAAAGAACACCTTCTCGTAAAGTATACGGAAAACGGTTGCAAAAATCACGAAAATTACCTTCTTTTTTAATTCAGAATCACCTAAAAGCAATAAATTAGACTAAAACATGGATGCAAAAAGTAACAAATAGCATATTCATCAAAATTTTGTAGATGTATCCAACATATATATCATATTTCTTTAGCCCTTAGATAAAGATTTCAATATATTATCTCTTAAACAACCGTCCTCCCTTGATCTCACCTATGTTTTGTTTTATTCATTGTATTCAATTATCTTATATTTGAGTCAATATAACAAATATCATATCATTGTATGACTAAGTAACTATCATGTAATTTACTTATGCTACGACCAAAATAGGACACAAAGTCACATTTTAATGAAGGGGATATACATAAAAGTAGACCCACTTGTCCTTGGATGATAGAGAGTGATGGCGGCGTACTACATACATACATATATACATACATGCGAAAAACAAGAATTATGCAAATATTTAAAAGATCAAGGAAATCATTTATGACCCGATTAAGACTGAAGATTAAACAAATTATTACATGGAATTACTTTATATATACAGAACTACTTTTTTGTATGGATCAACCTTTTATAATTTCATTTTCCAAGTTGAGGATATTTACTTTTGAATACAAATAACATCAAATAATTTAATAAGTTTTAGTTACGAGATGTTCTGTGATCAAGTTACTTTAGTAACTTATAAAATCAGACAAACAAAATTGGACTTAATATAAAGGGACCCGACCCATACGGGATATAGCATCAGGTTTAACCGGTTTCGGATCGGATTAAAACATAATCGGATCGGATAAAACCGGTTAAATCCGCTTCGGTTTGAAAAAAATCCGGTTTTATAAAAAATCGGTTCGAATAGTTTTTGCACAAAATCGGATATTCGGATTTTTTGTGCACCTCTACACACACGTGCATAGAAAAACCGGCCGGGATTTTGTTTCTTTATCCGCTATTTCCACCTCAATTATTCTCGAAAACTAAGGCAAAAACAAATTAAGCACTCGCAAAATACAATACATCTTTCATCGATATGTAAAGGCATACGAGCTAGAAAAATGGCATCTTGAAGGGGTAGGAGATGGTATTCCACCGAAACTAAGGTAAAACACCCTCAAAAACACCATCTTTCATCAGTAAGTAAAAACAGACGAGTTAGAAAGATGCAATCTTTAAGCAGCAGGGAAATGGTATTCCTACCGGTCCCTTTTAGACTTTTTCCACTAGCCCTATCAGACGAGACACTAGTTCCCTCCACCCTTCCCTATGCAAAATAAATAAATAAAGACTTTTCTGAGATGATTACGGATGCCAAAATAAACTTTGCTTCAATTTTTCAAATCCTACGACTTCCTTCGACTCTCCTTTCAAACCATCAAACTAACCCTTTGTCTCAATTTTCTCCATTCATTATAAACACATTTCTAGAACTGCAATAAATTATGATTTTGCTTTCTATCAGAATTCTTTTTTTTTCCATATATCAAACGTTGGTAACTCTTGCAAGCCATCGTTATTGTACTTTTGGTATTTTTGCAAGGGTGCCTTTTATATACTATAACAATACTCAATCTCATAGAAATGTGATATAAGACAAGTCACAAGTAAGATGTCGTATATTTATTTTCAAATAGACGCTTCCTGGGAGACAAAAGGTAAAGAAAGAGACTGCATGTTAAATACAACAGGTTAAAGATAATTAATCACCGTGTTTCACCCTGGAGGTTCGAGACTTGTAGAAACACGCTAGTAGGTAGTTAGGTACCAATTATTCAACAACTAAAAATACAAGAACATCGACATACGTAGCAAGACAAATATGTTTTTAACTAAGGTAACGGTGTAAACCAACTTTAGCTGATATGATACAATGTGGTAGTCATTTCGTCATGATGCAAACCGCCATTTCATTACCAACAAAAAAAATGCAGAAATTGATTGTATTGTAGCTTATGTTTCAAAAATATAAAATGAAATCTACAAGCCTTGTGTTATTTTATAAGTTTCTTCGACAAACAAACAATCAACATGTTTCAAAAAGCCAGGGAAGCTAAAAACTACCTAAGACTCTAACAGGGTGCCAGGGAATCATATGATTGGGTTTTTCTCTTACACTTCACAACCTACAATTGCTTTACATCTGACGGACACATAATACTAGAATATAATCTGAACATGGATCAATCAAAACTAGTTAAGAACTTAAACATATTGAAATGAATTTGCCGTAAAGCTTAGTGGGCAAACTCATCATATAGCTTCAAAGAAGTGGAAGAAAAGAATTATGAAGTTCTAAGAGGCACGCCGAATGTGACACCAACAAGACCGAAATGTAAAGCAAAATTGTAATGCGATTCCTAATCTTAGATTAGAGAAACTGTAAATGCAAAATAGAAAATAAAACAGAGGATTATACAGATTTATTATTCCTTACAACAGATTAGAGCCCCCTTTGGAGGTGTAGCTATCTCATGCCACCCATGTCATGATCATCGTCGTCATCAAGATCCATGTCATTTGAAAGTCTGATTTTCCGTCCATCTCTTGGTCCAGTTCTTCCTTTCTTCGGTTTTCCCCTAATATAAATAAACATATCAATATATTTAAATAAGTAAATAAAAAGCAGTTTTACATTCACTGATGTCGGATATTGGGAAAAAATATATTACACTTCTTTTCTTAAGTTTCAATGAAAACATAAGCAGAGAAGTAGAAATCTTTTATGATCATCAAGTTACCACCATACTAAATGTGTGGCTTTGAGAATAAATGACTGTTGAAGCATCATGCGTAATGAATCTTTACTAGTAGGTGGATATCGATACTGTCTTTAGAACCTTGTACATATAAAGATTTCTGTTTTAATTATCTTTTGAAGGCCGTCTATTTTCTATCATATCTAGATCTAAAAACCCTATTGTCTGAATTATGTGAATAACAACTAGAACTGTCGACTTGTGTTCATAATTTTTGTAATGCCCCAAAAATTGTCAATTATTCAAACCAAATATCTCAATACAACTCCAACAAGTTAACGGAACCGTCTTCTATTCCTTTCTTGCGCTGTCATTAGTGGCCAATACTCAACACCCTATAGCATAGTTGGCTTAATCGCCACCTCATAGAGTTTACCCTTCAACTTCAACTGTACTTTTATGTCACACAAAACCACTGTCATCACTCTCCGTTTCAACCACGCTGCCTGTATATGGTGGGTGATGTCTTCATGACTTATGCATCATGGAGCCCAGGTACTTAAAACTCTCATGTGGGTGGATTACCTGGTCTCCTATGTAGGCTAATCATACTAATTTCTCGAGTTTTAAGTGTTTCATTGAACTCTTTTTTATTATTTTATAAAGTTGCTTAAGCTTGAGCAAATAAAAACCTTAAGCCAAAGGGAATCGCCGAATGCATCAACAAGCAATTATCATATGTTTTTTCGAGTGCAGTGGTCAATGGTCATTCTATAAGGCAGTTATATATTGCGTTTCCAAGCCATTTCAAACACTAATAAAAGAGTCTGTAGACAGAAATGTTTACTCACTGTCCATTAATAGTTAAGCCTCCACCTTTAGGTCGGCCTGGACCCAAATCTGATCTTCCCTCTAATGTAAACATGTGAATCATGAAAATTCAAAATAATAAGTTGACATTACGTGAGCTTTAAACCGGATATGCTAAAAAGATCTAGAAAGAAGAAACCACCTTCCCGTCCAGCTCCAAGCTCTTCTGCCTGAAGATATACAAAGAGAAATAGAGATAGAGTAGAAAAATATATAATTATCCTATGTTCAAAGTGGTAACAATACACTAACAATATAGGGGGGAAGAGAACTTTACACACTAGTAAAAACAAAATCAACGGAGGAATCATACCGCTGGTGAGGTAACTGACGATAGGGAAAAAAGCCTGTCTTCATGCTGAAACTTTCTTGATCTTTTCAGGCTGCAATACAGTGAAGGAAATCCCATCAAAGAATAGGATAAAAGTAACAACACACATAGCATCAGCAAAATGACCTAATTGACATCCTTTACATTCAACCACACAGTATAGTTGCACTGGTGTCATTTGTCCCTCTCGTTCTAACTCGTTAGTATAAATTAGTAAATGCATACAAATAGCGTTCCCACCAACCAATATCAACTTCATAACTACTAAAAAGTGACAATCGCCACATCCACTACAACTATACAAGAATCAATTACAGATATACAAGATTTTAAAAAGTATGTGAAAGAAAAGTTGAATTCATGATGCATAAGGCCATAAGGGAATATATGTTTGTTTTATACTCAAATATTTTTAAAAAATGGCCTCGTAATCTTACCACAATTAGTGAACTAGAATACTAAACCATGACAACAGTGTTTTCAAGCTATTGCAGGAGGTATCCTGTAAGTTATTAAAGACAGCTCCAACTAAAGCTATGCACACACAGGGGGGACTACGACCTTGTAAATCATGTCATGGCCCTAGATGAGGCTAGATTTAAACTTTCAGTAGTGGTTCTATACCAAAAACGAACAAGAATTTTAGTGTATTTAATCCCATCAATCAAGATGGAAAAAACAACTTACAAAAAGCACATACCAGTTCGTAGTCATCATTCTTAAAGACAGACACATTACTAGAAAGATGTATAAATTTGGTGCTGCTATAAGGCAAAGAAAGAATTAACCTGCAAGTAAAAAAAATATATAAAAACAAGTACAAGAAAGAAAGTATGCCAAGAAACATACTTTGTGGTATTCTTCGATGAAGAAAGAAACCCTTCATATCCTTTCCACACATTCCCAAAATTGCTTGATTCTTGCAAGTAGCTTGTCTCTAATTCATACACCTATCTTAATCATGCCAACATCAAAAGTCTTGCTCAAAAAACAGAAGAAACTTTCTTCATTAATTGAAGGCATATCATGCATCCCCCATATACTAGTGTTGTCTCATTTGTGAAATTGTACTACAAAAGTATCGTTGACGCCAAATGCACTCATAAAACATGTGTTAGGCAGGCCTACACAATAAGGGCTTGCATGTAAATAAATTTTTTTCCAGTAAACTGATTAAGTAATTATTTTCAAACTAACAACAACTAGCAGTTACTTTACATAAAAAGGTTAATCCATAAGATCAATCAAATTTTAGTCTTGCTCCAGAAATGAATAGCATAATAGTGATTTAACATTTTACACAATGTTTATGTTCTATCTCATTATTTTTTGAAATCTGTATTCAGTTGCAGACTTTAGTTGCAAACCCATCTTGCAAGTATGTTTACATGATGTAAATAGTTTCATATCTTAACTAACCCACACACACAGATCCCTTTATACTAACCCAAGCTAGTGGCTTTTCTCCAGGTAGAGATATTTATGTGTACATTTATATATTGTATGTGAACTTTTTGCTATTTTCCCAGCCTGTTAGTAACTCAATTCGATATAAACTGTAAGGAGATAAAAATATACCAACCTGCTTCTCGATTGCACGAAGTTCTTCCTGAAGTTTTTGTCTCTTACTCATAAGAGATGAAAGCATGGCCTTGGGATTGTTCGAAGTTTTCTGCCCTAAAAATAATCATCCGCAAGTAAAATTTCAGCATTTTAAGAAGCAAACAAAATCGAAGTAATGAAGTAGATAAAATTAGGGCTTTTCTTATAATAACCTTGGGATTCCATGAATCCGCCAAACTCAAGAAATATATCTAAAATACAAAAGAGAACGAGCAGAATTAGGATTCTATATTTGGGTTTCCTTGATCTAGGGTCAAGTCCAAGCTCGTCGCCGATGTTGCTAAACCTAAATCGTCGGCAATTTGGGAAAACAAGCGGCAGGTAGTTAACTTCTGCTGTTTTCTTTATCAGCGAATTGCAAATATAATCCTTAAGGTTTATAGATTTTGCAGTTAGACCACCAATCTTTCCGTTTTAATGATTTAAACTAAAGATTAAAAGACGTTTGCCAGGTTGGTTCGGTTCACGTAGTTAGAAAATCTGTATTCGTGCTCTAGAGGGCAGTTGACTAATTTCATTAGTTAAAACCAACTCCGCAACTCGTACCATACGGGTAAGGCTGGTGGTTTTGGCACGATACGAAAAGGTAACACAAATCTGAAACAAGTTAAAAAAGCAGGTTAACATGAAATCAGCATGAAAAATAATTAAAGGTTCGGGGTCAACCCGAAAGTGACTTGAATGATTTGTTTAATGGCAAAACCATAAAATTTTAAAATTTTTCTTAAAACTAAAATCTAAATCTTAAAATAAGAATTGTAAATTCAAATTGGAGACTAGAGTCTGTGGACAATAAGACCCGCAAACAAAAGTACAAACTCTTTAAAAAGATACAAGTTAAAGACTTGTAATAATATATTTAAAGTTAATACAAAAAAAATAAAACTTTATCTCAAATGTCAGTCCATCACTCTCTTGCGTATAGTTGTCAGTCGTGTATTCGTTGAATTATCGGTAGTCAACAAAAATCTAGTACATCATATTGTTTATTATATTTATTTATTTATACAAGTTGAATCAAAAAATAAAATCAAAATTCAAATTTGATAGTCCGAACTAAATTTTCAGCTGTACATAAGGGAAGGCAAACTACGGGTACCCTAAAGAAGGCAGTTCTAGCACCTTTCATTAGGCCTATAGTTCACAATCACACTCATAAGGCAAATTGTGACCTTGTTTTTCCCTCCTTCGGTTCTCTCCCGTTGGTCCATGAAAGCAATTCGTGAAAGAATATGTCAGTGTCTAAATCTACTGTGCATCAAACAAGAAAAAAACAATATGGGCAATAATGTATTGTATCCACTAAAAACTGCAACCAAACAAGACATGTAAAGAACAGAACCAACATGGTCATTGCACACATCAGACACCATAACCATAATCCACATGTTACGAAGCCAAACAAGTCAAGCAGCATACGCTGTATTATGTTACACTCATTCACCTTCATGTAATATTCAGATCGTTTTGACATAAACATTAAACCGTTAACACTTATGTTTCAAAGCTCAAGCACTGACTACCAAAAATAAAACAAATATATAACAAATTAACAAGTGAACTACCAGCTGTCTACTTTATTAGAAACGACGAACTGAAAGTACTAGTTCCAGTGTCTTGTTTCTTACTAGCCGAAGATGAAACAGCTGTAGAACACAAATCATCATCTGTTTCCAAGAACTCGCTTCCAGTTTTACAATCATGCAAGTTATATTCATCTGGTTTTTCTCCTTCTAAAGGCTTTGATCTTTTTCTGTCATTATTATTCGCGAGTGTAGCTTCTCTGTGCATTGAAGGTACCCTTTGATCATTAGAGGATGTCGAAGGACACGGTTTCTTTTCTTTCCTAAGAAAAACCTTGGGAATGGGCAGGTTTTCAGGATCACAGTTATCAACAACAACCTCATTTGTACCTTCACAGCTGCCTTGCTTTGAGGCACATTCTTTTTCGTTCATAAGTTGTATGGCACTTGTTAAACGATCTCTTGCAATTTCAATATCAATGACGGGTTTTGGATAGTTTAATCCCAACTCAACTCCTGCAGCTTGGAGCACAGGCAGAGGTGCATTCCATGGATGATGGATCCATTCAGTAGGCATTCGTGATAGCTCGGGTAGCCATTGTCGAACATATTCACCCTCTGGATCAAACTTGAATCCCTGAACCTGGTTCATAGTTAATTTGAATACTTTTAGCTAGATACATGTATGTATGTATGTATGTATGTATGTATGTATTACTGCAAGAAACCATTAGAGAATTGAGTTTTTACTTCACATACCTCAGGGCTATCAAGACGTTGAAGCTCATGCCCATCTGGCAAGCTCCCTGATATATACTGCCAACCAAGAATATCACTTTCAAGATCAGCATCCAAGAGTGTATCCCAAAAATACTTCATCCCCCATTGCCAAGGCAACAGCAAGCATTTTACTAAAAAACTTGCAGTTATGACTCTGATTTTATTGTGCAGCCATCCTGTTGCCCAAAGTTCTCGCATTCCCGCATCAACCAGTGGATAACCCGTTCGACCCTGTCTCCAAACCTTAAAATGTATCTGGTTAGCTTGCCAAGGAAAATGCTTCAAGTTGCTTAGAAGTGATTTTTCGTGAGTGAATGGGAAATTAAAACAAATATAACGCGAGTATTCTCTAAGCCCGATAGATCTAAGAAAGTAAGTAACACTTTTTTCTCCATCATGGTTTTGTTCTTTTGCCCATAGAATCTGCTTCATTAAAGCATTGTGGAAGATTTTTCGGACACTGATTTCACCATAATGAATATATGGGGATAGAATTGATGTAGAGTTTCCAGTCACTTTTAGTCTGTTGTCTGCATAATCAAGCAGATGGTTTTCTATGAATGCGGTGAGAGCTTTGTCTGCATTTATCCAACCTGGTGACCACCCTCTTCCTAGTAAAGCATTACTTGGTTTTTCTGATTCATCTTCAAGACCAAGCTTCTCAATTTCACAATCTTCCACTGATCCTGTTATTAGTCCATCATAGAACAAAAGAATGATTTAGATTTATGGTTTTGGATTATGTATATAGCCCCAGCATTTGAGCTAACTGTAATGATTGGAAGTCACAAAATTCAGTTTTTAGGATGTGGGTTAGTATGTGTAACGTAAATATACTCGAGGACAAATGCAGTTAACATGAATATACTCATTACTAACAGATACTGTTATCTGTGATCTGGTTAATATGTCATCCTTTAGTAACAGCACTAATACAAAAGAAGAGTCCAAATTCATTAGCTTCAATGCTCCATCGATTGGGCAGTGCTGACCAAAAATCTATTGTAAATTTTAAATTAAGCATTGATCCCAAGACTTCATCAAACCTAAAAACATCATCAAACCTTATAAAGACATTGTTAAACAATAATATGATACCATATATAAAGCATTGATCCCAAGACTTCATGCAAACCATAATATGAAGATTATGTGGCAACACTAACTTAAAATCATCACATAGTAACAAGAGAATTTGAAATAATCCATATACTGTTAATATATTTAAAAAATATGTATTAGTATTTAGATGAGATTTGTTAGTTAAAATTTATTATTTAGATAGAATTTATTTTAGAATAAGATTAGGAGTTAGAGTTATCTTAGGATTAGATTACTCTCATTCATTATAAATAGGTTTTTAGGGTTGTAATTTTGTTATGCAGAAATTGAGTGGTGGTTTTTAATATCATTGAAGTGTTAGTTTACCTCTTGAAAGTAAACCGTTGGAGAGACGGTCGACCTCTCGAAATTCGATTAATCTATCTTTTCGATTTTCGTTTTGATTTCCAGTTTGAGTCATATCAATTATCAACACATAATAATAAGTTATTTTTAAAAATTAGATTGATTACTTGTATTGAGAACAGATATCGTCGTAAAATTGATTGGTATATTGATCTAAGACCATGTCTTTGAGCATCATTAGATGTTAGATTTTCTACTTGATCATCTCTCAATGATGATGGATAGATTATGAGTTTTGTGTGTGTGTGTTTGGGTGGAACTTATTCGTTATTTGTACAAGAGGTTAAGTACACAGCATGTATACATTAAAATGTTAAGAGACTCTCTGAAGTCTTCCATCAAACCTTCAGTAAGTGAGTCTCTCTTAAAGACATTAAACATCATTATCTCAGGAGACTTGTTGAATATGTTATCTAATTAAAACTTTCCAATAGTCTCATAGCATATTAGACATTATATTATATTAAAAGATGGCCGTGAGTTGCATTCCACATACAAATGAAACTAAGTCCCTACGAATCAAGCACCACATGGCAATTGACAACCAAAATCAATGCCAATTTTAAATAACTCGTCCTCTTATAACAGGATAATGAGCATTCCACATTTCCACCATAGTTCCATATTTCAACAAGTGAACATGGTTCACCATTGTTTATATACCCCTAAATCACACAAGTTATAGGTACTTTGTTAGCCAAAATAAAAAAATAATCAATATTTGTGTTAATGAGAATTAGTAAATAAATATTTTTATCTTTGGTATTTGCCAAAAGAGGATAATTGCATTTTGCTTGGGACATTCGAAAATGTTACAGTTGCACCTTGCAACATTGCACTTATAATATGACCCACAGAGTTACTCGTATGGGTATTCTTATAGTTCTAACTCCCATATTTTTCTGTTTATATTTAAAGAATATATGTAATATTCCTTTCAAAGATTATTTGAAATTTAAAGATCATATTACCTGTGGCTTGCACCAATCGAAAAGGAGGAACACGTATAATAGGCTCCTTTTGCATTTCCAAGCATTTGTCCCAATACGCATTAAAGGTTGTAAAAGCATAACCTTCATCATTGTATACCTCCCATGGCTCATACAACAAATCGGCATTGTATGTTTCTACAGGAACGCCGAGCTCCCCAAGCTGTTGTTTTATATTGTGATCACGAACAAGAGAAACAGGATCTTGCAAAATAAACACAAATCAAAATCTGTGGAAACAATCAAAACTGTAAAGAGGAAGAGTTTAAAAATATCAGATGTACCAAGCAATGCCAAGTAATTGATCATTTTATAATGAGGATAATTTAAAAAGGTTATGTTTATACACCAAAAAAGATCAGATTCATGCAAAATTGTGGCAATAACACTCTATTGTAATATTCAAACACCGTAAATGACAGTAGATGCCATTGGGTGAGAGGCGTCAAAGAAAAATTACATCCATTGATCATCTTAAAATTTCTAATATACAAATATAAACAGGAGTACAGGACTTACTTCTTCTCCTATAGCTATTATGATAGCAATGGTGTATCCATTAATTCTTGAACTTATAAAAATGCATCAGAGGTTCATATGCAAGCACATTCTTGATTGTTAGGCTATGATGAATGAACATATTACACCATCTTCCCTTTTCTATGTAGCATGGATTTCTTGGAGTTTACACATGCCATACGGACATACGGTCATATAATATACATCGGATATAATGAGTTCATGTGCTAACTTGACATGATGTCATCAGTGGACTTCAGGGAGATATGATTGTCATCAGTGGACTTCAGGGAGATATGATTATCAAAAAGCTGACTCTAAGAATCTATTCAAGAGATTCTTCACACAGAATATGTAAAACATCTCATTGTATTGTGTATTCAAATCAGAGGCCATATATAATTTGATTAATTGATATTCTAAAACAGCCGTGCATCAGGCCTACTTGGTTCCAGGCTTCCAAAACTAGAATCAGCTCTTCACTTTTGCAGTCAAAGAATATGTCTCAAGGATAGAAAATTTTCAAAGTATTAAACGATTTCATGGGAAACAAGACTATCTAATTAAAGTATCATAAAACAATGAACATAAAAAAACTACTAGAGTTCAATAATCACTATCAAACTTTGTAATTTCCAGGTAACGAGTTTGACTAACATAGTCAAAATGCAGTAATTGCTAATAGTAAAGACAAGAGTCAGAGCATACTTACCATAGAGTTGATTAAACACTAGTTTGGTTGCCCCAATAGCAGTAATACATTCAATAAGAGCAGAAGTAGTACTCTGAGCTTTCATTAAAATAAGATCAGCCCCAAGTGATTTCAAAGACTGCCCTAATTGGATTAAAGATTGCTTCAGCCACCATCTTGAAACCCGACCCGGGTAAAACTGTTGTTCTTCTTTAGGACACCATATGAACACGGCAAAAACAGAACCATCTCTTGCTGCTGCACAGAGTGCTGGATTATCTTCTATCCTCAGATCCCTTCTAAACCAAACAATCGTCTTGCAATTCCCACTACTACACATCGTTTTTTCCCTAAAATTCCCGACCTTTTCCGTCTTTTCGATTGAATTCGGCTAAAATCACATATTCTTGAAAAAACCGCATAGAATCTTGACGCACTCAACACAATCCGATCTCATAATTTCAACAACTTTCGGAACCAATCAGGATAATCCGATACTGAGAGAGAGAAGGCTGAGTGAACGAGTTTCACATGATTGGTGCGAGATCAATATAATAAAGAAAAGGGTGTTTTTTATTTTGGATACCCTTTTGACTGTTTTCCGTTGAAGAAACTACGAGAACGCGATGACGATGATGATGATGATGATGATATAGCGAGCATTGATTGATGGCACATGGAAAGGCGATGGTTTGTTTGAGCAAATGGGTAGTTTTGTCCTTTTAGCAATGGGAAAAGATATTTGGAGCTTTTCTAAAACCAGAAACCATGTGACCCGACTCATCTGACTCGATCCAGAGCAGGTACATCTGATCCTGTCTGTATACATAAATCGGGGCCACCACGATCGTTAAACACTTAAGCACACGCACAAACACGTTCTTGTTATGGATTTTTATCTTAACTAGCGAAATGCATAAAAACAAAGGTTTTAATAAGATGTAAATTTGTTTATAACATGAATATTTATCTAGTAGAAAGTTATAAATTTTTATTTTAATTAGGATAATTATTAAAATAATTTGTTATTATTTTTGAAATATGAATACATTTATTTTAGTTCTTTAGAGAAATTATATCCCTAATAATAAAGTATTATTGTATCTTATATCGTCCATTCATTTTACTAAGGAGGTGCTTGGTTGGAGGTTTTAAGGTGTAAGGAATGAGAATGATAATAATTAATGTTGCTTGTTTAGGTGGAATATAATCAATCATTACCCATTAATGGATAATGAAGCATTCCCTAGTAAATTGGGGGTAATTAATTCAGGGTAATGGATTCATGTACGTATGCCCTTACCGATCACCGACACCATCACTAACCATCACCAATATCGTTGCCACTACCCTCTGACGCCAGCAATGACTACCGACGTCGCTGCCACCGCTACCACCACCACCGACAGCAACCATTACACTATCGTAGCATGTCAACTATTAATGCCACTACTAATATCTCTACCACCACTCTTTAGCACCCACCACCAACCGCCAACTTTGTCGCCGCTACCACCACCAACTGTCGCCGCCGCCATCGGCAACAACCAATACACTATCGTAACACGTCAACTATCAACACCACCACCAATATCGCTACCACCAACTTCTAGCACCACCACCAACCGCCACCGTCGTTGCCGCCACAACCATGAACTGCCACCGTTGTCGCCGCCGATGCACCGCCATCGAAAACGACCTATACACCATCGTAACACATCAACAATCAACACCACCGCCAATATCGCTACCACCACCCTCTACCTCTACCACCAACTGCCACCGTCGCTCCGCCACCACCAATTGTCACCGCGCACCAGCAGCAACCACTACACTATCGTAACATGTCAACTATATATCAACACCACCACCAATATCCCTACCAACAACTTCTAGCACCACCACCACCACCAACTTTCGTCGTCGCCGTCGCCACGGCATCAACGTATACACCATCGTAACACATCAACAATCAACATCACCACCAATATCGCTACCACCACCCTCTAGCACCACCACCAACTGCTGTCGCCATGTAGTCGCCGACACCACCACCAGTAGCAACCTCTACATCATCGTAACACGTCAACTATCACCACCACCACCAATATCGCTACCACTACCTTGCAGCACCACCACAAACCGCCACCATCATCGTTGCCGCCACAACCACTACACGATCGTAACTTGTCGCAAAATCACCGCCACCGCCACATATACACAACAAAGACATATACATACATATGTGTATATAATGATTACGAATATTAACCAAGCAATATCAATGGTAATAATAATACTAGGGAATGCTCATTGCATTCTTTTGTATTCCCTTACCCTTTGCCATTCCCATTCCCCTCAAATCAACCAAGCGCCCCCTAAGATAAATTTATTAGTTTTAGCTTTAATAACTTTTAGTATAAAAATATTTAAGCTAATTAAATATGAATGAAAAATGTTGGTAAATATGAAAAATATTCATCTATCAACCCACCTTTGTCCTCTTTTTTGTTGCAGTGGAGGCATGGAGCATAAGCTAATGGCCTGTCTATCTTAAAATATCATGATATATTAAGAAATTTGTAATCCATCGATGAGATATGTGTCTTTTTACCAAAATAACCCTTAAAATATCATGATGTTTTAAAGTTTTAGTTTGCAGAAGGTAATGAATTCATACAAACCATCAAATCAAAGCGTATTTAATTGTTGTAGCATGGGGTAATGAATTTATGAGTGGACGATGACATTGAAGGAGGGAAATTAGATAGTTCAGATTAGTTCTCGTGGGCGATAACATTGAGGAGTGGAATTAGACGGCTCCGATTATAACACAAACAGGATATTGCGACGAAAATTTGCAACGAACGAAATCCGTAACAAAAATAGAACAGTTGCTACGGATTTGCGATAAATTTCAACGCATAAAATCATCACAATCATGTGGTCAAATTAGTGACGAAATAGCGACAAACTAGCGACGGGTGGGTTTCGAATTAGAGACGAACTAGCGACGAACGAGTTTGCGACAGAGAAAATGGATGCAGATCCGACGCACATATATAAATGATAATAAAAAATATATAATTAAACAGCCCGTCGCAAATTTCACACTTTTGTGACGGATTTGCGACGGACTTTGAATTTGTATTTTTACATTTTAAGATAAAAAGTGGTAAAAAGACACAATTATTATATTTATTGATATTTTGTCAAGTAATAGGTTTTATATGTTTTTTATAAACACGCTCGTGTGCATTTTCATATATGTATATAAGATTTACTAATGTTGAAATATCGTTTTTCATACAATGACACGTCCGACTCGGGTAAATATATTTTTTTAAATATTTTTATGTGTTTGTAAAGTCATATACTCCGTAATAGTTTATTAGAAGATATACGAGTTTGTTATATGAAAAAAACAATGACAAATAAAAAACAAGTTAATGTCCATCACAATTTCGTCACAAATTTCACACATATGTGACGGGTTTGCGACGGACTTTGAATTCACATTTTTGCATTTTTATATAAAAAGTCGGAAAAAATGCACCAACATACACGAGTTATATCATTTATTACACTTGTTGACAGTTTGGTCAAGTAAGAGATTTAATATGTTTTTTTAAAATTTTTTATGTGTTTATAAAGTCATATAATAATGTATTAAAGGATATACGAGATTGTTATATAGAAAAAACAATAAAAAATAAAAAACCAAGTTAATGTTAAACAATATTAAGTTAGTGAAACACATATTTTTCGCTGATAGAATCAATTTTTTCACATAAGAATAATTTCATATATAGATAAAATATGTTAGACAATATCAATTTTAACATAATTTTCAACTTTTTAATTTGCTTCTACAAACCCAAAATAAGACACTCTTGTGTACTAACCTTTTGCTATGAGAGGTTTAAGAAGTTTATAGAGACTAGAGAGCGAATTTAATTACAATACTGTTATAATATTTTTACCCTTTAATATTATCTAGCTGTATGTTCTTTTTTATTTTCAGTTTACATTGTATACTATATATACATATATTTTATTTTATTCTACTAAGAATTGTGATGTATAAATTAGTGGTTTGGAATGAATGTTGTGATTTTAAAAATTGCTTTAAAACATGTTGTATTTTAGTAAGTTATGTAGTTCTTCTATTCGTTCACTAAAAGTCGAATCACATTCCTTGCTATTAATATATGGAAGATGATATATGGAATAACGTCATAGAATGTAAATAACTAATTAAGGTACGTATGTACATGTCTCATCCAATCAATCAAATGACATTGTATACACGTACTTTTTTTAATCGGAGAAATAAAACAAATTGGTTGTATTAATTTTAAAAAAAGTTTGATGTATATAATGATAATCTAACTAAAATTTGTTTTATTTTAGTACAATTTATACGTACTTCCTTAAGTCTTTAGGTTTATATTTTAGATCTATATCGACATATAAACTCAAAATATTGTAATTTAACATTTAATTAAGATATCCAAAGTGTTGTCATAGATGTAGTTCTTAATGAAATGGAATGGTTGAGGTGTTTATATTTTGTAAATTGTGAATAAAGATATACAGAGATAGAGTATATATGTGAGTGAAATGTGAATTGTAATTATGTCCATTATAAGAAATCTTTAAACAACAAATGACAAATGAAGGCAGCGGGCAAATATGGAAAACTGAATTAGGTTGGGCAAGAGAGAACATATCTTTCTATTTTCAACGTTCTTACCAAACTCACCAAGCTGTTTGTCTGTCTAGACTACAAATTAATATGATAGTGTTGATTCATCCAAGATATCGATAGAGAATATTGTAAAGGTTGCGTAGAAGAAATAATAATTAATATTGTTTATATACATTTTGTTAGGATCGTAACTAAGAAATTGATTAAAGATTTTGTTTGCTCCTCATGGTTTTAAAACGTGTCAGATGGTAGGAGTAAGACCCCCTCCTTAAAAAGAGGAGGAATCTCTTTGCCTCGCCAATGTGAGTTGCTAGCAGTGAGTTTAAGAGTCACGGATTTGATCGGCTCGAGGAAACGATGAGCCCCATAAAAACAACACGTTTATTTTGATAGTTATGTTGAGTAATGTCCCACATTGGACGAAACGTGACTTTGTAATCTGCTTTATAAGTGTCCTGCCCTACTCCTCTAATAACCAATTGGTTTTGAGTTGGGACCCCACAAACTTACATGGTATCAGAGCAAGGTTCACCCAGACTCCACGTAACCCATAAGTATACACGTGTTATGCTCGAAAAAAAAGAGAACGTGAGGGGGCGTGTTGAGTAATGTCCCACATTGGACGAAACGTGACTTTGTAATATGCTTTATAAGTATTCTGGGTTACTCCTCTCATAACCAATTGGTTTTGAGTTGATACCACACAAACTTACAAGTTAATAATATGAAACTTGGTATTATAAGGATTCATGTTATAAAAATTACTAAACATATGAAAAATGATCGATATATATTTCTACTTCATTATATTTCCTATTTAATATTTGACATATATAATATATTAATTTTTTGTCCTTATATTATCTTTTAATTTTAATACATTAATTAAGTAAGTATGAATAAAACGTAAAAGAGTATTTCATTTCTCAAAATATATACCGGGTAGCTAGTCCAAACTCATGAAAGTATGAAACAAAATCAATTATTAAAGTGATCCCGGTGCTTATGTTTTAGACTTCTAGTCCGTAAAGCAACATATATATGTTTATAGCCCCTAATATTGACTTCGACATTGGACTATTGCTACCATAACTATCGTCAACTCTTCTGTAGTTTTAGACTTTTAGCCCCAAAAGCAACATATATATGTTTTCGTAATATGTTTTTGTTTTTAATCCTATAAAATGATTTTATTATGAAAAAATGATATATTTTTCTATTATATATTTTTACTTTATCTTACAACTTATCATAAAATGATATGTGAAATCTACTAATTCTCTTTTATCTAGTTTATTAATTTTAATACTTGTATTAATCTTGTGAGTAAAATAATAAATTGAAAGAAATAATTAGAGGATAAGAAAGTTTACTTATTTCAAGCTAGTTTCTAAAATAAAAACCTTAAAATCTTGCAAACATAGAGCAAATCTAAACAATCTTGACGATATGTAGTTAATAGTATTTCTCGCTACCAGTATGAGTAAAAGTACCAAAACACGAGTAGCAACAGAATTCATTCTTTTGCCTTTACTTTCATTACATGGACGTTAAGTACATAGAATCAAGTTCTAATTAGTCGCATATATCCCGACTAAGTCTACCCGCGATATCCTGGCGGTCCAAAGTGTTGATCGTCGCTCCATAGTATCTCATAACCTCCTCATAGGTCCAAAAATTACATATTTAATATTATCTAAACCGGGACTGTTCTGATCTCATGACCTCTAACAGTCTCCATTTCGACAACTTCCTCGTCCTCACCTTCATTTTCCCTCGACATCTCCTCCAACGACTTGCCATTTGATTCAGGGACCAAAAATGTAAACAAGATCCCGAGACAATTAACCACCCCGAGTACAATAAGTGAGTTCTTGACCCCGATCCCGGGGGGATAACCTTTATCGGTCTTAGTTTTATCTTGGTTTTGGGCTGCATACAAGAACCCAAATGCACCGATTATCGCCCCTGCCTTACCCGAAGCAGCTGAAATCCCGTGGCATGTAGACCGAAGCCTTGCGGGAAATATCTCGGCCGGGACTACAAATGTAGTCGCGTTAGGACCGAAATTAGCAAAGAAAAACGTTAAAGCGTACATGACAACAAACCCGATTCTATTCTCCTTTTGTGTCCAATGATGGTAAGGAATCGCGAGGGCGAACATGAAAACCGACATAAAGAAAAACCCCATTAATTGGATCGCAAATCTCCCAATTCGATCAATGAAGAACACGGTAAACCAGTATCCAGGGACAGTACTACATAAGGCGATGAGAGTTTGAGCTCTTGAGATCTTGAAAACTTCTTGAATAGCGTTCATAGTTTTTGCAGGCGGGATCCACCCGATTGCGCTAAAAATGTCTTTTTGAAATAGGTTTTGGCTGTAAAATGCGATATCCAGCAAGAACCAAGTGGTAGTCGTGCCTAGCAAATGAAGCCCGTGTCGTTTCATGAATTGCTTTGAAAAGAGCCCGAAATCGTTTGTTGATCGTTTTTCAACAACTTTTTCAGGTTCGGCTTCAAGCTCAACTTGTAACACTTTTGACATATCAGCAGCCGCTTGTTTAGCGTTTTTTGCTACTAAAGCTGTGTACCGAGCTGTTTCCGGCATCTTCATACGCCAATAATAAGTCATTAGAGCCGGAATTGACCCAAACATTAGAATAATTCGCCACACATAATCGGCTTGTGGGACGGTGGACCCCAAAGGATCATCCTCGTACGCCGGAGCAGAGAACTTTGACTTGAACGCCGCCGAGACTATACAAGCCACCATCCCGCCGGTGAGAATACCGAACCCTTGCATCGCGAAAACGGCAGCTATAAACGCTCCTCTGGTTTTCTTATTCGCGTATTCCGACATAATAGTGGCGGAAAGAGGGTAATCTCCGCCAATTCCAAAACCAAGCCAAAACCTAAAGAAGCAAAGTGTCGCCATAACTGCTGTGGGTTCGTTGCTGAACGACAGCCCAGATGCGATCGAACAAATGACCATGAGCATAAGGGTCATACCATAAACCTTTTTCCGACCCATTTTGTCACCGAGCCACCCGAAAAAGAGTTGGCCGGCGAGGGTACCGCAAAAGGCGACGCCGTTGACGGCTGCTGAAACATTAGGTGGTAGTGTCCCCGGCTTGTTGTCGCCGGCATCATGGTAGTAAATCCGGCCAAGGAGTTTGGTGACTAGGGAGATGCAGAAGAGATCGTAAGCGTCGGTGAAGAAACCCATGCCGGCGATTACGATTGCGGTGAAATGATACCATTGAGTTTTAGCTACATCAAGTGCGTTTAGCACTTTCAAGTTATCATTTGCCATTACCCTGAAAATTGAACCGATATATTGGTTAATTATGTCACAATTTATAGTAGAATTTGTTGTTGAAAAAACAAGAAATATATACTCTTACCAAATTAAAATTCATTTTTAAGTTAATCACACAGAAATTTCATCTACTTCTACCAAAAAAAAAATTTCAAATTATTTATTGAAATATAGTCTTCATACACAATTATTTTTGTAATTTGGATTTTTTTTTAAATTTTAAGTATATATTCTCTTAAAATTTTTGATCATCTACTTATCGGTCTTACAACTAATATCAGAAAGATAAATTACAAAAATCATGGTAAAGAATATATCCCAAGATTTATTCCCTTAAATTAATTTTGATATTTGATATCAGATCAAGCATGCTTGCTAGATCAAATATATGTTTTAAAAAATTTTCTATACGTATTAATAAATTTTAATATCATTATTAAATATTTATAGATACGTTATTTGTATAGATATAAATTACTAGAATGATATCTGCAAGAATTGAAGAAGCATGCATGCACATAATATAAGAGATTATATATGATCTAAACGGATAAAAAGAATAAAATAACAAGACAGGTGTATCACGAAAACCTATTTAACCCTTAAAATAAATTTAGACGCGCGTTTTATTAACAATTAGTGAAGTAATTCATAGTCTTGGTAAGAAATTAATATGTATCGATCATTACTTAGACTAAAGTGTGACCATATATATACAAGAGAAGTCAAACTTACATTATATTGCTTTTGAGTTAAGCAAGTTTTTTCAAAGTTGTTCTTAAAAATCATGTGAAATTTTGTGACAAAGACGGCCTCTAAAAATTGACTCATGACACCTTACCAACCGTCCACTTCTACTACACACAACCAGTTAGTTTTCTGCCTAATATTAACACCCCCTTAACTTCCTAGAAACTAGTAATAATTATTTCATTATTATCTCAAAAAGGCAAAGGCAAGTATTTAAAGTGAATAAATAAAATAAGCTTTAAACTAATAAATTATGATATTATCTGGGGAATTTGTTGCACTGCTTGCTTGTTTTCATGATTGATGTAACAAACTTGATTTGGTAATCTTGTAAAGTATAGATATCTCACTGGTTAGTTAAGTATCATGTGTGTTCTTATAAAGATATGCCTTTACCCAACATGTTTTCCTTTTTTTCAAATAGCAAACAGATATATATATATATATATATATATATATATATATATATATATATATATATATATATATATATATATATATATGTGTGTATATAAACCAAAACAGCTTGGACTACGTACAATGTTTCTTCATATATAATACTCGTTTCGTAAATCATAGTTTCGTCTTTTAAAATCGACTATAAACACAAAGTAAAGAATCCCGATCCATCTAACTCGAAAAGAATAGAGTTTATAGAAGATATGTAATTGCATTATATTCGTTACTATTGTTGTTATTCAGTAATGCCTTGGTAGGTGTATATAAATATCCCAAAAAAATCATTTGAGCTTTCAATAGTAACTCTAAAGAATCTAAAACATGCAACTGTTACTGTAGCAATAGCCCTTATCTTTCTGTCCTCAAACAAATAATAAAAGATTTTTTTCAAACTCCACAGTCCAAACCACCACATACTGTAAGATTTTCAACAAGATTTCAAAAGGGGAAAAATAATATTTTTCTATTCTTAAATAAAGCCTGTAAAAATCTCAACACGTACTTTCTTCACCAACGTTAAGTTTATTAATTAATAATAGAAATCTGCAAAGATTAAGAAATAAATAAAAGGAATGGAGAGAATTAAGGAAGCTGACCTGAAAGAAATCGGCAGCCAATGAAAGCTATAGAGGGTTGTAAATGGTGCAGCTAAAGGAGTACCTGGGTTATGGGGTGGGATTGAGGGGAAGACGATGGGGGTGGGTGTCGTATGGTGTGGGTTTGGTTGGAGTCTATGAGATGGGCTCCCAGCTATTTAACGACTCACAATGGCCCCACCTTTTTAGTTCTTTCCCGCCGTACTTGAATTTTTTACGGCTAGGATTCTTTACTTGGCTGACGTGGCTTTGATCGGGTAAACTTCTACAGGTCAACAAAGACTTTTCTGTACATTACTTTTACTTGATAGGGAAAACAAAAACAAAAATTGTTTTACGAATCTCTTCATTTAAGAGTAGAGCAAAAATTTCAGAGTAAATTATGTTTTTTTTCTTTGTGATTTTATGGTTTTAACGATTTTTATTTTTACAGATTTCGTTTTTAAATACCCAAACCTCTTACGTCTTTTGTTCTTGGTTAAAGTGTTAAACTAAAAG
Organism: Pulicaria dysenterica; assembly: GCA_947179395.2. NCBI lineage: Eukaryota > Viridiplantae > Streptophyta > Magnoliopsida > Asterales > Asteraceae > Pulicaria > Pulicaria dysenterica. The sequence continues at coordinate 56,092,669 of OX359296.1, forward strand.
GATGAAACTACGCTCGCCTTAATTTTTTATTCATATTTCTTCATTTCTTAAATAATAATAATTATTAGCAAGGAAAAAAAAAGTAATAACAAGTCATCAACCCTCCCCGGCATAACTCAAATCTCTCCCTATTCATTCGTAATACTGCACGGAAAAGATAGCAAACCATGTCACCTTTGAGAGGCAAATTAGCCGAGAATATGAAGAAGACTGCTTGGTAAATGCCTGCGTTATGGTTTAATCGAGTTTGCTTAATTACTCTTTCCAGACTAAACTTCAGATCAACGGTTATGTACTTATGTGAGACAAGGCGGTGTAGTTTGTTTTCTTTTCTCTCTTTCCGTCCACTTTTAAATTGCGCAAACGTAGACGGGGAATATATTATATTAAGTCCTTTTATTTCTAATAAAAAAAAGTTCATTGTGGTTTAAAAGAAATCAACAAAGTTGAGATTTCGGTATAAATAAGGTATTTTTGTATCGTACTACTCTTGTTTAAAAACATAAAAGAGTTACAACATAAATGAGGTATTTAATTTATACCTAAAAGAAAAAAAACACAAAGCATAACGACCTAATTATCTAAGGCTTCTAGTGATGGGGTGATGGCGAGACGATGATGATTGGTGGTGGTTGGGTCATCGACATTATACGTGATTACAGCGGTGGTGGTTGCAACAACAATGGCTACTGGTGGGTGGGGGCAGCGTGTGTGATGCACTGACCGCTGGGTTGTGGAGGGTGGTGATGGTGGGTGGTATGTGGGGTGGCAGCAGCGAAGATGATAGGTGGATGATTGTGGAGTGATGGTGGTGTTGGTGGTAGGAAGGCCATATATAAGGTCAGGGCGGAGCTAGAATTATTATATAGCGGAGGGCGTACTTATCATAACATAACACTAAAAGTAAAAAAATAGAGAGTATTTATTTGGGAGCACTTAATAAAAGAAGAAATCATAAAATCTACTAGCGACTAGCCAAGAACAAAACCAAAAAGTTGAATCTTTAAAACATAAGCATAAAATCAAGAAACCGCCAAATTATGTCTAGTAAATCGCATAACACATCTGATTAGGTCTCATACGTTGCATGTTGTTTAGCACCTCTTCGGCATTTATCATTCATTATACATGGCGTGTACTTTGATTGGATGGCTTGATTACAAATTAATTGACCGGAGCTAATAAAATGCATAGAAATTGAGCTAATTTGGGGGGTGGGGGGGCAAGCATTCTTCATCTCCCCTTGTCTCTGCTTCTATATATGGTGATTGTTTGCATTTGTAACATCAAATATATAGTCCTGATGTAAATAAATGAATGCCGGTTATGTTAGATTATGTGCAGAAATAATTAATGGACACATTGTATCCAATGTTATAAGAGACTAAAGGGTCACACTGCTACACACCCAATACGGAACAGTTGGATTACATCATAAATCTGTGTGGAAATAATTAATCAGTTAGATTAATTATTAAAAGAGAAAAGTAAATAATTAATCAGTTGTATTAATTATTAAAAAGAGAGATATAAAAAATTAATCAGTTTATATTAATTATTAGAAATGAATAAATAATAAATAATTATTTATTATTTAAAGGAATTAAATATTAAGTTTTACTATTTAAACGGATCAGTTAATTAATAGTTAATTGATTAACTAGTAAAGTCCAGGGGGTCAAAATGAAGAGATTGAAAGTTTAATTAAAACCAGTGGGCTTTTAATTAAACGGGATTAGGTCCATCTAATCCTTATATATATCTTTAAGCCTTAAGGATTAAGATATAAGAGACAAGGGATTAAACCTAGCCACCAACTCTCTCCCTCTCCTATCTCGTCGATCTCACTCTCTCTCGGCTCTCTCTCTCTTGCTCTCGTCGAAACCGAAGTCGAAGAACATCAAGAGGGTGGTTCTCGGTTTTGAAGTCGACACAAGGCACACACACACACACACACACACTCTCTCGATTAGAGTGTTGAAGGTTTGGTAATCCAGGAGCGGTCTAGCAGCCAGTTCCAAGGAGGTGCAGTAGTGGTGGACTTTCTTTAGCAATCCTAAAGGTTTCTGATCAGGTATATTATTATAACCTTATTCTGTGGATTGTTTGTAAGAAGCTATGCTTGATCATTAGTATTAAGATCCTAACCCTTTTTGGGGTTTAGAGGGTTGTGTTCAATCCAGTTCCGCTTTTTAGGATTGAACCAGTGGAATCAAACCAAGGTTTGACCAGTCTGTGTCATATGGTGGTTTGGTCAGATCAAAACCCTTCAGGTTAGCATAATGTTAAAATTAATTGTTTGTACATAATGGTTTTCGTCATTAATACAAACCAACAGGATCTTCTTCTTCAACTCTTCACTCAAATGGCCTCCTATATTATCGACAGATGGAAGCCTGCAAAACAACAAACGGGGCCTCAGGGGGATTCCCTGAGGGAAACCCCTCCGACAATCAAGTCAGTGGACGTTATTGTTTGAGAGAGAATTTAAATGAGTATATGTTTTCAAAGAGAAATCCAGAGAAAGAATGAAATATTTTATGCATACCCGTAGAAGATGAAGTACCAGAGTATATATAAGGGATGGAGTGGTCCCAGCTATTCTGTTATTACATATCCCAATAAAATAAGGACACGTATTAAAAAGTGTAACAGTCTCTCTAAGGAACATACGTGTGCAAATATATAATCAACTTATTTACACCCTCCATAGTTTCAACAATATTCAAAGTAAAATCATAACATTTTAGCAAATATATGGTGATTGATTGCATTTGTAACATCAAAAATATATTCCTGATGTAAATAAATGAAGGCCGGTTAGCATAATGTTAAAATTAATCAATCACGTACGTACACAATTATAATAATTTTGTTGAGGCGCAATAATTGAAAGGAGGAATTTACGGATTATGTTAGAAAAAAAACAAGAAGAAGCTCCTCGTCAAATACCTACATATGCGGATCTTGCATGCACCTGTAAGTAACAACAAAAATTATTAATAAAGTAAACAAATGATAAGTTGATAACATTTATTTATAGTAATATATATTAACCTAATGGAGGTGATTTGTCACCACATCGAATAATATTTCATTTGATTTTATAACAACTATATATATAACAAGTCTTATTGAAGACAGCTTAGTAGATGCTAAACTAGTGTTATTCAACACGCAATTAACAACTTCATCTTAGACTCATAATGTTATCCATCATTATTTAGGATCGACTTAAATAGTTTCGGGTTTCAAGACAAAGTTAAAAGAACCCTAAAAAATAAAAACGCATCAACACGTCAAGTAATTAACTAAGCAAATAGGTTGTGAATACTAAATAATCAATTATATTAAGCGAACTACTAGTAAACAAAATAATATACAAATATCATATAGTTACCAGAAAATGAATTAACCAAACAAAACATATAAAATTTAAAATCTAAACAATTAATAATAAACTAGAAATCAAGAGACAAAAAAGTAAAAAAAAATTTAACACATGTTTAACCTATATCAATTAGAGGATACGTCCTACAGTCCTACTACAACCGTATATGCCGATTAATATAGCCTATGAATGTGAACTCTTTTGGGTACACTCATACCTTAAAAACATTCAACTAACTCAACTACGTACATAAGTGGACTATACGTCCACCCCCAAATACTTCACAAGTGGGCTCCATTGCTCTCTAAGTATGATTTGACCGTGTGGTCATACCAATATCATAAATTAAACGAACATAAGACGTAGAAACATGCGATTTTTGCTTTGTTCTACCTAAATCCAACCCAAATATTAAAAATTGTCACTTGTGTGTTAAACCATTACATACAGGGGTTTGACATCATTTTTGACAACTTCAGAAACATCAATTATTTTAACACCAAAATCAATCCAAATTACTTAGCATAAGCATTAGTACATTACTAACCATTAGTGGTGTCACCATTTAATAACAAAATTCATTATGGAACAATGGACGCACAATAACTCATAACGTTCCAAATAGTTTCTTATGATATTCTCTACTTGAATTAGAAGGATGCTACAATTGAATTCGAAGACACTTGCTTCCGCTTATTACTCGAAATATGTGGCCGGGTAATCGACCTATTGAGTTCGATTGTCGAAATAAGCGAATATAACAATCCGTTATATCTCACTAACAACTAATCTTTTAACTTATCATAATAACAGAAATCATAATAACTAATCTTAATGAATATATATATATGTGTGTGTGTTTGTGTGTGTATATATATATATATATGTATGTGTATATATATATATATATATATTTATTTATATATATTTATTTATTTATGTATGTATATTTGTGTATGTATGTATTATGTATTTATTTATGTATGTATATGTATGTGTGTGTCAACCAGGTTGACCGGTGGTCGAATAGTTATCCGTTCATCACACACGATCAACTAAATGTCCGTATTATATAATAATATGATTATAGAGTTAGAACAAAGGAGAATAATATGTAACATATATACATGTGAGAATGTCTATTTAAAACAGAGGATGATACACCTCTGCTGAAAATAGATGTAAAAAGATCTGCAAAGCTCTTTTCTGATTGCAAAAACAAACAATCTGTTTTTTAAATGTCTGCAGACATCAGAGGAAAACAGATCTGTTTTGAAAAAACAAACAACACCTTACTCTAACAAACTGCATACTTTATATTGCATTGTGACACTTGCTATAAATTATATATATAAATACATAAATATAACAATTTGCAGGAAGTATGAACAGTAGATCTTTTGTCTTTTTATTTTGCATTAAATTATGGCTATTACATTATATTTGTTTTTTAAAGATTTTAAGATTTTTCTATTTAATTAGTAATTTCATTCTCCACATACATATTTTATTAGTTTTCCAACCTTTTAGAGTTATTTATTTATGTTTTTACAAGTCAATTTATTTGATAGTTTTTTTTTCTTTTAATTAGTATTTCTACCTGATTTTAGATTTTATTGTTGTGTTCAGTTTATATTTTAACATTCTAATTTAAAACCGCTCTATACTTTTTAAAAAAAAATCTGCCACAACGCGCGAGTTAAAAAATTGTTATTACATATATAACAGTACCTAGAAAATCATAGTAGGGTCTTATGATTCATATATTATAAAAACTAAAACAATTTATAGCAACTTCTTGTTTTGACGAAGGATAAATAGAAATTTTTTTGAACAACAGATAAACTTCTTTAAACATAACAAACCATATTGAGGAAGAAAACTTGTTTGTATAATTATCAGGAAAAATGTGTTAAAAAATATTTCGTATAACCAATGATTATGAATTCAAGTCTTGCGGTAATAAAATGTATATATAAAATTAAGAATTTGTTAGGCCATGCGTAGCGGATGGCGGGTTGGCTTTGGGTTGGGTGGGAACACCACTACGGGTGTTTTGGGTTGGCTTTGGGTTTCTCACTTTCTCTCCTTTAGGTCCTCCAAACCGAGAAGACTTTGCAGTTTATTTATTATTCTTTTTTTTTTAGTTTAGTAGAGAGAGTGAGAAGAGAGAAAAATATTTGAGTTGTTTGTATGGGTATTACTTGGTTTTTGAGTTTAGTTTGGTTTAAAAATAAAAAGTAAAAAAAATTGATGTAATAACTAAGTGACATTTAAATAAATTTCGATTGATAAAGCCTAAAGATGCTATTCATTACCTTGCTATTTTTGGTAGAAAAAATTATGGGGAAAAAGATGAAAAAGAATGTTAGAGTGCTTTTGTAACGGCTTTTAAGAATAAGAATGGGCCACCAGTGTACCGATTATGTGAGATTTTGTATGCAAAAATAGGAAGGCCTGCAATGCATGCGTGTACGAATGAGGGCCAGCTGGTGGGCTCTCATCTAACTGATTTCGTGGAGTTGACGGAGTTCGTGTGAACCATTGTCCAAGTCAACCGGAATTTTAGATTATTTCTTGGATACGTTCTTCCTTATTTTGTACTAGATATTCAACAGAATGTTTTAAAAAATAATAAATAAATATTAGTAAAAATATATTATATTATTATAAAATGCGAATGTAATGATATTTAAAGAAATGATGACATACAATATTTACATATGAATAAGTGGTGGAAGTGTTAATATGAGGAGGAGATTAGACATGACAGTAGAATTATGTATTATGATACGAAAAGAAATAATTATAGTTTTCGTACGAGTTGTCGATTATTATTTATGTAATTATGGACAAAGAGGTTACGCACTGGCGGAACTATTAAGAGCATCTCCAACCCACACTCTCTCCCTTCAAAATAAAGTATATGAGCATTCTAACCACACTTCATCCAACACTCTATCTATGGAATCCATTTAATTTATTTACTTTCTATTTAATTTCCTTTCTCCTATCTATTAATGTATATATTTTTAACAATTGTATTTAATTTTTTATCTTGTATATATTTGATATAAAAATGCATATATTGAAATTAACAATAGGTCGATAAAATATATATTTATAAAACAAGCGTACATAAACTTAAAAGTACATAAACTTTCAAATACATAAACTTAAAATTACATAACTTTTAAAATACATTAGACATAAAATACAACAAACATAATTTCCTAAACGGTAAACATATAGATTAGACATTAACGATAAAGAAACGTGCAAAAAAGATGTCGAACGTGCATTTAGCGTATTACAATCAAAATTTGCAATCGTTGTAGGACATGCGCGGTTATGGGAGAAAGAAATATTACATGATATAATGACTTCGTGTATTATTATGCATAGTTGATATGGTGAACGATAACAATGTTGAAATTGAAGCATTTCTTGCCCGACATAAAAAAACTAAGCATAAAGAAACTCATTTTGAGCTTCGAAATGTATTAATTGATCATTTATGAGATGAATATTCTAATTCGGAAAATTAGTGTATTTTAATTATTATGTTTTTTAATTTATGTCTTTTATATTAATGTATTTTCTTTTCCAATGTAAAATATTTAAATTGAAATGTAAAATAAATTAAATGAAATGTTATCTTTAACTTTAGTGAATATTTAATAAAATATAACAACTAAACACATGGGTCTTATTTTTAAAGTATTAAATAGAGTGTTGGGTTGGAGTTAAGATATTATTTAGAGTGGATGGGTCCACAAAATTTAGAGATCGATTGTTAATTATAGAGTGTTGGATCCAAGAAGCTGAAGGATCGGCCCCCTCAAAAGTCAGAGTTAATATACTATATTTTGTATTCCAAATATAAACACGTTACATGTATTCCTTATCGTCCCCCTAAAAATCTATTAAAAAAACCCTAGCAAACACAATGTCTCATGTTTCAATCTTATTAACTCAAAAAAACAAGAAACTTAAAAGAAAAACTGATTGAACTAGCAAACCTTAGAACAAATCGCATATCCCAGTTTGCATACATACCATATTCCTGTTTGTAAATTAAGAAATGAGCTAAGCCTTTGAATTAACAGCAGACTACTTATTAGCCATTTCCCCTTTCCTTCACTACAGCAACAAGTAAAAACCACAGCTACCCTCTCTTCTTCTGTGACTACACACCCTCACCTCGACCACCGCCGGAGAACAACTTCACCTTCCCCTTCACATATGCCGACTGACAACCACCCATTCCCTCTCTGTTTCCATATGGTCGTAATTTACATATCTAAATAATAACATTATGATATTTGAGAGAGGGTGAGACAAAGTTTAAGGAACGCATGAAGAAAAGAGGAGTTTAAAAGTTAAAACATTGAAGAAAGAGAACTGTACATTAAGAAGTGAAAAGGGTTTTACTGTGATGGTGGGCTGGAGGTATATACAGCATAAGATAGTGTAGTAGTGTACTCTTCTTCATCATTATAAAAAGCCAAAAAATCTTATAAAGGTTTATTTTTAACTTTTTTTATTTTCTTCTTTAATATGTTTAATCGATTGTAATATATATATAGTATATTAAATGTTTCAAGTAGCTTTTATAAGTTATTAGGAGCTTTTAAAAACCTAAATTACATAAATATTCTATGATTTTTTTTTTTTTGAAAAGCAAAAGTTTTGTATTAATCAATCTACTTGGTCACCTTACATATACATCATGTACTCTAACTCAGCCATCACCATAAGAAATGGTTTTGGCCTTCTAAAAATCACAAAACTGTTACTAAAGTAATTGGAACCAATTGTTACAATTACTATTATAACCGTCGTGTGCGTTGTTTTCACCCCCTGCTTACTTCGATGTATCTAAATAGTTACTAGTGCAGGACAAAGAAACCATTGGTTCCAATTTAGCTTGACTCCCTTTTTTGCTCTAGCTCGTATCCAATGAAAGCATGATATTTGTATCTCGAACAACAGATCATCCATTCTTTTGATCCCTTCAAAAATCAATCTATTTCTGTTCTTCCAAATGCAGTAAGCAGCAACTCTTATTACCACCTTCCACAATTTCATGTTTTTCTTGAATCCATATTGCCTTGCCGTATCTTCGATCTGTTTGAAGGATAATCCGTAGTTATACTTAATACCCCACCATAGATGAACTGCTTTCCACAGTTTAAGAATACAAGAACAGCCAAAGATTGCATGTTCAGTGGATTCCAGTGATACATTACATCTTGGACAAAGGATTGACGGTAAATCAATACCTTTGTCTACCAACTTCGTTCTTACCGGTAACCTTTGTCGATCGACTCTCCACGCAAATATATTGACCTTCTTTGGTGCAAGCTTGGACTAGAATGTTTGCTCGGAATTTTGCAGCTTGTTCAACTATCTGTTCTCAAGAAAACTTCTCGTATCTTTTACTGAAAATTTTTTCTCCGAGGACCCGCACCATTTCCACACGTCATTAATATCCATCTGCATTTTAACGGATTCCAGCAATTGCTTCATCTGCTTCAACTCCTCCCCTGCTCTTGGTGCCCATCTAGCGTTTGACTCAACGAGGTTCCACGTCCACTTTTCGTTGCTCCAAAATCCCATATCAGCTACTGTCTTGTTCGCATCAACTATTTTTTTAAAGACCCTTGGATAGGAATCTGCAAGGTTCGGATTGTCTATCCAAACATCTTTCCAGAAATTAATGTTTTCGCCATTACCCACTTGAACCGATAACATTTGAGACATTAAAATTCCTTTGTTTTTAAAAAAATCACCCGTTCTTATTATGCCCTCCCAAATACCCTTGAACCCCAAACCTTTAACCGAATCCAAGCCCCCCCCCCCCTCTTCCCATAGATACTGGTAATTAATTTGACCCAAAGAGAGTGTGGTTCTTGTTTAAATCTCCATCTCCACTTTAAAAGTAAGCTTAAATTGAAGATGGATAAGTCCCCAAATTCTAAACCCCCCCCTAACTCCTTTTTTGTTTCAATACATTCCAGTTTACCCAAGCAATCTTATTTTTTGAAAGTGAATCATGTCCCCTCCCCCCCAAAAAAAAAATTATCTCCTAAAACTATCAAGTATATCAAGGATACTGCGCGGAGCTCGAAACAAAGAGAGGAAATACACTGGTAAGCTTGTAAGGACTGATTTTATTAAGGTCCATCTTCCACCGCTAGATAAACATTTATTGTTCCACCCCGATAACTTTGCCTCGGTTCTTTCTACTACTTTTGCCCACATCCCCTTTCTTTTCATTGAGACATTAACCGGAACACCTAGATAATTAAACACTTCATCAGAAACTTTGCAACCCGGTCTTTTTGCGTACTGTATCTGTTCTTCCATTGGTACTTCTATCCCCATCAGCGCAGTTTTTCTCCAGTTTACTTTCAGCCCAGAAGCCACTTCCCAATGTGCTAACAGTGACTTTATTGCTTTTAGATTTTGATCCGACCACTCCCCAAAAAGAATCGTATCATCCGCGTACTGCAGGTGTGATAGGGTAACCATATATTTCCCGATACTGACCCCTTTGAAAATGTTACTTTCTATCGCGTCCTTCATCATGGCATTCAACCCCTCTGCTACTATAAAAAATAAATATGGGGCTAACGGGTCACCTTGGCGTAAACCTCTGGCTGGTTTGAATTCATTCGATGGTGACCCATTGATCAATATTGAAACAGTCGAGGACTCCAAACACGCTTTAATCCATCCGATCCACTTACTTCCAAATCCCATTTGTTTCATTATGTCAAAAAGGAAGGCCCAATTGATACTATCATATGCCTTTTCGAAGTCGATCTTTAATACAAAAAGATCTTTTTTTCTTTCTCTTTAGTTCGTTTATCGATTCATTGACCATCAAGATACCATCCATGATTGACCTTTCCTTTAAAAATGCCGTCTGTTCAAGGCCAATTATCTTTGGTAGTACCTTCTTTAGTCTAATAGACAATATCTTCGAGATGACCTTGTAGTAACTTCCAATTAGGTTTATCGGCCTGTAATCCCCAAAGCACAACGGGTCTTGAACTTTAGGTATCAACGTTATAAATGATGCATTGGTCCCTTTTGAGAACCTCTTGTGTTTTTCGAACCATTGAATTGCATTCGACAGATCAACTTTGATTACCTCCCAGAAGTGCTTAAAGAATAAGAAGTTAAAACCATCTGGGCCCGGGCCCTTGTTACTGCCACATCTTTTTACCACTTCATGAATTTCATTTACTAAAAAAGGATCTTCTAGCCATTCACTATCGAGATTATCCAGCGCCCGTAATTTGCTACTACCGAACCCCAAAAGTCTTTCCCTGTTTTTATAGAATTCTCCAAAGAAATCAGCCGCTTCACGTTTTATTGCCACCACATTTTCCTCCCAAATTCCGTTTACAAGAACCCCTGTAATGTTATTGTTGTTGATCCTTCTTTTTATAGAGTTATGAAAGAATGACGTATTTTCATCCCCTTCCGCATTCCACTTGAGTCTTGCTTTCTGCCTCAGCATTCCGTTCCTTGTGGTTTCTTTTTCTTTACACCTTTTGATACAATTTTGCCAATCTTCTCTTTCTTCGCACGATATCGCTTCCCTTTCTGCTTTTAGTTCCCACTCATTTAACTCCTGCCTTAATGACGCTATATCACCTTAAATGTTACCAAACCCCTTTGTTGCCCAGCTCTTCAAAGCTAACTTTACTCCCTTTAATTTTTGTGTAAATTTCCAATCCAGATTACCATCTGCCACCTTTGCAGCCCACGCTTCCTTCACTATTTTTTCACATTCTTGGTTTTGAAGCCAAGAATTAAAAAACTTGAAAGGTTTTGGACCTGAATCTTGATCGTTTTGAAAACAAAGAATTGGGGTGTGATCTGATTCTTTCCTCTCCAGCGCTTTGCATGCTAGAGATTTCCACCTGTTCATGGCTGTTACAGATAAAAGAAACCTGTCGAACTTACTGAATTTCATACCATAGTCTGATGTTCTCGTAAATCTCCTGTTTCCCATTTGAAGTTCCATTAAGTTGTTTTCCTTGATGAAGGTATTAAAATCTCTCATATTTGTTGTGTTTGAGTTGGCATTGAATCTTTCTTTTGCATTCCTTACTTCATTAAAATCACCAAAGATAAATACCGTATTTCCACTATTAGTCAGCGTATTGTTTAATTTACCCCAAAACTCTCTTCATTTGTGTTGAATGTGGGCCGTATGCATTAATGAATGTAACTGGTTCATCGAAACCTTTCCAATAACCTTTTATTGCTAGGAAATTTTCATCACCACATGCTTCAGTAGAATTAAACAACCGAGGATCCCAAACCAACAATAAGCCTCCTTTATTCCCTATTGCGTTTACAGTTACGAATTTGAAGTTTGCATTCCACCAAATCTCCTCAATTAAAGCTTCATCTACCCCTCCCATTTTTGTCTCCTGGATCCCCATTACCGCTGGATTATGTTTCCAAACTATATTTCTAATCCAGTTTTTCTTTAGCACCCCCCAAGCCCCCTTATGTTTAACGATATTATCTTCATTTGAATTGACAATAATCGTTACCATAGACCTATTTATTTTAGGGACTTACAGATCTATTTGACTTTGTGAGATTGAAGAAGCCCACCTTCTTCCCCAACTCCCCTTCAATCTCTGAAGAATTGGACATGCTTGAAGTTTCTGTTGTTGTTTTTGAAGCTTTCACACCCACTTTTCTTGATTTCTGCTTACGAACCGCTACTGCTTTCCCCTTTGCCCTGGCCATTTTTTTCATGACATTGAGGCTTAATTTTCCATTTCCATTCCAGATTAATTTCGCTTTCATGTTTTCCTTTCTTGTTGACGGTATTGAATCGGGTACAAGAGAGAAGAGGTCGTTTGAGTTTAGAGAGCCTTCACCTTCTACGAATTGAGATAAGCATCTTCTTTTTTCTCTCTGACCAATTGACCTGCTCTGATTTTTAATTAAATCCTGAGCGTTTTTATCTGCCACTTGGATCGAGTCTTGTAAAGCTTGGGCTTTAATTATGGAATTTTGAGACATATTGTCCGGCCCAATTACTTCCTTCTGCGACCCAGGCCTAAAGATCTCAGCTTCATTACCGGGCTCTCCTCTTAACTTGTTTAGTTGCTCCACCCAATCAGGTAGATTAGCCTTTTGTACCTCTTGAACTGTAGTAACCCTTTTTGACAGAGTAGTCGTTTTCTCTGCCGTCCCTTGTTCTATATGATCTTCATGGTCTGACAAAAAATCCTTCGAGAACTGTTCATTGTACTTTCCATATGTAATTTGAAAAGTTTTGGGTATTTTTACCGATTTACCCCTTCCTTCTCCGGCACTTGAATGATCGGAATTAGTCTCTTCCGACGACGTAGAAATTTCTGCTGCAGAAGTTACTTTCTCTGCTTTCTCTTTGACCCTATCATCCCCGTTCATGTTATGTCTTTCCTCCGCACCAAGTTCATTGTCATTTTCCGACTCGGAGTCTGTAACGACGACTGTTTCATCATCGCTTTGTTCCAATTCATCGTGTAAGTCATCTTCTACACTATCAACCCAACCATCCTCCCTAACAATTATTTCCCGAGAATACCCGTGACATTTGATGATGTACCTATCAAATAAAGGATAATTATGGGATGTATTTATCAGGACCTTTCCTGCTACCATCGATTTTGAGCTTTCCCATGAGCAATTTTCAAAAGTCATAGCTTCGCCCTACCGTTCAGCTATTTTCTTGAAATTTCTTATGTTCCAAAGGTCCAGCGGTACACCGTAAATCTTTATCCAAGCTAGACGATAAACTCCATTCGAGTATTCATTGGACCATTCTTCCACCCTATTACACCATTTCCATATATCACCTTCCTTATCTTCTATTATTTTACTCCTTATACCTTCGTTTTTACATATCAGAAGTACTTGTTTTCCACCCAGAAATCTCCAATCAACTTCCTCCCCATATGTGATTTTCAGTAATGTAGTAAGGTCCTCCAACAGATCGATCCTCGTAACATATGCTACTAGACTTCTTGACAGCCTCTCCACTTCCATTCCTTCCTTTTCCAAATCTAAAATTTGACCCCAGGATTCTTGAAATTTATAGGTAATAGGTGTTGTAGCATTTGTTTTGGTTATCTCTTTTTCCTTATGTTTTGACTTTATATTCCCTTGTACTACCTCAGCATATGATCTCCCATCTTTATTCCCAACTACCTCATTTACTTCTTTGTTCCCTTCCTTGACGTACCTTCTGTCATATGTTCTCTTATTTTGCATAAAGTAGTTTCTTTCATTTACTTCCTTTCCGTTTATTGCTTTGAAACACCTGAGCTTGTAGGCCCCAATCCAACACCCATTTAATCTCTTCAGCATTTCCTTCCAGTCATTAATTGTATCATATCTTACAAAACCAAACCGATAACCACCTCTAGAGAGTCTCCTAGCTACGTAGATGTCCATGACTTTGCCAAAATGTTTGAAAAGCTCCCATAGCTTCACCGAGTTTGTACTTTCTGGGAAGTTGCAAAAGAAAATAGAGTTTTTCTGGTATCTTGTGTTGTTTGTATGCATTTGTTGTTTGAATCTTGCAGTGTATTCCTCCTCTGTTGATCCGATCTTCCTTGCAACATGTCTTGATGATCCTTGAAAGTTGTTTCTCTCTCTATGTTCTCTCTCTCTCTCCATCTATTTTATACAAAACTATCATATAAATATTCTATGATGAATTTAGTTTCTTATTTTAAGTTTATTTTTATATCTTTTTATAATTATTGTACATTTTAAGTTACAACTACATATACTTTATCAAACATCTTTGTAGAAATAACACTCTATCTTTTGTTCAAGCTTCTAAAAGTCTATCCCCGGCTTCGGATTTTAACTATTTATGTCAAATAGACCCTTAATAGTAAAGTATAATTATTTAAATCATCAAACCTAATTATAAGGATTATGTTTATCATTTTTCTAAAAGTGTGGAATTGGCTCAAAGAAAAAAATATATGTCCTTAATATTAATGTCTGATAAGATTTGGAAAGGGTTTAGATATTCTAGCTCTGGTCACTTAGTTTTGGGTGTAAAATTTTCAAGTTTAATGTAACTACCATATTGCAATTTGATTTAGTTCAAAAAAAGTGTATTTAACTTTTTATATTTTGTTATTATGTATATTTGACTTTCAAACTTGCCGTATGACGTATTGAACTCACCAATCTTACCATTTTATGTAGCTAACCTAATATATCAAGTAAGAAGATGATGCGGCACCGATTTAGTTGAGGTGGTGATGACATGGCGATGATTTGATAGCTGGCGTAGTTTTCCTTCTTTAAAAATACCGCTATTGCTACTACTACTAATTATTATTATTATTATTATTATTATTATTATTATTATTATTATTATTATTATTATTATTATTATTATTATTATTGTAATAATAATAATAATAATAATAATAATAATAATAATAATAATATCGAAATCTGAACTACCGATTACACTTTTCCTTCATCATTTGACTTTCCAATATCAATTGTTTTTCTTTTTTTGTAAAAATTCAAAATCAATGCTATGTTTGATGATTCCCATTATGATTAGTTATTGCGATTTGAGATTCCAATTTCATAGCGACTTTCATCAGTGATTCTGATTTGGATTAGTTCTTTGATGGCTGCAGTCTTGCGATTTCATCAGGAACTATCAAAAATTAAAATCGAATGGTCTTGATTCGATATAATTATTTTGTTCCATGGTAGTACAATTGTTTCAAATTTAATAGGTAGTTTTGATTTAGGGTTCATAATCTTTTAGGCTTCATCTTAGGTGTTCCAATCGAGTGGATTACGAATCAAAGGGTGATTTCAAATTCATCTAAGGTTTGTGTTCGATTAGGGTTTTTATTTGGTTTGGAGGTCCGTTTTTTCTATTTACATGTGTGTTTCTTAAGTTATAAGGTATGGGTTTGATTTGGATTTGTGTTCATTTGATTTTAGTCAAGCGATCTAATCATGTCTATTATATTGGTTTTTTCTTCGTTTTGATTCTTGATTTGGGTTCATTTTAGGGTTCTTCGATATTAGGGTTTGCGATTTCATTTTGTTTGGAGTGATGGGTGATTAGTGTTCATATTCTTGTGTGTTAATCTGTATGTTTGTTTATAGATTTACTTATGTTAAAAAATATGAATGTTCTTGTGTTTGTGTTTCCTGAAAAACATATGAATGTTTTTTAAGATTTAATAATCTGGCATATGATTTGGATTTGAAAATAAACTAAAGATTCATACTAAAGGTATAAACGGTAACTCAATACTTTATATGATGGTATTTCGAAGTTTAATACATTAAATAGTAAGTTTGAATCTTCAGTTTATACACTAACATAATACAAAAAAGTAGATACATTTGTATGAATTAAACTTTATTATAATTTATAGTCTAAAATTTAAGGCTATTAGTATTAATAATATATTTAATCATATATAGGAAGATGGTATATCATTTTGTAAATTCTTCTACCACCCATAAGCACCTCAGTTATATAATTTTAGAAGAATCTCTAACGCTTTAATTATACGCTTTTCAATAAATGATATGTGGTGTTGGGAGTATTTGTAAAAGAAAATTCATCATCCTATTAAAAAAAAGGTGATATATATATATATAGGGGAAGGTTCATGCGAGAACCGTTGTTAGCGCGAGAACCGCGAGAACCAATCTTAGCCGTTCCTTGAATATGGGAAATTTCATGGATGAAGAGCGTGGATGGATAGAGTGTGGCAGGGTGCATGTGAAGAATTCATTGGTGGGCAATGACATTGAAGGAGGGGGAATTGGACGGCTCAGATTGGTTCTCGTGGTTCTCGCACTAAGAACTGCGAGAACTGTTTTTCGTACGAGAACTGCGAGAACCAATCAGAGCCGTCCAATTCCTCTCTTTTAATGTCATTGCCCACCCATGAATTCCTCACATGCACCCTGCCACACTTGATCCTTTCCACGCTCTCCATCCATGAACTTCCCATATCCAAGGAACGGCTGAGATTGGTTCTCGCAGTTCTCGTACGAAAAACAGTTCTCGTTTGAACCCTCCCCTATATATATATATCATAGTTCTAAATAACGTAAGGCATGACGTAGCGGTGAGGTCAAGCCTCAAGTTTTAGGAGCCATGACGAAGCCATGACGTTTTTTAAGGCGTGACTTAAGGCGACAATTTTATATATATTTTGTAATTACATATATCAAATTTAAATTTTATAATATACTAATTACACAAAACAGAAATTATGAGTAAAGTAACATATACAAATTACAAAATACAAATCTATAGAAGTTCTATATACGTGATCGCGAAATTTATATAAAAAAAGTCCAATTTTTTTTAAAATATAAGTTTTTGTGTGCCACGTTTTAAAAAACTCGCCATTTGGCGTGCAAAGGCAAGCCTTGGCGCGTGCCACACCTAACACTCACGCCTAGGACCGTTTCTTAACGGCGGAGTCACGCCTCACGTCTTGGTGACGCCATGACTTGTCTTTTAAAACACTGTAATTTATACTATTTCTTCCGACTTATTTTTTACATATAAGATTAACACAATTGTTATAATAAATAAAAATAAAAAATTAGCGATTTTATATATTATTTATGGTGAATAAGAGAATAATATAGAAATAAATAGTAAAAAAATTACAATTTTTCATTGAAAAATGTAATTTCATCTCACTCTTTCCTAAGGGTTTTGGAAAAAAAGAGATTTCCTAACATCGCATTTTTCAGAATATCTTAAAATAATAATAAAAATCATCAAATTATTTGGGCCGGAAAAAACGAGGAATTGAAGGAGTCTTTTTTTTAATCATTTATTATATTTATATTTTTTAAATTAACACTTGCTAAGTTGCTATGGTGGTTAGCTTTTACTTTTTAAAGAAAAAACTGATCCTTTACGCAAATAACCTGATATATGCCATGTATCTTAAGTGTACGTTGGTTGATTTTAGTCAAAGGATACAATTATTATTTATATTTAAATAGGAGATTTAAATATAAGGCCTCATATTCTTTGAAGGCGTGCACGATGTCACATTAATGTGAATAAACCCAGGACAAAATGATAATGAAAGTCGTATGATTCGTAATTCATTTATCTATATTATTATAAATCATGTATACCGTTTTATTTGAAACTATATTTAAAGTTAGGTAACAAACACATTAACCTAATCTAATATATAAATAAAAAACTAATTTGATAAAGTTTATTAGACAATATGAACAATTCATAATTCATTTAAAAAAATATATAATCTATACCATCCATTCACTTAAAATCAAAAAAATCAATTTTAAGCTTTTAGAGTCAAAATTCTTAAATATAATTTCATATATGATCTTATTAAATCATATAGAATCATACGTTAATCTTAATTTACAAATATCATATTTACCTCTTTATAATATTTCAAAATAACATATTTAACCAAATTCTTAGTTTTATCATTCTATAATATTTTACAATTATTTTGAATTCCTTTTTAATTATAACCAGTAATGTTTAATTTTATTATCGTTAATTGTAACAATAATGATTGATGAATTATATAAGAAATACAATTATGTTTTTTCGTATTATGAACTATGTTTCTACCGTCAAGTTTGTCCTTTCACTCGCGTCAATATTTCCACCGTTGTTTAGATTGTTGATGTTGTACGTCGTCAATTTTTTAGATTCTCATTTAAATCGCGTTTTATTATTATTTAATACGTTTTTATTTATATTTAATATTTATTATCATTTAAATCAATCCGTGTATCATACAGATATTTAGTTATTTCTTATTTTGTAACACTTTAAAGTAATATATTTATAAATTAAAATTGGGTTGAATTTAATAAGAATTTAATCACACAAATAAGTTATCAGTTATTTATCTCTACTATTTTGTGTAACATTTATACCATTTCTTTAAGGATGAATTATAAGTTAAACGATACAATATTTATTGCATGTTATATAATATCTTAAGGAATTATGAAACCAAATCTGTGTTGAATTTAATATGTCATAAATTACACAAATTAGTTACAAATTATTTAAACTAAAACGTAGTAACGTGTAAGTATTATTAGTAACAACGTTAAAAAAATGATTTAATGTTATATATACTAAGTTTAATAGTTTTTTATGTTTTCGTATTAGTAAATTAAATTAGTTAAGAACCCAACATTTATAAAAAGTTTAAATGTTATCCATAATCAAATTGATCTGTTTTTAAGTTTGTTGAATTAAGATTTTATAAAAATAAACATTTGTATCCTTGTCACATCGTGAAAGTAGAAAACTAATTAAATATTAGACATCAGTTTAAACTTGGAGACTAGACATCAGTTTAAACTTGGAGACCTAAAACTTTGATATATTCACATGAGCTTTTCTACTCTATCTCTTACATCTTTCGATTACAATGAAACTTTTTGTAGTGATACTTTTTATTCCACGATCCCACTAATATTTTTTAATAATGAATAGAAAATTATTTATGTTGGGTAAAGTAGTATAAATCTAATAAATATTTGCAATATTAATGTTCATTACCCCAACTTAAATCGTCTACTATAAACATAAAAAAAACCGTTTTAAGGGTATATGAGGCTGAATCTCGTATCCATCTTTGACTTTTAAGTCAGAATTCGTATATATACATAGAACATATTTATATGTGTATATGATAACACCAGGTATATATTATAATAGACACTGGGTCTTTCAAGAGATCTGAACATGTAAGTGAGCTTCGTTTTCGGTCCATAAGTAAACTTTGTTCGGATCGCTGGTACGAAACTTCAACATTTTTATAACAAGAATGAGTAAAATAAGTAGATATTCTATATGAAATTTATATACAATTTATAAAAGATGGCATAAAAAGTTGAAAATCAAGAAACGCTTTCTTATGGAAGTATTGATTCAATTGCATATATAAGAAAAGAAATTCGAAACATGTTACCCAAAGCATGAAAATTGACTCTCCCTACCTTTTATCGTTTTTTAATTACTATATTTATTGGAAAAGCATCTCCTACCAAAAAGACAATCTGACTTTTTGACAATATAGAATGTATCAATACTTTTAATATTCTATCAACATCATCACGAAAATAATTCATGTAAATTTGAAATAACTTTGTAAGTAAACTACAAGGTTCATTTTGTGTTTTTCAAAAATAACAAGTTGGCGAGCTTTTTAGAAAAAAACTTGTACAAATAAATAGAAAAATATTGAGTTTTGTCAAACGAAGCACAACTAACTAAATTATGCATCAAAGTCGTTAACCAACGTTACGAATGAATAGAATGTTTAAATTAGTGTAAAATATGTAGTTGAACTTTGGTAGAAAATCATCAATATTGTCTCGCAATTTTCAGAGTTTGAAAAATAAATGATAGGGTAAAATATGGTTTAATCATCAAAGTTTTACTTACTTTTCGGTTTAACCATCAACGTTTTTTTTTTAATGAAATAACAATTAAGTTTTGTGTACCTGCTAATTTAACCACTTTTACCTACTAAACCGGTACTTATATCCAAACACCACCTAAACCCCCTTCCAAACACACCATAACACTCCTAGAACCCCTCCCAAACATACCCCACCTACCAAAAACCCCTTACTCCTCTCTCCCCAATCACTCCCGTCTCTGACTGCATGTCTCTCTCCCAACCCTTCTCTCTCTGTAGATCGACCTCTACCACCGCCACAATAACCATCACCGCCACTATAACTTCCTCCATCATGTCTACCGTCACCGCCATCATATGAACAACCGCCACCGTCGTATGAACTACCGCCACCGCCACTATCGAAGAACCACCACTGCGGCGAGTGTTTTTAGGCGACCAGAACCACCACCACCAAATCTGCCACCGTAACAAGTGAAGAACGACGACGAGGGTTTTTTTGATAAGATGAGTTCGATGATGGAGGTGAGGTTTTCAGATGAGGGTTTCGTCCTCCACCACCATAACCACCACCGTCACCAAATCTGCCACTGCCACCAATCTACCACCACCGCCACCGGTTCATTCCAGATTCTTGATTTCGTTCATACCACTCGAAGGTTTGTTCGATCCTTGATTTCAGGTTAGGGTTTCAGGTGATGGCTTGTTCTTATTTAAGTTCTGATTTGTTCTTGATTTATGTCTGTTGGTTTGATTTCATGTATTGTTATTTGGTATGAATACGTGGGTTTCAAGAACAGATGAATAAGATTTCAAGCAAGTTCATATTTTGATATGCACAGTGTTGTAATCGATCTATGTATATGTGTTTATAGCTTTGTTCATCATCACACCTTTGTTCTAGATTACCCATCTTTTCATCTTCATCTGTTCTGATTGTATAAGTAGTTCATATGTATTACTTATATCTGATTTTTCATATGTTCTTGAAATCAACATGTAAATCGAGATTGGTGATATGAGCTTTTGGTTTTGTTTATCTTCGAATATGAGAAGAACATGATGATCTTTTTGGGTTTGTTCATCTTTGAATGTGGGAAGAACAACAAGAATAAACAATAAAAAAATCTATGTATTTTACCTGTTAAACAAGTTTCAGGTAATAAGAATGGTAAAACCATAAAACAAACAAAACTTACGGATTAAAACAGAAACTAAACTTAACTTTGGTGTTATACCATTTAAAAAAAACTTTGATGGTTAAACCGAAAATCAAGTATAACTTTAATGATTAAACCATATTTCACCCTAAATGATATTTAAAAAGTTTGAAAATTTTCTTTTTGTCAAATGAAAAAACACTAGATGTCACTTATATTTTAGGGTTTAGTTTTCAAAATTCGAAAATATATCTAATTTGTATTATTTTTCTACTGTGTATTTTGTTTTAAACTTATTATTTTATGTATCAAACCTACTATTTAATGTATCATAGTAAAGGCAACCGATTTTTTTTATATTTTATGTAATGATATTGCTGCCACATAACTCTGGATTTCATCTTTTAACAATGAAATATTTTAACAACATATGAAGAATTTGCTAATGTCGAACAACGTAGCACCATGAACTCCCACATGAACGATGAACAAATGAAGAAATCGCTAGAATTATTAATTTGGGTCATTCGAATTCGGCGTGCTTGTCCAGGTTGGTGTATGTTATTGATGCCCTGAGAGAGTAGTCGCTATTCGATCTGCTACTGTTATGTTCGTTGTGTGGTTCGTGTTGGATATAGGTATTGTTGATGTTTGAAGGCTCATGCGATAGGATTATTGTTATTTGTTTGATGTGTTTTTTTTGTTTTTAATTTCCATATATTTACTTCTAATGGTTTCATATATATTATGTCATGTCTTGATAAAAGTTCAATATATGGTATTTTCCTAATACTAACCCTTAGTTATTGTATAATTATATACTATACTTAAAAGCGTTGATGCATATGAATTCGTGTCCGGATCCGGGTTCGGGTCACAAACCGGGTCTGGGCCGGATATTACTTTTGGGCTTTTTTCGGTTTGGCCCGGATTTGATTTTGGCCTTTTTCCCGATTTTGTCATTGTCATCGGTTATGGTCTCCAACTACACCTCCACCATCGCCATCACCACCACCCACATCCATCTCTACCATCACCACCGCAACCCAAGTAAACCACCGCCGCCGCCTAATCTTCAAAGATCTAGGGTTTTCATGTTGGAGAAACGCAACGGAGACGGTTGGACGGCAGCGTCAGAGAGAGAGAGAGCGACGGCGGCGAAAGAGAGAGAGCGGCGGCGGACTGCAAGAGCGACAGCAGCGAGAGAGAGAGAGAGAGAGTGACGGCAGCGAAGCGAAAGAGAGAGAGAGCGACGGCGACTGCGAGTTTGCAAGAGAGAGAGTGCTACGGAGAGGTGGTTCGCCGGAGAGAGGGAGGGAGGCGGCTGTGAAGGGAGGTGGTTCGCCGGAGAGAGGGAGGGAGGCGGTTGTGAAGGGAGGGGGAGATTAGGGTTTTGGTGTGTTGTTTGGAGTGGAAAATGGGAGGATAATGTGGGTAGTTTATATATATGAGTAGTCTTTAGGGTTTTTTTTTTGGGTTTTTTTTTAGGTCAAACATATATTGGGTTAATTTTTTTTGAGACTAAACCAATTGTTTTTTTTAATATGAGTAGTCTTTAGGGTTTTTTTTGGGCTTTTTTTTTTGTCAAACATATATTGGGTTAAGTTTTTTTGAGACTGAACCAATTGTTTTTTTTTTTAAATAATTTTTTTTTGCCGGCCGGTTAGGTGGGTCAGTTACGAGTTTGGAATTTGAATTATAATTATTTTTATCGTGCTCTTGTGTGACCGGGTCGTTTTTTTATTCTTTTTTTTTGTCGGATAATAGCCGGGTTTAGAATTGGTAAAGTCGGTCAACCCAAGACCCGTGTACTCTTTTCACAAACCGGGTTTACGTTTTCAACCACGATCAGATTTTAGCACTCACACACCCGTGCGAAGCACGGGGTCTTACTAGTTATAATAACAACCCGTCGGCTGTCAAATAAATAAAACTATGGTTATGGCCTCCCTGGGACCAATTTAATAGCATGGGCCATATATATTGGCAATTGGTCAACACTCAAAGGTCCAAGTCAACAAAGGTAAATGAATGTATATATAATATATGTGTGGGGGAGGTTGGATATATTTGGACCACAATGAATGTATATATATGTGTGGGGAATGTATATGAATGTATATATTTGGACCACAATGTTATCTTCTCACCCCCATTAATTAATAGGTCTACGGATAAATAACTTCAATTACTTGGAAACTTTGGCATTATGAATTTTTCCACGGTCTTTTTTGTCTTTTTTTTTGTTTTTTCTTTTGGAAGAGACGACGCAATAAAGTGTAAAGCAAGTGATGAAGGGTAAATTGCTTGCTTATCATGTCGTGATACGAGTGAAGTTGTCGGCTTGACGTCCTCTCCTGTGTGAGCCGGTTTACACTGATCGAATTTGGCGTGCTACTTTTTTTTTGTCTATATAATTAAAAAAGTAATTGATAAGTGATTATGATGATGTGATGAATGGTTTTGTGCTATATATGATTGTGTGATTTATATATATAGGAAAAAGTTAATGCGAGAACCATTTTTAGTGCGAGAACCAATCAGAGCCGTCCAATTCCCCCGATTTCGATGTTATTGCCCACCCATGAATTCCTCACATGCACCCTGTCATACTCTATCCCTTCACGATCTCCCATCCATGAACTTTCTATATCCAAGGAATGGCTAAGATTCGTTCTCGCGGTTCTCGCGCTAACAATGGTTCTCGCATTAACTTTTTCATATATATATATATATATATATATATATATATATATATATATATATATATATATATATATATATATATATATATATATATAGATTCAAGTAAAAATAAAATAAAAGTAAAAAGAGTAAGGAGCAATATTTATCAATCCTAAAATTTCTCTTTCCCATGTTTCTCTCTCTCTCTCTTTATCAGGAAAAATCATGACCCATATCATATGATACGCGCCCCTGCGATGCACAAAGATGTCCCCTCACCACTTGTTTCTCTCTCCAATCCCATACTCATCTCGCTAGATTTATGATTTTCCGGTTAATGTCGGTGGTGATAGCACCATAGACCCGTATCTCGTCTCCTCCTAACCGAACACAAACATTTATTATCTCTCCATCTCTCTCGATCTAGGGTTTCTATGTGTGTTCAATCACCACCACAAATCAGGGCTTCGTCGTACCGCCTCCACCGCAGATTTGGGCTTCGCATGCCCTTTGAAATCGACGCCCCCATTGAAGTCGAGGCATGAAACCAGATTTAGGGTTTTTGAAGTCGGTGCCGTGTGAAATCAGATCTGAAGTCAACACCCCCCCCCCATTAAATCGAAGCCACCTGTGAAGTCGGCGATGCTCATTCCCATATTTGAAGGCTTTGATGTGGTTTTTTCGTATATATATTTTTCTGAAATCATCTTTTTTCATTTTTTTTCTTAATGAAAGTTGTTCATTGGAAGTTTGGTTATATTATGCGCATCAACGATGGATATACACAATTTGTTTTGTACTGTTTTCGGTGCACATTCTTTTATTTTTAGGATTGTGCATCTTATTTGTTTGGTACGGTATTCATCAGTTTTGTGTGCATAGATCAGTTGTAAAATTGTTCATTAGCTTTCAGATCATGAATTTGCTCTAAAAAATGGTGGATTGTGCATCAGTAATGTATATCATATAATACGACGGAATTTATAAGCATTTTATAGTTTTATTAATTATTAAAAAAATGCCTGTAACTAATATATTCAAGTTTTTTCCTATTCCGAAATTGCCCTTAAACTTCTTTTTTTGGCAGTTACGATTCAACATGTTTGACTGGATTATGTTGGCTTTTGATGAATATAAGTGGCTCAATATTCTCCTTACATTTTGTAATTTTTTTCTCTTTGTAGTGTATATATAATTTAGTGAATTAAAAATCATGCATGCATCTTTCTATAAAATATTACGGAGTACGTATTATAATTATCAATTACTTATCATAGGTTGTATACGTACGTTGTATTCATAAGACATAATATGTATGTCAGATTACTTTCGACATAAGCACAACAATAAACGGGATCGGACTAGCGTTTATTACTTGGTAAATTAATCTACAAGACGAACATAGATTAATTATTTGTGCAGGTTCATAGATAGATAGATGTTGATAACATCGACCGACGAATCCATGGTAAATATATATGGCATGCTGCTAGCTATGAGAAGTAACAATGATATGTAGCTTCCAATGAGAGGCATATATGCAATGATCGGTCGATGGGATGTTTTAATAACATACGTACGTACGCATTCGATACCTAATTTCTTCAAGCTAGAGTGATATGTTAACTACTTTGCAATATATAAAAGCCATTGCTACGTTAATTTTTCAAAGAGATATAATATATATGATATAATCATGCATGATCGAGAATACATTTGTAAAGAATTATACCGGATCCGCGCATTGCGATAGGTTTTATGTTGAACTAAACGTAGTAACTAACATTCAAACGCAAATATTTAAAATATATATAATATCAAAAAACATAAATTTGTAGGATTGTAATGCGCCATTTGGTTTAGATATATTGGTCCACGTTATTACCATTTAGTATTGTTTATTCACACAATAAGGAAATATTTAACAAAGAAAAAAATAAATTTATAGAAAAATTCCAATATTGAACTGTTAATAAAAATAAAAAGGGTTAGTAGGATATATTTATATTTATATCAAACATTATATGTTAAAAATTATAAAAAAAATAAGCAATATATATATATATATATATATATATATAACTAATTGTTTTATTAAAATATTAATAAAAATACAAATGAGAATTGAAATGTCCATAAAATAAAGGGTAAAATAAAGGGTTAAAGTCACTGAACACAAAAATGTTTTTCCCAATGTTTTAATCTGACACATTAATTTTTTTACACACTGGCCTTTAACTTGTAAAAGACGTGTTATTATATTCCTTTTGTTGATTTTGACCTGCAATAGCAGGTCATCTTCTTCCGAAATTTTCTTCACTTCGAAAACGAAACTTTGAAGCCAAAATTCTCCATGCACACTTAATGAAAAGCAATCATTCTTGACTCTATGAAGAGGTAATCGAGTTGTCTATCACATAGTAACAAAAAAACGAATAAAAACGAGTATAAAATGTGTCAATTTATCAGAATACCGTAACGGTATCGAATAGGATCATTATCGACTTTAATTATCAATAACTTGGGCTAAACTTGATGGTTTTTCATGAATTTGGTGCCTATTGAAAGGTAAAAAGATTATCTACGACAATCTATACAAAAATATGTAAAATGATCAAGAATCAAGCTTAAAACACGTCTTTTTTCTGCTCTGTTTTCGAACCAATTAACACAAAAAAACGAAACTTTGACCTCGAAATTCTCTCTCAATACTTGACGAAAATTTATGAATTTGGTGTTATTTGAAAGGTATAATGATAATTTACAAGATTCTACAAAAAATACGCAAAACGATAAAAATCGACCAAAAAATTGCAAAAAACGGGCTGAAACCGGTTGAGAAGGTTGCAGGTTGCGAAATGGGCATATCGACACGTTTTTTGTAAGTTAAATGGCCAGTGTGTCAAAAAAAGTTAATGTGCCATATCGGAACATTAGAAAAAACATGTTTGTGTTCAGCGACTTTAACTCTAAAACAAAATAGAGGCTTATATAAATATGGTTACTCTTCATATTCCTACTAACATGTTGTACCACTTAACTCTTACTAGTTTTGATGAAAAGGATAAATATAAATAACATATATAAAAACTAAAGTATAAACATAAATCTTTTGAAATAGAGCATATAAAAATCTAAGCAAATACATTTGATTTATAAGAAGAATTATATTTTCTTTTATTATATTCTCTTTCTTAATCCTCCTACACATTAAGTTGTGACATGTTAAATCAACTCATTTTTTTCTTCACCTATTCTCTTGATTATGATATTTGTCTATATCGTAAAATTGATATCGAAATATAAATATTTTAAACAAAATATTACATATCAAGAAATATAAATAAGATATATAACATACACAATTATTTCAATTATGATAATAAGTACACACAAAAACAAATAAATAAAAAAGCCGGTTTCATGTATGGAAAAAAGCAGATGAATTGTGAATTAAAAGGCTGAAAATCAAAATAAGAAATCGAACCTAGGAACGTACTGTTTAAGGTAATTTGAAAGGCTTAACAACTGGATCATCCAATTAAGTACGTTATTATTTTCTGAATCATCCAATTATAGATTTTGCGAACTAAATGGTTGTTTGTTTGTAAATGAATGGAACTTTAAAGCCACCGAATGCCAAATCATTTAATTACATTTGCGTTTGATTAATAAGGATCCAATCTTTACTCTAATGCCTTTTTTCAGGCGTTCTCTTATGAAAAATGAAATCTTTATAAAACGTTATAAATATTAAAATGTTAATTTTCATAATTAAGATTATCTATTAAGAATTTTAATTAACAACGTGTGACATTTAGAAGTCAATTCTATACAAAACCTCTAGATTAACCCATTTAACGTTTAATTATATTGTTTTATCAAAATATCCTTATATATTACAATCCGAAGATATTTAAGATGATTCAGGGATTATCCCCGTCGTTGTTTTAATTATAATGACCATCCTCACACTCCTAGTGCGAGAAACGTTCTGGACCACTAGTTTTTTGTTATTTATTTTTTAATTCAAAAGGATAATAAAGTCTTTTACTAATTTCTTTAGATTTTTAATTTAATTTAACCAACCCCTATTTTTTCTCCTCCTTATTTTTTCCAGGATTTTTTTAAATTATTCATCTTATCTCTTGGTATTTTATTTTTCTTTTTCTAATTAATTTTTTCCTAAATTTATAGAATTTACTTCTATTTTATTATTAAATACGGTGTATATTGTTGAACACAACATACAAATTTTTGATAGGTGTATTGTGTTTATTAATGAATACATCGATTTACTAAATTTTCGCTATTACAAATTTTTACTACTTCTTGTTTAAATTATGTGTTCGATAATGAACACAGTTAAAATTATACCGGTTTTAAAATAAATTTACAACATTCAATATTGAATAAATTGAATAATATGCTAGTTTGAACAGTATTCAATACTGATAATGAACACAGTCAAAATTATACCGGTTTTAAGATAAATTTATAACATTCAATATTGATAATGAACATTATTCAATACTGCACGCGACCAATTTTCTCCGGTTATTAACCAGATTTAGATTCAAAAACCCATTTGTCTAAACAAAACTAAATGGTTTTCAACGTTATATACCAAAACTCCAACTTATATTCAACACTAATTAACATATATTAAAATTCTAACTTATATTCAAAATAAAAAAAGGGCAGGTAAACAGCAATAAACAGTAAAAAAAGCTTTATTCATTGATAAACAAAAACGGATTTATTCATTAATACACACAAAAATAACTCAATTTTTTTATTTAATAATAAACACATAGAGATCAGATCTACACTGTATTAACAAAAACAGAATCCACACTTCATCGATCTGGGAAAAAATATGAAACAAGAAGATACAGTATGTGTCAATTCAACCCATACAAATAAGAAGATACAGTATGTGTCAATTCGGTTTTGCAAAAAAAAAAAAACAGTGTCAAACAAGGAACAATTAATAAACAAAACAAAACAACTTAATCATATGTTGACCAATAGAACTAATAATAAACCCAAAACAGATTAAAAGAATCAATTTTTCTAATAATAATAAACAACACGTAAATAGCAAAAAAAAAAACCTATCGTTCATTATTATTGAACAATCCAATATTTAATGATTAACATAAAATAACTAAAAGGGAAGGGTTCTAAGAACCAGAAAAGAAAAATAAAAATAAAAATCTAAAAAACAGAAATTACGTAATATTGAAAAGAGAAAAGAATATTTTTTACTTAATTTTGAAGGGGTGGTCGACAGTGATGGCGGAATCGGGTAGAGGGGTCGACGATGGCCATTATAACTCACAACGATAGGGTAGAAACTCAAGCGATGACGGCGGCAGAGCACAGGGTTAAGGGTGGTCCACCCTCCACAGTCGGCGACGGGGCAGAAGGGGGAAGGGCAGCGGCCAGATCTGATTATCATGGCTTTTAAGAGTGATGCGGCGGTGGTTGCAGGTGGCGTTGCGGTCGGTGGTCGAATAGTTGATATTTGTCTATAGATAGCTCGGTGGTGCTTGTCGGTAGTTTGCGGGGCAGGCTTAATTGAAACAGAGGCGTGGGTCTATGCGAAATCCGAACCATAGCAGCTGATGGTGGCGCGGCGCCGGTAGTGTTGCAGCAGATGGAAGAGGCGGCGGCGGCCAGGGGGGATCTTAGGGTTTTTATATTTTGTGTGAAGAAAGATATGATATATAAGAAATGATTGGTTAGAGGAGAGGAGAGAGACACGGGAGAGAGAGAGAGGGGGTAGAGGTGTGTTTAATGACAAAATTACCCTTTTTATTATTAATTAATAACTTTTAAAGTCTAATTATTTACAAAAATGCCATCATCACTAATAACCATTGATCTAGTAATTCAAAGGTTAAGATCGCTTCTCGCACTTTTCGTAAATAAGGACCTTTTCGCATGAACCCTTCTCTCTCTCTCTCTCTCTCTCTCTCTCTCTCTCTATATATATATATATATATATATATATATATAGGTAAAGCGAGAACCAATCTGAGCCGTCCAATTTTCCCTCTTTCAATGTCATTGCCCACCTATGAATTCATCCAGTGGCGGATCTAGACATTTATTTGAGGGTATGCATTATATGAAATATTTTGTAAATGTACCAATAATTTTCGTTTTAGGTTGGATTATATGTTTCGGTTTCGGGTCAGATTTTTTTGATCTGTCTCCAAGTTGTTTGAGGGTATCCATAAACGCTCTTAATATATTTCCATATAAACATAGAGGAAATGATAGCAATGTTACAATGACTTAACTTAGGTGATGTTTTATTTATGAACCATTTTAATAAAGTGTAATTTAGCAATTTCTATATTTACTAATTAAAAACATTTTCTCTAAAACGTAAAAGTAAAAATAAGAAAATTATTTTATTATTAAAGTGGTTGTTTCCAACTTTCCTCTCTCAATACCATGACAAAGTACAAAGCCCCACATATTTTATAATTTTTTTTAACTACGGTATGCACACAATTTTCAGAGGGTAAGCACTCTTACTATTTCTCTTAATATTAACTTACTTTTTTTATTATTCAACACTAAAAGATTTTCTTTAAGTGCATACCCTTCTCTGCATTTACATCCGCCACTGAATTCATCACATGCACCCTGTCACACTTGATTCCCTCACGCTCCACATCCATGAGTTCCACTTTATCAAATCAACGGCTAAGATTGGTTCTCGCAGTTATCGTACGAACTATAGTTCTCGTTTGAACCGTCCCCTATATATATAGGGGACGGTTCAAACGAGGACGGTTCAAACGAGAACTGTTTTTCGTACGAGAACTGCGAGAACCAATCTCAACCGTTCCTTGAATATGGGAAGTTCATGGATGGAGAGCGTGGAGGGGATCAAGTGTGGCAGAGTGCATGTGAGGAATTCATGGGTAGGCAATGACATTAAAGGAGGGGGAATTGGATGGCTCAGATTGGTTCTCGTAGTTCTAGTACGAAAAACAGTTCTCGTTTGAACTTTTGCCTATATATATATTCTAAGACCCCAAAAAATTATGAAACTAACTTGTGCATGTTTATAGCACGTACAAATAGTTAAACCGGAAGAAGGAAAAAGATCGAAGAGCAAATTAATCATTACGTGCACACGTACAATAACAATAATGGTAATTTAAATAAGTGACCACATACAGACAAAACCACCCTTTGGTCCCCCTTTTTGAATCTTCACATGATTCATTAAGTGAAACATATATATGTACGTACTAGGTAACAAATATTGGATCAACCGTAAGAAATTAACCGCAATCCCGTAAATATTGTTCCTGTATCCATCTACTAATTAATTAATAATTCAAACAGGCACAGTTCGGCTGTTAGCTGTGTTGGGGGTAGGCTCCATTTCCTCTTCGTTCTCACCAGACATTTCTTCCAGCGATTTACCGTTGGGTTCAGGCACCAAAAACGTAAACAACATTCCCAACAAGTTAACCACGCCAAGAACAATCAGTGAGTTCTTGATCCCGATACCTGTAGGGTACCCGGCGTCGGTCTTCTTTGGATCCGTACTCTGAGAAGCATACAGAAACCCATACGCACCAACAATGGCCCCGGCTTTCCCAGCTGCCGCAGAGATACCGTGGCAGGTGGATCGCAGCCTTGCGGGGAAGATTTCAGCCGGGACCACGAAAGTGGTGGCGTTAGGGCCGAAGTTTGCGAAAAAGAACGTCAACGAGTAAATGACCACAAAGCTGATACGGTTATCGGGCTTGGTCCAGTGTTCGTAGGGAATGGCGAGCGCGAACATGAAGACCGTCATGAAGAAGAATCCCATGAGTTGGATCGCGAAACGGCCGACGATATCGATGAACGCAACCGTGAACCAGTATCCGGGAACCGTACTGCAGAGCGCGATTAGCGTCTGAGCTTTTGCCACCTTGTAAACCTCGCCAATAGCGTTCATTTTCGCTGCTGCTGGAATCCACCCGATAGCGGTGAAAACGTCTTTCTGGAAGAGGTTTTGTGAGTAAAAAGCAATGTCAAGCAAGAACCATGTGCTTGTGGTGCCAAGCAAGTGGAGCCCATGGCGACGAAGGAACGCTTTTGAAAACAACCCGAATGAGTTTCTGGTATCCTCGGCAATTCTCTCCACTTTCTGCTCTTCGGGTTCGATGTCAACTTGTAAGACTCGAGCCATGTCTTGTGCCGCTTGTTTAGCATTTTTCGCCACCAAAGCTGTGTAACGGGCGGTTTCCGGCATCCTCATACGCCAGTAGTATGTTAACGCTGCCGGGATGGCACCGAACATGAGTATAATACGCCAGATGTAGTCGGCTTGTGGGGGTGTGGACAATATAGGGTCTGTTGCATAGGACGGTGAGCTAAACGCGTGGTCAAAAGCTGACGACACGATTAAAGCTACAATCCCGCTAGACAAAATCCCAAACCCTTGCATAGCGAAAACCGCAGCAATAAACGCACCACGGGTTTTCTTATTAGCATATTCAGACATAATCGTAGCCGAGAGTGGATAATCACCACCGATCCCGAACCCGAGCCAGAATCTAAAGAAACATAGAGTTGCCATGACACCTTGCGGTTCCTTACTAAATGAGAGGCCGGAGGCGAGTGAGCATATAACCATGAGGGCCAAAGTCATACCATACACTTTCTTTCTGCCCATCTTGTCACCGAGCCACCCGAAAAAGAGTTGACCGGCTAGAGTACCAACAAGGGCGACACCAGTGACCGAAGAGGCCACAACGGGCGGTAGGGTTCCGGGCTTGAGCGCACCATCTTTGTGGTAGTAGATACGCCCAAGCAATTTGGTGACTAGGGATATCGCGAAAAGATCGTAGGCATCGGTGAAGAAACCCATTCCGGCGATGACAATCGCTGTGAAATGGTAGAGTTGAGTCTTGGCCGAATCAAGTGCACTAAGCACTTGTAGTTGCTCTCGAGCCATGGCCGGTTACTCTCTTCAATCTTCCAAAGCTATACCTGCCACGAAATAATTTGGAAACAATTTAATGGAGCTGAAAAACTCACAATTCAAATCCTGTGTTCTAAGTCGACGACTTTAAGTACGTACTTGGTTGTTTACTTGATATATTAATTTATTATTTATTTATTTGATTTATAAACTATGTAAAGACTTTAAAAATAATTTAAGTTATTACTTATTAAAATATCTAACGGTGGAATTTAATATTTTCAAGGTGTCATGTCATCAACTGTTAAAAATATAGTTTTCAATCATCAATAATATTAAAACTGAAGAAAAAAAATGAATAAAATATTTTGTATATTCGCCGGTTGTCAAAGATGGTGACACAAATTGATAGACCAATGACTTTTAAGTCCTCGTTTTTTGGTACTTAACTAAAAAGTCATGCATGCCTTTACAAAACAATCAAATATAAATAATTAGATAAGACAAACGTATTCGAGGATTTTATTTTTTTACGCTAGAGTAGAACTTGTAATGCTACTTATAACATATGATGTATGTTTGGAGAAGGATCGATGATTGTATCTCACGGCTTATACTGTTAATTTACTTGAGTTTTTTGATATTATATGATTATATAATTGTTATGAGGATATTTTATAAAAATTACACTCTATAAGAAAACGGTAGTTAACCCTACGACACTATTAAACCACCAAAAAAATTAGGCTGAAAATTATATAGATATTTCTAATTAATGTACACTGTATGTATTGTGTGTGTACTGTGTAGCAATAAATTAACATAATAATAATTATATATATATATATATATATATATATATATATATATGTATGTGTGTGTGGGGGGGGGGGGGGTGTGGGGGGGGGGGGGGGGGTTGGTCGCCCACTTGTAGGTGTTCATGTGCACATTCATGAACATGTTCTTGTAATTTATGTACAAAAAATGAAGATAGTAGGTTTGATTTGACTTTTCGTTGAAGCAAGCTGCTAGAAATAATGACACAATTATATGAAGAAGGTCGGGTGGAGCCGATCAGTGTTTTGAGATATTCATAAAAAATCTAAATATATGCTCATTAATTGTTAAGATAGAATTACCCAGACAGATTATAACGGCTAAAAACATGTTAAGTACTTTCATATTAAGATCGAACAAAGATTCAATCTAATAACAGACTTATCGATATTTAACAACAGTTTGGCGTCTGAGTGAAAAACTCCTTTGGTAAATATATATGACCAAAACAGAGACAAACTCGATATAATCGTTCGGTTTTTTTATTTCTTATGAATTGATGTAAAAACATGAGAGAGAGAGAGAGAGAGAGAGAGAGAGAGAGAGAGAACCTTAATTGTGAGGAGTGCAGGTATGCATGCAATTGAAGTTAAGGTTAATAGAGAGGGATAATAAAGGAGGTGGAGAAGGAGATACGAAATATGATGATGGTAAGAGGAGAGGTTGAATTAATGGTAGTTTATATAGACACACGACTAAGAATCATTTGAAGCATATTATGGCATATGCTCTTATCTACTTCCGAGTCAACGCTAGCTCAAACATTGCTTCGATCTCTGATGAAATTTCCACTTGGACAGACATATTGCATGTTACCGTAAACTAACTGTGTTGTTAAATTCATTTTTCTATCGTTCTTTATGTGAAGTAATTTGAATTATTTTGAACTTAATTGCATGCTCTCCTGTAATCTAATCTCCGATCAAGTCAACGCCTCCCCCCATCCCCCCCCCCCCCCCCCCCCCCCCCCCCCTTTTTTTTTAAAGTAAAGTTAAACCTCTATCAATCCTCTTTGATTAACTAATTAAAATTTTATAATGCATGATCTGTCACATTAATAATTGTTAGATTTAATTTTGAAATGCCCAAGATGAATTATTGTAGATCGAATTTCTATATTATTTAACTTTGTATTTCTATCCATCTTTCAATTCCATCTAGTAGAAAATTAAGAATAAGATTATATGGCTGTATATTTTATATGTGATTATCTAGTAAGTAGTACTGTAAAAAGTAAAAAGTAAGAAGATTTAGTACGAAGAAATACTAAGGCCGATCCTTAGGCAGCAAAAGAAGAGTTACAACGGGAAATACTACTTCTTAATACTACTCCGTATTAACAATCAAAGTTATGAATTTAAAGTAATAATTTCTAATAAAAAAAGTTTATTATAAATAATACAAAGAAGATGTAATCCAAGGACAATCCAAAATTACGAGGGTATCGATCTATGAGTTAAATCACTTATTTAAAAAAGAAAGCAAACACCTCGTCAATGTGAAGGAGATCGATCATGCTAGGAGACGACTATGCTTAAGGTAAAACAGAACCATATTGTTTTCTAAGCGTGATAGGCTTACATGACGATTACCTTACAGTACTGGTTCATGATCCATCTAAAATTGATTGTAACACACCGTGAATGATGATTGTGATTTTTTATTACTTAAACAATAATATACGGATGTGCATAATGGGAAAAGAAGGAACGGCCGGACGCAATGAATATTCTATTCACACTTTAATGATTTAATCTTCTCCGCTGTATAAAATTAAATATTATATTATATATTTTAAAAATAAAGATGATTTTGCACACATATAATTCAATTCTAACAACTTACGTACCCGACAACGATGGGGAATCTGTTACCTTGTTAAAGCTAACAATATTTTCTTGTAAGTTTTCTTGATAGGAAAGAAAATAAATTTTAGTTGTCTTTCAAAGTTTTTTAGAAGAGTAAAGAAAATATTTTGGAAGGAAAATTAATTATCTTGTATTTTCTTTTCTCATTTTCCTCCCAAAGTAGGGAATATTTTGGAAGGAAACCAAAAAACACTTCAAGTTTCACTTCTCCTCTCATTTTCTTTCGAACTCGGGAACACCCAATAATAAAAACATTTTCCTTTCTCTCATTTTCTTTTCTCTCGTTAATTTTCTTTCCTTCCATTTTCTTTTCACGTATAACTCTGGAACAAAGTGTTAACATATTGCCCGCGTAAGATAATCAAGGTATATAAGGTCATTGATTAAACTTTTATTTTGAAGATTTATATATAAATATGTATTATTTAAAGTTAAGTAATATACAAGATCTACAAAGCACTTAAGGGCATCTGATCCGGTCCTAAGAAGGAAAATAATCAAGAAAAACCAGATAAAAGTGAAATAACAACTAATTAAAATTAAGTAGTTTTAATAAGTTAGAGAAGAGATAGTGTTAAACCATTTATATGTTATTAACATAGTACCCGCATCAATGTGATGATAGCGAATATTTTTGTTCGGTAACTTGTCCATATTAATTATTGAGTCACTTAAATTTCACAAACGTTTATAAATTTAGGTTATAGGTTATTCAACTTCATGAGTTCTATTTGTATTTATTTTCTAATAATTAAATTGAAATATTTATTATGTGATAGAATATTTATGATAAAATGTTTAATTTCAAAAATATTTTGTAAGAACTAAGTTAATTGACATTGATTTGATATTTTAACAAATTTTCTTAGTATAAAAAGTTTACTTACTAAAATGGTATATATGAGTTTCATTAACTCCATCTAATAGTTAATTAATTTAACAATTTTCATTTGGTTTGATATGAGGGTAAATTAGTAATTTTAAATTACAAAAAGTTAAGAGATTAAGACAAATAAATAAATATTTTATAAGATAGTATATATTATTGGTTACTTTTGTAATTAATATACTAATAGAGGTGGTGGTTATTTCATATTTTTATCTATCTACTAAATAGTATTGTATTTTGACTTTTACATCTTAAGGTTTCATTTGTTTCACAGAAATCTCATGGTATATATTCGAAGAAATAGCATGACATTTTATTCCTATATCTCATTTGTTTGGTCATTTAACATAATTTCGTTCTAATTCTTTCAAAAGATTCTCAAACCAAACGAATTATAGGATTAAAATGAAATTGGATTTAATTTTCTATTTTTAACAAACAAACGTGATAAGAAATCTTATTTACTAAAAATTTAATTACTTAGAAATTCAATTTCTTAAATATTCATTTCAATTATATTAAATTTTACTACACAAACCCTACTTAAAGAGTGTTAAAAAGGTATATTTTTTTGGAAGCGAGTCTCTCATTCCATCTTAAATTAAAGTAAAGGGTATAAAAGTATACTCATATTACAACTAAGTGAGTGGAAAATATGAAAATATTTTTCCATATATAATACATTACAAAATGGTTAATAACTCAAAAATCTTTTGACTTAAGATCGAGTTTATTTATATTAAAAATGCATGTTTTAATCTTTTCAAAATTGTTTTAAGAATGGAATAATTTTGAAATTGAAGGTTGTGATTGGTTAATTAAGATTCAATTTATCGTTATTTTTAGAAAATTTGGATGTTTTTCATATAAAGATATAGATAGATAGATAATAAGCTGTTTCGTTCAGAAATACAAAAACTAACTATAACACCCCATGAATTGATCAAATAAGATTTTTCATCGTACATTCAAATCCCAAGAGCCACCGGCCTGTTACAACTTAATTTATGCATGGTACAAAAACAACAGACAGAAGCATAACAAAAAAATTAACATACAAATGATAACGGACCCACACCACATACAAACAAAACAAGAATCATACATTCGAATAATGGATCTTCATAAGAGTCATAGATAAATTAAACAACAGGAACGGTTTGGTTAGATGTGTTAGGAGCTGGCTCGACATCCTGATCATCCTGGTTCTCGCCAGATAATTCTTCAAGTGATTTGCCATTTGGTTCAGGTACCAAAAACGTAAACAACATTCCCAAGAAATTTATCACCCCGAGAACGATGAGCGAGTTCTTGATTCCGATACCCGCAGGGTAGCCATGGTCGGTCTTCTTCGGGTCGGTGCTTTGAGAAGCATACAGAAACCCGTAGGCACCAATTATAGCTCCCGCTTTTCCAGCTGCCGCAGAGATGCCGTGACAAGTCGACCGGAGCCTGGCGGGGAAAATTTCAGCTGGAACCACGAATGTGGTGGCGTTAGGGCCGAAGTTGGCAAAAAAGAACGTCAACGAGTAAATGACCACGAAGCCGATGCGGTTATCGGGTATGGTCCAGTGGTTGTAAGGAATGGCGAGCGCGAACATGAAGACTGTCATGAAGAAGAATCCCATGAGTTGGATCGCGAAACGACCGATTATATCAATGAACGCAACCGTGAACCAGTATCCAGGAACAGTACTACAAAGTGCGATTAAGGTTTGTGCTTTGGCCACCTTGTAAACCTCGCCAATAGCGTTCATTTTCGCTGCTGGTGGGATCCACCCGATTGCGGAGAAAACATCCTTTTGAAATAGGTTTTGCGAGTAGAAAGCGATGTCAAGTAAGAACCACGTGCTAGTGGTTCCAAGCAAGTGAAGTCCATGACGGCGTAGAAATTCTTTTGAAAATAACCCGAATGAGTTTCTTGAGTCCGTAGTAATTATCTCCACCTTATGCTCTTCAGCCTCGATATCGACTTGTAAGACTCGAGCCATGTCTTGTGCCGCTTGTTTTGCGTTTTTCGCCACCAGAGCAGTGTAACGTGCAGTTTCCGGCATTTTCATACGCCAGTAGTAAGTAAGGCCCGCCGGGATCGCACCAAACATGAGTATGATACGCCAGATGTAGTCGGCTTGTGGGGGTGTGGATAGTATAGGGTCCGTTGCATAAGATGGTGCGCTAAATGCGTTGTCAAAAGATGACGACACAATTAAAGCTATCACCCCACTAGCCAATATCCCCATCCCTTGCATGGCAAAAACCGCAGCGATAAACGCACCACGGGTTTTCTTGTTAGCGTATTCAGACATAATCGTAGCAGACAGTGGATAATCACCTCCGATCCCAAACCCGAGCCAGAACCTAAAGAAACAAAGGGTGGCCATGACACTTTTCGGTTCGCTACTTAAAGAGAGTCCGGATGCGAGAGAGCATATAACCATGAGAGCCAGAGTCATACCATAGACTCTCTTTCGACCCATTTTGTCACCAAGCCACCCGAAGAAGAGTTGACCCGCTAGGGTTCCAACAAGTGCGACACCAGTGACCGACGAGGCTACAACGGGTGGTAGGGTTCCGGGCTTGGGCGCACCATCTTTGTGGTAGTAAATTCGTCCAAGCAATTTGGTGACGAGGGAGATGGCAAACAGATCGTAGGCATCAGTGAAGAAGCCCATTCCAGCGATGATAATGGTGGTGAAATGGTACAATTGTGTCTTAGCCGTATCAAGGGCACTAAGCACGTGGAGTTGCTCTCGAGCCATGTTGCAGTGGAATTGAAGTGGTAATTTGCAAGAGGTGATAGGAGGAGAGGTTGAAGTAACGCTTATATATAGATTTACATAGATAACTGAAGAATCATTTGAGGAAGCATATATTCCGGCATATTCTCTTATTTCTGAGGTCAACGCCTTCAAATTGCTTCTCCAATGATGTAATCTATAATCAAGTCAATGCGCAGCTTGCCTTATTTGGAATAAACCCTCTTACCCCTTCAACATTTATTAATTAGAAAAGAAAAGATACAAGCTTGAACGATCTAGCTAGCACATAAAGAAAAGGATTTGATATAATGGCTAGTAGTGATATTAATACAATTAAAGTTTTGCATAATTGCATTCTATTGTATTGTATTGTTGCTAACTTATAAATTAAACTTCTTTCACCACTGTTTTGTCACCTCGTGTATCACCTATCATATAATGGCTAGCTAGTAATATTGTATTATCAACTTATCTAAAGATAATCTAATATTTAGAATTCAATATATAAAATCATATAAAAGTTTAATATTCATTCGGAATAGATTTGTTACATATGATTAAGAGCATATATATGTTTCTTGTGAGTATCAAATATCTATCTATCTACTAAAATTTTCTATTTAATAACTAGATTAACAAACTGATTCAAACATAAATGATTTAATGATAACATGTTCATCAACAATATATTTCCTCGTCTCTCCCAACAATATTATTTATTTTTAACCTTTTAAAGTCTTTTTTTTTCAATTTTAACTTTAAATATTTTTCTTTGTGTTATGTAATGTTTGATGCAAAATATATAAACAGATTGTCTTTTAAATGTTTTTTAAATTGATATAAATTTCATTGAGTTTTATATAACACAAATAAAAATAGTTAATGTCAAAGTTGAAAAAATTGACTTCAAAAGGTCAAAATACACAATATTTTTAGAAAGAATGGAGCAATATATTGATTTTTCATATTCCATATAGGTTAACTAAACATACATAAACAACTTAAATTAACCTAAATGAGTTATCACAAGTAAAGTATATAACAAAAAGTAACTTTTAAGTATTAAACCATTATGAGTTAAGTTCTTAACCCCCAGTACTCAACTAATACATGTCATATAAACAATAAAACTAAGAGTAATTATTGAAATGGTTAATGTGATTTAACCTAAGTTACTAGTTTGATCCTTTAAAATAAAAATTACTACACATGTTCATAAGATTTCATATTTATTACTTAGACGATCCTTTTGTCTAACAGACGTTAAAAAAGGAATATATAAATTAGATTTATATGTGCATAATATTTATTAAAATTACTGCACATGTTCCTAATGGCGTTTTGTCTTTTCAACTCTTATTCCCATTTTCAAACACTCTTTTTTTTCTCCTCCTCCTTTATCTACTCTCTCCCTAATCGTATCCGTATGGACCCTACCTTTAGGATATTTACTACTTCAAAGTTCAAACTACAATAGAATATATAAATTAGATTTATATGTGCATAATTTTTATTAAAATTTATATCCTTTAAATTATTATAACTTAATTATTATATATATATATATATATATATATATATATATATATATATATATATATATATTCACTAACTTTATAGAGTTTAGGGTTTTTCACTGGTAGGAGTTAGCCATAATATTGCTTAAAATTAATATAGACAAAGTTTACAACTAAAACCATGTGTTATAACTAATTCATTAAGTTCATATGCAAGCAAAATCGGAGAAAATTGAAACCTCACAACACTATTTTCGTGTCGCCGGTTACTCACCGGAATAACGTAGACATAGAGCTAAACTAAAAAAATCATATGTTATGGATAAATCATCTAACAAACATTAAAATTCTGTCAAAACTAACATTTACCACTTTTTGACCAGAACTCTTGTGGTGGCAGAAGAAATGGTGCTTTAGCGGGAAACACGGTGGAGATCTTGACCGAGCTAATGGAAGATCAAGTTAAAAGAAGTGTCTATCGCCGATTTACCTTCAAAATGGTGCTAAAGAACGAAAATGATGGTAGAGAGAAAGCAAGGCAGTATAAGTGAAGATGAGTTGAAAATGAATTGATCTTATTGGCTTTGTAGATTAAATCGATATCGCCACTTTCAGCGAGGACACGGCATTGTCGGGAATTCTACAATATAAATTTTTAATACAACTTTTCGTTGGGAAAAATTGAAAAATATTTGGTATTTATTTTTAGCAGAAACAATGTCATCTCTGAAAGGAGCTGACTTATCAACATTTCCCAAATCAGCAAGGTGTTGTTTTTGTCGTTTAGTGAACTTTTGACGATGACATTTGTCATTGCCGAAGGTTGTATCTAAAGATGTCTTTTTTTATAGTATGTTCATAGTTATATAAAATCATAGTATAAATAATTAAAACAAGTTAAATGCTTAAAGAAATAAGTGATTGTTATTCATAAGAAATTTGAAGAGATAATTTCTTATATACCCTTATTAAACTTGATAATATCTTATTTACCCACCTTAAATTTAATATATCCTATATACCCTTATTAAACTCAATAATATCTTATTTGCCCAAATCACTATTTTTATTAATTTTAATAATTTTTTTAATTGATTTAAATCTTCTATAATTATTTTTTAATAAGGAAAAGACCATTTTATCCCTCTTTGAAAGTCACGTATAGATCTATATTTCAACTTCTACGTACGTCAGTTTCCCTTCCGATTCTTCTTCCCCCTCACGTCGCTCCATTCGTCTGGCAACACTCGCCGCCTCCGTACTCACCGCCGCCACACTCGCCGCTGCAGCACTTGTCGGCATTCTGCTTCTGCCCTCCACGTTCTACACTTGTCGGCGTTCGCATTCTGCCCTCAACGCTTCAGGTTTGTTTTTTTCTGCGATTTTCCTTTCTGGATTTGGAATGGGAGTAGTTAATTATTTGTATGCTTTTGGGTGTTTTGTAGTTTGTGTTGCTTTTCTCAAGGGTTTCAATCATGCTTTTTGAGGGGTTTAACATTAGTAAATATATTTGTATGGTTAACTTCTGATTTGGTTGAATCAAATGTTTACGCGTGAAAAAAACTCAAATCTATGGAAATCGCATGCTTGTATTAATTTAATGTATGCTATATGTATGTTTGTATTACATTGTCCATGGTATGTGTGTGTATAAAATCTTTTACTTAAATAAATATAATTGTATATTTGTATGGAATTATGTGTATATTTATATGGAATTATGTGTATAGAATTGTAGTAAAAAAACGTGTGTGAATAAAAATTAAAATATAAACTTGGATAAATATGATATTTATAAAGTTTAGTAAGGGTATAGAAGATATTTTATGAAGAGATTTAAAGGGGGGTATAATAGTCATTTAATCATATTTTATAATTTAAACTCATTTAAAATGATTCATAATTGATAAAAATATTGATTTGGGCAAATAAGATATTATCAAGTTTAATAAGGGTATATAGAATATTTTAAATTTAAGATGGGTAAATAAGATATTATCAAGTTTAATAAGGGTATATAAGAAATTATCAAAATTTGAATGACATCTTGAAATATATATTTCATACGATAGACGCTACTCGTTGATACCAAAAAGTAATTGTTTTAATCTGCTATCTAACTCGCTTGATACACTCAAATTTATACA
Organism: Pulicaria dysenterica; assembly: GCA_947179395.2. Lineage (NCBI taxonomy): Eukaryota > Viridiplantae > Streptophyta > Magnoliopsida > Asterales > Asteraceae > Pulicaria > Pulicaria dysenterica. The sequence continues at coordinate 56,135,356 of OX359296.1, forward strand.
TTGGTTTCGCTACTAATGTTTCCACGTATTGATAAAAATTCTTATAAAATCGTGTATATAAAAAAGAATCAAGTATGTATGGATAAAAATTCTTTACTAATGTTTCCACGTATTGACTCTAACGCATTGTTCTCGACTTTATTAACGCCAGGAAAAGAAATTGAAGTAATCGAAATCTTTTCTCTCAAATTATCCCAATTTTAAAAGTATAGATTTGGGATAATAATTAGCCTAATTTTCTCCGTCAATCCTCTATATTTGCTTTGCTTTGTTTTCATTCCATAAATAAAACTCGATAACATAACGTAGAGTAAATTCAGTCAGTGAGAACCACTTTATGGTTGGTTAGCCGAAAGCCCCGGAACAATTAAAAAAACTTAACCTAATAATTATCCCAAAGTAAAAGGATCAAATGTATCATTTATATCCTATCTAACTTAGGATGTATTGAATCCTAGGTGGCATGTAGGATTGACCTCTAATTTTGAAATTCAAGTTAATTAGGGAGGGTTGCTAATTGATGTGGCATACAATTAGAAAGAAAATTATAAAAATAAGACATGAAACTTTTGTACCACATTAGAGCTACTAGAAAACTTCATGAGGAAAATCGTGTATATAAAAAAGGGAACTTGGAAGCCAATTCGTAAGCCTTTGCCCCATAAAAACTCACGATTAGAAATGGGTAATTTGTTTCCAGTTCGGTCATATACCGGTTCAAACGGTTTTTCCGGTTTTCACATAACCGGCCAGTTTTTTTATCCGGTTTTCCGGTCAGTTTTGAACAGTAGGCATGTCCAGTTCCCAGTTAACCGGCCGGGCCCGTCAAGTCTAAAAAACGTTGCTTTCCCGCTAATCATCGTTACATATACTCTTCAGTCGTTTATGAAGATTATCAAAGAATTCATATTTGATTTAAAATATTGGTGTTTTAAACATATTTATTATATATAGATTTCTTTTAACTCTCGGTAAATGACTATCTAATATTTATAGTCATCAATTGGTTGTCTTTCCTTCTTGCGGTCTATTAATAAAGACATTGTTTTAGTTAATTACGGGTTTCAAGTAAAGTTTAGGAGATGTTATTAGGGTGGTGGGTAATGGATAAGGTGAGCTTAACGGATATTAAAGAGGTGTAAACTGTTATGATTTGAGGCTGGGTTGAGTTATACCGTTTGGAAAGCCCCATACCATGGGCCACATTATATCTATTCTGGAAGGCCAGAAATGAGTTAATATTTGTCAACTAAAAGTCTATTTCTACTAAGGTACTGCTAGACATCCAAATCAAGGATTTTGATTAGATCTCAAATTGGTTAACAAGGAATTGCAAAGACTAGGTTTATTACACGGATTGTAAAGACCGGATTTATAAAGATTAATCACTAAAGATAGTTGCGTCAAAATATTTGACCTTTTATTGATTATTCAAATGCAACAACTCCACTTCAAACACTATCTCATATGTTATAACCTACTTGAATGGTCCAATTATTTATTGGTACTAGCTGAATGGTCAATTATTTTAGATAAAAGCATGATAATGCTTAAATTTGAATGTTCGTGTATCTTACATATTGATTTCTACGAGCCATCAAATATTTCATATTAGTACATGTATGAATCATCATTTCCTATTGATCTATCAAAAACTTTATTAGTTCTAAAATATCTAATTTCACATAGTAATTACATGTAAGCATGATAATGCTTAAATTTGAATGTTCGTGTATCTTACATATTGATTTCTACGAGCCATCAAATATTTATATTAGTACATGTATGAATCATCATTTCTTATTGATCTATCAAAAACTTTCTTAGTTCTAAGATATCTAATTTCACATAGTAATTATGTAACACCCTCTTTGCCGGCCTAGATTAATTAAGGTAATTGATTAATTAATTAGTTTGGGTATTTAATTGGTTTATGTGAATTATTTGTGAATTTATGTTATTGGCAAGTATTGGTGTTATTATATTGTTTTATTATTGTGGGAATAATAATAATAATATTATTATTTAATATTGAGTTGGTGATGGGGGAGGTATGGCCGATTTGGTGGGTATAGCCACCACCCCTACTTGAGTACTTCATTTCTTGTAGAAGTAAACAAAGTGTGTGTGTGTGTGTGTGTGTATTCTTGTTGCTCTCGGCCGAAGAAGAAGAAGAAGAAAGAAAGAAAAAGAAAAGCAACTTCTACCTCATTTGCATTTTAGTTACTTGATATCATTTTAAAGGTTAGAAATTTCATGCTATTATGTTGATGATAGTTTGAACTTGGTTTTATATATTTGTGTATTATTTCTATGAAATCCGATTGAAGCCTATATGATGATTTGATGATCATAGGACGTATGCATGTTAGATTTTATGATCAATATGTGTTCATAACATGTTTATAATGATTTCTGGAAACTTGTATAACTTGTATGCATGAAATCAGTTTAGAATATGAAGTAGAAATTGATGATGTGCTGAGTTTTAAAGGACTCGGATTGTAGAGGTTGAATCAGTCGGATTCCGACTTGAACCCGGATTCCGACTCTGCTGAATATGCCTTTACATTTAATCGGATTATGATTTACTCGGATTCCGCATCTCCTATCGGATTCCGATTAGGTTGAATATTGTTATGCATGTTCTCGGATTCCGCTTATTCAATCGGATTGTATTTTTCGGATAAGAATCATTTACTCGGATTATACCTTACTCGGAATCCTATTCTTTGGGATTGAACTTTCACTCGGATTGTGCATATGCTCGGATTCGGCCTTTGCTCAGATTTGAATTGTGATTCAATCGGATTTGGTCCTTTACTCGGAATCCGACTATAATCGGATTTGGATTTGATCGGATTTGATGATTTAAAGATAAACATGAATTGTATATCTTTGGGAATTAGGTTCAATGGATATGTATATTTAATTGTGATCATACATAGTTTACATGATTAGATATGATATTTATTTTGGATCAGTATTATAATTTGAATACTGACTTGGGTTACTTCAATCTCAGGAACTGAGAAGACTCGGTGAATTTAGTCATCTGAGTGCGCCAAGGTTTTGAAGACTTTTGTGAGTGGATTTATATCTTCGGATATACAGGATTTAATATCCTATTTGGAATGCTCTTGTTTGGATTGTATATACATGTTATTTGGAGACCAGCGTAGTCTGGGCCTTTGCTTGGGGGTGTAACCTATCAGTTCTTGGGGGGTACATTTATTGTACTCAAGAAGACTGGTGTGGTTTTCACTGTTAGCTGGGCTATCGGTAAACCTTGGTTTTGGCCGACCATGGTTGTAGGTGCTTGCAACACCGCCGGTTCTCCTGGGATTCATGAGCTATTTGGTTTGGGCATATTTGCCTTGTGTATGTGTATATATTTATTCCCTCACTTAGCTTTGTGCTAATTCCCCACTAGATTGTTTTGCAGATCCTCTGAGGTGATCTTGATGCTTTGGGCTGGGAATATGGACGGACCAAAACTCTGATGTCAAGTTTTTGAAAGAGCCTGTTTTTGTATTAACACTGTATAGGGTCTTTGTACATCAAACAAGTTAAATCCTTTTGTATCTAGTATGTAATTAAGATATTTATATGTAATTAGCTTCCGCGTGCAGTAAAATATATGTTTTAAAACGTACAGTGTTACAAATTACATGTATGTAATCTGGTTCAATTTTTTTCCTTTTGGATAGAGGTGTGACAGGAAACTTCATAGAAGATTGCATGGTCTAAATTATGCAGAAGTGTGAAAGATTTATACTTGAGTAAACTTAATGTAGGATTGAGTTCTAAATTTGAAGTTCAAGTTAATTAGGGAGAGTTGCTAATTGATGTGGCATACAATTAGAAAGAAGATTATAAAAATAAGAGTTGAAACTTTTCTCCCACATCGGAACTACAGGAAAACTTCATGAGGAAAATCATGTATATAAAAAAGGGATCTTGGAAGCCATAAACTACTTACTTTGGTTTTTTAAGCTTATTTAATAAAAAAATAATTTTGTAAACCTATATGTTGACATTCGATTAACAACTTATATGATACTCAAAACATATAGATATAAAATTATATGTCGAAGATCTTACATTATGGCCCGTGTTTACACGGGCTTGAAACCTAGTGTATGTATATAGGACAAATTTTTATTCCAACTTATCACACTCGATCAAAAGCGGCTTCGTGTTTCCACGACGAATTGAATGTGAATATAAATGGATTAATATATAACAAGTTGCAGAAATGAAAATACTAAAGAAATGCAATTGAAAATGGAAACCTTATCTTAATAATTGCGGCACCACTTATAAAACTTATTTATTTAACAAAAATGTATGCTTTCTTAATTTGCAATATTGTTTTAACGGTGTTATGTCTTTTATAAATGAGTCAATTCTATAAATTGAAATGTTATGGTAAAAGCAAAAGTCTTCATGAACTTTTATATTTGTTTGTAAGAATTTAAAACAAAGCATTTTTTGTTGTAAATATATATATAAGATTGTATAAATATATATATAACAATATATGGATGATCACATTTTCAACACAAGCTCCATATTGTCAACATTACCATCAACTCATTGTCTCCTAATTAATGGAAGATGGTAAATCAATAGTGTATTTTGTAGTATAAATACCCCATCTTGTAATGAAGAAAATGCAACTCTTGTATGAACTTTTATAAGTTATACATTTCTACTTCTTCTCCTACTTCTATTCTCTCAAAGTTCTAAGATTGTCTTGTTCATCTTTTGTTAATCTTGAGCTAAAATTGTTAAAATTATAACACGTTATCAGCACGAAAGTTTCTACTTCGTAATCAAGGGAAATCAACTACAAGAATCAAATCTAAAACAAGGTATGTATTTCATAAATGACAAGTTATAATATGGAATAAAAACTAAGCAATACTTCATAAACAAAATAAGGACTCATTATTATGGACATTCATAAGTATTGGACTACTAACAATCTAACTTTCGTTTATGATACTAACATTTACTTTTATGCAATTAAGATTTACTTTCATGTTAACTAACTTTTATTTATGTTACTAACATTTATTTTATGTTAACTAATTTTTATTTATGCACCTAACATTTACTTACGTTTACTAACGATTATTTATGCATACTAACGTTTTACTCTTATATATCAATGTTTATCTATCTTGATCTTTTTATTTCTATAAATCATTTATAAAATATTATATATATATATATATATATATATATACAACGGTCATATAACCGTTGTAATGGTTACATAGCCGTTGTAAACGGCTATATCCTCTTCTATAAATTGAAAACTACTAATCTCATTTTTCATAATAAACAGATTATCTTTTTTCAAAGATCATTCGAAGCATCTTTCAAAAATGATTCACCCGTTTTTAATTTTCATTATTGTACTAATTATAATATCTGTCATCTCGATGGTGATTCTACCAACTGACGAGTTTGATTTTTTCTTACAACTACTTGTAATCATTATCCTTCCAATGTTGTATGTTGCTTTGCAAATGTAGTAATATATATCGATTCTAATATTTTGATTGTTAAATCTTAATAATTATAGAATGTCAAACATTGCCAAGATCGAATTTCCAGCTTTAGAAGCATCTGGGAAAAACTATATGTCATGGTCCACTGATATTAGAGCATATCTAGCATCGTTGGGTATTTTGGATACTCTAAAAGAAAATAACGAATGCTCGTCACAAGATAAATGGAAGACAATTTTTATTATTCGTAAACACATCGATGTTGGTGTAAAATTTGGATTTACAAACATAGAAGACCCGTATATTCTATGGAAATCCCTCAAAGGAAGATTTGATAATCAGAAAAGAGTTTTACTCCCTGTTGCTAGGGAAGAATGGAGATCATTAAGATTCCAAGATTTTAAGCAAGTGTCTGATTATAGCTCTGCATTGTTTAAAATATGTTCAACACTAGAATTTTGTGAACAGCCTGTAACAAATGAAGATATGTTGGAAAAAACATACTCCACATTTCATGCACAAAATCTTACGTTGCAAGAGAATTTGCGATTGCAAAATTTCTCGAGCTATACTGACTTGCATGTATATCTTCTCATGGCTGAGCAAAATAATATGTTATTAATGAAAAATCACGAGACCCGTCCCACAGGATCAGTAGCACTTCCTGAAGTAAATGTTACAGAAAACATTGGTCCTAAAAATAATACACGAGGACGAGGACGTGGTCGTGGAAGAGGACGTTTTGATCAAAGGCGCTCCTCTGGCCCCAATCATTTTTCAAATCGAAACCATAATTATGGTAGAGGTTATTCTTATGGTCATGGTCGTGGCCGTGGACGTAACAAAAGAAATAATACTTACTATGCTCCACGTAATAATAAGACCCAACCACAAAATAAGACCACAAAACATGATGAAGCAAGTACTTCTCAAAACCTTGAAGGTTCCTGTTTTAGGTGTGGTAGCACCGATCATTGGTCAAGAGCATGTCGCACGTCTTCACATCTTTGTAAGCTTTATCAATCTTCACTTAAGGAGAAAGAAGTGAATTTCATTGATCGGCCTAACTATGAAAATACCGAGATAAACGCTTCTGATTTCTTGAATGACGTGGAGTGATTTGGAAGTTGATAACTACTTATGTCTAAAGCTTTAATTATGTTTCTGTTTATCATCTTTATTATTTATCTATGCATTTTCGTTCAGTAACTAGGATTTCCTTTTTTCATGTAATAACTTTTTCTAAATCGTATTTATAATAAGTATCTTTTCTCTATCTTTCAAGTTTGATATGAATTCTACTGGAGCACGACAACAAGATTTGGTTGGAGATCTATGTATTCTAGATAGTGGTTCCACACACACTATTCTTAAATCTAAGAAATATTTTTCTGAATTAAAACCAACAAAAGCAACCATAAACACCATATCTGGTCCAGCAGACTTGATAGAAGGTGTGGGAAAGGCTAACTTTATACTACCAAATGGTACAAAAGTTTTTGTAGACAATGCTTTATTCTCCCCAAAATCAAAGAGAAATTTATTAAGTTTCAGGGACATATATCATAATGGATATGACACACAAAGCGTAACTACACATGATGAGAAAATTTTGCACATTACTAATAAAAGTCATGTATTGGAAAAACTACCATTGCTTCATTGTGGTTTACATTACACACATATAAATATGGCAGAGTCACACATGGTAGTCAAAGAAAAATGTCATAATCCTAGTATATCTAGTTTATGGCATGACAGGTTAGGACATCCGGGCACAACGATGATGAGGAGGATAATTGATAACACACATGGTCATCCATTAAAGAATCACAAAGTCAATCATACAGGTAAAACAACTCAATGTGAATCATGCTCCCTTGGTAAGTTGATTATAAGACCCTCACCTGTTAAAATTGATATGGAAACACCCGTGTTTCTTGAAAGAATCCACGGGGATATTTGTGGACCAATACACCCTCCATGTGGACCATTTAGATACTTTCTGGTCTTAATAGATGCATCAAGTAGATGGTCTCATGTTTGTCTATTATCAACACGTAATGTGGCATTTGCAAAATTTCTTGCACAGATCATTAAACTAAAAGCACACTTTCCCGATCATACTATAAAAAGAGTAAGATTGGATAATGCTGGTGAATTTACATCTCAGGCATTCAATGATTATTGTATGTCTGTAGGAATCATTGTTGAACACCCAGTTGCCCATGTACACACACAAAATGGTCTAGCTGAATCTTTGATTAAACGCCTTCAATTAATAGCTAGACCATTAATAATGAGAACAAAACTCCCTGTGTCTATATGGGGCCATGCTATTTTACATGCTGCATCATTGATTCGCATAAGACCAAGTGCATATCATAAATACTCTCCTTTACAACTTGCTTCAGGCCAAGAGCCAAACATCTCACACCTTAGAGTTTTTGGTTGTGCAGTATATGTTCCTATTGCACCACCACAACGTACAAAAATGGGACCTCAAAGAAGGTTGGGTATATATGTTGGGTATGAAACAAGTTCCATCATAAGATATCTTGAACCTTTAACAGGTGATGTTTTTACAGCACGTTTTGCAGATTGCCACTTCGATGAGTCAATATTTCCAATATTGGGAGAAGAAAAGAAAAACAAAGAAAAGGATGTATCATGGTGTGAGCCATCATTACTATATCTTGATCCTCGAACTAAACAATGTGAAAAGGAAGTTCAAAAAATAATGCATTTGCAGGAAATTGCAAATCGATTGCCTGATGCATTTACTGATATGAAAAGAGTGACAAAATCACATATACCGGCTGTCAATGCTCCAGCCCGGATTGAAATACCAAATGAAAACTCTGGTAATAAAGTCACTCAAGAGTCTAAAACACGTTTAAAGCGTGGAAGACCAATTGGTTCCAAGGATAAGAATCCTCGAAAAAGAAAGAATGCAGAAAATGCAAATGACCATAAAGAAAGTGTTTCTGAAGAAATACAAGATATTGGATCTCCTTCAAAAGAGGAAATGAATGATGTTAACAATGAGGTTTCCATCAATTATGGTCAAACAAATATATTGTGGAACCGGAATGAACTAGAAACTATTGATGAAATATTTTCTTATGCTATTGCGTATGAAATCATGAATGATGATCATGAACCAAAGTCTGTCATTGAATGTCAAAATAGACATGACTGGGGTAAATGGAAAGAATCCATGCAAGCTGAATTAAATTCGTTAAATAAGCGTAATGTTTTTGGACGCATTGCTTTTACACCGAAAAATGTGAAACCTGTGGGTAATAAGTGGGTTTTCGTACGAAAACGAAATGAGAAAGATGAAATTATAAGATACAAAGCTAGACTTGTAGCTCAAGGTTTTTCTCAAAGACCAGGAATTGATTATGAGGAAACATATTCCCCCGTCATGGATACAATAACATTTAGATATTTGATCAGCCTGGTAGTTTCTAAAAATTTAGAAATGCGTCTTATGGATGTTGTTACAGCTTATCTATATGGATCACTTGATAGTGATATCTATATGAAAATCCCTGAAGGATTTAAAATGTCTGAAGTATTGAGTGCTAAACCCAAAGAGATGTATTCGGTCAAGTTACAAAGATCTTTATATGGTTTGAAACAATCTGGACGCATGTGGTATAAACGTTTAAGTGATTACTTGGTAAGTAAAGGCTATACCAATAACACAATTTGTCCATGTGTCTTTATTAAGAAAACAACATCTGGTTTTGTGATCATAGCATTTTATGTTGATGATTTGAACCTAATTGGAACATATAAAGAAATCAATGAATCCGCTATGCTTTTAAAGAAGGAATTTGAAATGAAGGATCTTGGAAAAACCAAATACTGTCTTGGTTTACAAATTGAGCATATGAATAATGGAATACTTGTCCATCAATCAAATTATACAGAAAATTTTTTGAAACATTTCAACATGGACAAATCAAATTCATTAAGCACTCCAATGGTAGTTCGATCACTCAATGTTGACAATGATCCATTTCGACCTCGTGAAGAAAATGAAGAGGTTCTTGGTCAAGAAGTGCCATATCTTAGTGCAATTGGAGCTCTGATGTATCTTACTAATTGTACTAGACCCGACATTTCTTTTGCAGTTAATTTGTTAGCAAGATTTAGTTCAGCTCCTACAAAACGACATTGGAACGGGATCAAACACATTTTTCGATACCTCCGGGGAACTGTTGATTTAGGTCTATTCTATTCTAACTCGAAACAAGAGTTGGTTGGTTATACAGATGCAGGTTATCTCTCTGATCCTCATAAAGCTAGGTCTCAAACGGGATATGTTTTCATGCATGGAGGCACAGCTATTTCATGGCGATCTCAAAAGCAAACGCTTGTTGCAACATCTTCAAATCATGCTGAAGTCATTGCACTACATGAAGCCAGCAGAGAATGTGTGTGGCTGAGATCCATGACAAAACACATTCTGACTTCATGTGGACTAGAGGGGGAGAAAAATCCGATTGTGATTCATGAAGATAACGCGGCTTGTGTTACACAAATGAAAGAAGGGTATATAAAGACTGATAGAACAAAGCATATACCACCAAGATTTTTCTCATATACTCAAGATTTGATAAAGGACAATCAGATTGAAATGAAATATGTTCAATCCAGTAATAATTCAGCAGATCTTTTCACAAAGTCACTACCTACTGCAATATTCAGAAAACATGTTCACAATATTGGAATGTGTCATCTTCATCAGATGTGATGGTTGTCTACATGAGGGAGAGTCTACTATACACTGCACTCTTTTTCCCTTCGCTAAAGTTTTTATCCCACTGGGTTTTTCTTTAGCAAGGTTTTTAATGAGGCAGTACTTCAAAGTTGAACTCTGATTTGATAATGTGTCATCCAAGGGGGAGTGTTGTAAATATATATATAAGATTGTATAAATATATATATAACAATATATGGATGATCACATTTTCAACACAAGCTCCATATTGTCAACATTACCATCAACTCACTGTCTCCTAATTAATGGAAGATGGTAAATCAATAGTGTATTTTGTAGTATAAATACCCCATCTTGTAATGAAGAAAATGCACCTCTTGTATGAACTTTTATAAGTTATACATTTCTACTTCTTCTCCTACTTCTATTCTCTCAAAGTTCTAAGATTGTCTTGTTCATCTTTTGTTAATCTTGAGCTAAAATTGTTAAAATTATAACATTTTTAAATTTATCTTATATTCGTCTTCAACTTTTTGGGGTAGAAGAAGCTTGCTTTATTTTCTTTAGGTTGGGCCCATAGAGTTTGGTTTATTTGTGAAGTCTATGAAATAGTATTATTATAAGAAACTAGTGAGTCTTTTAGGCTGTTCTAAGCACAGCCCACGATGATTTACGTTAATTCCTGAATAATGATAAACGTTACAGGGATAGAGCCAACGCATTCTTCAACAAGAGCTTTGTTCTTTAACAGCCATGAGTAGGATAAGAGCTAATGCGATATTTAGCTTCATTGTCGATAACTACAGCGTTAGAGATATAACATCTCTTATATTGTGCGTTGGCACCACTTATAAGTGCATTGGATTTTGTTCCCTATGTTTCAGTATCATAAGTTCAAAGTATGAGTAACATGTAAATTAAATGTAGTCTAAGAAGAAATTATAAAATTAAAGAAACTTGGCAAGAATGGATACCTGTGAAGCACCAAGTACCAATCTCTTAAATTTAGCAAACCTATAAAAAATTCTCACGGGTCAATCATATAGGTTGCAAATCCATAAGAAAGATCTTCAAATCCTTATTATAGGTGAACATATATTCAATGTTAACACTTAATAGCCAAGTAAAGCATACCTATGGTGGAAAACCTTTTAGATATATGCATGCAACAACTTAAATAAGATTCAACTTAACCAACTGTAAATGAGCTTTGCAAGTGGCTCGTTTCTGATGCCACTATCACGAGAAATGCTTTTGACTCTAATGTACCGAACTCTACAGATGTGAACAATAAAAACAAGTTTATAAAAAACCAAAACCAACTTATTCGGGCATTTTGTCACACACCCGGTATGCATTATATTTAACGGTTGGTAGAATACATATACAAAAACGTAGGCCGATTTATCACTATTATAAAACGCATAATAGAAATTTGGATCCATAAAAACATATAGCTAAAGTCTCGATCAGACCTGGGTGTTTGTAGACAGGGCCGGTCCAAAGGTTTTTAATGCCAAGGGCAAAATAGGCCAATAATTCCCCCACGCTAGAAGTTTACGACATACGAAAGCCAAACTTGAATATTAGTATTCTAAATTATAACTTCTAATAGAACAAAGTAAATAATCATATGCATTACCTAATCGTTTTTTTTAAGCAACAACAATAAGAGTTGAAACTTTAATTTACAAAAGACCATCACAACGGGTCTTTTCCTTACTTGAATGCAATAACTAACCTCTATAGCCAATATAAACTCCAGCTATTAATTAACATGAAGATTAAAAACAATCTGACCTTCTCATATTTTCGAACCTTGGACAAGAGGTTAAGGTTGCTTCACATATACGCTCACGGTTCAAAGATCTTCATTTATCTACTCCAAAGCAAAATATTGATGACAATAACTATCATGGTTAACGATTGCAGCAAATTATAGAATATTCATATAAGTTATTTTCCTTAAAAAATCAATTCACAGAACCAAATAGTACATGAACATAATTTCATACCTTTTACAAATATGTATCCTGATCAATATTGGGTTGAGCCAACTCAACAAATAAATGCCAAAAGCAACGGGTCATCTTGGCTTGAGAAAATTTAAAACCATGTATGACTGAACAAAATGCCTTCTACTGACCTGAATTTATCAAAGAATGATAAATATTATATACATAGCACATAGGGTTCTATAAAATTTATAAAAACTCAAGAAAAACTCATTCAGGCATTTTGTCAAACACCTGGTGTGCAGTGTATCTAACCCTTGTTATGAAACAAAAAAACATATGTCAAGCTTACCTATGAAGAGAAACAATGTTGAATTGAGGGGGAAGAACGCTAACTATTACCGCAGAGGCGCAGAGGATAGCATACTTTGAAGACAAAGTCGAGAAACATGGTAGTGTATAAGACAAGGACAGTGGAGTCATAGCAACGACGGGTCGGCTAAGAGTCGTTTTTTATGGTTTGAAACAAAAACCCAAAAAATTGATGCTTATCAGAGGTAGAAACCCAGATTTATACGATTTTAATCAAATGAAACCTAAAAACCCGTAATAGATGCTTTGAATCGAGCAAAAATCTGAATGTACTAATGTTACCTGTTGTAGAACTTGAGAATGATGGTGTAAGTTTCCAGAATCGGTGTTGTAAAAACAATTGAATGAAACAAGGTCTCCAGCAATTAAAAGCAGATGGATGAAAATGAATTTACCGCAAATACATGATGGAAGAATGCAGTAAGATGTAGAAAGCAAACAGGAACGGTGATTTCTCACTGATGGCGTGTAAAAATGGAAAGAATAGAGCAGGTGAAGAAGTATGGTCTTACACCTGAAGATAGAAAGAATGGAAGTGGGTGAAGCAAAGCATGATAGAATAGTATGAACTTATTTAGATAACACGTGTTGATTTTTTAGGGCTAGTCTTCTTTGTATATAGAAGGTAGATATTGTTATTTGTTTATTGCAGAAAATCATGTTTTAAGTGTTGTTGTAAGTAAAGATATTTAGTTTTTATAACCTATCAACCAAAGGTAAATAAACGATGTTTCTTATTTTCACCATCAAACAATGAAGATCATGAATTCCATTCAAGTTAACAAATTTCTTATCGTGTAACAAAGAGTTATTTTAAATCTCGAGTTTGCCAAGAATTGAGATGCACCTTTTAAGAATTGTTAAAATCATTTGGGTACGGTCTCACTTAATTTTAACATATTTGATTATCAAACTTAAAAAATGAATTACAAGGAATCAAAACCATCATGTTTCTATTGATTCATGCTTTAGTATTAATAGCTTCCTGCATTAAATTCAATGGCTTCTGGCTTTCCTCGTACCTTAATTTAAAATCAATAATCTCAAGATGACTCTCCCTCGCCAGTGACTATTCAATGATCTTAAGGCTTGAGCCTACAAAGTGACTTGAAGCTTTTCTGATTAGCTATTAGGCTTTGTTTAATCTCGTATTTTTCTCTTCCTTTAATTAGTTATTTTCTTTTATAGATTTTCAAATATGATATAATTTTTTTTAATAGAATGGACTGTTTTTATAAAGTTTTTCTTAGAAGTAGCACCTTGATAAAGAAAACTTAAATTTTTTTAACACTTTTGACACGATATATAAAGGATTATCCGAGTTAACCCAACTAAAAAAGTAAGTCCGCCCATATTAGAAATTCAGATTAATGTTTTTCAATTGAATGATGTATTAAATCTAACTAGAAGGATCTCACTTTTAAAATTAGAATAACTGGTTGGATATAAAAAGTCAAACTATTAAATATAGAGTGGCTATTGGTAACCAACTAGGGCTATTAGCCGCATTAGCTTAATTGCTTCCTTTTGACCAACATGGCAACATCAAAAATCAAGATTTTGTGTGTACTTTATAATTATTATACACATTATAAATATATCTTAAAAGTTAAAACTTATATGATATAACAACTCATGGAAAAATATAATGATATTTTAAATAATTTAATGATGTATATATTTATTATTTATTGTGTTTGCTAGTAAATACTTATGTTTTTTAACTGTAAAAATCATACACTTTATAAATTTAAACCTATTTTTATATCATTTTGTCTACTACGAGACTTGAACCTAGCTATAACCCTGTAAGATACTAAGAACACTAGCTAGATACCGTAGAACTATAAGTCCTCTTTCGTAAGTAATTAATTTGTAATTATGTGAACTGCGGCAAAATTGCAAACCCATTGATTTGGTTTCAAACCCATTGGTTTTTGGTTCCAACAAATTGCAACCCAACCGTCCAAATTAACTATCTCAAACCAAACCAAACTAAACCATATTAAAACTCGATTAAGTCGTATTTACATTCGGTTTTTGCTTTATATGTATATGTGTGTGCGAAGCAAGATGATCAATAACAAAAGATTATATTGGAGAACTATGGGCATCGGTATTGAAATGTGATGGTTATCAACAAAGAATTTTGAGGGGTGTCATGTTCGTTTTTAAAGCTATTAACGATGGTGAACTGTGAAGGGGACGAGTTGCTAAATTATGTCATATTGTTGTTCAAAACCTTATACCATCAACCAATCATTAAAATCGATCAAAGCCAAACAAAAGAAACCCATTAATATTGTCATCTATATACTAAATAAACACCAAATCTCAAAATTAAAAGACCTAGTGCATCAAACCAACCTTGGAAAACCAATATCTAGCAAATTTTTGCATAAGTAACTAATAAAAACTCCTATATAAGGAGAGGGAATATAGATTCCGATTGAGTGGCGGTTATAATGGTAGGAATGTGGGTGACATAGTGGAGGTCATTAGGTGAGGAAGAGATGTATGGTGTGGTGTAAGATTGTTTTATATTATTATTGTTTAGTGAACTTCAAAGTAAGGGTGAGTGATTTTATTGAACTAAAACTTCATTACTATTTTATGATATTTTCCTACTTATTATCTAAATAACATGTATATATGTGATTGCATGTATACACTTACGAATTATAATACTTGTTAACCTATAACTATCATTGCGATAAAGATATTCATTATATTGTTAAGAAATGTCCAATATCATATAAACAGTGACTCTGTAATATGTTTTATAATGGTTCTGGTCTACTTTACTGATAACCATTTGGTTTTGAGTTGGAACCCCACCAACTTACATGGTATCAGAGCATGGTTCACCCGTGGTTAGTCAGAGGTCACACGAACTCCACTTAACCCATAAGTATTCACGTGTTAGGCGCGAGAAAGAAAAATGACGCCACACGTGAGGGAGCGTGTTAAGTAATATCTCACATCGGACAAATAATGATTTTGTAATGAGTTTTATAACGGTCATGCACTACTCCTCTCATAACCACTTGGTTTTGAATTGAAACCCCACAAATTTACATTATATAACTTTCCTTTGAAATTTAAACATAGGAATTCTCATCATTGTCAAAGTATAATATTTCTAAAGAATCAAGTATATCGCTTTAGAGTTAGAGCGTTAGTTGTCGTACAGATAATTACGCTTTCCTAATCCTTTCATTTATTTTCTAAAACCATATAGAAATTACGAGTACATATCTTATAGTTAAATTATATTATCTTATAAATTAAGGAGAATATTTTAAATATATATTATTAAAAATAATTTATAGAAACTTCAACTAATACAAGTTGTCTCCTTGCCACAAGCAAGTAATATATGGCGGAATAGTTTTTTTTTGTTTTGCTATTTTTTTGTTTTAAACATTTTGCATTAGCAAGATAAATGTTCTTCAGAGAACGATACGCTAGAGATGACAATATTTTTTTGATTTTTTCTGAAATATTTTGTGGCAAGGACACTTGTCGACGGTGAAGGTTAGAACTTTGTAAAGCAACGATATTCTTGTCGCAGAAAATTTCATAATCGCAGACGGGGCTTTGAGCGAGGAGGCTTTGATGAGCACATGTCGACTTTTATCGAGGATCTTTGTCGATCATTTGTTGAATGTCATTTTTCCTAAAAGTACAATTGTTTATTTACCATCTTCATTATTCTTCTATCTATTAAAGCCATGAAAACCTAATGGGTTTGGGCCATAATCTAACTGGACTACATATTAGAGGTGAATAAATTGGACTAGTCCGAACGGTCCTAGACCGCCAAGACCAGACCGGTCCTGAACCGGTCCAAGACCGTCGTGCCGGTCCTCTGTTTAGACTGGTCTTGAGGTGAAGACCGTCACAGACCGGTCCAAGAGTCCAAACCGGTTCTAAAAAATATTTCGCCACCTCTTCCGTTTTTCTTTACACTAAACTTATTTTTACATATTCTCTCTATATTATTCTCTATACTTGTTAAGTTGTCAGAAAATATACGAAAAGGAAACGTCTAAACCGAACCGAAAAATATCCGAATGAAAATTGAACGGATTTGGACCGAAGTCGGACCGATCCGAAAAAAAACCGGACCGTCTGAAAACCGAATGGTTTTATGCGAGGACCGATCCGCCGAAAAAGTCGAGGATCGAATTTGTTGACCTTTACTACATATACATACTAATCAAAGTTATTTCAATTTAGCATTAATAGAAGCTATAGTAATTAGTTAGGTAAAAAAATACTTGAGTGAATAATATAATTGACATTGATCTAAATAGTAAAATTATCTTAGACATAAAGTATGGGTGTGTAAAACCTCGTATATAATCATTTGTGGATGAAATATTAGGCACGAAGGTCTATAATATTCATGATTTCATGTCATAATCATAAAATAGTTTACGTAATAATGACAATTGTTAGTGTTAATTTAATAAAGAGCAACATAATCTTATTTCAGTCTACCTATTAATTTACTTTAGTCGCGATTTTTTAATAATTGTATATAGTTTGAATTGTTATGGTAATTTCGCAAGTACGACCGATTCAATTAGTTAGTTTGTACTTAAACGTCACTTAAAATAACATACTTTAATTTGCTAACTGGTGATCGTTTCGGTAATTATACGTTAGAAATGTTTCCTTCTACCTCTCATCCTAATTTATATACGACGCAAAACTATAAAATGAATCTATGGTCTTTCAATGTGCGTGGTGTTACTGTTGAGAGTGATATAAAGCAATTCAAGGTGAAGAAAATTTGTGAAGAAAGGAACATTAAGATCCCGTTTGTTTCACTGTAATGCAAAGGATTGAAAATGATTTTAATTTCATCCATGTTAGTTATGGAATGACATTCCTCTACCTAAAGGAATATTAATACTTCATTTTTAATGTAATTCATTTCCAAATAATGTTACCAAACGCAATATACAGCGGAATTTAATATCAATTTCATTACATTCATTCACATTACAGTGAAATAAACTGGAACTAATTTTCTAAGGTTACAAGAAACCATGGTCGGTTCTATTTCTGAGAATTTAATTCGCTCATATTGGGGCAATAACAATTTCGACTTTTTCTAGAGGGGTCTGGTGGTTTGGTCTTTGTTTGGGATATTAGTTCTTTTCATTGTGTATCACATTCAACAGGAGATGGTTTTCTGATTACGAAAGGTACTTGTCTAAACCAATGATCTCTTAGTCTAGTGGTTAAGAGTGAGGGAGAGGCAAAGCCTTCTAAGAGGTCCAGGGTTCAAACCTTGGCACTGGAGTTTAATCTAACTTGGGGTTTACTAACTTACTAACAACTAACTTTGTCGTTCAAAAAAAAAGATACTTGGCTATCTCCACATATTTAGTTGGCGATCATGAGGACTTGAACAAGGAAATTATGGCAAAAATAAATTGGTATGAGTTCTCATTGGGGATTTTAACAAAGTTAGGGACTAAAATGAAAGAGCAGGATCTCGCTTTTCTAAAATAGGAGCAAGGAGAATTGACGATTTCATTTCAATCTTTTGAATTGGTGGAGATTCGTTGCAGGGATCCCGTTTTACGCGTTTCAATTCTGATGGAGTTAAATTAAGTAAGCTGGATCATATACTTGTCTCAAATTTCTTTTTCAACCATTGGGACAATAGATGTTGAGATACTGCCAAGATTTATATCTTATCACTGTCACATGATGTTAAAATCCACCTCGCATGATTTTGGTCCATCTCCATTTAAATTCTTTGATATCAAGCAAAAATGAAGAATCAAGTGGGCCTCAACAGGTGATGAAAATTCAAAATATTTTCATAACTCTTTAATGGCTAATCTAAGAAGAAATTTTGTAAACGGAATTTCTGTAAATGGGAGCTGGGTAACAGAGACCCGACAAGTTTATGATCAGAAGCTTTTAACTATTTTTCAAACAAATATTTGGAGTCTCTTTCTAATCGGCCTGCTTTTATTAACGCCAATTTTAAAAAATTAACAGTTGTTCAAAAACAGTCATTGGAAGAGGATTTTTTGGAGAATGAAATTAAAATGGCGGTTTGGGAATGTGGGGGTGATAAAAGCCCAGGTCCGGATTAACTTACTTTTCTTTTATTAAGAAATTTTGGGAAATAATTGGGGTTGATATAATATCAGCAGTCACGTATTTTGGGTTTCTTCCTCAATGGAAGGATGGGTGAATTCGTCCTTTATCTCATTAATTCCCAAAATTCATGATCCTATATATTTAACAGATTTCAGACCCATTAGTTTGATAGGATGTTTCTACAAAAATTTTAGCCAAAGTAATGGCAATCAGACTCAAAAATGTCATTGGGTCGGTCATTGGAGATGAACAAGCGGCTTTCATTAAAAATATGAGCATTTTATATGGGTCTTTAATTGTTAACGAGTTAATATCATGGGTCAAAAGAACTAATAGAAAAACTTTTATTTTAACAGTTGATTTTGAAAAAAGCTTGTGATTCTTTCAATTGGAGTTAGCTTGACTCTATTTTGAACCAAATGAATTTTCGTGAGAAATGGAGGAAATGGATAAGATCATGTGTTGAAACTTCAAGGGTTTCAGTCCTCTTAATTAGGTCACCTAGAAAAGAGTTTAATTTTTTTTAAAGGCGTTCGACAAGGTGACCCCTTGCTCCCTTTTTATTTATTATAGCAATGGAAGCCCTCAACGTGGTGATAAAAGTGTCTATTAACTTAGACATTTTTCGTAGTGTATCTTTGCCTAACAATGGCCGATCATCTCACACTTATTATATAGGGATGATGTGCTTGTGGTAAATGGTCCTCGGAGAATATAAAAAATTTGTTGAGGCTCCTTAGATGATTTTATCTTGCTTCAGGGCTGAAAATTAACTTTTCAAAAAAAAACTAATGGGCGTGGAGGTGGCGAATGTGGAGGTAAATAATATGACTTCTATTCTAAATTGTGCCTATGGTTCTTTGCCTTTTATTTACCTGGGGTTGCCGGTGGGGGCGTCAATGTCTCTGTCTTGTCATTGACAACCTATTATTGAGAAATTAAAGCCAAATCTCTCCTCTTGAAAGGTGTCTCTTCTTTCGATAGGTAGCAGGTTAACCTTATGTAAATACGTATTTGGTACTATTTTTTCATTTACAAAGCTCTGGTTAAGGTGTTACAACAATGGAAAGTTTGAGAAGCCAAATTTTCAGGGGAAATTACAAAGGAAAGTAGAAGATTTGTTGGGTAGCATGGGAAAAAGATCTAGCAGCAAAAGTGAAAGGAGGGTTGGTTATTAGCAGCATGCAAGCCTCAAAGCTTTTAATTGGTTAAATGGTGGTGGCGAGTTAAGATAGATTTAAATGCTCTTTGGCAAAGGGAGATTAAAGCCTTGCATGGATCTAATCAAACCAATCAAACGGGTCCTCTTCTTTCAAAAAAAAAAGAGGGGCATGGTCCGTTATTGCTTCGAGTAATGTTGATGTTGAGGCCTACAATATGGACCTTAATGCCTTGCTGCAATATCTCGTCGATGATTAACTAAATGAAAACGAGAAGTGCAGCTGGGTCTTGTCCATTTTAGGGGTATTTTCAGTTTGTTCCCTTAGGACAACTTTGGAAGATATAACCTTTAAAATTGGTGGACTAATGACAGTGTGGATCAAAGGTCATTCCTAGGCAGGTTAATACCTTCGTATGGAGGTTACAACATGAGAGACTTCCTACGTTCACCAACCTTTCTAAGCATGGAATTCAAGTGATCGTCGACCTATGCATCTTTTGTAAAATCGGAGTTAGAAAGTAGGAGCATGTTTTCTGCCATTGTCCTATTATTTCACGTGTTATAGATGATTTTTGCAAGTGGTGGAATGTGGACAAACCCTTTTTCAACTTGGTGAAAGAGATGATATGCTGAGGGGTTGGTCTCGGTTTAATCGGCAAAGAACTAGAAGCATATTTAGCAGCACTATTCACTCTTTGTTGGGCACTTTGGAAGCTACAAAATGATGCACTCTTCTCTTCTAAACCATTGGGTGATGTACTTATCATGAATTTTATTCAGAGCATCTCCCTATTCTGGATAAACGCTAGGTGTTTGGTGAAAAAAGGATAGACTGGATGGATTGGACTATAAATCCTTTATGATCAATTCATATGTAACCTTTAGCATAACTGGTTTATCTTTCTAATTTTGTTTGGAAGTATCCATCTACTCTGTTTGCTAGCATCTTGGTAGAGCTCTTAATATATTTGGGTTGCTAAGGGAGGGTGATGGCTGAGCTGAAGCTCTCTTCGTAACTTCCCTTTACTGCTATTAAAAAAATATGACGCAAACTTTCTTTTGACATACATATGAGTAGTTATAAATTTGCATCTTCCTACCTACTCAATGATTAGCATTTGTAATGTATTAATTTTCTTTCATAATCTTATCTCTTGATTTTAATATTATTTTGATAAGTAAAAAAATAAATTTAAATATATTATAGAAGAATATATAACTTCTTTATGAATTGTCTCCATATCCTTAAACCAACTCATAGATCTAATATTATTATTTTTTATTTAATATTTTGATAGTCCTATTCCAGAGAAGGCAATTTTCTATTTAGGATGGTCCAAACAACATTAAAGAGACGCTACTCACACTTGGGCCTCATGTTGGGCCTAGACCGCGTGTTTGTGTTTTTTTGTCACTGACACTGTCTCAGTGAGTCAATGTCAGTGTCATCGACAAGTAGAAATCCAAAACTATCAAAATCGTTGCAAGTTTCGTAGAAGATCCTTTATTCTAAAACGGTCATTAAAATATAACCATTTAACACGCAATAACATTAAGACTATTATTAACAAATTTTTACATATAAAAATGGCTATAAAAACAACTTTACACATTAAATTATTGTATGTATCTTGTTGTATATAACTAAATATTATATGTAACGACCAGCTTCGTTAACAATACCTTAATATAAAATAGGAAATGTGCTATGTGCACGTAAGCATATCAGTGTAATTCGTGGCTTCAAATCTATATATCTATATCTATCTATCTATATCTATATATAAAAGGCATGCAAATTTTCTAAAAATAACTATAAATTGAGTATTCATTAACCAATCACAACCTTTAATTTCAAAATTATTTCATTCTTAAAATAATTTTGGAAAGATAAAAAATTGTGGATAAGTAATTTGAATTCAATTTTAAATATATTAGGAGGGGATTGGATGAAAATGGTGAGGGTGTTTTAAGAAAATGTGAGGGGTTTTTATAAAAATTGTATACTAATGTAATTAATTATAAGTTGTTTATAAATTATGTTTAGTAACTTGTGATATATTTTGTTTAGAGAAAAACTAATTATATATTTACGACCGTTTCATTTTTATCTACGTTTTGGTATAAATTTTATTGTAATATGACACTTTTTTGAAATTGATATATTCTCATCCCAAAGGTGATATTTCATTTACTAAATTATTTTTATTTGAAAATTTTAATATCTTAAATAAACTTCTGAAATACCCGTGCGTGCACGGGTCAATAAACTAGTTATATATTATAATATATTCATCGAAGATAATTAAAAACATACGTAAAAGATGACAACGAAATAAAAGTCGATTATCAAAGTTATGTTAATTGATGTCTTGTTTGGTAATTTAATGTCGTTTGTTAATGTCACTCTCAATCAATGAAAACGCGTGAAATACTTCAAATCTCGATTTCTGACTTCTTTTTTTCTAAGAGAATTAATTGTATATTTGTATGTTGTCCTCTTCGTCTATTGTAGCTTTCGTTCTTAGACCACGCGTTGTGGTCAACTCGCTACCATCGGATAGCATCCGGTTCCATTGGAACACCAAAACGCGTCTTTGGGTTTCACCATCGAGTAAGGCCATTGAATTCTGATACCCGATCGAAAAGCCAACCTCCTCCTTCCCCCCCCCCCCCCCCCTTCCCTCACCCCCTCTCAACCAATCACAATCACACACACATTTAATTAATTTAATATATTAATAAAAAAATAAAGATAATTTTAAGGTAAGGTAAAACTTGTAAATTGAGTAAAGGGAGGGAGAATGATGTGGGGTTGATGTGGCATCGGGTAAGGAAAGTTAGCAGATAGAGTACAACGCATAACCTAAAGAAACAAGGAACACCAAACGAGAAGTCAAAAACCGACAACGGAAACGACTAGTTTTTAGTTTTTAAGATTATGTATTTTTTTATTTTAAAAGTTTTGATTTTTTTAAGTTTAAATTATGTGATTTTTATTTGTAGTCTTATTTGAATTTTTATTTAATTAAATTAATGAATTATATATTATTTATATAATTGGTTATTTGTTGAAATAAAAAAAAATAAAAAAAAGTGAAAAAAGATTAGGTAAGAGAAGGTAATGTATAACTTGATAATTGAGTAAGGAGAAAGGTAAGGAAGGAAGAATAATGTGGCGCTGATGTAGCATTGGGTAAGGGTTACCTTAAGGTAACCCACAACGTGCAGTCTTAATGTTTTAGACTATATGTTTTATTTAGGTAAATTGTATAAAACTATAATAAATTTTGTCTTAGTTAATATTGTATATAATAAATTTTAAAATTGTAGAATGATACAATTAACTTTTATAATTCTTTCATTGTATTCATGTTGTATACAATAAGAATTATTATAAAGATCAAAGCAGAACATATTTTTAGAAAAAAAAAACAAAGATAACAGATCTACACCTAAAATATTGATCTAATGGCTAAATAGTTAGACGAGTCTACAACAATTAGATATATTTATTATATATTATCACTTTTTGCATTTGCTTTTTCAAATAATTAAAAAGCAAGACCAAATATAAAACAAGTTTAAAAACTAATTATCTGCAAGAAAGCATGGGTAAGCTCGGCTTCGGGAAACTGAAGCCACACCCGAAGGGGGTAGGCGTAGTGATGTTTCCGCCGAAAGTACCCAACTCACCCGATTGGTTAATCCGGAACATCAGGAAAAGACGCTACGAGTGGCCTTAGAAAACACATAAACCATATATGTAATTTCAAAACTTCGAATAACAAAATTACACCATGGTGCAAATTAACCATAGATTCAGAGAAGTAGCAAACAAAACCATGTAATTTACTTCTTCAAATTGTAAGTTGGATATGGTGAAAAAGTTGATTCAATAGTCTAGTACCCTACAGATACAAAAATAGTAACATTTATGTCTCAACCATTAATTAAAAACAAATATAATTCATAATTACTTATTTCGAATGTTTTATTCTAATGTTTCAGAAAAAGTAAGAAGATGTAATTTTCAAACATCTTATCTTATATCCTTATTAAAAAAAAATGATGCTTACATCATCATTCCATTTCCCTAAAAATTATCCACCAATCACAACCCTTCATTTTAAAAAAAGAAATTAAAAAAATGGATAATAAAATAATTATGAGATCACATGGGCTTCAAATGTTAAATCTTCATCGATTACTTTTGGATAATTACATTAATTGGAAAGGGTATAATGTAAATTGTTAAGGGGGTAGTATGAAATATGTGAGGGGGTTTTAAGAAAATTGTATATTAATGTAATTAATTATAAGTTGTTTGAAAATTATGTTTAATTACTTCAAATATATTTTGTTTTGAGAAAAAATAATTATATATTTGTAATCGTCTCATTTTTATCTACGTTTTGATATATATTTTATCGGAATATGAGGTTTTTTAAAAATTAGTATAATTTAATTGTTTTATCAACATCTAAGTAGTTATTGGACATTTTATTCTTTTTTATAGTTATTCCCTCTACATAATGTAGTCGATATAATCACTGATTTCTTGGTATTTCGATAAAAAAATTAAAAGTATACTATAACTAATGGTTAGCGACATAAAGTTGTTTACAAAACTACCACTACCGTTAGAGCTTTTTAAAATTAATTGTTAGTTGTGAGTAAATAACCCTTCAGAAACTAGAACTCTACATAATTACTGGGTAGTGAAACAACTGTCATGATAGTGAGTTTTGTAACTACACATACAACTTGAAATTTTATATAAAAATAGTAATTGTCTAAGTTTTCTTATTTTTTAACTAATACCTTGATACATAAAATAAAAGTTATTATTACATGGATATTTGAATTCAGTGAGATCTCGTGTTTTCAATTATATTTAATTGAACAATAAATTACACTTAAGTGATTTACGTATGTATAGACATAATATATTCTATGTTAGAATCTTATTTTTATGCGATCTAATTTGCGTATACTTAAATGAATGTCATCATTATTTAACTTTTAATAGAGTTAGTTTACAATTTCAAATATTCAAATATATAATTGGCTAATAAAAATGTATTTAAAGCACTTGATATTATAACATCGGCAATAATATTATAGTTATGTCTTTACAATATCGGAATAAAGCTCTATCACGAGAAACACATTAATATTATACTAAAAACTTTTACACGTGTAATGTAACTTTATATTTCTTATAAAGAGTATTTATAAAAATTATTAAAAATACACGTTTTTACTCATGGATAGTTATATGTGACGATTTCTCGAGTGAAGAGTAATGATTGGTTAAAAGTTTTAATTTGCGATGATGAAGGAAACCATACTAATAAAACCATGAATGTTGTTCATAAAGAGATTTTACAGAAAATTTAATGACAATCTTATGTATAGATATCAAAATTCTGTAATGGTTATTCATTTCTTATTTTCTTACGAGATTTTATTTTTCTATCTATGTTTTGTAATTATTTTTACTATACGTGTTATGACTCTTTAAAACTAGGGTTTAGTATCAAAAAGTGTATCAAACTTGTCACTCTTTGCTATTATGTATACCCAACTCTTAAAACTACCATTTAGTGTATCCAACTTTTCAAAATTACCATTTAATGCATTTGGTTACCTGCTCAATAGGTTTTGATGACGTGGCACCGGTTTTGCTGAGGTGGCATTAAACAAGAGTGATGACATGTAATTATTTATATAAAAATAAGTGAAAATATAATAATAATAATAATAATAATAATAATAATAATAATAATAATAATAAACTTGAAGCCTGTGCCACCGATACACCCCTAGAGCTTCGATCGTCCCAAAGCATCACAATCGATCTGCCCAAGCATCACCACTATCGCCACCATTGCAGATCACCATGACCACTATCGCCACCATTGCAGATCACCATCATCGTTTTTGGCATCCATTAAGGTTGTACGCGATTTAGGGTTTCATAGATCTGTCAACGGCAGATCTGTCGACGGCGATTTAGGGTTTCACGCGACCACCACCATCATCGATCTGTGTTTAGGCCTACAACCACCATAACAAACACCCGACTCAAAGAGTAGATTTGGGTTTCTGGATTCGAACGCGATTTAGCGTTTCTGGGTTTCTAGATGAAGATCTGTTCTTAGAAGGAGATGAATATGTTCTTGTGTTCTTGATTGTTCATCTTTTAGCGTTTTAATTACAGATCTTGATTTATGTTTATCTTTTGATTTGTTTGGGTTTTTGATCTATGTTTATCTTTCAATCGATTCCAGATTATGGTTTCAATTTAGGGTTTTCGTTTATTTGGGTTTTTGATTTAGGGTTTTCTGATTTGGTTCTTCGGCGACCTACTTTCTTTGTCTGTTGTCACAGATCGATTAGGGTTCTTCGAGCAACCTCTTTTCTTCCACTGTTCTCATAGATCGAATATGTTCTTGTGTTCTTGATTGTTCATCTTTTCTTCGAGCAACCTCTTTGATTTAGGGTTTTCTGATTAGCGTTTTAATTACAGATGGATTATGTTCTTGAGCTTGGATGAATCAAATTTTAAAGATGAACATGTAAATTGAAATGAATAAGAAGATGAATATGACGATGATAATGAAGAAGATAATAATAATAATAATAATAATAATAATAATAATAATAATAATAATAATTTAAAGAAATATGACTTGGCATTAATAGTTTATGTGGATGTACATGTGGCAAGTCAAGGTATGAAAAATAAATAAAATCAAATCAAATGACCTGCTACATTCTCAATAGGTAAACCAGTGTATTAAATGGTAAACGTGAGAAGTTGGATACACTAAACGGTAGTTTTGAAAATTGGGTATATACAATAGCCAAAAGTGACAAGTTCAATACATTTTTTATAACTAAACCCTTAAAACTATATAAATTTTAAATTAACTTATATAATCCCGTGTTAATACACGGGTCGCTTAGCTAGTATATATATATATATATATATATATATATATATATATATATATATATATATATATACATACATATATAGGGGAGGGTTCCATCGAGAACCAAAAAAAATACGAGAACTGCGAGAACCGATCCCCATCTTTTTAAAACTAAAATATCTACCAAACGACAAGATATAAAATTATGAAAATTATACCAAATTAACGACAAAAATATGCTCTTTAATATGACATCCATATTGCTATATTTTTTTCAACAAAAAATTTTCGTTACATATGTGTAACATACCTTATAGTACTGATCACATATATGTTACTACTAATTACATATATGTAACATACCTTATAGTGCTAGAAAAAAAACACGGCAAAAACGAAATTTTTTTGTTGAAAAAAATATAGCAATATGGATGTCATATTAAAAGAGCATATTTGGTATAATTTTCATAATTTAATATCTTGTCGTTTGGTAGATATTTTACGGTTTAGATCGGTTCTCGCAGTTCTCGCATTTTTTTAGGTTCTCAATGGAACTTCCCTCTCTCTCTCTCTCTCTCTCTCTCTATATATATATATATATATATATATATATATATATAGGGGAGGGTTCATGCGAGAACCGTTGTTAGTGGGAGAACCGCGAGAACCAATCTCAGCCGTTCCTTGGATATGGGAAGTTTCATGGATGGTGAGCGTGGAGGGATAAGGTGTGACAGGGTGCATGTGAGGAATTCATGGGTGGGCAATGACATTGAAGGAGGGGGAATTGGACGGCTTAGATTGGTTCTCGCGGTTCTTGCGCTAACAAGGGTTCTCGCATGAACTTTTGTCTATATATATATATATATAGGCAAAAGTTCAAACGAGAACTGTTTTTCGTACGAGATTTGTGAGAACCAATCTGAGCCGTCCAATTCCCCCTCCTTTAATGTCATTGCCCACCCATGAATTCCTCACATGCACCCTGCCACACTTGATCCCCTCCACGCTCTCCATCCATGAACTTCCCATATTCAAGGAACGGTTGAGATTGGTTCTCGCAGTTCTCGTACAAAAAACGGTTCTCGTTTAAACCGTCCCGTATATATATATATATATATATATATATATATATATATATAGGAAGAAGTTCCATTGAGAACCATTTTTAATACGAGAACCAATCTGAGCCGTCCAATTCCCCCTCTTTCAATGTTATTACCCACCCATGAATTCCTCACATACACCCTGCCACACTTGATCCCCCCACGCTCTCCATCCATGAATTCCACTTATCAAATCAACGGCTAAGATTGGTTCTCGCGGTTCTCGTACTAAAATCGGTTCTCAATGGAACCCTCCCATATATATATATATATAGAATACATATTATGTTTTTATAGAAAATATACAAAGATGTCCCAATCTGTTTAATATATGTCTAACAAAAACAAAAATGTTGTTTTTGGACAATCATATAATATACAATTGGAGAACGCATATTACTATATATTTCAAAATCAAGTATAGTTAGTTCATACAGTATATCTTCATTAACAATATGAAGAACTTCGTGAAATCTCTGTTCATAAATGTTATAGAGGTAATATTATAAAATCAATATTAGATTTGAGTGACTCTGTCATATAAATGTTAATCAAGGTAAATATAGATAAAAATATTATATCTGACTACTTGTGTATGTATGTGTGTAACAAGAACTATATAACCATTTGTTTTTTATTTGTTTTACAATTTAGTTCTCATGAAAGTAATCAGAAGTCAGATCAATACATAAGCCATGGTTTTGATCTGGTTCAAATACAAGTGAATTTGAAGTTAAAAATCTAAACTAAATAGTGTAATCCAAAATGTCTAGTTAGATAACTTTGTTATGTTCATAGGGTTAAAACTGAAATCATTACAAGCAATGTTTTAAAAACTGGTTTTTAGTTGACCTGGTCTCATCCGGGTCACGGGTCACCCGGTTCGACCGACAAGTCAACCTGGTCTATAGTTTTTTGTTTTTTATTATATACATATATGTATATGTGTGTATACATATATATAAACTATAAAAAATAAAAAATAAAACATAAAACTACATTATCATCAATCTAAACACAATAATTAAGTTTAACATACGATGATAAGAAAACAATAATTCAAACAACAATTGTCATAGGCTCACAATCAAACCAAATTTAATATTTTAAGACATTGGAGTATTGTACGCATTAAACTCGCGATCACTTTGTATATAGAAAGGTCGATTAGGATTTAAAAAAATTCTTGAATTTTTTTTAGAAAACCGGGTCAGTGTACACCATTCCTACTGGTTCAACCACTAACCCGGCTGGGTCACTACGCGCCAAAAATTGCCAAAAACCCGCTTTACGTTGACCCGGTTTAGGGGCGGATCCTGGTTCGACCGGCCTGGTCAACCCGGATCTTAAAACCTTGCTTACAAGTAAGCTGTAGATGGAATAATGTTTCTTAATGTAACTTTATCTAATAATATTATTAAAAGAAAGAGTTGATGACATCATCAAACTCTTTCCAAAAAAATCTCCACCAATAACAACCCTTTATCTTTTAAAAAACCAAAAAAAAACATCGAAAATAAGAAGACTATTACATCACATACACTTCAAATCCTTAAGGGAACACCGATTTGTTTGATTAGCTTTTCTAGGGTATACGTTTCGACGACTTCCTATCGCCGACTTCCCTATCCTTCTTCTTCGATTTCGATTGTTCGATTTGCTTAACATGAGTATTTGTTTACTCAAATTCCTATCACCGACTTCCCTATCATTTTTCTTTGATTACGATTGTTAGGGTTCTTGGAGATTCTTCGCTGCCTTCTTCGATTAACGGCTCTTGGATTCGAATTCGCTGCTACCTTTTTCGATAACGGTTTTTGATAAATCCAAGGAAACCAAGTAAGTCTTCTTCTGATTGAAATTTCACAACCTTAACAATAAGAATTGCAGCCTTAACAACAGAAATCCAAAACCCATGATACGAAAATAAAATATACATACATACAGAGTATCTGTTGTGTTGTGTAGAGGAAAGAGGATGAATGAATCAAATTAAGAGTAAATTAATTAATTCAGGTTATACATTGATTAAATTTCTATCCAAAAACGACATTAGTTCAATGTTAAGAAAATAAAAAGTAATTTAACACGATTTCAAACCATCTTAAGCAAATCTTCATATGTACTTATATAAAGAATATTTGTTTGATAATTGATTTTAATATTAAACACAGAGCATGCAATTGTTTATAAAATGA
Organism: Pulicaria dysenterica; assembly: GCA_947179395.2. NCBI lineage: Eukaryota > Viridiplantae > Streptophyta > Magnoliopsida > Asterales > Asteraceae > Pulicaria > Pulicaria dysenterica. Next base: position 56,165,482 of record OX359296.1, read on the forward strand.
TAATCTCCTCATGCATGACTATGCGTATCATATTCAAGTTTTCAAGACTTGACATAAAAACTGTTGTAGTAATATGATTTTTCCGACAAATTATCTTAACTTGGATAACGAATCTTTCACTTTTACCATCAATTTTAGGATGATAGTTGTATCTTATTGTTAAACTTGTGATGTAGATGATGTATTAAATAAGGTTGAGTTACCTAATGGATTGCGAAATGCAAGTGACGTTGTACATACGTATATATAGGCGTGTATTTGCTACTTATAAGAAGATAAATAAGAATATAAACAATTATGATTAGTAAACAATTTTTAATTATGTATTTAGTAATTATGGATCAGTAAACAATTGTGTGTATATAAACAACTATGGATTTGCGTAATTTATTATTAATTATTATAAGAACATAATTTAACTTTTTGTACCACAAGAATATGATTAGTAACTTTAGTAGAATTTTAAATAAAATATATATGATATAAGTCTATATAAGTAATTTTATATTAAAAATCTGCAGTATTCTTAATAGCATAGTTATCATATTGAATCTTCAACTAAAACTAAAATTTGAAAATTTGGAATGTATTTTAGGATAATGTGTTTCAAATTTCTAAATTATCCTTTTATATATTCAAATTTGTATTATCCTTAATTTAAAGTTTAATTTAATCTTTACATGATTTTATGTGATTAGTTAGCATATCTAAATTTTGTTAGATATTTTAATATATGCTATAGATGATGATAATAAATAAAAAAATTGAAAACATCAAAGATTTTAATTAATGGAAGAATTAATTGTCCAAATGGTCTTTAAACTTAGCCAAAACTGTCATTTTAGTCATTTCGTTTTAAAAGTGGTACATATAGTCCTTAATGAATCAATTCATAGCCATTTTAGTCCTTTCTAACATTGACTAACAATCAACTCTGTTAAATTAGAATGAAATGACCCTTTTACCCTTCTGTTTATTTTATTCTTTTATTTTTAACTTTTATTAATTTATCTATTATTTATTAATTATTAGTTGTATAAATTAGATAATAATAATATTATCTCTCTCACAAACATCCCACACAAGTCCAGAAACCACCACTACTGCCACCACCGTGCACCACTACTACAGTTACCACCGTGCACCACTACTACACCATCAACATCCTGTTGTTTTCTCGCCGGCAACCACGAACAACAATCGTATACCACACACACACACACACTCTCTCTCTCTCTCTCTCTATTTCTTTCTCTCTCTCTAATACCCTCACTACAGCCACCACCTGTTGTTTTCTAGCCGGCCACCATCTGTTGTTTTCTAGCCGGCAACCACCAACCTTCAAACAAAAAAATGCCCAGATACATACAAACAAATGCACACCTTCACACCTTCAGATCTAAAGAAAAAGCAAAAGATGAAAAAGCAAAAAAATTAGGGTTCGTACGTTTAAGGTTTTCACCCACAACCGCCACCACTAAACCATGGATGGTGCTGATGGTGGTGGGGGTGGATGTAACCGGTGGCCGTTGATGGTGCTGGAGTAGGTGCGTGGCGGCGGTGAAATAACAACCGTCGAGATCTTAAATCGACGTGAAATAACCCTAGATCTGGTTTGAACCAACGAAATCAAAAGAAATCGGTCTTGAATCGACGAAATCGTTAGGTTTTTAGGGTTATCTTGAATCGATGGCGGCGGTGGCTAGGAGTTTCTACGGTGATCGTTGGGTGGCGGCGGCTAGGGTTTTCTGTGATGGTGTTCGTAGTGCGAGAAAAAGAGAGATAGAGCACAAAGAGAAAGAAAAAGATGGGGGCACAAAGACGGTTTCATGTGGTGGTTTTCTACGGTGGCTAGGGTTTCTGTGGCTGGCGGTGGCATTTTGCTAGAGGGTGGTGGTGATAGTGGTTATAGAGGGTGAGGGTAAAGGTGAGAGGAGATGTAGCATAGAGTCAAAGACGTAGGCTGTGGCGGTAGATGGTGGCGGTGGTGGCGGCGGAGGGGTGGTGGTGGGCGAGAGAGAGTGTGTAAGAGGAGAGAGAAGGGGAGAGTGTGAGAAGAAGAGATGGAGAGAGTGTGTATTGTGTTTGAATATATATTTTCTTTATTAAAAATGGATATATATTATTTTTTATATTTTAATTAATTCTTTAATTAATAAAAGTTGGAAAAACTGTAAAAATACCAAATTACCCCTTATTAAACGGAGTTGACTGTTAGTCAACGTTAGAAAGGACCAAATTGGCTACAAAATGGTACATAAAAACCCATTTATACCACTTTTAAAACGAAATGACCAAAATAACATATTTGACTAAGTTTAAGGACCATTTGTATAATTAACTCTTAATGGAATCTCCATTAATTAAGGAAAGATATCTCACAATCTTTTTTTTTTTGTTCTTTTAATATAGTTCTTTTGCCTTTGAAGATGATATTCGAACGTCGTAATTTTCGAACCCAAATTAAACCCTAGCACGATCTGTGGATTTCTGCATTGATAACTGAAATTCGAACCCTAAATATACATAAAATCGATGGGAACTAGAAGCAGAGGCGACGGAAATTACAGAAATCCATGTCTGACTATGCATCAGCCATGGGCTTCTCTACTTATTTATGGTATTAAGCGTATTGAAGGAAGATCTTGGCCTTCTCCAGTTACAGGTACTTTCAGAATTATAAATCTCCCCTTACTTTGTCTACTTTTAGAAGAAAAGGATACAATTCTATTTTTGTTGTCCGAGCTGCTACTTCCAAATGTAGAGTTGATCTGGCATTCTGGCTTCGGTAGTTGTTTCTGAAGATTGGAATTTCTGTACGGAAGTTGTTAAATTTTGAGGTTCACATTGAATCTAGAAGTACTGCAAACTAAACCTAATTACAGTTGGGAATTATTAGGTTTGATCTGAATGAGGGAAACCGAATCTTCCTTTTTAGGTATATGTTTCTCTATGTTTTTTTAACTGCACTCTTTTTGGGTCACTTTAAGAGTGCTTAGATTACATTTGCAGGGAGTGGTTTTGATGGAAGGTAACATATAAAAGCAGAAGTACTATTATACAATTAAGATACAATGCTTAACGAGTCTTTACTTAAAAGGAGTTTTTCCCGGGACCTTCTTGTGTGGGCAGGTGGTGAAGCATTTGCTCTGATGTACGCGCCATGCGGCCTAGCCGTTACCATGACCCTTTCCTTACAACAAAACCCCCATGACACTAGAACCTTGGAACCCCCTGTGAAGAGTCAGTGCCTTACCCGGTAGGTCACAAGGTGTTTTTTATAAAACTTGATGAGTCTGGTGCACCCTAAAGGCAAGTAATGTGGAGCAACATATTGATTACATAGCAGAAGTAGTTGTTTGTTTATTTTTTGAACGGCAGACATACACATAACCGTTTGGTTGTGCAACACCTAAGATACGACCGTGATACTTCTAGGCCTAAGGCTTATTGGTAACTACAAGTATGAGCTAGAAGAGTTGGTTAACTAAGTGTCTAATGGCTTTATTTATTATTTTGTTAAGCACGTATTGCCACTTAGCGAATAAAGTGTTTTAGCCTAATCATATTCACTAAATGACCACAGATTGCAAGCAGTGCGGATGATCATTTTCTAAACAACTCAGTTTATCTAGGTCATCACCGTTTATAAAAGCAAAATTTTCATTTTCATGTTTTGTATGGATATTAATAGATATCAAACAACTGCATCGTGCTGTATAATTTATTTTGTGTTTATATATTTGCAAGTAAAAATTGTAAAAGATCTTGGATACCCATGAGGCCATGCTATTGGGTTGCTATCTGCCTTCTTCTTATTCAACTACCATTACCAAGTAAAATTATTTAACAAAGACCTTGTGAAATTGCTTTTAATGATGATAGAATTGGTTGCTTAACCAGATTGCTCGTTTGCCACTTGGATTTGCATGCATAATATCTCTTGTATACTGCAAAAAATTAGTTTCATGACTCAAATTGTGATGCAAATAATTAAATTCTTCCTGGTTTACAAAATGTACCTAGAAAGCTTGATAGAGTTACTGCTTGTTAAAACCTCTGATGCTCTGTATCTTTTGTATGAGAACTGAACGATCTTTCATCTAACTAACTGACTTTCTAATGCTCTAAATTTTTGTTTTTGTAATCCTTTTTAAGGTCGACTATGGATTCATGCGGCTGGGAAGGTCCCAGATCCTGAAACAATCAAAGCGATGGAGGACTTTTACAGACAATTATATGCATTAGATGGAGTTACAGATCTCAAGTTCCCAGAACATTACCCAGTTTCAAGGCTATTAGGTAATAACTTATATACTTAATTCTGTTTTCTTATCTTCTTTAAGTTCTATATATATACTAGCTCTGAAAACGCCTGCGCCTTCTAAGCTCAAACTTCATCTTGGCATTTGACAAACAATATTAACTTATTTACTGTAACATGTAGTTATTTACAGACAATCTTTCATGCATTTGAATATTTGATATATATGGTAAGTTCACTTAAGACATATGCAAATTGTGTTCTTGACATAGGTTGTGTTGAAGTCGTTGGATGTGTTAAATGCGAAGAGCTTGCGTCATGGGAGGATGTTCCTCAAGGGGTAGGCATCTGAAACTCTGTAGTTGACTTTGTTGGTATCTACTGACTTACTTTTAATATTAATATGGATAATTTATTTAGCTTAAAATGGAAAATGGTGATAACTACACTAGCATCCATTTTTGTCTAATAAATCTCTCTTTACAGGTGAGGCTGGAAGGGCAAACAGCTTTTTGTTGGCTCTGCGAGAAACCACAGGTGTGCTTCTTATTTGTTTATTCTCTGTTATTTAGTTTCCGTTACAGATGAAAGTGTCTATCAGTTCTATAAAACACCCTTGCGATAAATTACCTTTAGTATTAAGCTACTTGTTTACGATTTATGCAGAAATTGCTCGTACCCTTTGAAATGCGTGGATATCAAGGAGTCTACAATTTGGAAAAAAGGGTAAATATGAAAATTCTACCATCAACTTCAAATAAAAGTAGAGGCGGGCCATGTGGCAGTTTTGATGCATTTACTTTTGAATTTGTCAATCAAGGTTATTTTAATCTTTAACTGGTAGAATAGAGAATAGCTTAGATCAAAATGTGTCGAATAGTAGGAATGGATCGATAGCCGCACAAAGTGTGTTTTTGATCCATGACAGATATTTAAGGCCAACCCACATGTTTTGACCCGTTATATAACCTGGTTGACCCTCACATTATGTGACCTCTATTTCAAAGCATTTCTTTTGTTCTTTGGGGGTGGTACCCCTCACTAGTCTGGGAGCTCTGGTGCACCATTTAGCTATTACTTTTTCGTACTTGTTGTTTTCTGCTTGTCATTTGATTTCTATTTACTTACCTGTGCAGATTCTTGAGGGAGCACTTAGAGGTCTTTCTCCAGTTGAAGCACCGTTACCTATTAAGTTTCCACTGCCAGATCCTCGAAACCCATTTTCTCTGAAGCCAGGGTCACTCTCTCGTGGGCTTAACAGTTGCTCAAGCAAATCTTTGACAGATGAGGGTTCATCTCCAACCCTAAAAGCAGCCATAGCCGGTGCAAGAGCCGCTGCAACCCAGTTCTCGAAAAAGACCAATAGCCCCCCCACAGCAGGATTCCAAGGCCAAGGATCAAGGACAAGGGGCCACACTAAAGAAGGTTTTCAGAGATTAGATACCAATGATGGGCAACGCTGGTGATTATTCTGTGTCTATAATCCAACATTTTAGGCTATTCGAGATGTTCTTTTGGGTGTATTTATGTTTCCTCCTACTAACTCCGCCTAACCACTCACACGTCAAATCCACCAATTATCTTTCCTCATTACATCTCCTAATTTCGACACTTATCTTTATTTAGTGAGTATGATGATTTAGTAAGAGGATATGGAAACTCCCTTATGAATAATGTGTAACATATGGTATGTATAAGGAATTTAGATGTAACATTTTGGTCGCTGCTGCTTTAGAGTTCATAATATCGTGTTGTAACTACAAAGACAAAACAAAGAGTTTCACACCGTGCTCTTGGTGTGATATGGGGAGGAAAGGAAAAGGAAGATCCTTTCCTTCCAAATCATTCTAATAATAGAAGAATAGATTTGAGATTAAAATATGTCTAAATTTTGTCAAACTTCTCAATTTCCTTCTCTTTTCTTTCTTGGATAAACTCAGGAACATATTATTTGAGGATTTCCTTTCGCTCTTTCAAAAAACGCAAAAACACATTATTTGGGGATTCAAACATACTACGGTCCAACATTGTGTATGCGAGAAAGCTAAATGATGGGTCAAAATGGTTTTTTGTGGTACACATCAGAGCGTTGATAATATAATTTGAATGAAAAGAATTATAACAAGTGACGAATAATTAAACATAAGCTAATTTGCGTGGTATGCAAGTGTGCCAATAATTTAATGTGAATGTGTGGTATGCAAGTTAATTTGCGTGGTCAAAGAAAAAAAAAATTTATTTGTATATAAAAAATGGTCCTGCACTGTGACACTGAACCAGTGCTGCCAGTGCCAGCAATGCAATGACATCAACTCAAAAACAAAAAAACAAAAAAATGGTCCTATATATTTATACGCAACAAATTCATTAAATACCAAAACAAATCAAATACAAACTTCAAGTTCAAGCCAACCATCGTCGATCTGGCTATGGCGGACACAACTGCAGAGCTTCTGTTCATTCCAGCGCCAGGTGTTGGTCACATAATGTCCGCCGTCGAGATGGCAAAGCTACTCGTGAGTCGTGATCAAAGGCTCTCAATAACTATTTTTATCATCAACCCTCCTTTTTCAACCATGGCTCTTACCACCTACATCGATTCCTTGGGTAATCTTAATGCTTTCCAACGAATACGTTTCACCAGACTCCCTCACGATGATCAAACATCATCCAAGTTCGACCCACAAGCTCCCATGATGTCCTTCTATGAATACATCAACAGTCATTGCAAATATCTTAGAAACATCATCTCCGACAAGATAGATCATCGTAATGAGTCTACTGGTCGACGGGTGGTTGGATTTGTAGTTGACATATTATGCGCCGGCATGATAGATGTGGCTGATGAATTTAATATCCCAACATACGTCTTCTACGCTTCTAATGCTGCTTTTCTTGGATTTACTCTTTATCTAGAGTCACTTTGTGTTGATAACCACCAAGATCATGTTATTGAGCTGAGTAAGTCGGGTGGCGATGTAATGGTTCCGAGCTTTGTTAAGGCGGTGCCAGTGAAGGCTTTTCCTTTAGTGTACACTTTTCGAGACGGGTTGGACTTTGTGATGCGTAGTACTGAGAAAATGAGAAGGGTTAAAGGAATTATGGTTAACACATTCTTGGAGCTGGAAACACACGCAATCAAGTCATTTTCAGGGACCAACTTCACGCCGGTCGTGTATCCCGTGGGACCCGTACTCAATCTCGACGGTGTTGCCGGAAAACCCGAGGACGACTTGGATGTGTTAAGGTGGTTGGACGCTCAACCCCATTCCTCGGTGGTGTTGCTGTGTTTTGGTAGTGGTGGAAGTTTTGAGGCGGTTCAAGTTAAGGAGATAGCCTATGCTTTAGAGCGAAGTGGTTACCGTTTTGTGTGGTCTCTACGTAAACCTCCTCAACCCGAGCAAACGTTCCCGGACGATTATGAGAATCAGGGAGCGATATTGCCGGAGGGGTTCCTAGACCGGACCAAGGAAACAGGGAAAGTGATTGGATGGGCCCCGCAGGTGTCGTTGTTAGCCCATGATGCCGTGGGCGGATTCGTGTCCCATTGCGGGTGGAACTCGATGCTAGAGAGTTTATGGTTCGGTGTACCAACGGCTACATGGCCTATGTACAGTGAGCAACAGTTAAATGCGTTTGAAATGGTGGTTGATTTGGGATTGGCGGTCGATTTAAAGTTGGATTATATATTCAATGTGTTTGATCCGGAGGGTGATAGGATGATTGTCACGGCAGATGAGATAGAGACGGGGATAAGACGAGTAATGGAGGACAACGATGTCAAGGAAAAAGTGAAAGAGATGAGCAAAAGGAGCAGGGCAGCAGTTGCTCCGGGCGGTTCATCGTATGCTTCAGTTGGTTGTGTTGTTGAATCCTTCATGAGTAACATATAAAAGAAAAACTTGTCGATCCTATTTTGTAGTTCAATTATTGGGATTCTAGAGCATATTTGCATTAATCGGGTGGTTGGATTTGTAGTTAGTTGACATTAACGTACTGTTCAAAATCAAATGCCTTTATTAGCCGTTTTTTTAGCCGTCAAGGTTGAAATATATATAATACATTTCATAACAACTAGGAGATGATTTGTACACAATAAGTTTGGCCGATACATAATAATTGTGACTTTTATGCTTCTAGAATCCCACTATATTTTAATTTTATCCAAACAACAATTAATTGTTGTGTATGACAAAAATCCGTTGCTTAAGACTGCACTTATAAAGACAAGGATGCGTAATATATATATATATATCACGGAGACAATGGGACTATGGGAGGGAGATGAGGAACGAGTAAGAGCATTACTGCACCTACTTACATATCACATACTACCTTGTAAATAGTTACCACCACTCTGTACCAAGGAGTCCAGATGGTAAAAATGAGTATCAACATTAAAAGCAAATATAAAAACACAAAATAAAACATCAAATATACTTCTAAAATTTCTCCAATAATCAACTAATGATAATCATCATCAACCTCTAGCAAATCATCATCAATCCCAATCACAAGTGCATCTTCCTCGTCACAAGAAACCCCAATATCTTCTTCCATCTCTTCTTCATCCACGGGTCTGCTAGATCCCGGGATATAAGTGGGGCATTTTCCTCCATCAATATCACTCCTTGTCAAATCCTCACCAACAAACACCACATCATTATTATCTTCATCGTCCTCCATTCTCCCCATCAACCATTCGTTACTCTCATCCATATCTTGCAATCAGATGGGATCCTCTTTCTCTTTCATTTTAGATCGGCGGTTTAAGGCGCGATTGAATTTCACAAATACCATGTCATTCACTCTAGCTTGTGTCAATGTATTTCGTTTCTTCGTATGAAGCTACAAGAAATTAAGATGTATGTTAATCTATATACGTTCAATGTAAGGAATTTAAAATGTCACAATAAGATATTTATTACTAGACAACTTACCTTCTGAGAAATATCACTATTTCTCTCACAACAACTAGTAGCACTACAAGTCTGACTAAGAACGCGTATAGCAAAATTTGTCAAGTTAGGAGCACAACATCCAAAGGATGCCCACCAGTCCACTATAAAAAGCAAAAAAATAAAATTAATAAAGGAAGTGAGAACTTAAATTATACTATAGTAGTAATCTGATATAGGTCATATTAGGAATTCTTTTACCTGGCGCCATTGTCTTCCTTAGCGAAATAGCTACGTTCATACCAAAAAAGTCTTCGGCTTTTTGGTATATATCCAACTCCTGTACTATCTTGTCTCGAATATCTATGTCCGGTACAAGCCTCGCAATGCATGAAAACAAACCCGATTTAACTTCACTTGATACACCATCAACATTGTCATAAAAGATTCCCGGGTTCAAGTAGAGTCCCGCTGCATACAAAGGTCGGTGGAGTTGACATTCCCACCTATGGTCAATAATATCAAAAGTTTTCTTGTAGTCGTCCTCCCTGTTTGGGAAGCTATCACGGATAGCCTCCTTAACCCTGTCCATGGCCTTATACATGTGACCCATGCCGGGATTTCGTTCCTTATTAACCATTCTAAGGACATTAATCAGAGGGCCCGTCAACTTGAGAGAATAGGCGATATTCCTCCAAAAATTGTCTTGCAAAAGGTAGGATTGCATTTTTTTGCCCATTCGTTCTTTAGACCACTTGCTATCTTCCCACTCTTTAGAAACAATCATCCTTTTCAAGTTGTATTTATGCTTGTGGATTTTTGCAAGTGTGATAAAGAAAGTTGCAAACCTAGTAATTGCCGGCCTATGTAAATTCCTTTGGTTTGTGAACTTTCTCATCAAGTTCACAAGACCAGCATGGCTATTTATATACCCATTTGAGAAAATTGCCTTCTTTAATGCACTTTTCACCCTTGGAATTTGTTTGCCAATATCCTCTAACATTAGATCTAAGCAATGTGTTACACATGGGGTCCAAAATAGATTTTGTCTTTTGGCTTCTAACAACTTCGCTACAAAGTTAAAATAAGATAGCATTTGACAAGAGATTAATCATGAAATGTAAATTCAAATAACTAAGAAAAAACTAAAGTTGTAACTCTTACCAGCCTCAGCATAAGCAGAGGAATAATTTGTAACCACTTGCGCCACATTCTTTTCTCCAACTTCCTCAACCATTGTATCAAGAACACCAAACAAGAAGTCCGCATCCATTGAAACATCAGAAACATCAATCGATTTCACAAACACCGAACCCTTATGAGAGTTCACCACAAAGTTGATTATATACTTTCCGATAACTGAATCATGCCATCCATCCACTAGGATTGAACAACCCTTTTGCTCCCATTCTTTCTTGTGTTCAATAATTTTCTTTTTAACCGCCTTCACTTCCTTATTAAGCAAAGGAAACCTTAACTCGTACATACTTGGTGGTTTGAATCCAGGGCCAAATTTCCCAACGCTTTGAATCATTTTGTTGAAACTTTCATAACTCACGGCATTAAAAGGAATGCCCGCATCATAAAACCACCTGGCTATCTGCCTATAAGCATTTTCCCTAAGCTCCTTCTTAAATACTTCATTAATAGTTTGCCGCATCCTTCTTTTCCCATCTTTTCTACCTTTGAGTGTATCTTCAGACTTAGGGGTCAAATACATGTCCAAAGGACCTACTTTTCGTGGTTTTTTCCAAGGCAAGTAACTACTACCATCACTTGACCCTTTTGGTACTTCATAACAATCTTCATCTTCATCTTGTTTATCTTCATCTTCTTCATCTTGTTCATCTTCATCTTTTTCATCTTGTTCATCTTCATCTTCTTCATCATTACCACCATAATTTTCAACTTTCTGCATCCGGCATTGCCTTGGATTCAGTTGCTTATCCGCCATTGCCATTTTAATTTTTAACATGAAAGACTCTATATCTTCCTGCACATGCTCGGGACATTTCTGGCAAACAACACCATCAGTATAACCAACAAGATGTTGTTCGAAACCTTATAGTCCCTTAACTACTTCTGCACAAAAACCACATTTGAAGTGGTCCCTTTGACTTGAATCTTGGATTCCATATTTTCTAGCAGGGTCGGATGAATCAATGCTTGAACCCGAAACATCAGTCGTTGATTTCATTCTATTAACATAAAAAGCAGCAACCCAAATCAACAATAAAATATGTTTTTGACAATTTTGCAAGGTCATCAGATTAGTACGAAGTCCCTTTTGAGTGCTGACCTTGCTTGGTCAACAAAAAGTAACGAATAAAGAATACATTAAACAAAAAACAAATCAAACACTTGGAGTATAAGAACATTCAACAGAGCAAGAGAAAAACCAAAACAAAAACTGAAGCATTACAGACTCATACCTGGAGAACCGGAGAAGCGACATGAACAGTCAAAAAGTCGCGATTTCTTGATTGGGGTCAACAAAATTGAACATTTCTTGAATTTCAGCCTTGGGATTTCTTGAATTTCAGCTTCGTTCGTGATACAACTGAAATAGGGTTTCGAGTTGAAGATTTCTTGCCTCCGTCGAATTCATAGAAAAGGTACTTAAAGAAAGCCCAATACAAGAACTTGATCAAAACTAAGCCCAATGATGACTCTAGAAACGAGGAAAGAATGAATCGCACAGGAGCCATGAGGCGTGCGCTTTCGTAATCGCAACGCCTTGTAGTCACCATGCGACCGCCTCGCGCCTAAACGTGTAGTCCAGTTTGTATCCCAAGCTTTGCTGAAAATTACGATTATTATCTTTGTAGCTTCAAATTTTATAACTTTGGTCCCTTTCAACTCATATCTATTGTACTTTTCGATTATAATTAAAATTTTAAAAACCTATTTTCGTACTTTCACCCTTATATCATAGTCGATATTTTTCACAGATATTATAAAATCGACCTTTTCCCCGTCTATTCTCGGCGGTCGGCACCACACCCTTCACATGGATGAATATCCTCCCATCAGCGAATCTCTACCACCATAGCTTCTTCAACTTGTATATCTTTATTTTTTTATCACACACTTTATTTTTCTATCAAAACTCAATTTCTTCAATTTTACCACGTATAATAGAGGAGCATATCCAACCCAAAATCCACCACTACCACACATATAAATAATAACATTATCTGTTTCTAAGCCTGAATAAAAAATATTTCAAATAGTATTTAAAAGAAAATATTATCTAAAGTAACAAGTATGTCCCTTAAAAAAAGCAAAGAAACTACTCATGTCTACTTTGGTAGTTAGTCTAATTAACCCAAACAAATAAATTATTGACTACTTCGGTAGTTGGTCAGGTATCAAGAAATCGAAACATACGAAGGGATGGCCGGGTGAAATAACATGGAGAGCTAAGTGAAGAAGGGCTTCAAAAGCTTGAAGTTTTATCATGCTACACTTCGGTTATTTAGGACAATGATTGAGGATTATAGCCATTTTGGACATTAACTAAACTACTATTTAATAACTACAATTTAAAAGGGGGAGGAGAAAACAAATATCTAACATATTTCGTCTGTTTTTGGGTGTTGGATGGCACAGCCGCCACCAATCAATTCAAAGACTACGTATGTGGTTTCCCTTCTTACACCAACACTTTGAAAACAACGCTTTTAACTTAATTTAGCCAACAACACTACAAAACAAAAGTAGAACGAATTTACGAGATATTTTTTATAAAATCTTGAATAAGACAACCAACAGATGCATATGACGAACCACCCTCCACTACCGCCGATTTGCTCTTCTTGCTCATCTCTTTCACTTTTGTTCTAACCTCGTTATCCTCCATCACCCGTCTTATCCCGCTCTCTATCTCCTCTGCTGTAACCATGGCCGACTGACTGCTACAAATAAAGAAATCCTTCTTGTAATCTAACCTGATCTCCACCGCTAATCCCAACTCCTCCACCATTTCAAACGCGTTCATCTGTTGTTCAGCGTACATCGGCCATGTGGCCGTTGGTACTCCGAACCATAAACTCTCCAACAATGAGTTCCACCCGCAGTGGGAGACAAACCCTCCTACTGCAAAGTGGGCCAGCAATGTCACCTGCGGGGCCCACCCGATCACTTTCCCCCTTCCAGCCATCCGCTCCAAAAATCCTTCAGGCAACACCTGTCCCGGATCCTCGTAATCACCCGGGACTCTTATTGTTGGATCGGTTGCAGGTCGACGTAGGGACCACACAAAACGATGTCCACTCTGCTCTAAAGCGCGTGCTATCTCCCTCACTTGGACCTCATCAAAACTTCCCATACTCCCAAAACACAAGAAAACCACCGAGGAAGGCGGTTGACTGTCCAACCATCTGATGAGATCATCATCAAATGGTTGTCCAGAACCATCTTCTAGGTTCAATATAGGCCCTACCGGATACACCGGCGGGACCCTGGGGTCAGTAGACAGCGAATCGATCGCATGTGTTTCCAATTCCAAGAATGTATTAACCATAATTGCTTTGACCTTTCTCAGTTTCCGGGCAGCCTGCACGACAAAGTCCAGTGATCCACTGGTTTGGGTCACTGTCGGGAAGACCTTCGTTGGCAAGGGTTTGATGAATGCTGGAACCTTTATCTCGGTATCGGAGTGGCTCAGCTCAATAACATCTTGGTTGTGGTCATCACAAAGTGTCTGTATATATAATTTAAATCCAAGAAAAGCAGCATTAGAAGTGAAGAAGACATAAGTTGGAATATTAAACTCGTTAGCCACATCTATCATGCTGGTGCAAAACATGTCAATGACAAACCCAGCCACCCGACCAGAACCCGCTTGACTTATCATGTCGGACACCACGTTTCTGACGTATTTGCAGTGACTGTTAATGAACTCATTGAACGAACCCATGGGATTTTTGGTGTCACGCATTACTAGGGTTTTGTGCGGGAGTTCAATGAAGGATATGCGGTTCATAGTGTTTTTAGCTAATGATTCGATGTAGGTGGAGATAGCCGAGCCAGAAGTCGAGCTAGGAGGTTTGATAACAAGAACGGTTATGGAGATGTGTTGATCTCGATTCACAAGTAACTTTGCGATCTCGACGGTTGACACGATATGACCAACGCCAGGGGCGGGGATGAATATGAGCTCTGCAACAGTAATTGATGCCATCTTTTTTGGGTACATGAAGGGTTTGTTCTAGTGTTTATGTAGCACTTCTTGTAGATAAAATCAAATGTGCTGATGTCATTTCATTGGTGGCACCAGGAATAAATGGCACGTTGAATCTTAAGCGTACAGGGACCGTTTAATTTGTAGATCACTAATGTCCAAGACTTGTCGATAGATATAAACCACATAAGTCATCTTCTTCTGCAACATATAATTTTTATATAAAATAAATAGACCCAAATGAAACCTACAAAACACAACTGTTGTATGGTAAAAACAGCAAATATATACTGCCATGCTCTCAAGAAGCTTCAGGTGGTTGGTGGTTAAACAACCCTCTTGTTAACGATGTCCCTTGACCAAGTGATTGAGTATGCAAGTGAAGTCCCACCTAGCTAGGATGGGACAAAGATGTAAATAGGAAAAAAAAAATGTAATGATATCAAAATTCTCATTAAACAAAACACTATCTCTCTCAAATTCACAATCAAGCATAAAGAAAAAAAAAAAGGATAGGGCCACCAACCAGTATTACCAGTCATTTGGATTATGAATTCATGGATAGCACATAAATAAATAAAAGAATCAAGACGGATATAAAACATGAATATATACTGTAACTAATATTACAAGAATATATAATTACCCCTGAGACTGGGCATATTTTCGGTACGATTTAAGGTGTAGGTGGTGATAACCGAGCCAGCCAGAACCCACATTAGGAGTCTTAATAATAAGCAGGACTATGGAGTGGTTTTGAACTTTTGATCTCCGATGGTTGACATGATATGACCAGCACCAGCCCCAGGGTGGGATGAACACGAGCTCTGCAACTGTAATCGCCATTTCTTTTGGTTTCATGAATGGTTTGTTTGAAATGTGCCATCCCCTGTAGCTAATCGATCTACTATGTACAAATGCGACAGTGAGATATGACAACCAATGGCATTACCTATGCGCAGACATCGAGCTTCACGCTGGTTATAAGAGTAAGTATAAGAATCACATGGAAAAGATTAGCATTTCATTTGGGAGTAGGGGAGTTCATGAAGCATGAAATTACATATAAATCCGATTTTAATTGCATTCCAAACAATGATTGCTGGTCTTGCAATTTCGTCCAAGGGCAAGATAGGGTTCGCGATACAGAGCAAATTGGGGAGTGGGGACGAACCACTTGAAGTCAAAGTCAAGCCCGTAAAATCAGAGCATCGTCATGCCTCCCACAGCTCGTTATTTTGGTCGTCAAACACTATTACTTCGTCCGTCGTCTAACCGTCATTCTCCACGTCATCCCTACGACCAGCTCAAACGAAGCAACATTATATATGGAATGTTATGTATGTTTAATATGAGTACTAGTAAGACCTTAAAGCTGTTATTAAGAAAATTTTAAATGATTTTATAATAACAATACCAAAGGTGTATGACAATTTTAGTCTAATAAACCGATAATATTAAATGCATAAAACTTATAGATTTATTGCCATTACCAAAACCCGAATGAACTTTACAAGCAACTCTGATTTAAATTGAAAAAGGAACTAATTATACACGAATATTCGATACATATGTTGTTCGAATTTTTATCTAAAACATATCTTTCATATAATAGTGCAGAATCATTTTTTGTTAAATTTAAATGTTTCCTTATCCATTTTTTCTTTAAAGTTCATGGAGGAGATTTCTATTGTTGCATGTACAAGTGTAAAAAAACCAATAATTTAAAAAATGGATACACAACAATACTAATTTTTTTTTTTTAAAAGACACAACAATACTAATTATTATCCTATGCTCTTAGCAAGTATTGATAAAGTAATGTATGATTTTTTTTTGAACGTAAGTAATGTATGATTTAAGACTTAAGTTATAGAAATACGTCAAAATAAGTACAATATTACTTTGACTTTCCACCGGTTTCAATCATATGATCTATTCTTATTTTCCTATCATTTTAATCAATCATTTGAGCCACTATAGATAAAAAACAATAACCGAATCAACCCATCCATGAATAATGGTCGAAATTAACACCTTAGTACCAAGCAAAATATCTTAAGCCACATAGAAATAAAAAATAAAAGATGAATATATCTTAAGCTACTAAACATTATGAGTACCTGATTCTACTATCCGGAACACACTTGATTTGTTTACCAAAAGGCCTTTGGCCTAATGGTATAAGGTGTAGCTAAACTATCCTTCCCTTTTAGAAGTTATTAAGTGGGACGTGGGTGTTTGTGTGATTTCTATTAAAAAAACTCGGAACTATATTTAAATCAAACGTTCACAAGATTAATCACCTTTAACGCATGGAAATATAAATCTTGATGTGGACAACATATAATCCTATATCGACAAGAGCAAATTGGCATATCAAATTGTCGTATCAGCTGACAAGAATAAAAATAACATCAAAGATATTGTTTAGAGCCCTAATAATATCATCACAACCTGTTTTTTTTCTTAATTTGTACTTCAAGATTATGCAATTAATACACTTCAAGACTCTATTGGAAAGATATTTGCTAACCCTGTTGCGAAGAAAATTCAAGCACAACTCATTCAGACAACACCTGGTGTGCCATGTATCATGCACCTGTTATGAAACAAAAAAACATATGTCAAGCTTAACTAAATGAAGAGAAACAATGTTGAATAGAAGAGGAAGAATACTTACTATTATTATTGAAGAAGATATCATACTTTGAAATACAAGATCGAGAAACATAGTAGCGTACAAGACAATGATAGTTGAGATCATAGCAACGACGAGTCAAGTAAGAGTCAGTTTTGAAACCAAAACCCATAAAACTTGATGCTTTTCAGAGAGAAATCTAGAGGTATACAATTTTAATCGAATGGAACCTAAAAACCCATAATTGATGCTTTTAATCGAACGAAGATCAGTTCTTCATACGTGATTTGAATGTTGTAACTTACCTGTTGTTGAAGTCGAGAATGATAGTGTGGGTTTCTAGAATTGGTGTTGCAAAAACGATTGAACAAAAGAAATCACCGCAAGTTGCCAATCAATTATGAAATATGGTCTGTAACAAGAAGCTTTATGAACAGAGTTATAAAGCTGAAGAATGAAATAAGAAACAATGAAAGAATGCAGGAAGAATGTAGAAACAATAAATTAAAATTTTTTGATGGAAGAATGCTGGAAGATGTAGAAAGCAAATAGGTATGGTGATTTCTCACAAATAGCATGTGAAGATGGAAACAGGTGAAGTATGGTCTCATCTCACTGATGACGTGTGAAGACATAAACAATGAAAGTGGGTGAAGTTAGTATGGCGAATAGTATTACTCTATTTAGTGTACACGTGTTGAATTTTTGGGGTTAGTGTTCTTTTTATATAGAAGGTAGATATTAGGCTGCGCGTTATACCTTACTTGCAGGTAAGGCTTACCCGATGCCACATCAGCGCCACATCATTATTTATCCCTTACCTTTCTCCTTTACCCAATATCAAGTTTTACCTTTTCTTAAAACTATCCCCATTTTTTTATTAATATATTAAAATAAATAAATATGTGTGTAATTGTGATTGATTGAGAGAGGATGAGGGAGGGTGGGGAAGGTTGCCTTCTCGATCGAGTATCAGAACCCGATAGGCTTACCTGCTGGGTGAACCCAAAGACAAGTTTTGGTGTACCCGATGAAACCCAATGAAACCCGATTTCAATCGGGTGAGGTACAACGAGTGGTCCTATAGGTCGAAAAGTTTGTAGAATAATTAGTCGTCCATATCATAATTACAGATCTAATCATCTATCTATATTCTATATAACTTAAGAACTTGAAAATTCTATTTGGCATGTATAATTAAGCTTCAAATTTGAAATCCAATGTAATTAGATAAGGTCTAAATATGATGTGGCACTCAATTAGGTGATTTCCATGTCCCACATCGCTAGCTGAGGCAAAACAAGTATATCTTCATATCTATATATATATTTTATGATCCCACATTGCTTTCAAGCAACAAACCGAATGATGTCCTTACCTATATATAAGTCTCCCATCATCTTTTGATTTTAGTTAAAAAGTTTTAGTAAAGGCCGGTTAGATGCGGGTTGCTCCGGTTCAGCGGTTTTGTTCCGGTTTTAGTGAAACCGCCCGGTTCACAGTTACCCGGTTTAGTCGCTACTTTTGAACCGGATTTAATCACGGCTCACAGCTGAAATGGTTCAATCGGCCGGTCCGGCCCGGTTTTCAAAACAGTGCAATTGGGTCAAGCAAGATGAAACCGTGATATTGGCCTATGTGAAAATTCCGAATTAATTTTTTATTTTATTAAAATGAATTTGGTTTATTGGCAATTGACATGGTTAATCAGTAAACTGTTTTTCTGATTATTGTGTACATATATGTGTCCTACGTTCTGGACAAAACAGAAAAGAAGAACACCCTTGAAAACTTAAGTTTTTCATAAAAAAATCAATCATGAAGGATACATGGTTCAATAGATCCGAGTTCTTTTAACCCGAATTGATTATTGTATCCTCAAGGCAGACGCATACCCGCGCAATTTCTGTCTTAAGACACTGCAGTTGCAGGCCTCAATCAACCAAATTGAAGTTCTCGAAATCTCGAAACAAGTAACTACTTTATCGTTGTTATATTTTAGCATAGATCTATCTGAGTTGTTACATATGTTATATATGTTAATGCTGTGATTAATTCATTGCTCTTACATTAGGTCTAAATCTGATGTAGCACTCAATTAGGTGATTTTTTGTCCCACATAGGAAGATACAAAGAAATACACATGAAACCAGTTGACTGTTTATATGTTTTCTCATTAGTTTGACAATTGGGCATTGGTTTTTAAAACCGGACCTGTCATTGAACCGAACGTCATAATGGTTCATTGGTTTAACCCGTTGAAACATATTTAAAACCGGATAATATTCTTATTAATTTGAATACTATAAAAGCACCTAAGTACAAAAAATATGTAATTAAATATTTTAACTTACATAAAACAACAATCTTTAACATTTATAGTTTATAATTTTATATATACATTACTAAACATTAAACTTTACTACTTTTAAATTCTACTATACTCTTCAACAATTTTATGTTTTACTATAATCGTCTAATCTAAATATCTAAATATACGTATAAGCTATAACATTAGTTATTGAATTAAAATATTGCAGTTTAAAGAATACTACGGAAAAAGATCACAACGAAAAAGACAATTGTTAACTATTTACTTGATGGACTTATGGACTCTTAAGTCTGAAGGAAGAAAACAAATCCCACATCGCTAGCTGAGGCAAAACAAGGAGATTTCCATATCTATACATATATTATGATCTCACATTGCTTCAAAAAAAACAAACCGAAGGATGCCCTTACCTATATTTAAGTCTCTTATCATCTTTTGATTTTAGTTTAAAAGCTTTAGTAAAGGCCGGTTCGATTCGGATTGCTCCGGTTTAGCGGTTTTATTCCGGTTTTAGTGAAACCGCCCGATTCACAGTTGTCCGGTTTAGTCGCTACTTTTGAACCGGATTTAATCACGGCTCACGGTTGAACCGGTTCAACCGGCCGGTACATTCCGGGTTTTAAAACAGTGCAATTGGGTCAAGTAAGATGAAACCGTGATATTTGGCCTATGTGAAAATTTCGAATTAATTTTTTATTTTATTAAAATAAATTCGGTTTTTTGGCAGTTAACATGGTTAATCAGTTAACTAACTATTTTCTGATTATTGTGTATATATATGTGTCCTACATTCTGGTTAATCAAATATGCGTTCATACAAAAAAAATCATGAAGCATATAATGGTTCGATAGATTCGAGTTCTTTTAACCCGAATTGATTGTTGTATCCTCAAGGCATACGCATACCCGCGCATTTGATGTAGGTATTGTTTCCCAAACATATTTTAGATCATTATTTTGTAAATATTCTTTCCTTTCATTAACGAAGTTAGATAATACAACCGAATTAGAATGCACAAAATTTAGACTTTATCAACAAAAGTAGATACGATGAGCTAATTATAGCTCAGGTTTTGAATAACTTAGGTACTAACCTATGCATCACTTAATAGGCCAGAATTTCTTGAACTAAACACACTGGGCTATCGCTGAAAGCGGCAATAGTTTTAATGTACGTATGAGGTTTTGTTTTCAATTACTATATTTTGTTGATTAAATCTTTGCGGGTCTTTAAGGTGTAATTGCTCAAATACTAAAAATATAAAGTTTATTTTTTAAGTCTAATTAGATGAAATGTTCATTAAATAAAACCTAAAATAGAATCCCGCATTTATGCGGGCTTATAACCTAGTTAAATCCTAAGATGATATTTTTTGTTGAACTAAACACACGCATATACAAGAAAAAAATTTCTAAAAATATATTTATAGAAAGAATCTACAATCGTACTTGCCTAACATGATAGTTATCGGTTCACGTATGATTGATATTGGATAGTAAGATCAATGTTCAAAGGTTATGTGCTCGAGTCATGTTAAAGATATATTGGGATATATTTAAGAGTCGTTAAAAAAATCCAATTCAACTTCTGATTCAAATAATTTTACACCTTATTTTCGAGTTTTTATAGAAAAAGAAATGAAAAGTTTTGAAAGAAAAACAAAAAAAACTATGTCCTTACAGCATTAATTTGCTAATATATAAAAATCAGTAAGTCCTTACAACATAATATATAAGCTGATAATTTGCACGTACAAATATCATATTAATTACAAAAAAAAAACGTTATTAGTTACTTGCTAATATATAAAAATCAGTAAGTCCTTACAGCATAAATTAAAGCTAATACACGCTAACCAATGAAAACAAGATCGACCAATGCATCAAAAAATAATTTTTTTTTGCACATCGAGTTACTATTATTTGGCAGTCTTAAGAAACAAAACAAAACAAAAAGACATGCATGTGTCATACAATTTGGTGACTCGTTCATTAGATCAATCACCATTAGTGCCAGGTGGATGCCACCTGCGTAAAGGGCGATGTGGGTAATGACGACTACGAGATGCAAATGGTCTCCGTGTGTGTGGTATTCGTCTGCGCCGAATAAAGATAGGTGGTCGGTTTGGTGGTGGCATAAAGCTTGGATCATCAGGTGATTGGTCATCGATAGGTGGTGGCATGTTGATTGGAGTTTCCGGTGGTTCATCCTCAAACGATGGTGGCATGTCGATTGGAGTTTGTGGTGGTTGATCATCATAAGGCGGTGGTATGTCAATTGGAATTTGTGGTGGTTGATCATCAAAAGGTGGTGGTGTGTCGATTGGAGTTTGTGGTGGTTGATCATGACCAATGGGTTGTGGCGTGTCGATTGGGGTATTCGGCTGTTGATCAACAGTTGGCGGTGACATGTTAATTGGAGTTTGTGGTGGTTGAGCATTATCAATGGGTGGTGGCATGCTTATTGGTGGTTGTGATGGTTTATCCTCAGCTGATGGTGGCATGTCAATTGGATATTGTGGTGGTTGATCGTCAATTGGTGTTTGTGGTGGTTCATCCACAATAGGTGGATCATCGATAGGATCTACTAAAGGTGGTTGTTGCTCAAGGGGCGGTGGCATGTCAATTGGAGTTTGTGATGGTTGATTGTCAATTGGTGGTGGAACGTCAATTGCAGTTTCTGGTGGTTGATCGTCAGTTGGTGTTTGTGGTGGTTCATTCTCAACAGGAGGATCATCTATGGGATCTACGAAAGGTGGTTGTTGCTCAATGGGTGGTGGCATGTCGATTGGTGTTTGTGGTTGTTGATCCTCAATAGGTGGCGGTGTGTTAATTGGAGTTTGTGGTGGTTGATCATTAATGGGTGGTGACATGTCAATAGGACTTTCTGGCGGTTGATCTTCAGCTGGTGGTGGCATGTCGATTGGAGTTTGTGGGGATTGATCCTCCACGGGTGGTGGCATATCAATCGGAGTTTGTGGTGGTTGGGCATCTATAGGTGGATCGTCAATAGGATCTAATGAAGGTGGTTGTTCTTCAATCGGTGATTGACTGTCAACAAGTGGTGGTGGTGGAATATCCTCGGATGGAGGCGGTATGTAAACTGGTATTGGTGGTGGATTGTTCCCTAAAACTGGCGATGGAGGGTTGGCAAGTGATGGTGGTGGTTGGATGTTTATAGGCGGTGCCATGTGAATAGGTCTTAGTGGTGGAGGACTAACCTCAATATCCGGTGGTGGTGTGTAGAATGGTGACAATGGTGGTGGCCAGTTGATTGGGGGTACCATATACACCGGTGGCGTCATGCGAACATGTCTTCTCCGTGATGAGTCTCTAATTCGGTGAGGAGGCGGTGACATTGTCACCACTGGAAATACCGGTAGCCTGTGTCGGAGGTGCAACGGTTGTGGTCGTCGATGGTGTGGTGGCAAAATGTTTGCTAAAGAAAGGGTGAAGAATGTTACAACTACACTTATAAGTAACACTATAGATTTTATGAGAGCCATTTTTTGTAAGTTTTGTTGTTTGATGAACAAACTTGCTTTAGAGATTGCATTTTATATTGTAGATTAGCCTTGAAAAATGGCTACCTTAATTCAAGCCCATGTGAGACTTATGGTACCAAACACTTGACCAAAGGTTTTGCCGATGGTCCACAAAAATGCACTTGGAATGAATGATGGTTCCATATCTATATACAAAGCATGACCAAAGACGCTAAGGTATTGGCTAAATCCAGAAGTAATATTCTCAAGCAATTACGTTTACTCTTGCGTTATCATTTATTATTAAATTGCAAATACATGAACTTAGAAAGGAAAATAGCGTTATGCATCATCATAAAATGAAACCTAGCTAGCTACTACACTTTTGTTATTTATTATTCTTTATACCTCCGGATTAGGATTTAGGGATGGCAAAAATCCTAGTAAAACTTAAACAAATATCTATTTGTTTAACAAATGTCGTCCAAGCTGGTAATTTATTTTTAAGGTGGCTAAATAATTTATGAGTGTTACTATTTAGACGGTTCTTACACATATCAGACATGTTATATCAATCGATTACACTTTTTAATTCGGGTTATACGATCACATAATAGGCTAAAATTAGATTATTAAAGGGGTCTAAATAATCTCACCCAATTTATACGAGACAAGCACACATCAAACTTAATAAAATATAATTATAAGCTTGTAATAAGTTATTTGTATAAAAAGTTTTGGGGGTGTAACGAATGACTTTAGATTAGTACTATATTATGTTAGACCGTCCGCATCGGGACCCCAAGCCGAGGGGTTGGAGGCCTCTACCCGGCGTGAACACCATCGCCCCCTTGAGGTTCAGACGGGTTCACAAGCCGGCGAGTCCACACACCTGTAGGCTCTTCCCTTTTTTTCTTTTTATTTTTTTATTCCCGAGTCCAATTAAACATATTTTGATTTTCAGTAGACAAATAAGAAATTAATATAATTAAAAAAATATATGGAAAAAATCAATGAATTAAAAATACATTAATTACCGAGCAAATTAAATAAAATAGGAGAATGGCATTGGTCGATCTTTGCATGTAAACTTGAAGAAAATAATACTGGTAGAATTCGGTTGAATACATCTCGTGAGTGAGTCCAAATGTTAGAATTCTTTGAGGCACTCTAGTGTGAAAAATAATACGAGGTTAATGTGTATATATGTATCGGTCTATTCGTATATAACAAAAATTGTCTATCCACAATAAAAATTGTCCATTACCTCCCAATTAAAGTATGAAAACATGCATGCATAAAAGTTTGTTCCCTAACGCTCCCATATTTTTATTTTTTGAACGGCTAACCCTCATATATAGTAATCTATTTTATGACCAAGCAGAATCATCTATAGCTAGTTGAGTCGAATTTAAGCTCGACTAAACTCAAATTTGTCACATTTATTTCTAAGAGCTCGAACTTGAGTATGATTTGCATAATATTTCTATTTAGTGGTGAGCAAGAAAAACCAAAATCGAACCAAAAACCGAAAAAACCAAACCGAAAAAACCGAACCAAAATCAAAACCTACGGTTTTGGTTTTTAAAATTATAAAAACCGATTTTTTCGGTTTGGTTCGATTTTAGGTTTCAAAACCAACCATAAAAACCGAACCGAACCGAATTGAAGAAACCGAACCATATAAAACCGAACCAAACCGAACCGTCAAGGTTAAGGAGCATAGATGTACATTTATATATCAGTTCAACATAACTCAAATCTCTTACCTTCCCTTGTTTTCACCTTTTTCCCAAAATTCCCAAATCGGCACTCACTATCCAACATTCGACACACCAATTGCTCGAATCTTGAAGATGAAATCGACAGACCAATCTTTAATTTTGAATTAACAGACCAAATCGACTCTTGAGTCTTGATTCTTTGAAGTTTGAAGCTAGAAGATCTCGATGGAAGTCTGAAGCTAGAAATCTCGATATACCATACAACGGCATTCGCTCTCCCTTCGTCGAGTGTTGTGACAAAAAAATTGAAAAACCAAAAACCGATCCGAAAACCGAAAAACCGAAAAACCAAAAACCAAAAACCGAAATAGTTTTAGTTTTGGTTTTTCAAAAACCGAAATTTTCGGTTTGGTTTCGGTTTTACCCCAAAACCGAACCAAACCGAACCGTGCACACCCCTATTTCTATTTATGTTGGGCAAGGGCAATGATTTAGAAGGAGATGCTAGAGTAATTAAAAGAACGGTAGTCAAATATATAAAATTTACATCTAACATAAACTGTAGATAAAGATTGCAGTTAGCAAAACAATTAGAAAACGTGTTAAGAATTGAAAATATATGTTATGAATTTTTGTGGTATAATTTCTAACGTGTATTACATTCGAATCTTTACTCTTTTCCGATAAAAGGTTATAAAAAAAAACACAATTACAATGAGATTACGGAATAATAAAAAAAATGTTGAAATTGAACAAAAAAAGCTCACGGGTGTGTTTCTTAGCATAACATGAACAAGAAATCTCGAAAATCTTCTCAACATAAATGTTAAACGTGAATATTCTTACATGATAACTTCTTGTGTGTGTCTATATATAAATATAAAACTTATGTATTTGATTTTTAACATTTTGTATATTATAGAAGGATTACATTACATTATGCCTTCATTGATAATATTATTTATCTTAAAAAGAAATCAATATCTTATTGATTAGTTTTATTTTGTATAATATGGTTAAGAATTAAGTTAGATTCGTAATTTTTAATTTTGGGCATGGAAATCATCATGTATTTATATTTAAAAGAACATATTTGTAGACGGATGCCTTTTTATTTTTATAAATTCTATTAAACTCATAAAATAAAAGAAAAAAATAGCTTTATTAAAAATACAGCTAATTATATTTTCGTGCCATGTGATTTGTCAATTTTAATCCTTTTGGTTTCTAGATCTGAAAACTTATGGATCCAATTTTTCCCCACCCGACTTTATTATACTTTTAGTCCCTCTTAAACATAAATACCAAACTGTTCTTATCTATTATTTTATTAAAGTTATTTTAATTGTTTTTATATTAATATCTTTTTTAATGTTTACTTTTTTAGAAAGACCTTTATCTCACACACACTCTCTTGTTTACAAACGACATCTCCGGTCACAACTCCATGTCTGGCCACCTCCATATCTGACCAACTACATCTCCGGTCATATTCATCTCTAGCCAACTCCATCTCCAGCGTACTCCATCTCCAACCACTATTCTCATATACTAAAAAACAATATAATCAACAAAATCCATTAAAAAACCTTTAAATTACACTGTCTACATATCAAAATCATTCCAAAATCAACCAAGATTAAAAAAAAAAAAACCAAAATTGATATTCATTAAAAAAAATTGGTATCCACCGCCACAATTTTAATAAAGAAGTTACTCAAGTGAAAGAAAACAATGAAATCTATGTATAAGAGAGAGAAAGAGTAAACAATAACATATAACCCCGCTTTACAACCATTAATGGGTGCCAGAGACCTCAACTGTGGAATGACAGGAGTGGCGGCAATGTGGATCGGAATGGGGCGAGGTCATCACATCCGTGACACCACCTAGCACCACCACTGCCGGTAATGGTAGTCGGGTGGAGATAAGGGGGAGATCTAAGAGAGTTTGAAGAGAGAGAACGTGGTTTAAAATATAATTATTAAAATAGCAGTATTAATAAAAAATAATTAATAATTAAAAGAAACCGAACAACAATGAGATAAGGCTACTTGTCAATTCAAGTTTGAGAATAATAAAAAATACAACAAAATCAAGTTAAGATAGACCGGATATGTAAGTTTCAGATTTAGGAATCAAAACCGTAAAAACTAGTGTAATACCCGAGCGGTGCTCGGGTGCTTGGATACGTAATATTAAAAACACGTAACGTATATAATATATATAAACTAACTAATACAAACTTTTCGAACTATCAAAGACTTATAAAAACTCACTGTTAAAAATGAATACTTAAACTTAAAAGTTAGACAAAATATGGTCATCAAGATAAATATAAAAGATGCTACCAATATATAACAAATTTATACTAATTTTATACAAAAATATAAAGTTGACATATCAAAAAATGATACGTAAAGAACATGCAAGATAAATAAAAGTTATGTTTTTATAAAATATAATACTAACATAACATCTTATATTTAATTTTGGTCGCCATTAAGATCCTTGGTTTAGATATAATCTCAAACAAATATATAGCAAACAAAATGTTCACATAAAAAAATAAAAAAAGATTATAAGAATTATATTATGGTATTAAATATGTATAAGACATATTATCTAATTAATTTAAACAAAATTAATTCTTAATAAAATATATACCATGTTAAACTATATATTTGTTGATAAATATAAAAATAGATTATAAATTTGTAATTTTTAACACTAGCCCATTTTATTATTTTAAAATCCAACTTCCAGCCCATAAAACCATATATCTTCTCAATTTAAACCCTAAACTATCTTTCCCAAAAATCAAAACCCTAATTTGTTAGCTCACTTCAGCCGCATAAGCCTTACTTCTCTCACCATCATCGACATCCCAACCATTACTCCTACTGCTCACTGTCACCATTTCCCACATCCATCGCGACCGGCCACCACCATCGACCATTCGCACCTCTACCTCTCGCCTTATCGCACCTTCAAACGCCGGCCACCCCTAAGCGCGTCGCATGGCCACCAGAGCAGTATCACACGCAAAAGCTGTTGCGTCTGTTGCTTTGCCACCATCCACAACGAACACAGAAGCTATAACCCTAGTGATGACTGTAGATCGAAGGTTAGTTCGTAGATCCGGCCTTCTTAAACGGTATCGTTAACTTTATTTTCTTGCATGTAGTATTTTGTAGCAGATATAAGATTTAGCTCATGTCCAATCGTATTTTCTCACAGATTTGGTATCTACGGGTGATTTAGCTTTACAGATCTAGCAATCTTCGTCTCTATATCTTATGCATGTTTTACGAGCTACTGTTTGCGTCTCACGATTGACCGTCTTTTGGCTCTTATTTTACTTTAGAATTTCAGTTTATGGTTTTTAATCAGTACTAATCGAGCTTGAATCTAGGGTTATAGGTTTGAGGACACCGATTATGGACACCATGAAAGGCAGTCGAGACATCTTTATTTACATACATACATACAATATTTTACATGTTTTTTTACCTAGATACAATGTAGCTTTCTAATTTTATGCAAACAAACGGGCCCAATGAGTTGTGTATGGACATGAGCCGTGTCATGGGGTCTTGTGGTTAAGCCTAATCTTAAACATCTGAAAACCACTACTTTTAAAGGGTTTGGGCCTAAACTGTAACCTTTGAAATTTTCATGATGATACGCATAGTTATTTTTAAATATAGATTCCTATAATTCTGAATGTTTTCTTCTTAAAGATATTTTATAATAATTTTTTAATTATGTGATTGTAAGAAGGATATGGCAGGAAGTAGCATAGCCAGATACTCGGGGTGAAACTTTGCAAAATCTTTTTATTATAGTGATATAATCAGTTTAATGTATATCTTTGTTTAGCTTATAACAGATTCTTTTTGGGATTTGAATTTGGTTGTTATTAGCTCATGTGTAGCTTTTGTTTTATTTGATGAACACTTAAATTTGGCTAGCTTGTGTAGCTGTTCATTGCTGTTTTTTTTGGTTAACAGGTGTATTTGATTGACAATCAAAGGTGATATGACAATGCTGCTTGTGTTATCTTAGCTCCCACTGTAAGGTTTATCTATTTTTTAAATTGTCTTTATCAATTTTTCTATGTGGCTTAGAAGCCTGTAGGGCTTAGTAGCCTAGTTTGTGGGTGGCTTAGAAGCCTGCAGGGCTTAGGAGCCTAGTTTTACAATATGTTTTGCATTTCATCTTTTTAACATATTTTGCATTAATTTTTATTATCAAAGTATGAACTATATATTCTTTTCTGAACCTTTGCAAAGACTTGACCTTATACTTAACATGCTTTATAAAACATACAATGTACTAAAGATAGAAGACTTAAAAACAATGTATTAAACATGCACTTCTGAGATTAATACTAACAGCCATACGAAGACTTGAAAACACAATAAACTTGAAAACACAATAAACCTGAATACTGACATGTGTTTCTTTTTGTTTGATGCTCTATGTTATATTTCTAGAGCACGAACCACTGCAAGTACTCCGTAAAACAGAAAATGATTAAAACTTACAAAACCATTGATAATGGAAAGAACATGATTTATAATTCTATAAAGATGTTACCTTTTTTACTAGAGATTATTAAGACTGTAGCAAAGAACAGAAAATTAGAATGATGGAATCAAAAGGGGGTTAAATACCACATAACCGCCCCTTCTTTTTAGTCCTTTCTCTAAAATTTCTCCTCTACCCTTGCATTTCAGCAGAAGTTAAGTTTTCTACAGTTAAATTTTTAAATCTAAAAATCTTATGTATTTATATTTATACTGATAGAAGTTACAAAGTTTTAGTAAAAATCAAAACTTTATAGTAAAATAACATGATCGGGATTTTGAAGAAGCTAAATTAAATAAAAGTTTATTAGTATAACTCTCTCTCTCTCTTTCTATATATATAAAAGAATATAAACTAATATATATATATATATATATATATATATATTTGAGCTGTTTTTTAAATAATTTTGTAAATATATAAGTTCACATATCTTGACTATTGCAAAAAACAAATTATATACATATATGAGTACATAAATCTAATTTGTTTTTTAAAAACAGATTAATAAATATAATAAATATCTGAGTTGTTTTAAAAAACAGATTATTGTATCATTATAAAATTTTACTGTTTTGTGTTATTGTATATTAAAAATAAACGTATTTTCTCTAAAACTCTACTCTGTTTTTGTCAAATAATCCATATTATCTTTAGCAAGACGAATATTAAATATTACTCCAATAAACCTGAGTTTCTTTATTTGAATAACCTTAATTCGTTTAATAATCTTGATTTTCTATATTAAATGTCAAACATGACAGGCCCAAACAAAGAACAACATATTAACAACACAAAAGAAGCAATTATAATCGGATCCAAGTATAATAATATATAATAAATTGGAAGAGAATATTTTTGGTAATGTAGAAAGCTAAAGACACGATGAAACAAAAAAATGTCTAAAAATGAGTAATCAGATGGTCAAAGCAGTAAGTTTTGACAAATAGTTAAAATAAACTTATAAATTTCTCGTTAGGAGTAGTAAAAACATGATTTTAGAAATGAGTAGAGATCCTTACAGTGTTTGCAATGGATACAGCAAAGACATTAAACTCGATATTGTTTAACCATGACAGCTTTAGCTTTGCTATTATCATCTTGCAGGTTTTCATCACAGGCATTTTGTGGGTGTGAGACAAAGATGTTCATCTCTTCAGCAATAATTCAGATCCGCTTCAAATCGTGTGTGCTTTGATTTTCTAGAAAGGTATATGTCGAATAATGATTGTAGGTATATATAGAATCAGAGAAAAATGGCTGTTATTTAACCATAACCCTACTACCCTACTAAAGCAGCAGTTTTTGTTTAACTGCTTAAAGGCTCCACGTTTTTCTACAGCAGTTTTATATTCATAATCAATATAATCATAATCAAGGGCCCAGATTGCTTGAGAGATAGATCCAATGGCTGGCAAAATTCAAGACTTTATATGGCTGTGATTAAAAGTTAAGATGATCCAATGGCTAAAAATGAAAGTTTTCTCCTGTTGGTGACACTCACCTGGCACCATATATAGATAGAATTCATGTAATTAACTCGAAATTTAGCAAACACCGGACGAAATACAACGTTTGAAATGGCCACAAACTCTCAGAAGTTGTGTGTCTGCCTCATTTATTATCTCTTTAAACTGCAACTCCATGACTGCAAGTAAAGCCAGCAAGTCCTTTGAGCATCTTGTAGATAACAGAATACATATACGCCCTACCATGTCAACATCTCCTACTCCTCTTCCCATATCTATGAACATTTCTTCATCCCGCACTCATCGACCACTCCATTCTTCTACGTTACAATTACCTCCACCATCCAACACACCTTCACACATCCAATGGAACAAAGACCAGCTACACCCGCAACCCAAATCTCGAACAATTCGATACCGTCTCAGCCAATTATGCCGAGAAGGCCAATCCCATCTTGCCCGCCAATTGTTCGACGAAATTCCCAGACCAACAACCGTTGTCTGGAACGCAATCATTATTGGATATATCTGTAATAACATGCCTCACGAAGCTATACTTCTCTATTCCCAAATGAAATTCAAATATTTTTTATGTGATTCCTACACTTATTCTTCTATTCTTAAAGCCTGCGCCGAAACTAGAAGTCTTTGGATAGGTAAAGCGATCCATTGTCATATATTACGGACAAATTCGTATCCTAGTAAGATAGTCTGTAATTCTCTTTTGAATATGTATGCCAGTTGTTTGTACGATGATGTAAAATTGGTTTTTGAATCCATGCCAAAAAGGAATGTCATTTCGTGGAACATTTTGATTTCGTGGTATGTGAAGGTGGGAATGTTTGAAGAAGCTGTTACCCATTTTGTAAAAGTGATGAAGTCTGGAATTAAACCCACTGTCGTGAGCTTTATTAATGTATTTCCTGCTGTAGCGGGAATGGGTGATTCCAGGATTGCTGATGTTGTTTATGGGTTGCTTTTTAAATTGGGTGATGAGTATTCTACAGATGTGTTTGCTACAAGTTCTGCGATTTCTATGTTTGCTGAACTTGGTTTTATTAAATCTGCAAGGAAGATATTTGATAACACTCTGCAGAGAAATGTAGAGGTTTGGAACACCATGATTAACGGATATGTCCAGAAAAATTTGCCAGCTGAAGCTCTTGATCTTTTCATTCATGCTCTTCATTCATCAGATGATGTTGCTATTGATAACGTGACTTTGATATCGGTTTTAACAGCAACCTCACAATTGCAGCAGCTAGACCTTGCTAAGCAGTTACACGCGTATATCATAAAGAATGTACCAGTTTTGCCTGTGATCATGATGAATGCACTTGTAGTCATGTATTCCAGGTGTAATTCCATTAAGGCAAGCATGAAAATTTTCAACAGTATGAGTGAAAAAGATGCCGTTTCCTGGAACACTATGATTTCATCTTTTGTGCAGAATGGGATGAATATTGAAAGCTTAATGCATGTGCATGACATGCAAAAACAAGGGTTTTTGATTGATGATGTCACAATATCTTCTCTGCTATCGGCAGCATCCAATCTCAGAAACCAGGAAATTGGAAAACAAACCCATGGTTATCTTCTTAGGCATAATATTCAATTTGAGGGAATGGAAAGTTATCTCATAGACATGTATGCGAAGTCTGGTTTGATTAAAGTGGCCCAAGATCTCTTTGAAAGAAATTGCTCAAATGATCGAGATCAAGCAACATGGAACTCAATGATTTCTGGGAACTGTCAAAACGGACTAATCGAGCAGGCTTTTGGTGTATTCAGGCAGATGATTGATCACAATGTTCCACCCAATGCTGTTACAATAGCATCAATCCTTCCAGGCTGCAGTATAATGGGAAGTTCAGGATTAGCTAAACAGATCCATGCATTTACCATTAGAAGTTTCTTGGACCATAATGTATACGTTCATTCTGCTTTGGTGGACACATATTCCAAATTGGGTATAATTGCATCCGCAGAGAACGTGTTTGCTCTTTCTCCTGAGCAAAATGCTGTGACATACACGAATATGATTTTGGGTTATGGGCAACATGGGATGGGTGAAAAATCTCTTCATCTCTTTAATTCAATGAGAGAAAATGGCATACAACCTGATTCTGTAACAATGGTTGCAGTTCTTTGTGCCTGCAGCTATTCGGGATTGGTGGACGAAGGCCTTCAATTATTTGAGTCAATGGAGGTGGAGTATATAATTTTTCCTTCACTTGAGCATTACTGTTGTGTTGTAGATATGTTAGGGAGAGCTGGTAGGGTGTTAGAAGCCTATGATTTCGTTAACAAATTGGGGGAAAACGGTAATCATTTGAGAATTTGGGGATCACTTTTGGGTTCTTGCAGAACCCATGGGGAATTTCAATTGGCAAAACTTGTTGCGAAGAAGTTAGTTGAAATGAGTGTAGGAAATAAGAATGCAGGTTATCAGGTACTGTTGTCTAATATATATGCAGAGGAAGGGAACTGGGAATTTGTTGATAGATTAAGGAAAGAGATGTATGAAAATGATATAGTGAAGGAAAGTGGGTTCAGTTGGATTGATAATGGTAGTCGTATGGATTATAACATGTCGAGAGACAAAAAGCACACTCAGGATGATGAAATATATCAAATGCTGGATGTTCTGGATACTGACACATGATGAACCAATGGTGAAGAAAGCCAACCCAGGTATGCCACATATCCTTTCTAATTTTAATCTTTCGTTCTCTTTGTTGCTTTTGTTAACTCGTAAGAATTACAATTGTATTAATACATGTTGCTTGTGGTATTTCTTGGAACTGCTCTTTCCTCCTATGCATAAAGCTGTATAAGACCACATGTTTTTTTATGATTTTTTATTCTTTAATGCAAAACATCATGCGACAGCCAAAACCTATAGAAAAATGAACTCCATATGCTGGTTATCTTCATTGTTTCTTCGTTATGTACCTGTTGGTATCTAAGAGGGGTTTCTTCTTATATGTACACTGCGGTCATCAATTTCTAAACTACTTATGATGACATTTCCTAAACTCGTACTTTGAACTCTACTCTTGTGGGTTTTTCTTATAGAATTTCAACTATAAGCATCTCAGTTTAGACTCCCTAACTCAAATTTTATGCTTCTAAACAATACCCAAATCTTTTTTCTTATGTTCTGTTTTTGTTTGTAGACTGGACATTCTAATATTTGTAGACAGTTGAGAGGAAAACAGTTCCAGTTGATGGCTGTAACTATTAGAGATGACTCTTCAACCCAATTGCTTCTTAAATTAGGTTGTGTTTTATCTCAAAACTGTCAAGCAAAAGGATCTTGCTGAACAGGGAATGGCAATAGGTTGACCGGCAATGTTGCAAAAATCGCTAGGCGCTATTCGAGCGGCCGACCGGTGAGTAGCGAGTACTCGGCCTAGGCGGGGAGTACTCGGATTGGGATTTTTTTTATGTATGAGTTCAAAAATTCACATGTAGTATGTTCGTAAATAATATATATATATATATATATATATATATATATATATATATATATATATATATATATATATATATATATATATATATAGGATGAGATCAAATAAAAGGTAAATTAAAGTAAAAAGTGTAAGAGGGATGATTAGTGATAGTTTTTCAGTATATACATCAACTGATAATTGTTAGTTCATCATCTTTATTGATTAAAACTAGTTCTTTATCGATTTCTTTTTGATGAATCCAACATATACATCACTTTTTAGATGAAAGCATTTTGTTCATCACCAAATTATTCCAAAAATTCGGTTTCAAAATCTGTATTTGAAAATCTCTTTTGCTGTGTAAAAAGTGATGAATATGTTGGATTCATCAAAAAGAAATCGATGAAGAACTAGTTTTAATCAATAAAAAGGATTTTTTATTGCCTCTTATCATTTTTATGTTAATATACATTTTACTTGATCCTCGCCCTATATATATATATATATATATATATATATATATATATATATATATATATATATATTTATAATTGTTTATACAGCCCAAGAAATATGTTTGAAACATATACATAATTGTTAAAAACTTCAAATTGCGTCATATAGTCGACAGGTGGAAGAGATACTATTGATTTCATAGTCGTGATAAATAGAGGAAGAGAGGAAATAGATAAGGATAAAAAAAATATAGTTACTTGTGTGCCGTATGCCTTGAAAAATTCAGGATCTTATTTTTTTTACTTCGGTTGACCGATAGGGCCGAATAGGTCTGAGTTTTGACCGGCTTTGACCGAATCTGAGTAATATGGCTGAGTAGCCCCGACTCGCCTAGGTAGGTGTCCGATTTCCGAGTACTCCCCGAGTACTCGGCCGCCTAGGCCAAGTTTTACAACATTATTCATAATGATAATATTAACGCATTCGTATTTATAACAAAAAAAATAACAAAAATCGCTTTTCAACCTGACCGTATTGGCCGTTTCTACCTGCATTAAAGTAAAAAAAATGACTTATTTTAACCCGAACCCGTTTTGATATGTTACCAAACCACCCCGACACGTCCATCTTGCCACTACTAGCAGCTAGCCAGCTGCCCAGCTATGCTTGTTTATCTCTGTCTTTTCTTGTAGGATTTATAATGGTCTAGAAAATTGTGTATTTACTCAATGGAAAACCCCGATTTATAGTACAAAGGAGAGGGAAAATCAAGAGAGATTAAGATCAATGAGTGTCCCTTAAAATCAAAGCCTTATTCTAACTAGTTTTTTTTGTATAACTTTTTATACAATTAATAAGTTCTTATTTCTTCATCTTTTAGCCTTTCTGAACTAATTCAGAATCTTTGTTTTGTTTAGTCTTCACTTGTGTTTCTGTTTCTATTTTCTGTTCACTTTTGGAAATTTCTATCTAAAGCTGTGACTAATTTCAAATATTCTCTCAATTTATTGCAGCATACAGCATCATTTTCGTAAACTTGACATCATTATTGTTAACAGACTTGATTTTACCATCTTTAATCTGACACAGTTCACTAATACATTCATTCCATCTTGTTTGGTACAGAGCCTGATTTAGATTGCATACCCAAACATACTTCTAAACGTTTTATCTAGCGGAGATGAAGCCCTACACTTCCTGTTGACTTTGTGGGTTAATTCCGTCTGTGCTGTAGATTTGACCTTTTTTTGTTTTGGTTACATTTCAACCCATATTTTATTGTTTTGTTTCATCACTTTCTTCCTGCAAGGCTACAACATGTGTTTACCTGCTCTTACCACAAATTAAATCAGAACGGGTCAAAAACTTGATAATCTAATAATTGCGCATGTATAATGGTGTGATTAACAGATCGAATTGGGATAACCAAGATACATCTTTATTTTTTGATTGGCAATATTTCCAGCTAGCACGAATAATTACTATTGAATGGTTTTTTTTATTTGCATGTCAGCGTAATTCATTTGTTTGTAGGCAATATACTTCCGTCGATGTTCATATCTTTCATAAGTGTTTTCGGCATAATGCTTTTGTTTTACAGAATTAGAATTGTTTTTAATATAATTTTTTCAGTGTAATTCTTGATTGGTGCGTTAATTCCTTATATATTATATACACACACGTATGAACCGTACTCGATCATCCAAATTAATTAATAGAATCGTGTATATATATATAGGAAGAAGTTCATTTGAGAACCATTCTTAGTGTGAGAACCGCGAGAACCAATATATATATAGGGGAGGGTTCATTCGAGAACCGTTGTTAGTGCGAGAACCACGAGAACCAATCTCAGCCGTTCGTTAGATGTAGGAAGTTCATGGATGGAGAGCGTGGAGGAATTGAGTGTGGCAGGGTGCATGTGAGGAATTCTTGGGTGGGTAACGACATTGAAGTAGGGGGAATTGAACGGCTCAGATTGGTTCTCGCGGTTCTCGCGCTAATAACGGTTTTCACATGAACTTTTCTCTCTCTCTCTCTCTCTCTATATATATATATATATATATATTTATATAGACAAAAGTTAATGTGAGAACCGTTGTTAGCGTGAGAACCGCGAGAACCAATCTAAGCCGTCCAATTCCCCCTCCTTCAATGTCATTGCCCACCTATGAATTTCTCACATGCACCCTGCCACACCCTATCCCTCCACGCTCTCCATCCATGATACTTCCCATAATCAAGGAACGGCTAAGATTGGTTCTCGCACTAACAACGGTTCTCGCATAAACCCTCCCATATATATATATATATATATATATATATATATATAGACAAAAGTTCATGTTAGAACCGACCAATCTAAGCCGTCCAATTCCCCCTCCTTCAATGTCATTGCCCACCCATGAATTCCTCACATGCACCCTGCCACACCCTATCCCTCCACGCTCTCCCTCCATGATACTTCCCATATTCAAGGAACGAATGAGATTGGTTCTCGCATGAACGCTCCCCTATATATATATATGCAATATATATAACTTGGATAAATGTGATATTTAAAAAGTTTAGTACGGGTATAGGTGAAGTATTATAAATAGATTTGAAAGAGGGTATAATACTCATTTAGCTATATTTTATAATTATTATTCATTTAAAATGATTAAAAATTGATAAAAAAAGATAACTTGGGCAAATTAGATATTATGAAAGCTTAAGAAGGGTATATATTAATATATGATAAATATAAGTTAAGCCGTGTAAATAAGATATTTTGATGTTTAATAAGGGTATATATAGAATTAACCCTTCCATTTTAAATGTGCATAGCGCCATAGCCATAGCCAAATCTCAGGAAACAAAAGAGTTAAATTGTGGGCTCATAGTCTGCTCTTTTTTGTTTTTACCTTATTGATTGGGTAACATTTATATGGTGGAAAGTTTTAATGTGAAATGGAGATGGGGTCCACAAATGAAGAATTGGTCTCCGTGTTACCTCATATTATTTCTTTGTTGCAGATTGAAAATGACATTTGAGGTTTTAAAATGTTCCACTAGTCTTGAAGTCTTGTTATGATACAAAGTGGTCCGCTACTTTAGCCAGCAATGCAATGACATCAGCTCAATTGGTATTTTTTACAAGGAACGGCACATAAACATTAGATAAACTTCAAACAAATGATTCATGAATCAAAAGAAATGGCGAACACAGTTGCAGAGCTCGTATTCATCCCAGCCCCTGGTGTTGGTCATATCATGTCAGCCGTCGGGATTGCAAAATTGCTTGTGAATCGTGATGAACGTCTCTTCATAAACGTCCTTATCATCAAGCCTCCTCAATTGGATTCTGGCTCGGCTATCAACACTTACATCGAATCTTTAGCTAAAAACCCCATGGATCGCATATCCTTCATTGAACTCCCTCAAGACGAAAACTCACCAGCCCGTGACCCCAAAGCTCCCATGACTTCCCTCGATGAATTCATCAAAAGTCACTGCAAATTTGTTAGAAATATTGTGGCTGAACTGACTAGTCAACCGGGTTCCGGCCGGCTCACCGGGTTTGTCATTGACATGTTTTGCACCAGCATGATAGATGTGGCCAATGAGTTTAATGTTCCAACCTACATTTTCTTCACTTCTAATGCTGCTTTTCTTGGATTTTACTTATATATCCAGATACTCAGTGATGATCACAACCACGACCTTGTTGAGTTGAGCAATTCAGATACAGAGATATCGGTTCCAACTTTTGTCAAGCCGTTGCCAACGAAACACTTTTGGAGTGTTGTCCAGACTAGAGAAGGACTCGACTTTGCTCTGCGGTCTTCCCGGATATTTAGAGAGGTCAAGGCAATCATGGTCAATACATTTTTGGAACTCGAAACACATGCCATCAAGTCGTTGTCTGCTGACATCAGCATCCCGTCGGTGTATCCAGTGGGACCCATACTCAACCTAGAAGGTAGTGCTGCGAAACCGTTGGACGATTATGTCATCAGATGGTTGGACAGTCAACCGTCTTCCTCCGTGGTGTTCCTATGTTTTGGGAGTTTGGGAAGTTTTGATGAGGCCCAAGTGATGGAGATAGCACATGGTTTAGAGCGAAGCGGCCACCGTTTCCTGTGGTCCCTACGTCGACCTCCAACTGGTCAAACATCAAGAGTCCCTGGTGATTATGAGGATCCGGGAGTAGTATTGCCCGAAGGATTTCTGGAGCGAACTGCTGAAAGGGGGAAAGTGATTGGGTGGGCCCCACAGGTGACGCTATTGAGCCACCGTGCAGTTGGAGGGTTCGTGTCTCATTGTGGGTGGAACTCATTGTTGGAGAGTTTGTGGTTTGGTGTACCTGTGGCAACATGGCCCATATATGCTGAGCAGCAGATGAATGCATTTGAAATGGTGGTGGAGCTGGGACTAGCAGTGGAGATAACATTGGATTATAGGAAGGATTTGTTTAATCCTAATGCTGATCTGGTAGCTGATACGGTTATCGTCACCTCGGAGGAGATAGAAAGCGGGATAAGACGGGTGATGGAGGATAACGAGGTCAGAATAAAAGTGAAAGATATAAGCGAGAAGGGCAGGGCATCAATGGCAGAAGGTGGTTCTTCATACACAGCTATTGACCGTCTTATTCAGGACTTTATAAGAAACATCTCATGAGTTCGAGTATCGGTTAGTGCCTAATGTTGGAAGTGTGATTCTCAAGTGGTGGTGCAAGAAGGTGAATGAGAACCACCAAGTGATGCTTGTGCCATTCAACACCAAAAGGAACACATAACTTATTATGTCATTTTCTCCTCTTCTTTAAGCCAAGTAAGGAGCGGGAATTATATGCTCGAAGTGCTCCTTAATTCGATCGATTTGTTTGTTAAGATCGCATATCCTTCCATTTGATTTTATTAAACAAGATTTGGTACATTTTCATAAAACTCTCATATTACAGTAGTTTGGGTAGTAGTAACCGGTTGTAGTAAAGGTATATGGGTTGATGGCATTTGTCTCTTTGTTATATTAAGCACATCCTCATAAGACTCTATTGTTGTTGGATCTCATATAACATTATATGGATAATAATAGGTCGTAATAAAGGGGTAAATCGCCGTGAAATTTTACATAAAATATCAATATTTAACAATAATGACAAGTGTAATTTTTTATGCCTAGAAAAGGTAAATTACAAAGAATCCTTATTTGATAAAAGATAGAAATTAAAATTTGTTTATTCACACAAAAATTATTAGAATAGCTATGTTATAAGTGTTTATGGTCTTTTAATTGGACATCTGCATTTGGGAGACTAGAGATTGTCTATATAACGGTATAGGCAAGAACTAAAATTTCATACAAACCATAATTTCATTTGTTAAAAAAAATTAATTCATAAAGACGAAACATGTAATTTACCACAATTCATTTTAAACTAGTAATAATCAAATTCTTTATATTTACTCTTATAATCAAGAGAGTTTGAGATTAATTCATGTTTAAAAAATTCCGTTTTTGATAAAATGTTCTATAAAAGTAAATGTAGATCCCTTTCTCCAAAATTCATATTTGAATGGAAAAAGACAGCTAATCACATTTTCAAAATACATTACCAAACACTCTTCTAACATTTACATATCATAAAAATTGAAATATATATTAGAAGACTAACATTTATCAATTTTAACTCTTCATTTAATAAAATAAATATAAAATTACCAAAGTACCCCTATTAATAAGTCATTAATGACGTTAAAAACAGTTTTCGTACAAAAAACAATTCTCGATATATATCTCATATGTGTACAACACAATTAAAGCACATATACAACTTGTTCATTTCGATTTCCGTTTGCTGACGGACTCCCTTACGTACTTGGATATTATTAACTTATAGCATTAATCTGCACCAACAACATTAATAGTGATCAGTAATTTGTAGCAATTAACTTGAACTGACGTGCTTCTACTGCAAATCATTAGAATTATTTATAGTTTTTAATTTTCCTAAAAAAATGATTAACTAATCATAAATAGCTGGAAGAGGAGGCGGATTAACTAACTAAAAAGCAGTTTAATTTAGTTTGTTAAATAGAAAAGCTAGCCATACATACATATTACATACATACCTGTTACTTCCCCCGAATGTCTCCTCAATCATTTGTCCTTGTCACATTTGCGCTCATATCAAAATTGATGTTTTTAGACGTGAATATATCTCTAAACCTCTTACAGTTCGTTATATATATGTCTTTAACAGCTTGAAAGCAACATATGTGGAGACCAGATGAGTTTTTTCCACCTTCTATCCTCCATATCTCTCTTAGCTTTTCTAATCTCTCCACATAAATGAATGCCAAGCTACTCGTAAATTCATTAATATTACCAGCTCCTCTCAAGTCCATGTCGAATAACACTTCAATTGAACAACAATCTCTAACTTCAACCGATTCTAAATGATTTAGTAATGGCAGAGGATTGCATGGAAAAAGATTTACAAGCCTCTCACATCTTTCCACAGCAATCTGTCTCAACATGGAGATATTCTTATTAACTTCCTCCACCTCACTAACGGTGGCAGTACTTTTACAAGGCCATATCTGCATTAGCTTCTCCATAGAAGAGATAATCAAGTTCTCAAGATTTGGAATTTGTACCTGTACAAGAATCAAACCTACACTGAAATTTTTATTCTCAATCTCTAAGACAGAAGGTTGGAGCTGATTGTGTTAATACAAGTAATGTGCAACTTTCAATATATATTAATCTCAAAAACTAAATGTATAGACACTACATATACGGGAGGGTTAATTTGAAGTCTGTTTTTGTTGCAATGATTGCAAAAATCTATCTTGGCGTTTGATTAAAATATATCAATGGCTAATAATGCTAATGGCATAACCACTATCACCATTAATGAGTCATTAATGCACACTAATGACGCATTGATGAGCGATAATTTGGGAAAGTTAATAACGGTCCACGAGGATGCAATTGACTATTGGGTATATATAGTTGCCTGTTTTTTTATGAGTGCATATGGTTGCATTGCATCGTCCTGGTAAATGGTAGTGAAGTTGGGAAGGTCATCAAGGATCAAC
Source organism: Pulicaria dysenterica (assembly GCA_947179395.2). Lineage (NCBI taxonomy): Eukaryota > Viridiplantae > Streptophyta > Magnoliopsida > Asterales > Asteraceae > Pulicaria > Pulicaria dysenterica. The sequence continues at coordinate 56,207,078 of OX359296.1, forward strand.
TGCTCCAGTTTCGGCAGCTCAACTGTATTGTCAGTGTCACACAAGCTCATCAGGCTTGGTAGCTCCTTCAAAGACATAGACTTTAGCTTCGGAAAGATAACCACGCTCCCCCCATCTCCGCTCTCAACGTGTATCAGTGATTCCAGAACAGGACATGAGGAAACATAGAGCCACTCAAGTTTTCTCAAACCACTTGCTACTTGAAATGTAAAGAGAAATGACAAGTCTGCACAACCGAAAACCTCAAGCACACATAAATTGCAAAATGAGTAGTGCATCGAAACATCTTCAAGATTCTTCATATCCTTCACTTGTAAATAAAGTATCTCTGTTTTCTCAAACAACTCATTAATTTTGCATTCCACAAGCTCTGTGAGGCTAGTCACGAGCCTCAATGAGTTTTCAGAACTATTAGTGCGATCAAAACGACCAAAAATACAACCCAGAGATATCTTGAACTTTACAAGTTTCTCAAAAGAACCATCTTTCGGATGAAGCTTATTCTCATAGAACTCGACTTCTAATGCACAAAGTTGCCTCGAAAGAATCTCCAATTCCTTGTAATTGGCATCCGTAAAACGAATAGCCTTTGAGTCATCACCTCTCATCATATAGAGCTCCTGAAGACTGTCCAAGTTCATGAAGACACCATCTTCGATGCAAAGGTTAACACATCCTGTCACATCTAGCACCTTTAGCTTTTTCAACATCCCTAGCGTAGACGGTAACTTTTGGATGCCACAGTGGGCAAAGCTGAGTATTTCCAAGTTGATAAGACCTCCAGGCAACGAAAAATCATCATTCAACAAGCATGAATCAAGACACAACGTTCGAAGATTGGTCGAGAATGACGGAAGCAATGGACCAACCATCCTATCATATGCTACAACCTCAAGATTTTTCTTTTTATCGTAAAAATCTTGAGGAAGCTTGACTAACTTTTTCTCACCCATTAGCTTCAAGAGTTTGAGGTTTGGATAATTAAAATTCATGTGAAACTCAGACATACCCGTGCAATTTACAAAAATTCTTTCACAAGACTCATCTGCATCGTTTGGCATATTACCGTGGTGAGATGAAGTATGCTTGACTTCTGTAAAGTTACTTAAAATAAAATCATGTGCATGCTGCTGCATTCTGACGCATCCTATAGCCAAGTCAGTCGAGAAAGTTGCATGGTCAATCAAAAAATTTGCACGGCTGAGCACATCAACCGTAGCTTTGATCCGGTGTCTTGCTTGTGCTAAAGTAGTAGTAGTATCTTTAGGAAACAAGTTCAAACCCCATGCATACCTCATCAACTCTTCCACGGGAATATCGAAATCCTTGGGAAAAAAGCTACTAAGAAATAAAATTGCTTTCTCATCTTCCGTTTTCAGATTGTTGTAGCTCATCTGAAAAGCTATCTTCAAAACATCATAAATGTCTTCAAGGTCATGGTTTTGTAAACGAGAAAGTGCTTCTTCCCATTTGGACTTATCCTTTAAGTTACCTTTAAGTACAGAGGCAACAGTTACTAATGAAATGGGAAAATTGCCACACCTGATTATTATTTCTTCTCCAATCTTATAGAGATCAGGATCATCATCTTTTAGAAGTCCTGTAGCTTCAAAAAACATTTTTTTTGCTTCAGCATCATCTACGACACCTAATCTAAAAATTGAACTCTTTTCAACACCCATCTGATTGCAAACATTGGCATCTCGTGATGTTATCAATAACTTGAAGCCATTGGGCAAAGGATACGGTAGTCCAATATCTTTGAGGTCCAACACCTTCCAAAGATCATCTAATATCACCAAAATCCCAACTTTACCATCTTGTGATAGCTGCATAAATCTCTTTTGAAGTATATCAGCCCTTGCTTCTTTATCTGTTTCTTCTGATAGAGCTTCATTAATGTACTCTGCGGTAGCTTGTTGCAAAGCAATTGGGTCAGCTTCTTGCCCAATAACCAACTTCACAACCGAATAAAACATCCCTGTACTCTCAAATTCCTCGACTAGTCGATTCATCATTCTAGTCTTCCCCACACTCCCCATCCCACATAGAGCTATCTTTGTGGCCTTGTTATTTGACTGGAGAGATTTTAATGCTTTGTTGAATACAGAATCACTGGAATCTTGAATATCGATGTCCAAAAGTGCTCTCATATCGAAATTGGAAGTGACAGGTGTGAATACATATTTAAACCTCCAACAGCCATGTATATGTATGTTTTCAACAGCTTGAAAGCCACTCACTTGAGAGTTATCAGCACCTTTTATCCTCCACACTTCTGTTAGATTCATCGAACTTCTCACACGAATGCTTCTCAAGCTACTCTTCACTTCCTCAGTTTTACCAGCACATCCCAAATCAATGTTGAATAACACTTCAATACAATGACACTGAGCTACGTCAAGCATTTCCAAATTACGCAGCAAAGGCATGGGATTGCTTGGAAACAGATTAACAAGACTATTACAAAAACTCACATCAACCACTCTCACCATGGAAATCTGAACTTCCTCACCAGAAGTAATTTCAGACGGCCATATCTGCTTCAAATTCTTCATCATAGAAATCTCTAATTTCTCCAATTTGGGAATTGTAACCTGCACAATAAGTTGCATTTGATCGATAAATTGCTCCATCCAAACAATAAACACACACACTAATAAAAATTTGGCATTTCATGTTTATGTAATTGTGAAAAAATTATGGGGAAAAGTGCATGATAATATATGCATATAAATGACAATAATAAACAAATATTACGAAAGCTAATAACCTCTACATAAAAAAACATGACTATATGTTAAAAACAAAATTTGTTTTTGTATTGAATATCTAACAATATAAAGTAATTAAAATGTAACAAGGGCAGAAAACAAAAGTTTTATAATGCGGGGCCAAGATGTAAATTTTTAGTTATTAAAAAGGTGATTTTCAGTTAGCCCCAACTAAATCTACTTTGGGAAGAGAATTTAAAACCGATCTAGACTAGATCACTTTAATGTGTATGAATATGTTGTAAAAAATGTGTGTATATTTAATATAATTTCTTAATGTGTGAAATTTAAATTACTCAATCTACAAGGGTAATTGATGTTTGTTAATATGTGTAATAAACTTGTATCTAATTACCTGTTTATTAAATAAAGGTTGCAATGAACTGTCATGATAAATGCTAGTGAAGTTGGGAAGGCCACTAAGTTTCAACTCCGCCAGTTGCGGTAGCTCGACAACTTTGTCAATGTCACACCAGCTTCCGAGCTTTGGTAGTCTATCTAATGACAGAAACTTTAGCTCCGTAAATTTAATCACTCCAGCTCCATCATTCTCGCTTTCATCACCATGTATCAGTAATTCCAAAACAGAACAATCAGAAACTGTGAGTCGCTCAAGTTTCCTCAAACCATTTGCCACAGCAGTTGTGAAGAGGTATCTCAAGTCTAGACACCTCTCAACCACAAGGACTCTTAATTTGGAAAAAGAGACTTGAGGAGGATGCATTGAAACATCTTTAAGATGTTTCATATCCTTTACTTCTAAATGAAGTTTCTCTGTTTTCTTGAATAATTCGTTAATATTGCAATCCACAAGGCCGCTGCTATTAGTGACGAGCTTCAACGTGTTTTGGAATGAATATATATCACTATCATTTTTCAAAAGACAACCAATAGATATCCCAAATCTTTCGAGATTCTTAAAGGACATATTTTTTGGTTGAGCCTTGTTGTCGAAGAACTCGACGTCTAAGGCACAAAGTTTCTTTGAAAGCTCCTCTAGTTCGTCACAATTGGCATCCGTGAACCTAATAGCTTTCTCGCCGCTAACTCTCATGTAGAGCTCTTCAAGCTTGTCCAAATTTCGGAAGACACCATCTTCAATTTGAAGGTCAAGACATCCGGTCAAATCGAGCAACTTTAGCTTTTTTAGCTTTCCTATTGCAGATGGTAGCGTCTTGATTCGACAATCGGCAAAGCTGAGCACTTCCAAACCCACAAGATCACCAACATAAGAGCAATCAGATATCATTTTGCATCCATGGAGACAAAGTGTTGTAAGGTTGTTGGAGCATTGAAGTGATCTAGGAAACAACGGAAGAGACAACATTTCTTCATATGATAAGACTTCAAGCTTTTCCATACTTTTACAAAAATCTTCTGGAAACTTGAGTTGCTCGTCGCCATCCATCAGCTTCAAAAACGCAAGGTTTGGGTAATCAAAGTCTTTAGGTAACTCAGACAAACCTGTGCACTTTAATAGGATTCTATGGTAAGACTCATTTGGATCTTGTGTAAGTTGCTTAGAGAGATCATTACGATAAACAATGGAAGCTTGCTTCACTTCTGTAGAGGTACTCAAAGCAAAAGCACGTGCAAGGTCATGCATGTTGACACATCCGACATGATCACTTTCGGCTAGCAAGTTTGCACTTATGAGCTTGTTAACACAAACTTTCACTTGGCGTCTTGCTTTTGCTAAAGTAGTATTGACTTTAGAAAGCAACTTCAATCCCCATGCGTACCTCATCAACTCTTCCACAGGAATATCAAAGTCATCCGGGAACAAGCCACTGAGAAGAAAAATCGCCTGCTCGTCCTTCATTTTCAGAAAGCCGTAACTTATCTTAAAAACTTGGTGCACAATTCCATAATGATCTTCAAGGTCATGGTGCTGCAAACGAGAAAGAGCTTCTTGCCATTCAGATTCATCCTTTATATGACCTTTAAGAGTAGATGCGATTGTTTTTAGGGCAATGGGCAAATTACCACACCTCCTTATGACATCTTCTCCAATCTTATACAAATCAGGATCATCGTCCTTTGAAAATCTCACAGTTTCAAAAAATAATTTTTTTGCTTCAACATCATTTAAGGCGCCTATTCTAAAAACTGAATCAGTTTCAACTCCAAAATGAGCACAAACATCATAATCTCGTGAGGTGATCAACAACTTGAAGCCATTTGGCAAAGGATTTGTTAGTCCAATGTCTTTGAGGTCAACCTCTTCCCAAAGATCATCCAATATCACCAAAATCTTCTTTTCACCGTCTTTAGACATCCCCGCAAATCTGTTCTCAAGACGCTCGGCCCTTGCATCGCTAGTTGTTTCTATTAGAGCTCCACCTGTTTTTTCTGCCACGGCATGTTGAAGAGCAATTAGGCCGGTGCTTTGCCCTACAACCACCTTCACAACCCAATTAAACATGTTGTTAACCTCCACATGCTTCTTCAGTCGGTCCATCATGTGGGACTTACCCACACCACCCATCCCACATAGAGCAATTAACCGAGTCTTGCTATTCTTTGGTTCAAGGCACTTCAATGCTTTCTCAAAGATCACATCTCTAGTCTCAAAGCTATTTTTGGTACCATCATCAACTGTTTCAGAGGAGGAAGCATGATTTTTAGCAGGGACTCTAGCAAGTATTTTTTCACCGGTACCCTCCAATTGAGGTATGTTTCCTACTCGCCTCTTTATGTTTTCAAGAACATCATAGGATTGTTTTCCAGCTTTGTATCTCCTCTTGATATTGAAGCACCCCATTCCAATTCCATCGGTTGGAATACTTTCTGCTTCCTTTTTGATCTTTTTGACATCTTTCAACCATGTCGAGACTTGAGGAGGCAACGGAATAGTCTTCACGTCATATTCCTCCTTTTGCCTTTCTATTTCTTTTTCTGCCGCATTCAATCGTGCCATTTCATCATTCATGGCTACAACATTTTTCCTGGAGGAAAACCAGTAACCCAACTCTTTCATAATCCGGGTTAACAAAGAATCAACAACATGATTAATAACTGGAGCAGCAAATTCCATATTCCACCTACAAACAACAAAATGATTGATTATTAGAACAGTTAGCCATAAGGTATTCATATATTCGTTATTAATCTACAACATTATTTTCGTTTCCCCTAATATCAATTTAGTTCATAGATCTTGGTATCAAAAACATTTTTCTTACCATAGCAAGACAAATTATTGAGATTCTTGGAAGAAAAATGAAAAAGGTATTAATCAAGAGTAATGAGACTTGATGACAATAGTCTGAATTTTAACTTGACGTATTTGTTTTGTTAATGTTTTTTTTTCCTAGACGTTGTAGCATGATTATGTTCATATTATCACAACCACATGGTTTCGTGAATATGTTCAATCGAATAATATCATGAACCGACTCTTTTTTCTTATACTAACTAAACTAGAAATAAATCAATTTTTAATATGCATGTCGCTTATTATTATTTAACATAAAAACAGAATTTACACAGGTCCACTTTTTTTTTCTTTTTAACTATATTGATTAACGTGAGTTTTTATATTCATATCTCAGAAAGTTGACATATAGTTGATGAGTTTTATTTATTACAACATATATAACGTTTATCTTGATTTTAAAATCTCTAAATAGACTATCTTTTAGAAACAAACATTTTGATTTTCTTATTACCAGAATATAGAATCCAAAAAAAAAATATTATCTAAAAACTTAATTTTAATTTTAAGTTCTTTAACTAAACTATATTTTAGAAACAAACATTTTGATTTTCTTATTACCAGAATATATAAAACTAAAAAAGGCGTTATCTAAAAAATTATATGCTTAATAACCACATTATAGTTTTGTCCTTACACAAAAATGTAAAAAAGAATTGGAAAAAATTGTAAAAGGCGGAGGTTCTATATCCTTATACCAGGGGTGTTTGGGATTGTGTTTAAAAATAGTCTACATTTTTAATAATTAGTATCAAATAGTGAGACATAACAAAACGGATCGTATCTTAAAATGGGCAAACTCCTTGAAAATAGCGAAATACAATGAACTTTTGATTAGTTATCATTGTATACAATGAACTATTTTTAGAAAAATAATACAACGAAATTTCTAAATGTTAACATTGTATGTGTGTATAGACAAATGTTAATAGGAAAAGTAGTTTTTTTTTTAAAAGTGCAAGAAGCATTTACAACCATAATCAAAGGCTAAGATCATGTATGACATTTTAGTAAATAAATTGTGTTTGTAAGAATTATTAATTTAAATCAAAAGGGTAAAATAGATTTTTTTTTCCTTAAAAGAATATTAACCAAATTAATTTCTTATTGAAAACATATTTTTTTCTCTCCCTCCCTGAAATTACAAAGAAATAATAGCAAATAATAGAAATGGAGAATTAACTTTTTGTTTGGTAGCACCCGAGATTTGGATAGAGAAATCTAATAGAGAATGATTTCCTTTGTTTGATACACACAGAAATTCAAACGTAGAGTTACAACAACTAATCCAAAATTGTTCTGATACTTGTAATGAGCAGGCGATTGTAGGAAGATACATCGGCGGAAAGACGTCTAGGGGAAGAAGTTGTCGTCGGAGAAGACGCCGCCGCATCTGGAGGTACGTCACGGGAGAAGATGCCGCCGCATCTGGATGTATGTAACCGGATGATACGAACCCATCCCATACTAGGCCCGTATCATGCCATAAACCCAAGTGTAGAACTCACCCCCAAAAGCTAGCTTGAAGGGGGAGGGGACACCTAGACTTATAAGCCACCAACTTAATTACTTTTTGGCCGATGTGGGATCATAACAATACCCCACGCTTGAAGGACCAACGTCCTCGTTGGTCACGGCTATGTTGGTCACGGTTGGCACCCCTCTTTTCGGGTCCAAGCCACCACTCCATAGGTCACCACTCCGAGTGTTGGAACCTTACAAGATGGGGATGGCTCTGATACCAATTGATACGAACCCATCCCATACTAGGCCCGTATCATGCCATAAACCCAAGTGTAGAACTCACCCCCAAAAGCTAGCTTGAAGGGGGAGGGGACACCTAGACTTATAAGCCACCAACTTAATTACTTTTTGGCCGATGTGGGATCATAACACCGGAGAATACGACGCCGCATCTTGAGATACGTCACCGGAGAAGACGTCGCCGCCGCCACCGTAAAAGAAGCCACCGCCTGCGGTAGGTGATGATGTCGCCGCCTGCCGTAGGTGAAGATGTTGCTGCAGAAGAAAATGTTGCGGGTCGGATGGAGGCTGGAGAAAGATGGCGAAGAAGGGTGAGTGACAGAGAGAGCGAGAAGGAGCGAAATGACACACTTCGCCGGAGAAGACAAAGAACCTAGCCGTGGATGGATGTACCGTTTGGTTGGATGAGGTTTGGTAGGGAAGTCTCGATGTATGTATCTGAGAAATTAGTAAGAATATAATTTTAAAATCTCTCCAATTCTCTACCTCATAAGGAGAAATAAAACTAAAGAATGAGAATTGATATATTTCCCATTTTATAATTCTTCATGCTTAACAAACAAGATAATCATTTTTATTTCCTTTTCTCTTCTCTCATTTCTCTTTAACAAACATCTCCTAAACTCTCTCTCCATACGTTCCCACTATCTCTCTTTCTCTCCATAGGGTTACCATACGAAACCACCTCCACGGCGCCACTACACGAAACCACCGCCACCTACCACCATCCTTGTATCACCAAACTGCCGCCAACATTGTCATCTGAGGTCCACCGATGTCGCTGCCACCCTCAAGTACCAGACCGCCATCGCTTTAGGGTTTCATTGCCGCCGCTACCACTTCACTATGCCAGCATAGACATCTGAAAAGCCAAACTTGTCAACCTCAATAGTTGCCGCCGCCGCCGACCAAATCTAGGGTTCCGCCAGCGCCGCATTACCAAATTTGTCGACCTCTACATCTCCGACGCCGCCGCCTCCCGACGAACCTGGATCAATCATCGACTGATCATCTCCTTTTTTTAATTTTCTTCTCGATCAACAACACATCCACAATTAACCTTTTTTTCTTTACAGATTGGTGAATCTAACAAAAGATGATTATGTTGGTTTCATGAAAATGGGTTTTTAATTTTTTGTTTTATGTTTTATTGCAACGGATATAATCTTTTCATTTTATTTTTTATTTTATTTTTTGGGTTGTATTTTATACAATGTTCAAACATAGATACATTTTTGGGTTTTGATTAGATTATATGGTTTTTAATATGTTGTTAATTAGTGAACAATCATGATCTGGGTTGAATAACTAGAGAAAATTGGATGCATTCCGTATTAAATATTCTAAATTATATCATAAAACTCATATATCGTTGATTGTGAACTTATCTTAAAACTAGTACAGTTATGGTTATGTTCATTATTGAGCACAAATAGGAAAGAAAAACTCATAAATATTTTGAGTGTGTTCACCGGTGAACTCCGTTAAATTAATTATTTACTACTATATTATTTTGGATTTATTTTTTATGAAAAATTTAGGAGAAAGATTTGAGAGAGTAAAGTTTTGGTTTACCATTATGTCCTTTTAAATAAATAAAAAATAAAAAACATGATAATCTAGACACTAGATCAAATAGGAATAAATGGTTGAGATTGTTTTTCGTACTTTTCGCAAATAAAACACTTTTCGTACTTTTCAAGGGGAGAGAGAGAGAGAGAGAGTGTGTGTGTGTGCAGGTGTGTGTGCAGAAAGATATATATATATATATATATATATATATATATATATATATATATATATATAAAGGTGTTTGTGTGTAGGTGTGTGTGGAGGAAGAGAGAGAGAGAGAGAGATAAAGGTGTTTGTGTGTGTAGGTGTGACGTGTGTGTGTGCAGATTTATTTTCTAAAAAGATAAAATATATAAAACTAATTAAAAGTATAAAAATAATAAAAAGACCTTACTACCCTTCATTTAACGGACCTAGTTAACAGAAAACGTTAAAAAGGACTAATGGTGCAACTTTTAAGCAGTTAAAGGATTTTTCTTGCAACTTTTTGAAAAAAAGGACTAAACTTGCAATAATACGATAGTTAAATGACCATTTGGACAATTAACTCTAAACTTAATAAAAAAAACGGAAAATTAAATGATTGGCCATAAATGGTTCTCGCAGTTCTTGTACGAAAAACAATTCTCGTTTAAATCGCTCCCTCTTTGTGTGTGTGTGTGTGTATGTATGTATAGCCTTTAAAAGAAAATCGATAAAGGTTGTTCATCTTGTCATCACCCCTCGTCTGCCTTCAACCAGATTAGGGTTCACCTTGCCGCCTTCTATATTGCCTAAAAAGGAAATCGATAAAGGCAGTTCATCTTGTCATCACCCCTTAGTCACCTTCAACCTGATTAGGGTTCACCTTGCCGCATTCAAACCACTACCGCCGCCATTGCATTCAAACCTTTGATGAATAAGTTTTCAATCCTATGATGGATCTGATGAAATCATTTCAGAAGCTTTGAAGCCTCTGATGTTTTCTCCATGAAATTACCTTCCTTATGTTATCTTGTTAATCTGTTTTCTTCATCAATACAGCTAAACCAATTCCCTTAATTTTTTTATGAAATTACCTTCCTTATATTATTCCTATCAACAACTATTCAGAAGTAAGGTTTTGATGCGTTAAACTTTACACACAAAAGGTGTTTTTATTAAAATATCAAATCTGGTGTTTTATGTAGACATTGAACCTATCTTAAGATCATACTCCTTTGGTAAGTTGATGAGAGTTTGTTTGATTCGGTAAAAAAAAGGATGATGAAGTCATCATTAACGAGAAAGTCTAGAGAATTGTTAACTGGATTCTATGTATTTGAACAAAACTAGGTCTTGTTAGTTTCACGGAATGTGAAGGGAGGAAATGGAATTCAAATTAAATTCCATTCTACTTTGCGTTTGGTAAAATTATTTGGATCGGAATCAAATTTTTTAGAATTTTAATATTTCTTTATGTAATGGAAATCAATTCCTTTAATAGGTTGGATGGAATTTAATTCATTTTTCTAAGAAATGTTGACACAAGACAAGATTGCCCCTTTACTTAACCCTAATCGGCTAATACTTCCACACCCCACTATACCCCCTATCCCTACCCTGCCTACCCCTACCCCTACCCCATTCTAACCCATACACCCCCCACCCCCGGCGTGGATGGGTGGGGCGGGCCGGGGGTGGGGGTGGGGTAGGCGTTAGTTGGGGTGGGCGTGCGTTTAATAAACACAATTATATAAAGTTTTAATATAAAAATGAATAAATGGTATTTTGGTCTTTTGATATGATTCAATTGCAATTTTTTCAATAAATTTACAAACAAACACAAAATAGGATTGGAATGGAATTCAATTCCATTTACTTTTCTGCGAAACAAACATGAAACCTACTTATTTCTTGCTTGTTCTAAACATTTCATGCAATATTGAGATTTAAAAAAACTAAAAAATTAAAAGGTGAGTTGATTTCGAGTATATTTAGCGTAAGTAGTTGGTGTTAGGAGTTGTGCCTTTTTTTTAGAGCTCAAAGCTAGAGCTTTTTTTTGTAGGGATATGTTTGACAAAACAGCTACTAGCTTAAAAATGTTAAGTAACAAAAAAATAAAACTATAAATAAAAAATAAAATTAAATAAAGGATATTTCTATAATTTGGTTTAAGTAGCTTCTTGTTATAAAGCTTTTAGAAGCTTATCTTTCATAAATAAAAGTTAAGCTCGTGCAGCAAACAAAACTACTGGGGCTTATATTCTTAAGAGAAAATTTCACTCATGGTCCCTGTGGTTTGCCACTAATTACATGCACGGTCCCTTATCTTCGTTTATTACACTGGGAGTCCCCATGGTATGCACTTTGTTACAGTGACGGTCCCTGGTCCAACTAAAAAGACCAAAATACCCTCATCCTTTCATATGAAATGACCATACTACCCTTAAATACTTTTTTTTCTAATTTTTAAATCATAAATATCATTTTTATTATTAATATAAAATGTTTTATTATTTTTTATTGTTATTAATAGAAACCCCCCCCCCTCACCGGCCTCATATACCCCTCTCTCACATTTCACTCTCACCTGAAAAACCACCGGTCACCGCAGCTCGTCACCGCCAGCTCGCCACCACCGCCACCGCCACCGCCAGCTCGCCAGCATCTTCTCTCCCTTCCCCTCTTCTCCACCACTACTCTCTCCCTTCCCTTATTCTCCGCCTAACTGACACCACCTTTCCCTTCGCCGGAGAACAGCACCAGCATCACCCACCATCTCCCCTCGCATCACCACCTGCGACCACTTTCTCCGTCGCCCATAATCTCTCCACCGCCTCACAGCTGCTTGAGATCTTGATTCAGATTAGGGTTTTTCCTTCCCCGATTAGGATCCTGTTCTCCGGCCATGGCAACGGCCACCACTCTCTCCGACGTTCACCCTCATATTATCCAAACCCACATCTTACCATGCCTCGACGGTCCATCTCTCTCCACCACCGCCACCGCATCATCCTATCTACAATCCCTCTGTTCCGACGACAGCCTCTGGTCTCAGATCTCCAAGTCCACTTCGCCCTCAATCACCCACCCACTTCTCGACGACATCATCTCCACCTTCCCCGCCGGCCACCGCTCTTTCTTTCGATACTCATTTCCTTCTCTAATCACTTATCTCAACCACCCTAACAACCGCCGCTCCGCCTGGACTACCTTTAAACTAGTTGTTCTCTGCCACGGGTGTTTTGAGATTTTCAGATCTTGTGTCTTGATGTGGTTTGACTTTCAGATCCTCGTTCTTGATGGAGGTGGTGGGGGCTGTTTGTTTCAGACGGTGGTGGGGTTGTTTTAGACGGTGGTGGAGTTTGTTTCATACGGTGGTGAGGGTTGTTTCAGACGGTGGTGGTGGCTTGGCGGTAGTCGACGACAGTGAGGGTAGTGGCAGACGGTGGGTTGAGTTATCAAGGGGTGTTTGTTATTTATTTTAGTATTTTAATTTTTTAATAATATTAATTAGTATTTAATGAATAAAAATAAAAGAAATTAAAGAGAAAGGGTATTATAGTCTTTTTAAGTGCATTCAAGGTGAAGAGGGACCGTCAATGTAACAAAGTGCATACCATGGGGACTCCCAGTGTAATAAACGAAGATAAGGGACCGTGCATGTAATAAGTGACAAACCACAGGGACCATGAGTGACATTTTCTCTATTCTTAAAGATAAAAGTTCCATCTCATATAAGCTTCGAAAAACTCCGTCAAACAAACCCTTCATATGTTTATTTGGGTTATGTTTGGAAAACATATACAAACCCATGAAGACCATGCAATGCAAACAGGCTTAAAATCATATTAAAATGCATTTAAATTAATGAATAAAACAATAAATCGTAAACTGAATGTAAAATTAATTAGAAAAATCTTTTGAATAAAAGAGAATACCTATTCGACTGCTTAATTTCTCTCTGAATAATATCTTCTTCTTTGTAGCATAAATATGAGGTGTACCTGAAGAAAAAAGGAGAGCCAAACCAGTGGTAACTTATATAAGAGTATTTTACAAGGGAAGACTTAAAACATGAAGTCTTTTTCACATATTAATTTATACTAAACACATCATTTTCTTAATAAAAAAATGATTTTTTTTTTGTCAAATCTCTTAGCTGTTGCAGATGCGTAATTTACGGGTCCACCCTTTTTTATAGATTTAAGGTTATATGATTAATAGTAAAATATTTACAGAAAACTGTGTTTCACCTAAAACTTGTTTTTGTTAATTGGATATGTGCCTCCAATAATTGATTCCAGATACAATACATATACGAGGTTTACCAAGTAAACCCAAATATCTATACAATGGATACATTAAAATATTTAAAATACGTTTATTAAAAACTCAAAATCAATAACATTTGTAATGTGTTTTTATTAACTAACTTAAATGTTTGTGCAATATGCAATTAACTATAATTTCCTTGTGCAAGTATTAGTACTAACATAAGACATTAGTGCTAATATAATACATGGAATCAATATTTGAACGAACACGTGAGTAGAATGGAAGACACTCGCACCCAATACAAAATTGTGTTCTACAAGTCCAAATGAAACTGAAACAAGCTATCCCAATCGTCGTATTTGCTTTTCATTTTAGCAAAACGAAGTAAGCACAAGGTCTGCCAACACAATGAAAGCCACAAAACTAAACAAAACTGAAAAAGACGACTCATAAACAGATGTGAATTAATACTGCAACTTAAACATAGATTAACAATAGAGTAGTACCCGATGATAAAACACAAATGGCTAAAGAAATTGAGGGATTAGCTGTTGCATGTTTCGAAGCTCTCATTTTTACCTTTCAAGGCAATACTTGCACATACCCACAGATTTTCAAGAATCCACCTAAAAAGACAAAGATAGGGCTATTATAACCTTTTGTCTATGAATAAAACCGAGTAGAAAAGGGCAAGCACTCATACCTCAACAAATCTGAGTAGAAAAGGATAAATGTTATTTCTCTTCGAGTTAAGCTTCATCACTCAAAAATCCCTGATGTGCATACAAATTTTTATCTCTCAAAGTTCACAAAAGTGATAAATTATCAAGTTAACAATGTAGTGAATTTTACAAAAAAAGTAGTAGATAAGATAACAACGAAATAAAGGCGAGAAATTACCCTTACTGAAATTACAATTAATATCATAATGATTAATTGATTATACAAAGCTAACACTTTGACCCAATATAATCATTTAATCATATATGTTCTTTAATGTTTAGTTTACTTCTGGAGCAAATCAAGAAGCCTAATGGCAATCTGGGGACTTGCTTTTTGGTTATCTGAACAATGGCCTAACGTATGAATTGAAAACAAGTAAATAATTTCTTGTTTAGGTTTCAGTTGATTGAAAACACAGACCTGAGGCAGAATCATTTAAATGGGCTAGTGAGTCCCTGATTAGGATTGTTCATTTTGCTGCCTCTAATTATCATTGTTGTTGTTACTCGTAACTCATAACAGTATATATCCAGAAGCTTTACATATTTCTCCTTATCTAGTAATACTTATCGATTACTTAGAACTTCTAATCTATCATTTCCTAGAAAATAAGGCTTCTGTGACTAGGCATTGTTTGGATGGAACATTCATTATGTTGATTCAGCAGAATCTCTCTCATGTATGTATGTCTTTTGGTCCCCATCCCTTAATTATGTTTAGCAGTAGTCTATGGTGGTGTTAGTAAAAAAGTAGTCTCTCCATTGCAAATAGTTGAAGTGAAATTTTACTATTTGTTTAATATCTAAATTAGAGTTCAGATTAAGAGTGTTAGCACTTAGCGATCCTGCTCTCTCTTCATCTCACAATCATTCCCATTCTGCCTATTAATTTGTGTGTAATTAGATCCAGATGTCAAGGGCTAGTATTCTTATCACCTGATACTTATTCTGATTACATGAATTTGTGCCTCTTGAGTTTGTGTTCCCCCTTCAATAGCTTTCAATCGCCTGCTGTGAATGTGATAAGGATTAAGGAGAAAACTACATGATATTAGAGAATAGTGCGGAAAAAGATATATCAGAAATCGCCAAATTTGGGTATTGATATTTCACCTTTTTGTGTCAGTCTCTTTTTGACCGTTTACATCGCCGCCAGCTCCCCTCCGGCCACCGTTTCCACACCATTTACCAAAGCTAGTTACAAGGCCGCTGGTTGGCGACCTGTTCCAAGCATTTTCTGAGTCTGTTCGGGTTGTCCCCCCCCCCCCCCCCCTAAAAGCGCGCGCGCACACACACACAAAATCGCGTTTGGGATTTTCGGCCTGCTCACCTCCGTTTATCAAAGCTAGTTTCAAGGCCACACGGGTCACTTGCCTTTTTCCTTCCGCCGCCGGAAGCGAACGGTGTACTCGAAAGCCACCATTCTGCTTACTTTGGGATTAATTTTTGAGTTATTTTAAGAGTTAATTATATAGATGTTCTCTATGATTTTTTATAAATTTCACTCATTTAAAATCAAAATATTATAACTCCCTCCCGATTCTTCTTTCCGCCCACATCGGCCTCCATTCGTCCGGGCAATTCTCGCCACCGCAGCACTCACCGCCTGCGTACTCGCTGCTACAGCATTAGTTGGCGTTCTGCTTCTACGCTCCAGGTTTGTTTCGACATTGCTTCTGTGATTTGGATTGTGCTTCTGCGCCGATAGAGTTTCAATATTGCCTCTGTGCCGCAGAGAGATCTCAACACTCCAGGTTTTTTTCGTGCAGTTTTCCTTTATTGATTTGGAATCGTCGTGTTCCAGTAAATGTATTTGTATGTTTTTGGGGTGTTCCTAGTCTGTGTTGTTTTTCTTAGGGTTTTTCAACGACTTTAGTAAATGTATCCGTATGGTTGAATTATTGAACCATTTATTTGTGATTTGGTGCTTTTTTAGGTCCTTCAAATTGTGTTAGTTGTTTTGTCACACGTATAGTATTGGTCTTACTTTTTTTAATAAGGTAGAGATGAATTTAACTTGGATAAATGTGCACATGAATTGAACCCGAGCATCCAATAGAATCTTGAGTGTGTATATAACTTGTATAAATATGATATTTATAAAGTTTTAGGGGTGTTTGTTTTAGCTTATTAAGGATTTATTTTCTGGGCTTATTTTTCATAAACTCCTTTTTCTCTGGCTTATTTTTTATGAATCCGACTTATTTTCTTCTTTGAGTTATAATAAGCTCAAAAGTTAGAATATAAGTCACAAAAAACTAGTTTATAAAAAATAAACTCTAAATAAGCTAAAACAAACACCTCCTTAGTAAGGGTATAGGTGATATATGATATTTATGAAGTTTAGTAAGGGTATAGTTTATATTTTATAAATAGATTTCAAAGAGGGACATAATAGTCGTTTAATTATATTTTATAATTAGAATTCATTTAAAATGATTAAAAATTGATAAAAATGGTGATTTGGGTAAATAAGATATTATGAAGACTTAAGAATGGTATATAGGATATTTTTAAGTTAAGCTGGACAAATAAGATATTTTAATGTTTAATAAGGGTATATATGAAATTAACACAAAAATATAAGTTGAGCCAAGATAATCACATATTGAATCTGTAGTTGTCAAGTGTGTGTTGTGTGTTAGTGTGTGTATCTAATGTACTGTTTATGCTTAGGTGAATTAACTTTTAGTGGGTCGTTTGACCGTCAAACTCCGCTTATCCCTTTATATCACTTAAAATTTACTTATCTTGAAGAACTTCATCATACAACAAAAACAAGTTAGTCATGTCATCATTATTTAGTAGGTCATGACATTATTTAATAAAATAAAACTGTTAACCGAGCAGTTTTTTTACTTATTGTACCAGTGCATATAACTTCACATGGAAAATTTACTTTGCTATAAAGAGTCAGTTATAAATTGCTAGCCAGACATTTAAACAAGTCAACTTTCACAACACGTTTTTTCTATTGTTTAACATAGTAGGATAAAAAATGGTATATTTGGAACTTGTAATATCCTCTGGAATGGAGTATCTATTAATAAAACAAATTGTTTTATGGTAAAATTGACCAAGTCAGTCAACTTGTTTAAGGTGGAACATGGTACATGGTGTGCAGATGTCTCATCAGATCACCCAACCTGCAAAGATACATTGACATATGAAATGTTGTTTTACAATACTTGTCCCACCGGTGTGGTTACAGGCAGAATGAAATATAACAAATGATTGTGTACTGGTAACAAACATAAATGTTCTCATTTTCTCATGTATTAATTACAATCTCTGTGACTTGTTGTTTTTAAAATTCCAGTTTTGCAAAGATACGATCCAAGATGTTATGGTGTTGATGTGAGTTTCTCATTGATTTTTAAGTCTCTTTTTCTGTATAAATTGTCTTTCTGATAATAGGGTGCAGTCTTAAGGTCTAAACTTGAATATACATAGCTAAGGTCTAGAAGTAATTGTGGTTTTGTATACTGTTGACTTGATACAACTCTTTTGACTATTTATGTTGAAATTGTATATGGATTTAAAACTTCGCTTTTTTTCCTTCCAAATCAAGTACACGTGATGGCATGCCTTACTTGGATCGGAACAAGTAATTGGTTTTGGTCTATGATCTTATTGTATTTCATTGTCACTTTTTCCAACTAATTGAAATACCTTGGTGCAACCATTCCGCCAATCACAACAATCTTTTTGTTGTCAATAGTCTTTACTGCCCCTTTACCTCTATGATTAGTTTGTTTTGCCATCTAGGTTACTCTATCCCACCGCTTGGATAAATAGCTAATTATTGAACTAAGTTTGTAAAATCAAATAAAACCAAGAATTAATCAAAAAACATTCACATCAATAGAATTCTCTCATCTGTGAGTTGAACTTTGCAATTGTTGTTGAACACTTTTACCATTGAAAGTTGAAACAGTGATACTATAACAATAACTATACCCAATAAGCGAGGTGTGGGGATGCAAAAATGTAAAGCTGACAAAACCAACCCGTTTATCTATTTTTCGGTCCATTGGGCCAACTATTTTCAGTATCTGGATTAATTGGGCTGTGATATTTTTTTTGGTTGGATTAAAATGAAATTTAGGCTTAAAACTTAAAAGTACGGGTTAAATTGGGCCGCCTAAGAAAATACAACGGGTCAGGGCGACTTAAGAAATGCGTGGACGGGTGGAACGGGTCATATGGGTTACGTTTACGTCGTCGAACAACTGCAAGTCTGCAACTCACGAAGACTGCCGTCGTTCGCCGCCACTCGATTGATAGACGACAGTCAGTAAAGTCGATCGACACTTGAAGCCCTCCAATCTCGATAATCAGTTCCGTCGATTGATATTCAGATTTGAAGCCCTCGATTACAGATTTGAAGCCATTACAGATTACGACCTCTGTGCCCTCGATTGATACTCGGTTCGACTGTAGCCCTCGCTAATCTACTCCTCGATTGTAACTCCTCTATTGCAACCCTCGATTACTTTCGACTGACTCTGTATGTCTCTCTCAAATGTCAACTTGTTTACCTGTTTCTGTTGCATATCCTATTGATGACAGTCCCCTTGGTATTGGTTATTAACAAGAACTTGAACTTTGTCTGATCGTGGGTCTCAGTTGGTTTGCAAATTATCAAAGATGGTTCATGAAGAATTTGTCAATTTATTGAAGACTTCAATTGGTTATTTTGTGCCAGATTATATAAACTAGCTAGCTTGTTTAATTTCATGCTGTGTTACAGATAGATTATCTACCACTGTTAATTCATGTGGACTTCATTGTGCTTGTATAAAGTGTATATATTTTGGCAATTAAGAGGCATGTTTCATACTTAACTCTTTCTGCAAATCATACTTCTCTTTTTTGATAAAATTAACCAAAAGAAACCGAAAGAAAAGTTAGAAACTGAGCTACTTGGTTTGGTTTACATGAGTTTAAAGTGGCAAATTAACCAAACTAATTGTGTATATCATAATAATAAAAATATATTAATGCTTCTGATCTCATGTATATTAATAGTTAAGTAGTTAGTATCTAGCTGTTCACATTTGAATATGTTTTTCTTGTTGAACAAGGCTGTTAGGTGATGACTGCATTTTTCTTTCTCAAGTTGTATATATATAATTGATTTACGTGTGAGTCACCTTCTTTAATTCTAGATGCCCAAATGGTCTGTCGAGTGGCATAGATTCTGTTAAATCATGATGAATACTTTAGATGTTTGGTGTGTTAGTTTATGTTTCTTATGTTGTTACTATAAGTTGAAAAATAGTGCGTGTAACTCGAAACATTATGTACCTGTTTTGGGTATCAATGAATCACATTATGGTAAAAAAAAACAACTTATTCATTCTGTTTTGGGTACAAATTGATTTTGTAGTGTTTGTATGGTACAGATTGATTTTGTAGTCACTAGTTGTTGTTTGTTTTTTTACATATTTAGGTGAGGACCAAATGGAAAGAGTGTGTTTGTATTTGGTATTATTTTGTGGTATTTGATATTTATTTTTCATGGTATTTGAAATAGTTTTTGTTTGATTCTTTTACATATTTAGCCTTGATTGTTGCGGTGACAAGTGATTAAGTTTTAGTATATTTATAATTGGCAATTTATGGGATTTGTGATGATATCTTCTTAATTTTAATGAAAGTCAAGCTAGTTTAAACATTTTTTCTTAAACCAGCCCGTTTTGACCCGAACCCGTTTGATACCTTTTCCAAAATTACCCGTTTGGACCTGAACCCGTTTCGATTCGTTACCCAATCCGACCCGCCCGCCCATTTTGCCACATCGAAATGCAATATATACAGTTATTTGAAGTTGAAAAATTCTAGGAAAGAGTTATTGTATAATCTTGGGTGATAGACCATAAGAGGCCTGTATTTTATGGAATTATTATGTGTGTGTGCATATATATTTTTACTAATTTATTAATTTATTTATTTTTATCATTGTTATTCTATATATGTGTGTGTGCATATATTAACTAAAGAAATAAATTAGTTTAATATTAAAAGGTAATAGGAATCAAATCAGCAAAATAGATGAAATAGAACACTGATAAACCGATAGGTGTATTAGGTACTGAAATTGATCGAATTAAAAGAAGAACAAGTAATCAGTAGGAGATCAATAGTTGAATCTCCCCTGCCTAAATCAGCGAAGAACCAACAGAGGTATCTTCCTGCCCAAGCTCCAAGAGCCGATAACTCTAAACTGTATATTCTCGATGCCCCCCTGTTCTCTTCCCAAACAGAAATATATACATGTGTTATTCCACAGCAGGCCAAGGCCCATTGGGCTGGCTGATGGTTTAATAATAATGGGCCCGTATCATATTCTTTATCAATACCGCCCCCATAAAGACCAGGCTTGTCCTCAAGCCTGAAATTCGACATTTGACCTCGGATAGGGCCCTTCCTTGTGTCATTGAACAAGAATGGTTCTTGGCTCATAAGACCCATCTGCTGCCTTAACCACTTCACTTTCAGCTTTTGGATATCCACTCCATTGAATGAAATCTGGCCCGTATCAGCATCATAGAAGCTTTGCGACAGAGAAACCACAATCGATTTTCCACTTATGCTTTGAGCTACCTTCTGGCAAGAAAGAATGTCTAAACAACAGCCCTTGAAGATTTGATTATGAGGTATAAAAGGATACTTGGCTTTTCCAGAATTAGGAGCGAAAGATCCTTCTTCGACAAAAGGAGCTCCCATATAAAATCTAAATATGTATACCGAGAGTAAGGATAACCCGAACGGCCCGACACCAGCCCCACTAATTAAACCTTGTTTAATTCTTACTCTTCGAGGACATTCACCTTTCTTTTCGTGTAGCTTCATCACACCATCTTGAGCACCAAACAAGGCTACTGTTCTACTGCTTCCCACAGCAACCCTCGTGATTTCTGTTGCTTTCTCGCATTTTTTCTTTGTATCCGCACTGAATTTAGCAAGAAATTTGTGCTGAAGATACCCATTAAGTCTGGATAGCGATAACAACACTAGAACTATGAAAGCTAACTGCCGGTTTCCCATAAATGCGATTATCAAACCAAAAAATGCGGAAATATTGTGCTGAACAAGTAATGGAAGACTATTCTCAATCAGATCCCTCACAAAAAACACATTAGCTGATAGCTTTCCACCGATTAAACCACTAGAATCTTTTGTGTTTCCTGGCCAACTTATCTCCATCTTAACCACTTTCTCGAGGCATTTTAATCTACTTCTTCTTATAAGATTAAATCCCGCTACACTCACAAGGTAGGTTCTAAATGGTTTTACTTCTAAACTTGTCAAATCAAGTACTAGAAGCATCAATGCCCAAGATTCGGTATCATTACGAAACTCATGAGCTGACTTGAAGAAAGGTTTTTTGATTTCTAAGAAGAGATGCCCGCATATTGTTAATAACACACCTATGATCACAGCAGGTATAGGATCTAGTAGTATTTCTGGGATTTCTGGTCTGTTCATATAAGCTAAATGTATGAGTAAGACATTTGAAGGCATGTAAGAAGTTTCTGTTTCTTTCAGGTCTTTAAAAGTACCAGTGGCAGATGCTATTTGAAGTGAATGCAAGCTAGTGTTACTAATTTCATATGATAAGATTTGACTTGAATGCCTATCTAAAGACATAGTAATCTCATGCTCACCATAGGATTCTCGTTTTTCTGGGGTTTTCTTAAGTTCTTGTAAGCGTATGAGCTGGGAGTATGCACCTGCACGATCTTGAAGTAGCTCGGAGCATGAACCATTTGGACAATTTAAGGAAGTATGACCGACACCAGGGTCCCATGGGGAGATGAGAAATGCAAACACCCTTTTGTTCAGCAATCCAATCAAGTAATTAATATCATGAGCTGAAAGATCTATTCCTACACATAATTGTTGGGGCTGTTGAACTTGAACAACCATCTCGAGAATTACTGGCATGACTGGAAGTGGTTCTATAATGGGATTGGACAACAAAGAGGGAGGAGGTTTATGTAGTGCTAGAGACTTATGATCACACAAAGCACACCAAGCACCATAGGAGTTGATATAATATGGGGGTTTACGTGGTTTGAGACCCCGTGCAGCATGCAAAACCCCACAAAATTCAGTGTGCTCTGTTTTACCATGCCTATTTAGCCTAAAACTTTCATCGAACACCTTGTATGCAATCCAAAAATCTGACTCTTTATAATCATCAATGAAATACTTCTTAGGGTTTAACAACAGGGGCATCGTAATTGATGGATTAGGCTTTTCCAATTCAATTGATTGTTTAGGTTCCCCCATCACGACCCCATTCGTACCTGGATAATCAGCTGGGTTTTCCTCCTCGTTCTTCAGTTTTGGCGATTCCACCACCTTAGTGGATCTGTTTTGATCCTTGTTGTTGCTAAACAACAACTTAATCCTTTTATCTATCTCCAACAATTGTGCCTGCCAAGTCTTCAATTCTCCAGCATGGTTATCATCACCACGACGTCGGCTCGCCATAACATCTGAGTTCAATTCTCGCTTCTGCTGTTTCACGTGACTAACCGTCATCTTCTCCATCGATTCAACGACATTTTCCAGAGTTTCTTTCAGGGAATAGATTGATTGAGTTAGATCTTGCACCTTGGTCTCTAGGTGATCGAGTTTTTGATCATGTGAATCAAGTCGTGATTCAAACAGAAAGCTGTCCTCATCCATCATCTTCAAATTCCAGATTCTTCAACTCAATACTGATCGATGACTTTGATTCCTCGATCGATTGTGTTTCCCCGGCAATGGAACCAATTAATAGGAATCAAATCAGCAAAATAGATGAAATAGAACACTGATAAACCGATAGGTGTATTAGGTACTGAAATTGATCGAATTAAAAGAAGAACAAGTAATCAGTAGGAGATCAATAGTTGAATCTCCCCTGCCTAAATCAGCGAAGAACTGGCAGAGGTATCTTCCTGCCCAAGCTCCAAGAGCCGATAACTCTAAACTGTATATTCTCGATGCCCCCTGTTCTCTTCCCAAACAGAAATATATACATGTGTTATTCCACAGCAGGCCAAGGCCCATTGGGCTGGCTGATGGTTTAATAATAATGGGCCCGTATCATATTCTTTATCAAAAGGTGACCGAGCAAGTCGCAAATTTTTAATTACTATTGCTTTTCGTGGAACGTGTCACGTGGAACGTGGAATGTACACGTCTCGCCCGATCACCCGGCCTCCAAAGACAGACTTTGATATATAAAGAGCTGTTGCCAATAGTTACCCCGTCGATGTGGGATAGAGACAGAATAAAATTGAACAAATGGTTATTGTAGTTCCTAAACATGGTAATAATAACAAATGTTTTTAT
This sequence comes from Pulicaria dysenterica, assembly GCA_947179395.2. Lineage (NCBI taxonomy): Eukaryota > Viridiplantae > Streptophyta > Magnoliopsida > Asterales > Asteraceae > Pulicaria > Pulicaria dysenterica. The sequence goes on from OX359296.1 coordinate 56,230,720, forward strand.
GCTCTTTAATGAAATTAGACAAGTGGTTACTAGTTATTACCATCTTTGATCCATGGATTAACTAATACTTGTGTGGATCTAGTCTTATGACTTATTAGCATAATTGGTTTCCAATTTCCTATTTTCTTTCATAGATTAGTCTTCTTGTTATCAAACCCTTTGTGCCTAAAAGAAATAAAATTGAATATAACCACATTGTTTTCTGGAATATGTCATTGATAAACCATCTAGACGAACAATTGCGACATAACAAAGTGATTGGACGCGTCTTGGATTTTGTTTGTTTTTGGCATTTTTGTGATTTATTCCAGTTCTTTTTCATTTAAAATTCTGAAGACCTGCCCTATCATTTGGCTTATGCAAATGAAGTCAGTTATTTAAACTAACTTATGAATGGTTGCTCCATCAATGGGGATAGAAGTAATTTAAAGAAGCTACATTACTGCTGTTTCCTCTGCATCTTAGCAACACATAAATACATAAATTTCTAACTGAACAGTTTTGAAAATTCCTAGAAATTTGTTGCTTCTTACCGTTGAGGCCATTTGAGGCCGATATTTTATGAAATGGACCGGTGATATCTGACTTAGCTGAAAAATATAATAGAAATGGCTGTAATAAGTTGCAGGATAATCTTTATGAAGATAATTTTTGTTTCTTCTATCGTTGATGTAATGATGTTTCCTAATCTATAGGAAGATTATATTTATAAATGATAATTTCTTTTATTTGTATTCTTTCTCTTTTCACCTCTTTTGGTGTACTTTGGTAAAGTATTTCTAATGTCAGATACTGAAGTGTGGTATGTGCTATTAAAGAATTTAACTGGGCGGTATTTTTGTAGGTAATAGGACTACAATACAATGCGGTAAAGAAAGAAACCAAGTTTACAACTCATAATAAATCAACAATTGTATGCAGATGCTATGTCTGAAAGAGGTATGCAAGTCTTAAATTATGTTTTTTTTTCTTTCTCTATACGTTTTTTTTCAACATACTGGACTTAGGCATGCTAGTTAAGAATAACATATGCAATTTGATAGGTATTGGAAGCAACATTTTTGGGTTAATGCATAAATCAATGGCAGGGATTAGACAAGCTCCACTTTGTATCAATGAGCATATGGGTTGCTGTATTACCACTTTGTATCAATGTAAATATTCATGCATCTGATTTCTCATTGTGGTTTCAACGTTAACATTCATTTGTGTTATGTGTTTAGATTGTTCATGTGCTGTGATTTTATTGGGTTTGCTTTTTGCTATGTTCAGCATTGATGTGTTGTTGTCAATGTAATTTGTCTAATCTTTTGAACTGGATGCAAAAATTCCAAGATGAGCCAATTTGCCGAGCTGTCAAACAGGTTTTTCCTAATATCCATCACCATTATTGTTCATGGGAATTTAATTAACTGGCCAGTAGAAACATATAATTTCCTCAAGTTTTTCATGTTTTTGGTTTCAGAGCGAGTCAGTTGTTGAATCTGAGCCATGTTGGGTAATTTGAAGCCCATGCTTAGGGGAAAGGACTAAACTCAGCTGGTGGGTTCACAGCACTTTCATCAGTTTGTTCATCGAGTTGCAGTTTCAGAGAAAAGTTTAGTGAATATGGGTTTCCTTTCGGGAACAAGTGTTGAAGGTGGAAGTTCTTCACTTACTGCTTGCACTCAAGGTTTTGCACTTACACACAGCACTGGCACACACAGATATCTATATGTGTGTGTATCTGACGTCAGCGCTGTGTTCACCTTTGTAATGGATATATGATTTTCCATGAATTGAGAATGTAGTAAAGCTTCATATAAGTATATTATATCTCGCAACAAATGATCTTTAGACGGGCTATTAGCAATTGGGAAATTATTAGTGGCATAACTCAGAATTTGGTAAAAGGTTATAAGTAAACAGGTTGAATTTGTCACCTCTGAAAGAAAGAAAACCTCATTTAATGTTTTGATTGAGCTTTAACCATCTGCTGCTTGTTTCCCTTTTAGCATAGAGCTCCTTGAGGCAGTAGTCCAATCATAGAGAACCTTGTACACAAACAGCACCATGTAAAGGCAGCCAACTGGCCCAAGTTGATCTCACAAACTGCTTTCAGTACCCTAGACATTGCTTCCTCAACACGAACTATATCACTAAGTGATTCCAATCACACAACACCCTTGAATCACTTGATTTACCTTTTTAGCGGTCCCATAATCGTCCGTTGCGCAGTTCTTGTTGACATCATGTAATAATGTAGTTAAGCATTGGAAGAGATCTCTAGTAGTTACAAGTTGTTGATCTGACAGGGATTGTTAAAGGCAATTAAGTCATGTAAGTGTGTTCTTGGTTTACGACCTTGTGATGATAGGGTAGATAATGGCATGTTTGCAAGGGTTTCAATGGCATTATTGTAGGCATCACCAGTAATCGTGTAACTTCCTGCACCAAAACTCATAACCCCAATCACCATACCATGGGTGACCCTTGATTATAGAGCGAAGCAAGCGAAACCCTAAACCATATTTTTTTTGATACATCCATAACGCTGACTTGTCTGTTAAAAAGCATTTGAGACAATTATTAGTCACTTGGAAGAGATCTCTAGTATGTGCAAGCTCAAGAGCAGCGTATATACTATGTGACAGGTGATGCATTGTTTTTGAATTCGTGTTACCTATGGAATATCATTACAAGTTTAACATCATCATTGTCTTATGACTGCAGTTTAGTTTTTCTTTGTTGGATCCTGATGGCACAAAAGAAGAATGAAGAAAAATCGGAAGAGATCAACAAATATGAGAGCATAGCTTGAGTCAGATAAATGGAGAAGCCTGGTCGCCCTTTATTATGAAACGGTACCTCTTGTCACTTAACGGTCTCCCGCTCGAGTCTTATATGAATTATTTCTCATAACAAGATACTCATCTTAGAGCCTAAGCGTGTAACACAACATAAATGTTGAACATACGCACAAACACACACACAGAGTATTTTAATTTGAAAAAATACACATTTATCTTGTCTAAGCTATGTGAAGGTGCCATGAGAGAAGCGTCTAGATATTTGGTAATATTTTAAGATATACTTGTGTGTTATTTTAGATAACTACTTATTTTATAGAAATGCCAATGGGTGAGTATATGTTTTTAGAGAAGACTGTTTAGAATGAGACATAAGTACTTGGCAGATATTATTCATACTTAATCTTAGAATTTTACACAGTAGACATACTACCTTTTACATCTTCAATTCAAACACCATCTTATTCTACATTTTTGGTGTCCGTTTTGAAAAATTGAGAAAGCTATTGAAACACTTATTTGTTGGAAATTGCAATATTTCTTTGTGATATTTGCACGTAAGATGTCCCCAGTCTCCGAGGACCACGTTGCAACGCCCATGGAGTGATGCAATCATCAGCTCTCTACGATTCTGAATTATTAGGCCTGATTTAAACTTTGTAAATCTCAAGATATATATATGTTTGTTTCTCTCTTGTTTTCTTTGACTATAGTTTAAAGGTGGTTGAGTAAGTAATAAACCTTTTGGCAGCTATATGAATGCTTAGTTTTATTTTATTGGCAATAATAAAAGAAATTATTTGGTTTGCTGTAAACATTGATGTTATTGCTGTTGCTAAGAGGCCACAAAGCTAAGTGTGATGCTAGATTGCTAGGCAAAGAATACCTTTAATCTAATAGCTGGGCCACCACCACCACCAGAACAAAAATACTGAATCCTGCAAGGGTGGAAAGTATAGCTTGGCCCAAGATTTTGTTATTGTAATTTTACAGCCTTATTTTCTGGAGAAAAAAAATGCTACTAAACGAGTATGGAATTATAAACGAGGGGTCTTTTCGACAAAAAAACTGAAACTTGGATCCAGAAAAGGATATTGTCATAAGACTGAAATTTGTACCCAATTGCGAACCGTGAATTTTATTTCTTTTCATAAATATTGGGGTGTTTTGCCACTACCCAAAATTAAAGACTTGAAATGCTAAGGGTTGCATAATGGGCAATTGTGTGAACTTTTATTAGGGGTGTAATCAAGCCGAGCTAGCACGTGTTAAGCTCTAGCTCGACTCTGTACAAAAGCTCGAAGCTTGAAACTTGCTTCGAGCTCGGTCGAGTTTTCAAGTTTGAGCTCGAATCGTGAAAGTACTCAATACTCTCGATCTCGACTCGGCTCGACTCGACTAAAATATAATAAAATTGAATACTACATATATTTATAAATTGATTCGGGAATCGGATTTGAACTTTTCAAGCAACAGTTACTATGGACATGTATGTAATATATGCATATGTAAAAGGGAAAAATGTTAATTTAATGGAAGCTCGATGAGACCCGCGAGCTTTACGAGCTGAGTATTAGTGAACTCGAGCTCGGCTCGAAACCCTACTTGATTAGCTCGAGCTCGAGTCGGTTTCGAGTAGCTCACGTGTGGTCACGGCTCAATTACACGTCTAACCTTTATCTTGGGTTAAATGTAAAAGGGAATTTAATCAGCTTAGTTTTTTTTTTAATTATTATTTACTGAAGATCTTGAACTTTACAAACAGTATTATGATCCTAATAAAAAAATGTAAATAGTAACTATTCTCAGTCATATTATGTTAAATTGATTTTTGAAAGTCCAAGTATCTTTTGATAATTTTTACCAATAAAATTGGGATGAAAACTGATTATTATTTTCTGCATTTAACTGTGGTACATATGTATCCTATATTCAAATTTTATTATAATTGCTTTGAAAGTCATATATGTTTGTTTAAGAACAATTCTTTGAATATGAAACATTATTTCTTCTTACTAAATTGTTATATCTCAACCTCGAATAGCAATTAAATTATGATATATGAAATACGTTAGTTCTTTATCTTCTTCTTTCTAGTTGTTTTTGAAATAATTTAATCCATTGAGTAAAAATATTTCTCTCTTCACTCTAATTATCGTAGTGAGTCATACGACTCTTCCTTTACTAAGACTGGCATTGATGTACACTCATAAATGAACACTTTTTACCGTTCTGGCCAATTTGGCTTGCTTTTAGAAGTTATTGTGTCCAATTCTTGTGGATAGTGAAAATATAAGATGCTTTTATTCGCCAATTATATGGTGTGGTTTCTCAAATAAAGTTAAGAAGAGTTTGAAAGTTCTTATTTGCGACAAAGATGTAAGCATACAAATAAAGTGATAAATGTGTCCATATAAAGATGTTCTAGAAAAAGTACGATCATAATTTTTGTATGCGTTTCTTTTTTTATAATAAAATTACGCCTTCTTTATTAATTTGAATCTAAACATATTGCGTAGAAATTGTGTTTTGTTATACGTGTTTGTAGTCTTTCACTCTATACATATTTTAAAAACTAAATGTTAGGTTAAGCATCCCCGTGTTTTATTATACATGTTGATGGTTTTTCACACTATATAAATTTAAATTTTAAAATAATTATTCTATTGTTTATACACCTAGTATTAAACTAGTTAAAATATAAAAAATTAAAATTGTATATGTAGTTAAAGTAGATTTTGATTCAGTTTATTAAACCCTAATTGAAAATTATAAAAATTCAAAATTATATCATAAAGCAATGTCTTAATTAATTTTTTTTATATAAAAAAAGTTAGATTTCGTTCATTTGGATGATAATAATTATTATAAGTAGAGTTAATTATACAGTTGGTTCTTTTAGATACGTACAAATCACATTCTCAGTATTTTATTTGAAAATTTTATAAACTCAATGTTTAGTTTTTCAAAAGTTGAGCACACATGGTCTTTAACTTTAACGCTGTTAGTGTTAAACTTTTTAAAATATCTATTTTACCCTTTCTAGTATTATATGTATTGTTTCTTAAAAAATATAATAATATTTAAAATTTAACACTATTAATGTTTGGTTAGATTTATCATTTGTTTAATTTTTTTTTCTTAAGAATCTGTCTAATGGATCACTTTGGTTCAATTTGGTTATAGTTCTTGGTTCAATCACTTCTTTTTACGATTTGTTTGCTGTTTAATCAATTATTTTGGTTTAATTTGTTTGAGTCGGTTTTATTTTGACTATTGTTTAGGATTTATTTTGGTTTATTAGATTAAAGTTTAGTTAGTTTTAAGCCTTATGATATTTTCTAAATATTTAATAACATAATGATTTTTTACTGATTTAAAATTGAAGAAAAATATATGGGTCTATCGAGTAAAGAGTAAAATAGTTATTTTACAAAATTTAACATTTACTGATTTACATATTCAACTTTCGAAAATTGAAGATCGAATGTGTAAGATTTTTAAACAAAGATATGAGGGTGTGTTTTGAGCCTCATATCTTGTAAATATAGAATATAATTTCTATTAAAATTTAGACTTAACCATTAAGTTTGAAATTAGAATTTGGTTTCCAAGTAATTGAATTGATGGGTTAATTAAGTTGCCATTAATTGCCAAACGGATAGATTCCCTGCCCCTTTAAAATATCACTTTCAATATCAATTGCAATTGACTCTCTCTACCTCCGAAACCGACTCTACTCCCTTTCCGGACCTCCATTAAAACTCAACCAATTTCTCAAGCCCTAATTTCCGCTCAATCTCCAAATCCCTTTCTTCTATTCCAACAATTTGTTTTCTGATCCCGGCGATTGACCGTTGTAATTCGTGATCAGACGCTCAGATCTGACCATTAAAACGATGGTTGTCAACGGCCGTCCCTTGAAGAGGATGAAGCGGAGAGTAACTGCCGACCTCAACGACTTCCTGACGTTTCCGTCCGGTGAACAGACGCCGGCGCGGCCGTTTAGGACCACGGTGAGGGAGTTTTTGCTCAGGCACGCGCTCTTACCGCCGCCGTCGTCTCTCCTCCCGCACTTGCTGACGTGGCAGATCCTTTTTGGGGTGGGAGAACAACAGGGTAGCAACGTTAATGGTGATTTCACCGTCTGCCTCGATGTGGTGGAGGAAGACGTGATCAGATCTAGGTCGGTTTATTGTGATCAGTGCCGAGTTGTTGGTGAGTTAACTCAACTCGACCCGAAACGATCCGGTTTGACTCGGTCGTCTTTATGCATTGTTTTCTTGCCTTCTAGAAATATCCGAAAAGAAATAGACTGCTTTTTTTGGCCAGCTGTCTTGGCGGGAAGTTTGGTGATTAATTAATGCTATAATTATGATTTATATTTATATGACCCGGAAAAAATAATAAAATTAGTACACGCAAACATTTTAAATAATATCAACAGGGAAAATTAAGTAATTATCGAGATCTAATTCACATATAAAATAATAATAATAATAATAATAATAATAATAATGGTTTAATATTTACTTATAAAATAATTATGTAAAAGTCGTGGGTGATGTGGTGCTTGTGATATAATTAAGTGTAGAAAGATATGATTGATGGTGACACATACATGGGTGGGTGTAACTTTAACGACATTCGTGGGTCTTCTTTGGTGATATATTCGTTACGTGTCTAATTGTTTATCTTATTATACATATCCAAAGTTTACCGTAATAAAAGATATATTTTTGAATTACTTAAATGATTTACTATTTTTTTATATTATATTTTATAATATATTTGACAAATTAAATAAAATCGATATTTAATAGATTTTTAGGATGTTACTGTGAAAAAAGGATAGCTTTTAGCTACTTCCCCTTCATCATATATTTGGTTTCTAGTACTTTTCGTAGTTTATTTCTTTGTATACTTCGTATGGTGGGACAGTGGGTGGGACAGTCATGGGTGATACGCAGGTAGTGGATTCGACGTCGTTTGGGTGCTCAATGTCTCTCAGTTCTAATTTCACCTGGTTATCACCCGCTCCCCCTCCTCTGTCTCTTTGTTTTTGTTTGAGAACTGGCAAACCCAAACTGAACTTTGTACATCAGTGGTTTACAGTTTTGCTTAATATTATCATTTTATCTGTTCTTAAGCATTTCTAATTAGTTTCTGGCTCCTAACGTCTTTTTGTTTGTTCAAGTCTCAAAAGGTTTGATTATTTGTGTGTAAGAAGTCATATCTGGGCTATTCCTTTCATGGCACCATTACACAGCTCATATAAGATCAATATAGAGGTTCTGTTGTAGATATGGTCATGTAGGTTCCTATGTTTAGTTTTTGAATGGCATTCATGATGCGTTTGGCAGTCGGCCGTAAGATGAGTATTGTGTTTTGAAAAAGTAACTATATAGATAATGTCTAATAAATGAATACTTCATATATGAAGGCTGGAGCGGGAACCCAGTGTGTGGGAAGAGGTACCATTTCATAATAAAGAGTGATGGGGCTTCCATTGGTGGCTACAACAAGCCATGTGCTGGTTGTGGTGCTTCCCTTCATATGTCGGACTCAAGGTCTGCTCTTTGTGTGCTTACGTTTGTTTGTGTTCCCAATTTTCTTTATTTTTGTTAAATTTTATAACAAGATCAAGCAAGTAAAATGCAATTGTGAATAAGAAAGTGTTGTTGATAAATGCTTAACGAGTTTCCATATGTCACCCATATCCTAAAATACAAAGTTACAGGTTTTTGAAATACATATACTGATATACTATTGCAGGTGCAAGTCATGCAACCACGTCATGACTACCGAAGATATTGAGGATTGGATGTATAACCAGTTGGATGATACCAGTCATCTTTTACATGGTGTAGTCCATATGAATGGTTTTGGTCACATTCTCAGAGTCAATGGCAGAGAAGGTGGATCTCGGGTTCTTTCAGGCACAAATATCATGGACTTCTGGGATCGCCTTTGCAAAGTTCTTGGAGTCAGGTTAAATGTCTCTCTGTTACAAAGTTGGGGTTTGAATGTTCTGTTTTCTGTATGGTATGGTGATTTCGACCCATACACTAATGAATGGGGTTGGATTCAGTTTATGTGCTATCACTTAAGGGTTAAAAAGGTAGAGCTAAAGACGAAGCTAAAAAGAAAACATGTCAAATGGTCAAAGGCTGGCTCAATGTATCTTAATACTTGAGATTTCCAAAATCATGTACGAGGCACTAATTATTTATAAAATTGGACAAAAAATTACTTTTTTTAAAACTTTGAACCTGTTTACCACCCTTAACAAAATTACCTGTTTTGACCCGTTGCCCACCAATTGTGATGTATTTAATTTTATGTCTAAGTGACTAATAATTGTCTCAAATGCTTTTTAAACAGACAAGTCAGTGTTATGGATGTATCCAAAAAACACGGTTTAGAGCTTCGCTTACTTCACTCTGCAATCAAAGGTCAACCATGGTATGGTGATTGGGGTTATGAGTTTGGTGCTGGAAGTTATGCGATTACTCGTGATGAGTACAATAATGCCATTGAAACCCTTGCAAACATGCCATTATCTACCCTATCATCACAAGGTCGTAAACCAAGAACACACTTACATGACTTAATTGCCTTTTACCAATCTCTGTCAGATCAACAACTTGTAACTACTAGAGATCTCTTCCAATGCTTAACCACATTATTACATGATGTCAACAAGAACTGCGCAATGGATGATTATAGGACCGCTAAAAAGGTTAAATCAAGTGATTCAAGAGTGTTGTGTGATTGGAATATAAGTGATATAGTTCGTGTTGAGGAAGCAATGTTTAGGGTACTGAAAGCAGTTAGTGGGTCTTCCTGGGTCAGTTGGCGGTCTCTACGAGGAGCTGTTTGCAGAGTAGGTCGTCCGGAGCTCTTGGATTATTGTCTCAAGGAACTTAAAGGCAAACAAGCGATGTGTGGTATGGTGGTTAATGCTCGATCCAATCCAGATTCTGGTGCTCTTGAATACAGGTAACTCTTTGCTTTCATTATTGTTACTTTTCCCATAGGGCCATTTGCAGATAAAGCTAAAGTAAAAGTCACCGACTGCTTTGTGGGTTGATGTGACCTGGCCATTATTGAAAACTACCTGTAAATGGCATCCTGCCTTACTAAAATGTTTGTGCCGATTTCGTATATGTGTGTAAAGCAATGTTTGTGCTGAATCTAACTGGAATGATTTGATCATCTATTTCAGGCTCGAACCTGGTACAAGTGCAAATTCGAGCTATCTCACCAACAATTGCACAATTGCAAGCTGCCCATCTGAAGATAATTTATTGCGAGATCTAAAATACTTGTACGAAGCTTTACTCCATCCTCAGTTTATGGTAAATCATATGCCTATCACGAAGAGGAACACAACAGTAAACTCAGCTATGATGATTCTTGATTGCAAGCAGTTTGTCAAGAACTACTGCCCTGAACACTCTTTCTCAAAAGCAAACCCGCATTCACTTATACTCTCATGTAAACCACTGCTCTCTGAACAGAGCGAAGAAAGTGTTATAAAGGCACCTCCTGAACACATAATCCTTTCCCCTAATGCCACCATTCATGACCTTAAAGTTGAAGCATCAAAAGCGTTTCAAGAAGTGTATTTGATTCTGAGACGGTTTCAAGCAGAAGAGCTTGTTGGATATAGAGGTGTAGACGAATCCACCCAAATCAAGCTACTGGTCGGGTCAAACATCGGGATGGTGGTTGACATTCGTGGGAAGTGCCTTGGGAAGAATGGGCTTAGTAGGTTTAGAATGGAGAGAGGGGTGGAAACTTGGACTCTGGATTGTAGTTGTGGGGCCAAAGATGATGACGGCGAGAGGATGCTTGCTTGTGATGTATGTGGTGTATGGCAACATACTCGATGTGCTGGAATCCCCGACTGTAATGCAGTGCCTGTGAAGTTTATCTGTTGTAAATGTGGCGGCGGTGTCAGTGATATGACGGAGGCAGATTTCTGTTATGGTGGTGGAATGGTGGAGCCGATTGGGGTTGGTGGTGGCTTGATAGATATCAGTGGCTGATTTTATTTTTTTATTTTTTTGGGCCTTGAAAGGATTCTGTAAATTCTCTGGTATCTCTGTTACCTTTCAGTTGTTTTTCGGGTTTTTGGTGTCATGAGGCTTTCTAATGTGGAGCGAAATGGTGTAAATATTTAGACTTTAAGATAGCCTTTAGAATAAAAACATTAACTGTCGATCTTTCTTTACCTTACAACAGAAAACTGATAATAAATACAGATAAAAAAGAACGTTTGACGTGTTAGTTTTGTCTTGGAAATGGTCGATTTTGATTTTTTATATGTTACAATGAACGTACCAAATGAGGATTTTGGTTGTTTACCTATCTCCATATGATATAAGAACCATAGCCCCTTCTACTTCATCCTCGATTCCTCGTAATCGGCTTCATTGAACTAATTCCCATACGATCGATGTGAATATGTGACGTATGTTACTCGAGGATATGATTGATCTCATTGAAAGTGTTATGACTTCAATTATTCCTGTCTTTTCCTTCCTTGCTTAGCAGTGGGTTTGGGTAGTTTTTGTTTCGAGTCGGCTCTGTTTTGGTTTAATTACAGGTATGAATGTAAGAAAAGATAGTTAAAATTGCAGTATGACTATCTTGAAAAGCTTTTTGTGGTGATCAAGATGGTTGAAAAAGAGAGTGATAAAAACGATCGATAAATGAAGTGATGAACTTCCAGTGAATTGAAGCTGCTTATGGGGGAGCTATGAAGCTGAGATGGAAAGAAAGAAAAAAAGAAGAAATGCAACCAAAATTAGACTTGATTATGAGTTCAGAGGTGCCGAGTGCACGTTCAGGTAAGATAAGTTAATATCCAGAACACAGGGTCCGGGGACCGGGGGGCAGCGCCCCTGACAGGGTCCGAGGGGCAGCACCCTAGCCCGAAACCGAATCCATATAAGGAAAACGGATCCTGACGCTATTTTCCTATAAAAAATAACTACTTATAACCGCAATCTTCTTCTTCATTATATATCCGTACTGGGCACTGTAGAATAATAGAAACAATTTTGCATCATTACTTTGCTGGAATTTGGTCTCTATCAACACAATTCAAAGTAAAGGTATTTTGTGTTTTTTATTTAAATTAAGCCTGTAATTCAAATTTATCTCTCGAATTATCTCTAATCTGAATTCATGATACCCCATCATTGGGTCAAATTACAGACTTTGAAAAGTGTTGTCAACACGATCCAAGAAATCATCCAAATTAGTTGTTATTCTAGTCCTTAATTCTGGTATATGATAATTTTATGATTTCATTAATTTGGAGTGTTTTAGTTATTGTTTGATGGTTGTTGTATGTTAAACTGTTAAAGTGAGCCATAAGACCATGTGTTATGGTCTACTCGATACCTTTGGGTAGCATCGGGTATCCCAAGGAACCCTAAAACATCTTTTTTGGGTACCGTCATCGGGTAGCTTCTTTAGGTTTCAAGACTCAATGGGACCCCCCCCCCCCCCCCTTCTCAACGTATCACACCCACACACATGTACTTTTCTAATATAAAAATAATAAAAATAAGGAGGGTTTGAAGGAGATATATAACATTTGATTTAGGTAGGAAGAAGGGAATGGAAGAGGAATGATATGACGCTAATGTGTCATTGGATAAAGAAAAGGTGAATACAACTCATAACCGAGTTGATTGTTCTCAGAGAATTATAGATGGAGAATGGATTAAATGTATAGTTTATGTGTTGAGAGATTGACGCAACGTAAGTAACTGTACTTGTATACCCAGTTACATGCTGATCGACCTTAGAAGTAGAAGAAGATGTATTATATACGAGACTGATTTTTGCAATTAATAAAATTCTTTTGCTGTTAAAAAAAAAGAAAAAAAAAACAGAGAGAGAATAACGGAATTTTGACGATGGATAAAACTTGATTGACAAAAAGGATTTCAAATGACGTTTTCTTTTAGAATGTTACAACTTTTCCAATGACTTTTCTGTCAAAAATTAATGTTAAGGTGTTAAAATTAAACTTTTTTTTTGTACGGATAAAACATTTTTGTAACGGGTTGAGATAAATTGTTACTTTATTTCACAATAAAAAGTCTTAAAAAAACATGAATAAGTTGTTTCTTGGTTGTAGAGGAATTTAATCACTATACATTATTTAAAATCATTTTTTATGTTATTATGTTTTAAGCCCATGTATAATTAACCCCCGTATTTTCGAGTTATTTAAAAGAAGGAAATGAAGGTAATGTAAAATCTCAAAGTTTGAAAGTTTCTTAACTGAAGTTAAGGGGTTAGTTTGTCAATTTTTAAAAGATGATAAGTTCAGGGGCTGTTCTTGCCATTTTAGAAAGTTGAGATATATATGAACCCTTATTTGACTCCTTGTAGTCAAACCACCAGGAGCTTCATTACACCATACGACACACACACTTACTCTTAGTATTTTGTTGCTGAACTCTGATTCCAAAGAGAAGATTAACACTTCAGATTGATAGATTAGTGAGAAGATAGTTTAAAGGTATGTGTTTTGAGTAGTCATTGATGTTCTTATGATCAAAGAAAGATTCCTTGGTGGAATCATAGATTCAAGTTGTTGTATGTTGTTTTGATGTGGTTTAGTGGTCCAAGAAGAAGTAGTATATGTTAGAAGTTGTCTTTGTGCCAGAAATCATGTATTGAGTCGTTTTTAGAGGGTAAAACCTCGAAACCCAGCTGCTGTTCGAACAGAGCAGGAAAGCCTGCTGTACCGACTGTCCTTGCGACCGCATGAGTTAAATCTTGCAATCGCAAGGCAGAGTTTCAGTATTTAGTTGTTTTGTCCCTTGCGGCCGTAAGTAAGAGTACTTGCGACCGTAAGGCAGTGTTTTAGAAGATTTGAAGGTTTGGGTCTCTTGCGGTCGCATTGGACTTTACTTGCGACCGTAAGGATGTTGGTTAAGGACCTTGCGGTCGCATAGGTTTTGCTTGCGATCGCAAGCAGCCTTCCAGAATTCAGTTTAGTTATTTGATCAATATCTTTCGTAAGTTGAGTACAGAGGTTACAGAAGTATTGTTTATTGCTTGTAGGTAATAAGAGTTGACGTTTCGGTGATAGAGAATAGCTGTTTAATTGCTGTTAAGGTGAGTGTACTTACCTTTAATCAGATTAGCATATGTACATGCACTAATTGAATAGTATATCAATTGTATGTTTGATATGTTAAGTTAAAGGTTGCGCCTGTTCAGAGGTTCAGTAGCACTATGTTATAGTATTTATGTATATGCATTAAGTAACTAGTATATCAATTGTATGCTTGGTATGTGATTGATTATGTGAAATTCAGTAGCACTATGTTGTAGTATTTAGTATGATCAGTATACATATATGCACAAGGTGAACAGTACGATATCCATGTTGTGATATGTTTATGTAATGAGTTAAGACTATTGTTTCAAGGTATAATAGTACTTAGATATATTATTCAGTACAGAGATAGGGGTATATTGAGATCCTTATACCCAAACAGAGTGTCATGGATTTGATTACACGCGAGGTGTGATCATATCCTGGACCAGTTAATAGTTTGAACAGTTTTGCAGGTGTTCAGCTTGGATGTGAGACATCCCCATAAGAGTTACTCATGTTTTATGTGTTTATTTGTTCAGTTTGTATGTTCACTAAGTGAAAGCTTACGTTTTAGTATGTTGTGCATGCATGTAACCAATTTCCAACAAGGGTAAGGCCCCAGTGCTTTGCAGAGTTGGATAGCTCCAAACTTTTAAACAGAGTACCTTTAACACTACTTTTGTGAGACTGTTAGCAGTAAGGTGTTGAAAGCTTGTTTTTCGCAAACCCTGTTCTTTTAAAAGTGCTAATTATAAGTAATAGAGTTTTAAAAGCTATTTTAAAAAAGTGGTGTTACAGGTAATTCTAACTAAACAAAAAAAGCTTTTTTCCAGTTTTTTTAGAAGTAAAACGAGAGGATTAAAAAGGGTTAGAAAGGATAAGTTTATCTATTTTTCCTCTAATAACTATCTACTCATGTTTGGGCTGATTGAGTAGGAAATTTATCAAAATTACGGATAAGCCCTGCATCTCTTCTTCAACATTTAAAATCTACTGACAAATGTTATGTTGTTGAGTTTTTTACGAGTGAAAAGTGAAGAGAAAAAGAAGAAAATGATTATAGTGTTTTTAAGCTGAAAGGAAAGGAAAGGAAATGGAGGAAGAAGAACGCCAATTACAAACTAATTATAGTGTTTTTAAATTCTAGGGCTTGGATTTGTTTGCTAGAATGTGTTTGTTTTATATGGTATACTCAATCACTCATTTTGATAATCTTTCGATCATGTTGTAAGATAGTGATTCTTATTTTTTAGTTACACAATATCAACTTAGTGATATGAAAGATAAATTTGTGAACAAAGAAATATATATACTTTGTTTTCATTCGCTTATTGACACTCAAATGTTCTTTTTAATTTTGACGTAAGCAACTCTTAAGTTGGTGACTACTACCTTTCAATATATTTTTCGATATATGACTATTATAATGATAACAATTAATTAAATAACAGGTCATTAGTTTTGATGCAGGGATCATTCAGATTCGATATTAATTCACTGGATTTTTACAAACATTGACATGATCTAATGCTCTTATGCTCAGCATTTTTAATATAGGTTTCTAGGTGCTCCCTAAAACCCTTCAATGCAGGATCCCTGCCTATTAACTGACCACCACAACTATCCATAAGATACATTGTCCTTGATCCTAGCACCCTGCTAAGGGTGCAACCTTTATCTTCTTGACCCTCACCTTTTGGGTCCCAAATTTTAATGCTGTATGTATTCAACGTCACCTTATCTTTTATCAAATCGTATTAAAATCCTTTACTACTACGTCAAGCTCCACTTTATTTCGTGGAATTCGAAGGAATGAAATTAAATTGAAATCAAATTCCGAGCTGTATTCTTATTCTTAAATTGTCTACATTCACTCAACTAATGGAAAGTCTATTTCATATATATATGTGGGTTGAATGGAATTCAATTCCATTTCATTTCGAATTCCGCAAAACAAACTGAACCGACGATTACTAACATTTTTTTCCTATTTTGATGTAATGTCAGTTGAATATAGATAGAAAGTTATATTCAAAAATAAATCTTTTATATTTATTTGTCAGTTTAATCAGTAAGCTTTTTAGTCATGTTTTAACCACTAAACCATCATTGTCTTATTTTGCAAAGAGAAAATAAAATCTGTAACTTTAAGTTTCAAATAAGTCCAAATTGAATCGAACCCATTTTATCTAGCAACCCAACCCAAACCCTTTTTTTCATAAACGAAGAGGTGATGTGTTATTAATTAATTGTTTTATTAATCCGTTTGCATGAGACAAATAATATAGTAGTTAAAATGTAGTAAATAAAATCTTATAAATGATCAAATTGAAAATTAAGATGGATGGAAATTTAATAAAATTTTCATTATTAATTAATTAACCCTTATATATATTGTGTATACAACGAAATCTTATCTCTTATAAGTTATATCCATTAATTCCATAAATCATCAAGGAGACAAGATCTCTTTACTTTTCATCTTACGGATTAATCTTTTCCAAGTTTAATATATTATTTACAAAAATAAAACTTGATTACCTTTTTTATTTCTTTTACAATTATATCTATAAATGTCGGAACCAGTTCATAATATTTTTATTTAATTCAAAGCATTTTCTAATCTCCTTCATTACCTTTTCATCCTCATGGTAAAGTTTCAATATTCAACATCTCGATCCTCTGTTCAGTTAATATATAATTAGTTAAAACTGTTAATTAAGTCTACTACTTTCATATTAGATCAAATGCATGCATGCAGGCTTTTTACACAACAGTTGCGACTATGTGCATTCTCAGTCTCATGATCGCTGGAAACCCTGGCTTCTTGCAACTTAAGAATCTGATTACTTCAGAAATTGATGTGAAGGATTTTGGAGCTATCGGAGATGGAGTCATTGATGATTCTTGGGTAAAATTTAGCTTGAAAATACAGCTTTTAAACTGCATATCGAAAGAAAATTTATATATATGTATAGTTTGATGACGAATTACGTGCTTTAAAATCTTGAAATATGTAATCTTCGATCGATTAAGCATTATATATATATGTTCCTGAACTTGCAGGCGGTGAACCAGGCGTGGGAAGTAGCATGTGGTTCGACCGGTCAGTTTAGATTATCGACAGGAAACTTTCTCGTTGGACCGTTGACGTTTTCAGGTCCATGCAAAGCTACAAGTGTGATTGTCAATGTAAGTGAAATAAACATGGATGATCAAATATGTAATATTAATTAATTATGCAATGTGAAAATAATATTCAGAGGCTTAAGTTTTATATTTCGTGGGATAATTTTGTATTATTTATTGTTAATAATAATAATAATAATAATGTTATATATGTAGGTGATTGGGACAGTTATAGCTCAACCCAAGAACAAATGGCCCAATAAAACCGATACTTGGCTTAAGTTTCAAAAGGTCGACAACCTTGTTATAACTGGAACTGGTCAATTTAATGGCCAAGGGACGTCCGGTTGGTGGGACCTATGTGTGCAGGTGACTCATTCATATGATGATTGTTGACTTATTTTTAGTCAATTTCATTAAACATATATAATCTTTGTATATTCTTTTACTCGATCATTGAGTATATATCTTTTGTTCATCGATCCTTTTCAGACTCACACATGTGAAGATAACCCAACTGTAAGTGATTAATTTTTCTGTAACGTTTTAATTTTAATTTGATATATATATATATATATATATATATATATGGCCTGCTTTTATTTTGTTTTTCGGTGTAGGCGTTGGCATTTCATGCATGTAACGGGCTTAAGCTCGTGGGAGTAACCTCTGTTAACAGCCCGCGAAATCATATATCAATAAATGGTTGCGACCGAGCCATTATTGTAAACGTCAATTTAACCGCACCCGGATTGAGTCCTAACACTGATGGTATTGATATATCTGATACAAATGGTGTGAACGTAAGTGGTGGAAACATTGGGACAGGTATATATATGAATTTGGTATTACTTACTTTGAAATTAGCTTTAATTAAAAGAGTTAATACTTTTTTTTCCTAATATTTTGGTTAATTAAATATTCAGGCGATGATTGCATTGCAATCAATGGAGGTAGCTCCAACATTAACATTACCGGTTTAAGTTGCGGGCCAGGTCATGGCATAAGGTCCGGTTTACAACATTAATTTATTTATATTATAATCACTTAACAATTATGATGTTTAATTAACCAACTTGATTATTATTATCTAGTGTTGGAAGCCTAGGAAGGAACGGTAGAAAAGATATTGTGAGTAATGTGATGGTCGTTGGCGTCAACTTCACCGGTACTCAAAATGGAGTTAGAATTAAAACCGTACCGGTATTAATCATTCTTTCTCTGAATATATGTATATATCATATCTATTTTTTTTTTTATTTACGTGTTTTCTTTTATTGTTTGATATATATATATATATATATATATTGTACGTTTCAGGGAGGATCAGGTTCTGCAAGTCAAATAACATATAGGAATATAAGAATGACGGATGTTGAAAACCCCATCATACTTACTCAGTTTTATTGCCCACATGTGGATCCTAAAAAATGCCCAGACCTTGTATGTCCTTGTATATCTTGTTAAAATTTATATTTTCAAAAGTATTAATTTTGGTAATTAATTTTCACAACTAAATAATAATTTTTGTTTTCTGTGTTTGATTGATGAATAGCCCTCTGTAGTTCAAATAAGCGGTGTTTCCTTCATTGATATAAACGGGACATCTTCAACGCCTAATGCAATCGCCATTAAGTGCAGCAAGTATCCTGGGAGCTGTGCAGACATCAGTCTTGGCCAAATCAACATACAACCTCTCAACTCATCCACCCAAGTTGGATCAACTTGCCTAAATACTCAAGTTGCGCTTCAAGGCCCTGTGTTTCCTCCCGTCGTTTGTACTTCGTCAAGCGTGATTATGATGCAGCCGTTGGATCACGCCTACCACAAAAGCCAACAAGCAATAGCAACAAACTAAAAGAATCGTATATAGTTTCTAACATAGTAGACTAGAATTAAGTTTTTAAATATTATTATATAGTAAGAATGTTAGCATATATAGATGTTAATAGATGGAAAGTAAATATAGCTAACTACTAGGACTTGTCTTGATATTTCATTATAAATATTATTCAATATCTTATATCTAAGGTTATCCCATTATTTACCATGAATTTTGCTAATTACTAAACTTTCTTTTTTAAACAAATTGATGAATAATATCAAAACCAATCAATCTTAGATAGTGTTTAATTTTAACTCAATAGAACTTAATCTGGTAAACTCTAATTATATTGTTTTTTTCGATTAATTCAAAAAGCATAACTTAAGATATAAGTTATAAAAATGATACCTTTTTATATTAAGTCAGTTATTTAACATCATAATAAGCTAATCTAGATTTCTTAGGATCTTCCTGTAAACGCAACACAAAAAAGAAGGGAAAAAAATCGACCTCCTAAGTAACCACTGACTTTATAAACCAGAAATCAATCGCACACCACTAGTTTCTGATACAGTTCCCCTGATATAGCAGCTTCCATAGTACCTTCAGGATCCAAACCCCCATCGCTCCCTTCTGTATCGTTAGTCTTCATGGCTACATCCTCGGGTTTGACCACTCCACCTTCTTCAAGAAACAAAGTCAATAAATTCTTCGAAAACCCGCTAAGCAGAGCCACCCCCTTCTGGTTTGCAGTCACCGGAGTGGAAGATGAATCTCTAAGATTCCAAAATACAATCTCAGGCACTTTCTCATACCCACAACCTCTAAACTTCCTCTGTATTGCTTCATAATCGGTCTCCCATGGATCACTTGAGGCCTGATCAAACTCCATGTCGCTAAAAACAAACACCCTTTTCACCATATCATCTTCACTCAACTTCCCATTTACAGCAACCTCCAACAATTTATCAAAAACCTTTTGAAAATTCGTGTTCAACCCTGCACTCATGTTTCTAATGAACTCTGTCTTTGATTTTAGACCGCGTCCTTCAATTAAGTGTAGCTCAGGCCACTGGCTGAATGTAATCACATGGCCCTTCCATGGCTCTGCACTAAGTTCAGAGACCAATAAGCCAAGTGCCACTGAGACCTCCATTGGTGTCCCAATCATACTTCCAGAAACATCACACACTGCAATGCAGTTTGTTAGTTTACCCTTCTTTAACAAATCATCCACCATTCTTTTCCACTGAAGCTCAGCTACGATGGCCGCCCCACCCCCACGTCTTAAGGAACTGATGATTTCATGGGGCAGCAAGGCTCCGGCAGCAATCTTGGCATCACCGGTCTTCACATTTTCTAAATACTTACGAAACCGCTCATTGTCTCTATGCAAGAATATATCTGTGTAGTTTTTCATGGCTATGGAAGCTACTCTATCATAAGAAATCAAGCTCCATTGCTTTGCACTCATATACACTTCTGGTAATTTCAACGCATTGTGAAGAGGGACAAGGACTTGTTTCCTTAACCGGTTTTTGATTTTGAAGATATAACTGGCATCATCAATTCCATCGAATTCAGGATCAGAATTTCTAGGGTAAATTTTTCTAGCAATTGATTCACAAATCAGTGTGGCCTTATCATATGAAGAGTCAACAGTAGGGCACCATTTTGCAGCTAAGCTGATTTTCATATAATCACCAGAATTCAACGACTGAATATCAGATCTTAAGCGATCAGCGAAGAACATCGATACCTGATCATGCAAGAATTTGTAATCTGGATCTGAATGGTATCTGTCCTGTGCTTTTTCAGCCATGGCGGAACCCTTTTCTTTCTTTAATGTTTTTGCTCTCTCTTTCTCGGCCTTCATCTGTGCCCTATTTGCCTCAATCCTCTGCTCTCGAGGCACACTTGCCCTCAGTCTAGCTTTCATTTCGTCATCACCATCCTTCTTCTTTTTCTTCTTCGAAAGGAAGTATCTCTTTCGTGCCTCACCTCTCCCTTTCACCGATTTCTTCGCTATCCACGCGGATTTCGCAATCTGACGTACTTCAGGACCTTCGATAAGCCGGTAGAGGACCTCTAACAGATCCTTGAAGTATCCAAACTCAACGAGAATCGGAATATTCGAAGCTAGAGTTTTCGGATGGTGTTTATGGAGCCAGAGCGCTGCCGTGTAAAAGCTCTGTTTATCCGATTTTCCACTTCCACGTACAGCTCTGAGATTGCAAACGAGTTTAAGCGTGGTGAGTGAATTGTGATTCCATGCGGATTGTAGCCGATCAATTAGATCCTCCGGCGGCGTGTCAGGTACGACGTGGAAGAAGAAATCGAGGCAGGGGTTTTGAGAGGATAAGTAGGCGGCAGAGTTGTTCTCCGTGAAGCTTATAAGAGGTTGGTTGTCAAAAGAGAGTCTGCGTGTAGCGTTTGTTACGGCTTCGTCAAGAATATCGTCGGTGGTGTTTTCCGGTGAGGAGGTGGGAGAGCGTTGACCATCCATGGAGGGAGAAGACTGGTTGCTTGGTTTCTACGTGTTCAATTCATAAAGAAGTCAGTCGATCCTTTTTTCATGCTGTAAATTTATTTAATAATGATATACGTGTCATAGAATCGTACTGAAACGGTATCATCGTGTTGCACAAGTAATGACAATACTTTATGTTCAGTCAATTACAAAAGGAGTCAGGCTATCCTCACGCATTAGATTTCTTATGGCACGATTTTTTCGTATTTGTCAAATACCAAATACGTCTGACACAATACCAATTGGTTAACAGCTATGACACATACAGACTAGTCAATGTGAAACAAATACATCCATCCACTAAAAATTGTATTACTTCTCTCTCTCCCTCGTCTTCTCGATCTCTTCCGGCAGGACCTGTAACAAAGTCGGTGAGTGGCCGACGTTGGCGGCGAATGGGTGTGGGGTGAACGGCGCCCGTCTCCTCTCTCCTCTCTCTACTCTCTCTCTCTTCGGCAGGACCTGTAACAAAGTCGGTGAGTGGCCGACGTTGGCGGCGAGTGGGTGTGGGGTGAACGGCGAGCGGAGATGACGATGGCGGTGGTTGGGTGAGCAGGCGACGACGGTGCTCGCTGTCCGGCAGTGAGAGGTGTTCGGCAGAGAGAGAGGATGAGAGAATAACCAGAGAAGAGAGAGAGTAGAGAGAGGAGACGGGCGGTCGGCGAGCGTTATCGCTATCCGGCGAGCGGTGATCGCCATGTCCGGCTGTCGGAAGTTTAATACATTTTGGAGAACTAACCCTTTATATTAATATTAATGACTGAAGTCAAGGCTAAAATTTCGAAGCTTTTTAAAATATTTTTTATAGAGTCATTTAGACACATTTCATTAAAAATAAAGTAACAATATAATTTTACAGTAGACGAGATACTATTTTTATCCCGCCGCGAAGCGCGGGTAATTGTTACTTGTTATACAACCATACAATTTTGAAGAAAAAAAACTGACAACAATAAATAACTACACATGCGCTTCTTAAACAAATTCTATGGTTGCCGCAGTGGTTATCAACTTGGCATGTATAGCGTTGGTCTCGGGTTCGACACTATACACTGGCTCTTTCTTTTCCCAATTCATGAATCCATTTTTACCGCTTCAACATATCTTGGGTTGCGTTCCTTTTTCTTTTTGATTTTTTCAACTTAGACTTACGATTCCTATGCATTTCTTCTTTTTTTAGATTTGCTAATTAACGCTTGCACTTCTTTAATTCCTTTTTATTTATTGTTTTTTTATTTGTTTGAAAAAAAGGCTAATTATATAACCGTGATTGTTTCAAATTAAAGGCAATGAAAGTTAATTCTTTTTTTGTTTTTATTATAGTAATTTTTTTTATTTTTAAATAGGATTTCTAATTGACTTGGTTTTTTTCTTATTATTTATGTTATTATTGTTATTACATAGTTCTTACCACTAAACTTCAACATATCTTGGTTTTTTTATTTTTAATCATGATTGTTTCATGATTTTATTATTATTATTACTATTATATACTATTATTATAATTTTATTATTCATTATTTATTATTATTATTATTATATACTATTATTATAATTATATTATTTATTATTATTATTACTATCATTATTATTATTGTTGTTGTTGTTGTTTTATTTTTAGTAAATAGATATATATTTTATATTTCATTTCTTATTATCAAAACCTATTATTATTATTATTATTATTATATTTTATTACTTATATTAAAAAATTTAGTTTAATTCAATAGTTAGTTATATTATGGTTCAGTTATCCAAAATGTATTAAACTATACCCAAAAATCTATTGTGTGTATCCACCTTTCAAAATTTCTATTGTGTGTATTGAACTTTAAATTTGGTGTTATTGTATGTATTAAACTTCCTATTGTATGTATTAAACTTTCTATTGTATGTACTAAACTTATACTTTTTTTTGATTTTTTATGTATCAAAATACATACAATAACACCAAATTTAAAGTTCAATACACACAATAGAAATTTTGAAAGGTGGATACACACAATAGATTTTTGGGTATAGTTTAATACATTTTGGAGAACTAAACCCTTTATATTAATATTAATGACTGAAGTCAAGGCTAAAATTTCGAAGCTTTTTAAAATATTTTTTTATAGAATCGTTTAGACACATTTCATTAAAAATTAAAGTAACAATATAATTTTACAGTAGACGAGATACTTTTTTTATCCCGCCGCGAAACGCGGGTAATTATTACTTGTTATATACACGAATAGTTAAAGATGTGGTTTTTATATACATATTATATCAAATATATATTTTATTCTTTTGCTAGAGAGAATGATCTCCCCGTATTAAATAATTTACAATTTTACATTACTGCCTTACTTAAATGGGATGAAAAAGAAATAAAATGGTTACGAAGATATAGTTATATGCTATGGCGATTTTAGACCACCAGCATCCATCACATTCTTCACACAACCACATCAGTACCACTTCAGCGCCGCATCATTCCCTCACCATTCCCTCATCTCATCACACAAACCTCGCATCCATCACATGCTTCACATCACAAAAAAGAAATAAAAATAGCTTCTCTCTCACGAATTCTCCCTCACACGCACGATGGCGGTCACTATCATGACCGTGAGGCCTCCTTCACAAAGCTTGGCGATGGTGCTCACACGGGGTCACACTCGTGAACCCCCCTCACACGACCTCTGACGCGATGGATGCGCAAGGTCTTAGAAGGCTCCGTGCAATAAAATTAATAAGACGTCGCTTGAAAAGATACGTAATAGAAAGATAATAAAAATTGAGATCAAAGGCTTTAACCAAAAAAAGCAAAATAAAAACTCTAAAATTATATAATTATTTTAATTTTCCATACAATCATCTTTAAAGGTAATAATATGCAAACTAGTTTATTGACCCGTACACGTACAGGTATTTCGGAAGTGTATTTGAGATATTAAACTTTTAAATAAAAATAATGCAGTAAATGAACATTTTAAAAAAGTTTCATATTACAATAAAATTTATACCAAAACGTAGATAAAAATGAGACGATCGTAAATATATAATTATTTTTTCTCTAAACAAAATATATCACAAGTTACTAAAAATAATTTATAAACAACTTATAATTAATTACATTAGTATACAATTTTTATAAAACCCACTCACATTTTCTTAAAACCTCCTTATATGTTTTATAAAACCCCCTCAAAATATTCATCTAACCCCCTTCCAATAGATTTAAAATTAATATTTTGAAATTGAAATTGAATCATTTGAAATTAAAATCTCTTATCCACGTTTTAATCTTTTCAAAATTGATTTGAGAATGAAATAATTTTGAAATTGAATGTTACAATTGGTTAATTAAAACTCAATTTATGGTTATTTTTGAAAAATTTGCATGCCTTTTATATATATAATATATAGATAGATAATACAAAAATTACATCATATTTTATTTTACGGTTTGGTTAATAATGTGGTTGATAATACAAAAATTACATCATATTTTATTTTACGGTTTGGTTAATAATGTGGTTTTGTTGTTAACCATAACCGAATCACCTTTATCCGTTAATCAAAATTAAAAATCAGACCATCGATTTTAGAAATGGTTCAGTTAGCTTCAAACGGTTGTCGGTTAAGTTGATGGTTTTTGTGCTTAGTAACTCGGACCTAGACCAAATTATGAGTCGAGGCCTAAAATCAACCATTTATTAAGGTTCGTGATACTATTGATGCAATTTTAATGATTCTTAGTAGTGAATAACCAGCTTAACCAAATTCAGGATACTAAGATGTACAGATGTCACGGTTGATAAATGAAGGATTTATTTCTTAAATATATTTAAGTTGTCACGTTTTGCTATTGTGTATATCGGACCTTTAAAAGTTTCTCATTATGTGTATCAAACTTTTAATTTGTTGCTATGGTATGTATTTTGATTACATAAAATAGGAAAAAGTACAAGTTAAGTACATACAACAGAAGTTTAATACACAAAATAGCGACACATTAAAAGTCCGATACAATAGAAAATTTTGAAGTCCGGTACATAAAATAACAAAATGCAACTTAATGTAACAAGTTAGATATATTTGATAACCTGAATCCACAAAAGAAAGAAGCAAAGTTTTCATTCTGTTTTGTCCCTAGTTACATACTACTAGCATACTAGTACTAGATTCGGTAGGACCATGGTGAGAAGATTTGGTTTTAACAACCCAATTCGGCTATAAGTAAGAGTATATGCAGTTGCAAACATCTAGTCTCTGCATATAGAAAATTTTAATCTTCAATTTGATTCTACCAATATGTTTTCAAAAATAAAATCTTGTTAAAACAAGCAAAATCTATCCAGCAGAAAATAAACTGGTTCACATCAAAAATTAGCCTCGTTTTCAGCAAAACTTAACAGAAAGTTTGAAACAGAAGGTTTAAGATTATCCTGCTCAACATTTTTCAACTCAAAAACGCCTTTTACGATTCGGGTATATAACCTTTCTAGTTGTGGAACTCCATAATCAGCTGTGCGCTCCAATAAAAGCTTCTTAGCAGATTCAATTTTGGTGTCACTCTCCACATCTGACACTATAGAATCCTGTGATTTAGGCTCACTAACCTCGTTGGGAGTAGTGTCAATCTCCATGGGACCTGGAGGTGAGCTCACAGGGTTTGCATCGTTTTCATCATCAACTACTGGTTCTTGTGGCTGAGATCCTTCATCAGCTGTTGAAGCTGAAAATCCACAAAGTTATAGATTAGATACCACCATTTGAACATCATGTATGAGGAATGAAATTAAAAAATTGAAAAAAAGAAATTGATAAAAGTTAAAACTTAATAAGAATGGAACTATCGAATACATAATCAAACTAAGAGGCTGTTTGATTGCAGCTAAATAGAGCCATTCAACTCTCAACGCTGAATCATTCAGCATTCAAAGTTTTTGATTTTCACCTCTAGACAAAAGTTCATGCGAGAACCGTTGTTAGCGCGAGAACCGCGAGAACCAATCTAAGCCGTCCAATTCTCCCTCCTTCAATGTCATTGCCCACCCATGAATTCCTCACATGCACCCTGTCACACCCTATCCCTCCACGCTCTCCATCCATGATACTTCCCATATCTAAGGAACGGCTGAGATTGGTTCTCGCGGTTCTCGCACTAACAACGGTTCTCGCATGAACCCTCCCCTTCACCTCTAAATGAAGACTATGTTGAATGAGAAAAGAAAATATTGTTAAAACGATTTCACCTTAAAACACCCCTTGAATCATTAAACACCCAATATGTGATCTAAAACCCCTTTATTACACATCTTTTTAAACAATCATACCTTATTCTGCAAGAAATATTTACAAATGTTGAAATAGTGAATTTTCTCATTCACAACCATTATCAAGAAGTTTGTTACATTTAGAGCCAATTTCTAAATTTTATACAAAACCTTTGAATTATTCAGGTCATCTAAACATTGAGCGTTTAATCATTTTGTTCTATCAAGTAGAAAACCACTAAAAGACATACAATTATACAAATGATGTTGGTGATTTTAGTGTCATCAAGCCATTTAGTATGACCAGGATTGTTGTGAGACTAGCCGAAATTTGACTTAGCTATAATAGAGTCCGGAGGTGCTGAGTGCACGCTCGGATAAGTTAATATCGGGAACACGGGGTCCGGAGGGAGTGCCCCTGGTGGGATCCCAAGAAGCAGTTAACTGATAGAAAACCTTTATCTTAGGATGAAAAATACGAGTTTGTCAAGTAACCGGTTTCAACAATAATTTCTCATCAAAGGTATTTCATCTTTTACTGGTTTTAGGGTGTGCTTGGTTCATGGTTATGGACTAGAAGGAAAAGAAAAGATAGCATTAATCGGGTTAGTTGACCATAGTGGAATCATCCATTACTTGAAAGAGGGTACTGGGTCGTTACCAACTAAAATGGGGGAATGAATTTCATATATTTATTAATCATTAATCAAACAATCTCTATGATAATTATAATGATTTCCTAACAGTTCCAAGCAACAGCAATGTATGGGAATCTCATTTAATTACCCAACAATACTATTTTCCTTCCCTTTCCTATTACCAAGTTTGAACCAAGCTCACCCTTAGTAATTTAATATTCACTTTTAAATTTTGGTATTATATATTTATTCATCACAGGTGCAAATGTGCAATCTGCAAGATATTCTAGTGTTTCTTTGTAAGATGCTAACAACTCCTAGTAATTTTGTATGGTTCTCTTCAACATCACCATGCTAAACACAATAAGTAATTGCACCCTGGTCATACAGAAGTGTGTATAAAAGATGACGATCAACTTCAATCTTGACCGGGCTAATATTGCTGGTCAAGAAGAAGAACATTGATGGGAATCCCAAAAAGACTCATATCTGAAAGTTGTTAAATACTCTTGCATCCCCATAAAGAGTCTCACCATTCCTTTTAAATGTAGCACTTCCTGATTGAATCCCACACTGGTCTTTATTTATTTGTCAGTCTAGAGTTGTAAAAAATTACCGTATAACAGTTTTAATGACAAACACTAACCTCGGTACAGAGAATAGTGTCATTTATAGAGAGAAACTATGCTCATTAATTAGTAAGAATAGTGCTGGACTGCTGGTTACCTTCCTTCGAAATTAGTTATATAGCAATGACTCGGTGAGTTAGATTATTTATTTCATCACCAGAATCAAAGATGCAGGATTATAATGCATGTGATAACCTGTATGTGAAGGATCAGCATTCTTCTTGGGCCGTTTCAGAGCTTCATAGCTCTGATCAACATTGACTTCTGGCTGGACATGACGAAGACGTGCACTAGCCCTAGTCATAGTTGCCGTTTGAACAACGGGAACATTCTGAAAAGAAGGTCCAATAATATCTTCAGGCAGAGTCAGTGGCCCACCATCTTCAGCAATTTTCTCACAGAAAGCAACCAGTGCAGGGTCCATCTGGGAGAGCATCCCATGCACCTATACAGAAACAAATACTTCAATCACATGCAGGATTTGGAAACACTGGCAAAACTGAGCTTCATTTTCCAATGAGAAAATAACATACTGAATCTCGAAGTTCATAAGCTCTACTGACGATCCTAGCTCCATTGTAATCATCCCTATTATATACCTGTGCAAATGAAAGAAAAGCATTACATAAGGTTAAAGACGTATATTCTTGAAGAGTGGTTAATATATACCTTTGCATTCGCCAAAATGAGTTCAAAATCTTCTAAGAATGCCTTGCAAGTAATATATTTTCCACCATCAACACGTTGTAAAAGCGTAGCCATATCCATAGGGTTCTGAATAACTGCATGATAGTTCGGAGCATCTTCATCCAACACAGGGTAGTGAAAGGCACTAAAGCGCTTATCATACAACACCCTGCACCAGGAAAAACAATTCAATTAAATAACTAGGTTTCTGAAATTGGACAGAAGGCAGAGTGGACCAGAGTTTTATTATAAGTTATTGAACATTCTCCTAGATAGAAATTTTCCTATGTGCATTTAGGCCAGATAAATAGATGATTTGGTGGCAATAGTATAGCGGGCTATGTTGTCAGATTTAACTCAACATCCTTCCACTTATAAGTTAAGACAAAAGTGGAGATATGCAGTTGAAATCATGATACTTTTATTCTGACATGTTCCTGCTCAGATTAATTTCAATGCAAAACATGAGCTGCAAAATTTATTAAAAGGCCCTTTGCTTATTAATAATGAACCATGACTCTCTAGACCATGGTTCCTGGCATTTGATTTTCACTTATAGTCAATGCAGTCTCGTCACAAGTGTAAATGCTATACCACTATCAGATGATGCAACAGAGTGAAGAAAAAGAAGAAATTGTACACACAGGTTTACCAAAATTGACCGTTCATGATTTTCCCCTAGAATTGGATCCAACCAATGGCGCTTATAAGGATGATATAACCTCATATATAATGTATGAAAATGAGTTGATTGTTTGCCATCTGAATTGGTGTTGGGACAAAAACAAGGGATCTAATAGAAAGCCACAAAACTGGCAAAGAGTAAATGACGTGATATGATTGCTTATCTGAATTGGCAGACTAGAGTCTATTGGGGGCAGCATAAGGTATACAGAAAATCAAATTCCAATTCAACATTCTACTTGGCTGTCTAGACAATTTGGCGCCACTCATAATGTCAATAGAAACATGCAAAAGGAACCAACCTCATTGCACAAGTTACAAGCCCAATGAAGCAGATACTCAGAAGTCGGACCGACAGAGGGTCCATCTTAATACAGGTAGTCACAGGTGGTAACGAAAATTCGCAAGACTAATAATACA
This sequence comes from Pulicaria dysenterica, assembly GCA_947179395.2. Lineage (NCBI taxonomy): Eukaryota > Viridiplantae > Streptophyta > Magnoliopsida > Asterales > Asteraceae > Pulicaria > Pulicaria dysenterica. Next base: position 56,260,452 of record OX359296.1, read on the forward strand.
ATATGGATTGATTGGAAATTTTGCAAGTTAGTAATAGAATTCTCTATGGCCTTTTTCATAATGCCACTATGAATAGATCAAAAAATTAATCGGACACCAATAGCCTAAAAAATACAGAGTTCCAAGTGAACCGCCTGATGGCCTCCACTTAGCCCATGAAGAATGATACTCAGAAGTCAGACCGGTAGAGGGTTCGTCTTAATACAAGAAGTCAAAGGTGGTCATGAAAATTTGGCAAATTGCAAGACTATGAATATAAAATGGATTGATTGGAATATTTGCAAGTTAGGGATAGAATTCTGTATGGCCTTTTTCATATTGCCACTTATAAATAGATCAAAGTAACATTAATCCAACACCTTTGACCTAAAAAGTACAGAGAGTTCCATGCAAACCGCCTAATGGCCTCCACATAGCAACAGCAAACTATAGGTCTTCTCAACCACCCCTAAATTACAATAGCAGAACCACCTTTGTCGTCTTGATGGATTGGGTGCTGTCATTGTATTAATTAGTAACTTAAAGGTTGCAGCTTTTGCCAAACAGTTATTTATTATATGCTTAACAAGATCAGGAGCCACAGTTATGCAAGCATATATTGTCAGTCCAATGTGTGGTTCTATGAATGATTTTAACAGATACTGGATTTGAGACTACGACATATTATGTAATGAATTTGTGAGCCAACTGCCAAGACTCTGTCCAAGCTTGTGTTAAATAAACTGAAAGCCATGCATTTAGGCAGATTAAGTCCACTGCCTATAAGTTGTATCACGACATGATACGAGGAAGAAAGATCGGTATGGGTATGACATCTTGATATGTATGATATACATATTTCACAGCTAAAAATTGAGCTCATGAACCAAAGTTGAATCAACACCAAGACTGCCTCATGTTCCATAACAAACGCTAGAATAGATGTTGTCCAAAGAGTTTTTTGAATTATTAGAAACATACTTAAATTGAGATGGATCATTTCTACACCTTGATATGGTGCCCTCTAAGAACACATTATAAAGTAAATGTGTGCTACTGATATGTGATTGCTATCATGATAATGTCACCAAATTATGAATTCGCTTACTAATACTTTACACGTCCGGATACTATTGATGATGGTGATGGATTATGTTACAATGACTGGCAAGCATCATGTGTGTAAGTGATTCAAATGCAATCAGTAAAAACTTACCGGTTGCAAACATCACGTAGGCACATTCTTAATCTCCGAAGGGCATGACCCTGGGCCTCAGCTTTAGCTTTTAGTTCAGAGATCTTTGGGCCAGTGTCTACTTTTGGTGCCTTGCTGAGTTCAGGAACAGCAGCTGACTTCTGGGACTTCTTTGTGACTCCCTCTGATGGTATTGACAAAGCAGCTTCAATCAAAGAGTCAAAAAACATACTTCTATCCTCCATTAATGGTTTGTCCATCTGATAACTGTAATGGGCACATGTATGAATTTAAATGTTCTGTATCATGAAGAATCTCTGTGCTTCACAAAATGATTATATTATTTATACGTTGAGAACATGAACTAAAGATGTCACAAATATTTACACACATTCATTACTAGAACATATGCAGCAAGGGATAACTATAACCACATGCAGTAGTAGATACCTTCTAATAAATATAGCAGTCATATAAAACACAAACAAGATAATCAACTGCCTTGCTAAAAGGACTTATCCGCAAAAACAAACTGCAACCCAAGTGCAACTTTAAGATTTCTTTGTTTATGAATTATAACTCTTTAAAATATTACATCACGTTTGAATAAGCAGTAAGAGGGATGGGCCCAATTGTAATAGCAACAACCAAAACCAGCAAGGACGAGGGAAGAGCCCTTATGCATGCTACGAGGTCATTTCTTTAAACCAAAATGCTTTCACTGATTGCCATCCGACATATATTCCCTAATCCCTATACTTCAATTGTAGTTTTGATGCACTTGGAAAGGATATTTAATTATTTTTAGTGTGTGCTACATCCAGGGTTTGGCTTAACTCTTTAAGGGCTGGGTGACCTTAAGTCCCCTACAATAAGCAAAGCGAAAATCGAGTACACATTACAGCAATCCTTTGGCCGTTTGCCTGTAGTCACAAAGCTTCTCCCAAGACCTCCAATTTTCCCCAATCAAAGAAAAACGAGAAGGAAAACACCCACACATAAAACAGCAAGAGAACCCTAACGAGAGGAGCTTCACCACCAGGTCCATCATATATGCTAATCACTAGTCTGGCATTCTCGTATAAGCTTTCCAGTTTTATTGCTTGAGGTTAAGTAAAGATATATATTCCTAGCTTGACTTAACCAAAGTCAAACAAATTCCTAAACCATATTAACAAGAGGGAACAACATTATAAATTAGTAACATGCGATGGGACAGATTTTGGGAATATATAACAAAGCAAGTAACCAAACATACATGTTACGGGAAGGAAATACAGAAGAGGGATCCCCATCAAGCTCCTCAAGCTGAACAGAGGATGTTCCAAGCAGTAATATGGGGGAATCAGATGGTAATTCGGCCAATAATGTCAACAACACAGCCCTGAGTTGGTCATGTGCCTGAATTCACATATCGTATTACCAGATAAGATGGAAAAAAACATTCAAATTAATCGAATTAAAAAACAATCCTAGTTCAAGTCTATTTTAAAATTGCTATATAAGCAGTAATATTGAAAGAAAGCATAGAAATGTGCACTAACATTTTCCCACCAAAGATGAAATTGAGGTAAATACAGTATTGAAGGTGTAGTTCTCCTTGCTTCGCCAAAAACATGAACCAAAGCTTCCTCAGGTGTCTTAGCACTCGGATCAGAGAGAAGAGAGGAAAGTCCAAGAGAATGGACAGGAAACTTTTCCAGTTCATGCAAGATAGCAGGTCCTAAGTGATCCTGGAAAAATGAACTTGTAAGTTCACTTATCATATCTTTTTAGAATGATAACCTATATATAAACATCTGTATCCAAAAATATAATTACCAGGCCAGCACCCTCCATGCCACATAACAAAAGTCGAGGTCTGTAAACAAGAGGAAGAGCAAAACCACAAACAAGCATCGAATATTTCTTTGATTCAGATGAAATTTCGAGAGCAGGAAATATATCTGATATGACAGTCATGGCCTTCTGGAGATGTCTCTGTAGACACGGCACGACAACTGGAGACAAAGGTCGAGAATGAACAATTGAGCCTCTATGAGCAGCTGGAGTGATCGTTGACATGGCTTCCATAAAATGCTTCTTTTCCACTTCTACCGATTCAACATCTATGAGAAACTTGTCATCGCTAGTGTAAACCTGAGGATATTTTTCACGGAAAGCACGAATCGCAGCTTCAGTGCAAAGAGCTTTTAGATCAGCACCACAGTATCCCACACAACTGGCAGCAAGCTCCAATTTCAATTCCTTCATCGGAGGTCGTTTCCATTTCCGAGTATGAATATCTAATATTTCAGCACGTGCATCAAAACCAGGCAAGGGAAAAGTGAATTCACGATCAAATCTACCAGGCCTTCTTAGTGCTCCATCAATGGCATCAATCCTGTTGGTTGCCCCAATCAAGACTACCTGACCACGTGAATCAAGACCGTCCATCAAAGCAAGCAGAGTTGAAACAATTGAATTATGAATCTGCTCCTGCTTGCTTGACCTGACAGGAGCAAGCCCATCTATCTCATCAAAGAAAATTATAGATGGCTGATTCCTTTGGGCTTCTTCAAAAAGCATCTTCAACTGTCTTTCAGCCTCACCTACCCATTTGCTTAGCACATCAGCGCCCTTCCTCATATAGAAACTGACTTTCTGCCCAGCCTTTGAAGCAGCACAAGCTAAAGCCCTTGCAATGAGTGTTTTCCCGGTGCCAGGAGGACCACATAGCAACACTCCTCTTGGAGGGGTAATGTGATAACTAGCAAAAAAATCAGGATACAGTAGTGGGAAAAAGACCATTTCCTTCAAAGCGTCGATATAGCCTGAAAGCCCACCTATGTCATCAAAACTTACACTCTCGTCAACCTGTAATGGTTGAATGTCAGCCCCTCCCTTGGAACTGGGCCCGGCGGTTTGAACACCAGAAGCTAGGTTAGTCATAACATCACCCTGATGACCCCAACCTGATGCAGCAATATTTAATCCCCATGCGGATGTCCCATGCATATCTGGTCCCCCTAAAAGCCATGGTGGTGCACCTGACCTGCTTGTGCCTCTTGACCAAGGCATAGGCATTGCTTGGTCCAGCTCATCCACAAGAAGAGAATCGTCAGAATCTTCAGCGCGTGAAATGCGATGACGTTTATGAACTCGCGATCCACCTCTTCTAACATCCCTGTTGTGCTTTGTACCTACTCCTTGCTGAAGTACTCTTCTAGGAGATCTTGGTCTTTGCTTACCCTCTTCAAGGGATAGTCTGCGAACCTCTGCACGATTCCGGAGATCATACCGCCTCCTCCCATCCTGCTCTTCTTCACCATCTTCATCATCACCATCTTCCTCTCCTTCATCTTCACCCTCACCTTCATCATCCCCATCACCCTCAGCACCGCCCTCCTCCTCGCTCTCGCCATCATCTGCATCATTATCCTCCATTGCATTGCCATTTTCTGGTCCATCTTGTCCATTATTCTCCTCGTAAGTATCGCGTTCATCCTCAGATTCAAGAATCATTTGTCCTCTTGAACCTGTGTTGGCACGACGAGGCCGGAGCCCAGCACGACGAGGTCTCAGGCCTTCACGCAGTGGCAACTTCTCTTTATGTCTGGTGCTGCTATTATTGCGACTCCTAGGACTTCGGTACTTGGGACCCTGAAAATATTTACCAAGTACTATAGACCACCAGAAAAAAAATCTTCACAAGGAGTGTTGAATACTTAGAAACCTATATACCATTACAACCTTTAGAAATCAAGAACTTACCATTAGGTCATTATCCTCTGTTCCAGTACTGTCTGTGTAGAGATCAAGATTTACAGAAACCCTGCGTTTTCTTGTAGAACGCCGAAGATTCGCCATAACAGCCTGCAATGATACAAGGAAGAGGTTACAAAATAGAAGGCAAAGCAAGAAATTTAGTTTCTACGAACATCAGAGCAATCAGAATTACGGTGCACTGAATGAAGGCATACAAGACTAAAGGTTGTTAACATTTAAGTATGGTTATCTAGATTAGCTAGCTTAAAAATACGAGTAAACAGGACTAGAACAATAAGACAGGGCAGCCAACAAATACAAATCCAAAGAAAAAGTCAGTATTAACTAATTAATTCTCAATCTCATCAAAATAACACACACCATGATCAGGCGTCTATATTCCATTCAACTCATGACCTCTCCTATACTAGTTAACCTACTGACATGAATATCTTTATGAACTTCAACAAGACAATACCCCAAAGCACAAGCAAATATGTCATTATATATCTATGGTGGTTTAGCCCTCTCTCTATCATCAGCTCAAACTTGTATATGAGGGGGTAACTACTACACAGTATGATTATGAATAATTCTGCATGTGCATCCTACTCCACCCCAACCCTCAACCCTCCTTATTTCATTCATGCAATAAGAAATTTATTTAGTGTGCATATTGATGTCTTCTACCTACACGCTTAATGTGCAAGCAGGTCACATGTGAGGTGGAGGCTGACGCTAGCTATAAATGATGAGTCCTCCATCTATGAGCTACTAGCATTTCTTCTTAGAAACTGTCTCATTATCAGTCCAGTAAGTTCAACCATTATGGTTCACATAAATCAAGAAACACTTTGTTGTTGGTGTTTCTAGTTGTGAGTTGAAGGCATAATTGCATAAATAACCAAATGGAATTCATCAAATTTAGGACTGATTCACATAATTGGGTATGATCACACATATATCAAACAAACAATCAACAAATAGGTGTCCAATAACTGCATTTACAAAACACACCTATAGATTCAGCAAAATTTCGCACAAACATTTAGATAAATATCGCTAAAATTGCTTATATGACCAAAGAAGTAAACCAAATTACATCCGAGTTATTCTGTCTCTGGTTTATCATTTTGGCAATCCTAGAAGCTGCGGTCCTCTTTTTCGTCTTATTCCGTTTCGACTTCGTGAGGAATGGATACCGAGTGAATTTACTCGTCCTTTTTCGAATCCTATCGCTTGTGCGAACTGGTCTGGGAGAAGAAACAACACCAGCCTCAACATCAGCATCAGCACCAGCATCCTCGTTTTCTTTCAGGGATTGCTTCGAAACCATATTTTTGGTTCAGTTCATCCAAATTTTGTTGATAAATTACCTCATTGTAGATAAATTCGACTCTACTGAGCTCAAAATTGACATTAGGAATTTTGGGAATTAGGCGCGTTGGTTTTTGAGATGATTCGAGGGTTCAGGCGTCATAGGGCATGGCGTATGATAGGGGTTTGAATTCTGAGTGTAAACGAGGGTTCATAACTTCATACTTATTTGGGTTTCGGCTTACTACTTTTTTAGTGAATGGCAAAAATGGTCCCTTGTCTAATTCATCTTATAAAGTTTAGCCCTTTGACTTTTATTTCTACGCTTTATATGTTATTTGTTTCGTCTATATTTTCAACTAAAATATTCAGACAAATAGGCATGTTGTCATTATACACTTTTAGTCATTTGTCATGGTAAAATAATGCTCCTTTTGGCTTCAAATTTGGTATAAACATTCTCCGCTGATAAATAAGATTATCATGTATATTAATATATCCATATTTATACATGTTTTACGTACCGAAAACCCTCGCATTTAATCCATAATTAAGATGAAATGTACGAATTATTACCCCAAATGCTTTACTTTCACCATTGCATGTTAAAAAGACTAAAAGTGAAGATTTCGAGTAAAACGAGTGCAAAACGGAAGAAAAATAAAGAACCGTTGAAAATGATAAGGCCATGCGATCGCATGTACCTACTATGCGATCGCATGGTAGGGGCGAATCTATCTTTGGCACTTGGCACGTTCTGCAGCCTACAAGGTCTTTTCAACCGCCCAAACCAAGTCATGCGATCGCGTAACAGGGTCCATGCGATCGCAAAGCCCCCTGTTCCAGGCTTATTTAAGAAGCTCACTTCTCTACATGAACGGCATTCAAACAGAAACACACACGGTTCACACACACACTTATCTCTGTATTTTGCACGTACAAAACACACACTAAAGGTGTCTTCACACTTGGGTTTTGTTTTGGTGGTATTTAAACACCCCAAACTCCGTTCCAAAGGTGTAGAAACTAAGTGGAGGTTCTGATCACGTATACAACTCGGGATAGCTTGGTATAATCTAATCATATTTTGTTATTAATATGTATCTAAGTGTTTATCTTGTTGTTTTACTTATAACCATGTGTAACTAAACTATTTCACTTAGGCCAAGATGATTCTTGGCCAAGTTATGGCAATATAAACCTTTTCTTGATTATTTGATATAAAAGTATGTTTTGATCATTAATATAAATGTGTTTAATCATATTCATGTGATATATTTGTTCATGTTCATGTTTTGGTAACCTTTTGTGTGAAAACCTCAAGGTTATATTGCATGCATATTCAAGAATGTTGGTTTAATCTTAAAATCTTGTGTAGTTATCACTAGAAATGGTGTAACAAGCAAGTTTGTCATTTGAAAAGCATTTTTGAAACTTGTCTTTTATCATTTCAGATCTTAACAAGTTGGCCATGTTTATCATATTATGGTTTCTCACATGTTTCACATCTCAAATGAAAGTTTAATTGTGTACGTATAATATTCGATCATTAATACTACAAAAGGATAAAAAGGATTAAAAAGATGTTTTTGAACATGTTAAGGTCGAAATGAATTCAATAATGTCATTAAGAGTCTGATCTTTTGATTCTATATGCATGCTTATGTATTTCATGCTTTGCATGTGTTATGTACTAGAAATGGTACGTAACATGATGATATCTAAAAGAAATAACATAAGGCTTGATCTTAAATCCAACGCACGTGGTTTGAGTCTTGTTGGGTTCATACATCATAGTGTTCATTTACTATCTACTTATAACCTTTGATGAAAGTCCAGGTTGTTTGTGTTTAATCTTTGGGTTAAAAGTGAAATCTGCTGTAACTAGATGTCATGCAATCGCATGACATATGCATGTGATCGCATGGGTCTGTCATTCTATGTGATCGCATGTCCTTGACATGCGATCGCATGAGCCCTGTTCCATATCAGTTTGTTGTTTCTTTTATTCTAACCATTCTTAAATCACTTTAACACCTTTCTTATGTTTTGAAAGCTACAAGACATATCATTTGACCAAGAATGTATGGCTTGTAGCTGGATTTAAACATGGTTAAGTGGATCTGTGATTGTCTTATGATTCTATGCTTACATGCTATGTTTGATTGTAAATCTGAGTCTTGATAACTCGAGTGATGATTTACATGATAATATGACTTGTGAGTATTAGATAGAACATCATAATGTGAGCTTAATGCAATTCATCAAGTCACCAACAATTAAACCGAAATAAATATTGCCATAACTAACCAGGATGATTCTGAAGCCTAAGTGATCCTTTCTCTTATTGTCTAATCGCTTGTTATTATTTTGCTAGTGTAACTTGTTTCTTTTATTAGTTTTAAATCAAATCTAAAAATCGCATGTTATTATTTTACCAAACAATAATGATGTTTGAGTTCTAGTAGTTGCCAGAAAGTCACTTTGTCCCTGTGGCTCGACACTCGGTCTTACCCTATCTATACTACTACTGACCAGGTCATACTTGCCTGAGTCGTGTGTAGTATTTATTTTGTAATTCCATTTTATAAATTTAAAACACCAGTGTGAAAAAGCTTTTAATCATCTTAAAAATATTCGTACGCGGGCTGCACACCCATATATCATATGTCAGACGATCAATATATTTTTTTCAAAAAAATATTAAGTTGTAGGTTTAAGGTTGTATATGTGAGATTGACTTTGTTTTAGGTAGTAAGTATCAGTCATTTATTTTGCTCGATATACTCTAGTTTGGGACCAATGTCTAAAGGTGTCTAGTATATGATTTTTAGGATGATAATATGTTACAAACTTGTGGTTTGGCATTTGTTAAAGGTCGTATACTATGACAGCGTATGTACCAGATTAAATTCATACGAAACTCATGCCCATCATATCAACAGCTCCAACTAACCTCAAGAACAACTTTCAAATAAAGCTTATCGATATCTGAACCTCATGACATGCAGTCATCTAGACCTTACAACCTTTGACTCAGGAAACCAAAACATAAACGAAACGGTGTGTAAAGTAAAGTTGGCTCGCAGCTTACCAAATATGGTATATAAAGATATAAAAGATTGTACATTTTGAATAAGACATGCACGGACTTATGGACCTCAAGATCAATCACTTCCCAGCTAACTGAATGTTAGTCGTCTGGTTCAGAAGGCTTGACTAGAGAAGAAGGAACCACACAGACTACTTGATAGAAAGTACATCAAAGCACACAATGCAATATATACACTAGCCATTTCATCTCAAGTAAACATATTAAAAACTCTCGGTGCTCTCTTTAATACAAAACATTTGGTCCTTCGTCAGTATTCTTATCCTCACGTCGGAGTTTGATCACTAGGCCAAAACCTTCGTGACGAGGCTAGTGGTGCTTTGTTTTGCAAAATCATTCACGTCTTACGAGTTTTAGACGGGCTTTCTCCTTCTTACGTTGACCTTAATAAGACTCGTCTAGCAACATGTTATAAAAGGGTAGATGTGTATTAATAGTCATTATTTTAGAGGTTATGTCGACCATCATTAGAAATAGTCTCAAATAGATAGTTCATTGTCAACATTAAAAAAAAGTAATATTAGTTTTTATTATTTGGATTTGACATGGCGAACTCCATTAGTAAGCCTCAGTCTCAAATGTACACACATTTACTCATGAATTAAAAATTTAAAAGATGAATCATACTTAATATGGATGCTTTGTACACTTTAGAAGCCACTTGTTTATGAATCTCCATTCTAAGCGTAAATTTTTTTAAAAAAAATTGGCAGAGATAAAAGAAATAGGAAGAAATGGACATACGAGAGAAATGGAAATGGAGAGAAATAAAAATGGAGAGAAATGGAAATGTGTGGAGAATTTTAGTATCATAAAAAGAAATAGAGAGATGGTGGCTAAGGTCGCCCGACGGCGGCTGCAGTGTTGGCCGTATCGCCGAACGTCGACGATGATGAGTAAAACGCCAAAAACACAACGCAACTGGACGTCAACGATGATGAGTAGACATCAGCCGTCATTTCTCTCCATTTCTCCACAATTTGAAGAAAAATGACAATACAAGGATGGGATGTGTGTTTTATGTTAAGTGAAATACTTGACGTATTTGTAGTCGAAACTAACGTCAAACATTTATTTGGTTTTGTTTTCATTTGTGTTGTTGAGTTCAATGATTTATAATTTGGATGTGTAATTGAAATAAAATCTTACCGTTAAGAAAGGTTTTTATGTAAACACGAGTTTTTTAAAAGAATATTGATAAATAGAAATCTCTAAACACTCTTAACACTCATATCATAAATAATTATCTTCTTATGTTTTCCTAAATATTATTAAGGTGATAATTAATATAAGTTAACTAAACCAGTTTAAAATAAGATTAACAGTCGGTCATGAAATTTTTGATGTACCACTTATTCAAGTCGTATGATGAAATTGACGATTTGAATATCTATATCAGTAATTAAAAAAACGCACAATTTTCGTCCTCTTGTATACTTATTGTGCACAATACACTACTCTTTCTACATCCCTCTCAACACAACATAAACGTTTTACTAATTATATGAATTAGGGGTTTTAAAAACAGATAACCGAAATTCGGATAGTTGTTTTTCAGTATTTGGATCCTAAAATTCCGATATCTGGATATCCGATGATTTCAAAAACATATATGCAAAAAAATATAATTACTAAATAACCGTATTTTGAATTTGAATAACAAAATGTAGCTCTTGTATGCTTCAACATGAAAAATATATGTATATAAAATTATATATGTTAAGAAATTAAAATACACAAGCAATATACAAAATAAAAAATAATTTTTAGATATCGAATATTCGAAACTTACAAAAAATTACTATCAAAATCCAAATCCAAAAATTCGAATGTCCGAATTTCGGGTATCCGAAATTTCCGATCGGACTTTCGAATAACTGATTCGGATGTTCGGATTCGGATTATTTTGAACACCCCTAATACGCACTGTAAAAAATCTCTCCATACAAAATAAATTCATGATGTAAAGTCTAAACTTCGTTATATTTTTTTCTTATTGTTTGTACGTAATAACGCACAGATACATATTATGTAGCAGATCAGAGTGAAGGAGGATTGGATGTTTAGTCTCCCGTTGCGGTGGTTAACCCCGAGCCAGGAAATGGTGTCCATGGCGGGGGTGACATGAGGATCTCGTGGTGTATGAACCCATGGTCATTAGAGATGAAAGACATGAGTATGATCATGATTATCGTATGATTCCTTTTGTAAGGAGATAGAGAGGGTATGTGTGTATGGAGAGAATTTCTTATGTGGGTGCTGATGGAAGAGGAGAGAGCCCCCTGAACCTTGGTGTCCTCCCCTATATATAGAGAGGTGTCTAGGTAAAATGAGACCAAGTCCAATGAGTATATCATATGTTTGGGTCTTACCTAAGGCCCAAACATAGGGTACACCAACACTTATAAAAATATTATTGTTATTTATTATAAACTTTTTTTTAGAAAATTTGTTATTATTTTAAAATTACTTTTTTTACATATTTTTAAATGTAATATTAAATGTGTTTTAGAATAATAAAATAGTTATATTTCAAAAGTAATATGATATTATTAAAAAGTTGTAAGATATATTCTAAAACTAAAACAAAAACAAAAAACATATTTATGAAAAGAGTGTCTTTTTAGTAAATTTAGTAGTCTATTTAACCATTATGTTTTAAAATTTATTACATTTTTATAACTATCGTGTACAAGTAATAATATGTTAACTATATACCATATAATATTGTTCAACGAATAATAAATATTGTAAGGGTATTTTATTTATAGTATATGATCAATTCGCAGAACAAAATACTATCGTCTTGTTCTTAAGTATTTTTAGAGAAGAAATGAAATGAAAGTATTTAGAAAAACTTTAAGTATTCTTAAATTTCAGTTGGGAAAGAAAAAAAAATAAAATCATTTTAATATTAAATTTATAATTTAGAACGAAATAATTTCCTTTTCCAAATCAAATCTTATTATTCAATGATAGAAAGTCGGATATGAATCGCATTATTCAATGCACAGGAGCTATCGAGAATGTTGCAAAAGCTACAAATGGTGTCCATGCAACAACAAAAACAAGATATTTGGGGATGGTGTGGTGTCGACATCAACACTTTCTCACTCAAAGATACTAGGAGATTTTTGGAAGACAAGTTGGTGCCAATGAATATCACAAGCAACGAAACCTATTGGTCCAAATTAGCTCCGAAAAAAGTTATTATATTTGCGTGGAGAATGGAAAAGAACAGAATACCCGTAAGAAGAAATCTAGCAGATAGAGGGATCGATCTACCGTCAATTTTATGTCCGAGATGTCATACAGAGGTGGAAGATTCGATTCATGCAATTTTCAAATGTAAGAATATAGTACCAATTTGAAAAAACATTCATAGATGGTGGGGGGATACCGTATAGGGAAGGAGAGTCGTTCGATCAAATGTTGTCAACCGGGATAGCGGCGGGAATCAAACGAAACAAAAAAATCTGGAGTGTAGTGATAAGAATCGCAGCATACAACATTTGGAAGAATAGGAATAAGTTGGTGTTCAATGGAGAAAATAGAGTAGAGGAGTTAACTTTTAAAATACAACTAACTTCTTTTCAATGGATAAGAGCTAGACAAAATACTGGAGCAAAGCTGAGTTGGGACGGATGGTTAACTCTGCCATCACAATTTAAGTAGAGATGCGGTTTTATTTTTGGGTCACGGTGCTTTTTTATCTGGCCTGTTATAGTATTAATTGAACCCAATAATTACCGGGCCAATTACCATGGTAACAGTCTAGCAGTGTAGCGGACTTTTCCATTTCTTATGGAAAAGGCTATCTTTTGGAACTATTGTACAACACTATTTTATTATATATAAATTATGCCTTTCAGAAAAAAAAAAGTTGTAAATAGAAAAATATACAACTCTTTAGAAAAGATTTATTTTTATTTTTTTGTAGACGATAAATAATTATATAATATATACATTTAGCGGAAAGAATTTTTGTCGTTTACTATAGAAACCTTATATATATTATATGTTAAATAGTACCTACATTAAACAAACGTGGCCTTCACTGGAGTGGTTAGAGCTTATGATTTTCTCAATGAAGGCCTAGGTTCGAATCTGATTAGCTGTGAAATTCTGATTATTTTTTTGATGCTTTCTCATTATTTTTCTTTTGTATTTTTTAACCCTTATGACGTATTTTATCTTATAATTTCTTAAAAACATCAATTCTGATTTTTTTAACATATTTAAATTCGCTTTAATATTTGTATTATTTTTAACCCTTTTTCAACTTCTATGTTTTTAAAGCATTGTATCTACCTTTTTGTTTTTTTTTGTTTTTTTGACTTGATGTAAATTTGATATATATGCGTTTTATAATTTTATGCAAATAATAATTAAAATATTTAATGATTTAAGAGTTTTGATTAAGGTTAAAAATAGTTTAAACTCTAATTCTATTAAACTCTTAAACTTTTTATAGTATTTTTACTTTAAAGCTTACGCTTATTTGGTGTAACCATTAACCTTTATTCTTGAATAAAGTTTAAGTTTATTCTTATTAAACTTAATTTTTGTGATGGATTTTACGTAGGTATATATATATCATATTATAGTTTTACCGTTAGGTCAGGATGTGAATATATTGTTATAGAACAACCGAAATTTTTGACGTTGCAGCATCTACCTTTTTAAATAAAAAAATATTCTTCAATATGTGTTATTAATTATATCTTACGGACTAGCAAATAAGTTTTTATTAATATATTATCATGTAGATCAACTAATCGTATAATTTATAGTGATTAAAGAATTTTAGATATATAAAACCAACACAACACGCGAGCTATGCAAAAAGGATTCTTCGCCCATAAGTAATTAGTTGTAACCAGAGAAAAAAAAATTTCAACTACAAATAGGCGTTCATCATGTCATGAATTACTAAAAAAATATTATAAAAAGGTAAAAAGGAAATATTATAGAATGTGCCTATTCGGATTGAGGCCCAAACTCCACTAAATAAAAAAAGTTAATGTAGTGATTGAAGTCGAGGTTAAAATTTCAAAGTCTTATAAATTAATTTTTATAGGATTGTTTAGACGAATTTTATTAAAAATTAAAGTAACAATATAATTTTACAATAGACGAGATACTATTTTTACCCCGTCGCGAAGCGCGGGTAATATTTACTTGTTGATTAAATTATTAGAGAAATGTTCAATATAGTCCATACTTATTGCATAGACCCAAGAGACTAATCTTAGCTCTTGGATCAGCCCCATCAATGATCCAAATTAAATTTTAAAAATTTGAGCGGAGTGACATTTTCATAATTAACATATAATAATTTTACCATCACATATGATTATATACTGAATCACATATGATTTTATATTAAATCATATGATTCAATATTAAAATTTAGTACTATGAACTATATTAAACAAACTCTAAATTATTATATGAATTTTTGCAGCAAATTGGGCAAGTCAAAAGGTATTCTGCCATCGTTGCTGTTCTGTTTCACAAGGAATCATCAACAGGAGTTTGGGCTGCACCTGCTACCAATTAGCAGTATACACAAAAGAAGATGAAGATCACTGCGTTGCTTGTTCTTAAATGCAATCCCGATGGATCAGCGGATCCGGTGATCCTAGCAAACTCCACCGACGTTAGTCATTTCGGTTACTTCCAGAGGTCTAGCGTCAAGGAATTCATAGTATTTGTTGGTCGCACAGTCGCCAAACGTACGCCCCCATCTCAACGACAATCCGTTCAGCACGAAGGTGTCTTCTTCGCTCTTCTGTTTCTTCAATTTTAGTTTCCGTGTTATAGTTATTTGTTTGCACTTGAATTTAGTTGAACCGGATCTGTTTTTATCTTCAATTTCTTGATTTAATGAAAAGTTTGTGCTGATTAATATATTTGTCCGATTGAGATGACTCGATTTAGGGTCAAAGCTGTTTGACATGAATAGCTTTTTCCTTCTTGTTCTCCAATTTGAACTATAATTTCTGTCTTGTAGTTTTTTTTGGTTGATTACGATTCCAATTTCGATTTTGTGAATTCTCTTTTACAATCAGATCTATGTTTCTCTTAAAGGAGTTGATTCTTAAGACTAATTTTACTTTATTTGTGGTGTTTGAGATAAATCGATTCGAGGAAGATAGAAACCTAAATCAGAAAAGCCCTTTTTATGGAAACTCGTTTCTGTTCTGAAATTGCTAGATATGAAGCTTCTGTTTAGTGAACCGGAGCAACCTTGGACATTCTTTTCAAATTTTGCACCATAAACCCTTGTCCACATTAGTATTTTTCTGGCTGTAAATAAGTGTGTTTCTGTGTTGAAATTTTCTCATTGAAGTTTATATCAACACTTACCATCGTATGTTCCATGATTTAACACAACTTGTATACATTTAGGTAATTACGAAATAGTCCATTACATATTTATGTGCCTGTGATATGGGGTTTTAGAAATTTGAAAGTGTAAGAAAATTAAGTTTAATACTAATTATTTACTAATAATTGTGTTTTTGGTATGATGTTCAATGAACTTGAAAGTAAGATTTTATGTGTTTCTTTTGTTAATCAGAATACAAGGTGCATTCCTACAATAGAAATGGCCTTTGTGCTTTGGGCTTTATGGATGATCACTATCCTGTTCGTAGTGCTTTTTCTCTTTTAAACCAAGTAAGTTCATAAGGCCTTCATTTTCTTTTATAATATTAATTCACTTGTGTGAGAATCTAATTTGTTGCATGTTTATCGTCTTATGGATGATATTTTAACGCATTGAACTTGGTTTCATTGGGTTCTAACCTTTTGGGTGTGAAATCTAGGTGTGGTAGAATAGCTAATGATATCCTTCATCGTGACATCTTAAGAGATTACTTTATCACGATGAGCTTTAAACGAGTTGACGGTATACTAAACTGTTTCTAATAACAAAATATGTACAATACAAGTTAAACCATCTCCCAATCAACGGATATTACGTATAGATTTTTTCTGAAGTAGCATAAGGCCATTTGTATGGCCTTTGGGGTAAGGTTATTGGGTTGCCGCCGGGTCGTGTGGGTTGATTGGAAACACCAGTACACCATCCCTCCCAACTTGGTCGGCTTCCCCCCTCCAGGTTGCCCAAGCTGAGTGACACCCTCCCCTCATTCCTTCTCTACTCTCTCTCTCAAAGGTTCTTCCTCTTCAACTTTTCTCCATAATTCTCTCCTTTCTCTTCCCCCGTCTCTCTTTCTCTCTCTTCACATACACATACACACACACACACACACACACACACACATATATATATATATATATATATAGGGAAAAGTTCATTTGAGAGCCATTATTATTGCGAGAACCGCGAGAACCAATCTTAGCCGTCCAATTCCCCCTCCTTCAGTTCCATCGCCCACCCATGAATTCAACCGATACACCTTGCCACACTCTATCACCTCACGCTCTCCATCCATGAATTCCATTTACCAAATGAATGGCTAATATTGGTTCTTGCAGTTCTCGCAATAATAATGGTTCTCAAATGAACCCTCCCCTATACAGTATACACACACACACACACACACACACACACACACACACACACATATATATATATATATATATATATATATATAGGGGAAGGTTCATTCGAGAACCGTTGTTAGTTCGAGAACCGTGAAAACCAATATCAGCCGTTCCTTGGATATGGGAAGTTTCATGGATGGTGAGCGTGGAGGGATAGAGTGTGGCAGGGTGTATGTGAGGAATTCATAGGTGGGCAATGACATTGAAGGAGGGGGAGTTGGACGGCTCAGATTGGTTCTCGCGGTTCTCGCACTAAGAATGGTTCTCGCATGAACTTTTTCCTATATATATATATATATATATATATATCACCAAATAAAATAAAAGTGGGGCAAGATTTGGAAGGGTTATACTTACTTTTGGGTCTAAGTGTCCGCCATATATTTCGCACCAACCAACTTAAATGTTCCTCTTTTAGTCTTTCTAAACCTGACCTCTAATGCCTTTAAGTTAAGTGCAGTAAATAACCATTCACTATTGCAGAAGTCTATTACTATGTAAGAGGTCAAGACGAGGTTTCTTGTTATTTATGACAATTCTAGGGCAGATTCCTGATGTAAGAAAAGGAGTTACAATCAACAATTATGTGATCTTGGTTTAGTGTTTCATTTGATCTTCCTGTGACATATATATCTCTTAAAGATTCTCCATCTTTAGATTCTTGTGAAATAGACTAATTTGTTTGGGTTCGTTGTACGGTATTGTAACAAACTCTCATCATATTGTTATTGTATCTAATAAACTTTTATTCTTTTACAATATAATATAACAAACCAACATTTTCATGCAATGCAATTACCGTACATTAAATTTTAAAATAATGTCAAAACATGTTTCATTTTGGTGCAATTTTTTTAAAGTGAAATAAACGCTTGTTGCATCAAATGGTAAAAATATTACATACAATAGCAATTTAGTAATAGTTTGTTACATTTTGGTTATTTGGTACAATAAGCACTTTTGTAAATGCTAAGCCAAGGCACGTTGGACCATTGTTTCCACCATCTTGTTTCCTTATTTTCAGGCCTTGACCTTTCGGTATAGCCCTGAAAGCTGCTTCCTCTAATTCTCTAAACATTAATTTTTTTTCTTAAAGTTCTTTGTTTTTTCCTCATTTTGAATAACAACACGTAGTTATAGATTTATTTAACTGCTTCAGTGGAACTTTGTTTCAAACCTTTTACCTATACTACAATTGAGCCGTCTCTCTGTTTTTTTTTAAATCCAAAGATTGATTTAACTTTAACTGTTGTGTTAGGTGTTGGATGAATACCAAAAGAATTTTGGTGATTCGTGGAAAACTGTACAAGCAGATCGCACTCAGCCATGGCCTTATTTAGATGAAGCATTGACCAGATTTCAGGTTTTAGTTCTATACTAAGGCTTATTTTTACCATTCATCAACTTTCATTCCAAAAGTTGATGTTGAGCGTGGACTTTTCTTAAGTTGATGTCTGGTTATGAACTCAATTGTGTTTCTATTTTTATCTGATTACCTTTGAGCTACCAGGATCCTGCCCAGGCAGACAAGTTGCTGAAGATTCAGAGGGAGTTGGATGAAACAAAGATTATACTTGTAAGTGTGTGCTCTTAATAGATGGTTTAGAACTGATGGCGTTAATATTACAGAGATACACGCAAAACACACACGTGTGTGTGTGTACATCATAATTGTTGATCTCGATAGTTTAGTGTATTTTATTGGTTAGTAAGGGTAATTCAGGATGTTCTTTGTGTTATCTTCAGTTTTACAGTTTTACTTCATATTGTTATGTCTTCTCCATGGTTTACAGAAGTATGAACTACATCCGGTCAGAATCATTTACACACAGTGTAACACACATGATTATCGCATAGTATAACACAAGATCCCTACAAAACTGCAAATTCCAGTAGTTAGAAATGGTTTTGGCTTTCAGACATTTAGTCACTGGATTAGACTAGTCTAAAATCATAAACATGGATGCGATGCTTTACAAAATACAAATAGATCAACCACATATGTATGTATATTAAGGGTCAAGTAAAGATTTTAATTTTCAAGATATCTGGATGCTACTCAAAATACTAGTCAAGGTGGATTAGCAATTGTAGTTGCTTAGTTGGAGTCTTGGAGATACTTTTAGGTATTTTAGCTACATATTTGTAATATTAACAGTTCCTTTGATGCATAAGTTTGCTTTCGTTACAGCACAAGACTATTGATAGTGTTCTTGAAAGAGGTGAAAAGCTGGACAGTTTAGTTGAGAAAAGTTCAGACCTTAGTGCAGCTTCACAGGTATTAATTATATATGCTTTCATTATTTCATTAACCTTGTCATGCAGCGGTTTTATATATTGCTTACTCTTAATCAGACATGCACGTACCTTCATACTCTTGATCTTTTACTATAAAAGATATGTACAACACATATTAATAGAGTGGAATAGTGGATACTAAACAAACCAAATGCATAATCACCACTTTCTTACCCAATTACAGTTTGTATATGTGTTATTGAATACCAACTTTGTATGCTTGTAACGAGTAAGGATAATATCCAGTTGTACACATTGTATGAACATAGATTTAAAAGCTAATTGGATCTTCAGGTTGATTTTCCAAGTTAAAAATTCGTTCTTCCCCTACGTTAAAGCAATATTTACATACTTTGTGTGGTTTCTTAAAACATTTAGTAAGATAAGTACTATTCATTAATTTCTACAAATAAGAACTTGTCATAAAAAATGTTATAGTTGTGGATGTTTATATAAGTTATACATCTTCCTCTCTTAAATCCAAAGACAAATTTTAACTTTTGTGCTTCCATTGGTCATTTATTAACATCTTAAACAATGCGGCAAAATGCTTACTCCATGGGTGTTGCTGGACTTACAATATTGTCAACTCTTAAGTGCTGATGAAATTAATAAATGCTCCAAATAAAGAAGGAAAAACACAGATAGAAAAAAGAATATGAGAGAATAGATGTTAAGTGTTGACCTTCTATTCCCTTTCTTTTTTCTTTTTCTTTTTATGGTAAGGCAGACATTTATATCACTTAGAAACTCAAATACATAGAGGTTCAAACTTCAGCCTCAAATGATTCTGCGAGGAACAGAAATCATGGACTCTATTTAATACTTGCAACATTATTCTACTCTAGCACTTCTTTTTATATCTAACCAATGATGCGGGATCCATATTCCAGCAGAGGCACTCTATTTTTTTTGTTTCTTATTTCTTGCTTTAACCAATAGAAATGTTCCCCACTTGAACTCCTGAAACATTTCCAAAGCTGGCATTTTCTTTCCTTTGAACACGACATCATTATGATACTTCCATATCAAGTAGAGGAACGTCCAAACCACTGCTTCCCATCCACAAGGTTTTGCTCATCAATTCCCCACTAACGGAATAATTTCTACCAAATAATACTCGTAACACTAAATCTTATCCCCACATGATCTATGTTCTCAACAGCTTCTTGACAAAGAGGACATATGATTGAAGGGACATCTATACCCCTTATGTCTAATAAAACTAGAACTGGTACCAAAGGGCCTTTGGCCTAGCGGTACCAAGGTGTGACTAAGGTGTCTCTCCCTCTTAGAGGTTAAGGGTTCAAGTCCTGTTAAGGACCTAAGGTATAAATTAGGTGGGTGGGTGTGTTTGCCGTCTCAAAAAAAAAAAAAAAAACTAGAACTGGCAATCTTTCTTTCTGAAGTCTCCACACAAACATGTAAATCTTCTTTGGAATCATTTTTTCCCATTTTGTTGCTTCCTCATCTTCTGTTTCTTTATCAGCAAAATGTGTATCTAGCAGAATTCTGTGCTTCTTTACTTCGGATATACCATCTTCAACAAGTGACCAATGCCATTTGTCTTCATGCAGCCGATTAGAAGAGAAAGAATCCAACAAAGTAACAAGAGATCAAAATTCATCAAAAGACCGGCCTTTAGGACTAACCAATCCCAACTCCAAACCCACTTCCCATGATGACCCACAACACCCCTCTCACTCACCAAAGCCTTCTCAATTTTCGCCAGTTTGAATAATCTGGAGAAACTATTACATAAACAAAAGTTCCCTAACCATTGATCATGCCAAAGATAAGTTTCCTCACCATTCCCCACTATCTTACCAAAAGACTCACCAAGATAAACCCAATTTTTCCATGACTCGACCCACCCGTACAATATTCCCCCAAGTACTCCCGACACATTTTTTTATTACTACCACTTAGAACTCCATGTCTCCATCTAACCCATACAAACTTTTGATGACATGAACGCATAGAGTTAAACAATTGCTATAATAAAATTAATCGAGTCAATCCACAAAGTCATGGACCAGTTTCTCTTCAATTTAACCTCCATATGAAACATCCTTTTAACATAGAAAATTTTCTAGGTAAACATACATGTCATAGGAATCTTGATAAACCTATTGACACCAAAAATTTCAATATACGTCTCAAACATTCTTGATTCACAAATCACAATTTAACATTATATGCATAGACAGTTTGGGCTTGAAGTCGATGTTTTTTTTTATCTATTATCTGTTTTCTATCTGTTTGACAGAATATTCAATGTTATAATTTATGTTGTTTATTCCTGTTGATACGATTTCCTTCTTTATGTTAAACAGATGTTCTACAAACAGGCAAAGAAAACAAATCAATGCTGTACAATATTGTAAAGTTCAAAATGGATGCAAAGTTATCTGGGTTGTGTTGGTTTGCTGTTTATACTGTTGAAATTAAATGCTTGAATAGTTCCCTACTTTCATCCCAGGCCGCTACTTGGGAATGAATAGGACTGTGTCGGTTATATATGTTTAATACTCTTTGTAATATATATGTTGGATTCTTTTGGGATGGTAAAAAATTAAAAATGAATCAATTAAATAGACAAAGAGGTTATTGCATTTTTCTTAACATGGTTTTTGAATCTACATGTCTTATAATTGGAATTGTATACATCACATGTATACATTCACAAACATACCTACTACATCCATTCTGTTACAAGGGAAATTATATATACTTCTAAAGATAAACCTAAAAATTCTTAAGTAGGGTATTTTACTCTTCTACTTAGTACCTCAAGATAATGACATCCAGAATCAATATGATGCTACTTATGTTTATATTTATATTTATTTTACTTTGGGAAGAGGGGGTTTTTTTAACCATAGTCATTTTGTGAAAGTAAAAGTGTCGAGTGATGTATGCTATGTGATGAGTAGCTGCATGTCTGCATCTACAATTGGAAAATGCAGTGATGATGAATGTAATGTGTTTACTGCCTATCTGTAGTTGTAATTAGAAGGTTATGATTAATGTGCATAAGCAGATGTGATGGTTTTTTTGTCAAAAGTTCTTTTGATCATAAGGATATGTGGTGAACGTCTATATCTATAGTTTAAATACGCTGTCAGTTCAGAGTTTTGACATGGATGTATAATAGACAAATGCGAATAATTTATGGCAGAAAAGATAGAAATCAATGTTAAGATCTACCGATATCAACTACTTTATATACAATCTAAAGACAATCATAAAATGGAAGATGCAGCTAAAATATAGTAGATGCATCTCAAAAAGGTCGAAAATAGACAAAATTAAGAAATAAAAAGTATCGAACTTTTATAACACATGTAATAAAGTTAACTAAATTAATGAGATCATGAGTATTCATCCAGCTGGTGAGTATGCTCATTTGGGCCGGTTTCCACTCACGCTCCCCTCCTCCCACCTTTTTCTCTCTATCTCTCTCTCCTCTCCATATTTAATTCTTTTTTTAAAAGAAATAAGGAATGGTTGAGGAGAATGAATGTAAGGGTTAGTGGGATGGAGGAAGACGGAAGAGAAACATGATGTGACACTAATTGGTGAGGGGAAGGAGGATGTATACTCATTGTCTAACAAATGAAATGGGTATGAAACCAGTTTAAATGAGAATGAAAGAAACTGAATATATATGGCAAGTCAGAAAAGGATGAACATACACGGAAGTTTTTTTATCATCTATATAATGTTTTGAATTAGATGTAATTAATTATACTAGAACATATGCAACCAACTCTACTATTTGACATGCATTTCAAACCAATCCTAAAAGTAATATGAAACTAACACCAAAATGCCGTCTTAGAGACATGATAACCTAGGCTAGTGCCTAGGGCTTAAAACCTTCAAGGGGCCAATTGACTTAGATTCTTTTATAGACGTAAATTAGTTTCAAGATTCAATATTTATCTTCCATACTTGATGACCTCATCCACCGTCCGACAGTGAATCCATCTTCCTATTAAAACCAAGGGCATCCAACCAGCTAGCTGGTTGGAGAGTGATAGCAATGAAACTCCATTGTGATCATCCTTTCAACCCATTTTTCTCTCTCATTTGCTTCCTTTCCACTCTTAGAACCTAAATAATCTAGAAATCTCTTCTTTAATATGTTATCCCTTATTAACTTGTCTTCCCCGACACTAGTTTTTTAGCCCGAGTAACCCAATTAATTTCATGAATATATTTCAAATCTTGCTCCACATCCCTCCACTATTACTACTCTTTAAACTCCTGTCTTCCTCATAAACAGTTTTGATATTATGTATCCATAATAATTCCTCTTAACCGAAAGCCACACAATTTTTTTCACAACAAAGTCCTATTTTTACTGTTTTTTTTATTTTTTATTTTTAATTTTTGCTTTAAGACTCGTGATATTGAGACCCCTCTTTTCAAAAGAAATCAAGACTCCTTCCTATTTGACCCAGGAAATTTCATTCTTTATATCCTAACACCACCTCAAAAGACATCCCTACACTATTTTTATTGCACTCGATAGGCACAAAAAATTGAGAACTAGTATAGTGCTAGACTACCAAGACCAAGTGAATAAGCGTTAACCGACCACCAAAGAAGAGAAATCTTGTCTTTCAAGGGTCCAACCTTGTCTTAACCTTATAAATTATCTCTTCACCAGCTGTCAATCACCAACAACTCTTAACAAAAAACCTATCAAGAGGCCTATATAGACAAAGGGAATTGAATCGACCTACATTTCAACCTTTTTGTCAATATTTCAACTTCTTCCCTCGAAACTCCTACTCAATATACTCTACTTTTGCTAAAACTTAACTTTCAAATCCACCACCAACTCAAAGCAATTCAAAGTACACCCATGAGATTTTGAATATCTTATCCTAATTTTCGCATATTGAAGGTCTGAAATTTCTAGCATACTATCTTCTAATTTAATGACTTCGAATACGGATTTTTATTCTTGCTTTCTTGAACCATTTTGTTCGATCTTTGGCAACTAACAAAAATATAAGGTAATAGATGATTGTCTTACCTTACGGCGTTCGCATAAAGAATTATTTCATTAGAGATCTCTTAACTAAAGTCGAGATCAATGATATACCAACACTGTGCTCATAGATATTAAAAAATATAAAACTACTACAATTCTTTATCTTTTATAAATTTGCCCGCAAACAAACCAAAATTGCGAAAAAGTCTACTTTTTTGTATAATATTCAAAAGAAAAAGTAAATCTTCATCAAAGATCTCTCTCCATCTACACATTTCCAAATTAGATTTTGATTTGAATTTGCATCACCAGAAAATACTAGATAACAATTTTCATTTAGTTTGATATGAGGGTAAATTAGTAATTTCAAATTACTTTAAATTAAGAGATTAAGAAAAAAGTCTAAATGTTTTATAAGATAGTATATATATATATATATATATATATATATATATATATATATATATATATATATATGAAGAAGTTCATTTGAGAACCATTCTTAGTGCGAGAACCGCGAGAACCAATCTGAGCCGTCCAAATTTTCCTCCTTCAATGTCATTGCCCATCCATGAATTCATCACATGCACCCTGTCACACTCTATCCCTCCACGCTCTCTATCCATGAACTTCCCATATCCAAGGAACGTCTGAGAATTGTTCTCGTGCTAACAACGGTTCTCGAAAGAACCTTCCCCTATATATATATATATATATATAAGAAGTTCATTTGAGAACCATTTTTAGTGCGAAAATCGCGATAACCAGTCTTGACCGTCCAATTCCCTATTCTTCAATTTGATTGCCCACCCATGATTTATCACATGCACCTTGCCACACTTTATTCATCATGTTCTTCATCCATGAATTCAACTTATAAAATGAATGACTGATATTATTGCGAGTACCGCGAGTATTATTTATAACCATCATTAATGTTTATTAATGATTTACTAATAGGGGGATTTTGGTCATTATATAATTCAAACATGAATTGCGTCCGTATGGATGAGTTATTATTAAACTGACTTAATTTTCAAAAACAACCCTCATTAACAAGTCATCAATATAAGTAATTAATGAGTCAATCATTAGTTACTAACTTACTAGCATATTACTTGCACAATATTGCGGTAGTAAATAGTTGATGTTCTGTACTTTGCAACATGTAGTTCAAGAGTATAATGATATGTTATTCGTGCGATTCAATATTGGAATAGTTTTTGTTGAACAACATGTCTTTTTGTTTGTTTCCGTCATTTTCTTTATTATTTTAAAAAAAACATTAACATAAGAAAAAAATTCTATTTTGAAATACGCAAAGTGAAAATAATAAGATTTTGAAGATTATGTTGATGTGGGTAGAAAATTGTGTTAGTATGGACGAATACTTTAGTATAATGGTATATTTTAAATAATAGGAAAATTAAATAAATCAGGAGAGATAATAAAATGGTTAACAATCGGATGATTGATATTAATTTAGATGGAATGAATAGTCAAAATGTACTCTTGATTGAAATTTAAGGACTCTTAAATTAAAAAAGGAGAAAAAATTAAATAATTTATATAATAGTATAAATTAATAAGTTATCAAAATTATTAATTATTAATCTATAGCAATCAAATAATAATGATGCTAAAATAAATCTTCTTTTTTAAATTATATGTAACAAAATTGATAAATGAAATAGGAGGTCAAATCTGTTAATGTCAAAAGACTCAAAACTACTATTTAAGTGTTCAAATGAGTGGGTCGCACCGACTTCTCTACACTTTTTTTTAAACGAAGTTGTGTTAGTGGTCGGGTCCGTAGTAACATTTATACCGGCAATATGTAAACCCCAAATTCACTCATTATGAGGGATTAATCTCTCCTCCGTTATCTCCGAAAACCATCATGTTGTAAAACTCATGTATCAATAAGACAAATCCTAGATGGTTCTACACTTTTCCCGTTAGTATAAATTATAAGTAATCAATGTATTAAACTAGCTTTATAATTAACTTATTGTTGCTTCTTAGTTCTTACCAGGGTTCTAAAAAACGCGTCATGGCGGCGCCAAGGCGTGAGGCGCGACTCCGCCGTTAAGAAACAGCCCTTGGCGGCGAGGTTAGGCGTGGCGTAAGACAAGACGGCATAAGGCGCGCCTTTACGCGCCATATGGCGAGTTTTTTTAAGGCGTGGCGCCCCAAAAACATTTTTTTAAAAAAATTGACTTTTTTTATATACATTTTGCGGTCGCGTGTTTTGAACTTCTATAAATTTGTATTTTGTAATTTATATATGTTACTTTGCCCCTAATTTGTGCAACTTTGTGTAATTTGTATATTAATAATGATAAATTGGATATAAATATTTATGAAATATATACAAAATTGCCGCCTTAGGTGCTGCCTTAAAAAACGCCATAACTCGTCATGGCTCCTAAAGCTTGAGGCTTGACCTCGCCGCCACGCCACACCTCACGTTATTTAGAACCTTGGTTCTTACATATACGAAATCCAGTGACCATTGAACAAACGTTCTCTCATCCTTTGTAAATTGGTCATGTTTCTATCGATTTAATTACTAATTTTGTATAAACAATGTGTTTTAGCAAATCGATATTATTTTTTGGTGTTGTCTATAGTCTATGACCTAAAGTTATGATTTCAAGTTCTACAATAGATAAAAAAAATAGATTTGTTAGTTGTTATAAAACTAATTTTATATATCATTGTTTCCTTTTGTCTAATTTAATAGAAGAAAAAAGTTAACCATTGGTGATAGAATCATGTAGTGGTCACTCCTCACCAAATTACGAGACTCGCTTGTTACACATAATCAATCAAAAAATTTTTTAAAAAAAATGAAAAATAAAAAGAGAGATAAACAGAAGCCCATTCCTCAACAACGCCTCCTCAAACGATGTCTAATCATTCTCTATTTGATGGTCTCCCTCATGCCGTGAGTGAGTTTTCTTTCTCTCCCAACCCCAACCCCAACCCTCTCTCTCACACACGTAAGATAAAACTTCAAATAATCTTATGGCCTACGAGCATAGCGTAGTTAGATATAAACTTATTATTTTTCAACGTAGCTATACAAAAATTTAGAATGGAAACACCTGAATAAAGCTCACTAACAATACAATATTCATCAACTTTTGTCTCGTTGTGGTCAAAATTTAAAAGACGAGTCTTAATTTAATTCCCCTTCCCCTTTTTTGCATTGACCTTTTTTTTTATTTTAACTCTTTCTTTTTAAAAAGGTTATAATATTTATTGTTTAGGTATTGAAGTATACTATTTTTTTCCCCACAAGGATCCAAATTAATTTGTCATAAGGTAGTGGTTATTTTTAATCTTAGTTCATAAATTTTCTTATTACGTTTTATTAAAGTTACTTTTATTTGTATCGGCTTATCACTAAAAAGCCTTCACTTCATTATATTTAAGCTGTGTTTAGTGAAAGGATTTTATAGAGTTTTTAAGTGTTAGAAGATAAGCTTGTATAAAAAATATTTGTTAGAATCTTAGAGCATAATTTACTTATTAATGAAATAATCTTTTATAAATTCATAAATATTAAGATAATTCAAGTAGCCTTCCTTTAAAAAAAGGTTTAGTTAATTGTGAACCTATTTAGGATTTTATATTTGTGTCATTATATGTTATTTTACATATTTTAGATACTGTAACAATTACTTACCATATGACTTGATATTAAAAAATTCTACCTTCTAACTCTAAATAATTTTGAGCTTTTAACTGGTTTTTATCAAACATGGATATAAAATCTATGTTGTTATTCATTTAACTATAAGATCTAAATAACCGAGAGAGCCAAGTTTATTCCAAAATAAAAATGCAAATTTACTAAAAACAATTAATTTAAAGAAAAAAGCTTATCTCTAATTTTTTTTAAATACAATCTATTTATTAATTTTAAAACTCTTCTGACAAAGTTGCAATCAACCTAAGCAATAGATTGATTTACTTTCAACTACCCCAATTATTTAACCATATCGAAAGGGTTATGATATATAAAAAATAATATATACTCCTATTTTTTTAATAACACGATAGGATATATGAAGTCTAATAATTATTTTTTCTTATATTCTTTATTTATTTTAACAATTATATTGATTTTGGGCGTAAAATAATAAGTAGGAGAGAAAATTAGAAGGTATATATATATATTACTTACTCTAAAGATTTTGGACACCTTAATTAGTATATCTTTGTATCACTTCTGGTTGTTATTGGATCTACTTTGAATGTTTTTCAAGTGATTTTGAAGTTATTAAGTTATAAAACAAGTGTTAAATATTATAAACTATGGTACATGTCTAAAAAAAATAGTACCAAATGATTAAACTCATATTTTTTTCTCTTTTATCTCTATTTATTTTCTTTTCCTTGGAAAATAAAGTTGTGTAAGTTTTAAACCTACCGAGGGGCATTATCCTATCTATCAATTGGCAAAGTAAATTGCCATTATCTCATGAGATTTTCAAGGTGTTTTTAGTCATTTAGATATAAAAACTTGATATATATGGATCTCATGAGAATTTCAATTTCTCATGATATTTTTAAACTTCCATCATATGTTCATATGCTACTTCCTTTCAAACTACTACCATTATAATATAATACATATATTATATAAAATTATTAATATTTTATTTAATTACTAGATTAAATATCCATGTGATACACGGGTTGGTTTAAATAATAATAAATATTAAACATTGATAAAAACGTATTAAATAATAATAAAACGTGAATTAAATGAGAATCTAAAAAAATGACAACGAACGACATCAACACTCTAACTAGCGGTGGAAACATCAACCGAGCGGGAGGGCATACTTGATGGCAAAAACATGGTAACATGATACGAAGAGACGTAATTGTATTTTTATATAAATTATCAATCATTATTTTTACAATAAAGGGTAATAAATTTAAACGATATTGGTTATAATTAAAATGATTATAAAATTTTTTAGAATGATAAAACTAAGAATTTGGTTAAATGTGATATTTGAAATATTATAAAGGGTAAATATAATTTTGTAAATTAAGGTGGACATCTTCTAATATATATAAAAGACTAATTTGGAAAAAATTATTAGATGATCTGGACCCTTCATTTAACAAAAGATTTAATCTTAGCCGTTAATTCTTTTAATTCTAAAATTTTGATTTTGACTTTTTAGAGTCAAACTAATATGAATTAGATAATGATAACTCTTAATTAAATCAATGATTGAATTAAAATTAATATTTGTAATATATTATTACAATTTTACCACACCCCTCGTGAGATGTTATTTATTTAGATTAATATTAATATTTTATTAAAGTTTTACCTAATTAAACGTATATATTTGTTTTATTTTTGCAAAATTTTTATAATTTTAGGTGAGTAGATATGTTACATTAAATATGAAAACAATTTTTCAATCTTGTCTTTATTTGTATGATTTAGTTTTAAAATAGGTAGATAATCACCTATATATTACCTACGATTGCATGTGTAAACCTTATTTTTGTTATTTCTTTACTTTGACATTAAAGATCATATTGTTCTCAATTTTTTCATTCTCTTAGATATCAATTATGGAGAATAAACAACATTCTTCAATATCTCTAAAGAGACCTTCGTTCGGAACCTTCAACAAAAAGGAAGAAAACAAGAGTGATAAACACTTCATATGTACATTTTACAGTTATTTTACTATACATCTAACAATTTCACACCAACAAAATTTATACTTTATTTCAAACATCTCACGTATTTATACACGGGGTGATAAATTTATATATTAAAAGAATAAGCTTATAATATCATTAAACTATTTTTAGAATATCTTTTATTAGTTAAAATCCTCTATTTCAAGATATATTCAAATTATTATTAGACTTTTTTTCACTAATCATTTTTATTTATTTTCTAAATGGTTAACAACTATCATCGCAAAATAGTAATATATTACATGTTTCATATTTTATTATCGTGTGTCATTAAACATAATTAAAAACATTTATCGTTTATTAATATCCAATGCATAATAAACAATATTGGTAGAGCATACAAATAATGCTCGTGACATTTTCATTGTTGTGATACACTTTTAATGATTTACAATTGTTTACTATATGTGTTAGTACTGTTTAATACAAGAAAGCGTTTTAATTTTTTTAAATCATTTCCGTATTTATACACGGAGTATTAAACTAGTATATGATTTTATATGATTAACAAGCACATATATGAAAATAATAATAAAGTTGTTGGTTGATTTCTTCTTCCCTCGCAATATGCGAGGGCAATTAGTGCTTGTAAATTATCAATTGATCAACACTTATTTTTTTCAAAAAAAAAATCAATAAAAATGAAAGTGTATTAAAAAAGATAAAAAAAAAAGAAAAGTAGTGATTTAGTAAACCAATTGGAACCTTGGAAGGCCATGTTTGAACGAGAGCTATTTTTTGGTCTCTTATATGTGGATGTGGAGTAGATTTGAATAACCTCGTTCAAGAGTCTAACATGATGCACAAGCTGCTTCCATTTGACCAACCTTTGAATATTACATCACTCATCGATTTTAAACTCGAAGATCATACATTATTCTATTAAATCCTCTTAATCTATATTTCTAATTACAGTATACTTATGTTTGTTTTTTTATTTATTCTTTTACATATTTTTTTAAATTTTACTAATTATATAATCTAGTTGTTAGAAGGATATATATTTGAGAGCTTAAGCTTTCATAGAAGCGTGTAACGTTGTTCTTTTAAATATCCTAGTATCTACATACTTACTTCTTTGAAGGATAACTAAATAAGAAATAATATTATATAAGTTAGATGAAAATTTTCTTACATAATAACTTAAATGAGGGATATTAAGGTTCTTTTAATGTGTTAATAGTTTAATAATTTAAGTGATATATAGGTAACTAACTTAAATAACGCACCACATTTAATCATCATTTCCTCGTAACTTAATGCGTATAAAAACATATCAATAATGATTGATATGTAAATAAATGCCTTGCTATTGATATAAATAATTGAACTTTCAGACAGTTTTTCTTTTGGGTAGTTGTTCACCGTTGGATCTTGCCAATACAACTCCTTATAGTTTTCGTTACCGAGATATTTTTTTTTTCATTGTTCCCTTAGAGGAGATGCTATATTTCGTTTATCTAGCTTGTAATGGATTTGCTGTGGTTAATTAATTAAGTTTGAGGTGAACTTGTGCTTAATTCGAGTGATCCAAGTATAAGAATGTACTTGATTATTAATCAAGGGTTGTAGTGTTTGGCTCAAGAAAGTTCAAGTTTCAAGTAAAATCATTTTTTTCTAAATTAAAAAAATAATAATAAGTGATTTGTCATTAGTTATCTTTTTCTTTTTCTTTAAAGAAAAACACAGATACTCTAACATATTCTTAAATCTACACATATTGTTCATAACAAAACCATAACTTATAATGGTAGACTATAAGAAACACGTTTCAATATCTTGATGCTGCTAGAAAATCATTATTGTTAATGATCGAGCTTTTAAAAAAACATAACTATATAATGGCTGAAAGAAACTTGTGAGAAAATCATTATTGTTAACTTGAAGCGACTTCGTATTAAGTGTGCTATAAAAATACCAATTTGATATTCAATATGAGTTAACATCATGAAATAGCATCATAGATTCCCTACTCGGCGGTTCCCTAGCTCGATCTCAACAACACTAAACCTCAACATTGGAACCAACCTTGTCATTGACTGTGTATTCTCTTTATTTTAGACATGTTAGAAATTGTAACCGGATTTCTTCTACAATCGTGTGAATCACTTTCCAAATTCGATATATCAACCGTATATGCCTGGTATCACGAAATCCGAATTGGGATAATTGTAAAAGCAACAATCTTGATTTTGGCAGAAATCAAGATCAAACCAAAGAGAGTGTGTGTATTTCGAATTCTTAGTGTGTTTCAAAACAAAAACGTCCCCAGATCATAACCAGAAGACGGAAGTTTTCAAGTTTGAAGTTTTACAAATAGGACCCTTAAAAATCGAAATTTCCATTGAAAACCTTCCATCGAAATTTCAAGTTTGAAGTTTTACAAATAGGACCCCCGTTTTGCGTTCAGGGGGCTTCGCCCCCTAAATATTACCGGGAAAAACTTATACTAAAACAAGTGTGTACTCCATACTTGTTTTAGAACAAAGTTCAATCCCCTTGAAACACACGTATAAAATCCATTACACTAAATGAAGCAGGTGACACTAAAATCACCAACAAGACATACCCACGATCATCATTTGTTCTTGTCCCACCAATCATATTCTCATTGTGGATCCTTCCTTCTATGTGCAAGTATGTGTTTTTTACTGATTATCTACAATTAACTCAACTGTGACTTAATTTTCTCTCTACTTTTGTGTTTATCTTTGCATATTTGCACATCTAATCGTCATTATTGTGTTTATGTGTGTGATAATAATATTGTTATTGCTTAATTGTGTCAATTATCGAATTTAATTAGAGTAAAATGAACACTTGTATTTGTTGTAAAGTTGCTGGTTATTTATGAGGATTAGAGTTGTAACTTTGTTGACTGTTTATGTTGATTGTTTGGAGGATGTGAAAGTGATAGGAACTATAATTAAGTTGAAAAATGAAAACCCATCTTTTTTTTATTTTTAACATCTTTTCTAATTTTTTAGCTCTTTTTTCTAACAAAATGAAGACTTCATCTTCAACAAAACTTGATAAAAATAAGAAATATTATATTTATTTGAAGACATTAAACATGTTTTCTATTAAACTCGCATACATAAATGCATAGAATTCTAAGTTTTTTTTTTGTCAAATATTGTTATTACAAAAAATTTTAATTGCTTTATAGATATTTTTGATCGTGTCAATAGAAAAATAACTATACATACTAATAATTTTACATTATCTATCGTCCTAAAACATCTAAAGTTCGTTGTAAATGCTATTTGATAATTCAAACTTATATTCAAACAAGTATTATTTAAATATTCATATATTTTAAACAATCCTTTTAATGTTTTTTTGTTAATGGTGAATACATAATTCAGATTTGATGGTGACTTAAAAGGAAAAAAATCAATAAGGTTTAAATTTAGTAAGATTTTTCAAAACTACATATATTGTATTTATTTGAATATATTAAATTTGTTTTTGCCTTAGGAACATATATATAAAGTTTTAAATTTAGAAGCTTCCCAACTTTTTTATACCTTTTTTATTGTGTGGTAGTATTTAAGGAAGTAAAAGGTTTCGTTTCTAAAAACATATTTAAGTTGTATTTTTTATGTATTTAACTTTAAAATTACTATTTGGTGTATCAAACATGAATTAATGTATCCGATTACCCAGTTAACTATTTCATAAGTAACCGATAATTTTCATTTTTTATCTATATATATATATATATATATATATATATATATATATATATATATATATATATATATATATATATAAAAGGCATGCAAATTTTCTAAAAATAACCATAAATTGAGTCTCAATCAACCAATCGCAACTTTCAATTTCAAAATTAATCAATTCTCAAAACAATTTTAGAAAGGTTAATGTGGGAATTCAATTTTGTGATCAATTAGGAGGAGGCTGGATAAAAATTATAAGGGACTTTTATAAAACATGTAAGGGATTTTTAAAAAATATGAGGGGGTTATATAAAAATTATATATTAATGTAATTAATTATAAGCTTTTTATAAATTATTGTTAGTAACTTTTCATATATTTTGTTTAGAGAAAAAATAATTATATATTTACGACCGTCTTATTTTTATCTACGTTTTGGTATAAATTTTATTGTAATATGACACTTTTTTTAAATTAGTATATTCTTAATTTTTTATTATCCATTAATAGTAGTGAGTTGAGTGGATTTGTTGGGATTATGGTGATAAGTTGAGTGGTCAACTTAAATATGCTATTCAAAGTGTTTAGTTATTGATTTTGACGTATTTTCAATCCTATTAGAAAGATGTATGAAATTTTTATAAATATGGTTCAAAATAAGATGTATCATTAAAAAATTATATATTATATATTTAAAAATTTAAATTCAGAGATGTAAAGATATGTGTTCTTGATGGTCATAAAACTATATTATTAGTGTAGGTAGTTAGCTAAAGAAGACAATTTTTTCTGATGATGTGTTTTGCTATGACGATTAACAAAAATCTAGGATAATCACTTTCAAAAGTTGGTTTATTCCTCAGGAAACTTATGTTTATACATAGTCAATTGTATGTTGCCGTTTCACGTGTTAAAAGTGAAAAAAGATTAAAAGTTTTAATTTGTGATTACAGTGGTAATGTTACAAACAAAACAACAAATGTGGTCTACAAAAAAGTGCTTCAAAAAATTTAGTTATTTTTTTGTTAAGCATTATGACATATGTAAGTTTATGGTGTTATTTCATTTATTGTATTATTTTTATTTGAAAATTTTAATATCTCAAATACACTTTCGAAATACCCGTGTGTGCACGGGGCAATAAACTAGTTTTTTAATATAATATGTCACATCAGTAATTAATTTCCACATTAGACATATCTTAAAAAAAAGTTAAAAATGGACAAGTGAAAAACATAAACAACACTTAAAGAAGAACATTTCATTTTTTTAATAACATCAAAGATATGATTAATAAAAAAACAAAAAGATCTAGCAAAAAGCTAGATTACAAAGAACGAAAAATAACAAAATTACAAGAGAAATAAAGAATGAGGGTCACAACACCAATCGTACCAATTTAATCTTTTTTTCACCTTTTCTCTACGATTGATCCAAAAGAAAGGCAAACCTTGCAACTAAAGAACATTTCATATCTAGAAATCAAAACCCTATATTTAAAAAAAAGAACAATCAAAGATGGAGACATAAATCTTAATTATACTTATCATACTAGAAAATATAAAATTCGTTGTAAATGCCATTTAATAATTCAAACTCATATTCAAATAAGTTTAATTCAAATTATTGAAGTTTCTAGAATTACCGTTTTATATATCCTAAAACTTATTAAGCAGGTTGTGGGTAATTTTTAGAATTTAGATTTATTTTTATACTATATTAATAATATTGTTATTTTTATAAAAAATTCAAGATGAAATTTCATCATGATTTTCATGGAGTTGTTAACGATTTCTTCATCATCTTCATCTTCACAATCAACCCCAAAACCATTTCATCATCTTCAGCTTCACAATCAACACCAACAAACAATCAAACAAAAATCGTATCTTGGGAACTTAATAAACAACCAAAATCCAAACAATCAAACCCCAAAACCATATCATCATCTTCATCTTCGCAATCATCATCTCATCTTCACAATCAACACCAATAAACAATCAAACAAATTTCGTATCTGGCCGGGGAACTTAATAAACAACCACAATCCAAACAATCAAACCCGAAAGTTGAACAACGCGAAACCCTCATCTAAAAAGAAAAAAATCATATATGGGGAAATCCAAATAGATGTAAAGAAATCCTAAACTTACCGCTCTTCGAGCCCTAAACCAATGAACAAGCCTGGAAGCAGAAAACCACATCTAAATCAATCTGGTGAAACCGGAAGTCAATGGTGGTGGTGCGTGGTGGTGGTGTCGGTTACGATGAAATCCATTTGAATCGAAAGTTGAACAAGGCGAAACCCCATCTGAAAAGCAAGAAATGTAAATAGAAAAAGATGAGCATAGATCTACAGATGGTGGTGTTTGTGGTGGTGATATATAGATCTGCATATCTGAAGAAAAACTCAATTGAAGGTTGAAGACGATATTAAGATATGAAGAATTAAACGTTGAAGAATGATGATAATAATAATAATCTTATAATATTATTAAAAGAAAATGATGATGATATCATCATCCTTATTAAAAGAAAAGGTTGATGACATCATCATCCTTAATTATAGCAAACTTTTATCAACTACAAACTTTATATTTTACAAATTTTCTAATAACCCCCTGATAATTATTCCTTAACTATAGCAATTATCAATTACAATATTCTATTTCATAATTTTTCTTAATAACCCCCTATAATTACCGATAACAACCTCATATTTTCTATATATTTACGTTTCTTATATCAAGGGTGATTAGCTAAAAATCGAAAATAATTGTTGATACTAAATTTTTTTAAATTTTCTAACTTTCCATAATTCTAGGTGATTAGTTTTGATAAACATATATATATAAAAATAATATATGTTAATTATTCTATAAGATATGTGTAAATAGTAATATTAAGTTAGAAACTTTCTAATGTCATTATCTATTAGTTAAAAACATGTTTGTTTTAAAAACAATAAAAAATGTTTAAATTCACCACAACATGAATTGAAATATTAGCAGCTTATTATGTCATTTTTAATTACTTTTCAAATATTGATGTTTATTAACGGGAGGATCGTAACTATTGTAGGCATTTATATCTTAAATCTATAAACATTACTGCATTTCGACATCACACACGTTGATATAATTCTTCTTCATTTTGATAATTATCAATTACGAATAATTAACAATCCTCTTCAACATCTTCAAATAGATCTTTATTGGAACAATATTCAACTCCTAAGAAGAAATCACGATTAAGAAATTCTAGAGAAAACAATTATGTTCATAATACGTTTTACATTGCAATGTATGTTTTGCAATTATATTATATATATATATATATATATATATATATATATATATATATATATGTTAGTACTCTTAACAACCTAAAAGATTTAAAATGACTTTAATCATTCCCCGTGTTTATACACGGGGGGTTAAACTAGTAATAATAATAAACTAATAATAATAATAATAATAATAATAATAAACTAATAATAATAATATTAAATACGAATTTGTAATTAAAATAATGTTTAAAAGAGGATGATCTGCTATTAACACTCGTAACCTGCTATCACAGGTAACATTACATCAAATGGTAAATTTTGAAAGTCCAGTACAATAAATGGTAGTTTTCAAAGTTTGTTATACATTATAGCAAAAAGTAACAAATTCGGTACACTTTTGGATACTAAACCCTAAATTTTAAGCATGATAACCGTGTGTAATGAATGGAAAGTTTGAATGTTATTTAAAAGGTGATAGTTATGGATTTTTTGTAAATATTAGAAGCTTCCCACCTTTTTTTCCCCTTTTCTTTTGTGTGGTGCTATATAAGGAAGCAAATGATGTGAAACAAGTCATCAAAAATTCAAACTCAAATGTATTCTTCTCATTCAAACCACTCGCCGGAATCCTCCATTGGCTCTTCGCCGGAGCTCTTCCACTGGGATACCAGCCGCTTTCAGTCATCTAATCCCCTCCCCTTCGATGAAAACGATTCCGAAGAAATGCTTCTATATGGCCTCCTAACCGCCGGCCTCGACGACAAATCTTTCGACCAAGTTACCACAAAAACACCCACCAAAATCACCCAATTCAGAGGCGTTAGAAGGCGGCCGTGGGGGAAATTCGCGGCGGAGATAAGGGATTCAACGAGGAACGGAGTAAGGGTGTGGTTGGGTACGTTTGATACCGCAGAAGCAGCCGCTTTGGCTTATGATCAAGCTGCTCTGTCAATGAGGGGTTCATCGGCGATATTGAATTTTCCAGTTGATAGGGTGAGAGAATCTCTGCACGAGATGATGGGTGCGGCGGAATGCGGTGGTTCTCCGGCGATGGCGTTGAAGAAGAAGCATTCGACGAGAATGAGAGATGCAATTAAGAAGAGGAGAAGAGACAGGGGAGAAAAGGAGGTGGAGAATGTAGTGGTGTTTGAGGATTTAGGGGTTAACTATTTGGAAGAATTGTTGATTTCTTCAATAGAAAACAAGAGTTAATTGTATTTTGTGTGTCCTTTTTCTATATTTTCTTGTAAATTATTTATTTCCCTAGATTACATTTTTGGGATGAATGAAGGCTGTGTGTAGTAAGTTGAGAACAGGGCCTGCAAAATTCCACAATCTCACTCTTTGGTGGTACTTCTTTTATAAAAGAAAAAACGATATGGAAAAAATCACGCATATATCACAGAATCATATTAAATGTCGAGTGCTTCATTAATTTTTTTGATGTGGTTTTGTCGTTGTTATTGAGTTTGTGTATACCGTAGTAAACTTGATATATAATTATGTTAGCTTTATTGTTAACTTTAATGTCAATGGTGTTAGAGTTTTCAAATAACCACTTTAGATTGTCCGTATCGGATCATTAACCAACGCTAACTGGTTAATGAAGCCGTCAAGAACACCATCGCTGTGGATGGGGTTCAAGAGGGTTCCAACCTTGGCTGACTTGCTAACCCGCTACGGTTTTCTTCTTTGTTTTTTTTCCTTTTCTTCTCTCTTTCTCTCACTTAATTAATATCTTTTTTTTGTTAATATTTGATGTGAGTTGAAGAGAGTTGAAGATGGAAGATGATGTGGATGCTAATGTGGCATTAAGCTAGAGAGGATGAGTAGGGGTTGGATGCTCATGTTGTTCACTTCATGTGATTTTCAAATAGTTTTTCATTTAGTTTTTTTAATAACACACAATATATATAGGTTTATTTATTTCATAATTTTCTATTATGTTGCTATTAAAAATAGTAGTATAGTAATAAAAAACTGATCTAAGAATAAAATAAATAGCCTTTCAAAAAATAAAAAAGAATAAAATAAATAATTTGAAACAAGTAATTCTTAATTGCTAAGCTTAGTAAGCGTTTATACTTACGGTAACAAGGCTTTCTATTTTGTAAGTATAATATTACGAACAAAAATAGTAATTTTATTTTTTTTAAATGAAAATCAGAACTCATATGTTCATAATTAGTTTTTCATATATTTCATGGTTACCTCTTAATTAGTTTAAACTTTTCATACGTGAAACAAGATTATCATTTTTAAAAATTAAAATTAATTTATTTTTATTCTTATCCACAGCCCTTAGGGCTATAGTTATCAAAATCCTAAATAAAATATATATATCATAGTAAACGTAACTGTGTAATTATAATTAAGATAAGTTGTACGAACATACAATGAATTTTATTAACTTATCATTATATACAATAAAATTTTTATTTTAATTGTACCTTTATATTTAGTTTTTTTATTGTTTTTAAGAAAAAAGAGTTAGTTACATATAATAATATCTAAATTAAAATTTATTGAATTTTCAATCATTTTGCCTACAAATTACAACCGAATAAATGGAAAAAAGAAAAACACAAACAAACCTTCATATTTCTTCGTTGGATAGAGACTTTTACCTTTTGTTTCGACATAATTCGTTTATGATCAGGTGGGTAAATGTCAAAAAGGTTCAGATTTATCATATTTTCAAACATCACCTTTTAAGTAATAATTTGTTTAAAAAGGTTCTTTGATCCTCTTATCTTAAAGATTAATGGTTATGATCGGTTCTTGATTGAACCATGACCGGTCCTCGATTGAACATTGAGGATGAAGCACACCTATTTAGATCCTGCCCATTTTCTTGTAAAGTGCTGAACGAAATTTGCATCTAGTGGGGTCTAGATAACATAGTTAACTTGTCGCACCATACTTATTTGAATGGGAAAGATGGATGAAATTTAAAGGTGAAAAATGGAGTGCTTTTATGAGGGTACTATATACTTATCTGTGGATGATTTGGAAAGCTAGAAACAATAAAGTTTTTGCTGCTGGGAATCACGAAAAGGATGAATGGATTTTCTGTCAAGTTCAAGCCACATCATTTTTTTTTTGTTCAACAAGCGTTCGGGTGTAGCTGGGTTCTAAGACAGATGGATCGATTGGTGTTGTGCGCCGTTCTCTTGTTTTTAAGTTTATGTGTGTTGTACCGGGTGCTAATTTTCTTGTATTCGGTGCTATTGTTCTTGTACTTTGACACTTGGTGCTAGCATCTTGCTAGTCATATCTATATATATTATTTTTGGCTTGCTTGGCAGGGTGAAGATTATGCCGAAGCTCCGCCTTGTTTGCCTTTATTACTGTAAAAAAAAGATATATAGTAAATTAGGGGTGAGCGTGGTCCGGAAACCGAACCGGACCAAAACCGAAAATGTGTTATTTTTCAAACCGAAAACCGAAAACAGGACCGATTGTATCAATACGGTTCCGGTTTGGTCTCGGTCTCGGTCCGGGATTTCGGTCCTATAACCGAATTAGGACCAATAAGGATCAAAATTTAAAAAATTTGAAACAAAGGCTTCTCCATCAACAAAAAGTTTGAAATAAGTTGGAGGCATTTCTACATGATTTTTAAATTTAATTTGATTTTCTAAAAAATCACAAAAACAATAGTGTCCATGCTTATGTCTTTAAGCTACAATTATTGTGTGTGTGTGTGTATAGGTATTTGAAGATATCAACCCTTTTTTGGTAGTCTTATGTATGGTCCTGGCAACAAATTAAGACAATTAATTTATAGATTATGCTTAAATTCATTGTGGTAGTAATTAGCAACGATGTTATTAGCAATGCCTAAGGCTCGAGTTAAAGATGTAGAAAACGAGAAATCATCTTCACCCACAAATAATATCTATTAGGAACTATATATTGTAA
Source organism: Pulicaria dysenterica (assembly GCA_947179395.2). Taxonomy (NCBI): domain Eukaryota; kingdom Viridiplantae; phylum Streptophyta; class Magnoliopsida; order Asterales; family Asteraceae; genus Pulicaria; species Pulicaria dysenterica. Next base: position 56,301,327 of record OX359296.1, read on the forward strand.
GTTTATATATATATATATATATATAGAAATTGGATCAACAAAAACCCTCCTTTAAACATAGTTCATGAAGTCTCAATCTGGGCCTTTAGATCAATTAATTTAATGACTTATATATGATGATGACTTTTTTGTAAATTACATGTTAATTATTAGATTTAATTACAACTGTAAGGGTAAAAACGGAATAAAAAATAACCCTCACCCTTAATAGTCGGCTCTTTCTCTCTCCCCTCACGCATAATATCTCGTTTCCCTTTCTCTCTCCACCATCAAGTATCCTGTTTCTCACAAAAATTGGCGAGGGAGGTCGGAATCCCCTCCCCTTCATCCCATGGCCTCTGATTTTGATCCCGATCGCAAAAAACCCTAGATCTGCAAAACCCTTAAACTGCCGTTTTGAGCCATTACCACCGCCGCCGCCGGTTGCTGGCCAAATTAGCCTGTCGGGACCCAGCATTCAAGTCGGCATGGTCGAATTAGTGGGATACATCATCAATTGATCGAAATCCGACCACCAAAGCCCCTACTTTGATGTGTTTTTCGAACAAGATGCCGCCATCGCAAACCACCTCCACAGTGGCCGGAGATTTTGGGGGTGGGGTGGGGTGGGGTCAATCCTATTCGTCTATGTCGGACTAACATCATTCCAGGTTTAATTGAATTTTTTTGGCCGGAGTTTTTGGTATTTTTTTGAATGTATTTTTTTTGTTTGCATTTTGGGAATGTAAAATGCAAAAGTAGTTTGTATTTTTTTGGTTTGCATTTTGGCCGGAGATGGGCTGCCGGTTCGTCTTCAAGTTTGCATTTCTGAAAATGTAGTATTTTGGTATGAAAATGCTAAGATGAAGGTAGTTATGTATTCTTTTGATGAATGCATTTTGACTGAATAATTAGCAGCTGTCTTGATTAGCCTTTTTGGAGTCTTGAATAGCTTTTTGTAGTGTTAGTTTAGCATTTTGGAGTGTTCATACGATCAGTTGCATTTTCAGTCGGAAGATCATATGCATTTCTGTAGTTGCATTTTCGGAAAAAATAATATATCAGAATCATGTCAAGACTGATCTTGAATTGAACAGGATGAAAATCTGATTCTCGTAATATATTTTTTTTGTTGAAAATCTGATTCTTGTGATATATAAGGGGCAGCCGAAAATGATAAATTTCATTATTTTCATCATTTTCGGGACCTGCTGTTTAAATGATATATAAGGGGGACACGAAAATGATGAAAATGACGAAATTTTATCATTTTCGTCACCTGCTGTTAGATGATATACAAGGGGCACGAAAATGATAAATGTCGTCATTTTGATCATTTTCGTCACCTGCTGTTACTTGATACAAAAGGGGGCACGAAAATGATGAAAATGACGAAATTTATCATTTTCGGCTGCTCCCTTATATATCATGTAACAATAGGTGACGAAAATGATAAATTTCGTCATTTTCATCATTTTCGTGCCCCCTTGTATGTTACGTAAAAGCAGGTGACAAAAATGATAAAAATTCTTTATTTTCATCATTTTCGTGCCCCCTTATATATCACGTAACAGCAGGTGACGAAAATGATAAATTTTGTCATTTTCATCATTTTTGTGCCCCCTCACCTGTATGTCACGTAATAGCAGGTGACGAAAATGATAATTTTAGTCATTTTCATCATTTTCGTAAAAAAAAAATGGTGAACAGAGGTCCGAAAATGTTGAAAACTGTTAGGAGTTTATGGATATGAAGGTGGTGGACGAAAATGATTAAACTGATAGGTGTTACTCTCTTCCAACACCTGAAAATGATAATTTCGTCATTTTCATCATTTTTGTCAAAAAAAAAAATTTCCAGAAATATAGGAAGAGTGATCTCGTTTGAAAGAGGATTAAAAAATGAGAAGATTGGTATAATTTTTTTGCTCAAACTCAAAAAATTAAAATAGTTATGGTCATTTAAAGATTTAAGGGGTAAAAAAAACTGAATTTGGGAGTTGCTATAGGCAGCGCGTGGGTTTTAATAAAATTGGTTGAATTCCTATTTTGCCCTTTTAAATAAGTGGCTTAGATTGAGACTTTGGGATCTTTGTTTAAGAGGGAGACTTTGTTGAACCTCACCCTATATATATATATATATATATATATATATATATATATATATATATATATATATATATATATATATATATATATATATATATATATATATATATATATATATATATAGGAAGAATTTCCATTGAGAACCAATTTTAGTGCGAGAACCGCGAGAACTAATCTGAGCCGTCCAATTCTCCCTCTTTTAATGTCATTGCCCACCCATGAATTCCTCACATACACCCTGCCACACTCGATCCCCCACGCTCTCCATCCATGAACTCCACTTATCAAATCAACGACTAAAATTGGTTCTCGCGGTTCTCGCATTAAAATCGGTTCTCAATGGAACCCTCCCCTATATATATATATAATATTATAATTAAGTAGCAGTTAGTGATTGACGGGAGATGTAATCAACATTACACTAACCTCTGTGACACCACTTCATCTTCCATAGACATAGAGAGTTACATGTTAATGCATGCATATATGCACGGAAGCTACATATATTTGAATTTCATGTTAATTAAACTATTAATTCAGAGGTGATTACAGGATCTTAGGAGAGAATATGTACATGCTTAATCATATTAAATTTTAATTAAACCTAAAAAAGTAAAAACTATATAACAAAACCATTCGGTCCGGTCTAGTCCAAAACCAAAACCGAGTGGACCAAAACCGATTGGACCGAAACCGAAAATTATGATATACAAAACCAAAAACCGAACCGAAGATTATATACGGTGTTGGTTCGGTTTGGTTCCAGTCGGTTTTCGTTTCGTTTCGGTTTTTGTGGTCCAAATGCTCACCCCTATAGTAAATTATCAAATGTGTTGGAACCTAGAGGGGGGTGAATAGGTTATTTTACTTAGTTTACCAATTTTTTAATTATAAAATTTGTAAGTTGTGTATAGAAGATTTTTCTTGAAGTTTATAACACAACAAATATATATATACTTGAAATAAAGAGAGTAAGGGTAGAGAGATATCACCAAGAGTAGACAAGAGATTTATAGTGGTTCATGCAAGTGTTAACAAACTTGCACTACATCCACTCCTTGGCCTCACCCACCAAGAGTTTGCTCCACTAGCTTCTCTCTTTGAAGGTAGAGATAAACCTTTTACACTTCTCTTTTTCACTTGCAAGAATTAACACTTCAAACTTGCAAGTAAGGTAAAGATAACCTTACTTCACTCTAATTCTAAAGGCTAGAGTTGATCCTTACTTCACTCTAATTTGAAAGGCTAGAGTTGATCCTTACTTCTCTCTAATTCTAAAGGCTAGAGATGATCCTTACTTCACTATAATTTGGAAGGCTAGAGTTGATCCTTATACTATTACAAAATATATAGAAAGATGATGTAGTGTTTAAGCTTTGAAAGCTTTGCTCTTGCTTGATTCTTGATCTTGAATGATAGATGAATTATCAAAGAATATGAGCTCACAAGATAAGAATATATGTTCTGTGTTTTTGCTGTGCAAGAGGTCCTAAAAAATGAGGTTTGAGTTGGTTTAAATAAGGAAAAAGGTGAAAGTTCAAAAGCTGTCCAGAACCCTCACGGTCGATACACGGTCGACCGTGGATAAAACCGTGAGGTACCTGAACTTTCTTGTTCTTTGCAATATAGACGTTGGACTTTATTTAAAACCACACTCAACTCATTTTTACCATAAAAATCAATTGAAAAGTATATGTTCAAAAGGTTGGTTGATCCCATACTCTTAAAGTTTGAATTTAAACACATATATGGAAGTTTGGAAACCAATACACAAAGCATGTTGGAATTTTACCCCTTTGGGAGATTCCTTTGCTAATTATGGTGGTGTATTGTTTCAAAGTAGGATTGTGTTTGTTATTTGCTTAAAATAGGAAGTCTTAGATTTAATCAACCAACACAATTGAGTTTTATAAAATCTTTGTCATTTTTATAAAGTTTTTATAAAAATAATTTTATAAAAACATAAACTAATTTAATTATTTTATTTGTAAGCTCATATAATTCGAACTCTTGTTTGTAGATATCTTCGTCATCGGCTTTGAAGATATCATCTTCACTTGTTAAGTACGAGTTCGGTTGACTTGAAGAAGAACAATATTTAAGAGTTGTGAGTTGAGCATCGACGGTTGATTGACGGTCGATCGCGAGATCGACCGTGAAGGTTCCTTAATCTTGATTTCTTCTTTTCTTGTTGAATTGAGTCTTCAATTATTTATTCTTCACTTGATCATTAATTTTAGGTTTGTTAACCTTTAAAGAATGTAGCATATGAACATATGAATAAATTTGATAAGCAATAATATTACTTGTTCATATTTTTATCATCATCAAAAATAGGGAGTGCATTTCTTAATGTGTGACCATGTATGCACTAACAAAATGTATATTTCGTAAATTACTAATTTTACAATTCATATATTGTAAATTATTGAAAATTAAATACAAAAATGTATCGCAACACATTTAAAAAATGAATTTATATAATAAGTTTTCGAACATATATAGTTTATTGTTTAAAAAATTAAATGATTAGATGTTAAACTATTTATAAACTACAGGGACCGAGTCTATAGTGTAAAAAGGGTAAAATTGTTATTTTGAAAAGAGTTAATTACATTTTTGGTCCCTGTGGTTTGTTTAAAATAACGGTTTTGGTCCCTGGATCCAAAAAATTACGGGTTTAGTCCCTCCCGACCCGATTTCATTACGCTTTTGGTCCCTACTAAACTTAAAATGACTAATATACCCTTATATCTATTTTTTTCTTTTTAGTTGATTTTATATATTAATTATCTAAATTTCTTTATTTTCTTTAATTTTTAATTGTTTTAAATATTATTTTGAATCATTAAATCTATCTCTCTCTCTCTCTCTGGCTCATCTACCTATCTCTCTCTCACCCCGGCTCAGATACCACCGCCACCACCGCAACCTTCTTCTCACCCATAACCTCTACCACCGCCACCTGCTTCTCACCCACAACCTCCACCACCGCCACCTGCTTCTCACCCACAACCTCCACCACCGCCACCTGCTTCTCACCCACAACCTCCACCACCGCCACCTTCTTCGCACCCACCACCTTCATCTTCTACTGCAACAACCACCACCGCCTTCACCCACCACCTTCATGTCCTTAACGGCAGCTAACACCATCTTCTTCAACCTCTGCCCTCGTCACCTTCATTTACAACCATCAGCCACCACCACCTCACTCGTCTTCAACCACCACCGTCACCACTTCACCACCGCCCTTCATCAAAACAACCACGAATAGAACCCCAAATCGTATACTACCAAACAATTTTTAGAACCAAATCGAACAACAAACCAAGATGTAGTTAAAGATTTCAAAACCCCCCAAAACCTAGCTAGATCTACCCAGAGATTCAAAAACGAAAACCCTAATAGATTCAAGGGATTCAATAACGAAAACCCTAATTAAAGCTTAAGCCCTAATCTGTTCGATTTAGGGTTTTATATCGGGGTGAAGAAGAAGACGACAGTGATTGAAAATCAAGGTGGGCGGCGATGGGTTGAAGATGAAGGTAGCGGTCATGGTGGTTGAGTATGATGATAGCGGTGATGGTGGTTGTTGTAAAAGGAGATGGTGGTGGTGTTTGAGACTACGAAGAAAAGTGAGTAGATAGAAAGAGAGAGAGAGAGAGAGAGATGGTGGTGGTCGTGGGTGGTGGAGATGGCAGTGGTGGGCGGTGAAGATGAATGGCAGTGGTGGGTTGTGAAGATGAATGGAGGTGGACGGTGGTGGCTAACGTCACCGTTGGAGATGATGTAGGTGGTGGGTATATAAGGGTATATTAGTATATAAAATCAATATATAAAAACAATTAAAAATTAAAGAAAATAAAGAAAGTTAGATAATTAATATATAAAATTAACTAAAAAGAAAAAAATAGATATAAGGGTATATTAGTCATTTTAAGTTTAGTAGGGACCAAAAGCGTAATGAAATCGGGTCGGGAGGGACTAAACCCGTAATTTTTCGGATCCAGGGACCAAAACCGTTATTTTGAACAAACCACAGGGACCAAAAATGTAATTAACTCTTTTGAAAACTTTAACACCACTAAATTTAAAGTTAACAACACTGAGATCAAATCAGTAATGTACTCTTAAACGTTTATGTTATCCGTGAGTTGGTTTAAAAAATTATAAATACTAAACATTAATAAAATGATTTAAATGATTATAAAATGTGAAAAATGATAATTTGTAAAAAATAATGATAGACAATCGGCACCTAAACCGACGATGAAACGTCGACGCGAGATGGATGGCCGGAGTGATGTTAGAATTATGGTATCATGATACGATTAGAAGTGATTATATTTTTCCTACAAGTCATCGATAATTATTGCTACAGTTCGGGACAATAAGGTCAAATCTGTATTAATTGTAATAAAAAGAATTTAAAATGATTATAAAATATTTTAAAATGAGAATACTAAGAATTTGATTAAATATAATATTTTGAAATGTGATAAAGGTGTGTTATTTGTAAATTAAAATGACCAAATACAATTAACATATATCAAATTCTCTCTAATGATTTTAATTCAAACCAATATCAAAACCGAATTTGACTAAGAAAAGCAAAAATGGGATTACAATTTATACCAAAGTGGATAAAGAAAAGCCAAAATGGAATTACAATTTATACCAAAGTGGATACTTCATATTTGATAACTAACAAGCATTTACTTGCCCTCGCTATTGCGAGGGTAAAACTTAAAACAAATAGTTTTATTATTAGGGTTAATAATGGAATAATCCTCAAAGTTTTCATTTTATTATGGTTTAACCCTCAATCTTTTTTTTAACATAGATTAACCATAAAGTTTCACTTTAAATACGGAATAACCCTCAAAGTTTTATTTGTTTTACGGTTTAACCCTCAAAGTTTTTTTTAACACATAATAACCATAATGTTTCATTTAAATTATGTTTTAATCCTCAAAGTTTCACTTGTATTTCGGTTTAACCCTCAAAGTTTATTTTTAAATGGTTTAACCATAAAGTTTAGTTTGGTTTTTGTTTAAATCCTTCAAGTTTTACTTTATTTGCGATTTCACCCACTTTTCTTAACACGTAAAATTTATATTTTTTGTTTATTTTTTATTTTTATAAATCTTGTTTTCCTCTAGATTCGAACAAGTAAAATAAAAAATAAACAAAAAATATAAATTTTACGTGTTAAGAAAAGTGGGTGAAATCGCAAATAAAGTAAAACTTGAAGGATTTAAACAAAAACCAAACTAAACTTTATGGTTAAACCATTTAAAAATAAACTTTGAGGGTTAAACCGAAATACAAGTGAAACTTTGAGGATTAAAACATAATTTAAATAAAACATTATGGTTATTATGTGTTAAAAAAAACTTTGAGGGTTAAACCGTAAAACAAATAAAACTTTGAGGGTTATTCCGTATTTAAAGTGAAACTTTATGGTTAATCTATGTTAAAAAAAAGATTGAGGGTTAAACCATAATAAGATGAAAACTTTGAGGATTATTCCATTATTAACCCTTATTATTATTATACAGCTATTAATTTTAAATAAATATGTTTGTCTTTTCATAATCTAAATTTAGATGAAAATTTGGTAATATAGTTTTTATCTAGAAAATAAAAATAAATTACTATTACATTAAAAGTTGAATAATGAAATATGGATATCAGAGTTTTTAAGGGTGCGTTTAGTAACGGGTTAATATATGATTATAGGAGCTATGGATTCTAGTTTTTATAATCCTTAACCTTTTAGGCTTATGGATTAAAAACATAATCCCTCATGCTCCCCCAAAATAAAAGCCAATCTAAGTAACTTATGGATTAAGTGTGAGATTATCATGAGATATCTAAATATGAAGATTAAAAAATATGCCACACATTTATTAAATATAGATATATAGCATGTAAATATATGAAAAAAGGAAACTAAAAAAATATGCCACGCATTTATTTTTGGGTTTAGTTCCTAAAAGTATACCGAAGTTGTTACTTTTTGCTAGTGTGTATACCCATATTTCAAAACTCTCATTTAATATATCAAAGTTACTACAACTACCATTTAATACATCAAGTAACTTGTTACCTGCTATGTGCTTATGTGTATCAGGTCACCATGACATGGCTAGTGATGTGTCATTAGTTTTGCTTAGGTGGCAGGTGATATGGTAATAATAATAATAATAATAATAATAATAATAATAATAAAGTTTCTGCTTCTCCTTCATTGATGCTGCTTCTGCTTTCTTTATCGCAGACACCATCGCAGATTTAGGGCTCGTTCCAAGAAAACCCTAATAAAGTTTCTGCTTCTTCATCCTCGAAGGAGAAGCAGCACTAATGCATCCTAAGAAAACCCTAATAAGGCTCGTAATCGATCTGCTCGTAATCGATATGCTCGTAATCGACCTGCTCGTCATCAACACCATCGCCATCGGAGGTCACCATCACCATCGCCATCGGAGGTCAATATCTGCTAGGTAATCGATCTGCTCATAATCGATCTGTTCTCAGTGACCAATGTTAGATTATGTGCAGAGATAATTAATGGGCACATTGTATCCAATGTTATAAGAGACTAAAGGGTCACACTGCTACACACCCAAATCGGAACAGTTGGATTTCACCATAAATCTGTGTGGAAATAATTAATCAGTTGGATTAATTATTAAAGAGAAAAGTAAATAATTAATCAGTAGTATTAATTATTGAAAAGAGAGAAATAAAAAATTAATCAGTTTGTATTAATTATTAGAAAGGAAATAAATAATAAATAGTTATCTATTATTTAAAGGGAATTAAATATTAAGTTTTAATATTTAACGGACCAGTTAATTAATTAACTAGTAATGTCCAGGGGGTCAAAGTGAGAAGAGATGAAAGTTTAATTAAAACCAGTGAGCTTTTAATTAAACGGGCTTAGGTCCATCTAATCCTTATATATATCCTTAAGCTTTAAGGATTAAACATAAGATTAAAAATAGGGATTAAGAGGATAACCCTAGCCACCACAACTCTCTCTCTCTCTCTCTCTCTCTCTCTCTCTCTCTCTCTCGTCGCACTCACTATCTCTCGGCTCTCTCTTTCTCGACGATCGTAAACCGCAAGAACACAAGGTGTTCGCGTTTTTGTCTTGTGTCGATTCACGCATATACATACACAATCAAGGTATCATTTGTTGAAGCTTTGGTAATCCAGGAGCGGTCTAGCAGCCAGTTCCAAGGAGGTGCAGTAGTGGTGGACTTGTTTTAGCAATCCCATTGTTTCTGATCAGGTATATTATTATAACCTTGTCTGTGGATTGTTTTTGTTAGAAGCTATGTTTGATCATTAGTTTTAAAGATCCTAACCCTTTTGGGGTTTAGAGGGTTGAGTTCAATCCAGTTCCGCTTTAGGATTGAACCAGTAGAATCAAACCCAGGTTTGACCAGTTTGTGTCATTGGGTGGTTTGGTCAGATCAAAACCCTTCAACCACCATCGGCGACCTGTAAGTTTCCAATATCATCTGTTCTCAGTGACCACCATCAGCGATTTAGGGATCGTAATCGATCTGTTCAAATATGTAATTTTTAGATCTGAGTTCTTGTATCATCGATTAAAATTCTTAGTTTGCAATATCATCAATGAAGATTCTTGGTTTGTAAGAATCTTTTCATCATCAACAGATTTTGTTCATATGATTTCTGATCTGGGTTTGTACAATATCATCAAATATGTAATTTTTAGATTCTTGGTTTTTTTAATTCATCATTTCTGGGTTTGTTCATACGATTTAGGGTTTGTACAATTTCCGGGTTTGTTTAATTCGATCTGTTGTTTGTTCATCTGATATGTTGTTTAGTTCATCTGAATTCTGGGTTTGTTTAATTCGATCTGTTGTTTAGTTCATCTGATTGTTGTTCGTTTTCTGGGTTTAGTTCACAAATCTGTTCTTCATCATCTTCATGTTCTTCATCATCTTCATCTTCATGGTTTAAATTAGAGAGATAAATATGATGTGGCAAAGATTAATGACATGGCTACACATGTGGATTTTTAGGGGCATTAAAATAAAATAAAAAATTTCAGAATTACCGGCTACCTGCTTAGCAGGTAACCCAATGCATTAATCGTGAGTTTTAGAAAGTTCAATATACTAAATGGGAGTTTTGAAAGATGGGTATACACAATAGCAAAAAGTGACAACTTCGGTATACTATTAGGAACTAAACCCTTTATTTTTCTAATGAGATATCTAAATATGAAGATTAAGATGTCTAAGTATATGGAGATTAATATATCATGAGAAAAATAAATATTTCATGAGATAGCATCATCTCTTGAGTAAATAAATATCATGATATAATGTCAAAATTACAAAATTACCCCTTAATATCTCATGAGAATTTAATATTTTGGTTTGCAAATTGATAGATTCAAGCTTCTAACTTGCCCCCACTGCGTGTCGTGTTAAAATTACTCTTTAGATCAAGTTAACATATATAGTTGTATATTTATCAACAGAAAAAAAAACCGTATAGCCACTTACTAAAATGCTTCCAGCTATTTGAAAAATGGAAGCAAAGTGTAGGTCTTTTTTTCTATTCTTTTACACGTGCCTACTTACCAGATTTAATCAAACATCTTTACAGAATTGAAGAATGCATTATTAAAATCTTGTAGTTTTTGACTTTTTGTGAATAAGATTTAATTAAAAGATAACTTTTATTATTATTGATTGCTTAAGAATAGAGTTTAAGTTGTATAAGTGCTATACAATTTTTTTATTTTTTGAAATTTTTGATAAAGAAACAAAAATAGAATTGTTTTTAAAGTTAATCTAGTATCATTAAATGAATATTTTTAGTGATTTGTGAATATAAATATAAAAATAGAAATAAAACAAATATTATACTCATGTAAAACATTAATGTGACACTTGTCAATATATACATAAGCCAACTAATAGTTGCAACTTTCATGTATTTCAAATTCTCATGAGATTTAATCATCTCATGTTCATGATATAGATGTGAGTTTACAAAAACACACTTCATTTTCTCATGATAAATTACCATATCACTTCTATAATTGCTTAAGAATAGAGTTAAAGTTGTATAAGTGCTATACAATTTTTTTATTTTTTGAAATTTTTGATAAAGAAACAAAAATAGAATTGTTTTTAAAGTTAATCTAGTATCATTAAATGAATATTTTTAGTGATTTGTGAATATAAATATAAAAATAGAAATAAAACAAATATTATACTCATGTAAAACATTAATGTGACATTTATCAATATATACATAAGTCAACTAATAGTTGCAACTTTCATGTATTTCAAATTCTCATGAGATTTAATCATCTCATGTTCATGATATAGATGTGAGTTTACAAAAACACCCTTCATTTTCTCATGATAAATTACCATATCACTTCTACAATTGATAGATAGTATAATAGTAATTGTTTATTTAAATCATTGCTATAACTATCCGGTAAATTTTAATCATTCTATCATTGTTAGTCTTTTCTTTGTATTAAAAGATTCTTTTATAATTAGAACACGATGAGATAAGTCGAATTTTAATTTTTTATTATTAACCCCACAAAACCTTAGGTTCTACCATTTTCACTCAATATTCGTACACATGTACAAAAACCCTATTTTAAATATTGTCATTCATGCTTAATTTGGCAAAAAGTTGCTGGTTTCTTAGCTTGTGATTATATACTCAAGTATAAAACTATATATCTGTTTTTTTTAATTAAAGGAAACTATATATAATTGTTAATTGCCCTTTTATAACCTGCTACCAAATCCAATCATTTGTTTTGCGGAGCTCTAATAATAAGGTTATCGGTTAGAGAAACTTTTCGGTTGAATGGGCCGGGTACAATTTTTAGGTGACGTGAACTAAATTTCATTTTGTTGAATTAGAACACTTGGAGAGTTGATTTCTATTTATTTTGTTTATACTGATAGTTTGTAAAGTTATTCTAGAATATTTGAAACGAAATAACATATTCAAGTATCAAAATGAACATTTGGGATATTAGTTGGTCTTGATTGATATACTAACTGGATGGTATCATTTAAGAAACTAGTATATACTATTATGTCGTTGAAAATTGAGCAGTAAATTAGTTAAAATTTATAAAATTCAAGATATTTTAGTTACAAACAAAAATTCAAAACCTGTTTAGTTTGTATAGTATCACCTATATTTAATTGTAATTGTTAATTTTGTATAAATGTTTTGTTATGTACTTAAATGCCTAAATGGGTTACCTTTTGTTGATTAAATACAAGCAGAAATCTAAAAATTAATTGTGTAAAAAGGTTTTTATTTAAAATTCGGGTTTAGAAATATACTTTATACCTAAAAGGGGGTTAGATGTGTTTTCGTGCCAGTGTTTCTTGCCTTTTGAGCTTATTTTGATTCGACAACAATTTTTTTACTTTTTGACTACATTTATATAATTGTTTAGCAAAACATTTGTAACAACTTAGCATCTCTTTTATTGATTACGAAACAGAGAGATGTTGAGTTAAACTAGAGTAATCATCTTACGAGTTAAATTGATTAAGAATAAAGCTAGATATTGGAACAAATTTGAAAATAACATGGTTATGGTGACATGTTACGACATGATATTGGGAAATGATTCTTCCATCTATAAAAATTGTTCATCTACAAAAGAAACAACATCCTTTGTCATTCTAGTCAAGTAATTGAAATTGCGTGACAACATTTACAAACAATCTAAGAGTGTCTATATATTAGAGTATATTTTGTCACCGAAAATATTAGAATTTGGATATTTACTCATTCCTTTCTTATAAAATAAAATAATACTTATATAAAGTGAAATCTTCTAAAATATATACAAAAACTAATTAGATAAAATTTATTAAGCGATCTATACCCTTCATTTAATAAAATATTTAATATTGATCATTCAATCACTTAAAATCAAAAATTAAATTTTGATTTTTTAGAGTCAAACTACCACATGAAAATTTTAAATTACAATAAAAATAAAAATAGATAATACGTGTTTAAAAAAATTATCCTAAAGTTAGACGTAGTAAAGTAAATAAATATATGACAATATTAAGATAAACATACATATTTGGTTGAAACTTTGAATTTAAATCAATTTAATTTGAATTAAATTACATTTCTAATTCATAAATCTACGTTTATATATATATATATATATATATATATAATCTTTATAGTAATTAAATTTTACTTTATAGTAATCTTTGTAGTAATTAAATTTTACTTTATTTCTAAAGTTGATATATTTTACTTTACTATGTCAACTGAAATTTATATAATATTCTTTTATTTTTTAAGAAAGTCTCAAATTTAACTCTTCTTTCGTTTATTAAAAACAATAATATATATAGCTAAACAAGTATAAATATTACTTTCACATAAATAATTATAACTACCCGTGTATATACACGAGCATCTTAAGTAATTAATAATTAAAATAATAATGTGAATAGTCGTCCCAAAACAATGTTTACCTAGGTTATTTAAGTAAAACAAATTGTTGTATGTAACAATTTGTTATATGAGTGAAACAAATTGTTATATCTTTTAATATGAATTAAGTTAATGTCTTCCTATATCTTATAAGTTATAGTGTTATATAAGTGGATAACTACAATATATATATACTTTTCAATGAGCCTATCTAGATACATTAGATAAGGTTTTATTAGGCCAACTAACTAAATACAGTCAGTTGCTGATATACTATAGGATACATTAACATCTTCTGTAGTTTGAGTGAAAGGTTTTCTATATATACCCAGGCTGGTATGAAAGTCTAATTAAAAACAAAGATGACAAGAAACTCTTGGTATAAATGTCCGTATAGTGCGAAGAGGAGGGCACGCGGAGGAGCGCAAGCACAACCCAAAACAACATTATTGTGAATCAAATGTATATCAGTCTTGATATGTTTCATTGATTTTGCCGAATAGGGTTCTTGAATATGTATATAACACTAATAGTATCGCAATAAACAATAAATGCTTTAGACAAAGAGATTTGAAGCTCACTATGAATATTACATAACTAACATGTTTAACCATATCATGAGCCACTCTTATACATAGCTTCCGCACTCGAATATAAAATAATAAACTAACGTTTGGAGGACCCGAGCATCAAATTTAACTTGGGTTTCTATTTGTTAGGGATAAACGTTAGAGTTGATTAAGATTTGATACCATCTTAGTTGACAACTTTATCAAATCTCATACATAAACATAGACTACAATATACACACACACTTATTTTATATTAAGCTTATCTAGATATGATACGTAACAACTACAATAAGTTTAGTGTTTATAAATGTATCTTTGTAACATATCACTCTTTACTTTGTAGTAATAACTTGTTAGAGATTAACCTGTGACACAATCAACCTTAGAAACTAACTTGAATGTACAAGTCATTCTTTTACAATTGGGGGTAACAAAATCTTGATAATATTACAAAAATATGCATTTTTAAAATAATTTTCATACCTTATATGTATAAACGAGAGGAGGGAGGTAACAATAAACGACAACTTTATTTAAAACTTTATGATATCACAATAATTTTATCCGTCAGCCAATTTAGACCACTACAATATTTTATGCGGCGAAAAAATAATCATTTTCCACGTGGCGAACCACGATTGGGGGAATGGCAAATCCTTTTGTAGAACATGACCCCCGGATAGCATAGCAATCAATCAATTTTTAATTTTTTATTGTTAGCCCCCGCATCATAACCTTTTACTTCTATTATTTCCCTTTTTTTAAATTTTTTTTAGCATAGCAATCCGATCTTTGTAGCCACCGAAGACTGAAAATTAAAATCATATCTAGGGTTTCATTTTAATAATCCTTAGCGATTCTATCGAAAGCAGCATCAAAATGGATCCTTTCGACAATACTAATTGGGATCTAATCGATTACAACAGTCTCCTCAACGATGTCGCATCCACCGATCTTTATTGGGCTGACCAGAGGTAACTGATTTGGTTTCTCGTTTATCAAGTGTTTTCTTTCTCGTTTTTAGATTTGGTATCTGGTTTTAATTGCTTTTTGGTTCTTTTCTCGTGAACTATAGTCAGGATTTTTCGATTTCTGTTTCTGAATCCAGATTCTAGGGTTGTAATGTTCCTGAGTGAGAGTAAATTTCTGATTGTTGGTTTTAGTGGGTGAAAACAATTGATAAGATGGCTAGTCCTTGCAGTTCTTAGCTAGGTTTAGGAGAAAACATATGTTTATTGTTTTATGAGAAGTATTGAACTTGAATCGCGAATGTTTTGCGTCGGTTGCGATCAAAGTTGTTTGATTTGAGAGCTTGTTTGTCAATGCAGTGCTGCAGTCCCAGTTGATGCTTCACTTGCTAGCCTTGCATCACTGGAGAAGGAGTGTGGAGAAAAAGATTGCTCAAGAAAGAGGTATTACCATTTTCAAAGAAACAAAGTTTTATCTAGTTGGTAAATGTAAAATCCAAAAATGACAGAAGGAAAATAGAGTAACATCATTAATAATGCTAATAACTAATAAAGATATTTTAATCATACTTTTAGGTTGCTCTATATTATGGATTGTTTTCGTAGAAAGGCAAGCATCTCTACGAAAATATGACATTCGTGTTTATATTTGCTGTTGACATTTAGTATGATGCTGTCTTTAATGCGTGTTTTTTTTTTTTTTGACTTAAGCTGATTAGTGCCCCTCATGTTGAATAATGTAAGTTCGTTTTTGGCTTCGTGGTAAAGAAGTGTCATATGGAAAAACTACTATAGCTGTTGAATGTTGATAGATAGTGACATAGGCTTACAATTGGTACAAGCTTTGGTATCTACATGTATTAGGCTTTAAGCATCTCTTTGTGTGAATTGTATTGATCCATGATAGTCTATAGGGACGCAGTCTCTCTACTCTCGGTCTCTTGGATAGTGGTACGTCTGTCTACATCTTATTTCCCCCATACTGCGCTTAGGCGGGAATGAGTATGGTTGTTGGGGTTATGTATTGATCCATGATTAGTTGACTGAAGTCATGCACCACATAGCGAACAAGACATGACTAACTAGAAGAAAACTATAGCAGCAATGAGGTTACGAGAATGAAAACCAAAGTTAAGAAACACAAATAAACCTGAAGGCAAAAACTTCATTGATAATAAGAAAGAAGTGAAATAGATATAACAACATTATAGCTAACATCTGAATTTTAATTATAGAAAGGTAACTTCACTTAAATCTTAACTCTTAAGTTTATCAAATAACACCTGCTCTTTACATTATTAGTTTTATTAATGGGAATTGAGTATAGGCTAATTTACCAATCATCAATGGCATTTTGATCAAATTTGGTCAAAATGTCACGTTTTGTAACATGAGTGGATTTTTTGTAACAAACTAAAAATGACCTGGACTACAAGTAAACTCAAATAAAGTTTGATGTTTCTATGAATATAATCCTTAATTATTTTATGTCTGATTTAGTTTGCTAACCATTGTAGTTGAACTCTTGTTGCAAGCTAACCACTGTATTTGTTACAATAAAATTGAACAGACATTAAATGTAAAAGAACTGAGAATAGGACCTAGATAGTCCCATTATCCGCTGTTATGATAAAAGAATGTCAAATTGCTTCATTCTGTATAATCACATAACAGGGGACGCAGTAACTCATGCAGCAGGGCTGAGAACAAAGCATGTCGTGAGAGGCAAAGAAGGGAAAAATTGAATGACAGGTGACCTGTTTCTTGATTGAATTTCCTTAAAGTTTCTTTCTTTATAGCAAGATCATACTTGGTCTTGAGGTTGGTGAACTGTTGAGACCTAATGTTCTTATTATCTAACAAATTTTATTTTCATAATTTGATTTTAAATTTTGACGAATTCACTTATAAACCGGTTGATTTGGTTAATATTTATCTCCATCAGGCGAAATAGGTAACCTAAAAAAGTTAGCTTAAAAGTGAACAGGTCATAAGGGAGTAATTCACCCAAAGTGTATTTTTAATGCTTATGACCTATACCATTTGATTTAAATATTGGTTGCTATTGAATCACCAAAAGTTCTAATAAATTGATTTAAATATATGTATTTTACTATAAAAGCTTTTACTTTTTTTGGATATAAAATGTTTTGGGTTCAACTCAATTGTACCTGGTCCGTACAAGTTTATTGTCCGTTTTGACTTGTTACCAACCCAGCCATTTTCCCTCCAGATTTTAGTATCGTAATTTAGAAGTCAGCGCATCATTAACAGCCAACATGCAAGAAACAAACATTTCTGGCCTTTTTTCGGTCAACATAATTTCTAACAATAATAGAATTCTGATTCATGCTCATGGGATTTTGAAGGTTGCTATTTCTTTTTGTAGGTTTTTAGAGTTGAGCTCTACTTTGGAACCTGGGAGGCCTGCCACCACTGATAAATTGGCTATACTTGGAGACGCTATTCGAGTTTTGAATCAGCTAAAATCTGAATCTCAGGATTACAAAGAGATGAATGAGAAACTATTGGAAGAGATCAAAACATTGAAGGTTAGTATATGCATATATCTAAAATAGATGTAATAATTGGAATTATTAGCATTAAAAGGTTTTTGTGATGTCCATAACAAGCTTGCTTAAAAGCTTTGTTTACTTCAATAAGATTTTCGAGAGATTTTTAATATTGCCAGTCTTATATCTTATGACTTGCCAAAACCACAGGCAGAGAAGAACGAACTTCGTGAAGAGAAACTTGTTTTAAAAGCTGAAAAGGCAAAAATGGAGCAGCAGGTCAAAGTGATGACCAATAATCTTCAGCCACCTGGATTTATGACACCTCATCCTGCTGCATTTCAGGCTGGAGCAAACAAGATGGCCCCTGTTTTTCCAGGCTACGGTTATATTCCAATGTGGCAGTATTTACCACAGTCTACATGTGATACATCTCATGATCATGAGCTCAGGCCACCTGCTGCTTAAATGGTAAAAGGACAACCAATCTGTAAATACAAATTGCTTAATTGCATTTTGCGTTGTCATCTTTATGCACTTTTGCTATTATTGATTTCTAGAGACAAATAGGGTTCATTGTAGAAGGAATTTGTTGGATAGAAATAACATACTCTTTGTTAGCCGTTTTATTCTTGAACTCTATTCATAATTTACCGTCTCTGTATGCTGTCAAAGCTACGGACGCAAGAACTCAAGAAGGCTATATATTTTGAACCAAAAACACTGACAAAGTGCTTATTTGCTTATTTTGTGCTAAAATATAAGTGCTTTTAGTGTTGTTAGTTATTTCGTTTTCATATGTTTTAAAATAAATAAAACATACGAAATAAATAAACTTCAAAAGATTCAAGTTAGATAAGCTTTGATGCCACTTTCACGATTCCTTATGTCGTACATTTACTGATATACTTTAAAAATATATAAATATTCGTTGCTAGAATTTCTTGTAATATGCGTTAAAACTAATATACAATGTCTGCACGTTCATTTTTTCCTCGTTAATGAAAATCAGAAAATGTGTGACTTTTATTATTATAATAATATTTCTTTGTGAACTGGTTTGTTAATTGTGCCTTGGATAGACGAGCGTGAAAAAAATAACCAAAGTGTGTAGAGTCAGAAGGGTTTTGGAGGTGTGGTCGCCTGATCCATGACCAAAGAAGGAGCCCACACAACCACACAACTGTGGTGGTGGTGGTGGCGATGATCACGAGGAAGGAATATATGGCCAATGGTTTTTGTTGCTTCTTATTTCTTACAATGTAAAATACTGTTAATTTTTTGAAGACATAAATGTCTTATGTCTTATTTTATGTCTGCAGGATAAGATTATTTTTAAAAAGTCTTATGTCTGCGAATGTCTGCGAGATAAGACTGTTTGTTTTTTTAATTTTACGAAATGTCTTATTTACTATATTTACCAACCACCACCTCCACCACCATCACCACCGCCGGTGATCACCACCAACCGCCACCGCCTACCACCGTCTCCGCCACCGTCACCGCCGCCGCCACCGTCACCACCGCCGCCCCGCCACCGCCGCCACCACCACCAACAACGGTCGCCGACCACCATAACCGCCGTCGGCACCGTCACCGCCGCCGCCACCGTCGCCGCCACCGCCCCGTCATTGCCGCCGCCACCGCCGCCGCCGCCACCGTTACCACCGCCGCGGCAAACGTCATAGCCGCCACCCCGCCACCGCCGCCGCCACGCCAGTGACGGTGGCGGCGGAGGTGGCGGTAACGGTGGCGGAGGCTGCGGCGGTGGCGTCGGTGATGGTGGCAGCGGTGACGGGGCGGCGGCGGTGTTGGCAGCGGCGGTGACGGTTGCCGCGGCGGCGACGGTGGCGGCGACGGTAGCGGCGGTGATGGCGGTGGCGGCGGGGCAGCGGCGGTAACTGTTGTCGCGGCGGGGACGGTGCCGCGGCGGCAACGGTGGCGGCGGCGGTGGTGGCGGTGGCGGTGGCGGCGGTGGCGGCGGCGGCGGTGACGGGGCGGCGGCGGTGACGGTTGCCGCGGCGGGGAAGGTGGCGGCGGCGGCGGCGGTAACGGGGCGGTGGCGGTAACGGTTGCCGCGGCGGTGACGCGGCGGCGGCGGTAACGGTTGCCGCGGCGGCGACGGTGGTTGCAGCGGTGGCGGCGGCGGTGATGGTGGTGGCGGCGGCGGTGACAGGGCGGCGGCGGTGAAGGCGGCGGCAGTGACGGTTGCGACGGCGGTAACGGTGGCGGCGGTGACGTAGGTGACGGCGGCGGTAACGGTGAAGGTGGCGGCGTTGACGGAGCGGTGGTGGCGGCGGTGGGTTGTCGGCGGTAGTGACGGTGGCGGCGGTGGGTGGTCGGCGGGGGTGGTCAGCGGTAGTGACGGTGGCGGCGGTGGCGGTGGCGGTTGGTGGTCGGCGGGGGTGGAGGGTAGCGTCGGCGATGGTGGGTTTAGAATAAGTGATAATAAGTGGTTTTAAACCACTTATCAAAATAAGTGATTTTAAGTTCAAATAAGATCTTATTGAATCTTACGTCTGATTTTAAACAAACGGTCTTTTAATGAAATGTCTGCGAGCCCGCAGACATTTGTAAAATAAGCACTTATTATAGAAAAACAAACAAGGCTTAAGTCTTAAAAGTTGATGTGGTGGTAGGTGTCCAAGTGACCATAATATGGGCTACATGGTGCTTTATTTCGTGACGTGTGATGTTGATGTGAATCAATTCTGCAATTTTATATATACAAATGAAAAATAACTAATCGATGACAGTAATAATAATTATTATTGAAGCTGACGCATGAAAAGATCTTATTCCTATCATGATAAGTACACAACAGATTTGTGTCCTTGTCTATAGGGACATGATTTGTACACAACAGATTTTTGTCATACACAACAATTTGTTGTTGTTTGGACCATCATACCCTGGAGTATGCGGACTAGAGTAAAAGATAGTGTAATTCTAGAGGCATAGAAGTCACAATCGTTGTGTATGCCAAAAAATTGTTGTGTAAAAATCAACTCCCTTGTCTATAAGTTTATTTATTTAAGAGGTGTTGAGAGAGACACCCTAGTCTATGAATTCACATACCTATTTTTATAATATAATAATATTATAATTACTTGGGAAATATAAAAAGTGAACCAAATAACCAATCAAATGTAATAAAATCATAGACTAAGGTATGAAAATCTATAGATTAAGGTGTATAGATCATCACCCTTATTTAATTCTTAATTTATCAAGTGTCTCACATCAACCAATACAACAATACAAAGTTAAAACAATTATTGTAATTTGGGAAAAGGGTGAAAACTACTTCAATAATAGCCAAGACATTTTTTTAATCAGTGAGTGAGTGGGGAGAAGAAGGAATTCGCAAATATAAATTGCCTCAAGTAGCTTCCCAACATCTCCTAAAGTTGTAACAACTGAATGCCCGATTAACCTTAAACCCGACATTGGTTATATTATCACACGGACATTGGTTATATTATCAACTACTAAATACCCGATTAACTTGAACAACCCTCCTAGATTTGTTCATATTCTCTATGTATCGAAGATGGAAGACCTACTAGAAATGATGTTACCTATACTTTTTTTTTTTGTGAAAGGCATTGCCTGTATTGGCTCGTGCTAGGGTGTGGTAGGCTATGTCGACAAGGTTGCCTTTACTTTTGAGTTGAGATTGGAGATAACTGGATGACAAGAGTTGCAAGAGTTTATTAAGTACAAACAATTGGCCTCTCATCTCCCTCCCATCTCACTCATATACAAATAAGATATGGAAAGAATCACAATCCAAAACTCATGCATATATGTGTGATTGAAACATATGTAGCATGATCAAGGATAAGTACTAGAAACATTCATCTTACATTGGTCAATTCGCATACAAACCATAAGAATCCAACCAAGATTATCCTAATGATCATGTTTCACTGGCCATTTGGATTTTATTGCTGCCAACAGTGGTGATACTGGATTTGAAACTTAAACCTAAACCGATACCACCTTAAAAGGATCAAGTGCACAATGATCCATCCCTTTAGTGATTCGAAGTGTCTCATATTCTTTCAAGTCAACTTCCCTGTAAACACAAGGGTTTTCTTTAGACACCAATTCCTTGATGGGCCTGTAAATTCTAGACTTAGTCCCCTCACGGAATGGCCGAAAGATTGCTGCCACCGATATCCGTGGGTTTACTTTCTGCGCCAATACTCGATGATGGACACTTTTGAATTTATCATTTGTTATGAGCTGCTTGTGCAAAAAAAAAAAAAAAAAATACAAATGAACTTTTCTTAATTACCTCATAGGATATAATTCATAAATAAAATTTAAAAATAAATATATACCTAAAAAGAGCTTGTATTTTTGTTAATAAATGCTAACATAAACTTGCCTGTAAAAGATCTCCGACGTTAACCACTAGAGCTCCTGGAATCGGTGTGACATTGATCCACTCATTTTGATGGATGACTTGAAGACCACCTAATAAATCTTGTAAAATGATGGTGAAGAAACCAGCATCAGTATGGCAGTTTGTCCCCAGTGTCAATTCAGGTTCAGGACAGGCTGGGTAGTAATGACCCAAGAGGAAAAGTCCTTCAGCAGAACCCAATTTTTCAAGGTGATTATGGTGGAGACCAAGAGCCTTAGAGAACAATTTGAGTATAGTTGAACCCAGTTTTTTGATATGATTAGAATACTCAGTCAAGATGTCTCTGCATGTTGCACATTATTCATAATGTTGTAAGTTGGTCTAATCAAGGTGGTGATTTGACTAAAATCCTAGAGGCAGAAGGCCAATAAGTACTAAGGTGGCTGTTCCATTAGAGCTGAATTGAAAATTATTTAGTATTCAGCTAGTTTGATTCTGGCATCTGATTTAAGATTGTGATTAATGAAACAAAAAGAAATACCACACATATTCTAAATCATTAGGCACCCTATACATCATTTGAAGATTAAAATGGTAATCTCATCATTCACTTTTTTGTTCGGAAATTTTATGTACTTGTAACACATAATCAAATCACGTTTGCTAGCTACTATTTTATACTCAAATTTAGCATATTGTTGATCACGCCTAACTAATAGATCGAGTAGCGAATTACCTGCACATCGGTGAGATCTCGTCGAACTGAGGAGGATTAGGAGCCATGACTGAAAGAAACGAATCACTCCAAACTGCAGGATCGCCTGTAAACAAATGAAAATTGCTGATATAAAAAAATGGCTTTCGGAAATCACGCGAGTAATACTTGATCTTCTCCTCTGTTTCCATCTCGTGAAATTCTCGAACTCCGATAATCATCTCATCCAATACTCGTTTGGGGATCCCGTGATTGATTATCTGAAAAAAACCCCAATTTTCACATGCATGTCGAACACTTTCGATAATCTCGCTCGGATCGTCGGTTGCTTTGAGATCAATGATCGGGATATTGAACGGAGCTTGGGTTGTTGATGAGTTTGCATCGTCGACTATGGGTTGATCGTGAATGAAAATAGGTGGGATTTTGGATAGTCCAGAATCAACAAGACCTTTGACACCGGATTTTGAGTCGTCGAAAGCTTTAAGCTGGGATTGACGGTCAGAGTTTGATTGTGTCGGTGCATGAATTTGGTGGGTGTTGGCGGCCATACTTGATTTGCTAGTTTCTCGGCAATGGCTCACTGTGATGACGGCTGTAATGAATGTTTTGGAGGATCTATCTCTGAATCTAATATTATCGTATACTAACAATAAAATATTATCCTAGTTATACGGATGTCTAAGAAAATTATAGTATATTAATTTTTATTAATATTATATTTATTTATAACTTATAATAAGAGACTGACACAAAGGGTTTTTTATTATATTTATAATAATAAAAGACCGAGATAAAGGAGGCTGAATTAGGAGTTTTAGGACAACTCAGAGAGTCCAAAATTTTTATAATTTATAAGTTGAAGTCTAATAACATTTTGTTAAGCTTCTCGTAAAACTAAAAGTTAGAAGTTTGGTACAACACTAGAAGAAAATACGAATGGTTGAAGGTTGGAACAATGATTTTGCGTTTAAGGGTATACGTGCTTTATTCACTTCTTCTCGAGAAGTTTATAGTGATATTTTATTTCGCTGTCAATATATCTATTGATACTTTATTATCGATTTTGCAATTTTGCATTTCTCTCGTTTAATTTGCTATGTGTAATATCGGACTGAAAATGACTTTGTAATATGTTTTATAAGTGTCATGTGTTACTCCTCTCATAATCAATATGTTTTGAGTTTGAACACCACAAATTTACATATTTCAAATATAAATGTTGTTTTTCAGTTTATCAAAACAGAAAAAAGAGGCAGCATCAAGTTATCAAGGAATCTAGAAACCACAAGAAAGCGATCTGAGTGAAAATACAATTAATCAGGAGTAACCTAGTTAACTATTTAAGTTTATAAAATATTGAATTGTAAATTTTATTGCAATAAAGAATTTTATGATATTGTAAGAGGTATATTAAAATAACCATAAAACGTACATATAAAGTGTTTATTACCCGTTTTTTTTTTTTTTTTAAGATTGTCCGAACGAATGTTTTTTTATGATAATAAAGAATGTTGTTATTCTCTATAATTGACGTAGATTGGAATATTGTTTTCATACAAATAAAATCACCCAAAATCTAAATATATGAAAATAAGACGTACAAATAATACAAAATTGAAATAAAGATAAGATTGAAATATATAAATGCTATTCACCTAATTTGAAAAATAAAATAAATATATCTCACGTAAATATAATTAGATTTGACTAAATATGTAAAAAGTGTTGGATTAAATTAAGGAATGTGAGGGTTAGTATTAAGGATAAAAAAAAAAAAAAAGTAAAGTAACACCCAATACCGTCTTCCACGGGTTATGAGTCCCAATACCGTTTGCACGGTGTATGGGGAGGTTGAGATGTAGACACCCATACCTCTACCTATGGTAGAGAGGATGTTTCCAGTTCTACTAAATGTAGAAAAGGACCTCCGGCCTTGCAAGGGTTAGTATTAAGGATGATGATATTATATTTGTTTGTAAGCTTAATTTATTTTGTAAAGAAATGCTCCTATTGGTCAAATTATATTTTAAAAAGATTTTTTTTAAAAGTCTATTCTTTTAATAATATAGATAGATATGATATTTGTAAATTAATATGGTCAAATACGATATTTTAGAGTTTAAAAATAACATTTATAAATGTTATCTAATAATTTTTATTTAAACTAAAATCAAAACTGAATCAAATCAATTTATGTCTATGATTATGTAATAGATTGTTTTGAAGTTAGTTCGTTATTTAGCTTAGATCTTTATTTAAAGATGGTCAAATAAGTTATTTTTAGTTTAAAAAGAATATTTATAAAGTTATATCTAATAAATTTTTATTTATATTAGATTTTTCTAAATTTAGTTGTTTATTTATATTAGGCTAGACTAAATACCCGTGTGACACACGAGTTGGTTTAAAAGATAATAAATATTAAACATTAATAAAAACGTATTATATAAAACATGAATTAAATGAGAATTTTAAAAAAATGACGACGTACGACATCAACACCCTAAGCAACGGTGGAAACATCGACGCGAGCGGGAGAGCAGACTTGACGACAGAAACATGGTAGCATGATACGAAGAGACGTGATAGTATTTCTTATATAAATTATCAATTTTTGTATTTACAACTAAGGGTAATAAAGGTAAACGTTATTGGTTATAACTAAAAATGATTTAAAATGATTTTAAAATATTTTAGAATGATAAACTAAGAATTTGGTTAAATATGATATTTGAAATATTATAAAATGTACATATGATATTTGTAAATTAAGATAGACAAATACGATTTTATAGGAATTAATAAGGGCTTATACGAAATTATTTCGAATAAATTTGACTTTAAAAAGTCAAAATTGATTTTTTAATTTTATGGGAATGAATAGTCAAGATTAAAAAATTTTGAATGAAAGATTCTGATCATCTAATAAATTTTATTAAATTTATCTTTTACATAGATTAGAAGATTAGAAGATATGTCTCCGGTTAGACACTCACAAGGACGTTTAAATAAATGTTCATTGATTTTAATAATTGTTATTAAATAATTTTTAGGATTAAAGCCACAAAATAACGGTCTACTTTTTCCATTTTCCCATTGTGGCACGTCATGTTTTTTTTTACACAATTTGGCCAGTAAACTTATCAAAACCGGTTGATATGGCAATTTCATGACCTGCAACCTTTTCAGCCCGTTTTTTGCGATTTTTGGGTCGATTTTTGATCGATTTGTGTATTTTTTTGTAGAATCTTGTAATTTATCATTATACGTTTCAAATGACACCAAATTTATAAATTTTCGTCAAGTATTGAGGGAGAATTTCGAGCTCAAAGTTTCGTTTTTTTGTGTTAATGGGTTCGAAAACAGGGCAGAAAAAAAGATGTGTTTTTAGCTTGATTCTTGATCATTTTACATAATTCTTTTTATAGATTGTCGTAGATAATCTTTTTACCTTTCAATGGACACTAAATTCATGAAAAATCATCAAGTGTAGGCCAAGTTATTGCTAATTAAAGTCGATAATGACCCTATTCGACACTCTTACGGTATTTTGATAAATTGATACATTTTAAACTCTTTTTATTCGTTTTTTTTGTACTACTTGATAGACAACTCGATTACCTTTCCATAGACTCAAGAATTATTAATTTTCATCAAGTATAAATGAAGAATTTCGGGTTTAAAGTTTCGATTTTAAGGTGAAGAAGAGAAGGGGGAAAGGTGACCTGCTATAGCAGGTCCAAATAACCTAAATGGCCATATCAACCGGTTTTAATAAGTTTACTGGCCAAAAGTGTAAAAAAAATCATGACGTGCTACAATGGAAAAATGGGGAAAGTAGACCGTTATTTTATGGCTTTAACCCTAATTTTTACCGTCTCTGTGTGCAGTCAACTGTCAAAGCTACGAACCAAGAACTCAAGAAGGCTATATATTTTTGAACCAAAAACTCCTAAAAGTGCTTATTTGCTTATTTTGTGCTAATATAAGCGCTTTTAATGGTGTTGTTATTACGTTTTCATATGTTTTAAAGTAAACTAGTTTATTGACCCGTGCACGCACGAGTATTTAAGAAGTGTATTTGAGATATTAAAATTTTCAAATAAAAATAATGCAGTAAATGAAATATCACATTTGTGATGAGAATATTATAATATAAAAAAAATGTCATAATACTATAAAATTTATACTAAAACGTAGATAAAAATGAGACGGTCATAAATATATAATTATTTTTCTCTAAACAAAATGTATCACAAGTTACTAAACATAATTTATAAATAACTTATAATTAATTACATTAGTATACAATTTTTATAAAATTCCCTCACATTTTCTTAAAACCCCCTCATATGTTTTATAAAACCCACTCACAATTTTCATCCAACCCCTCTCCCAATAGATTAAAATTGAATTCAAATTCTTATATCCACGATTTTTTATCTTTCCAAAATTATTTTAAAAATAAAATAATTTTAAAATTGAATGTTGTGATTGTTAATTAAGACTCAATTTATTGTTATTTTTAGAAAATTTGCATGCCTTTTATATAGATACTAGTTTAAATACCCGTGTAAACACACGGATAATCATAAAAGTATCTTTTATATATAAAAGACTAACTTGAATAAGATTTATTATATAATATTAGCCATTGATTTATTTAAAAAAATTAATTGTCAAATCTAAATCATTCATTGTAGTAAATATTATTATCTAATTTATCTTTTATTCGAGTCTTTTAAAAATGATAAATATTAATAATCAATGTCTTACTATATCTCCTACTTCATTGTCGTTGGCGTAATTATATAATTATTAATTAATTATGAGATTAGAAGACAATAATTTTATATAGTTAATAATAATATATTGAAAAATATATATATAGTTATATCGTTAAATAATTCTTATCTTACATACGTCTAATTTAATTTATATTATCTAATATATTATTTAAACAAATATATTTATTTTATCTTTCTTATAATTTAAATGGTTTACCTAATAAGATTTATCTTATTTCACAACATATTAGTTTGACTCTAAAAAGTCAAAATCAAAATTTTAGAATTAAAGGAATTAGCTGCTAAGATTTAATATTTTATTAAATAAACGGTCGAGATCATCTAATAATTTTATTCAAATTAGTCTTTTATATATATTAGAAGATATAGATAAATATTCGTATATCTACTTTTAAAATAAATAAAAATTCAAAAAATTCAAGCTAGATAAGCTTTGATGCCACTTTCACGATTCCTTATGTCGTATATTTACTTTTATAATAAATAAATATTCGTCGCTAGAATTTCATGTAATATGCGTTACAATTAATATACAATGTATGCATGTTCATTTTCTCCACGTTAATGAAAACCCGCAACTTTTATTATAATAATATTTCTTTATGAATTGGTTTGTAGTTGCAAACATGTAAATGTGCAGTGCTTTGGAAATATGAGTGTGAAAAATATTACCAAGTGTGTGGAGTCGAGTGGGTTATGGAGGTGTGCTCGCCTGATCCATGACCAAGGAAGGAGCCCACACAACCACAACGTGGTGGTGGACTGGTGGTGGCGATGATCACTAGGAAGGAAGGATTAGTTTTTGTTTTTTTTGTTGCTTTTTTCCATGTATAATAGGACAAGTGTCTAAGTGACCACATTATGGGCCACATGGTGCTTTGCTGCTTTATGTTGTGGACGTGTAATGTTGACGTGAATTAATTCTACAAAATTTTATGTATACAAATGAAAAATAAGTAATCTATAATAATAAGAATTGTTGAAGTTGACATATGAAAAGATCTTATTAGTATACCCTTTAGTTTATTAAATTCTTAATTTGTCGAATGTCTCACATCAACCAATACAAAGTTAAAAGAATTATTGTAATTAGGGAAAAGGGTGAAAACTACTTCAATAATATCCAAGGAAGCCAAGTTAGGGGCGGAAATAAAGAGGGTTACATGATGCTTGACCCCCCTCTAATGAGCTCAACATCCTTAGCTCCGCCCCTGAAACAAGTCATTTTTAATCGGTGAATGAGTGGGGAGATGAAGGAATTTGCAGATTTAAATTGCCTCAAGTAGCATTTGGAGCGAAAACTTTGATGATTGGGAAGCCCATTTCATGCAAGCGATCCAGGACTTAAGTATCACGGTGAGATGTAATCATGTAAAATAAGAATATAAAATAATTGTAGGAATGAGAAGCACAAGCACCTCTTGCCACCGCCGCACTCCCTTATGCCGCTGTCGCGCCTCTTGCCGCAGCCGCCACTCCCCCTCTTGCCTTTGCCCCTCTTGTTGCAGCCGCGCCCTCTCTTGCCGCCGCCGCACTCCCTTATGCCGCTGTCGCGCCTCTTGCCGCAGCCGCCACTCCCCCTCTTGCCTTTGCCCCTCTCGTTGCAGCCGCGCCTTCTCTTGCCGCCGCCACTCTTCTTCTTGCCGCCTCCGCCCCTCCTCGCCTCCTCTTACCGCTTTTCTTTTCTAAATATCTTATGTATTTAATCTTCTTTATCTCTTTTATTGTATTTTTTGCTCCAGTGTGAGCGTCCGGTCTTCTATAGCTCTTACTGCGGGGAAGTATTAGAGAAATAATGTAAATTAAGGTTTTAACATAGGTGGGTTAGGACCCATTAGGATTTTATATTGGGGTTTCTAATAGTAACAACTAAATGCCCGATTAACCTTAAACCCGACTAAGCTAAATGCAATTCAGTTCGGTCATCGCCTTATCACACAAACATTGGTTATATTATCAACTACTAAATACACGATTAACCTTAATAACCCTCCTAGATCTTTCATATACTCTACGATGTCAAAGATGGAAGACCTACCAGAAATGGTGTCGCCTTTACTTTTTTTGTTTTGTTTTGAAAGGCATTGCCTATACTGGCTCTTTTTACATTTTCTATGACTAGATGACCAGAGTTGCAAGAGCGTAGGAAAGTAGAAACAATTGGCCCCTCATCTCCCTCCCATCACAGTCCAAAACTCATGAATATATGTGATTGAAACATAGGTAGCATGATCAAGGATAATCTTACAGTGCTCAATTCACATACAAACCATAAGAATCCAACCAAGATTATCCTAATGATTATCAAACTATAGTTTGGAGGGATAATGTGGAAGAGAAACGCTACTTCGATAATATATGTTTTCCTCGCCATTTGGATTTTATCGTTGCCAACAGTGGTGATGGTGTAATAGTGGTAATTGGTAAAAGACCAATTCAACCTAAGCCGATACCACCTTAAAAGGATCAAGTGCACAATGATCCAACCCTTTAGTGATTCGAAGTGTCTCATATTCTTTCATGTTAACGTCCCTGTAAACACAAGGGTTTTCTTTAGATACCAATTCCTTGATTGGCCTGTAAACTCTAGACCGAGTTTCGTCACGAAATGCCCGAAAGAATGCTGCCACTGATATCCGTGGGTTTACTTTTTGCGCCAATACTCGATGATGGACACTTTTGAATTTATCATTGGTTATAAGCTGCGTGTGCAAAAAATACAAGCGAACTTTTCTTAATTACCTCAAGATAGTATTCATAAATGAAATTTTAAATGAATATATACCTAGAGAGAGCTTGTCTTTTTTACAAAGAATGCAAAAGGGGAGTAAAGATTTTCATGCTAACATAAACTTGCCTGTAAAAGATCTCCGACATTAACCACTAGAGCTCCTGGAACCGGTGTCACATTGACCCACTCATTTTGATGGATGACTTGAAGACCACCTAATAAATCTTGTAAAATGATGGTGAAGAAACCAGCATCAGTATGGCAATTTGTCCCCAATGTCAATTCAGGTTCAGGACAGGCTGGGTAGTAATGACCCAGTAAGAAAAGTCCTTCAGCAGAACCCAAGTTTTCAAGGTGATTAGGGTCGAGACCAAGAGCCTCAGAGAACAGCTTGAGTAGAGTTGAACCCAGTTTCTTGATATGGTTAGAATACTCAATTAAGATGTCTCTGCATGTTGCACATTCATAATTTATGTAAGTTGGTGTAATCAAGGTGGTGATTTGACTCAAATCCTAGAGGCCGAAGGCTAGTAAGTAATACGGTGGCTAGAACTTAATTGAATAAATATTGAATTATTTTGCATCCAATTAGTTTGATTCTCACATCTGAACTAATACTCTGATTAATGAAACAAAAATAAATAGCATACACATTCTAAATCATTACGCACCCAATATATCATTTGAATGTTAAAATGTAATTTCATCATTCATTTATTGGTTGAAATTTTTTATCATACATGATGTTACATTTAGAGTCAACTTGCAAATAATAGTGAGAAGTCAAATTGCCAAACCCAAGCCAAGGAGTCAGATTTCCCGAAAAAGTAGAAATGACATGACTTATGATACCGGATCCAGGCAGAATGTGAATATAAGAATATTGGAATTATTTATCGCTTAATCATTTTGTTTGATCAAAATAGACTGATACGATGTGTTTTGGCTAGGGGTGTAAACAAGTCGAGCTTTTATCGAGTAACTCAAGTTTGGCTTGTTTGAGTCAAACTTTATCGAACTCGAGTTAGAATTTGAGCCCAAAAAGTGAGCTCGAATTACGAGTCTAGCCCGAGTTTCTAAGAGCTTGGCTATAGTCTTTATCGAGCTTTTCAACCTTTCTATAATATATGTATATTTATATATGTAATATGTATAAATGATAGGCTAAAATTAAAATAAGTACTATTATATAATAAGTAATTACTAAAAAAATCATTAATTTCATACTTTATCTATATTTAGAATATTTTGGTTTTTGAATTTAATTTTTCTATATTATTTCGAGATTTTCGAACCGAGCTCGAGCTAATAATGTACCATGTTGAGCCGACTTGGGCTTTAAGTATGAAAGCTCGTCAAACTATCGAACAGAGCTTGAGCTCAACATAAAATTTCGAGCCGAGCTGGAACTCGATTCGACTCGTTTAGTCATTTACACGTACCCCTACTTTAGGCTTTCATTTAGTTTTCAACAAAAACGTATTTGGATATATCTAATTATCCATGCTCTATAATCACAGCTCATAATGCAGATTATCATAACAAAAATCTAACTTATATTCTTCCATAGAAACTTATTTTTAACATTTACTATTATACCCTTTCTTATAAACTTGGATTAACTTTTTCTTATTTTAAGTATGCCATTTTTAGTTATTTTACAACTTTTCCTTATTTTCTCTCTTAGAATATAATTCAAACACTTTTTTCACTTACAAGCTTATAAAACTCATCTTATCTTATCTTATCTTATAATATATTAAAAGAAAAGGGTTTTTCTGTTTTACTAAAAACACTCCACCAATCACATCCCTTGGATTTTAAAAAAAAATTAAAAAAAATAGGAAAATGACGTCACTATTGCTTGAAAAGCTTAAGGAAAAAATTAGGGTTATTTATATAAATTGTTAGGGGTGGTATGTGAAATATGTGAGGAAATTAATGTAAATTGTATATTAATGTAGTTAATTATAATTTGTTAGAAAATTATGTTTAATAACTTGTAATATATTTTGTTTTAAGAAAATATAATTATATATTTGTATTCGGCTCATTTTTATCTACGTTTTGATATAAATTTTATCGGAATATGAGTTTTTTTTAAAATTAGTATATTTTGATTGTTTTATCCATCAAGAGCAACGTGTAGATAATTATTAGACATTTTATTCGTCTTTTATATTTATTACATCTACATAATAAAAGTCGATATAATCACTTATTTCTTGGTTTTTCGATAAAAAGAATTAAAAATATACTATAACAACGGTAGTGACATAAAGTTGTTTATAAAACTACCACTAACATTTAAAATTTTTTAAAATTGATTGTTAGTTGTAAGTAAATAACCCTGCATAAACTATAATTCTACATAATTACTGGGTAGGGAAATAACTATTATGTTAATGGGTTTTGTAACTACACATACAACTTGGAATTTTATATAAAAATTTTAAATGTCTAAGTTTCCTTATTTTTAACTAATATCTTAGTACATAAAATATTCAAATATTCAAATATATAATTAGCTAATAAAAATAACGATAAAGCACTTGATATTATAACATCAACAATAATATTTTACTTATGTCTTTACAATGTCGGGATAAAGCTCTATCACGGGAAACACATTAGTATTATAATAAAAACTTTTAGACGTGTTATGTAACTTTATATACATTAAAAAGAGTATTTATAAAAAGTATTAAAAAACATGTTTCACTCATGGACAGTTTATGTGACGGTTTCTCGAGTGAAAAGCAAGGAGGGGTTAAAAATTTTAATTTGCGGTGATGAAGGAAACTTTACTAATAAAACCATGAATGTTGTTAATAAAGAGGTTTTGCAGAAAATGAAATGATACACGGGACTACATGTTAGTACCCTTATATCTTCCACATGCAGAAAATCTAATAAAGAGGTTTTGCTGATTGGATATTACAAATTGGTGAAAGAAATCTTGGTGGTTCAAACGATGGAGAGGCTAAAATTGAATTTCTTGATAACTTTTTGATTAAATCAAATGGTGATCATGTTGAATCAAAAGCCTACAATACCATTTAAGTTCCAACGAAGGCAATTTCCTCTGTTGGTCTGTTTTGCAATGACGATAAACAAAAGTCAAGGTCAATATTTATTAAATGTTGGATTGTATTTGAGACGACCCGTTTTCACTCATGGGCAGCTACATGTTACGGTTTCTCGAGTGATGAGTAAGGAGGGGTTAAAAGTTTTGATTTGCGATGATAAAGGCAACCCTACTAATAAAACCATGAATGTTGTTTATAAAGAGTTTCTACATAAAATATAATGATAATTTTATGTATGAATTGCAAACTTCTGTAATGTTTATCATTTGTTATGAGATTTTATATTTCTATATATGTTTTATTATTTTTTTAACGTGTTCGTACTTTAGAAAAGTATATAAATATAATAATAAACTTGTCTTATATCATTCCCGTGTTAATACACGGGTCGTTTAGCTAGTAAGCTAATAAGTTAAAAAGCTTAAGCCTAAAAAAAAAATAAGCTTACACAAACACCACCTAACATCTTGTAATCGTGAGAGCTTTTCGAGCACGATCTCCCTCTTTTTTGGGTAAAAATAACAACATGCAATTACCTATTTGGTTATATCTACTCGGTAAGGAATTTTTTATATCTGTAACACTTAATCAAATCACGTATTCACGTTTGCTAGCTTAGTATTTTATACTCAAATTTAGCATATTGATCATCACGCCTAACTATATTAGATCGAGCAGCGAATTACCTGCACATCGGTGGGATCTCATCGAACTGAGGAGGATTAGGAGCCATGACTGAAAGAAACGAATCACTCCAAGCTGCAGGGTCGCCTGTAAACAAATGAAAATTACTTAGATAAAAAAACCGCTTTTGGAAATCCCGCGAGTAATACTTGATCTTCTCCTCTGTTTCCATCTCGTGAAATTCTCGAACTCCGATAATCATCTCATCCAATACTCTTTTGGGGATCCCGTGATTGATCATCTGGAAAAACCCCCAATTTTCACATGCATGTCGAACACTTTCGATAATCTCGCTCGGATGGTCGGTTTCTTTGAGATCAATGATCGGGATATTGAACGGAGCTTGGGTTGTTGATGAGTTAGCATGGTCGACTATGGGTTGATCGTGAATGAAAATAGGTGGGATTTTCGATAGGCCAGAATCAACAAGACCTTTGACACCGGATTTTGAGTCATCGAAAGCTTTTAGCAGGGATTGACGGTCAGAGTTTGATTGGGTTGGTGCATGTCGGTGGCTGTTGGCGGCCATACTTGATTTGCTACTTTCTCGGCAATGGGCTCTCTGTGATGACGGGATGATCGTTTTGGAGGATCTATCTCTGAATCTAATACCTCGTATACTAACAATAAAAGATGTTTTCGATGGGAAAAAGAGTGCAACACGTATTTTCTCCCCCTGACAAACACATCACTTGAGTTTTTTAAGTCGGCGTAGCTCAATGACCAATATCATGAACTATCTTCTCGAATGTTGAAGTCAGATATTCATCAGTAGATTAATCAGCTACACAATTCTTGAATGAACTTCTTGAATGTGTCGTACTGCATTCCTTGGTAAAAACTCATATTTTGCTTGCTTCATGGATTAATAAGATCTCTTTGACATTAAATGAAGTGTTTGGAATGATTTGCTTTGAAGAATGCCGCCATTAACTTCGGTTGTTACTAATTATGAAAGTTACATCTAGTTTGTCACCGATCAATACGAGCATTTGACATATATCCTGCATTTACAAAACTAACAAACTTGTTTTGATGGGTTAATAAAATATAAACTTGTGTCCATCATACCTTAAAGGTATTAGAATATTTGTTTTATTCCACTATGATATCTCTTTTTGGACATGAACTACATCTCGCAAATAAATTCAATGAGAGAAACATTTAATGTCATCTATGACTAGCGAGAAATATAAATGACCCGAATGACCTTTAAATATGATACTTCTGGACCAAAATGTTTTAGCACTTTTAGAAGACGAAGATGGGTCATTCAATGCCAAGTGACCTCATAATTATTTGAGTGTTTAATGATGTGATTTATCATATAGAATCTTAAACACCTTTTAATACATTCTTTTAGTGGTGCACAAGGATTTCATCCTTATGGTGTTCAATTTATAACAAAAACAAAACTTTGTTTTTCTAAGATCACTCTACAAATAGACTTTCAAATTAATTGCCTTAGGAATATCGCTAGAAATTCCAATTATATTACAATCATCAACATACGTGGCATTTATATCATATTCGGATCCGGATCTCTTCACAAAAATCTATGAACAAATAGAATCATAACATTCTTTCAATAAATATTCACCAAGGCAATTATATCCTATACATTAATTTCTTTTTAGCCCATATAACAACATTAATTCGATTGAATAGTATTCTCGAGAACTTTTCTTCTATGCTTCGGGATTTTAGATAGTAACATATATGTTTAAACACTTTATACTTTTTTAAAGCATCTCATTATCAATCAATCGAGCTCTAATAATAGTTATAATAGACGCAAATCAAGCATTTTGTTTATAATACCAGACTATAATGTATATAATATACAGTTATCTCCACCACACTATAACATATCAATCTCAGGTCTTTGCGAAACCTTGTGTCACCATTCACCATTTGTATCTCATAACTTTATTTATCATTTAACTTTCCGACAAAGACCAAATTGTTACACCTTTTGTGTATATACTTCATGTCCTAAACATATCATACCCGATGGACTTTGATTTTTCATTAATTCCTTGCGTCTTTCTATTTTGGCCAATAATTTCTATCTCTGCACTTCTGGGCAAATATACTTTCAAGAATCTCATTCTCAATTATAATATTTAGCGCTATGTTAAACGCATACGCATTATCGACGTCGAATTTGTATCGATTCCATTATTTCCTAGACTTGATATATTTGTTGAGATCACATTATTTTCAAGTACCTGAGGTTCTTCTGGAACCTTCATGTCTAGTATCTCTTCAGGAGATTCACTTGGAGTCTTTATATCCTCGATTGACTATCTTAATTTATTGCTCCTTTTTCTTTCGAGGGATATATCTATATATATTTTTGGAATCGATTTGTCTACCACGCTTCAGGCGTGCCATAGACTCTTATTACCAACTATCCTTATGGGATACATATTTTACTAGGAGCATTAGCAGCTGAATATGTGATCTAGTCACACTCTTTAGGTCAGTAAACATGTCTGGCTTTACTAAATCATATATGAATTATTTTAAGAACTTCTTTTTCATATTCTTTATTGTGAGGATCAATAATTCATTTCATATCAATTAAATTATAGCTGCTTTATCCTCTTCCCTGAATGTTAGGATGTTTGATTAACAATAAAAACAACTCATTGCAAATATACTATTGATGACTTTAAATATGTATGAAAGAGACTCATACTCAATGCAAGATTCCTAACATTCCTTTGAAGTCCCATCTTTGTACATTTAGTTGGAGTAAAACAAAACTCATATAAAATATATTTGGTTCCTGACCAAAAACCAATTATAATGGGGAAGTGTCATCATAACGTATTGGCTTGATATGATTTACTATATATATGTAAAATGATATGACCCCAAATTGAAACTTTGCTCTTTATGATTATTGGCTTTGCAATCAACTGAGTCCGCTTGCTAAGCGTTTCAACAATAGCAAAATGTGTGTGAACATAAGACATAGAGTGTTCAACATTACAATAATCACTGAACATGTGGCAAGTGATTTATAATATTTTGGAGCAATGATTTCACAATATTATTACTCGAGTTGCTAATCTCGTAAATTTCAGGTTGCGAGTTTTATAACCATTTAGACGATGCATCGATTTAAAACTCTAAATGGCTCATAATGTAAATATATATGTCATCACATATCTCATTGCATCCTTTATAGAAAACTACGGGGTTACATCCCTAGAATATAAATTAACTTCCACAAGAGCAAACAAAATATACAAGCTAGTTTGAAGAAATTTTTGGTTCTTCAAACTTTTCACATCATCATCGACTCGGGATGGTCTATCCGGTCATGCCAATCATACAAAATAATCATGGTTAATAAACTTCTTGTTAAAAGCAAGTATGATTTAGTACACTAATCTTTGAGTAATATAATTGGATGCAAAAGAAAAGTGACACATCATGACTTTTAAAGTTTTTCCTCATAATAATTTATTAAAGCTCTTCTGGAGCATTTGATTAATTTTACACTAATATTAGCATTTACTTTCCGTAGTAATAGCATTATCAAGTAGGAAAAACTACCAATAATAAAATTTTACTATTTATAAGACACATATAATAACCATCAATAGTTGACCAAATAATATTATATGTGATTAAGTCATGAGCCACCATCATATATAAATAAATCATAAGTAAATGAATCATATGAATATAACAATCATTTTTCTTTAATAAGAGCTATTAGATAATACTATACTAGTTGTTTAGCTTTCTAAAATGCATCCAATAATTTCTCGCACACATTTACCAGCATAAATTTTATGTGACATCTTTATACTTTCCACCCTTTGAAACTTGTATACCCGTCAATTATCTTGCTACTTCTGTTGACAAATCATTCTTTTAACATGTGTATCAAGATACTTATCTTAATTAGGTCGATCACCAACATCTTTATATATATAATCATGTTATCACATTCACTTCTGGGAATGTAATTGAGCAAACAAGACGGGTTTTATATTGAAAGCTCGTTGTTTTGCCCATTATTTACTCGACCAAAAGCAAGCATCAATTTTAACCGTACTTATCATAGTTTTCATTCATATAATTCTCTCTATAATATCAACTGAAAAGTAATTATAAATATGATCGAGTTTTTTCTTCTAACCAGAAGAATATATTTATAATGAGCTTTAAGGGTATGTCACAATTTCGGGTGCACATATCCGCGGCCTCTTATAATTTTCAAATCAACAACTTTATATTTGTTTTATTAGACACAAGATACATGTCTCGTCAATACTATATCATTTATGAAAGTAACTTTATAAAGACGAGAGATAATTGCTTTTGTGATTTCTAAGCATAAACACAAATCATAAAATATTTAATATATCATCATAATGAAACATAGAATTTTATATTCATACAGTCAAATAAAATATCTTGATGTCTCGCCAATTAAAAACATGCATATAGGCCTAACAACAACATGTTCATATAAAATATTTAATTTTCTCACACTTTTATAATAATATTTTCATGTCGGCGTCTTGAACAAAATAACAAAACCATAATAAGGTTTCCAATATCTAAAACAATTAGCATCTAGGTGTATCTCGACATCTAACAATATAACCTTTTTCAGTAAATCTAACATAATAAACTATAATACCAATATATAGAAGTTTATATATAACTTACTGATTTACAAGATGAAGCTTATTATAGCCCAAATATCACTTATCATTTTATAATATTTCATAATAACATCATATGTGTCAAAGACGGAATAAATTAACATGCTCAAAGCTCATAATTAAACTCTGCTACAAAACATAAATTTCATTGTGCACATAGACAAAAGATGATAATTACATATTTGAAAGAGGAATCACATAATACTTGTAAATTTGATTTTATCGATAATGCCTTTTCAAACTCGATATATAATAGATATATTATGCTTTAATAAACAATTAGAACTTATAGTTAGCCAAAAGGTTAAATGGTCTGAAAATTGAATAAGACCTCGTCACAATAAATAAACATATCTAATCATCAATTATGAGAATTACCTTTGACCTAGATAAGTAAACGTTGAGTAAATATAGTTACGGTGCTAACAAGTTCATCTTCATGTAAAAAAAATTAATTGTTCCATAATTATAAAAAAAACATGGAAAATGAAGGACAGTAATTACATGTATGGAATAAATTAATGATATATTAATCAATTGCAGTAAAAGAACACGTAGCATATGATTAGATCAAAATATTATACAAACCTTACTAGTCGAATGGAAATCAAGAATGGTATCTTGAGCAAATCATACAAACCTTTCGTCAAATATGTATACCTTTCTTTTATGATAGCTACATACCTAACGATCTCTTGCATCCATGTTAGAAACTGAAGGACTTATTCAGTGCACGCCATCATTTATTATTTGGTTGGCTTTTGTTCATTTGATTGTGTTTAACATAAAATAAAATTCATACGGATTATATATAATTTTGGTTTAGAAAATCCAATCTTTTTGTGTGGCCTTCTTCCTTGTTTCATTAAAGGCGGTATCATGTATTCGTGTGACCGGAATCTAAGATACAAATCAAATCATAAACCAAGAAATCTACGCGTACCAATAATACGAGATGAAAACTTACCTTTTGGAATCGGCACAACTCAACGTCCGTTTATCCTTCCTCTTTGCCGTCGTATCATACCTCCATTCTTCTTATGAAAGAGCCTCGTGCTGATAACGTGTTGTGAATTATAAAGAGAACAGGAGAAAGAGAATGAAGAGAAAATACTTAATCTTATTCATTAGGTAATCTCCTATTTATAGGAGTACAATAGATAAAGATAAGTATCCAAGATTTAAATATTCTATCTAGGATAATACATATCTCTAATATATCTTATCTAATATTTGAGGATAAGGACATCTCTATTAATAATTATTCATAACAATTATATCATTTTTATTATATTTATAAAAAGAGACCGAAACAAAGAAGTCTGAATTAGGAGTTTTAGGACACTCATAATTAGTTCAAATTTTGTATTTTATAAATCTGAGTTTCTTTATTAAGTCTTTTCTGAATTAAAATTATGAAGTCCTATATAACGCTAGAAGAAAATAGGAATGGTTGAAGATTGGAACAACGATTCTTGGGGAATTCGTACTTTATTAACTTAGAAGCTTATAGTGATATTTTATTACTATACGTTGTTAGTATGTCTATTAATACTTAATCTATTTTGCAATTATGCCTTTGTCTTATTTAATTTGAATGTAATTATTGGTTTTCAATTAGTAAAAAAAAAGGCAACATCAATTTATCAAAGCCTCTTAAGAACTAGAAGAAAGCAGTCGACGTGAAAGTGCAATTACGTAGGTGTATTCTGTTGCACTATTTGAGTTTGTAAATATTGAATTATAAACTAGTTTATTGACCCGTTCATACACGTGTATTGTAGAAGTTTATTTGAGATACTATAAATCTTAAATAAAAATAATATAGTTAATGAAATATTACAGAAAACTTATACATAGCATAATATTTTACAAAAAAAGGTAACTAAATTTTTTGAAGCACTTCTTTGTACACTACATTTGTTGTTTTGCTTGTAACTTACAACTGTTGTCACAAATCAAAATTTTTAATTTTTTTTTACTTCTAACATATGAAATGACAACATACAA
Source organism: Pulicaria dysenterica (assembly GCA_947179395.2). NCBI lineage: Eukaryota > Viridiplantae > Streptophyta > Magnoliopsida > Asterales > Asteraceae > Pulicaria > Pulicaria dysenterica. The sequence goes on from OX359296.1 coordinate 56,342,087, forward strand.
TTGACCATGTGTAAACACATATTTCCTGAGGAATAAACCAATTTCTGAAAGTGACTATCCGTGACTTTTGTTAATCGTTATAACAAAATACAACATCAGATTAAAATTGACTTCTTTGAAACTTAACATGAAGCTTTGTATATGATGGAATCATTTTCATTATAGGAATATATGTAATCTCACCAATATTCTTTCCAGAAATGATTTTGGCCTCAATAACATGTGCATCAAGACAAATAGTTTTAAATTAGTTGATAAAAAGCTCGTCTCTATGCTTAAATATGTTACTAATGACCACATGTCTTACCTTTGAATGGGATCAATTGCATTTCCACTTTTAAAGCCTAATTTTCGTACACCTTGCAAGTTAATGAAAAAATATAATGACTCACGTGTTAAATATTAAAAAATCAAGAATAGTTTCCTGTCTTGTGTATTAAAAATGAACACTTCTATGTTAGTGTTAGATTTGGATAAACATTAATAAAATAGATTCCGTACCATCAACAAAAACTATCTTTAAATCTCTGAATTTAGATTTTTAAATATATAATATATCATATTTTTATGATACATTTTATTTTAGACCATATTTTATAAAAGGTTTCATAGATCTTTCTAATAAGATTGAAAATGATTTAAAATCAATAACTAAACACTTTAATTGAATAGCATACTCAAGTTGACCACTCAGTTAATCACCGTAATCCCAAAAAAACCTACTCAACTAAACAAAAAAATCACTTACCCACTACTATTAATCTATAATAAAAAATTAAGAATATACTAATTCTAAAAAGTGTCATATTACAATAAAATTTATATGAAAACGTAGATAAAAATAAGACGGTCGTAAATATATAATTATTTTATCTCTAAACAAAATATATCAACATAATTTATAAACAACTTATAAGTAATTACATAAATATAATTTTTTTATAAAACCCCTTAACATTTTCTTAAAAACCCCACATATTTTATAAAACCCCTCACAATTTTCATCCAACACCATCCAATTGAGTTAAAATTGAAATCGATTTAGAGACATCTTTCTAAAATTGTTTTATAAATTTGAAGGATTTTGAAATTGTAGGTTTGATTAGTTAATAGGGTTTGATTTAATAGTTAAAAAAGAAAAAAAAATGTAAGCCTTATATATATACTAGCATTGCACCCGCGCAATGCGGCGGGGATGACAATAGTTTGTGCTCGATAACATGTTTGATTTAAAAAGTAAGATATGATATGTGTGGAATACGGTGTTATTTAACCTATCCATGTTTTTTCTCCTTTTTTCTTGATTTCTTTACTTTTCTTACAATCAAACATTTTATTAGTTGTTAAAATAGCTTTTAAAAAACAATTAAAAAGATTATTATTAAATAATTAGATAAAAAATACTATAGTCTTGAAATTGCATTGATGTAAGTAATTTAGTTAAAATTAGATAAATTAAATAGCTGTTGTGATGTTTAATGATTTATTAAAGTAATAGTTACCTTAAATTAGATGAAACAATTAAGGGGATGATTAGTTAGGCTATTGCTTTAATGTTTTGTATTTTAAACATGAAAACGTGTATTACTTAAAATTAAGTAGTCTTAAAATTTTTAAGAAAGAGAATGTTAAATGCTTTATAATGTAGTATAGATAGTCGGTAGCTTTAGCTCTGAACTCAATGGTTGGTCGGAGTTCATATTTTCTGGTGTTGGTAAGAGGAATATTCTGTCGACTTCCGAGATTCCGGCGTCCACGATTCCTTTGACGCCGGTCTTAGTTTCGTCGAACGCCATTAGTTCAGCTTTCCGGTCATAATCGGGTTGGAGTGCATACATGCCTTTGAGGACCATGTTGAATTTTCTCGTCTTATAAATCCCTAATATATATTAAATAACTAAGCATGAGCTTTGACTTGCTCAACTAATAATGTTAAAGTTTGATGATAGGTTCATTTTTCAAAGCACGATGTGACGTGATGACCAGGGGCGGACCTATATAGGTCCCAACGGTGACACGTGACACCGGTCAATTTTGCATGCGCAGTGAAAATATTCGATTTTTTAACGGGTGCTACTAGTTAAATTTTTGGGTACTACCAGTGATTTTTTCATGCCACAAAAACTCAATGAATAATGAGTTTTTTATAACAAAATGATAAATTATAGTTAAATATTTGATTTATACTTTTAAAATGCTCAAGTTTACTTTAAAAATAACAATTTAATTAATAAAACTTCATATAAATTGTGTTTTGTTTTAGATTTTAGCCATAATATACCGGAAAAACAACTGAAACGTCATTAACCAGACCTGATTAACCGGAAACCCGAAAAAAACCTGTTGGTCCCTTGGTGAGAATAACAACAAGCAACAAATGTGTAGAAGGGGGGGTTGAATACACTTTATGCGGAAATTGAACAAATCAAAATAAAGTGTTACACAAAGTAAATCAAACCAAAATCGAATTCTTTGTTTTTTATTAATAAGAAGATGATTACAGACTCTATCAAGTAAGCAACTCTTGATATGTAAACACCTAATATAAATCTCTCAATCTTTCAAACTTTGCTATCTATAATCAACTTATGATTATAGATACCGGATGACTCTCTAAACAGGATTTAATTACAGATTGAAAACTTACCACTTTCACAACTAATGTGAATATTCGAACACAGGAATAACTTGACAATCTGTGAATATCTTGATCACGTTGAACTGACAAATAGTGATTCAAGAATCGTAACACATACGGTTGAGGTGAGATATTTGGCTCTGCAACACTTAGTTGTAATCATAGTCGTAGTCGTACCTCTAAACCGAACTAATCCTAATTTGCTAACTAACTAACGGATAACTCGGAATCTTGAATCTTGAATCTTCAATCTTCAATCTTGATTCTGGAGTCTTCTTATCCTTGCCGTAGATATAGAGAGTTAAAAGATAAATTTAAAACAAATTTAAATTATCTCAAACTGACTTCTTGCTCGGACTGAGTTAGTCAGCTTGAAATTCATCAAGCTGAGTTCTTCGAGAATAAACATGAACTAACACGTATATTAATAAACTCATCCTTAGAAGTCCTAAGAGTTAGCTAGAACTTATTTAACAACTCTGTTGAGCTGACTCAGTATATACGCTGAGTCACTCAGCTTGAAACACATCAGGCTGAAAGCTCAATATATATCTTAGGTGACATACACAGCTTATCACACATAGTGATAATCCTACTAAGATATAGTATAAGCTGATCGAACATTTGCTCAGCTTATATCCAGCTTATGTTTAGTCTGAAACACTATAAGTGTTCAGTCTGATCAAGCCTCATACTTATGTTTAAGTTATATCTAGAACACATCTAATAAACTTAACTTTGTCTCATCAAATCTCAACTGATGAGATCATCTTCCCAACAAAACCCGAACAACACCCGTAACCTTATTTGATCTTATTTTTGCCATTATATGGTGACACCGGTCCCCAAAAATTCCGGGTCCGCCTTTGGTGATGACCTGATCAATGTTATTACTTTTTCTTGAATAGAGGAGACAATTTTCGTCTAGAAGATGATTTATAAACAACATATTTTATCATAGATAACAGAAAGTGTGTAATTTAATTTGGATCATAATGCCTTTAAATATGTGAATGCTATTATTTGATAATTAATGATTTTATAGGTTTATAAAAATTATAATTATTGTATATGATAAATTAGTATTGTGTAAAAATCATGGTTCTAAATGACGTATGACGTGGCGTGGTGGCGAGATCAAGCCTCAAACTTTAGAAGCCATGGCGTTTTTTAAGGCGGCACTTAAGGCGGTAACTTTGTATATATTTTATAAATATTTATATCCAATTTATCAATACTAATATACAAATTACACAAAGTTGCACAAATTAGGAGCAAAGTAACATATACAAATTACAAAATACAAATTTATAGAAGTTCAAAACACGCAATCGCAAAATTTATATAAAAAAGTCATAATTATTTAAATAATAGGTGATCTTTAATAATCATTTGTCATTTGTCATTTGTCATTTGTCATTATCAATCAAAGTGCACCATTTCATTATTATTCTTCAGGTAAAATGTTATGTTCAAATTAAAAGTTTTCATTTGCGATGATTAATGAAACCCTACTAAAAGAACTATGAATGTTGTTTATAAAGATGTTTTAAAGAAAATCTAATGATAGTCTTATGTATGAATTTCAAAATTCTGTAATGATTATTCATTTCTTACGAGATTTTATATTCATATCTATGCTTTGTAATTATTTTTACTATACGTCTTAATACTTTTTAAAACTATATAAATTTAAAATTGACTTATATCATTCCGTGTTAATACACGGTTCGCTTAGCTAGCATTATTAAAACTAGTAAATCTTTAGTCAAAGGATACGAGAGTGGTCCTTCAAATCTAACTTTAGAGTGTGTGTATTTATATACGTACGTATCTTTTTATTTTGAATTAGTTCATATATCACATCCAACTCTTTAATTAATTACGTGCCCACATGTGTGGTTTGTAGCTTTCAATATATTTTGTTGCGTCAAATATTTTCTAAATCCTTTTTTTTGTTAATGATGTTAGAAAAATACTAGTTTATTGACCCGTGCACGCACGGGTATTTCGAAAGTGTATTTAAGATATTAAAATTTTCAAATAAAAATAATACAATAAATGAAATATCACCAAAAACTTACATATAATTCATTAAACCCAAACAACAATAATCTAATTTGAAAGAACATGTATTATCTGATGTCATTTTTAATAAATTCAAATATCGAAGTCAATCAGATAATAATTTCGAACTGAAAACGACTCAAATTTCTAAACACATCTATTGCCAATATAATTTTTTCACCATCATAAAAGATCTCTAAATTTAGATTTTTAAATATATAATATACCATCTTTTAATGATACATTTTATTTAAACCATATTTTTAATAGATGTTTCATACATCTTTCTAATAACACTGAAAATTCTTTAAAATAAATAACTAAACACTTTGAATAAAAATACTCAAGTTGACCTCTCGGCTCATCACCATAATCTCAAAATAACCACTCAGCTAAATAAAAAATTATCTAACAATTACTATTAATGGATAACAAAAAGTTACTAATATACGAATTCTAAAAAAGTGTCATATTATAATTAAATTTATACCAAAACGTAAATAAAAATAAGACGGTCGTAAATATATGATTATTTTTTCTTTAAACAAAATATATCAAAAGTTACTATACATAATTTATAAACAGCTTATAATTAATTACATTAATATAATATTTTATAAAACCCCCTAACATTTTCTTAAAAGCCCTCCACATATTTTATAAAGAGTTAATTGCACCAATGGTCCTTTAACTATTTAAAAGTTGCGACTTTTGTCCTTTTTTTTCAAAAAGTTGCAAGGATAGTCCTTTAACTACCCAAAAGTTGCACAGATGGTCATTTTTAACGTTTTCTGTTAAGTAATTCTGTTAGTTTTTGTCAATTGACTATTATACTCTTATCCTTATTTTTTATTTATTTTCTTAATAATTATATTATAATAATATAATAAATAACTGAAAAGCATTGAAAAGTACCCCTGTCAGTCTCTTTCTCTCCTTTCCGTCTCTCTCTCTATCTCTTTCTCCTATCCGTCTCTCTCACTCTCACAAACTCAACCACAAACCACCACCACAAACCAATCTGACAGTACCCTCACCCCCAACACTTTATCGTTCTCTCCTCTCCTCTTTTACCCCTACCACCGCCCTCACTCCCCCTCACCGGAGAAGACCACCGCCGCCACACAGCAAGTGTTCATCACCACCATCAAAGAAGCTTCCGATCTGGGTTTCTGGGTTTTCAAAGATCTAGGGTTTTCAATCTAGGGTTTTCTGTCATAGTGTTTTCATCTGCCCGACTAGGGTTTTCAAAGATTTAGCGTTGACAGATCCTCCTTGAAGCCTTCGATCTAGGGTTTTTAATGATTTCCGTTTTTTGTTGTTAGGTTTGTTCTCATTTGGTTATGGTTCAGGCGGCGGCACCACATCACCACCACATCTTGCCGGAGAGAAGAGTGTTGCCACCGCCACGCACCATCTTGTCGGAGAAGACCAACAACTCACCATCGCACATCATCACCGCCACAAGCAACCTCCATTTGGTAGGTTTCCGATTTTCGGCGGCAGTTTAGGTTTCATAGATCTACGAACAGGGTTTGGGTTAAAAAACAACCAGATCTTCAATTTGGGCGGCGGCAGTTTAGGGTTTTTTGTGTAGTTGGTAATTTTCGAGGTAAAGGTGTTGATATGGTGTTTCTGGTGGCCGTTTAGGTGGTGATGGTTGAAGAAGGGGAAGGCAGAGATGGAGGTGGGCTGTGGTGAAGGTGGGATACGGTAGTGATGACAGAGATGGAGGTGGGTGGTGGTGATGGCGATGGCGATGATGGAGGTGGGTGGTGGTAATGGCGATGGGAGAGAGGAGTGTGTGTGAAAGAGAGAGAGTTGACAGAGTGTGTGACAAACTTGTAATTTAAAATATTATTAAATTAATTAAAATCTTAAAAATTGACAAAAAGACCCAAATACCCTTGACTTAACATAATCACTTAACAGAAAACATTAAAAAGGACCATCTGTTCAACTTTTGAGCAGTTAAAGGACCATCCTTGCAACTTTTTGAAAAAGGAATAAAGTCACAACTTTTGAATAGTTAAAGGACCATTGGTGCAATTAACTCTTTTATAAAAGCCCCTTACAATTTTCATGTAGCACCCTCCAAATTAAGATAAAATTGAAATCGATTATAGGCATCTTTCTAAAATTGTTTTGTAAAATTGAAGGATTTTGAAATTGGAGGTTTTGATTGATTAATAAATTTGATTTAATAGTTATAAAAGGAAAATTTGCAAGCCTTTTATAGATAGATAGATAAATAGATAGATAGATATTGGTACGCCGGAGAGAATTAATGATTTGGAAATCATGGGATCATTAATTTTCAACATTCCCAAAACAATAATTTAACTCTTAATATTTGGATAATCCAAATCATTGGTCAGCGAGGTTTAATTAGTATATACGGGTCGGGTCCGTATCAACCAACCTAATGGATTCTAGTTGCCCAAACTTGATTAATTTATTTACCAAACAACACATGGGCTAGCGTGAAAAGCTCTTAATATTGTGTTTTACACACGTACATATATATACATACATAATTGTCATTGTATATATATATATAGTTCATACCATGTGTTTGATATGTTGATCGAGATGCTTATGATTCAAACAGTTACCAATACGGCAATACCTACTTGATGCTAGTCTTAAGGTATATCATTTCATCTACTAGCTAGCTAGATTGTTACCATCTATATGGGCATATGGCAATCAATTAATCATTTAATTGTGTGTTGACGATGAATTTCATGATGTCAAGCTTCAAAGAAAGTATTGACGGAGATCGATGTGATGTCCGACATGATTATTTCTAGTTCATCTTAGTAACAAATATTAATACTTGTGAAAATCACACCCAAACGAAGACAGGTATTTCTAGATAGATCGATTACATCATCGTCTAATGAACGTACATGCATGACAGATTCAAAGGAGCTTTACCTGATCATACAGGCGATGTCCAAATATATCCTTACGCGCATGTGTTAAATCTTGAAATGCAAAAGAGCAGAAGTGCCATCAAGTCCCTTGCTTCGATAGTAATCTACGTACTCTTTAATCGTTATATCTCTATACTTGGCTGGATTATCTTCCGATAGCAACTCCTTGATAGGTTGATACACCTTTGAGGTCTGAATCATGCCTGTGGTAAAGAAGGATGCCACTGATACTCTTGGACCAATCTTGTTTGCCACCACTTTGTGTTGCGAACTCACAAACTTGTCATTTGTAATTAGCTAACCAAAATATAGAAAAAAATATGCATGAATAATTCGCTCTTATATTATTAATCTATCTATCTATATCTATATCTATACTAATTTAGTAACCTTCTAATCCTATGTGGCATGCTTTATTGATCCTCAATTTTGAAATGTAAGATAATTAACATAGGTGGTTAGATGATGTGGCAAACACTTAGGAGATTGGGCTTATGTCTTCTTAACCAGTAGCCCATTAATTGAGTGAAACCGGCTGTTTATTAATTTTATTCCGTCGGTTTCAATCAAGATCCCTCCAGCTGCTTCCTTAACGTGCTTTCTTCGGTTTCAACACTTCTTCCTTAATTGCTTCCATCGGTTTCAACTTCATTAACAACAAGAAACGTCTGGTAATTAAGGATTCATTAATTAAGGAGATATGTCGAGTGTAAACCGTTTGGGGATTGCATATTAGGTAAGAGGAGGAACCGATATGAATGTCGCAGGCAGCCATTTCAATTCAACGAGTCGATTTGAAGCCCTGTATATCTGCATTGCAACAATCGATCTAAATCTCTAATTGAACAAGCATATTTGCAGCTGATTGATATAAGAAAATGAAATGATTCCAAGCCTAAAATCCATTTCACTTTAGGGTATAATCGCTTGCTGCTTGCTCCTTTAATCTTCTATAGTTTGTATAAATTCCCAAAATCATATGGAAATTCCCAGGTTCGCTTTCAGGTTGTATGAAGAACACGAAATGCTCTTTTTCAACTATTGATGCAACATTGCAACAGGTACACAGGTAAGAATTTTTCATACTCTAAGAATCCAATTAACATAAGAAAAAGTTTTGTGTTCCCATCATGATTTTAATTTGATCATTGAAATGGTTGGTGTGATAGCCTGAGCTTTTATATTGTTTTGTATATTAACTAGATATATGTGGATGACCATTTCCAGTTATATATTCACTTAACAGAGTGATGTTGGATCAATTCATGATGTTTTATGCTTGCGCATTTATTTATCGCCATTGTGCTTTTAAATTTGATAATGCATCACATATTGCATATATTGAACCACGAGTTTTGCAGCTTATAGTTATCCTTTTATTCCTCATTATGCTCAACTTATAGTGTGGGTTTTCATCGCTGAGTTGTGTTTTCCGTCGCCTGGGTTTTGTACTGATCCGAGTTTTAGGGCAGGTTCGTATTTAAATCAAATGATAGCCACGAAGAACCTTGTGGACGTCATTAAAACTTTGAAGTTTTTTACTTGCACACAAGGTGTTTGAAGAAATGCCACAGTTAGTAACTATGAACTTTCATTGGTTTTCAATGTCTAATTCCTTTAGGCCGTATTTGATTAACTTATTAGAATATTAGGCATTATCCATCTTCACATTGGATATTGTTTTTTCTTCAGGTTAAGACATCATAAGTTTGAAGCAAGTGAGTTCAGTGAGGATATATTCCCACAGATGTATATTATTTAGATGAACAATCAGCATCTTTTTGGGTCTGAGATTCTTGCTACTGCTCTAAAATTAAAAACATCTTCATAGCCGAATTGTAAAGCAGAGGGCTAGATTACTAACATCTTTCTAGAAAAGGTACAAACATCCCGTTCTGTATCCTATCCTGCATTCAGAATCTTCTTAACTAGCTCAAAGATTCATCAAGGGTACAACCAATGCTAAAAGGATCTGTTTGATAAATATTCCACCTAAATACTCATACTTTGTTGGCTTTATAATCAAAGTTCCGGTTTAAGTATTTGTTCAGTTAATTATGTTTGTTTTATTTGTTATAGTCACATTTAATGAACGTGATTGAGTAATATTTTAAGAACGTTTTATTTGCTTTTGAAAATGGGTGAGTGGCCAACTTTAGTTGATGCAGTTATGGTTAATGAGGATGGTAGTTTAAGTTTTATCTCTTTGTAATTTGTTTTGTTTAATTTTTTAGGGTTCTTGTGTTTTAGTTACTTGCATTCTGAAGATCGGCAGATTCGTAACTCGGGTTTTTGTATTTCACTTTTTGCACCGATGTCACTCTAATCAAACTAGGGTTCCTTTTGCTAGGTTTGTTATGGAATGATTTTCCAGGTTCAAGGTTTGACATACACCATTGACTTCGATTTTATGACTTGCGTTTACCTTCGTATTTGACAAGAGGTTCGCCTTTTTCCTAGGCGGTTTAAGTATTTCTCTCATTAAATCCAGTCAGCTGAGTACAATAATTAAATTTAAAAATATGCAATTTATACTAGGTGCTTATTGATTAATTGTTTGATTTGGTTAGTCTTCGAGCAATGTTTTGTTTATTTTTCAAGCTTTCTTCTTCTTTACATTATGTAATAGAATCAGGCTAATTATTTCTCCAAAAAGACGGCATGTCAAATAAAATTGTTTTTTTTTTTTGTTTTTCATGTTTCTGTTGTTCATGATAAACAAACTGGGTTAATTATTATATTGACTCTTAAATCAGTTAGTATTGTATGATAGTTTTTAAAGTGCATATGGTTCACTCAACGGGAAGCAAAGGATCATGAAGTTATAGCAAGAAAACATATAAATACATGTATAATATAGTCCTTATTTAATCTTATTTGTTAAGTTTTTGAACATGATATTCGAAGGAACCTGTTGAAAGAGCTTACAACAATGCAGAAACTACCATAGAGTTATGGTTGTTGGAGCTACTGTAACGATAGCTTTTATAAATTTGAAGCTATAATTCTTTTATTTCCCTAATTGTGTTTCTAATTAATTGTGGATTATGTTCTTCATTTCAGGGATTTTGATTCATGATTTCAAGGGTTCATACTCAAGGGATTTTGATTCAAGATTTCAAGGGTTTATATTCAAGGTAAACAAGAATGTAGATAGTTTTCAACTAAGGAACGTTCTTTTTTATCTAACTATGTTTTAAACTAAAAAAATTTCAGTGCGGATTTTGAGATCTTACATAGATGAACCAAGTTTGTAAATGACTATATTTTGAGGAATCTATTGATTATTTCATAGTACTTGTTTTTGCATATCCAATCTGATTGTGTGTTCAGAAGTTTTGATTTCAGATTGACTGTAGTTGGTGAAGGAAGAAATAGGGAGAGCGATCAAAGATGACATTCATGACACATGCTTCAATAATTCCTTCTTTTTACATTAAATCGCCCTTAAGTTTTACTTGAATGTACTACTTAGCTTTATTAATTTTTTAGTATGAGTTGCTTATTTTAAGTTTGAATACATAAACTAGTTTTAGCTTTTTAAAGCTTATTTAAATAAAAGAATAATTTTATAAACCTACATGTTAACATTCAATTAGCATTATGTTACTTAAAAATAGAAATATAAAATCATAGCCGAATATAAACACGGGCTTAAAACCTAGTACACTATATTATGCTTTAATTGACATCTATTAAACATATAAGAACCTATATCCCGTTTTGGTTTTGTTCCGCTAAAATTAGATGAGCAATTTGATGTAATTATATATACTATAATAAACCAAGAAAACAAGATGAAAGATTTAAATAGGAGGAAAGAGTGAGAAATACCTGTAGAAAATCTCCAGCATTGACAACAAGAGCTCCGGGAATAGGAGGAACATTTGTCCATTGGTTGTCGTAAAATACCTTTAGGCCACCCATATGATCTTGCAGAAGAATTGTGATGAAATCATTGTCGGTGTGGTTTGTTGTCCCTATTGTTAATTCGGGTTGTGGACATGAAGGATAGTAATGTCCTAGAACAGCAAGTCCGTCGGCACATCCCAACTCCAAAAGGTGTTTTGGGCCTAACCCAAGAGCCTCCGACATCAACTCCAACAAACAAACCCCAACTTTCATTACATGTTGAGAATACTCTAACAATATGTCGCTGCAAGAATATTATATTCCAACAAAATTAGAGTCTACGCCAGCTAGCTAGCTTCTATTATCATGTGTCACATTGATAAAAGAAAACAATATTAGAGTCTTCTAATATAAATTCAACACTAAAATGCATCGAAATTATTTTACAATTAACCTTTCATTTAATATAACAAATTTAATTTACAAGTATCATATTTACCATTCATAACATTTCAAAACATCATGTTTAACAAAGTTTTTACTTTTAATTATCATTTTAAAATAGTGTATACTTATTCTTATTTTATTTTAATTACAACCAATATATACTTGACATAATTAACAATAATTGTAATAATAATGATCGATACTTGTACAAAACATATATCTATAGATACCACGATTCTGTCATCACGTCCGCCCTCCACCTTGCATCAACGTTTTCACCACTGTTTGAGGTTGCCTGTCGGTTGTCGCCATTTTTAACTCATATTCCTTTCATGGTTTATAATTATTTGATATATTTTTAAATTTGTTTAATTATATCATTTTCTTAACACTAAGTTCTGTACGTATCACACGACAACTAACCTATAATCAACTTAAACATATATAAAAAATACATTATTTAATTTAAAAAACAAATTTTGACTAGTTTAATTAGATCAAAAAGTCTACAATCAGTATTTTGATAATAGGTTTTTCTATTTATTTAATCTTTATCGCTATTTGTCTTAAATAAAAATTAAATACATAATAATTAGTATGTATGTAATTGGTTTTTTTGAATGGACTGCATGTAAAGCAAAACCTGCAAGACGGTGGCAGCTCGTGTGGTTGGGGAGGATTAGGAACCATGGTGCAGTAAAAGGAGTCTCGCCAGTTAGTCACCGGTGCAGAATACAAGTCAAAGTTGCTGTTGTAAACCACTCTACGCTTCCCGCTCAAATCCCTTGTGTACCACTCTTTCTTCACCTCTGTATCTTGCTCGTGAAATCCAATCACCCCTTTTATCATCTCCTCCATAACACTGATCGGAATCCCGTGATTCACCATCTGAAAGAATCCCCAGCTCTCCAACGCCTCCTTCACTTTCTCTATCACCTCCCTTCGCCGGATCGGATCTTCGTTGATTCCTTCTAGATCGATCGTCGGCAGCTTTAGCTCTGAACTCAAGGGTTGGTCGGAGTTCAGATTTTCTGGAGTTGGTAAGAGGAATATTCGGGGGACTTCAGAGATTCCGGCATCCACAAGTCCTTTGACGCCGGTCTTAGTTTCATCGAACGCCGTGAGTTCGGCTTTCCGGTCATAATCAGGTTGAAGTGCAGACGTGCCATTGAGGACCATGTTGAATTTTCTCGTCTTGTCTGATGGATGTGTGTTGTACTCTGTGTTCTACTATATATATATATATATATATATATAGAGGAGAGTTCAAACGAGAACTGTTTTTCGTACGAGAACTGTGAGAACCAATCTCCGCCGTTCCTTGAATATGGGAAGTTCATGGATGGAGAGCGTGGAGGGGATCAAGTGTGGCAGGGTGCATGTGAGGAATTCATGGGTGGGCAATGACATTAAAGGAGGGGGAATTGGACGGCTTAGATTGGTTCTCGCAGTTCTCGTACGAAAAACAGTTCTCGCTTGAACTTTTGCCTATATATATATATATATATATAATCAGGATCAAATAAAAAGAGTTTTAAGGTAAAAGTTCAAACAAGAACTGTTTTTCATACGAGAACTGCGAGAACTAATCTGAGCCGTCCAATTCCCCCTCCTTTAATGTTATTGCCCACCTATGAATTCCTCACATGCACCCTGGCACACTTGATCCCCTCCACGCTCTCCATCCATGAACTTCTCATATCCAAGGAACGGCTGAGATTGGTTCTCGCAATTCTCGTACGAAAAACAGTTCTCGTTTGAACTCTTCCCTATATATATATATATATATATATATATATATATATATATATATCTCGTTGTAATTAATATAATAAAAAGTGTTGATAAAATCAACGATATAGAAACTTAAGGTTGACTAGAAATTAGAGGCGTGTTACTACTGACAATCACCAACGACAAAAGTCTGACGGTTAAGTTTAGTTTAGGAAAATGCAAAATGATATAAGGATACACGTTATACCTTGTCTGCAGGTAAGGTTTATCTGCAGTCATATAAGCGTCACATCATTCTTTCTCTCTTACTTTTTTCCTTTACCCAATCTCAAGTTATACCTTACCTTCTCTTACCCAATCTTTTTTCAATTTTTTTATTCTTTTTTTTATTTTAACAAATAACCAATTATATAAATAATATAATTCATTAATTTAATTAAATAAAAATTCAACTAAGACTACAAATAAAAATTACATAATTTAAACTTAAAAAAAATCTAAACTTTTAAAATAAAAAAAAATACATAATCTTAAAAACTAAAAATTAGTCGTCTTCGTTGTCGATTTCTATTTTTCGGCGGCCTTCTACTTTGTACACTCGATATTTCCTCATCGTCTTCAAAAATAAGCTCTGACACGGTTTTAACAACCTTTTGCAGCATCGTGTTATTTCTCGTGTAAAAATCAAAACTAGAAGTTAATGTCTCGTTTGGTAAATCCATAATAAGAAAAAAAATTAGGGATGAAATAGGTAGAGAGAATGGTGGGAAAGAGGTAAAGAGAATGGGTGTGAAAGGGTATAAAAATAGGATAAAAATGAGTGTTGGATGGTGAAGTATTTATTATTGAATTATTAAAAAAAAAAAAGTAGTTGATTAAACGTTGAGGGGGTGGGTGTGGGGGGTGGGGGGTGTTTGCCTCCAATTTTCCATCGAGTCTGCCTACCCGAAATCCTTACCCAATGCGCCAACCCAAAACCAAGTTTTGGTGTTCCCAGGCGAACCCGATGGAACTCGATACCATCGAGTCACCCACAACGACCAGCCTAAACAGGGTAATAAGCTTGGGGGTTTCAAAATATGAAATCCAGGCCAAAAAACTAAATAGATATGGGCCAACGTAGACTTCACAGAAAATTTAAAATTTTGAGGTCCACCAACAAATCAACAACTAATCAACTATGAATAATAGTTTTTTTAAGGGCAAAGACAGAAATACTATAGATGAAGTTTTGGTATGCACATACCGAACCCGTAAATTATATTTTTATTAAAGATAGACCGATTATGAAAGTGATGTGTTTGTTTTAATATATACGTAGGGCCAATGTAGGATATGCACTATCGTCGTTTCCAAAAAAAGGATATGCATTAACGTGTCTCATTTGTCTATCACATGATAACAGCAAATGGACTTGTGTTTAATTCTTCTTTAATACTCAAGAATTCTAGTATAATGGTATTGTGATAGTTTACGTGTCATATTGCTTATAGCCTACGGTTATAATTTAAGTCTTGTTAAAAACAAATTTAAATTAGACTTAAAAGATGTTAAAAAATCCACAAAGTAAAAATGTAGGTTTACATTGATGCAATAATCAAAAGGGTTTAAGCCATTAAAAAACATCATACTTTTTCAAAAGTTACCAAGCCCGGTAATGATAGAACTTTAAAAAAAAAACAAATTAGAAACCACGCGTGAGAAAGTTAAAAAAATACAAAGTAACAAAGCCCATAAGAACCCAGGCTTCCAGCGCCGCTAGCAACATCATTACCGCTTCTTCTAATTTAGTTTTGGTAACTTTTACGGATGCTTTATTGTATAAGTTGTATACGTTAAATGTAGAAAAGGAAAAAGTATTTTCAGTAATTGTATGGTATTCTAATATATGGGAAGTGATCTCATAATAGTTGAATGATGGTTTAACTAATGAAAGTAAAAAACTAACATTATAGTATGATAAAGAATGATATGAAATAATCAATCCTAGGAGACTTGAGACCAGTGAAATAAAAATGACTAGAAAATAGCTTGAAAAATAGAAAATTTTATGGTCAATATTTATAAGCGGAGATAAAACAACTCTTTAAAAGGTATATCTTCTATAACAGGCTAGCTTAATCGACTTTCGTTACAAAAGAGGTACCAATTGTGGTTAATATACTATAATTTATAAATTTATGTGTATTTTTAAACTTCAATTATTGTATTTTAGAGACACACGCGTCCTTCTCACGCACGAATGCACATATTTGTGTGTGTGTCTTATTTGACATGGTTTAGGTTTTAGATTGATATTTATGCTATATGTTGGAACCTAGAGGGGAGTGAATAGGTTATATGTTTAATTTTTGAAGTTTTTACAAGTTCTTGCAAGAAAATAAAAGATATAGAGTTAGAGATATATCACCAATCACAAGTTGAACACAATGATTTATAGTGGTTCATGCAAGTGTTAACAAACTTGCACTACATCCACTCCTTGGCCTCACCCACCAAGAGTTTGATCCACTATCTTCTCTCTTTGAAGGTAGAGATAAACCTTTTACACTTCTCTTTTTATACATGCTAGAATTAATATTCAAACTTGCAAATAAGGTAAAGATAACATTTCTTCACTCTAATTCTCAAGGCTAGAGTTGATCTTCACTTCACTCTAATTTGGTAGGATAGAGTTGATCCTTACACTATTACAAATAATATGAAAGTATGGAGTAGTGTTTAAGCTTTGATGGCTTTTACTCTTGCTTGAATCTTGAACTTGAAAGATGAAATAATATTCAAAGATATGAGCTCAAGTATTAGAGAGTATTCTGAATTTTTTGTGTTTGCAAGAGGTGAGTAATGAATAAGGTTTGAGTTGGTTTAAATAAGAAAAAAGGTCCAAGTCTCAAAACTGTCCAGACTTCACACGGTCGAACTACGGTCGACCGTGGCATCGACCGTCAGTCATCTGGCATTTCTTGTTCTTTGCAATATAGACGTTGAGCTTTATTTAAAACCACACTCAACTCATTTTTACCATAAAAATCAACTGAAAAGTAGATGTTCAAAAGGTTGGTTGATCCCATACTTCTAATGTTTGAATTTAAACACAAAAATGGAAGTTTGGAAACCAATACACAAAGCATGTTGGAATTTTACCCCTTTGGGAGATTCCTTTGCTAATTATGGTGGTGTATTGTTTCAAAGTAGGATTGTGTTTGTTATTTACTTAAAATGGAAAGTCTTAGATTTAATCAACCAACACAAATGAGTTTTATAAAATCTTTGTCATTTTTATAAAAGTTTTTATAAAAAATAATTTTATAAAAACTTAAACTACTTTAATTATTTTATTTGTAAGCTCATATCATTTGAATTTATTCTTGTAGGAATTTTCGTCGAATGCTTCATCTTGAACGTTGATGGCGCTTTATTTTGGACGATTTGGATTTTGACGATTTATACGATGTAATTTGTAACAAATAAATTTAAATATTTATTTGTTTGATTATATATGTATATGTGCACATATGTTAATGTTAGTGTATACAATTATATAAACATATTGTAAATCTTTGAATTAACAAAAGAGGATATAAATTATATTCCTATTTTCCCAACACTATATATGCCGTCGAGCACACCAGGGACATGAATATAAATTTAATAATCAACATAAATTCGGTTTGATAATATGTGAATTGATTTTACGTTATACAGAAAGAAATCATCTTCATGAACCATATATATGCTAGTTAAACGATCTCATTAAATAATAGTTGGATAAGTTCAAATACATAAGAGTATATATCGCCATCAAACCCCTTTATGAGAAATGATGAGTTCATAATATGAGTTTTACGAATAAATTTATTATATAGTTTGAAATAACGATAATTTAACAAGTTTGGTATAATTAAAGCTTCAAATGAAGTAAACGAGGAACACCATCAAGCCCCTTAGCTGATGAATACTTTGCAAAATCCTGAATGGTGGTTTCTCGATATTTTGGTGGGTTGTCATCAGAAACCAATTCTTTGATTGGTCCATATATCTTTGTCGACGGCATCAAAGCGGTGGTGAAGAAAGATGCCACTGACACCCGCGGTCCTTTCTCATTTGCCAACACTCTATGCTCCACACTTTTCAATTTATCATTCGATATCAACTGAACCAAACAAAATTAGACTAATTTCGAATTTTCACGTAGGTTGTAAAATGAGTAAATCTAAGTTAGAGCTCGGCTCGGATACTTTAGGCTAATCTTCTCCATAATGTAGGTTTGAGCTGAACCTAAGTAGGATTCAAAATCGGCTCGAACTCGAAATAGAAAGCTCGAATATTTAATTAAAATAATTTTTAAATATATAAACGTATTCCAAATATAGGGTATGTTAACTATATATAATATATACATTACACAACAACTTATCATACGCTGATTCACTTTTGTTCCATGGGCGAGGATCCTCTCACGTTTGAGTCAAACATGACTCATCATATTATCTTATAAATATGAGAGTTGGTCCTTTTTATTAGTCAAAAATGGGTTCTCTTTATAGGACCCACTCTCATGTTTGTGAGAGAACATGATGGGTCATGTTTGACTCAAACATGAGAGGATCCTCACCCTTGTTCCATACGTCGTGAGTTCGAACCCCTCTAATTTCTTCCAAGTATTTGAGGCGTCTTCACAGGCCCACCTCCCCAGCCTTTTTTTCTCCTTTTGAGCTTTCTTTTACCATTAATCTTTTCTTATGTTTTATATTCATAAAATTTTAGCTTTTGCTTTATATTACCAGATTTATTTACTTTTTTCTTTTCTTTCTATTACTACTTATTTAGATTTTATTCCTTTTTATAATGGTGCAATATTTATTTAAGAATGTATTTTTTTAAATATAATACTAAAAAGAAGAATGATATACACTCTTACTTTTTCCTCCTATTTCATCATACTATTCACTACAAAATAACATTTGAATCCATTAATTCTCTTAACTTTTTCATTGATTTTTTGTGTTATAATAAATGTAATATTTTAATTGCTTTGGCAATGTGAATACTTTCAAATTTTCATTTCGAAAAGTTCACGTAAAATGGTAACGGGGTCGGTGATATCAAATACTACACTTCTCATCTCATCTCAACCCCGATTAAAAATATTTTCTATTCCTTCTATTTATGATTTTATGTTTCCGCAACGAAGTGTGGTCGTCTAACACTAGTTTATAAACATAATTAAAACAAGTTAAACACAAGTTAAAATCAATTTTACGTAAGTTTAAACTCAATAAGATTAAAATTTGTAAACATAATTTTTTTATAGTTATATGTACATCTATGCACTTTATAAAGTTTGAGAAGATAAAATCAATCCTTTATAAGCTGGAGTTCTACTTATTATATAGCTCAAATTTCAAGCTTGATTGATAACTGCTTCAAATAACTCGATAAATGATCTAACACGTTTACAACCCTAAATTTCACAGTCAAAATCAAATTGTCGAGTCTTATAAAACTAATTAAACTTGCCTGTAAAAGATCTCCGATATTGATCACAAGCGCACCGGGAGTTGGAGGAATATCGATCCATTGATTTTCATGGTGGATTTGAAGCCCACCGATTTCATCTTGTAGAAGCACGGTTATGAAGCTACCGTCAGTATGTTTGGTTGCACCAATGGTTAATTCTGGCTGTGGACAAGCAGGGTAACAATTGCCGACGAATGTAAGCCCTTTGTCACAATCCATATCCCCCAGATGATTTGGTTTCAGCCCTAAGGCCTCCGAAATCAATCGGAGTAGTAATCGGCCTAGTTTCAGCACTTGATTCGAATACTCGATTTGAATGTCTCTGCACACCTCCGGCAACTCTTCCGGTGGCGGAGGTGACGGAGCCATTATTGAAAAGAAGGTGTCTCGCCAATTCGCGACGGGGGAAGTATACAGATCGAAATTGCTATTATACACAACTGCTTTTAAAGGATCACGCGTGTAATATCGTTTCTTCACCTCCACGTTTTGTGTATGAAATCTACGGACTCCTTCAAGCATCTGGTTCATTACACTCACCGGGATTCCGTGATTCACCACTTGAAAAAACCCTAGATTCTCCGAGGCCGCCAGGATCTTCTCCACTGTCGATACTCTATCCGTGGATCCGAGGTCTATGACTGGAATCATGAAGGCGGTGGATGTTTTGGGGATGGATGTTTCCGGCTCCGGTGGGCGGATGAAGATGCGAGGGATTTGGCGGATTCCGGCATCGACGAGGCCTTGGACTCCAGACTTAGTTTGGTCAAAAGCTTGAAGTTGGGTAAGTCGATCGACGGAAGCTGTGGTTACAGAGGCAGTCATTGATTATGTTGCGAGGATACATGTCGTATGCAAAGATTACGTTTAAAAATGGAATGGATTAATGCAATGAGTCGAGTCAACAGAAGAAGATACGATTATAAGTTGCACCACTCATTATTGAAATCTTTGAGTTTAATTGATTGGGTGTAGTTCACTTGATTTCACCCATTTCATGAATTAGGGTGTAATTAGTACTGTAAAATAATCTATCATGAAATGAATTAGGGTGTAATTATCAAATCCCTAATCAATAATTGTGAAATTAGTAGTTATATTTGACGTCGAAACGGATTATTGAAATTGGGTCCATTGCATCATGTCCACCACTACTGGGCTAAATATTTTACATAAAGTTTTAAGTTGTTCAGTTTATTAATTTCTTAGCTTATAGCCTTATAAGACTACCCGCATCCATCGCGGATGGGGTGTGTGAGCGGCCTTCACGAGCTCCGCACACCATCGCCGGTGTGCGTGAGCCACCGCTCACGCTCACATCCGTGAGCCGGCTCGCTTGCGTGAAGAGGGAAAAGGTGACCGTTGGGGTGGGGTAGCCGTTACACACAAACATTTTTTATTTTTTTTTAATTCTTCCCCTCCTATAAATATAACCTCTTTTATTTAATTTTTTTCACACATATTTTTCCTACATTCTCCTCTCAAACATCTATATTCTCCTCTTTAAACATTTATATACATACAAACATGTCATCTGATTCGTCGGATTATTATGACGAGGATTTCGAGATTGATCAAGCGGAGGTAGATTTTCTCTCCGTTTATCGTCAAACGAGAACCAATTTGTTTATTGGAATGTCCAATGCAGTTTTGGATGTGTTGCGTGAGTATGATGACGTTAGCTCGAGTCAATCAACAAGACGGCGAGCCCGGATCAAGTTAGAGACCGTGAAGCTGCACACGAGCAACTTGTAGCAGATTATTTTGCGGACAACTGCAACTACAACGACGAATCGTTTAGGCGACGTTTCCGCATGAGCAGACGACTATTCACACGGATAATCAGCGATCTTGAGGGATGGCATGCATTTTTTCAGCAGGGTGTCGATGCTAGAGAAAGAAAAGGTTTATCTCCCTTGCAAAAGTGTACATCGGCAAAAATGTTCTAAACCAGTCGCCGTTATTCAATAATGTATACAACGGGCGAGCACCGCAGTGCCCATTTGAAGTAAACGGTGTACAATACAAACACGGCTACTATCTTGCAGATGGGATATACCCTGAATGGGCTACTTTTGTCAAATCCTTCAAAACACCTCTTGATCAAAAACGAGTAAGGTTTTCTACCGCGCAAGAAGGGGCAAGAAAAGATGTGGAACTGGCTTTTGGTGTGCTTAAACAACGGTGACATGTGATAATGCACCCAACGAGAATGTGGCGCACGGAAAAAATACGTACAATAATGTACGCTTGTATCATATTGCGCAATATGATATTGGAAGACGGAGAACATGTGATTTGTCCATTCGACGAAAACATTAATCAACCAAACGATGAAGACGATGTACAAATTAGCGAACAACAATTTGAGGCTAATGTCCGAGAAGTCCGAAGTGCGGAAGTGCATCACAACCTTCGATCGGATCTAATCGAGCACATTAATCGGCTTCGAGATAAAACGACGATGTTAACTAGTATTTTTTATTTAAATTAATGTAGTTATGTTTTTTTATGTAATTTGAAATTTATAAAATATTATTTGAATTTATATTGTTATTTAATGTTTTTTATACTTATTATGTTTTAATTATATTGTTTAAAAAAAAGAAAAAAAAAGAAAAAGAATGTGAAGGGTGTGAATGTGTGATGGATGCAGGGGTTTGTGTGATGTGATGAGAAAATGGTGAGATGCTGATGTGGAGCTGATGTGGCTGTGTGAAGGGTGTGATGGATGCTGGTAGTCTAACATAACTCTCAGTCTCCCACCGTTAGAGCACCATTAAACCTTTGTGTTCTGACATGAATTCTTTTCTGATAGTGATGACAGAGTTTGATCAACCTCCTGACCTCCGTCATTGTCGAATCTTTAAAAAACAATAACAACGCAACTTTCTTTAAATCTGGCAACGGGTGGTCGACACTAGGCCTATCAAACTCCACCATCACCTCTAGAAAGGAATTTCGGTCATTTCATCAAAGTTTGATGGCGATCCAACGGTGGAAACACCAGTTAAAGCGAAAACCCTAATCGAGAAGTTTAAATCCTTACTTACTTTAACAATTCAACACAATGTAAATTTGCTAGTTAAATAATACAACAACAACAACGGTACCCAATCCCGCATGAGCGTGGTATGGGATTGCTATTTAAATAATAAAAAGGTAAATTACCTACCTCTAACACTTTTTAAAAAATATATAGAATATTGTCTGTTACCTAAACACTAACCAAAATTCTCCCTTTTATTTAAGTTACAAATATTTGAAGTCAACTTCTCTTTTATAATATCGTTTGGACCAACTTCTCTTTTATAATCTTAGATTTTTTTATGGTCCTTAGTATATCATACACAAACTTATACTAGGAGTAAACAGTATGATGGTGCGGAGTGGCTAGTGTTGTAAGCACCACACTATGAGGAGAAACCCTCACTCCATCATTCCATTGAATGGCACATGTGGTGACCATAACTCCTGGTTTGCTGTATGGGATTGTTTTTTTTTTTTTTTTTTTTTTTTTGACATTCTTTTCTTTAAATGTTAATTAGGAGTTTGTGAGATATGAAGTGAATTGTGTGATGAGACCTAATCAAAACATTGTGTTAAAAAACTTAGAGATATAATCCGATATAATAGGTCACCAAATTAAATCAAGATTATGCGTAGTAAAAACATCTTTAATACTTATTAAAAGAAAAGGACTTCTTCTCTTCCTAAAACTTCTCTATCAATCATAACCCTTCATTTTTAAAAAAAAGTTAAAAAAAATCGAAATAGTCAGGATGATTACGTCATAAATGCTAATTTTCCTTAAGGTTCTTCTAGGTTATACGGGTGCCGCTTTCAAAATATGAGATATCCCCAACCAAATAGTCATGTCTTCCCCATCTCTTCTTCGATTCTTCCCCATCGTAGCCGACTTCAACATCTTCGATTCCTTATAGGTTTTTTTGCTCCATCGCAGCCGACTTCCAACATCGTCGACTTCCAGATCCAGTTGTTCTTCGAGGGTTTACGGCTTACCCATCTCAGCCGACTTCCATCATCGGAGAGCTCTCAACGTCGAGGTAACTGAAATCAATTTCTAATCTAAAATCAATACACATACAATTGTTTCTGTTTTTTTTTTTTTTGGTCTTCGTTGATTAAAATCTGATTTCCATCATCTGTGTAAACAAAACTTTTACACAGACAATTGTTATTGTTTTTGATTGTTTGCTTCACGATTTGGGAATGACCAATTGATAGTTTGTTGCGAAATCGTGAAACCAACATCATTGGAAAACTTACCGACAGAAAGTCGAACAGTGCTGGGGTTGAAGTGAAGCTAATTTTCTTATGAAGGAGGCAATGACATGTGATGAAAATTGATTAAATTAGCCCATGACAGTGACAAGAATCATTCATGTCTGTTGTGTTGAACTTCTTGTGAATTATTGTATATACTATGTTCAAATTATACTAAGTTTTCAAATTTTCTTTCTTATTATACATCTGATTGGTGTTAAAGACAGAGACGCAGAGTGCTGACAATCTCATTGCCTATGTTTATTCAGAAAATACAGAACTATTTTTAAATTTCTTAGTTAGCCTTGCTCAAACATCTAATTATTTTTGAAGCCAACAATATGAACCTTAAACAACGTGATAAAACATTCATACTTGATCTAAACGTGTTAATTTAGTTTCATATTAGATAGAAGATGAGATTCAAGTTGAATATTCATTGAGTGTTAACTATAAGATATTATATTGAGGTTTTGGATATGTGCTTTGTGAGTAATTGTTGAGAAATGAAGAATCAAGATGGGATTATTAGTTGATTGAAGTTGTGGATACACTATAATATTCTTATGATAAATCTCTTTGTGTTTTTAGGAATTCAAATCAAAGATGAACGATACAGATGTCTCCAAGCAGATCGAACCAATGGTCAGATTCATCAGTCAAGAAGCAGTTGAAAAAGCCAACGCCATCTCTGTATCATCTGAAGAAGTAAGTGTATTTCAATAAAATCAATTACAATTTAGTTTGGTTGATTGATGTTATATACCTAAACTTTATTATGTTTTTTGTCTCTAGAAAAGCAAGTTAAGTTTGCTTTGGTAGCACATTGAGTTCATCTATGTATCATACAGTTCCATGGAACTCTAATATCCAAATACATGCGCAGTATAATTGTTATACATGTGCTTCATATATGTTTTCTTGTTTTAAATTTACCTGGGAACATCTAAAGTGTAACATTGATAAATCATTGATTGATTGAGCAGTTTGTTTATTAATATATATTATCAGCTTAACTTTTATATATGTATGCTGCATTGATTTGGTTTTATTTTTGTTTTTCATCTACATTGGTTTTAGTTTTTGTGAAATTTGAATTTAGAATCTGATGCAATAGTGGTTGTTCATCATTATCTGGCTTTGTGGATGATTTTAGTACAAGTTTAAAGGCTCTCAAGAGTATATTATAGTCAAGTTCTTATGGAGTTTATTGCTATGAAGTCTTAAAAGCGGTTAGGGAATTTGGGATATGGTTTCAACATCTACTATTTTGTTTGTTGTCCGTCTACAAAACTGATCAAGGACTATTTCAATATAATGAATATTTATTTAAAACTATTTCAATACAAAATTGACGATGGTCTTTGCAGCTCTTCAACCAACACGGATGGTATCTCCTGCCAATATACACCGCTGGAAACAAATCACTACCTGCAATTTTTATTCTAACCCCCCTAAAAACCTATCTTATCCATCGATGAGAGCCATCGCTTCTACTAGCGAAACTGCACAATTGGACAATGAAGTTGCCGCCTCACTACTACTCAAGAAGGTTTTATTTATCCTTATACTCTATAGTTTGTTTCATTAATTCGTTAAGTAATACAACCGAGTATTTTTAGCTCCGGCTTATAACTTGAGGAAATCAAGTCAAAACTGGTAATTAGGGTTTATTTGGAGTCTGTTCCTTATTCTTCTTTTACCGCATGCAATTTATTTGGAGTTTGGACTGGTATAATGCATTATCAAAGGTTTAAGAAGGATGTACTTACAGACTTACTTTTGTGTTTAATGTTTTATACTCCCATTTATTTGAATTTAATAGGAAGAAAATGAGAAGGCATGTTCTGATTTTGTGGTTAAAAAAATTTAATATTAGGATTCAAGCTAATATAGATTGTATTGCAATTAAAGGAAAACGAGGGTGATTTTCTATTTATTGCTACCACCTATCTTTTGCTAATTCATTTAGACTTTTAGGATGATGATGCAGAAGCATTCGAGTTTTATGGAACAATAGGAGTAAACCAGTTGGGGAGAAAAAGGCTCAACAGCCCAACTTTAAAAACAATAGGAGAAGCATATGGGGAGAAAAAAGCTCAACATGCCAACTTCAAAAGGGCCTTACCTTCATAAAGTTTCACTTGTGTAGCATTATGATAGACGTGGCCTGCATGATATTGCTCTCACTAAGATTAATGATGTTATGCAACACACTCCAACTCTGTTAAGGTTTGTTTAACTGTCCTTTTTTCCATTTTGTTTATAGATAACATGAAGGTTAATGTACGAGGCTTATACTTTTACTAGAGACACTT
Source organism: Pulicaria dysenterica (assembly GCA_947179395.2). NCBI lineage: Eukaryota > Viridiplantae > Streptophyta > Magnoliopsida > Asterales > Asteraceae > Pulicaria > Pulicaria dysenterica. The sequence goes on from OX359296.1 coordinate 56,367,889, forward strand.
ATCTTAATGAATTTTGATGGAGTTTCTTTGTTCACCAGAAGCCATTTTCACTGCAAGCACAAGGTAATGGATGAAATCAAGAATTGTATTTTTTGACATATATGATTAAATTTCAGATTACAATGCTTTATAATGTGTTAAGTTTATGGCAATAGGATAAGCAAATCAAATTATAAATGAAACAAAGGTCAGTTTATTTGAGTAATCATTAAGTTTTAACCTTGGGTAGGTTTATACGTTAATCTAAATTTTTTTCCTAAATTGTTTAATATCTAGGTTTTTTACATTGTTGTAGGAATACATTGGCAGAGGATCATTACATGAAACAACCAATTAAGGAGAGATCATGTACATGATCAACACTGAACTAACTTCATTTTGATGGCGATTCATTAGTGAATGTCAAAATTCAGAAGGTACTTATTCTTAAAGCTTGTGGCCTCTATATTTGAGGATCTTGATATGAAATTAGTTATATAATCATAACTTTCAGACTGTGGTTGCATTTTAGGAGCTAAAGAAGTAGGGCTTAATCATACAATAGGTTTGTTACCTTTGTGTGCAGTGCTGGAAGTTTAGATGTATAAAAGAAACTGTTATTAATATACGGATACGCAATTAGGAAGTTGCACATAAGTGAAGCCATTATGAGATAGGTCCCCATACTCTTCTATTTACAAGTATGTAGCTACATATGTACACACATATTACTTGAAATTCTTGGTTGAAATAAGAAGTTTCAGATTCTCTGTTTACTTGTGATTTGTCTTAAATCGCACTTACAACCAAAACTTGAGAGAAGAACTAGCAAAATAAGGGGAGAATAAAGAGGTAATGTTTTGTGTTAAAACTAATAAAAACATTTAACAAACAATTGACGTTATACTTATAGTATTTTATGGTCATTTAAAAGCACAAGGGTTTATAATTTAATCCATATTTGGCTAGAGTTAGTTTATGAGCAAATCTGTTTTCTACCATGTCAAAGAGACATGATTTCATTCATGTTATATTTGTCCATTAGCTTTGAAAGTTGTCTTTACTTTTATTATGACATTACCCATCTTTTATATATTCATTTTCACATTCTGAGATTAAGGTTTTAGTTCATCGTTAGTACTTAGTAGCAAGGTTATTGGACAAATATTTATAAAAAAAATTTCTACGATTCTACCGGATGAACTAGCGTGCCTTTAAAATTCTGGATTTGAGTCAGGATCCATGGTTGGTGTTTAATTGGTGGTGCTAATAGGTCTTTTTTCTGTATTACAGACATTGTCTTTTTATTTTTTTAGTTGCTTTACAAGGGTAGTTCATCACAAAATCATTCTCTCTATCTAATTAAGTGGAATTTGTATTCATTCCAAGTCGTACTCTTCCTAAAACTGTTTAAATGTTGTATCTTGAATTAATAAATCAAATCATAAATACCATTATCCCTTTTCATTATATGCTAAAAAATTATGCATACAATGTCACTATTCCACATAAGATATATGTTACATTATAAACTTTATTGTTGTAAAATATCAAATCTCTACAGTCACACCTAACACTAAAATAGATAATCTAAGGATGTTAAGCTAAAGAGAGAAGATAAAGCGGTGTCCGCTAAAGACACCATGGACGGGAAAAATACCAGAATACCACTTACAAACGCACTGGCGCACTGCCATTGCAGCTGAGTAGTAATTTAGTTGTTTATTGCATGTGTTGTTTTAATTACAAAGTCGAGATAACCTGTTACCACTCATCAAACTAATAGTGGAAACACTTTCGGTCGAGGTCGTTGAGAAAAATTCTTTTGTCATACATTTTATTGTAGCATATGCAAGGGTATGTGCCTTCATCATCTAGCTTATGACTTTCGCCGTCTTCGTGATTATTGGTTTATGCTAATCTGTGCTAATAAGTGTTTTTATTTTCATATATTAATATCTAAACGTTCGCAAAGCATCAATTATAGAAAACTTCAATTTTGTCGTTATGTATATACTTGAACGTGATTTGTATTCAATTTTGTCGTTTTTCAAGTTTACTTATGTATAAAGTACTTAAAAATATAAATTGATTTCTTAGGTACGTATTTGATATTTTTTGTATATGTAAGCTTCTTACATTATTCTATTTGGTTTTGATGAAGACAACCCTACTAATAAAACCATGAATGTTGTTTATAAGGAGGTTCTACAGAAAATTTACATATAATCTCATGTATGAATTTCAAACTTCTGTAATGTTTATCGAGTTTTTTATATTCCTATATATGTTTTCTAATTTTATTTAACGTGTTAATACTTTTTAAATCTGTATAAATTAAAATTTTTAGTATCATCCCCGTGTTGATACACGGGTCGCTTAGCTAGTTTTATATAAAAACAACACCTTTCACCTCTTACTTAAAATATAAGCCCCACCCACTTTTGATTCTACTTTCATCGTATAATTTAAGTCAATCGATTGCCTTCGCCTTTAGCTTTAAGGTCAAAACAAATATTTCATCTATCTCGACCACGCCATAAGCCTCTATAGTCAATACACTTTGTGAGATTTCTAGTCCTAGAGGCTAAAGATTAGTGTAATAATAATAGACCATGTTTACTAAATGACATTTGGCGTAGTGATACAAGTTGTTTAAGTTGTTTTTCAAGATTTTATGTTCTAGCTCCTTTGTAAATAAAATATAGATTTAGAAGTAAGTTTAGTGAGTTTGTGGGTTATAGTAAACATGGAGTTTGTTAGCTTTTGGGCCGTTGTTAAGGTTTTTAATAGATTAGCTATACATAGAGTCGGTTCTAGCCTTTTTCATTATTGTATTCTATGTTCATTCTCTTTGACAATAAACTCGTTGTTAAGGTTTCTAATTCTATTATTTATATATTAATAAAACTGTAGCATATATTATATATATAATAAAATTATAAAAATATAAATGGTTCGATAAGGCATAAAGAATCGGGTAATTCGGTGAGTATTAACTAAACCATATCCGTCTCAAACGCACGAATTTATTTAAAAGAAATATCGTACCCGGTCTCATAAATATTTACCCGTCCCAAATCTCATCCCAAAAGTTTTGTGTTCAAATATTCCTGTTGGAATCGAGTATCTTTACCATCTCTAAGGCTGCTAGTTATACCTTACCTGCAGGTAAGGTTTACCTGCAGCCACATCAACGCCACATCATTCTCCCTCCCTTACCTTTTTTTTTTACCCAATTTCAAGTTATACCTTACCTTTTCTTACCCAATCTTTTTTTAATTTTTTTATTCTTTTTTTAATTTTAACAAATAACCAATTAATATAAATAATATAACTCATTAATTTAATAAAATTAAAATTCAAACAATACTAAAAATTAAAATTACATAATTTAAACTTAAAAAACAAACTTGATTAAAAAATACCTAATTTTTAACTTAAAAATTAAAAATAATATCTAATCCATTGGCGCCCAACCGTACTCACGTCGTATTTAGAATATCGGCATCACTCATACCGCTACCTCTCGTGTTGGACAGGTTGTTGTAGATCCCTGCAAACTTTGTGACCTTCGCATTGATATCTTTATACTTGGCAGTTACTTGGTGGACGTTGCGGTAATCTTTGCCCTTGCCAAGTGCTTGTCTAAATTTATCCAAGACGCGAGACCAAAAGTTAACTACAAACGACAATAATATTAGATTAGTAATAATAATAATAATAAAAATAATAATAACAATAATAATAACAATACTAATAATACTAATAATAATAATAATAATAACAAAAATAATATACCTTGTTTTTGGGCATTCCCAACGATTGGATCTTCGGATGTATCGATCCAAGCCTTGACCAACACAACTTCTTCGCTTGAAGTCTACGGAATTGCTTTGGCTCGGTTGGCAAATTGTCCGGTTTTCTTCTTCTGTGATGTTTGCGTATCCGGTTCGGCTTCCAGCTCGATTTCCGGTTCGATTTCCGGTTGTGTTTCGGGCACCACATCAAAAAAATCATCCACCTCTTGAGTGTCAAGAGGGAATTTTTGTGTCGGTTGTTGAGGCATCGGGTATTCGAGATGAGATAGAGGGAATTGTTGATTAAGCATACTCGTGTACGTGAATTGGGGAGGGGCGAAGAATGCATTTGGTTGGTACGGTTGTGGCGGAACATTTAAAAAAAATGGGTTTTCCGGACGTGTTGGTGTAGAACTCGTAACGCGGGAATGGTTACGCCCGGATGATGGTGGAGTAGAACCCTCATTTGGATCCATATTCTTTGTAGAGTAAAAAAAATTAAAACCTTTGAGAGTGAGAGAGTAGAAGAGATAAAATGTTGTGGTTTTAAAATGATAAAAATGAGAGTATTTATAGATGGAGAGGGGGTAAATTAATTAAGTTAAAAAAAATTGTAACGGTCGAAAAAAGAGACGTTGGAGGGGGGGGGGGGCGTTCTACTCGTCGTCGAGCTCTCTTACCCGAAGGCTGAACTCGATGGGCAAACTCGAAATCGAGTTTTGGTGTTCTCGATCCAACCCGATCGAACCGCCCTCTTCGAGCTACCCATAACGAGAAGCCTAAGCGGTGGTTGTTTGCGAGGAAAGCAACATAGGATAGGCTTCTTGAGGAGGGATATGGTGGGCCACCTATAATATCTTTTCCCTTTTTATATTTTTCTCTTTTCTCTTTTTATATTTTTCTTTTTAATTTTTTATTAGTCATTTGGCTATTAGATTGATCATATAATATAACTAATGATTTTATAATGGAGTGATAACTTAATTAATGAGAGTGAAAAACTAACGTGATGGTTATATGAAGAATGATATAAAGTTTTTACTCTCCACACTGTATAGGAAACTTGAAACCATAAATGAAATAAAAATTACTAGAAAATAGTTTGAAAAATAAAAAAACTTTATGGTCAATGTATATAAGAGGAGATAAGACGACTCTTTATATTTATGTTTTAATTGGTTTAAAAGATATATCTTCTATATGACTTTATGTGATATGAGCTTGTTTTAAGTAGGGGTGAGCATGGGTACCGGATATACCGAACCGTACCGGGACCGTACCGGAACCGGTACCGGTACCGGTACCGAATTAGAGTTTTCGGTCCGGTATTCGGTACTTGAAATATTGCTAAATCGGTATTCGGGACTCGGTATTCTCGGTATTCGGGATTAGTACCGAAAAAACTAGGTAAAATAGGTACTCGGTACCGGTACCGGTACCGTATATAAATACTCGGTACGGTATTCGGTAGCGTCTTTAAATCAAATTCGGTATTCGGTAAAACCGGTATCGGTACCGGTCGGTACCGGTACGGTACCATGCTCACCCCTAGTTTTAAGTATTATATGTATTTTAGAGACACGCCGTGGCACTATGCCCTCGTACGCGGGCACACATATTTGTGTGTGTGACTTATTCAACATGGATTAGGTTTAAGATAGAAGTTTATGCTATATATGCCGTTGAACACACCAGGGACTAGATGATTGTAAATTAATAATCAACATAAATACGGCTTGTAATTAATATGTGATTTAATTTTACGATATACAGAAAGAAACCATCTTCATCAACCATATATATATGCTAATTAAACTATCTCATTAAATAATAACTGGACTAGTGTAAATAAATAAGAGTATATGTCGCCATCAAACTCATTTTGGAGAAATGAGTAGGTTAATAAAATGAGTTTTACTAATTAATTTATTATACATATTGAAATAACAGTTTCGTAAAATTAAAGCTTCAAATGAAGTAAACGAGGAACACCACTAAGCCCCTTAGAAAATGAATACTTTGCATAATCTTGAATGGTGGTTTCTCGATATCTCGGTGGGTTGGCATCGGCAACCAACTCTTTGATCGGTCCATATACCTTCGTCGACGGCATTAGGGCAGTGGTGAAGAAAGACACCACTGACACCCGCGGCCCTTTCTCATATGCCACCACTCTATGCTCCACCCTTTTCAATTTGTCATTTGATATCATCTGCAAACCTAAAAAAATTAGACTAATTTCAAATTTTCACACAGGACTACAAAACGAGTAAATCCAAGCTAAGCTCGGCTTGGGTACTTTAGACTAATCTTGAGCTTGGCTCAACAAGCCTTTGTAATGTAGGTTTGAGTTCAACCTGAGTAGGATTCAAAATCGGTTCAAACTCGAATTGTAAAGCTTGAATGTTTATTTAAATGTTTTTAAATAGATACACTTATACCAAATATATAAAAAAAATTATAATAAGTAACAAATATTGTGTTAACTATGTATAAACATGATTAAATAAAAAACAATTTACATAAGTTTAACCTCAATAAAATTAAAATTTGTAAACGTAACTAAAATCTTTACTACTTTATAAAGCATTTAGCCTATTTTTTTTAAGATTTTTTTAAGTTAAGTAGTACAACACATTTTGCATATATTACAATACATTAAAGCAACATTTTCAAACATTGGAGTTAGGAAAATTAATTTAATTGTAAGTTACAAAACAAACTAATTAATTAGATTAATTTCAAATTATTGTAACCAATTATTATGATTTATTGCATATTAAATTGAACTCAAGTTTAGTTCAATAATTTATTGCTTTAAGGTATTGTAAGTAATCTTTTAGTATTGTACTACTTAATTAAAATAGTTTTCAAAAATTAATAAATATTTCTTTAAGGTATTAAATTTTTGTTGTGATTTAAATAATATTAAATTCAACATAAATTTTGTTAAAAAAAGATTTTTTAAAGTATATCTTGATTACTTATCTTAAATTTAGTCGTTTTAAAATGGTTTTAATATAGACAACACATATTATCGATAATCACACTCTTCTTCTTTTAATTTTACTTCAAAAGTTACATATTATCCCAAAAAACATATTTTACTCCGCCGCATCGCGCGGTTAAAACACTATATATATATATATATATATATATATATATATATATATATATATATATATATATATATATAACACTGTGATAAACTGAGCCGAGGCTCTGATACCACTGTTGGGTTTTACAGGTCACAATTCATACTTAAATTGTCCTGATTCACAACCAAACTGGTTTAAACAAACTCAGAATTGTACAGATATAACACAGTTATTATTCATTAAAGCGGAAATAAAACTGACAGCATTAACTGGGGAGGGCATCATTAACTGGCAGCACTAACGGTGATGAGATCAACGGCTCAGATTTGGTCTCCCGTACTTTTTTTATTTCCTGGTCTCTTTTGAACCTCCCACTATATATATATATATATATATATATATATATATATATATATATATATATATATATATATATATATATATATATATATATATATATATATATATATCATTAACTGAGGAGGGGCAGCATTAAGTGGCAACATTAACATTTTGCAGCATCAATTCAGTCATGAAATATAACTGGCAACATTAACTGGGAAGGGCAGCATTAACTGGCAGCACTAACGGTGATGAGATCAACGACTCAGATTTGGTTTCCCGTACTTTTTTTATTTCCTGGTCTCTTTTGAACCTCCCACTATATATATATAGTGTTTTACCCGCGCGATGCGGCGGGGTAAAATATGTTTTTTGGGATAATATGTATATATAGAGTGTCGTTATTGTAAAAGGTGTGAAAATGTAAAAAGAACAAGAGGCAATCCTAACCGTCGGATTGCCATAAAATGTCAATTTTCGTTGGTCAAAATTGATGACATGGAAGGACGGTTTAATTGAGACGCGAGGGCAAAATTAGAATAAAATGATCAATTCAGTTACCCTAAAACCGAAAAATATGCTACGTGGCCTCTAGCAATCACGATTGTTTGGAAAACGAAATTCATACGATTAGTTAAATAGAAGACCGTTTTATCAGAAGGAAATGATTCATCGGAAAGAAAATGTACGCGTACTTCATTTATGTTATTAATTTAATATACAATAATATTGAAAAATGCGAAACTTCATTTATTTTAAAAATTGATGACTGCATATTAAATAATTGGTGAATTATCAAATATTTCAAAAATTGAAGAATACCCAACTTCATAATTTATTTCAAAAATTGATGATTGCGTAGTAAATAATTGATGGATTATCATATATTCAAAAATCGATGAATATATTATTTTGTTCGATTAAAATGATGAACACTGTACATATTCTTAAAACAATTTATAAGGAGACATGAAACAGAATTAAACCAATATAAAGAAACTAGAAAGTGCTCATGAAAATCAGAAAGAATATTGGAGAAAAGGATAAAAACAGGCGGGAATACTTACCAACATAATATGGATTAGTTTGACTAATTAAATTTTTTTGGCGTAATTTCGTTTATATCCTTGCAAACTTAAGTAATTACGTATATATCCTTGTAAACTTCAAAACTACATATATATCCTTCCAAAACCTAAATAATTACGTATATACCCAAATACCTAATTTAATACTAATTTATATTTTTAAAAACTAAAAACCAATATCTTAAATTGATTTATTACTAAAATTACTAAAATACCCATATAGTTTCCCTCTCTAATCGATATACCAGATCTTCCACGATTCAAGGTATACACGATAACACTTAGTTACGAACTGCCTCTGTTTCTTATTCTCTCGATGGATCAGCTTTTGTAAGTGCAGATTCATAATCGATTTCATCTCCTACAGTCGATGGATCGGATTTGGTGAGTTGTTTCTGACACTTCATATTCACGTAAGAATTAGAGTTCATGATTAAGACTGTTATCTTCTCCAAGGTAAGAATAGGAACAGGGAACTTGCAATGTTGATTTTGAATTTTTGTATTTGATTATTCACCATTGCTTTTTGCTATTAGTAATTGTCTTTAGATACACTTACGTAGGTTATTAGTAAGCATATTAGTAATTGTCTTTAGAAAGTAAAGTATTGGAATAATGATGTTCACAATGGAGTTAGAGAAATCGGGCTTGGATGATTGGATTACGTTCCCACTTGTTTTCTTATGGGTTATTGTGGCTATGATGTTGTTCGTGTTCAATGCTTGCTACTGTTTGATGCTGGTATGCTGCTCATTTTTGTTTGGTTGTTGCTACGTATAGATTTCGAGGTTGTTTGCTGCAGCTAGGTATTGTTTCGCTGCACAATCTGCTTCGGGTCACGATATCACGGCTTCACAGGTGGTTCTACATGCATGATTGATGGTGTAATTTTGTGTTTCTTGCATTTCATTAATAATGAAATCTGATTTCATATATTTAAAATCAATATGAAGTTGTGATTTGAAAGTAATTTGGGTTTATTTTGTGAAGATGGATGATATGGGTGATATGACTACGGGTGACTCTTATTCAATATCAAGATGGGAGATAATGGTCCAATCCCCAAGAATTGAGTAAGTTTGTATGATATCACTGTTTTTTGGTAGTTTATTTTGGATTCATGTTTTATTATTTTATTATGATTATCAGGCAAGTTGCATCAAATTACAAGCTTAAATTAAAATATGGAGGATTTTTTCGTTTAGCTAGAAACTCATGTAAGAGGGTATATTGTTTTGGTTTTCGAAAATCTATCTACATGGACACATATTCATATGGAATGAGCGATTTAGTTGAAGAGGTGAAAAAGCATTATCCATCAACAAATGATCCTGTCTCGATACTTTTCGTTGACAAGTACGCAAAAGAGCAATCTTTTATTCAACTTGATTCTCATGAGAACTTCATGGTGATGCTAAGCATGTACATGGAGGAGAAAGAAGTAACGATTTATGTGACTACGGATACATTTATCCAACAAAGGTATAAAAGTTTATTTTACAAATTATTCGTTAATCTAGTGGTGTAAATCCTTAATTAACTCTAGTATAATTTTTGTTATAGTGATCAAGATGAAGTTCTTGATGAATCTGGTGATGAAAATGATTCTGACTCAAACTGTCCAAGTGAAGATAGTTATCATAGTCTTCATAGTACAGATAATGAATATGAGTTTCTGAATGATGATTGTGAGACTTATGGACATAGTAAGAAGAGTACAACCATAAAGTTGAATTCGAAATTTCCAAATGTGATTTCTTTTAGACGAGCTTTGAATCATTATGCATTAACTCACGAGTTTGAATATGTCATTGAGAAAAGTGATCAGACACGACTTACAGCATGTTGTCATGATAAAAAGTGTGAGTGGAGAATTCACGCTTTTAAAAAAAATTGATTTTAAACTTATTGAAAGTGTGAGTGTGAATACTTTCAAACATAATTCTTGCTGGTTGTCGTCCTTACATTGGGCTGGATGCTTGTCATTTGAAAGGGAAGTTTAATGGCGTATTGGCCGCTGCAACGAGTATTGATGGTAACAATGGCATGTTTCCGGTAGCTTATGATGTACTTGAATCAGAGAACACAAAATCATGGACTTCGTTCCTTGAGTCGCTAAAAAAAGCGATTGGCACACCAAACGGTCTTGTAATATCCTCTGACATGCAAAAAGGGTTGGAAGTAGCTATCACACAGGTTTATCCTAATGTTGAGCATCGGGAATGCATGAGACACTTATATAGCAATTTCAAGAAACATTTTCGAGGTGATTTCTTCATGTTCAAACTCTGGGGTGCTGCAAAAACCTACAATATTAGTAAGCATGACAGATTATTAGGTGAAATTGGTGGTGTCCGTGAAGAAGCAATTGCATATCTGAATCAGAACCATAAGAAGATTTGGAGCAGAAGCAAGTTTGGCACAACGGTTAAGTGTGATTACATTAATAACAATATTTCTGAAACTTTTAACTCTTGGGTAGGTGAAATGCGCTATAAACCAGTTCTTGATCTTCTTGATGGCATACGAGAAAAGCTTATGGAACGTTTTGACAAGAAAAAGAAGATTGTGACCAAATGGAGGAGCTCATTAGTTCCTAGTGCTAGGAAATATCTCGAGCGAATCCCTAAGGCAAGTTATATGAAATTTAACTATTAATTTTCTTTTAAATTCTCCGTTATAAAAACAAAATTTTTACTAATATTGTTTACTTTTTCCAAGTAGAACTTGGGTGAATTTCAAGTATGTAGAAGCAGCGACAATTGAGCCGAAGTGAAGTACAAATATAAACGGTGGGAGGTTCTACTTGATGAGAGAACATGCAGCTGTCGAGTTTGGCAAGTTAAGGGTCTTCCTTGCGTGCATGCTGCGGCTTTTATTGCTTTTACAAGAGATATTAACTGGGATAAATATGTTGATCCATATTTCACTGTAGAAAAATTCAAAGAAGCATACGCACTAGAAATCGCTCCGATGCCTGGAAAAGATCAATGGGAGCATATAGAAACAAGTGAAAAAATTCACCCTCCTGTTATTAAACGTCCGCCTGGAAGACCCAAAAAGAATAGAATCTTACAGCCTGATAAGCCTAGAAAAAGACATAAGTGTCCACGTTGTGGTATATATGGACACCATGAACGGACATGCAAGAATTCGGAACCACTTTCTAGTATACCTCAAGGTTCTCAAGAACCATCCACTAGTAAAAGGTATTTCTCATTTAATACTTTGTTCTATTTTTGAAGTTATATAAAAAACAATTATATAATCCTATTGATTGTTTATGTTTCAGAGGAAGAAAAAAGAATAGAACAGTGAATGCAGATAATTGAATGTGAGAACTCAAGTTAGAATCCCAGTTTAGGGTCATGGTAATTTGGTGATGAAATTGGTGGTTTATTCTTTGTAATGTAATGAATATGAAGTTGATGGTTTTATTTAGTTATGTAATGAATCTGAAATTGTTGGTTTTATTTAGTTATGTCATGAATCTGGTTTTATTTTGATATGTAATGTATCTTAAATTTGGTGATTATCTATATATATTGCTACGTTTGCACTATATGAGGAACAGGTGATAATCAAAAGCTCTATATTTAAACACAAGTCAAAGGAGCAATTTAACTTTTATTAATAAGAAGAAGATAAAGGAATACAAAACAGTCTATGGAAACCCACCCAAGACATGCCTTGAAGGGAAAACCATAGCTAGAAGCCTAGAAGCATAATACCAACCTAAGGGAACCCCAAACATGCTTAGGGACCCAACTAGTTAAACAGAAAATAAAAACATCTATGACCCATTTGCAGCATGTTACTTGACCATTTCCAGCAGGTTACTATGCCATTTCCAGCAGTTTACCTGATCAAAACAATTGCAACATCTTACTTGACCAGAAAGGTGCCCAAACTAGCTTTGAAACTAACAAACTATGACCAGAATATAGTAGGAGAGTTGTGATCTGAATTGCAGCAAGTTACTTGACAATAGAATTACCCATTTGCACCAATGCAACACGTCCACGGCCAATTATACATTTGAATTACCAACCATCTGTGACATGTAATAACAATATGATAGTCTTCAGTGGAAATAACTGCAACCAACAAAAAGGATGTCATTTGAACTACCAATTTGCTGTCCACGACCAATTACCCATTTGCACCAATAACAGATTTGAAGTACTAAAATCTGCCATTTAAATTACTCATAATCTGCCATTTGAATTGCCCAACCTGCTGTCATTTGCAATTGAACCATATAAAATTTGAATTTGACTTCAATTTGGCAGCTTGATACAAACAACTACTTGAAACTTATTTGCAATTGACTGCAACAAAAAAAGGACCTGTCATACACACTCGAATCGCACAAAGGGAAATCGACCATGGTATGTTCGAAAATTAGGGTTTAAACCTAGGAAAATCAAACTTCATTCGTTAATCACTAACCTTGCAGTCGATCGATTGCATCTATTCCCTTAAACGACCCTTCATCGATGGAGTGCTTCTGTCGAAACCTTGAAGCCCTAGGCGAGGGTGATGTATCGACAGTCGATGCCTCGATGGTGAAGTAATTTAATCGAGGAACCTTCAGCTTTGTTCAATCGACAGTCGATGGTGAAGGAATGAAGGCATACTCGACCAAAGAACGGAGAAGGATGAACGTCTGTTTCAATCGATCAGGACCTGCGGTTGCATTCTGACGGAAGTAATGAAGCTATTCAATCTATGTGTTTTGATTTAGGTAGAGGGGTAATATGGTAATATATAAATCTTTTAGTTTTATAATAGTAAAAAATTAATTTAAGATATTGGTTTTTAGTTTTTAAAAATATAAATTAGTATTAAATTAGGTATTTGGGTATATACGTAATTATTTAGGTTTTGGAAGGATATATATGTAGTTTTGAAGTTTACAAGGATATATACGTAATTACTTAAGTTTGCAAGGATATAAACGAAATTACGCCTTAAAATTTAAATGCATCATAAACGATATAAAAAGTCTAATTTACCCTTTTATAGTTTTTGCAATATGTCATCTTGTGAATGCCTCTTACACATTTTACATTAATTCACTTTTTATTTGAACCAAATTCCATATAAGCTAAATCTGGGCTTGATCTATTTTAAATAAAATGGTATTTAAAAAAGATTTAACTTAATTTTACCTAATAAGTTAATGAGATAGCTTAAGAAACAAGTCACAAAAAAACTCTCTTCCCCTCTATCTGTTGCTTCGGCCGACCACAAAGGAGGAAGAAATCGGGTCAGTTTTTTTCTTGTTAGACGCACACACACACATACAAACAAACAACTTGTTTTGTTTGTGGTTGCTTGAGTAACTATGATATCATATTTTTCTTTTATATGATTAGTTTTTTAGACTGCTAGATCTTAACCCTCTTTCGGATTTTTGGGGTTAAGTTGAGTTGATCAACTTCCAGTAACAATCTTAACACTTATAAAATTGTACAACTCAAATAGCATTATTTACAATATGTTTAAGCAATAATCTTAAACACTTTAAATGTTTTACAAAAAACTCTCCTGAATTTAATGACACTTTAAATGATTTATAAAAAAATGTCAGAATTTAAATACACTTTAAATGTTTACAAAAAACAGTCCTGAATTTAATGACAGGAAAGGTGAGAGGTCGGAGAGAGCCAGGGAGAGAGTACTTTAAAAAATTTTAAAAGCATTTATATATTATATAATATATAATTAAAAAATATTAAAATATCTAATTCGGTTTGAAAATTCCTAAAATCGTAATCGAACCGAAAACCGTTTATGGTATTCTGTTTCGGTTTTTAAACCAAACCGAAAACCGAATTTGAAAACGGTTTCGGATTTTTCGGTTACGGAGCGGTTCAGATTACAGTTAAAGCGGTTTATATCCGAATTTTGAACACCCCTATGTCGACAAATGAAACTATTTTACCCCGCCGCATCGCGCGGGTAAAATACTAGTATAGTTATACGTATATTTATGTATTATATGAAGTTTGAAAAGATTAATTTAAACCCTTATAAACTGGAGTTCAAGCTTGATTATTATAATTAACTCGATAAATGATCTAACTTGTTTACAATCCTATATTTTACAGTCAAAATCAAATCGTCGAGTCTTATAAAACTAAACTTGCCTGTAAAAGATCTCCGATATTGATCACAAGCGCACCGGGAGTTGGAGGAATATCGATCCATTGATTTTCATGGAGGATTTGAAGCCCGCCGATTTCATCTTGTAGAAGCACGGTTATGAAGCTATCGTCGGTATGTTTGCTTACACCAATGGTTAGTTCTGGCTGTGGACAAGCAGGGTAACAATGGCCGACGAACATAAGTTTGTCACAATCCATATCCCCTAGGTGATTTGGTTGCAGCCCTAAGGCCTCCGAAATCAATCGGAATAGTAATCGGCCTAGTTTCAGCACTTGATACTCGATTTGAATGTCTCTGCACACCTCCGGCAACTCTTCCGGCGGCGGAGGTGACGGAGCCAATACTGAAAAGAAGGTGTCTCGCCAATTCGTGACGGGGGAAGTATACAGATCGAAATTGCTATTGTACAAAACTGTTTTCAAAAGATCATGCGTGTAATATCGTTTCTTCACCTCCGCATTTTGTGTGTGAAATCTACGAACTCCTTCAAGCATCTGGTTCATTACACTCACCGGGATTCCGTGATTCACCACTTGAAAAAACCCTAGATTCTCCGAGGCCGCCAGGATCTTCTCCACTGTCGATACTCTATCCGTGGTTCCGAGGTCTATGACTGGAATCATGAAGGCGGTGGATGTTTTGGGGATGGTTATTTCCGGCTCCGGTGGGCGAATGAAGATGCGAGGGATTTGTCGAATTCCGGCATCGACGAGGCCTTGGACACCAGATTTTGTTTGGTCGAAAGCTTTGAGTTCGGTTGCTCGATCGACGGAAGCTGTGGTTACAGAGGCAGCCATTGTTGTGAGGATACATGTCGTATGCAAAGATTACATTTAAAAATGGAATAATGCAGTCGATTGAAGATACGATCATAAGCTCCCACCACTCGTTAGACTATGTGCATTCATCATTCTTCTTTATCTTGTCACCGTGTTAGTATCACATTATTTTTTTCATTCAATCCTCTTTTCTCTCGTACTAACCCTACACATTATCTACTTAACTATTCTCTATTTATTTTATTTTTTAGAAAAAGAAATAAATTGAGAGAGATAGAGAGAAAAATTTTAAAGAGAGGAAAGTTAGCATGCCCACTAACTATATACATACTGTACATTGTCTTATACACCACTCTTACGTATCACTTGATTGCACCCATTTTATCTGGCATCCAAACATGTAATAGTAATATAACATTTGACATCTTTTTTATATTTCAATTAGAAGGTTGTGAGATATGAAGTGAATTATGTGATGAGGCGTAACAGAAAATTATAAAAAACTTACAGATATAATATATAATAGGTCATCAAATTAAATCAAGTTAATTTACAGTAAAAACATTCTATATGAAAACAACACCTTTCACCCCTTCCTTAAAATGTAAGCCTCACCAACTTTTGATTGTCTAAGAGAAATGTTTAATATAGTCCATATTTAATCTATAGTCTTGAGGGACTAATTTTAGCATTTGAATCAACCCCATCAATTGTCCAGATTAAATTTTAAAATTTTAGGCGGAGTGACATTTTCGTAATGAACATGTGATTCTTTTACAATCACATTTGATTTTATGCTGAATCACATGTGACTGAATATTACAATTTCAGGACTATGTATTTCATATGGACTTTATTGAACACAACTCTTAAGTCCAAAACAAAGTTTTCATCTATCTCGACCACACCATAAGCCTCAATAGTCAATACATTTTGTGAGATTTTTTCTAGTCCGAGGGGATAAATATTAATGTAATAATACCATAAGCCTCCATAGTCAATATATTTTGTGAGATTTTTTTTAGTCCTAGGGGCTAAATATTAATGTAATAATAGTAGACCATGTTTAGTAATAGACATTTGGTCTAGCGGTATAAGTTGTTTTTTAAGATTTTATGTTTAAATCCTCTTATAAATAAGGTGTAAATTAGTAAATATGTTATCTATATTGTACATAAAAGATTAACGAATAAAGGCCTTGTTTAGTCATCGGAGCTTGTTAGCTTATGGGTTGTTAAGGTTTTTGATTGATTAGCTATACATAAAGTTAGTTCTAGCCTTTTTCGTTATTGTATTCTATGTTCATTCTATTTTTTGATAATAAACCCGTTGTTAAGGTTTCTAATTTGTATTATTTATATATTAATAAAACTCTAATATATATTTTATTAATAATAAAATTATAAAAGTATAAATGGTTCGTGATCTATTAATAGGATCGGGTATTGACTAAAATAACCATCCCAAACCTACGAATTTTTTTAAAAGAAATCTCATACCCGATCTCATAAATTTTGTGTTCGAGTATTCTTGTCCTAAAAGTTTTGTGATCGAGTATTCTTGTCCAATTCAAGTATTTTTACCATTCCTAAGTGCTGGTTGTGCTTGAGGAAAGCAACATAGGAAATAGGATAGGCTTCTTGGTGAGGGAGATGGTGAGCCAACTATAGTATCTTTATATTCTTCTTTTTTGATTTTTTATTGATTATTTAGATAGTAGATGGATCATATAATGTAACTAGGTATTTTAGCTTATGTTTCGCGGTGGAGTTTCAAAAGATATATTTGAAAACGTGTTTTTTTTTAAGTAAACTAATAAATGAAATGAAATCCAATCATTCATAATTTTTTTCGAATATCAATTTAGTTGATAAGAAAGTAAAATGTATGACATATATAATGTAGTTGTTTGTGTAATTATATAAACTTTTGTCATTTGATTTTATACATCCAACTATATGTATTTATATTAAATAATCAATTTAAAAAAAATTATCTTAAAAAGTCGTTCTAATTTTATCCTTTTCAATTTACATAAATATATTTTTATTAAAAATCACTGACATAAAGTTTACAATACAAATTTTATAGTCTACAGAATTACAAATAATATAGAAAAGTCTCGAAAAAAGAGTTATTCAAAACAATTTTTAATCTTGTTATAGAAAAATAAAAAAAAATAAAAAATAAAATGGTGCGACTTGAAATATAAAGAGGGTGACAAAATACTAATCAATAGTATTATAAAAATAAAACTAAGTAAATAATTTAGTTGACAATATACAGTTATGATGATATATAACAAAAAGTAATATTGTATACTAATAGTAATGATAGAACATTTAAAAATACAAAGTAACCAAGCCTGGATAAGAACACAGGCTTCCAACGCCGTTAGCAACATCCTTACCGCTTCTAATTTAATTTTGGTAACTTTTACGGATGCTTTATTGTTTAAGTTGAGTGTAGAAAAGAAAAAAGTATTTTCAGTAATTGTATGGTATTCTAATGTGCGGGAAGTGATATTATAATGGTTGAATGATGGGTGGTTAACTGATGAAAATGAAAAACTAACATTATAGTATGATGAAGAATGATATGAAATAATCAATTCTGGGAGACTTAGACCATAAATGAAATAAAATTACTAGAAAATAGCTTGAAAAATAGAAAATTTTATGATCAATATTTATAAGCAGAGATAAAACAACTCTTTATATTTATGTTTTAATTGGTTTAAAAGGTATATCTTCTATAACTGGCTAGCCTAGTCGACTTCTATTACAAAAGAGGTACCAATTCTCATTGTGGTTAATATACTATAATTTATGAATTTGTGTGTATTTTTAAACTTCAATTATTGTATATTAGAGACACACGCGTCCTGGTGCCCTCACACACACGTGCACATATTTGTGTGTGTGTCTTATTTGACATGGTTGAGGTTTAAAATAGATATTTATGCTATATATGCCGTCGAGCACACCAAGGACCACATGAATATAAATTATTAATCAACATAAAGTCGGTTTGGTAATATGTGAACTGATTTTACGTTATACATAAAGAAATCATCTTCATGAACCATATATATGCTATTAAACGATCTCATTAAATAGTAATTGGACTAGTTCAAGTACATAAGAGTATATATCGTCATCAAACCCCTTTATAAGAAATGATGAGTTTATAATATGAATTTTACGAATAAATTTATTATATAGTTTGAAGTAACGATAATTTAACAAGTTTGGTATAATTAAAGCTTAAAATGAAGTAAACGAGGAACACCATTAAGCCCCTTAGCTACTGAATACTTTGCAAAATCTTGAATGGTGGTTTCTCGATATTTCGGTGGGTTATCATCAGAAACCAACTCTTTGATTGGTCCATATACCTTTGTCGACGGCATTAGAGCGGTGGTGAAGAAAGATGCCACAGACACCCGCGGTCCTTTCTCATTTGCCAACACTCTATGCTCCACACTTTTCAATTTGTCATTCGATATCAACTGAAACCAAACAAAATTAAACTAATTTCGAATTTTCACATAGGGCTGCAAAACAAGTAAATCTGAGCTGGTGCTCGGCTCGAATACTTTAGGTTAATCTTGACCTAGGCTCGATGAGCCTCCATAATGTAGGTTTGAGCTCAACCTAAGTAGGATTCAAAATCGGCTCAAACTCGAATTAGAAAGCTCGAAAATTATTTCAAAATAATTTTAATATATAAAGTATTTCAAATATATGAAAAGTTATAGTAAATAACAAATATTGTGTGAAGTATTTATAAACATAATTAAAACAAGTTAAACACAAGTTAAAACCAATCTTACATAAGTTTTAAACTCAATAAAATTAAAATTTGTAAATATAATTTTATATATGGTTATATGTATTATATAAAGTTTGATAAGAAAAAGTCAATCCCTTATAAACTCGAGTTCAAGCTTATCATATAGTGATATAGCTCGAGTTGCTTGAACTTCATAACTGCTTTGAATAACTCGATAAATGATCTAAGTTTACAACCCTATATTTCACAGTCAAAATCAAATTGACTGAATCTTATAAAATTAAACTTGCCTGTAAAAGATCTCCAATATTGATCACAAGCGCACCGGGAGTCGGAGGAATATCGATCCATTGATTTTCATGGAGGATTTGAAGCCCGCCGATTTCATCTTGTAGAAGCACGGTTATGAAGCTATCGTCAGTATGTGAGGTTGCACCAATGGTTAGTTCTGGCTGTGGACAAGCAGGGTAACAATGGCCGACGAATGTAAGCCCTTTGTCACAATCCATATCCCCCAGATGATTTGGTTTCAGCCCTAAGGCCTCCGAAATCAATCGGAATAGTAATCGGCCTAGTTTCAGCACTTGATTCGAATACTCGATTTGAATGTCTCTGCACACCTCCGGCAACTCTTCCGGCGGCGGAGGTGACGGAGCCATTATTGAATAGAAGGTGTCTCGCCAATTCGCGACGGGGGAAGTATACAGATCGAAATTGCTATTATACACAACTGCTTTCAAAGGATCACGCGTGTAATATCGTCTCTTCACCTCCACGTTTTGTGTATGAAATCTACGGACTCCTTCAAGCATCTGGTTCATTACACTCACCGGGATTCCGTGATTCACCACTTGAAAAAACCCTAGATTCTCCGAGGCCGCCCGGATCTTCTCCACTGTTGATACTCGATCCGTGGATCCGAGGTCTATGACTGGAATCACGAAGGCGGTGGATGTTTTGGGGATGGATGTTTCCGGCTCCGGTGGGCGGATGAAGATGCGAGGGATTTGTCGGACTCCGGCATCGACGAGGCCTTGGACGCCAGACTTAGTTTGGTCGAAAGCTTTAAGTTCGGTTGCTCGATCGACGGAAGGTGTGGTTACAGAGGCAGCCATTGTTTATGTTGTGAGGATGCATCTCGTATGCAAAGATTACGTTTAAAAATGGAATAATGCAGTTAGTCAACAGAAGATACGATCATAAGCTGGCACCACTCATTGTAGAAATCTTTGACTTTAATTGATTGGGTGTAGTTTATCACTTGATTAGTTGATTGCACCCATTTTATGAATTAGGGTGTAATTAAAATTGTAAACTAATATATCATGAACTGAATTAGGGTGTAATTATTAATATCCTTAATCAATATTGTAAAATTAGTAGTTATATTTGAGGTCTGAACGGGTTATTAAAATTGGAATCATTGCATCATGTCCAGTTGTCCACCACTACTGGGCTAAATATGTTACCTAAAGTTTTAAGTTGTTCAGTTTATTAATTTCTTAGCTAATAAACATATCTAACACTAGCTTATAAGCATAACTAACACAAGTAGTCCAGTAGCTTATTAAAAAGATATGATGTGATCATTTTGCACATCTTCTTATGTTAAGTTTTATGTCTACATATCAACTTTTTTTCTCCTCTATCTACATATATTACAACTTCGGTCTTTCTTTCGGAACTTAAACATCATTCTTATGAAGGCTAAAATGTAAATAATTTTATTTTGTAAAGAATCGCCTCACTCTTTAAATATGCAAATATGTTATTATATGAATTAATATAAAATATTAACTAAGAAAAAAAATAGAGTTGCCACAGCCTGGCTTTCTCCTACTTTGTTTTAATAAAGTGTTATGTATGTGTGAAAGACAGAGAGAGTGAGATCCTCTTATGTTGTTCAAACATAATTCTCTTACAAACATAGTAATTAGACTTACAGAGTAACTTGTTTTTTTTATTTACAATGAAAGATTCACAAACGTGTTTATACGCTCACGATGAGTTAGGGGGAAAGGAAATAGTGTTCACTAAGGAATGAGTATTGCCATGGTGGAAGGCCAAAGGGTCGAACGTTGTCCATATACTAGATAATTAATTTACAACTTTTATCATCAAAAGTTATAAGGCTATGTGTTATGCCTGCGGGTAAACCATGCGGGTAGGGAAAATCTTTTGCGGGTAGGGAAGGAACACCAGTTCCGTGGTTGGGGGTAAGCATGCGGGTAAGATGGGGCGGGTATATTTACTAGCGAAAGTTTTTGCCCAACCCCACCCCCCACCCCCACATTCCACCAATAATCTTTCAACACATTTCATATATTTTAATTTTTTTTTAAGTGAAAAGGAAAGGGGAAAAAAAGGGTAGGTACAACGCTAATTGGGGTAATGAAAGGGAAAAGAAAGGGAAGCTGATGTGGCGCTGATTTGACTGTAGGTAAGAAAAGAAAAAAGGGTGACCATAACGCATAGCCTAATAAACACACGACAAGAATGTTCAAACAATGTGTGATTGATAATTTGATATCAATTTCATCAACCAACAATCACCATTATTAATTTTGAAAATGAAAGATGGTTTTTAGTCTATACTTTTTGTTGTTATTTTTATGTGTTCACTCACGCATGATTTGAAATTAGACAGAAGTGGAGTTATTTTTTATTCAAATAATCCTTTATTTATCTTCTACTTTATCTCTTATTAAAAATTGAATTTAAATAAATTTAATTGATTTAAAGC
This sequence comes from Pulicaria dysenterica, assembly GCA_947179395.2. NCBI lineage: Eukaryota > Viridiplantae > Streptophyta > Magnoliopsida > Asterales > Asteraceae > Pulicaria > Pulicaria dysenterica. The sequence continues at coordinate 56,389,687 of OX359296.1, forward strand.
TAAACTAAGTTTCAAGTTTGACTAATTAAAGTCAAAATTGAGTTCCGATTTCAATTAAAATAAATGGTCAGGATTTAGATTTGATTAAATGAAGGGTTAGGATTTTCTAATTAAACCGATTAAGGTTAGTCTTTTATATATATTAGAAGACTAAAGATTCGATAAACAATGTACTTTGAACAGACAACTACGTTTTAATTCACCCTAGGAATTTTAACATACTTTGATTATTAAGTTTACAGATGACAGATAGAGTAAATAATGGTGCATTGGTGCATAACTAGCCCTATCATAAGTTCTATTCCGCTTGCTGTAAGAAAGCTTACTCAGGCTAAAATTAATTTATTTCTGAAAACATAATAATATAATATAATATGAAAAAAGACCAAAACACAAACAATACAACATGCAGAGGGCATCAACAAGCAATCAATAGGAGGCAGTTAGTCTGTGGTCACATTGCATTAATTAATCAAAGATTTAGACCAAAACTAAAGTTAACAACATAATCTAAATTAATGATGGTTTCTTTCAACTTAGAAATCCAACTCAAAAGAATATTGCATAATCCTGAAGCAACAACAAAACCTTAACAGAAATCATACATGAGACTGCACCAAATGCCAATGGTTCAGCAAAACCAAAGAAAAAAAGCTCTATAAGGAAACCAAGATGCCACCTCACAACACCATCCATCCACCCTTTAAGTGGTCTTTGTTTTTGCCGCCTTCTTTGTTGTCGAAGATCTTCTTGGGATGGAATTCTTCATCCCAATGAAGAACAGGAGTCCTCCCAACAATGCCAAACTCTATCAAAAGAATTAAAAAAACAAACAACAATAATTAAAAATTCAGGAGAATCATAGAAGACCCTAGATTACAAACCTGGTCAAGAATATCATAAGAAGAAAAGTACTAATTCTAGTCGCTTCAATATGGAAGTGATAGATAACGCGTCAAAACAAGTTTGGGTTGGAACACAATCACTTTGATATACATGCAGGGATGGCAAAAACTCTTTTTGTATGTTTTCTAATGTCATTATAATAATAATCTACTTTAGAAAAAAAAATTAAGAGGTTGTGCAAATTATAAATAGAATGTAGACAACATTTGATATATTTCTCTTTTACTCTGTAGCTAGATTTCTTATATTCAAATAAACCCATTTATAGTGCATTGTCGTTGATGATAAGTAAAGTGGTTGAAATATATATGGGGTTATTGCTTTTTTATAAAAAACCTAAAGAGGATGCAACCACATCATGTGCATCTACAAATAAATTTATGATTATGCATCTTAATCGGAGTGTGAGTTTTCTGAAAATGTGAGTTAAATAATGTGAGGAAATTTGGTTTCTAATTCTGTCCACTTTGTAAGGAAGGGTGCCATGTGCAATATCATAAGACACCGAATGCTTGAAGTATGCAACAACATAACATGTATCCTACCAAGCAAGAAAGAAGCAAGATCCAACTTAATGGTAACCAGCCTAACCTGTGTAAATTTGATAAAAAGTTGAAGGAACTCCTTTTTCTCAATGTCATAGTTGTAGAAGTCGTATAAGATGGGGGTAGCAATCAACTGGTGCAGAATCTGCAAAAAAAAGTTAAACAAAAAAATTAAACGACTTTTTTTAAAGACAAACAAAGAAAAGAAAAAGTCCTTGTTATCAGTAATTGCTAACCAGGAGAGTAGCACCGATGGTGCTGCCAAAGACAAAAAGGAAACTTCCAAGAGCTTTAAGGGCTATAGCTCCAGCAACCAAGATTTTGATCTGTATTCAATATAAGCATTTCAATTTACATTGTGAGTTATAGATGTTTAGAGATACAAAGTATCATAAAGATAGTGAAATCAAATAATCAATATTAATTGAATTATACCTCAAAATCTGGCACTTGGAAACCTGTATGTGTGGTCAAATGCTTTGAAAGCACATTGTACTTTGGTGTAAGGGCCTTTGCTGCTGATCCGCCATCAACTCCAAAATCATTAAATCTACATGCACCAGAAGCAAAAGACTCATAAGAAAGCTGACAGATGATAATTACGCATTTTCATAATGAACTTCTTTATCAAAGCATATTTCACAACACTTGTGATGAATTCATAAAAGTCTATACATTGAGTACTTCAAGAATCATTTTCAAAAATGCTGATGAATCTTGTTTCCTGTGAATTTTTTGCTGACATCAAGTTACATTTATCTTCCTATACAAATGAAAAGCAACCTATACCTTCAACCACCAAAGAATTACTAAAAATCGATACGGGAAGTGTAAGATGGTACTTATAGTGCTTATAAATAATCAACGGCATGAGCAAGCTTGCAATTGTGGATCCTTTTCCCAGATCAAAACGAACATTATCAACCATAAAGGACCAGTACAGTTGTACTCCTTCCTAATTGTATACATTATGCATATAAGTTAAGAGCTAGCTTTGTTTTGTACTCTTAATATACCAATGCAAAGTACCCTAACCAACTAGTTATGATGCATTGATGCCCAAGCTATTATAAGAATTAGTACCATTACTTTATACACAAGCTTCTCAATTAGGAAATTTGAAAGTAGTTCCTCAATATCTAAAAATCTTAGCAAAAGTCATTCTTATGTTCTAAAAACTTACAACGAATAGCAGACTATGTTGCGTTTAAAAAATTTATTTGAAAAGAAGATTAAAAAAGTCAACACACTCCGTGTTTGAAATAACATTTTGTAAAAAGCAATTTAAGGCAACTAAGAACAAAGAAAACTAAATGTCAAATGTTATTTTAACGGGTGCTAATTTCATGAGAGGAGCTTGTACGATTTGGCTTCTAAAGTTTGTAATTCACAGTACAAATTAAATCGAAGAGTTGGATAACATCAATCAAGCAAACGTAAGCAAGTATTCTTCCATTTAGAAGCAAGAAGCCTAATAACTAAAACATACCACAAGTATCCATAAAAGCTCGTGTTTAAGAAACAAACCCCAATTATAGATGCACAGATCAACAGTCCCTAACCACATTTACAACACATACATCCACACAAAAACGAAATCGAACACTCAGATCCAAAACTACAAGCGCGAAAAAATCAAATCACACGGAAAAATGAAATTCGAAAGGACATCGATCTGAAAAGGGAGAAATGGAGCTTACTCTTGCAAGGCGGAGAGAACGAAAACGGAGACAAAAAGAACACGGCCAACAAAGGATAAGAACGCCATTGACGGAGCAGGGGAGCTTCAAGCTTCTCTCTCTAGGATTTGTACAAAGAGGCGAAGACAGAGAGAGAGAGAGAGAGAGAGAGAGAGAGAGAGAGAGAGAGAGAGAGAGAGAGAAACTGAGGCGACTGTCGTGGAGACGGAATGGAGGAGCAGAGGTACTATTTAAATTTTGGGGAAAACTACCGCTTTAAAGGACGACTTACACTTTGGGCCCTCTAGTTTATGTGATTGAACAAATTTAGAAGCTTGCTTATAGCCTTATATCATTGTCCATCACATAGACAATGATTTTAGTTGAAGTGTATACAATAGATAGGCAATGATAAGCTTATGTTATATCAGGTTATTCAGTAATTCATCATTAATGATACTCAGTAGAGCACATATAATGGTTCACGGGATAGTGTTATATGTATTAGACCACAAGATTATCTTGTAAAAAAATATAAACCATGTCTCATAAAACACAACTAGTTTGAATTTGTGGGATTTTAAATTTATGTTAGAAGTATATTTGTATTAGTTGTATTTATATTTGAAGAAATTTTAGATTAAAATAAAAATGAGTGATGCTATGATGATTAGTGACAATAGTCATGACAATCATTACTAAGTTTGTAACTCACGACATATATTAGTACTGTTGATGTGGCAAGTATATAATCATGAAAATTATTACTACGTGTATACTTTTTTTGTCTATTAATTAAAAATTATGTAGCAATTAATGATGATAATTATATATAGTGGATATAGTTTTTAAAAAATAACTAATAGAACGTTAAAAAAATTAAAGCAACAAGGATTATGTAATAGGAAAGAGTAAAATCTAAAAGCAACATCAAATACATAATACTATTATAACGGATGAAATAAATACTATTTGGTAGTAACAATCTTTAATCTTTGATATATATTAAAAGAAGGCAGTTATAATGTCATAATTCTATTTTTGGGAATTTTTTATCAATCATCTCTTTTTGTTTTTGTTTATTCGAATGCCTTTTCCAGATGATTAAAAAAATTCAAATTTGATTATAAAGAGATTCTACACAAAGTTTGATGGTGATGGTTTATATGAATTTTTAAACCCTAATAGATTTGTTATTTTTTAAAGAGATTATATATTATTATGTATGTCTTACAAATATTTTACTATATACGTTAATACCCTTAAACACAATGAACATTTAAAATTACTTTAACTATCTTTGTATCTATATACGAGATGTTAAACTAGTATTAAATTAAAACTACCGGTGATTGGGTTGTCAATTTTGTTTATTTAACCAAAAGAGTAGATGACGAAGATATTAGATAAATAATAGAATATTGAATTTCACAAAACATATAAACAAAACTAATCACTAACTTAATGATTAATTATATTTTATTTTAGACATAGTAAGCACTTATGTATACATTACACTACCTTTAAGCCATTTCAGTCCGGATTTTCTATTACTATTTTAGATGAACCAGTAAAATATCTGTGAGTAATTCATCATCTTTGACATAAAAAATGTATATATGAGTATATGACATGGTGAACTTAATTCATGTATATATATTAAGCTAAATAAATAACAACGTAGGCCAGCTAAAAGTGATCATAAAATAAAAGACAAATGAATGTGTATTTTTTTAAACGGTAAACTCATACATTCACTAAACCTACTCGTAAATTCTACTACTTATTCATGGTGGGAGTTGAACCCATAAACTATCAGAAGAAATAATGCTTCACAACCATCAATTATCGTTAGGCTTCAAACCATTGATAAATATATGTGTAGTTAAATAAGATATTATTATTAGATTTTGATTTATTGATGGTCATTATTGGCGTGTTAACATTCAGACACCAATAAAAATTGTAAAAAGCTGTCTGAACTTGCTTTCAAGTTTCAAGTGAACAAAAAGTGTAGAAGATGTCAAACTCAAATAATCGGAGGGTAAACTATGGCGATCAAATATTTCTGAAGGAGGCAAATTTACCTTACGCCCATAGTTACATACGCGGATTTGGAAAAACATGACGAGGTGTTATCGTACGCGCGGCCTTGTGGCAATCCATGTTCACCTACTTTATCAGCCTGCCACGTGTAATCGAGAGCTCATACACGTAGTTGGACCAATAGCAAACAGCCGGCCACGCACGCGCTTCTGCATCTGGCATTTAATTAAAGAGTTTGGCGTGACATCTTAGATAAGCGCGAGTGAGTTAATAATTTTCGATTAATTACAAAACACACCCATGCACTATCTTAAATCTTGCATTTTGAAGTCAGTAGATTTTAGATTTTTTATTTGTGGCTTCTCGATTCAATTATGTGAACCATTTTTAATCTTACTATACCTTTTAACAAAAACAAACATAACCTAATACTTGGTGTAGATTATTCTTACAAAATTTATTGATTCCAACCCTAGCAGGAGGGCTTTTAGGTTGGCAAGATATATCTCTAAAACAATCATGAAATACCGGTTAAATTATGTATACAAAGTCTTAACTCTTCATTAATTATAAGGTTTAAACAGATCATTTTATGTTTATTTATTTACGCATCTTAACAAAATTGGAGTGGTAGTCTAAGACCTTACATAATGAAACGGGTTGGTCCGTCTAGATCATTTAATAAATTAGTTTGTTTTAGTTTGGTTATGAATAAGTGGACAAAGCTCTTAACCAGTTGCATCATATCTACAATTTCATTAAAACCTTTTTATAACAGCTAAAAATTATTAAACTTTAAAAATATGAAGACATAGGGTCGAGACCATCTTCTTTGGATTCGCTAAAATCTTGTCTCTCTTTATAAAATTTGAATTCAACAACTCTAGAGTTATTTGCAGTAAGATGTGCATCAGTTTTGAGGTTGGCTAGTTTGGAAAGGGAGGAACCGGATTTATCACGCAAAATCCCGGATATTCAACGAATTATTGCTTTAGTGTTTCAAATTATGGGTAATTTTCATTGATTAATGTTTGGATTGGTTAATAAATCATATTGTGTGCTTTAGAAAAAAAACGTTCACGTTAGGTTTTCAACATAGCTGATTATGTGCAGTGTCTTCGATTGGCCATTAGGGTGATATCTAGTGAAACCAACACATATTACCAAATCTAACGTTAACGTATATTAAGTTTTACGAGTTAGAGAGTAGTGTGAGAACGAAAAGTAAGGTGTAGTGTGGAATGGTGGGAAAATGGAAGTGTAACAAACGGGTTCTTGTCTCATATGCAATAATACTAGCTAGGTTAACGAATGGCATTTTGTCTTCTTATTACATAATTATTAAAATAATGTTAAACGTAATCTCTCAATATTGGTTTTGTAATAATAGTGTTTTTCTTTTTATTTAACTTGTAATCGTCTAGGCTTTATAACCACATTGACTAAACACGACATATATAAACGTTATTGCAACTCCAAAATTTAAAAATCAAACTTCAGTTAAACTTTTTTAATAACATCAAACTCAAACACACTCTGAATTTTACATATTTATTTTAAATGTGATTTGAATTTCTACCTAAAAAAAACCTTACACTTCTCGATACTTATAGGCCAAATACCCTTTAATAAAGTAGTAAACTTCCAATTAATAGAATGGTTGGTTTTTATATTTCACCCGTAAATAGATCCAACTCGTTACATAAACTAAAGAGGCGTTTTTTCGAGACATTAAATTTGTAATGGAGGTATAAGGATTAAACGTTACCACACACCGACCGAGAGATCTATCGATAAAGACCTCAGAAAAGAAAAAAAAAGTATAAGTAAGAGACATGTAAAGATTCTAAAAAGGGAGGGTGAAATCGTTTTGACAACCATCATGCTATGTCAAGTTAGCTTTTTTTCCTCTTAGTACAAGGAGTGGAAACATAGAACCACATCCACCACACCGTTATATTAGTTTTTTTCTTCTACCACTTAATCAACCACTCGGCCTTATAGTGATCACTTCTCACCACACTAAATTATGAGACTTACATATTACCCAACTAACCAATCAAAATTTAATAAAAAAATAGTTATAAATCTAAATTTCCCACCCCACATCTCACCCCATGTGGTGAATACCACACATTCCTTCCTACCACACCTTAAGGGAGTGGTACCACACCCACCCCCCATGTGGTCAGCCCACTATACCCATTCACCACCCTCCACTCCTTACACTCTTAGGCCATCCGTATGTCCTTCACTTTCCCTCTCTCTTACCCAATGTCACATCCGCACACCAGTTTTTTCTCTCTGTTTTCTCTCTTAACCAAATACCTAGCTTAGCTTAATCTTAACAAACCTAATTTTTCTTTTTTTTCTTTTATTGTAATATACCTATGTAAGAGAGATAAAGAGAAAAGAGGAGAGAGGAGAGAAATGCACTAAGTGTTTGGAGCCGATTACTCACACGTCAGGTTAAAATTTGTGGCTGAATGGATATCGAGGCTAAGCTGATGACCTACCCGATAACCACATGAGTGGTCATATTAAACTAGTTTGAACGCAGCCATCACACAAAACCTATACTCTTTCATACATGTACAAATAGGGATGTAAAAAAACCGAGCTACGCGCGAGCTATTCGAGCTCGGATTGTTAAAAGCTCGAAACGAGCCGAGCCTTAACGAGCTCGAGCTCGACCTTAAGCCTAGATTAAAGCTCTTTTAATAAACGAGCCGAGCTCGAGCTCCAAAAAGTAGGCTCGCGAGCTTAAATGAGCCTAAACGAGCTATTTATATAATATATTTTATATTTATATGCTTAATTTTTAATAATTATATACATGATTCTAAAAATATATATCAAAATATACGCGAGCTTAAACGATCCTAGTTTAAACGAGCTGAGCACGAGCTTCACAAATATTAAACAAGTCGAGATCGAGCTCAACATCATAAGCTCTAAACGAACCGAGCTCGAACTCGAGCTTAAAAAATCCTAAACAAGCCTGGCTCGATAAGGGTCTGGCTCGGCTCGACTCGTTTATAACACTATTACAATTACAAATAAAATAATAATAGAATAAAGACTTCATGTCTTCACGTGCTTTATCACCGCGATATGGCTCACGTACGTTGGAGATGCCATGACATTATCCACATGCGGGTAGTCACGGTATAAAACTAGGTCTAGGATGTTACTCCACCACTCACGGTAGCATCCACTCTCTTCCCACGAATACAATATATTTGTATTTTATACATTTAGAATCTTTTCTTAAGAAATTATCTTTAACCAAAGAAATTAATCAAATGATATTTATTACAAAGCAAATCTGAATTTACAAAAGAGAGAAAAATTATATTTCTTTCTGACTTTCTATGAAACTTCAAATTTTATTATCTTATTCAATAGATAATAATATATAAAATCTTACTATTTTTTTAACACATCTAAAAATAAGAATAAAAATAAAAAAACAAAAAGAGATAGGCTTTTAAAAAGAAAAAGTTGGAGAGATCCAACTCACTAGCCAATTACGTTGAACGTACTAACCACTTTGCATGACACCTTTCCATAAAAGTGTGCGCCACCAGCCTCCACACCCCATACATTAATCGGGAAAATAAAATATTATACACCTTCTCCCTCCCTTCAAATTCAAGTTTGCATCATCAACGTTTATTATATGCTAAAGCTCTCTTTTATATTCTGTAATCTATAAGAATTCGATTTTATTTTTTTATGGCAAAAGTTTAAACGAGAACTGTTTTTCGTACGAGAACTGCGTCAACTAATCTGAGCCGTCCAATTCCCTCTCTTTTAATGTCATCACCCACCCATGAATTACTCACATGTACTCTGTCACACTTGATCCCCTTACGATCTACATCCATGAATTTCAATTATCAAATCAACGGGGCTAAGATTGGTTCTCGCAGTTCTCGTACGAAAAACAATTCTCGTTTGAATCCTCCTTATAATATCTATATAGGAAAATGGTATTTATTCTCTTTATTTCTGTACTCGTAAATCAAGACATTTTCTGAAATTAATAAATAATATAATATCTATAATATAATAAAAAGCTTCGGTTAATTTTATAGTTAAGCGTTTAGTAATTAGAAAAATTAAGATATTAAAATTAATCTAGCAAGATACATATGAAAATACAAACACCACATTGCATCACCTCTTTAAAAGAATTACACGACTCTTTTTTCTTTTTTTCTAAAGATTTAATAACAGTATTTTCCACAATATATATATACAACATTAAGGTTTAACTTTTATGCAAGAAGCAAAGACAAAATCAATCCTTCAATTCTGAAATACACAAATTAAACACACTAAACGACCCAAGAACGAATAAGAGAGACAAAAAAAGAGCGAAACACCACTCAAGCAACTCAAAGACAAGTGAATATTCATATAAAATAAAAAATCCCAGGCTTTTAGTCTGTGGTATAGGATATATATCTTAAATCCTATGTGTCAAGTATAAATTGCTTGGTGTAGGTTTAATGTAGCTTATGATCTAAAATTATAGGTTGGAGTTGAGTTCCACAATATATAACCCGAGCTAGATTTATGAGTTATTAAAAATAATGTAATATAAAAATCTTAAATCCTATGTGTCAAGTATAAATTGCTAAAAATTTACATATCAGCCCTTATATATACACGTACGTAATATAAAAACCACCATCAGGGGTGTTAACTAATCGGATAAAATCGAATTACTGAACCAAAAACTTTGTATCGGACTATTTAATTTGGATATTTCGGATTTTTGGATTGTAATCTATCAAATTCGAATAATTACAATGAATTTCGGTTTGTTCCTGGTTACTATTATCTAAACCGAACAAGTGTGTGTATATATAACATTACTGGAACAAAGTAATCATACGTGTCATGTCTATGTTTATTTACAACTTATTATTTTTAATTATATACTTATGTCAAAGCTACTAGTTTTTGTAACCTAGACAACTATATTTTAATCTTTGATAGTATATATATCGATTCTAGTTTTTAAATATCTCAACTCTTTAAACATGTCTTTATGTAAAAATGAAAACCGATATGTAAAAACCAATCCAACCGAATTGAAATTTGGATGGTTTGGTTTGGTCCTTAAAATTGTTTGAATGGATCAAATCTCATTTTTTAAAACGAAAATCCAATTGGATTTACTCAATCGGATCGGATTAAACTGATCCATCTGAGCATACACCCCTAGTCACCACAAGCTAAGGTCATGCGTGACATAAATCTTGGATCCTGATGACACAAATCTTGGTATAAGAAGCGACTTGGCGAGGGCACTAATAAGTTAATATTCCATTTAAGATTTAACATATAACCAGTTACATGATGTGGTGTTGAACTATAATTTTTCAATAATTCTAAATGTTTTGTGTATGATTGCTTTTGATTAGGGGTATGCATAAAACCGTTTAAACCGGATCGAACTGTTCAAATCAAGGTTAATTGCCCGGTTTAAGAAGGGGAATGTCAAACTGGTGGTTTACATGAGGCAAAACCAAGTTATATGTTTTGCTAATAGTTTGTGTTTAATAGTAATATGTATAAACCGAACCGAATTATGATAGCACTCATATGTATATGCAGGGGCGGACTCAGAATTTTTTTGACCGGTAGCAACATATAATGCGAAAATAAAATTAAATAAAAGTGAGAGTGTGGTTCGGGTTTTTTCTCGGGTTTCCGTTTAATCGGGTCGGATTAACGAGATTTCGACTGTTATTCTGGTATTTTAGGGCCAAAATTTAAAACAAAACACAATTTATATGAAGTCATGTTAACTAAAACTTGATTTTAAAGGTATAAATTGAAAGATTAAACTATTTTTTATCATTTTTTTTAGAAAACTTTCATTTTTCCTTTGATTTTGGTGGCATCACCGGTGCACCCCGAAAATTTACCGGTAGCATCGTCTCAAAAAGTCGAAAATTAACACTGCGAACCGTCAAAGGACCGGTGGCGCTTGACCCCCACACAAAGGGCAGGTCCGCCCCTGTGTATATGTATGTATATAACTAATCCTAAATGTACATGACCAAATGCAGTACAATATACGTTCATCTATGAATTTTGTGAATAATTATTCATACGCCTAACCGCATTGCAAAGAGCAAAATCTATCTAGAAACAAAATAAAATACGATCTTATCTCATAATAAACCTAAGTTTCCTTGTTCAACCTAAAAAAAAGACATTATTAATAATGTGATGTCAATCATGTTTTGTTTTATTTAGCTCATTCATTAATAGAAATGTCATTTCAAACATATTTTAAACCCAAACACAAAAGTTTAACTTTTTATGTGTTGATTATCGAAGATAAATATTAAGATGTCGTTCAGTTTTTAGGCAAGGGATTGCTTGTATGGTATACATTAATCAATCATTATTTACTTCTATTTTTTAATGATAGTTTTTTTTTTTTTTGAAAGGCAATATATTTTATAAATTAAAAGCTAGCAAGATGCTAGATAATACAACTAGGTCATTTCACGACGAACACATAGCCCGGTAAATCTAATGATACCCAACATTAACAGAAAATCCAATCAACCTATCTAAAATTCACAAACCACATAGGACAGTCACCCGGTGAACTCGATCTTATCCAACCTCGACCTTAACGATTTCAACGAACTCCCCGAACTAACAACTAACGAAGATCTCCCCGTCTAACCAGGTGGTGGAAATACAAAATTTCAGAGTAGATATAGTGGACTGTCCCGAACAGTTGGAAACCACGAACCGACCACGATCAACACCAAACGAACCATAACCACTCGACTGAACCAAGATACGAATCTTGAACAGGGATCTGAAAACTTAGACCCACGAACTGAAGCAACAAACCTGACCAACTGGAGCAACAAACACGAAAAAAACCATGACCTCTTACACGAACCGGAGTAAACACGAACCAAAACACGCAACCTTGAACCCACGAACTGAAGCAACAAACATGACCATCTCGACCCACGAACTGAGCGTTGAAATGCGACTCCCAAACTGAAACTCGACCCACGAACTGAACCTTGAATCTCGACCCACGAACTGAGCCAAAAATCTGAACTTTCTCGACCTAAGATCACCCACGAACTGAAGCAAAAATCTCGACCCACGAACTGAAGCAAAGAACTAAACTTGTGAACTGAAATGCGAACTGAAGCAAAGATCTCGACCCACGAACTGAAATGTGAACTGAAGCAACAATCTGAACTTGTGAACATTCTCGAACAAAGATCTCGACCCACAAACTGAACCTTGAAATGCGACCCACGAACTGAACCATAGATCTGGACTGAATCTCGACCCACGAACTGAACGAACTGAACCATATATGCCAGTACCTTGAAATGCGAACGAACTGAACCATAGATCTGACCGGGATTTCGAACAAGAAATAGGAAACGAAACGAAAGATGCTAAGGAGGTTCTCCGGACCGCCGGCTAACGCCGACGGCCGGAGGAGAGAGGTCGGCGGCGGTTGAGTGCAATTAGGGTTTTATGGAAGGAGGGAGAGAGAGGTACTTTTAATGATAGTTATAAGTCAATATAGCAATAATTAAGGACACAAACAACTAAATTACCCTAAATCGAACTGATTTTAGGTGGTTGGTTTAGTTTGTCTAGTTATATTGGTCGGTTAGGTTTGAGATTTCTTGAAACTGAGATTAATGGTTTTGTTAAACTTTTTTAGTCTAAGTCGGTCAATTGGTGTCGTGTCAACTCATTTTTGACCCAAGTAAATTTGAGTTTGGTTTGGTTAATGTGACTCTAATTCGTGTTCGGTTCGAAACGTGCTTCACTCTAATATTGATTGCGTTTCTAGAAATAAAATTCGGATTTTAGGATCGATTTTAGTTATCCCAAATATTCGACAAAAACATGCACTAATTGCCTTTAATTACATAACCTTGCTGTAATTTTTAGGCTTTGGGTAAGGTTCGTGTCCAAAAGTAAATCACACAATTCATGAATGGAATTAAGATTTCTATTCTTGAGAATTTCAATTTCGTCTTACCGCTATTTAGGTTCTAACTTTGACCAATTTTAAACTTACTATTTTTATAGTTAGAACTTTTTATAATTGTTTATTTTATTAATACTTTTTTATTTAACAAAATCGAGTTAATTAGATTGATTTTAGGTAAGCATGTTTTACTTGAACTTGACCTGTTTTTTCATATTATGTTCGTATCAACCCATTTTATACTTATTTTAGTTCTGTCATATTTGTGTCAACACATTTTGAGTTTGGTTCATGTCAGATTTTGTGTTTTTTTCTCATATTGACTGTCTTACTTTTTATCGGCGTTTGCGTTTCTATGTTGTTTTGTGTGTGTGTTTTTGTGGCGTGTAATAATCTAAATTTGGTTAGGTAACCACTTAATGAAAGTTTTGCATTACGTTTTACATCATATGATAATAACAAGAAACTTTATGGCAAAAGGTAAAAATGATTTGTGAAAAACTGCATTTGGTCATTTGGGTGAAACCATTTTAAGTTATCACTGCAAGAACAAGGGTGGTAAAAAACGGCCACGGCAACTGTTAGGCTGCATACATTCGGGCAAATGCTCAACCATTTAGAAGAGCCTTAGCTACGAAAAACTCCAAAAAACAGTGTAAAGCGAGGTTCCGAATAATTGTAATGAAAAAGGACAGGTGTAAAATCTTTAAGAGTTAAACCTTATAGGATTAATGTTACCTGCAATTATAAAGTATACACCAACTAAAATTAATCACCTGGCTCACTATGAACTGCAAAACAGAGGCAGTTGATTAGCTGCAACTGTCTGCTACAACAAAATTTTTGCATTTGATTTAAAAGATTACATTAAGAAGAAAAAAAAAACAATATTATTTAGCAAAAATCAGCGCTGCTTCTTGTTCGAAATCTTGTTCGAAGTCTTGAATCCAATCTTGCGTTTCTTGGCTGTTTCCATTTCAACACTCTCTTTCAGTTTCTCCAAAGCTGAGAAAGCATAAAATAATGAGGTTAGAGCTAAAACAGTTTTAACACATGCCCATGAAGTTGAAACTCATGAACCAAAGGTGAGAGTAGTTGCACAGAATAAAAGAGTAAACTTGCAGATCATTATGCATTGGTGCCAAAAAGTCAAAGGTTGCAAGTGAAAACAGCAGTTATAAACTTGCACCTCATGCTTTTATTAAAATTTGTTAAACTTTAAGTGTCTACCTGGCTACTGTAACATCCCAACTTTGTGAACATGGTTTTACCTAATGTAATTTAGTTTCTTGTCTTTTATATCTGCCGCCTTTCCACACAAAAAATAAAGGAATCCCAATTTTGTTGTATGTAAATGTAATAAAATTGTTGTGCTTGTTTATAAGTTTTGATGTAATAAAAGAAAAAGTAAGGCTCGAAGACGTATTATATAGAGAACAAGTACGGGCTGGGTACATTTCTATAAAAGGTAAAAAGCTGAGGCTTGGGGAATTTAAAACAGTAAATGTGACAAATTCGATTTTCTTATAATAACAAATATATCTTCTCTTCCCTCCATCAATCCACTAGAGGGTGAGAGGAGAAATCTAGCGTGTTCCATGGTAAAATTGGAGCCTGCAATTCTGAAGAGGAATCGTTTGAGTTCTCAAAGAGACCAACATATTATAAGATCTTGACTTGTAGATCAAGGTTTGAGCTCATAGAAGTTTCTTTTGAACGGCAGAACACACACACACACCCCCTAGTCTTACTCCTAAATCTACACCTCTTGTCGGTGCTTAAACCCACAACCTTGGAGAACACCTAACACACCTGATACCGCATGGCTTTAAACTCATTTTTTTGAGCTCACATAGGTTAAAACCTATTTTTATAATTTTAAGTCAAATGATGCATTTAATGTGGATTGAGACCCAATGCGGAGGTTAAATAGGTTGCAATGTGCCTATTGCTAGTGGAGAATGGGTACTCACAGGGGAGGACCCAGGAATTTTTTTGACCGGTAGCACCATATAATACAAAAATAAAATTAAATAGAATTGATGGTCTGGTTCGGGTTTTTTTCTCGGGTTTTCGGTTAATCGGGTCGGATTAACGAGGTTTCGGCTGTTGTTCTGGTATTTTAGGGCCACAATTTAAAACAAATCACAATTTATATGAAGCAATGTTAACTAAAAAGCTATTTTAAAGGTAAACTAAAGTATTTTAAAGGTATAAATTGAAAGATTAAACTATATCTTAATCTTATAATTTTTTTTTAAAAAGTTTCATTTTTCCTTTGATTTTGGTGGCATCACCGGTAGCACCCCGAAAATTTACCGGTAGCACCGTCTCAAAAAATCGAAAATTAACATTACGAACCGTAAAAAGACCGGTGTCCCGTGCCCCCCTCGACAACACTCAGGTCCGCCCCTGGGTACTCATGCATAAGATCGAGTCATAAATGGCAAGTCTTAATGTCAAGGCTTTTGGAAGTTGGGCATTTACCTAAATGATAATTTCTCAATCATGGTTGTATTTAATGCAGTTATGAAACATTAATAAATGACCATAAATGTTTGTTAGTATGTTTGATAAAGTCATTTTGGGGTTTGCATGACGAAAATAGTTTGTGGGTTGTGGTTTGGCTGCACACAATAATTTGAGAATGGGAATACAGTTTGACCTTCTTCAGCCTATTTTTTAGAGTTGTTGAAGGCAAGTGTTGGGGTCGTTAGCATTATAAAATTATATTATTACAGACCGAATTATTTAATTAAGCCTTAATGAGACAAGAATTCAGGTACATGTGGCATGCATTTTACTAATCAAGTAATATGCTGGTTGTAGCAACTGTGTATACAGCAACATTTATTTCTAATGTTTGCTCATCTATGTATGATTGTTGAACTGTTTATACTATGCCCTAGCATGATTTTTAGATATATTTGCATGCTATTTGATTTATTTAATGTTGTAAGTTTAATAAATCGTTACGGGCTGACTTGGTGATAGGAAGACACAAGATGCAGGTTAAACTTTTCATACTTGTACATGATGATAGAAGATGGGTAGCAAGTTAGCAACTTTTCAGAGTACATGAAATTCCTTAGATATGATTGGGAAGACGTAACGCCCTCTGTAATCCAGAAAAGTTCAAAAGTTTATAGATTATATTATTGGTTGTTTGGAATGTTTAGGAGTAAATGTTAGTTGATTATTATGGTATTGAATGCTAGTTGCCTAACAAATAAGGTTGAAACTTGGGTGTTACAGCTACATCTCGTCAGATAATTTTCTCTATTAGAAGAATATAGTGTCTGCATATGTGGTAAACAGTGCTAACATTATTCATGGAAAGTTTTAAAGTCGCGATTTTATATATTTAGAATCATTACGAAGAAGATTTTGACCTAACACCTTACTTTTATCCATTGCTTAAAGTTAATAGCGCTGTCTGAAGTCTCACTTAGTAAAAATTTGAAACTCCAAGCTTGGAGCACAGAAGGTTTAGGGGTGGAACAATTACTAAAAGGTGTTTGACTATAGCCAAACATCTTAGAGGGCCTTAAGTACCGAGAAAATCAGAGATTTTTTAACCACATTAATATTTTTTTTCTGGTAAACATTAATAAATATCTTAGTAGGCTTTAGAGATCAAAATTCCAATTTAAGATACATATAATTATACTTGAAATGTTTTCAATAAAATAAAATTGCAATTAATTTGCAACACATCGAGTCACGAGTTGACAACTATGCATCCAAATATAAATTTTGTTTTGGGATACAAATTATAACTTGAGAACATGCGCAACAAGTTGGTTGGTAAATGCAATTGCATGACTCACTAAACATTTTATGTAGTCTATAATTTGACCTATTAGACATTTAGTAGGTTGTGACTATTTTGAGATACAAAAGATAACTTAAGAATATTTGTGACTACTATATAATGAAAGAAAAATTACCAGTATCATAGGTCGGTCGGAGGGATTCTATTGAATCTGAAGGAACTGTATGAACATGACAATGATCGATGTCAGCTTTCTTCAAGAGCTTCTTGAATTGTTTGACCTGAGACATACAAGAGCTGATAAATATAGGTACACAAATCACTAAAAACCTGTTTGAAAAGTTGTAACGTGTGAAAATATGTGTGCTGTACAGCATGTACTTTCGATGCTTGTTTGAATTAATGCAGCAACTGTTTACCATATTTTAACTAGGAAATCAGGAAATGCACTAACCAGGTTTTTGAAATATGAGTTATCTTTAAGTAAAGATAGTGATCTCGACTCATTTACTTGAAAAGGTGTCGATTCGGGTTATATGAGAACAATAAAGGAACAACTAAAGGGAAACAGGTCAAATGGGTGGAACGGATTCAACGTCACCCAAAGTGCGTTTTAATACATACAACATGTTTTATTAAAAAGACCATGTACTAAAATTTAGTAATCATATCTATAAGTCTAAAACACATTTTATTTATTAAAAGATACACAAAAGCAATTCTGGATCAACCTGACCGGGCCCAATCTATTTCGACCCATACCCAACATCACATGTTACCTAACCCACTTGACCCGCCCAATTTGCCACCTACATGATAACGCAATAACACTAGACATTAAGCTGAAATGACAAAATAATGAACCTCGTCTTCATGTAACAGAGTGAAGCAACGTCCAGATTTCCCTGCTCTTGCAGTGCGACCAGCACGATGAATGTAAGTTTTAATGTATGGAGGCTTATCATAGTTAACCACATTTCTAACCCCTTCAACATCCATCCCACGAGTCATTGCATCAGAAGAAACAAGTACTTGTATTCCACCTTCTCTGAAACCTCTCAACGTCTTGCTGCGTAAACAAATTTCATGATCACATGAGTTCAATAACATAATTTAACCTCGTATATTTGTAATTAAATAGAAGTGACGACAAGTGGCTAGGTTGGCCCACAAACACTCATTTGCCCGTTGTTTTAAAGAAAGATTATAAATAATTGATGTGATAATTATGATAACAAAGGCAATATTAATAAATTACTTAATCCAAATCTTTGGATAAAATAATTTAGGAGGTTTGATGAATTGAGGATAACCTGAAAGCATCTTTTAATTCATGTGACCCATCTACCCCGTTCTCCTATTAGTTAAACTTTTTAATTTGACCCATATGATAAAACACACATGAAGATAATGGATAATTCAAATTCCTATATTTAGAAGGAAGAGGTGCATTTGAATTTTAATGTTGCTGCTTTCTGGATTCAAAGTTGGAAGGGGTTTCTATACCTCAGAAATTGGAGGATGTTTCTTACCTTTCTTGGCTACTTACATGAGGATGCTATGATTTTTTTTGCAAATTTCTTTGTTTTGGGTTCATATTTGTATCTGTTAACTTTGGACGTTTTAGGGCATTTGTCCTTTCATGTCTTAACCTTTGAGACATTCATAATATCTTTGCCTTATAAAAAAATCGACCCGTCTGATAACTGAATGGGTTGGAATTGCCACCACGACTATTAAGTTAACATTAGCAAGACCATTTTGACATTATTATCAAAGAATTAAGCGATCAAGCTACATCATCTTACATTAGCTTGCTGAGATCAAAACCCTTTATCGTATAATCGAAACTAACTATTGTGTAATGCTATGTGACATGGCAGTTGTTCAAACACGTGACTCTTTGTTTTGATAATTTCTGAGACATCTTATAGAGACTTACCAAATCCTTATTTGAATTTTGAAACCCTAATTCAAAGAAGAACAGACATCTAATAACTAGAAAATAATATCTTGAACAAAGTTGTCCATAATTACTATTCTCTTTAGGTTCGAATTCCATTAAAAGTATGTTTATATGCTCTGCTTATCGTATTCAGGCATCTGATGGTTACCAAACTATCAACTATCTCATAGAGGTTACAAATTTTCCATAAAATGATATGCAAATAATATTTATGCTACCAGAAGATATAGAACCAAGCTCCTTATTTTGTTAGACACTTAGACTGTACCATAATTGAAAAAAGAACAATAAAAAAATTCGAAGTTTCAGCCCTTTAAATTTATTTAAAAGAAAATGAGTGATAAGTTTATAAATTCATCATGGCACCCTACATGCACATAAATCTACCTAAAGCCATGACACATTTTGCATATTTTAAGATGGTAAACACAGCTTAAAGTAAAAGAAGAAGAAGAATAAAAAGGGATTCAAACTTGGATAAAACCTTCTGACGCTTTGATGTTGATGACCAGAATACTCCTTGATTTTAATACCCAAATCCCCGAAATGTTTAAGTAAAGTGCATAGCCTGTGAGTTGATTCAACAGATGATGTGAAAACAATGCACTTCTCCCCTTGTAAACTTTGCAGTAGGGCAACCAGGTACAGAGGCTTCATCTTTGGTTCACATATCTGCATGTAGAATGAAATTTGGGTTTGTTAAAAAAAAAGGTATATGTTATAACGGTTGTAATTTCATATGGGAATGTTAGAAGCATCATATTATTCGAGAGATATTAAAGATACTTCTTTTCACCTCCTACAATCGTTCTATTGTTAATAAACATTATTAAACAAAAAATAATTTTTGGAATTATATACGATAATTTCATAAAGAAAAAGATAACAAATCTTTTACAGAAAGAAGTTTTATTGCATATAAAATTAAGTTATCATATTTCAATCTTGAATATTGCAACAATAAAAACACATATATACACACATATAAGTCGTTTTGGTGACTTTCTCCATCAGTTGAACAAATAATGCAAAGTTGTGCAGCTATCAATCAACTGACTTTCTCATAAGAGAATTCAAACACCATTTCCTGCAACATGTTTGCCAAAAATTTGATTCTTTCATCATGACTATTGAATTTCACATACCAATTTGAAGGACTCCAAATGTTCAGGAAGCTGATATCGTATCTTCCCAGTTGTTAAGAACAATGGATGGTGGAGCTCAAGTTGAGCAAGCTTGCTTGGATCTTGGGTTAGTGTGGCAGATAGAACCATCTTCACAAGTCGCGGGTATGGTTTACTCTTAAATCCCCTCTCAGCACCACTGCAACATTTTACTTGAATCTAAGCAAAATCTATGTAAAACTATATGAAAATTTGCTTGAGAACAAACTGTTAATGTCTTCACATTTTTCACAACCTGTAAAGCTAGAGATGCACAAGGCCTCAACCCAGCACAGTTGCTTAAGCCTGGTCCTTCAACTGGATCATACACTTACATTACATGTAACAATTAATTTCACTCATCAGAAAATCACATCTATATTATATGGTAAAACAATTTTACGTATTGGGCTCAAGAAACTGGGCTTTTAAAGGTGGAAATTCAGGTCTAATTGGTCCTCTACCTGGGCTTTGCACAGGAACGGTCCTAACCGTGATTATTATTAAAGAGACGGCGGATTTCGTGCCATGCTCAGTACTAAAGAAGAACCATTGTGCATCTCTATTCTATAGGTCCGAGTAGGCCATGTAGCCTGTCACACAGTAAAAGATGACCTACCAACACAACACAGAAAAGCAGGCACTTACACTCTCCTTATAGTCTTCAAGGAACCAAATGAAAAGGGAAGTGGAGTACTGCCGTAAGCAAATAGGCCGTCAACACTAGAGCTGGTACACTGAAGCACTGTAGGAAGCCATGATTGATATGATTCCCTGAGCAATCTATCAGTTTCATCAACAACCTGAATTACAAAATTATAATTATAGACTTTGAAGAAGAAAAAAAACTCTTTAGAAACCACAAAGTCTCAATCAATGCCTTACCAGAAAACATAGATGCTCAAGTGTAAAACCCTTAGTGTTATTAATATGATCCATCAGCCTTCCAGGTGTTGCCACTAATATGTCTACAGCACTTTGCAGCTCCACAGAGTGAGATTCAGGGTCATAACAAATGCCTGCCTCCAGTTTTGGTCTCTCAATAAGCATTGAAATTTCATCTGCTATTGAAGATTGGCCAACTGCCAAACCAACAGATAACCCCACTGCAGGTGCAATTGTTGCAAAAACATCTCTAACCTGAAGAGAAAAATGAAAGAACACTTTCTTGAAACAGAAATAACACATTCATGCATCCCCAATATAAAACTTTGTTTATATGTCTAACCTGCAAAGCTAAATCACGAGTTGGCAAAACCACTAACGCTCGAAGACATTTAACAGCACGAGTTGAAAGCATTTGTACAATTGGCAGTGCATAGGCTAAAGTTTTCCCACTTCCAGTAGGTGAATTCACACATATATCCCTCTCAAAGGAGCCAGGCCCTATGGTCTCTTGCCAAACTGCCACTTGAACAGCAAAAAGAGAATCAATTCCACTACTGCACAAAGCGTCTTCCAGCCTAATGCATTATAAAAACAAACAAGAATGATCGACAAGGCATACACTGATGAACCAGATAAAAGTGAGCGAATAAGAATATCATAATTCGAAAAGTAGACACTTCATACCCCCAGACTATTATAGAATAATGTAGCAATGAACAACACATTTTATCGTTATGAATTTTACAAATTTGACAGTTTCATTTCATAACTTACAAATAAGTCCACAATTACAGCCCACACTCCGAATTATCCAGATTTGAGTTTTAAGTGTCGAATGAATTGATTATCGACTTCAATTTCAGAAGCAGATAGTTCAGAATATGATTATCAAACCTACCATCACAATCCCACAACGAAAGTGAAACGTTTCGATACTGGTAATCTTATATCATCACGTGATCTAATTTCGGAATGGACGTGGTATAAGGCATCATACTTGAGCGACTAAAAATCATTTCATAGTAGATGAACATAATTATCTATGAATCGAGATATATGAAGTACCTTGGGTGGAGAAAGGGAAGGTGACTAAGGGGACACTTGTTAAACGAACTAATATCAACTGGACTTCTCATCCATGGCAACACTGCTACTTTTTTCCTTGCAATCTTCTGCTCCCTTGCTTCTTCCCCCATAGTTACCAAGACGAAGCTGGTGACTTCGTTCTCCTTTTAATCTTCAAGTTTTGAAGAAGAAGAAGAACAGCTGAAGCCGGACGATGCCCTGAGTCCTGAGAGACCAGATATAAGAATGCTAAATTTTGTTTGGGCCAGAATCAGCATAACCCACCCAATCACCCACTATATGCGGTAGCCCAATATAGTTTTAGGCACCGTTTGTTTATTTTTTTAAAAGTTATATATGTAGTTTTTAATTTCTGAATGCTTGTGATTGTCTGTGTATTATATTATTTTATTTTATGTTATGGTTTTTTGTCACTACTTAATTGTTAATAATACCACGTACAAATTAGCAAACATATCAAATTCTATCGTATTAAATATGGATAGATAATAGCAGCATCTAACTACTTAATTCACAATTTATTACTGATTTAAATAGATTGTAAGTATAACAACAACTAAGTTAGTTAAGTACATTAATCTTTTACCCCAAACATGTTTTAACGGAAGTTAAGATTTTATTAGGAACAAAAACAAACATGTTTTATCTGAAAAGCTTTTACCCCCATTCAAATTAAAATACATTTTTAGAAAACGACACCCTAAGTTACTTTTTTGTTAGTGTTAATGAACTTTTTAATTGAATTCTTATAATTTTTGGTGATTTCATATATGTGTAAATAAGTTGAGTATTTTTAATGGTAAAAGAATCAATTATATTCTAATATAAATAAAAGACTATCATGCATTAAACTTATCGAACAATGCTAATCTTTTAGTAATAAAATATTCTGAACTGTTTAATTTTAATCATCTATTTAATCAATATTGGAATTCCAATTTTGGATTTTATAAGTCAAAACTAAATCAACATTGTTATATAAATTTCAAACAGATTATTTTTAATATTAAAATATCATATTTGTCTACTATAATTTACAAATATCATTTTTACAAGTTATTACATTTTGTCTAATATTTTCAACATGTTCTTTGCATGATGAGATGGAGGTGTGGTACCAAAACGAACACCACTCCCAGGGATGGCATCACGAAAAAAACATATGGAATCGGCATTTCAATTAGGGATGGCAACGGGGCGGTTTCGGGCCGGGGATTGGTCCCTCCGTCCCCGCTTAAAAAACCGTGGGGATTTAAACGGGGATCCCCGTCGGTAACCGGGGAAAACCGCGGGGAAACGGGTATCCCCGTTTAATATAAAACTTGTAATTAAATTAGTAATTTTCACCGCAAAAATACCGGTTAAAGTGGAACTATGTTTATTCACTACGTAGATCGTTAGGGTTATGATTTTACCACGAGTTTTAGAAAACAATTATGCTGAATTATATAACAGTATCAAATACAAACATATATGAACCTAAAATAAAGTATTAAAGAAACTAAATGCATCAAAAATATCAAAACCAAACAATTCAAATAAAGACAACCATTAATATTAGTTTGTATGAAAATATATAAAAATTTGTATATTTTCTATTTAAAATAATTTTATGCATATTAATATCTAAATAATTAGTATTAACTTGTAATCGGGGCGGGGATCATCAAACCCGTCCCCGTCCCCATCCCCGTTTAAATAATCGGTTTTCGGTTTTCCCCGTCGGTTTCGGGTTTTTTTGTCATCCCTAATTTCAATGTTGAAGAGAGAGGATAGAGATATGAGAGAAAAAAATAGAGAAAAGAGAGTATTTTTTTTAAATAAAGAAATCTTTGAAGCGTGCGTAGTACAGGAGTTTGAGAATGCTTGAAGCTTAAGTGTGTTATGCTGATGTAACGGTGATGTGGCTTGAGCCTTGAAGCATGGAATGCTTCAGTCTTGGTACAACCCATGCTCAAAGTTATCAAAGGCTCAAAGCGCACCAAGGCGCAAAGTGTCTTGGAGCCTTGAGGCTCGAAGCGCAGGAAAAGCGCGGGCTTCATGAAGGCGAGGCGCATGATATGCAAATAAATTTTAATATAGGAATATAGTAATATAATCAAACTCCAAAAACTTAACAGAACTTGAAATATGAAATAATATACTATTTTATATTATATCATGATATCATAAAATTCTTGCTCAAAATTAAACTTCAAAAGAGTTCATTTTCTAAGTTAAATACCAACTAATGTCATAAAAGTCAACAAACCTAATCAAATACTGGTTGTTGTCCAGATTACCCCCATAATGAAAAAAAAAACAGATTACAAGGGTATAATAACTTAGATTACCACAATCAAGAAAATAATCAACTACACAAATAATAAAGAAAACAAAATAAGTAGAGCTAGGTATATAATTTAACTCCGGAGCAGAAACAAGGTCGGTCAAACGGTCAAAGTAAATCATGGCTAAAACAGAAAAGTAGAAACAAGTGCATGTTTTTCTTGAACATAAGGCTTGATTCAAGTAAATATTATTTCTTGCCAAAAAATGTTCACAAAACTGCAAAAAGAAGTAGAATTTGCACAGGTCAATGTATAAAAAAAATTCAAAATTGGGCAACATTCATGAAGCGCGCCTCGGAAGCGCCTCAGAGCCTCGGCGCCTTGGTGCGCCTTGGTGATGTGCCTCGCTTCGACCTCAAAAAAGCCCAGCCCTTTGAGCTTCTGCGCTTCAGCGCCTTAGGCGCGCCTCAGGCGCGCTTTTCACAACTATGCCCATGCTCTTAGGGAGTTACCATCCTTGCTTTCTTTCCGAAATTTACAACGCAGATGTTTTTAAATCGGACTCAATATCTGTACCATTTTGTTTGCAAATTACAATATTTAATGTGTTAAACTTATAATCTTGTGAAACACCTAAACATAGATACCTCTAAGCCATAAATCATTTGGTAATTGTATATTATGTGATCAACCTCTTTCATTTTGGTCATAGAACCAAGTGACAGAGGCCAACAACGTAGATAATCGGTTACCTCGTTTTGTAGATATGAAAATAGGGTTCTCGTCTACAAAAGGTCCAATATTTATTAATTTTTTTGAGCTGAATCTACGTGATCACTTTCTATGTATCTCCACAAATAATACATGTTTGAATCCCGATATTGAAAAAAGTGAAATAATATACACACCACAACGATACATCGATACCTAATCCTACATGAGCAGAGTATAAGGTAGGTAAAATATAAAATGTCATACTCTTTGAGCGTGGATATATGTTTTCCAAAGGACATTCAGCTAGCCAAAATAATATACAAAATAATACCTGTTGATAAGATTTTTCAAAGAAATTTATCATTATGTTTTGAAATATACATTTTACTAGGCATTGATCTATTTTCTAGCGATGTCTGCAGGCCATTGGACAAGCACCAGACCTAAAGAATGAGATTCATATCAAAGTAAACTATGATTGATGGTTGTTAGGAGCTCACGACATACAAACCATCAGGAACTCAGAATAACAAAAAAGGAACACGTATTCCATAAAAGAATATCTTCCGGTGTTAAGAAAAATACCCAATTAAGAATTTGGTAATAATTAAAATTAAGATATGTCGAGCGAAAGAACTACAACCAAAACCATTGAACCAAAAACGTTCTAGAAAGAATCTGAACCTTGGAAGCACGTACTAGAAAAGCACTTACCATCGAGCAAATTAATATGATATCATCGACGAATCTAAGTTGTCTTGGTTTTTAGAACCTTCTTCTTGATTACTTTCCTTGGAAGCACGTTCTTCATTCCAATGAAAAAGAGAAGTGCCCCAAGAAGTGCTAGGCTCTGTAACAAATGTTAGTCCTGTTAATATAATAAGCAAAAAGAAAGGCAAAATAATGTCATACGGATCACCAGGACCCGTATTCGACTATAAACTTGTAATATATGCCCTTAAACATGACTTTGAAAGTATGTTCCTTTTATGTGTGGTTTGCTCTAAACCTTTAAAAGGAAAAACTAACCTGCACGAATTCTGGAAGAAGAGAGTGGAATTTTGGATCATCCATTTCATAGTCATAGAAGTCGTGTAGCAACGGAGTCATAAGTAGAAGGTAGTACATCTGCAGACAAGGGAGAAGATTAAGTAATGACATATTTCAATGACACGTTTTAATAACACGTACGTTTTGTTGGTCACATTTCATGAAAACAAGACTGCAGCTTCTGAGGTTCGTGAGAATAAATGGTCGTAATATCTCAATCTGATTGGATAATGTTTAGAGCCAATAGCGTGTTGGATTTAAAACTAAAAACTAAATACTGGATGATAATGTATGAAGATGACACAAAGAAGGATATAGTTTTTACCAGCAAGTAGGCACCGGTTGTGCTGCCAAATACAAATAAAATCCCACCAACACCTTTAAGAGCCATCGAGGCCAAAACAACATGCTTAACCTGTATTCATATATCTTAAAATTAGATATAATCTATATCAGAAAAAAAAGTTATTAGCTTTATGAAACGCACTTCAAACACTACACTTTTCAATATTTAGCAATTTGGAAGGACAAAAAAGATGCCAAGTATGATGGTCACTTTCACATTTAGATTTTAATAGCTTATCCAAATCACATATTCTTACCATGTGTACTATTATTTTTTTTTGTACTTTTATCAATCTATTTGTAGCAATAAGCCGACTAACCAAGAACGAATAAAGGCCTAGCGGGTAGTATTTACGGTGGCCCACCAGCCAAATGGTGGTGGGTTGAAGTTCTAATTAAGATAAGGTGTAGAGTGCATGAGTTTGTTGTTCATATATAGTTAAATAAGTTAGAAGCCTCACATCAATTTTCGGCACTCCATCTCCAATCTTGGAGGCAAGATATCTCTGAATAGAAGCAATTTTTGGAGTGAGTTCCTTCGCAGCAGGGCCACCATCATCACCGAAATCATTAAACCTAATAAATAAAAAATAAAAGAACAGACGGACTTCAAACTTCAGAATAAACACTACGCTTTCATGTGGCACTAAGATCTATATTTTATTGCCAATTCTTCAATGGATGTGTTCAAATGTTACAGGAATATAAAAAAAAAAAAAACATGGACCAAATCAAATCTATTAACTTTATAAAACAACCGGTAATGGGCAAATAGGTTTTCCATACAAAGTTTGTTTCAAACATTTCAAAGAGAAACTTTTTGTATTTATTCCGGAAAGGTGTATGAAATTATGTGCTTTTGCAAAGAGAATTACCAGCATTTGTGAAGTTGTTAAGAAAATGCATCGCGGACCATTACATATATTGCCAACAGAAATTTATATCAACTTCAGTCATAGTAATTTTTCTGGATAACTACAATCACATATCAACGGCATAAGGTTTTGAGGTAAGTGACATTTTGAGAACAATTGGGAATTAACGGAGCACTCAATGTACATGCTGGAGAAATAGCTGCAAATAATGTCCCCGGATGGGCGGATGATAAAAGTTTACAGAGAAATCAACACAAAGTTTAAGAAATGAAAAGGGTACGTCTTTAATAAAAGCACTTGAATGTTCAATCAAATGTCTTAAAAGGCCCCATGATAACAAGGATATATGAGAATCTTGTGAACTCAAGTCAATATCTTATTGTTTTGTAACTAATTAACAGTCAGATCCGTAGAGAGCAGATTTAAAGTGAGTTATGTTTGAGCTCAAACCGAACGCATTCAGTAATAACAGATTTATGTGAAATATGATCCAATCTGTACTCTCCTTACTAACACTAACTAGGATCCAGCAAACTTTCAGTAAATGTAGAGGATTTAAAAAAACATATGCATTGTCATCTTGAGCCATTTTTTCAGTCAGTTTAGCAACATTTAAAAACAACTACAAACAGATCAACATGAACGGATTAACCTAAAGATGGTGCAAATTCAATACTGCAATATCAGGCAAGTTTTAAAATAAACACAAAAATTAAGCAACTGCATAATTTGGATTTTTTTAGGATGTGAATATTTGATGAACAACTCTCGTAAATGAATCTATACACTTGGAAAGCATATAATAATAGGTGAAGTTAAAATGGCTTAACAAGATGTAACCATGGAAGACTTGTTAGCTAACAAAAATGAACAATTTACACAAATCTGGCATTGGAATATAAGCATCAAGTGTTCTTTTCAAGAGAAAGGAAGAGAGTATCATCAAAACGCAAGTATAACAGAGCACGAAAAATTATGCTACTGAAGGCACCTGGATTGCCCCTTTAACGTGACCTTAAACTCACAATCAGACGTCCAGATCATACATTCCGATATCAAATCAAAATCCAGACCAACAATCCCAGAATTTTAAAGAAGAGAAACGACATCTAAACAAGAGTTAACGATGATTTTCAAAATACTAGTCAGATTTGCAGGTATAAACATCTTGCTCCAAAATTAACGTCAAATCCGCAAAATTAGGGCGATAATGGTAGATCTAGGGACGATCATTTGACACATTGTTACAATACTACGTATAGGTCAGATTGATTAGAAAAGAGCTAGATGAAGATGCAGATCTTGAGATAGATACGTACATTTGCCAGGCGGATAGGATGAACAGAGAGGCAAAAAGGAGCCTTCCGAGGAAGGAAAAGAAACCCATTTGCGGTGTTTGTGTGTTTGAATGTGTAGGGTGTGTGGGTTCGCTCAAGGGGACAGTCGGGGCTGCTGCTGCTGCCGCCGCGGCCGCTGGTCGGAACTCGATGAAAGAGAAGAAATCAAAGTGGTTGGGGTTCTTTTCAGACTTGCGAGGAGCCTATTTATGACCCTGGTTTGATCTACTTCACGTTTTCAATCACTGGATTAAATTATTATATACCAATTCAATTGGTAAACATTGAGGTGTTTCTGGTAAAAAAAAATTATAGGTTCAAATCCCGTTATTGAATAATTTATATATATTTAGAAGCTGTTAAAAAAACTTAATTATACCGGGATAGGGTATAATATGCTTCTAGTAGAACATATCTCAGGTGTCTCGCAAACACTTTGAATAAGGGTATATCAGTTATTTTATCATTTACACATATAAGTTTTTTATGAGTGTAAAAACACTTATCATAGATGCTTCTAGATGCACATATCATTTTCTAAATAAATATACTAAGTTAGAGTACTTTATCTTGATAGGGATAAACTATATGGCTTTACCATTATTTATTTTAAAAGTTTTTTGAATGTTTAATATTCTGCTACAAAATCTTTATACTCATCTTTCTACTCATATAATTAAGACATCGGTCAAAACCATGTATAGATATAAGGAAAGAGTATTAGTGAAATACACATATCACAATTTAGTGGGTAGAAAGATGAAGTAGAATAAAATATAATTTTCCTTCTTCTCACTTTCTTATATTCTCAAACACTTAAATTAAAAAAATACAATGTAATTTATTTATTTAAGTGTTCCCAAAATTGAATTAACAATAATATAGTTTATGTATATATTAACCGGTTAATATTAACCTTAACAGTTGTTTCTATATCAGTTAGTTGTTAAAATAATCTACTAACAACTTTTTTTAATAATATATTATGGTAACTTTATGGATTAGTTATTGTTTATTCTTTAAATCTTAAGATACAGTTTATCTTTGAGACTTCTAATAATTTTTTTGCCTTTAAAAAAAATGTATCATGATAACTTAATCTTATATATTTTATTATCGAAGCATTAATAACTTGTTAACCTATTATGTGTAATAATCTCTCTTTATTGTTGAATTAGTAACAACTATTTCTAAGAAATTGAAATATCTAAAATTCTTAATATTTACAATTTTAATATAATCTTTTTTTCAGAAATTATGTTTTTACTCTTTTTATACGTTGTAAGTTTTTATCAAACATAAAAGCTTATTTATTTTAATTTATTAATTGATAAATTCTTCCTACATGAAAGAATGATAAATTATTTACCCTATACATTTATTTTATAAAGTTTAAAATTCTCTATATTTAATTAAAACCAGTTAATTCATTTTGTTTATTTATTCTTATTTAAAAAATAGTAATTAGTTGATTTATCATCGTTGTATAGTTGCTAAACTTTTTTTATGTTTGACGCCTAACATGGAGTGTAATATAAATAACCAACTAGTGTTACATCCTTTTTGGTTATCAACTTATTCAGCTAAATGTAATAAACTAAACTAATATTTTAAAACTTAACTAGCATGTCACTCGCGCAATGCGGCGATGATAACTAATTTATACTCATAACTTGTCCGTTTTCGTCAACATAGTGTATGATATTCGTGCACTATGATGACATCAAATAATTTTCTCACATGTTTATATATATATATATATATATATATATATATATAGTCTTTCGTTAATTTCTAATTAACTTTTAAAAATAATAAAATAAAATCTCTACTTGAAAATAAGATGATGAAAACATATCAATGACTTTGAGAATTATGTTGATTTGAATGAGAAATTGTATAGGTATGAGATAATGGATTGGTGTCTTTTAAAAATTTAAGAATATTCAAGACTATATTGATAATTTCTATTACTTCAATTATAAGAGATGAAGTCAAGTAATGTTAAATATATGATTAGTTAGACCTTTTATTTTTACTTATACGAGTGTTTATAAATCGGTTACATGTTATCAAGTTTATGAGTTTTAGTTATATGAATTTTCTAATACTTAAATTAAAATATTTGTTATACGATAGAATATATAAAATAATAATTTTATGGAGATTTTTTATTTAATTTTTAATTTATTTAATATCTTATAGATTGTAATTTAACTTGCAGTGACTTGACATTTTTAAACATTATTTTTTTATAAAAAGTTTAGTTATTATAATGGTATTCAATGATTTCCTTTAATGTTTAAATGAGGGGTAAGTTAGTAATTTCAAATTACTTAAAAATTAAGAGATAAAGACTTTAGTAGAGAGAGTGTTAAATGATTATATATTAGTATAGATTCTTATCCGAATTCATTATTAGTTAAACATTTACGAACTAATGAGTTATAATCAAGTGATATTGGTGTTTGGTGTTGTCTATATTTTGAGGTCATGGTCCCACATCCAGCTATAAACAAAAGCAAAATAAATTTAGAAGCCATTAAAAAAATTAAATCTTTAACAAGAGATCAGAAAAATCAATGCATAACTCTTAAAGTTATCCATGGTTTGTATTTTTGTGAAAAGATAACTTACAATAAGTATGTTCAAAATATTACTTATACTTCGCACCCGGATGTATAAAAATAGGTTAAATTACGGAGAAATGCAACATTAATATATAAAAGAATAATAAAGATAATATGTAATTTTCTAGAAATGATTATAAATTTAACTTCTTGTATAAAAATCAATTTAACAAAAAGAAAAAGATTGTAAAATGTAATAAAAAATGGTAAAAATGCAAAGTTATTATGTTAATATTTTTTAGAATAGATTTAAAATACAATGCTTGAAATTTCGGATATCCAAATTTTGGACAGTTGGTTTTCATTATCCGAATCCGAAATTTAAGGTATCCGAATTTTGGATTCGAATTGTATCCGAAAAATTTCAAAATAATTTTTTTATATAATTCTCAAAAGAATATAGTTACTAAATAAAAATATTTTAAACTCTAATCATAAAAAAAGTAGTTCAAATATGCTTCAAAATAAAAAAATACACATATATATATATATAACTATAGACAAAAGTTCATGCGAGAACCATTGTTAGCGCGAGAACCAATCTAAGTCATCAAATTCCCCCTCCTTCTATGTCATTGCTCACCCATGAATTCCTCACATGCACCCTGCCACACCCTATCTCTCCACGCTCTCCATCCATGATACTTCCCATATCCAAGGAACGACTGAGATTGGTTCTCGCACTAACAACGGTTCTCGCATGAACCATTCCCTATAATTATATATGCTTAAATAATCAAAAAAATATGAAAAATAAAAATAAAAAATAAAACATTAAACATAATTTTCTAATATCGGATATCCGAAACTTTAGAAGATCACTATCTGAATCCAAAAATTCAGATTTTCAAATTTCAGATATTTGAGTTTTCAAATAACTTTACATTACATTAGATGTTCGGATTTGAATTGTTTTAAATATTTATGTTCAAATATAGTCTTTATTTTTTATTAATAAATTTTAATAACATGTATATTATTTTTCTATCGTCGATATGTCGTGAGAAACATTTTCTGTAATTGATGCCAAACCCTCTCTGTGTTTGTGTCGAAACCAAACGGAGGTTCATTGCCGGGAAAGACATTACAACGTTCATTTTTAATACCCCGGAGTAGATTGCTGTCAGCTCGAATTCAGTTACAGCAATCCTTCATGGTAAAGAGAGAAAGCACCTTTTTTTTTAATAATATATCTGTCCATCTTTCCTCATAATTTAACGATTTTGATTTTTCAGTTCACTGTTATCGATCAATAACAATTCCTTGTTTCGTACGCAGGATTACTCCAAATCAGTAATTCCATTACACCTTCTTGGCGACCGTAGCTCAAATCTTGTCGTCATCAATCCAGGTTATAGCCCTGCTAAACCCTAATATTACGTCTTTGCGTAAATTTTTTACTTATTATTTTAAAGAATGTAAGAACACTAGTCTTGATTTTACACTTGGAGATTGTCTAGGTAGTTGAATTTCCTCATGAAAACTAGAAGATTGCAACTGCCCACGGGATTTCGTGGGTTTTTGAAAAAATAAATTCGTTGTTACATTTTGATCTCGGATGTTAGCTGGAAGTTATGAAGTCCTGAATATCTATTGTGTTTTACTGTTATTGTTTTTTGTAGTAAAATTTAACTCCACATTTGTTAATCACACATAGGTTGGTAAAATTTTAAGGAGCTACTTGTGTTTTGAAGTTTAACTGTATTTTTACGTTTGTCTTAATGTACTCGAGGGATAACAAATCTTAAAGTTTTCCATGATACGAAATGTGCTTGATTTTAGGGTCTGCAAATGTACGGATTGGGCTGGCTCAACAGGAAGCCCCCTTTAGCGTTCCTCATTGCATTGCACGGCGTACAAATGGAGCTAATCAATCACCAAGAAGAAATGTGCAAGATCAGGTAGATTTTGAATACATTCTAAATCAAACTTTCCTTTTTAGGAGGCACAATCAATACAACTTACTACTCGAAGAAGAAAACAATGGTATAATTTTAAATTAACATGAAGACTTGCATTTAGCAAAGGTTAGGACAGTCAATTAAGAGGATAATTCAATTTTGAGTTGTTAGTGATGATCAAACTCCTCTGACCTGAAAAGTCAGAATGCCGATCTGGTCAAGTGAAGTTTGTGGCGACTAGAAATATAAGGCATACACATATTTGTGTTTGTTATTCATTATCCAGTGTTTAATGTTTAAGCCAGTTGACCCATTGTATTCTATATATCTTCACTTTAAGGCTTTAAACTTGATGATATATTTCATGTTGCGAGATTCCCTTTTACAAAGTATCATAACTATTTAGTTAAGAAACCTTAACCAGAGTTACGTGACTACTAGAGTTACCGTGTCGTATTCTCTGTGAGCACATTTGTTGCATGACAGCATGATATAAATTTACCTCTTTCGTAGTACACTTCTTGCTGAATACCTTTTTTCTTGCTTCCTCCAATTGGCGTCAAAAGGTATATCACAGGAAACAAATATATGTAATAAGAAAGTTAAGATTAATTTTCAACTTCTATCCTTGTTAATTTTGCAATAAACTTGGCAGATGTTGAATTCTCAAGTTACAACAGCTCAACATGTGGAGAGGGAAAAAGCCTATGACATTGTAAGTGACTCGGATTTATCAGGCTCTGTTTCTATAGCCAATTAATGTGCTTAAAGATATTTGTTCTTCAATTTTGTAGATTGCATCGTTATTGAAGATACCGTTTCTTGATGAAGAGGTGGTGAACAACTCTTACCCACGAAAGGTGGGCAGGCTTACTACGAAAATCATGCATATAGAACTGTAGATTGTTTCTCATTTGTGTGTTTGTTTCCTTTTTTTTCTTGAGTATTTTTCTTAGATCCATAGAGCATTCTTCGACTTTAAGTTGAAGCTAACAATGAAATTGGTTATTGTGTAGACGGGTCGTATTGATGTACTATCTCAACAAAACAGCAAGAAAGAGACTGTGTTCCCATGGACTGACGTGTTCCAGAAAACTTCAGGTTCGTTTACGATGTTAGGTAAAAACACATTTTTTTGCTGAAACTGTTGATGCCGTTAGTTAACTTTAACGGAAGTGGACAAAAAGACATTTTACCCACTGTAAAATTTGCATATTTTGGAAGTAGAATGGTTCTTAGCACGCTAACGCCAACTATGATGCTTACAAATGCTAATCTACTTGATTTCAAAAGATGACTCGTAAATGCTGGACAATTTTTTCTTTGGTGTGATAGTGGCATGCAATTTCATACTTTCTTACTTCTAATTTGTATTAGTATGTTGTTATCTGTTCATATAGATTCTTTTAAGTAATTGTGTTAAAATGTATCAGAAAGTTCATCACAGAAGCATGAAACAAGTGAGTCCCCAGACCCACAAGAAGGTGGTGGTGGTGAGGAGAAGTCTCTCACAAGTGAGTCCAAGTACAAAGAGTTCATTTGTGGTGAAGAAGCTATGCTAATCTCTCCTACTGAACCCTACTGCTTAAGACGCCCTGTACGTAGAGGCCATCTTAATATTTCTCAACATTATTCCATGCAGCAGGTACTCTCTTTTTTCATGTGTATTTCACGAGCATTTCAACATTGAAAAAATGATCTATATGTGTATTTATTTCGCTTTTGTCTTGACTATCTGTATGATCATATAGTTTTGTAAAGAACCTGTGAAGGAATTGGCTACTGTAATTTTATGAAGTTATTTATAATTTCTTTGCAGGTACTCGAAGATCTACAAGCTATCTGGGACTGGATTTTGATCGAGAAGCTACATATACCTCACAGTGAGAGAAATTTATATTCTGCTCTTATTGTGGTGCCTGAAACTTTTGATAATCGAGGTAATTATGTTATTATTTTATTTTAGTCGGTTGGATTACCTTGTTAGAGTGCCCCTAATTTTGTAATACCAAGAAATCAGTCAATAATTTTTTAAACCATAGATTTACTACAAGTACATATTTCCTTTACTTATTGCTCCCTTTGTTTCATAAAGTTCGTAATGTATTTTCCTCATGTAGTTTAGTGCAACTGTGACTTATAGATCAATTCCAGTACTGTCAATAGTTTGTAACAAGAAAAGAAGTATATAAGAAGTAGTTTTAGCTGAAAAAAGGAAAAAGTCCTATTTTCTGGAACATCCCAAAATGAATTTTGCTCGAATTTCCATGACCAGACCAGTAAATGGTAAATTGTAAGACGTTCCAGAAGTACATGGAGATATGAGAATCAAATGCTCATAAACCATCATATGCAGTTGCAAATGTTTTCTTTTATTTTCTACATCATCTTTTGGGTGTATTTTATTGTTTTACTTTCAGGGATTCAACAGCATAAGTACAATCTGTAGAAGCAAGATGCAAACTAACTCATGTTTTGGTTTATGTTATTTTAGAAATCAAGGAAATCTTATCTATCATATTACGAGACTTGAGGTTCTGCTCAGCAGTAGTCCATCAGGTGAAAGTTGTTTGTTATATACCCTTACATGTTACATTACTCTTATATCATTCAATTATTCAAATATCTTTAATCTTTATAATACACTCCAGTTGTTGTATTCTTGGAATTCTTAGTAATTATCAGTATAAATATACATTAATGGATACTATGAATTTATATATCATAGATGGTAATGTAATCTAAATTGTATGACATGAAACCTGCTAATGCAGGAAGGTCTTGCTGCAGTTTTTGGAAATGGATTATCAACAGCATGTGTTGTGAATATTGGTGCTCAGGTCACTTCCGTTATTTGTGTTGAGGTTTGGTCTTCATGTACTTTTTTATCCTTACAAAATTTGTTAATTCGTTTAGGCACTAAGCACTGCACTGCAGAATAATATTTCTATATTTGTGGAAAATAATCTATACCACAGTGAATTATTCGAGCCTCGATTTAAATTTGAGCTTCTTGTATTTATTCATCATGGCAGGATGGAGTTGCCCTTCCTCATACACAAATCACCTTACGTTTTGGTGGAGAGGTGCATATCCCATATGCTGACGCTAATCTGCCTAATTTTTTATGATACATAATGATTTCTCTAATTATTTTTGTTAAAAGTCAATTAATTGGTTGGATATTAGCTGTTTGATTGGCTAAATAGAAAATGTAATCTTCTCAGGATATATCAAGATGCCTTCTGTGGACTCAGAGACATCATCAGACATGGCCACCTATCCGTACAGATGCTCTTGCTAAACCAATAGATTTGCTGATGCTCAATAGACTCAAAGAATCATACTGCCAGATTTATGTGAGATCATTAAATTGCTTTTCTGAACCTTTATTTGTGTTAGTATCGTAATCATTCAAGTTTTCTCTCTTTGTTTTGATTTGCTTAGAGGTGGGCTTGGTTGGATAAGGGTTAAATGGATAACTTTATAATATGGGTAGCCGGCCCATCTATACTTTCTTTTCTCATGTTTTGAATTTTGTAAATAAAAAATGTATAAAATAACAACCACCAGTACACTACCCAATCTCTCCTAGGTGGGTATGGGGAGGTAAAATGTAGACGAAAGTCGTACTTTTATCTAGGAGTAGAGAGATTGTTTCCCTGTATATAAATATTGTATCAAATAAGATTATAAAAAGCTACATTGTTATAATAGTCATCTAGTATATTTAGGAAAGTGATTTACAACGTTTTATGCAACTTGAGAACACTTTAGGTGACTTGACCCATTTGAACCAGTCCATTTGATCTGTTCCTTTTTAGCCAAGTCATAATATTTTACCCATTTGACCCTTTTGTTGAGGATCTTCGGTGTCTCTTAAAACAAAGTACGGTCCTTTATGTTACCATGCCCACATTACACATCTTTTTTTTCTAAACAAAAAAGATGTGTATGTTTTTTTGGTGCATGTTAGATTGTTATGTATGTATGTATGTATGTATGTATGTATGACAATTGATGTTCATCTTTTCCCTTTGTGCAGGAAGGAGAAGTTGAAGCTGTTGGGGTGGTTCATTCATATGAAGATGGGTTGCCACCTGGATCCCATAAGACAAAGCTGACTGCTCTTAATGTAGGGAATATTTTCTTGATTATTTAGAATATCGTGATGATATATATATTTTTTGTAATCCAGTTATAACTATTTCATGCATGGTTCATGTATGCTTTTTTATTCAACAAACTTTAGAAATTAAGGTATATAATGAAATAATGGCTCTTAAACTACATCCCATTGTTAATAGTTTATTGGTGTAGGTAGCACCAATGGGTCTTTTCTATCCAACACTCTTAGTTCCAGATGTCTATCCTCCTCCACCTCGTTCATGGTGAGTGCTGATGACTATTTCATATGAATTTTATTATAATATACTTAATGGTCATGTTTTGTTGTATAGGTTCAAAGATTATGAGGATATGCTAGAAGACACTTGGCATGTCGACTTTCCTAGGAGGCCCGATGTATCAGATGGCTTATATTCAGGCATCAGTAATCCATTACAGATGTGGGACAACTATCCATATATGTCAAATCAACAAAAAAAAGAAGAAAATATCGGGCTTGCAGAAGCCATTACAAAAAGCATTCTTTCAACAGGTATAACACCACAGATTATATCTTATTTCTGTTTATTGTAAAGTCAACAATTTCAACCCGTTAATCTAACATCTTTCGGTTTGGTTATAATTTATCTCGAACATGAAAATTTGGTATGATTGGAAAGTAAAAAAGGAATGAGGTCGAAGAAGTGTAATGGGTTGAAATCACCCAAAGTGTATTCAAATGCTTATTACTTATGACATTGTAAATCTCAGTGTGTGTATATCAGTTTATGTTTGGGTGTGTGTGTGTCTGTATGCATGTATATATTATTGTTTTTGAATATAGCTTTTTTTAATATTCCTTAATACATGAATTAGTTACTAAATTATGAAACGGAGAGCCTGACCTGTCTTGACCCACACAAAAAAGTTACCCAATTTCTTTTGACATGTTACCCAACCTTCCTGACCTGCCCATTTTTCATTTTTGCCATATGTAGCTTACAATTTGTCTTACTGTTCTTAATTTCCCTCACGATTGACAGGGCGTATAGATCTG
Source organism: Pulicaria dysenterica (assembly GCA_947179395.2). Lineage (NCBI taxonomy): Eukaryota > Viridiplantae > Streptophyta > Magnoliopsida > Asterales > Asteraceae > Pulicaria > Pulicaria dysenterica. The sequence goes on from OX359296.1 coordinate 56,428,041, forward strand.
CAGAGAAAATTGTTTTGCAGCATGCAATTGGTGAGTTACATGTCTAAGTGTAAATTGAGAGCACTTTTATACATTGATATAATGGACTTATAAGAATTTGACGGGTATTAATATTGTAGATTGGTGGAGTCTCTTTGACAACCGGTCTTATTTCCGCTGTGGAGGAGAGGTTTGGGATTGTTGCACTTCTATTCTCAAGACATCATTTATAGTTTATGAAAATATCCTTTTATTTCTTTGAATGTGATATTTGCTATTTGAATCATCAGAATCAGGTAATTCACATTTAAGTGAATAGTCAATCAACTTCTAATGGCTACTTCTTACCTGTATCTTGAAATTTGATTCGTTTGACCCTAAATGGTCAGACAAACATAATTATAATCACATTTCGCCCCAACACTCGAGACCAATTTGTGTGTCTTCGAGTCAAGCTAATTGAGTTACATGCACATCTAAACACCCTTAGTTTAGTAGCTTATATTTAATGTTTAGATTCTTCTTTACTTGGAATTATATTGCAATGGAATACTGTCAATGAAACCGAATAAAACCAACTTCAGTAATAAACAATTAGTAAATTATGTTTCTCTATTGTGTTTTACAGAGTCTTACACGCGATTCCCTCAAATGAAGCAATTGATACTGTTGAGGTCAGTTTTTGCTTCTACTATCTATTATCTAGTTGGTTAAAGATCCACACCATTCCTTGAAAGAGGTTTTAAATCCCATCCCGAGTCCTGACAAGAAGTTGTTGATAGTTATGTGGTCAAAGGATTATATATAGTTTTTTTTTTTTTTGTGTTGTTGCAATAATACCGCTTTCTGGAACAGGTACTGCAATCAAGAACCAACCCGTTGTTTGTGGCATGGCGAGGTGGAGCTGTAAGTCGATTCTAGGGTCTCTTTTTGCCTGTTCACAACCACAAACGATTGTATCTAGAACCCTAGCAATACATGGAACTGCATTTTAAATGTTGTATGGAACAATGGCAAGTCATATATCCTAAGCATTGCCACTGATGTTGTGCAGATACTGGGCGTTATTGACTATGGTCGAGATGCTTGGATACATCGAGAAGATTGGATTCAAAATGGGATTCATATCGCAGGAGGCAGGAAATACAAAGATTCTTATTATCTTCAAGCACAGCCAATGTGTTACATAAACTCTTAGAAATTAGAAGGTTGATGTTATTAATATTGAACTAATTATTTGAGGTAAAATTAAATTAGCAGATGTGTTTTTGGTTATCCCACACCGGGGAGGGTTAAGAATGTGGTAGAAGGCGGGTGGAGTATAAAGAAAGGAGGAGGGGAAATAGTTGAAATTTAAAAGGGTCGGTTGGCTAAATATGCCACGCTCGCCCATTGAATGAATGGTGAGTGCTGTATGGCTATCAAGACATATGGCCGACATAATTTGTGGAAACTCGTAGGGTTGGCTCCTTTTGGCCGACCCTCTATCCCCCACATAACAAGGTATTATAAATCCGCGCGTTGTGGCGGGTGTTATTTACCTAATTTGATAGGTTTTGAGAATAAGGAATGAAATAGAAAATATATATCTATTTACTACGATTACTACTACTAATACTACTATTAACTATAATAATAATAATAACAATAACATTAATAATAATACTAATACTAATAATTATTAATATTATTAATAATAGTAATAATAATGATAATATTTATTATTATTATAGTAACAATAATAATAATATAGCAATACTTTTTATTTATTCCTTTTTAAAGAGGTTTTTCTCGAAGTGGTTATTAGTAAGCAATAACGTAACAATAATAATAATAATAATAACAACATTGTTTTAAATAACGTAAGGCGTGGTGTGGCGGCGAGGTCAAGCCTCAAGTTATAGGAGCCATGACGTTTTTTAAGGCGTGACTTAAGGCGGCAATTTTGTATATATTTTGTAATTATACATATCAAATTTATCATTATTAATATACTAATTACACGAAGTTACGGAAATGATGAGCAAAATAACATATACAAATTATGAAATACAAATTTATAAAAGTTCTATACACGTGATTGCAAAATGCATAAAAAAAGTTTAAATTTTTTAAAAAAATGATTTTTTTGGCGCCACGTTATAAAAAACTCGCCATTTGGAGCGCAAAGGCGCGCCTTGGCAAGCCTTGACGCGCGCCACGCCTAGCACTCACGCCTAGGATAGTAATAATAATAATAATAATAATAATAATTTTAATAATAATAATAATAAGTTAATAATAATAATAAGCAAAATGATATATTCTCTTATTTTTCCTCCTACTTTATCCTCTTAAGCACCAAATGATTAAATTTGGATTCCACTAATTTTTTTTTTTACATTCTCAATTGATTTTGACACATGTATTGATCTTATGAGTAAGAGGATAAGTAAGATAATGAATAAGGATGAAGTATAAGGATATATCACCCCTCTAAGCTTTTTTCAATTTAGTTTCTTATTACCATGTTAAATAGTTTATTTTTATAATATGTGTATTAATTTTTAGTACGCAATATATCTATCTAAATTTGTGTGTTTTTTAAAAATTGAAATGCTAAAAAAGTCATTTAAATAAAAAACAAAAAATAAGTTGTTTAAATTTTATAACAAATTAAATTAAAGTAAATGGTGGTTTGAAGATCTTTTCTAAAGCAGTTCTTTAGTTATAACTTATTTTTGTTTATGTCATTATAACATGCAAATTTAAGTGTATGTATTTAAACTTCAGTTTTTATATATTTATCTATTGTTGACCCGCCGCAACGCGCGGGCCAAACTCACCTAGTAATATACATTTAGGAGGAAAAAACTTTGTCATGTAGTGTTTTGATTTTTTTGTCATTTAGTGCCTTTTTTTATCATCATTATTATTATTATTATTATTATTATTATTATTATTATTATTATTATTATTATAACTGATTCCACATTCATATGATGGTGCTATTGAGTCTGCAATTAATAACAACAACAAATACACTCATAAATTTGTGCAGCAATAAGAACAAAACAATTGTGAATCAGATTAGAAATTGATAATCAGAAGTCAGAAGTTATATCGAACAGATGTAGTAATTACATACGTTAAAACTTAATCAGGTAGAAAACATAGTGAGGGATTGAATGGAGTAAAATTGTACCTATTAATTTGAGGGCAAGACGAACACGATGAGAACAGGAGCTAACAGCTTTATCACCTGATTTCCTTCTTCCATGACGGCACTGCTAGTGGAGGTTTGATTGGGTCGTCGATGTCTGATATCAACTGTCGGTACAATTGAGTCCGTTTATGATGTTTTTACTAAAACACAAACACTAAAACTATATCAACACGAACAGAAAACCAAAAACAGCGAAATTATAATCAAGATTAGCTTTACTTGCAGGAATGAACATCTTAGCAATTGAAACATGCTGACATCAATTTTGCATATTATAGCAATCAATTTTGCATATTCTAGCAATCAAAGCAGTCGGAACCAAAAGTGGATAAAAATACCTCGATGAATAAGAAGAAGATGAATAAGATTGAATATTGAAGTTCATCTGTTGAAATCATTGAGTTGAGAAAAGACACACAAAACAGATCGTAGATTTCATCGAGAGTTGTTAAGACGAAATAAATCGGATCCAAATCAAGAAAAAGATAAAAAATTAAAGAAGAAGACGGTGAATTAACCTAAAGCATACCTGTCGGTTTCCATTACGAACGGCCGACGCTAAAAAAACCTTCAAAAGGAACGATTTAGCAGCGAAAACAATACGATCCGTTAATAATATCAAAACAAAGTAACGATTTAGCATCAAGAAATTACCTTGTAATGAAAGATCGAGAAGAGGCAGATCATCGACGATGAAGCGTAACAAAGAAGAAGGTTTTTGTAACACCGGTTTCACGAGCTTAAAATTAGAGTAAATTAAAACTTTATTTACACCAAAAGTTCGCAGCGGAATAAACCACTGATTACATATTAAGTATTGTTTATCAACTTGGCGATCACAAACAACGAATCGCGCCAAGTACCAAAATTAAGCCAGTGTTACCACTACGCACCGACCATCGTTAAACAGTATCAGAGTTAATAAACTACAAGTGTTCCAAAAGATATATACAATAACACTACCCACAGCAACCCGCCTCGCCAGGCCATCTGATCACTAACCTGCGAAAAGGGAATTATCACGATACATTAGCTACACTAGCTAGTGAGTACAAGTATCACATAAGCACCAATAAGCATGCTATCACGACACAATAAAGCACACAATGCTAAGTTATCACATAGCGGTGTGCCGACAGGTCAGCAGGATCATATCTCGCGGGGTTGCAAATCCCGCTCAACGAATCCCACTGAGAAAATCAGCAACACCAATCCGTGCTGGAGGGGAAGCGAAGAGCAACCCCCCCTAAGCACGTTGCGGAGCCACCTTGGCTCAATTAGGCCTTAGTTACAAACCAAGACCCCCCTGTTTTTGTCGAGGAACGGCAGCCTGCAGAACCTTTACCCCAGAAAATCACTCGTGGGAACTGCTAATCCCTGAATAACACTCAAGGGACCCAGCCGCTAGATATGGGCAAAAACAGTCCTGGATCGGTCCTGGACCACGCCTCCGGTCCGGTCCGGACCGGGTCGGTCCCTGGCCGGTCCGGTCCTCGGCGGACCGGTTTTCGCGTAAGACCATTTCGATAAATTCGGTCCTCGGGCGGTCCTAGACCACTTCCGGACCGGTCCAAGTCCGGACCGGTCCGACTTCGGTCATGGACCGGTCCGTTATTCGGTCGGGTATTTTCCGGTTCGGTTTAGACATTTCCGGGTTTTTTAATTCCGTTTTTCGGCCGGGTTTTTTTAGTTTTTCGGTCGGGTTTTTTTTTTTTTAGTTTTCGGTTTGTTTTTTTGTTTGAAAAAAAAAGTGACTTGTAAATTTAAAAAAAAATTTGCAAGTTATAAAATATAAAGTATAAACATATATAATTGCAAGTTAATAAAAACATATAAATAACATTACGATACAATTACGAAATAAAATTACATATTGTTGAAACTTGAATTATATTTTTAACAAGAAAAGGGGACTCTAGCAATGGAGCTTCGGCATGGCTATCACCCCAAGTTAGAGACCCGAAAAATACATATTGTTCGAAAGAAATAACGTCACAAAATATAAAGAGACAACTACTGAAATGGATAGTCGGAATTGATATTCCAATAGTTGTAACTATCGTCGGCAAAATCGTTGAAATATTTTGTTTTTGGAATAACGTCACATAATATTTTGTTTGAGTTGTACAAAATCGTTTCAAATTTCCGCATGTCGATTTGTTTTTGGAACTTCTTCATACGGGATACTTACGTTGAAATCACTTCGACCCGCGTTCAAATTGCTAGATCCTTCACCGGCCATTTTTTATAATCTTGAAGCAAATCGAAATATTTTATAGAACACTTGTATTGTATATAGAACACAAACTTGAATTATAAAACTAGAAAAATCAAGATTCAAGAATGAGAGAATTGGAGATTTGGAGAATGAGAGAATGTGAGAATGTGAGAAAGATTGGTGCAATTTTTGGTTTCAAGAATGGGGTATATATAGGGAAATTTTCGAGAAAAAAAAAATTCAAAATCTAGCCGGTTCGGACCGGTTTTTTACCGTTTTTTTCAAAAAACATATCCGTTGGAACTTGGACCGGTTTGGACCGAGTTTGGACCGGTTCGGTCCTGGACCGGTCTTGGACCGTTTTTGGACCGGTTCGGGTTTTGGACCGGTTCGGCCCGGTTCGGACCGTTTTTCGCGTTTTCAGTCTTGGACCGGCTCGGTCTGGGCGGTTCTCGTCGGACCGGTCCGGTCGGTCTAGGCGGCCCATGTCTACCAGCTGCATCGGCGACTGACCTCAACCCCTGCGTCTGTCCGGACAGGAAGGGTCCACATTACGCATGCGTATCACATATCACAATTTATATCACATGGTATCACTTATAACACTATATCACTATATCACGTAGCACACAACACAGGCACACAATAGCCCTACTTACTGAGTCTTATGGGAAACCGGTACTCACCTCGATATCACAAGAGGCAGATATGAATCCGTGAATCCCAAGAACACACTGAGTCGCCAGAATCACCTAACACATAAGGTTCAGGCTTGGTTATCACTTACACGTAACACACACAGGTTAGAACACAAGTTACACAAGCTGTCCACTCAAGACAACATTCTACGGCCGCAGAGGATATATCCTACGGCCGTAGGACACATGAATAACCCTCCCTACGGCCGTAGTATCCAGTCACTACGCCCGCAGAGGTTCCTTCCAACAAACAATGTACTACAGCCGTAGAAACTCTCTTCTACACCCGTAGTAGTTGTTCTTTGGTGAACTACGACCGTAGGTTACGTACCTACACCCGTAGTCCTTGTTTCATCGTCCGTAGACGGTAACCCACACAAAAACACATCCTACGGCCGCAGTGACCTTGCCTACGGCCGTAGTGTATACACAAGGCTTACTACGGCCGTAGGGAACACTACCTACGCCCGTAGGAAGTCGACGAACAGCAGACCTTCGTCCCTGTTTTCGCTCAGTTCTGTAAATCGCGTTTTCAACATATTTTTCGACCAAAAACTCAGTTCTAACCACATACACACTTTGTTTAACACCCATAGACACAAAAGAACACATTAAACACAATCACAATCACATGGACGACATTAACACCATTAAAATGGTGTTTTCCTTTCAAATACCCAAGAACAAGGTTTAGGATTTAAAATACTTACAAATCTGTAAATATACAACAGATTGGAGCTTTGATTTGTTACTGAAATCTTGTGTAGAATCCTGATTCTTGATTGATTCTTCAAAAACTCCAAGACATGTACGTATGTGTGTGTTTGTATGTTTAAAGTGTGTGTAAAGTGTGTGTTTTTGTCAAGACTCAGGGGATAAGGCTCAAAGAAGCCGACCTTGGGTTTTACTATTAAAACACGGGGTATTTTATTCCCCTTTTTAACTTACAACTTAACACACGTCATCCCGTTTTACCTAACGGGGATATCTACGGAATCATTTCGCGAAACCGTATAACACGACATCACTTTTAGACACAACCGACACTTTTCACATTATCACATTAATTAACACGAGACACGTTAGTCACACAAAACACTTAATAATTTCACTTAAAGTCACTGTACAAGCTCTAAAGCACAAAGTACAACCCTACACTGCTAGGCCCATTTACAGGGTGTTACAGTTTTAGGGTTTCTCCATTGATGAATGAATGAGGCGAGAAAGGGTTTAACGTTTCAAACCCAGTCGGAGGATCCTTCAAACGAAAGAGGAAGAAATCTCGCAGCCGTAAGAACGATCGACGGAGAGATAATTCGGAGCTAGGGTTTTTGTGAATGAAGCGTATAAGGAAAGCCGCATAAAGGAAGAAACCCGGATGGAGGATCCGAATACTCCAAGATCCGCGTGTTTTTTTTTTTAAAAGGGCTTTCCACTTTTGGATATTTAAGTAAGGAAAATAGTAAGGTGGAGCTGATGTGGAAGAAATTTGATGAAGTGGAGGGTTCCTATTGGTGCAAAAAACTTCAAAAAGTGGAAAAAAGGTAAGCCTTTTAATATAGTATATAGATTTGTTACATGTTTTCTTGTCTGCATTCAAATATATAAAGCTAACGATTTTTGGCAGAAAAAGACAAAAAATTTTCCTGCCTTTTGTATATATTTATAATATATAATAAAGAGAGGTGATATATATTTTTTTATTTACCTTTTTTACTTACAACATTACTACAAGTCAAAATCAATGAAGCAAGTAAAGAAGAAGAATTAGTAGCGTTCATAATAATTTTATAAATCAGTCTATAATTATATAATCAATAAACCGATACTCTGGCAGTTTGATTACCAAATGGATGAGATACCAGACTGTTTAATGATTTAATATTAGTTTGTGTTGTTAACATGGTTTCAGAAAGCTTTAGTGGTTTTGTTATGGCTTTATCAAGGCTCGATGTTTGATCATGTCGTCATATGTCTAAGGCTTTTGATGTAAGGATTGGTGTATGTTAAGGCCTTGTTTGACATGTTTTACTTATTATAAGCCGTGTTTATTAGAAGTACTGAGCATATATGAGTCGAATATATATGGTTATTCAGTTAAAAGGATGGCTGGATATATCAAAAATAAAAAAAAGTTGATGAACTAAACCTATAATTATGTTTTTCTAATATTTGTTTATATAATTTTGTATATATATAATTATATTTAATTTACAAAATTGCTCCCTGAAGTATCGTTTTGTGAAACGTCTTGATTTCGACATGACTTTCAAGGCTTGAGGTTTAACCTTTTTGTCGCGTTACGTCTCATGTTATTTAGAACCTTGGTTGTTAGTGATGTAAATGTTTTCCTTAATAACAAAGCGGTTAATTAATACTTTTTTAATTAAAATTACCTTTACAAAACCTAGTTACCTTACTTAAAAAGAATGACCTCTAATTGCATCGAAGCAATATCGATTCATGGAGAAGATGGGGATATCGATCGACTCTAGATTGATGACAATTTAATGTTTAAAGAGGTAATTAGGTTGTTACAACGGGGTTGGCTAAATAAATAATCCTAAATTATTAAAAAACACCCTTTATAATTAGATTTTTTTTTCTTTCAATATATAACTATTGGTTTTAATATGATTATTAATACAACTATACTTTATAATTTTCTTTTTCTATAATTAGATTCCTTTATCCATAAATGCAATAAATATTTTTATAATAATTAAATACACTTTTTGTAATAGACTTTTTCTTGCATTGAAAAACCTAATTGATTAAAATCAATGTAAGAATATGACCAATAATATTAAAATTATAAAACAAACATTATTCAAGCATACTCCGCTGTATCTATAACAGGTGTTTTTGGAGCGCTAGGTTTCAGTTGTCTATAAAATTCCAAACGTGACATATACATTAATTGTCATCCAGCTACTGATGGGGCTCTGTGACGATTTCAATCTCCCGAAATGGTATGTATCAGGTAATCTCCTTCTAATTATACCATCACATAATGAATATCATATACATGTGAAATCGCAATATTTTGATGGTACTGAATCTGTACCAGACCTTTCCAAAGAGAAAAAAATGTTATCTCACCGTGGATGGGTAGATAATGGATGATCACTCCATATATGTTAGCAATCAAAACTCCTTTTACATGCATAACCATCCAGTGTTGTGGTGGTGCGGGTGATTGTGAGAAACTTAGTGATTCGCGTAAATTTATTGGTTCCATCGGTAAAAACTCAAACATATACATCATAGGAACTCAATAATTCATCTAACAGTTGTCAAATATATAGCCATCGATTTCATCATAACCGAGACAAACATATATAGCTTGAAATCCATAATTTCCATCACCCTGACATTTTGTATAGCTATGGTGTAAGGGTGAAATATAACTATAACTTCTTTCATTAGTGGGAAAGTACATGATTGAGGCATCTTGATTAAGTCTATGAACTCTGGAATTTGCTCTGACGGCTCATGGTTTAAGTTTGGAGCTTGCTCCTGTTGCTCATGTTTTAAGTCTGGACCTTACACTGATTCATCCTCCTGTATGTCTGGAGCTTGCTCTAAGGCTCCTGGTTTTAAGTCTATGCCTTGCATTGACGGCTCCCGCTTCATATCTGGAACTTTCACTAACGTCTTATGATATAAGTTTGAAACTTGCTCTAATGGCTCCTTGATTAAGTCTGGAATTTTAATTATGCATGATTTTGAGGTAGTTGAATGCATATGTATTTTGGGAGCTTGAGTTGTGGTTAAGCCTCGTTTTTGTTATCGTTTCTTCAAGGTCGGACGTCCACATGTATTTTTTTATTTTTTTGAATTTTGGGTTATTTGATGAGTCTTGTACTTGGGCGATATATATCTCTTAGCTTTCTTAACATACTTTCTTTCCCAACTCTTGTTTGATTGGTGAAGTTTTCTTTGAACATTTCTAATCTATCATCGTAACAAATATCTTCGTTTTTCACATATTTTGACAGGTGATAAAATCAAACTTTCTCCAAATTATATCTATCGAATCCAATAAAATACACCCACCTGCATTTAAATACTAGTAATTTATAAATTCAATATGTAAATAAAATATAAAGCTCACTTGTTACAATACCTACCGGAATTCAAGTAGACTGGTAGCATGCAAACACATGGTAAGCCACATCTATGACATATTTTACATACACAGTTTGAAGAGTCAAGTTGACATTTACTCGTTTTTTGAAGTTCCCCTACTAATATATTGAGAGCTTCACGGGCAACAAGACCCATAAAAAATATGAAACACGGTAATTTGTGTTTGTGTTTGAGGATGATTCAACTTTTTTAAAACTTTCATATATCCATGAAAGTTGAGACTTCACAATCTGATCGATACATCATACAAGCAACAAGTTCATCTATAGATTACACAAAGGTATTTCTGTAACTTTGCATGATGGCTCTCAACTCTATTGGTAGTTCGTCTCCAAAGTTTAGATGTTGATTAATCCAAACTGACACAAACTTTGTTTAACCAAACTTGATCTATATACTTCAAAACATCTGGATTTGTATATGTTATTTATGTATAAGATATATTCTAAAAATAGATATCTTTTAGTAAGAAAAACAGGAAGACTTGTATCTGGATATTTGTTCAACATTGCTAGTAAATACTAGAAAAAGGGCTTTCTACATATGCATCGTCTAAAACAATGTTGTTTATCAGTTGTAGAAAAGAGCTTGAGTATTAAATCTTGTGCTATAAATGCATAAGCGGGTAAAGAGTACATGTGTTGAGCGGGGCTTTAGGAAGAAGAGGACCGAAGATGGACTTTTCACGGTACGTAAAATATTCAGCCAGAGCTGCTCTTGTATAAGAAGCGAGGTGGCTTTTTTGGTAGAATATGCAACATGGGGGTCAAAAGGCACAGATAAAACAACTCGACATTTCCTCTACGATAGGAGGGAAATGAGATAAGGGTTTACCTTGATTGGAGTTTTATGTAGTTTCCGGTGTACAATATACGTAGGAGAGTTCACGAGTATAGTCCACATTGCACGTAAGGAGTCTCACTCACGTTTGAACTTGATAGACGACCTACAGTGTTTTCTAATATTCTCAGTAATGCGCCATCTACAAAGCAAGCGGTCGGTGTTAGAAAAACTTGTTCGCATGCATTCATCAAAGCCAACTCTCTATTTGACACTATAACCCGTAGGGAAGGAAGAGTTAGCCGCTGATGAGTCTGCTAGAAAAAGTGTTTTGAACCCGTTGTCAAAAGACCGGGGAAGACGAGCAATAATGTCTTTTTTGGGGGGAGTAGAGCTGTCAAAGAATGACGCAAACAAAATGAAAGACGAATTCTTGGATTTCTTTTTTAGGCTGTTAAAGACTCTCTGGGGTCGTGCAAGGGAGGATTGGCAACTTTTTTTCTTTGTGGTGGCAATTAAGAGAGAGGGCAATCGTCCTACGAAATCTATGGTTATGCTTTTCCGGAAGGTATTGGGCTGATAAAGTCCAACCGGAAAGCTTTTGCGATGTTGTTTTCATAGATACTCTGATGCGAGAGTTACTAAGTTCCATTACCGGGATGTGTACTAATGATTTTATGCTTTATCTTTTCCGAGCCAATATAAAAAATGCTATAAATATTCCAAAAGAGTCTATACTAACTGAAAAAACTGCATCTTTACAAAATTCATACCAATCTATTGGAATATTATCAAGCGCCCTCCACGATTTCGGATAGTATTTATGCATGCACTCATCTAGTGTCAACTTTAGTCACGTTAATGCCTAACGTTCTCTTCCTTTTCATTAGTGACAAAGGCAGAAACTATGCTAAATGTCTTGTTGGTTGAAGTTACACCAACAATCTGAACAAATAGCATATCATATTTGTTCGTTTTGTATGTTATATCTCACGTGTGGAAATGCACGCCATATATGTAATGATCATGGATGAATGAAAAGTAGATTTTCCAATGAATTTGAAATACTATTTACAGTACACTCGGTTATAGAATCATTTATCGTTCAAAAGCAACATAAAAACCTGCATCGAAGTTTTTCCATAATTCTGGGATGAGCAAAGCTTCTACCGTGCATTGTATATGGTTTTTAATGTAGAAACATTATTCTTGTCTTGCTCATTTAGTGTCTATAATATGTCGTGCGATGCGACATTCTTACTCGTCAAGTCAGTCACTATTTTTTTCATTTTCTTTCAACCGCCTTTTATAAGCATGCCCCTCCAATCCTCCATATAGTGTGCAAGTAGATGATTATGTTTATCGCATATCACCCCTCATGGTCCACCCACCATGTTGTTTTAAATAGTACCCATTGAAATTGGCATTAGTTTTTTTAGTGCCTGGTTTTTTACTTGTTTTTTTGAAACTAACACTGCGGTCACAAGTAAGTGTAACATAAGACACCACACCATTCTTTTTCTTTGATATTTTTGTTACGATGATATAACCAGGTGATAATGCTATATTTTGCACCGATTCCATAAGCTCTTAAAGGGATACAAACACCTGTAATTTAAATATTTTTTGTTAAAGAATATGTAGATGTTACGAACATAAATATAATAAATCATTGTAAGTATTATACCCAATCGTGAAAATATGGTGAAGTCGCATTAGAGATGTTGTTGTCATCATTCGTCATATTTTATATTGACACTACAAAATAAGATGAAAAACAATTACTTATATAAAAAATCTAAAGTATAGAAAAGGAAAATTTTCTAGAACAAATTTTATGGTTATATATTATTTTTTAAATATTATAAAAAAATGTTTTGCTCTTTAAAAGAAAATAAAACAGATAAAAATATATTTTCAATTAAAAAGATTACAAAACCAAAATTTAGTCAAAAGAAAAAAAATAATATAAATATAATAAAACTACTCTTACGCATACACCCTTCTATTAAGAGAATGTATATCTTTATACTTGATTTACAATTGTTTTACTATATTTCAATGTTAAATAAATTTTCAAAAAAAAAATCCATCCTCGTATATAGACAGGACATTAACTTAATAATAATAATAGTTGCAATAAAATTGTACTGATAACATTATTGTTATATATTTAATTTTCTTATTCTATTAAAATTTCAATTTTGTGATGGTTGTTTGAGAAGATTATGTAAACCAGAAGCTATTTGATGTTATAGTAGTTGTAACTAGTTTAGATGTTCGTGTAAATATATGGATAACTATAATTATTTATGTAATAATATTATTCATTATGATAGATATATGATTGTTTTTTATGACCGAAATAAAAGTTCAATATGAGACTTTCTTAGCAATTAAAATAAATTATATTAGTTTCATGCGACATAAAAAAGTAAATGATACAACTTTAAGGAGTATGTGAAGTTTAATTACCATAAGATTTGTAGTATATATAATAAATATGGATGATTACAAAGAATTTAAATTTGAAATATATCCACTAATGATGTATACCAATATTTAATTAATTTATTCTTAAATTAGTGTATGAGAAATTTGAACTAGAAAATCGGTTAACGCAACTTAAATTGATTTAAAGTTAACATTGGTCTCGATTTGACATTTAAACTTTAAAGTCAGTTTTTATTTTAACCAAGTAAATGGTTAGAATTTAGTTTGAAATAGATAAAATGTTAATATTTATTAGTTAAATTGGTAAAAGTTAATTTTTTGTTGATATTAAAATAATATAGAATAATAAAAAAGATAAAAGATTTAGAAAATATCATTGCAATGTTTCAACAAATTTGATTTGTTATTTAATTTTCCATCTTAAATAGTTGTGATTTGAAAGAAAAATAGAAGCACAATATGTTATTGGACAAAAATAGCTAGTATTGGAGTAAACAACATCATGCTCAATCATCTAATTGTGATTTTTAGTCATGTTCTAAAATATTGTAATTATAACTTTAAAGATTAATAGAATAGTTCCTAATTAATATAGTAGAAAAAATATTTGAATTCGAGAAGTCACATTAAATAGAAGAAAAATTAAAATTAAGAAGGATAATAAAGTCGCAACTGTTGTAATTAGCCTCGTTTAAATTATCGGTATATAAAATTACGATAATTGAATCAACTATCTATATATCTATCCTTATGCAATTTAAAACTTTGGGTATTTACATAACAAAAATGATATATTATCATATTTTTTCTTCCTAGTTTATCATCCTACACATCATAAAATGACATGTGTAATTTACTAATTATCTTTTTCATTTTATCCGTTGATTATGACACTTACTTTCATCTCATGAGCAGGAGGTAAATAGAAAAATATTTCATTCTTTACAAAAAGATAATAAAATCACCGTCTCTATTGATTATTAAGGATTGGATACCATCTTGCATTTAAAAACACTACAAGCTACTTATCTACGCTATATGTTAGGGGGAATATATTATGATGCGTTAATGGCAGACGATTGAATAAAAAATCATTTAAAGTCTTGAAAGTGATCAATAATGCACCTCAAAAGTCAAAACCCTTGAATATATGCTTTTTGAATTAATAGCTTTTCTATCTTATAATAATTCTGTTTACTTGTTTTTTAAATAATAATTCTATTTTACTTGTTATAAAAGAATCTGAAATAAATATTGCTATACTTAAAAATATTTAAATAAAAAGGAAATAAAATGACTTTTTTTATTTATAATATTAGTGTGCAAAACATTAATATTACCGGTGCCGCCTCTCTCTTCTCCGGCCGTCGGCGTTAGCCGGCAGTCCGGAGAACCTCCATCTACATCTTTCGTTTCCCTTTCCCTTTCAGTTTGAGATTCCGGTCAAGAGTATCAGTTCGGTTAAGAGTTCTTGGTTCGAGGTTTCAATTTCAGTTCTGGGTTCAAATTGTTTAGGTCGAGATATTGGTCGTCTTCGTGGTCTTTCTTGTTCACAACCAGTTGAGCTTCGAGTTTTTTTCAAGTTCGTGGGACTCTGTTTTTCGAGTTTTCGTGGTTCAGGCTTTCGGTAGGGGACCTGGCGAGATTTCGAGGTCGTCGGTTTCAAGGTTCGTGTATTAAGGTCGTGGTTTTCAAGTTCCGAAGGAGAGTTCATGTGATCGAAGTGACTTTTAAGTTTGGAGAGTCCTCTGACTGTTACAAGATCTGGAGTGCAAGTTCAGATATGGGTTCGAGTTGCTCATGTTGCTGGCTGAAGTGGGTTCGAGTTGTTTGTTTGTTTGTTTGTCTGTCTTCTGTTCGAGTTGCAAATATGGGTTTGAGTTTCAGATCCGGGTTCGAGTTGCACATTTCGCTGGTTGAAGTGGGTTCGAGCTGTCTGTTTCTCTGCTGCTATTTGTTTTTGTTTCGTATCTGGGTTCGAGTTTCAGATCTGTTTGTTGGCCTGCTGTTCGTTTTTGTTTCGTATTTGGGTTCGAGTTTCAGATATGTTTGTTGGCCTGCGGTTCGTTTTTGTTTCGTGGGTTGGTTCGAGTTGCACATCTTGCTGGTTCAAGTGTTCGAGAATCAAGTTCAAAAGCTGTTGACATGATTAGAGTTTATCAGTTAAGTGTTCGGGTGTCAAGTTCAAAAGTTTTCAAGTTCGTTTTTTGTTCAAATTTCTGTTCCGAAAGTGTTCGTGGGTTAGTTCGTGTTGGTTTGAGTTTTCATCTTGCCGGTAGATCTCAGTTTCAAAAGGACATCCAAAAGGTTCGAGTTTTCAAGTTCGTTTATGTTCAAAAGGCTCCCGTTTGAGGCTTCGGCGGAAAGATTGGTTGTTCGAGAGATTATGGTTTGGATAGTTGTTATTTGAGATCGCTTCGTGGTGTCCAAATGTTTCGGGCAGTCCACTAAATCTGCTCTAAAATATCGCATTTCCACACCTGGTTGGACGGTGTTACCTTTGTTAGTTTGTTAGGTCGGGGAGTTCGTTTTTCGGTGTCAAGATCGAGGTTGGATAGGTTCAAGTCCACTAGGTGATTGCCCTTTGTGGTTTGCAAGTTTTAGATAGGCTGACCGGACTTGTCCGATTGTGTTAGATATTTTAGATCTAGCGGTGTATGTGTTCGTGTTTAAACTTCTTTGTTTGATCGTTGTACTGACTAGCATCTTGTTAGTATTTAATTATATAGTAATATATTGTCTTTTAACAAAAAATTGACAAAAACATTAAAATTTAAAAGCATACAAGAAAAATGACGCTTTAAATATATTCGGTTCACTTGTATATACGGTCCAAATCGGTATGGTTATATTGATATATTCCTTCCATTTTAACCCTATCGGCATTCGGCAGCTTATCAGATTGAATCGAGGCGACCCCAGATCCAAATTCCAGCCGGCGACATGTGCACCCTCGAAAAGCGCGGCAACATCTTCTATCTAACGTTGACCGGCGATGGCGCTGATGAACACCGTCTCAATCCTACTCTCATCGCCTCCATCCGATCTGCTCTTGCCGAAGTCAGATCTCAGTCAACACGTGGCAACGCCCTTATCACCGCTGCCGAAGGCAAGTTTTTCTCCAACGGTTTTGATCTCGCCTGGGCGAATTCGTCCTCGGGTGGATCCCCTTCGGAAGCGCTTAAACTCCTTCGTCACATGGTACAGCTTTTCAAGGACGTTGTCGCCGACTTAATCTCCCTTCCGATGCCGACCATCGCCGCCGTCACCGGCCACGCTGCCGCCGCGGGACTGTTGCTGGCGATGAGTCACGACTATGTCCTGATGCGGCGCGATCGGGGGGTTTTGTACATGAGCGAGGTAGATATGGGGATGACGTTACCGGATTACTTCACGGCGTTGTTCCGGTCGAAGGCGGCGAAACCGGAAGCTCGGCGGGATCTGTTATTGCGTGGTTTGAGAATGAAGGCAGATGATGCGGTTGCAAAGGGGTTGATCGATTCGGCGCATGATAACGGGGAGAAAACGGTGGAGGCTGCTGTGCGCCTTGGGGAAGAGCTGACGAAACGGAAGTGGGATGGTGAGGTGTATGCCGAGATAAGGAAGGGGTTGTATCCGGAGTTGCTCGGCGTGCTGGGCTTGGTTTGGAGACCGGTAATAAAAGGTCGGTTGTAGAAGGGTTGGAATTGTCATTTTTATACTTTTAAGGTGGTGGTTGTTGCGAAGGATTGGAATTGTATGGTGTTATATTTATGTTTACTTGGAAATGAAATATAAACTAAATAAGAGGGTCATATTAGATTGGAAGATACTCTTAACCTAGTGGTCTTCGTTTACTAGAACTAAAAGCTAATATGATGACTGAAGTGCCTTGTTATCTAGAAAAGTTCAAATAAGAATTAAAAATTAAATGAGAATGAGAAACATAGCCGTACAATTCCGCCTTATAATTATGTCCGCATTGTGACAACCATTAACCTCAAGATGTGCAAGTTCATAACCACATGCATGAATTTCTTCTAATCCCTTGTCAATCAGGAAATTGCGTATTATTCTTTTAACTTTAAAAACCTTAGATATATTATTTCTTTATACCATACCAAAAACCTTATAAGGGCTAACTCCTGAGCCTCGTACTGCATATAACTTGCATTAACTAGCCGCAAATCATAGAAAAGGTCAAAAGGATCTTCGCAAATGTTAACCACGTTTGATTTGAGATTGCCCTGTGGTATTATAACATGAAAGTATCATTTTTCTTGTGCAAATGACATGATTGAGTAGCAAATATTTGATATTTGGAAATTCTCCAAAATGTTCCATCCGATTTTTGTTTTTAAAAAGGCTGAAATTTACACCCAACAAAAACAATTCGAAATAATTTGAATGCTTTTTGAGTCTTAAATCAAACAAATAGGAAATTAGAATAACGTAATTTCTCTATAATTGTTAGGAACAAATTACAATCCATATATCTCTTAAACACGCCCATAACTACCATGACTTCTGGAATCAGTAATTATGGTGAGAAAAAGTCTACCTCTTTTCAGCCTTTCCCTCCCTTGACGCTAGGATTGAAGCCACGACCCAAATTTCCTTTTGCTTCTTCTTAGAACCCGGATAGACATGGAAGATATATATCTTCATATAAAGAAAACCTAGTAGTTACTGTGTAAATCACTAACTAATACATGCATTTGTTTAATTCAAATTCGGTGCCAATAACATATCAGAAAGAGTCCTTGATCTCAACAGCAAAGGAACAATGTGTAACGGATTGGTGATCAATGTCAACAACAATGGAGATGGATCGCCAAGGAATTCTCGATTATTCCAACAGTCGCACTGGAATCTAGAAGGTGATGATCGGGAGCATGCATGTAACTAGTTGCCTCTTGATCTTACTATTCGAATGTTCCTTCTCAATCAGTAGTCTAGTGTTTGTTTTTTTAATACCTAAAGGCCTGATATGAAAATTGATACCCCCTTACATGATGATACCGTAAGCCGTAGCCCAGGTCACCCACCCCTTGGCCGGGGCCTATGTAGGCGCGCGTTGTTAAAAGTTTAGCTTCGTATTAAAACACCTAGTATGGTCGTTTAACTGGTTTGCTTATACATGTTTTCTTATAACAATTTATTATATTTAGTTTCCTCACTTTATCTTATCTTTTTAAAAATGATCAATTATTCGATAGAGGAAATTAATGAACAATCTCTTGTGATAGTTTACCGGTTATTAATGTTACCGAAGAGGTGGTCGGATGTTCCAACCTTGGGGTCTTGAGGATTATTATTGAAAGATGGTCACATGATTGTTTCATAAACGATTACGTGTAACATTGGTTTTAAGAACGTTGAACATATAAAGTCAATAGATGAAATGGCTTGAATTTTGAGGTCCCACTTTCTTTTTATTTTTTATGAACAAGTTATGAATTGAGCTTGATCATTGCAAGTACATGACTTTGAACGATACATTAGTTTGGTGTGAAACATTAAATAAGTAGTATTCTAAGGTATGTGGAGTGGTTATGATAATTTATCTGTATGTCTTGTGTGGCTTTCTATAACAGCACAGTGTTAGAAATACTAATCATAAATTATGTATGATTTTGTTTTATATAATTTATTTCTTTAATATAAGATATGAATAATAAATAGAGTGATCTAAATATAGCAAAAATAAAAGATGAATAGTGCAGAGGCTAGAATTATCAACCGACCAAAGTAGTAAATATACATGACTCTAAATTAGACTAACATATGCAAGAATGTCGAATTAAATACCATATGGGTCAAGAACAACGGTACTCGGCGAAGTACACAGGCTGTGTAAATGGGCTACATGGTCTGTGTAGAAATATGGAGGTCGTGTATCCGATGTCGTGCAGGTCTATACGGACCCTGTAGGGGTACATGACCTGTATAGGGCCTTAAATCTACACATGTCATGTATTTCACACCAATTGTGTAGAAAATGGGCTACACGGCCCGTGTAGGTGACTACACGACCGTATATGCCTATCTACATAACAGAATGTGCATAATCTGATATTTGCATGTTATTATGTGTTTGGGAAATTATTGTTGATAATTGACATATGTGAACAATAGATGCTATACTGAATAATTTAGGTGAGTATGCTTAAACTCTCAACTGTAGATGTAATGTATGTATGTTGTGTCTTGTGTGTTAGTGATTTGATCCAGCATGCTCAGAATGTGCTCGCAAAGGGCATCAGGGTTAGCTCGCGCCAGGTACAAGGTTTGGGATGCGGTATATGTCATTGGATATCATAGGTTTAGTGTTGAATTATACATGCTTATTTATGTAGTTAAGTGGATCAGGCATGCTCACTAAGCGTAAACTTACAAAACTTTATTATAATAATTTCAGATACATGTAGTGCATATAAAAAGAGAAAGCTCTCGCTTCTTGACGATAGCTCCCTCTTTTGGAAATGTTTCCTTACTTATCTTTTGAAGAATTATCAACTAGTTAACTATGTTTTGTAAATAATATGAATTCAATATGTAGTTTGTTTTACTAATATATGCACATGTACTTAAAAAAATACAACAATTTATGGGCCTTTTAACACTTCCTATACCAATTCCTCACAATACCCCTTAAATAGATCACCATACTCCTGAAAATCTTTTCGGCATTGGAATATCAGAGGAGATAAAAGAAGTGACAAAAAAGAAAAAAATAACGTATGAGTTAAGAGGTGAAAGGTTATTAAGGTTATTTTTTAATGTTTGAAATATGTAAAACGTAGGTATTTTCTAGCTAGAAGTACGAAAATATGTATGAACTATTGATGATGTAATGTTAATAATGTAATATTGAAATGAAGCATAAATATAAGGTATTCCCATGCTCAAAAAGCAATGCATGGGGTAAACAAAATAACGGTATCACTATAATGGAGGTAAGTGTATTTTACTGGGGTAGAAAGAAAAGAATTTTATTTTTTCTATATTAAAATATGAGAAGTAAGTGTATTTTACCGGGGTAGAAGATTATTAAGAAATAAAGGTGAAGTATATAAATGTAAACGTGAAGCATTGTTGATGTGTATGTAAACGTGAATTATTCCCCATGCTCATTAAGAATGCTTTAACAATTTTAAAAGATAACTAAACCATTTGCCTCCATGCCTCAAGTGATTGTTTAAGAAAATACAGCAACAAACATGCCAATGTTTTTTGTTTTTTGTTTTGAATAAAAAATACATTATTCAGAACAGGTTTTTACGAGTCTACCCTCGTTTCTTACCCCCTATTTTACCCGCCAAGAATTTACATCGAGAATTGGTTTCCGCTCGTTTTTTAACCCGCGAAAATCTTTAAACAAAGTTTAACCTCTCGCGCCAAATTATGCCTCCAAATAAATTTCTTTCCCCCATTGAGCTCACATTCCATTCCCTTAATCCCTTTCCTTATTCCGATCAAACCTCCCTGCTCTATAGCTTCAATCCGGCTATGGAGACGTCACCTATTGCTGTACAAGACGATAACAAACCGGACCTCACTCTTTCACCCCACTCAAAACCCACAAAAACTGCAGATACCATGGTCGCCGGTTCTCCGGAGTTTCCCGTTAAACGGACGCTTACAAGCATCGGCGGGACTCGTATCTCGACAACCCTGATGATCAAGCAAGAAGAAAACGGAGAAGGTATGGATTATTGCGTTGGTGATGATAGTTTTAGCAAAACAAAGAAACGTAGGATGTCTTTTTCCGAGTTTCTCGATGCAACCAATACTAAGGTTTTATCGGAAAATGATCCTCAGTATATTGATTTTATTAAGAAAGAAAAAATCGTTGAATCTGAACACACGCTTCATGTTGAACCGATTTCCGTGTGTAATTTATCTGTTAAATCTGAAAAAATCGATGAATCTGAAGTGAAACCAGTTTCTGTTAAATCTGAAACAATCGACGAGTCTGAATTAAAATCCGAGCCCGTGCTTGACGTAGAACCGACTTCTGTTGGTCAAGTATCTGTGAAATCTGAAGTTAAGCTAGTTTCAGTCAAATCCGAACCCGTGCTTGACGTAGACCCGATTTCCGTTTGCGATGCATCTGTTAAATCTGAAAAAAGGGATGAATCTGAAGTGAAACCAGTTTCTGTGGAGAAAGAATTTGATAGGGAGTCAGGGTATCAGGAGTATCTTCGTTATATCGACTCTCTTAAATCAAATGAGCACCAAAAACCTAAGATGGTTCAGCCGATTTCATCGATGCCGTCTTCTGTTCACAGTTCGAATGTAAAGAAAGACGGGCAAAGAGGGGTTGTTGAAGATAGGAAACTGAGTTTGGCGGTAATTGAAGATGGCGATTTCGAAGAAGAAGCTGATTGGTTGTTGGTGGGAAGGACTGCAATTACTGGGCTATCGACTACAAAAGGGCGAAAACTTGAAGACAACGAGATTGTTCATTTTGCTTTCCCAAATGGTGATTTAAGAAGCAAGAGTGGTTATTATGTGAGTGCACGTGCTGCAAATGCTGCTTCTGGAATTGTAAGATTCTCTACTAAAAGATCCGGAGAGGTAATTTGTTCATTTCATCATAATTTAAATTCTGCAGTTTTTTTGTATGCTGAAAAGGGGTTTACTTTACAGTATCGATGAATGATTGTATGTTTTTATCTGTTTCAGATTGGTCGTCTTCCAATGGAGTGGTCTAAATGTCTAATTCCACTTGTTAACTCGAAAAAGGTGAAGGTTCGAGGTAGATGTGTGGCTGCACCTGCGAATCTTAGCTTGATGCAAGAGATTTTGCTCTACATAAGGTGAAATTTTCATTTTACTGTTGCAGACTTTTAATTAGTTGCAAAACGATGAAACCATAATCTATACTTAATGTTTTGTGTTTATCTTGTTGGGCAGCTTTTATATTCATCACTCAATCTTCAGTGAAGAAGGCAATTGTACCTGGAAGCTAGATTCGGGTTCAAACATTGACACTACAATTTATCCTCTCTTGACTTTATTTAAACTGTTGAAAAAGAACCCATTTCAAAAGGTAAATCTTTTGATCTGTTTAGCCTTATGAAGGTAATGGATTTTTTGCTAATGGAAATCTGTTGTCGTTAACTGTGCTATAACCAGGCTGAATTCACACCTGAGGAGCTTGATTCTCGTAAACGTGTGCTGACTCTTGATGTATGTTTGCTTGATCTATACCTTCACTTTTTTTTTGTTTTTTAATTTGTTATTTGTATTTAAATATGCGATTAGAAATGAGATGTAACTTGAAAAAATTATAAAAGGTTTGACTATGATTTTTTTGAATGACTGGGAATCAAAGTGTCAACCGTTTAGTTTGTTTATAGCTTCAAGTTTATATAATTTGCTAAACATTTGTGCACCATACAAACTGATTATAGCAACTCTAAGCAATAGAAACACATCATAACACTACTTCCCTGAAAAAAAATCTAGTCACAGTCAATTACCTGATTTTAATTATTTTGACCAGTCTCGTTGTTGTTGTGCGAGTAGAATAGGTGGAATCTGTAATATTAGATCTCCACAATGCTTATTTTTTGTACTCTTCCAGTTATTCGACTTTGATGTATATTGATTATTTTATCAGAATGATTTAAACGAAGCTGTATCGGTGCTTCCTACGGCAAAACGTGGAAAGGGTGCTGAAGCGCGGCTTTTAGAGCCCAACAAAGATGCTCCAGTTCTCACTGAATCATCATTAAACAAGCTTGTTGGTGCTGCAGACATGTATAACTTAGAGGTATATCCAAAAACAAATTTAAAACATTATTTTACTAATTTTCACCAAAACATGTCAAAAAGTTTAAATCTTTTTGTAGGAAATGGATCCTCCAACAACACTTACATGTGAGTTAAGGCCATATCAGAAGCAGGCTCTCTATTGGATGACAGAATCAGAGAAAGGTGTAGATGTTGAAAAAGCAGAAGAAACACTCCATCCGTGTTGGGCAGCATATCGTATATGTGATGAGTATGATATTTAATTATATACCATGTTAGATTTTAATGGTGAAAATGATGATTTTTTTCCTTTATTAACAAACATTTTACTCTTTGTGACTAAAACAGAAGGGCGACTGCAATCTATGTAAATATTTTTTCTGGTGAAGCAACTACCAAATTCCCAAAAGCAACACAGATGGCTAGGGGAGGAGTAAGTTTAAACCTTTTTCAAACTATTTTCAAGTTTGATCACTTAGATATGCATAGATATGATATGTTTTCTTTTTAATATTATCAAATTGTGCAGATATTAGCAGATGCAATGGGACTTGGTAAAACTGTGATGACCATTTCTTTGATCGTTGCAAGACCATACAAAGGAACCCTTGAAATTGAAGATGAAAAAGATTCTACTAAAAATAAAAAGGAATATGAAAGAAGGGTCTCTCGTAGACCACAAGGTGGAACTCTCATTGTTTGTCCTATGGCTTTGCTGAGCCAATGGAAGGTTGGTGTTTCAGATTTAGTAAAAGAAAAAATTGCATGTATAAGTATAACTGTACTTTCAGTTAATATTTTGACCTTAAGGAACACACTTTCAAATAAACTTTTCTTGGATTATGAATTTATAATACGAGCCCTTAAAAGTAACCTCGTTCTTAAAGAGTATATTCTCTAAAACAGAAATTGACTGAAAGTATGTTTCATTTACGTGAAATTTGCTTTCCAAAAATAACAGCACATCCCTTTTCACTTTTCTAACTTTTTTAATGGATTTTAGGATGAACTTGAAACCCATTCTGTACCAGACAGTTTATCTGTTTTTGTTCATTATGGCGGGGATAGAAGCAACGACCCAAGAGTGATAGCTGAACCTACTGTTGTCTTGACAACTTATGGTGTTTTGTCTGCATCTTATAAAAGCGTAATCCACCATCTTATTCATCAATATTGTTAAGAAAGTCACTTTATTTCTTCTATAAGCAATAAAATTTATGTGAAATATTGTTTTCAGGATGCTGAAAACAGCATTTTTCAAAGAGTAGATTGGTATAGAGTGGTGTTAGATGAAGCTCATACCATCAAGTCTTCGAGGAGTCAATGTGCTCAAGCTGCCTTTGCATTAACCTCATACTGTCGGTGGTGTCTCACTGGTACCCCTCTTCAGGTAATATTACATTCAAGCACATTCGAGGAGTCATTGTGTTATTTTTAAATCTGTTATTATTTTTATTAACTGTATATTCATTCTGCAGAACAATTTGGAAGATTTGTTCAGTCTTCTGTGTTTCTTGCATGTTGAGCCATGGTGCAACTGGGCATGGTAAGCAATCTGGGTTGTACCTACTTGGTTTGTTTAATTTTTTTCCACTGTAAACTATCATTATTCTGGTGTATTTTGCAGTTCAATTAAATTATTCTAGTTTAAGGCATACCCTGATTGCATTTTCTAGATCGACAACAAAGTCATACAATATGGTTCTTTTGTTTCTCTTATAAATTTATGATATTATTTTGTTTCTTTTGAACTTTAGGTGGAACAAGTTAATTCAGAGGCCTTATGAGAATGGTGATAAGCGAGGGCTAAAGCTTGTAAAAGCCATTCTGAGGCCACTCATGCTGAGGAGAACAAAAGACACAAAAGATAAAAATGGAAGGTATGTATGCAGTATGCAAACCTCTTTAAACTGTTAAATGTCTAAATTAATGATTTTATACTAAAAATTTTTATGTGACTCAGGCCCATTCTTGTTCTCCCACCAACTGACATTCAAATTATTGAATGTGAACAATCAGAAGCTGAACATGATTTCTATGATGCCCTTTTCAAGAGATCTAAGGTAAGTTGCATGCATCATTTCAATCAAACTAATGTATTGTTATAGATCTCGTACCTCATACTTTTCTTCTATACAAAACAGGTTCAATTTGATCAGTTTGTAGCACAAGGCAAAGTTCTTCACAACTATGCTAATATCCTTGAGCTCCTACTTAGATTAAGACAATGTTGCAATCACCCATTTCTCGTTATGAGGTCAGGATCCAATTCTTTAGAAAAAGATTTAATTTTACCCCTTTTTTAAACTTAAAACTTATGGTAACTTTTTAAAATTTACAGCCGAGGTGACTCTCAACAGTTTTCGGATCTAAACAAACTTGCAAGAAGGTTTCTTGATAATAATCTTGATTCATCCACCCCAAATCCAAGTAAAGCATACATTGACGAAGTTGTTAATGGTTTAAAGAAAGGTGAAAACAGCGAGTGTCCCATATGTCTAGAGTCTGCAGATGATCCTGTGCTCACTCCGTGTGCTCACAGAATGTGTAGAGAGTGTCTTTTATCAAGTTGGAGAAGCCCAATTCAGGGTTTATGCCCAATTTGTAGGCAGACTCTGAGAAAAACAGATCTTATTACATGCCCTTCAGAGAGTAAGTTTAGAGTTGATGTTGAGAAGAATTGGAAAGAATCTTCAAAGGTTTCGAAGCTTTTGGAATGCTTGGAAACTATAAGGAAGAAAGGGCGTGGAGAGAAAAGTATTGTTTTTAGCCAGTGGACTTCATTTTTGGATCTTTTGGAGATTCCATTAAAGAGGAGAAAGATTGGGTATTTAAGATTTGATGGCAGTTTGTCACAGAAGAATAGAGAAAAGACTTTGAAGGAGTTCAATGAAACCACAGACAAAATGGTGAGAAAACTTCTTTAAAAAAAAAAAGCCGTTTATTCGGTTTGATTATAAGATTTAGTCTTTGGAGCTGTCTCTTTGCAAACTATAGTGAACAAGACTGTTTCCTCTTTGTAAGGTTGGAACAGTCTTGTTGTAATTTGCAAAAAGGGATGTTATTTCACCAACTAAAAACTAAAAAGTTGTGAAAATGAGTTTTCTTAGAAAGGGCAGTTACAAGACTGTTTTACCATTGTATAGTTAAGGAAACCTCATTTTTTAATGTTTTTTTCTAAAAGACACTCTTGTTAAGTGGTGGAGTGCTCTTTCTGTAGCCTTTATACAAAGCACAGTAAAAAGTGCGTTACGGTTTAAATTTGGAAAAAGGTTGGTGAAAACCATTCTTTTTTGTGAAAGGCTGTTTTAACCTTTGTAAAGTGTGGGGGAATAATGATTAAAGTTTGAGTAAGTTTGATTTTTTTTTTTTTTTGAACAAAAGTAAGTAAGTTTGATTATAAAAAGCTAAATTATGGCATCTTGTAGGTGTTGTTGATGTCTCTAAAAGCTGGCGGTGTTGGCCTGAATTTGACTGCAGCTTCTAATGTATTTCTGATGGTATGCACTCATTTTGACTTCTTTAAAAAAAAGATCAAGTCTATCAATGTTCTTGATTTGCTTACAAAACTCATCCAACTGTGTTAATTCTTGAAGGATCCATGGTGGAATCCTGCTGTTGAGGAGCAGGCGATAATGAGAATCCATCGTATTGGTCAAAAGCGAACTGTTTGTGTTAGAAGATTCATCGTGAAGGTTTACATTATTTAGATTTTCTTTTACCTGAATCAAGTCAATATTTATTCATCTTAATCTGGTTTATATACCATTGAATTGTTTTTTAAACTACAAGACCTGTGGTTTTTGCCAAATTTGACTTTTTTGTTTTTGTTGCGTAAAGTCAAATTCAAACCTTTTCCTGCCTACCAAATAAAAAATTGTCGCTTGTATTTGAAAATTTTTTAGTCAAAAACTCAAATCACAAGTTAAAACACCTGACCCATTACTTCATAAAAAAATAATTTTTTTTCTGGAATTTATCTTGAAAACCGTTTTCAGTTTTTGACTTTTTTGGATTTTTTAGTCAACCTTCTTTCCATTTTTTTTTTTGAAAGGCATTTTTTTCCATTTTCTCTACTAGTATAAACTATAAACCTATGGTTTCTTTATCTAAAACCCCAAAAATTCAATAATCTCACTGCGAATCTGCGATAATGACTTCTGTTTTATGTTTTGATAATCTTAAATATGAAAAGTAAGATATGAATATATATTTCTTGAAAGACTTTTGCCTTTTTTTGTTTGTTTTATTTGACTTTGTTCTTGTGGGAAACGTTATAGGATACGGTGGAGGAACGAATGCAACAAGTTCAGGCGAGGAAGCAGCGGATGATTGCGGGAGCTCTTACTGATGAGGAAGTCCGATCTGCTCGGCTTGAAGAACTTAAGATGCTGTTTAGATGATTCTTTTTTTTATTTTGAAATTTTTATGAAGATTGTGTTTTTAAAATGGAAAGAGATCTGGTTTAGGCCTTTTGGGGTGCAATGTTTATTGTTTAGATTTGTAGGTGAACAAACGCACTACTCCAAATTTTGTATATTGGGGGCAAAATCATTTCGAATGCATCCATTTTAGTAAGTTAATCGTAAAATTTCAGTGATTATGATGATATTTTCTGTAGAAGTGTAGATGACTTGCTGGTTTCATTTGTTTTTTAATGCTTATCTATTAGTTGAATACATAAGCCTAAAGAAAAAAATATATATTAGTGAAAAAAATATATATTGAAAAGTTAGTTTTATTGCAAAATAACACCCAAATGACAAACTTTATTTATTAAGGAAAATTAGATTAATCTTATCATTGAGAAAAAAAGTTTGAAATGCTAGTTTATTTAACAAAACATTCTCTTTTTTTATTTAAAATTAAGATGATTATAGATATTATTTATAATTATTTTGGATTCATTATTGATTAAAGTAAACTATAAAATCAAATATATGTAAACGCTAATTCAATAAATATTTATTTATAAGAAGATAAAACACACGACATTATACTTATTTAATTTAATTCGAATGAATTTACGCATATTTTAGATATCAATTTAAGTTATTATTTATTAATTTAATATTATTAACCTTATATTCACCCATTTCGTTTCTTTTTATTCATTTGAAAAATCATTATAATCAAGTAATAGAGAAATACATGTTTTGAATGAATTTTTTATTTTTATTTTTATTTATTTATTTAGTTTTTTTGCAATTGAAATTTCGTTGTAAGTCTGTTGCCACGATTTAGTTGATACATCGATGTAAATTTTAACTGCAAACATGTTACACAAAAGATTCATGTTTTCTACTATATTAGTGTAAGAATATGTGCAAAGATTAGTGAGACAATAATCCACACACCTAGAAAAGAGTATATATGGTCTTGTGTGTTGGAAAAAATGTTTAGGATGCTAGAACATCTGTTATAATCGTCCTTCTATTTTGTACATTAAGACATATTTGTTAAGATTAAAATAAAAGATGAATAAAGAAAACAAATAAAGCTAACATTTTATCTTTTAGTAGATATAAGGATAAACTATGATAAATTTAATACTATGATCAAAGCTACACAAGAAATTAAATGGACAATGACACGTTTAGACTAACAAATATTAGTTTTAAATTGTGTTAAAGTGAAATAAATAAAGTTTTGAAATAAATACAAAAAATAAGAAATTAAAATTATTCGGTTATCTGTTCAATTGTTAAGATCAAGATGTTTACCATTAGGTCAAAGAGAATTTCTAGTGCTTAATGTGTTATTTTTTTATATATTAAGTAGCATAGTTCGTCCATAAATCAAATTATCTATAAGATGTTGTCTCATACAAACGTCAATAACTAAGAGAGAAGAGCATAGTGAGTACTTCACTCCAATGCTTAAGGCTTCACCTATCATATCAGCAATACCTCTTCCTTATTTTTTGTGCTTAAACCTAAAGAAATATTTACACTTCATATGTTTAAATTTATTTTTAAAAATTAATTTCTCTCACTTTTTTCATCTGATCTGCTTTCTCCTCGGTCTCTTACATTCAATAACAAATTACTAAGGCAATCAAAATTCTTGATCCCAAAACTATAAAAATGATGTTGGCTTACGATACCAGAAGCTATGCATGCATAACGAAACTATGACAAATACCACTCCGCATAACCTAACAACTAACCTTTTCTAGTTTTGTATTTGATTGATAAAAAAAAGATATTTCTACTTTCTAGTAGGATTTTAAACACTAATTACAAAAGGGGTTGTGCTAAATAAACAACCATCTTATTAAAAAAACATCCTCCATAATTAGATTTATATTCATTTCCAAATTATAACTATTGTTTTAAATATATAATTAATACAACTATAGTTTCTAAATTTCTTTTTTTTATAATTAGATTTCTTTTTCCATAAATGTAATAACATTTTTTTAATAATTATTGTGTATTATTAGTTTTTTTGTTTTATGTAAATCGTCTTTATGTAGAAAATTTCTAATTTCTTCTGCTAAATTTTCATATCTTATCATTCACTAAATTATTAGATATTAATTTCACTAATTCTTTTCTTTAATTTCATAGATTGATATTAATACATATTTCAATGTAATTAATAGGAGGGTGTTTAGAAAAATTTGATTTAAGGCTATAAAAGATCTCTTAATATAAATTACCATAACGCTAAAAAATAGTAGATAAAATAAAAATATATTATTGTTATATTATTTTTGTCATTTTTAATTTGAACTTTATACGGATCTGAAGAGGAACTTCAACGGTTACTTGATCTTTTGTCTCAATTAAAATACAAAACTTATGGATCCGATAGTTGGTGTAACATCCTCAAATGGGCCTAGTCGTCTATACTCTCGGTACGTTCCGAATCTCGAGTTTATTAATAAATATTAGAATTATTATTAAAATAATTAAGAAATCATGATAATAAATATAATAAAGAAAATAGATAAATTAAATAAAATATTAAACGGTTTTGAATAAGGATTCCGGAAATATCCCCGTTAGTTGAAACGGGTAAACGGGTATTAAGTTGTAAGTTGAGAAGGGGAACATAATACCTCTTGTGGATAATATTGAGACTTAAGTCAGTCTTTTCTCTTCTTATATACTCCAACACGTACATACACCATACCTCTCATTTCTTTTCTTTGTTCTTTGGATCGTGAAGGAGAAATCACAGAGAGATCATCAAGATAAATTCCAACTACAAATCCAAGCTATAATCTGTTAGTAATCTTGAATTCATCAGCCCTTTGCTCTTGGTAAGTTCATCTTCTTCATCTTCACCATGTTCTTGAGCTTTAGGTAAAAAAATGGCAAAATTCGATTTAGCTATCCACAATTGATTTCAAGTTTTCCAATCTGTTCCTATATGATTTCTTAGTGTTTAGAAACCGATTTTAGTAATTAAAGTGTCGATTTTGGTGTTGTTTCATGAAGTCCTTGAAATGGGTCAAAATGGAAGAATTTGATCCTATACCTTCAATCTTTGGTTTGATGTTGTTATATGTATGTTTTTGGATTCATTTGGATGTCTAAAATCATATGGAAACACTGGAAATTGGATTGGGATTGCTGGAATTGGGTTTGGGTTGCAAATGGACTGAACAGGGGGCTGTTTCTCGCACACTGATTGTAAATTGGTTACTACGGCCGTAGTAAGTTTTCCCTACGGCCGTAGGAGGGTATTCTATAAAAATGGTCCTACGGCCGTAGGACATTTTTACTACGGCCGTAGGGACTGTCTGTTATGAACAGTGCACTGTTGTGCTGTTTTTCGACGTTTTGTCGTACGGGATGCTCGTTTAGGATTCTGAGTAGTCTAATGGCATCATTAGGAGTATCATATTAGTTTTTTTAGTTAATGTACTTGTGTGAAGTGACTAAACACGAGTATTATATTATAGGTAAGCTGTACGACCCGGAAGAAGAGCGCGACGATCACGATTATTGTTTGCTTTAGTCTCTAGCCTCACAGGTGAGTATAGGATAACATACTAATTAATATAATCGAATTACATGTTATTTGTATGTGCAAGTAATTCCATGAAATGTACTTAACACTGTTGTATGCTTGAAATGTGTACTGTATGCTATATTTATGCATGACACACGTAACCATTGAATCATGTTTATGATATGATATGTATGCGCGCTATGAGGCCCTGAATGGGTCAATTATGTGTTTGTGATCGGATCCGAGATATGGGGGCTATTTGTAGTCCTTGAACGAGGCCAGACTGCGGTCTGGGATGCCTTGAGGCCTGCGGGTCGATGATAGCGTCAACGGTACCTAGATAGGTATTTAGGGTTTGGCTAGCCCAATGTTCCTCGTGCGATGAGGGGGATCAGCTGATTGTTGTACCCCATGGAGTCTATGGCTTCATAACGCAACGGTGGACCGCTACCCGCTCACCCACCCGCGCGGTTGATGTGTCTGGTTTCCCCAGTTAGGAGTGTTGAGCCGGGCTCGCTACCCTGCAAGATTATGCTTCTTTC
This sequence comes from Pulicaria dysenterica, assembly GCA_947179395.2. NCBI lineage: Eukaryota > Viridiplantae > Streptophyta > Magnoliopsida > Asterales > Asteraceae > Pulicaria > Pulicaria dysenterica. Next base: position 56,459,778 of record OX359296.1, read on the forward strand.
TGGCTGTGCCAGCTCATCACGAGATGCTAGGATAGCACTGTTTGATATATTGATGATATGTGATATGTTTATATTACTAAATATGCTATCTTATGCTCACTAGCTTTAATTAGCTAACAGATACTCTCCCCATGACTGCAGGTGACACTTAGGCGCGTGAGCTTTGGGTACCTGCTGGTTATTAATTGTCTTTTGGAGGAACACTTGTTTTGTTACTTTTTATTACTGTTTATGTTTGTATAAACTTGGTTAAGTGGTCGGTGAACAGTTTAGTAACACCAACTGATCTTTTGTATACTGTGGCTGATTTTTTGTTGTAATTATAGCCACTTTTATATTTCCGCTGCATTTAATGAGTTTTGAAAAACAGGTTTGGCTTAAGTTCAGCGTACAAACGGATCCATGCAGTTTGGATTCTTGAATTTACATTATTAAAATGAAAAATCTGGTTTTCAAAAGAGAGGTGTTACAAGTTGGTATCAGAGCCTAGGTTTGAGTGAATTGGGTACTTGTAAAAGTATTCAGTCTCAAACCCAGGCCCGACCATTGTTTAGTGTTCCTCGGGGGGGTCATGGGTTGTGTGAAAGAGAGTTAAATTCTTGTAATGCTATTGCTTACTTGCTTGTTATGTTAGTAAAATATGATAAAAAGTACTAAGTATGTTATCTATGTTTTGTTTGGTCAGGTTATTTACAAGAATAACATGGCTGAACATAGAGATAGAGAGGCTTACATAAGAGATTTAGAGGCTCGTTTGAAAGCTTCTGAGGAAAGAGTGTTGGTGCAACCAGTGGCAGAACCCAAGATGTCACCAGATCTTAAAATTTTTCTATCTTGCCAGCCACCTACCTTTGAAGGTAGCATGGATCCAAGTGTTACTAAGAGGTGGATCCGCGAGATGGATTTAGCTTTCGACAACAGCAGTTGTAAGGAATCCAACAAAGTGGGATTTGCTCGGAAGCAGTTAAGGGGTAATGCACAGACATGGTATGACACCGTGATCTCATCCACGCCAGCAGAGGTGAGAGTTACTTATACTTGGGTAGATTTTGTGGGAATCCTCCGAAGTAAGCATTGTTCAGATCAAGTGATGGATAGATTGGAGGAGGAGTTCATGGCATTGAAAAAGGGTGATAAACCGGTTGAAGACTTGATCGAGCGGTTTTCTGATAAGATGAGGTTTGTGAATCACTTACTGCCTGATGAGAAGTCAAAGATAAAACGGTTTGCAAAAACTCTTCCACCGGATTATCGAGCTTCGGTTAGGAGTGCTCTGTCTTTGGATATCGCGTTTGAGATGGCGCGACAGTATGAAAGCGATCACGCACAGAAAAAGGAGCCTACTAGTGGGAATTTTAAGAGGAAGTTTGATCAGTCTTCAGGGTCGAGAAATTGGAGTGGTGGGTCTCGGCAGCAACAGGGGACTCAGAAGTATAACCCGTCTACTACTCCATGGTGTTCCCAATGTCGTACTTATCATACTGGCCATTGTACTCGGGACACAGTCCGTTGTTTCAAGTGTGGGCAGAAGGGGCATTCTACTGATGCGTGTCAATTTAAAGGAAATGTTTGTTATAAATGCTTCAAACCGGGACATCGCTCGTCTGAATGCAGATCAAGTCAGGGACGGGGATCAGGAGGAGCTGGAGGATCATCGTCGGGGCCGAAAAAGGAGAATGCACCACGAGCAGCTGGCAGGGCTTTCCAGATGACGGCTGACGAGGCTAAGACAGCAGGTGATGTTATTACAGGCACATTCTTAATTAATTCAATGCCTGCATGTATTCTGTTTGATTCTGGTGCTACTTACTCTTTTATTTCTCCGAAATTCTGTGAAAGAATTCAACTTCCTAGTTCTCTTATGACAAGTCCTGTTGATGTGGAAGTTGCTGATGGTAAGTTAGTGCCCGTTACTTCATCAATTCCACAAGCTTCGCTTGAAATTGACAGTCATAGTTTTCCGATATCTTTGTTGCTTTTACCTATCTCTGGTTTTGATGCGGTTGTCGGCATGGATTGGCTTGTTAATCAAAATGCTGAAATTCTATGTTCTAAAAAGCTAATCAAAATTCCTCTACCAAATGGGTCATATGCTATGGCTCGTGGTGAACGGAGGAAATCTGAAATTCCTTTGATCTCAGCAATTAAAGCTCACAAATCAATAGCCAAAGGGTGTGAATTATATTTGGCTCGTGTGATTGATACAAAAATGGAAAAGAAAGCTGTTAGTGACATAAGGGTGGTGTCGGAATACCCTGATGTCTTTCCTGACGAATTACCTGGATTGCCTCCGATACGAGATGTAGAATATCAAATTAATCTTGTTCCAGGTGCTACACCTGTGGCAAGAGCTCCTTATCGTCTCGCTCCGTCTGAAATTCGCGAGATGATGACTCAAATTCAAGAACTACTTGATAAAGGCTTTATTCGTCCCAGCTCTTCGCCTTGGGGAGCTCCAGTCTTGTTTGTTAAAAAGAAAGACGGGACGATGCGTATGTGCATAGACTACAGGGAGTTAAATAAAAGAACAATAAAGAATAAGTACCCTCTTCCTCGCATAGATGATTTGTTCGATCAGCTACAGGGTGCTACTTGTTTTTCTAAAATTGATCTTCGGTCTGGTTATCATCAAGTTCGGGTACGCGAGGAGGATATTCCTATAACAACTTTTCGAACCAGATATGGGCATTACGAATTTCTGGTGATGCCTTTTGGTTTGACAAATGCTCCGGCTGTGTTTATGGACTTGATGAATCGTGTATGTCGCCCTTTTCTTGACAAGTTCGTGATAGTATTCATTGACGATATTCTCATATATTCCAAGTCTGAGTCAGAACATGAGACTCATCTTCGTGTGGTTCTTGATACTCTTCTACGCGAGCATTTATATGCTAAATTTTCTAAGTGTGAGTTCTGGCTTGAAGAAATACATTTCCTTGGTCATGTTATATGCAAGAATGGTGTTATGGTTGATCCAGTTAAAGTCGAGGCCGTGATGAATTGGGGAGTTCCTAAAACCCCATCTGAAATCAAAAGTTTCTTAGGACTTGCCGGTTACTATCGGCGTTTTATTCAAAATTTCTCCAAAATAGCAGGTCCTTTAACTAAACTCACGCGAAAGGATGTTGCTTATGATTGGTCTGTTGAACAAGATAAGGCCTTTCAAACTCTGAAGCAGTTGTTATGTCAAGCTCCAGTTCTGACCTTACCCAACGGGTCAGAAGACTTTATTGTTTATTGTGATGCTTCTTATGCAGGTTTGGGAAGTGTCCTAATGCAGAGAGACAAGGTTATTGCTTATGCTTCTCGCCAATTAAAGCCTCACGAGAAGAACTACCCAACACACGATCTTGAATTGGCTGCTGTAGTATTTGCTTTGAAACTATGGCGCCATTATCTTTATGGTACTAAGTGTGTGGTATACACAGATCATAAAAGCCTGTAGTATGTTTTCACTCAAAAGGAGCTTAATATGAGGCAACGGAGATGGTTAGAGTTGATCAAAGATTATGATTGTGAAATCAAATATCACCCGGGAAAGGCAAACATTGTAGCAGATGCGTTAAGCCGAAAAGGCTCTTCGGAGAGTGTCAGATTCATGAAGCTTACTATTGTATCTGATATCATCACTCGGCTTAAGGAGGCGCAACATGAGGCTTTGTTAGAGGCTAACTTGAAAGCAGAAACAATGACTAAACTGAAGGATCAATTGGAAGATGATAACCGTGGGCTAAAGACTTTTAAATCCCGAATCTGGGTGCCTAGCCTTGGAGGAAACCGTGATCTAATTCTCTAGGAGGCTCATAAATCAAAGTTATCTATTCACCCTGGATGTACTAAAATGTATCATGATCTTAGGGTGTTTTACTGGTGGCCCACATTGAAGCGTGATATAGCTTCATATGTCGAAAAATGTCAAACATGTGCACAAGTCAAAACGGAACATCAAAAGCCTTATGGTAATTTGCAGCAATTACCGATTCTAGAATGGAAGTGGGATAATATTACCATGGATTTTGTCACTAAATTGCCCAAGACTTCAAAGGGGCATGATATGATCTGGGTAATAGTTGATCGTCTCACTAAGAGTGCACATTTTCTTGCAGTCTGCGAATCTTGGTCTATGACTCGACTTGCTCAGTTATATATCAACGAGATTGTATCTCGCCACGGTATTCCTTTGTCAATTGTTTCTGATAGGGATACTCGTTTTGCATCGAACTTTTGGGCCAGTCTTCAACGAGAGCTTGGTACTCGTGTTCATTTGAGTACCGCATACCACCCCCAAACTGACGGACAGTCCGAAAGGACTATTCAAACTCTTGAAGATATGTTACGCGCGTGTGTACTTGAATATGGTGGTTCGTGGGATTCTCATCTACCTTTGATCGAATTTGCTTATAATAATTCGTATCATTCTAGCATTGGTATGCCACCGTACGAGATGCTTTATGGTAGGCGTTGTCGTACCCCTACTTGTTGGCTAGAACCGGGAGAGAAACAATATGCAGGACCTGATTTGGTTCAAATTACAGCCGATAAAGTCAAAGTTGCACGTGAAAAGTTAAAGGCGGCTCGTGATAGACAGAAGATGTATGCTGATCCGAAACGCAGACCTGTTACCTTTGAAATTGGTGACCGGGTATTCTTAAAGGTTTCTCCATGGAAGGGTGTAATTCGGTTTGGTAAGAAGGGCAAGCTAAGTCCGCGTTACATTGGTCCTTTCAAGATTCTTGCCAAAGTCAACGAGCAGACTGTATCTTTGGAATTGCCTCCAGAATTGTCAGGTATTCACAACACTTTCAACGTTTGTTATCTGCGAAAGTGTAAAGTAGAGGAAGATCAGATTTTGCCTCTACAAGACCTGAAGGTTGATTCTACCAAGCGATTGGTGGAAGAACCGATTGAAATATTAGACACTAAGGTCAAACGGTTGAGGAAGAAGAACATCCGTTTGGTTTTGGTCAAATGGAAACACAACCTTGGGTCAAACTTGACGTGGGAGACTGAGGATGACATGAAGGCCCGTTATCCCTACTTGTTTACTGAAGAGCAGATTCCGAGGACGGAATCTTCTTAAGGGGGGTAGATTTGTAACATCCTCAAATGGGCCTAGTCGTCTATACTCTCGGTACATTCCGAATCTCGAGTTTATTAATAAATATTAGAATTATTATTAAAATAATTAAGAAATCATGATAATAAATATAATAAAGAAAATAGATAAATTAAATAAAATATTAAACGGTTTTGAATAAGGATTCCGGAAATATCCCCGTTAGTTGAAACGGGTAAACGGGTATTAAGTTGTAAGTTGAGAAGGGGAACATAATACCTCTTGTGGTAATATTGAGACTTAAGTCAGTCTTTTCTCTTCTTATATACTCCAACACGTACATACACCATACCTCTCATTTCTTTTCTTTGTTCTTTGGATCGTGAAGGAGAAATCACAGAGAGATCATCAAGATAAATTCCAACTACAAATCCAAGCTATAATCTGTTAGTAATCTTGAATTCATCAGCCCTTTGCTCTTGGTAAGTTCATCTTCTTCATCTTCACCATGTTCTTGAGCTTTAGGTAAAAAAATGGCAAAATTCGATTTAGCTATCCACAATTGATTTCAAGTTTTCCAATCTGTTCCTATATGATTTCTTAGTGTTTAGAAACCGATTTTAGTAATTAAAGTGTCGATTTTGGTGTTGTTTCATGAAGTCCTTGAAATGGGTCAAAATGGAAGAATTTGATCCTATACCTTCAATCTTTGGTTTGATGTTGTTATATGTATGTTTTTGGATTCATTTGGATGTCTTAAATCATATGGAAACACTGGAAATTGGATTGGGATTGCTGGAATTGGGTTTGGGTTGCAAATGGACTGAACAGGGGGCTATTTCTCGCACACTGACTGTAAATTGGTTACTACGGCCGTAGTAAGTTTTCCCTACGGCCGTAGGAGGGTATTCTATAAAAATGGTCCTACGGCCGTAGGACATTTTTACTACGGCCGTAGGGACTGTCTGTTATGAACAGTGCACTGTTGTGCTGTTTTTCGACGTTTTGTCGTACGGGATGCTCGTTTAGGATTCTGAGTAGTCTAATGGCATCATTAGGAGTATCATATTAGTTTTTTTAGTTAATGTACTTGTGTGAAGTGACTAAACACGAGTATTATATTATAGGTAAGCTGTACGACCCGGAAGAAGAGCGCGACGATCACGATTATTGTTTGCTTTAGTCTCTAGCCTCACAGGTGAGTATAGGATAACATACTAATTAATATAATCGAATTACATGTTATTTGTATGTGCAAGTAATTCCATGAAATGTACTTAACACTGTTGTATGCTTGAAATGTGTACTGTATGCTATATTTATGCATGACACACGTAACCATTGAATCATGTTTATGATATGATATGTATGCGCGCTATGAGGCCCTGAATGGGTCAATTATGTGTTTGTGATCGGATCCGAGATATGGGGGCTATTTGTAGTCCTTGAACGAGGCCAGACTGCGGTCTGGGATGCCTTGAGGCCTGCGGGTCGATGATAGCGTCAACGGTACCTAGATAGGTATTTAGGGTTTGGCTAGCCCAATGTTCCTCGTGCGATGAGGGGGATCAGCTGATTGTTGTACCCCATGGAGTCTATGGCTTCATAACGCAACGGTGGACCGCTACCCGCTCACCCACCCGCGCGGTTGATGTGTCTGGTTTCCCCAGTTAGGAGTGTTGAGCCGGGCTCGCTACCCTGCAAGATTATGCTTCCTTCTGGCTGTGCCAGCTCATCACGAGATGCTAGGATAGCACTGTTTGATATATTGATGATATGTGATATGTTTATATTACTAAATATGCTATCTTATGCTCACTAGCTTTAATTAGCTAACAGATACTCTCCCCATGACTGCAGGTGACACTTAGGCGCGTGAGCTTTGGGTACCTGCTGGTTATTAATTGTCTTTTGGAGGAACACTTGTTTTGTTACTTTTTATTACTGTTTATGTTTGTATAAACTTGGTTAAGTGGTCGGTGAACAGTTTAGTAACACCAACTGATCTTTTGTATACTGTGGCTGATTTTTTGTTGTAATTATAGCCACTTTTATATTTCCGCTGCATTTAATGAGTTTTGAAAAACAGGTTTGGCTTAAGTTCAGCGTACAAACGGATCCATGCAGTTTGGATTCTTGAATTTACATTATTAAAATGAAAAATGTGGTTTTCAAAAGAGAGGTGTTACAGTTGGCAATAGACATGGGACCCAAAAGGTATTCTCTGTTGGTAAAATGTCGAAAATGATTCAAAAGAAAATGTCGACACTAAATTCTGCTGCGTTTTCAAAACTTTGCTGGAATCGCCTCCTTCCATCTAAAGTTAACATATTTTTTTTGGCGGGTTTGCAATTATAATATTCCTACAAAAATGGGTTAAAAGCAGTATACCACTTGACTGCTCAAAATGTGTTTTCTGTGGTATTCATGACGAAACCTTAAATCACTGGGACCATTTTTGAATAATGGATTGCCATCCAATTAACATTCCAAACATCCTAGTATTCCGAAAACACATCTTATAGATATAGAGGAGTATGCTTGAATAATGTTTTTTATAATTTTAATGTTAATGGTCATGTTAATCAATTATGTTTTTCAATGCTTAAAAAAGTTTATTGCAAAATGTTTATTTAATTATTTTGAAAATGTTTATTTCCTTTATGGAATAAAGAATCTAATTATATAAAAAGAAATTTAGAAAGTTTACTTGTATTAATTATCTTATTTAAAACAACAGTTATAATTCTAATAATAAAACAAATCTAATTAAGGAGGGCGTTAGCCAGCGGTCCGGAGAACCTCCTTCTTCATCTTCGTTTGTTTTCCTTTTCTTGTTCGAAATCCCGGTTCGTAGGTCGATCAGATCTTTGGTTCAGTTCATGGTCGAGAAGTTCAGATCAAGTTTCTGTTCTTGGATCGATTTTCAAATCAGATCTTTGGTTCACTTCGTGGTCGAGATTCAAGGTTCAGTTTGTGGTCGAGAAGTTCAGATCAAGTTCAGTTCGTGGGTCGCATTACAAGATTCAAGATCCCTGGTCAATGTTCGAGTGTCCGACTTTTCAGATCTGTCTTCAAGCGACGGAGCTTGGTTTAAGTTCAGATCGTGGTTCGAGTTTCAGATCCCGTGTTCGAGTATCAGATCCATGTTCAAGATCGTGGTTCGTGGTTCAGATTTCTTGTTCGTTTTCAGATCTCTGGTTCAGGTCTTTGTTTCGTGGTTCGTGGTTCAGATCTCTGGTTTGTGGGTTGGTTTGTGCTGTTTTCAGATCTCTGTTGTTCGTTTTCAGATCTCTGGTTCGTGGGTTGGTTCGTGCTGTTGTTCCTTCATGTTTCGCGTTCGAGTTTTCAGATTGACTTTTCAGTTCGAGTTTTTCAGATCGTGGTCGAGTTGGGGTCTTTGGACGAGTTTTAGTTCGAGATTTAGTGAGGATGTCAGATCGTGGTGGGTTCGCGTGGTTCGTGATCGCATTTCAAGTTCAGATCTTGTTGATGTTTCATATCGTGTTTGGTTCGAAGTTAGTTCGTGTTTTCAGATCATGTTGCTGTTTCAGATCGTGGTTAGTTCGTGTGGGTGTGGTTAGTTCGTGGTTAGTGGGTTCGTGTGGTTCGTGGTTAGTGGGTTCGTGTGCTTCGTAATTAGTTCGTGTCTCAGATTTTGTTGCTGTTTCAGATCGTGGTTAGTTCGTGTGTTTCGTGGTTAGCTCGTGGTTCGTGTGGATCGTGATTAATTTCAACTGTTTCGGTCGGTCCAGTTAATCTTATCTGAGATATCGTATTGTCACCACCTGGTTGGATGTGGTAACTTTTGTTTGTTAGTTTGTTAGTTCGGGAAGTTAGTTACTTTGGTGTTTAGACGGAGGTCGAATAGGTTCGAGTCCACCAGGTGAATGCCCTTTGACTTTACGAGTTTTAGATAGTTTGAACGGATTGTTCTATTGGATATTATTAGTTTAGCGGGTTAGGTGTTCATGTTTAAATTTTAGTGTTTGTATCGTTGTATTAACTAGCGTCTAGCTAGTTTTTAAATTATATATATATATATATATATATATATATATATATATATATACATTGCCTTTAAAAAAAGTTTGTTTATTTAGCCAAACACTTGCAGAAATTAATAATAATTTGCACGTAGAAACATGTTTATAAATTTATGGGGTTAATTTTTTAATGTATGGATAGATAGAGAGCACGTGTGTCTCCATTACAGAGCCAAGAGAAAAAACGTTAACATGAGAACCAACAAGTGATTGGTGCCACGTGGGTGGTGGCATGAAAGGAAAGCTACGACGACCGTCGGATTGTTCGATTGATATATATGGGTCAAAGATCTAGAGAATATATTTTCTACGTAGCGGATCTTATCTTAGACTAGAATATGCCATCGCTTTGCAATATATTTACTATTTAGGGATTTTGGGATCTTATGATTCTTATCTTCCACTATTACTTCTTTCTGTTTTTCCTTGGCTTGGCTCGGCTACTCTTTGCTTTGCTTTGCTTCATTAACTTAACTCGATCGACTTAGGTAAGGCTTATAGCAACGCAATGGTTTAATAACGAGCTCATTATCAATCCAAACGCCCCCATCCCGAGTTAGTGCTCCACCATTGCCGATGTTGTGTTGTAGGCTTGTAGCTGCACGGCATATTTGCTTGTGGTCCCTATAATGATCACAAGTTTTTTTTTTGTCAACTAATCGTATGTAAGATAAAATAATTTTGAGTCGATTTAGTTATGATAGTTATGACATTTAATATTACAAATGTTAGTTATACTAATGTGACTGACCAGTACGTAATGCTAGTTTTTACTACCTTTTACGGACCGGAAGAACTAATATTTGCATAAGTAAATACTTGGTATGCATTTGGGTTCAAATATTTTAATAGTTAACAATGCATAGTTTAACGAAGTCATAACTATTTAGCCCTTAATTATAAAATGTTAATTTTTTTAAAAACATTTGATGTTTATTGTTAAAAAGTAAACATTTATTCTTATTGGTGTTTACTCTTGTTCTCCAACAAATTAAGCCCATAACTTCTTTATTGGTGGATTTTTTAAAAGATATGACTGAAAGAAAATCAACAATAAAAATTAAATAATTTTTTTATTGAAGTTATTGATGAGAAATTTCACAATATATAAAATAAAGTAATGAGTGGTTTTGGTAAAATATTTTTTTAACTTGTTACTAATTTGTAAATTTTCTTTGATAAAAAATAAGGGTTTAGTTCCTAAAAGTATATCGAAGTTGTCACTTTTTGATATTGTGTATACCCATCTTTCATTACTCCCATTTAGTACATCAAAGTTCCTAAAACTACCATTTAGTGTATTGGGTAACCTATTCAATAGGTAATGGTGATGTGGCACAGGTAATGGTGATGTGGCTTTGAACTTGAGGCTGACTTGTAATTTCTTTATATAAAAATAATAGGAAATATAATAATAATAATAGTAATAATAATAATAATAATAATAATAATAATAATAATAATAATAATAATAATAATAGTAATAATAATAATAATAACAAAGAACAAATCTGGGTAACCTATTCACGTAGATCTTGAAGCCCTGCTTCATGCTTCATCGGAGAACAAAGAACAAAGAACAAATCTGGGCTTCGATTGTTCAAGGGCTGCTTCATGCGACGGGATTAGGGTTTCGATTCGCAGCCACCACCGCCTTCAACAACTAGGGTTTCTGATCGGAGGTCACCGTTCCAAATCTGGGCTTCGACTATTCAAGGGCTACTTCAGCGGCGAGTTTAGGGTTATCAATGACGGCGATTTGGATTTGATGTTTAAATCTGGAACAGGCGATGGGATTAGGGTTTCGAACGGCGAGGAACAAGTGATTGCTACAAAGGTAAGTAACTCCATGGCGGCGATCTTGAAGACGAACATAAATTGTACAAAGGTACGTTTATCAATGGTGATTGCTACCCAGATCTTCATCCTTCATCGTGTTCGTCTGTTTCTGATTTGGGGTTTATGAATGTAACAATCTGATTTAGGGTTTCTTTTAGATTAATGTTGTTTATAGATCGATTTAGGGTTTCATGAACAACTTGTTTATAGATTAATGTTCTTGGTACATAATCGATTTAGGGTTCATGGTTTCATCTTCAAGTTCAGATCTGTTCTTGGTATAGATTTAGTGTTCTTGCTTTCATCTTCAAAAGATTCCATCGTGTTTATAAGATTAATATTAGGATTTCTGGGTTTCATCTTCAAGTTCAGATCTGTTTAGTTACATCTTGTTTAGTTACATCTTGTTTAGTTACATCTGGATTTCTGGGTTTCAAGTTCAGATATGTTTTTCATGTGTGTTATCTTCATGTTCTTCATCTTCATAATTGAAAATAGAAGAGGTAAATATGATGTGGCAATAATTACTGATGTGGCTATCCATGTGGCTTTTTAAGAACATTAAAATAAATTAAAAAGTTCAGAATTACTGGTTACCTGCTAACATGTATTAATCATGAGTTTTAGAAGGTTTAGTATATTAAATGGGAGTAATGAAAGATAGTTATACACAATAGCAAAAAGTGACAACTTCGATATACTTTTAGAAACTAAACCCAAAAAATAATAAAAAGAAACTTAGTAACATAGAAATAATAGAATAGATGGGATTGAACATAATAATATGAAAGAAAGGTTTATATGTTTGAAGTGGAGTTCACAAGTTCCCAGTTAGGTTTTCCATAAAACCTGGAGTGGGTTTTACTTTTTGAGAAGCGAGGTGGGGTTGTATTCTTTGTAGGGGCCTTTCCTTAATATCCTTTATGCATTATGTGTGTGTATGAATAATTTAGACTAGTTGGCACAATAAGTGAAGGCCCTAGCTATATATCCATGACGAATAACTTTTTGGTTCTTGACTGTTTTTTGAATGCTTTTTCTAATTTTAATTTATAAAAAAAGAATAGAAATGAAGAATATAAAGAAGGAGAAAAAGACGTACAATTAGACATAGTTTAAACTTTAAACTTTAGAGCATTTGTTGGTGTCACTTTAAAATGTTTATATTAAAATAAAGAAAATATTTAATCTATCATAGTCGTAATAAAACCGGATCGTGGTACCAATAAGTGGTAAAGTCAGGTAATTTGAAAGGTGCTTAATTAATGACAAGTAAGTGCGACTGAACTTGGGCTTGTGACCGCAAGCTGATATAGGATAAATTTTCATGCTCACTCAAACAAAGAAAAAGTTATAAAAAAACCCCTTTATATATGTTATAATTAATCGTTGGTGTTATTATATATATACAGCTAGCACTAAAGGTCTACACTTGCTCCTTGTAAGTTCGTATATAGATTGAAATTTTATCTTTGGTAATGGCATGATGCTTTTCAAATTTTAATAATTAGATCAAATGACTGCATGATGGATACACGGATTTCTTTAAAAAATAATAAATATATAATATTAATAATTAATAAATGATATTATATAACTATAAAAGGTAAATGTGATATTTGTAAATTAAGTTGGGTAAAATATGAATTTTTGGGGTTTAAGAAGACATATATGAAATAATCTGTAAGAATTTCGATTTAAATTAAAGTCAAAATTGAATATAACTTTGACCAAGAAAATTCAAAACTAAATCTTAATTTTATCAAAATGGACGGTTAAGATTTAATAATTAAAACTTTTATCTTAATTTAATGACTAGATTATTTAATAGATATAATTGAAATTAGTCTTTTATATATATATTAAAAGATAATAATAATAGTAATAATAATAATAATAATATATAAAAAGATAATAATAATAATAATAATAATAATAATAATAATAATAAACTTCCTTTGAATGAATAAACTCTTTATGGTTTTTTTTTGTTTATATATATGATGGTTTCGAAAACTATATACAAGAGATGTAACATAGTTTCAGAAATAATAAGACGAGTAGTACTCATTTGACAATTAGAATGTGTAATTATGAATAAGGATTTATCAAGGACAAAAAAAATAGTTTAAGAGAAATAATCTATTTAAAATATTCTTGCACTATTTTTTTTCTAATGTGTACAATTTTTTTTCAGTAATTTACTACGTTAAGCTTAGTTATGTAATAGAGAGAACATTTCAACCATATTAACTTAGTTTATCCTTTTTTGTTCAGAAAGTTAAGGTAATTAATTTTATTATAATTATGTATTACTACACAAACATTATAGTTTAACAAATATTCTTGCAAAACATCATTTTGTTTACATACAACATACATTGCATTATTGTAGCGTATAGAGGTGAGTTGGTGGATATTGTGGGTGTTGTTGATTACATCTTATCCTATCATACACATACATACATACATACATATCACATCAAAAGATAAACACAATCACACACATTATAGGAAGTGGGGTGCAATGATTTAAACATATTTTAGTTTTAACGCAGATTACATGAATAAAAACTACTATATGCTTTGAGTTTTTTTCTACACCATAATCTGGTTTTTCATTACACCATAATCTATTTCATCAACTTTGACCAGAGATTGTCTATCTTTTATATTACTTGAGCTATTTTAACATAATTATATTATAAGATTGAGTGTGTAGAGAGTTATACTCTAAAAACAATAGTCTATTTTACTCTTACTTTCATATGGCTAATATATCACTAGTTTACTATCTAAAAACTTAGTGATACTCATATATAGTTTAGGAAAAGTTATCATATCTTTTTAAAAATTTGTATTTGAATGGTATATAACGTATCTGCCGGGTCTTTTTTATTTTCATGTATAGAACACTTGAAAATTGAAATACTACTTTTTTGTGTTTTCAAATACTAACCTCAACAATTTATTTATTTCTAGAACACATTAGTTACACATTCACATCAACTCATATGTACAACCATCATCAGTATATTAAGTTAGTGTAACTCCCAAAGAACATTTAACCGAGTAGTATTAAGGAGTCTCCTCCTTAGTCTTATGGACTCAAGTCCTGTCAAAGACATAGATGTAGATTAAGATGTTTGTGTATACCGTTAAAAAAAAGCGAACTATACTATCTACACAAACCTACAAATAGGTTACTGCTCAATTAGTCAACAAAAGTCAACTAACACAACTCAATGATAACTAAAGCGAAAGCACTTGTCTCAAAACACCACTAGTCACAAACCCTGGGCATGTCGCGTTCACAATTTGTCACAAAGACAAGCTTTTCGCAAACAACAAATGACACATCACCCTTGTCGCAATACCATGTTTTAGCAACACAGTCTCATCACAAAACTTCTTGCGAGCTAGACTTGTTCGTCGTTCAATGTTCTAAACTAACTTTCCAAACTTGTTTTTAGTCATGTATAAACTATTTTTAACATAAAAAATCATTCTAGACATCGTTTTAAACAAATCTCAAAGGTTAATTTCAACAGAAAAGAAGATTTGATTTTAATTTAGGGTCATTATTTTTTTTTTGAACTGCTAATTTAGCGTCATTGATTCTTCTATGAAACGCACATATTTATCCGAACATAAATTCACACAAAACCCCTATCAAAAGGATTTTAAAGAACCTTAAACAAGATGTAACTTAAATGATAACATGAAGGTAATCATAATATCATTAACTGTTTATACGTATTGAGGTGGTTTTATAAATTTAATTCAGTAGGATTTAATTTAAATACCGTATAAAATCCCAATTTGTCTGCTGTTCTAGATCCGAATATGAAAAAACGAGTATTGGTACTTTCGGTGCAAAAACGTTAAAAACACCCCAGATTAGATTAGAATTTAGGAACTACCCATGTACATACGTTACTCTATAATATCAAATTATTATTATGCTCAATAAATTATATCACCATAACTCCATAAGAAACAATAATTAGGCAGAAAACCCCGTACGGATTGCTTCAGCTGTTTACAGCTCCAAGCTGTATAATATCCAGCTGTCAGTCAAATCACGACTCCCTTTCCTTCTACCAAGCCGACCTTTTCACAAGCCGAGCCGACTCAGCCCAAAAACCTTTTCCTTTTTTTTAACTTTTTGACTGCTCATCATCGGCTCAGCGTGCTAGCCACACGCATCGCATCTCGTCTTTCTATATATATACACACACACACCGCCCACAGATCTTAACCATTAATTTCAATCCAAAACCTAATCCCCAAATCTCCCAGTAGAATTCGATTCTTTCTGTTCTCGTTTCACTAGTCTGTATTTCTCGTTGATCGGATAATCTTTGTTTATGGCGGACGAAGCGGTGAAAGCTAGAAGACAACCTAGCCGATTACAGCGGAGAGCTCCGGCGTCGATACAGGTAAGTTCGTCGACTAATTGGAACATTGCGATTCCTCTTTTATCTCCGTTAGTCACGTCGCCGGACATGAAGAAGAATTGTATTGATAATAGTAAAGACGAGTGTCGAAGATCAGCTGTTAATAGTGATAATAAGATTGTATCGGAGCCGGAGAAAGCTCCGATTGTGTATACAAAGTGGCAACATCCGGCCGCTCCTTTTTATTATGAGCCGGCGCCGACGTTATTACAGTCGATTTGTAGTGGTGGCGTTGACCGGAGTTGATGATTGATACAGATTTAGAAGGTTTAATCATCAGAACTTGTGTTTTTAATTCGTAGTTTCATATAACTCATCATGTTTAGATCTAACTATGAACTGATGGTTATTGATTCATCTGTTTTGGATAAAATATGATCTGAAGGAAAGGGATCTTGGTAATGATGAACAATTAGTCTTGAATCCGTGTTGACTACTATCATCAGTTTAACAACATTTTTTCCTGTAATTAAATTTGATTATGATATTTTAGATCTTGAATCGTCAATTTAGATGAGCTGTGAAGATGGAATGTTTGATGTTAATAAATAAATTTGCCTACTGAGTAGAAATGTAGGATGCTAATAATGTTTAAAGGATGTTTGAGATAATTAATCTAAGGTTTTATAGAAAAGACAAGTTTAACCACTAACCTCTAATTATTATTATTATTTTTTTGGCAAGGCAAGAAAAATAAAGAGTATATATTAGAATAAAAACAAGCAGAAAAATACAGATACAAAACAACCCACAAAAGACCAACTCGCATCTATATCATGTGCAATGTGGTTGTCCACTTAATTTAAATACTAACATTTACCAAGGTAAATGTCTATGTTGAGGATAGTCCAGCGGATAAAGCTTTCTAAATTATGTTTCATGTCCTCTGTTCGATTCTTTAGCTTCGACTTTTTTTTCTTTTGCTTTCTATTTTATTTTGGATATTAAAGGTACGAGACCATCCCTTTTTACTTAGATTTGATTTTGGGAGAAAAAAGTACAAGATCATACCCATCTTGCGTGTGAATTTGGGTAAAGCAACATCTTCACCCCATGACTGAACCCTCTCCATTTTCAACCTAAACCCCACTTGCTTCCTCCTCAACCTCTGCCACTTACTTCTAGCCATCAAACACCTCCTCTTCTTTTACATGATCGCATCCAACTTCCATCACTTGCTTCTGGCCACCGACTCCATTCACCACAGTGGAAAATTCATATAGATGGCACGACAATGGTGTTCACAGCGAGGAAGATGCGGCGACTATGGTGGTCACATATATGGTGTCACGGTTCTTAATGGAAGGAGTGTTTGTGTGTGTACAGAGGTGTAAAGAATCCTAAAGACCCACTACTTCCTGTCTTTCCCTTTTATTTTCTTTAAGCTCAAAAACTTAATTAGTGTTCTTGAAAAAGAAAGATAAAAAGGATGATATGCTATTTTACAAGTATAAATCCTTTTATTTTGACTTTGTGATGGGTAAATCATTTGAGTTGTGTTTTGCAGATATTAAGGAGTAACATATGCTTGCTACCTCTCCCATTCGACGACTCCGTCGCTCACATGCACACTGTAGGTTCTCACATTTGTGGCTCACATACACCCGCGTAATATATCTATGTAGTTTGTACATAATTACGGGGTTCATATAACTTATGGTTTATTTAGTCTTATAAGGCCTCAACTCAAATAGTATGTTTCTCAAATTGTGATCTGCTATATATTATATGCTTTCATTTATAATTTAAAAGACTTCTTGCTGTTTTTTAATATTTTAAGGACAAGTACATATGATGCTGCTTTCTTTTTATGTCAAGCTCTCTATATCTTCTATGACCAATTCATCAGCTCAACTTAAAAAATAAGACTTCATGTCTGTACATTAGATGTATATATGTGTTAGGAGCAACTGTTTGTTTAAATGTCCAAAGGACTTCATGTCTGTAGCTCATGTCCATGTTCGCTTCTGTTGCCATTCCCAAAAAAAAAAAAAGTAGACATCGATATAAGTCATTTAGAAATTTATTACTCCTAATGCAATTGGTAGCATGATGTATGCTACACATTGCACTCGACCTGACATTGCTTTTGCTGTAAGCAAACTGAGTCAGTATACTGTTAACTCTAGTGTAGAGCACTGGAAAGCAGTAAGCAGAGTATTGGGGTACCTGAAAAGGACCATTACTCTTGAATTGACATACGCGTCATCTTCTGGTATACTAGAAGGGTATTCTGATGCTAGCTGGATTGATAAAACCAGTGATTCAAAATCCACAAGTGGTTGGATTTTTACCTTAGCTGGAGGAGCTATTTCTTGGGCGAGCAAGAAACAGACGTGTATAGAACACTCGACTATGGAAGCCGAGTTGATAGCCTTAGCTGCGGCAGGCAAAGAGGCAGAGTGGATTAGAGATCTACACTTGGACATCCGTCTGTGGGATGTTCCTATGCCATCTATTCCCATGTACTGTGACAGTGAGGCCACACTGTCCAGAGTATACAATGCAGTGTATAATGGGAAGTCGAGACATGTTGGTCTTTGACACGATTTTGTGAGACAACTTATTGAGAACGGTACCATCAAAGTTGTCTTTGTCAAGTCGAGTAAGAACTTGGCAGATCCACTAACCAAACCTCTGACGAGAGATTTGGTTGGAACTACACACAAGAGACATGGGTCTAAAACCACAGTAGAATCGGTTAGTGATGGAAACCCAACTTGAATTTAGTGCTCCTATCTCTCAAGTTTAAAGGGTAACAACGAGTCACTTAATCGATAGAAGGCACTATCAAATGTGATAGATCCATGTGTGGTAATGATAGTGCGTCGTTGCCGAGAATCAGGTTGAGATTATTCTCTTAACAAAGTTTTGGAGGCATCTAAGCAACGAAGATGATGTAAAACTTTGCCTATATGACCTAGAGGTGGTGCCGCCTTGAATGAAGATTTGTGGTTTATCTTCTAGAGGGTCATGAATAGGATTTATAGCGCATGACCATATACGCGCTCAGTGAAAACTGGAAGATATTATGTGATATGTGTAGGTGAACCGGAGGGGTCACTAGGTTCTTGGTTTAAATCCATGGGATACCATTGAATCGATTTCTCTTTGTTCACTTGCATCAAACTAGGTTTAATCTTCGTGACACCTATGTGATATCTCATATCTGAATGACAGAAAACTTGCCAACATGGTGGGGGATTGTTGGATATTAAATGATTAAACTTGGATGTTGTCAAGTTTTCTCAACTTGAAAGTTGTCAAGTTGCATTTGTCCCACATAGGAGGGAGGGAGAACATTTGGTGGGTTTATAAGGGATTTCCCTCCCTTAGTATTCAAACCAAATGGTGGGGGTCTAGTAGGGGTATCCCCACACGCGCGTCGGAGCCGGAGCCGCGTGCCCGCGAGTGGCGAGTGTAGGCGCACTTTGCACTTTGCACTTGGCACGCATCGTCGCTAGGAGTTAAGGAGCTTTTCTTTTTCCGTAAAGTGGGATAACGGGTATTCGATCCAAGCAGCATACGGGTCGGGTAGGACCCGGTTTGTTGAGCAGTTGCGAGATATGGGGGGTTAGCCCACGTTTGGGGGAGTTGTCCCGGTTTTTCGGAATTGATCAGCTCCAGGCTCAGGTTTAAAAACCGAGTCCAGCCTCTCACTTCAACATTCCGAAAATTAGCTCCAGGCTCTCCTATCTCTCTGCGAAAATTGCTTCTCCTTCCCCTGCTGCTGCGTTTTTCGATTTTCTGCCATCAATCTTCCAGGAAAACGATTTCTAGTGCTGTTAGAAATCGTTTTGTGAGGCTGCATCAAATCCTGGGTCGTTACGTTTGAGGCTTACAGCGAATAGAGCAACGTAAACACCTTTAAGGGCAGGAGTTAATCCGTGCAGTTCATCTTCTCTGCTTCTTGTGATCAACGATTTCAGGTTGGTTTTACATTTGTGTATTGTGCATTAAATAGTCCGATAACGGGACACTCTCCTTCTACCTTTCTTTCTGATTGATCGAGGAGGATCATCAGGGTTGGCAAACAACTTGGTAATATTAATAAAATCGGATTATTATTGCTGTGTTTTTTGAGATAAGAACAAACAAGTATTAATCTTTATATATATATATATATATATATATATATATATATATATATATATTGTTTGTTCATATTGTTTGGGAACATATAATTGTTTAAATCTCTCTTTGTTAATCTGAAACATATTTTCAACATCTTCTTCATCTTTAATTTATAGGTTCTCTTCTATATGAGATTCACCACTTGGAGCTATGATCAAATTAAGTGTGGGTTCTCTTTCAGGTATTCTAAGGTTAGTATCATCAACTAGCCTCGAGCTTAGGTGGTTGTTCCGCTTTTAAATCTTAATAAATAAGTTCATTCCGAATTACTGTTAGTTTATAACTTAAACAAAGCGATGAGATTGATTTTTGGTTTATATATAGATTTGGTCAAGTTAGATACATGTATAGTCTTTTGTTGTAGGCAATTTAAAGCAAAAAAATGTTTAACTTCTTATTTTTGTTACAGAGCATAATTGTTTATCGGATAGCAATTAACCTTAGTAACAAAATAGATAAATTTTGTGTAATGAATTTCTAGAAATGCCAACTAGCTTCTAGCAATGACTAAAATTGCTCAGATGTTTGCTAATTATATGAGCTTGCTATTGTGTTGAGTTTTGATGGGTGACGGCTAATTCTATATATCACGTGCTGAATTGTTTAACTTCTAGATTTCCGTTTTGCTGCTTTTTGCATGATATATTTGATGATGGATGTATTTTTAATCAGGGAGATTGTGCACACATAAAGGTGGTTCGCCTTATTGTTTACTTATTTTTTTAGGAAGCAAAGATCAAATTTAAGTTATGTCAAAAGTTATGGCTTCAGCTTTTGTTCCAATAATTCTTTAACATTTGTGATGCCACTACCGAATTTTAACATGAACACTTTGTATTGTTCTTG
The DNA here is from genome assembly GCA_947179395.2 of Pulicaria dysenterica. Taxonomy (NCBI): domain Eukaryota; kingdom Viridiplantae; phylum Streptophyta; class Magnoliopsida; order Asterales; family Asteraceae; genus Pulicaria; species Pulicaria dysenterica. The sequence continues at coordinate 56,480,159 of OX359296.1, forward strand.
ATGATAATTACATTTTAGGTTCTTTTACGGCCATATGTAAAGATGGTTGTTTATCAGTTATAAGTATCTAATATATCCAAGTTAAGTTATATAATTAATTGTTGATTGATGGTATTGTACGTATTATTAATTTATTATAAAAGGAATAAGTATATTGTTCTCATCTTTAAATTGTGATTGTGGTCGTTATTGGTAAATTTTGTATTGCCTTTATCGTGTTCATGTGTAGCTTAATTATTTCTTTCTTCAACATGGCTTCCCTATGACAGTGACGTGATGATATGAGTAGAATTTAACACTTGCTTGACCCTGTTTCAACATACAAGTATGGAGGAAGTTTAGATATTAACATTATCCTTACGCATAAAGAGTTTGTTTGACATTTAGCATGAGTTATGCATATATTTTTTGGTCCCAGATCTTCATTTATTTGGTAGGTGTTTTAAATTGATTTAAACCTTTCTTTGAATTTAACAATCCTTGAATGAAATATGGAAAATGTCTATCCTTTCCTGATTATAACTTGCAATCTTGCAGGCAAATATACGGTAACTAAACAAAAGATGTTGAATAAGGATGGGATTTAGATGGGAAAGATGTATGCCAAAAGAGGATGTCCATATCATTAATCAAGCAGTATGATTTGTAGTAAAATTGCAAGGTAATTCTCAAAAGCTGCAAGTTTACGAGTCATTTGTTGAAGAAATAATACATATGTCAAAACAAATTAAGATTTTTATTTTAGCGTCTAGCAAATTGTTTCAAAACTTTTAAATGAGATTGAACTGGTTGGGTTTTTAAGTTAATTTTGAAATGAGAATACTTGAAAAGAGCTCTTTAGTACAAGTAATACATGACTTCTTTACTTATTTCCTTAGCATTTGATATTAAAGGAAACCATTATATGATGTGAAAAATAATCTTATGGTTAAGAGTATGCCACTTGAAATGGGTTTTGTTTGAAGGTGAGTCATGGGAAGCAAAGCTGCAAAATGCTATTGGCTTGAAATGTTTTGGCTTGAAATGAAATCTGATATTTATATTATACATACATTACTGCAATATATATAAGGTTATTAAGTGTGCAATTTTAGATGCAACATATAACATGAATCAATTATTGTTATTCCTCTTTTATTTCTGAAAAATGTTGTTTGGAAACTACGTATGCTAAAATTATGTTGGTTTTTATATTTTTGCACGATTCTTTTATTATAAAAAATATATTTACTTAAACCCCGCCGCAACGCGCTGGCACCAAAACCTTGTTAATACATATGATACAAGTTATATATAAAATGTGAGTTGTGTTCAATATAGTCTATATAAAAGATATAGTCATAAATTTTAATATTTAATCACATGTGATTCAATATAAAATCACATGTGATTCAGTATACAATCACATGTGATGGTAAAATCATTACATGTTAATTACGAAAATATCACTCCGTCCAAATTTTTAAAATTCAATCTGGACCATTGATGAGGCTGATCCAAGGGCTAAGATTAGTCTCTTGGGACTACGCAATAAGTATGAACTATATTAAATATTTCTCATAAAATTGTTATGTATGATAACTTTTGTTGTGTACGAATTACTCTATTTTATTAATCACGTCTTTGTCTTTAAGACTTGTTTATAAGAAGTTATTACATGATTAATAATGACTCTGTAACCGTCGATCTTTAACCAATGATTCACACTTTTCTGACTATGGTGTAACTAATTTGATAACTATTAAAATAGTCTATTGCTTTTGGTTACGAAATAACCAACAACTCCATTAAGTGATCTCCAACCATACTCTACTCCTTTATTTTGAAGTATGTTTTCATTCCAACCATACTTCATGTTTGAAGAGTTGAAAAACCTCTTCGTATTTGAAGTGTGAGTTTACACTCTTCATCCATGGGACTCATCTAAAATTAATTATTTTCTATTTAAAATTAATTACACTCTTCATATTAAATGAAATTTATCTTTAATTTTAGTGAGTATTTATTAAAACATATCAATTAAATACATGTGTTCCACTTTTGAAGTATTGAATAAAGTATAGCGTTGGAGTTGAGAGATTGTTTAGATTGAATGAACCCACAAAATATAGAAATAGAGAGTCAATTATTAAGAGTGTGATTGGAGATGCTCTAAGTAATTAAATATAAACATAAATAAAAGTTCTGGAATAATTCTATTACTAATACATACATATTCAATAAAAACATGATAACGTACGAGTTTCATATGAAACCCTCTAAAACAACGTCGTTTTATGAAACTCCCCTAAAGTTTTTTCATATCGTACGAGTTACAGAGGGAAAATTTTGTGGAATATTCCATGAGCTTCACAATTAGTCCGGTGTCGCATTAATATGTAAATATAAATAGCAATATTAGTTACGTAATAAACTAATGGTTTTGCTTAACCTTCGCTAGTTATATTAATTAAATCAATGCCTATGTATCACTATTACTTAACAGAAATTTGTTCTTTAAGTATACAAGACTTGATCTATATAAAATCGGATTTTGATAAATCGTCCATGTTCAGTATTAGGATTTGTAACCAAATCGAAAAAAAATTCGGTTAGGTTAATCAAACCAAAAGACAAAAGAAAACTGGTCGATTAACCGAAAATTCAGTACAATTTTATTGTTCCATGAACCTAACAACTTGTGAAGAAGAAAAAGGGTAAGGATCATTCCATCCTTTATGGATTAAACGGCTTGACCATTTGATTCATTTGTATTATATAACCTATTTAATGGGATTGTATGACCTTGATTAATGTGTCTTGAAAATTAACACTTAATCAAAGAAGTAGAGGTAGAAGGGACTTTTATTAGTAGCGAGTGATAAGAAAAAACGTCCTAATCAACTGTATATTTATCCAAAAATGATATATCATCATACATTTTTCTGTTACTTCAAATTTTTACTCACCATAAAATAACATGTGGAGTCCGCTAATTCTATTTCTCTATCACATCTATTAATTTTAACACTTGTTTTAATCTTGCGAATAGAAGAATAAGTATGAGGGTATATTACCTTCCATATATCATATTGATTTGGAACCAATCTCTATTTTGGATCTGAGTTATCCACAATCTTCGTTCGTAATCATCCATGTCTTCATGGCTCAATTCTATCTTACTATAAAGACAGAAGCTAAATAATACGACAAATTTTAGAGATCACGACGCAAACCTTATTAAACAGTAAAGCTTATATGGGCTTTTGCAAAACACAACTCATAGTCTCATACTCTCATATAGAGGTGCACAAAAAAACCGAATATCCGATTTATACGAAAAAATATCCGAAACCGGATTTTGTAGAAACCGGTTTTTTTTTATCCGGATCGGATTTTCCAAAACCGGATAGTATAACCGGTTATAAAGATTTTGGGCCGACCGGATTTTTTACCGGATAAAAAACCGGTTTTTTTGAAACCGGTTTTTATCCGGTTTTTTATCCGGTTTTTTACTACTAGCCGTTAGGTTCGAAAAGTAGCCGTTTTCTAGCCGTTTGGGGTGTTTCTTGACCGTTTTTTTCTTATTTTTTTACCATTTTGCCACCCAAAACACTTATATATAGTGTGGGTATATTGTGGGATTAAATCACAACTTACATCTTCCAAATTCTCTCCAAATTCTCTACTTTTATTCACCAAAGCTCACTTTCATTCACTTTCTTGAGATTGATATCATGGCCGGTAGTAGTAGCATGCCGAATACGGGAGAATCTTCCGTCGGAGGAAACCCCGATGTGGTGAGGATTCTCGAGCATAATAGAAATAAATAAATTTGGGAACATTTCGACTTGTGCGAGATGTCCAACGGTTCAAAAAGGGCTCGGTGCAAACTTTGTCACAAGTTTCTAGCACCCGAAGGCAACTCTACTTTGAGGGCTCATATTTCCAAGTCATGCAAGGCGCTAAGAGCAACATCCGATGCAACTCAAGCCAACATGACGAATCAAGGTGGTGTTTTCATTTACGACAACGACAAATTACGAGACGCTTTTACGAGGTTCGTGATTACAAAAGCTTTGCCGTTTGACCACTTTGATGATAAAGATTTCACCGAAACCATCCAAACACTAATGCAACCGCGTTACACCGCTGTAAGTCGTACTACCCTTAGGCGTGATGCAATAAAAATGTGGCGTGCGGCTAGAGAAAAAATGATTTTAGGATTCCAAGAACACCGTTATGGTGTGTCACTTACATGTGACGTTTGGAGTTCTCCACATAACACCGGACATTCTTTTCTAGCCGTCACGGCCCATTGGCTAGACCAAGATAGTTGGCAAATGATGAAACGTACAATCGCGTTTGAGTTATTTAGTGAACCACACACCGGCGCAAATTTATTTGCGCTTTTAAAAAGGGTGATTTGTGTTTATAACATACAAAACAAAGTTTATTCTATGTCTTTTGATAATGCGTCAAATAACACAAACGCGGTTCCACGATTAAATATACTACTTTCACCAATTTTAGACGGTGTGTTTTTTCACACTCGTTGTGCTGCACACATCATCAATCTTTCCGTTCAAGCCGGTTTGGAGGTTATTGACTCCAAAAGAAAAGAATTCAAAGAAATGATAAAATCGATTTTTTGCTCCAACAACAAACGGTTGAATAATTATAAACGTTTTTGCAAGTCGGTTAATTGTAAAGCTTTGGGTCCAAATTTGGATTGTCCAACTCGTTGGAACTCCACTTGGATGATGATGCACTCCGCCTTAAGGCAAAGAGATACGTTGCAAACTTTTCACAAAAACTTGTTTGATAAAGGTCTTGTAGCACAAGAGTATCCGAATGACGGTTGGGAAATGATTTCAAAACTACACGATTTACTTGAGGTTTTTAAAGACGCAACAACTTGTTTATCCGGCGTTTATTATCCCACTAGTCCGTTGGTGCTTAACCAATTGCTTTTTATGGCTAGCAAAATTGGTGACTTTGAGTTTGAAGGTGAAGAATTGAAACTCGTTGGGGCAAAAATGAAAGAAAAACTTTTAAAATATTTTAAGGAAATTCCCCCGGTATTTACTTGTGCCGCCGCTTTAAACCCTTGTTTAAACGTTGGTGGAGTTGAAACATTAATCGAACAATTTGCATTTTCTTTTAACCTTACCGAAGATGATCCCGCTTTTATAACTAACCAAACCAATTATTTCAATAAATGTTTTCGAGATATGTTTGAGATCTATTTGGGTAAATACGGGACATCTAGTGCCATTCATGATCAAATGAGAGCGGAATCTAGTAGACGCCAAAGTAATGCGGGTTTGTCACTTTTTAACACAATTATGAACTCTCAATCCAAGAGAGCACGTTGTTCCACCCCAAGTAGTGAGTTGGGGAATTACATGTCAACCAATTTTATAGCAAAATATACATATGAGGATTTTCAAACTTTTGATATTTTGGCTTGGTGGAAGGAAAGGGAATCACAATTTCCGGTTCTAGCCGCCATGGCCCGTGATCTACTAACCGTCCAAGCTTCTACGGTAGCTTCGGAATCTGCTTTTTCTGTGAGTGGCAGGGTCGTATCCGCAAGAAGATCACGGTTGAGTCCCGAATCTGTGGAAGTGTGTATTTGTTTAAAAGATTACTTGGATGGTGCGGCTAGAAGACAACACGTGACCACACTAGAAGACCCAATTGACGTCGACTTGGAATCAAACATACACAATGAAGAAGTGGAACTTGGAATATCGTCTCCCGATGAAGAAGAAGAAGCGTGAACGGGTTGCTAAGTAGGGGTGATGGCGATGCCGAAGCTCCTCCCTGGCTTCCCACTTTTAATTCGAAGTTTGAATGGTTTTAAGTATTTTTATTACAATATTTAGATGTTTGTAGTTTGAATATTTTTAATTAGGAAGTTTGTAATTTTAATATTGTACTTTTTAAGTATTTAAATTAATCAAAATTTGAGTTTTCTTTCACATGTATGTTTTTTTATAGTATATATTATAGGAAATGTATTTAAAACAAAAAAACAAAAAAAAAAACAAAAAAAAAAAAAAACAGTGGGCTACATAAAACATACGCGGACCGGATTTTTTGCCTAGAATAAAAACCGGTTTTTATAAAAACCGGTTTTTATAAAAACCGGATAGTATAACCGTTGGACATCTCGCACAAGTCGAAATGTTCCCAAATTTATTTATTTCTATTATGCTCGAGAATCCTCACCACATCGGGGTTTCCTCCGACGGAAGATTCTCCCGTATTCGGCATGCTACTACTACCGGCCATGATATCAATCTCAAGAAAGTGTATGAAAGTGAGCTTTGGTGAATAAAAGTAGAGAATTTGGAGAGAATTTGGAAGATGTAAGTTGTGATTTAATCCCACAAACATACCCACACTATATATAAGTGTCTTGGGTGGCAAAATGGTAAAAAAATAAGAAAAAAACGGTCAAGAAACACCCCAAACGGCTAGAAAACGGCTACTTTTTTGAACCTAACGGCTAGTAGTAAAAAACCGGATAAAAACCGGTTTCAAAAAAACCGGTTTTTTATCCGGTAAAAAATCCGGTCGGCCCAAAATCTTTATAACCGGTTATACTATCCGGTTTTGGAAAATCCGATCCGGATAAAAAAAAACCGGTTTCTACAAAATCCGGTTTCGGATATTTTTTCGTATAAATCGGATATTCGGTTTTTTTGTGCACCTCTACGAACACGTATTATAAAGAGCCCAGTACATACATAAATGATCAGAGAAAAAGTTTCTAAATTTTAAATACTTACTAAAAAAATAAAGAAATAATAATAATACGACAGTATATGGTAATGATTTGAAGACTTTATCTATACTACATTATAAAACATTTAACTTTCTCTCTCTTAAAAATTTTAAGACTACTTAATTTTAAGTAGTACATATTTTTATTGCTTAAGATACAAACACTTAAAGCAATAGCCTAACCAATCATTCCCTTGATTATCTCAACTAATATAAGACAATTATTACTTTAATAAATCATTAAACATCACAAAAGTTATTTAATTTATCTCATTATGGCTAAATTACTTACATCAATGCAATTTTAAAGCTATAATATCTTTTTCTCTTATTATTCAATAATAATATTTTTTAGTTGTTTTTCAAAAACTATTTTAGCATCTAATAAAATGGTTGATTGTAGAAAAAAGTAAAGAAATCAGAAAATGTAGAAAATACATGGATAGGTTGACTAACATTGCATTTCACATATCATACCCTAATTTTTAAATCAAACATGTTATCGAGCACAAACTATTGTCATCCCGCCGTCGCATTGCGCGGGTGCAATGCTAGTGTTAATTAAAACATAAAGGGATATTATCTTAATTAGTAATTAAATTATATATCAATACTAAATTACTAATTAGCAAAATTTTAATATACAAATATTAATAAAAGAAACAAATTGTACATAAATGTTACTTAATAAACAATCAGAATAATAATTTTGACTGATATAAATAATAACACAATTATATAGTATAAATTTTGTTGAAAGCTTGTTATAAAACTGAATAGTTAAAAAACTTTAGAAAGATTATTAAAATGTTTGCTGATAAGACAATAAATTTATTATAAAATTGATGAAATAACAGTTACATAGACAAAAGTCAAAACTGATGATATGATAGCCGCGTGCCAAATATTTAAGCACTTGTTAATTGATAGTTTGGTACAAATTCAGTATGTCAAAATGAAATTGAATTACCTATTTATGATAAAAAAATTCAATTTTATGTTGCCTTTTTCATTATATTAAAAACATAAACTCTAGGTTGTAACATCTTATTTATATGCTCTATTTATTTTGAAACAAAATATATTACTTAATTATTAATTAAGTAATATAATATATGGGAAATAAAGTGTGACAAATTTATAAGACTTTGGAAGGTTGTTTCTAATAAGTAGTGTTTGACTTGTCAACACCAGAAAGGTCCACTTTCTGACCCCAATCATAATGTGGGATTGTACAACAGTTTCTATAAATTGGTGAACTACCTCACAACTCTACTCCCTTCCTTACAATCACACGATTTAATATATACCATACGAGAACAGCAGGTTTGTTATTAATTAATTAATAATAATAATAATAATAGAAATAAAATAAACTTTTCTATGTGACAAACAGAATTGAGTGAGATCTCAACCTATGTTGAACTGCTATTGAATTTGACGGGTGACGCTTTATTCATTTTCGATTAATATTTTATAAGTATAATTATGTTTGAAATCCATAAATATATAACTTATATTAATTTTGTGTTAATTATACAATATATTTGATGATTCCGAAGTTATTAGTTATTTATATAATAGCTATTGAATAATTTTAATTAAGGGTTAAGATTAGTTTTAGCAGTTCTCATAAGAAAAACCGTTATTCTTAAAATCCTCCTATATATATATATATATATATATATATATATATATATATATATATATATATATATATATATATATTATATTTATATTGTACGTGTTTTAGTTACGTATTTTTATAATTGGATAAGAAAAACCAACAAGTCTACTAATTTGACTTTAGAATTAAAGTTTTCAAAAGTTACCACCGTCCTTCAATACATCATGTAAATTACTAGTAATTTGTTTAGATAAAATTTCGATATGACTTTCTTATTTTAGTTTTCATTTCTATCATAATATTTATACTCTATATTATATAAATTAAATTTCATATCAATCACACTTAAAGTTTTTAAAATCCATCTGATTTGCAGTATTAACTAATAATTGTAATTGTTTTAGAACTAACTTATTAGGATCTTGATCACCCATTAAATTATAAATTGTACTAGTAATTAATAAGATTTTGTTATTAATTGTACTAGTAATTAATAATATAATTGTATTTATAAATTATACTTGTAATTAATAACATATACGTTTTTTGGGTCGGGCTGGAATGGTTGTCTGCATAGGGTTATACGCTGGGTTGCTGTTTTAATGCTGTTGATGATGAGTTGTCGATTTCCTATTGTGGTTTTGTTTCTGTTTCGTGTGTATTATCGCCAGCTTACAGCGCTTTGCTGCTGTGCTACGCTGTGGGCGAGAGTTTTTGTGCTGTTTGGACAGATTGTCATGACGTTTGTCCACGAAAATTTGGTCTGTTGGGTTATGGTCTTTGATCTGTTTCGGATAAGAATATGTTGCTGCTGGGTGCTATCAACTGTTTTCTAGTGGCTGCAGGATGATTTAACGGGACTGTTTTTGCGAACCTTAATTCTTTTCCCGATGATGTGACCTGATTGCTGTCTCGGAAGTCAGGTGTCTCGATTCGCAAGCCGTTAACTAGGGAGGTCAATGATGTTGCGTAAATCCTCATTTGACAGAATCTACATTATGTAACAAAGGAGGATGACACAGCAGGAACATATGGAAAATTGAAGATGGCAGCGATGAGAAGTACGTACAAACAAGCAGGTGTGTTTCTAGTACAGATGGAATTGAAGGGATAGCTGAGGAAGATACTGAAGAAAATCAAAGTGCAACATAGTCAAAAGGGGACCGATCTAAAGAAAACAGTCTCAAGGAAATGGCATCACAAATATCCAATGGTGTTATCAAGCGACAGATTGGTCGAGAAAGGCCTGTTTTGATGGTAATTACGCAGAAAGATAATGGCAGATGTGTGTCGTGTGGAATATACAAGTAGGGTAACAAGGAAGCTTACCATGTTCTGCAACTAAATCCAGTGCGTAAGAAATGATGAAGGTTTGAAGTGCTTTGTTTAAGTCAAAATGTGTAATTTTCCATCTTCGATTATAGCTGGGAGCTAACTTGACCAGCAGATTTGAAGTATAAAGATGGGGAATGAAATGCAAAAGTAAAGCAAAGGGAAGATGGCTGACAGCTTGTGGTGGGTGGGCAAATGAAGACCATAGGTTCTATTCATTTAAATGTCATGCATGTAAAGCTTGTACCTTGCGCTGGGATGTTTGTTTGTGAGTACCTTACAGTGGGTTAATGAAGAAGATATTTTTAATGTTCAAAAAATATATATATATATATATATATACGTTTTTAGTACAATCTTAATCAATAAACCATTAACTTATTGTAATTGTTTAGAACTAACTTATTATAATCTCATGTGTTTGTTTTTGTTCTTCAGAAGATTGGATTGTTGATTGTTTTGCCGGTCAACAACTCGATTATTTCCTTAAGATATAATATATAAACATGTAAAATTATATCAATGTTTTATTTTATTTATGTATTTCGTTGAGCTTGAAAAAATAAACAAATTAAATTGATATTGACCTCCTCTACACAAGTTTAACGTGATTGGATTGTTGGTTGACTAATCAATTTTTTAGGAAAACTAATAATTAAAAGGAAAGTCAACAATTTTGACTTTGCAAGTTGTATAATCTTCTACTTCAACAACTTCTCCAATACGTCTTTTATAATAGACCTCAAAATTCTCTATGGGAATTGCAAAATGCTAATGCTTGAGACACATTCTAGATACCCACTCCCCGTTTCAAAATTCCCTACTTTTCATTATTTTATTATATTCTTTTCATTTCTTTTCTTTTATATTTGTTTTAAACTAGTTGTAAACTTCCCACACATTGTTGTGAAGTTTTTAATATGAACAAAATATAGAAAGTCAAATCCGAAAATATATATATATAAATTAAAACGTAAAAACTTAAATATTTATGATGTACATATTTGAATTTATTTAAATTATTATATACTAAGTCAATTGTATTTTTTTCTTTAAGTTTGTGAAAAAATTAAACATTTAGGTTGTTTAGATCTAAATTGATTTTCAAATTTTATTTTCCATATTACATCTAATGTGTCTCTCTATAAGTTTTGATGTATCATGTTTAATATATTTCTAAATATATAATTATAACCAACTCAACTATCCACATCTTGATATAAGTCATAACGTAATATGTCAGGTATGGAATGTAGTTTTTAGTATTTAATATCAAGAAATACGGTTTATTATAAAAATATGAGATGTATTTTTTAGTATTGGGTATCGAAAAATAAATTTTTTAAAATAAAAGTTGTATACGTTCAAGTTTATATCGAAATGTAGATAAAAATTAGATGGTCATATATATGTATTCATATTTACATTTGACATAATGTGTTAAAAGTCATAAAAGAAATACTAAAAATATATAAAACTAATTATCTAAATATAATTAAAAAAATAGAAAAAAAGAGTTTATAAGCTTCGAACCTTGTACCTTTTCTGTAAAGTCTACCCTTGTTTAGCCACTCTGCTAAATGCCATCAAGTGTTATACTTACAGCTTAAAAGATATATAACAATTGTCAGAAAAGTTACTTTAATTGTTATTATATATAATTTGAAATCATTTAAAAAAATGATTGTTGTGATTTAGAAAATGACTAGTTGATTTAAACTAAGGGGCGTTTTGTTCGTGGGATTTCGTGAGATTTCAAGGGAATGAGATTTGAAATCCCTCCAAAGCATGTGTTTGGTTTGCAAAATGAACATGAGATTTAAATTCCCAGAATTCTTAAGAATCCCACATATGAGGTATTTTTCAATCACTCCACCACCTTTCGTATTTTGAAATCCCTCAACTGAGGTATTTGATCCGGAGACTCTCCGGCAACAATTCCGGCGAACAACAATCCCTCAATGTCGTTTGCTACTGTGACAGAAACCACCGCCGTCGTCGTTTTCGTCAACCACCACCGCCGCCGTCGTCATCTTCGTCAGCCACCACCGCCGTCGTCGTCGTCTTCGTCAACCACCGTCGTCGTCGTCATCTTTGTCAACCACCACCGCCGTCGTCTGTTCGTCAAACACCGTTCGTTCTCCTTTCGTCAACCACCGTCGTCTGTTCAGCGTCCCTATCAACCACCGCCGTTGGTCGTTCTCCCTAGCGTCAGAAAACCCTAGCAGAAACCCTAGATGAACAGATCGGTGGTGGTTTCTAAACCCGTCGTCAAACCCTAGACGAACAGATCGGTGGTGGTTTCTAGACCCGTCGTCAAACCCTAGACGAACAGATCTGCGAAGGGTGGCGGCAGTTTGGTGGTGGCCGGAGGTTACGAAAACCCTAGGGTTTCTTCAGGTGGTGGAGGTGGTTCGGTGGTGGTTTCTGTTTGCATAGGGCGGCGGCGGCGAGATGTGGCAGATCTGGCAGAATGTGGCGGCGGTTTGGTGGTGGCGGCGGTTTGGTGGTGGCCGGAGGTTAGGTGGTGGCCGGAGGATGATAGATATGAGGGTGGTGAGGATGAGAAGATATGTGGGTGGTGTTTTGAACCAAACAAAGGATTGAGATTTTAAATCCCACCTATTCCCAATCCCACCAAATCTCAATTCCACTTTAAATCCCATTCCCTCCATAATCAATATTTGAAACAAACATTGAAGAAAAAATAATCATAATACTATATGCTGTTTATTTAATAATAATTTTTGAGGTTTAAAATGATTAATCTTGAGGTTTTATGTATATGAAGTGAAAACTTATGTTTCCACATTATAAAGAAAGCACCCCGCTAGTATACACTTTTTTTTAATGTTAAACGCATTTAGTTTAATCAAATCAAACTAGCCAAATGTTAGCCGGATACATGAAAAAAAATGAAAAACAAGATATCAGATTACAACGTCAATCTGCCGATTTCTTAGCAAAATTAACCAAGATTCTCAAAACTATTCTTGAATTACAAGAAAACACGAGGTTGAGGTTGATTAAAAAACGATAAAATATAAATTTAACAATAAATTAACTTTTGAACCTGTAATATAATATTTTTTGGTTAAGAAATGTTAACATTTATGTCATAATGGAGTTGTGTTCAATATAGTTTATATAAAAAACATAGTCCTAAATTTTAATATTCAATCATATGTGATTTAATATAAAATCACATGTGATTCAATATAAAATCACATGTGATTCAGTATACAATCACATGTGATGGTAAAATCATTACATGTTAATTACAAAAATGTCACTCCGTCCAAATTTTTAAAATTTAATCTGGACCATTGATGTGGCTGATCCAAGGGATAAAATTAGTCCTTGAGACTATACAATAAGTATGGACTATATTGAACATTTCTCTACTATAAGATTACCTATAAAAATAAAATTATAAAAAATTGTTGAGAAAAAAGGCCTCTGTTTCTTAAATAACATGATATTGTTCCATATAATTATAAACATGTATTTAACTTATCTTTCAATATAAATAAAAGACTAACTTGAAAAGATTTATTAGACGATCAGAATGATTTATTTAAAATAATATTTAATTTTTATCATTTATTCACTTAAAATAAAAAAATCAATTTTAATTTTTTAGAGTCAAAATTATTAGAGATAATTTCATATATACTCATATTAAATCTTATAAAACCGTATTTGTCAATCTTAATTTACAAATGTCATATTTACTCCTTTATAATATTTCATATATCACATTTAACCAAATTTTTAGTTTTATCATTTTAAAATATTTATAATCGTTTTAAATTCCTTTTTAATTATAACCAATAATGTTTGACTTTATTACCCTTAATTTAACAATAATGATTGATGACTTATATAAGAAATAAAATCACGCCTCTTCGTACCATGAACTACGTTTTTGCCGTCAAGTCTTGGCCTTCCACTCTCGTCGATGCTTCTATCATTGGTTAAAGTGTTGATGCCATGCGTCACCATTTTAGAATTCTCATTCAATTCGCGTTTCATTATCATTTAAATATATTTTTATTGATGTTTAATATTTTTTATCTTTTAAATCAACCCGTATATCACACGGGCATTTAGTCTGATACAATAATATTAAATTAACTCACACATGTATTTTTATTCTAGTATATAGAATAAAATTGTTGTATATATACAAAATAAGACAAATTTTTCAAAAAAAAGAGAAAATTTTCAAAGTTTTTTATTATTATTTCGGGTAAAACAATATAGTATAAGGGTTTAGTTCTCCAAAATGTATTAAACTATACCTAAAAATCTATTGTGTGTATCCACCTATCAAAAATTCTATTGTGTGTATTGAACTTTTAAATTTGTTGCTATTGTATGTATTAAATTATCTATTGTATGTACTAAACTTATACATTTGATTTTTTATGTAATCAAAATACATACAATAACAACAAATTTAAAGTTCAATACACACAATAGAATTTTTTAAAGGTGGATACACACAATAGATTTTTTGGTATAGTTTAATACAATTTGAAGAACTAAACCCTATAATAAAATACTACTATTAAGAATAAAATAAATAATATTAATATGTATGGTACATGTGAATATATGTATAAAATTTTAAATTTTATTTGCTCTTATACATTTAATATTTAAACCTTAATAATAGACTAAAATTGAAAGAGTAGAATGTTAATTTTAAAACTTTAATAACAACTTTGTTAAAGCTAACAGCTAAAGAACCATGACTATACCAATTTTTAAAACAAAAGACTAAATTTGTTATATGTTTTAACAACGTACTAGACTTACGATAAAACAATATTTTAAAGGTTGTGTAATTTACTCTTTTATTTATTATTTATATATTTAGGTTATAGTTGTGTGTTTATTTTTGTTTGCTAGTCTGAGTCCGCATATACATGGTATAGAAAGACAGTGGTGCAGTTGAGTTGAGATTGGCTTCATTCAAACTGCCATTTCCCCTCTTCAAATATGCTCTCCAACTCCATTAATCAACCTCCTTATTTCCCTCCATCTTCAATACCCTAATCCCTATTTCAATCTTCATCTTCTTGATTCTCTGAATTCACCGCGAAATTCAGTCGTTTTATTCCGTCTTCGGCCTTCAATTTCGAAAGATTTCTACCCAATTTTGAAATAAATCCATTTCATTTACCGAAACCCTGATCAGATCTACGAAAACTTTTGTGGGTTTTTGTTGTGTTGAAGCTCGAGCATCTCACAGATACAGCAATGGTGGCTGAGCCTTGGTTAATGCGAATGGGGAGTCAAATGAGTTCGAATCTCAAACATGCTCTCCTCTTGGAATCGTCTTCAAAAGCAACAACCAAAAACAAGCAAGAAACACGCAATAAAACCCCGGAAACAATCGGAATCCTCTCGTTTGAGGTCGCGAATGTGATGTCGAAAACGGTTCACCTCCACAAATCCCTAACCAATTCCGAGATCTCCAGATTGAAAAACGAGATTCTCAAATCCTCCGGCGTCAAAACCCTAGTTTCTTCTGACGAAACTTACCTTCTTGACCTAGCTCTTTCGGAGAAGCTCGACGACTTGAATTTCATCGCCGGCGTCGTTTCCAGGTTAGGGAAGAAGTGTACAGTCCCTCAGCTCCAGGGGTTTCAGCATGTTTACGGAGATATAGTCAGTGGAGCAATTGATGTCGGGGGATTAGGGTTTCTTGTGAAGGATATGGACGCAATGGTGCGAAAAATGGAGCGATACGTTAATACGACAGCTAGCCTCTACACTGAAATGGAGGTTTTAAATGAATTGGAGGCTGCTACGAACAAATTCCAGCAGAATCATCATGAAGAAAGCCGGAAAGTTTTTGAGCAGAAAGTGATTTGGCAGAAGCAAGACGTGAGGCACCTGAAGGATGTTTCTTTGTGGAATCAAACTTATGATAAGATCGTTGAAATGCTAGCAAGAACAGTATGTACTCTCTATGCTCGAATTTGTATAGTTTTCGTTGATACAATTTCAAGAAGAGAGATGTTTTCGAATAGTTCTATTTCGAATTCGAGTGCGAATTTACATTCCTGTAGAAGTATCGCTCAAATTTCAGGTCAGATTGATTTGCGTAGTGCAAAATCTGGTGGAGGTTTTAGTAATTCAGGGTTTGAGAAGAGGGAAGTTAGGGTTAGACCTCAGGTTGGATCAAAGAATCGGGAAATGCCTGTTTTTAAATCAGAGGATTTTAGTTTTGCCTGTGGATTGGGACCAGGGAGATTGTTTATGGAATGTTTAAACAGAAGCAGCCCTGTTTCAAAGTCGGATGATTTTGATGATGGTTCTGTTCGAAAAGGTGATGATCGAAGCAGCCAGATTTCGGGTTCTTGCAGTGTTTCAAGCAGTATAAGAAATGATGTCACGAATCATACAGCTTTTCAGAGTCGAATCCCAATGGTTGGAGAACAGAGACGGTTTAAGAGCAATACTCTGGGCAGCTTCAAAACTGGTCCAAAAAGCAGTCTAATTGTACAAGCTTCTCCAAACACCATTGGAGGTTCAGCTTTAGCATTGCATTATGCTAATGTTATAATTGTGATTGAGAAATTGCTTCAATACCCACATTTAGTAGGTGAAGAAGCTAGAGATGATTTGTATCAAATGTTACCAACAAGCTTGCGGTTGGCTTTAAAGATGAGCTTAAAGTCTTATGTTAAAGATTTGGCAATATATGATGCACCTCTTGCCCATGATTGGAAAGATAGGCTTGATGAGATACTTGCTTGGCTTGCTCCTTTGGCACATAACATGATTCGGTGGCAAAACGAGAGAAATTTTGAGCAACAGCAAATTGTTTCAAGAACCAATGTGCTTCTTCTGCAAACATTGTTTTTTGCAGATAGAAAGAAGACGGAAACAGCCATATGTGAGCTTCTTGTTGGGTTGAATTATATATGTCGTTATGAGCATCAACAAAACGCTTTATTGGATTGTGCAAGCAGTTTTGACTTTGAAGACTGCATGGAATGGCAAACTCAATACTGAGCTTCTAGGGATGCAAATGGTTTGTGGCAGTGAGTTTTTCTCCTTTCTCTGTATTGTTTGATAGAAGTAGTCCAACATGATGTGAATATCAGAGATTTTGGGTTTTTAGGGATTTATGATCATTGTATGGATGAGTTATTTTATGTACTTTGTTTCAAGGCGTATGTGTCTTTGCCTTTGAAGTACATAATTTAACTTGATACAACCTACCTTCTATGAAACTGTAATGCATTTCACTGTTCCTTGGTCTCTGCTATAATATGAATCCATCTCGATTGATTTCTAGTGTTGTTTTATAATCGTTGTTAATTCTGTCTTTTCCATTACTGATTTGACAACCTTATGCTTCGTCACAGTTTCTTATTGAGTGAATAAGAAAGAAACATTTTTGATTATAGAGGTGAAACCTTTTCTGTCACTTTGACTTGGGAGAATGCTTAAGTTGCATCTCTTTTCATGGGAAGATAGACCGGGGGTCGACATGAAGGATCTTCTACTCTACGATCATTCACATAAATACATGGAGAGTTAGAATTGGGATAGATGGGTAGTTTGTTTAGGAAGAAATTGGACATGAGATGGTGGTGTTTTAGTAGTTGGTTATATAATTTTAATAAACAAATGAATATTATTATAACATGAATATCTTAAAACTATAATTACTACTAATTTTATCTTGATAATATATTGGTTGTTTTTCACCTTCTAATTCTATAAACATGTATGAATTTTTTTATTAAAGCGCAGGTCTTTAGGGAAGTAGCCTCCCTACCTTGGGTGAAGGTATGATTATCTATATCCTACCTCCCCCAATGTCTCGTCTTGAGGGGATTGGATACTGTTGTTATTGCTACACTTCATCAAGTTGTTAGATTAGCTAAGAACATGTAATCATGAGAAGTGTGCACTATATCATGCTGATACTAGAATTGTATCTTGTTAGATGATCTAAGAACATGTAATAATGAAAGGTGTGCATTATAAATAATTCTGATACTTGAATTCCCTAACATGCATCATTGATGTCCTCGCTGTTACTGGACCATTTCTTGTTGATATGATGATATCTATCTAGTTTCAAGAAACTTGTTTCAACTACTATATGAACAATAGAATGTACAGTACAAGACACCAATGCATACAACTAGTTTATATTTTAGTTGATAGAAGCAGGGAGTGAGGTTGGTTAGTGGGGTCCTGCAATATGGATCAACTTTTAGTTGCTGGTAAACCTGTGGGCATGAGTGATATTGGTTTAGTTGAAAAGAAAAAGGTTAAAAGTTAGCTGAAGCAAGCAAACAGCTTTAAAACCTTTATTGAATCCAAGTAAAAGTGTGAAACTATGCTGAGATCATATATATATATTACCTTCTCCCTTATCTAACACTTTATAAGCGGAAGCGGGTCCCGTTTATGTTGAAGGTGGACCAAATGCCTCAACTATGAAGAATGGTCCCATCTGAATGTGAAATTGACCACTGGAACCATGATGACAGCATGCATCTTTCCCATTCCCAAGCCTGCTGCTCAAACTGAAATTCATGACGATTTTGTGCTTACTTTCCTTTTCTGGATTCAACATAGAGATTCGGCCAAGAAATAAAAACATTTGAGTTGGGTGTCATTTGAAGGGTACGATGCTGCCCTTTTTAGGACGATGTACCTGGTTCTATGTTCCAAGGCTGTTGGTTCTTGTGAGCTCCCGTACTTATCTGCTTTATGTTTTCTATGTTTTTGTTTATTTTTGGAAACAGGAGGTCAACAGGTTTTATTACTATCACGACAACAGGCCGTAATGTGTAAAGAAAATAAGCTAAGAAAGAAACAAGTTAAACGTCTCAAAGTCCGCTAATGAGATTGTTGTAGCATAGCATAGCCATAGCATGATAACAAACGAAAAGGATAGAAAGCCAAAAGTCACTTAACTTAAGCTTCAAACAACGGTGAGGAGACTGAATACATAAGCCCATTAGGAGCCCACGTAAAGCTTGCAATGGGCTCTGGGGGCATTATGGTCAATTGCATATTTGATTAGATAATACTAATAGAGTTGTGGTAGTGACTAGTGAGTGGGATTACTTCTCAGTCTAGGACTCTAGGGGGTTGGTGGTGAATATAAAGTTTGTATTCAATGTCTCGATTGATAATTAGTTGTTCCTATTTTATAGTCATGATTTAGGTATATATATATATAAAGATAAAAGTTAATGCGAGAATCGTTGTTAGCGCGAGAAACGCGAGAACCAATCTAAACCGTCCAATTCCCCCTCCTTTAATGTCATTGCCCACCCATGAATTCCTCACATGCACCCTGCCACACTCTATCACTCCACGCTCTCCATCCATGAAACTTCCCATATCCTAGGAACGGCTAAGATTGGTTCTCGCGGTTCTAGCACTAACAACGGTTCTCGAATGAACCATCCCCTATATATATATATATATATATATATCCAAGGAACGGCCGAGATTGGTTCTCACAGTTCTCGTACGAAAAGCAGTTCTCGTTTGAACTTTTTCCTATATATATAAAGAATTACCAATCTTGAAAGCGTTCATAATCTAGAATTTTCTACATAAAACTAGATAAAATGGATGGTTCTAACGGTTGGATTGGTGAATATTGAAAAGAATGGATTTCCTATCAGAGTATCAATAATTCGTATTTCTAGTAAGATTAAAGAGAAGGAGGTTACTACTTACTAGTTTACTACTACTACTTAATAAGTAAGATCAAGCTTCAAAATGGACCGTTGGGCCTAGGGGCTGGAAACTCCAAGTCCTAAGCTTGACCCCAGAAGCAATAGCCGCAGCCCGCAGGACACTAACAAAGTCGGCCCACATCAACAGCCCAAGCCCAACATCTTATCATCATAGACCAGTAGACCTAGAGTTAGAGTAAACAGTAAAGTAGACTCACGTAGGTTTGAATTTTTAAAAAGGTTCCCCAGGCCATGTAATGTTTATCGTGTTTATTGGATTTAAAAACATTTTTATTCATTTCATTGGTTTTTTTTTGTGGTTTTTTTTTTGTGTATTGAGCTCATAACTAATAGTTTGTGAATTGTGAGTCTTCCGTTTCATAAAAAAATTTTGGTTAAAAAAAACATGTTAGTCCTTTTAGATTTAAAATCCATATGTTTCACTTAGTCTTAGATTTCGGTTCAAAATCTAATATTTTATTCATTTAATAAAATCAATGATTAATGATCAATAGTCCATACGCTACCCAATAGACTTGACATACAGTTACATAATTTTTATTTCAGCAAGTTTTATATCCCCTCTTTTATATTCTTACTTATCTTATTACTAATAAGATCAATATATGTGTCAATGTTAAAAAAATGAAGACATATAATTAGTAAATTTACATAGGAAGAAGTTCATTTGAGAACCATTGTTAATGCGAGAACCGCGAGAGTCCAATTCTCCCTCCTTTAATTTGATTGCCCGCCCATGAATTCCTCACATACACTCTACCACACTTTATCCCTCCACGCTCTACATCCATAAGTTTCACTTACTAAATGAATGACTAAGATTGGTTCTTGGGGTTCTTGCACTAATAATGGTTTTCAAATGAACCCTTATATGTCATTATTTTATAAGTAGGAGAACGAGGTAAGGAAAGAAAGTACAAAGAAATATAATTTACCTTTCATTTCACATGTCATCATTGACAACTAGTGGATTTTGAGATGATCTGTGATACGCACATTTAATTTTCTCGCTTCATAATCATTTTTCCTTAATCTTCAAAAAGACTTAAAAAGAAATACGATATTATAATTGATGGATTTTTTTTAACTTACTCTTCTAACGATATGGTTGTTTTGATTAAGTAGTAATAAAAATTTGCTTGTTAATCCATGTTTTACATTTCTGATTTCATGTACATCTTAGATAACATATTATAGTTTTGTAAAAAATAGCTAGTTTATTGTTTTTTTAAACATAAGCACACACCTTAATTTACTCCTAGTTCTACTTTTTTATTCGGTACATGATTTAAACTTAGGTCCAATTTATTTCACCGTAATGTGAAATAATGTAATAAAATTGAAATCAAATTTAATTGTATATTGCGTTTGTAATATTAATTGGAAAAAAATTATATTCCTTTAAGTATTAATATTCTTTTAGGTATAAGAAATGTAATTCTATAATTAACATGAATGAATTAAAATCATTTCAATTCCTTCGCCTTATAACTTTTCAATATGGTCTTGAAATCGTAACCAACCCTTATAAATGAAAATTTATCCCAATTATTTTTTAAAATTAGGAAATAATTGGACAGAAAAATGTCGAAACATCAATGGTTATTTTTCTTTTCGAAATTTTCATCACAAATGTGTGAAAATTCGAAGATTAAAGGAAACGAAAGCTTTTATACACTCGAATATAAACTATATTTTTGTGGAGACATCTAGGAATTATTCTAAATATCTTTTTTTGTTGGTTACAATTTCTTCTATAATATTCTTTCTCTTCGAATATAAATTTACGACTTTGATTTATATCGCATTTCATTCTATGGTAACTAAAATATCTATAAGATCATTAGCATATATTCCACATTATTTCACATATATTTATTATAACCTTAGTGTCATATCATCTTTTTTTTCTTCCATCACATACTATCCCACATCCTCACATCCATCACATACCACCAAGGCACCACACCACCCATATTTTATCTAATTTTATTTTTATTTTTTGTTATAACTATTCTTACCTTAAATAATTTAATTTTTATTAATTTTATAACTTTATTAAAAGAAAAGAGTTGATGACATTATCATTCTTATGAAAAAGGTTCTACTAATCACAACTTTTATAATTTTTATAAAAAAAACCGTTTAATAATTACCAATCACAACGTTCTATTTCTTATATATTTATCCTTTTTATGTTAAGGGTGATTATGCAAATTGAAACCAACTTTCAATACACGTTTTTCATATTTTCAAAATAAAAAGATTGTGACATCATCATTCATTAATTAATGGTGATTTCACCAATCAAAACCTTTGAATTTTTAAAACTTTGTTTTATAGTTAATTTTAGGGTTAAAGTCACTGAACACAAAGATGGTTTCCCCAATGTTCCGATATGGGACATTAAGTTTTTTTTTTACACATCTGGCTATTTAACTTACCAAAACCATGTCGATGTGGCCAAAACGTGACCTGCAACCTGCCAGCCCGTTTTTAGCCGGTTTTTTGCGATTTTTGGGTCAATTTTTGATCGTTTTTTGTGATTTTTTGTAGAATCTTGTAATTTATCATTATACCTTTCAAATGACACCAAGTTCATGAATTTTTGTCAAGTATTGAGGGAGAATTTGGAGCTCAAAGTCTCGATTTTGGTGGGTTTTTTGTTCGAAAACAGGGCAGAAAAAAAGAGTGTTTTTTGCTCGATTTTTGATTTACATAATTCTTTTTTTAGATTGTCGTAGATAATCTTTTTACCTTTCAATGGACACCAAATTCACGAAAAACCATCAAGTGTAGGCCAAGTTATTGCTAATTAAAGTCGGTAATGACCCTATTCGACACCCTTACGGTATTTTGATGAATTGACACATTTTAAACTCGTTTTTGTTCGGTTTTTTTGTACTACTTGATAGAAAACTCGATTACCTTTCCATAGAGTCAAGAATCATTGATTTTTGTTAAGTGTAGAAGGAGAATTTTGGCTTCAAAGTTTGTATTCGAAGTGAAGGAAATTGGGGAAGAAGATGACCTGCTATTGTAGGTCAAAATCATCAAAATGGCTATAATAACAGGTTTCTTACAAGTTAAATAGTCATATGTGTAAAAAAAAGTTAATGTGTCATATCAGAACATGGGGGGAAACATCTTTGTCTTTAATGACTTTAACCCTTAATTTTAATCTTTAATATATATTAAAACAATCTAATAAAATTGAGCAAAAAAGGGAAAAGTCTAACTATATTTATTACACCCATAATACAAAAGAAAACGTTACATAATTAAATCTTTTTTAACATGTAACTATCACAACACACTTACGGTGATAATATAATCGAAACCGCTATAATTACTTTAATATGTAAAATTTATATTAACTATTCATGTGCTACACAGTGAACGGTTATAGATTTTTTCAAGTATTGTAATATTTTCTTTCCTTTTTTTATAATTATTTTAAATAAAATATGTAAAACTAAGTAATTTTATGTCACTTATCTATGTTTTTGTTCAATCGTTAACTAATATTTGATTGTTATAGGACGTTTTTCACTAGTTGTCAATTATTTTGCGGTTTCTTAAGTAAAGAATAATATTATTTTAATTTTGCGATAATAAGTTAACCCATACAAATAAAATGATAAATTTTGTTTATAGATAGGTTATACAAAAAATTGAATATGTTATGGATAATTTTATGATTTCTAATAGATTTATCACTTCCTAATAGATTTTATATCTCTATGTATGTTTTATTATTATTTTACTATATATACTAGACTAAATGTCTTTGTGATACACGGGTTGGTTTAAAATATAATAAATATTAAACATTAATAAAAACGTATTAAATGATAATAAAGCACGAATTAAATTAGAATTATAAAAATGACGACGTACGAAATCAATACTTTAACCAGCGATGGAAATATCAATGCGAGTGGGAGGGCAAATTTGATGGCAGAAACGTAGTATCATGATACGAAAAGACGTGATTTTATTTATTATATAAGTCATCATCATTGTTACAACTAAGAGTATAAAGTTAAACGTTATTGGTTATAATTAAAAAAGAAATTAAAATTATTATAAAATATTTTATAATGATAAAACCAAAAATTTGGTAAAATATAATATTTCTAAATATTATAAAGGGTAAATATGATGTTTGCAAATTAAGATGGACAAATATGATTTGATATTATTTAAGACATATATAAAATTATTCAAATAAATTTGACTCTAAAAAGTCAAAATTATTTTTTTGACTTTAAATAAATAAATGGTTAAGATTAAATATTTTTTTTGAATGATTGATTTAGATCATTTAATAAACTTTTCAAATTAGTCTTTAATTTATATTTAAAGATTATGTTTTTAATACTATAAAATTTTAAATATGTTTGAACTATCCCGTGTTTATACATGAATATTTAGCTAGTAACATAAATAAAAGACTAATCAACATCAAATTTATTAGACGATCATGATCTTTAATTTAATTAAAATTAAATCCCAACAATACAATTATTTAAAATTAAAATTTCAGTTTCCGTTTTAAGTAGTCAAATTAATTCAATTCAAGAGACAATTCAATTTTGATATCACGAGATAAGATAAAAGGTAATATTCTAATGTATTTAGATTTAATTTAGTAACAAAATAATTAAACATTAATTTATGATTGGTTTTGGTAAATAAAAAAATTATCATGTGGTCATTAAAAAACAATATTACACTAAAGGTGACAACTATTTAAGGCATGAAAGTATTATAAATTTAGAATCACTTGACTAGTCAGTTACTTTGTAATTGAGTGTCCTATAATTATTGGATTGTTTTTTAAATTGTGTAGTATATAAGTATTTCTTTACCATTTGAACATACTAATTT
The DNA here is from genome assembly GCA_947179395.2 of Pulicaria dysenterica. Lineage (NCBI taxonomy): Eukaryota > Viridiplantae > Streptophyta > Magnoliopsida > Asterales > Asteraceae > Pulicaria > Pulicaria dysenterica. The sequence continues at coordinate 56,504,540 of OX359296.1, forward strand.
TAATTTCTTATTATTTATCCTTTTTTCTAAATATACAATTTTTTTAAAACTCCCTCGCATATTTCATACCATTCCTCATCATTTACATCTAAATCCTCTCAATTAAATTAAGTTTAAATATAGGGCAAAATACGCGAAAATACAACAAACTATATTGAAATTACCATTGTATACAACCAACTTCATTTTTTATCAATAAATACAACTTACTTTTGATTTTAGTTCATTGTATGCAATGTATTACCCACTCAACCGGTTACAGGTTAAAAGTTTTATTTTTTTAATTTCTTAATTAATATATTCATGTGTTCTTCCTAAGTTCTTCATAACTTCATTTTCTTCATCAAACAAATTAAGAACTATTAACAAGAAAAGCATAAACAATCGATTATGCTCACAGATCTGGAACTATGATGGACAAATCTGAAACTCACATGAAACAAATCTGGATAAACCCCATCTAGAACAAATCTGGAGAAATCTGAAACTCACATCGAAGGTTGTGATGAACAACGATTGCACCGCCGCCGTCTGCACCGCCTCCGTCTCGCCGTCACACCATCACCATCACCTTCAACCCATCACCGCCGCCCTCTCAATCCTTCAACGCCACCACCGCCGTCACCTACAACCCATCACCACCGCCGTCACCTTCAACCCACCACCACTGCATCTCCATTCGAAAACCTAAATTCGAACAACCACCCCAAATCAACAAGAGAAATCCTAAATTCTCACCTTCAACAAGAGAAACCCTTGTGAAACCCAGATCTGTGACCTTCATAACCTTGTGAAACCCAGATCTGCACCACTGACCTTCAACCTTGTGAAACCCAGATCTGCGACCTTCATAACCTAATCGCCGTCACCGACCTTCAGATCTGCGAAACCCAGACCTGCGAAACCCATATCTGCTATTATGTGGCGAGAGGCGGAAGTGACGGGAGTCGTGGTGGTCTAGGAGGTGGCGAGGTGCCGGAAAAAATGGAGAGGAGGAGCAAGTGAGCAACGGTCAGAGAGAGAAATTGTAAAGAGGGAAAAACCTTTTAGAACTTTAATTCTTTTGTAGCATATAAACCTTGATTAAGATAACCCACAAATTAAAAAAAATCAAAGACTTAGTCGCCGGAATCTGGAAATAGCTGCCGGAATCTGGAAATAGTTGCCGGAAACCGGTTGGTATAGGGTGACCGTCAATAGCAGGTCATCTTGCATACAATGACTCAAAATTTAATGTTTGTCGTATTTTTTGATAAAAATTGAAGTTGTTTGTATACAATGGTAATTTCGATATAGTTTGTTGTATTTTCGCGCATTTTGCCCTTAAATATAATATTATGATTTTCTCTCGTTATTTATCAATCACACCATACTATTTATCCACGTCACATGACGTCACTATTTCTCTAAGCTTGTCAACAATATATATATATATATATATATATATATATATATATATATATATATATATATATATATTAAATTAAAAAAAATAATAATAATAATTAACCAATCCACACGTGACCTTTAAGACGGTAACCTACAAACCTTAACTCCTAGCGTGAGTGAGAGGGGTGCGATAGTGTTAGTGGTGAACCCATGCCAACCCATACCATCTCTTCACACGAATATTCATGGTCTAACTTCTTCAAAAATTAAAGTAATGATGTAAAAGCCATTTGTATAATCAACATCCAACGAAAATGACAAGTGAAATGAACGCATATAAATTATTATTAAAGTAAACCTTAAATCAAGAAATGGACCAATAAGGAATCTTGGCCCCAGTTGCCATCTAACATTGGAACATATGGAAGTTATCTCTATACTTCACCAAATTCATGCATGCTTCACTTCTCTTTCCTTTCACATATTATTGTCAAACACATCATGTTATCCCCCATTCACATTGGGCTCCTTTAGTACTCAAACTATGTCACACCATGTCCATGTGCATGTCACGTGTCCGTTTTTTAATAAATTTAATGGAGCCCACACATTAGTTGGATCAAATATCATGTTATTAGGCAGCCTGAGAATTTCCATCCACTATATTCTACATGTTTTTGCATTTGGCATTTTAAAGGGTTTACTTGTATAAGTGTTACGGCTATCATGAAAAAAAAAATCACACAAGTGCGTTTCTCAGATCTTCAATATACAAATCATAACTCATCAACCAGTCTTACGGCTATCATGAAAAAATAAATATCACACACCCGTAAACTAACAATCTTAAGGTTTAAAATGGTCCCCATTTAACACTATTCATCGTGCACAATAGAAAATACCAAGAAGTCGATGAAAACTGCAATAGCCATGTATTAAGTTACTGATTCATCAAAGGTTTCCTCAATGAGATCTTCATAAAGAAGACCAAATCTGCATTTACTACATCTTTACACTATAATATTAATATAATAATTCCCAAATTACGATAAAAAAGATCCTCTATTTTCAGTTAACAAAGTTAGTTTATAAATCAACACCCTTCTTGCCTTCTTGCTTTCACCACCTTCTAAAATCACTGATTTTGACTTCGGACTTCAAGAAACCTTGTTGGCTTCGATCAAGACTCTCTTTACTTCATCAGCAATACCCTTCAAAAGAACTGGTTTTTGAATAATTCCATTTATCCCAATTTGTATGCATCTTTCCCATAAATCTTCATCAGCACTAGCAGTTGAAGCAATAATCAAAGGCCAATTTTGGCTTCTAAACTTTCGTATTCTCGATGCAACTTCAAACCCGTCTAAATCGGGCATGTGTAGATCCAAGATCAAAATTTGGTAAGCAGATACATGAGGTGTGAGACAGTCATAACAAGATGTTACAGTTGTCACCACACAGCCCAGTTTTTCAAGTAGCTTACGGGTTACAGCCCGGTTTACATCATCTTCATCAGCTAAGAGAACTTGAAGGCCTCTAAATATTGAGTTTGATGGCGGGTGCTGATCTGAGGATTCACTGGTTTCAGATATCCCCCTGATCATGATTGAAGGCCTTAGCTGAAACTGAAGAACAAGTGACATGCATTGATCAAATCCTACTGGATTCTGGACTACCCAAATGTTCCCTTGCATCATCTGGCCAAAAACCAATAATTCAAATCAAATAAGTCAAAAACATTGAGGGCATATTAGAAGAGTGTCAAATACAACAATTAAATTGACTGGTCAGGTAACGGGTCAAAAGGGTTGCGTTGACCTCAGATAGTGTGTCAAACATGGCTCAAATATATATCATTTTAATAGTAATATAATTATTTCAAATTAATTCACTCACGAGCTTGAAAATCAAAAAACTCTTTTCTTGATGAAGAAAGAATACTAACCTGAACCAACTTTCTGCACATACTGAAGCTCAAACTTTCCTCGGCCACAACTCTACGTTTTCTCTGATCACTTGTAGACTGTTCCAACAAAGAAAAGGCATCATTTAACCCGATTTCAAACTTCACAATAACATGTCCATCGTTTGAATTTGATCTCCAAGAACGCCATTGTTGATCATTTCTCCCATGGCTTCCACTCTCTCTTGAAATCCTTAAAGTTAAGCATCCACCTCCATGACCCCGATTTAAAAGATTTCCAACCATATGCAACATCACCTGTAGAACCCTTCTTTCGTCTCCCATTACATTATCTGGTAGGTATTTATCGACATTTATGTCAAAGTCATAACCTTTGTAAACACACAAACACTTTGCGAGGCAAGCTGCTTCTTTGATCATACCATGAAGCTGAAAAGATCTCAATTCTATTGGAAACTTTCCATTATCTTTAGAATCATCCATTACATCATTAACTAGCATCGAAAGAACATTGCTTGTTTTGACCATTGTGTTAATAAGAAGATGTTGCTGACTGTTTGAATTATCGTCTTCTAAAATTGAAAGCAAACCCATAATGGAATGCATAGGTTTTCTTAAACCTTTGCTCATAACCATTTGAAATGAACTTCTAGCTTGGCTTGCCCTCATTGCATCATGTTTAGCTTGTTGTAAAGCTTGGTTTTGAGCTACTAATTTGTCTCTCATGAGTCTGGATTCTTCTAGAACCGCAGCATGCGAGAGGGCAACGGCTACTTGATCAGCGACTACTTTGACTATCTCGAGCTCAGAATTGGCCCAAGATCGAAAATTTCCACCAGGAAGAACCAAAACCAATATTGCATAACAAGCTTGAATCATTTCAGGGGTCCCACCCTTAAAGTCAGCAACTCGAAGCATTGGCATACGGATTGCAGCCACGGCTCCTGGTTGACTAGACCCTCCACTGCTTAACTCGGCTAATCTTGATTCAGGTTCCAATAACTTCACTACTTCACTTCTTTTAATTTCTTGAACATCAGAATCGTTAATGGGGATGTAAAGTTGATTGACGGTTGAAGATTCTCCTCCTTTTAATTGATGAGTGAGATGCATTACGGTTTTAGCCTCGTCGGGCATCCAAATCACACAATTTTGTAAATCTAAAGTCTCGGATAACTTATCAAGAGTCGTATAAAGTATCGTGTGGCGATCAAGAGACTTTCGTATCTCTTGTGTGAGCATACGGACATGCAACCCTGCTTCTTTTTGTTTCTTGATCATTCCCATTTCTCTACCAAGATCCCAAAACTTCTTTTTTAACATAAATTCTCTAACTTTAACTTTTAGAAGCAATGGAATGAGAGTGACTAAAGTAATAGCGGTTGCAAAAGAGACTAAAGCTGTAAGAAACTTGAAAATGGTGAGAGCGAGCATTAGTTGAAAAGGGTGTGCATCGTATGTCCAACCGTTGAGTAGATGTGTCATTCCACATAGAACAATGAAGAGGATGAATTCAAAAAGTACCCATTTAAAAGGGACATTTGAACAGCTTACAAAGTAAAGAAGCTCAATGGGGATAGAGAAATAAGCAACTGCTATCAAGAAATCACTCACTCTTTGTGTATCCATAATGTTTTTGTACCCAAAGAAACCTTCAGCCTCACAGTTGCAGACAGAGAATCCATTATCGGATGCCGATACACGGATCAACAACAAGAAAATGATCGCGAAAGATGGTAATGTTTTCGACATTAGATTTACCAAACTGATTCTTGAATTCACAACAAACAAGTTCGTTTCAATCCTTATGTTGCATAATTCGATCAAGTTTTAGGAGAATCTTGAACCTCTCTTAACATTAATATCCTGTTCATGGAACGGCCTTGAAGCATAAAAAACCGAAAAAGAAGAATTAATTCAACCAAAAATGTAAATGAAAAAAAGAATGTCCAGTTGATGTGCCAAAATACTATTCAGAACTTCAATCGAACAGTTGATGTGCTAAATTTCATCTAAGCTGGTAATTTGTAAGTTTCAGCAGTTTCCACCGTATAAAAAAGTTTTAAATTGCTTAATTTTCGCCCAAAATTCGATGAAAGATTTAACAAAACCAAGATTTTCGATTTCCAGGCAGAATGAACTCCTGGAAACCCCACAAACAACTGAGCCAAATTAAAGCAAAAAATCTATAATGTAGGCAAAAATATAAGTCGTACCTTACAAGAACACGCCCACAGAAGCTAGCAATCCAACCGAAGTTTCATTTCTTCAGATCGCAACAAAAACCCTTAAAATTTCAAAATTTCCCAACTTCTCAAACATGAAATCAGTTTGTCTCGCTTACTAATCGATCAAATCCATTATAGTCAAAACAATTTCAAGGAAAACCCGAATAAGAACAACCTTTGCATGATCCAATTAGTGTGAATAAACAGAGAAAGCCCACGATTTTTTTTCTCATCGGAAAACTCTTAAATGTACAGATGCATGCACCCACCCTTCCCAGTTTCCTTTTTTTCCCCCTAGGAGGCCTAGTAGCACTTTCAAAACCGACGTCCCTTGGAGGAAAAAAAGGTCCAGAGAGAGAGAGAGAGAGACGCGTTAGATTTGTCCGCGCCGTTGTTTTGCTCGAAGGGAAAGAGAAATATGTGTTTTTAAAAACATTTTAGACAAATATAGTATCAATAGTAATGAGTAATGACAAATAAAAAGGTTGATTTAAAAACAAAATATATTTTTTATTTTGTTTTTATTATTTTTATAAGATACTTAATATGTGTTTTTAATACTTTTGTCAACATGAAAAACAAGAACCAAATACAGAAATAAATAAATATTATCTAATCATATTAACAAAGTTAAAGTTAATTATAGATAAAAGGGATAAATATTATTGTGTAACGTTGAAATCACATCAGCTTTTCTTCTCAATCCAAAACACAAGTACCATCCAACCTTCAACACAAATCAACCCAAAAAATTTTCTTTCTCCTTACCCACTCACAAAACAAACCAAAACAGTTTTTTTTTTTTAAAAAGCTGCACGAGTTGATCAGTGGAAGGAAACCGATTGGGTTGGAACACGAAGGAGGGTAGGGGTGTTTGGGTTTGAACCTTCTGAGGTGGCAGCCCAACCCGATAGGAGCCCGAAGGCGCTACCTTCGGCCTTAGGATTATACTCTTATAGGAGAGTAAATGGAGTGTAATAGTCATTATATCGACCTGCAAACAAATGAGCAACTCTAGTGGAAGTTTATACTTCTATAAGTTCTAGGGTTTCTTGATTTCTACAGTGTAAATAGAGTGACAGATGACCGTAAATAGTAAATTTATAGTTTCACTTTTTAGTTTTGGATATAGAAATTTGATTTAAGTTATAATAAGACAGATTTACGTGTATTGAAAATTAAAATATGATTTGTATTTGTATACAATAGTGTTACTTTTTTTATTGTAATTTGTGTTTTTGTGTATGCGTTTTTTATCGTATATCAATCTCTAAAAAAGATATTAAAAGAAAATTTTACCATTAGAAACTAGTCATATATAGTAGAGATATTCGTAAAAAGAAATTGTGATTCTCTAACAAATTTTTACAAGGAAAATAACCTAGTTTGAAAGAGAGAACTTACATCATTCTCTCTAGTACAAAAGAGTTGTACAAAGTAAACTCTATATCGTTTGTTTCAAAACAAGTCACTCCATGTCTAGAAAATTACGTTGAACATAGTTCATGTACAACAAAATTATAACACTCTGTCTGACTTCAAAAGAGCTTTACAAATTGTCCTTGTTAGAAAGAAAAACTTACAAAGTATGTATAATTATAAGATGTAATAATATATAGCAGTGTCCTATAAAAAAAATTCTTAATTTTTTGCACGAGGTGCATGGTCTTTAATCTATTTAACTATTTCGTAAATTAAATTTACGACGTCAATTTCCAACGAAACTGTAAATGCCATGTCAGATGGTATCTTAGCAATTTCTTTTAAAATGGTGAATAGAGGGTGTTTAAATTAAACTTTAATAATCCATCTATAATTTTCCCGTCTACGATAACTAAATAAGAGTGAAATAGATAAAATTAATAAATAAATTGTACTAGCTAAGCGACCTGTGTATCAACACGGGATGATATAAGTCAATTTTAATTTTATATAGTTTTAAAGAGTACTAAGCCGTATAGTAAAAATAATTACAAAGCATAGATATGAATATAAAATCTCGTAAGAAATGAATAATCATTACAGAATTTTGAAATTCATACATAAGATTATCATTAGATTTCTTTAAAACCTTTTTATAAACAACATTCATAGTTTTATTAGTAGGGTTTCCTTAATCATCGCAAATTAAAACTTTTAACTTCTCTTTACTCTTCACTCCAGAAACAGTCACATATAACTGTCCATGAGTGAAAACGTGTTTTTCAAGTACTTCTAATACTCTTTTTCAGAAATATAAAGTTACATTACACGTCTAAAAATTTTAGTATAATATTAATGTGTTTTTCCTGATGGAGCTTTATCCTGACATTGTCAAGTCATAACTATAATATTATTGTTGATGCTATAATATCAAGTGCTGTAAAGACATTTTTATTAGCCGCTATATATTTAATTCTTTGAAATTGTAAGCTAAATTCATTAAAAGTTAAATAATTATGACATCCATTTAAGTATACGCAAATTAGATCACATAAAAATAAGATTTAACATAGAATAGATTATGTCTATACATACGTAAATCGTTTAAGTGTAATTTAGTTTTCAATTAAATATAGTTGAAAACACAAGATACCACTTAATTTTAAATATCAATGTAATAACTTATTTTATGTACCGAGTTATTAGTTAAAAATAAGAAAACTTAGACAATTAAATTTATTATATATAATTCCAAGTTGTATGTGTAGTTACAAAACATATTAACATGATAGCTATTTCACTACACAGTAATTATGTAAAAGTATAGTTTCTGTAGGGTTATTTAGTCACAACTATCAATCAATTTTAAAAGCTTTAAGTGGTAGTTTTATAAACAACTTTATGCCACTAACTGTTGGTCATAACATATTTTTAATTCTTGTTATCGACAGACCAATAAATCAGTGATTATATTGTGTAGAGGGAATAAATATAAAATACGAATAAAATGTACAATAATTACTTACACATTGCTCTCGATGGATAAAACAATTAAAATATACTGATTTTTAGAAACAAATTCATATTCCGAAAAATTTATATCAAAACGTAGATAAAAATGAGCTGATTACAAATATATAATTAATTTTTCTCAAAACAGAATATATTAAAAGTTATTAAACATAATTTTCAAACAACTTATAATTAATTTCATTAATATACAAATTTTATAAGAACCCCCCACATATTTCATATACCACCCCTAACAATTTAAGGATTTTGAAGCAATTATGAGTAATATCTAGGATTTTTTTAATTTTTTTTTAAAATAAATGATTATGATTGGTGAAGAATTTTTAGAAAAGGGTAGAAACCATAAACCCTTTTCTTTTAATAAGTATTGAAGATTTGGATGTAATGTTTACTTTATCGAATAAAAAAATCATGATATCCGGATCGAGAAATTAAAGCGGGTCTTGAACTTAATGATTAACTTTTTCTCATCCATCCAATGGTTTAACAATGTTAGGACGTTGTTTCTATAACTTCCACTTTGTAATAATTAAGAGTTAGATTGTAAGTTTGTGGTCTAACTTAAAACAAATCATGTATAAGTTATAAATGAAATAGTCCAGGACTCTTATTAAATATATTATATAGCTAATTTCGTTCGATGTGGGGTATTAACCAACTTGCTCTTTACGTGTGACTTTTTTTTTCTCGCGCCTAACACGTGGATACTTATGTGTTACGTGGACTTTGCGTGACCTTTGACTAACCACAGTGAACCTTCTTCTGATACCATATAAGTTTGTGAGGTTTCAACTCAAAACCAATTAGTCATAAGTGGAGTAATTCATGGGCCTTATTCAGGGCCGGCCCAAGCTATGGGCAGCCTGGGCTTCGGCACAGGGCAGCGATTAACACGGGGGCATCAATTTTTCCGATACGTTCATAGGTATACCAGGCGTCGTCTATGGTGTAGGCATGTGAAAGGGGAAAAGCCTCTGCATTTCAACGAGCTATCTTATGCCTTTGCCCTTTGGAATTCTCACCTTGGGGGGCACGAACAACAGTTTTCATTACTCATTTGTTTTCTAAATTCAATTGACTAAGGGAGGGTAGCACGATAAACGATGGAACATTAAAAGGCTATCGGCCTTTGATTTCAAACTACGAGGAACAACAAAAATTATTCACTTGCTTTGTCTTTGATGATTACAAGATGCATTTGAAGAGCCCTGGAATATTAAATAAACTAGCAGGTTTCAAGAAAAGAGGTATGAGACCTCTGTTAGTTCTATATATGAATGTATGTTGTGCTTGAGTATTTGTTTTTCATGCTTTACAGGTTGTACATTTAGTTAGAGAGAGACAATTGTGATGGGTATTTTGAATAGGTGAGTTAAGGATTGTAACTGCGAGACAACTTTCTAAGGTTTAATAAATACTTATGCTGTTAAAAAAAGTATAATCTTTCGTCTTTAATTATCATATTTGGGTTAAAGATTAAAGTCCATGATATCACTAAATTGTTGTAGAATTTTTTGGCTTTTCAATTAATCACTTTCCTTTCTTGATTTCAATTATGATTTAGTTATTTTAGTTTAAGCAATTTTTTGTTATTTCTTTTTAGATGATTCGACAAGCTAACAAGGAAGAAGAGGTTAGCTTCTGGAGGAAATTTTTACCTCTAGAAATGATTCAAAGGAGAAGAAAGAAAAGGTATGTGATTATCGATTTCTATCATTTCTCTTGTTATTTAGTTCCTTGACCTACCTTTTGTTTATGTATACTTCTTGTTGTTGTTACTTAGTTGACTATCGTATGATGTAAGACTATTGCAAGAAAGTGGAATTTCACTTGATTTAAGTTGTTACTTCATTCTCAACAAGCCAATGAAATTTCAAACCCATCATCTGTTGTAGTTTTGTGATAAACTAAGAAAATAATAAAATGGGTTAATGCAAGCCACTCGCAGAACAAGATATAAGGGCCAAAGCTAGTTCAAGACTACAATCGTTATAAAACATTTCACTCTATTATCAAGTGATTCTAAGCTTTTCTTGTAATATTCAATAGACACTATCACAATTCATAATCATTTCTGTGGTGGTGTTAAGTTTACTCGATAAAAATGTGATACATACATGTTTAAAAAGTCATGTTTTGTAAATTGTTTGTGACATAATAAGTATTATTTTCTTATCTTTAGAACTAACTACCTTCTTAACCAGTAAATGTAATACGTGTTCAATGAAAACCACCTCAATTACTGATTTACTGATGTTTAAAAAAATCTTTAATCTATTGAAATAGCATGCGTTATTATCCTTTAATGTCCACATTATATACCTAAAATGAATAATAATAATAATAATAATAATTAATAATAGTCTTCCATCAAAATAAACTGGGTTTTGTAGTGTAAATCTTTTTTTAGAGATAACATACAAAGGATTTATACCATAAAAGCATTTTCATTAGAGAAATCAAATAAGCAAATGTAGCATTGATCTTATTTACTTAAGGATCTTATTTACCAAACTTACTCATAAGATGGGTTTAAAAATAAAAAGAAAATGTCATTATGTTTGATATTTGCTATAGTAATTTCTTATTGTTTATACATGGGGGCATTATTAATTCGTTTCGCCCTGGGCATGAAAAATCAATGGATCGGCCCTGGCCTTATTAAGCATATTTCAAAATCATTTTTCGTTTAATATGAAACACTACTCAACATAGTGTTGGGAAAATGGTCTCAGAGATTCCCAACAAACATTGCCCTACGAAAATGAAAAGAAAAATGAACACAAGAATAAACGTGGAATCTCCAATACAGGAGAAAAACCATGGGCCTCCAGAGAGAAAAACTCTACTATATGACAAATTTTTACAGCCACATAGACTAATCTTTCAAGCCAACCTCCCCAAATACACCCATACTTTTCTAAGATTTAACTCACCACTTCCTACCACTCTAATATAAGAGAACAAAAAAGAAAGAATCAAATACTTTGAGTATATATTTGATTGAGCCACTTTGCAACCAAAGCCTTGGACTCATTTTATAGGCATGAAACCATCTCCATCTTTCTTCGATCTACCAATGTGGGGCAAGGAACAAAACACATCTTTTATTTTAGCCAAAACTACCATCACATTGATATATGTTACGTACCAAATATAGAGTTTTAGAGTTCTTATTTTAAGGATGATCGATCTCTATATATATATTGTTAAATTAAAATTTCACATATAGAGAACCGTGGCAATATTATAATGAATGATAGAAGTATTTTCAACAAAAGGAAAATAGTTTAATTACTTCACGTTAATAACATTATTTACCAATATGCAATTCTATACTAATTAATACTATACTTGTTTATTTTAAACAACTATAATGAAAATATAGCATATACCATGTCAAGAATCTACACAGGTGTTTGTAAACATATGTGTGTAAGCATGTGAACACATTCAAATCATATTCTACTTTCATTAATAATGTCATAGAATTGATATAAGAATTTAATAATTTTTTTAATTATTAATATACAAAATACACATGGTATGAACCATGTCAAGTAGCTTAATTAACAAATGTTAGAAAACATTTTTATACAGAAACAGTTTTATCTACCATAAGATATAAGATTATTAACACACAAAGATCAAATATCAAACATATTGGTTTCATCTTGAAGGAATTAAGTTTATTATTTGTTCAAGAGAGGATGACACATCAAACCTAATCATCATTATGATATTATCCATACATTAAATGTATTACCTAATTTTGTAAGTCTGGAAATGCTTAGTATGAAATCAACATAATAAAAAGGGGAATTACACATGGTATGAACCTATCAACACAAGCTTCTTGTTTTAATGATTTATGCCAAAGCAAAGTAAAAAGAAATGGGCTCTTTCCATTTTTGACTTTAAGACACATTTTGCTAAAAAAGTTAAGTTAATGTGGTTCCTTCCTTTTTTCTTTAAGTCACATGTTCAATTAGGTCTTAGGAAGTAAGGCTGTAACTATGGTAGGCAGGTATCTTTAGCTCAATGCCTCAATGTTTTAAAACCACCGGTCATTAAAAACCAATAACACGTTAGACATTTATAGCTCATTTAAAACAAAATAGTAATTATTCCTTTTTTTAGTTTATTCTAAAATATGTAATAACTTAATATATATTGTTAACAAAGCACGAGGAAGATAACACGACGAGGTAACAAATATGTTATTAATTTATTTAGAGAGACTTTGAGAAACTAGAGAAAAAAAATGCAGCCATTAAAAGAAGAAAGGACAAATGAAAATACACTATAATACTATATACCTCAGCTCTTATCATAAAATGACAAATGAACAAGGTTTCATTTTATTCTTTTTAGCCTAAACATTTTTTATTGAATCCTTTTCACACAATTACACAGCTATATATACATATATATTGTTTGTACGTAAGAACGCACAGGTACATATTGTGCAGCAGATCGGAGTGAAGGAGGATTGGATGTTTAGTCTCCCGTTGCGGTGGTTAACCCCGAGCTAGGAAACGGTGTCCATGGCGGGGGTGACATGAGGATCTCGTGGTTTATGAACCCATGGTCATTAGAGATGGAAGACATGAGTATGATCATGATGATCATATGATTCCTTTGTGAGGAGATAGAGAGAGTATGTGTGTATGGAAAGAACTCCATATGTGGGTGCAGATGGAGGGGGAGAGAGAGAGCCCCTTAAACCTTGGTGCCCTCACCTATATATAGGGAGGTGTCTAGGGTAAGATGGGCCCAAGCCCAATGGGTATACCACATGTTTGGGCCTTACCTAAGGCCCACGCATAGGGTACACCAACAAGTCTCCCTAGTTTGGTGCGATTGTGCCATACATGTCGTGGAAAACTACTTCAATCAAGTGGGTCAAACCAGAGATCCTTTATGACATCCAATCCAATTTGAGACATATCAACAGGGGTTGGAGTATGCCTTGCTGTAATTTGTGCATGCACACATATTCGGTGCTAGTGCTAGTTCAATGTTAGTGTTGCCCTGATAATTTGATTAGGATGGTATCTGACAGATTTCACATTTACGTTATTGTTGAGTGTTCGGATGATGGCTATGCTTGTAGCCCATAACGAGTAGTAGCCAATGACTATACTTATGCCATTTGGGAAGCACATGGCTCCACTTTACCAGGCTGTGTGGTGATACCCTGCAGTCGTGCTGTAAGTTATGTATTTCATTTTTCAACATGTATGTGGTGACTGATGGATAGTGACCATACTTACACCGTTAGGGGGAATCAATGGTTCCGCCCTACCATACAGTGTGGTTGTGATGTATGTATGTATGTATGTATGTAATGGGCAATGCCCTAGTTTATATGAAATGAATAGGGGAAGTCCCCCATTGTTTTTGTCTTGTGTACAAGTTATTGAAACTTTTTATTGATGACATGTTGGGCAATGCCCAAGTTTATAGTCCAGAGCTAGTGATGGTCGATGACCATACATGCGCCTTCAGGGGAGTCCATGACTCCGCCTTACTAGACTTTCCAGAGCTAGTGATGGCCAATGACCATACCTGCGCCTTCGGGGGAGCCAATGACTCCGCCCTACCGGACTGTAGTACATGTGATTTATGATGACACGCAAGGGTGTAATATATGTAGCATGATATATGTAATAAGAACCTGATTACAGATGTTAGAGCTTTGATCACAGCCAGGCGTAAGAGCCTTGTTTTTGTAGACGTAAAAGCCTTGTTTCTGTAGACGTAAGAGCCTCGTCTTTCCAGGCGTATGAGCCGTGCGGGCATATGAGCCGTGCGGGCGTATGAGCCGTGCGGGCGTATGAGCCGTACGGGCGTATGATCCGTGCGGGCGTATGATCCGTGCGGGCGTATGAGCCGTGCGGGCGTATGAGCCGTGCGGGCGTATGATCCGTGCAGGCGTATGAGACGTGCAGGCGTATGAGCCTTGTCTTGCATGAGGGTGTACCTGCACTAATGCATAGAAATGTAATTACTAGGGACGGACGTCATACCGTCTCGTAGTTCCAATCCCCAGTTCATTGTTAGCGAACTACTAGTAGTAGTAATAAACTTAAAAGTTTGTATCTCAAATAACTATAAACTTATAGTAAATCCTGTTAGATACATAATTATGCTCATGTAACAATGAACATCCAGGCTTTAAGAAGCCGTTTATACGTGATGACTGTAGAACCATTAAGGACACAGGGTAATTGCTAGGGCTTCGGTTAGTTTCCCGATACTAGGGTAACGTCGATACGTGTACCCTATATCGCTTTGTACTTAAGAATTAAATCATTAGATTATAGTTGTCAACCCGTGTAGGTTTGGTTTGTGTTCACAGCTTTATTTAAGCTACAGCAGGTGAGGCAGTCGTAGTAGCACGTGATGGTGATTCCCAGAGTATGCATTCCCCCAGTTTAATGCTAGTAATTAGTTAGTGGCGTTAAACTACCATAAAGGCATGAGTGTGTAGCTGGTATGCCATACATACCCCATAATTTATGCGTTAATGTAATGCGTCATAACAGACAAGTGTATACAAAAGCGACGTATCGCATATGATTTAGGCGTACTTGTAAATAACAGTTGCCAATGAATCTTGTGTGAAAACGAAGGTGACGTATCGCCTGGTGGTGTGCATAATCTGTACGGCCCGAGAAGGGTGCGTATGTCTTAGCTATGTGAAGTCATGTAAAGGTAATCATTAGAATGTTATCCTGATGATGTTATTAGTCTTATAGCAGCACTAAATTTATAGTAAGGTATCTTTGTTTGCTCATAACGATGAACAAGTGGAATATAGTGTGATCGCGCATTCCCGTCTAGATCATCAGCAGGACGTGTGAGAGTGCCTTACGTGTTTGACCTAACTGGTGAATACACCAGAACCGTTGGATCATCATCCAAGTGTCCAGGTCAGGGGTATGCCCTCATACAGAGTAAGGATTAAATGAATCGATCGAGTATGGTAAACTCGCAATCATCTTCAGCTGTGAAAGTGTTGCACACTTCAGGTAATGTTTTGTAACTAATGAGGATTGTTTGCCTTTGCGGATGTTAAGGTACATCATCAAGTCCCCCAGTCTAGTTTGTCATGACTAGTCATGGTAGGCTAGACTCAGCCATGGAATGTAGGCTATTTCGTCGTTTGTTGTTGGCTGTCTTCCATTAGATGTTATTTGACAAGGGCGCGTGCCGTGTACGCATGGTCTGCCATTCAGCATGGATATGGTTATTAGGTGTATGTGTTTTGTACGGGTTCATAATCACCAAATAGGTTGTTAGTGATGGCTAAGTGTTGTATGTTTGAGTGACGACCATATGTCAATTATAGTAATGACTGTGTGGCTTGGCCGTGAAGGAGTAAGTTCTATGAGTAGTAGAGACGTGAATTTCATACTATATTACTGGCTTGTATATGTTCCCATGTGAATTTCTCCTATGGTAGGGTAAGGGTAAGACATGTGTCATTCTTAAGTATTGTACCTTGTATGAGAGTTTCTAAAGTTTCCTTTTTTGGAAAGATTCCATTTTGGGCAGTTTTTTCAAGATTTTCGAAAATTGAAATTGATGGCACAAAACTGAAATTAACAATACCATATATGAATTAAACTCAAAGAATCCCCAAAAATACATGATTTGTATCAAGAACGGTGAGAAATTGATGCTTAAAAAATGGACAAATTGGGGGAAAAGTGAAATTGAGGCCTGAAATGGTCGAATTTGGGCATGATGCTCAGGCCAGTAAACTCCCGTTGACTGGTTAAGGGGTTCGTCTCATCGAGAGATATACGTTGACTGGTTATGGGCCTCGTAACTTCTGAGGAATATCAAGTTATGGGGTTTTCAAATTCAACAATATTGTTACGCAAAATTAAGGAACAGTTTGAGCGTGCAGGCCTCGTGGTTAGAAGCTCTAGGCTAGACAGGCGGCTCCAGGGCATGGCAGGTGACCACAGGTCACTCCAGGTGACTACAGGTCAAGCCAGGTCACTACAGATGACTGAAGATCAGGGCAGGTGATTGCAGGTCACTGCTAGGCCAAGGCAGGTCACTCCAGGTGACTGCAGGCCAGATCAGGTATGGGCAGGTCACTCCAGGTTACTCCAGGCCAAGGCAAGCTAGGGCAGGTGATTGCAGGTTAGGGCATGTCACTCGCAAGTTACTCCAGGCCAAGGTAAGTGACTGCAGGGCTAAGGCAGGTCACTCCAGGTGACTGCAGGCCAGGTCAGGTCTGGGCAGGTCTATGCTGGACTAAGGCAGGTCACTCCAGGTGACCTCAGGCCAGGTCAGGTCTGGGTAAGTAGCTCATGGACTAAGGCAGGTCACTCCAGGTGACTGCAGGCCAGGTCAGGTCTGGGCAAGTCGCTCATGGACTAAGGCAGGTCACTCCAGGTGACTGCAGGCCAGGTCAGGTCTGGGCAAGTCGCTCATGGACTAAGGCAGGTCAGCACGGTTAACATCAGGCCTATTACTAATGTTGTTAGTATTTGTACATATATCGGCCTGGTTCAGGCTTGGTTTCCGGATGTAGGGGCTGTCAAGGAGAAGGCCTTCTGAAAAAGCTAAAGTAGCTGATAAAGCTGACAAAGCTAAAAAGGTAGGTTGTGTGGAGCCCTCTTATTGGTCTAGTACATTTTTGCTTTACCAAAGCTGTCATGTACTAGTGTTGACATGTCTTGCTTTAATAAAGCTGTCATGTCCTTTCTTGCACTATTGAGCTGTCATATCCCACCTTTTCTTGTACTATTGTCCCCCTTTCTTTTATTATTTATTTAAAACATCATAATAAACATATTTGAGGCCTGGAATAGCAATTTAAAGGCATGGGATGACAATTTAAAGGCCTGGAATGTCGATTTTAGAGGCCTGGAATGTGCTCATTATTTCTGGATATGTGTTTATTCATATTCAAGTTGTGCTTTATTGCTTGGAACATGTGAAAAGAAGCATATATAATGATCCATGCTCACATGTTAGTAAATAGGTATGAATATTCATGGGGGTTGAACAACAAAACAGCATGGTTTGTAGAAAACGAACCTCACACATGATTGTTCACCTAAACAGTAAGTTCATAGATAAAATAGGAAGGCCTAACCTGAAATTTTGATAAAGAAAACATGAACCTTTTGGCAAGAAACCAAGAACACGAACTCATGGAGTTCTTCTCGTGAATTTTTGTCCAGGTCCCACGGATGGCGCCATTTGTTTGTACGTAAGAACGCACATGTACATATTGTGCAGCAGATCGGAGTGAAGGAGGATTGGATGTTTAGTCTCCCGTTGCGGTGGTTAACCCCGAGCTAGAAAACGGTGTCCATGGCGGGGGTGACATGAGGATCTCGTGGTTTATGAACCCATGGTCATTAGAGATGGAAGACATGAGTATGATCATGATGATCATATGATTCCTTTGTGAGGAGATAGAGAGAGTATGTGTGTATGGAAAGAACTTCATATGTTGGTGCAGATGGAGGGGGAGAGAGAGAGCCCCTTAAACCTTGGTGCCCTCCCCTATATATAGGGAGGTGTCTAGGGTAAGATGGGCCCAAGCCCAATGGGTATACCACATGTTTGGGCCTTACCTAAGGCCCACGCATAGGGTACACCAACATATATATATATATATATATATATATATATGTGTGTGTGTGTGTCTACAATAAAATTGAAAATATTGATTAAATCAAGTCTCAGCCCATTGTATATTTATGAAATCCCATATTTATTGACGGCCCAAAATCAAAATAAATGAGTCTGCCCATGTAACGTATGGGCCTCCGTTTTCGTCCTCTTCAATCCACTTTTGTGCTTAGAAGCTCGAGAAAACAAATTTTTTATTTCATTTTAATTCTTTTCTTTTTTCTAAAATAAAAACTCGGAAATACAACGTAAGATCATGCAGAACGGCCTTTGATTTTGTTAATTTATTAATAACACTAATACAATATTTTTTGAATTTTTTTTCTCTAAAAATTATTTTTTTAATAGAAGAGATTTTATAAATATTGGATTTCAAATTAAGACAAGTGTGAAGTTATAAATGATCAGAGACCTTCAGCATGAAGGTTACAGATTTTTACACACACGTCGGTTCATTGTGATGGTTAATTAAGTGTGTTTGACAAACCTTCACACACATTCATACTATATATATACTCGAAGACTCGAAGTCGATCATGGTTCTCTTGTACTTGCGAACAAATTGATTATATATAATCCATATCACAACAATTCAATTAATATGCTGCAATTAATTATATATATATATTTTCTTGAGTTGTTTTCAATAAAATCTATGTAAAAAAATAGTCCTAACATTTTATTATGAATCACTGTGATTTGTAAAATGCCCCACCCCCTCCTGAAATTTTAAAATTTAATCTGGAGCACATTTAACATTTTTCATCTCATATGTTTATTGATCTATTTTGTAATAAGGATCCTAGATATACACAAAATCACAAATTGAATAAATACGTATCCGGCCAAGATCCTACTTCTCATGCACGTATGCAACCATGAGTGTCAAGAAATACGAACGTCAACCACTCCTCTCAAAATAATGAGTTATTTTCGTGCATTATGCTTTGTTTATCTACCTACTTTCCACCATCTTCTCTACTTTGTGAGTATTGTAGTTTATCTCCATTAATAGGTTTGTAATGTTTGATGTCGGAAAATTAATCTAAAAAATTAGAACACGAAACCAAAAGCTAATCAAAGCACAACTATACTAGACAAAATAGATGCATTTGTCATCAATTTATGCATGTATAGAGTATGTACACAAGACGGCCATCATGTAAGTGGCTATATATGGATATGTGATTCTTGTTCCATAGGTGTCTGATTTATATGAATATTTTAGGGTTCCAATCTTGAGGTTTTAAATGAATGTTTCAATATAGTTTCAATTAGCTCTTGGTGTTCAAATTTCATTAAATAGTGGTGGTCTCTAGTGGAGGTAGAAGGTAGGTGGTGGTGGTGGTGCTGTCGGTGTTCATTGGAGGCATGGATAGGATTGAGAAAGGTTGAGTGTGAGTGATGGCGGTATTTATTGCTGATGTTAACGTATAATAATATAAATTTATCTATTTTAATTTATAAATAATGTGCATATCTATAGGTAGAGAGGGTAACATGACGGTGATTTGGATGGATATATGGACTTCTACGATGTATGCTGCTAGTAATACCTAACTTAGGTGATATTACTACATATACCATAATTTCTTGATTAAAGGCATTTTAATCATTTCAATATTTCCTAATCAAAAAGGTATACGAGTATAATAGCACATAAGTTAGAAACATTATTTTTCTAAATTTTAGTCCGCAGTTTACTAATTAACCATAGTGTTAGGTGTGCACGAAATGGAGTGTTAACAATGATATTTGATGATTAAACTAAAGATGATGTAGACTTACAAGAAATGAGGATGGATGTGTTACGAAATGAGTGTTTAAGAAAGAAGAACAAAGAAAACAAAAAAAGGGTATTGATGCTCAACATTACTCTCGAAGTCTTCAAAATGGAGAGTAAAGACAACTTGCAATAGAGTATTACTGATTCTTTATACTATTTCCTTCTATAAAACAACTCATTTCCTTCACTCTAGAATACATTCCCTTCAACCCACAGTTATAATTTATTGATCTCCACTCAATCTATTCGACATGTTTGACATGTTTAAGCATTCTTCATCAAGGAGCTGTAGAGATATTTTTGGAGCATCTCATCATCATCTCTCATCATCCTCCCATGGTGAAATCAAGGTTGGTCAATGTTTAATGCGGCTTTTGAATGATACTTCTCCAACACCTTCAATACTCATTCATTTAGTTGGATTTTGCCATTGTACTACCTAGTTCTTCATCACCACGAACCCTAGTTATGTCTACCATTTGAAGATGTCTTCTACTACCATCTTTTCATTTTTCAACACCATCATGCTTAGCTAAACACCCCCTGATCGCAACCGGGATTTGGGTTTGGTTATTTTATTCTTATATTTGATGAGCAATTGTGTATATGAATACTAGAATGTTAATTTTGTGATTGTTCATATGATTATATCTTTCATTCTTGTATGAACATTTGTTGGTTGATTTTGAATGTTAAGACGGTATTATAATGAGCTCCCCAATCGTTTCGATTCCACCATTAATGTAGTGTAGTTAAGGATAAAATGATTGGTGTGTTAGAGAATAATCCGTACCCAAATTCAAGTCAATTAAATTCTCAATGGTTATGTTTATGTAGCGTAATCATATACATGCTTTAGTAATCATTTGAGCATATATATTGACTAGACCCGAAACTGTTAGCGATTGCGTTTTCCATATATTCGTTACAACCATTCTATTACTCTTCTTTCTTGTTCTCTAATGCTTAGTTAATCTAGAAATCACAAAAATCAATCAAAGTTTTGGATTTTCCTTTACAATTGAACATAAGAATTAAATACTAACCACATGCTACTCGTGGATTCGATACCCACTTACCTTATCTAGTAAAAGGTAGTTAGGTTTATGTTTGATGGTTACTTAACAAAAGCCCTAAATTAAAACACCAACAAAAGTCTTGTATTAGAACACAAAAATTAGATAACCATACACGCCCTTGAACCCAGAACCAAACCCTAACTAGCACCTACAAACTCATATTTAGATACGCAAATTAGAATCTCACCATTGAAATAACGATGTTTCACTCAAACACGACCAAGACTCCGAAAAAAATCTACGGATCGTACGTCCATTGTTGATCTACATGTGTTCAAGGGAGGTGGTCACTAAAAACATATAACAAAATAAGCTGGTAAACTATCTTTAACCGCAAGAAGCAACCAACCTCATATTGTTTCAACCGTAACTACTATACTACATCTTACCATTGTCATACTTTCTAGAATCATATATATACCGTCCACCATAAAAAAAACGTACACTAAATCTAACCTTACACTACAAATTAAGAAACAAAAAAACAAAACTAAAACCGTAGACGGAAATCCAATTAAGTTTTGCTCATATGATCAAGAAAAGTGTCAAAATTAAGGATGATATAATGAAAAAGAATCGTGAGTCGTGACATTACAATGTATAAAAACAAATGTAAAAAAAAGATAATGATACACATCTGCTAAAGATAGATCTAATAAAAAGATTTTCACAATCTTTTCTGATTGTAAAAGCAAACCGTTAATATTTTAAATGTCTATACACCAACAGACATTTAACAAAGTAGATATAGTTTTATAAAACAAACTAACACATAATCCTCCGAATTGCTCTATTTTTTTATTCCGAATTTCATTTTTTTAAGTAAGAAAAATATCACCTTGAAGTAATTAATTATACGGCTTCCAATCTATTACATTGCTAGAGACATGTTTTCCTGGGGTCGTGAAGCAACTAACTACTTACCTTGTCGCATAAGTAATCATGCAATTAAACATAACAAAACCAAGAATATATACTAGTTTATGCATATGTATATAAATAATTAAAATTCGCTAGTATATGTAGTGCTTCAGTCATGCATGCATTATCAACTTTTGGTGCTTGGAAGTATATCTTACGTACAACCTATGATTATGCTCTATGAAAGTTATGCATGCAATATATGTCCATTATTTAAGAATCAGGTTATTATTCGACCTTTCATGACGAGTGGGTCACAAGTCAACTAATTTAACTGGTTTGAGGTTATGTATATGGTTTTAGTGTGAGTACCACGATAACCAATCTTAGCCGTTGATTTGATAAATGAAATTCATGGATACGTAGAGTGTGAGGGGATCAAGTGTGACATGTTCGTGGGTGAGTAATGATATTGAAGGAGGGAGTATTCGACGACTCAAATTAGTTCTCGCGATTCTCGCAATAAAATTAATGATTCTCAGATGAACTTCTTTCTACACACACACACTCTCTCTCTCTCTCTCTCTCTCTCTCTCTCTCTCTCTCTCTCTCTCTCTCTCTCTCTCTCTATACAAAAAAATATCATTTCTCCACGATTCATAAAAGGCGTTTAAAAGTTTTTAAATTTATCACACTTATAATTTTCAAAAGTAATTTTAATATAGAAATTACTAGAAAAAAAAAATAAAGAACTCTACATTTTAAATGTATGATCTGATTTAAAAAGTCTGCACTTTTATATTGTGTAAGTTTAGTAATTTAGAGTATACGGAGTGTGATGCTAATATGACGTAGGTGAAGCCCCATCACGCTGTGGTGGGAGATGCCGCCACTCCATGGCGGCGTGGTGAAGATTGTGCGTGGTCAGCACCCCTCGCGCGAAACCTACGTGAATCAAGTGTTTAATTTTTTTTCTTCTAGCTATTCTGCATCATGGGAGATTTCTATTAAAAAGAAAAGAAACGGGAAAGACAGAGGATATAGATGAGGTACAAGATCACTGTAAAAAAAATAGGGAAGACGGCTAGGGTTTTATTTGGATGAAGATGATGGGCCGTGGACCCATCAAAACATAATAAGAATTATAAATATAAATAATCGAGGCGGTGAGTAGGTGGCAAAATTATATGCATGGGTTTTGGCCCAACTTACATGTTCACTAAATTTGTAAATGAATTTTATTATAAAGTATTATTTTATTTTTGTTAAGTGTTTAAATTAAATATAAAATTTATAAATAATGTGGGTCCTATAACTTGGTGTGGTAGAAAGTGACCACTACGGGTCTGTGTGGTGAGTTGAGTGGTGGGAGTGAAAAGCTGATGTGACAATGTGGTGGGTGTGGTGGAAGGTAACCACTACCACCACTCTTAGAGTAGACGGAGTGGGGAAGGGGGTGGGAGTTTTCGCGCCGTGGTCATCGCCGGAGCCACTCCATCGCGCCGTGGTCATCGCGCCGGGGGGTGGTCATCGCGCAGGGGAAAAGGTGTGGTGAAGATGGGGTGCTGTGTATCTGCCTCTCTCTTCTTTCCCTCCAACGCTCCGTCTCTCGCCGCCGCACGTACCGACGGTGGTGCCCGGCGATGGTTGGCTGTTGAAGTTGTTGGTTGCCGGCGACAGATAGTTCTCGAATCTGGTGTCAGCGATGTTCGCCTCTTCAACGGTTGTGCCGGAGATGGAAGCCTCTTCGGTGCTACGATGCCAGCTATGGTCGCCGCCGGCTGGTCTTAAATATGTCCGGTGAGGTTTTTTGAACGAGATTGAAACTCTGATATGTAAATGGAGGCGGTGGAGTATTAAAAGAGGGTTTTATATATGTACAACTTGTACATTATGCATAAAATGTTGTAACCTTTTTAATTTTTTTTATTTTGATTGTTTAATAAATTATTAGGTGGGTCCCAGAATTTGGTGTGATAGAATGTAATCACTACGGGTGTGTGTGGTGGGTTGAGTGGTTGAAATAAAATGCTGATGTGGCGGTGTGGTGGGTATGGTGAGAGGTAACCACTCCCACCACTCTTAGAGATATTCATACTTAAAAGTTAAAGCGTGAAATTTGAATTATTGTCAAATATTCCACGCTAGTGTAAATTTTTTGACAATTTGTCTGAGATTTTTTAATTTAATTTTAACACTTTTAAATATAAATAATTAATAGAAATTTGTCACACTCATTTTTTTCACGTTTAATTATATTTTTCTACAATTTTTAGTGTATTAATATTGCTTAAAGCGTGTGGATAATTAATATATATTTTGTAGTGATAGGGTTATGTGTACCGAAATATAATAAAATATGTCATGTAACAAACTAAACTTTGTTACTATTAATAAAATAAACTAGCCAAAATTTACGTTACGTTTAATGTGACTACAATAATAGATTAAGAAGATCACCTTAATTTTTTAAATATTTTATATTCATCAATTACTATTATTTTTAATTCAATAACATTGGGCCATGTGCATAATTCAAGAACAACCTACACCTTAGAACCACCTGCCACCATCATCACCACCACCCTCACACCACCTCCTCCTTCAACCATCATCTCTAACACCTTCTCCGTCACTAAACATCAAAATCGATCGGTTGACCCAAAATCGAATGGAGTTTTTGTCTGTTCTTGAAACCTTCATTTTGGGTATCTTTATTCGATTTGAAGCAAACCCAACATTGATGTATTAGGCATCTTTATAGGATTTGATTCCATCCCCTCAATTGTTTACATAGATTTAATTCACACGGGGTGCTTTGTGGGATATTTTTATTTATAAAGAATTAAAGGAAACATCGATGTTCAACTCCCTAATCGAAATCCAAACCAAAACCTTATGAACCCTAGCTATTTTGGTTCCACATTCATGTGGGTTTCGATGAAGATGGGACGAGAATGAAGATGACACGAAGAATCAAATAAGAAACACATGGAAGCCCTTATCTGCTTGAAATCTAGATTTATGATGAAGATGAACTCAAAGTGCAATAATCACAAACAATAAATCGCACACCCAAAACAAATATTCTGGAATCGCGATGAATTAATTTGGTGGTGCTAGTGGCTTCATATGAAGATGGCGACGTCTAGATTGACAGTAGTAGGAGTGGTGGCGGTAGCCGGAATTACTATCGAAGGAGTCGATGGTGAGATGAAGAAAAAGAGCTAAAGAGAAGTTCATTGATTTGAGGGTTTGGAATTGGTCCATTTTTAAACCCCTTGGAGTAGGAAGTGTATTTGTATGTTAATAATAATAATTATTATTATAATAATACATGGCCAATAATATAATAAAATAAAGGGTAAATAAATAAAAGGTATAGTTGTTACATATAAATATTAAAATGAGGATATTTTATTACATTTTCGTGCATATAACTTATACAATATACTATATTTATTGTTATATTATATATATATATATATACACACGTGTGTGTGTGTGCGCGCACGCACGAGTGTGCTTGTGTATCACACTTGTGTTCAATAAAGGCTTTTGTAAGTTTTGTTGATCTAATATTGATATCTGGAATCTAACTTATGCTCTCAATTAATTATTCACTTAATAATCATAGGAACACGAAAATGATTAAAAAAAGTTTAATAGTACGTGGTTAATATCGGACCGAAAGAGTCGGGTCAACCGGCAATTCAAACGGTGTAATACCGTTAAAAAAAACAATTAAGTTGGTCATGGTTAAATCGTTCTCCCGACTGCTTTACAGGTGCAATTCAACCAGCCTGATCAATCCAGGTTTTAAAACACCGATTATATACTTATATTACATATTCGACTTTACATAAAATCTCTGATTAAGAAACCTATTAAATTGCACAACTAATAAGAGTGAAACACATGTATATATATCTGGAATAACTATGAATTATCCAATAAATTAGCAGATATATATAACACGCTACCTAGATATATATGTAGTGATCATGAGCTTATAATCTCACTGAACTTCTTTTTAGATAGAGAAATTAACCTGTATGTATTTGATCTAGAAACTCTTGTTAAGTGAAAATCTTCATTAAAATTATTTGCTGGGCTCATAGTTTAATTAATCTATTTTTCTTGGGGAAGTTATGTCATTAGTTTAGATCGATATTTAGCTAGCTGCTTGCTTATATATATTTCACTAGCTAGCTTGACAGAAGATATATATGATGCATGCGACGGTGAGTATGAAACTTGGGAGGTAAACACTATGCATGAATTTACACGTACATGATAATACTAATTATTAATTAGTTGGTAATTGAACTTATATATACAGTGCATAGTTTTTTACAACCTTGCTAGCTAGCTAGGAAAGTTAAAAATTCTTTAACACATAGGCCAAAAAAAACAGAACATAAGAAGGGATTACAACTAATTATTCGTTCCAAGGTCGATTTAATCGAATAATTTATGATATATGTCTTGAAGCATTGTTGCCGCATATATCTAGCTAGGAAAGGGAGATCACGTGAGCAAAATAATTTGAACCCAAGTATATTAAAAACTGTTAAGTAGCTTGTAGCAAAGCAATTAATTAAGTCATATACGACTTTGTTTCCTTGTAAATAGTTGCACACTAGTGTGACTTCGTAGTGTGCTTAATAAGGGCCTTTGCGGAATCCCGTGTTACTCCACTAATTGACAATTGATTTTGAGTAAAAATCTCATGAAATTACATTCTAAAATCTGGTACATTACTAGTTTCTACATCCAATCCAGGGCTTAATTTAAGATAATTCCTATCAAATTCTTCCTCTCCAAGAAAAGAGAAGATTGTTGTTTTGGTCCGATCTATGCGTCTTAGTTAAGAACCTAACTGAACATGCGTACTAGAATCATATGGTTCTAAGTATATATGATGCTGGGCAGTAGGTAGAAAGATTAATGTACATAAACTGGATTCAAATTAGTGTATATCAGTTGTACGTATAAATCGAATACATGAGATTAAGTAATCAGCCATATAAATAATTAAGTTATATATGTACCGCATCAATCAAAGCAAAATATAAAGAGGTATCGAATATATTATATATGTAGATTGAAATGAAGAAGCAGTACTTCACCATTATATTTAACCGCACGTTCGCCATTCTTGTTCCAAATTTGAGAAATCGAAAATGTGCTTCCATCAATTCCTAGCTTCTTTTCATGATGGCAGATGACAAGAAGCATGGAATTGAATATTAGTTGTAGTTGTGCCACTGAACTACGGATAATGACCGAGACGTAGCTCCAAATCAACATCGTTTTGATCATGATACCAATCTTGCCCAATCTTATTTGTAATTTCAGATGATGATGTCCCAACTCTAAGATTCAAATTCACCCTCAAATCCTCCTCTTGGACCAGGGCATGACTATTATTAATATCGGTCTGTGAGGCTGCGGCCAAACTACTCCAATGAAAATTAGGGTTTGATGCAGCAGCTGGTGTAATTAACTGACGGTGATCACCAGCTGTACTGTGAAATCCAAAAGAAGAACCAAGATAGTACTGATGAGCATCGGCTTCATTAGGAATAAGATTGAAAGATCCAGATGAAGAAACTATCGAATGATCTTTGTTTGGCTGCTTCGCTGAAGAAGCAACGTCGTGGTGTTTCTTAGCTCTAGCTTTGTCTTTTCTATGGATATTCATGTGACCTCCTAACGCTTGAGCGTTTGTAAACCCTCTTTTGCAAAAGGTACACTCGTAGGAGCGCCCCAAACCATCCTTGGAACCATCAGAAGCAGGCCGCGTAGAATTATGACTAGTTTCTTCTTGATCATCGCTTGATGTTTCTGAAATCCCAACATGCTTTTGATCAGAACCCATAACTTAATTAATTAGCACTCTTAATTATGGGTTATATATACCAGTTAATTAGGATCATGAAATTTTGTAATCGATTAGCTAGAGATCGAACAAAAGGATGACAAGTATATATAGGGTTGAGTTAATTTAGCAGCTTTTGAAGGGGAAAATATATATGGTATTGACCAAAGGTATGTATGTATGTAACTAGCTAGCTGGTCTTACGTACAGACGACCTCGCTAGCGACATGATTAAATTAAAAAAACGGGTTTTCTTGCTTGTCCGTTTGTGTTAGGCCGGCATTAAGAAACTTAACTTTATGTTTAAGTTGAAGTTATAATTTATATATAGATCTATAATTACAAATAGGATGATGTAATGGGTATTTCATAGCAACGTCTAAAAATTGCTAGATTTGAGAATAGTTACTCCACTTAATTGGAAGAAAAAGTAAACGCTAATTATAAATCTACATGAATGTATGTATGCATGTGTTTTTATCGACATATATATATCTCACTATTTTTTACGGTAAAATACACAAACCTCCACGGGTGGAGACAACGTTGGTTGAATGGTGCTAAACCCTTTCAATTAGCTTAAAATCCTTAGTATTATAGAACCTTAAGTCCAACACATATATGTATTAACCCCCTAATTAATACATAGTTTATTTAGTAGTCAAAGTATGGCTCAAAACAGAAATGACGAAGAAAATGCTTAAACAATATAATAGATGGATTTTATTTAAAGAAAAAAACTGCGTCCAACTACAAACACCCGAAATATGATTTCCTATCATTATTTTTTGGTTTTATTTAAATTTATCAAAATAAAATATTCGAGTTATTGTTTTAGTTAATATTATACTTCTAACACGTTAATTCATGACAAACGAACTGGCGATTGTGAAAAAACTTTGAACATCGATTTTGACAAATCGTAAGTACAGTTTTAAAACGTAAGTTTTTTTTAAATGAACTTTTATTATTTGTTTATCTAAACAGACAATTGAACTTTTTATGTCGTTCATATATGTGTGTATCATTAAAAAGAATAAAACCGGCTCCTGCTTTACTAAAATGTTAGCTCCGCCCCTACGTGCCCCAGAACGAAAAACGATTGCACATATCCCAACAACTTAAGCTAAAATTAATTATATGCGTAATTAAAAGTAAACAATAATTATTTTTCGTGTGAGAATTGTTTGTAGCATCATTAATCACACTTTAATAATATTGTTTTAGTTATATATATATATTACTTAACCGTGAATTAAATCTGGGTGTAAGGATGTTCAATCGTTTGATTGTCGGTTTTATCGGTTCGTACGTTTTAATTGGATTTTAGAAAAAAAAACTAACTACCCATAATCAAAACGAGAAGTATATATACTAATTAAACCAAACAATCTGGCTGAATAACTATCGGGTTGATTAATTGTTTTGCACCCCGTAAAACCAAGTAAGAAATTAGTCAAAATAATATATAAACAACTTACCATTAGTTACACACACTTGACACTAGACCACAAAATCACCAAATTCAAATAACTCATATTACTATATCAGATACAAAAATAATCAAGTAATCTTCAAATATAATTATATCACTATAAATTTCAAAAAATATCGATACCTACTTTTCTTTACCCACAAAAACTTTTGATCAGTCAGTATCATATTCAATAAATACTTTGAAATTTGATCAGTCAGTATCATATACAAATTTCTTGGTTTATGCAAGTGTTCTCCATGTACTACAGAAAAAGATAACATGTTCTTTTTAAAACTTACCTAACTAATATATTGTTTAACATTTTACTTCACGAATCCCCTATTATACTATATATCAATTGGAGAAGCAATATGACAATTTATCATGAGATTTTGAAAGGGCATTTTAGTAAATTTATAATAAAATCATGAGATATATATCTCGTGAGATTTTGATGCTACCCTTTTTATTCTTCTAAATTACCCCTTTTCTTTCTTTCTCATTTTTCTTCCAAGTGATTCTTTTTAAAACAACTCTTTATTTTTTAACCTTTTATATCTTTTTTAATCTTTTAGATATTCTTAAATATATATATATATATATATATATATATATATATATATATATATATATATAAATGAGAAGATTATTATGAGAATATATATTTAGGTGAGAACAAGAAAATAAATCTTAGCCACTATATATAAAAATATCTTTACAGCTAAAATGGTAAGAAGAGACGAACGTAAATTAGTAAATGTGTTTTTGTTTTAGTATTTTAATTATTTTTACTTTTATATTATTTCAAAGTTTTAAATTAGAATAAACAGAAGTGATGATGGTGTGGTAGCAGATTCATTATGGAGATAAATTTATTAGGAAAAGAATGATGATGAGAAAGAAGGTGTTTATTTGAAGGAATACTTGAATATATTTACTGAATTAGTCTATTTAAGAAAAATTAGATTCTGAATTAATGAAAAGCAAATTTGGTGTAATATTTTTTTCATAGTAATCATTATCTTTAACGTCGAATGTATACAATTTATCATTTATGTTTCAAGATTGCTTCGTCAAAAGAGGTAGGTGATTTTTGAGTTTTTCTTTTTCATACTTTTATATGCTATTAAATTAAAAAAAACTTTGTTATCTAAATCTGTAAATCTAATTGTCAAACTTTACTATAGTTATATAAGTAGTAATTAGCTTTTATTCTTAGATATATAAATTAAGAAAAATACATTACTAAATTTTCGTTTAAATGTATTATATAATTAAAAAAGAATTTGTGTTTATTTAGAACTAATTCTTATTTAATTTTTTATAATAATTTGTTAGTTTTAAGTTGTTCCCTCACAATAAGCGAGGGCAATTAAGTACTCGTTTTCCAATCAATCCATAGTTATTTGGCAACTTGTAGGCTACCAATGGCAATACTCATCAGTCACTCCCCTTGTCAATGGACCCTGGAACTTGATCCCATTTCACCCATAAACTAGCACCCTTCTATCTTTTCAAAAGTTAGAAATATCAACAACTTCTTCTTTTTTCCCCTTCGATAACCAGCCATCACTAATAACCAGTCATTGTTCTTTGTGTGGTATCACTAATAATCTTCTTTAACCAGTCATTTTTTCTCCAGGTCCAGATGGCCTGAATTTTAATTTCATTAAAAAATTCTGGCCTTATCTAAAAGATTCCTTTTATAAGGCAATTGCTCGGTTCCAATCTTCTGGGAAACTTGCTCCAGGTTGCAACGCGTCGTTTTTGGCACTCATTCCAAAGAAAAAAGATCCAATTCAGATAGAAGACTTCAAACCCATTAGTCATATTGGATGTTTTTATAAAATCATTGGAAAGATTTTGGCAGGCAGACTTGCATCAGTGCTAGGCAAAACTATTAGTCCTAATCAATCAGCTTATATTCAAGGTCATCAGATTCTTGATGGCAACTTAATAGCAAATGAAATTATTAATTTTGCTTCAAAGAAAGGATTAAAATTAATGATTTTCAAAGCTGATTTTGCAAAAGCTTTTGATTCAGTTAGTTGGGACTTTCTACTGTCGATTATGTCTCAGATGGGTTTCGGTAGGAGATGGTGCAAATGGATTCGAGGTTGTTTAGAATCAGCTTCTGTCTCGATATTGGTCAACGGATCGCCCACAGAGGAATTTAAAATGGAGAGAGGATTGAGACAAGGGGACCCATTATCACCTCTCTTATTCTTAATAGCAGGAGAAGTTCTTCAAGGAATGATAATGGAAGCTTGTGATAAGGGTTTGTTCAAAGGGTTATCCCTTGCAAATTCTAACCATAATATCTCTTTGTTGCAGTTTGCAGATGATGCGCTGTTCTTTGGAAAATGGTCCAAAAGAAACGTTCTATCCTTGATTAATCTCTTGCATTGTTATCATGAAGTATCAGGGTTGAAGATTAACTTGGTAAAGTGCAACTTAATTGGAGTAGGAGTCAATGAAATGGAAGTGATATCGATGGCGCAACAAATGGGCTGTCAAGCTTCAAAACTCCCAATTTCTTATCTTGGGCTTCCACTGGGTTTGAACATGAGGCTGAAATCTTCCTGGGGCAGTATAGTAGATAAAATGCTGAAAAAATTATCGAGTTGGAAGGCCAGACGTCTTTCGATTGGAGGCAGGTTAACCCTTTTGAATTCGGTACTCTCTTCCCTCCCTCTTTATTATTTCTCTATTTTTAAGGGTCCAATCTCCATTATTGATAAACTCGAGCAAATTAGGAGGTCTTTTTTTTTGAAGGGAGGTGATATAGATGGTAAATGCAAGATTAATTGGATTTCATGGAAACAAACCATGTTAGAAAAATCTTGTGGTGGTTTAGGAGTTGCAAATCTTAAAGCAAAAAATGCCGCTCTCTTGTCCAAATGGTATTGGAGATTCATCTCAAATGAAAATAGCATTTGGAAAGAAGCTATTAAAGAACTATACGGTCCATCAGGTGGGTTTGATAAATTAAATTTACATGGAGGAAGAAGTATATGGGAATCTATTGTGGTGAGTAGCAGGAACTTAATAAACATAGGTATTAATTTTCAGTCATCCTTCAAGAAAATAATAGCCAATGGTTCATCAATCAAGTTTTGGAAGGATCCTGCAGTTGGTTCAGGGGAGCAATTAAAAAATAGTTTCCCTCGTCTCTATGCAATAGAAGTTAATAAAGATGCATGTTTTAAAGATAGATGGTCTTTCTCAGAAGGGAGATGGTTGGGTTCTTGGGAATGGCGGTCGTCTCTTCGTGGAAGATCATTGGATGATTTCCACAATTTGATTCAATTTTTATCTAATTCTGAATTTCAGGTACATGGCTCAGACTTTTGGCAGTGGAGTTGGGATAGCAAAGGCATATTTACAGTTAAAAAGATGACCTCTATTGTACAAAAAAAGCTGTTGGAGGGAGTCCGTCCGGGGGCTGCGGTTGATTGGAACCCGATGATTCCTTTAAAAATAAATGTTTTTGTTTGGCGTTTATTAAATGGTGGGTTGGCTCTAAGACCAAATCTGGTAAGACGTGGAGTTCACACTGCCTCTGATCTCTGTTTAATGTGTAATAGTCGGCTAGAAGATGAAGATCATGCTTTCTTTAAATGTCCTACGGTGACTGGTGCATGGAGAAAGTTATGGGCATGGTGGAACCCTCATTCCACACGGTTTTCCTCGCTGCAGGATTTTAAATCTTGGTTTGGTGTCGGGAATGTTCGAAAAACATCTGTTGCTGTTTTGCAAGCGATTTGCATGGTCCTACTGTGGTTAATCTGGAAGAAAAGAAACCGTACACTGTTTGCGGATGTGACGGACGTAAAGAAGTTCAAAGATGAAGATGTCTTCCCAGCTCTTCAAAGGCTTTCTCTTACCTGGTTATCAAATAGAAAGCCGGCTTTGATGCTTTCTTGGGATAAATGGGCTTATGCTCCGAAAGGGTCTTCATTTACTGATAGTGTTATTATTCAGTGGATGTAATTGTTTGATTTGTTTTTGGTTGTTGGTTGAACTTTGTTCTTTCTAGCATCTCGCTAGTTTTGGTTTTAAATATATTGCTTGCTAGGTATTGGGTGATGGCAATGCCGAAGCTCTATGCCTAGTAAGTTCTTTGCTTTTCAAAAAAAAAATAATCTTCTTTGTGTTTATTTAGAACTAATTCTTATTTAATTTTTTATAATAATTTGTTAGTTTTAGTTTGTTCCCTCGCAATAAGCGAGGGCAATTAAATACTCGTTTAGCCTCAATTTGCTAGGGTGATTTGATGTACTCTTCTAAATTATAGGGTGTTTGACTAATTTTATTATGGGCTTAATTTTATATTTTATAAGCTTATTATTTTCAAATTATTTTTGTAAAATAGGCTTATTGTGACCTGAATTAAGAAAATAGACCCAACTTATAAAATACAAGCCACAAAAATTTAGGCTTATAAAAAATAAGCGGAGAAATAAACCTAACATAAGCCAATACAAACCCCTTATATTATATAATTATATCGGCTTTCATGCATATATTAATAATGTATGTATTTTTAATTATTTCGTAAATATATGAAAATGGTAATTGTATTAGAGTTCGTGGTCTTTGAATAATAGTTCCTACGTTTTCGTCTTATTAGTGAAGAAACAAATATGTTTAACTTTATGAAATTAAAGTTATATACGACTAATTAGATTTCGTTTGTGAATTATATCCATGTTTTGTGAAGATTTTTAGTGATTTGGATTTATGTATGTTTGGCTTTTTGGTTAAATTAGATTCTTACCTATTTCAGAGTAATATATAGGTACAAAAAATATTCAGAAATAACTAGATTGTGTTCAATATTGGATATTTGAAACCGTTTTAGATACTTTTTTAATTTAAATGGATAAGCCTTGTCAAATAATTTTGGCACGTGGAACAAAATTAACTATGCCAAATGCTTATTAAATTGTATAAAAGTATAAAATCATCCAAAAATCGTACTGAATCCTATATGGTATGGTTTTGACGTGACCTTATTGTATTTGACAACTTAATCATGCATTAACTAGTGCTAAATACTATTTTGATAGGTTTTCTCCTTCCAAAATACCTATAAAGTACGTGTCTTGTAACAAGGAAGGTTTCTTTGTCTTTTAATTTTGTTTTGAGGCTTGAGTTGTACGTGGAGGAATTCTTACTTTGGACAACTTCCTGCTTAGTCTTTTGGTGGATTGTCTTGGTCCTTAATGTGTTGTGCATATCTAATTTTCTTCAAGTGGGTGTTTTTGGATAATATATATTGGGTAGGAATAGAGAAATAAGTGTTTTAAAATAAGAAGATTGGAAAGTAATGTGATCACTGATCAAATCTTATAAAAGTAATATATAAGGTTAGAGTTTAATGAAATTCTCCCTTATTATGCATGAATTTAGATTTAATTTGATGAAACTCTATCTATTGTCATTCAATAGTTCATGTATGATAGTTGCTATATCATTTTGAAATTTAAATAATATCATGAAATGAATCAATAGATCTTTTTCTTAGTCGTATCCAAAGCGAAAATAGGACATCCTTCAAACACATAACAAATAGAATATGTAATTGTTTTGAATATAAATTATTAATTGCTGTTTAAAAAAAGTAGGGTTTGTGAGAATTTCTAGTAAAAAACAATAGAATATGTAATAAATTATAAATGTTTGTTTTAGTTATAAGGGACGGACATATATATTTTCACAAAAAGTTAGAATATGAATGGCTTATAATCTGTTTGTGTGGATTGGAGGGAATGTTATTGTTTGAAGATGGCTTGTCTACAAGGCATTTAGTTAATTAGTAAAACAAAGCCAAGGAGCTGGGAGACAGGGAGTCATGTGTAGGAGAAAAGACAACACGAGGCATGAGATAGAGAAAATCTAACATGATGAGTTGTCGATCTATGTAGCAATTCAAGCCACCTTGAGTCCTTGACTTTTTCACGATCGTTAAACACCTTTTTTTTTATTAAAAAAAAAAAAGCAAAGATGTAGCTAGAATCGTGGTTTAACGGTAGCATATGTGTTACTCCATCCATTCACCTTAATTAATCTAACTGCGTTTGTCCTAATTTCTTGCTAGGTTTTAAATATAATTCATTTGTGTACCAGTGCCACATATAATTAAGAAGTGATTGATATATACCGAATGTTTTTAGGAAAAAAAAAACAAAAAGAAAGAAAAAAAACAATAGTAAGATATTTGTATGTATTGCATTTTATATATATAATTATATATTGGGACTAGGTCTTGAAATGAAATACAGCATATGCTGCTCTCTGGGAATGTACGATGCTCGATCTTTGAAGGACAATAACACAAATGGAAGTAGTATTCCAATCAAGGAAAATTACGCCAGTTGTTCTACGATTCATATTCGATCATGTATATATATTATTTTAATATTTGATTTGCTGTATAATTAAGTTTTTTTGTTTATTATTTATATTTCTTTATAATATTACTTTTATACCAGCTTCATTCTAGCTGTTAAAACTCAATTACGTTTTACTTTGTATATCGTATTAATATTAAGACTCAAAAGGAAAATCAATATAGTAAATTCTTTACACGTAAATTTGCAATGCGTTTACTAGATTAAAGATTTGTGTACTATACTAGTAGTTTTAAGTAATAGTACTTCTTCTACTCATACCCATAATGTGTTTATAAATGTATGATCAAAAATATAATTTTAAGGGTAAAGTATACAAAAATACAATTATGTATCAAGAAAAATTATTCTATACGTACAATATTAATTAGTTGATATGGTTATTTACTTCTTTATGACTAAGAAAGAGAGAGAGAGAAGTACTACCCCCCAACTATGGAGAGGCGAAGCGACGGAGGGGTGCACAGCAAGGCAAGTTCAGGTAAGGCTAGTTCAGGCGACTTTTCCGGGGAGTTGAAATGGATTAGCAGGAAAGGGAAGGTCATTGCAGCTGGGAAATAAGATGTTACGGCAGGAGGTGTGGCCTACCAATGGAGGAAGAAGGATCCCATGACAGGGACGTATGAAGGAGGGAAGGCAGTGGGGAAAAACTGGACGTCGTTCTATGTGTCGAACTTCCCCAACCACTGGAGTGTTAAAGATATGTGGGTAGCAATGAAATGGGCCGGTAGAGTATGTGACATCTACCTGGCCAAGAAACCTAACTTGGGTGGCAAAAAATATGCCTTTGTGCGGTTTGCAAATGATGGCAGAGATGAATGGAGGCGACGCTGTTTTGAAAGAACCATGTTTGCGGGTCAGAAGGCTATAATTAGAGGTGCTTTTGAGAGAAAGCTTGGTGCAAACGAGAAGAATGAAGGAAAGGGGGATAATGTAGTGAGCAATCAGGGATGGAGACGAATGGGGGAGTTGCCAAGAAGGTCATCGGCGAGGACAGTAGGTCGGTCCTTTAAGGATGCGTTGCTCAACCGGGGAATGTATGATATGAATGCCAAGACCAACGCAGTTCGCGAGGAGGACCAGAAGATGAAGGCTCCGACAAATATCAATAGAAGATACAATACGAAGCATATAAGCCTCACCTTTAACACTAGTGAAGGTGATCGTGAATGGATTAATTTGGCATTGGTAGGAGAAGTCTGTTTAAATGAGTTTGAGGCCGTTACAGGAACGCTGGACAGATTATATAAGTTAGCTTCTAAATTCAAATTCAATCCAAAATTCAAGGGAGGGAGGTGTTTCTTAATCGTATTTCGGGATAAGGGTAATTTGGAAAGATTCTTACAGGAAGCTAAGAATGAGGACAGTGGAATCGGTGAGGTCTTCGGATGTATCAAAGGTTGGGAAGAACATGATGTAGATGCAACTTCTTTGAGATGGTTAAGAGTTGAATGTATTCCAATCCATGCATATTGTGAACAACTCTTTAGAACCTTAGCAGAAAAGTGGGAAGATTTTATAACTTTGGATGATGACACCCGTCACAGAAGGAGATTTGACATAGGAAAGATGCTAATTAGAACCCATAGGTCAGAAATCCCGAATCACGTGGAAGCGTTGATCGACGGGAAGGATTACAGGATCCATGTGTTCGATGATGGGAATAATGAATTTTTACCAACGAGGGATGAGCTGATATCGGAAAATGAAGATTTCGCGTCGGCATGTCATCGCGGGAACAGCAACATGGGCGCCGGCGGAGAGGAAATGGGAACTCAGGCGGAAAAAGTCGAATCGGCAGAGAGGCATAGGGAGGCTAAGGCGGCTGGTGTTCTGTTCGAAAATAGGGAAGCGGAAGAGTGGGATCGTGACCCTAAGCAGTCAGATGGCGGTAAAGGAATTAAATCAACCACTGAAATAACAAACTGCGATGTAGGGCCTAGCATGGATAATGTTAAAAAGGAGTGTGGGCCTGAGGTGGTTAGTGGGCTTCATGGAAAGTTTCCTTGTACTGGTGTTAATTCTTCTAAGGATGGGCCAATGTGGATCTATGTCGGCTGGACTCACGAAGACAGGCAATACTTTTATTAAAATAGTGGGCCATAGGCCCGTTTGTGATCGCGAAACAGAGGAAGTTGAAATTGATAAGTTAGGTGGCACTAATGTACAAGTAAATACTGGTGTGACGAGCGACTCTCCTCTGGATAAGTCAAAAAGGGGTAAAATAGATAGCATCATCTATAATGAGCGGAGTGGTGATAATAATTTAATTAATGTCAGGATTCAGGAGATGAGTGGTGAAGAAGAGCTGTGTCGGGGTAACATTGCGATTGAGTCAATACCGTCGGATGAAGAATACGAAATACGAAGGAACTGTTACAGGATAAAAGCCTATCAACGAAAGAATGGATCGACATTGTGTTCGATCGTAGAATGAAGAAGGGGTCTCAGAAATTATCAAAGAAGATTGGTTCGAAGGGTTCGACAAGAGCTGACAAAAAGAAAAAAGGAACGATCGATGGAACAATGGGTGACCGAGCGATACCTGTTGATTCCGATACTGAAGCTGACAGAGTACTACAGATCGTGGCGGACATGGGCTTCCACCTCATAGCTACGAAGGAGGAGGTTAAGAGGAGACTAAAGTCAGAATGCTGCATTATGCAAGGTATTGGTGGTATCCTTAGGAATGGTTTGAGTGGGGCTCTTGTTGGAGCTTTTTCAAAACCTATATCCATGTGCTCTCCGCTTGTTGCTGAGCTAGAAGCAGTGTTTTATGGGTTGTTAGTGTCTAGGGGTAATAAAGTATGATGTAAAGCAGGGATCATTATATATACTGATTCAGTATTGGTGCATAACACTATTAATGGTCTAGTGGATCCACCATTTGATGCGGGTGATGTGTTAAGCAGAATTAGAGAATTAAGCATGGTGTGTGTTGGGGTTGAGGTTAGAGTCATACCTAGAGAGTTAAATTTTGGTGCGGATGGTTTGGCTAAGAAGGGGGCTGGGAGGGTGAGACCGTGGATATGTTGGGTTTAGTTATGTCCCTAAGGTCAGTGGGCGGTTGTTTGCTTTGGAGTTATTATTGTTTTTGTTGTGAGTTTATGGGTTTTATTATTGTGTTTTGGTCTATCCTTTATAAAGATTTATATGGCCGGGTAAGGTAGTGTTTTTGACAGGTTTTCGTTCTGATGGACCTACATTGCTAGAATACTAACTTGGTGTTTGCAGAGTATTCCATGCTGGTGTTACATGGGAGCACGGTTTCCGTCTATGTGCTGTTAATGTGCGTTGTGTGGTCACTGTAAGGTGTGGGTATATAGCTTCTACAAAATGTGTGGGAGCTTTGTAAGTGTGTGTTGTGTGGTTATTGTAAGTAGAGGGGCGATATTTGGGGTGTCTCTGTGGTTTCTGTTGGAGGTCTTGCGTGTGTGGTCACTGTCTAATAACAATTAGCTTGGGGTTTCCTTGGGTATTCATGGTTTCCTTTGCCGGTACTGTGGTGATATCTGGTTGTGAGGTAACTGTCATAAGAGTGGTGTGTGTTCTCTTGTGTTTGTTATGGCTTATGCCCTGGTGTTGGTGGGCATGTCAGGTTAAGTAAGCACCATCGGGTGGGTGAGTGGTCACTGTGATATAGTAGCTATTGTCCGGCACAATGTAAAAGAGTGTTAGGGCTGGCACGGCTATACCTTTCGAGGTTATAATGTGCTTTCGACATCAAAGGGTGTAATTGGGTTGGGTTGGCATTAAGGCTGGCGACATTGGTAGTGGTCAGGGTGTTGAGGGGGACCAATAGGATCATAGTAGTTATAAGGGGGGTTTAGGGTACATCAGGATGTAGGAGGGATGGAGGTGGATGATGTGTGTGCGGGTGTGTTTCCTACCCATTTTAAACCCATTTGTGCCACTGAGTTGTTTTTCATTTGATAGGGTATAGTGGTCTTAGGTGTGGTTTGAGAGGGGGGAGTATCACTTATCCCATATTCTTTTAGTAGTTTCTCATTTGAGCCTCAGAGTCATTTCGGTCAGGTGTGACTTATTCCCTTGTCTTGTGTAAGTAATAATAAGGTACACTTGACCATACACTTGGATTGTCCTATCAGTTTTATGATGTTTGTTCGATGGCTGTTAACCAACGTGATGCTGCTGAGTGTGGCCTAGCAATGTGTACTTTAATGGTTTATCATGCGTGTGATGGACCTGAGTAGCTGCTTTATGGTTTTAATGGTCCCTTTGTCACTTGGAGGTTCAAGTATGTGTTGATTGATGTTGCATGTTGCGATGAATTTTGATGTCCTGGGTTCGATGTACAGTTTTTGGAACCAACTGATGCGATGAATATCGATGTCCTCGGTAAGATGTATAGTTTTGGACCCAACTGATGTACAGTTTTGGATCCATCTGATGAGATGAATATCGATGTCCGCGGTAAGATGTATAGTTCTGAAATCAGGTACGTTGTATTGACGCTGTTTGCGTGGTGCTTCAAATGCTTCGGAGGCGTTGTGTTAGTGCTATTACAGTCTGACTGTGTGTAACTGGTTCGTGTTCACATTGCTACCGTTCTGCTGTGTGTACTTCACCTTATATACGGTGTGCTGAGGGAGTTTTGTGTTATATAGATATGATGATATTAGGTAGTGTTGGGATGTGTGTGTTATCCTGTAGAAAGTTGCGTGTGGGATGTAGCCGTATGAGAGGTGTAGGATGTGTATAGAAATGTTAAGGATGAGTCTGTGATAAGTTGTGTGGTGTTCCAGTGTGGTTTGAGAAAGACAATTGTATTTGGATCTTTTTCATGTGAATAAAATTGGGCTGTTAAAAAAAATTTAATTAGTTGATATATATATATATATATATATATATATATATATATATATATATATATATATATATATATAGGAAAAAGTTCATGTGTAAATCATTCTTAGTGCGAGAACTGCGAGAACCAATCTGAACCGTCTAATTCCCCCTCTTTCAATGTCATTGCACACCCATTAATTTCTCACATGCACCATGCCACACTTTATCCCTCCACGCTCTCCTATCCATGAACTTCCAATTTCCAATTAACGGCTAAGATTGGTTCAATGACATTCTTCTAAAGATTTCTTAAACCTGATTCGTCAATGGAATTCTTCAAAAGATTTCATAAACCTGATTTATTGAGAAATTTTGCAAATCGGATTCATCAACGGCATTCATTGATGTTGTTCTTCGAAATTTACCCACTGAGCCCAAATTCATTGAGATTTTTGCCCAGCTTTGTTCTTCCAACTTGGTTGTTGTTTCTATGAACA
This sequence comes from Pulicaria dysenterica, assembly GCA_947179395.2. Taxonomy (NCBI): domain Eukaryota; kingdom Viridiplantae; phylum Streptophyta; class Magnoliopsida; order Asterales; family Asteraceae; genus Pulicaria; species Pulicaria dysenterica. The sequence continues at coordinate 56,545,514 of OX359296.1, forward strand.
ACTATCTATGATTGTTTTTGATGTTTGGGTTTCTATGGTTGTGTTGATCGATGGATTTTGATCTATTTGCGGTATGATGGTTGTTTGAATGTTAAGGTTCTTCAACGTGTTCACCGGTAACCATATTATTCATCATTAATTGAAGTTTTTTTCTTTTCAATTTACAACTTTCTTTATGTTCATCCTTGAATTTTTTTCCAATTTTTCAAGAAATTGGTTTGTATATTCACGAGCCGTCCAAAGTACTTATTTAATTATTAGAATCAGAAAATTAATGATCACCATATATATGATGTCACAAGTTGAAGAAGTTATTAGTACTTTTGAGTAAGTATAATATCGAAATTGATATACGACGAGCAACAGTTTGAAATACGTATATGGATCGAAATTTCATTTTTTTGCATGTAGTAAAAAAAAATTCTAAGAAATAGATATTGTTAAACAGTAAAAACAACTTGCAACATTCCTAAATCAATGGTTGATTCTGACGTATGCATGCATGTCGATACAGTAGCTTCAACAACAAATTATTTGGAAACTTGACTCATTGTGCATTGTCTTCTTGCTAGTGTCCGGTGTTTTAATTGCTTTTTTTTCTTACTAATCGTAACTCTCACGTTCAAAATTTGAAATAAACAACTAATACAAAATTAATTAGTACCTTTTGTTTTATAAGGTGGACTTGGTTAAGAGCTAGTCAAAGGAAACGCTCGTCTCTGGTCAAAATTTTGTACATATATATGTAGTGTTATTTTTTGAAATCCATATTTTCATACTTTAAACTAAATTTCCTTTATTAATCAATTTTCAAATGGGATCTGCCGCTGATTTTTGGATGGGTCAACAGATTACCTCGACGATATCGCTTTGTTACATCTTGTAATATAAAAAAAATGCATCAAATTTATTAAATATTATCTATATCTATATCTATATATCTATATAAAAGGCATGCAAATTTTCTAAAAATAATCATAAATTGAGTCTTAATTAACCAATCATAATCTTCAATTTCAAAATTATTTCATTCTCAAACAATTTTGGAAAGATTAAAAACGTGGATAAGAAATTTTAATTTCAAATTATTCAAGTTCAATTTCGAAATATTAATATTTTGAGAGGGTTTTAAAAAACATATAAGGAGGTTTTAAGAAAATGTGAGGGGGTTTTATAAAAAATGTATACTAATGTAATTAATTATAAGTTGTTTATAAATTATTTTTAGTAACTTGTGATATATTTTGTTTAGAGAAAAATAATTATATATTTACGACCGTTTCATTTTTATCTACGTTTTGGTATAAATTTTATTATAATATGACACTTTTTTGAAATTAGTATATTCTCATCACAAAGATGATATTTCATTTACTGTATTATCTTTATTTAAAAATTTTAATGTCTCAAATACACTTCTGAAATACCCGTGCGTGCACGGGTCAATAAACTAGTAACCTTTTATTTAACAAAATAAATTAAATTATCAAAATGGTCCAATTTTGACTTTTCTATGGCAAAATTGAATCAAAACTACATAAAGAAATTTCATATATACTATTCTTAAATCTTAAAATATTATATTTATCCATCCTAATTTACAATATCATATTAACCTTTTATAGAATCTTAAACTATCATATGTAATCTATTTTATAATTTTATCAATTTAAATTATTTTATAACATTTTGTTTTTCCTCTGTTCAGAACGGCTGTATTTGTCGGCCGTTTTCTAGGAACGAAAGTTGTTTTTAATTTCACCACTGCTCTCGATATTGACGTCGTCTTTCATCGTTTCTTTTGTGTTTTATAATTATTTAATAATTTTTATTGATATTTACTATTTATTATTTTGTTAAAACAACTCCTATATTCCATATACATCTAATCTAGTTTAATACTATTGGTGCATATATCATTTCAACTTTATTACAATACATATAGTATCCTTGTTTTAATGTGATAAGAAATTAGAAAACGATAACTACTTATTATTTCTTTTTTATTAAATTAAAGATATGATATTTCTTAGTAAATACGCAGGGCCAATGACTATAATTGTTTTGAGAAAAATAGTCGGTCAATTTGTTCAACTTGAATGTAGTTTAAAAAAAAGTTTTCACTTGAAACCATTAACATTCAATTGAAGATGCGTACTTTCCAAGCCATGAAGATTCTTGACAATATAAGATGACGCCTTAATCACTTAATTAAATCGAAAATATAAACAGAAAAATTATTAACCATTCTTTTGTAGATTTGCTTCTTAATTAGCTCTATTTCTAGTTTTCTACTTATAAAAACTCTTTCCTAAATAGATAAGTAGAATGATAAAGCATTAGTACGTTACATATATATGTCATTATTTTATAAATAAAATGATAAAGTAGGAAATATGGTAGAAGAAAATAGAATTTTCATACTTCTTTGTCTATGTAAATATTTGGGTTAAAAATATACGAGATTACGAGTAGAGGTGCACATCTTCGGATTTTAATCCGATCAGGATCGGATAAAATCCGGACCGGATTTTTTCGGTTTTTTTGAGACCTGATTTTCTCGGACAAAAGTCACTACTAGAAAAATCGGGATTTGCGACGGCCAAATCCGTCGCTAATCTCGATTTGCGACGGATTTGCGACGGAATTCATCCGTCGCTAATTTGTTCCTCGCTAACTATTAGCGTCGATTTTTTGCGACGGATTCCATCACCTTGCGACGGAATAAAGGCGCCGCTAAAAGGTCGGAGATTAACGACGGATTAGCGATGGAAATTCAGCGACGGATTACCGACGGTTTTTTGCGACGGATTAGCGACGGTTTTCAACAAACGCTTGAAAGGCAACATACCGACGGTTTAGCAACGGAATATATAGCGACGGACTTCTTACCGACGGATTAGCGACGGAATTTGTCCTAATAGAGGCAGAATATAGCGACGAATTAGCGATGCTTTAGCGACAGAATTAGCGATGGATTAGTGACGGATGATTGCCAACAGATAGCGACGGAATTTAGCGACAATATTAGCGACGAATTTTGATAAATCACTGCTGTATTTTTTTATTTTTTTAAATTCTCGTTTTCAATTCAAATATAAACATAACACTACATTTGATATCAAAATTACAATTACAATCATATTCGATAAAGTTATAATAGTGTTTGAGTCTAAAAAGTTATAAAATGTTTAGAAATTAGGTAATCATAAATATACAACTAAATAACTAACTAGGAAAGTGAGGGGGAGAGTTAACACGGAAATAAGAAAGTAACATCTCTTGTAGCTGATTAAACCGATCATCTGTATTCTTTCATGTCTCGTTTACGCAACTCTTATACTTGTTTAAGCTCGAGTCTCTTATACTTGTTTCAGCTCGAGTACCTAAATATAATAAGTAAATATTACAACCCATATTTGGCATATAATAGTCACATATAACCTGTTAAAAGAGTTTAATATGACCTATTAAGATGTATCATGACTATTTACACCAATATTGCTTGTAAGAACTCAGTTTAACCAATTTAAACGTGCATATATATGAAGTTATAAACATAACAATATATGAAACTGGACCAAAATATAAAAGAGAATTGCCACTCCATGCACCATTATTCTTTCTTTCTTTTTCACTTGACTTAACCTATTGATGTTATCCTAACCCAAGTGAACTACATAAGATAGAGACTAAGTTAATTGACTTTATGATAACAGTGATCAAAGACTTTATGATAACAGTGATCAAATTATGTGGGGCGATAATTGCTCTCAATGTTTGCACACATCTTTTACTGCTATAGACTTATATAGAGTGAAGCCACAACAATCAAATTTGAAGGTTCTAGATTCAATTATAAGTGCTTAGAAACATTCAATACCATATGGTTTGCATAAAACAAAAAATAGTAAAAAAAACAAGTTCCATAAAATCTTAAAAAGTAGTAAGAGATAATCTTTCCCCTTGCCATAAAACCACAATTACGTATCAGCCATATAACCAGAAGTAGCAATTATGAAATGCAAACTCCTTGCATCAGTAACATGTCATCACACAATCAGGCATACCCTATGACATGTACATATGAACTATAACAATCTACTTATCTTTTTGTTCCTATATATCAATGAAAAACCAGAATTGAGACTTTACAAAACTACCAATTCATTATCCATTGATATGTGATAACAATAAGAAATATATATAGAACCTAAATTAAGAACTTCAAAAGCTAGTACCTGAACTCCCCACATGCAGGGGTGAGCCTGCAGTCTTAATGCCAAGAATTCACATTGAAAATTCAATACAAGGCTGCATCAAATATACAAATTTAATTTCATTAACTCAAGAAAGACATAAAAACTAATTAATGGATATTTGATCACAAATAAACTTGCTTGGTCTGCTTATACAACAAGGATCAAACCCCTTTCAATCCAAATAAAATACCATATATTAGAAGGCATGTACTTTCATGGTATAAAAGAAAAAACTATGTAACAGTATAATGTGTATGTGAAGAGGAAGTAACACCGGTTGGAGAAGAAATTTAAGCTGATGGGCAGAGTTAATTTTGAAATGTATTAGAACTAAATTTAAAAAAAAATTAAGATAAGATATGTGATTGGTATATGTAGTAAACATATAGTCAAATGAGTATGTATACATGCTCTTTCTAACATATATTGTTCTAATACCGTTTACATATGTTGATTCCCATCGCCAGATCATGCAACCACAAACCATCATTCACCAGCCCCAAAATTTGGATAACATAGCCCCAAAAACCTGAGATTCAAAACAAAAACCAAAACTTGTATGGAACTAATATTCCGAATCAAAAACAAGATTCAAAAACCAAATCTGAAAACGAGATTCAAAACCTTTCAGGGTAACGAAATCCAAACCCCGAATCTGCAAACAACGAGTTACAAGAAACTAAAAACAAGATTCAAAGCAGAGATAAAGAAAATGAGAATGAAATAGAGGGGCGAAGAAGGGCGGCGTACCTGATGAATTAGGAGAGCATTCACGATGAATCAAGGAAGAAATGGTTGTGCGAGAGCCGACAATGGTTCGTCCACGGCGTGTGCGGGAGGGAGAAGATAGCGGCCTTGTAGTTTTGTGTGCGTGAGGATTGAGGAAGATTAGGGCAGAAATTGGGGGGAAGTCATAGAGATTTGGGAGCATTTGGAGGGAAAAGGAAAAAATTAAGGGGGAAGTGAAAATAGTCAAATTTAATAAGATATCTACTTTTAAAAACAAATAAAAATTCTAAATATGATTTCCTCATATCTAAATAAATATATTAATATATATAAATTTCTATTAGAATATATAATCTAATATTAAAATTTAATTTTAAATATAACTCTTTATATTACATGTAAAAATATATTAGTTTTTTTTTAAGCGAAACATACACACTCTCTAAATTTAAACCAAATTTATATCATTTCTGTACGTCCCAAAAAAAAAATTTTTGAAATAAGTAACAAATAAGTAAAATGGAGACGAAACGCGGTTCACAATACGTAATATATCTGTATTGAGCGGTTCACAAAAGCACAACGAGGTCCCGCACCCGGAACTTCACGTTGGAAAGTATTTTCGAATCAAAATACAGATATTGCTTGATTAAAATATTTAAATGATAAAACAGCGGAAACATTTAAAAGTGATGAGCCGTCTTCACAATGCCGGAGCTTCTCCACCATTAGTTCCTGAAAATAGTAAATCCACAACAGTAAGCATAAAGCTTAGCGAGCACGCTAACTTACACACCACACTAGGTATGCATATATCATATTTCACAGATCAATCCATGTTCACATATTCATTTCACATATACCGACTCAATGCACTGGACGATTTCACCTTTTGGGTCACAGCCGACTACCCAATCCGTACAAAGGGTTTCACCACTATGTCTGACTGTGCCTGAGTTACGTTTTCACTCACACAACGTAACCCTTTACATCACATCAAGCACACATCACATTTACATATATATACAACATATACATCACTAATATCATGTATAAGTTAATGGACTCGCCTGATCAGCAACACAAACGATAATAGTAAGTTTCACCAGTCTGTAATGTTTTCACGTCCAATAACTTATATCTTGTATTATGTTTGGTCTTATGATGGCCCAAGAAAGAAACTAAAGGTCCAAACATCAAATTAAAACCCCCACACTCTGCTTGCACCGACGAGACACACTCGCACCCACACACAACCACGAATCTCTAATCTGACTTCCAGAGGATTTTATGCTAAGGCTTTAACAGATCAGATGAAATTCTCCGTTTCTATTTCTAAATCTCAACAGGGTAACTTACGAGATCCTCAAAAAACCCGATCTAATCGACATTAAATGTAGTTATAGGTTCATAAGAAGTAAGGTGACGTTACCTGCTGATTTCTCCTTGAAAAACGGTGATCGGCGGCGGTCGATGGCGGAGATACGGCGGATCTGCGGTGGCACCACGGTGGTCCAGCAAGCAGCAGCTGGAACCCTTTCCTAGGTGGCTACAGTGATCCTCAAGGGTTATGCTCTGAATTAATATATTTATATCTTTATTTTCTATTTCATTTTTCTTTAATTTCTAAACTACTAAAATACTCTAAAACCCTAATTAGGCCCAAATATAAAAATGCTAAGCCCAATAAGATATTATGGTTTATCTCATATTTGGAATTCCCTAAGCCCAATAAATATTGAACTCAAGTCTACTTGTTACAAACTATAAACCCAATGTCCAATAACTAACTAAACTAGGCCCAAAATATATATTCTAAGTTTATATCTAGCTCATCTAATTTAGTCCATCATAGAATAATAGTTCACATTATTTAGCATGCTAAGTCTAACAAATTATTTAACTCAGTCCAAAAATTCATACTTAGGTGTTAACACCAATATTAACACTAACATCAATATTTATTAAATTCAAAGTTAATAATAATATATATACAGCCGAACATAACTGAACCTAATGAGGAATTACTCGCGTCCAAACTTAAATATTTTTGTAATCTAGGGTATTACAATTTCTCTCAACCTATAAACTATTTTTCCCGTTCTCTCTATTGCTTATATTCCCCTCATCGACACACGTAGACCCTCATTGACTTATTTAAACCAATTATGATCAGGAATGGTCAAATTTCACCATGAACACTCTATATTAATTACTTATCACTTTAATTTACCAAAGCTGATGATAACTAATGTTGCACTAATTGGCGTATATTAGTACGAATTAATGTTTTTGGCTCAAGTATGAGTGACAATAACCAATGTTACTTGATTCACGAATTGTATCGACTTGATTACACACTTAACTCTTTGGTACTAATTTAGAACGACTTGTAGTGATAAGTATGGAAATTTAGCCCATTAATTAACTTGTGAAAGGTGTACAAATCCTCATCAACGAGGAAATAGCGACGAAATTCATTTAATACTAAAAAACATGGATCCGTCGTAAATCCGTCGCAAATTAGCGACGGATTGCCACAATTCCGTCGCCAATCCGTCGCTAATTTGCGACGTATTTGCATTGATCCTTAATAACTATGTTCCGTCGCAAATTTGTCACAAATCCGTCGCTAATCAGCCACGGATTAGAGATGATTTTTTCCTTAGCTAATTTGCGACGGATTAGCGACGAAACGCCACAAGTCCGACGCAAATCCGTCGCTATTTAGCGATGGATTTGCGACGGTATACCATTGATCGTTGATAACTATGTTCCCTCGCAATCTCTCGCAAATCCCTTGCTAATTAGCGAGGCATTAGCGACGGTATACCTTAATTCGTAATCCATCGCAAATTTGTCACAAATCCGTCGCTAATTAGCAACGGTTTAGAGATGCTTTTGTTCCTCGCTAATTTGCGACAGATTTGCGACGGATTTGGCATCTGTCGCAAATTGGTCGGAAATCTGTGGCAAATTAGCGAGGGAACAGCGAGGGATTGCCCTTGATACCTAATTACTCAGGTCGGTCGCAAATCCGTCGCTACTCCGTCGGTAATTAGCGACGGTTTGTATCCGTCGCTAAATTTCGTCGGAAATTTCAGTTTTTCTAGTAGTGAGTGTAACCGATTTCGTACGAATTAAAACCGGATTTTCTCGGACAAAAGTATAACTAGTTTAACCAGTTTCGGATCGGATTAAAACCGGATCGGATCGGATAAAACCGGTTAAATCCGCTCCGGTTTGAAAAAAATCCTGTTTTATAAAAAATCGGTTTGGATATTTTTTGCATAAAATCGGATATTCGGATTTTTTGTGCACCTCTAATTACGAGGTTAGATTTTTGGGTCAAAATCAAATATGGAAGCCCAAACGAGAAAGGCCCAAGTCCCCTTACGTACAAGTTACAACAGTACAACACATTAAACAATAAACACTACACAGAAGATTTTGTTTACTTTTTTAAATTATAAAAAGTGGAATAACTTAAAATCAATGGGTAATAATGTAATATTAACCTTTTTTCTTTTCATATGCATGCAAGTCTAGTATGTGTCTATAATTAAAATCTTCTAATATATATATAAGATTAACCTTTATTAATTTAATTGAAAAAACTTAATCATTCATTTAATCAAAATTAAAATCCTAACTATTTATTTGATCAAAATTAAAAGTCTAATTTTAACTTTAAATAGTCAAAATCATATTTGTAATATAAAACATGATTAATGTGAATATATTGGCTAAACAAATATGTTAAGTTAATTTAAAATTTAAATAAATATTTTTTTATTAATTATCTTATCACTTATTAGGATTGAATTTTATAATCACTTATATGAAAAGTTTTCTATCAAAATATTGAGACTTTCTGAAAACCACCAGCAACATATATTGAATAACTTAAAAATATAAATTAGTGTTTTAAAATTAACATATTTCTAAGTGATTATTCCTGTTTTAAAATTTTGTTTCTATATCAAGTGAGTTATATATAAAAAAAATTAGTTGTAAGTAAAGTTCCATATTGTGTTTTTGTTTTTGTTAATATAATATAATTATATGATTAAATAAAAAAATATAAAATAATATAATTATACTAAACTAGCTAATTTTTGCTTAATCATTTTGAACCAATTAAAAAAACCATTTTAAAAACATTAGCATTTGTCTAGCCTTAAAAAAACATTTTTAAAAGTTTAGTAATGTAGCAACTAGAAAAGCATATTTTTCTTATATATTCATTAATAAACCACCTAAAAATCCATTAGCCAATCATTGTTAACATTTTGGTCTCTGGTGAAATCATTCAAAACCACAATACATTACACAAGCTTTCACTAACAAACCAATTCAAACATTAAAATACTAGATAAAAACCAAATTTCTTACAATGTAATACAATATGAAGGAATCCCAACTAAGTACTATGACCTCATGGGAAATTTCAAAAACAGTTGCTAACTCACTCTCTGTAAGGTTTTCCTTAATAAAAAAAATCCATCTTTTGTTTGGGAACAATTGACTCACATACATCAAAGAAAGTCTTCAATTCGTTTATCCCACTACCAAAAACCTTTCACTCAAATTCTGAAAAGAGTTTATAGCACACCTCTTTCTTAAACTTTCCCGACATGTGAATGTAAAACTTTTACGGATATACACGTGTGAGGTTGTTCCTCTATTGGACTAACTCATAAAACATTAAATTCATTAACTTTAAGTAAAAAATTTCATATTCATTAACTTTAAAGTAACAAGAAACTATACAAGTAAAACTAAGCAAATAGTGCTTTCATTATACAAGTAACTGAGATGAGATGAGATTGAGACGAGATTGACCATAATGTGGTGATCTCATATAACTCATATGACATGAGAGTAATTCATCGCTTGTAATTGCCTTCACAATTTCCAATTTTTGATTTGATTCATTTTTACCAAACAACGTTTTCTTTGAATCTATCAAGATATTTGTTGTGAACTAGCTGGAATGACATCTCTTTAGTCAAAACTGGAATCTATATTGAATTTAATTTGAATTGAAATTATTAGTAAGATGTGGAATATTTTCTTAAACTATAAAGATATCGTAATTGTCCATTCTAATTTACAGATATTCTTTTTAAATTTTATAAAATTTCAAACAATCATATTTAATTATGTTGTACCATGTTTCTGTCTTCGCATCTGCCTAGCTCTCCTAGCGCCGACGTTTCCGCTGCTGGTTTAGATCACTAGTTTTTTTAAATCCTCAAGTTTTTTCATGTTGTACAATTATTTATATGTTTTTATTAACATCTAATATTTTAAAATTTTAATAATTCGTGTGATACAAGCAATTAGGATACCTATAAAGTGTGACTCGCCAAATGTAGGTCGAGATAAAAGAACAAACTAAATCAAGTAAGCAGGACACATATAAAGTGGCCATCGATAACATATCCTGGATTAGATTATAAGTATGGCCTGAAATTAAGGTTACCCAAGTTTGTGTGTCTGTTGGTGTCTGCCCACTTACAAACATAGGTCGGTATCATTGCTGATAAAGCACGAGCTATTTGGGTCACACGACAAGGATATGTCCCAACACCTTATTGGAGGAGGTGAAAGTTAAAGAAACAAAAAAATAGTTTGATTTTGTGTTTCACGACCGTGAAAGATGCTCCACGGGTCATATAGCACATTGCCCACACGAGTCCTCAGTAGTCCGCCACTGGTTGTGAAAAGATAGGTAAAGTGACACTTTGCTTTTATTGGACCTTTTTGTTGGTCCAATGAAAGGGGTCATTGCTGGTGGCCGACACATGCAGTGTAAGGTGCACTTTTGTGTATATAAAGATGTTCACTCTTTCTCGTTCCATTGCTACCCGTGTGCTTACTAGTCCGTCATGAGTCGTGAGAGCGTAGCTCTTCATGGGTCGTGAAGTCCTTCACGGGCTGCGAAAGCCCGAATTTCATATTAGTGCTACATAACATTCCCTTTTTCTTCGCCTTTCCAACCTAAAAACTAGTATATCCTAACCGAATTTTACCTTACATTATCTATTTTATATATATACAGACAAGGGCTTATGCGAAAAGTACCTTATTTGCGACAAGTGCGAGAAAGAATCTTGACCATTGGATTATTAGATCAATGATTAGAAGTGATTGTGGGATTTTTGTAAATAATTAGACTTTTTTGTTACTATTTTATAATAAAAAGGGTACTTTTGTCATTAAACACACCTCTCTCTCTCTCTCTCTCTCTCTCTCTCTCTCTCTCTCTCTCTCTCTCTCTCGTGTCTTTCGCCTCTACTTTAACCAGTCACTTTTTATATTTGATATTATGATCTTTCTTCACAAAAAAGAAAAACCCTAAGATCCCACCCCCTGCCCGTAGCCTCCATCTGCGGCAACACAACCGGCGACCGCGCCTCTATCTGCTGCTATGATTAGTTATTCGCGCAACACCACCAGTGAGAGACCCACACCTTCATATGTTGTTTCGATTAAGCTTGCCCCGCAACACTACCGGTGAGCACCACCGCCGCATCACTCTTAAAAGCCATGGTTATCAGATCTGGCCGTTGCCCTTCCCCCTTCTGCCCTGCCGCCAACTATGGACCACTGTCAATCCCTGTGCTCAGCCACCGCCATCGCCTGAGTTGCTACCAGTTGACTTTGAGTTATAATATCCACCGTTAACCCCTCTGCCCGATGCCGCCATCACCGTCGACCACCCCTTCCCTATTAAATAAAAAAAAATCTATTATGTGTTCATTTTTAAATTTCTGTTTATTAGAATTTTATTTTTATTTTTCTAATTTTTTCGTTTTTAGACCCCCTTCCCTGTTAATTCTTTTATGTTAATCATTAAATATTGGGAAGTTATTCGTACACAACAAAAATTGTTCATACACAATAGGTACAAGCATATGACAACACGTGGTACAAGTAGGTAATGCAGAAATTGTTGTGTATGGACAAATTCTGTTGTGTAAGAATCATCACCCTTAAATATTAGATTGTTCATAATAAACAACGATTGTTTTTTTTGTTATTGCTATTTACATTTTGTTTATTATTATTAGAAATAAAGTTTTTTTGTTGTTGTTTTAGGTTGTTAATTAATGAACATAGAAAATTGAGATTACGAAATTTAAACTTTTTGTTATTGTACCTGTTAATTGTGAATGAGGCTAAGTTTTGAATGGTTGGTTTTGGACTTTATTGATTAGTAAACACACTTTAAATATCCTTTCATTATTTTGTTTTTATATCTAAGATTTTCTTCAGTTTTATAAAGTTATGGTTTTTTTTTTCATTTTTCTTCATCTCCATCTTCCTTGTTATGAAGTTGATTCTCTTAATCTGTTTGGGTTTGTTATTAGTTCTATTTTTCAACATATGATTAATTTGTTTTGTTTTGCTTATTAATCGTTCATTATTTAACACTGTAATTTTTTTTTTGCAAAACGGAATTGACACATATTGTATGTTCTTATTTGTGTGGGTTGAATATATATAAACATTTATAATGAAACATTACGAGTGAGTGTTCACGAAGGCATAATCCTGGGTACGGACCTAAAATATATTCATTGGTAAATATTGTAAAAGCTTACATACCTTTTACGCTGTTCTATATTGAATAAACATCTACAGGAATGATATAAAAACTCATATATCTTTAGCAGTGTTCATTATTGAATATTGTAAAATTTATTTCAAAAGTCATATACTTCTGGGGGTGTTTATTATTGAACACAATAACAATGAAAAATTCTTAAATCTTTTAAGTGTGTTCAATGGTGAATTTCGTAAAATTGATATACTAGTAAATTGGTTTTGTAGTTTATCTTGTTTTTATTTAAAATTTAGGAGAGAGAAAAATATGAGAGAGAAATAAATTGGAGAGATAATTTTATTTTACCATTATGCCCTTTTAACTTAAAAAATAAAAATACATGATTAATCAATTATATAAGAGAAAGAGAGTAAGAGTGAAGATGAAGAAAGAAGAGAGAGTACTCGAGGAAGACTCGGGTTCTCTAACCAAAAAGGTTTACTCGATGGGGTTACTTTAGAGGAACGTATGGGTGTTTTGGATCTGTCCGACCAAACCCGATGGCGAGGAAGACTCGGATTCCCTAATCAAAAAGGTTTACTCGATGGGGTTACTTTAGAGGAACGTATGGGTGTTTTGGATCTGTCCGACCAAACCCGATGGCCTTAGCCGATGTTGAAGGGCCTTATATTATCAAAGATATGGCCTTATATTATACAAAGATATTGTTATATCTTCCTAAAATTAATACTACTTATGCAAGTTATTATGAGGTGATGTGCAAATAGGGTAAGGAGTATAAAGTGTGAGAGAAAGATGCTCGTGATAGTCACAAAGTATGTTACTTCACAGTCAAAGTCAGAGGATGTTTTTTGTTTGTGGAAATTAATGATGAAAAATTCAACACCAATCACGAAAAATAACGTACGTAGCATCCTACAACCACAGTCACAAGCATCATACACCTAGCTATGCCAATCACAATCTATCATCATCACTCACACCACCACTTTTTCGTCTTTCGATATTTCCCAACAAGTGTAGATACTGTTTCATTACTATTTGCAAACATTAATGATTAATTAACTAACATTAAAATATGCAAAATTTAAATATTATTGATTGATATAAATTGAAATGATCCTCGTACCTCCGCTGATATGAGACTGAGAATACTTTTGTGATTATCAAAAGGATTAACCCCGGATAATTGAATTAAGGGTAATTGTTAAGAAAGATAAGATACAAGTTCAAATTTTCAATAAGGTAAAATTTATTTTCTTATGTTAAAGGATTACAGATTTTAATTATTAAAAAAAGGGGTAATCATAACGTGAATGAAATATGAAAGTTTAATTATTAAATTATAACTATTTATGTAGGAAATTTTTTTAAGTGGAATATTTAGATAAGGGTGCTTAAATATTCATCTTAGTTTATAAATGTAAACACTAATTACTATCATTTAAAAATGTTAAAATCATTTGGAAAACATAAAAAAATAATCTAATGACCAATAAAAAATGATAAAAATATAGAATATGTTGTTCAATATCTTTAGCATATGATGCATAATCATTACCCTTTGAGAGGTTTTGTATCATCCTAGTTATTAAATCAATAAAAGTGTCAAAATTAAGAAAAAAATTTGAAAATAGAATAAGTAGATTCCACATGTTATTTTTTAATGAGTAGTATGACAAATCAGAAGGAAAATGTAGGAAATTGTAGAGTTTTTCTTACCCTTTAGATTATAAGACATTGTTTGTTTTTTCAAATAAGGTGTTATTTTAAATAAGCGTCTGCGGATACGCATACCTTTCCAATAAGCTTGTTTGTTTTTGTAAAAATACGACTGCGCGTCCGCAGACGTTTCCAATAAGCATGTTTGTTTTTTCGCAGACTTATACAGTTTTATTTTTGCTTATTTTGAAAAGCTAAAAACTAATTTTTTTTTACATATCTTTTTACACTTAACATCTTCTGAATTAAATCTTATTCTGAAAATATAAAATAAAACATAGGAAATTATATTTTTAAAAACGAACAACACGTTAGTGTTGTGCTGACTAACGCCAACGAATTGAAGTCTGTGGTAGACTTTAGCAAAAGGTACCCCTGGTCAGGACCAGAATTTCCATTAACTAATGTCACCAAATATAGCCTAATAAATATATCTTCCCCGAGCTTCTTTTCTTTTAATGGAATTCCCATCTTCGATCCTAAGTAGTGCTTCTTGTTAATCTCTCTCTCACACTCACACAAACATCACGTACGTTCTCGATATTTTCTTACTGTTAGTGCAACAATGGAGGAAAAGGGATGTTGGAGTAAAAGTAAGAGGTTAAAAGACTACAAAAATGTATGGAAATTAGCAACAAATAATAAAGGCATCATGATCAATTACAGGAGAGCTGCTTGTTGCAGGGAAGATGATAACAGTAGTACTAGTGTTGAAGAAATTAGTTTTGGTGATGATCAGTATTTATCATGGCCTCCAAAATCATACACTTGTAGTTTCTGTAAGAGAGAGTTCAAATCTGCTCAAGCACTTGGTGGTCACATGAATGTTCATAGGAGAGAAAAAGCAGCTAATTATAAGCTTAGACAAATTACAACTCATCCACACAACAACTACTATCTGCTTCCTAGTAACCTTATTCATCCCCAATCTCATCAATTTCTTATTCCTAACCCTAACCCTAATCCTAACCTTTTTAATATCAAAACTTGTTGTTTTGCTTCAAATACTTCATCAATTCCAACCATGCTCACCTATTCCAACTCTTGTGTGCTTCCATTATCTCATGATCTACCTTGCCATTTGGATCGTTTGCTTCCTTCAAAGATCGAATCTTTAAAAGCGTTTAGATCTCGAAAGCCGCATGATCATAAAGTAGATTATGGAGTTGTTGAGTTTTCTCATGAAAAAAACAGCATGGTGCTTGTTAAGAAGCCAGACAGTACTGGTTTGCTTGTTGAGTCACATGAACCGTGTGATGGTTTTGATTTAGATTTGGAACTTCGGCTTGGGTGCTCTTAAGTTTTACTTAATTAATTAATTAGCTAGTCAATTAGCTAACTAGCTGGCAATTACGTTAAATGTACGTAGAATTTTATATTTTCAGAGTTCCTATCAACGTACTCAAGAGGAGATCAAGCTAGCTATGAGTACGTATGACAAATGAAGGAGTCGTATGATCTTGTTAATTTATTCTCGAATATGCTAAGTGTAATATTAATGTTTTGTTGTTTATTGTCTAATTAATTACCACTTAGTTTTGATTTCACATTTTTAAGTTGTCTACATGCAATATGTTGTTTGGGATCATGATCATGTTTAATCTTAGAATTTAAATTTATGAAAAATTCGAGTTTTTCTTTTTACAACAACTTAACACATTCAATTCCAATTCATATATTACTATTTAATTAATAGGGTCCAATTCACCAAATGTTTTAATTAAAAGATATGGAATTTATCTATGAATTGAAATTTAAGGAATATTGAAATTGTTGTGTTCGATTAGTACATGTTGTCAAAGACGACGAAGTCGGTGGAACCATAGCTATCCCTAATGCAAGGAGTGCAGCTAGCAACGAAATGGTTCTATTACAAAATCCTAATATATCACACTTATGGAAGAATTGAACCCTAGTAAGGGTGATGATATTAGATTAATTAACCATATAAAATCCATATATATATATATATATATATATATATATATATATATATATATATATATATATTGGATCAATAAAGAACCATGGGTTAAACAAAGAACCTAAAGAACCAATCTAGACCTTTAGATCATGAATATTAATGGATGAGATTGAATGATGGCAAAACTGTAATTATTATGTATTAATTTAGGAAGAAGAGGGCAAAAATGTAATTATCCCCCCTTCCAACACCCACGATTTAAAAAAAAAATCCCCAAAAACTTTAAATTGCCATAACTTTTTAAGTTTTGTGAATTTAATCAAAAAAATTATACCATTCTTTTAGTTTTTTAATCCTCTTTCAAACAAGATCACTCTTCCTATACTTTTATAAAAAAAATTGAAAATAATTTTTTTTTTTTGCATTTTGGCGCTGTACGGGAAAAACACTTCTTTTTTTTTACATTTTGACAGCTCGTCGCTAATGAGTTGAATGTTGGGAAATTAGCTAAGGTATTAAGATTGTTTAACATGCAAAGTTGAAAAACTGTTAGAAGAATTTTGACAAACAGTTCAAAACTGTTAGAGTTATCTTTGGGAAAACAGTTGTGAACTGTTAGATGAAAATGTAAAAACAGTTGTAACCAACAGTTGCTGTGAACTTCAAAACTGTTATATAGAGTTCAGAACTGTTAGTTCAAAATTGTCACAACTGTTTGAAGACCTTGAAGCCAGCTCAAAATGCAAACTACGGATTTTGCATTTTGGGCTTGAATGAACCCAGCTCAAAATGCAAACTACGGGTTTTGCATTTTGAGTTTGAATGAACCCAGCTCAAAATGCAAACTTTGCATTTCAAAAAAAAAAGTTTCAGAAATATATCAAGTCCGGTCTTGTTTGAAAGAGGACAAAAAACTGAAACTAATGGTATAATTTTTATGTTAAAATTGTTAAAAACGAACGAGTTATGATCATTTAAAGAAATTGGGGTTATGTTGGAAAATTAGCTAAGGTATTAAGATTGTTTAACATGCAAAGTTGAAAAACTGTTAGAAGAATTTTGACAAACAGTTCAAAACTGTTAGAGTTATCTTTGGGAAAACAGTTGTGAACTGTTAGATGAAAATGTAAAAACAGTTGTAACCAACAGTTGCTGTGAACTTCAAAACTGTTATATAGAGTTCAGAACTGTTAATTCAAAATTGTCACAACTGTTTGAAGACCTTGAAGCCAGCTCAAAATGCAAACTACGGATTTTGCATTTTGGGCTTGAATGAACCCAGCTCAAAATGCAAACTACGGATTTTGCATTTTGAGTTTGAATGAACCCAGCTCAAAATGCAAACTTTGCATTTCAAAAAAAAAAATTTCAGAAATATATCAAGTCCGGTTTTGTTTGAAAGAGGACAAAAAACTGAAACTAATGGTATAATTTTTATGTTAAAATTGTTAAAAACGAACGAGTTATAATCATTTAAAGAAATTGGGGTTTTTTTTTAGTTTGTTGGGGGGGATTTGCTGAAGACGCCGATTTTTCTTTTTTTTTTAATTTCCTTTTTTGCCCCTTGACTATGTGCCACATGTCATCACCAGAGAGGTTCTTTAGGTTCTTTGTTTAAGGGAGGTTCTTTGTTTAACCTTACCCTATATATATATATATATATATATATATAGGGGAGGGTTCCATCACTATAAAAAAAAGGGTTTTTGCGGCGACTTATCTCCAATTGTCGCCGCCATAGGTTATTCGCGGCGACATTTCGCCGCAAAAGTGTCGCCGCTAAAGCTTCGTACCCAAAAGTTTTTTGCGACGACATTTTTGACTTTTTGCGGCGACATCTTTTAGTCAGATGGTTGTGGGCCCAGTTTTTGTCGTTTAGTGGGGTTTTAGCGGCGACATATGTCGCCGCAAAAAGCTTAAGTCGCAAAAACCAATTTTTCTTGTAGTGCATTGAGAACCGATTTTAGTGCGAGAACCGCGAGAACCAATCTTAGCCGTTGATTTGATAAGTGGAATTCATGGATGGAGAGCGTGGGGGGATCAAGTGTGGCAGGGTGTATGTGAGAAATTCATGGGTGGGCAATGACATTGAAAGAGGGGGAATTGGACGGCTCATATTGGTTCTCGCAGTTCTCGCAATAAAAATGGTTCTCAATAGAACTTCTTCCTATATATATATATATGGACAAACCCTAACGGGAAAGAAGCTAGATGAGCAGACGTCGACGCAACAGGGCAATGATCGAGGATCGAACTATCAATGGAGATAAAGGCTTTGTTTGTTTTTTTCAAATAAGGACTTATTTTAAAAAAACGGTTGCTGTTGTTTAGACATTTCCAATAAGCTTATTTGTTTTTTTCTTAAGGAAACGTCTGCACGTCCGTAGACGTTTTTCTAATAAGCTTGTTAGTTTTTCCGCAGACATAAGTCCTTATTCTGTCTTATTTTTTGCTTATTTTGAGAAACTAACGTTGTGTTTCACAGTTACATGTGGAAAGAAAATGAAAGGATAGAAAATTAAGGAGAGAAGAGAAAAGAAGAGGAAGAGAAATGTTTTTGTCATTGCGTGTTCCTGAATTTGAAAGAAAATTAGAGGAAAAGTGGAATTTTAAGTGTTATTTTGTTTTCTTCCAAAATCTTCCCTACTTTGGGAGGAAAATCTGGAAAGAAAATAAGAGAAAATTTTCCTTCCAAAATTTTTTTTTTCTCTCCTAAAAAACTTGGGAACACAACTTAAGTTCATTTTTCTTCCTAAATCTTTTCTTTTTTTTCCTGATTTTAACTCGGGAACACAGTGTTAAAAGGTATATCTTTTTTTCGTAAACCTTCTCAGACTTAAAACCTTCTGAACCTCATTTTCTTCTTAAAACATAAAATAATTAGACATTTATGTCTTCGAAAACAAACAAGATCTTTGTTAAAATAAAATTCGGTGGAGGACATTTCAAATTGTTATTCCTTCCGATTCTCCATGATTTTTGAAAACCTGTTGATCTTATATATAGTCATATACATGAGATGCATGTCTATTTTAGCTTTTATTCAAGTGGATGTTGGATGTGGTGTATTTTTTATTTTTCATTTTGAAAATTATCCGAGATATTCGATTTTAGGGTGCTCATCGTTTATGTTAATTAGGTAATATATATTTTGGTGTTTTTTTTTCTTCCTATAGGGAACTTGTAAGCTTCTGTATAAGTGTATGTATCTCTGTATGCATGTATGTGTGTTCAAAATCCTCATTTAGATCAATAATAACAAATTTTGTATTAACCATTAAACTCTTAAATATGTTGATCAAAATTATAAAATAATAAGATAAAATAAATATAAAAGTAATAATTGTTATGTGTAATCTATATTACATTATAAAGCATTTAACTTTCTCTTTTTTAAAAATTTTTAAGACTACTTAATTTTAAGTAGTACAAGTTTTTATGTTTAAAATACAAAAACTTAAATCAATAGCTTAACCAATTAATAGTTTAATTATTACTTCAATGAGTTAGCTTCTTATTTTGTTATGAATAGTTACATTTAGTTTTCAATAATTGTCTTTAAACTCATATTTAAATCTTAATTAGTAAATATGAGTTATTATCACCATTAAATTAGATATTGTAATTTAGATTATTGTTTATACTACATTATAATATTTTTTTAATTGTTTTTCAAAAATATTTTAACAACTAATAAAATGGTTGATTATAAAAAAAGTAAAGAAGTTAGAAAAAAAGATACAAAACATGGATAGGTTGACTAACACCGCATTTCACATATATCATACCCTAATTTTAAAATCAAACATGTTGTGGAGTACAAACTATTGTCATCGCCGCCGGGTGCAATGCTAGTAACAAGCTGATGTTTAAACTTTGTTTTAAAGGGAGCCACGAGTTTGATTTTAATATTTATAGGAGAGTTTGATTGCGAGTGTTTGACAATTTATTTAATAATTTAGAAAAGATCAACTCCCATATATATATACACATCACGTCTTCGGATGATCTTATATGCATGTTCCCAACAATGCTTGGTGGGTGTCAAAGGTCATGATGAGCTTTAATTACCTTAAACAGTTCAGGATATATTTCTTGGTGCAGCCACCTACACTTTTACTCCCATTCTTTCCTTTCTCGGAAATCATCTTGTCCAAAACATAAACCCATCAGTTTGGTCCTGCCATTGGATCATAATTTTTTATAATATATGCTCACATAACTATGCATGGTTTTGGCACCCACATATATACAAGAATATATATATATATATATATATATATATATATATATATATATATATATATATATATATATATATATAGGGGAGGGTTCAAACGAGAACTGTTTTTCGTACGAGAACTACGAGAACCAATCTGAGCCGTCCAATTCCCCCTCCTTTAATGTCATTGCCCACCCATGAATTCCTCACATGCACCCTGCCACACTTGATCCCCTCCACGCTCTCCATCCATGAACTTCCCATATTCAAGGAACGGCTGAGATTGGTTCTCGCAGTTCTCGTACGAAAAACAGTTCTCGTTTGAACCCTCCCCTATATATATATATATATAGGGGAGTGTTCAAACGAGAACTGTTTTTCGTACGAGAACTGCGAGAACCAATCTCAGCCGTTCCTTGATATGGGAAGTTCATGGATGGAGAGCGTGGAGGGGATCAAGTGTGGCAGGGTGCATGTGAGGAATTCATGGGTGGGCAATGACATTAAAGGAGGGGGAATTGGACGGCTCAGATTGGTTCTCGTAGTTTTCGTACGAAAAACAGTTCTCGTTTGAACTTTTGCCTATATATATATATATATATATATCAGATAGTGTGATACGATGTCACCGGAAGAATTTAGTCGATGGACGGTTTAATTAATTGATGATGCTCAAATTAAAGTTTCCTTGTAGCGTACGTATAGTTCAATTTATATTAAACATATATTTAAGACATGCTTACATTTCAGTCTTCTCACGTTGATTCTTCTATCTTTAATATGAGTGTTGAAGCCATCTATTTTCATTGTTTAATTCTTATTTCTTGTGTTTTTTATTACTTTATATCTTTTTTTATATAATCAATCCGTGTATCACATAAACAATAATTAGGGATAAGTAGAGTGTGAGGATTAAGTGTGACAGGGTGCATGTGATGAATTCATGTGTGGGTGATGACATTGAAAGAGAGAGAATTGGATAACTCAAATTGGTTCTCACGGTTGTCCTACGAAAACAATTCTCATTTAAACTTTTGCCTATACATATACATATACATGTATATATATATATATACTTATTATTTTAGAAAATACTCTAATATTTAAGGTTAAAGTAAAAAAATAAAAAAAAATTTAGTCAACGTCAACCTTTACTGACGTGTACGAATTTTTGTACACTTTCTACAGCTCTAGTCTTTACAATCTGGCTACGAGGTTCCATGCCTGCACTATGACATTTGGGCCGATAATTCTAGAAGTCCATGAGTATAGCATCTTTCTGTCACGTAAATATCATGCTAGTGTCATATCGTATTTCCTCTATTTTATCTCTATTATTTAAAACACAAGTATGACTTAATGCAATTAACCCAATTTTTTTCTTTTATTTCTCTTATACAACAAAAAAACAACTCGGATAAGATTAGGTTAGGAAAACTGACCTCCTAAGTCCTAAGTAAAAAGGGGGTGGGTGGGTTTTCAACCCGAGCTACGTAGTTAAGCCCAAAGAACCCGAATATCTCATGTCAACCACTACAACTGACCTAACGATAATTGATTTCCTCCCTACTTGTTTTGAAAATGTAAAAGAGAAAAACAAAAAGAATTAAATTGGCAGCCCAATGAAAAAATAGGCCCATTAGAGTATAAAATACTAAATAGGCAGCCCAATATAAATCGGCTCAAAGTTGGGTTTGTTTTAAATTCTGATCTATTAAAGTTGGGTTTAAATTTAGACCGTTTACAATTTAGGCGTCGTCTTCACGTATCATCTACGATACCGCCGGTTATTGTTCTCTGCGTATTTAGAGTTCTTTCATCGTTCTCTGCATATTTGGAGCTCGTTGTCGTCTGTGATTAAGGCATCTTTCTCTGTGATTTAGTCATCTTAGGGTTTTGATTAGTCAACGACAATGGTGAGCCCTGAACAGATATAACCTAATATATCAATTACTCTAGTTTGTTTATGTGTTTCTGTATAATATTCATCTCCGAGTATTTGCTTTCATAACAGGTTACGTTCTCTGAGTTAATTGCTTGGATCTCTTAAGCTCTTGGATTTGTTTGATTTTCGCCACTGCTTTTGTGTATTAATTGGTACGATCGTATATATTCTCGCCAATTATATTCTCGTTTATATAACACACACATGCGAATATAATGAAACTGCTTGATTGATGCTCATTTGATATGATTTGAAGAAAACGTTCAATATCACGGAGTCCTTGAATGAAATCTGATTTATAAGTAATTTCCAGGATCTATAGTCTGTTTCATTCTAGATTCACTTTGTAATTCGTTTTTATGACACAAACATGTGAATATCATGTTAGTTTGAGTCAGTGTTGGTTAGTGTATGAATTTGACGACTATTTCATATGTTCTTTTGGCCGTAGATATTGTAACAAGCTTATCTCAATTTAAAAATTAATGCATAGTTATAGAACACTAGGTTTGTATATAATTGATGGGAACCTTTTTTGTTTGATATTATAGTTGTGGAACAGTAGGATTGAATATAAACCATAATTAGAGGTCAAGAAACATATATACTAGTTGCTAATCTGCAAGATCTCTTTTTTTAGTAAACTTCAGATTAATCCATCAAGTGGTTATTGAAAGTATTCACAACATATAAAGAATATGTATACTGTATCAACTCTCTTGTAAATGCTTACCTCTTTTTGGCAAATATAAATTGCAATCTACAGTATATTATGTCTCCTATTATTTGTTACCCAAATTAGATGGTTTTATGTATCCTTAACCCCCTGCCATGTGTAATGAAATAATCTAATGATCAATTAGTGATCATTAGCCGTAGATCAGCAATATTTGAGCCGCAAATAAACAGATCCAGCTAGATTTTCATTCTTTGGTGGTTTTATTATTATTATTATTATTATTTCCTGTATAGAACCTAGCTACCACCTATACATGCAATTAGAGATTACATTTTTGATCCAATAATGTATGAACGAGCCGATTTAGGTCAACCATATCCAACTGGTTGTATTTCAACCCAAACCTATTACTAAACCTGCTTGTATTTCCACCTCCTTGGTTCCTCTTGAAGCTTGGCATGCTCATGATACTTTTGTAGTCGACCTTTTTAGAAGAGAGAATCATTCTTTTCCTGCGGATTTATTCTCTTTTTTGGAATAGTTATAGTCCTGTCCTTCACTCGAAACTCGTAGTCAAATTAAACTCCATCAGGATATAATACTGGTACCCGCAAAATAAAAGGTCCCCTTCTCTTTTTCCTTTTGATGCTATGATTGCTATCATGGTAAAGGGCATTATGTATATGCATATTGTGGTGGAACTAGCTAGAGCCAGGTAGAAAATAAAAACACATAATCATCAATCTACATGTTATTAATCTTGTGCATAAACTTTTTCATGGAGATATGAAGCTTGAGAACTCTCTTCTAGATGGGAGCCCTGCACCATGGCTTAAATCTGTGATTTTGGCTACTCAAAGGGTAACCACGGGTTAAATATATTTTATAAATAGAATAGGGATGCTAATTTTTTAGCTTATTTGGTAGTCATATCACAAAATCCACAGTTGGCGCCCCTGCATATATTAAGAGATTACTAGCATGTTATCCGCGCAATATGGCGGTAACAAATTATTTTTACTCAATAACATGTCTGTTTTTAAGACGTATGAGTAAGGTATTCACGTTATAAGTGACAACAAATATTTTTCTCTTGGTAACAATGTTACATGTCTATTTTCTTTATCTTTGTATCATTTACTTTATTTTTCTACTCTTCATAAACTCTTTTATTAATTTTGAAAATTACGAAATAATAAAAAGGGCCCTTACTTAAAAAATAAGGTAAATTTCATAAAAATACATGGAATAAATGTTTATAAATAGAGTAAAATAGTGGATAATTATTTTATATTATTTTATTATATGACTATTTTAAAATGTTTATAAATTCCAGTCATAGGTTATTTAAGTTTATGAGCTTTATATACTTATACATATTTTTTAATAATTAAGTTAAAAATGTTTAGTATATGATAGAATATTTAAAATAAAAGTTTTGGCTATGAAATTATTTTTTAATAATAAAGCTAATTTGCATTGAGTTGATTTTTCTTAATGACTTAAAATGGAAGGTTTATTTAATAAATGTAATATAAGAATCATTTTAACTCTATTTAATACTTCATTTAATACTTTCCATTTAGTTTATATGAGGGATAATTTAGTAATTTCAAAATACTTGAAATTTAAAAGTTTAAACAAAATACTTAATTGCTTTATAATCTAGTATAGATAGTTGTGTTTATTTTGTTTTTTTATCAAAAAAGTAGAAGGTTAAATATGGAGGAAGATATTAGGCTTTCCGTTATGGGTGACTCGCTTGGCAGCGAGTAGCCTGCGAGCTCGAGAGGAACACCATTACGGGTGTCTCCTACTCGCCGAGTAACGTGGCCAGCGAGTTGTGGGACTCGGACGAAAATAACCCACCCCCACCCCCACATTCTACCAATCATAAATTTTACATTTATTTTTTCTTTTTTAAAAAAGTTAAAAGGAAAGGGGAAGGGAAAATTGAATGTATAACGCGTGTAGTGGGTAAGGGAAATGGAAGGGGAGGAAAAATGATGTGGCGCTGATGTGGCAGTGGGTAAGGAAAGAGAAAGGGGGGAGTATAACGGATAGACTTAGAAGCATGAACAACATGGGGTATGTTTGGGAATTTAATAGATTTAATGATAACTTTATGTGCTAATAAATTTAGGTTTCTAGGTCCATTTTCCAATTGAACCGATTGATGCGGAAATATGGATTTTTAGAAGGCATGGTTTTCGTAATTTGGCCTTTACATGGCGAACCATCTTTATTAATTTAACATTACAAATTATACATATTTCATTTTGTTACTGCCCAAAAGAAAATAATTAAGAAACATCATTTAATTTTCACTTTGTTCATAACATAAAGATCGCCCGAAAGCTTTGTTTCTTCCTTAATTCGTCTAATTATTCTTTGTTCTAACAAATTTACTTATATTTGGTACCAGTCCCTTGAGTATTGGATAGCTAAACACCAGATTCATAGACGACAGAAAAACCTGTGCAAACATCTCTCTGAGGATGCCGTCACTAATAACCCGTCTTACTCCAACAATAAAACACACAGTGTTCAACACCACCATGAACATCAACGGTATCATGAACATCTTTGCACCTTCGAAATCAAACTTACCTTTTTGGTAGTTTTCTAGTTTTTGTTTGTCAACAGCCTTGTTTGTCAATCTGAAATTAGCTTTTGCAACACCAAAAATCTTCATCACTACATCCAGACAACCAAATAGTAAAGCAGTGCTGCATCTTATGACAAATATCCGTTGTTCATTCCACCATGTCATGATCGAGCCACCGGTGGACAATACTTCGTATAAGTGCTGCAAAAGCGAGGATATGTACACTGTAGCGAATACCATAAACCACGGATCTGAAACCTGAAAAAGCAAGATTAATATTGGTTAAAGAAATCCCTATAAGAAATATGTGAGTAATTGGTGACAGTGTTAAAAAAACACTGATTGGTATTCTTTTAGAGACACTTTTTTATCAAGATAATGAGTGTTTACCGCGGGGAACAAAGAGACCCCGGTTAGAAGGCACGACTGAGGCACTGTGCCATAAATTAAGACTGCGACGGCCAAAAAGGGCATGTACATGAAGTATGCGTAACACATGGTCTGAAGAAATGACATTCTTCTTAATCCGTAGATGAAAGGATTGAACCTTGAGAAGGTAATTTGAAGTAACCCGGATGACCATTTCATGAGTTGGACCATGGCGTCCTTCATGTCGATTGTGGTGCACCCCAAGAAACATGGTCTACTTGGATAGAGATACACTGACTTCCATCCTCTAGTGTGTAACAAATACCCTGTGAAAGTGCTCTCGAGCAATGACTCGTACGAATAACCAATCTGTCATCATCCAAAAAGACTTCATCTTAAGAGCAGAGACAAAAATCCAAATTTGTGAGGGACAGAGTAATTAAATTCGGTCACAAACTATAGATATTTAACTTACCTCGTTGCCCCATTTCGTGTTGTCTTCGTAGGCGCAAGAGGCGAGTTTAGTTGCCTCTTCTAAGATGGCAGTCATGATTCTCTTTTCTTGACTGCCATCATTGTTGATTGGTGCATGAGAAGCAATGAACATGCTAGACAAACCAAAAGTTTCTTGTGGATTGATAAGATTGTTATCATCTGTAACATCCATATAGTAATTAATAAAGTTACTATGAGCAAGAATAAGAAGAAATTACTGTTTATTTTTATAAAAACTAAGAGAAATCAACAAATAGAATCATCACCTTGTTGGTTGGGAGAAGTGTATAATGCCTTTTTCTTCAAGTAGTAGCCTGTGCCTGCACAACTTGTACCCCGTAACCCATCCATACCTTGATATTTTGTCTGAATATATTCCAGAAAATCATATATATACTCGTCAAAATCATCATATTCGTAATGACTTGTTTACACATGAATCAAACTATTTCATGCAAGCTGGATTGCGCTCATTGTTACTCAAATTTGATGTGATAACACTTAGACCATTAGAGTATTGGCAACTCTCACACACACCACACCGCCATGTCAGCTTTTTTCTCTCACCACTTAACCCACCACTCAATCACGTAGTAATTACAATCTACGACCTAATTAAATATCTATTAACCAATAAAAAAATCAATTAAATAAAAACTAAAAAAACAAAAACAAAAAAGTAGAGAGATATATTAGATGTGGGCCCATTTTACTCCCACCACCTAGTGTGGTATCCACCACCTACTAAATTAACCACATGATCTTGGTGTGGAAAACATCCCTATCCCTTCCCACTCCCCTTACTCTTAGAGTCCTCGGAGTAGAATTGAATAGGGGTCAGCGGGGTGAGGCCTCACCACACAGTGGTCAAGTGGTGACCACATCAGTGCGCAGTGGTGGGGAGGCCGGGTCGGGGGTGAAGACCATGTGAGGGTGGCCAGGTGGTGATGTCTCTCGTAGTTAGGTCTCAAAATTTGGTAGGTCCAGCAGGTCCCTCTCTCTCTCTTTATTTCTATTTTTTTTGATGATTATGATTGGTTAGTGGGTATTAGATGGATCTCAAAATTTAGTGTACACATGACAATGTAGTGGGTGGTGTGGGGTGAGGTGTTATCACCCTCAAAGAAGAAGTTTGTCATATTCATATGCTTATAAGTAGAAGATATATTTATCTTTGTTTTGTTACCTTGTATGCGGATCTTGCTTGGCCATCATAGATATCCTTTTTGCTAACATTATAGAAAATTTGCGGGTACTGAACATATGAAAGAGAAGTCGAGAGCCTAGGATCGAGATGGAAGCACATCGCTTGTTTAGCTGATGTAGGATCGTTGCAATACATGTCACAATCCAGAACTAGAATGTAAGGAGCGTTACTCAGTATTCCTGAAACCCGAAGCTGCAACAATTTTTTTAAACTTTATAATTAATTAGGCAATCACAGAAAACACACTAATTGAATCATTATATTAATGGTGTACTTAACGCCAGTGATCAAGTTATATGTTAATTTAGCAAATAACAGTTTCTTCGATCATGTAGTATATGAAACGTACAAGGGTGTTAAGAGCTCCGGCCTTGAAATGATGAGGACGAGATGGTCTTTTTTCACGTGATACGTAGACAAGAAGAGGCATCTTATCTTCCTTTTCATTGTCTTCTTCGCTTGTTTGACTATGGTTATCATGCACAATCTTCACTCATTACAAGATATAGACATAGTTAATTTTCTTCAAATCTTTAAAGTTAAAACGAGATTAATTTAAGTCATTAATTTACTGATTTCAATTTGAATATATATAAAATTAACTGATAATAATACAAAAATAAGGAGAGAGAAACCTCAACATGTGGTGGCCGATCATTGACTGCGGAATCTCCGTTGGTTGTTCTCTGTACGTTTTCTTTGAATTGTTCATATGTGACCTGCGCGAATTTACATAATACGAAAAGTAAAATAAAAAATTCCAATCAAATATACGTTCACATGAATGTTTAGGTGTTTCACCTACACGCATAAAAAAAATTAATGGGTCAAAAATGTCACTAGTGGTCTCTGAGACTAACAATTAAATTAATATCAAGTGGGCGCTTGCTTTGTCCGTGATGGCTAAGATCAATTATTTTAGTTGGTTATCTTTATTCGATTTTATATATATTTTAAATCACTTTTAAATGATCTAACACCTGGAAATTAAGGTTCTAAGCTTGTTAAGTTTGGTTAAAATTAATTCAAACTAAAATAAAATCTATATAATTGATTGATTTTTTCAAAAATGTATGTACGTGCATACGTACCTTCATCTTTTGAACTTCAAACTCGAATTCATCATCCCTTTTAGAAACGATTTCATCATCGAGACAAATTCCAGAAAAAAACCACTCCGGCGAGAGACTCTTGATCCCGTGTCTTCTGCAAAACGGTAACCACACTTTCGCAAACGAACATGTTTCCTTCATAGCATACAACGTCGACCGAGCTCCACCGTCATCCGACAAATACACCGCCAGTTTCTCCACTGGATAATCAAGCCCCATGGCGGAAACCACCGTATTCATCACCTCCACTGTGGGTTCCTTAGATGGGTCAGCCGTGCATATAAACACGTCCACTCTCGGCAAGTCAACGTCTTTAGGGAGGTTTTGGACGGATACTGTCCGGACCACCGGCCGCCATCGAAACGCTTGGATGAAGAACCATATCATGGAGAAGATGAGGTCGGAGACCGTCATGAGAAACCATGGTAGACCGGCGACATCACCAGAGATTAGGTTGGAGAG
This sequence comes from Pulicaria dysenterica, assembly GCA_947179395.2. Lineage (NCBI taxonomy): Eukaryota > Viridiplantae > Streptophyta > Magnoliopsida > Asterales > Asteraceae > Pulicaria > Pulicaria dysenterica. The sequence continues at coordinate 56,574,826 of OX359296.1, forward strand.
CCTGTAGTAAAGGATGGCGAAAGTGGCCGTTAAGTGGAAGAGCATGTGAAGTCTCTGGGCGGTGGCTTGCGGTTGTTGAACTGTACACGTGTTAAGAGAGAAGTACGTAGATGTGGCGGTGGTGGCACGGCCGGCAGCTGCCATCGATCCCTTTGTTGCTTACTGGCCGGCTTGCTTTCTTACTGTTGTTAATTTAAAGATGAAGGAGCTAGCTAGCAACTTTAAAATATGCATAAAATATATATGTTCTGTGTATTATCATGATGTCTATTCATCGAACAATATAAAATTGATTGAAAAAGGAACTTAAATCTTGGCGATATGTAATTTTGCATAAAGAAATTAAAAGGTTTCATTCATAAAAAACGAGATAAACGATTAGTTTCCTTTTATTGAAGTGGCATTACTTTGAGAGCGTTTTGCATTTGTTTTTAGTGACGAAAGCGTTTTGCTTTGTTTTTTTTGAACCGCAGAATACACACTAATCTACTCCTAAATCTACATCATTTGTTTTGCTTTGTGTAGCTGTTGTGTCTGTTTTGTTTAAGGTGTAGTAATTTGCACCTGTTTGTATGTACTGGTTTGTTGGTAATGGTATTTGAGTTAAAAAAAAACCAAAATGTGTATTTTAACATCCACCGCTGATCGGGGTGAATGGCGTTATAGTATTCATGTTAACCTCATATCATTATCTCAATACAATGCGTTAGTTAGGTTTGGGTCTATTAGGGACCCACCCATGAATTCCTCACATGCACCCTGCCACACCCTATCCCTCCACGCTCTCCATCCATGATACTTCCCATATCTAAGGAACGGCTGAGATTGGTTCTCGTGATTCTCGCACTAACAACAGTTCTCGCATGAACCCTCCCCTATATATATAGAAGTTCATGAGAGAACTATTCTTAGTGCGAGAACTGCGAGAACCAATCTGAGCCGTCCAATTCTCCCTTCTTCAATGTCATTGTCCACCCATGAATTCCTCGCATGCACCTTCCCACACTCTATCCTTCCACGCTCTCCATCCGTTTAACTTCCCATATCCAAGGAACGGCAGAGAACCGTTGTTAAACGGACGGAGAGCGTGGAGGGATAGAGTGTGGGAAGGTGCATGCGAGGAATTCATGGGTGGACAATGACATTGAAGAAGGGGGAATTGGACGGCTCATATTGGTTCTCGCAGTTCTCGCACTAAGAATGGTTCTCGCATGAACTTTTTCCTATATATATATATATATATATATATATATATATATATATATATATATATATATATATATATATATATATATATATATAGGGGAGGGTTCATGCGAGAACCGTTGTCCACCCATGAATTCCTCGCATGCACCTTCCCACACTCTATCCCTCCACGCTCTCCGTCCGTTTAACAACGGTTCTCTGCCGTTCCTTGGATATGGGAAGTTAAACGGATGGAGAGCGTGGAAGGATAGAGTGTGGGAAGGTGCATGCGAGGAATTCATGGGTGGACAATGACATTGAAGAAGGGGGAATTGGACGGCTCAGATTGGTTCTCGCAGTTCTCGCACTAAGAATAGTTCTCTCATGAACTTTTATATATATATATATATATATATATATATATATATATATATATATATATATATATATATATATATATATATATATATATATATATATATATATATATATATTGTCATTGTAATATATTTTATCTACGAAATTTTTCATTATTCAACATATTCATATTAACCTCATCATCATCTATGTTTGTTTTTTAGACACGGAATGTTTGATTTCTTTGTTCATGTTTGCAAAATGAAAGATAAGATAGTAGACTGCTTTTTTTTATCTCTTTTTAAAAAAATAAGAAACTAACCGTCTATTATCCTACCGCAAACATTAGTAGATGAAAAGTTAAAAACTAATATCTATATCTATACTACATATAAAGCATTTAGTACTCTATCTCCTAAAAGTTTTAATCTCTTAAATTTTAATTAATTTAAAGTTACCAACTTATCCTCATTTAAACTTAAAAGGAAACCATTAAATACCATCTTATCAACTAAATCTTCCATAAAAAAAATAATGTTTCAAAATGTCAAGTTGACTCAAATTTTATTTCAACCTATAAGATATTCAACAAAATAAAAATTAAATAAAAACCTCAATAGAAATAATATGTTAAATAATTTATCATATAACTAATGTTTTAATTTAAGTATTAAAAAGTTCGTATAACTAAAACTCAAAAAACTGATAACTTGTAACCCGAATTTATAAACACTCGTATTAGTAAAATAAAAAGTTTAATTTGACATATATTCAACATTACTTTACTTGAACTATTAAAACGCAAGTAATAGAAATTACCAAAATAATTTTGAATAATCCTTACATTTTTTAAAACACACTAACGCCCACCAATACATTATCTCATACCTACACAATTTCTCATTCAATACAGAATTCCCAAAGTCATTAATATATTTTTAATATCATGTTTTATAAGTAGTTGTTTTTTTGCTTATTTTATTGTTTTTCACAAGTTATTTTAGAAATTAACGGAAGAGTTGATATATTATACAGAAATAAATAAAATGGAAAAGAGGGAAAGAAAAGGACATGTTGCGAATGGAAATTATTTGATGTCATTGTAGTGCGTTAATATCATACCCTACATTATCGAAAACAGACATATTATCGAGTATGTATTAGTTATTGTCGCAACATTATGCGGGTAAAATACTAGTGTTTTATAAAACAAACACCGCTCATCATTATTATGATCGTTCATGCCCACTTCTCACCGAACCATTTTCTAGACCTATCGTTACTCAATTAACCAATTAAAAATCAAAAATAAAAAATAAAAACTGGCAGTACCACGCAAATCACTTTTGTGTCTTGACCACCACACCCGACATTCATCCTCGTAATGGTATAGTAGAAAACTTGCAGACAATAGCGTGCAGTAGGCCCACAACTTCCGTTACCACGCTCACTAACCCCACTCTTACAGCATTGGCAATGCAACTATGGTGAGGAACGTTGACACCAAGACGATAAACTTGCTAAGATTACTTCTTTTTTTTTCTTGTGGCTGGAATCAATGAAAGGGTGCGTGGTGCGCAGACCATCACAGTAAGGTGTAGACATGGGTAAGGACATTGGTGTTCCTTGCACCTTGGATCTTGATTTCTTTATTTGGTTGTGAAGTATGTTCATCATTGAACAAATACTCTAGATAATCCAACACATCATCTGCATAATTTTCTACATCTTCTCTCTCCAATAATAAATGTCCCCATAAGGCCTTTGGTCTCAAGAAAATACCATGACATGTCATTTCTATAGAAGAAAACTAGACGAAAAACCAATGTATAATAGAAAAAAATAACTAAAATAAAATAAAATAGGAACTAGAAATAAAAAAAAGAACAAAAAACTTTAACGAGAATAAATCTCCGCGCGAAAGGGTCGAATAACTAGTAATCTCAAAAAAGTACAGTCGACCACCTACTAATCTGATTATGATCTAACCAAATCAACTCACACTTAACTCTTATTAAATAGAAGAAAACATAAATGCAAGTCATAAATGCAAGTCATAATTTTAGAACAAACACATTGTATTTAACAAATCACTCAATACATGTTAAGATAAAAAAACTCAAGGTTCACTGTTAAACGTAAAACCTAATCATATATTGGAATTAAAGATTACAAATCAAACCTAGTTATCGTTTATCAAAGTAAATACAAAAGAGGTCTAACTTATAAACAAGTTAGAAAATAAATACAAAGAAGAACAAAAAATAGAAACTATTATAGAGCGATCTTAGCCTCTTCTCTTTACTACTGATCACATGTTATTCCTCCCTATAAATCATCTCCTCACTATGCTGCAGTCTCCCCGAATCGATAATATCCACACCCTATTAAAATTTATCAGCCACCTTGGAGAAAATATATATCCTCCTAATTTTTATTTTTATTTATCCTCCTACTCATTTGATCAAGACATGTGTCAAAATCAAGAAAGGATGTGAAAAAAAAAGAATTAATAAAATACATATGTTAAATAGAAGAATAAAGTAAGAAAAAAAAGTAAAAAAATATTTAATTTCTCGTCACCTTGATATTTCCTTTTGTTTTGGGTTTCTTAGCCCATAATAGCACTCCACACATAAATAGCATGGCAGCCGCCATTAATTTCTATTTCCTGTTGTGTTCGACTGTTCGTAGCCCCATCCTCCAATTAATTGCTAAAATTATTAACTCTTGAGGCGCACTTAGAAAAAATAACAACAACTCCTAAATTGAGATAAACAGCCAATGTAATTGTTTCTTTTTAATTGTATTTCTTGTGTTGGGCTTCATGACCCATTTAATTGTTTGTTTCTTTCTTTTACTTTTGTTTCTCGGCCCATATGTAGAATACTCACGGTCTCACGGACCATTTGAATTAGACATGGCCCCCGAGGACCGACCAGACCAGTCCAACGAAGACCACACGAGTCGAGCCGGTCCAAGACCGAAAGTGAGAGAAACGGTCCGAACCGGTCCAGGACCGGTCCAGAACCCGAACCGGTCCAAAACGGTCCACGACCGGTCCAAGACCGAACCGGTCCAACGAAGGTCCAAACCAGTCCAAACCGGTCCAAGAGTTCAACGGTTTTTTTTTTTTTGAAAAAAAGGGTAAAAAACCGGTCCAAACCGGTCCGAACCGGTCCTAACAGCTAGTTTTTAAAAAAAAAAATCCCGAAAATTCCCCTATAGTTTATAACTTGCAATTTTTTTTAAATTAACAAGTCACTTTTTTTTCAAATAAAAAAATGAACCGAAAACCGGAAAATTTTAAACCGAAACTAAAAAAAACCTGGAAATGTCTAAACCGAACCGGAAAATACCCGAACGAAAAACGGACCTGTCCAGGACCGAAGTCGGAATGGTCCGGACTTGGACCGGTCCGGAAGTGGTCTGGGACCACCCGAAGACCGAATTTATCGAAATGGTCTTACGCGAAGACCGGTCCGCCGAGGACCGGACCGGACCGGCCCGGGACCGACTAGGTCCGGACCGGACCGGCTGTGGTCCAGGACCAGTCCAAGACCCATTTTGCCCATCTCTAATTTGAATAGTACAAATGTAATATTATTGTGGCATCTTTTGTTTAGTTACGGTGGTTTTTTGAATCATCTTGTTTTGAGTTCGTATAAGTAATATACGACCAAAATATAAAGATATTTCAAATCTACTAGTTTTTCTCTTTTTCTTTTTATTCATCAAATTATGTATTTCTTTTTCCATATTACAAAGCACATATTATAACAAATTAAGCAAATAACTAACTTAATTTATCATAATAATGCAATCAAAGAACAAAATACCGAATATAAATAATCTGTATATTTTAGACGATATGACCCTCTTAACAAAAAAAATGTGTTTGTAGTTAGTATGTGTATGTATTTCTCTTGTTAAATCTTTTATTTTATTCTTCTACACAATAACTTTTAAATTGTTAATCGGTTTCCAAGTTTTAATTTAATCTAACTATTTTACGTGTTTACATAGATAACCATAAAAATATATACATATAACTATTAAATGATAAAAAATTTAGTATTGTATTGAAATATTTAAATATTAACAAATTAAATTATTTAAAAATAACATTTAGTTTCGTAGCTAAAGAGAAATGAAAAAAATTAAAACTTTTATAATAACCATTATAACCATTTTCTTTATATTCATACGGCGATATTAAAAATGAAAATAATACATAGATCGCAGTTTTCCACTTTTAATCGTCTGTTTTTCCAAAGAACGTTAAGTCAAAAGTTAAGAAAAGCGAATTTGACGTCCCGTTCGTGCAAAAGTCGCCAATTTCGAGCAAACAGAGAAGATGATTTAAACACTCCCTCATGTATCATTCGTTCCAAAGTCTCCAATAATTGCATAAACCCACAACTTTGGAGTGAGAAAAACTCAAGTGTTTCCTGCTCGATTTTGGTTCAAGTTTAGGCACCGATTCGAGGTAAATTTTCTATATGAATCTTTCATCTCATAATGAAAATTCGAGCCGACAGGTTAGATTATTTTGGGTATGTAGATACAGTGGTTTCAATCACCCTCATTGTTACGGCCGATCGCTCAAAAAATGTATATTTATGTACTACTCGAAGCATAAACTAGATAAAATTTATTTAGGGTTGTTTAGTTAAATACTTAAATTAATTAATTTATTGAAGGATTTATGGAATTATCTGATGGATTGTGCTTAAATTAAAATTTATGAACTTCAACAGTGATAAAATGGCGGGGAGTTCAAGTGTCGATTTAAAGTCTAGCAGATGATTAGATAGAGGGAATATATATATATATATATATCAAAAGGAATTGCTTCGACGCGGTTGATACGTGGTGATTGTGGTAATATTTCGTTTTCGTCTGAAAGTACAAGATCCACCTATCAAGTTTTTAAAAAATCCTTTCTTTTGACCAACATTTCTAATCAGTAATCACTATGCAGTGTTGAGTAATGTCCCACATAGGACGGAGAGTGACTTTGTATCGAGCTTATAAGAGTCCTCTCTGGTTTTGAGTTGGAACCCCACAAACTTACATGGTATCAGAGTAAGGTTCACCACTCCACGTAACCCATAAGTATCCACGTGTTAGGCGCGAGAGAAAAAAAAGAACCCCACACTTGAGGGGGCGTGTTGAGTAATGTCCCACATAGTACGGAGAGTGACTTTGTATTGAGGAGCTTATAAGAGTCCTGGGCTACTCCTCTCATAACCAACTGGTTTTGAGTTGGAACCCACAAACTTACATGCAGGACAAGAACCTTGGGAGCTATATGGAAATTATACATGGATAATAAGCAAGTTCTCACTAATTAACAAGAGAGAACTTCATAGCTTTGAGGTCAGTTTTAGTTTTTGATATATATATTTTTTGTTAATTTATTTGTTATAGCTTCTTTCTATGATTTGCAGGTACATCATCATCCATGATCCATCCAAAAGGGTGTGATGTCCCTCATCAATTATCTTTATTTCTTTGTGTTTCAATCCATGACAAGCTTCTTGCAGGTATGGCCAAACAATGATCTTCTTTCTATCTTCAAATAATACATGACAATCTTGAAGACACATTATAATATTACATTATTTCTGGAAGAAGGATCAAGATTGGGGGTGGAAAAAAATGTATGGTAATATCGAAATTGTTAGATGGGTTTGTTGATGATGATACACTCATAATAAAAGCTCAAGTCCAAGTTTTCGGGTTTGATTCTCAAGCTATGTGACACTTTTTATCTTCTTTTGTGTGACAGGTCTTTATATGACTAAGATTTATAATAGCAAATGCTAACAAGTTATAATGGTTTTGTAGGGAGAGAAAGGATCTACCACTTCGATGCCTTGACTATCAATATAGAAAGAACTTCAATGTGTGTATTTCTCAAATGGTTGAGCAAATATGTCACCGATTTATGGAACAGAGAATAGAGAGATTTGGAAAGTTGATAGAAGATAAGCTCAGATGGTCAAGGTATGTGATTCCCGTTTGGAGGTAGCAAAATGGGCAGGTCAAGTTTGGTCGACCAAAACTCTTTTTCATATAATTTTATATTGGAAATCATAAATAAGATTTGAAAACCTAGATTTATAATTAATAATAATAATAATCTCATTTTTTGAGTAAAGTGTTTAGGAGGCTTTGAGCATTTGGATATAACTTTGGGTGACTTTCTACCCTGTTACACAATGGAGATAAGATACAAACCCAAATAATCTCATTTTTTTAGTAAACAGGTCGAAATTACCACATTTTCCTCTCAATGGAAGACCGTCAAGGGGTTACGAACTTTATATTATTTTTCTATATTTCAGCTTCTCTAGCTTCTGGCCAGTAATCAATCGAAATTCCTGGCATCAGTTGTCCATAGAAAAGGAAGTCACTTCAACTTTTGTAATGGAGTCCCTGTACAGTGGACTAACTGCCCTTAAAGGACCATTAATGCTGAGTATCTGTATGGAGAAGAATTCATTCATTCTGGTTGATGATATATTGCTATTGCTTGAGAGTGCAGTAGTCATGGGCTCCAAAGAATGTAAAGGATCCTTTAAACCATGCTATAATAGCGGCTCGTGGTCTAGTCAGTCTAGTCTCTTGGTCTATTTTGCTTTGCTAGGATGGTGGCTCGGGTGAGGATTCTATTGGAAGTAATGAAAAACACCTTACTGCATTAGGACGTAAGACCATCTAATTATTTGTTCTAGCCCATGTATTCAGGTTATAATATGATACACTAGTATTTGATTTCATCTTATATTATATTTGTAATTAATTTATTTTTTGTTGCTGTTTGTGATTGCTTTCGTGTATTGCAACACTGGTGCTATTTGTTACATGAGCAGTAAAACAGAAGTTGCATTCCAGGAGGCTGTTCCATATGATTTGAAGATGTAAAGCAAAGGTATTTTTATATTTCCTCTAAAAACTTACTTTGTGAAATATAGGTTGTTACTATATATCATAGGGTGTTGCTATTGGAAACGATGCAGTGCGGGTAGCATGTCAGGGGTGTTCCCTCTAATCACAACCTTTACAAAAAGGACAAGGTCGAGGTTGCCGACCATGACTCATAGTATGAAAAAGGACCAGGTAGGGATTACCAATCACAACTCATAATACGAAAAGGACAAGGTCTGGTTACCAACAATGACTCGTATAATTAGAATCCCATCCTATGTTATAATATCTTTGGTGCATAGTCTGCGGGTGATGGCAATGCCGAAGCTTGTTAGGCTATGTATCCGTTTTGCCTTTCCAAAAAAAAAAAGAATCCCATCCTATGTTATATTGTGATGCATCTATGTTGCGGATATTAAACTAGGCCATGATAGATTACTGCCTAAAGAAAGGATTCTTTTTTTTCTTTTTCTTATAAAGAGTGTTTCTTGTGTTTCTATTTGAAATCAATAAATTCTGTGTTTCAGAAAACTGAAGGGGAAACGACTTCGAAAATAGTTATAACTGTTTCAAATAAGCTTACTCAACAATCATAAGAACAATAGTAATTATAATAAATTTATGAGCAACAACTTTGAAACAATAATATAGTATATAGTTATATACTATGAAAGTCGAGTTTAATTTGGAGACCTCTTTATTAATAATTCGATGAAAGACTTGACTACGTGGTTAGATTTTGAAAGAAAAAAACATGACCTACAAACCCTTTGTCCAATATGGAGAAATTTGTTCAATTATTAGAATTAAATATTTAATCTTGTATAATCACACGTATATATGTCACTATCATATATGCTGTACCATACTAAAGGGTTTGTTTTTAATGTTCGTTATATATACTTGTAAAATGCAAATTGTAATTATTATTAATACATAATAAACTAAACTTAACATTTATTTTCTTATGGATGACACAATATAATATTGTATGCTCACATGTAAAAGTATTCTAGCTTGATATGAGATTCTTGATGTACCCTCATTTGAGGTTACATTTTCTTTAATATACAGAAAGTGTTTATGGAGTTTTATATTTCATTTTATAAAATTGTAAAGACATATTTAGAAGTTAAAGGATGTAATACTCGAATATTTCGTAATATAGAACGTAAAATCTTTTTTTAGCGTGTATAGCCTTTTAGAAATTTGAAAATGATAATCCTTAATTTCAAGGTTAATGATAAATTGTCGCTTGAGCCATAATGTCCTATCGATTTATGTTACATATATAACAACTACTTTTAGTTGATTTATGTCATTTAGGAAATAACTATTCATTTATAGTTAATTTTTTATTTTTTATTTTTTATTTTGTTTTTTATGTAAGAATTTTGGCTTTAATTTGACAGTCAAAATCATGCTACCAAAGAAGTCAAATGATGTAATACTCGGATATTTTTTACTTGTATAACCTTCTAGAAATTTGAAAATGATAATCCTAAATTTCAAGGTTAATAATGAATTGTCGATTGAGCCATAATATCCTATTGATATATGTTACATATATAACAACTACTTTTAGTTTATTTATGCCCTTATGTATATTAGTTAACCCCTCAGGCCTGCTACGCTCCCGCAACGCGGGACCAAAAAACCTTGTTACAAACATATTGTAACACAGTTTTGAAATGTATAAAGATCGATACGTAAAATGGTTATATATAAATTTTACTGTTTTGACATAATACACAATGTAGGAATAAGAGTTGTGTGGTAGGATAAAGGTGAGAGTAGTGTCACTCTAGAGTCTAGAACTAAGTGGTGGGAAGTGTTTAGGGATTCCAAGGGGGTGAATATCACACGGGCCAGAAGGGTGGAAAAGAGTGGCAAAGAATGACTAGGCTCAAGACTCAAGAGTAACTCATCATGGTGTGAAAAGTGGGGTCGACATTTTTACTGGAAAGAGAGGTTCTATAAGCTATTAAAGAAAACAGGGCCAATGGAGAAGAATGTTATAATGAAAGTTGTAGAGAAAAATGTTGAAATAAAAGCGACATTTAATAGTGTTTGCACTTAATCCTTGTCCCTGATAGGGGTGTTCACTCATCGGATAAAACCGAATTACCGAACCAAAAATATTGGATCGGACTATTTGGTTCGGATATTTCGGATTTTTGGATCGGATTGGATCAAAACCGAATAGTTACTATGGATTCCGGTTTGGTTCTGGTTACTATAATTTAAACCGAATGAACCGAACAAACCGAATAAGAATATATATATATATATATATATATATATATATATATATATATTGATCGCGCATCTTCTCCTCCTGGATCGTCGGAAGGATGCGTGAGTGCTGTTTTTGTAGGTCCAACTGAAGAACACTCCTGCGAAACAATTAGAGGGAGACGGGGATGGATCCCCGTATCCCTCTCCGAAGCTTAAGTCAGTGGAGTATGTATGGAGAGAGAGTTTATGTTTGTGGTATGTATGCATATGATATCATAATGTGAATTGTAAGTGATGTGTGTTTCTTATTTATATTAGGGAAGATCATATCTGAGCCCTTGGATGACTATCCAAGTGTTGAGCACCAGACGACTGTGATGTACTTAGGTGTCAGGACATCTGTACCTATCATTAAATGTGAGTAGGTAGGCAGACATACGTCTTAGGGATAAGGAATCTGCCCATCTATAATAGTGAGACATAAGACTCTCCTGGCAGTACTTAGCTCCAGGAGGGTCTTCGGCCCTGCTTACAGCTCCATGAGGGTGAGGTCTTCGGAACCACTTAGAGCTTCTAGGACTTGCTCCTTTCCTAGATGGTGGTAGGTTCCGGAGCATCGAGTTTGGGGTCCTACCCCACTAGTAAGGCATAGGCTCCAGGACACTAGTGAGGCATAGGCTCCAGGACAAGCGTAGGTCCCGGAGTACCAGACTTAGGGCCTTACACCATCATATATATATATATAGTAAGGATATATTAAGAGGGGAAAATTGCTAAGAGGGGCTTTCAGCCGTTAGATGAGGATCATCAGTCAATTAAAATTGGTCAAAATGCAGTACAGTTGGCAATTAGAAAAACGGCACTGAGGGGTACTTTTGGTATCACGCTCAATTAAAAAATGATGAATGTCCTAAATTTACGGATTGAAATTAAGAATTCATAAACAACGAATAGATCATTTGATGATTCATAAACAGGAATTTGCTAAAAATACATACATTCTTTAAATTTAATGAACAAAAGAATACATCAGATTTGCTAAAACAGACCTCATCAAATTTACAAATCATCATTTTACAAAAATATTATCACATTTGCTATGCAAAATTCATCAATTATACAGATCTCAAACAAAATTTGATACACAAGTCATCAAATTTGGATTTGATGAACACAATTAAAAATGGAAAAAACAGAACTGATACACATACAACCGGATGAATATAGCAAAACAGTGAAATGATGAATGAAAAAAAAATGAAATTGATTAAGGAGAAGAAACAGAGAATTGATGAATGAAAAAAATGACTGATACACATACATCAGTGATCGACGATGATGATGGTCTCTGTGAGTTCCTTCATCAAAATCCACCACCGCATACTGTGAGTTCCTTCATAAAAATCCACCACCACATACATCTGTGAGTTCCTTCATCAAAACTTGAGTTCCTTCATCTATGCAGAATTCATCAAAATCCACCACCACATTCGATGATGATGGTCTCTGTTTCTTCCAGAGCAGCTAGGTTTACAGAAACTAAACTTACAGAGCACGGGCTGCGGTGTAGAGCAGCGGCGGCAGTGGTGCGGTGAGACAGTGGCAGCGGTGGTGGTTTCTTCCAGATCTAGGTCGGCGGTGGGTGGTTTCTTCTAGATCTGGGGCGGTGGTGGTGAGCATACAGATGGGCGGTGGTGGTGAGCGTACATAGACGGTGGTGGTCGCAGCGGAGGGGCGACGGTGGTGGTCGCAGCAGAGGGCGGCGGTGGTGAGCGTGGTTTATATTAGCACAGGTCGCAGCAGAGGTCGGTGGAGGTGACCGATCCGACGACTATCAAGGCAACGATGATGAAGATCGGTCAAGGCAAAATGGACATTGAAGGGCGGCGACAATGAATAGTGATCTTTCCGATGAGGAGCGGTGGTGGGGTGCTCTCAGATCTGATATTCACGATAAAAGTCACACAAACCTAAGTGGCAGGCGTATATTTAGGGAGAAGGGAATAGACAGGAGAGAGAAGGTTTGTGGGAAAGTCTAAATTACCCTTTTATTAATCAAGCCACGTGTCACCTCCAGCTTCCCCCTTAGCCCTCTTACCAATATATCCCTCTTAATTGATCTTGATTATATATATATATATATATATATATATATATATATATATATATATATATATATATATATATATATATATCCATACGTGTCATGTCTATGTTTATTTACAACTTACACCCACTAGTTATTGTAACTTGAACAACTAAATTTTAATCTTAATAGTATATGTATCGAATCTAGTTTTTAAAATATCTCGACTCTTTAAACATGTATTTGACTATTTGTGTTACAACAAAAACCGAATTGTAAAAACCGATCCAACCGAATTGTAATTTGGATGGTTTGGTTCGGATCTTAAGATTGTTTAATTGGATCGGATCACACTTTTCAAAACCGAAATCCAATTGGATTTACTCAATCGGATCGGATCAAACCGATCCATCCGAACGTACACCCCTAATCCCTGATATGATAATGTAAACAATTGAGGGACTAAAATAGTAATAGCAATGACACAGCCACTGGTGTTCTTATGACCATCCTTGATACTTCTATGATGATTTAAAAAGAGATGTTATATACGAGTTTATACCAATTAACAAGTATCCAATGAATACATTTTTTAGATCTTATGATGACTTTAAAAGTATTGTTATCTTTGAGTTTATGTCGATTTAAAAACACATATTACATATATACCAAGATGTATTAAACTGATTATATTCAAACAATTGCAGGGGTTTGAAAGAAGAGAATAATCATGCAATAACAACCATAATGGCCGATGTTATATTCATTAACACCTAAATGAATAAATGCTAAGATGACTAACATTTTGTAAAAACAAAATCAATATACAGCATAAACAGAAACAACTAGTCACAACGTTTTCTACAGGGAACAGAAACCAGTAAACGAATGCAATAAATACATTATTCATGTAAAGTGTTTGTGGGTGAAATAAATGTTGTTAATGTCATATTATTTTCCTTAAAGAAATACATTACATAGCAAAAAGTAAATGCATATTTAATAAGAGTTTATTATTAAACTATTTGTTTGAAGAAAAGAGAAAAAAAACATTGTTCCAATTTTCAATATTATTAATAGAAAAATGATTAGTAATGTTAATATCATCTAAATAACATTTTATTAACGATTTTAATAAAAAATAATTATGTTTATATTTAAGTATTAAACTGGTTTGTGAATTAAACATCACATGTTACGGATAATTTTTTCATTATTAGAACTTTTATCTTAACAACACATTTGTTTTGAAATAACAAAAGATTAGGAATATAACATTTATATTTAAACAAATGATTATTTTTTTGCAAAAATCATAAGTTGTAAGAAACAGACATGTACCATAGTTATAAAATGAATATATAAATAATATTTACTAAATTTTTTTATTTTGCCCTTTACTCTGCTGCTCCTTGTACCTCAAAGGCTCAAATCTCTAACTTTCTCTCTCTTCTCATCTCTGTTTTCTGTATCCATCTCTCTTCGCCTCTTTCTTAGACCTAAAATCAGCTTCCCACATCGCCATTCAACAGCTTCTTTTCTTTGCTATCAGGTTCTTCTATTTCTCATCACATCATTCGATCCATCAAGCTTTTCAATCTTTCTTTCTTGCTAATTTAGATTATTATCCGGATTTGCTGTTTTTAATTAGGGTTTGGATTTTCTTTGATGAGTTTGCATGTAAATGATCTTTCTTTTTCTTTTCTATTTATATACGAATTCGGATAACAAGTCAATCGGACTTGTATGGGATTTACAGAAAAGGGGTTTTGCTAATTGCGTAGAAAAATAAATAATTTACACAATACATATCTCCACCTGTTAGTTTCATCTACTTGTGCGTTTAATTCAGTTATCCTTTATCAGTTTGATTGTTGGGTTTTTTCTGTAAAGATGATGTTAGGGTTTATTCAAGATTTTGTGGATTTTATCTTATTGAATTGAAATAGATGAACTTCAGGAGTTTAATAATTACCTGTGGTAGCGGATGATTTGAATTGCTCTTAAGTTTGAAATGAATTGTATGCAATCAGTTAATAGGGGATGATGTTATTATTGCTGAGTTTGATGATGTTTTTATGCTGGTATTTTTAGGCGAAATTGGAGAAGGGTTTAGGGAGTTGTGAAGTGGGAAAATGGCGGGGAGTTCAAGTGAGGATTCTGGGGTTGGCAGACCATCAGAGGGATTATCAAACGGGCAGCAGCGTTCTGGGGAAGCATTGGCGGAATGGAGGTCTTCTGATCAGGTGGAGAATGGAATTACTTCAACATCGCCGCCCTACTGGGATACCGATGATGATGATGATTGCGGTATGCTTCTTTTTATTTATCTATTTAGTTACCTTCAAGATAAGGTAGTGTTTACGAATGTAAAAGGTAGAAACATCAAAAATAATATTTTTCAGTGTGCTAGGAGAAGTATCTCGTGTAGGAATTTAACTTTTACGAGTCCATTTGTTGAACGTTTTACTTAAATTGTAGTGATGGATTTATAATCTTGACTGAGTAAGTGCAACTTTTACAAGCCCTTTTACTAGCCCACTCACGTAATAAGGTCGATCCGATATGTATATATATATATATATATATATGTATGTATATATATATGTATATATGCGTATATGTATATATGTGTATAGGGGAAGGTTCATTCGAGAACCGTTGTTAGTGCGAGAACCAATCTCAGCCGTTCCTTGGATATGAGAAGTTTCATGGATGGTGAGTGTGGAGGGATAGAGTGTGGCATGGTGCATGTGAGGAATTCATGGGTGGGCAATGACATTGAAGGAGGGGGACTTGGACAACTCAGATTGGTTCTCGCGGTTCTCGCACTAAAAATGGTTCTCGCATGAACTTTTTCCTATGTGTATATATATACTATATATATTTTTATGTCAATTGTAGCAGAAAGCAGAACTTCTGAAATCTACATATGTACATATTCATCATAGGTAACCTCTTAAAATTACTTCTATTCCTGTTTAGGCTTATGTTAGAAATGTTAAAATGGAACATAAAATATTCAACTTAATGTTTGGGTCGGTGTTTAGGCAATTGATACAGGTATAAAATTTGACACACCTGTCTAATTATATATGTACACGTGCAGCCTTTTCCACACATGTTTTTTGTTTTGGCTAATGATCTATGTTCAAGTGTTGTTTTTCATACTGATCCTGTCAACATGTAGGACCAAAACCTTCTGAGCTATATGGAAAGTATACATGGAAAATAGACAAATTCTCACAGATTAACAAGAGAGAACTTCGTAGCAATGCATTTGAGGTTGGCGGCTACAAGTGGTATGTGTTTTTGTTGCATTTTCTTTATCTTTATGTGCAAATGCTGATGGTATACTCATTAGGTCATTATATGTTCAAACTGTTGGCAAATTATACTTTCAATTCTTCTTTATTTAAAGCTTCTTCTTATGGCCTATAGGTATATCTTGATCTACCCCCAGGGGTGTGATGTCTGCAATCATCTGTCTTTATTTCTTTGTGTTGCTAATCATGATAAGCTCCTTCCAGGTATGGCTGATCCACAATCTGGGTTCTAAATTTTTGTTTCATTGATCATCATGATTGCTGGACATATTTACAAGAATTTCTTAAAAAATTTGATGCAGGATGGAGTCATTTTGCACAATTCACAATAGCTGTGGTGAATAAAGACCCCAAGAAATCGAAATATTCTGGTTGGTTCTCTATCATTTTTGTCATTATTGTTGTCACTGATATTATGATGTTTTTTACTTGTTGGGTTGTAATTGACTAAACATATGTTTGCAGATACCTTACATCGCTTCTGGAAGAAAGAGCATGACTGGGGATGGAAAAAGTTTATGGAGTTATCAAAAGTGTTAGATGGATTTGTTGATGCCGACACCCTCATAATAAAAGCTCAAGTCCAAGTTATCAGGTTTTATATCTTGATTCTTAAGCATTATCAGCCGTTATCTTTTAGCTTAGAAATAAAGCAGAATGCTATTGCCGTGTATTCCACCTGTACGACAACTAAGTAACATTGTAGTTGAATTTTGATCTATAAATGTGAATGCAATATACATACATGTCCTATAGAATTACAACATTTTTCATGATTTATGAGGTAATATGTTGGGCTTGTAAGAGGAAACATATGGGAAAGATGCAAAAATGAGAATATTAAGGTGTAGAAACAATGATATAAAAGAAAAAAAAGGCCATTTATTAGAGCAAAAACAGTTGATAAACTTGTCTATTAGGTCCTCTGTCACTATATCAAATAGCCCTTTGAATCCATCTTATATTTAAGAGGATTACTGAAATATAACAAATATACCAACCTTTGAATTTCTTATTTATATTGTTACGTTGAGTACTAAAAATAAATTATTTGAGGTCATGTAAGAATGAGATGCTAATTTACTCTCTTGACCTCGACCATGTTCTAATTTTTTAAGTTTAGCATTCACGTTACACTAATTTGATCACACTAAATGTGGAGTTAATTTCTTTTTTAATTGTGATTACTAATCCTTTTATACCCAATGTGCATTTTGTTATAATATTGTACAATATTACTACTTCTGATACGTTCTTGGTCTGAAACCAATTAATCTACATTTCCCTTTGTTAATTTATATTTCTTTTTCCAATATATGATATATTTTCTATATAACATACATATGTCACACCAAAATCAGTTTCTAAAAATGACAGATTTTGTGCTTTATCTGAATTTAGAGGGGCTTCATCTTCATATATTCTCTGGTGGGTGTTATTTTGTTTATTATACCTGGTTAGGATTAAAGGTTTGCTGCTGTATTAATTAAGAAAACATTTCTATGTTTATCGTATCTCCACATTATGTCGATAAACCATTTACAGGACTTACAGTCCCGTCTGTTTTTTAATAACCATTTTGGTAGTTCTTTTTCTGGCTTGAAAACATGTGTGGTAGCAAATACTAACATGTGTTAATGGTTTTATAGGGAGAGAGCTGATCGCCCTTTTCGATGCCTTGATTGTCAATATAGGAGAGAACTTGTACGGGTATATTTATCAAATGTAGAGCAAATATGTCGTCGCTTTGTGGAAGAAAAAAGAGGAAGGCTTGGAAAGTTGATAGAAGATAAAGTTAGATGGTCAAGGTATGTAACAGTATCAGTATGTGTATGTTGTGTTTTTTTATCCTTCTATATGAAAACATTGTAAATCTTCTTGTTTCTTTTCCCCATTTTTTCAGCTTCTGTAATTTCTGGTTGGGAATAGATCAAAACTCTAGGCATCAGATGTCAAGTGAGAAATCAGATTCAATACTGAAAGTTGTTGTGAAGCATTTCTTTATAGAAAAGGAAGTAACATCAACTTTGGTGATGGACTCATTATATAGTGGATTAAAAGCTCTTGAAGGTCAAAGTCAAACCAAGAGCATAAAGGCCAAAGGAAAATGTGATTCAGAAGAAGTACCGATACCCGTTGTCAGGATGGAGAGTGACACATTTATTCTGGTTGATGATGTGTTGCTATTGCTTGAGAGGGCAGCCTTGGAACCATTGCCTCCAAAAGATG
Organism: Pulicaria dysenterica; assembly: GCA_947179395.2. Taxonomy (NCBI): domain Eukaryota; kingdom Viridiplantae; phylum Streptophyta; class Magnoliopsida; order Asterales; family Asteraceae; genus Pulicaria; species Pulicaria dysenterica. The sequence continues at coordinate 56,593,183 of OX359296.1, forward strand.
AAAAAGGTCCACAAAACCGTACCAAGGTCAGCATAATTGCATCAATAGCTTTAGTTATGGGTCATTTTAGGGTTGTGTTTTATTACAAGTGGATAAGATTAAAATTTTTAGCTAACACGGAACTAATATATGACCCGTCATCTTTCTTTGAAAAAGATCCTCAAAACCGTACCAAGTGTTATTAGTGCCTATTTCATCATCTTTGATTTCATAATTTTTATTTTTTGCTGTTGTAGGATGGTGGCTCTGGGGAGGATTTTAGCAAGGATTCTATTGAGCGTGATGAAAGGCGTCTAACTGAATTGGGACGTCGAACCATTGAAATATTTGTTCTCACACATATATTCAAGTAATATTTTGATAATAGTGCTAATCAGAATATATAATTTTATGTAGAAATTGTTTTCTATGTGGAAGTAGATATGAATAACATGCATTTTCGTGGTTGTAAATAAATAAATAAATATTTTCTCTATGAATTTTTCCTGTACTGCGAGTATACTCACTAGCGATTTGATATAGCAGTAAAATAGAAGGAGCATACCAGGAGGATGTTGCTTTAAAGAGACAAGAAGAGCTCATTCGTGAAGAAGAGGAAGCATGGATGGCTGAAAGTGAACAGAAAGCAAAACGTGCATCTGACAAGGAAAAGAAAGCAAAGAAAAAACAGGTTTGTGATAACTGATAACTCATATTTAACCCAAGTTCATGCAACTTTCTTTGGATTTCATTGTATTGAGGTGTTTTTTTATTACAGGCAAAACAGAAAAGAAACAACCGAAAATCAAAAGATAAAGGACGAGATGAAAAAGCAGGTGTTTATAGAGATTTGTTAAACAGGGTGGATATGATTGAGGAAAAACCTCAAAAACAAAGCGTGGTTGAGGATGCAGATTTGTTAAACAAGGTGGATATGATTGAGGATGTTTCTGATGTTTCAGATTCAGTAGATTGTGTAACCGAGGCACTTGATGATAGAGATTCAAGCCCTGTGAACTGGGATACCGACACGTCTGAACCTCATCCGCCCACTGAAGCATCTAGCAGTGGTGTTATTATCATCAATCCACAAAATGGCGGGAGAAAAAGCCCGTCTGTAATGGATGATAGCTCATCAACATGTTCAACAGATTCACTCCCATCACTGGTGATTGGCCCTTACAACAAAGGGACTCAAAAAACTCAAACCTCACCCACCAGGTTTTTTTTTCCTTCATTTTTTTGAGTTGTGATTTACTTACTTGCTTGTTTTTGTTGGGTTATGTGTAACATGTGGTTCTTTTCTTTTACTTTTGTATTAATTAGAGCGAAAGTGAAGCGATGGAAGGGTACTGAGGAAGTGACTGAAAGGGTCAACAACACGCAGAAAAAACCAAGTGATGAACAACTACAAGAGTGTGATGTGGTTGCAGTCTCGCCGCACGATAAGATGAAGTGGCTTGAGCAAAATGTTGCCAAGAAAGTGGTATGATTTCTTTGACCTTTATAATATTCTCGATGATAGTAATTACATGTTTAGAACTGAAGCTAGGCTATTGTCAACAGGTCTAGTATTTGTTCTTAATCAGTTCTGTTTTATAAGATGAACCATGGTGAGCTAGGTTTGATTCAATTTTGAAAGTTACAAACCTAAAATAACATCACATCTAGTTTTAAAGAAACTATATGGCTTAAAATAATGAACCATCATATTCGGCAATTTTATTGTATTTGTGAACCGTTGTTTTTGCAAAATTGCACAGCAAACATTGGACAATTCCAATTGTGTAATTTTAAACAAAAAGATGTCCAGTGCAAGTTTTTTTTCCGTTAATGTAATTTGTTCTTGCAAACGATAATGTTTCCAAATATTGTGTTGGAGAGTTTTAATCGTTGATTGCTCCTTTTACTTGTTATATAACCTTGTTTATTTTTTTTTGTTATTTTATTGCAACCATAGGAAGAAGTTATTTCGTTGCAAAAAAAGCTAAGCATTAAAGATGAGTCTGAACCCGAGAAACATTTAAAAGAAAAGATGGCTGTTTCTGTTTCTGTTACACCATCGTCACCTTCAAAAGCTTCCCCACGTGCTCTTCAGAAATCTGACCTAAAAAAGACCCCAGATTCTGTTACACCCAGAAAACCTTCTTCAGAAAATCCCCAACACACTGATAAACCAGTGCTCTCATATTCTAACCCACCCGAAGCTTCAGTCACATCCAAACCCTACACTCAAAAACCACCTGAAAAGCCTTCAATACTTCACCAACAACCTAACCCGGCTCAGAAACCCGTGAACACTACAGCTGAAAAGCACCAGGTGTTGGTTAAGCCCTTGACTAGTCAACCAGCTTCTAAGCCGGTACCACCCATGTCCAGGCCTTTGAGTGCACCTTTAGTTGAAGTGTCTCGACCCCCTAATGCCAGCAGTACCACCCCAGTTATCTCAATGGTCCAAAATGGACCGTTTCTATCTCGGTCTGCGAGTGCTGCCGGGTATCTTGGTCCTGACCCGTCACCCATGGCTCAGGGTTATGGTCCACCTTCATATCGTAATGCTATGATGGGAAGTCCGGTATCTGCAACTTCAGCTGCTTTCAGTCAGACCCATTCTCATTCGTATTCACAGCCCGTGTATCTACCTCAGACCCCTGAAAGAATCGATTCTAGCACCTCCATCAGACCAAGCTTTTCGTTTGGAATGATGAATCATGATGCTGTACATCAAAATGGGTCCCAGTGGATGGAGCCCACTCAAAGAGATAGCAGTAGCAGTAGATCGCTAGCTCAGGGTATGTTAGCCGATGAGTTCCCGCACCTTGATATCATCAATGATTTACTCGATGACGAATACGCAATGCCTGTGGGCCCGTCATTTCACAATGGGCCAGGGCCTCGTCATCTTAGTCATCAGTTCACTTACCCGGGGGAAATGGGTGGTGGTTCACTTGACCAGAGTCCTTCAACAAGCTCATGTAGGTTTGACCGAACTCGGAGTTTTCATGAAGAGTTCCAACATGGATACGGTGGGGGGTTTGACTTTGACTTTTCTCGAGAGATGATTCAACCACAAGCAAACATGCAGCCGCCTTATGTGAATGGGCAGCAGATAGATGGGTTGGTTCAGAACCAATGGCAGATTGGTGGGTCGGATCTTTCATACGGGTTGAGAAATATGGATGGTGGTGATGGGTACCCGTATCACATGGGTCCGCCAGATTATTCGAATATGACAATGGGTGTAAATGGTTACACAGTATACCGACCAGCAAACGGGCAGTGAGTAAAATGAATTATTATTGGGTTGTAATAATGTATGTGAAGAAGGGAATATGATGATGATTTGGAGTGAGGTTGTAACCCTTTGATAAGATAACTTTTTTATTTCTTATTTTATTTTATTCTGAAAGAGTGATTCTAGCAATGTTTTTCTTTTTTTTATTCTCTTCAGTCTGTCAATGGATTGGGATTTGAAATCTAACTTTACTAGCAATATTTACTAGATTCAAGTTTTCATATTGGCAACTTGCTTGTTGGGGATACCTGTTAACATTTTGAATCAGTTCCAGTGATATAGGGCCTCATCCCGTGTTCTGTTCGGTTCGGTTCGGTTCTTGTGCAAACCAACCAGATTGGTTTGATATGCGTTTTTAGACCACTAAATCGGTTTGGTTCGGTATGGTTTGGTTTGTATACAGATGCAAGATCAATGTGCCTAATCTAAACAGTATTCTATTTAACGATCCCATTAATATAGGAGAAATAATCTATACTATATGCTTGCTTCAACTTTTTAAGTGAGTTAATTAGATTCCTAAATACTATTTAGATAACTAAACCTTCTATGATAAATAATGTCTAAAAAATGGTTAATTTCATATATACCCTTATTAAATATCAAAAAATCTTATTTAGACTATCAGCATCCATCACATCCTTCACACAGACACATCAGCGCTACATCATTTCCCCACCATTCTCTTATCTCATCACACAAATCCCGCATCCATCACATGCTTCACATCACACAAAAAAAAAAGCTTCTCTCTCTCACGAACCCACCCTCACGCACGCGATGGCTGTCATGGTAGGTGACCGTGAGCCTTCTTCACAAACCTTGGCGATGGTGCTCACAGGCGTGAGGAGCTCTCACGAGCACCCTCACGAGACCGATGCGGGTAGCCTTACCCAACTTAATTTAAAAATATTCTATACACTCTTATTAAACTTCATAATATCTTATTTGTCCAAATCACCATTTTTATTAATTATCATATATTGTAAATGAATTTAAATTCTTTAAATTATTTAAAAAAAAGACATTTACATTATTACCCTTGCTTTATGTATAGTCTTGTATTCCACATTCTTAGACCATGTGCATCCAACCCTCTCTTACCCTTCCAAATCCATTGCCACATCAGCCTCCACATCATTCTCATTTTTAACCCTCTCTAACCCTCAAACCCCCACATCCAACCCATACTTACCCTCCTAATATTTTATTATAAAATAATTAAAAAAAAGAAAAAAAAAGAAAAATGTGTGTGTCAGACGACCCTCACGGGTCTGCAAACCAGCGATTCGATCAAGGGTTCCTGAACCCGTTGGTGTGCGATGGTTCCCCTTGCTACCCCTTGCTACTCTTTGCTTCACGGGTGATCCGATGCGCTCGGTCTTAAAGATGAAACAACAAATAAACAAACGACCAGTTAATAAACATAAAACAGATTCAATGAACAGTTTCCTCTTGGTTCAGCACCTTCCATACCACCCCTCTCTCATAAGAGACCGGTCTACCCATGCTTGATATACATATCCCCCCTAGAAGACATGTGAACCCCTGTTGCATTATTTGTGGAAACTCGGTACATAGGCTTTTTCTTCCATGTTCATCAAGTATTTTCTCCAAAGTGATTTCTTCAAGTGCAATTAGTGTGGTTTCAAGCATATCAAGGTCTGATTGGTTTGCAAAGTGAAAACTGGCGATGCCTTTAGGGAGCAACACATGATTGCGTTAGAGTGGTGCCAAAGAGACTTAAGAATCAATTCATTTCCATGGCTGCCAGCTTCAAGAAGCTCGACACCCAAGTTGCTCCTGTAACTATGATCGATCCAGCGAGCTAAAGTATGTCTCAGGGGCGCCCACTGACGCCTGCAGACCTCCATTTGGGCTCAGGTGAGAAGGAGATCGTACCAATGCTACCCTCTGAACTGATGAGATAATGGTTCGAACATACTCACGGGCCATTGAAACTACACTTTCTTGCATGTAGCTCTCAAATGCAAATTCGAAAGCTATTGTCATCACCGATCTTGCAGCGCCATTACCATGATCGCCAGATAACTTATTCCAAGACCCACCTATTTTTAAGGCAGACACAAGATTGAGGGTGCGATTTGGATTTGAAGATTCCTTGCCGGTTGATGCAGTGTTCGAATTCTTTTTTCTTTTTGATAGTAATTGGTAGAATAAAACACGGATAAATCTGCACATGAATATTATTCAAGCATCCAGTAGAATCGTATGTGTAACTTGGATATATAAAAAACGTGGATAAATATTATATTTATGAAGTTTAGTAAGGGTATAGGTGATATATGATATTTAAGAAGTTTAGTAAGGGTATAGGGAATATTTTATAAAGAGATTTAAAAGAGGGGGTACAATAGTCATTTAACTATCTTTTATAATTTAAATTCATTTAAAATGATTAATAATTGATAAAAATGATGATTTGGATAAATAAGATAATATGAAGTTTAATAAGGTATATAGGATATTTTTAAATTAAGTTGGTAAATAAGATATTTTGATGTTTAATAAGGGTATATATAAATATAACCCTTTAAAAAATATCAAGTCAATTCAAATTAATTTTTAACCTATAGGATATTATATACAAGTTAAAAACTAAATAATAAATCTTCTTAAGAATAATATTATAAAATGTCTTAGAAAATATTTTAATTTAAGTATAGAAAATGTGTATGGTTTCATCATCTTATTATATAATTAGAGAATATTTTTTTCTTATTTTGTTTGTTTTCAAAAGTTATTTTAAAATAAATAAGAGAGTTGATAGTTATAAAAGAAATAAAGTACATGAAAAAAGAAAAAAGAATATATATGTTACGAATGAAAATAATTCAATACTATAGTATGTGAATACCATATTCATACTTTATCAAACCAAAAACGTTCATGATTATCGTATTGCGTGAATATAATACTACGATATTCAAATACGGTTTGGTCAAACCACCAAAAAATCAAACCACCAAAAATCAAACAAGAATTTGATAAGGAATTAAACTAGCAGCCCAACTTGTACATGGAACATAGAATGTGGGGAATGCATAACGAAATAACGAATTAATGCATTTAAAACAAGGGCAACTTTATATAATTAGATCCCTCAAATTGAAACATGTTCGTCATAGTAATTGATCATTTAAAAAAATATGATATAGGCAAAATTAGAAAGAGGGAATTTCTTACTTACAAAGATAAGAAAATGATGAAAAGGAAAGCGATATAAACCAAACTTAAATTATTAGGATAATTGGTTTTAGTCATTTATCGGTTAAACATCAAATTACACCCCTACTTAATCATACTATCATACAAAAATTTTTAAATTGTTCTATTATTAATAAAATGATATTAATTAATATAAAACTACAATAATTAATAAAAAACAGAAAATTACTGTAGATAAAGCAAAACAAAAGTACAATAAGTTAAACAAATTTAAAAAACAAAAAAGTACAAGAAATTAATAGAAATAACCCAAAGTTCCAAACATAATAATCTTTCTTTCTATGAATGACTATTCATTCTTGTACCCATGTTCTATTGAATGACAACAAGAAGGTATATCATGTCCGCGCGCTGCGCCGGGATGATATTTTAATAATCACATTCATACATATATTTTTATAGATGGTTGTTCGAAGTTAGTATATATACATAATATTTAGTTCGATAATTGTCATCTAAGAAGATAAAAATAAATAGAGTTGTTTTTACCAAAATGTAGTTTATCAAATAGTTAACTAACTAAAATTAGTTGTTACATAAAAATATTTTTTCAAGTAATATACATACAAAGTAAAACATGTATGGAATTATGTTAGGTGATGCTAGCACCATGTAACTTTAATGTTTTATCCTCACATTAAGTATATATCATAAATAATTGTATACTGATAAGTAAAATATAAAATTACATGACCAATTTACCCTTCAATTAAGTTATGTTTCACTAATATTACCTAACATTAATTTTTCTAATATATTTAATTGTGAATTTGGATACTTTATGGTGTCATTTGTAATATTGTTTTATTTATATATTGTACAAAACTAAATTTATTATATTTGTATCCATGTCACTTTATTAAATTATTCTAAGCAATTTTCATTTGTTAATTTACTGTTTCATCCCATGTTGAATGCTCACTTACATAATCTTACATGTTTAACACATTACTTATACTCCTAGTTTTAGAGTTATATGCGATTTAGTTCGGTCTAAATTGTGCGATGTTAAAAAAAATAACATAAAAGATTAATAATTATAATTAAGCTATAATTATGCTATGGTGTAAAAAGTAATATTGTATATATTAAAGGTGAAAAATAAAAATCAATTTGTGCAAAAAAAATTAAGAATTCAAGACAAAATCCTATTTTTATAAGTTAAAGGGTGAAAATAAAAATTTGTTAGGGGGTAAAATAAAACTTGAAAATTTGTTAGGGGGTAAAATAAAACTTGAAATGAATAGTGATTTTTTTTTTTGTGAATTGATTATAAGAAGAATTGTTAGATAATTTACGAAATAATCAATAACACATACGGATTTACATGATTCAAATTATTAGAGTAACCATAGTGAACTATTAAAATCATAGCGTACACACAAGTACATCTGATTTGTATAGGGTTACAATATATATATGAATCACATGAAGATTTTTTTTGAATGGCAAACACACCACCCATTAAATCTACTCCACTATTTCTGTCAGAACTTGAACCCACAACCTCTTGAGAGAGGACATTACTTCATAACATCAGAAACCGCTGAGCTACAAGCCATATCATGAAGCACATGAATATATATCTATAAAAAAAACCGAATGCCCTAATATTAACTTCCGGGCTAGGCCCATAGACGTGTGGGTCCAAACGTAATAACCGTCTTTTCGTATTTCAGCAAAGATCTTGCAACAATGGTAGCTATAATCATATCTTCAGCGTTTCTAATATACTAGAGTACGTAGTTACTTCAGCTAGCCAATTAAAAAAGTAAGGCTATCCGCATCCGTCACGTGAAGGGGTGTGTGAGGGCCGCTCACATGGGTGAACACCATCGCCCCTCTTAGGGGGGGGGGGGGGGGTCAAGGTCACATTTGTGACAACCATCACACTCGTGAACTTTGTCTTTCTTTTTTTCTTTTTCTTTTTATTTTTAAACCATGTGAATATATGTGATGGATGTAGGGGTTTGTGTGATGTGATGAGAAAATGATGGGATGCTGATGTGGCGCTAATGTGGCTGTGTGAAGGGTGTGATGGATGTTGATGGTCTAAGCCTCTTAACACACAATTCACCAACCCACGACCCAAACAAAAAGGTTAATCCCAAAAGTGAGTTCTATGGCGCAGTTTAACTAGGCTCTTTCAGTCTTTTGGCCGGCGGGTAGCGGTGGCAATATTTTCTTGTGAGCTTTTTTATTTATTTAAGATGTGTATTCTTCTTAATAGAAAACGACAAATTAATGCCTCATCTTCTTCGTGTCTACTTGGAAGTTGCACTAGCTAGCTTTATTTCATCAATGCACGCAAACATCGTATTAAGATTAATATACTAAGATACAAGAACTAAATGGATCCGACCCTTGGAATTTAAATATGTTACGTAGTCCTCAAGGTAACTAAACACTTGTTATTGTCGATTCAATTAATTAGTGACAAAATTAGGTTTTGTTTTTTTCTTTTTCAACTTAATTTGTCCAAAGTGTTGATTTAAATATAGATAAGATTTTTATAGACGGGATCCTGAATCCGTTAAAAGTCCGTCATATAAAAATATATATTCCATTTCTTAGTTAATTAATTATTACTGATCGACGACCAATTCAATAGTCAAAAACAATATATAAAACAAATATTCTTCAAGTCAACAGTCAAAATCTTGAAACGGTTTACACGAATTAAGATTTAAGAAACTACCTAACTCATCCCCTCTTGGATAGATATCTTGGGGTATAAATATGCAAGCGCACCCATATGTTGATTTACAAGCTAATTAAAGAAATGAAGCCACTAAACATTGCTTGTGTGATCATCTTGGCAGTGCTTCTTGTGGCGTTTGTGAATCCCATCAAAGCAGGTCGAGTTTTGCTAGTGAAGAACGATTTCAACCACTTCAACAGCGCAAAGTCACTTATCCTACAATCGCTTCCTAAGGGACCCGTTCCGCCTTCGGGTCCGTCAGGGTGCACTTATATTCCTGGTAGCGGGGGACCACCTTGTCCTTAGTTAACTTGATGGAACCATCGGCCCATTGCTAGCTAGACCGACAGGCCGAGAAGCTAGCTAGCTAGGCCTCGTCTAGCTGAGACGTTCTAATTAAACCTCTTAAATGTTTTTCTGTCGATCATCAAGAAAAAACTTGATGATACCATGATTAATTCAGCTATTCGTTAATCATTTATTCTTTTCTTATCTCAACTATTTGTTGGGTATATATATGGTGGAAATTACAATTTGTACATAGATTTTTTAGGTTGTTCATTAGTCATTGTTCCATGACATACACTTGCAATAAAAATTTGTATATTTAATTAATTATTAAATATTTAAATTTACGGTATATTCTCTTGTATTCAATTCAATACAATTGTGTATATATATATATATATATAGGTTATAATGGATGGAAAGTTCTTTGTTCAATCAACATCAATCGTAATCATGATCATTTGTAGCTTATATATGTAAGATCGAAAAGATTGTACATTGTTTTTAATTAATGAATATTTACACTAATTAACTACTATTTATAAGCAGTAGTTTATAGATTAGCAGATAGAATTAATTTATCTTGATGAGCAGATTGTATATACTTCTGCTAAATCATATTCTCTTATCCTACTTATGTCAAGATAAGTGTATAGGAGTGGAGATGAAAAAAATAGAATTATTAGCCAGATTTCACCTCTTAAAACTTAATAGATGTAAATATAAAAGTGAAGGATTTGATAAAATATATGATCATTAATTGTACAAGCATCAGTTAATACACACAAACATACTTAAAGTCATTCATTTATTTTATTTAAAGTATTTGTAAAATATATTTAAAGACAAGTAAACATCTTGTATGGCTAGGCCTCAAGATTATAGGAAAAAGATCAAGGAAATGATAACTGATAAGGTAATACACTACTAGAAAAACTGTCAATACCAACGGGCGAAATCCGTTGGTAAATAGGCTAATTCCGTTGGTAATCAGGTTTACCAACGAGATTACCAACGGAAATAGCCTGTCGGTAAAAGCCCCGTGGGTAAATTCGTTTACCAACGAATCCGTTGGTATTTTACCAACGAAAAGCCATTGGTGATTAAAAGTTTGCCGTTGGTAATTTTGATGGCCAAAAACCTTATAGTCGTTGGTAATTTACCAACGGAAACGCTATTGGTAGACTAAATATATTTGTTGGTAATTTAAGTAGTCAAAACCTTATAACCTGCTGTGATTTACCAACGGAAAATCCGTTGGTGATTAGTTTTTATATATCCCGTTGGCAAGTTATATATATATATGTATATATATATATATACATAAACACACATCAATAAAACATTACAAAGTACATAATTAGAAACTGGTTTTGATAAGTCAAACTGTCAAACCAAAAATACAATTGCCTAATAAAAGTTAAGGTTCCAACCTATAATTAGTTTGGCAACCACAAAATGTAATATGAGACCAAGTATTCACAATCTACAAAAGGCTTGGTAAATCACAAGAAATTAATATAAGTATCTTCTAACCATAAATTAGTTTGGTAATCATATTAAGTATGTATTTACCAAGCATCTTCTAAATGTTGTTCAAGGCCTACGAGTGCTCTCCAACATTTGTCTCATCTTTTCCATCTCAACGAGCAATCTTGCTTTTTGGCATCCATATCCGCCTTCACCTTTTCTTCCACCTACACCCGCATTGTGTCAATGTGACAAGCAACTTTATTTGCTACTTCTTTATGTATTTGTTCTTCGATCTCTAAGGGAGTTAAAGTAACGGGATGAGATTGCATACTACAAAAGGAGTATGGTGTGGTTTCCAATCAGCTGGGTTCACTTTTTTCTAACTTGATTCCATGTTTGTCGACATAGTGTTTTTGTCTTCTCTTCTCAAACTTTCCTATCTTCTTTAAGATCAACGTGGTCCTCATATTGATAAAGATCCTACAATTAATATTACAATTATATAAATCATTTTAACCTATTGTTGAAAATTGAAGAGTGTCAAGGTACTTACAAGAAACTTTTATATAGATGATCAACTAGATTTTGTCTAAACAAGCCCACTGAGGTAACATGTCAAAAAATAGAAGCCATGACTGCTCAGACTTGTAAAGTTAATAGCAACAAATAAACAACAGCCATTATATACAAAACAACAGCCATGACCGATGAACATCATCTCAATTTATGGCCATGAACACAAGCAACATTTTAAATATATTTTAGCAGATTTATAAATCAATATATACGCACTACATGAGCATAATTATGAAAAAACAGCAGCAACATTTGAAGAAACTCACGAGTTGATTAGTTGCCTAATGATGGCCAATGTCACATGATTTAATATCATATCATATCGAGTGTTTTAAATTTTTACCTTCCTCTTCCTTAGCATCAGATGTAGTTTGGGAATCTGATGTAGTTCCAGTAGTCAGGTTAGGAACTAGTGTCGGCGTATGAGTTGTTTGTAGTTCATATGTGAGAGGTGTAGCATTACGATTTCTTTTCCCTCGACCACCACCACAACCTCTTGTACCAGCCATCTGAAATAAAATTTTAACAGATCAAATTTATTTTAATAGATCAATGATACACAAAATTAGGTCGGCCTTATGCAATTAAAGAACAAAAAAAAGAAAAACCCAAGGCACTTGAATCATCGCGTGAGTTACAAAAAGGGGATGCCGTTAATTACTATATGAGATGCTATCAATTAAGTAAAAGAAATACTATTAGTTAAATTCTACTCCCCAAGCAGATGCTATCAATCAATTATCAATTAAATAAAACATGAGCCACAAACAACACTGTAACAATTAAATATGATCCACAAATAAATGCTAAGAAATACATTGGTTATTGTACTCTTACTTGAGGTTCATTTCGATGAAAACCAATTGGAATTAAATGTAAAGAATATGAAAACTTACTTGATCAGTTGCTTCCACGAATATCCTACAATTATAGGATTAGAATTTGGAAAAGAAAGCTAATTGTTACACGGGAAAACAAAGGAAAACGAAGTCCAGAATTATTACCTCTTATTTTTTTATCATACCTTATTGCGATCATAATGAATGCCTATGTTAGACGAACATGACAAGAAGTTACCATTTAGTATGTGCTAATCATCTGCAATAAAGCAATTTCTATTATAGAAAGTTCTAACTTCTGGACAAAGAGTGTCTCATATCAACATATTTGTAATTAAATAGAACAATCTCATTTGCAACCTTAAAGTTTATTATTTTTTTAAAACCACCAAGAAATTACCACTACCTAAGAACAATTACAAAATACATGTCTCAGCTCTTACAGGTTGCAAGATGCAAACCTAGATGACTAAGGCCTCCTAGGAGCAATACCAAGAACTAACCCACAAACGGATGTATAGATACAACAACATATGAAATAGAGGAAAAAACAAATGCACAACACTTTACAACTTCAAAAAAACACCTTTAACCTTGTATATTTGTTATAGCTAGTTAGTTTTCTTTTTGAACAGCTCATGTATGAACAAGTAACAAAATAAAACAAACCCATTTGTAACCTAGCTATAAACATACGGATAAATCTTATCACAGAAGGGCGGCGGCCTGAGGCGAAAAGAACAAACAACAGTAGCGCGAGCGGCAGCGGCGTATGGCAATGGTGGTTCGGCTGAACATACGAGTACATATGTGTTTATACATGGCAATGGTGGTTCGGCCGAACAGAACCCCCCTCTACATGTGTTTATATATATACATGTGTTTATATATATATATATATATATATATATATATATATATATATATATATATATATATATATATATATATATATATATATATATATATGTATATATATACACACACACACGGAGAGATAGATATATAAAAGACTTTATAAACCAAAATTTACCAACGGGAATTACATATCACCAACGGGAAAGTTTTGTTGGTAAGTTTTTTTAGAAAGATACCAACGGAAAGATTGACAAAACCCGTTGGTATTTTAGAGCGGGAAATTTCCCTCCAAATATGTGATGATTACCAACGGAAAAGTGAAATAATCTCGTTGGCAAAAAAGGGTGGGAAAATTCCCTCCAAAAATAGTAAAAATTACCAACAACATTACCAACGGATGCCCGTTGGTAAACTGTAAAAGCCTATAAAAGTGATTTCCGTTGGCAGTTCCGTTGGAAATACACTAATTTACCAACGGATTAATGCCCGTTGGTAAAAAATCCGTTGGTATTGGCAACTTTTCTAGTAGTGATATACATCAAAGCATTATTTCCCCAAGAAATTCGTTAAAAATTGAAAAGTCATTTAACTAAAAGTAAAATACAATTAAGTAATTAACGCGTTAAACACACTCTTGAATTTAGTGTTGTCTTTTATATCATGAGATCTCGTGAACTACAATATTTAATCCAAAATCGCTAACATCTAATTACTTAACTAGCCTATCTAGTCGTATGCCTACTCGATCTCACGGAAATTAAAACATTGTCAACAATAAGTATGTTTTGGTATAGTAACTAAGTGCAACGAGAATGAACAAGTACGTGTGTAGGTCAAGTCATAAGAATTAGGTCGTTGTGATGAGCTTAAATGTGCTTTAGTCCTGAGTCACTTGATATGATGGTCGTCAGGATTATAACTTTCGTCATCAACGTCCTAAAAAGAAAAGAAAACATACTTCACAAATTTCTCACATTGTACTGATCAGCTTGATCAAAGGGACTTTTCGTTCCAAAGTTTTTATAAATATACAAGTCTAAATATAAACCGTTAATTATACAGTTAAAATATAATAGAAAACCCTAATTCATCCTAACTCATCTAAACAATTGAAGCATCATCATATACCAAACCTTAATATCATTTTATTTGATTAATTACCTATATACTTCTGTAGTGAGAAGGAGGTCCAAGGTTCAAACCTTGACAATGGAGTTTAATTATAACTTGGGGTTTACTAACTTAATAACAACTAATTTTGCCGTTAAAAAAAAACTTCTGTAGTGAGAGTTGTAGAAAGACAGACTCGATCGCACATTGGAACAAAAACTACAATGAAAGAAAAATGATTAGATACATAAGAAAAAAAGAATACAGATAAAAAAACTGTGTGGCGGTAAGCTGGCGGCGGATTGGCGACAAAAGGTAGAGCAACGAAGACATGAGCTGCGAATTTGTAGCAGGAGCTAAAATCTTCAGGTGTGGTGTCGGCTACAAGAGTATGTATTATGTTCATCACTATCTATATATCGAGTAAAATATATAGAAAACCCAAATTATATAACCCTAATAATATTATTCTATTTGATAGTCGACGTCGCATGTTCCCACTAGCTAGCAACTGGCATACTCCATCATTAACCGCTAATCAACGCCACTCATGTTATCCGCCATCTCATTACTGCCGTCATAGGTACCGCTACTAATATTCATGTACATTTACACCTTTAGTTGTATGGTATAACCGTATAACATTTTCATTTTTTTAATTAATGTAACTTCTATACACTTTTAACAATCTAACTAGTAATAATTTTCTAGAGATTAAAATAAAACTTGTAGAAAACTAAATTTCGTTTTTTCCACATCTCTAGTTAAATCTCTTGTAAAAATAACCACATTAGGTAGCTAAGGTTGCTTAAGGGCATTCAAATGGAGACTTTGCAGCGTTGAATAGATGTTGATGTGGCGTGGAATAAGAGTTGCATACGTACACATTGTATAATGATGTTATGGAGTGAATTGAAATGCATAAATGAGTTGAATGCTCATTCAACGCATGCATCATGGTCACAAGATGTCCCTTTAATGTATTAATTAATGTAATTTTAATGTATCAATTAATGTAATTTTAATTTCTTTTGTAGAGTTTTATGAATTGTGAGTTAAAGGGTAAAATATATAACAATATATGGTATATATTGTTGATGTGATAATAACTCTTATGGAATTTAATGGACCGGAGATGCATTTGGTGGAAGCTTCCTTATCATGATATCCTACCAATTTTCTACAAGTAGTCATCTTGTATAGCATAGATAGTTAATAAAGTTTGGCAAATTCATGTAATACCAAAACTCTCCTCAAAGAATTGAAGTCAAGAACCACATGATGATCGAATCCGTCGCTGACTGTACTACTATTTATTAATTTCTACTTTTCAAATTAATGATGGCTAAATTAATTAGACAAGCAACATGAATGTTATGCATGCATGATACCACACACACACACACACACACACACACACACACACACACACATATATATATATATATATATATATATATATATATATATATATATATATATATATATATATATATATATATATATGGAGTGTGTGTGTGTGATGATCGACTTACATATAAAAATATATGTTCTATTCTTCCGATATATCGTCTACAAATTCCTTCAATTAAATGATTAATCAACTTGGTGCATGGTTAATTATATCGTTTAATTAAATTCTACGTAGAATTATATTTAATTATGACATCGATCGATCTGTTGGGTCAAAAGTCAAAACATATCAGATATCTGTTATGAGATTTAATTGTAAAACCTTAATTAATTAATGGATTCTAATGACCCAAAAATGAAGCTTAATTACTATATATGTATCTTACAGCACTAAATAAGTAAATATCTGTACATATATATTGACCGGGCAATTTGTAAACTTTAGGTGGCTTAATATATTAGGGGGTGTTTGGTTCATTCTTTTGGGGGGATTTCAAGGGAATAGGAATTCAAATCCCCCCAAATGATGTGTTTGGTTTGCAAATGGGGAGAAGGATTCAAATTCCTGGGAATGCTTGAAATCCTATGAATGGGGGATTTAGAAATCCTCCCACCCCCTTGTATTTTGAAATCCCTCATTGATGTTTGCTCCGGCGAACTCCGGCGACCGTCCGGCTAACATTCCGGCTAACCTTCTCCTTCAAACCCGACATAAACCCTTCTTCTTCTCCGTCGACCTTCACCTTCGCAAAACCCTCCTGCGTCGCCGTCACCGTCGACCCTAGTTCCTTCGTCACCGTCGACCCTAGTTCCTTCGTCACCGACGCATATCTGGTTCGCAAAACGCAGATCTGTCGACCTTCGTCTTCTCCGTCACCACGCAGATCTTCAAAACCGTCACCGTCATCGCAAGACTGTCGCCGTCTTTAAAACCACCATCGTTCTCTGCCACTACAACCCTAGCCGCTGTTTGTTCGTCGTCCCCTTCGAGAAACCATCGAAACCCTAGCCGTCGCCTACGAGAAATCATCTGCGAACCCTAGCAGTCGCTTGTGAGAAACCATCGAGAAATCGAAACCCTAGCTGTCGTCTGCGAGAAATCGAAACCCGTCGTTCGCAGATCTGGGAGAAATCGAAACCCGTCGTTTGCGAGAAATCGAAACCCTCGCCGTCGCCGTATCTGTCATCCCCTTCGAAACCCGTCATTCGCAGATCTGAGAGAAGGGCTGCGGTCTGGTGGTGTCTGGAACGAGAAGGGAGGCACTGAGGTGGTGTCTCGAACGAGAAGGGAGGCGGTGAGGCGGCGGCCGGCGGTTTGGTGGTGGTGTTGATGAGTTTTGGTGGTGGTGACTTGGATGAGCATTTTGTGAACCAAACAGAGGATTAGGAATGTGAATCCCACCAAATGAATTCCCCCAAAATGCAATTCCCTTTCATAAATCTCATTCCCCTCAAAATCAAAGAATGAACCAAACACCCCCTTAGTATATTAGATTTGTAACCCCACATTTTTTGCTTTTTTTTCTAACCCATTGTAACTTGTGTACTCTAACCACTAATTGCTAATATATATATATATATATATATATATATATATATATATATATATATATATATATATATGAGAGGTTCAAATGAGAACCTTATATTAAATAAGAATAGAATACTCAATCCCAGCCGTCCAATTCCCTCTCTTTCAATGTCATTGTCCACCCATGAATTCCTCACATGCACCCTGCCACACTCTATCCCCCCGCGCTTTCCATCCATGAATTCCACTTACAAAATGAACGGCTGAGATTGAGTCTCTCATTCTCATTTAATTTCTCATTCTCATTTGAACATTCCCCTATATATATATATATATATATATATATATATATATATACTAGTTTAGAGACCCGTGTATTACACGGGTTGGTTATAGATAACTTATAAATTATAAAAAAATATATAGAACAATTACTAAGGAAATGAAATACAAAATCAGAGTAGTATCAAAGGGGTTAAAAGAAGAGGAGCTGATGTATTTTTTGAAGCACAGAGTAGTATCTTTTATATTTTAAAAGGTATGCTTAAAAACAAGAAAGAGTTTAGGTGGGGAGGTTGGTTGATCGACCCTAATTCATGTACCTTCTGTTTGTAATCTGGAAAGTGCAAGAGTAGTATAGCAGGTAGAGAATGTTGTGTCCATTGGAAGGTTAGTAACTTTTAGATGTTTATGATTTGTGCATTGTACTTTTGAGATATCTATTCCTTGTAGAGATCTACCCATTTATAAAATATGTTGCTTTTCCAAAAAAAAAATTACTAAGGAAATGAAATACAAAATCAGATATAAATCATAAATTGGAAATTTAAGCAAAAGTAAGAATTATTATAACCTTATCTTTAGCATTATTATTATTAGCTGTAACATAAGGCTGCACTCTCAAAAGGTTTAGATAGTTGTTATATTAGTTTATATTTAGAGATCTTAATTTGTAACAACTTTGTATCTCAATCTTTGAGACTTTTTTTTATAGATATATCTTTGTTGTTCATGAAATAATAAGTTAGTTTTGCCTTATATTGTTGTTTCTATATATTCTCAATTCAATTAATGGCATACCGGCCTATATGTGATTTTGGAGACCAGTTTATAACCGGTTTTTATGTTATAGATAAGACCACCCTATTAAGACCAAAGGAAAATCGGTCATTTTATCCATTAAAATAGATTTAAAAGACCACCCTATTAAGACCAAAGGAAAACCGGTCTTTTTATCCATTAAAATTGGTCTAAAAGACCACCCCTATTAAGACAATAGGAAAACCGGTCTTTTTATCCATTAAAACCGGTCTAAAAGATCAATCTAAGACCAAAGGAAAACCAGTCTTTTTATCTATTAAAACCGGTCTAAAAGATCACCCCTATTAAGACCAAAGAAAAACCGGTCTTTTTATCTATTAAAACCGGTCTAAAAGATCACCCATATTCAGGCCAAAGGAAAACCGGTCTTTTTATCCATTAAAACCGGTCTAAAAGACCACCCTTAATAAGATCAAAAGAAAACCGGTCTTTTTATCCTATAAAACTGGTCTAAAAAGCATGCGTGTAATAAAAATAGGACACGTGGCAGATGTACAATGTATTGAAAATGAGCGGGAAAATGAAAAAAAAATGCCTAAAAAATGGACATGTGGTAATAAATTAGATGTTTATTAATATTTATATATATATATATATATATATATATATATATATATATATATATATTTTTTTTTTTTTTTTTTTGGAAAAGGAGCAATATATTTATATATCAATAGAGATAGATTTACAACCTACCCACCAACTTACAATACAAGATGTATTAATAATGTGGGCTAGTGACCCTTAGTTACAATATTAATCACCTAAATGAATCTAAAGAACATTCAATTAAGAGTTTAACATCTAACTCTTTCCAGCAGACACTACCATGCAAGTTTACCCAATCACCCTTTTAGCTTCGAAGATCATAGATATAGGCTGGGTTCGAGAGCCAATCACTCCACTGCAGTAAATTCCCTTTTGTGGTTCTAAATTTTAGCCATTGGAATGTCATGAGCTGAGTTTCAAATATCACCCATCCGATATCCGATTTCCGGCTCCCAAAAATGATGTTGTTCCTTGACTTCCAAATGTAATATGCCGTTGTTCTCACCACCGCCTCCCATAAGGTGCATCCCCATTGGTTGAAAGTTCCAAATCCTTTTGCGTCAAGCTGAGTGAAATCGTTGCATCCGGTATATGATAATCCCCCACCATTTATGAACAGCATCCCATACTTCATTGATACTTTGGCACGTAAATAAAGCATGCGACATCGTTTCTATTTCATTTTTACATCTTGGACATAAGACCGTATCTAAGTCCACACCTTTGGCATCAAGATTTATTAGCGTGGGTATTCTATTGTATCTCGCCCTCCAAGTAAAGACACAAACTTTTTTCGGTAAAAGTTTTGACCAGTAAGTTGAAGTCGATAGCAGCCCTTGAGTCTGGATTTTTTCGTCTAGTAGTTGTCGCAACCATTTGACAGAAAAAGCACCGTCTTTTTTTCCTAAGCATGACCAAGTATCTTTCTTCCCTTCCGTCAACTTGATATTCGCTAATTGATTGAGCAGCTCGTGTATATATATATATATATATATATATATATATATATATATATATATATATATAGGGGAGTGTTCAAACGAGAACTGTTTTTCGTACGAGAACTGCGAGAACCAATCTCAGCCGTTCCGAATATGGAAAGTTCATGGATGGAGAGCGTGGAGGGGATCAAGTGTGGCAGGGTGCATGTGAGGAATTCATGAGTGGGCAATGACATTAAAGGAGGAGAATTGGACGGCTCAGATTGGTTCTCGTACGAAAAATAGTTCTTGTTTGAACTTTTGCCTATATATATATATATATATATATATATATATATATAGGGGAGGGTTCATGCGAGAACCGTTATTAGTGCGAGAACCGCGAGAACCAATCTCGGCCGTTCCTTGGATATGGGAAGTTTCATGGATGGTGAGTGTGGAGGGATAGAGTGTGGCAGTGTGCATGTGAGGAATTCATGGGTGAGCAATAACATTGAAAGAGGGAAAATTATACGGCTCAGATTGGTTCTCGCGGTTCTCGCACTAAGAATGGTTCTCGCATAAACTTTTTCCTATATATATATATATATATATATATATATACATATATAGGGGAAGGTTTATGCGAGAATCATTGTTAGTGCGAAAACCGCGAGAACCAATCTCAGCCGTTCCTTGGATATGGGAAGTATCATGGATGGAGAGCGTGGAGGGATAGGGTGTGGCAGAGTGCATGTGAGGAATTCATGGGTGGACAATGACATTGAAGGAGAGGGAATTGGACGGCTTAAATTGGTTCTCGCGGTTCTTGCGCTAACAATGGTTCTCTCATGAACTTTTGTCTATATATAATTAAAATACGTACGGTCAAGAAACACTAATGTGTACAAGTTGAATTGTAACTCCATTACGTAGTTATTTTAATTTCCTATAAGCATAAAATCATTACTACGTACTTAAAATATTTTAATTTTATATATCTATCCTTTGGCCTTTTTTTTAACCGGCCGGCATCCTCATGGCATATATATGTAGTGTGATTATTCCTCTCAAGCCCTTATTGAGAGGTCAATCCACCTTATCCTAAGATAAGAATGATCTCAACCTAAATAGAAACTATTCTTGTATAGATTTTGTACACCTTGAATATGAATTTGCTTGGTTTAGTTTTTACAATTTTATGAGTTACATTAGAGTTAATTACACTGTTCACCCTTTATATTTGGCTCATATCATACTTTTAGTCCTTTACGATAATTTCTTGCACTTTAGTTCTTTATTTTCAAATTTTGAATACGGACTGTCCTTTGGGCAAACAGACGTTAAAAGCAAATGTTTGAATAGGGTTAAAACAGTCTTCTCCCTGGTGTTTTTATTAATATATAATTTGCTCAAGGGCAATACACGTGGCAGTCTCTTATAATGTCATGTCATGTTTTTTTAATAACAGTCATTATTTTTAATATTTTTTAAATATTTTTATATTTTTTAATTTTTAATAACAATTCATGTTTATAAAGTTATATGTTGATGTTCTTGAGGATATGAAGATGCTCCTCTGTTGACCACCGTCCTCCGTCGTTGACCACCGTCCCTCACCGTTGACCACCGCACATATTTATGTTCTTAAGCCAACAAACACATATTTGAAAGAGAGAAGAGAAAGTTTAATCTTCAAACACCAACAAGAACACTTTTGGATCTGAAAACCCTAATCTACGACTCAAGAACATAAAGAGGGAGAACCTTTGGATCTGGAACTGAAAGAACGCAACTCGAAAACTCTAATCTAAGAACACAACTCAAGAACACCTACCTCAATTCAAACTCAAGAACACTTACCTTTACAAGAGATTCAAACTCAGAATAAAACTCAGATAAGGTGACGTAGATATGTGGTGGTGGTGGGTGGCTTCGATGGATTCGAGGGATTCAAACTCAGATTCAAACTCAAGAACACTTACCTTTACGAGATTTTCGTTTGGAAATAATTTGTGGTGGCGACGGGGTTTGAGCAACGGCGGTGGAGCGACGAGGTGGTGGTGGTGTAGATCTAAGGTTTACTGTAGGGGTGGAGCGACGGCGGTGGAGCGACGAGTTGGTTACGGTGCTGGTAGGTGGTGGTGGTAAAAGGCGGCGGCGGATGGTGGTGGAGGTGTAGTTCGGTGACCGAGAGAGAGGGAGAGAGAGAGATGGAGAGAGAGAGAGAGAGTGTGTGTGTGTATGTTCGTGTATGTGTTGTGTTTGTGGTGTGAGAGAGAGAAGTATATTAACTTTTAATTAATTCTAAAATCAGTTAAATTAATAATTAAAAAAAGTAAAATAAAACATTAATGGAAAAACAAAATAAAAGACTGTTTTACCCTTGTCCAAACGTTTGCTTTTAACGTCTGTTTGCCAAAGGACCGTTTGTGTTCAAGTTTTGAAAATAAAGGACTAAAAATGTAAGAAATTCTCGTAAAGGACTAAAAGTGTGATATGGGCCAAACATAAAGGACCAACCGTGTAATTAACTCGTTACATTATAAACAACTTCAACACACAAACAAGCGGTGGAATCCTCAATGCGAGTGAGATGACAGACGTGGCAGAAATGTGGAATCATCTTCAACAGCCCACCACCGTGTTAAATGCCCTTTATCTACATCTCTGTTGCACAAAAACCTGTACTGATCTTTTACATTTGTTTGAAACGACAATCCTCCTGTTGGCGAACCCAAACCCCTTCACTTGTGACCATAGCCCATGCGGTGGACCACAACCTCCTTAATTGTTTCAACTTCATCCATCCTCAAAGGGTAATGATTTGTTCACAACACTTTTTTGTCATACACAACAATTAAGACATTTTTGTCCCTACCAACCCACTATTTATTAATCTCATCCACAAATTCATGGGTAAAATGGTACATGTGACATCTTTTTGTTGTGTATGGCTAAAAAGTGTTGTGTACAAATCATCACCCATCCTCAAACCATCGCCGTCACGATCGATCTTCATAGAGAGTTGTTTGTGGGTTTTAAATCAATTCAAGTCAGATCCCCCATCACCAATTTAACCACTGAAACCACCTCCGACTTAAAAACTAAACCACCACAACCACTTAAGCCATTAGTACAACCCACCTAATCCACCCCACAACCTACGAAACCTTAGATCTATAACCCGCAAACCCCTACCATAACCTAGATCTGCAATCTCTAAACACCCACCATAAGTCCATAACCCTAGATCTATAATACATAAACACACTCTCACTATAACCCTAAGCGTTTCTAGATCAAGAAGAATAAAAAACTAAATCGAACAAATAAAAGAGGAAGAGAAGAATCGGGCAATTGAAAAGAATTGTCGATGTCGATGTGTTGAAAAGTAGAGGTGGTGGTTAGTGATCGAGATGCAACATTGTTGGCGGTTTCTGATGGCGCTCGCTGTGGTGCAGTGACGTCGTCGGTGATGTAGCGGTTTGAGCGATGGCGGTGATGTGTGTGTTAAGATTTAGGAGTATTGATTTGGTGTCGTGTATATATATAAGATATATTTTAATGTTTTTAATTTGATTTAGAATTAAAGAAAAAGAATGAAAAAGAGATAAAGAGCTGTTTTGTTTTTCAGCTTCTCTAATAACCAATATTGAAATAAATAATAAACAGTAAGACCATCAGCATTTATCACAAGCTTTTACATACTTTCTGTCTGTCACATTAGCGCTGTATCATTGCCCCATCTAATCACACAAACTCCTGCATCCATCAAATCTCATCACATAGTTTTCTATTTTTATTTTTTTATATTTGTTTTACTCAACATAATTTAATTATTAAAACAATATAATAAAAAGATAATAATTATATTTTTGAACACGGGGGGTTGTGGTCGATAGACACCGTGTTGAAAACCACCCGACATTGGAGTAGGTAAATACATCGGAAATTGTTGTATACCTTGGATGCAATTTGGTGGTGGAGGTGATATCCTGAACATGTTATCCGGGGGGGGGGGGGGGGTCGGTTGCGAGCTCGTGCCTCGCGATTTTGAAACCAGTCGTGAGGTTTTGAAACCTTGTTTACCCTTGTCCATAGAGAAAGTCTAGAGAAGAGAGTAGAAGAGAGTAGAAGAAATAGAAGAGGTTTGGGTGAAAAAAAGAGTTAAAATGAATGATGTCTTTATACGAGTTAAAACGTAAAAAAGAAAAAAAAACAAAAAATAAATAAATATGTATTTAATTGCCCCCCAACGGTCGAAATTTAAAAGAAAAAAAAAGCTTCGCAATGGTGGTCACGGTTCAAACTCGTGAGGGAGTCATTACCACCATAGGCAATGGTGTTCGTGGCCGTGAGTAGCCCTCACGAAGGCCTTTCATGAACGGATGCGGATGGTCTAAGAATAAATATCGTAATTTTTAAAATAAAAAAAAGTAAATGTGAAACATTCAGATCAAAAACTAAAAATGTAATTACTTTCAACACTTTATATAATTATATATTACACTTAGAAGTTTGAATGCTGATATACCCAAATAGTCTATTGTAATAAGTCTACATTAGTTATAGAATAATATATTAATTATAAAAATTTATTTAACATTTTATGATAGGGATGTTATATGATCGAGTGGCTTACTTGATTATTTTATTACTACCAACAAATTAGTATGCGTATTATTAGATTCCACATATAATCGTATAATTAAAAATATTTTTCTTATTTACAGTAACATATAAAATAATAAATTCTCTCTCTTTTCAAATATTTGTTCACGATCTCTTTTTCTGACTTCGTTTATGTTATTCAAATTTAGGAGTTTCAGTTATTCACTTATTTGAGCATTTTAAATGATTGTGTTATTCAAGTTTTGGTTTTAAATTTAGCCTAGGATTCTGATTCGCTTTCATACCTTGATGAATGATTAAGTTATTTCAGATGTATAATTATTATTTCATCATGTTCCCGTTATACGAATTTTAGTGTCTTATTTTCCATCTCGGGTTATCGGGTAGAATCAAGGGCGGAATATAACATTCCTATCATAAAATGTTAACATTCCTATCATTTTAGTGTCTTATAACATTCATATCATAGAATCAGGAGCGGAGACAAGGGGGGACTGAAGGGTGTTTGGCCCCCTCCAATGAGACAGAAATCCTTAGTATTTTATAAGCCTAAGTCCAACACATATATATTAAACCCCCCCTCCCCCTAATAATTGTTAAATAATTGCCCATTTATTTCTTAAAACAAAAAAGGCAAAAGAAGGTTTGAAGTAACGATTCTGATATTTGAAAGAGCTTTCTAAGCAATGAAAACTATAAAAACAAAGTTTCGTAATAACATGAGTGATGATTATTTTTAATGAAGTTTGATTTTTCATTGAGAGAGATTGCTGATACTTTCTCTAGAGATAATATGGTAGCTGAGTTATATTCAAATAAACAAAGTCACGTCCAACTACAAACACACGAAATATGATTTCTTATCGTTATTTTTTGGTTTCATTGAAGTTTTATCATGATAAAGTATTCAAGTTATTGTTTTAGTTAATATTATGTTTGTAGCACATTAATTCATGACAACCGAACTGACGATTGTGAGAAAACTTTTGTCATTGAAGGCCAATTTTCGCAAATCTTAAGTGTTGTTTTAACACTTGAATTTCTTGTTTTTAATCGAACTTCCATTATTTGTTTATATAGGCAAATATTAAAACTCTTTAATGTCGTTTATATATATGTGTATCATTAGATAAAGTAAGACCGGACCCCGCTATAACAAAATTCTAGCTCCGCCCCTGGGTAGAATATTCATAAATTAATAATCCATACATGTTTGTGTTTGCAAGACGAATAAGCACGATCGATCTATATACAAAATGGAAGAGATGTGAACAACTTATTTATACCTACGGAATGTTACATGATATGAATACACGTTATTGTATGTTTTTTTTCTTGAAAAATACGCGGTAAACAAAATAATAATCAGAAGGAAATTTTAACAAATGACTTGTAATTAGACATCACATACACCGGATAATACTATATCCGGTTATAGTATTATCCGGATCGGATTTTTTAGGGTAAAAAAAACCGGTTTAGTATTATCCGGTTTTGGACATAGGATAGTAATACTATATTAACCGGATCTGATATTACTACAACCGGTTTTACTGTTTTTTTAAAAAAAATTAATTTTTTGAGTTTTTTTTAATACATACACTATAAATATATTATAAAAAAAGATACATATGAAAGAAAATTCAAATTTTGATTAATTTAAATACTTAAATAGTGATTTTTGGTGAATAAATGTAGGAAATTTGGAGAGAATATGAAATATATATGTTGTGGTTTGATCCTAATAATACCCACACTATATATAAGATATTTGAGTGGCAAAAGTGTAAGAAAAAAAAAACGGTCAAAAAACCTTGCAACGGCTATAAAAAACGGCTAGTTTTTGTGCAGTGGCTGGATCGGTTTTAAAACCGGTTTTTTATCCGGTTTTTTTAAAACAGGTTTTTTATCTGGTAAAAAAACCGGTCACCTTAAAATCTTCCAAACCGGTTTATCCTGTCCGGTTTTGAAATATCCGGACCGGTTATAAAAAAACCGGTTTTGCCAATATCCGGTTTCGAATATTTTTTCGTATAAATCGGATATTCGGATTTTTTGTGTACCTCTACTTGTAATCTAATAACCAAATTATTAATCATATAGAGGCTTTATATATATCACATATTTATTTGAGAAAAATAGACTACGTTACATATGAGTATATGACGCTAATTAAGACAAAATTCTTTTTATTTTATTTCAGTTTGCTTTAAAATAAGAAAAAGACGATACATATTTCTTGTGAAAAGTTGTACTATATCGGTATATCCACTCAACTTCTAAGTCTAAATTATGAAGAAAGGCATCCCAATTTTACAAAGCCCATTAGTTGTGAAAAAGTTGAACATTAAAATTGTAATAATCCAGGGACTATAGTTGAGAATCAAAGAAATCATATTAGCAAGGAATTCAAAAGAAATTATATGTAGGTATACACACACAAAGATTTATATGGTTTCATCAAGTCAAAGACAACGTCAAGCTCGAACTTTACTCGATTAAAAAACTTTAAGCTCGAAAGCTGTCTCAAGCTTTTAGTTTTAAAATAGAGTTTGATGAACTAACAGATACTATTAATACTGGTTTGATTCGATACGGTTAAAAATTAGTATATTATAGAATAATATTAATCAATTTTAATATTATATGATTCGATACTTTTGAGCTCAACATAATTGAAATTGTGTAGAATTTATATTATTATGTAAATATAAAATGTGTGTGTATATAGCTGAAAAATGGGTAATCTGTAACTTACGAATCTAAACAACTGTCCAACTTTTTTATAAAATAAAAAGAGAAATGATTTGGAATAATGTTGTTTTTAATAGAAAAAACAATTATAAAAACAAAATTGCTTTTTTAGATAGGAACCAATGTCATTTGTTTTTCTTTTAACTGATTACCATTGCCTGTATAATGAATAGTTGTTAGGATCGCGATCTTGATCGTAAGATCGTACGATCATACGATCCTACCTCTTAAAAACGCGCCGGATCGTAGTAAGATCGAAAGTAATGAAGGATCGCGAGTAAGATCGTAGGATCGCGAGTAGGATCGTAGGATCGACCAACGATCCGATCCTACTAATGCCTTTTGCTTTGTCAAAAACAACCCTAGTCTCGCATAGGATCGTGAGTAGGATCGTAAGATCGTAATGACTGGATTTGTAATGTTACTTTTGATATGAATCACAACAAAATTGTAATATACTCTTAAGTCTTAACTCATATACATCTTGTAACAGCTAATCTAACTACAATAGGATATGATGTTGCAAAAGATTAGGACTTTTGAAAATTAAAATCATGACTAAATGTCTAAGTCTTCCACTTTAGTTCCTAATTTGGTATATAACTTTTTATAAAAAAATTTAATGAAATATAGTAGGATCTTACGATCTCGATCCCGATCTCACGATCCGATCTTGCGAAGACAAAAACGAACCTAGGTAGGATCTCGATCTTGACAACCTTGGTACAATGTGGCATAACTGATAATAATTTGTGTTTGATAACATATTCGATTTCAGCAATATATGTGTCATGATGTGTATAAAATGTGATATCAAAAATGAAATTTGTTCGACAACATTTTCTCTCCTTTTTTGTTTTCTTTATTTTTCCAATCATCATTTTTATTATTTATTAAAATTTAAATAGTTCTTGAAAAAAAAATTAAGAAGAAAATATATTATTAATAAATAGTTATAGAAAATATAATCTAGTCTTATAAATTTGTATTGATTTAAGTTACTTAACAAAAATTAGATTAATAAATAACTATTATCATGTTTAATGATTTACTAAAGTAATAGTTTATAAAAATTAGTTAAGATAATTAAGAAAACAATTAATTAGGCTAATGCTCTCAATGTTTGTACAAGCTTATAAGCTATAGCTAGCCCTATTAATAAAAAAAGATTAATCCATTTATCTTTTGACATGTGAATTACACAATTTTTCTCTAATCATCTCCTATTCTCATTTTATCACATATTTCAATTAAATTGTTAAGCATATTTTTAGTCTCGTATTTTAGGCACAAGAATCAATTTTTTTCTAAGAACTTAAAAGATGAAAAGGAAAATAAGTTGAAGAGTCTTATTTTGTTTGTAATGTTATCATATTCAGCTTATATTTTATACAATATTGCTTTTCATACCAATTTAACATCTTTATTTGGGGTTCCAAAATGTTAATATTTAAATACGTATATTCGTATTATCAATAGTAAGATGATTACAACTTAATCAAATGAAACACACAAGTAGATGAAGCAAGTATATATCGACATACATATAACTTGCATCTTTATTTTTACAACGATCAACCAACAAGTAAACCAAACATTAATATTAATAAAACCACATTTAAAAGTGGATTATTAACTTATAAATAAAATGGTTAGCCAATGGAAGGAGTATTTGTAGTGATCCCCTTTGAGTTGACCCACACCACCACCCTATCGCAGACATATAACGCCGTGATCATGGTTCCTTCCGGGATTATCTCAGCATTAACATATGGGTTTTCTTTCTCTATAACGCTCACTGCATACTCTCCTTTCTTCCCTGCTAGTTCTGGCCAACGTGTCTTACCTGCATGCCCCCCGCCCAAAAAATAAGCAAACGTTAAACACACGCCGACATGATAATACACCTATATATGTTCACGACGCACCAGACATAAACACTCGTGGATTATTCAACGTCTATCGATCAAAAATAAAGAAAATGTATATACTTTTAACGAGTTTTTATCATACAATATATACCAGGATATATATCATCGATCATACCTTGCTCAGCCTGCTCACAGTTTGCTGCCATTCTCGATCTTGATTTCACAATGTGTAGTTAATTGGTTTTGAAGTTTGATGGAATCAAATGGTTATTTATAGACTCCGTTTTTGGAAAATATGAAATATCTAGACATTATTTTAATGCTTAATTATCTTAGATAAGCATGGGGACTCCAAAAGAAAATTAATTTCCGGTTATAGACAATGTAATATACTATATTCTTTTATTCCAAAAATAGCGTATGAATTTAATGTCATAATAATATCTCTTTGTATGTGATGCGTAGCGGTAGCGGAACTCTAAACAGATTGTGTAAGCAAATTAACAAAGTCTAGTATGAACTGCATGTGGGAATTATTGAAGGAGGTACGTAGCACACCACGCCGGTGAAGGGTTGGACTTTGTACGGAGTTTTTGAAATTATGGCTATTTGACTCTCATACATACGTTCTGAAAATTTTGAATTATTTGTTTGACCCAAAAAAGATTGAGAAAACCTCTTAACTTTGTTCAACATTGAAACTTTGGAAATGTTAATAGTTTCCCAAATCCAAATGAATCTCTTTAAAAGGATGTTTTGCCTTTTTGGATTAGCCATACACTTCAAATGTTTCTAACAATTCACACGAGTTCAACCTATACAGACTATAATTTTAAAGTTAACCCTCGGACGTTTAAATTTTTGTTTATGAAAAAAGGGAGTTTGAGTATTAATGCCACATTTTTTAAAATGGATGGTTACTCTCTTTAGTAGGCTAATGAATCACTTAAAAGCGTAAACTCAACATTTCCTTGAGAAATGTTTAATATAGTCCATACTTAATTCATAGTTTTAAAGGACAAATCTTAGTTTTTGATGACTTTTTCGTAATTATATGTGATGATTTTACATCACATATGATTGTATATTGAATATTACACGTGATTGAATATTAATATTTCAGAACTATGTTTTTTTTAATAGACTGTATTGAACACAACTCATTATATTATATGTTATTGAAACAT
The DNA here is from genome assembly GCA_947179395.2 of Pulicaria dysenterica. NCBI lineage: Eukaryota > Viridiplantae > Streptophyta > Magnoliopsida > Asterales > Asteraceae > Pulicaria > Pulicaria dysenterica. Next base: position 56,623,512 of record OX359296.1, read on the forward strand.
TTAATTATAAACGATGGACTGCTTGTATGTTGGACTAAAATTTTTAATTAATTAAGAAATCGTTTATTTAGAAAAAAGAACGTACAAAGTCTGAAGCAATTTACAACAAAAACAGTAATTTAATAAACTAAAACCATATATCTTCTCAAAAGTCAAAAGTTGGGGAAATTCAAAACTGACCCAAGAATGATGAAAGTTGGGCCCATTGGTTTGATCAAATCAAAGTATCAAACTAATCTCTGTTGACAATTTACCGCTATATATGTGGCAATATTGTGTCTATGTGTCACACTGCAACCATTCCAACTTTTTTGTAGATTCTGGTTGGCTATGTTACGTGTCATTATTTAATATTTATGGTCTATAAGAAGATCGAGATGATTTATATCCCTTTATTTATTAGATAAGACAGGTTGCAAAATTAAAAAAAACTAAGGTTAAGAATGAGAAGAAAATAAAATTCACATGTCAATTAATTAAATAGGCGTGAATAACATACTCTTTCACGTATATAAACTTGTTGAATTTTCTTTCGATCTTCCTACGTCACCTGTAACTGAGATTTACGTACCTTCTAAATCAAATACGTGTGTGAATTATCAAAGTGCATGCCGGTTAATTTTGGAAGAGGGGGACGGAGAGAAAACTTAAGATAGGAGAGAGAGAGAGAAATAACAAAAAAATGACACGTCATATATTTGGTTGTCACGTACCTCAGACATTTTTAATTGCAACTGGTTTTTGTCTATTTGGTTTGGAACCGACGCTTACATAAAAAATAACGTGACACTGATTTAGTTTCTAATTTTCAAAAATTGTTTAATCTATACTTTCTTAATAAAAAACTGATGTTTTTAAGAATTAATTTAATTTTACTTGAGACTTATGACGAATGTTCTTTAAGGCGGTATTGAAGCCTTGAAGGTAAACTCGATCACACACACGCAAATAGATACACTAAAAATATTTTAAAAAAAAGTCTAAGACACTAAGATCGATCTAAGATCACGTAAACTCATGTTCATACATCACATGTACAATCATACACTTACACAGAACACATATATAACCTTAAACAAACAAAACTTAAAAAACGCAACACATACTATATATATCCAATATGGGGAGGGTTCATGCGAGAACCGTTGTTAGTGCGAGAACTGCGAGAACCAGTCTCAGCCGTTTCTTGGATATGGGAAATATCATGGATGGAGAGAATGGAGAGATATGGTGTGGCAGGGTGCATGTGAGGAATTCATGGGTGAGCAATGACATTGAAGGAGGGGGAATTAGACGGCTTAGATTGGTTCTCGCGGTTCTCGCGCTAACAACAGTTCTCGCATGAACTTTTGTCTATCCAATATTATAGATCATAAATGATTAAATAAAACATGACATTAATGAATCAATTTTCTTTAAGGCAAAACATACGTGGTAAGTTTAGTTAACTTCATATCATCATGATGATATCCACAGAACTGATATATTAAAGGATTCACACTAATACAATATCCAATTCACAATCAAAGTCAAAATTGTATCAGCCGTACTATGTGGACAAGTCATTTTTATCTTCATTTTTATTTTATAAGCAAAAAAAAAAAAAAAAAAAAGTTAGGCCGTCGGCCATTGGAGTTTGCATTCCTACGTACCCCAATACCCAAAACCAGAATTGAAATAACCAATCATAAGCACGAATTAGTAACCAAAAATTTTGGTCGCGATGTAGCAGCAACGGGATGTAACAACTGATTTTGGTTTTTGTAAGAAAAACTTGTATTCCTTTATCTATGTGAGGTCAGGGAAAGTGTTACAAATGTCCCTCACATTATTGTTGTATTTTGTGTGGAACTTTAGATCGGCTTATTAAAATATATAAATTTTCTTTTATCTTTAGTTAATTTCAAATAAATCGTTTTTTTTTCTTTTTCGAAACATTGACTAGTCTTAAAACGGGAAATAAAAACGGAAAGGTCAATCTTTTTGTGTAGCTAATCATCCAAGCATAACCATAACTATGACCAAATTATTTGTGTATAAATAGCCATGTATATTAACTTAGTTTAACACCAAATACGACATAGATCACCCTTAAAGAGTTAAGCGACATCTCTACCATTAATAACAGATGGCATCAACATGTGAACAAGTTGAGCAAGGTACGTACGTAGCATATTCATCATTTCTTGTATTAGCTAGTTTTTTAATTCCTTTAAGAACTTGTTCTTGAAAACCGGCTTTCGGTCTTGTTTCCGGTTAAACCAAACGGCGACCATGATCGATCTTGTTTTCAAAACAGTGCTATTATACATATAATTTGTGCATGCATATATATGCTTGTAGGCAAAACCTCATGGCCAGAATTGGTAGGGGAGACCGGAGAGTCTGCAGCAAGCACAATAGAGAAGGAAAACCCATTGGTTAACACACGAATTATCTTGGAAGGAACCATAATTCCTCTGATATATATTTGTGATAGGGTTCTTGTGTGGGTGAATGATGAAGGAATTACCGCACGTACCCCTACCATTGGGTAACTAAGCCAAGTTCATTTGGGACGTACGTGCATGCATTGATGCATACGTGCTCATAAAGTGTTACTGTTCGAATTTATTATATTTGCTATAAAATTAAATAAAAATGAATTTGTATTGTACGTGTATTTGTGTATTAAGGTTTTATTATCTTATTGAAAAATAAAGATATGCTCGATCATATCGATTTACTTGAGTTATTGTATTCCTTTTCATCACCATCTAATTTCTTCTTATCCATCAACACAAATGGTTTCAATTACTAGCTTGTAAATATTTAATCAATATATCCTCTTATAACATATATAAGAAAGATTATCTGACTTATGAATGTCAAGAAGAGTCCGTCACTTCTCTCACAATTTAACCCACCACTTAGTTATATACATTTCACCTTGATCACTTTATACCACTTCAAATTCTAAGACGAATCTTTTATCCATTAACCAATAAAAAAAAAGGAAACAGTCTTACATGCATGAAGATGATGTTCTTTGAATATCACCGCACAACTCCCTTCACCTTGGAGTTCTTGGTGCCACTTCCTTCACCATATTGGGCCATACCGCCCACTAATAAATGATCATAAAGGTTTCTCACTACGTCACTTTTGTGGTGGGAGAGGGGATGTTCTTTTCACGTAAAATAAATAGACATGGTGGGTTGATGGTGGGCTTAAATCAATTTCATTTTTTTTCTATTGGTAGTTGGCCGGGTAGTATATATATATATATATATATATATATATATATATATATATATGTGTGTGTGTGTGTGTGTGTGTGTGTATCAGTGTGTGCATTCTACTAGAATTTGGTTCGATGAAAAATGAAAACTATATGGCTAAGTGATGGGTTGGATTGTAAAAATGAAAAGCTAGACGTTATGGTGGTGCGTGTGACGAGTGACCGTTGCTAATATATACTCTAATTACCCCCAACTACTTATTTCAAGTGTAGATTGTAAAAACTATGATTTTATAGTGATCAAAATGCAGAAACCAAACGGTACCAAACAACAAGCATTGGAATTTTTGTGCATCGAAATTGAATGGTGATACGTTAAATTGAACCAAACATGTCAATTCAATTTGGCGTAATTAATTCGTCGATTTAATCTTCCACCTCAAGTTTTTATGCGTCTAATATTGGAATGTATATTTATATAGTGGTGTAACTCACACGTCATCATCTTTAATCTTTAACTTTTCAATATATATTAAAAAAATAAAAGTGTTATTATTTATTTTTATAATTTTTTTCATCACTTATCGCCCACTTTATTTTCTAAAACGGCTGACCGAAAAGTTTTCTTATGTTAAAACCCTTAAATCGTGAATTTTGGGTTGGATGCGAATAAAATTTAAGTAGAAACAGACTATTTTTCATTGGATCCCAAAATTCTTAAATGAATTGAAACCGTAATTTATAATTCAACTATTATCGCAAATATATTGGGCAGTTTTCACCAACAACTATTGCATCGCATGTTTATTTCTAATTTCTAATTCCACTAACAAATAACAGCTATTGGATCACATATCAATCTTAAGTTCTAATTCCACTAACAACTATCGACTCATATATGTGAGTATATCAATTTTATTTTTTCTTATTGATTTCATTAATGTTTTGTGATTTGTTATAGATATGTATACATGTTTAAGGTTTCACAACATAAAAATTTATGTTAGAATCAAAATTGTGTCTATTTATGTTTTAGTTAAGTTTGATATTGTTATTGACATTGGTTATAGTACATTGTACATTTAGGAAATAAATTGTGGGTATATTTACATGCATGTTTACAAATCATTATAAACTAATGAATTCTATTTTAAATATCTTGTGTTCTTGGTTTCTCTCACTAATACATACATTCACCATACCAAGATCATAATCATTGTGTGATTGCTTTAATTTTCTATTGATACTTAAATAATTGACTTACAATTTATAATTTAATTAGATTAACAATTCCTGTGTTTATATACTGGATTTTAATTAAGTTATTGTCCTTTAAAAAATCGATGCTAGCAACTGTTAGTATGAGAAGTTTCATTAACAATTAAAGATGTTGGCAACATAAACAATGAACGAAAATTTTTAATCAAGAAACGAAGGTAATCATGATCACTAACAGAAAATATTTGAACAAAGACAAACATTAAAGATTTTATCATATGCATTACACATAAATTATTTGGAAAATAGTCTTTTATAAGTAGAGATGTAACTGATTATATTTTAATTAATTACTAGCTCACCCCTATAGAATTTTGGAGATAAAAATCCAAGTGTAGAAAGAAATTTTGTGAAACATTGACAATTAGTTAATCTTTCTCATATATATATATTATATAGTGGGAGTTCAAATGAGAACCTTAAACTAATTGAGAATGGGAGACTCAATCCCAGCCGTCCAATTCCTCTCCTTCAATGTCATTGCACACCCATGAATTTCTTACATACACCTTGCCACACTCGATTCCCCCACACTCTCCATCCATTAATTCTACTTACAAGATGAACGGCTAAGATTTAGTCTCTCATTCTCAATTAATTTCTCATTCTCATTTGAACATTCTCCTATATATATATATATATATATATATATATATATATATATATATATATATATATATATATATATATTGGATCAATAAAGACCCCCCCCCCCCTAAACAAAGTCCCCAAGGTCTCATTCCTGGCCGTTAGATCGATCAAATCAATGGTTCAGATCTATAATGACATTATTGTAAATAAGTAAACAATTATAAAATTTAATTTTAGAAGAAAGGGTATTATTGTTAAAGGCTCACTTTTTTTTCCCCTTAAATCTTTAAATGACCATAACTATTTCAACTTTTTGAATTTGAGCAAAAAAATTATACCAATTTTCTCATTTTTTTAATCCTTTTTCAAACGAGACCACTCTTCCTATATTTCTGAAAAAAAATTCGACGAAAATGACGAAATTAATCATTTTCGTCACCTGCTGTTATATCACATAATAGCAGGTCCCGAAAATGATAAATTTTGTCATTTTCATCATTTTCGTCACCTGCTGTTACATGATATATAAGGGGACACGAAAATGATTAAAATGACGAATTTTTTATCATTTTCGAGACCTAATGTTTTAAGTCACATATAAGGGGACACGAAAATGATGAAAATGATGAAAATGATGAAAATGACGAATTTTATCATTTTCGTCACCTGATGTTAAGTTATATAGAAGGGGCAGCCAAAAATGATAAATTTCGTTATTTTCATTATTTTCAGGACCTGTTATTTAAGTAATATATAAGGGAGGGACACGAAAACGATGAAAATGACGAAATTTTATCATTTTCGTCACCTGCTGTTAATTGATATACAAGGGGCACGAAAATGATAAATTTCGTCATTTTTTATCATTTTCGGGGCCTGCTGTTTAAGTGATATAGTAGGGGACACGAAAATGATGAAAATGACGAAAATTCATCATTTTCGTCACCTGCTGTTACGTAAGGGGCAGCCGAAAATGATAAATTTCGTCATTTTTAATCATTTTCGTGCCCTTATATATCATGTAAAAGCAGGTGACGAAAATGATGAAAATGACAAAATTTTATCATTTTCGGGACCTGATATTATGTGATATAACAGCAGGTGACGAAAATGATTAATTTGATCATTTTAATCATTTTCGTCATTTTTCGTCGAAATTTTTTTCCTTCAGAAATATAGGAAGAGTGGTCTCGTTTGAAAGAGGATTAGAAAATGAGATGATTGGTATAACTTTTTTTGCTCAAATTCAAAAAATTGAAATAGTTATGGTCATTTAAAAATTTGAGAGGTAAAAAAATAAAATAAATGCGTTTTTTATGAAGGCTGGAGCGTGCGTGGCTTTTTTTATCAAAATTTTAATTTCTTATCTTGCCCTTTTAGATGAGTGGCTGAAAATGATAAAACACATTCAACAACTAGGCCTAGATGAGCATAATCAATATATTAAAACGATAAAGATATTATATTTTATATATATAAATATATATATATATATATATATATATATATAAATGATAACGAGATAATTAATCTTAACATAGATAAGTATCATCAATCAAGACTAGATGCACTATGACATGTGAACACTGAACAGTGCAATAAAACACATTCAACAACTAGGCCTAGATGAGCATAATCAATATATTAAAACGATAAAGATATTATATTAATTACATATATATATATATATATATATATATATATATATATATATATATATATAAGTGATAACGAGATACTTAATCTTAACATAGATAAGTATCATCAATCAAGACTCGATGCACTATGACATGTGAACACTGAACAGTGCAATAAAACACATTCAACAACTAGGCCTAGATGAGCATAATCAATATATTAAAACGATAAAGATATTATATTATATATTTTATATATATATATATATATATATATATATATATATATATATATATATATATATATATATATATATATATATATATATATATATATATATATATATATATATATATAAGTGATAACGAGATACTTAATCTTAACATAGATAAGTATCATCAATCAAGACTCGATGCACTATGACATGTGAACACTGAACAGTGCAATAAAACACATTCAACAACTAGGCCTAGATGAGCATAATCAATATATTAAAATGATAAAGATATTATATTAATTATATATATATATATATATATATATATATATATATATATATATAAGTGATAACGAGATACTTAATCTTAACATAGATAAGTATCATCAATCAAGACTCGATGCACTCTGACATGTGAACACTGAACAGTGCAATAAAACACATTCAACAACTAGGCCTAGATGAGCATAATCAATATATTAAAACAATAAAGATATTATTATATTATATATATATATATATATATATATATAAAAGCGATAACGAGATAATTAATCTTAACATAGATAAGTATCATCAATCAAGACTCGATGCACTATGACATGTGAACACTGAACAGTGCAATAAAACACATTCAACAACTAGGCCCAGATGAGCATAATCAATATATTAAAACGATAAAGATATATATATATATATAAAAGTGATAACGAGATACTTAATCTTAACATAGATAAGTATCATCAATCAAGACTCGATGCACTATGACATGTGAACACTGAACAGTGCAATAAAACACATTCAACAACTAGGCCTAGATGAGCATAATCAATATATTAAAACGATAAAGATATTATATTATATATATATATATATATATATATATATATATATATAAGTGATAACGAGATACTTAATCTTAACATAGATAAGTATCATCAATCAAGACTCGATGCACTATGACATGTGAACACTGAACAGTGCAATAAAACACATTCAACAACTAGGTCTAGATGAGCATAATCAATATATTAAAACGATAAAGATATTATATTATATATATATATATATATATATATATATATAAGTGATAACGAGATAATTAATCTTAACATAGATAAGTATCATCAATCAAGACTCGATGCACTATGACATGTGAACACTGAACAGTGCAATAAAACACATTCAACAACTAGGCCTAGATGAGCATAATCAATATATTAAAACGATAAAAATATTATATTAATTATATATATATATATATATATATATATATATATATATATATATATATATATATATATATATATATATATATATATAAGTGATAACGAGATACTTAATCTTATCATAGATAAGTATCATCAATCAAGACTCGATGCACTATGACATGTGAACACTGAACAGTGCAATAAAACACATTCAACAACTAGACCTAGATGCGCAATCAATATATTAAAACGATAAAGATATTATATTATTTCATTTATTTTATTATGTCTTTCAATATACCAACAACATTCCAACGAGACAATAAGTAGAAACTTTTGCAACGATTACAACAAGTTATAAACTTTATTACGAAGAATACGATAAGCTGAAAATAAAATAGTGATTAACCAATTGTAGGAATTTCTTTGACAATGTTGTTACTATCAACAAAAACTCTAACCCTGTCACACTGAATGTCTGTGGTCACAAAGCTTCCTTCCGGAATGATGAAGGCTTCAACGTTTTCATTTTGCCTCTCGATTATAATTACAGCTGCTCGACCTCGTGTACCCACTAACTCAGGCCATGATCTCTTACCAGTAACTACAACTCAAATTGTCATAAAAGTGAGAAATGAGAATCATGCTAGCTAATAGTAACTATAACTAATATTTCGATGATATCAATCTTGATAACATTGTATATAATTGAACGAGTAGAAAAACCATTTGAATATATATATTTGTGATCATTTGAACACAATGCATATTTTTATTCATCTCTATCTCATTGTATATTTTATATTATATAAACTTTATTGGTCACTTGTTAGTCTTTTGAATATTTACGACACTACATTAAAAACCCATTCAAACCCCAAAATAAAGTTGGGTGTAGGTATCCTTTCCATTAAAAAAAAGGTTTTTTTTTCTTGGTACTAGTTTTGGATTTTCTAAACCCGTTTTTAGTAGAAACCGGGTCTATGAAAAAAATTACAACCCCGGTTTAATATGGCAAAAGGGCTCTTTAAGTATTACAAACCCAGTATTTAAATGAAGTAATTAATGTGTTCTTTAAGTACTTTACAAACCCGTTTATAGGTTGAGTTAACCCGATCTTCAGTTTCTCAAACTCATTTTTTGGACAAGGCTCATTATAATCAAGTCTGAAGACTCTTTTGATTTGGCGCGTTGCGACAAAATTGTAAAATGTAGATTGTTGGATCATCCAAATTAAATCGATTTGTTAGCCAATTCATAGTCTAACCGGTTTAAATGACCGTGGTTCTTAGTTCTTACATTAAGAAACTTATACAAATATATATAGTAATTCGAGTTTTTTTTACATTACAAAAAATTGTCATAAGCAACTCTGGCTAGCCCAAATTAAAGATGCGAATCATATGTAGCAAATGTCTCGGAAACCGAACAGACAAATGAACCAGATATTCTACCGTTTAATGGTTTCTAATCTAACCGGTTTAACTAGTCGGTACCGTTTGGTTTTAAAAACACTAATGTCCAGTTTGTTTCACTATAACATTATTTTGAAATTAAATGAATTAAATTCTTTGAAGTATAACTAACATGATTATTACGGTAAAACAAAGTGAAACTTAAAAACTCATAAAAGTAATAGCTATAGGAAACAAAAGGGTATTAATAATACTCACCATTGTTGCAGGTAGACATTGTACGTCGATTTCTCTTCTTTTAAATTGTTTCTAAAAGTGATGTGAATATTGAAAGCGTGTATCGCTATTTATAGGGAAAGAGGGTATACGCTTCATCGAAATATGGCGTTGCCCTTTGTTTATCTTCGTGTATAATATATTAATATTATTATTTTTATATCAAAACTATTTTTTGACTTTTAGATAACAAAATGGATAATTTTTAATATACAATCGACACATGCTACTTATATATATATATATATATATATATATGTAATTGACTATCATTCTGTACTTTTGCTTATAACGCACTCTTAAGTCTTAATCTACATTTAAGTGATTTAAATCTTTAAACTTAAAGATAGACAAACATTCTAATACATTGATATTGTTAAGTCGTAAAAGTCTATTAATTATCAATCTGAAGTTACAAAATGAAACTTAGCAAACATTTGTAAAATGAAATTTAGGATCGTAAATATATAGGATCGTACTCGAAATCATAAGATCATAGTAAGATTGTAGGATCGCTATATGACTCCACTATTTTTGATTTTTTAACATTTTTTAATTATTACTATTATATTACATTATTATTTTTTTTATTTTTTGATTATTATTATTTTTTGATTATTATTAATTTTAAATCGTTTAAGTGGTAAACCTTGTGCTAAAAATAATTCTTTGCGGTTTTCTAATTTATACATATATCACATTTTTCATTTTTTATTTTTTATAAGAAATAGAGATTTACTAAAACAAGATTTTTTATGAAATAAAGAATTAAAATTGTGCATACCTAAACCAATAAATTGTGCTGAAGATATCCGGGGGAAATAATAATAATTATTTAAATGATTTTTTTATTTTTATTTATTTATAAATAAGGAAATAACACATCAATATCTAAGTTACTGTCATGTGATCATGTCACGTCAGCAATTTACTTGCTAAACCAGGTTAATTAAGTACATCATAAAATGGTAGTTTTAGGAAAGTTAAGTATATTAAACGGTAGTTTTCAAAGATGAGAGTAAAAAGTGACAAGTTCGGTACACTTTTATATACTAAACCTCAACAAAAATTAAGAAACATTCATGAAAATGGAGAGATTAAGGAAGAAAATTGATATACTCACATATTTGCCTTGATAATTTTTAACCATTTTAGAAAATAAATAAGAATGATTAGTGAAAAAAATTCTAAGGGGGTGTTTGGTTCAATCTTTTGGGAGGAATTGGGGGGAATGGGATTTCAAATCCCTCTCATTATGGTGTTTGGTTTGGAAAATGAGGGGTGGATTTTAATTCCCAGGAATCAAAAAAATCCACAAGTGAGGCATTTCCAAATCCTCCCACCCCCCCCCCCCCCTAGTATTTTGAAATCCACAAGTGAGTCATTTGCTCCAGCGACGCTCCGGCGAATATTCCGGCGAAGCCTTCGACAGAAACCGCCACCGTTCTTCGTCACCCGTTCTTCGTCACCGCCGTCATCACGTCCGTCGAACATAGCTGTCGCCGGCGAAGCCTTCGACAGAAACCACCGTTCGAAACCTTCGACAGAAATCGTCGAACATAGCCGTCATCACTTCCGCTGCAACCTTCGACAGAAACCACCGTTCGAAACCGACGCCGTTCTTCGACAGAAGCCTTCTTCGTCACCGAGAAACCCTAACCGTCGCCGCTGCAACCTTCGAGAAACCCTAGCCGCTGCAACCCTCGAGAAACCCTAGCCGCTGCAACCCTCGAGTAACCCTCGCCGCTGCAACCCTCGAGAAACCCTCGCCGCTGCAACCGTTCGAGAAACCCTAGCCGTCGTTCGAAACCCTAGGGCGGCGGTGTTCGTAGAGCAGCGAAGTGGTGGCCCCGTCGTTCGTAGAGAAGGGAGCAGTGAGCTGGGGCGGCGTTCGCAATGGTGGCTAGCGTTCGCAGTGGTGGCCGGCGTTCGCAGTGGTGGCCGGCGGTGAGATGGTGGCCGGCTGTTATATGTTTAGTGGTGTCTTGGATGAGGTGAACCAAACATAGGTGTGGGATTTTAAATCCCACTAAATGAATTCATACCAATTCCCAATCCCATCTATAAATCCCAATCCCCCCAAAATCAAAGAATGAACCAAACACCCCCTAAGAATAATTTCAACCCATATAGAGAATTCTAATATATAAATGATATTCTAAAAGTAGATTGATGATATCATAAGCCTATTATTTCAATATATATTAAAGATAATTAAAGATTAGAGATAATAATAATAATAATAATGATAGTGATAATAATAATGATATTATTATTATTATTATTATTATTATTATTATTATTATTATTATTATTATTATTATTATTATTATTTAAGGGTTTTTCAAAGAGAAGGTCACCGGTTTTAACTTTTGATGTCACGTGTTTTAATTTACACATATGACAACTTATACATTCTTAGTAGAAAATTAAAAGAGAATTATAGACGGGGAGAAAAAAAATACTTGCATCAAATTGCAATTTTTCTTAAAATTAATTGATAAAAAATCTTTTCAAAAAAAAATTGATAAAGAAAAAAGTTGAAATAAGGAAATGCATGCGGACCATGCGGTAGACGCTGTTGGTAGAATATCATGTACGACTTCTCAAGTTCTTACGTAGATTATTTGTAAACTGTAGTCTGTAACCCTCAAAAACCCCAAAAAAGAAAATATAATAATTTTATTTTTGAATTATACATACCGTATATATAATTTTTTAATAAAAATATTATTTTATTTTATAAATCTGAATAATTTTGGGGTGTAAAAACTGTGTAATTTTTTAGGTAATTTGATTAAAAAAAAATTTCATGAGCACTCTCTTTTGGTTGCAAAAACTGTGTAATTTTAGGGTGTAAAAAATTAATTGAACAATGCTTTTTTGGCTAATTTTGATGTGAAATGTGTACAAAAGTTGTGTAACACCGTGTTATAAGAGACATGTAAAAAGATACAGAAATGAATGTTTCATTGTTATCCAAATACATATTTTTATTTGAAATTTTCATTATATATATATATATATATATATATATATATATATATATATAGGGGAGAGTTCATGCGAGAACCGTTTTTAGTGCGAGAATCAATCTCGGCCGTTCCTTGGATATGAGAAATTTCATGGATGGTGAGCGTGGAGGGATAGAGTGTGGCAGGGTGCATGTGAGGAATTCATGGGTGGACAATGACATTGACTGAGAGGGAATTTGACGGCTCAGATTGGTTTTCGCGGTTCTCGCAAGAACTTTTATATATATATATATATATATATATATATATATATATATATATATATATATATATATATATATATATATATATATATATATATATATATATATATAGGGGAGGGTTCCATCGAGAACCAAAAAAATGCGAGAACCGATCCTCATCTTTTTAAAACTAAAATATCTACCAAACGACAAGATATTAAATTACGAAAATTATACCAAATTAACAACAAAAATATGTTCTTTAATATGACATCCATATTGCTATATTTTTTTAACAAAAAAATTTCGTTACATATATGTAACATACCTTATAGTACTACTGATCACATATATGTTAGTACTGATTACATATATGTAACATACCTTATAGTGCTAGAAAAAAAACCCGGCAAAAACGAATTTTTTTTGTTGAAAAAAATATAGCAATATGGATGTAATATTAAAAGAGCATATTTGGTATAATTTTCATAATTTAATATCTTGTCGTTTGGTAGATATTTTACGGTTTAGATCGGTTCTCGCAGTTCTCGCATATTTTTTGTTCTCGATGGAACTTCCCTATATATATATATATATATATATATATATGCAAAAGTTCAAACGAAAACCATTCTTAGTGCGAGAATCGTGAGAACCAATCTGAGCCGTCCAATTTCCCCTACTTCAATGTCATTGCCCACCCATTAATTTCTCACATGCACCTTGCCACACTCGATCCCTTCACGCTCTCCATCCATGATCTTCCCATATCCAAGGAACGGCTGATATTGGTTATCACGGTTCTCGCACTAACAACGGTTCTCGAATTAACCCTCCCCAAATATATATGAGAAGGTTTATTTGAGAACCGATTTTAGTATGAGTACCCCAAAAACCAATCTTAGCCGTTGATTTAATAAGTAGAATTCACGGATATATAGCGTGAGGAAATATGCACCCCACTATCAAATTAATTTGGACACCACTTGCTTTTGATTTTGGTTTAGTTAAAAGGAAAAAAAAACTATAAATAAACATTTAGACTTAATATGTTATACTCTTAATAGAATTTTATAAGGCTTAAAATGTGGTTCAATTACTTTGATTCATTTTTAAGAACTATTTGTGTAGAATTTTATAAGACTTAAAATTTGGTTCAATTAGTTTGGTTCAATTAGTATTTATTTGTGTTCAATAATTTGGACTTGTATTATATCATGTATTTTTTCGTTTACGTTTGTTTATGATTTAAATGAACAAACAAAAAATGTACACGAACTAACCAATCTTTTAAACAACCGAACGTAAGTGCTTGTTCGTTTATTGTTAGTTTCGTTTATTTTTTCGGCTAAAGTTAAACGAACGAACACGAAAACAAAACCTTGTTCGTTTATCCGTTAGTGTTAGTTTATTCGTTCGGCTAAAATTAAACGAACGAACACGGACAAGTTCCGTTCATGTTCGTTCGGTTCGTTTTTACTAAAAAGTATTTTTAGCCAATTACCTAGCACTCTTAACCAATTTATTTTATTGCCCACTAACTTGGATCCTAAAAGATAAAAGTTCTAGATTCACCACTGGGTGCATATGATGAATTCATGGGTGGGTAATGACTATGAAGGAGTGGAAATTAATTGGACTGACTCAGATTGGTTTTCGCGGTTCTCGCATTAAATATAGTTCTCAAATGAACTTCTTCCTATATGAAGGATGGTCTTCATTTGAGAACCATTCTTGGTGCGAGAACCAATTTTAACCATTCATTGAGTAAGTAGAATTTATGGACGGAGAGCGTGGGGATAGAGTGTGGCAAAATGAAAGAGAAAGAATTGGACGGTCAAGATTGGTTGTCGTGGTTCTCGCACTACAAATGGCTCTCTAATAAACTTATTCACACACACACACATACATATATATATATAAAGAGAGAGAGAGAGAGAGAGGGTTCAAATGAGAATTAGAAATTAAATGTGAATGAGAGACTCAATCTCAGCCGTTCAATTCCTCCTTCTTCAATTCAATTGCCCATCTTTGAATTCATCACATGCACAATGTCACACTCTATCTCCCCATGCTCTTCATCCATTAATTCCACTTACAAAATAAATAGCTAAGATTGAGTCTCTCATTTTTATTTGAACATTTCAATTAGTTTTCTACTCACATTATAAATTTCAATTAATATAGTAAGATTGTTATATAACTTATAACATAATGGAAACACATTTTAAAGTACTTTTAAATTTACATATTTTCATTTTCATAAATTTAGTTTGGTTGATTTTTATAGATGAAAACTTCAACTGAAAAATGCAATTATACGAAAACATGTACTCAAAGTCAAAGAGGTAGGCTATTCAATTAATAATTAGTCAAACCTTCGGCCACTAGTTATTATCATTTTGATAAAAGAGAAAAAAAACTTCATTTCATACATGGATTCAGGTTTTGTTCAAATCTCTTAACACACATAATTTTCGAAGCTATATGTATAGTATATTCTTTTTGTTGTTAAAAGAATACGTACATTCTCATAGTAAATACGGACTATATGTATAGATTTTGGCAAGGACTCATGATAACAAGTAAACTAAATACGTACATTCACAATCCTTTTTCGTCACTGGACGCCATCACACATCTCTCTTTTATATATTTTAATTTTAATCTCCTATATTATTATATTTTGATATTTTTTTATTAAAATGTTTTACTTTATAATTAGAAAATTTTACATTTAGTTATATATGTTATAAGTGAATATAAAATGTTATAAAATAGATAATTATAACAATTCAGATATTTCACAAAAAACAAACAATAAAATATGAATTTATATTCAGACGACAAAATCACATTTTAGTGTTCTGCATAATGATATTCCGATTCTGACTTAGAATCTATTAATAAACAAAAGATACCTTAATTACAAACTATTTATATTTGAAGAGTATTTATAGAATATATAATAATCTATTTCTATTGTACATAAATACTAAACTTTAATTAACTTTACTAAAACATAATAAAAATAATTAAGGATCCAACGTTTAACCAAATAACAGGTTCCGACATAAAATATTATTACTAACTACTTTTATATCAAACAAATATATAAGACGTCGAGACGAGGTCAAAGATAAGCCCAAAACCTATTAATTGGCATTTCGTACTTGTAATCATATAACCGTACACAAGCGTAAAATATAATTAAATCGAATTAATTACTTTTAATATCATTTCATAGTCTGGGTCCAACTAAATAAAAGGCACATAAATAAAAGGCTTTTATTTCAGCTGTATTGAATATATAATTTAAGATGTTTGTTTCTGTTTTCAAAACTTATGAATTACTTTTATATCCTTTTAAAATTTTAAATTACTCTTATATCCTTTCAAACTTTTAAAACTTTTATATATGTCTAATTACCCATTTTAATATTTATTAAATTATTTAAATATCAATAATCTTTATCATCAAGTTTAACTATTTATAAATTTACTATATTACCCCTGTATTATCTAATCCTAAATTGAAAAAACCCTACTCCTAAATTAAAAAACCTTGCAGACTTCAATCGAGAGACCAAGCAAGAGAATCCTCTATGGCTCTATCCATCCAAAGCCTTTAATCGAGAGACCATTGATCGACCAAAGCTTATTTGTTCAAGCAACTTAGAAACACATTGAAGGAACATGAACACTTCTGGCATTTTTAGATTGGTAGGTTTCAGGTTTTACCTCTACCAGTTCTTTAATTTTCGATGTTGCTTCAAACTTAGCCTTCATAAATTCCTCCTGTACAAGATTATGCATGTAAAGACACTGTAAGTTCTCATATCTCAATGTCATATTCTACTTTATAATCAATTGACAAACCAATTCACTCACATAAAACTACTATTCACTTCAATTTTAATTTTAACCTCCTAACAATTTTTTTTTCACCCTTCAATTTATAAAAGTTGTATTTGATCTTTAGTTCTTAATTTTTTGTGACAAATTTTTATTTTTCACCCTCAATTTATAAAAGTTGTATTTGATCTTTAGTTCTTAATTTTTTTGTCACAAATAAATTTATATTTTTCATCTCCAATTTATACAAGATTACTTTTACACCGTAACATAATTTATAGTTTAATTATAATTATTATTCTTTTTTGTTATCACTACAACTATTATATATATATATATATATATATATATATATATATATATATATATATATATATATATACTTATAAACCAAACTAGATCACATAAAACTCTAGAAACTAAGAGTATAATAAGTAATGTGTTAAGCACGCAAGATTATGTACGCAAGAATTCAACATGTGATGAAAGAGTAAATTGTACAATTGAAAGTTGCTTAGAATAATTTAATAAACCGGCATGGATACTAAAATATTACAGTTAGTTTTGTACAATATAATAAAACAATATTAAAAATGACACCATAAAGTATGCAAAAATACAACTACATATGTTAGAGAAATGTTAAGTAATGTTAGCGGAACCTAACTTAATTAAAGGTAAATTAGTAATGCAATTTTACATTTTACTTACAATCTATAGTTATTTATGATCTATACTTAATGTGAAGATAAAATATTTAAGTTACATGGTGCTAGCATCACCTAAAATTTTCTCATAAATGTTTTACTCTATATGTATATTACTTGAAAATATATCTTTTTAATGTAACAACTACTTTTAGTTGGTTAACTATTTAAAAAACTACACTTTGCTAAAAAAAACTCTATTTTTTATTTTCTTAGATGACGATTATCAATCTAACTAATATGTAAGTATACTACCTTCAAACAAACATCTGTAATACTATATATAAATTAAATTAATATGAATACGATTATTTAAATACTAACCCGGCACAACGCGCGGACATGATAAATCTTGTTTAAATCAAATATTATAAACTAGCCTTTGGAATAACACCATATTTGCATAAGCTGCTAATTATATAAAGCAAAACAATCAGATAAAATTTAAATTTTGAGTATCTCGATCATGTATAACAAATTAACAACTGAAGTTCAAAATCTAAAGTTTAAAACCGAGACACTCAAAATTAAATAACTCATTATTATCCCGGTTAAATGAAAAAAATCGAAGTAAAAAACGAGACAACAATAGTCGGTTTAATTACAGCATGATATTCACTCAATCGCAGCTTAATTCAACAAATTCGTGAGGAAAACGACATACATGGGTCTCTCGATTGAAGGATGTTGCACAAACAAATTACAGTTGTCGTCGAGGTCAATGAGGAAACATAATAATCTGCTGCACTTACGAGTACAGAGATGCTTGTTGTCGATTGAAGTCTGTTGCACAAACCAAATAAGCTTCGGTCGATCAAAGGTCTCTCGATTATAGGCTTGGGATGGATAGAGGATTCTCTTGCTTGGTCTCTCAATTGAAGTCAGCAACGTAAAGATTAGGTTTTTCAATTTAGGAGTAGGTTTTTTTCAATTTAGGGTTAGATAATACAAGGGTAATATAGTAAATTTATAAATAGTTAAACTTGATGATAAGGATTATTGATATTTAAATAATTTACTAAGCATTAAAATAGATAATTGGACATATATAAGAGTTTTAAAAGTTTAAGAGCATATAGGAGTAATTTAAAATTTTAGAAAGATATATAAATTATTTATAAGTTTTAGAAGGATATAGAAGAAATTCTTCTTTAAATTAAAGAGTTCAAATCATGTAGTAAACATAAGCTTAATTTATGTGGTAAACGTATAGCTAGATACGCATAGTTAACTAGGTATATCTACATCTTTATCCTATTATATATTGTAATGTGAATAATATATTAATATGTATATTTCATTTGTTATCTAAAACTAAAAAATGGCTTTGATATAATAATGTAAATATTATACACAGAAACAATAAGATAACCCAAAGGGCAAGAGCATATTTCAATGAAGCATATGACCGGCCTCTTTCCTTATAAATAGCGATGCACACGTTCTATTTTCACATCACTTCTAAGAACAACTTAAAAGAAGAGAGATCAACGTCGTACAATGGCTACCTGCAACAATAGTGAGTATTGTTATCCTTTTGTTTTCTATAACTATATACTTTTATAAGTTTCTAAGTCATATTCTCAATCAAAACCAAACAGTACCGGCCGGCCACTTAAACCGGTTAGACCCTCTGACCACCAAACCGGGACCGGTTCATTGTACGCTTTGGTTTTAGAAACATTAGTTGTGCATGATTCTCACTAGCTTAATATAATGACGTTTTGATTTGCAGTTAAGGGCAAGAAAACATGGCCGGAGTTAGTGGGTACACCAGGTCGGGCAGCTGTAGTCATAATTGAGAGGCAAAATGAAAATGTCGAAGCAATTATCGTCAGGGAAGGAAGCTCTGTGACCACAGACATTCAGTGCGATAGGGTTAGAGTTTTCGTTGATGATAACAACGTTGTCAAAGAAGCTCCTAAAATCGGTTAATCACTTTGTTATCTCTAGCACATTAATTGTGTTGTGCCTAGAGAAATTTAAAACTTTTCTTATCGACAAATGATCTACGTATTGTATGATTGAAATGTTAGTTGGTTTATTAATGACGTGAGTAAACAAATCTGATGATCATAATTTAAATTTATCATGGAAATATCTCCTCGAGCCTTGAATATCAATATTTAAATAAGAATAAATATTTATACAAGGATGAACTATTTAATCATGATCCTTCATTTGATTTAATTTGATGGTAATCTATATATGGCCCTTAATTTTATTCATTATCCAATCATTAATTGCAACATCAATGAATTGCGTCGGATGGTCTAGTGTTTATGTGTGAATGTGCTTATGAGAGATATCTATATTACATGAACATACATTTATAGATATGAACTCTGGATAGAATAGCAAGTAGTGTTTAAAAGAAAAAGAAAACAGAGAGAAATAAACACTTTTTTTTATTTGAACAACAAATGCACACATCCTAACTTTCTCCTAAATCTACAACACTGTCCATGTCAGTACTTGAAACCACAACCTCTTGGGAGGGGTATCACCTTACAACGCCAAATACCGTTGTACTACAAGCTCTTTGGTAAAGAGAAATAAATACTTCTATGTCAAATAGTTAAAGTGAAAGTAGTTTGCTATATTGGGAGATTTGAAAGTATAGTATGAGACCTACAATATTTGATATATTCAAGTAAAGAAACAAGTGATACATGTGAAAAAAAATGAGATATAGAGGAGTAGACATTGTTATGGAAAAAGTATGTCCAACTAATAATTTAAAAGTATATATGAAGGAATCCAATATCATATGGACTATGAGTTGTAAAGAGTTATATATTACTCAAATAAATATGTTTACAGTTATACAAGTATAGATATACTAATACAATACCTATATAGATATATTTATAGTTATACATATACAAGAGTTATAATACAATTATGGTTATATAGATATATACTAATACAAATTTACACATACAGTACTTATACTGATGCAAATACAGATACATTTATATAGATCGATATACTGATACAGTGTTCATACGGATACAATTATTGATATACTAATACGGATATACAGATACATTATACATACATATAAACAGATACAGATGTACATATATAGTATTTCTACATGTACAAATATAGTAATGCGGTTATGGATATATACTTATGGTATTCATATAGATATATTTACAGCCGTACAGATAAATATAAGGATACAATAGTTATACGAGTACAATTACACTTGTTTGGATATAATACTTTAAACATGGAAAAGGTACGGTAATAATTATTATATAGAGACAGTACAATTTTATAAGTATGGAAACACTTATGATATAGATACGATTATTAAATATTACCACTATAAATATAGTTAATGAATAGATATGGTTATAGACACGAACATTTTTTAACATAATAAAGAATTACGGAACATATTTAAAATATAAAGTATTACGAGAACGAGAACATTATTTGTATGTACTGTTCCGAGTTACTCACTGCGCTTTTTAGCTCATTATGGTTAACTTATACTTGTATTGTTGATTAATTGATCTAGATGAAGCTCCCGGTGGATGTGCTCGAGGTTGTATACAACTTTTATTACCAAATATAGAAAGCCAGTTGTTTTCCCTAATGTTTTATGAAATGACATTCAAATTTGTATATATGTAAAAGCAGTTTATTTTCATATTATGCCCCCGAAATTGATTTAACCTAAAAAGCTTTTAAGTTGCACATTAGTGACTCATAAATAGGGTATTTTGGTCAACCCAGAACTTACTTTTTTTTACGAGACTGTGTTGGGAAAAATAGACTTAAAAAATATATTCTCTTTTGTTGACATAAAAATATACAATATGTTTATATAATTGTATTTACTAACATTAACATATGTGCATATATATATATATATATATATATATATATATATATATATATATATATATATTCAAACAAATAAATATTCGTATTCATTTAGTACAAAAGTATCTTCATCAAATTGTCAAGCTATAATCGTCACGGTTCTCGCGCTAACAACGGTTCTCGCATGAACTTTTGTCTCTCTCTCTCTCTCTCTCTCTATATATATATATATATATATATATATATATATATATATATATATATATATATTCAAACAAATAAATATTCGTATTCATTTACTACAAAAGTATCTTCATCAAATTGTCAAGATTTAATCGTCAAAGATTCGCGTTCAAGTAGAAGACAACGTCAAAGATACCTACAAACAAACGTTCAACTTATATGAGCTTACAAAATAAATAATTAAACAAGATTATGTTTTTATAAAATAATTTTTATAAAAACTTCTATAAAAATTGGCCAATTATTTTATAAAAATCACAAGCTTTGTTGAATAAGTATAAAACTTTTTATTTTGGCAAATACCAAACACAATCTTCCTTTGAAACAATTCAACACCATATCTAGCAAAAGAAATCTCTCAAAGAGGTAAACTTCCAACATGCTTCAAGCATTTGTTTTCCAAACTTCTATTTTGATGATTAAATTCAAACTTAAGAAGTATGACACTAACCCAACTTTTCTAAGACTCCTTTTCGGTGCATTTTAATGGTAAAAATGGGTTGTGTGTGGTTTTGGTAAAAGGTCAACGTCTATATTTGCAAGGCTCATAAAGTTCCAGCAGACCGACGATCGATGCCACGATCGACCGTGGACTGTCTGGACACTTTTTAAGCTTGCACTTTTTTTCTTATCTAAGCAAACTCAAGTCTTGTGTTTCACTCACCTCTTGCAATCTGAAAAACACATAATACACTCTAAATCTTGTAAGCTCATATTCTTTAATAATTCTTCTATCTTTCAAGATCAAGAATCAACCAAGAGTCAAAGCCTTCAAAGCTTAAACAATACATTATCATTCTATACATTTATAATAGTGTGAGGATCATCTTTAGCCTATAGATTAGAGAGAAGTAAGGATCAACGCTAGCCTTTCAAATTAGAGTGAAGTGAGGTTTAACTTAGCCTTGTTTGCAAGAGTGAAGTGTATATCTTGTAAGCTAAAAAAGAGAAGTTGTAAAAGGTTTATCTCTATCTTCAAAGTGAGAAGATAGTGGAGCAACTCTTGGTAGGTAAGTCCAATGAGTAGATGTAAAGCAAGGTTGTTAACCTTTGCTTGAACCACTATAAATCATTGTGTTCTAGCTACTTACATTAGTGATATCTTTCTCCCCTAAACTCTTTGATTACTTGCAAATATTGTTAAAAACTTCAAAAAGTTTGCACATAACCTATTCACCCCCTAGGTTCTAACAAACTACAACAGTGAATTGTGTCCGGATGAGCTGTCATTAATGTGTGAGACTTGATTTACCAAAAATACACCTCACTAATGCGTCAGTAGTGAACCAATCCTTAGCCGCAAAATAATTATCATTGATTTATTTATATTAAGGGTCAAACTTGGTTCTCGTACGAAAAATAGTTCTAATTTGAACCCTCAGGTGTGTGTGTGTGCATATATATATATATATAGTTGAGATCAAATAAGATGAGTTTAAAAATAAGATGTGTAAGATGGATGGAGAGGATGACACATGAAACTTTTAACAAAAGCGTATGACAGTCATTTTATCACTAATAAATTATTTATTTAATAAGTTACCCTAAATATGGCATCTCACTCCCATTCTCTCTCATAAATATGACTCACGAAACCACCAGCCGCATCCTCATTTGCGGCTGAAAAGCCACCGTCTGCTCATCAGCGGTGTGTGACCGTTGATTTAGGGGTTTACAGCCACTAAGCCTTCGCCGTCGATTTAGGTGTGTGACCAACTCTCAGCCGCCGCCATTTAGCCATCGCCCATCGGCGCCGTAGGTAATTCATCGGTTCTTTTGCACGGTGGTGATCAACAAGTGCAAACGTATACGAAAGTCGGAGTTGCAACATAAATAGCCCCGGAGATTGTTAGAGCAGCCGTCTGAAGCCGTGTCTCTGATGTACTCACATGCGAGAAACCCTAATTTTTGTCGTCGTCGGTCTGTGTGGTGGCCTGTCTCCCCCCTCATGTTTCCCCTAACCTAATCGTAACCACTTACCGTTGTTTCCGCTACAGAATTGATCTAGAATCGTTGGCAATGCGGCTATGTGTTTGACACTCGAAGCATCCATCAAGTCCGATCGGCACTTGGTATCACCGCTCTCCTCCTTTGCTGAATCTATGGTTCTTCTACTGTGTACCGCTGAATGCTTGGATATTCAAAATGATGAATTGATGATACTTTGTTCATCAAGAATATTGATGATGTTTGATATGCTGAAATGAAGATCTTCATCTGTTATTTTATTTTCTAAATTTTAGTTTGAAAAGGATACTTTGTTCATCAAGAATTTTGATAATGTCTAATTTGATGAAGTGGAGATCTTCATCTGCTTTTTTTTTTTCTTTCTAAATTTTAGTTTGAAAAGTATTTTTGTTCTTGTTTTTGTAATATTACTGGTTATCTTCTTTTTCTTTTTTTAATGAATGGTGTATCGAAGATTATGAGTTGTGCTATAATACTAGTGGGTATCATCCTTTTCTTCTGATGATAAATAACATGTTCTGTTTTTATGAATGATCGTATGCATCAAATCCTAATTAAGTTCATATGTATTAGGTTTCAAACTTGGTAATTTCTTATGTATTAGGTTTCAAACTTGGTAATTTCTCGTACGAAAAATAGTTCTCGTTTGAACCGTCCCCTATATATATATATATATATATATATATAAGAGTTATTGTGAGAATGAATATTTATGTAAGAATCAAATAATAAATCCTATCCATCAGTTACATTTTAATATAAAGATATCACACTTGCAATTCATAATTGCGAGAAACAATTTTAGCCGTCCAATTTTTTCTCTTTCAATTTTATTGTGCTCCCATAAATTGCTCATGTACCCTGCCTGATCACTTTAATTATCTCACAACGCTCTCCATTCATTAATTCTACTTATCAAATAAATGACTAAGATTGGTTCTCACAATACTAATGGTTCTCAATAAACCCTATTATACCCTTGTAAAAACAAATTAGATGATTATGTATATATTAATAGTAAGAATAATGATTAATGACTTTTATAAGAAATCCAACACGTTTTTCGTATCATGATACCACGTTTTATGCTGTCAAGTCTGTCCTTCCACTCGCGTCGATGTTTTCACCGCTGGTTGGAGTGTTGATGTCATACGTCGTCATTTTTTTAAAATTCTAATTTAATACGCGTTTTATTATTATTTAAAAATATTTTTTTATGTTTTAAACCAACTCGTATATCACATGAATATTTAATCTAGTTATACTATATAACATTTAGAATGAAATAATGAACGGTAACTTGCTTTATATTCTTTTTTATATTTTCCGTATTCACAAAAAGTAGCATAGATATTAGATAAGGGAGATGATTCTTACATAATAAAATTATCTATACACAACAATTTTATGCATCATCAACTTGTGTTATGTGCATTAACTGTTTGTATCTTGTTATGTATGATTAAAAACTATTGTGTACGAAGCTCTTGATAGATAATTTTGAGGGGGTGGTTAAGAAATTGTTTTGCAAAGTATAGTTCAAGTGTTCCAGTCCTGATGGCAATATTTTAAGGATGCTCATTGGTTTTGCCTGATATTTTTCTTTTCTTTTTTTGTTAACGATGCCTCATTTTTACATTTATTTTCTTTTCTACTTTGTTTGGAATGAATTTTTTACCGACTTTTATCATTGCATACAGGTTTTTAATTTTCTAATTATAATTATATTAAATTACTTTATTCTATATTTTATTTGTTTCTCTTTTAACAACTTTTAATATATATTATTGGATGTAGTTATAAATATATATATCTATGACCATTTTGTCTTTATCTGTATTTTAATACAAACTCTATCATGATACGATATTTATCTAAAAATGTATTTTTCAAAATCGTAATACGGAAAAAAATCTTTTTGAATAACTTTCAAGTTACGTGATAATATATATTAAAATGTAGATAAAAAGTCACTTTCACTAATAATATGATTTTTGTAAAAAAAAAGGTCAATAATGATTTAATCATCAAGTTTTCGTTCAATTTCGGTTTAACATCTAAGTTTTCTCTAAACGGTTTTACAATAAAGTTTTGAAATGGTTATGATTTAAACCTTAAAGTTTTTTTTCAAATCGTTTAAACCTTGAAGTTTTATAAAAAACTGATTAATCACTTTACTTTTGTATTATTTTTTATTTTACCCTCTCTACATAATTATGCATTTTAGTTTTAATAAAAACTTAACAAAATTTTGAGGGTCAAAGTATTTTTTAACAAAAAATTAAGGGTTAAATTGTTAGGAAAAAAACTTTATGGTTTAAACAAAAAATATGGTGTAATATTGGGGATTAAATCATAACATATTCAAAATTTATGGTAAGAGCATTTGAAAAAAAAACTTTGATAATTAAACCGAAAGTGAACTAAAACATTGATGGATACAATAATTCAAAAGTAAGGGATTAAATTCACATCCTTTAACACCACTCATAATTCGCTACAAGATGGGTTTAAACAAACAATTTTGTAGATAGCGTTTTGTTACTTACTCTTAAATTTTGTAAAAATTGACAACAGTTATAGCATATATCTAGCAGGAACAAAGCAAACAAAGTTTCTTTGCTCAACTTTTACCAACCTTTAATACCTATTACTTTTAACTAAATTATTTATCTTAAAGATGATATTTTTTTGCTATATTACATGTATATATTTCAAAACCTCACAATAACACACGGATGAAAGTACTTAGTTGACTATATGTAGGGGGAACTTGTATCAAATTCTCCCGGTTAGCATACGTTCTTCAACCAATGTTTTGATACCGACGTTCTTGTAGCTAAGCCTTGGTAATAAACCCTTATTTCATATTGAATTTAACCACTTACACGTAAACATATTTACACAAAATATATAGTGACAATTTATTTCTTACAGAAGTGAACAGGCCGGATAGACAGTCACCCCCTCTAATATTTATATATTCGAATATAATATTTTTTTTCTATAAATTTAGATTTAAGGAATTGCCCCTTGGTCAATATATTGTTTGAAAATTGTAATTAAGAATGCTAGGGTTTTAAAATTGAGTTGAATCAATTTAGCTTTTAAGGCTTGATTTCTCTGTTCATACATTTCGTTTAGATGTTTGTTACTAATTGATTATTAACTTTCTTTTGTTTTTTCTATAATTTAGTTACATAACTATTATAGAAAAATTCATTAAAACTTATGTTAATTTCTCTGTTTTTCAAGTTCGATTTTCGGTTTGTTACTAATTGATTATTAACTTTCTTTTGTTTTTTCTATAATTTAGTTACATAACTATTATAGAAAAATTCATTAAAACTTATGTTAATTTCTCTGTTTTTCAAGTTCGATTTTCGGGTTCATACCCAATTCAAATTCAGGTTCTTAGGTCATGTCTAAATCATTAAGAATCTATAAATTAAATTCACTTTGGTTTGATCCCGTGGTGAGGAAAAAGTATAATCGTTAACTCGGAGTTGAAAACCCGATCAAAAAATACCTTAGGACAATTGAACTAAATCGGTTTGATAACATATTAAAGTAATTATATATTGAGGCCATTACCCTTTTAATTAAGATGTGTGTGTGGATCTTGTGATTTATATATTTATTTACGAAGTGCAGAAGATTACGTATTGGCTACGTACGTATTGGATAGGAATTCTGACTCAAAATTTTGATGGCCAAACTTTTTAATTTCAATATGAAATACGTACGTACGTGCTAATTAATTTGTCCGGCCGCATGCATGCATGCAGCTGATGATACAATTTTGACTTTGATTGTGGGTGGAATTGTACGTATTGGTGTACGTTGATTCTTCAATCATATCTTGTAGATATCATATCATGATCATTATCCCATACGCATGATGAATATGTGAGGTTAAACAGCTCAACACGTATATATGTAATTTATTCAGTATAAAAATTTATTTTCTTCTACGACTCAGAAAATTAATTAAACACATTTTTGTGGATTCAACAAACATCATTTAAATTTAAAAAAAAAATATATATATATATATATATATATATATATATTTTACGTATACATTAACAGTTTTTGGGGATCATACCTTGTTGCATGCAGTGGGTTGGGGTTTTTTCCTTAGGGGTTTCATCCATTGAGTGAAGGTGTGGTGTTCGAACCTTTGGTTAAAACCAAATAACGAGAGGGGTTTATAACCCGCCACTTCGAACCCACACCGGAGAGGCGGGGGAGTGTCCTCATTTGCCGGTCAAAAAAAAATTAATGGTCATTTACTTAACCTGTCATTTGTTAATTTTGTCAATGTGATGGTAAATCAACAAACCGTAAGTTAAGAAAGGACCTTTGATGCAATAAAATTCACACTACAAAAATTCGGGTTTTTGCGGTGACAGGTTTTTCCGGCGACTAAAAGTTCACAAAACAACAAAAAGTGGGCCAGGTTACATTTCGTCGCGAAAGGTTTTTAGCGGCGCTATTTCGGGTTTTAGCGGCGATATATATCACCGCAAAAGGTCTTTTTTTTTGCAGTGTCAACAGACCACCTGTGTAAAAATCAGAGAAGAAAGACCAATATGATATATTGGGTATACATAAAGGACCAGGCACTTGACTCTATATGTAAATATAAATGTAGGAAATGTTGTTTTATACTTTTAGTTGTTTGTTTTTTTCATAAGATAAGAATATTCGGAAAACAAAGATTAATTTTCCTTACTATATATCTTAATTAATTACAATGCGCGCCGGCCCTTTGTTTCGTTTAATTTGCTTTATCTCATCAATTATATATACACTTGATATGTTGATTTAAATAATAATAAATATTTAATATTAATAAAAGATATTAAATGATTATAAAACACTACTGAAATGAATTTAAAAAAGTGACAAATGCTAGTCAAACCAGCGGTGGAAACGCCAATACGAAAGGGAGTGCAAACGTGACAGCAGGAACATTGTATTATGATACGAAGACATATGATTATATTTTTTTGTATAAGTCATTGATCATTGTTATAATAATTAGGGTAATAAGGTTAGTGATTATAATTAAAAAAGAATTTAAAATGATCATATAATAATTTAAAATGTTAAAACTAATAATTTGGTTAAATATGATACAATAAATTATAAAGAGTAAATATGATATTTGTAAATTAAGGGGGATAAATTTAAATACGTTACTTTTGGATTTAAGAAGGACATATATTTAAAATGATAAAAATAAGAACTTGGTTAAATATAATATAATAAATATTATAAAGAGTAAATATGATATTTATAAATTATGGGAGATAAATACGATTTTTTAGGATTTAAGGACATATATTAAATTATCTTTAATAATTTTGATTTAGATCAAAATCAAAATGAATCTAATTCCGATCAAGAAAAGTCAAAATTTAATTTTAATTTTGAACAAAATAGATGGTCAAGATTTGATAATTAAACTTTTATCAAAATCCAATGACTAGAATTATTTAATAGATTGTTGAAATTAGTCTATTATATATATATATATATATATATATATATTAGAAGATTGCATTTTAATTAGAGTTAATTACAAAGATGGTCCCTGTGCTTTGCGTAAAATTTCACATTCACTCCTTTAAAATCGAAAATTACACTGGCGGTCCTTATGGTTGACGTTTTGTTTCACTTTTGGTCCTTTAGACTAACTGGTGTTATCTTTGACCGTTAGTCAAAGGGCATTTTTGTCTTTTCATATATTATTCTTGTTTCCAAACACAATTTACCTATTAAAATCAGATCCAAACATTCTTTTCCTTATACCTTGTTACCAAACACTTTCCTCCTTATATAACCCCCCTCTCTTCTATCTTCTCTCCAGTTTCTCTCTAACAAAGAACATCACCACCGCCATCTTTATATTGCCGGCCAACACCAGCGCCACCCTAGGGCCGCCGGTCACCACCATTGTAAAACTACCACCTCACGTCTTCGATCACCACCTCACTGTTTCACGCTCTGAACCTAACATTTTACACACCGCTGACCAAGAAACAAACAACGCCGGTACAAGTCGTGGAACCTTCCGATTTTTCCCGCTCACGCCGGCTTAGAAAACCCTAGTTCCAGATCTACACCGCCACATAGTTCCAGATCTAATCCAGTCTTTGGTAGTCTTCTTAAAAGGTTATTCATGACGGCGAACTACAAACAGATTAGGGTTTTCAACTTTTGATTTCGCATGTTCAGATTAGGGTTTTCATCTTCTTTTACTCTTTTTTTCTTTTTCAGATTAGGGTTTTCTTTTTTCAGATTAGGGCTTTCTTTTTACCATCTTCTTGTTCAGATTCGTGATAGAACAAATCTAGTATTTTGATTCCTCGCCAGGGTTTTAATTCGTGATTGTGGAGATGTTCAAATCTGGTTTAGATTCGTGGGTTGGATTTTTTTCAGATTCGTGGTTTGTTCTTAATGGTGGTTTTAGACTACGGTGTGGGTGGTGGCAGATAGTGGTGGCAGACAGTGGTGTAGGTGGTGGCAGACGGTTGTGTGGTGGTGGTTTTAGGTGATCGGTGGTGGTGGTTTTAAGTGGTCGGTGGTGGTGATTAATCAAGTGTTGGTGATGAACCAAATATGTAATTTTTTCTTATTATTAACATTTGTTATATTATTTTAATATTAATTAATAATATTTAAATAAATAAAAATCAAATAATGAAAATAGGTGTTTGGTAAAAGGATAAGATGGAAAAAGACGAAAATACCCTTCATCTACCCTTTGACTAACAGTCAACTTTAACACCAGTTAGTCTAAAGGACTAAAAGTGAAACAAAACGTCAACCATAAGGACCGTCAGTGTAATTTTCGATTTTAAAGGACTGAATGTGAAATTTTGCGCAAACCACAGGGACCATCTTTGTAATTAACTCTTTTAATTATATAAAATATATATGATGGTTAATTATATCAAATTGGATTGTTAAGATTTGATAATTAAAATTCTATCCAAATCTAATGGCTAGAATTATCTAATAGAGATACATCCGGGTGGATTCTTTTATGGATAATCTGTTGTAGATAACTAGAGATACATCAGATTACGAAGTGGTATATGAGATGTGTTGGGCTATCCAGGAAGGAGCGAGCTGTTGTTTCTTTGGTCTCCTCCTGTGTTTAGAGTGATGTTGGAGTGACGTGGCCCTGGATGGATAGAAACGGGTAGATTATTGAGGGCGACATGAATAGCAAACGAGGATCCAAATGCGAGGATAAATCGAAGGATTCAGGTGAGTTTTGTCGCTTCATGGTCTGCACGGGCTACTGTTTTTGTGCGTATTGTTATATGTTCTAATCTAATGTGTACTAATCGAGAGTCTCTTAAGTATGAGTATAGAGTGGTAAAGCTGCCTTATGTGTAATTCTAACATAGTAAGTGAGTATGGGTTTTAAATGAGGCCTAAGGCAAGATGTATACCATAAATCTTGTTTGATCAATGCAATATGTTTATGGTTGTTAAAAAAAAATTTATCTAATAGATTTTGTTAAAATTAGTCTATTATATATATATATATATATATATATATATATATATATATATATATATAGAGAGAGAGAGAGAGAGAGAGAGAGAGAGAGGGGGAGAGGAGGGGGGGATTTAAAAAAAGAAGTTAAAATGAAGTAAATTTAATCTTTTGGAAGGAAGGGGGACGTCTTACCAAATAGGCTGAACCCTATTGGCAAATTCGGATATTATCAAATGATTTGACAGTTATCTTAAGTTCAATTTTGAAGATTCTATTTTAAAGAAAGTACAAGGAAGATTTTAAGTAAAATTATAACTTTATTTTTCAAGCGCGAATACATTTTATTAAATAAAACAGAAAGTACTATGATGTTTAATTACACTTTTTGATGTACTAGCTAGCCAATCTTAGGGGTACTAACGACAATTCCCTTCTCATTTACTCATACAAGAACCCTAGAACATATATATATCTCGGGAATGCCGGTTCCTTCTTTAATAAGTTGTGCATCAACCAATGTGTTTTCGGTTTCGATTGTGTTTACAACACATTTTCCTTCCTCGCCAACCAGCTCTGGCCATGAAGTTTTACCTACAAATTAAATACAATAATTAATCCATATTTTGTTATAAAATATAATCCAAATGCAAGTTTAATACTAAAAGTGAAGACTAACATTGATGAACTAAGATAGTATAACATTTAACTTGAAATGTACCATAAACGGTATTCAACTATTTTATTAAGAATTTTATAAATTTGTATATTAAAAATATAATAATTAAAATTACTATAAAAACTTATAATTAATAGAAAAATAATACCTTGTAGGACTTGTTCACATATTGAGGCCATCTCCTTTGTGATTTAAGTGTGTGTGTGTGTGTGTTTTTTGTTTTGTGATTTAGATGTGTGTGGATTTCTCAAAGTAGAGATTGGTTATTTATAAGGAAAGTTTTCATTGGTTTTAATCTTTTATATATATTTAATATTTTGGTTCTGGATAGGAAGGATGACTCAAATTCAAAGATTGCGGCCTACTTACCTTTACGTTACTTAGTTGGTATAATGGCATGCGGCTTGTCATCGCTGACTTGCAAATTTTGACTTTCAATGTCAACTGTATTTTGTGGGGCAACCACTCATCTAGTAAATTTGAATATACGAGCATCGTACACGCGTAATAATAGGCGACGAAAACATATTGTTTTTAAAAATATGATGATATATTATTCGTACGGTTTAATGTCACTATTCATTAAATAGTTTTGGTTCAACAACATGTCAGTTTTTTATTATTTCTTTTATTTCCATCACCTTTTTTATAAATTTTTAAAAAATATTAAAAAAGAAAAAAATGTTTCTATTTATGAAGTAAGTAGAGGAAAAAATAATAATATCTTGAAAATTATGTTGATGCGGGTGAATAATTGTGTTTGTATGAGAATGTGTGTTAGTGAGTGAGTATATTTTAAATAAATGAAAAGTTAAAGTAAATTAGGTAAGATATTAAAATGGTTAAAAATTAGGTGGGTAAGATTAATTTGGATATAATAAAAGGTTATGATGTTGTCTTGATTGAAATTTAAGAACTCTTAAAATGAAAAAGGAGAGAGATTTTTAAATTATTTATATAGTAATATAAATTATGCAACACAAAATCAAATCAACTAATTAAAGAAAATTAATACTCATATGGTTTTATTCCATAATAATCAAAGAAAAATGATACATACTCTTACTTTTTCTTCCTATTTCATCTTCCGACTCACCATAAGTTGACATGTGGAGTTCACTGATTTTTTTTCCTTACATCATTCATTGATTTTGACACATATATTAATCTTATGAGTAAAAAAATAAGTAAAAGGATAAAACACAAAGATATATCACCTCTCATAATCAAAACTAAAGCATTCATTAACTTTTAGTACATTTAAGCCCTTCCTTGAAATTGTATCTAACTGGTTATTAAAATTCCACACTTTACTTTAGAAAGTTTAAAAACTTTACAAAAAAAAAAAGTATAAAAGTAAAAGATAGGTTTATCTTGAAGCTCTTATATATCCTATTACATTTAGCTCCGAATATCTTATTACTGACTTAAATAGTCAATCATATAAATTTTACAGCGTGTTACGACGGTGTTCAAGAGTAAACAAAATAAATAAGCTGGCATTCAGGTGTCAATATTCAAGTTGATTCAATCAAGTTTTATTTTTCATATTACATCTACTTACAAATATTATATGTAACTAGTCTTTTTTTTAATATTTATTAATTCTTTTAAATTTCTTTTATTATAACCAAAAAAATACTTGACGATATTACCTCCAGGACCGGTCCATTCCTATTTGATGCCCAGGACGAAATGAGCTAAAAATGCCCCTATGTGTGACTACTCCTAATGTAATGAAGATTTAGAGAACGCCGTCTGTTAAGGCTCTAGTGCTCTACTATAACACCCTCTTACCCGACCTAGATTAATTAAGGTAATTAATTAATTAATCTTGAGATTTAATTGGTTTATGTGAATTATTTGTAATTGTGTTAATTATTAGTTGTTGGGATATTGTTATTTTTGGGATATTATTTGATTTAGATAAATAGTTTCTTTTTAATAATATTATATTTGGGTTGTTGGGGGATATTTGGGTTGTTGGGGGGGGGGGGGGGGGTGGTATGGCCGAATAGTGGGTTTAAGCTACCACTCCCCTCCATGCTTCATTACTTGTAAGAATAGACATAGTGTGTGTGTGTGTTTTTGGTGTCTTCGGCCGAGAAGAAAGGAAGAAAGGAAAAGAAAGAAATCAACTTCAACTTTGCTTGCCTTTTGTGATTATTTAATATCATTTTAAGGTTAGAATTCTGGATTTATATGTAATATGTTATATGTATTCGGTTTTGAATTTATTTGTATGAATTCCGATTGGAGCATATATGATGATTTGATGATCATAGGACGTATGCATGTTAGATTTTATGATCAATATGTGTTATTTATATGTTTAGAATGATTTCTGGAAACTTGTATAACTTGAATGCATGAAATCAGTTTAGAAAATGAAGATTTAAATTGAATATGTGTTGAGTTATGAAGGACTCGGAATTCATAAGTATAAATTAGTCGGATTCCACCTCTTGCTCGGATTCCAACTAGAATTGCTCAGATATGATATTAATTTGTGTAAAGTACTCGGATTCCGCCTTCTACACGGATTGTGACCATTGACCGGATTGTCTGTTTACTCGGAATTGTATCTTTACTCGGAATCCGACTAAAACTCGAATGCCTTAATACTTTACTTGGAATCCTATTCTCTCGGAATTGGACTTTTACTCGGATTATGCCTTTACTCGGATTTGAATTATGATTCAATCGGATTTTGTCATTTACTCGGAATCCGACTATAATCGGATTTGGATTTAATCGGATTTGAAGATAAACATGAATTGTATATCTGTTTGGGGTTTATGTATGATGAATATATATATATATATATATATATATATATATATATATATATATATATATATATATATATATGAAATTGTGTACATACATGATTTACATGGATAAAAATGATATTTATTATTGGATCAGTATTATGAATTGAATACTGACTTGGGTTACTTCATTCTCAGGAACTGAGAAGACTCGGTGAATTTAGTCATCTGAGTGTGCCAAAGTTTTGAAGACTTTGGTGAGTGGATTTATATATTCGGATATACAGGATTTAATATTCTATTTGGAATGCTCTTGTTTGGATTGTATATACATGTTATTTGGAGACCAGTTTAGTCTGGGCCTTTGCTTGGGGGTGTAACTTATCAGATCTCGGGGTGCATTTATTGTACTCAAGAAGACTGGTGTTGTTATCACTGTTAGCTGGGCTATCGGTAAACCTTGGTTTTGGCCGACCATGGTTGTAGGTGCTTGCAACACCGCAGGTTCTCCTGGGATTCATGAGCTATTTGGTTTGGGCATATTTGTCTTGTGTATGTTTAGATATTTGTTCCCTCACTTAGCTTTGTGCTAATTCTCCACTAGATTGTTTTGCAGATTTTCTGAGGTGATCTTGATGCTTTAGGCTGGGAATATGGACAGACCAAACTCTGATGTCAAGTTTTTGAAAGAGCCTGTTTTTGTATTAACAATGTATCGGTCTTTGTACATCAAACAAGTGAAATCCTTTTGTATCTATTATGTAATTAAGATATTTATATGTAATTAGCTTCCGCGTGCAGTAATATTATATGTTTAAAAAGTACAGTGTTACATCTACTACCTTAAATCTAAAGTGTCATATTATTAAAAAATGTATCAGCAAAAATTTGTTCTCTAGAAACATAACTAAATCAATAAAATATGTATAACATACATCTTTACTTTATGTGACAATCTTATTAGAATCAACTAAACAATCTTTTTAAACAAGAAAATGACATAAAAAACCTCAATTTTATGGTTGAAGTTTGTTTTGCAAAGAGTTATGCAATGTATTAACATGTGTATATATTTTTCATACACAGATAAAATATATAAAAAATTAAATTAAATTAACTACCAGATTTATGTTGTTTTTGCCCCTTAAAAAGATAAAATATGTAAAAAAGATTAGGTAATATTTAACTCAATATGATAAAAAAATAAAATAAAAAACACCATTGCTTAATACAACAAATTAACTACCAGATTCCTGTTGTTTTTGCCCCTTCAAAAAGCTCCTATTAGTTCTCATTCAAAGTGTGTATCTATAATTCTATTTCTTAGTACAAAATTGTTTAATTCCGGAATAAAGCTAAACACTAACATATAATTTTGGCCAAAACAATATTTTATAAAGTTAGATACATAAACATACTTTATAGACAAAAATTTGGGCTGTAAGTAAGAAACACAAACATGGGCATAATGACAAAAAACATTTGACTTACGATTTAAAAAAAAAAATTGGACAGAATGCTTTATATGATGCCAGTTTGCCACAGAGATATGAAGATTGATCAAGTAACAAAACAAATAAGAACAAGCTTTAATTGATTATTATCATTAATACAAAATCATTTGAGAATCAATCGAGTGAATCCATGACTGCTCTTGGCAATCAGAAATTATAAAAAAACACAATCAGAATATTAAAGAAAACATATTCTAAAATACTAAAACATAGTTACACAGATTCATGAATGGCAAACAAAATTCAAAACACACCTTTTACTCTTTAAGTCCTTTCGATCGATTTAAGTCACAGAATCGCAATAGGGGAGTCGTTGGCGACGGGCAACAACAAGTGACAACGGATCACCAGAAAGGCGGCACGTAGCCGACGGCAAATGGCGGTGGAACAGTGACAATCTTTGTCTTTTTAAATTCAAAATTGAAGTCATGCTGGTCAGTGTCGTATCCTTTGAATATGAAAGTCTGAAACTTTTAGTCGGTCCAATCTTTTGAATCTAAATCTTGAAATAACCATTGGGGAGTTGGACCAATCGCCTGCTCTTCTTCCACCTCTTCCATTCTTCCGCCTTTTCCGTTCTTTGCCTCTTCCTTTCTTCCGCCTCTATGCCTTCCAAAGTCCATAAACGAGATTAGGTATATACATATTAGACCGAAACTATGATGCCTCTTAGCCTGTTGATGTCCTGGGCCTACACAATGGCCGCCCGGTACTTGGGCCGGCCCTGATTACCTCTAATTGTAAAAATAAGTATTGATGACTTGTACAAGACAATCATGTCTATTTGTATCATAATACTACGCTTCTATCGTCACATATGCTTTCAACCTTGAATCGACACTTCCATTGCTGGTCTGAGTGTTGTCATTTATTTAATTTCATTTCTTTCATTTTTTGATATTATTTTATTAATGTTTAATATATATATTTTAAAACCAACTTGTATATTATACAAATATCTAATCTAGTCTAATAATTAAATATAATAATAATGTGCATCGAAAGATAAAAAAAAAAGCAAATTATAGTACGTGAATGGAACTTAGTAAGAACAAAAGCATGAAAACCCCAACACAGTATTCAAGAGGATAAAAAGTAAAAAGATATAGAAAGTGGAGGTAATAGAACTTGAACATTAAGACCATCCACATCGGTCTTATTATCAGCGTTGGCTGGCTCTCTAACCCCACAGGAACACTATCACTCCTTTAGGGTTGGCTCTGGTTGGGTGGCCGGCGGGTTGGAGAAGCCCACAGCTTCCCTTCCTTTTTTTTCCTTTCTTTTTCTTTTGTCTTCTTTTCCCAAACAAATGTAAAATACATGAAAAAAATAAAAAAGAAAAATAGTAACGATATAGGGTAGGATGTGGGGGTTTGTGGGTTAGAGAGGGTTGTCTTCTTTAGACTAAACTAATTTAGTCTAAAGCATGAAAACTAGAGACAAAAACTTGGTTTATATATACCTTTGTAGGGTTTACTTTTATTTTTTTAAAAGAACATAACTATATTGTTTGATTTAAACATGAAAGGATGTTAACATTATCTTAAATCACCTACAATTCTTTTTTTATTTTGTTCAAACAGCTTAAATCACATACAAGTAATTAAGTTGATATATATTCAATAGATACGGATATTGACAAATAATTTGACCGATAATACAAAGGTCAAATTGGAAGATTCTATTTCAAAAAAAGCACAAAGAATATTTTAAGTAAAATTACAACTTTATTTTTCAAGCACGAATTACATCTTATTAGATAAAACAGTAAATACTATATATGATGTTTAATAACATTTCTTGACGTGCTAGCTAGCCAATCTTAGGGGTACTAACGACAATTCCCTTGTCATTCACCCATACAAGAACCCTAGAGCATATATATATCTGAATGATGATGGTTCCTTCTTTAATAACTTGTGCATCAACCAATGTATTTTCAGTTTCGATTGTGTTTACAGCGCATTTTCCTTCCTCGCCAACCAGCTCTGGCCATGAAGTTTTACCTACAAATTAACAATAATTAATCCATATTTTTTTATTATTCTAATTTAAAGTTTATATTTAACGTACTACACAATAAAATATGCTATCCGAAGCGGTATTCAACTAGTTTATTAAGTATTTTATAAATTCGTATATTTAAATACAAGGCCTTCTGCATCGCCTTCGGGCTGCATGCCACCTTAGGCCTTAGCGAGTTAGCAGTTCCCAACCCAAACACCCCTATCCCTCCTTGGGTTCCCATCCCATGGGCCAACCAAACCTTTGAACCCAAACAGCTTTTTTTTAACTCCTCCAATGGCTAGAACATAAAAAAAAAAAAAATATATATATATATATATATATATATATATATATATATATATATATATATATATATATATATATAGGGGAGGGTTCAAACGAGAACTGTTTTTCGTACGAGAACTGCGAGAACCAATCTCAGCCGTTCCTTGGATATGGGAAGTTCATGGATGGAGAGTGTGGAGGGGATCAAGTGTGGCAGGGTACATGTGAAGAATTCATGGGTGGACAATGAAATTAAAGGAGGGAGAATTTGATGGCTCAAATTGGTTCTCGCAGTTCTCGTACGAAAAACCGTTCTCGTTTAAACTTTTTCCTATATATATATATATATATATATATATATATATATATATATATATATATATATATATTAATGTTTAATGTTCATTTCCTAGGTTACTAAATATTTTCTTTTGTTTAAAATATAAAAAGTATAAATAAAAAAATAATGGAAAAAAGATTTGGGTTGATTTGGGTTGAAGGTTGGGTGCAACTAGCAATTTGGGTTTGGAAGAAAAACTGATATGACAGCTGATGTGACTTTGGGTTGGTTTGGGTTCACAATTGACGCTACTCATGACCTAACAGTTAATATTACTATAAAAAACTAATTAATATGAAAATAATACCTTCTTCGACTTGTTCACATATTGAGGCCATCTCCTTTGTGATTTAAGTGTGTGTGTGTGTTTCGTTTTGTGATTTAGATGTGTGTGGATTTCTCAAAGTAGAGATTGGTTATTTATAAGGAAAGTTTTCATTGGCTTTTATTTGTTACATATTTTAATATTTTGGTTTTGGATAGGAAGGATGACTCAAAATCAAAGATTGCAGCCTGCTTGCTTATTTCAAAAATATATAGTTAGTTACTTAGTTGGCATAATGGCATAGGCTTCTCATCGCTGACTTGCAATTTTGACTTTCAATGTCAATTGTATTTCGTGGGGGAACGATCATGCATCTAATAAATTTGAATAGATTATGCCGCACAAGAAAATAATCAACTAATTAAAGAAAAGTTATATTCATATGGGTTTGATTCCATAATAATCAAAATGATTCGTGTTCGACTCAATGCGGACTCAGGATTTTTATGGTCCGTTGATACCATATAACGGCAAAAAATCAATTAAGATTACCGGTGTTGTTCGGGTTTTTTTCCGGGTTTCCGGTTAATTAGGTCAGGTTAATGACGTTTCAGTTGTTTTCCCGGTATATTATGGCTAAAATCTAAAACAAAACACAATTTATATGAAACTTTATTAATTAAACTGTTATTTTTAGATTAAATTAGAGCATTTTAAAAAGTATAAACCAAATATTTAACTATAATTTATCATTTTGTTATAAAAAAATCATTTTTCATTGAGTTTTTGTGGTATGAAAAAATCACTTGTAGCACCCAAAAATTTGACTGGTAGCACCGGCTCAAAAAAGTCGAATATTTCCACTACGCTTGCAAAATTGACCGGGGGCACGTGCCACCGCTGGAACACATAGGGGTTCGCCCCTGGTTGGACTAGCGTATTGCAACGGGTTCTAGAATGAATAAAAGTAGGAAAAACTTAATAACGTATTTCTAGGGTGAATAAAAGTGGAAAAAAACTTAAACATATAAGATTATTGTGCTGTTTGTTTTAAATTTAAATTGATTCACGTTATAACCACTTAGTATTTATTTCTTTCAACAATTTAAAAAAAAGAACTCTGATAAAAACTATTCTAATATTGATGTGTCAACAAAAATAAGATACTCACGAAAATATATTCATATTTACACTAAACGTTATATGTTAAAATGTTTTAAGAGAAAAATAAATAACATTTATAACTAATTATTTTAATAAAAAACTATTAGTAACAATAAAAATGAGAACCGAGCAAAATTAAGGCTTTGGAAAAAAAGGTAAAAAAATAATAATAATAAGCGTGGCATGAAAAAGAATGAAGCATGGAAAAATAGGCCTTAATGTTTTTTTGCTATTGCAAATGCAAATCTTGCAATCTTTAAGCGACTCGATATCAAAGTTTCATTTAATCTTATAGTATTATTCAAACGTAAATAAGCTTAAATAAGATAAAAATCAGATTATTATAACACTACTACATTAGAACTGATTCGTAATCATAATCATAAATACAAAAATCATAAAGTTAAAATTGTTTAAAGTTTAAACAGTGGAACTAAGAAAGTTTATTCATTTAATGAAAAATCTCGATCCATCAAACATAAATTTAGATAATCAGACTTCACCACTTTAATAAAGTTCAAATCTTAAACATAAATTGAGTCTCTTTAAATAAAATTAGGCACAAAGAAAAAATAAGAATTAGAAACAAAAACATATATTTATTTTTGAAAAGCAAACATATAATTATTATATATAATAATATACAAAGAACAAAATCGATCTTGACCTCAATGTTCATGTTCGATACTTCAATTACTCGTGACCTTGCAATCCAGAATCGATGCCATCCAGAATTCACTGTTCACATTCGATGGTGTTGTGACTGTTCGAAATCCAGAGCATAATCGACGGGTGTTGTGTGTTGTCGACAGACTGCTTGTCGTGTACAGAGAATCGAAACTTCTAATCAATAAAATCCAAAGCAGAATCGATGAGAATGTGTTGTGTCTATTCGATATCTAGAGCAAAATCGATGAGAATCGATCGATGTTGTTTTTTGTGCGAGTGTTCGTCCCCTTCAGTCTGAATCTCTAGACTTCTAATCGACAATATCCGGAAGCGAAAGTGGTAGTAGTCTTCGTCTCTTCGATGTTGACAGACGATTCATAGAGAATCGAAATAGTCTTCGGCCTCTTCATCTTCCGCCAAATTTCAAGACACTGCACTCTAAGTCGTTAATCGAGTTATCGTGAATATCAATTTGTGGACAAAGCTGAAACGGTGAAACCTAATTTGAGATTTTTGGTTGGGCCTTCAAGGATTGAAGAATAACAGTCTTAGTGACTTACATATGGACATCAGAAATATACGAGGCCCTAAATTTTGTTGGGCGTTGTGCAAGCGCACTTTTTGCACATGCATAAGGCCGGCCCTGCAACCTGCCACATATTATTTTGTTAATTTCTAATGTTGCTTAGTATATAACAATACCAGGAAAGTTATTGTCATTATACGAGATATGTAAAAACTTACGCGTTGCGGCGAGAATCAAAATATAAGGATTCAAACTTAATGATGTATTATTAGCTTAGTTATTGAGATAACAAATAGTCGTCGAGATGAAAAATTAATCATGATAAAAATATAAAAATCAAAACCTCATTCATATATGTATCATATTTGTAATAGCATTATTTACATATCAAAAATTATTTCGCACAATTGAATGACTCTTCTACTATTTATAAATTAACTTGATTTGTACTTTGTATTACAATTGTAATAACATTAGTTACATCTTACGAAATTACTTTACACAATATAATGCACAATTATACATTATCTATATTATATTGCACCATAATAAATAAAAGATAATTAGTCACATACCTCTTTATTAAAAATGTAGCCACTTGCTTCCTACATAGTTTGTTCTCAAAACTCAACGCCCTCATCCACTTACTTTTTATGGTAGAGCCATTGTTTCTTCATCACCACCCACCATTTATTTTTATTTTTCATAACATTAAATGATTTTTTTAAATATTACGATTTATATACACATATTTT
Source organism: Pulicaria dysenterica (assembly GCA_947179395.2). Taxonomy (NCBI): domain Eukaryota; kingdom Viridiplantae; phylum Streptophyta; class Magnoliopsida; order Asterales; family Asteraceae; genus Pulicaria; species Pulicaria dysenterica. The sequence continues at coordinate 56,665,682 of OX359296.1, forward strand.
TAGATAACTATCGTATGACGACATAATTTATATTGAAATGCATATGAAAATCGGACAGTCACAAACATCTATATTAAAAGACTAATTTCAATAAAATCTATTAGATAATCATATCCATTAAATTTAGATCAAAGTTTTACACTAGATTTTATACTATTTAATATTCTTTTATTTCATTTACTTATTGTATTTATTTTATATATTTTTTAAATAATTTTACTATTTATAAATTATTTAAAACCAAACCGTGTTATACAAGGGTCTCTAACCTAGTGGTGTCACACGCTCGGTGTAAAATATATATAGGGGAATATGTTCATTTGAGATCCGATTTTAGTGAGAGTACCGCGAGTACCAATCTTAGTGCGAGAACTACGAGAACCAATCTTGACCTTCCAATTCCCCCTTCACGCTTGGTGTAAAATATATATAGGGGAATATGTTCATTTGAGATCCGATTTTAGTGAGAGTACCGCGAGTACCAATCTTAGTGCGAGAACTACGAGAACCAATCTTGACCTTCCAATTCCCCCTTCTTCAATTTGATTGTCCACCCATGAATTCTTTACATGCACATTGCCACACTCTATCCATCCATGCTCTCCATTCATTAATTCCACTTACTAAGAATGGTTTATATATATATATATATATATATATATATATATAGGGTAGGAATATAGGAAGAAGGAATTAAAAATGAGAAGCCTAGGAAGCAATCTAGGCCTTTGATCAAATTTAATCTAAGGTTAGGATGATTAGTGGCATTTTAGTAAATAAAATGAACTTTAAGTGGGAGGGGCACTAAAAAAAGTGGCTGGAGGGGTATTTAAGTCATTACGCGCGTGAGTGGCAGTTACTCTCCTGAAAGGAGAGTGGGCTGAGTAAAAAAACCCAATACCCCTTCAAACTTTAACCAATCATAACTTTTATATACTAAACTTTTTTTTAAAAAAAATTGCACCATTAAAAAGATAAAATTATGCTCTTTCATTTGATACCAGTCTTGCATATATTTTTTTATTTTTTATTTTTTTTGAACTATGTTGCACAAAATTTACACTGTGTTGCACCAATTTCGTACTGTAAGACATATTACTTTGGTGCACGCATTTGGCGCTGTGTTACACTATATTACACAACGTTAATTTGTTGCACAGCTTCGGAACTGTGTTGCACATCTTTTTACTGTGTTGCACGTTTTTTAAACTGTGTTGCATGTTTTTTTTGGGTGATTCAAAAAACTGTAGAAAGTATACATCAAGATCTATAACTTTTATTTTTTAAGTTTTTGACGAATCAAACTCGATCTTGGTCAAAATTACGGTCAAATTGTTGAAAAAATAGAAAAAAAACCAAAAAATTCGTATCTTGCTCATACTACATCCGTTTTAAATGATTCGAAAAACTGTAGAAAGTGTGCACTAAGCTCTACAACTTTTATGTTTTAAGTTTTTGACGAATCAAACTCGATCTTGGTCAAAACTAGGGTCAAAATAGTGAAAATAATAGAAAAACTGTGTATTTGATGTGCAACACAGTGCGAATGCTGTGCAACATATTAATGTTGTGTAAAATAGTGTAAAGTTGTGTAATAGAGCGCAAAATATGTGCAACATAGTGATATGACTTACAGTGCGAAATTGGTGCAACACAGTTTAATATTGTGCAACATAGTTCAAAAAAAATTAAAATATGCAATACTGGTATCAAATGAAAGAGCATAATTTTATCTTTAAAGTGGTGCAATTTTAAAAAAAAAAAACTTTAGTATATAAAAGTTATGGTATGTTAAAGTTTTAGGGGGAAAGACACAAGTAGGAGGAATACCAAAAGTACCCTTGAAAGGGATAAGGACATGTGTCATCTCCTCCTTGCTTCCTAGACTTCTCCCCCAAAAAAACTTCTTCATTGATCCACGATCTATATATATATATATATATATATATATATATATATATATATATATATATATATATATATATATATATATATATATATATATATATATATACGCAAAATTTCAAACGAGAACTGTTTTTCGTACGAGAACCGCGAGAATCAATCTAAGCCGTCCAATTTCCCCTCATTCAATGTGGTCACCCATGAATTCATCACATGCACCCTGTCACGCTTGATCCCCTCACGCTCCACATCCACGAGTTCCACTTTATCAAATCAACGGCTAAGATCGGTTCTCGTACGAAAAACAGTTCTCGTTTGAACGGTCCCATATATATATATATATATATATATATATATATATATATATATATATATATATATATATATATATATATATATATATATATATATATATAGACAAAAGTTAATGCGAGAACCGTTGTTAGCGCGAGAACCGCGAGAACCAATCTAAGCCGTCCAATAGCCCCCCTTCCTTCAAACGAGAACTGTTTTTCGTACGAGAACTGCGAGAACAAATCTAAGCCGTCCAATTCCCCCTCATTTAATGTCATTGTACACCCATGAATTCCTCACATGCACCCTGCCACACTTGATCCCCTCAACGCTCTCCATCCATTAACTTCCCATATCCAAGGAACGGCTGAGATTGGTTTTCAAAGCACTAATTAGTTAAGCATCAATGCATATGCTAATAAAAGTTGTCAAATCACGCTTGGTGTAAGTTTCATATCATATCATTACTTTTTCGCATATGCTTATCAATCAAGAAATCTTATACCCTGAAGATGTTTTGTAAAAGAAGACATTAATTCAAAAACACAAAATGTAAATTTAGATAACAATATTTTAAATAGAAGATTTGAACTTTAAAGTAATAGAAAGATCTACCTTTCTATGGGAAGAAGATACAATATTAATTGTAGAAGAACCCACAAAATTAAAGAATTGAAATAATAAGGACACATATATATAGCCTTGCTGCATACTTATAAATGTAATGTAATTAAGAAGCTCATCAAGATTTGCTAAAACTGGTGATGATGGGGATGACAATTACAAGGATGATAATCAGTAGAAGTATGATCCCCAAACACATACACTTTCTACTCTGTTTTTGATACCCTTTTGCTGTCTTTAGGTTTTTTGTCCCATCATTCACATAATTAGCTGCATTCATCACATGATGCTCTATGTCATCCATCTTCTCCCCTTGAGCCTCCACCATTACTGCCATGTCTAAGAACACTTGGTGCAGCTCCAACAGGCTCCTCTCTATCTCCTTGGCGGCATCATGGCGGTCCTGTATCTCCACCACCGTCTCCAACACCTTTCCCCTCCCATGCTCCTATTAATCAATTCAATTTCAAGATTAATCAACAAAACGGTAAGAATTCTAACGTAATAAACAAAGTCCAGGGATCGAAAGCGTAATTAGTAACAACTACAAGGACCAGATATATAATTATGATACCTGGATTGCTCTGGACAGGAATTCTTCACCGCCTTGACCGTCAGTACCACTTGAAATAATTTTCTCGATCACTTCTTCGTTAGGTTGTTCTCCGGTGACCGTGAAATACCTCCGACCGACTGTCTCCTTATACTCGCTCATCATCCTCTGTCTCAGCAGCTGAAAATCCATCATCAGCTCCTTGAGTTTCTTCCTCAGCCCATTCGCCACCGCCGTCCTCGTTCGATCCACCGGCGTCCCCTGTTTACATCCCGACAACCTCCTGCTCTCTGCATTCGCTCGATCCATCTCTTCCAGCCGTGATTTAATCGTTTTCGCCTTTTTCAGCACGGTAACGATATCGCCGTTGATACGACGACGGTTTGACTTCAATGCTTCTGGATTGTGAAGCGATTTGGACTCCTGGTTCGCTGATTCCAATTGAGCTAGGGTTTCTCGGATCGAGTTCATCTCTTGTTTCACGAGCTCCGCTTCATTGAGGAAGGAGGTGAGATTGTGATCGGGATGGTGAATGGTTTGCATCTGAAGGTCGTGATCTGGACCAGCTTCCAGATCGACGTCTTTCATGGAGGATTTCTTGAGATCTACGTAACTGGTGAATGATTTTGTCATTAGATCATTCATCTTGTTGATTGAAAATGGTAAGAATCAGAAAGTGATGGGGGAGAAAGATGGAAAGTGGGTGTTCGATATCAGATGAAAGGGGGAATTTAATGGTAAGATGAGTGGAAAAGGGGGTTTCAGGGATTTATGAGCGAGATAACCGTTGGAGATTAGAGCAACGGCTATATTCCTATTTTGTAAAATATTTATTTTTCTTTTAATGTAAAAATTAATAAAGAAACTTTTCGAAATATTTCTTTAAATGATTTTTCATTACTCATCAATGTTTATATTAATAACTAACCATTTAAATAATAACCTGCGTGATGCTTCGAATGAAACCTCGCTTACTTTATTTTCATAATGTTACATTGTTACTTACCATTTAATTTAATGCTATAATAAAGTTTCAATATTGTCGCATAAAATCATTTAAATTTTTCTCTAACAACAAAAGCACATAATTTGTAATTTGCCAATGGCGTTTAGTCCATCTGGTAAGGTGTCCTCTTCCTCGCAAAAGGTTGGAGGATCAAATCCTGCTGCATGTAGTGGATTGTGAGTTTTTCCTTTAGGGGTTTCCTCCATGGATTGAAAGTGTATTGGTGCTCGAACATTGGTTAAAGCCAAATAACGAGGTGCGGTTGAAAACCCGCCATCAAACAATTCGAACTCACACTGGAGAAGCGGGGGAGTGTCCCATTTACTGGTAAAAAAAACATAATTTGTAATTTAGAAACTAACAACCACATTAAACCGGATCAAATGAATTAAAAACGTATTTAATATATCTTTTGTGAATGTTAATAACAGGTAATGAGTTTGTATAAACAAAAAAAAACCATATATGTTATGTATAAAAACTATTGTTGGTTACAAATCATAAATATGTTATATGTTTTTTTTTGTTTATGTATTGAGCCTTTCAATACCATATAAAAAATTGTTGGTTACAAATCAACTCATATAAAATGTGTTATATGTGCTTATTTAAAATTACTAAACTTTTATTTATGAAAATTATGGTAAGCATTTTAAGTATTTTATTAGTTAGCTTTGAATTATAAATGTCATATCTTTTATATGTATGTGAATTTAAAGTAATTACACACATATTTGGCGGAATAAATCAAGATTTAAAAAGAAATGTAATAATCAAAATGGAAGACATTAATAATATAAATATGATGTATCACATTTGGCAAATGACATATTAAGGAGCTAAAATTATGTGCTTAATTTAAAAAAATACCATAAAAAATAAACAAGAATAAAGTTCTTGATTGTTGAACTTGTACATCTTATAAAAAATCAGTTTCTCATTTCTATTCAAGTTATCAAGTTTTTCTTTTATTCTAGATTGTACGATTTGCGGCTCCATTAATGTACTATTTGCTTGCTATTATGCTTTTTTAAAATTGTTCATGTATGAGTGTAGCTCCATTTGAGGTTCTTTGTTTACGATCCAAGGAATCAAGTTTAGACTCACAATTTTATCTCAACCTAACTGTTTAGAGTTTAATTTGTTTGCTTTTCAAGGTTACTCATATGTCTACTGTTTGTTGAAAATTTGTCCATTTTCTGGTATGTAAGTTCGGAATTTCTTATTGTTTCTTTCTTTCTGATTATGGCTTGATTTCAAATGATTTTTAGGTTTACTTGCGTTTCCACCAATTTGAGGGATTCTTGTTCTTCTTTCTTTTTCATTCTTGGTCATTCTTCATGTTTTTCTTTCTTTCTGATTCTTGTTCTTCTTAGTTTCCGATTCTTGGTTTCCACCTATTCGGAAATTTTCAATGAGTTGTTTTATTTTGGGATAATTTCTTATATACCCTTAATAACTATCAAAATATCTTATTTGCCCTCCTTAATTTTGAAATATCCTATATACCCTTCTTAAACTTCCAAAATATCATATTTGCCCAAATTATCATTTATATCAATTTTTAATAATTTTTATAATCAAATTTACTCTTCTATAATTATTTGAAATATGGAAAAGACTATATTGTCCTTATTTTTAAAATTAGCTATAGATCTCTATCTTCTCCATGATCCCTCCGTCTCAAATTACGTATAGCCCTATCCCCTCCCGTCTCCCCAAAATCGGAACTCACACCACTGCCGTTTGTTTCCTTTACCCTCCCGTCAATCAGAACTAGCGCCGGCCTCCCTTCGCCGCTGCCGATTCTAGCCTCCGACTGTATCCCTTCCTCTCGACTAATTAACAGCAAATCCGGGTTTATTATATATTCTTCACAGGTTTATTTTTCTTCACGGAAGATTTGTTTTTCTTTCAATTCTTGCGATTCTTCTTGCAATTATCCTAATCCAATAAATGAATAACTTGTTTGCTGTGTTGTTTGATGTGAAGTAGGATACTTAATCCACTAAATGATTAAGTGTTTGTTATGTTGCTTTCCAATCATATATATATCATGTGTGTGTATAGAATTAATCCACATGATATATATATATATATATGCGCACATGAACGGATGATCTAACTAATTCAATAAAATCATGTGTGTATAGAATTTGCTAAATCAATAGAATAGAATTGCATATGTGAGTATTGAATCGTGTGTGTATATAGGATAGTAATGGTATAGGAGATATATTTAAAATAGATTTTAAGGAAGGATATAATAGTCATTTAATTATATTTATGATTATAATTTATTTAAAATTATTAAAATTTGATAAAAATGGTGATTTGGGCAAATATGATATTTTGGAAGTTTAAGAAGGATATATAAGATATTTCAAAATTAAGGAGGGCAAATAAAATATTTTGATAGTTATTAAGGGTATATAAGATATTATCCCTTTTATTTTTGGTTAGATTTTAAGGTTTATGATTGGGAAAAGGACAAAAGAACATCTAGAAGATTTTTGAAATCCCTTAACGACGTCCGTCATTAATGGATTACATCATTTCTTACGAACCAGGGTGGCAAGGGTCAAATCAATGTACGTCAAAGGTATGATTTGGTCACTGGTCAAAGAAGGTATATACAAGGCCACGTGTTATACTTTTCTTTTTCCTTTTCCTTACCCAAGTATGTGTGAGTGTGTGATTGGTTGAGAGGGGTGGGGGTTACGCGGCTTCTCGATCGAGTCTAAAGACCCGTTGCACCTACTTAATTTCCCTACCCGAAGGTCCCGTTTTTGGTGTTTCTTGGGGAACCCGATGGTACCCAATTCCATCAAGTAGCCATAACGCAAAGACTAAGAGCGACCTAAAGCAGAAAAATGGGTATGGGTATGATCATCTCCCCGAGTCTCATTCTTCATTAAAAACCACATATAAGAATCCTCCCGATTAATGAAATCTAACTTAAAAATCATGAACATTTTCTTGTCTTCATTTAACCAAAGGTGTTTTTGTATTTCAAAATCTTTTTAGAGGCGATATTACTAGCAATCTTGTACTTGACAATCAATGCATGATCACTATGCAATGAACCAAAATTAAAATTTGGTTATAATTTTAGGTATAAAAAAACTTGGTTGCATACACTTGGAATTAGACCAAAGTTCATCATATTTTGACATAATTTTTCATTTTGAAAAAGGGTTTGATTAAGATCGAAACAAAATGAATACCACAAGATTATTAATGTAATTACGCAAACGCGTAAACAAAATTTGTAAGCTTAGGTAAACAACGCAACAAACAGTATCATTAAAAAATGTAATCTGTACGTAATCTTCTATCTTCTAATATATATAAAAGACTAATTTGAAAAAACTTATTAGATAATCTTGACCCTTTATTTTAATAAAAGATTTAATCTTAGCCGTTAATTCTTTTAATTCTAAAATTTTGATTTTGACTTTTTAGAGTCAAACTAATATAAATTAAATAAAGATTATCAATTTTGACTTCAGATGGTCAAATAAAATCTTCTAATATAAATATTTAATTATCATTAAGCTAAATTAAACACACGAGTGAAATAAATCGACACTCATGTTTATATATTAATTTGAAAGATAGATAGTGTCAAAATATAATTTAACATAATAATTGATATAAACCGAAATATTATATATTATAATATAAAATAAATTTATCATTTTAAAATTTAACATAAAGTATTAAAATATTTTAAATATAACACAAATATAATAATTATCTTATAAACAATAAAAAGTAAACATCCTCAATTACTTTTATATGACAACTAACTTTAATATAAAATTCTTATAGTTTTCGAGAAAGTCTCTATTATGTTTTTCTTTTATCGGTACAAAACAATTATATATTTAAATTTAGGGTTTAGTTTCAAAAAGTGTATCGAACTTATCACTTTTTGCTATTGTGTATACCCAATTTTCAAAACTACCATTTAGTATATCCAAGTCTTAAAATCTACCGTTTAATACATCATAACCTGTGATAGAAGGTTACATGTGACGTGACAAAGGTAATAGGTGATGTGGCAAAGATTATGTGTGACATGGCTTTCTCTATTACATTAGATAATAATAATAATAATAATAATAATAATAATAATAATAATAATAATAATAATAATAAAAACAAAAACCCAGATGCTTCATTGTTTCTATCGATTCATCATCAGGAACATAGGTTCTCCATCGATTCTCCATCGCTCATCAGGCTTCCATCGATTCTCCATCACCATCGATTCTCCATTGATCATCACCAGGAACCATCGATCATCAGGCTTCCATCGATCATCTGGGGTTTTGACAGATCTGGTTTTGAAGACACCATCATCGTGGGTTCATCAAGCAACCACCATGAATCTGTGCATCGTTGTTAGGGGTTTTTTCAAAGATCGTTCTGTTTCTTCTTTCGATTTCGGGTTGTCACAGATCTGTCGCTTGAGATTTGATTCACGACACCATCATCCGTTTGGGTTTAGGGTCCGATTTGGGATTATGAGATCTTCGCCACCCTCATCCGTCTCCGCCTTGGGTCCGATTTGAGGCGTCACCATCGACCTCGGCCAAGAACTTCATGAACGCGATTTAGGGTTATGTTGGTTCGATTTAGGGTTTCTGTTAGTTCGACTTGGTAAGTTTTTCGTTTCAGATATGTTAATCGATCTGTATTTGCTTCATCTTCATCGATTTATATTTGCTTTCCAGATCTAAGGATTCTAGATCTGTATTTGCTTCATCTTCATCAATCGTTCTCGTTACATTTTTGCTGAGGATTCCAGGTATTGTTTTCTGTTTAAATTTCCACATCAATCGTTGTTGTTCTTAGGATTCTAGATCATGTTTTCTGTTTTTCCAGATCTGTTTTAGATTTTGTTATGCTCAATGCTTGTTCAAATCAGTTCGATGATGTTCTTTATGGATTTATTGTTCAGATCTGAGTTCTTTCTTGATGTTCTTGTGTTCTTATGTTCATAGTGTTCTTCATCTTATTGATAAAAATAGATTAAAAATGACATGGCATTTGATAAATAAAGTTTTAATGACATGGCAAGTGTAAATGTGAAATAAAATTTAGAAATAAATCAAAATTCAAAAAATTACCTGCAACTTGATTAGAAGGTTTTTGGATATATAAAATGGTAGTTTTGGAAAGTTAGATACACTAAATGGTAGTTTTCAAAATTGGGTATACACAATAGCTAAAAGTGACAAGTTCGATACACTTTTTGATACTAAACCCTTAAATTTATAATATAATAATTTCATGATTGATCTTGTGTTTACACGGATATTTAAACTAGTAAAACGATAAAAGAATATAAATATCCGACTAAATTCTTATGACCAAATATCATTACACTTTGACGGTTGGATGTTGCTTTTGGTAGTTCGATAATTCCTGGTTCCTGTTTTCTGCAATCGTTTCTTCCCAATTCCTGTCTTCAAATGAATAACAATACCCTTCGATTTGGGTTCCATATTTCCATGAGCAATGATGACGTATAGTCATACCTTACTCCGGAACTGAAAGGTATTAAACATTAACCACCGTGTAATAACCAGGAGATCATCCAAATACACAAAAGACATTATCCACCAACTCTCCTATAAAAGGAGAGTTGCATTTCAGGATCCTTTTCCTCTCTTTCTCTCCATACACTATCCATATATCCGATATATACATTTTATACGTATTCTGTGTAACACCGCAAAAATACAAGCCATATTTTTTTTAAATCACAGCGGAAGTAATACGTCATCAAACTAAAAAGGAAATAACATCAAAAGTTAAAACCAACACTGTACAAACATACCGTACTTCCTTTAGTGTTACAAAACATTTCATAAAGTATGGCTCATCATTCTAAAACCCAAAATATCAGAGCTACGGTCAAACTTTCCCTGTACACAAAAGCTGCAACCTACCGTGCTCTCAAAACCTGAAACAGAGAGTTAGGGTGGGGAATTAGCACAAAGCTAAGTGAATGAAAATCAAGCCACAAGCAATTAAAGCAGAACCACAACGATCACAAGAACAGTTTATCTCAAATATCAAAGGACCGGCGGCTCTGCCGAGCCTACGACCAATGCTGGCCATAGCAATGATCTACCGATAGCCATCTGCTAACTGGCACAGTTAAACCCCCTCTGCTACAACAAATGCAACAGAGGATCTAAAACTGCCTAACCAGAAGCAACTGACCCAGCCCAAAACCACGCTTAGCTGACCTCTGCCACAAACATCATGAGCACAATTTCATGCCTTGATACTCATATCTTGGACACAATTTCAATAATCATCACATAACCAATCAAACAATCAAATCAGACTAAACAGTCTATCGCATGATTAATTGTATAAAATCCAAGTAACCATAACAGTTACAACTAAAACCACCGGTGCATTAAAGTCCACTCACCTGTGTCCTCGACACCCACCAAACTCAGTTGTCTAATTTCACTGAGGCTTCGGATTCCCTGAGAACACAATACAACCGAATTAGTGAATCTAATCTCAATTAATTCAATAATTCAAGTAGCTACACAAATGGGTCAAAACTAAGCCATTACACAAAACTCATATAATCAATATGAAAAACTTCCAAAACCAATTAAGATATCCATATATGTTACCAACCAAGTGTAACAACCAACAAAACACATTTAAAGTCCAATTCATAAAATTAAAGTAGCCTTATATCATGAATTAAGCATAATTAATTCATATCTTTCTACACATGTTTCCTTATCAAAACCATTCATATATACATATCCTATAACCATGCATGTAATAGGTACTAGCAGCAATTAACAGCGTACAAGAAAACACGAAGCAAAACAGAACTTGCAGAGCTGTGCAGGGAAATCTCGCGCCGGGCCACACCTAGCCTCCGCGCCGCGTAAATTCACGCACAGCAAACTGCAGTTTCTGTTTTCTCGCACCAGCAGCCAAAAACCCACATGAAACTCGATTTCCAGGCAGCTAAATCGAACAATAACACTTCCAAACATTCAAACAACATCAACTAACATATAAGGAACAACAAAACACATTTCTAATCATCAAATCATAAATCCTAATCCTCATTTTGAACTCAAAATCTCCATTAATGGGTTTGAAGCTCAAGTTCATAAAATACACATAAATCATCATATTCCCAACTCTAAATTAGTAAATAATACTTCAAGAACTTGTATAAACATAAACCAAATTCGGATTGGGTATAAACCCACATAATCTTGAACCCTAAAAATCAAAGATTAGCAATATCAATCAAAAACCCATCAAGAGTTAACAAGAACTAACCAAGAACAATAAAACATACCTTTAATCAACAAATCCCACACACAAAATGAAGAATCAAAGGATGGAGCTATGAGAGTTCTTGGGGTTTTCTCTTCACTTCACCAAGAAAGCAAGAAAGGCACAAATGAAGAAACTTGACTTCACAAAGTCAATTATAACCACAAAAGCTGGCTGGGATTTTAATTAAAACAACACACAGTGTCAAATACTGTTATCTAGCATACAGGAACCTAAATAAAGCAGTCCTAAACATTTAATAAATATACAACGAGGTATTATTCGGGACCCTCGTATAAAAACGAATCATATGGTAGCGATTCCTCATGTCTGCCTCAGTCTCCCATGTTAAATCTGAACCCAAACTATGCTTCCATTTAATCAAAACCATAGGAATCTCTTTCCTCCGAAGCTTCGTTGTTTTACGATCAACTATCTCAACTGGTTCTTCTATTAATCGATTTTTCGAATCAACTTTCAGATCATGTACTTGGAGAATCTGACTTTCATCCTCAACGTTACATTTACGTAAGTAACAGACATTAAAAGTATCATGAATACCCGCTAACTCTGGTGGAAGATCAAGAGTAACAGTCTGGTCGTTGACTATCCGTCGTATACGAAACGGACCAATGTATCGTGGAGCTAGTTTCCCACGTTTCCCAAAGCGAATAACCCCTTTCCACGGAGAAACTTTCAGATAAACCAACTCACCTTCAACAAACGTAACTGGTCTGCGGCGTGGATCTGCGTACATCTTTTGTCTGTCTCTGGCAACTTTCAACTTTTCCCGAGCGATAGCAACTTTCTCAGCTGTCATCTGAACAATATCGGGACCCGCAAACTGTTTCTCACCTGCCTCTAACCAACAAGTAGGAGTACGACAGCGACGACCGTATAACATCTCATAAGGTGGCATACCGATACTCGAGTGATAAGAATTATTATACGCAAATTCAATCAAAGGCAAGTGTGAATCCCAAGACCCACCATATTCTAACACACAGGCACGTAGCATATCCTCAAGTGTCTGAATAGTACGCTCACTCTGACCGTCTGTCTGAGGATCATAAGCTGTACTCAAATTAACACGCGTCCCCAATGCATGATGTAAACTCCTCCAAAAGTTAGAAACAAATCTGGGATCTCGATAAAAAACAATAGAAAGAGGAATACCGTGCCGTGATACTATCTCATCGATGTACAACTGAGCTAATCTGCTGAGTGAAGCTGTCTCGCTGGTGGCAAGAAAGTGAGCACTCTTCATCAAACGGTCAACAATCACCCAAATTTTATCATGTTTCCGCTGGATACATGGAAGTTTGGATACAAAATCCATCGTGATGTGTTCCCATTTCCACTCTGGTATCTCCAACTGTTTCAAAGACCCGTAAGGTTTCTGGTGCTCTGCTTTGACCTGAGCACAAATATGACACGTTCCCACAAACTTTGCAACATCCGTCTTCATCGTAGGCCATCAATACAACACTTTAAGATCGTTATACATTTTAGTGCTACCAGGATGAACAGACAATCTTGACTTGTGAGCCTCTGCCAAAATCAAACCCCGAAGCTCTCCAAGCAATGGCACCCAAACACGAGACTGATAAGTCTTCAATCCGCGCGAATCATTAATCAAATCATCTTTTCTCTTCATCATAATCTCTAACTTCAGATTTTCATCTTTTAAAGCCTCTAACTGAGCAGATTTAAGTCTATCCACTAAGTCAGAAACGATCTCAACTCGCATAAATCGGATACTATCACCAGCTCCCTTGCGGCTCAAAGCATCTGCTACAACATTTGCTTTCCCCGGGTGATATCGAATCTCACAATCATAATCTTTAATGAGTTCTAACCACCGTCTCTGCCGCATATTAAGTTCTTTCTGGGAAAATACATACTGAAGACTCTTATGATCAGTACAAATAACACATTTTGTACCGTATAAGTAATGCCTCCACAGTTTCAACGCAAAGACTACAGCTGCAAGTTCTAAATCATGGGTTGGATAATTCTTCTCGTGTGGTTTCAATTGCCGTGAAACATAAGCAATAACCCGATCATGCTGCATTAAAACACAACCCAAACCTGCAAAGGAAGCATCACAGTACACTACAAATTCATCAGAACCATCAGGTAGTGCAAGAATAGGAGCCTGACATAATAGTTGTTTCAACGTCTGAAAAGATGTCTCCTGTTCATTATTCCACTTAAATGGCACATCTTTACGGGTTAATTTCGTTATAAGGCTCGCAATTTTCGAAAAATCTTTAATAAATCTGCGATAATAACCCGCCAATCCCAGAAAACTTTTAATCTCAGATGATGATTTAGGAGCACTCCAGTTCATAACTGCTTCAACTTTAGCCGGATCAACTTTAACCCCATCTTTACAGATAACATGCCCCAAAAATTGAATCTCCCGCATCCAGAATTCACATTTAGAAAATTTTGCAAAAAGATGCTCCCGTTTTAAAGTTTCTAAAACTTGCCTCAAATGAAGCTCGTGCTCGGACTCAGTTTTAGAATAAACCAAGATGTCATCGATAAATACAATCACGAATTTATCCAAAAACGGCCGACAGACCCGGTTCATTAAATCCATTAATACAGCAGGGGCGTTAGTTAAACCGAAAGGCATAACTAAAAACTCATAATGACCATATCTGGTACGGAAAGCGATTTTAGGAATATCAGCATCAGAAACACGTACCTGGTGATAACCTGAGCGCAGATCAATTTTAGAAAAATAAGAAGCACCCTGCAGCTGATCAAACAAATCATCAATTCTGGGTAAAGGGTATTTATTTTTAACCGTTCTCTTATTCAGTTCCCAGTAGTCAATACACATACGCAAAGTACCGTCTTTCTTTTTCACAAATAAAACCGGTGCACCCCACGGAGAAGAACTAGGACGAATAAAACCCCTGTCTAACAAATCCTGAATCTGTGTCATCATCTCACGGATTTCAGAAGGAGCTAACCTGTAAGGAGCTTTAGCCACTGGGCTCGAACCTGGAATCAAATCAATCCTATATTCTACCTCACGAACCGGAGGCAACCCAGGTAATTCATCGGGAAACATTTCCGGGTATTCCAAAACCACCCGGATATCAGGAACAATCTGTTTCTCCTTTTTAACATCAACCACATGAGCAAGGTAGGATTCACACCCTTTGGCCAGAGATTTTCTAGCCTTCATATACGAGATAATAGGAAAAACAGGTCTAACCCTCTCCCCGCGAGCCACTACGTATGACCCATCAGGTAAAGGAAATGAAATCAGTTTTCTATGGCATTTAATAACAGCTCGGTTCTGACTCAACCAATCCATACCCATAACAGCATCGAAACCAACTATAGGCATTAACAGAAAAGAAACAGGAAAGCATGTACCATCAATATCAATTTCAGCCCCAGACTCAGCCGTTGTGACTGGAACCGTTTTACCATCAGCTATCTCTACTTCTAATGAAGCAGCAACATTTGAAGTAGGCAATTTCAATTTATCACAGAATGCCACAGAAATAAATGAACGATTGGCACCAGAATCAAATAACACACGTGCAGGTATAGAATTTATGAGAAAATACCCGTGATGACATCATCAGTAGCAGCAGCATCATTTACTGACATCCGGAATACTCTACCCTCAGCTGACGGAGGGTTCTTCCTTTTCTGTCCTGAAGCGGACGAAGATCCCACAACCGATCCCGATACCGACCCAGTCCCCGATTTCTTACCCACACGACACTCACCTACTCTGTGCCCCTCCTTTTGACAGTTCCAACAAACACTCCTCGGGAATCTACAATTCTTCAATTCATGCCCAAACTGACCACAACGAATACATCTTGCTGTCTGTAGTGTACAAAGTCCATGATGAAAAGACTTACATTTATTACACTACGGGGCTCTCTGAGTAGACCCACCAGATGTAGGCCTACGATTCTGACTGCTCTGACTCTGACCCTGTCCTTAACGTTGACTTCCCTGACCTCCTTGAGTTCCCTGCCGATGTTGGGTATTAAAATAATCAAACCGGGATTTCTGTTGAGAGATTCTATCTTTATTCAACTTCTCATTGGCTTGAGCATCACCCTCAGCTGACTTAGCTAGGGTAAAAGCTTGAGATAAAGTGCTAGCTCACCTGGTAGCACTCCTGTAATCTGGATGCAAAGCTCTCACAAAATGCTGAACTCTTGAAGCTTCATCCGGAACCCACTGTTGTGCAAATCGTAACTTCTCATTGAATTGCCTAATCAATTCATCCACAGACATATTATCGGTCATCTGCAAATCCATGAACTCCTTCTTGATTCGTTCCATCTCAAAAGATCCACAGTATTGCTCACAAACCTTTCTCTCAAATTGCTCCCAAGTAATACTACTCATTTGCTGCTTTGTAAAATGACCTGTAATCGAATCCCACCATACCATGGCATCTCCTTGGAGTCTTTGAGTAGCATAAAACACCCTTACTTTTTCCTCACATTCACAGGCGTCTAATGCCTTAGTCATCTCCCTCAACCAATTCAAAGTTTTATTGGGGTCCGTACTACCGCTATACTCTGAAGGTCTACAATCCATGAATTGCTTATATTTATTATCTTGATCGAAATCCAGACGTTAATCCTCGCTTTAAGCTCGAAACAAAATCAAGTTTGAGTATATGTGCGTTAATGGTTCGTTCTCTCTCTCTTCTCTTGATCAGCCCGAACCAAACAAAACGGAAACAATACACAAATGCTATTTATAGGTCACGAATTGAAATATTACACTACACAGTGTTAATACTGATATCTGAAATACAGGAACCTAATTAAAGCGGTCCTTTTCAAGTCAATAGCATGCAACGAGGTATTATTTAGAACCCTCGTGTAAAACCAAATCATATGACATCAATATTACATAAAAACATTAAAATTAATGTTTCACCTTTTTTTTTATCTCGCGTTTCAATTAAAATTATCCTATCATATAATCATCAAATAAATATCAAACAATAAATCAGTTAACACAAACAATCAAATATAAATTATTATAAATAATAAACAAATAGTTTACCATTAGCGCGTAAACTACCAGGCCCGATAGGAGGATGTTACAACTCTCCTCCCCTTAAAAGGATTCCGTCTCCGGAATCTCACCACGTTACTAACTCAACGTTTCTTCCACTGATCACTTTTCAAATCAACCTTCCGTTCAAATATCCAAGGAATCCGACTTTCATCTTCTACTGAATCCTTACTCAAATTATCAGACAGTGGATGTGTATCATAAACACCTGTCATCTCAGCATAAAGGTTAGAAGTAATCATCTGATCATTTACCACTTATCATTGTCAAACTGATCAAGTATATATAATGAAATGATAGCCTTCAGTGTTTCCCGGTGCAAATTATTCCTTTTGAGAGTAGTGGATCTGCGTACAGTTTATGTGTCTGACACAAAAGCAATCTTCTTAGATGTAACCTAAACAATATCAGGACCCGCAAACTATCTCTCATCTGCCATTAATCAACACATAGAGGTTTTGCAGTGATGATCATATAACATTTCGAAAGGTATCACATCGACCTTCAAGGATAAGAATTTTCATACACACAATCAATCAATGAAAGGTACAAATCCCAAAATCTAACACACCCCACCCACACGCATGTAACAAATCTTCAAGTTTCTGAATGGTTCGTTCAATCTAACAGTCTGTCTGAGGCTAGAATGTTGGACTCAATCAACTCACATTTACAATTCTCACTGTAGGCTCTTCTAGAAGTTCAGAACAATCAAAGTCTATGTTAAAAACAATTAATACTAGAATACTGTGTCAAGAAGCAATCACATCAATATTCAGTTGAATAAATCTGATGCGAGGAGTTGTCTCACTGGTAGCAAGAAAATAACATTACTTATCCGATAGTCAACAATTTACCCAAATCCTATCATGACTTTGCTGAGTTCGTGGGAGTTTAGTTACAAAAATCCATCATAAACGTCTCCCAATTTCCATTCTGGTATCTTTAGCAATTTCAAAATTCGTAAAATCCTTGACGTTCTTCTACAACATGAGCATAAATATATCAAATTTCCACAAATTAAGCAACATCTGTCTTCATCTAAGACCTCCCAATTCAACAATTTTAAGGTCATTATTCATTTTCATGCTACATAATGGAGCAGGAAATTTGGACGTCTAAGTCTCTGTCAACCTCAGATCACAAAATTCTCCAAGCAAAGGCATACAAACACTGGATCATAAGTCTTTAATCCTCGAAGTTTGTCAATCAAATCCACTTTTGTTTATCAAAATTTCTGACTGCACATTTTCATCGGTCAAAACTTTCATTTGAACAATATCAGTCTATCCACTAATTCAAAATAATTCCCATTTGCACAAAACAATATTATTATTGACTCCATCACATTTCTAAGCATAGGCTATTACATTAGCTTTCCAAAGTTGATAATGAAATTTCGCAATCACTGCATCAAATCAATTCTAAATATTGTCTTTGTCACATATTTAATTCTTCTATAGAAAGCACATATCATAAACCCAACAGATCAATACAGTTACACATTTCATATCATATCAATAATATCTCCATAGTGTTTAAGGAAATCAATCGTTATAAACTCCAAGTCATGTAAAGGAAACAATACAATGTACTACGAAGTCATCAAATCCATCAAGTAGTGCAGAAATAAGGGTCTGACAAATAATCATTTCAAAATCTGAAATACTACTATTCACTGCTTTTTCAAATCAATCTCTTTGCAGGTTAACCAGGTCAACAGGGTTACAATTTTGAATACCTCTTCATCAAATCATTTCTGGTAATTCAAAATCCCTCAAATATCAAACATTGTCATCTGCTATTTTCACTTCAGGCCTATCCCAGATACACTCATACACAAATTAAGAAGATAAATCTTCCTAGCCAGGTCAGTATGATATCCGTTGTGTTTTAACAATTGTCTAAACATAATGTATCATATAGCATGCAATTCAACTAATCAGAAAACAACTTTTATGGCAATTACTTAATTGCTCTATACTGGCCCAAACAATACACGTGTAACAGTATATCAAACTCAAGTATAGGTATTTACAAAATGAACTATAATTCATTTATCATCAGTTACCTCTACTTTTAATAGTACTGTAGCATCAGAAGCAGACATATTCAATTATCACATAAGACCACATAGATAACTGAGCATTCAACTCTAAAATCAAATATCATACATACAGATATAGAGTTCATCAAAACATACCTGAAACATCATCTTCAGCAATGGTAGCATCATCTACCAAACTCTGAATTGCTCTACCCTTTGGCGAAGAAGGGTTCTTTCTCTTTTGTTTCACCACTGACGAAGATTCCCCGACTGTTCCCTCTACCCCTGACCCTGACCTTGATTTCTTGGCAGAAGTACATTCACCAGATTTATGACCCTTTTTCTGACAATTCCAACACACTTCACTAGTAAACAAACAGCAATCTACCATGTGCCCAAGTAGTCCACATCGGATACAACGTAAAGTCTGAAGTGAGCAAGGCCCAAAATGAGAAGATCTGCAATCTCTACACCACTGGAACCTGTTATTAGACCTACTCGTCATAGGTTTAATGGGCTGGCTCCCTTGTTCCTGACTAACATGTCTTTTCCGCTTCTGTGAAATATTACTTTGTTCAAATTTAGATTTCTGTTGCGGAATCATTTCCTGATTCATCATGTCTCTAGCCAATGTATCTCTTCCTAACATAATAGGATTCATACTGCCACTGTATACAGGTGGTTGATAATCCAAAAATGGCTTATGGTCGAAAGGTGTGATACATCTCATATATGGATAAGGATATACTCCCGGAGGTACAGCTGGATAATCAAACTGTGGGGGTGTCCATTGTGATGCAGAAGCAAACGGAAAGGTAACCGGAGGAATAACTGTCGAAGAGGTCTTAATTTGTTCATTTAGTATAAGAATCCGTTGTTCTAATCCTCTAACAGTATCTTTTAATCTCTGTGTCTCACTTTCCAATTTAGAAATATACTCAAGCAGATCAAGTTCAGATTTAGTACCGGAAATCACAATATAAGTAGATGTTTCCACATTAGGAGTTGATGATAATTCTACTGGGGCCAGAGTTACAGGAATCTCTGTCGGGACTTCTTTGTCAGTCATCTGTGACAATCACAACATCTCGCCACTTATTAGGTAAACCGTTAGTACATACATACTAATCACAACACGAAACAAACTCCAATCACTCTAATCCCCACACAAACAAGGAATGTTTGACCAGACTCGAGCCAAGATTTGGGAATTGGACACTCTAACTGTGCAACCATCCCAAACCAGGGCTCTGATACCAAATTGTAACACCGCTATTTTTTTTTAACCATGCGGAAGCGAATACAAACAACTACAAACCTATTTACATAGGTAGTATAATTATTAAGTAATTAAACTGACACCAAAATATTTGTATTCCAAACTCGGCGTTACATAATTTACAACCGGCTCGACCGACACAAAATATCAGAGTGCAGTTCAAACATTCCCAAAAGCAAACACAACATCCGGCCAACAGCCAAACTTACCGCAACCTGCAAAGGGAGGGTTTATGTGGGGGATTAGCATAAAGCTAAGTGATGGAGATTTAACAAACGAACAGCAGCAGTTACAACAAGTAACGATATACAATCAGATCACATAATTGTCATCAAACAATTATCACCCAGGTCATGCAATCAGGGATATCTAGAGGACCGGCGGTGTTGCAACACCTTCAACCAAATGCCGGCCAAAGCATAGGTTTACCGATAGCTCTGCTAACATGGATAACAGTAAAAGCACCCTTGAGTGCAACAGATGCACCTCAAGATCAGATACTGTAAATCCCCAAGCAACAAGCCCAGCCTACAAAACTGTCGCGGCTGACCTCCTTCAAACAACTCAAAGTGTCCAACATCACAGTTGTCCCCGATTACAAAGCACGTATACAGATCAATTCATATTCTCAAAACATAATTCAGCGATTAATATCATATATCAAGAATCATCAAATTATCATGCTGAACATTCTGCTCATAGAATCTAGCATCCAACATTGCAACCGTAACCGTTACAACTAGCACAAATTCGTGAGTTAAAAGTCCACTCACCTGCGTCCTTGCCAATCCAAGATCCACACTCAGTTGTCTCATATCACTGAGTCTTTGAGTTCCCTGAGAACACAATATAAACAAGTCAATAACTCAAATCATAGTTAACTCCAAAAGTCAAACCAATTCACCACTAAGTCAAAGCTTACTCATTTAGAATATCCATGTAAGTCATAAGCAATATGTAGCAGTCAACGAAATATTCATAAGTGTCAACTATTTCCAATTATTCCGCACATGGGTCAAACCCAATCCGTTAGACTTCATAATACCAAACCAGTTTGAAACATATCAAATACCATTTAGGAGTGCTTCATAAATCATATGAGACATATAGAAATCAACGGATTATAAACTCAGGCTATCTAATATCATTTCACGAATTAAGCATGCAATTAGCATATAGAATCCAATCTTGAAGCATCATTAGTAAACCCTCTCATATATATCATATATCAGAACTTAACTCATTTAAGTTAATCACACAGATCATAAGCAACATACAATTCTTAACAGAACATGTTTCATCATCTAAATCATTCCTATATATATATATATCCTAAATCATGCATAAATATCTCAACATCATATAACAACAAACTGAATTAACATTCGAGTCACTACGCACGAGGTGGATTCACTACGCACGTGCTGAACGCACTACGCACGGACAGGACAAACTACGCACGTAGAGAACTCAAATACACATAACATGATTCACACACTTCGCACGCCAAGGACACTGGTACGCACGGAGTGGACTACACCACGTGCGACCAAAACTCATCGACTTCATCTTCTTCATCAAGCACTTCGTACGAAGTGGAGCCACTACGCACGGAATGGACTTCACTTCGCACGGCTAAAACTCAACTTTTCAAGAACTTCTTAACCAAAACTCGACATACACAACACAACCTCACCTTTTGCTACAGAATCTATATCTTGATCGAAATCCAGACGTTAATCCTCGTTTTAAGCTCGAAACAGAATCAAGTTTGAGTATATGTGCGTTAATGGTTCGTTCTCTCTCTCTTCTCTTGATCAGCCCGAACCAAACAAAACGGAAACAATACACAAATGCTATTTATAGGTCACGAATTGAAATATTACACTACACAGTGTTAATACTGATATCTGAAATACAGGAACCTAATTAAAGCGGTCCTTTTCAAGTCAATAGCATGCAACGAGGTATTATTTAGAACCCTCGTGTAAAACCAAATCATATGACATCAATATTACATAAAAACATTAAAATTAATGTTTCACCTTTTTTTTTATCTCGCGTTTCAATTAAAATTATCCTATCATATAATCATCAAATAAATATCAAACAATAAATCAGTTAACACAAACAATCAAATATAAATTATTATAAATAATAAACAAATAATTTACCATTAGCGCGTAAACTACCAGGCCCGATAGGAGGATGTTACAGATGTAGCAACAAGCAACAGTCCATTATTCCCATATGCAAATCCAAGATCGGCTTCAAGTAAGGTCGATTCGTGAAGCGTGCCGATAAGGTTGACGATGCAGTGCTTTTGTTTCAACAAATGATCCGTAAGAAGCCTCTCCCTTTACTAATCGAATTTAATTATCTCCTTACTGAAATTGTAAATATGAAGCGTTACCCCACTGCTATTTCATTGATCAAAAACTTATGGTTATTGCAAATCACAGTTGATGCATGTATGATGAATATTGCAATTAACTGTTTCTCTCATTTACGGAAAATCGATCTAGGGTTTGCTGTGTTTGGTTGCATTGTTAAGCGGGGTCATGAACCTCTTGTGTCTACTTATAACATCCTTGTGGATGCGTTTTGTAAAGAAGGGATGGTAGAAGACGCTAAAAGTGTTTTCCGTGTTGTGATTGAGAGAGGTGAGCGACCCGATGTTGTCACATATAGTAAAGGGTTTTGTAACGAGGGACTGATGAGGAAGCAAACGAGCTTGTTATGAAAATGGAGAAAAATTGTGTTTTTTCAAATAGTGTCACTTATAACATCGTTATTCAGGGAATTTTGAAGAGGAAAAAACCGAAAGATGTAGTATTGTTACATCTGAAAAAAATGGATGCAAGGGGTATAGATACAATGACACTTAAAACAACTGGGTATACAATAGAGTTGAGTCCAAGATAACAAACACAATCTACTGTATTAACATATGGTTCTTAGAGCATACGAAATGGTCTCGGTATGGCATCGGTATTCCTATGTGGAGGCGTGGTACCGAGGGGAACACCACCCCCCTCCCTTTGGTACCGAAAAAGCATAGGGCATCTCGGCATTTGCTCACCGATGGAGAGAAGAGAGAGAGAGGAGAGAGGGAGGAGAGAGAAAGAGAGAAAAAGATGAGAGAGAAGAGAGGATAGAGGGTATTTTTTTAATAAAATATTTAGAAGCATATGAAGAATGGGTAGTACGGAGGGTTAAGAATGAGTGAAGCATTAGTGATGTGGCGCAGACGTGGCTCGAAGCATGGGATGTTTCTCGGTGAGTACTCCCCATGCTCTTATATTTGGTTCTTTTTCATTTTTATTTTGTTGGGCTGTTTTTATTTTCATTATTCAATCTTCACTGAAGAAGAAAATCATTCCTGAAAGCTGTGCATGTCCGCTCTTAAAACTCTGACACTACAATTCATCCCCCTCTTGACTGTATTTATACGGTTAAAAAAGAACCCGTAAATGTTTATCAGTTTAGCTTCTTATAAGCTATACAATTTTTATTAATGGAGTTCTAATGCTGTTATCTGTGTTCTAACCTGGCTGAAATCATTCCGGAGGAGCTCGATCTTTGTACACGTGTGCTAACTCTTAATGTATGTTTTCTTGATATTTGCCTTCATTGTTTTGCTGATTATTATTTTCATTTAATGTTTGTAATTAGATATGCAATTTTTGAATAAGATGTAATGTTTAAAGAATAAAAATAAGGAGAGTTTATGATTATTTGAATGTTTAAGGCTCAAAGTGTCAAGCATTAATTTAGTTCGTTCATAGCTGCACACAAGTGATTATCAAATGTTCATAGCAACTACTGTTGGGTGTGACTTGATTAGCGGAACGGTATTTGAAACTAGAATTAATTGGGAAGCTCGATGTTACGTAAGTTGCGGGATTTAATTAAGTGTGAATTAATTGATGCATAGTTTGTTTTAATTCCTGCATGGCATGGATTATTTACAAATAACGCACACGTCAGGAGTCCTTTGCATGGCTGGATTGGAATTAATTCAACTTAATCTGGCACACGTGGAAGAAGCTTCGTAGATGCCGTGGGGATAGAATTTTGAATTCAAAATTGATTTTGTTTATCTTTATCATGTATTTGAAATTCATTAGGAGATATACGGCCGAGAATAAATTGGTGTTTATCTCATGTTTTGAGTAAACTAATTTGATTAGATTCTAGTTTGTTGCCTATAAATACCAAAGCTAGGGTGAAGTTATATGTACATCGAAATATCTCTGGAGTCATAATAAAGAAGTCTTTATTCCCGCCCGTGGACGTAGGTCGTGTTTGGACCGAACCACGTTAAATCTCGTGAATGTTTATTTTCTGTTTTCCGCATTATTCTAACGCGTGTATTAGGTGTCTCGATCCTAACAACTACCAATTCCCAAAAGGTCAAATCAACAGTGATGGCTAGAGAAGGAGCATGTTTATACCTTTTAAACCGTTATCAAGATTTATTGGTTATATGTGTAGTTATGATAAGTTTTCTTTTTAATATGATCGAATTGTGCACATTTTAGCAGAATAGCAGATAAAAGGATGGTGGTATAACCATGATGACCATTTCTTTGATCCTTGCAAGACCACACAAAGGAACCGCTGAAATTGAAGATGAAAAAGATTCCATGATAAAGAAAGAACATTATGATAAAAAGGTCTCTTGTGGTCCCATTTGTTTCACCGTAATTTTAAGGAATGTAATGGAATTGAAATTAAATTCCGTTGTATATTGTGTTTTGTAAAATTATTTGGAAAGGAGTTAAATCCTTTGAAGTATTTATATTCTTTTAGGTAGAGAAATGTCATTCCATAATTAACATATTTCCATCTTTAGCATTACGGTGAAACAAACGGAACCTTATTATTTATCTATGGATTTGTTGAACCAATGGAAGGTTTGTTTTGTAAATTACTAAATTTTGAAAAAGAAAGGCAAACTGCATATATAAGGATACTTTTGGTTAATATTTATTTTTAATAATACATTTCAAATCAAAATTCATTTACATATATATATATATATATATATATATATATATATATATATATATATATATATATTTATAGCATCAGCCTTTAAAAGTGTTTCTAGAAAAGTATGTTCTTTAATATAGAACTTGGCTGAAAGTATGATCCTTTTATGTGCAATTTGCTTTGTAAAAGGAAAAAACACCCTTTTGTCACTTGTAATGTAATTAATTAATTTTATTTATTTTATATTTTGGGATTGTTGGATGAACCTACTGTTATCCTGACAACTTAAGTATGAGATTCACCATTTATAATCAAGTCTTCAAAAAGCCAAAATGCTCATGCTGTTGTTGGTGTCTTACTGGTAGCCCTCTTGAGGTAATCTCATACTTAAGCACATTATTTCATCATTTTATTTTTTGATTTTATATTTATTATACTATCATTTTGCAGAACCTTTTGGAAGATTTACACAATCTTATGTGTTTCTTAAGTACATGTCGAGCCATGATGCAACTGGGCATGATAAGCTCTCTAGGATGGATCATGGATTTACCGCATGCCCAAAATTTTTACCGTAAAAAGTGTTATGGTAGTGCCTTCCTTTACATGGCCTTAGTAAAAAGTTTATTATTCTCTCCTACTTACCATAAGATGATATGTTTAATTCTCTAATTCTTTGGTCTCCACTCCTTCATTGATTTTGACACTTGTATTGATCTCGTGAGTATAATGTTAAGTAGGAAGATAGTGTTAGGGGATTTATAACCTCTCAAAAGAGACTGTTATGGTATTGCAGATACTAATCGTAAAAGTTGTATGCAATTGCAATCATTCTTGTTCTCCCCCCAAATGACATCCAAATTGTAGAATGTGAGCAATAGTTTTTGGAATAAGCTAAAAACTATTTAATGGACAAAATATTGTCAAAGTTTAGAGTTTTTAGGTTAATAGATGAGTAAAAACTTTAGTGGTTTAAACATTGTTAAACTGTTGAATGTTATAAATCTAAACACATCTTCAGTTGTTAAAACATTAACAAAAAAGGTTTAGTTGATAATTAGTATTTTTATAGAGGTGTGGGAATTCCATTTGTGTTTGTCAGTTTATAGATCTTGCGTAACAACAAATTGCAACCATTAGCCCTTTGCTTCAAGCGAGCTTAAAAATAAATCAAATTATATATACATATTAAAAAAAACACAGAAATTACAGAACAGAAACCTTCAACTTAAAGATTGACACCATTATCATATACCTTTGAACAATAACCATCTTTTGAAGCTCAAACTTGATAGTAAAACAGAACCATCTAAAAGTAAGATTATGATCTTTGTCCATACCTTTTTACCTTTACGTGCCGACTAAACCGTACGAAAAACTACTAAACAAAATAATATGGCAATCATATGGAGCAGCTAGATATTAGGAATAAATAAGCATTCACAATTGAGTTCATCCACTAAAATAGCTATTCAACATAAATCATTATGTATTACACAAACAGACTCTGTTTTGATCATGTGTCTATAATCCCTTTTAACTCAAGCATCTACGTATAAATCCAAACACACACACTTTTCGATAATCCGATCTTGTGAAGAAAAAACGTCAAACCAAAACGATGAGATTGTTTTCATAAACTACATACCCAATGTTCTCCTCTCTGCTAGTTTGGATCTCAGATCTCTCACAAATGGTACCCCTCCATTTTTCGATGTTTTCTGCCACCATGCTACGAGTTCGTCCTATAAAAACCAATATCACATCAATACAACACCATAAATTGTTCCCCCTTCAACTCATTTGTCCTATGATGATTTTGTTACAACACAAACACATCATTCATTATCATAAAGGATGTTCTTTTTTGTTCCACTAGAGTCATTTAAAAACACGAAGACTAGTTAATAACCGCACCACACTAATGATTGATCGCAAGTTCAAATCTTGCATTTTTTTGTATTTTATTTTTCCAAATTGTAAAAAATCTGAATGTTACCTATTCAAAATGCATAAAAATTATAAAATAATGTTTCAAAAGGTTGGATTTTAAGAATCTTATCATATACAGGAGATTTTAGAGAGTTTACCTCCAGAAAATCACAGTTAGAGACATATCGACTTTCAACAAAGCATTCCATATCTCCAACTTTGACACGAATTGGTTGCTTCAAATCTTTACACGGGGTTTCCCCTTGTAATCCTGCAACATCATATACAATATAAGTCAATATATGTATTATTGATGTCAATAATTTCAATTAATGACAATATTTTTATACCAATTTATCATATTACATAATGTAGAATAAGGTTTATTTTTCCTTATGAAAATGGTTAAATGAGATTTTTTTACTAACTTAAGGTTGTGGATAACTATATTTTTACATAAATAATTAAAAAGATAGCCATAAAGTAGTTGATAAAAAATAGTTCAAACTATGTTCTATGAAATCATACCTATTATGCAGGCAACATAGTACCTTGATCCCCCTGCTCCCTCCTCACATTTTGCAACCCGCAATCGTAGAAAAAACCCAACTAAATGTGCCGACGACGACTGGGAACTCATCCATCTGTCAAAACATAAGATAAACTTAATTAAAAAGCAAAACGAAGCCTTTGAAATTATCAAACCAACGCAATTGAATTAACATAAAAAGGGTAATTTTTCTTACTTGAGGATATCGGTTCGTGATAATCTAAGCCTTCTTATCGTGTCAAACATTCCTTTGGGTGCTTCTTTAGTTACTCTTTCATATAAACTTATGTGTTTTACAAGAGACTTGGTCTCTTTCTCTTTTATCTCCACACAATTGAGTGATCCATGGCTACAGTTTTGGGCTAAAACTGTTTCTTTCGAGCTCATAATGGATTTATTCTCCATCTGTGTAACAGTTTCTGGTGATAAAAGAGACCGAAAAACATTCTGAAAACTATTTTTGCTCTCTAGACTAGCACTCTCATTAGAAACGCTGATTCTCTGATCATCAACTTTATGATTCTTTAAGCCCTTTAACATGTTTGAAATCCAATTCATGAAAGAGCTATCTCTGCTAATTGCATATTCATCTGGTAGTTTCTTGATTCTTTTACTTCCAAGAACCAACTGCTGTTCGAAGCTATGTCTCCTCTTTCTATCAGTAAGCAAATTAGCACTTTTGCAGCTCTCTATGCTTCCATGGCTCTCAACCTCTTGATTCTCCTCATTTTCTTGACAAAAAACTGACCTTTCTTTATCTTCAGCTCTTTCTTCGTTCTCATCGACAGCATCTTGGACATTTTCACAAAAAGGGTCACCAAAGAAACCGTCTTTTTCAACATTTTCCTTGGGCTCACACTGATTCATAGCTTCAATTTCCAACGGTGGTCTACTACTGGAACCCGGCCCATTAACACCACTAGTCATTCTATCTTCTGCTGCCCCTCGGTTTTGTGGACCTACACCAAACCATATTCAAGTTGAGTGACTAAAAATGAAGATCAACATAGTCAACAGATGCACAGATTACACCTTCATATTTGGAATCACAAGAAGGATTCGGTCATTAGACTTCAAAAATCCAAAACATACCTGTGCAGCTGGAAGACTTGACAACTTCTTCACTGGAAATAGAGCAGGCCTTGCTAATGTGTTTTTCGTTTAGAGTCGTGTCTTGAGACTGTAAAAACCCCATATGATCACTTGGACCAACTTCCCACATAAAACAAGGTTTCGTTTCAGCAAACTTTATGATATTCAAACCCTTTTTGGGAGACCAAACTAGCTCGGCTAATGTATCACATCCTGCGTATGTCATCATATTTCCCTTTAAAATTGAATTTGCATTTGCACCTGCACCTGCACCTGCAGCTGTATTGCTATCCTTCCATTGGTTAGCAATACTCAAAGCAAGCTCCAAATCTTCTTTTGTATCATGCCCATTTGTCATAATCAAATGCCACATTCACCACTAATCCTGAAATGGGAAGTGAACTCGATTTCAGATTCAACATGAGCATACACACACATGTATCATCGATGTTTCATTTGAAATCAATGATGTAAACATTGTTGTGCATATGAAACACTAATGAGATTATTCAACTTATGATTAGTGTTCAAGATCAGTAGATCAATTGGTAAAAATAATAATAAAAAATAACAAGAGTAATTATATACACACCATTTTAAAACATGTCTAATTCCTTTTATGTTCTCAGTCCTTTGATTATGCCACAAATCTTGATATTCTTGTTAGGTTGACTTTTATATATATACTAATTAGAGATACTGATCATTATTCATATAAATAATGAATTGAAATATTCCCAAATTGGAGTCTTTCCACAAAAGAATATATAGTTCAAATCCTCCATATATAGTAAGAAAAAATAACAAGATGTTAATTAAGAATTAAATGACCAGGATCTTATAATTAACATAAGGAAAAGATGGGGTCAGTAATCAACAGCAACAAGATCAACTCTGTTCAAAATTTACTGTTTACATGGATAAAATCTGTTATGCACAGATCAACTCTGTTCATAATGATGAAGCCATAAAATGAAAAATTCTAAATTTAATCATAATCAAGTCCTCCAGACGAATTCTAGACATCAAATAAACAAAAGAAAAGAATATGAATTCAGACACGAATAAACGAATATAATAACCATTTCAATCCAAAAACAACGGGAGAACCCGCTTACCTCAAAAAGCCATTAAATCGATTCAATTGTCTCTCAAGGAAAAAAAAAGTCAAAATTCGAAATGGAAAGAAGGAAGAGAGCAAGGAAAGGAAAGGAAAGGAGAAAGGGGGTGGTGCAACTCCGTGTAATAGTAATACCAGGCCAGGCGTCTCGATTCCGAGTACGACATGCATACAGCTGCTGCTTTGAGGAATGTGGTCTATGATCTGCCACGTGTAACTCTATAAATGGCTAGCAACAATAATTGGATTTTCCCCGGTAAGCTTTGTAGTCAAAAGAAATTCTGAAGGATACCTAGTAATCTTTCTAAATCTATATATATATATATATATATTGCGATATTCGTACATTTCTAAAAAGGGATCTCTTCAATTCCTTATAATTGTCATTAGTAGATATACTACAAGTATTTAGCATTTTTTTTATGTTTATAGTATCCCATCTTTTGATCAATCAAATAGTGTTAATTGCATAGTGGTTCTTAAGGTTTGTCGAAATTGAAGATTCGGTCATGCTATTATCGAAAGTGTATAGGTAGGTAATCCTTATTTCACATAAACGTTGCAATGTGATCATTTACCCTAAAACAAGTTAACTTTCAAATGACATATTAAACCTTTTGCTTAATTATTATCGCCATTACCAAACACAAGTCCTATATCATTTTTAAAAATAAAAAAAATATATAAAACCCAAACACCCCTCCTTTTCATTTGAGAGACACATGCAACATTACCAAGTACCCTCGCCGGCCACCCACCACCCATTCTGCAGAACAAATGGAGACCAATTAAGAAGAAGAATCAACTATGAATCCCCATTAGAGTTGACAATATATTTTAAGTTAATGTGTAACTCTTGAAAGTAAGTTTAGGGTTCTTTACGACAATAGGTGAATCTTGAGTCCAACCCAAATAGATAAAGCCCATTAGAGGGTTAAGTAGGGTTAAGGAAATATTACATTTGGCTAATCTCCCAAAGTTGTAGAAACATGAACAGTGAATATCTGTGTATGCGTGCTTGCTTTGGTGTGTGAATAACATGAACATGAACAAAAGGACGGCATGATTCTTGAAGACTTTGGTAAATTGAAGGATCAAACATCGAAGATTAGATCTATAGGTTGATTATACCTCATCATGGTAAGAATTCTATACCCTAATCATGTAGATTATTGAGTTTTAAATGATCACATGGTGATTTTTGAAGTTAGGGTCCCTAGGTTGATTATAAACAGTGAATGATGATTTAAGAACCTTGGTTAGAAATTGATTATGTAAATATGCTAATGGAATGGTAACTGATGTTTGCTAATGACCAATTACATTAAAAAAACTGTTAAAAATGGGTTTTTAGACTCACTGGTTGATCAGTCAGTGTACTCAAGAACAATCTAGGGAGTTTTGAATTATAGTTTGTGAGAGTGTGTGCGTGAGTTGGTGAGACCTAGGACTCGCCAAACTTGGGTTTGCGAGGAGGGAAAATGTTAGCGAACTAGAGAGGGTAAAGTGGAAAGATTGCGGGGAGTTAGGCTTGCCAAATTGAAGGGACTCACAAAGTAGGATAGCAAGGGGAGGGACTCGCCAACTTAACATTGATGAGGTGTATGTGGTCGCCAAGTTTGGCTTGGCATAGTGGAGGGCCTCGCCAAGTTCTAGTGGTGAGGTAATGGTCTCGCCAGGTTTGTTGGCTATTTAATAGTTTACAACGTCCAGATAGTACTGGCAAGTAGACATTGTAGTTGATTGAAACCCCTCTTTAATTTGTATGTAGGTTGCTCCTCAAGCATATAGTAATCTAGAAAGTCGTGTACAGATTAATAGTAGCCGATATCCAGGTGAGTTCATTATTCTTGCTTGTATAATATTTGTGTAGTTGGATGCCAATGTGTTTTGTATGATCAAATAGCTTGTATGGTATGCGTAGGTAGGTTGTACTAGGTTGACACGCTATTGGGGTTTGATAAAGCAAGGCCAGAAAACACGGTAACGGGGTCTAGCGGGCGCAAAGCCTAGTTGACACGGATTCGAAGTCTTAGCATAGCACATGACCAGTTATGTTTGACTATATTATTAGTGTAATAGACATTTGCACATGCAACATAGTATATGTAAATGTAGTAAAACTCATTAAGTGTTGTGTACGATTGTTAGTTGAACTCTTTTGTAGATACAACTGGTAGTGATAAAGAGAAGACTCTAACATACAGTTGATAGCTTTGATTTAAAGATTTTTTATATCTAATTTATATATTGAACATTGTTTAAGAATCTTTATTATGTTCTTTTGTCGAGTATTTAGAGAGTTTAAAACGTCATTTGACCTAAAGATAATGTTTATTTAATTCATGAATTTCAATAGAGTATTTTAAAAAAATGGGTTTTGAACCTAGAGTGTTGCGATCAGGAATCTCATAACTCACCAGTCATTTTCATCTACATGCACCTTATTTGTTTTATATTTATATTTTTTCTTCTTTTAGACATGTACGTTTCCATGTATTTAGAAGTTTTCTCAATATAGAACATAAGAATAATTAAAAAGGTGAGAAAGTTTCATCATGCCTAAACACACTAACACCCTCTGTCTAAATAAGCATATTTATGAAAAGAAAGGAAGGTATTATATATAATAACATTTCTTAATTATTATTTATTGAACAGTAACTTTCTAATTAAATATTATATATTTTAGCAATGTAATTTGTTAATAACTATGCTTTTGGCTGGAAATAGGGTATTTAAAGTAATTAATTTTGGACCTGCAGGGTCACAACTCACAAGTTCTACTCTCCCAGTATCCAGACCTTTACTTATTGTATTTTTTTCCGTGATTTTACAATTCAGACTTCATCAAAAATCAATTACTGTAATTGTTTTCCAACTTGTTGAATAACAAGTGTAAGGGCATGCAAGTCACATAGTGAGAATATGTTCTATAGGACAAAAATGTACACAAAGCACATTTGACTATTTGAGAATCAATTCTTAGGAAAACGAGGCTAAAAGGTACTTTCAAAATTATTTAGTGCTCTTTTAGAGAATTGTTAATATTTATTAGGATAACATTTATAGAAATATACTTAACTTAACTACCAACAAGTGGTCTAGCGGTTAGGGCTCGTATCCTCATAGAGGTCATGGGTTTTACCCTTGGTAAAACATCTTGGAGGTGGTATATTTCCCTACCGCAAATGTTTGATAGGTCCGGTAAGGGAGACTTTGTGGAAAATAGTCTCGGGTTTAATCCTGACCCTTTACTCGGGCAGCCAAGACAGGTGCTCATTGCCTGCGGGCCGGTCCTTGGGAAAGGGTCGGTTCGGATCCAAAGAATCCCGAACGCAGGGTTGGTCCGGCGTAAACAATCTTTTGTGAAGAAATATACTTAACTTTATACATTTTACCCTTAAGTTAATAGTTCATTGCTAGCTCCCATCGTTAGTTATAATGTATTACTTTTCAATGCTAATACAACTTTTCATAATTTACATATAATTATAATACATTATAACGTGGTAATGAGAATCATACATCTATGTGTATCATATATGAACTATTATATTATAATTGTAAAATATGAGAAGTTAACGTGATAAAAAATATGAACTATAAATAATCATACTTACTTTTATATATTTTACTATTCATGTATCAAATTATCAAATGAATCTTAATATATATATATATATATATATATATATATATATATATATATATATATATATATATATATATATAGAAATTGGATCAATAAAGAACCATGTGTTAAACAAAGAACCTAAAGAACCAATCTGGACCTTTGGATCATCAAAATCAATGGATGAGATTGATCGGTGGCAAAACTGTAATTATTATGTATTAATTAAGGAAGAAAAGGGTAAACATGGAAAATCCCCCCCCCCCCAACAACCTCGATTTTAAAAAAAAAAACCTACAAAAACTTTAAATTGTCATAACTTTTTAAGTTTTGTGAATTTGAACAAAAAAATGATACCAATCTTTTAGTTTTTTAATCCTCTTTCAAACAAGATCACTCTTCCCATATTTTTCTAAAAAAATTTTAACATGAAAATTTTGTTTGCATTTGGGCAGCATGTACGTTTTCGTTTTTTGCATTTTGTATTTAGGTTTGAATAAACACAGCTCAAAATGCAAACTACGAATTTTGCATTTTGCATTTAGGTTTGAATGAACAAAGCATCTAGGAATTTTGCATTTTGGGCTTGAATGAACCCAGCTCAAAATGCAAAATACGGATTTTGCATTTTGCATTTAATATGAACACAACTCTAAATGCAAAATTTGCATTTTAAAAAAAAAAGTTTCTGAAATATATCAAGTCCGGTCTTGTTTGAAAGAGGACGAAAAACTGAATCTAACGGTATAATTTTTTTGTTAAAATTCTTAAAAACGAACAAGTTATGATCATTTAAAGTAAGTGGTGGGATTTTTTTTTTAATTTTGGGGGATGGTGGGAGGGATGCTGGAGCACCACGTGTTTTTCTTTTTTTCTTCTAAATTTCCTTTTTTGCCCTTCAACTATGTGCCACGTGTCATTACCAGAAGAGGTTCTTTAGGTTCTATGTTTAAGGGAAGTTCTATGTTTAACCTTACCCTATATATATATATATATATATATATATATATATATATATATATATATATATATATATATATATATAAGATTTACAATTTAAATATTTAAGATACTGATTACTTATAGCCTGAACTTCGCCTGGTATCTAATATTTTGGTGCTGCTTTTTTACCTTTTGAAAATCAAATATTTATTTGGTTTTAATTATATGTTGAAATAATATAAATACATAAGGTTATTTTTTATCATGTTTTATACTTCTTTTTAAGTTATGCAAATGATGAGTAATTACGTGTGAAAATTATGGTTGAAGACCTTTTTCATGGTGTACAAAGATTGACTCTCTTGTGGTTTACAAATAGAAAAAAATCACTTTTCGGTAAATGGGATGGTTGGGTTAAGGACCTTTTCTCTCCTTGTTATAGTAACAACTGTTGGTGGTCAGTATTTTGAGCTCCAGAGTTTTCATCCTATTGATTGCATTTTGAAAATGTTTAAGCTTCTCTTGTCTATATTTTGGGGTGACGGTCCTGGAAATTAAGTGATAAGGGTTCTTGATGCAAGGTCAAGGTTTTCGACATGCAAGAATAATTATCTATGTTATAAGTCAATGTAGTGTTTCTTAAAAGTTTAGATGTTGCATTAGATTCTAGTTCGCAAGGGCTAAGATATTTAGTTGTATTAATGCCCTTATTTATATATTGTCTTTGTATACTTTGTCTCAATGTTTAAGACCTATTTATATAATTCTTTATTTTTCAAAAAAAAAAAATTGTTCTTACTCCTCTACCACTCAACACTCATCAAGCCACCACAGTCACCCCACTCCACGACAACCACTACATCGAATTATTATAACTGTGATGGAAAATACACCATAACGATAAAAGACGAATACGAAATTAAATTGTGTTTGGTAAAACTTTTTTGACTCGTATAAACCTAGCTTTATGCAAGCAAATAATTCAAGTATGCTAAAAAAACTCGAATCATCCCTAAAATAAAATAATGCAGATAATCAAAGCACATACAAAATAACATTAAAAATTTCGCGTGCAAAACCTATAGAGTAAATATCAGGGAGCAATATAAAAAGCCTTCTATAGATTAAACTAGAGATACAGTAATCATTATAATGAATCATAAGGAACTATGGAATCAAAAGTAAAGAAAGAAAAGAAACTATCTAAAAATCTGCCATACATTATTCGACCACTTGAATTCTGATCTCAGAGGTTAGATTAGTGTGGCTGGATACATAAATTTAAAATTTTGAAAATCTTTTTTGCCTCTCTTTTTTCTGTATAAGGATAACTCTCAAACTAATAACAACCATTAGTTATAAGGTTGCATGTTATGGGTTACTCGATCCCATCGAGTACCCTCGGGTAGTAGCAAGAACACCAAAACGTCACATGCGGGTACCCCAAGCAAGTAAGGCCATCGAGTTCTGAAGCCCGACCGAGAAGCCAACCTCCCCACCCCCCTCACCCCCTCTCAACCAATCAAAAGCGCACAAACATTTAATTATTTTAATATATTAATAAAAAGATGGGGATAGTTTTAAGGAAATGTATAACTTGTAAATTGGGTAAGGAGAAGGGAAATGAAGGGGGAATGATGTGGCGCTGATGTGACATTGGGTAAGGGAAAGTTGCAGGTAAGGTATAACACATGGCCTAAGGGTATCTATAATTTTTTGTATACTGACCTATTGTCGGACTTCTATTTCTTTTATTTCCTCATTAGAAACCCGTTAATAAGAAACCAAACAAACTGAACCCACCACCGCATCACATCTGGTCTACCTCAATTGAAGTCATAACTACACTGTTACCACAATTACACAATCTCTCTCTTTCTCTCTCTATATGTGATTGTTTAAACGAGAATTATTTTTGTATGATAACTGCGGAAACTACTATCAACCCTTGATTAATAATAGTCAACGGCAAAGATTTGTTGACGACTCATTAATGCTTTATTAATGACTCATTAATGGCTCATTCATGTCTTATCAATGACGCACTAATAAGGTATTTTCGGGAAAATCAATCCCCGCAAATTTATGACGGCACACACAAACACAATTCACGGTTGGGTAAATATTTAAATTACCAAATTACCCTATTAATGAGTCATTAATGACTTTTAAAACAATCCTCTTACAAGAAACAGTTCTCCATTAAAAATTTAATTTCTTGTGAAAATTTGATTATTTCCTTTTTTTTCTCCATCAAAAACTCGTTGTACTAATAATCGATTTTGTTTTCCTTATAAGCCGATTCACATGTTCATTTTTCGAAGATCAGGAGAATTATATTACTCCATAAGAAATTCACCTCCTTTTCTATTATAACTTCACTTTTAGTTTTAATTAAAAACATAAAACTCATAATCTAATATTGTCACCAGAGTGGCTCCTATCATCCAGATTAACGGATCGAATGTGAGTTAAATTTAGGTCTTTAACCAAATTAGGGTTTTCTAATTTATTTATTTGTGTTATAGATTGCTCATTAATGTCTTTCATAGATGTCATTCATATATGGATCGACTTGTCTTCATATATATCTTGGTTTGATACTTCTATGTTTAGATTTGTATCATAGATCTCTTCATTTGTAGATGGACCAGTTTACGTTTGTTGTGTTCATATCCGCGTTTAGCTTTGTTTGATTTGTTTATACGAATTTATATAGTTTGCATAAACTATAAAGTATGTATTGCTTAACAAAATATAACTAAACTAGATCATATGCACGTTTGTTACATGGATTGGTTTAAAAAATAATAAGTTTCATATATTAAAATTATTATAAAATATTTTATAATGATAAAACTAAGAATTTATTTAAATATAATATTTAAAATATTATAAAGGGTAAATATGATATTTTAAATTAAGGTGAAAAAATACGATACTTTAGGGTTTTAAAAACGATATATATCAAATTATCTCTATTATTTTAAATTAGATTAAAGTCAAAATTGATATTATTAAATTTGTATCATATAAGATTAAATATTTATATTTATATCTATTATATAAAAGTAAATTTTATTATATACGAATGTAAGTGTCGTTTTCAAGAGGGCAACATCAAAGTGGTGTCTTATTTATTCATCGCATTTGTCTTTGTTCAACTCCAGAAATTAAAAGGTCCACAGCAATGAGAAGGGCTGAACCCACTTGCTAACTCATCTTTCATAATTAATGTTATGTTTTGTCTCTATCAACTCTCTTTGCTTTGTCGAATTAATGGGTTAATTTTGTCTCGCGTATACTACTACACCTTTTCTATTAGGACTTCTTATATATTCTACAAATTAATATCTTTCCATTTCAATCTGAAAATTATTATCTTAAATTAAATATGAACATTCTAATAATCTTCCTAATTATAATAACGTCATCTAACAAATCATCTAATAATTTATGATCGATGTATGTTTAAGCGATTATCATGTGATATATATATATATATATATATATATATATATATATATATATATATATATATATATATATATATATATATATATATATATATATATATATACTAGCTAAAGGGTTTGTAGTATAACGGTATTTATTCTTGAAGTTCCTATTAAAACTAACTGGAAGTTTTTATATATGTAACTACCTAAATACATTCTTTAATTGTTTTACAATTCCACTTTTCTTTATTATTTATTTTTTTTGTCATTTTACACTATTAAGCTCCAGTTACTAGGTATTTTTTCCAAACACATATACAAATAAAAAAATTCAAGCTTCCAGGTTCAGGCACCAACTACTTTCGTCAAACACACCACATATCTATGTCTATTGTCTGATAAAAAAGCAAAAGTATCATATATGTCAAAGATGTCGAGAAACTAATAAGGTATCAAACATCTATCTATAGTCACACGTTGATTACAACAATAATAACCAAGCTTTGTGATCATAACATGGTAAAAAATATGAGCTATAAATAATCATACATTTATATGTAGGTTCTTCATGGACCATCGTATTATGATTGTGTAAAATATGAGAAGTTATTTGTTAGCAATAAATAGTAATACATTATAACTAAAGATATATGGGAGCTAGCAATAAAGAACTATTAACTTCAGTCAAGGGTATAAAACGTCTATAGTTTTTGAAAATGTTTTCTAGCTAAGTGATATCTAATTCGAAAAGGATTTCTTTAAAGTTGTGAGTTGTAGTCTTACGTTGAATAAAACGTGTAGATATTGAGTAAGTGTGTTTATGTTTAGTCGTTTAAAGATATTTATATTGTTTTAAGATTATATAAGCAGTATATTAATAATATTATTATCAATATACTTTTATTTATTTAGTATTCTAAGTTTTGTTATTATTATAACTATAACATATATTTATTTTATTATTATTCTTATTAAAACAATAGTATAGCATATACTTGTAACAGAGTAATACTATGACATGATCATCTAGCAAATTGGCCAATATTAATGGCTTAATCTCTTTTATTTCAATAATTCACAAGTTTCTTCTTATACAAATAGCGCTTGGTACGTAAAGCATATTCAAGTAGGAGAGAACATTCTACACTTTTGGAATATTTCCTTACCATTTTCTTTTCAAACCCAAAAATTAGTATAGATTAACTTAATCTAACCTCACTTATAGTTTATTTTAATAATAAATATACAAGAGAAAAGAGATATAGAGAGAATGAAGCATTTGGGCTAGTACAACAACAACGCAACAACAACGGAACCCAATCCCGCTAAAGCGGGGTTTGGGGGAGGTAGAAATGTAGACAATCATACCTCTACTTGAGGGTAGAGAGATTGCTTCCTAAAAATGACTTCCGGCCATTGAGAAAAAAAATAAAATAAAATAAAATAAAAAATCCAAAAAATAAGAATAGAAATAAAACATTAATTAAGTAAATAAAAGAGCAAAAAATAATAAGAAAAAAAATACTAGAAAAAATAAATAAATAAATAATAATACTTAAGAAAACATATATAAAAGAAGGGAAAACGACTAAATATACATATAATAAACAAAGTACTAAGTAAGTAAGAAAGTAGGAGCCAAAGTAGAAAAATAAGGTAGGAACTACAGCTACTCACTGCTCACGCGCGCGCGCACACACACTTACACACACAAAGCGAGAGCGAGAAAGACAAACATATTCCCTAAGCCCTATGTGCAAGCTACAGACTCGGTCCTTCCTAACCCTGAATCGTAATCCTCCTTCTCCAAGTCGCCCTATCCGAGATCATGTCTTCAGAAAGAGAAAGCTCCTATAAATCCTCTCTAACTATATCTTCCCACCTTAGGTAAGGACGGTCACGCCTCCTAGTACCTTCAACTACAACCGATTCCGTTCTCCTAACCGGTGCAGTTGGTTGTCTCCTTTTAATGTGGCCAAACCATCTTAGTCTGCCTTCCCTTAGCTTGTTAACAATAGACGTTACTCCTAGTTCGTTTCTAAAGGCACCCACTGGGATTTTGTCCAACAAAGTTTTCCCACAGATCCATCTAAGCATCCTCATTTCAGCGACTTCCATCTTCTCCGCTTGCGTCTTTTTCAGGGGCCAACACTCAGACCCATATAACATGGACGGCCTAACTGCTAGTCTGTAAAATTTTCCTTTAAGCTTAAGCGGTACTTTCTTGTCGCAAAGAACTCCTGTAGCCGCTCTCCACTTCCCCCACGCCGCTTGAATACGATTTGTCACATCCTCATGTATCCTTCCTGTTTTGTGTAATATGGAGCCCAGGTACCTAAAGGAATCTTGAGGTCTCAACACGTGGTCCCCAAGGCGTAGATCTATGCGCTCATCCTGTTCCGTTTTGTTGAAGTGGCAAAAAAGATATTCGGTCTTACCCCTACTAATCCTTTGTCCTTTGTCCTCTAGCGCTACCCTCCACTGTTCTAAATTTCTATTCAGTTCTTCCTTCGATTCAGAAACCAAAACGATGTCGTCTGCGAAAAGCATACACCATGGGATACCTCCTTGAATCCCTCTCGTAAGTTCGTCAAGAATGATAGCAAAAAGGAAAGGGCTAAATGCTGATCCTTGGTGAAGACCCCGTACCACCGGAAAGTATTCACTATCTCCTACCGGGGTGGTGACACATGACACCGATCCCTCATACATGTCCTTTAGCACCCTAATGTATCTCCCTGGGATTCTTCTAGCATTTAGGCTAGTACGTTAACTCGAAATGACTAAACCAATCGGGTCTTAAAGAGTGGCTGTTTGAAGCATACTCGTTCAACCCGAATGCTTCATTTTTTGCTTTGAGTGAAATCTAAAGTATTTGGGTATATATTTTTATATTTAGAACTGGCTAGGGTGATTGAAATTTTGTTGAAAAAAGTATCGTCAATATTCTAAAGAAATTACGGTCTATGAATTTTTCTATTTGTATACATGCTATATGTTTTTTCGATACTTTCATAAGAAAAATGAACTATTAAATTAGCTTTCGTATAATCTTTATTTTATTGTATTTCAAAGAGAAAAAAGAAAAACAGATAATATACAAAAAAATCTAAATCGGTGGTCGGAGGCTCGGAGCGAAATGGGAATGATATTATATAAATATATACATTTAGAGGAAATTTTTTGTCTTTTAGTGCAGAAAAGACGTTTATAATATATACTAATTAACAAGCATGAAAAACAAATGTGGGCTGGGGACAGCAGGTAAAATCCTTTGTCTCTCACCCGACTTGGGTTAGATTCTTGTTGTGGTAGAATTTAGAGTATTTTTATTTTGCTGCTTTTTCTTCATTTTTCTTTTGTATTATTTATTCCTTCGGGCCTACTTTAACTTCTAATTTATTAAAACATGAATTCTTATTTTTAACTCCATTTTTGTAACTTCTATTTTTTTAAAGCATCGTATATGTCTTTTCTTTATTTTTATTTTTTTGCTTCATATAATAATTAATATATTTATTTATCTAAGAGTTTTGATTAAGGTTAAAAATAGTTTAAACTCTATTTTTTATTAAACTCTTGAACCTTTATATAATATTTTAACTTTAAAGTTTATGCTTATTTTGGTGTAACCATTAACCTTTATTTTTGAATTATTTAGGCATTAAAGTTTGATCGTTTATATCATATTATAGTTTGATCGTTAGGTTAAGATGTAAATATATCGTTATAGAACAACCGAAATATTTGATGTTGCAACTTCTACCTTTTTTTAAATTATTTTTATAGAGTCGTTTAGATGCATTTTATTAAAAATGAAAGTAATAATATAATTTTACAATAGACGAGATATTATTTTTACCCCGCCACAAAGCGCGGGTAATATTTACTTGTTATCGATAACGACAAGATAACATGCATTTATCCTAAGATAAAAGAGTTGATTCCTTCCTATAGCGATATACAGCATTCAACTCGTTAATATATAATTATATATATAAATGTATACAAAAAAAAAAAAAATTCAAACCATAACCCTACTATATTTTTACCCCGGAAATACAATATAGATTTATTATTCTCCTCATAAACCTTTATCATCATCCACAAAATCAAATAAGATCTTCTCATCTTCTTCTACCAAATCTTTGCCCTGCCCCAACCAACAACACTTTTGCAATGCCCCCTCCACGAAGCCCCCAGACCACCGCCACTGCCCCACCAATCGCCACCAATCTCCAGTCCACTCCACCGCCGCCGCCTACTTTGCCTTGAGTGTTAACAACTCCAGTCTTTTGGTCCCCGGGGACCGACTCGACACCTCCATCATCAAAAGATATCTTGGTGGCAATTGTTGCCATCACTGCACATCTAGAGAGTGACGGGTCTTGTTTCCGTGCATTTTGATAAGCTCTGAAGCCGCCGTGCAACTTCTTCACGGTTCCCCACATTCCATGACGTACGCCTAACTTAGCCACATCTCGCGGGATTCCCATGTCTTCACTATGCAATAGTATTACTTCACATGAAGATAGTTGCCCATCTCCTTTTCGGGATTGCACTGCATTCGGTTTACAGTTTTGTTAATATCAATCATCTAGAGCCCATGAAAAAAGAGGTGCACAAAGCTCAGGCCTTGGCTTGGGCCCAGAAAGGCCCAGGCCTAGGCCTGCTTAGGACTTCCAGACCAGACTGAGCTTAGGACCTGGCTTTTATAGGCCAGTCTCGAGCTTTATCTTGTTTGCTCACCTCTAACTGGAGGTGGCAATATCAACTAGCATGAAAACGAATCAAATTGACTTGTATTTGTTTTATAACGAGCCATAAGTACAACAAAAGGGTAGCTAAATGAAAAGGTCAAATGGGTTAAATAGCGGATGGATGAAATTAAGGATACTTACCAGGTCTGATCACCCAGCTTGAGAAGTAACGGTCCACACGCCTCGGCTTGTCACGCTGCCGCAGAGCAGGATATGGCACTCCCTGCATTAATTCAGCTTCATATATAACCTCATATTGCACTATCTATATCTATCTGTGTATGTTTGTGTGTGTCAAACAATATCCATGCCTGCTGATACAGATTCTAGGTTCATTCAAGAATCATTTAGAGACAATCACCTTTATAGCAGACAGATTTTGGAATTTGATGAATTAAATTAACTTTTTGGTACTTATCACGGCTCTGATTTGTGCCATGTCTGGCTTAATGCAATATATCATTCAATACAAGATTCCTTTAAAACTAATACTAACTTATTAAACCCACAATCATACAACAATTGTAACAATTCTTTAGCAAATTTTTATACTAAATACAAAACTGTAATCAAGAAGAATAATTTTAGAGTTAGCTTTCACCTGCTAGAACATCTTTTTGTGAAGCTATAGTACAAGAATACAAAATGAGTTTGTTAAAGAATAATTTGAGAGTTAGCTTTCACCTACTAGAACATCCTTTTGCGAAGCTATAGTACAAGAATACAAAATGAGTCTGTTAAAGTAATTACAAATTTTAGTTTTCGTTTGTAGTAGACTTTTTAGGGTGTTTTTGGTTATTGATGTTCTATCCTCGCCCCTTTGTAATTCAAAATTTCATGACTTTCTGACCTTGATTATGCATGCAGATTTAACATTATAATGGAACGGATGAGCAGGAGGGAAGTTACCAATTTACTCTTACGTATTACCTTTGTAACACAGTAGTAAGTCTTCCCAGCTTCCCATATCCTACGACCGATCACATATTCTCTATCACTGCAGAAAAATGGGAACTGCATGCATACACATAAAAGTAAGCTGTTATAACTTTATTCAGCAGGAAAGAGTGCCTACTTGTGTACATGTGAATGTGCCTACAAAACCTTTTTTATCCAGTTGACAATCATCGTTCCAGTATGAGGGCACTCTTCCAATATCTTTACATAAGTCAGCATGGGGTCCCACTTAGGGCGAAATTCATCATCCCAGAAGAAATCTCTAACCAGCTCTGGTGTTGCATCTTCAAACACAGTTCTGCTACGGTACACAACAGGCCCAGTCTGATATAAATCAAAGAGACATAACAAGATTAAGAATGAATTAAATAAGCTCAGTCAGGAAACATCA
Source organism: Pulicaria dysenterica (assembly GCA_947179395.2). Classification (NCBI taxonomy): domain Eukaryota; kingdom Viridiplantae; phylum Streptophyta; class Magnoliopsida; order Asterales; family Asteraceae; genus Pulicaria; species Pulicaria dysenterica. The sequence goes on from OX359296.1 coordinate 56,709,647, forward strand.
AAGGTGGGAGGGTTAAGAAACAGGTCAAAATAGCTTTGGTCTGAAACAGGTCATTTCTAGTAGGGGTTGTAATAGGTTGGGTTGACCCCCAAATACTTTTTATGTACATACCTTAACTTTTAAAAAAATACATGGGCGTCAAGATTAATCTAGACATTTGAATTAAGCAAGTTAGAATGTTGCATGCATTAGAGACTTCGGTGAGTTTCAACTTTCAACTCGTTCAACCTGTTCCCTTTGTAGCTATTTTTTATATTTTCTCCAGTTTAGAATTAGAAAAAGAGAGCCCAAATGGACTCATGCATAAGTAAATGGATAAGAAATACTAACTCTACAAAACATGCAGCTAAACACAGATTCCTTGCAAACCAACCTCATAGTATAATCATTTGCCCACACATTTCACTAATAAACTTCAGTCAGAAAAAGAGATGTTTGATCCAATCACTAAATATTAAGTTCAGGCCAGTATGCTATAGAAGTTACTTATTTGGCAATTTTATTTCATGATCCGACTACTTTTTGCCATCAATCCTACCCATGGAAGCAACATAACTCAAGATAAGGGACTCCTAATTCATATAGGCATGGTCACCCTAAATAGCACTATTGTTCATACAAGATATCGAAAGATCAAGATTGAAGCTCTATGGTGTTTTAATATCATAACTTTTTGGATCTAGAATGCATGTCCTCAGGAACCGCTTTAAAGTTGACAGCCAAATTCATATGACAACTGGGACACATTGTGACAACATGTTTTATAATAAAAAATAGCATCCAGACAAGAAGAGTGTAGCATTCAAGGGTAGTCAATCTGGGTTTTGCTTTATCTGTAACATGTCCAAGTCCAACGGGTAAACTAAAAAAAGTTTAGCTTAACAAACATGGGTTGAATCATTCTATTCGAACTATTAGATTATTGTTAAAATAATAGAACTTATTTTATTATATTCACAACTAAAAATTGTTCAACATTTACCTCGGGTTCATAACGCCAAGCTTGACAAGCCATGTTGGGGGTGGAGCGTTCAATCATATTTTGCCAAACGGCATCCTTACCATCAAGAAGATGCAACAAATATTCTAAATCCTTCTCCGTGACAACATCGTGGTCTCCTCCCGAGTTTACAATGCTGCACCTGTGAATCAATTTGATTAGCTGATTTGCTGGAATGATTTTATGATACAAGAAGAGCGTTAGCAAGATCTAAAACCAAATTAAATTTGACAAACATGTCAAGATATTTAACCCCATGTAATTAATAGCTCACAATTATCATTCCTTATATTGCAGATAAGAACACTGGAAACAAATTCAAGTCAACAGCACAATAAAATTATAATTTATGCAGCAAGTAATGCAAAATCAGGAACTTAACAGAGCAAAGAACCTGATCATTGAATGGTTACATAAGTATGCCAGTTGCTAAAGTAAGATAGTAAATAGCTCTTGTTAATCATAATTCTACTGTCCAACCTCTAGAAAACTGATTGCCAGGTAAAGCATGAGAAACTTTTTATAAAAAAAAGAAATCCAAAATTGCAAGAAATGGGCACTATACTCTAGGAGTGATCATCACTCATCAGTATAAGCAAGAAAGAGGAGTGATAAGACCCGACCACCTTTTATTAAAGGGGCAATTTCATGTCACACCAAAATCTTGAAATTTCATATGTTTCCAAATCATGCTTTAAAAGCATTGTCCATTATGTGTCGAGTATGTTGAAATTCCTGCTTTATTAAAAGGAATATATCAAAACAAAATTGTGACTGACTTCTGAGACATCAGCCCTTTCTCTAAAAACCCTAGAAAACTGCGAGTTGACAAACAATATTTCTGTCTACCAAATGATTTAGTTAACCCCCTGCATATGGGAAAAATTCTGTATGGATAAGCCCTAATTATTGATGGGCCAGGGCCAGGGCCAGGGCCAACCCACGAGTCTAACAAAGAGGAAGGACTGGAATCACAAGGGCAATAAAATGGTAAGTAAAGCAAAAGCTATGGGGAAAACTTTGAATTAAGAAGCACATGTGGTGGGAAAGGCTAATTCCCTCTAAATTTTTTCCTACTCGTCCTCGTACTGGACAGGTCACAGGTGTAAATTAGGGCGGTGTGGTGGGAAAACTTTAAATTTACCAACAAAAGTCAACATCACATAGTTACTTGCCAGGTTTACGTTAGGGCGATGATTAGGAAGTAATTAGGAGGATTTAACATTTCCCATGGTAGTAACACATCCAGTACCTAAATGCTAATATATTGACTACCTTTTGTAGGAGAGCAAAAGACAAACCTTGCAATGAAAAATCAAGAATATACAAAGTTATGCCATTACTGACAACACATCAGGAAGCCTAAATCATAGCAGATGACTTCAACTTCAGCCATTAATAATTATCTTCCGGTCAGTCGTCAAAAAACAGAAATTCATTCTAATGAAGATCAAAATCATCCGACATGTATGTAACCGACGAAAGGCAATAAACAAAGATCATACAGCTAATACCATAATGAGCCTTGCCCTTTTGGCAACTGACCAAGCAAAAGCCCTTAAATGAAATGCTACAAATACCACAACTGTCATGTTCACATTCACTATATAATTTTGAAACATCCCATATATATATTAACCTATAACACTTGTATACTAGATCTCCTACTATTCTTACCTTCGATAAAATATAATTTATCTCTGAATGAGGAAATACAATCCTAAAAAATTACCACCACGATTGCATTAACTAAGGAAATAGTTTCCTAATATTTAAGGGGTTTAATTCACCAAAATGTATCCAGCCTTAAACTTTTTTTTATTGCATGTATCAAATTTTAAAAACTACTACTTTAACACTTAATATACTGAACTTTCAAAATTTACCAGCTTAAATTACTTGAATCCTAAATCTCCTACTATCCTAACACATGATAAAAAAGAAGAAATGCTATATCCTCCAAAAAATATTCATAATAGACACTAAAAAATAAGCCATGAGCTGTTAAATTTTCTAGGTGTGTTCAATTAGAAAGAGTTTTAGGAAGATGTTAGGTTGATCATTGATGTAGCATTTACATCTATCTAAATGATCAGAATAACCCAGATAACATATCTCCTTATCTTGTCTTCTCTAGTCACTATGACACTTACGCGTATAATGTAGTAAATACAAGCAAGATCTTATAAATTCTATGGAGCCAACATCATGCATTCAAGCACAGCAACATGTCCGATATTTCTTTCTACATCTACCTGTATTAGTTGGTGTGCACATATTACCTTATTGCTATGAGAATATCTCACTACTATAACGAAATGTACGAAAACCCAGTAACCCACCCTAACCTAGTGGTTGGACCATCTCATGGTGAAACAATTCAATGGAAACCGCCAACTTCCTGGTCTATCCAGATGACCAAAACCACCTGGTAAGCGGTTCATCGTCTCAGCCAAGTTTTCTGTTAAAGACTATAACGAGCCTGCCAATTCTACCGATTAAGGTTAAAGACCCTCTTATATATATGTTATGCTCTCATGGAACATTTTTTAAACCGACATGACACACAAGTAAGCCAAATAATCCTCTTCCTCTGTAAAAGCATACACTGAAGCAATGATAAGAAAGGAATAAAACTAAACACACAGAATTGAGTGTAATTAGTGCTCTAGCTAGAAATACTTTAGTTTTATAATAATTAATTATTACAGGTTCAAACATTTTTCGACTTGCAACTTCTGAGAATGGATAAAAGAGTAATAAAAAAAGTTGGTTTTACAAGCAATTACATAAATCAAAAATGAATTTGCAACTGATATTAGACCACTATCTCAACTAGATACAAGACTAAGTCAACGTCAAGAAGCAACATCTCAAGTAATGTTTCTATTACCCCGCATCTTCCCTTGGATATTCTCATTATCAATCCTTTTTAGCTTTACATCCACCTCATTTTCATCTAACATTGTGAAAATGTTGCATCAGCACCAAACCTACAAGTCTCAATGTCAAGCTAGCATTACAATAACCATTTAAGTTACCTAGTAACATTCTTGAGTGCAAGCAGGAAAGCACAACATGCTCCGCAGCAAAAACTCAAATAAAGTGGCAAGTACAGCTAGAATCCTGGAGACTGGAGTAACATTAGACTAAATTAGGTTTTTCCTAAAAGATTGAGGCCCAAATATGTAACGTTTACTAATCACAATTTAAAAAATAGTCGAGAATAAGGTTAAATACATCAAAGACTCCACAAATAAGACATAAGCACATAGAAATAAGGTACACAACACCAGGTTGCGGTGTAGAAACAGCATCCATTTATTTTAGTAGAAGAATCTTGCATTGTCACAACTCTAATCATGGCACGATTACCATTACGGATAGCTAAGCTGGACCTAGTCTTGTAAAATTAGGGTATACAACATAACCTTCATCAAATTACCTGGGTTTGAGACATGGTATATCAAAAATGTAAGCTAGTGATATCATCTTATTGTTATAAATATTGTCCCACATGCTAAGCTCCAACTACTTCATTTATTCATATGATTACCACCAAAACTAGAACAAAAGAACTTCCAACATATCAATTATATCAGAGATCCTGGCTTTCAAAATATTAATCCTCAATACGTAAATGTTGGCTCATCTCAAGAAAATGCATGCAAAAACTAAAAACCACTCTAATTTGAAGAAATGATAAATTCTCATTTTAGGCATGCCTCTTATCTTCAATGTTGGAAGCATTGCTCGCTAAGAATCACAAAACCAACATTAGACATTCAACCAATGTCGTGATTCTTCCTAGTTCCTACAATTACATGATTGAACTATTGAATTACACTAGCCCACAAGTTACAACCAGATAAATAAGCAATTCAAACCTCAACTGCAACAGTAAAGTGTTTTATATTACCAGCTTCAACAAATCATGCATTACCCTTCTCAGACTGTGATTAAACACCTAAAGGCTGATACATATCGAAAATCATGTATCTCAGTAGCTACTATAAGGAGGTAAAAATCACCTAAAGATGATTTACATAAACATTAATCATTAAGAAAATCATCATATGAAAAGTATGAAGGTCCCCAGTGGTAGGTCTATACTGATCAGGGAATTCTAGTACTGAAGATAACATTTCTATTCCAGAATGTAACCTTCAAGCCAGCAAAAACTCCTAAAATAAACCCTAAACAAACTACACATAAACATTCATAAATCAAATTAGAAAGTGGATAGCAAGAGAAATAAATATACTGACTTCATGTCAACGCCACTTCCATCAACATACTGAGCGGCCGGCAACGACTCCCCTCCCGGCAAGGCACGCGGCGATGATTGATCATCCTTCAGCTCCTTCTCCCGGAAATTAGACCACATCCGACGACCCACAGAGAAAGCGGAGAGGGCGGTGAAGGCCAGCCAGAGGCGGCGAGCACCGAACCCCGGTGGAGCCGTCCAAGCAAACCCTCGCAACTTTGAACGGAACCCTAAAAAGACAAGGCTGGTCCACCGTGGAGTCCATGCCCAGCCGATCACAACACCAACCATCACGGCGACCCAAATCGGGACGGCACAAAAGAAAATGTCGACAAATGTTTCAATCATAGCGGGTTTGGTGATGAAATCCATCAAATTAACGAAGTAATTTTGATCATCCATAATCTGATCACCACCTGATCAATAATACCTTCATGTAAATATGATACGTGATCGAATTAGGAAGAACCAACCAGCGGCGGAGTTGAAAGCCCCGAAATGGTGCCGGAGGAAATACAGGAAGAAAGAGAAATGAATTAAAGAAAGGGAGGGGAGTTAAAAGGGATAGTACGGAAATGTGACGTGGCTACCGGTGGATTTGGGAGTTATGATGGAGCGTGGATAACAATCGCCGAGCAAAGCCGTTGGGATTAAACCCCACTCGAGTTTAATTAACAACTAAGTAGGCCATCCAAATTGACAGAGCAGCTGGCCGATAATTTTAGAAAAATAATAATACTAGGAGGATAAGGTTATGTAGAAAATTATTAAAACCGTCGTGCTAATTATATATTATGTGTCTGTCTAATTTAAATCTATAACTAATAGGTTCTGTTAAATTTAAAATATCTAGAATATGAAGGAAGAAATACTAAATATTTTGTGTTGTTAAGTTTTAGAAAAAAAATGTGTAGTTTAATAAGATGTGTATATTTGTTATTCAAAAAAGGTAGAGAAAAAATAACAGCAAATTTTTAACTTTTTGTGATAACAAAAAATAGTTGTAATATTATACAACATTCTTACCATTACTGATTATTCACATATAGATATATAATTCTAAAACAATCACCCTGTATTTCCCTTTTTAATCAAACGGAATAATGCGAAAACCATTAACAGTGTTTATAATATCGCTCTTTTTTTCAACACATCATAAAACAAATGAAATAACATATTTTCGTTCCTTTCTTTCTTCTTCTCATTCATAATTCCAAACACGATATAAATAAAGAGTTTGTATTGAAATTTTCTAAATGTGTTAGAACCATGAAAATCATTGTAATCTAAGGTGATTTGCGATGTGAATCTGAAAATTTGGTTAGTGTTAGCTAAATTTATAATAGCCATTCTAATATTTGTGAAGACATATTATGCCCTTAATTCAATATTAAATGACTGATAGTTTTGCATGATTGGATTCATACCATTTGTTAAGGGTGGCAATTATTGACACGACACGAACCCGACACGCAAATAAACGGGTTTAGGTTGAGCATAAACGGGTTCGGGTCGTTTTCGGGTTGACCCGCCAGCCCGTATAAATAAACGGGTCGTGTTCGGGTTGCCTGCGGGTTCGCGGGTCGACCCGTCAACCCGTATATATATTTTTGATATTTTTTATTTTTTATTTATCCTTGTATATTTCATGTTTCCTATTTGATTTTTGGGTTTTTATCTTATTCCTTAGTCATCCTAAACCTAATAAGAAACAATTTTATTATCTTCTTTTGTTCATTCGCCGTATTAATTCTATTGTCTCATTTTGTTCTTAGGTAGGGTTGAAATTTATTAAATAATTTTTATTTAAATTTTGTATTTTGATAAACAAGGGACAAAATTAGTAAAACTAGACCCACTGACTCGTCAACCGATTAATGACCCGTCAACCCGTTAATGACCCGCCAACCCGTTTATGACCCGTCGACCCGTGAATGACCCGCGAACCCGTATATTTAAACGGGTTACGCAGGTCGTGTCGTGTTTCAACTTATACAGGTCGTGTCACGCATCTTGACACGAATAAATATACGGGTCGTGTTCGGGTCACCCGCAAACCCGCGACCCGCAAACCCAAACACGACACGATTGCCACCCCTACCATTTGTAACATAAAAGTAATATCAGAAATTAAATATAATTAAGTATCTACTCACACTTTTAACTTAATTTAAGTTAATTTTTATTCTAATTTTTAAACATTTAATCCCTGCCCTATTTTAGCACAAATATATGTAATATCATTAATAATAAATTTAGTAAATTGCTAGTTGTAAGCAAGACCTGTGTAGATACGGACTATGTCTCAATAATTTAGTTATTGTTTTAGTGATAAAAAATAGTATTCTAGATTAAAATGTAAATCTATAACAAAGTTAATATATAGTAATTTTTATAAATTGTGATGAACAAATATATAATATTTTAAAGTTTAAATAAAACGTATATAAAATTACTTTAATAACTTGGATTCAATTTTGATTAACAAAACTAAATTGGGATTCTGATTTTTGTTAAATAGATTTTAAAATTAAATAATTAACTTTATTTTATTACATAAAGGTTAGGATAGGTTAATTAATTGGGTTTAAAAAGTGAAGAGTGCAAATGTTAAGACCTATTGAGATGGTGAGTGAATACACGCGCAATGCAGTATCGTGAGATGTCGGTGGGTGGCAAACTTGAAGTTTAGAAAGATGCCTTCAGTTTATACCCTGAAAATGCTCCCCTGTGAACGACCCCTTCTTTAACCTGCTCATCGTACAACCTTTAGTTCACAGTGTACAACTCTTTCAAAATTAGAATTCTACTTACTTTAAACTAGTTAAGTGAACCGTGTATTAACACGGGATGATATAAGTCAATTTTAAATTTATATAATTTTAAAGAGTATTAAGACGTATAGTAAAAATAATTATAAAGCATAGATATGAATATAAAATTTCGTAAGAAATGAATAATTATTACAGAATTTTGAAATTCATACATAAGATTATCATTAGATTTTATTTAAAACCTCTTTATAAACAACATTCATAGTTTTATTAGTAGGGTTTCCTTAATCATCGCAATTTAAAACTTTTAACCTATCTTTACTATTCACTCAAGAAACTGTCACATATAACTGTCCATGAGTGAAAACTTGTCTTTTTAGTACTTCTTATAAATACTCTTTTTAAGAAAAATAAAGTTACATTACACGTCTAAAAGTTTTAGTCTAATATTAATGTGTTTCTCGTGATAGAGTTTTATCCCGATATTGTAAAACCATAACTATAATATAATTATTGATGTTTTTTATAAGCGACCCGTGTATCAACACGTGGATGATATAAGACAATTTTAAATTTATATAGTATTAAAAATAATACACATTAAAAAATTAGAAAACACACACACATATATATATATATATATATATATATATATATATATATATATATATATATATATATATATATATATATATGAATATAAAGTCTTGTAAGATATTATAAACATTACAGAAGTTTGATATACATAAGATTATCATAATACTTTCTGTAGATACTCTTTATAAACAACATTCATGGTTTCATTAGTAATTTAACGCACACACAAACTAAGTTATTTTATTTGAAATGGGCTAATGGCATATCTAACTTGGGTATTTTTCATACTTTTATAATCGTTGCCCAAATTCATGATTTTTTTAATCTATTGAATGTTGTTTTTTCCTTTTTTTGATATTATAAGATATCAAAGATATCTTTTACAGATGATTTGTGAACTCACTACCTCGCGTTTACTAAATGAACTGCACACAAAATCAATAAATTTTACTAAGACAAAGTAGGAAATTAGAACTAAAAAGGAACAAATATGAATCTTCAAAAACTTATATATAATTTTCGTTTCTTAATCTAGCTTTTAGGTAATTCAATCACAGAATTTCATGAATCAGACAAATGAGATGTGTTAGAATAGTGGAATTAAAATGGAGCTTACGAAATGATCTATTAATTTTTCTTTCTTTCCTGTTTAGTAACATAATTGAGCATTGAAATTTTTATTTTAAAACTTAGGGCGTTATTATAATTGTATTTTCCCCTTTGGCATATGAATGATAAGATTGATGTGAATAGCTAAATGACGTAAATTCAATTTATTTATATTCTATTTAGAAATGACAAAAAGTATATATAGAATTGCATGTCAAACCAAAAACAAATGGTGTGGTTGTAAATATTGAACAAACTTATAATTTGAAATTAAACATACCATTAGATATATGATTTAGAGGAATCCGTAAACTTCTTCAATCACTTTCATTTGATATTGAACTGTTATGAACAGAGTTGTTATATGTGAAATGAATCACCCTTGATTTTTTCCTTTCTCTTGAATTCCTTCCCAATGAAGGTCGTTTTGGAGCCGACGAAGAATGTTGTTTATTCTCCATAGTTAATAGCTATAAAAAAAGAAAAATATATTAAATTAGCATATGTGAATCGTTTTCATGAAAATTTTTAAAAATAACCTTTTACCTGAAGAATAATAATGAAATGGTGCACTTTGATTGATAATGACAAATGATTATTAAAGTCTACCTATTTATATCATCATCTATTTTTTTTTTTAAATTTAGAAAAATGTTTTCCTACCATTACAACATACAATTTTTAAATAATTTATTAATCCTTTAAACTTAACAAATTTACTTAATAATAGGAACATTCAAAAGGGATGAATTTTGTTATAGTTCAAATGGTTGAATTTTCAATTAAATTCAAATTCAAATGGTTGTTATATTATCCATGTATATCTCATCGCCTACTTCATTTTCCTTTTTGTTTATATTTTCAAACTTAAACTATCAATTATTATATTTAAATCACATTTTAAAATTATTTAAATCTAATCCTAAAAGTAAATTCCTTACCTAACAAAGTGGAGTAATTTTAAACCAATTAAATACACGTCAATTAGAAATATGTATTCAATTCAAATTTAAATATATATATTATTATCTTATCCACGATTAATTCAAATATATATCATTATCTTATCCAAGATTAACAAACACATAGAAGTTTGTTATAAAAAAAATTCCCTTAAGGGATTTGATAGAATGTGACGTAATAACTAATATATTTTTGATTTTCTTTAATTTTTTTTTAAATCAAGGGCTATGATTGGTGGAGATTTTTTAGGGAAATGGTAGATGATGTAAGTAGCCCTTTTCTTTTAATAGTTTTATTTTTAATAGTTGCTTATATATATGATTCTTTAATTTTTTATATTGATTGATGCACCTTTGTCTGTTTTAAATGTTATATATTTTTATATAAATTTATCTTATATAAGACAAAATTTTAAAAAAATTCATTTTAATACTTTTTATCGAAAGACCGAGGAATCAGTTATTATATAGAATATGATACGTAGATAGAATAAATATAAAAAAGATATAAATTGTTTTATGAATAACCTACCCACTACTATTAATGGATAACAAACAATTAAAAATATACTACTTTTAAAAAGTGTCATTACAATAAAATTTATATCAAAACGTTGATAAAAATGAGACGGTCACAAATATATAATTATTATTTCTCTACACAAATTATATAATAAGTTATTAAACATATTTTATAAACAACCTATAATTAATTATATTAATATACAAGTTTTATAAAACCCCCTCACATTTTTATAAAAGCCCCTAACATATTTTATAAAACTCCCTTAGAATACCCCCTAACACATTTTCATCATAGGGCACTTTTCGATTTTTTTAAATTTCTTTTAAAAAATGGAGGGTTATGATTGGTGGAGAAGTTTTAGGAAGGGAGATAAACTCTTTTCTTTTAATAAGTATTAAAGATTCTGGATTTCTTCCGTCTTGTGAGAGTAGGGTTAGGACCCTACTTTGGTTCACGGACAATCGAACGTTTATGAATATAAATGAATAAACGATACTTTGTTCGTGTTTGTTCGTTTATCAAACAAACGAACTTCCTGCTATATGATTTTCATACGGCTCATGAACATGATTTTCATACGGCTCATGAACGTTCGGTTTATTTACAAATTACAACCCTATCACAACCCCAAATTCGTTGCTTATTATTAATAAAGTTAGGTCTCAAAAGATTGAAACAACTAAATACAAAATTTTAATCCATAAAAATTTACAATCTAATGCAACAACAAAAGTAGATATATATATCCCTCGATTTCTAATTAAAAGGATCTTATGCTTCTCCAAGCATAATAACACCTCCAATTTGCAAAAGTTAACACAATTGTTTAATACCTGTAATATATACTTGTATTCTTAGTAATGATGCTTGTACCTTTAGCATTCATGCTTACTCTTAACTCTCACTCAAACCCACCCACGCAAAGTCACAAACCTCAATAGTTGGTTAAAACCTAAATCAAACAATCAATTCAAACTTCCTAACCTAAATCATATAATCAAGAGCATAAACGCGAAGGAAAATAGGGTAGATGGCTCAAGAATTCCAGTACATATCTAATATAGTTTATTTTATTGAACCAGAATACAACAAACTTTGTATAAGTCATTATACATATATACATTTCTCACCCGGTCTGTGTCGTTTTAATAGATTGCATGTCGTTTTGCACTATTATGAATTGGGAAATTATTCCCTGCTATCTTCTCATTTAAATAAATACAAATAATGGGTAAAGCAATAATACGATAAGACTTGAAATTAAGTATGTATTACATTGGCATATTTAAATGATATTGTATTCTTTAGCATGCTTCTATACTCAGTATATACACACATACATTCACATAAAAACACCATGTATCATAAGCTTTAAAACTTCAAATTAGTACATATATATAACATACTACAACAGCAAACACATGAACCAGAAGATATATTAATGAAAAAAACAATGTTTAGTTCATACATCTAAAACCATAAATGTGTTGTAGAAACCAAAACTTGTGAGATTGACTAACATATTTTCAAAAGAAGAACAAGGGTTTAACTAAAAAAGGACGTAATGCAGGCTGAGAGGGATGTGATAATACCGTAGCTATCGAGGGGACGCCAATGGTGGAGTAATACTTTGCCGCCGGCCGACAGTGTAGTCGTGTGAAGGTGTCCATGATTCATATATTATATGAAGGTATATAAATAATAAATATAAAAATATAAAAAAATACATATATTATATAAAAGCTCGAATAAGCTCGCGAGCTTTAACGAGTCCAGGATCCAAAGCATGAGCTCGAGCTCGTTTAATATACGAGCCCTACGCTAGGCTCGAGCTCAGGCTCGAGGTCGTTTAGGCTCGGATCGTTCGAGCTTTTAACGAGTAGCTCGCGAGTAGTTCGACTCGTTTACATCCCTACTTTACAGGATGTTCTTGCATCCACTTGAGTGGAGATCCAATGTTCCATGCTATTCTCTCTTATTGGCCCACGTCACGTTTTATTTTTTCAGTTTTATGCTCACTGCTCACACAGTAGTGATTAGTATAGAGTATAGACTTTGTATTTATAGTTTCTTTCTATTATATGTAAATAATTTAATATTAAATGCTATTTGTTTTTTTTATAGTTTTTAACAAATAAATTTTGGTGTAACTATGAATATGTAAATATGATCATCACATTTTTAACTACAATTTGTTATAAACTTTATAGTGATACTATATTAAATTAAAAGTGTATTCTTGAATGTTATAATTTTTAAGTTTAGTTTATATGTTTAAAAAAAAACATTGGAATACTTCTATTAGGGTTATATTTTTCTTAAAACGTATTCTTTGACTATAAGTATTAACTATTAATAATACAACATGAATATGTTGAACGTAATATAAAACTCTTTTTTATACTTGAAAAAAAAATTTCGTTTGTAAGGATTAATAAAATTACATTGTCATATTGGATATAATATAAAAACAAATCCTGAATTAATTTTAGTTACACTAGCAGAATAACCACGCAATGCAGGGGTGATGAATAGTTTGTGCTTAACAACATATCTGATACATATATATACATTTATAGGATGGTACATATATACATTTAAAGGATTATCGGTGTCGTTTTAATCATTTTGATATCGTTTCATTTATTGTTCATAGTTGAGATAATATACTCTATGGTCACCTCCTCAAATCGTTGCTACATCCATACTTTCATGTCAAGCCACGTGTTAGTTTAATTGTTTTAATTCACTGTTTTTTTTAACTGTAACACCGTGTTTCACGAGCTTAAAATTAGCGTCAATTTAAACTTTTTAAACTTATTTATCAAGCGCTTGTAGCGGATATAACCACCATTTACAAAAATATCATATTGTTATCTGAATATTTAACATTTCATACAACAGGTGTTACCGCAACTATTAACCGACCATCGGATCACATGCATATAAATAAAAATTAGTGTTCCTCGAAATACACATACTATAATTACCCACGAGTAACCCCAGCTCGTCAGACCATCAGTCACTAACCTGCGAGAAAGGAGAAATCTTGCACCGTTAGCTACAACTAGCTAGTGAGCACCAATTTACACATAAGCATCAATAAGCATGTTATCACATCACAATATGGCACACAGAGCTAAGCTATCACATAGCGGTGTGCCGACATGTCAGCGGGATCATATCTTGCGAGGTAGCTAGCATGGATGAACGATCCAAGCTGGGGAATCAGTCACAACCATCCGCATCGGTGGGGGAGCGAAGAGCAGCCCACCATCACGTTTACCAGTTCCGGTTTGCACCGAGAACCCCATTTCACAACCAGTTTCCGGCTTTCGCCGAGAACCCCCTTACATAACCAGTTCCGGCTTACGCCGAGAACCCCATTTTCGTCAAGGAACGGTGGCCTGCAGAGCCGTCACTAAGCGTATACACTTGGATGCCGTTAATCCCCCACTTCCAGACCCTATTGGGCCCCCAGGGACCAACCTACACAGCTGACCTTAACCAATCCCAGGAACTGTGGTACAGTCCCCCAATTGTCCGGACATATTACAATAACACATAACTGATCCAATAAGGATCCATTTGCATGCACAATATAACACTCTAACATAACCGATCCAATCAGGATCCAATTACATGCGTAATACAATAATCTAATATGGCAGATCCAATCAGGATCCAACTGCTAGCATATACAATATCACAAATAGCTTCTGCTCATTCTTGATGAGTATAATACAAAATTACACTTTAAACATAGCATACAGTTGTCACATAAATCATAACCCTACACGGGTCTATCTCGTATCACTTCACTTATCTATCGTCACTACCATAATCACATTACACATGCTATAACACAACACGTCACGTCACCACTTACCTCGCACGTGCATACGTCAATACCACAATAACACGTTTCAATACACAACAGTTAGCCCTACTTACTGAGTCTCATGGGAAAACCGGTACTTACCTGGAGTCCTCACTAGGCAGATACGCCACTCAAATCTTCCGGTTCCTCAAGTATACCTAACACAACATATACACGCTTTGTTATCACTTACACTTAACACTTACAGGTCTAAACACAAGTCACACAATCTGCCAACACTAGACATAGGCTTGCGGCCACAAGGGACAGGGCTTATGCCCGCAAGCTTGGTTCTTTGGGTTCCTACGGCCGTAGGTTATGTACACACGACCGTAGGCTTCGTTCCATCACCCGTAGGTGGTAAACTACCACGTACATGCCTTGCGTCCGCAAACACCTTAGTTTACAGCCGCACGAAACATCCCACGCCTAAACACACAAATTACAACAAAACTGGCAACTTTTCTGAAAAACACCCCTTGCGGCAGCAAGGCCTTTTTTTAAAAACAACCCCTTGCGATAGCAAGGGATTTCCCTTGCGATAGCAAGGACCCTTGCGACCGCAAGCTCCCTTGCGACCACAAGGCTTTTCCCTTGCGACCACAAAGACCCTTGCGACCACAAGGACTTTTCCTTGCGACCGCAAACACCCTTTTTACAACAGGTTTTTGCTCTGTTCGAGCATAGCTGCTGGAATCCGCATTTTTTGACACAAAATCAACTTGAATCCATTTTCAAGCGTTTATACATCACTTTTAACATACATATGAACTTACTAACACATAATTGACACAAAACAAACATCACAACCCAATTGAATCCATCAAAATGGGTTACCTCTTAACTATACTTCAAGAACTAGGTTTTAGATTGAAGACACTTACAAAGAAGATAGAACACAGCAGATTGAACTCGACTTTTGCTACTGGAATCACAACCAAATCACTTTGCTTCTTGATTTCTTTCTTCAAATTTGAGAGAGTAAAGTGTGTGTGTGTGTGTGTGTGTGTATCTCGTATGTATGTATGTGTGTTAATGTGTGTTTTTACTTCAACAAGGGATAAGGGAAAGGATAAGCCGACCTTGAGGTTTATTTAATAAACCTCGGGTATTTTGTTCCCCTTTTCAACTTACAACTTGACACACGCTAACCCGTTTCAACTAACGGATATATCTACGGAATCATTACGCGAAACCGTTTAACACTTTATCACTTTTAAACGCGTTTGACACTTTTCACATAATCACTCTAATTAACGCATAACACGCGCTAGTAACTTAAAACACACTAATTTAAATCACTTAAAATCACTGTACAACTATTTAAGCACAAGGTACAAGCCTACGCAACTAGGCCCAATTTAAGGATGTTACATTTACTATATTAGATGATTAATTTACATATTATTTGTTTTCTTCTTATATTATTTAGCATGTTATGTTTTATTTAAATATAAAAAAATATTTATGACATTCTTACTTTTATCTACATTTTGATATAAATCTTTTCTATAATATAATATTTATCTAAAAATGTTATTTTTTAATAGTAATTTCTATTTATGTGTGTTCAAATAAGATTATTAAAATGTAGACAATTAGAGATGAAATATTTTTAAAGAGTAAGTTAAGAAACACATGTTTATATATATATATATATATATATATATATATATATATATATATATATATATATATATATATATATATATATATATATATATATATAAAGGTAATCTAATCAAATCAGATACGCAACGGCACAACGCAGTGCTTAAAACAACCAACGTTACTATATATAACGTACTATAATTGTGAATAAATGTAATCAACTTTGCATAATTCTTGTAGAATGAAGAACAGGGATGTGAATTAAATAGAGGACTTCCTTCTAGTCAACTCAAAGAGGCCAAGGGCGGCTTGCTTCGAGTTTGACTTAAACGAATCCTTCCTTACTCACAAAAACATTGTAGAACTGTTTCTTCCGATTCGTAAGTTTCATTGATCAAAGAGGGGGGGGGGGGGGGGCAAAATAAAACAAGGTGGGGACTCGGATATAAATCTAACAAAATGTAATATCCAAATTTTATTTTTTATTGTAATTATTCACAAAAGTTATATTTTATTTAACATGCATACAAAATTTCAATTTTAATAAAGATGTATAAAAGACTCATTTCAAAGTATAATAATTTCAAAAGAGTTTGCTGACGGAAGCCGAACTGTCAATCACGTACTAGAGCCTTGTCTTTTATCGTTTCCGCAAAAAGGTAAAACACTGAAATAAGCACAAGGCTTAGTAACCACATAATCTCAACTATCAATGAAGTGAAAGCACATTTCAATCATCATATAAAGTATCATCATCACATATGTGGTCCCTGACCACTGGTAATCCCCGACTACTCGAAGTCGTATCAACTTCTGAGATCACATCGATTCCTGGATGTTACATCAGCATCTTGCTAGTTCTAAATGACTAGCAACATGAGCCACTCATGCTTCATCACATCATCATCATCACCTATTCATAAAACAAATAATGCATATACATTTCATATAATAATATAGATCATGTAATGCACCTCAATATTTTGTATGAGCCAACGATAGTCCGCAAGTCAATTATAAAATCACAATACACACCAACAAATAATACATACAAGTAATATTCAAATAATATATATCAAATATTAAATTTTCTGAGCATTTGCAGGCTAGACACACCCTAAACACGGATGTCTTTCCTAGGCATAGTGTGCGTTCCTCAGGCGTGGTTGTGTCTTTTCCTCAAGCAAGCCCATGCCTCAACCAAAAAACACAGGGTGTATCTTATG
This sequence comes from Pulicaria dysenterica, assembly GCA_947179395.2. Taxonomy (NCBI): domain Eukaryota; kingdom Viridiplantae; phylum Streptophyta; class Magnoliopsida; order Asterales; family Asteraceae; genus Pulicaria; species Pulicaria dysenterica. The sequence continues at coordinate 56,727,099 of OX359296.1, forward strand.
AACTAGGGTTTGGCACCAGATGATAGGCACGTCCGTACCTTTCTCAGGTGTAACACCCCCGGCCAAGGCGCTTACCGGTCTCATACCGGCGCTACCACCTACCGGGCATGTCAGGTCTGCAGCCCAATACACCCCAACCCTTCCCTCTGATCTCATACCAGAGTAGGTTGTTGCCATAGTTAGAACTCATGACCTTTTATACCACTCTTTCCAGAGTGATATCACCAATTGAGCTGCAGACCTGACACTATCAATTTAAACCCAATTGCATACTATCTCACAAATCTCCAACAGTTCAACCATGATCAGTTAATAAACACCACTTGGCTAACAATCTCAGATTGAAAACTCAGTGTGTCATATCATAATAATTCTTTATCTATACTATTATCAAATGGGATGAATTTGTCAAATTAGCCTTAATACATACCGGGAAGCTTGAAATCAAATTTAGAGCTTCAAATCTTAATGAGTCGAATCCAGAATTGGTGCTCCATTCTTTAAGGGTCTCGATTCTTCCAAACGCCTCAAAAAAACACACACACACACCCTCTAAAATAGTTCGCTCATTTGACAAACAACACCTATATGTATAACTTTTGTGAACTAACAACTACAATCCCTCAAGTTTTTATTTTTAATACTTCAACCCCTTTCACTAAATTTTTCTACATATTTCTATTAATTTTACAAATAAATAAAACTTACTTAATTTGTATATTTAAGTCACAATCCCTTTTATCTCCTACTAAGTGTACCAATACACTTTTAAGAAATTCTTTTCCAACCAGACACTACTAAATATATCAATAGTAAAATTTAATTTATTTAAAATAACTCACATATTTCCGGTGTTACAAAAAATTTGTGCAGCTTAGGCTTATGGACGGGGGCCTCCGTACAGGTAAGGTGAATCCGACGCTGAGGATAATGAACCTAAGAAACAATATTGTGCATTTATTTACTTGTAAGTAATACAAACAATATTACTAGAACTTTTCGATAATTATGAAGCTCGGTTCCATTTTAGTTATTTAGTCTCTCTAACATATATAATCCAAACAATTTCACATCTCTATGTTATGTTGTTATAATCAATGAGTGTAATACACAAGTCTCTAACCTTGTGTATATGTGTATGTGTATGGTTCATCATTATATTATCAAATTCCTTGTATTCGTGACCTTAAAAAATGCATGTCATGTATATATATATATATATATATATATATATATATATATATATATATATATATATATATATATATATATATATATATATTTGTGTTGTGATTATATATACTAACAGAAACCAATGCTTGTAAACCAGCCCATGAGCTTCCTTTCTTTCTATTAGCAACATGGTTTAATGAAGTTTGAGACGTTGTCGCTTTTGGTCAACTAAAATCACTATATGTTAGGTTTAACGGTCCAAGTTTTTGCGTGAATGTTTGAATATTAAGTCAATAATTAATACTTATAAATTTCTCTATAGTAGGTATTTTTTTTAAACCGAAATAGCCACCAATTAATATTGTTTGAAATTCTGCATTTGTTGTTGTCGGGTTTACAAAATGGACCTGTAATACTTTAATTATTTCCTTAAAAAACTATTGGTTTGAATTGCTCTATGCCAAAAATACTTCATTATATTCAACAATTTTTTCATCTTATCATATAATGATTTAAATAATGTAATCAAGGTTGATGAAAATGATGATCAAGTTCTCTAATATATGCATGTACATGCACAAATTAAAGAAACTGCATCCATGTGTAAGATTTTAAAGATATATTTACATAATAGTAGGAGGCTCTTTAACATCTGTGAGTTTAACCTCTAATAATTGGGGCATGGTAAAACTTATTATAATTACCATTTTACTTTTAAAAATATAGAAAGTGAAAGCTTTTTGTTTCATATTCTTTGCACCTGTCTGTCTACAAGCAAACTCCATTGGGATGACCAATCCAACTACTGAAATCAAAAGTAGAAAAGTAAGGCAATCTCTTTGTTTGATATTCATATATTATTTCAACTTTCAAGAAATTTAGTAGAAAGTGAGTTATTAACCATGGGGAGGGTTCATGCGAGAACCGTTATTAGTGCGAGAACCGCGAGAGTCAATCTCGGCCGTTCCTTAGATATGGGAAGTTTAATGGATGGTGAGCGTGGAGGGATAGAGTGTGGCAGGGTGCATGTGAGGAATTCATGGGTGGGCAATGACATTGAAAGAGGGTGAGTTGGACGGCTCAGATTGGTTATCGCGGTTATCGCACTAAGAATGGTTATCGCATGAACTTTTTCCTATTAACCATATATACAACAAACAATTATCATTCAAGAATTTATTCTCACATTATAGAGAAAAAACAATTTTTTTTGTATATGATATAAAGTGAGTATAATCTTAATGGATTATTAATTAATTATATTAATAATATTTATATGAGTCCTCCATCAATAATGATTAAACCAGAAATCTTATCAATCAAATTCAGTCACCTATATATTGGTAATTATGATAATAACAGTCAAGTATTCACTTAAATAAGAAGCTCGATTAATTAATTGTAACAAAAGAGACAAACATTTTCTCCTTTAACAACTTCTATAAAACAAAAGTGTTGGTAATTCTCATGTAAGAGAATGTTATTTGTAACCATAGAAAATGAAACATTAGATTGCCTTCCTTCGAATACGTACATTTTTTTTTATCAAGAAGTATTATATATACTTCCTTCAAATTCGTACACTTGATAGTAGTATTTTTATATAAAGTGGATCTATATGTCTTATGATATAATACTTATTCATCAATATCGTATAAATGTATGTACCTGTAGAAACATCGGCTTCTTTTGAAGCTCTTGTAAGCAATGAATACGAAAACTCCATAGGATGTTTTAAATGTTGAATTCTCAAACGTTGGCGGGAATGAAGCCTGGTCCGAGACCAATTCATATTCGATCGCCTTGGTTTCGAACCAGACAACATTCTCATCAACCATTCTAGAGAGTGTGTGTGTGTGTGCGATTTCTATGTTTTGATATGCATCTCCTCTTAAATAGGTGGATGAAAAGCAAAAATATCTTTTGCCCACTTTAAAGACATGTAAGTTTCAACTCACCTTCCTAAACATGCTTTTCACACACACAAATTTGAGATATTGCACTTTTTTTACCGGATGAATGTATTCACTGCGAAGAAATAGTGTTGCTTATATGTAAACAATTTTAGTAATTTAATTATTAAGCAACTAGCAGACCTATATAAGAAAAAACTTTAGTATTTACTTAATCATGCTAACAATTGAAATTTTTTAATGTTAAAATATGAATTGAATTTCTAGATTGTTTTATCTTTAAAGTTTGAAATATTGCTAATTTGTTAAGCTTTGATTTAATTTATGGTAAAAGCACTAAGCTTTATGTTAATTAAAAAATTATTCGTTGAGTAAATATCTGAGTTTTTATTTGACGAAACATGAATTTTTAAACAGAGCTCGTTATATCTCGAATCTTTTCGATAAGTTATATAAAGTTTTACTTTCTTTAAATATATTTATTTATTTTATATTTTAATTATAAATTTATAACATATGTAAAAAAGTTCCTAATGAATTTGATATAATGAAGAAATTCAGACCATTAGGTGGTTCAAAGTTTGTCATGACGATATGAAATGGCGAATAGTAATAACCGGAATACACGTTTTGCCAAATGAAGAATGGTAAAAATGTTATTTGCAAAATTACCTTTTTATTAAAATTGAATTTTTTTTTAAAGCAAACGAGTCTTTATGCACAAGTCTAGTACCACTCAAGCAAATAAAATACTTAAGTTACCCCATGACAGTAACAATAGTTTTCCTTTGAAAATACCCATTGAAACATGGAACATTCCTTTTTATGTGGATTTTAAGATTAAATTATATATTATTTTTTAGAAAAGCAAGAGACTTTATTAATCAAGATTAAATTATCTAAATATATATCGTCATTATTTTCTTTATGTGTCTATTTCCGTAGCGACTACCACTAAATGTGAACATATCTTTTGGACCAACCGAAGTTTCAACTATTGCTTTTCTTTTTATTAACTTTATATCATGTTATAATTATAAAGTTTGATGTTTATATATAAAATAGAAGATTTGCGAGCTTTTCTGTGTGCAGATAATACCACTGTTTTGAAAACTAGATCAGACATCGAACCAATTGTCCTAACGATAGCCGGACCGGTGAATGCGAATAAAGAAACCGTATCGTCATAAATATCTAGATAATTTAGAAGAATATTGTAAAAATAACCAAAAAGGCCTAACAAATCCTACATTAATCTTATAAATTTTCAAAGATAAATTCTGCTTATATTTCATAACAATAAATAGAATGCATTCAAAACATTAGTTGTTCAAACTTTAAATAGGTAGCTTAAGTATGATTTCTTTTATTATTCTTTGCAAACGTACATGCTCACACCTGCTGCAAAATATTGCTATGAAAACACTAGCCTGCTCATGTAACACAGATGTGGTATTAAATTTAGAACTCTAAAATCTAGATTGCTCAAGTGAACACTTCTAATGGATATAATCAAAGTCGATTTATTCAAACTTTTGATCGAAACTAGAAATCTCATCCAAGACAAGCTCAAACATACATCACACTTACAATTAAACTTGAGTTACTCATAACAATTTTGTGAGTTGAAGAACATTTATTCATGTTTCAGATCAATCTAAATGACTCAAAATAACTTAGCACCACCACACGACCTTCAAAAAGCCAAATAATAGCAGCAGTAGGCATAAGAACAATGAGAAAGATTTAGGTTAACCTGGGTCAGTTTGGATTTTCATACTGATTGAATTTATATCTTTTTAAAAGGAGCTTGTCACAATCATAAGTGCTTAGAAACAGTTTTGAATCACTTGCAGAACAATCTTTAATGGGAGAAAGAAGAATTTATAACAGTACAACATTGTTCTCCATAAATAACGGTACGCCTTGCAATATAATTTACACTTCATACACAATAAATATTAAATATCAAAGCACCCAAAAAAAGAGCAAACAGGTCAAGGAAATCACTGCAGATACCTGATCAAGGTCAGGATATCATATGATGATAAAGTTAACACAATACAATCAACATTGTATAAATTAGCAAACTCACCAGTAAATCAGGAATCATGACTGCATAGTGATCTTCTGACTGAATTCTTCAGTAATTTCGGTCAAAGGAGACTCGTTTTGCTCTGTTAGAGTAGCAGCAGTAGTGTCGTGATTCTGAAACTTTATGTGGTTCTTTTTGTTTGTTGTATCTTGGTAAATACCAAGACTATGGCGAACTCGAGCATGTACTCCCTTACTCTTGTCTAAACCCATTGTATCACTGCAGCTCTTTCTTCTGCCCAATTTTGGTGATTTTGCTCGAGTTGGTGGAGGCTGTTATTGAAGTGAAAACATGTTATTAAAACGTTAATTAGAATAACATATTTTTAGCGGATTGATACAGCTTCGAGTTAAATAGGGTTATTTTTATCATGAGTTATGTGCATTAAAAAAATATAAAAATAATAGTTTGCGCGAGTTTGCAGTTTGTCCTACAAAAATTGCAATGTTTGACTAAACACATAGTTCAGAGGAAGTGTTTGCTATTAACCAAATGTCACAAGAAACTCTTAATAGAAAATGAATAATAATGCTAACTTTTCAATCTTTGTATGGTATGACAACTGTATTAACGGAACACAAGAAGCTATATATATATTATAGACTACCTTCTTTAGCTCCGCCTTGGGTGGTGGGCCCTCATTGTAGAAGCTAGGCATTGGATTTGCCTTAAATAACAAACTCTTCCTGAGTTGCTTCAAGGCTGCTTCTTTTTCTTCCTTTTAGATACAAAACAAAGCACAAAATATACGATTTGAGATGACATGATCACATGAATATAAAGAAGAGAGATGAGAGAGCAACTTTTAACTCAAAGATATTAAAGATTATATATTTGTACCTTGGTCCTTGCCTCACATTGGATTTTCTCAGCCTCAAGTGCTTGCTGTTTCTCCTCTAATTTGGAATAAAACTGATGCAGATGAACACATCATGAAGAATTTAGGGGGGAGTTGGTATTCTTAGAGTGTCTTTAGGGTATGTTAACATGTGGAGGTGGAAAAATAGACGGGGTAGATAACATGTCAAATATGTAACTGATGTATGGGTTGCAACGAGTCTCATCATGCTTTACCTGAAACACTTTTGCTTAAGACGTTTGAAATTTTGTTATTAATTACCGTCAAATATTATTAACAGAACTCTGTACTTTCAGTAATAATTAACATTTTTTAAAAGGGGGTTTAATGCTTAAAAACACAATTTAGACGTTTCCAACACATTTCCTTTTTAGCTAGTTTTGTTTGAACAATAATTTACCCCATTAGAAGTAAATCATGATCCAAATTAATAAATCATCCCATTCATAAGTAAATGGAACAAAATTGTCACATTGAATTAACAATATGTGTACCTCTTTGCGTCTCTCTGCACGAGTACTACACCTAAACACTGGAGCTGATGCAGAAGTGGGCTTAGACATAATAGTCCTTGCTGATGCAGCAGTACTTTGAATAGTTAAGAGCTAAAACAAATTCAGAAAAATTAAGCAGAGAAATGGAAAAATAAAAGGAGAGAAACAAAGATATGGATACGATGATGCTACGGAACAAGAATCATCTTCATCTGGATGCTTCTTGTTATCAGGTTGCAAAGGCTTCCTTACTACCTGAGAATTTACATCAAGTTGACGCAACAGGGAATACAAACTGCTGTTATTTTGAAATAATGAAAAAGAATAAAAATTTAAGAAATAATGAGTCTTAAAATTGGGCAGTTACCTCATTTGTTTTCTTTGTAACTTGGGCAGTAGAACTGCTTAAATGAGATGATTTGGCTACAACAGGACGAGTTCCACCTAGAGCACGCTTTTCAGTAGCAAGAGCAAATGGCTGTGGGATCGTGTGTTTAGTTTTAGCATGTCCAACTGCTGATTTGGTTGAAGGTTTGACTGCTGCGTTTGACTTCTTAGGTTCTCCTTCTGTTTGTTGTGTGGTTGACTTTGTCTTCTCCATCACCAAGCAGGTATCACAGTCCAATGTGTTGTCATTACTTGAATCACCAGAGAGATCATTTGTATGTTGTATGTCTTCAACAATACATTTCTCCACTTCAAACACTTTAACTTCGTCTGTTGTCTGAATATCAGGATTAAAGTTCCCATTGACAGAAAGATTGGATTCTGCGGAACCACTGTTACTGGTAGTGTCATTACCCAAAAGATCGTTAAGATCACTCGTGACAGAGTCTACTTCCTTGTCTATACATATATTAGCCACCTCCATTACCATTGGTCTGCATAGACAAAAACAAAACAAAAATCAATATGTGAATCTGAAAGACCATTTTAGCATCATTCATATGTACAATCACCCTGGGCATGTGCTGAACAGGCACTCTACATATGCTTTCCAGATACAAAAGGTGTCGATAAAGGATGTAAGAGCTACAGTCAGGAACATAAGGAACATAGAAAAAGTATAAAGATAGACAACTACATTTACCAAACAACATAGTGCACCTAGTCAACCAATAAATTAAATCTTCAAGCACAAAAAAATTTGCTCCACAAAAACTGAAAAAAGCCAGGCGAAGACGGAAAAACTACTATACATTCACCGCAATGGTAATACACTATCAAGTTTCATAATCATGTATAAGAAATAGTATCGGGTGTCATAGTAGTCATCGCATCACATATCAGGATAAGGAATGGCACCGTAACATGCATTATATATTAAAATATGTGGGTGCTTTCTGCAAAACTAAATATAAAACAGATGGATATGAATATTGTGGGTTGATATTATGTGTTTCTAGCCTGACAATGGGAGAGGATGACAAACATGTGACAAAATGGCCCAACTTTAATATATAGCCATATATTTCAACCCAGGAGAAGTTATAGGGTCTGCAAGCAGTCCATGGAATGGTCTCAACAGGTCAGAGGTGGTGACGTATTGGCCCATTCATATGATCAAACTCCTTCATTTTGGGATGTGAATTCATCATTTTCTGAATGTTCGGGTTTTTATATTACCACATAAGTGATTTAAAGCACTCACGCGTTATTAGGTAGTACTCCACCGTCATTTAGCATTAATTTCAAAGATTACTTATTTTGAATTTTGATTAATGAGTCAGGAATCGACCTAAAAGACCCGCTACTATCTCTAGCATTACACAACAGCAATCAGCTTTTCTCCAAAATAGCTTTTAGCTTCAAAATTTCCCCCACCCCCACTCAATAAACCCCCTCTGAATTTAGATGATTAACCAATAACACCCAACTAGAACTCAGCAACGAAAACGATACGTCATTCATGTATAGCGAATATTTCTTTTTCTTGTGCTACATTCTCCGAAACTCTCATTAGTTTACAGTAAACCTTATGCAATAGTCTGGCGTTTTCCGTAATAAAGCTCCATATAAAACCTAAAGAACATTCAAAGCCCGAACAGAAACGCCGATCCAGAAGATAAACTCACCAAAAATCGACGAGTAATGTAGATCTAATTAGAATCAAATTACTTGTACAAACACAAGAAGACTGCGATATAAACACATAAATTCAATAAACGGAGAAATGTGAGTAGATTCTTACAGATTACCGCGTTTGATCTGCGAAGGATGAACAGTTCCTCGAGAACTCGCGAGCAATCTCTCTCTCTCTCTCTATAATTTTTTTTAGTAAATTTGGTCGTGTCTGACGCGAAGGGTTGTATAAATAGTGGAAGTGTTAACGGCGTTAACATGCTGCCGTTTGAGTGGATTTTGAATTTTTAACGCGCTGTGTCAAAACTCAAATAAAGGGACAGGGACAAATTTGTCATTCGGAAATCATTTTTTTTCTATTTTTGCATTATTATAATATATTGATTTGGATTTGTAATGGTGACCACCAATTGGTCGTCACCTTTCTCTACGAACTTTATTTTCGAAATATAAAGGCGAGAGGATGCCTAATAGGATTAAAAAGCAACACAAATGTTTTATCTTAATATTATAAGTAGCTAGAAAATAGTACAATGATATATATATCACCACTCATTTAGATTTTAAGCTTTTAAGTACTTATACTAATATACCAATATTAATGGCAAGGTACACAATCAGCGCACAATTTGTTAGTGATTTTAATGTCACCGGTTCAGTTAGTGTAATATATTTATACGTGTGTTTCAAAAGGACTAAACTTTGTTAAAAAACAAGGTTGGAGAACGTGGAGTGCATGCTTGTGTTGTTAGTCTAGGTTAGTCCCGGTAATATAAAGGAGGCAACGCCCCCTGAACGAAAAACGCTTCATAAATCTGAAAACTTTGTAACCCCCGTTTTCTGGTTTTTGAAATGAAAAAATGGATTATCATTTTGAAACACTCTCAATTTCTCTCTGGTATGATCTCTTCTATGCCAAGAATTTAATCATATGATTCTATAATTATCTCAACTCGAACTTCGTGAAATCCAGACACTGAGGGTTGAAAATTCGAAATATCGAATTTGGAAAGTGATAGTCACGATTGTAAAAGTAATCCAGACTCTCTTTTCTAACACAGTCAGGGAGTCATTTGTTTTTATGTTTAACTAAGATCAATTCATTCATGTATCGTTATAACATTCTTTGTTTTTTATACCAAATAAGCAAATCTCGTACCGATCATCATCAATAGGTCGGTTATGTGGTCACAAGCACAAAAAATGGAATAGGAAAGTAGGTTGTAAACTAGCAAGCCAAAGGTTCAAATTAGTCTTTATCAAACCATATATACTCTAAACCAATTGGCAACTCTAATGAGAAAATTAGTAATTTAGGGGTGGTGCAATGTAGGTACGTTAATCCGTCTCTACGCTATCCCCAAAAATATAATGTGGTTACAGCCAAATTTGCAGAAAAAACAGCTATTACGAGGTGGGGTTGATTGTCAATTGGATGTGCATATTCCAACAAATTCTAACATACGAGTTTAAGCCACTAAATTAGGGGCCCCTTTTCCTTGATTACTCCTCTTAAACCATCCATGATAATACCCTTTACACTGCCTCCTTTTTATTAATTAACTAATTAATTAAGTTTTCTTTTTTTAAAATTATTTCTAGTATATCATTTACATTCTTTTCCCCTAGCGGCCAACCCCTTCTTTTTTCTATCAAAAAGACTCGCCTCGGAGTCAATGGGTATGGACCATCCATTGAGTTAGAGATTAATTATGGGTGCTTAAGCTCATTCGAATATGACCTTCCCCAACAACCTATGAAAATTGCGACTAGTTGTTTCGGAAAATGCTTGCACAACGTATCCCGTTAAAGCTGATATATATTTCGTTCGGATCCGACTATAAGTTATGGTATGAGATACTACTCTCCATCGTTTTTATTAACATGTATGGAGTAGGAGGCATTTGATTTGTAGGATTCGTGAGGTTTGAATTTAAATTCCAGTAAAATTGTATATTTGGTTGAAATTTTGAGAGAAAAGAATTTAATGGGATTTACGTGTAAAATCCTAGGATTTTTATATCCTTTCGGGTGATGGGAAGATTTAAAACACTCCACCGACCCGTTCATCTTCAATTGATCGATACCATAATTATAAAGGTGAACATACAGCAACACGGTTCATGTTGGAGTTTGTTTGTGATTATCGAGTTTTTCATATGGGAGTTCTTAGTAAATTAGGATCCTCTAAATTCAATCTTTATTCAATAAGTACACCTTTATTTTATGGATATTTATTCCTTTTTAATAGCCATCTATGTCTATTATATTAGTATATATATAAATATATATAATAGATAATACGTGTATACCTACCGGAGGATATACGAGAGAAAACTTTTGAGTTTCATATTGAAATAGTTAGTTGTTATTTGTTAGTCATATTGCTAGCAAATTAATTTGTTGTTCGTAAATTGGTGATTGTCAATTTTTGTAATCTCCAGTAAATTTTGGTGTTACGTTTTGCCGTTTGGTTGTTTTATTCGTTTGCAGTAGATCTTATTTGTTGCACATCAGGTTATTGGTGTACTACGTTCATAACCGTGAGGGCGTTGTCGTACTCTAATTACCAACAGTTCATACCCTGCTTCAATGGATCTTCGGTTATCTCGTCATTTATTTACTATTTGATGGATTTTTACCTTCTTATGCTTCATTCAATCTTCTTCTTCTGTTAGAAATGTATTATTGTAATAGAATAGGAGTTTAACAATAGTTGAGGGTGCTTATTGTAAATATACCTTATAGGTATATAACTCTTGTGATACACAAGGAAATGTAAGGATTGCACACAACTCTTGAAATAAACTATGTGTGTTTTAAGGTGAAATGAGATTCTCTCTCAACCTATCATAGTTACATATTGCAATCCTTCAATCTACTGCTTGTTTAATCACCAACAAGAGGTATCAGAGCCAAAGGAGTGAAGATCTATCGGGTGATATCATCAACAAATCAAAGTTTGAAGATCAAAGTTCATCGAAGAAAAATGGGCTGATCATACGGTTTTTCAACCGAAGATGCTATTTATGATATGAAAATAGGGGTTATCGTTGGAGAATCCAGCAACATCCACTGTCCTTGATAAAAAAAGGTAAACTCAACTGTTCCTTACACGAAAAAGCAGAAAAATTGAAGTTTTCTCGGGTTTATTGTTCATGCCTTGAATTTATGGTTTCATCTACGAAGGCATCATTTTTACGTAGGTTAGGTTCGGATTTTATAAGAGAAATGGTCAAAAATGTTTCTTGGATCAACCACAAGAAAATCGATTTTTAATCTGCTCGAGTTTGAAGATTTCTGAGTTTTTGTCAAGAACATTTGAAGATGAAGAAGAAGAAAGCAGTTTTTAATTTAAAAAATTATTAAATCTTCAAAAGATTGTGTGTTGTACAAGGAAATTAAGTACACACCATACCAATCAAGGTACAAGTGGGTAGGCACTATTCAGAGTAAGGCCATCAGATTTGATAGTGACACCTCTGATTCTATAAGCCGGATTTGTGATGCATGCGATTGAAGGGGCATGCGGCTTATAGAGGTGTTCAAATTAAGATTCTAAGTGTTACTCTTAAAGCTATCAGCCGCATTGACTCAATCGCACGCGATTAGGTGACTCGGAAGTGTTCTATCAGCCGCATTTGGTCTATCGCATGCGGTCTCATAAGCTATCAGCCGGTTTAGCTCTATCGCATGCGATTGGGTGGATTCTAAAGGTTCTATCAGCCGTATCTAGTCAATCGTATGCTATTCAATCGCATGCGATTCAATCACAGATCCTATCCCACAGATCCAATCACCTGGATACAATCGCATGCGATTCGATCACATTTAATCGCACGGATCCAATCGCATGCGATTCTAACAGGTTTTCATGATGACCAGTAAAGACTTTGGACATCATGAGGGGAAGATATAAAGATTTATTCAGTTGGTTACTACTTGAGACATATTTTAGAAGGTATTCAGTCTAGGGGGAGAAGTACTCAGATGAAAAAGCAAGTCATATTCTCGCCCCAAATTTTGTCAAGGATCAAGAGCAACATTGTAGGGGGAGGGTTTCCCCGTTCGTGATTCTAGGGGGAGTAAGCAACATATTCTCTCCTGTTGATGAATCCTTATATGCTTCCGCTGATGCTACCAATGCTCAAGGATCCAGATGCTGAAAACCTCTATATGTTAAATTGATTATATAACTGAAGGTGATCAATGCCTTAGGTTACTGGAGTGCTACAAGACAATAAGCACAAGACCCTCAAGATTCTGAAAAGATCAAGACTCCGATTCATTTTATTCTGCAACTCCTATTTCATTCCAAAGGGGGAGATTGTTAGAAATGTATTATTGTAATAGAATAGGAGTTCAACAATAGTTGAGGGTGCTTATTGTAAATATACCTTATAGGTATATAACCCTTGTGATACACAAGGAAATGTAAGGATTGCACACAACTCTTGAAATAAACTATGTGTGTTTTAAGGTGAAATGAGATTCTCTCTCAACCTATCATAGTTACATATTGCAATCCTTCAATCTACCGCTTGTTTAATTACCAACATCTTCAATCAATCCTTGGTTAGGGTTCTTGTTACAATCACTTAATTGGTGCAAATTAGCTAGGGTTTCTGTTAGAACAACATACTTAATGGCGTTGTTCTTCTTATATTTCGACCAATCCTTGGTTTGAATTTATTTATTTTTGATTCCTTGACTAGGGTATGTCAATCAAACATGTTTTTACTTTGATCAATTCCCTGGTTCGATCTTTAAACTTGAATCTACTTTAATTTTTTAATACCAACCAAATGGCTAGAAGATTTTAAATATTTCAAGATTTAAATCACAAAACCTCTTCATTTAGTCTAATTTTCTTTGAATTTGGAAATCATGGTTCAAATACAATTTGAGATGAAACATTTTATACTTAAACAACTATATTCTCCTTTTAACACGGATGAATTCATATATGAAAATTTAAAAAAGTTGTAGAACTTCCTTAAATATATGAAGCATGATTGTTTTAAAGTTTTTTCTCAAGTTGGGTATTCCATTGAAAGCTAATAAAACACAACTTTGAATTGTGAGGTAAGTAATGAGTTACAAGTTCGACGGCTTTCAACTTGTTGCATCAGAAATTACACTAAGCCTCAATTGAAGTGAAATAAACTTATTATATTAGTAAATAAGTCGAAAGTTCTTTTCAGGAAACAAACGCTCGACTTACGGGTTAATATTTGATTGTCTACATTTTGTTTCCTCCGTACCCACTTTATACAAGATTGAGTATTGTTGTTGTTGTTGTTAATATTAGTAATGTAACGACCAGAATTTCGGAGTAATTTGTATAATTTATATATATTCTCGGTTAGTCTTAGTATGATAAATTATGCGACGACTGAGGAATTAATTTATACTGTTGAGCTGTTAGAGAAACGGTAAGTGAGTTATATGATTTTATGTACAATTAGTGCCTGATGGACACAAAATATTGAAATGAAAAGAATAGGGACTTAGGGGTCATTAAGGAAAACATTAAGGATTAAGAGGGGATTAAAGGATTAATTTCTATTAGGGTTTTAATCATGTTTTGGCAGCCCATATGTTGTTCACGGCAGTTCTTGAAGGTCTCGCACGGTCTCTCTCGATTGACTAAAAAGTGAACAAGGAAATCACGGTGTTTACGTGAAGAAGTGTCATAGGAGTTTAATGGGTACTACGAAACTGTCGAGTTTATGTGGGGTTGTAGTGCTAATATCGATCGAAAGGGGGCTGTTCTTCGGGCGGCAATTTGAGGTGTCGCAGGGGTTAACGACGACAACAAACAGAGGGTAGAAGAAGGCTCGATTTCATCTCGACTTTGGGAAGTAAACCATCAGGTAAACATCCTTAATCCTAAAAGTATATGTTTCTTTTGATCACCGATGGTATTTGCAGGACTGTAGGTAGATGTTGAAACTTTAGATTGAATGGGTTTGCTGGTTAAACATGAAATTGCTACTAGGGGTTGGATACATGACGTTAAAGATGAGTAATAGGATTTGAAATTATGATTTTAGTTGAAGATTTAGATTACGATTTTGCATCTGATCAATGGCCTGCAGAATTTAAGTTGGAGGGTGTTGAAGTCTTGCACTTGTAATTCATGATTTATCGGCTGAAAGTTGCAATTTGATGGGCTAAAATCACTATCTGATGGCATGAATCATGATTTGATGAGCTGGAGTTGCTGACTAAACTTCTTTGGCTACATCAAACTACAATTCCTAAGTTAACTGTTATATTAATCAACATGCAATTTGGGTTTGAATATCTGGTTGATTTGAGACTTAATGTCACTTGATTTGTGGTTAAGAGAAGCATGAGATTTATCATGGGTTGGTTCGAAATGTGGTTGAAATTGTATATCAAGTCCTGAACTACGATTGTTGCAGGTGGAGGTATAAGTCAAATTACAAGTAATAATAGTCAACTGCTATTTATAATGGGCAGTGAAATACAATTCATGTATTTGTGTGGAATTATAATTGAAGTTGGTGAACTACGATTGTTAAAGAGCAGGTAACTACAATTGGTATTTTTATATGGATTACTAATTACATGCATGCAAATAAGTACATTTGGAGTGGAAAGGAATAGCTTGATAAAATTACACTTAATAATATTAATTTGGGCCGTAATTAGCAATTTAGTAGGCTGACAATTAACAATAATTAGTTAGGAATTAATTGTTAATGTTATGTGTTTGGTAACTTTTAATTGGAGGTTAGGTGTTGTAAGTCTTAATTGTAGTAACAATTATTTTTGGATCATACGACTCAGATACTTATTAGGACTCGTTATTTCGTTAGGTTGCTCGGTGAACTCTTGCGGTGATCCTCTCGGTTTATTCTCTCGATATTTCAGGTGAGTTCAGTAGAATTTACAAAACCCGAGTACAAAGACAAAACCTAATTTTTGGATATATAAACGGTTATATATGTTGATTGATGATACGTGTTACGTGTTTAAAGTCAAATACTTGTTTTATATATGTTTAAACACGTGATACACATGCTATAATTATTTGTGGTTTATTGTGATTTATATATAATTATTTATGATTATATGCATGTTTGAACTTAGCGGGTGGGGGTAGTATACTTTATTACCCATTTATAGATTGCGGGCCTAGTAGGTATGATTGACCTTCTAGGATCAAAGTGCTAGCCAATGCGGGTCGCTTGGTCTTTCTAGATGGCTATAGTGACACATGGTATGCGGACACCTCGGTGTTCAAGTACTGGAGTGATGCAGGCCAGCGGGGCTAGATCATGCATCACGAGGGTGTGAGGAGAAGCTGAAATTGCGGTCAGCTTCGTTTGTACTTGCACTTGAACGGCAACGCAGTACTTGTACTTGCACTGTCGGAGTAGCGAAAGCGGCGATACTCTCGGGATCTATGCTCTCGGGTGGGAGTCGCGCCCCACTTGGTGCATAGGTTGGCCGGGCACGTGATTAGCGAACCTTGGGGGTATCTAGTGTGGGTTTAGTCTCTACATTAGGACACCTTATTGATACATATGCGGTTATGATGCGGTATGATTCATGATAATGTGCGGTTGATTATATGATTTGATTTTCGGATATTTGACCCATTCAGTGCTATATGATTTGCGGGTTATTGGCTAAGGGTTAAATACACCGTGGGTCGGGTATGGTATTAGCTATAAAGTCATATCTATACTTACGATTATATTTTTATGGTTTTTGGTTTTAACTCTTATTGACTCACGAGGCGTAAGCTGACACTTGTTCGTTGAAATGTGTCTTGTACTCGTGCAGGTGGTTTAGAGTTTGCGGGTTATGCGAGGAGGGTAGTCGTAGACAATAGTTTGATTTAGTGATTGGTGCCAACAAACATTTTATTTATTTAATTGATTTACGGTTTTAAATTCTGTAACGGTTTTCGAAAGACTGCGGTAGTAGCACTGTGGTTTGTTTATGGTTGGTTTTCTTTGCCTTTTCGGCAATGACAGTTATTTTTATTAATGGTTTAAGACTTCTGTTGCAAGTATTCGTTATTATTTTAAAAGTTTTTGTAAGAGGTAAAACTTGAAAATCACGATGTTACAAGTAAATAATCAATATAATGGTCAAACTTATCTAAGACCAGAATAGTTGTTAACCCTTCAAACACATAGATGTTCAAATAAAATGTTTTTTTCTTGGAAGCTAATATTAAGTAGAATGGCCATATATAAAGGTTTGTGTTTTACTTTGTATATTGTCTATGATTCTTTATAAAGTTTTTAATTCACTTCAATAATTATTGTTCCACGCATAGTTTTTAATATAATGATGATTATGAACAAAAAAAAATCACTAAGCGACGTGCAAATCACTTCCTCCCTTTAAACAAACCCTTTTCAGTTCTCTCTATTTTTTCCCTTTCGCCCAACCAATTTCCATCAAATCACAATTTCCTTGTCATTTACATTTAAATATGAGGCTTAATATTATTATTACTATCAATCTATCATTTACTATACTAAACGTTTTCTATTTTAATTACGGCTACTTGCAAAACGCAATATATGATTTTTGTGTTTAAAATATATATCTAAATGTATGTATAAGAAGAAGATAATATATTCGTGACATAACTAAAAGTTAATATTTAGAAAGAGAAAATAATCAAGTCATGTGTTAATAAATAGATGGATTAGGCTGATTTATTAGGCATATCTAACATTACTTGCAAAATGCAGGTTGCCAAGAGGATTAAGACATGAGTGTCGGGTGTGACTTGATTAGTGGAATAATATTTGAAACTATAATGGTTACTCGACATACATGAAGAGATGATACGATAAATGGTTTTTATTTCAAGGAACTTCAAGAGTACACACCGTGGGAATTAGGTGCACAACGTGTGCATGGTGGAAATTAAATCATGCATGGTCCTTTCAAATTGTTTCTGTCACAAGTACACATCGTGATGTCATATATGTAGCACGGCGTGGGGAAGCATGTTTGAATTCAAAAAACGATTAGTGAATATCCTATCCTATCTTGTATTAAGTTAATATGTATGGCCGAATATTTGAAATATTTGGTGTTTATCTCATATTATTTGAGTTTACCAATTAGATTAGGATTCTAATTTGTTGTCTATAAATACAAATGCTTGTATCAGTCATATGTACATGAGAATTACCTTGAGTCATAATAAAGAAGTCTTTGTTCCTGCCTATATGTGGACACATGTCATGTTCTTGACGACCGAACCACGTTATATCGTAGTATCGTGTTTATCTTGCTTGTTATCTGCATTCTTTTAATGCTTGAAGGGTGTTTTGATCCTTACATGAAGAGTACCCATGCAAAAGCATGCTTTATTTAAAGTCATGTTAACGTCACATCAGTAAAACTCACTCCTTAGTTAAACACGCTTAAACTCACGAAACACCTACATTAGAGCTAATTACATTGTTTATATATCCATGAGATATTTGCATTATATACCCTATATTTTTAGGTTATACAACTAGAAACAAAACTATTATAAAGTAGTAAAATGTACACAACTTAATACTAACACTTTGCTTTAAAAAAATGTGACACCATATTTAATGCGACACTTCATGGATTAAAAATAGTGCCATTAGTATCTTCCAACAATATTAGCATTTAACTATTGTGAAATGATGGTAATTAAATTTTAAGCCAGTTCTATTAATTGCTAAAGAAAATGAAAGAAGAATGAACTAAACAACTACAAGCTTGTGTTGATTTGTTATTTCGGCGGGAAGAATCTAACTACCTAACACCATGCCCGGTTAAACGTAACTGCCTGGTAAACCACCGTACGAGTTAACCAATCCAAGTCAGACATGTGGCACGTCTTAATTGGAGGAACCAACCTATATATTTAAAAGACCGATCGTCGTTCCATTATCATTTTCATTTTCATTTTCAGTAGTCTCGTTTTATATCGACAACAGTGCAAGAAGTTGCCATGGATGAGCAGAGTAATGCCGTAGTAGCAGTGATGAACACAAGAACGTATAGAATTCAAGTTTCTAACACTAAGAAGCCGATCGTCTTCTACCTTAATCTTGCTAAGGTTAGAAACGTACTTAATCTGGTTTCTTGTTCAATTTTTTCTATTTAATTTAGTTAAACATCAATTCGAAATGTTTCTGGATTTTGATCGCATGAATCTGATCATTCGTAGGCGCCTGTTCATGTGGAATTTCCTTGACAATTGACTTGCACTCTCACTTTTTTTGTTTAAAATAATCATTGTAATATAGACCGAAGTGTTTCTTAATGTTGATTACTTATTGCATGATCATTTATATGCTGTAATTTTGTTGTTTTTGATCTTGATTGATCGAATTTGTGTATACTTCTGGAATTCGTGTATCTGCAATTGAATTTACTATCCGTGCGTTACGCTTTTGCGTTCTCACTTGTTTAAATTTCAGTGGATCTCGTGGATAAATTCTTTGGTTATGTGAAATTTCTGTTTTGGTTTAAAACTCACAATGATGTACAATTGATTAATGTTCGTTTTCTTCTCTTAAATTGTTTTGGGTAGATCATCTTTTGAAATTTGTTTGACGAAATGCTTTATTGAATTGATTTAATCTGTTATTGGTGCCAGAAACACATAAGCCGTTGCAACAACGTGAAGCTTACGGCCTTGGGAATGGGTTAGACTTCAATACATTTCTGCAATCTTTTCTTTTTGCCAGTAATCGTCAAGAACACAGTGCACATTTTCACAACAAAGAAACATCATTTGAATTACTCGTACTTTTGTAACTCGTGCAGCCATACCAACTGTTGTTGTAATTTCTGAGATTCTGAAGGGAAATGGACTGGCAACTCAGAAATGTGAGTATGTGAGTTTTAATAAATAATTTTATTGTTTATATTACCATTAATCTTATTGGTAATGAAACAGTGATCTCCATATCAACTATTAAAACCACGGATGAATTCTCTGGCAAGTTGTTCCAGAAGGCCAAGGTTTGTTCATTGTTCATTCCAACTTAATGCATTGCTCTCACACAGTGTTTGAAACTATGATCTTATATTCATATGTCATCACTATCGTGAATGCAGATTGAAATCGTGTTAGCACCGAATGAGGCATCTGATATACCAAAAGCTAATGCAATCACATTAAAGAAAAAGAATGATCAGCTTAATGTTAGCCTTTGACTCTTTGTTCCTTTAAATGGTATCACTAATATTTAGTCTCATTAAAATTATTCTAACAGTAAATTTATCTCTCTTATAGGCTAAAGTTGGGTCTGTAAAGTCAAAGAACACCAATGCAACAGCCGCTGATAACACTGCTTGTAAATTGCAGGTTGGTTTTGAAACTTCGATCAAAGATTTCTGTTTTACTTTTTCGATCAAATCATATATCGTGGCTTTGTTGGGTTAATTTGTTTCACTGATCTCTTTAATTATCCTCACAGGATGATGTGAAGATTGCAGATAAAGTTGTTGGTTTTGTTTCACTCTCGTTATCAACACATGATCAAAGTGTTGATGGGAAGAATGTAGATGAGGATGAGGTTGGTTTTTGTTCAAGGTTTATTCATTTCAGTCGCAATCCCTCTTTAGAGCAAAAATTCTGTAAATAACTTGATTCTCCTATGTCTTACTTGCAGAATGAATCTGAACCTGAGAAATGTGCATCAGCAGCAGCTGAAGAGATTAATGTTGATAATCAGGAGTGAGAGGTTGTATATAGAGGCATGGTTTTTGTTGTGGTATGTGTTGTTGTAGAATGGTTTTTGCTAGTACGTTTTGTGGAAGATAAACAAATTACTTTGGTTCATTTGTGACATGCTTTAGATAATATCAAGTCGATCACTCGCATACACATGTAATAAACCCATGTGGTAGTGTTCTTGAAACGAATGTAAACATGATTGTATAAATCTTACTTGATGAACTGGCACAAATATTTGATCTTGGGCTTGAAACTTGACAATGTGGTTTGAAAACTTGTGATGAAATTGTATCAAAATCATCAAATTACCAAACCTTGATGATGGTTGGAATGCATAAAAAAAATTATAAGAAAAGGTGCAACATATAACATTGGTACTGTGAGTATGCTTTAATGCTTTATACTTCTTTTCATCACTGATTAATATATCATTAATTTACTATTTTTTGTTTATAAAAGGAAATTTCATCATGTATATTAATCCAGGTTACAGTTAGTTTTCTAACTAAAAGATGACATATAAATTATCCTCGTGCTAACTGACATTTGATAACGATCGATACACCTGAAAATTAAGAGGCCTCACAACCTCTCTCATAACTATATGCCACATGCCCATTAACAAGACAATTAGTCACAAGTTTATAAGACTATATCATTCTCAAACATAAAAACCTAAATCCCCTTCTTTTAGATTTTTTTTTGAACAACACTCTTTTTTAGATGTCTAAGAATCGAAAAGGGTAAGTATAATTGCACTTCTCACCCTATGATATATATATGTGATGCGACATGTGTATGTGTGAGGGAGAGCCGGAGAGGAATATACCCGATAACACCCAACCGAAAATGGTGATGATTATATACTAATTTCATCTTTTACATAGAGAAAAACACATACATATTAACATCCTATATACAAAAATATCCATGTGTTGCTCTAATATATAATTTATAGATGTTATACTAATTTGGCGGGGTGTTTAGATTAGCTTAACTTGTATGTTTGAACATACTGTTCTTCAAAAAAAAAATTTGACAAGTCATTACAAAGAACTTTATTCGGGGAATTTAGCTTCTAAATACACATAGCTCCTATGTCATCAACTAGTATGCTATCTTTGAAATTTTGGATCATATGAGCGTGTAAGAATCATAAATATCTATAACATCAACTTTTACTATCATACATTAGTATTTTTAAAGTTCACGAGTAAATGTTACTTAGTAATTTTGCTAAAAGCAATGTGGTGCGTTGATGGTGGCCCAAATCAATTTTATCACACTTGCTTTTCTCTTTTTACTGTTTAGTGAGTATTTAAGTATGTCTCAGAATTTGATGTGATACAAAATGACTACTACAGAGCCGAATGATAAACTGAGTTGTATGAAAAAAAAGCTAATGTGACGCTGTGATGGGTGTGATGGAGTATTACCACTCCCACCACTCTAAGCGAATTCCAATAAATCTTTATACGAAAAGGAAAGGACAAACTGCATCAAAATGCCACCAACTTTAGCTAAGTTACTATTGTATATAACAATTTTTAAAATAAAAAATATAAGTTTTATAGCTAGTGAAATGAGGGTTCGCTCCTTGGTTGATATAGTTTAACCATCATCCATAAGTGGGTTTTATCGATCCCTATACATGCACTCGTGTATAACAAGTTATTATGCATCCCAATGTGTCATAAAGGACACGGGTGTCCCATAAATTTTAAAGGCCCTGTGTGAATGAAAAAATTGGGCCCCTTTTATACACATATATTACCAAAAAATTAGTAAACTTACAATATTTGTTATATTATTAACTAAAACAAAAGAACTGTAGTATAAATATTTTCTTTTATACTACATAATTATATGAATCGTAGAGTTATATTAACATTATTTGAAGCAAAGTTTTGAATAAACTATTCATAACAAATATCTTTCAATATATCGTTATTCATAGCTATCATTTTTATTTTATTAAGTCTTTCTTGTAACATCATAAACAACTAAGTCTTGAAAAACTTGTTTATGCACTAAGTCTTGAAAAACTTGTCTATGCACATGTCAACATTATTAATAACTAAGATGTTGTTTGTTTTTGAAGATATAAATGTCTTATATCTTATTTCATCTCTTCAAGAGAAGATATGGTTTTAGCTTCTCAAAATAAGCAAAAACAAGACAGAATAAGGTCTTATGTTTGCGAAAAAACAAACAAGCTTATTAGAAACGTCTGCGAACGCACAGACATTTCTTTGAAAAAAACAAATAAGCTTATTGGAAAGGTCTGCGCGCCCGCAGACGTTTCCTCAAAATAAAACCTTATTTAAAAAAACAAACAAAGCCTAAGTCTTGAAAAACTTGTTTATGCACATGTCAATTATTAGAATAGTCAGCAAACTTTAAATGCAACAATTGCATTAGGAAAGCAATCAATTTGTTTAAAATATTTTAACACATCATTAAGTTTGATAGGGTTACCGCGTAATAAAGTGTCAAACAGCTGCAACAACAAATAAAGTTTATTTGTATTAAGATATAATCACCTATCATACTTAAGTGCAACTTTAACACGACTACAATATGACTTAAGATCTTTGTCATCAAATCCCTAATATCTATATTTTTGGAACTTATAGAATAATCATTTTAAAATAAGCTTTTTAGTATTTCTATTTTATTAAGTAGGATTTGAAAATTTATAACATTATATCCATATGTAGTATATGTATATAAAAATTTGGGTCCTCTCTTTGAAGCGTGGGCCCTGTGCGGCCGCACCTCCTGCACTCCCTTAAAGACACCCCTGATAAAGGATTAGTAATTTGATTAGTTCTGATTTTGTCGTGAGTTTTCAAGCCATATTGTCAAGTTTCTCAAATATCTGTGCCAGTTCATCAAGTAAGACTTATACAATCATGCATGGTGCATGTATTTCAACAACACTAATGCGTGAGTTTATTACGTGTGTATGCGAGGATCATCTAAATATTATCTAAAGTCAAGTGACAAGTGAACCAAAGAAATTTCTTGTCTTCCACCAAACGTACTAACATCATCCTACAACACCACCTACCACTACAAAAACCATGCCTCTATGTACAACCTCTCACTCTTGATTATCAAGGTTGCTATTGCAGATTTCTCAAACTCAGTTTCCAGTTCACGAGTAAAACAGAAAAGAAGAATCAAGTTAATTAAGGTATTTTTGCTTAAAAAAAGGATGCGAAATTGATGCCGATTTCAGTCTTAATGTTATTTTCAAATCCATTTGGTATGCAAAATCCTACCCTAATTTGAATGTTAGATTTAGATTGGTTTTTCTATTTTAGGTTATTAGAATGCTTATACAATTATGCCATGGTTGATTTTATGCCCTAATTTTGTTTTTTTGTCTAAGATTTATGTGTTTCTGCCATAAATTAATTAGATTATTCCATACTTGTTTAGCATCAAGTTGTACATAACTCAGTCTAATTATCTATCCTGAAACCCCGATTAACTTAACTCAAATAACCGGACACCCCCAAAAAAAAAGCAAACAACACATATAAGTTGTAGTTACTTTTTTTTGTTATTATATGATATTATGATCTATGTTTTCAAAAAGGTTCAAGCAGGTAACTCGGTTGGTTTTGCAACGCCGATCCCAAATAGAGTAGGTCATGCTCGAGCTATTATGTTCTATCATATTCTAACGAAAAAATGTGCGTGGTGGTATTATAATGTAATTTTTATTTTTCAAAATTATGTATTTTGGTGATTTTTACGGCTTTTGTACTTTTTTTTTTTACACATTTAGTCTCCAAACCTCTTGCAATAGTCTCTGGTTAGACTTAAAATACCAAATTGTCTCTATCCTTTTTTTTTCATTTTTAAATTGCTTAGTAAAACTAAAAAAACTAGCATTTGTCTTTTCTCTCCCTCTTAAACACACTTTCATTATCTCCTCTCTTTGTGTTTGTGACTTGAAATGCCACCACTTTCTTCATCTTCAACAACCACCCTCGTCACATTCTCATCCATCTTCAATCACCATCGCTGCCTCCTGCCCTGCCTTCAACCGCCACCACCACTACTTCCTCTTCAACCGCCACCACCACTACTTCCTCTTCGACCACCAACATGCATCACATACAAATTTGTTGAAATATATGATTTTAAATTCACATAAAATGAATGAAAGCTACAGGTTAGAATTTTTTTAATAGTGTTTTCGCATCTCTTTAGTTATACAGGTTAAACGACGGATCCATATTAACTTGTATAACCGGATAACAAACAAGTCTAATGATTAGTATCTCAAACTCCATGAATTTATATATCATCACTAATCACAATATCTCCCAGTATATCGTTGTCACGTAACATAAGGTGCTAGAGATTTCAAGTTGATAGCGAGACTTCATGGGCGAGTGTCATTAAAAGTATCTACGTGGATGAGGGGTATGATGAGAGAGTCAAGTGAAAATTATGAAAATGGGAATGTGTGGGGAAACATGATCAAGATAAGAGTGAACTAGAAAAGTTTGTTGTGTCTCTAGATTCGTTTTTTGTTAAAAAATATTAGGTGATGGGTCTTGAACCCGTTTTTTGCTAGATCATTGGGTGGAGAATAAGAGGCTTTGTGATAGATTTCCTTGGGTTTTTGCGAGAGAAAGAAATATCAAATTGATAGTTAATAATAAAGGTAGTTGGGTGGGAGATGAATGGATTTGGAACCAAAATTTGGTGGGGCGGTCAAGGGGGAGGGTTGTGGAAGCATATGATAATCTTCTAAGTGTTTTGCATGAAATAAAGCTAGAGAAAAATAAAAAAAAAGACACGTGGTACATTTCTCTTGGATAAAATGACATCTTTGAGGTGAAAGATCTCCGTTTGTTGTTGGATAAACATCTTCTACACAAGGAGGGGCAACAAATAAACACTAAATGTCGCGGTGGGTGCCCACCAGTTTCGTGTCTTTATTTGAAGAGCACTAAAAGATCGTCTACCTATTACACCCACTTTGGATGATAGAGGCTTTAATGTTCCTTTCGTCCTATGCCTGTATTGTGAGAGATAGATTGAATTTATAACATTGTTTTTGGTAATGTGAGTTGGCAAAAGATTTATGGTTGAAGAAGATATCTCATGTGGGGTTTTAAGGTACCATAACTTTTCTTCAAGACATGATGTTGTTAATGTGGTAAATGTTAGTGGGTTTTTCAAGATTTAAAATGATGCGTGGGAAATAATTATGTGGATTGCTATGTATTTCATATGTGCTATGTTCTTCATATGGATTTGAAGAAATCATGTCATATTCAAAGGAAAGAAGAAGTCAAATTGAGATTTATTCAATGATATACAAGTTCGATCTTTTATATGGATTGTGGTTCAAAATAAGGATTGCAAGAAGATCAGATGAGTAGATTGGTTTTAACTTTGAACATAACTGTATATTTTATATTATATGCTTCTTTCATAGTATAGTTGTTTTAAACTCAGTTTTATAATTAATTTCATCTTAAAAAACAGTACCATAGTCATCATAACATTTAAAGGCATATCCTTAATAGGTAAAAAAAAAACTAAAGAAATATATCTTAAGAATGGATTGTTGCAATTTTACAACTTATTTGAAAGAGACGGGATGAAATAAACCCATCCTTAGTTCCTTCTCCTTCCCCTGCACGCCTCACCTTCACACTGATCCGCCATGGATTCAGCGAGACACACATGCTTGAAACTCCAAATCCCCCATAACACACAACCATTCTTCATCAAAGGCACCTGGTTTCCTTCTCACTTCCATCTCTCCGTCACCGATGGCCTCAACGCTTGGACTTGCAACGGTGTCTTTTTCTCTATTCCAATCTTATTATCAATTATCCTTCGTTTTTAACCTAACACGCAGTTGATGATGGTTTTTTCTTTCAAACTTCTGCAGCATCAGAAGAGGAGGTGAAGGAGAGAGCGTCTAATTGGGATCAACCGGTATCAGAGTACGTCGATATGTCGGAGCGATATCTAGGGTTTCAACAGCCTGGTTCAGTTTACGGATTTTCTGACGCTGGCGGAGGCTTTAAAAGAGTAGGTGCTCTTAAGTCTGTTCTAATTATAGTTCTTTTTGCTATTGATATTTGGGATTAGTAGGCAACAATTGGAGGAGCATCAAGATTTTATTTATATATTTCATTTTCTGTGAAGGAAGATTAAAGTTTTCTGAATTATTATAGGGTAATTTGTTGTTGTTTGGGTAAACTACTAACTTATTATGAAAACACCATAAGCTCGAAAGCCGGTGTGAAAAAGCTTATCAGAGATAGTTATTTGAGCTTAAATAAGCCATAATAAGATCAAGCTCTTTGTTGATATATAAAGTTCAAACTCTTTCTTGAGTTTACTTGTGTTTTGATAATGGAATAAAACTATAACCCAAATAACTAAGCTCTTATAGACTTATAACTGATCGTTTACTATTCCTTTGGCATGCTTCAAATAAATGATGAAGCTTGATTTTGCTTCATATATATAGGTTCTGTAATTAATATAGCATCCTTATTGCAAGAAAAAAAGAAGCTTTCTGCTTCTCTGATCGGTGTCTTGATATGAGAAATATATGAACTTATGGTTAGCTTGTTTTCGTGTCCCTAAAGTAGAGAAATGAGTTTTGGTCTTCTGTTTCCAACTTAGCAGTGGCTGCTTTAAGAACCTGAGATATGATTGGGAGATACCCTTTAGAATAGTCCTCCATGACTGGACTCTTTGGCATGTGAATGGTCAATCACATCCTTTTGATATAAAAGAGTAGAAGGTTAAGGTCTAGAGATGATTTATCAGACATCATACTTGTAGCTAATGACCCATTATGAATTATCAGGGGTTAAAACCATGCATATGCGTCAAGTGATATAATATCCACCAAATAGATTTGGCACAGCCGCACAGCGGTACCAGGTGTTTACCAAAGTCTTGGCCCATTTATAATATCCGTTTATAATGAGATTAAGTTGATAATTCAACTCACGTTTCCCTAACTCATATGGAGTTATGGGGCATTTGTTTGGCCCATTTTATTACAGTAACAGCGTACTCAAAAGATTTGAGCACTGTTCACTCCTTAATTTTGTCAGTTTGATTTTTCTCTCGTAAAAGCATGAAAAGTTCAAACCAATTCAATGTTTTTCATTAATTTTTATTTGAAAAACATTTTGGTTCTAAACTTTGCAGTTATCATGGACTTTCGAGAAAGAAGGTACAAAACTAGAGTGGCGATGGAAATTCACACCAGCTGATAATAATAAGAATATAACTTCAGCAATCTTAGACTTCTTGATGGACGCTAACATACGCCTAAGTGTAAGATAATGTGGTGTGTAGTGTTGATTCATATCTTTAAGATTGTTTATTGTGCTTGTGTTATTGCAAAAGTTAAAGACTTTTTTTAATTCAAATTTCCAGTCTAGTAGCTCTTTCATTTATTTATTTATTTTGTTAACGTTGTGGTAAGTTACTTGGTATAATGTTATGTTAGTTTAGATTGGTTCATCGACCCTTACCTTAATTTTTTTTCTTTTTTGAAAGCTGATAGCTTTTCTTTTTATGTAATAGGAGGAAGTTGTTATCAAAACAAAATCAAATGAGAAACTGAAAGCAGAAGCTGAGAAGTGTTTATCACAAAGTGAGAAGTTCCAGAAAGAGAAGGCAGAGTTTGAAACGGCAATTTATTCTAAGGTACATAATATATTTTAGTGACACGTGTGTTCATAGTGCATAATTGTGTATGTAGTATTAATTCCCATATCTTCATCCATCTGGAATCTATTGATTAGTCTTTTATTTATAACAACTTAATCACATCAAACCATCTTAAGATGACTTAATGGTAGACTCGGGTTCAATCCTTGCTGAGTGCAAACATCTTGAATGACTAGGGGGAGTTTAGGAAAAGGAAACAAAAACGGTTAGGCCATGTACATCAAAGCATAGCTTGACTTTCCAAAGGAACCTACAAAAAGGGGAAATCCCTTGAAAAAGAAAGAAAGAAATCATATTGAATTCTCTTGATGCTATATTTTGGAATAGTACACTTCTGTGCTATAATTTGTGCTTAGAGTGCAAGTAGCGCTCCTCATTTAACATTTATGATGATTGCATGCTATCTTATTCAATTGAAATGACTGGAAATGTATATTTCAATTTGATAGTTTCTTGGTGTGTTGAACTCAAAGAAAGCAAAAATGAGAGAGCTTAGAGACCGACTTTCAAATAAGGAAACTAGTGTAAAATCAGAGGAAGACGAGGGAGAGTCGAGTGATAAAACCGAGACTTTTGATGGTGAGAGTGACGGGGAAGATGACGTCATGGAGGACATCGACTCAGCCACAAATGTCACGACTACTTCAAAGGATACTTCAGAAAACAAGCTTCGGGGTCGGAAAAGAAAGTAAGATTGTTTTAGGTATGTATAAATAACAAAAAGTTGGTAAGGACTATTGACCTCCATTGTGACATGTTCTTGTAATTGTTTTCCTTTGTATTTGATGCTGAAATTGAGTGTATGTATAGGTTCTGGTTTCTCATGGTTTGTTTGTTTGTTTGTTTTTATGTATGTTTGTAACATGATTGTTTGGTTTGGTAATTTGGTATCCCAATAGGAGCAGTTGGGTGGTGAAAGGGAAATCCTAGGTCCAAATCATTTCAGTTTCAACAACGAAGAAAACATTGAATGAGCTAGTGGGTGGATATTAAAAATTTCCTACTAAACAAAACTATCAAAATGATTCTGCAACAATGAATATATAATTCGTAAAGATAATAAATATATGCCAATATTAAATTAAAAAACAAAAAAGTTTAATCTGAACTTCTAAATCTATTTCTTAAGAATCATTTGAAAACGACTGTCTTTTAAATCTATCCCCTTTTCTCTAAACCTTATTTTGAACCCTCAAAACCATCCCCTCTCTTTCTATGTTCTCTCTGCTTGCTCTCCTTCAAAAACTCTTTGGTTATCATAAACGGTGTATAAATTTGTTTTTGCATTGAAACATTATGGTGATTACAAATAATGTGGTGAACAGAGGTGTTGTTTGAGCTTCTTTTTTTTCCGAGTTACATTGTTAATCGGGCTAACTTGTAAGAAGGTTAGAGAGTTGAATTTATTTTTAAAAAAATACAATAATCAATACCACAAAAACCTCTAAACTCTATAAGTGTGCTTTTTATTATAAACGAAAAGAAAAAAAGAGATCATTATATAGAGGGTGTTTGGTATTTTATTTATAAAATTGATAGATATTGTTTTGGAAAACAACAAACAGAATATTTAGCATTGTTTCTAAAAAGTCTGTCTTGGCTTTGTCATGACTCTACCAATATTTGACCATGTCGTCACCTCATGATCCAAAGCTTGGACGTAAGATTTGTGGTACACTAAGGTCCACCTTGACATGTTTTTACCTGTTATAAGCCGTGTTTTTTAGGCGTGTTAGAGAAATTAAGCCAAATGAACCGAATTATATAGTTATTCAGTTATAAGAATTGTGAGATATAACATAAATAAAGAAAAAGATTGATTAACTACGTTATAAACCTATTATTATGTGTTATATATATTTGTTTGTATAATTTATATACATAATTATTATTTATACGAAATTGCCGCAACGCCGCCTTAGGTCGCATTTTGTGAAATATCGCGACCTCGTTGTAACTTCTAACAAGGTTGACCTTACCGCCACATGATGTCTCATATTATTTAGAAATCAGATCCCAAGTTAACTCACAAACTTAGAAAATAAGGAAACACCTTAACGACGTTTGAATGTTGTTTGGTCAAACATTTGAGTTAAAAAACAAGAAGAAAAAGACGAAAA
Organism: Pulicaria dysenterica; assembly: GCA_947179395.2. Classification (NCBI taxonomy): domain Eukaryota; kingdom Viridiplantae; phylum Streptophyta; class Magnoliopsida; order Asterales; family Asteraceae; genus Pulicaria; species Pulicaria dysenterica. The sequence goes on from OX359296.1 coordinate 56,757,309, forward strand.
TCTTTTCTATCGTTGAATAAAACTCAAAAACACCCGTTTCATTGGTTTGTATATTTTCAAATCAAAGAGAGAAGGGAAACTGGAAGAAAATCAACCAAGTGTTATGTTGGATACGTATCCTCTGCTCCCTTTGCATGTTAGATAGCGTGAATCATAAAACGCTATTGTCCATGCTTTCTTGAAATTCGAAGAAAATCATGCTTACAAGTAGGTTTTGGGTTCGGTTCTCTCAAGAAATTTTACCTCCCCTTCACTTGAATTCTTGTTCGAATTATACAACACTGTCTAATCTTACTCGATCCATTTCTGAAAAAATTACCAATCTTGATGATGCACTGCAACTGTTTGATGAAATGTCCCACACAGGACCTTTGCCACCTGTTTTAAAGTTCAATCAGTTGTTGGATGTTGTTACCAAAATGAAACATTTTTCTTCTTCGATTTATATTTTTAAACAAATGTGTGCCCTAGGTATTCCTGCTGATAAGTACACTACGAGCATTGTCATCAAGTGTTATTGTCAATTGCACCATACCAATGAAGGTTTTGCGGTCCTAGGCTGTTGCCTCAAGCGTGCTGTTGTACCTGATGTCTTTACCTTTTGTACACTCTTAAATGGGCTCATCCTTGAAGATAGGATTCATGAGGCTGAGAGATTGTTCAAGCAGTTGATCGAAGAGGAGCTTTGCGAACCAAATGTAGTTATGTACACCACAATGATCAAAGGGCATTGCAATATTGGCAATAACAAAATGGCCATTTCTTTGCTTGGATTAATGGATGAGAGAGGTTGTAAACCTAATGTTGTCACGTATAACACCATCATTGATAGTCTTTGCAAGGACAAGATGGTAGATGATGCTTTAGAGCTCTTCAAATGTATGGTTTTTCAGAAAAGGATCTCACCAACACGTGCCACCTATAACTCGTTGATATATGGACTTTGTATATTCAGTCGTTGGGATGAAGCCTTTCGAATGCTAGAAGAGATGGAGGATAAAAATATCTCCCCAGATGTGAAAACTATTAATGTATTGGTTGATTCATTCTGCAAAGAAGGCAGGATAGAAGATGCAGAGTTTATTATTAACAAATTCTTCCCGAGAGGTAAGGAGCCGGATGTAGTGACATACACTTCGCTTATTGATGGTTACTGTTTACGTGGTGAAATTATCAACGCAGAGAAAGTCTTTGATTCAATGACATCTAGAGGCGTTCCCCCTGATATTATAACTTATAATAGTTTGTTGAACGGGTATTGCAAGAAGTTGAATATAGATGAGGCCTTGCATCTTCTTAATGAAATAACTAGGAAAGGATTCAAACCCAATGTAGTCACATACAACACCGTGTTACAAGGATTGTTTCGAGTTGGGCGAAGTGAATCTGCATCCCAACTCTTAGAAGAGATGCGAGCAAACGGCCAAATCCCAGATGAATTCACTTATGGAATAATATTAGAGGGTTTGTGCAACAATGATCAACTCAACAAGGCACTCTCTGTGTTTTATTCGATGGGTAACAGTAGATTAAATTCCAATATTGTCATGTACAATATCCTTATTGACGGTGCAGGCAAATGCAACAAGGTTGATGTTGCAAAGGCTCTTTTCATTGACCTAAGAACTAAAGGTTTGCAGCCTAATGTTAGGACATATAATGTGATGATTAAAGGTTTATGTCGGGAGGGCTTTCTGAGTGAAGCACAAGAGTTGTTTAGGAAAATGCAGGAAAATGCTTGCCCTCCGGATAATGTCACTTACAATGTTATTCTCCAAGGACATTTAAGGAACAAGAAGTTTGATGAGATAGACAAGCTTTTACAAGAAATGGCTGGAAGTGGTTTTTCACTTGATGCTTCATCTCTATCACTTTTACTTGATGAAATTGCTACCGAATCGCTAGTAATTGATTCGCTAAAATATTTCAATAAGCATGTGCCTAAGGAACCAAAGATTGCATGAAGTGTTATAAAAAAAGATTGCATGTAAGTGTGGTTATTGTGTTTTGCACTCTGTCATCCGTTGTTTTATCCTTTCATTACCTTTCCTTTCTCATTTTACCTTGAATTTTGGTGTGCAGTTTAATCTTGAAGAAGGAGGATGTAAAGGTCCGCCTGTCAAAAACTGCTGTAAGAATGGAATGTACCTTTGTCCATCTGTTTCTTGAGGTACTTCTTCCAATTATACATAAAAATATAATACTTTAATGTTTAGTGCTAAATTACTTGATGTCTTGAATGGTCTAGTAAAAGTAATATCTGTTTTTGTGTTCTCAAACACATCCCCAATTATGTAAAAGTTGCCTCTAATCACATGCAAGTTATCATGTTTCATGTGGAAACAATATATAAACCTTACAGTAACTTAGGGCTGTACCCATTTGCATATACATGGGTCTATTTAGGTAGGCCACATACATATAACTATATAAGAATTGAGTTCTAATTGGAAGTGTTCAAGCATTTTACCACTCACAGGTCAAATGTGTAAAATTAAATAACTAGCTAAAAAAGAAATGGAAGAAAGTTAAACGCTTTATTAATAGGACAAAAGTCTGATTATAATTAATATTATTATAATTAATTGAATATAAATGTATCTTACATGATATTATTTATAACAATAAGAACATAAACAAAAAGTGAAGGTGGTCAAAAGGCGTTGTACTTCTTCCTTAATCTTCAACTTAATCCTAGTGAAATTTCATATATCATGACCCCATTGTGTGTTCTAGGAGACTTTAAAGTTTTCATGTATTATCTTAAGGATCAGATTCACCTTGTTGAATTTCAAATTGTGTCATAACCAATCTCCTGTCTTCAAGTCTTTTAAAAGCTTTTTATATTCTTTAGGATCTGATTCATTGCCGATGTTGTCTTTTTAATGTTTTTTATGTTGAACTTGTTTGACATTTTTTTTGTCTGTCCTATATTTATACATAAGAAGATAGCTAGCCAGGTTGATTACACACCGCATTCCAGGTACACCAATGTATACATCCGTCATTTAACTCAATAACGATCTGTTTTAGTTAACATCATTGAAATTGATCAAGCCGTTAATAAAACATATTCAGGAAACATTGCTGGCATAAAAACAGAATTAACAGAAAGATTTTTACAGGTTAAAGAGTGTTTTAATCACCATTTAAGTATCCAATATAGTAACTAATTAATAATATATTCTATTCATGAAAGTGTCAAAAGCATACAACTTTATTTGAATATATTCAGTGTATAAAGGTGGAAGGAGAATAGTATAGTATGTTACTATGTTATAATAAAGTATGAAAGAGAAATTAGGGAAAACCTGAAAATCATTTTTGAATGTAGTCTATTTTGCTAAGGGTTTAGTTCCTAAAAGTACATCGAAGTTGTCACTTTTTGCTATTGTGTATACCCATCTTTAAAGACTCCAATTTAATACATCTGGGTTTTGAGAACCACCATCTTGAAGATCTGCAAAATAAAATCAAACACCCTAATCAAACACACCATATGATCTGCATAATCTGTTCAACATCGATTTAGGGCCTTGTGATTCAAATGGCCTTCCATCACCGCCTTCGTTGAACTCGTTGAAGGTAAGTTCATGGCGGCGATTCAGAACTCGTTGAAGCTTCAATCATTCAACCTCCATATCTGAACTCGTTGAAGGTAAGTTCATCTTCATCTGCGATTCAGAACCCATCTGCGATTCACACATGCTTCAGTCGTTCTTCTCCGGTCACCATCTCCATCGATCTTCTCCGGTCACCACGACTGCACCATCTTCGACAGATCTGGGGTTTCGAGATTCTCCATCGACTCATCTTCATGGCAGATCTGGGTTTACGCTCAACGACTCATCTTCGTCGATGCTTCAAATCGGAGTTCGTTCTTGGCAGATCTGGGTAATCGTATGAACAAGAACTCCGACCGTATGAACAAGAACTCGTTCATGGCAGATCTTCATCGATGCCGGAGGTAAGTTTAGGTTAGGGTTTTTGGGCGATTTGGGTTTCTTTCCACAGATCTAGGGTTTTGATCTTCATCTTCATCTTCATCTTCATCTTTATCTTTATCTTGCTCCAGATTTGGGGGTTTTGTACGATTTAGGGTTGGTTCACACGATGTTTAATTCGATTCATGTTTATGGGTTTGTTTAATTCGATCTGTTGTTTAGAGGGTTTAGTTCGATTCATGTTTAATCTGATTGTTCACAGATCTGTTCTTCATGTTTAATCTGATTCATGTTTCGTTTTCTGGGTTTAGTCACATACATGTTCTTCATTCATGGTTTAATATAAAAGTGGTAAATATGATGTGGCAAATACATGTGGCATTTAGGAATATTAAAATAAAACAAAATTTTCAGAATTACCGGTTACCTGCTTAGCAGGTAACCCAATACACAAAATGGTAGTTTTAGGAACTTTGATGTATTAAATGAGAGTCTTTAAATATGAGTATACACAATAGCAAAAAGTGACAACTTCGATGTACTTTTAGGAATTAAACCCATAGTAATAATGATTAACTGTATAAAAAGTATTAATATTAAACGTATAACAAAAATTAAAGCTGTATATCAAAATACCAAAAATAAAATAAAACTATGATTGACTTGAAAGGTAGAAGTTACAAAATCTAAAGGAAAATTCTTAAGTACATTTCGATAAAAAGGTTAAGTGTTCATGAGATTTCATATGAAAAGTTATGCAAAATTGCAAATAAAAGGTTTAGGAAACTGGTATGAATGTTCATGATAAAAAGGCTGATATTTAAGATATTTTTATATAAAACAAGATAATTTATTAGATTTCATAGAATATTGTTTACATTTTCGCAGAAAATGGTATGATTTTTTATTTATAATTTTAAAGATTAAATTAAATAAATATTTTTTTTAGATCTACTAAATAATTTCCACATCAACAATATTATATAGGCGTAGTGTGTAAACGTGTTGAGCCAAACTCAAATTTGACTAAGCTTGAACTCAGCTCATTTAAGTGAGCTTGAGCTCGGGGTTTCAATTTTTTCTCTAGAGTTCAAGCTTTTTTATAGGCTTAGGCTTGACTCGTTATTCTATATAATTTCATTATTTAATTACTTTATGCACATATAAGTATTTTTACATATATAAATATGTAACAACATTTATCGTTATAATTTTTATTATAAAGTATATATGCAATGATAATTATTATGTAATTCCATATTTATTTTATATATGCATTATAATATTTGTATAATTAGTAGCCTTGTTTAACACACCAACCTAATCAAACTCAGTGTACAAAGCTATGGTTAGAGCTCATTTATTAAATCATCTCCAGGTTTGGCTCAAGTTTGACCAGCTAGAGCTTGTGAGTGATGACAAAATTTAACTATGGTTAGAGCTCATTTAACTCGACTCACTCACATCTGTGCCTAGATGCCACGTATAAACAAGGTTATTTAACAGGTCAAAAACTTTAGTAAAGACATAATCATAGGTAACATAAATGAAAAAAAGAAATTGATAATAATCCAATTAATTAATTTATTTTTTGCCAACTTTGTTTTAGCATTACTTGAAAATCATATATTAGAATGTTATTAAGTCAACCACTAATAACTATGTCACCAAATGATTATGTAATACTTGTGTGTATTTTCTATTTACTGTTATTATTATTAAATTTGGTTTGCTTAATTAAACACTTAAACCCTCCATGTGAAGGAAGAGATGAAGAGTTTGCCGAATAATGCTCATGGTCGTTAGGAACACTCTTTGACTTTTCGAAGCCTACCCACGACTACCGTTACCGAACTACCGGGAACAAAAAAACCATCTTTTCTTTTACTCTAATATTTATTTATCATTCAAACGTTTTAGAAAATGCTATATAACGTAGTTGAAGCTATTTAGGTTTTCACATAAATGATGGGAATGAGTAATGGTGGTGTAGAGTATGGCCGATGGGTCTTCTGAATTAGTATAAGGTTTTGTTTGTTTGTTTTTTTCAAATAATGTCTTATTTTAAATAAACGTCATAAATGTTTCCAATAGGCTTGTTTGTTTTTTCAAAAAAACGTCTTCGCGCCCGCAAACGATTCCAATAACTTTGTTTGTTTTTTCGCAGACATAAAACCTTATTCTATCTTATTTTTGTTATTTTAATAAGCTAAAAACAACAATTTTTTTTGCAGACCTTCTCCGACTTAAGACATTCAGAAGCACATCTTCTCCTGAAGACATTAAATAAGACATAAGACATTTATATTTTCAAAAACAAACAACTCGTAAGTGTAAAATTTTGATGTATTGTTGTAATTTATTTTATAAACTACAGTATGGTAAAATATAATAATATAGGCGGGTAAAAAAGGTTAAAAAAGTAATAATCTCGCAGGGTCGGTGTTCTGTCCTGTTGTGTGAATTAAAGGTGTGTGTGTATTGGTGCTTAAATACTACTATAAACTAAGTTAAACGTCAACCAAATTTTGTATTGAACATCATGATTGGGTACTTGAGAGATATAATCACTTTAATATATAATAATCAGGTTTCACATAATTATTTTATACAAATAATAAAGAGACGACTTGTTTAGCTTCAAGATGCATATAAAATATATACCGATATACGAGGCAACACATCTGCATATAATAAATATTTCTCCGTCTATACCATTTCCCGGCCAGCCATCCCCTTTTACGTCCCGCCGGCGACTGTTCTTTTAACAACGCAGTTATGCACAGAGGTACTTAATCTCTCTCTCTCTCTCTCTCTCTCTCTCTATAAAGCCACATCATCTGAGTTTTGCGCAGATGGATATGGCAAGCTTGTTGTGGCGCACATCCTTGCCGCAACCACTATCGGGTTCATCTGGGCCGTCGCTACACGACGGCGCCGGAAAAGCTCGAAGTCAAAGCCTGATAGCCTAGTTCCACGTTTAGATCTGACTGGATCCGGCCATGTTGGAAGGGTGGAAAAGTTTCCTCATTATGTTGGTAAGTCTACAACCATTTATTTAGTCGCAAATTAAACAAGCTAAAATTTTACAAGGGGTTTCTGGGATCCGTATTTTTTAAGTGTTTATGTCCTGTGTTTGGGTTGCTTTAATTTTCTGTTTTAAAACAATGTACTAATTAATAGATAAACACTTACATAAGCGATGGAACGCCCCTTACTTTCTATAATTCTAGGGTTAATTAATATTTTCATGTTTGGTCTTATTTACAACTTCTAATAGATTCCAAGTTTTTTTGTTTTGTTTTTTTCCTTTTCCAAAGAGTCTTGGATTAGAGGTATTAGAGTTTAGAAATGTGTTCCTTAAACTTAAGATTGTGGGTTCAAATTCCGGTAGTGAAAATATGATGTATAATTAGGTGTTTGTGTGTGTTTTTACCTTTTTTTTTTACGGCAAACACACACTCTCTAAACCTGCTCCTAAATATCTACTCCAATGTCCACGCCGAGACTTGAAACCACAAACTCTTGGGAGGAGGCACCACCTCACAACACTACATACCGCTATGTGCGAAAGGGGGCACCACCTTACAACACCATGTACCTGTTAAAAAAAGTACTACAAGTTTTTAGTACGTTGGCGTCTTGCATTAAATGATAATTAATAAAAAAAAAATAAGGATAATGTTATAAAGATGCATTTGTAAAATATCTGTAATGCACTTGCAATCAAATGAAATGATATTTCAGCAAAGGAAATCTTCTTATATTTTGGTCTAAATTTCTATCCAAAAAATTGGTAGGTGAACATAGGAATAGTCTATTACCAAAAAACTGTTGAAAACAATTCCAAAACCTGCCTCCCCCCTCCTTTTGGGTGTTATTTTAAATTTTTATTAAAAGAATATATATATAGAAATATAAATAATGAATTAAATTATATTTTGTATATGAAGCTCGTTTGAGCACGTGAGTTTAAACAAGCTCATTCTCTCGAGCTTGGGCTCGTTTAGTAAATGAGCTTTAGTCTAGGCTCGAGCTCATTAAGACTCAGGTCGTTTTTAGCTTTTAACGATCTGAAATTAAGTAGCTCGCGACTTGTTCGGCTTATTTACATCCATATTGAACTGGATAGCCCCCTTCATGTCATCCGTCCTAACATCACTTCTTAGTGCTCTAGAAGATACTCCCTAGCTCCTGCGATCCCTTATGTAGTCCAAATCTCTCCCATTACAAACTTTTTAAAGAAAATAATACTGGGGTGTCATCTTTTGAAAATGACATGAAATGTTAAATTATTAAACGGTTGTTGATTTGGTGCTATTTAGTAATCTTCTTATTATTATATCATATACAAATCCCTGTACTAAGAAGGAAAAAATAAACATATAAATGCTACCTGCTCTTTATTAAAAAAAACTATGTACACCTACCATTGCACCAATCATTTTGTATAAAAAATATATTTTATACATATTTTTGTTTAATTAATTATAAGGCTGTTTATTAGTTTATGTCAATCTAATGTTAGTGAGGCGGAAGATCCTTAGAATTCTTTTTGTAAACCGCAAGACAATTCAAAATTAAAGGTCGCCAAAAATACAAAGCAACGTATATATATGATTATGTTGTGAATTTGCAGCAAGGCAACTTGGATTTAGAGATGGAAATGAGTGTCCAGAATTAAGCAAATTGGCATCAGATTATGTGAGAAGCTCACAAGATTTTGAAGAGGATATGCGTGCGTATTTCTCTAATGAAAAAGACGCCGAATCACTTTGCAAAAAGCTTGTTCGAGAGCTCGAAAGCTGCATTCTTGGCTATCTTGCATTCCATTGGGGTCAAGCTTCTCTTATGATCAACGAGGTAAATTAAATAATTAAATAAATTTGAGATACTTAATATTAAATATCTTCAATTATATTTAACATTTTTTTTTTGGGTATGAAAGGTGCTGAGCGTCGGATCAGAGGAGAAGAGGAAACTTAAGAACATGGTGTTGACAGCTACAAGGTGACGTTTAAAATCTTTTATTTTACTTAAGACGTGAAGGGATAATAATTAAAAAAACAATTTATTAAATTTACATTGTTTAGTTTATAGTTTTTATTAAATTATATCAAACTCCTTTATCACTCATTAATTTTATATATATTTCACGGTATATATATACAACATGATTTAAATCCAATATTTAATAATGATTTTTAGAAACATTATTATAAAAATATATCACTATTAATCATTATGTTTGTTATAAAGAATATCAACTAGGTAGTGAGTTGGATTGAGTGGGAATACTATTTATGAATATTAAATCAACAAGTTGGGATGGAATCATTCAAATATCTAATCCACGCACATAAAAACGTTACATGATACATTTTATTATAAAAAAGAAAAAAAGAAATAGAAAAGGTTATTTAAAGAAAATAAAAGATAAGACATGCGTCCATATCAATAACTTCAAGAGAGTAGGGTCATTCCAGAATCCAGAATGGAATGGAGGGTACTGTGTAGTCGTTTCCAAATATAGGATAAATGGATAATATATTACTGGTAACATTTTTTTTCTTTTTTTATATAAAAAAATAAGGCGGATCAATAAGATGTCTAATTTTAAAGACTAGCATGCTTTTTTTTTGGTGATAGAAACCACAAGCAATTAATATGAACTTTGATTTATGATAGAAACTAATACATATTCAATAAGAACTTTAATACTCGAAAATATATTTTTATTATTCTATATACTACCGAAATTAAGGAGGGTATTCATCAAATACTAATCAAATGTTCAAGACATTTCAATTTTTTAACTTAAATATTGAGTGTAAAGAAAAAACTACACAAGGGGACAATTTTGTAAAATTTGTTGTATTTAGTATGTTGCTACTTAATTTATTATTGGGCTTTTTCCAAAGGTTATTAACATCTGTCTTAGCGCACATGTTTAAGGCTATTGTATATTAAACTTTTTTTTTCATATTATAAATTACATTATGTTCACATTAAATTAGGTGTAACCTTTTTCAGATGTTAAGCACAATTTTGAGTTTGTTTATTACACTTAATATGTGTCTTTTTGACAAAAGTTAAAAAATAACTTTTTCTTTTTATTAATCATAAACGAAAAGGAAAAAGAGTGACTCCTTATCCACTTTTTATCCTCTAAATATGAAATTTCTAAAGATTTGAATATTTTTTTGGAAATTTGAGAGTGGATCTTGTTGGATCCTTGGTTGGTTATTAATTTATTATTTGGTAAAAATTTCCCCAAAAATTGATTATTTTCATCATCAAAATGTACGGTTTGTTATAAATAATACAAGGGCAAACTGCACCATAATACAACGAACTTTTACTAAGCTACCAATGTATACAACGAACTTTAAAATTTTAAGAAAAATACAACAAACTCCATTATAACCTCCATTGTATGCAAGTTGGAAGTATTTTTTACCAAAGATTTGAATATTTTTTTGGAAATTTGAGAGTGGATCTTGTTGGATCCTTGGTTGGTTATTAATTTATTATTTGGTAAAAATTTCCCCAAAAATTGACTATAACTTTCTGGATATATAGTTTTTTTTGTGTGTCATGAAAGTTGGAAGTATTTGGTATTGTACATGTAGAAAGCAAAGATTTGATAGAGTTACAAAGGACTTGAGAGTAACAAGGGCATTCTCAACAATGGTGGAGGAAATGAAAGTGATCGGAACCCCGAAAAGAGGGAATAACGAGGGCGATGACGCCTTCACGGAGGTGATGGGTCCGGTGGCTCATTGTGATCGCAGCCCCGTGCTCCTCTTCATGGGTGGTGGAATGGGTGCCGGCAAGAGCACTGTTCTCAAACAAATTCTCAAAGAGTACCACACTCTCACTATATATTCTCATTTTTAGTTTATTAATTATCTGATATCGAGTAAAAGCAACAAACATTTTGTTAACACAAATGTTGTTTCATATTTTAACAAAATGCTATTTGGGCAGAGCATTTTGGTCGGAGGCGGCAGAAAATGCGGTGGTGGTGGAGGCTGATGCTTTCAAGGAGACGGATGTCATTTATCGAGCCCTTAGCTCAAAGGGTCATCACAATGACATGCTTCAAACCGCTGAATTGGTATTCTCTCTTTCTCTTTGCAAAATTGGATCCATCGCTCCAATAAGAGATCCAATAGGTATACCCATTTAATTGTATCAATACGTGGGTCGATCCAAGATCTGTCCGGGTCGACCTATTTAATATTAAACTATAATTTAATTTAACAACCACCAACTATCATCAATTTATTAGTCACCACCCCATATTGGATACTGGATAGTCCGTTTTTATGATTTGGATGTGTGTAATTTCAACTCAAAAACTTTATGAATGGAACAATATGTGTAGGTGCATCAAACATCCACGGATGCGGCTTCATCTGTATTAGTAACAGCATTAAATGACGGTAGAGATGTGATCATGGACGGGACATTGTCATGGGAACCATTCGTGGAGCAAACAATCGCCATGGCGAGAACCATTCATAAACATCGTTATCGCATGGGTGTCGGATATAAGGTCTCAGAAGACGGAACTGTCACAGAAAATTACTGGGAAAGAGTCGAAAACGAAGAAGATGAAGTCGTAGTGAAGAAAGCTTACAGAATTGAGTTGGTTGGTGTTGTTTGTGATCCTTTTCTTGCGGTTACGAGAGGAATCAGGTATCATCTCAAACCTTTTTGCTTTTGAAGGGTGTTAAGTGTAGCAGTTTTAACTTGAAGGATGCAAAGTGTAACTTCGCAATTACACCTTTGCATTTTGCAATTTAAAAGGCTGGGTCGTTGCACTTGTTACTTGTATTTTGACGTTTTGAGATAGTATATAACTCACAATTTCATATCGAACGACATTTAAAGCTGATTTATTTGTATCAAAAGCAATATACATAATTAATTTATTTGTAACTGTATTTTATATATTTATACAGGAGGGCAATAGCTGTAAAAAGGGCAGTGAGGGTAAATTCACAGCTAAAATCACACAAGAGATTTGCAAACGCATTTCCAAAGTATTGCCATCTCGTCGACAATGCCAGGCTCTATTGCACCAATGGCGTCGGAGTCCCTCCAAAAGTAAGTTACTGTATTTGATCTTTCTTTTATTTATTATCCAACAATGAATTGCAACGGCCATAAATTAAAACGAGTAAATTACAATCATTAGATCTAATAGATGAACATCTAGTTGATGGCTAAGATTTGTTGTTTGATAAAGAGTATAAGTATATAAGTGTGGCTCATTTGTTTTTATAATCGGTTATTATAAAATAAGTATTTACATCAGTTTATTCTATTTCTTGAACTGTAGTTGATCGGATGGAGAGATGGTGATAGCAATCTATTAGTTGATCGGGATCAAATCAAATGTTTGGAAGCATTAATCGAGATCAATGATGAAGCGGATTCCATATACGAGCTTTATGCGGACACCAAAATGTTAACAGACTCCGACTCTGTATGGAAAGAACTTGTTTTGAAACCGACACGAATTGATCTTCAACGCGATTTAAGATGTGTGATCGAGAAAATTGAAAAGTCAAAATTGTAACATGTATTTACGAAGACAACAACCAAATGTATTTGTATCTATTTCTTTATGGAAGATTTGTGTTTGTGTTTATTTGTTTTGGATCTTGGAAATTTCTGATGTTCATAATAAGCCAAAAAGATATTTAGTAGCCGATTAACGAATTATATATTTTGTTAAACATTAAAATCCAATTTGATTTTTTTTATCATTCAATTTTAATATTAATTTGAATTAATATTATTAGAGAGAATTTTATATATGTTATTTTAAAATTTTTAAATGTCGTATTTGTCTATCTTAATTTTTAATTATCGGTTACTATTATAAAAATTAAAAAAATTATATTTGATCAAACTCTTAGGATTAAATTTTAAAATATATTATTGTTGTTTTAAATTCTTTTTTAATTATAACCATTAAAAATGTGACTTTAATTGTAACAAGAATAATCGATAATTTAAATCAAAACATTTAGTGTGAACTGACGAGGGAGAGTGTGAAGTGTGAATGATGGTGGTGGTTGCGGTTGTAGAAGCAGTGATGGTTTAGAATAGTCGAGTTTTATTTAGATCTTATAATTCTTCGACTGCTAATGTTTCTTATTGAATGTTATACATTACTTAAAACACTAAACTTGGTTATCCATACACGAAAACTAGGTATAATGCTATTCATGTAATGTAAAAACAATGCAAGTGAAAATTGTGCCGTAGTTGCTGTGATTTTGACTTGTGATTTCCCAAAAAGCTTTCACGCTTGGTGACATGCCTATCGACTACTGAGTGCTTAAGTCTGGATAGCTTAAAAGTTAATTGCGCCACAAATGAGTATACATTCTATGCAAGAGATACAAATTTGGGACCCTATAGATCATGTTCCCCGATCTTGCTTAAGAACGGCCCAATCATATCATGTCAAAACAACTAAACAAGTAGCGAGTTAGTGACCATATTGATAAGTTATGAAACTTTTGTTATATATATTAATAACTAAAAGTATTTAATATCTATAATAAGAACTTAAGAAAAACAAATTTTTATATATACTATTTTATAAAGTATTTAAATATTCATCTTAATCTTAAGTAATTTGAAATTATTAATTTACCATTGATAATAGACTAAATGAATCCTTTAAATGAAGTAAGTATTTCGTAAAGTTAATGACAATATTATATATCATTTTAATACATAACCTTCCAAAATAAAATATATTAAAAAAATCAAATCAATTCAAATTAACAAACTAATTAAACCTTTCATATGAAATATTCTCATATATTAAATATGTTAACTTAACTATTAACAAATAACTTAAAACTAGAAGTATTATATCTAAATAACAAGCAACCTACAATTATAAGAATAGTTGGGTTTCTTTAACGTGCAATATAATTAAAATAACATAGAGTTATAATGTCAACACTTTTGTTGGATTTTACCATCTGACTTGCGTACGTCGACTAAACGATCAGGTATACCACGTATCATCCCCTCTTTCTTTCCATAGAGAAAAAAGAAAAGATATAGTGACATGTGAAATTTTATTGACTCGTTATAATCTAGACAAGATACACACTATCTCTCTTCAACGGACAAGTGGTCCAGAAAAAATATTTGTCGCCGCTGCATTGCGCGAGTACAGTACTAGTGTAATAATTTTTCCCTCTTATGAATAAAAGTATCACCGAGAACAAAAATTATTTCAAAATTTCAAATTAATTTAACTCTTAAACACAAAACAAATAAAACTTAATTCTGGGTATTGGCAATTCTAGACATGGGCGTCCCAGACCGACCGGACCGGTCCGACGAGAACCGCCCAGACCGAGCCGGTCCAAGACTGAAAACGCGAAAAACGGTCCGAACCGGGCCAAAACCCGAACCGATCCAAAAACGGTCCAAGACCGGTCCAGGACCGAACCGGTCCAAACTCGGTCTAAACCGGTCCGAACCGGTCCAAGTTCCAACGGATATGTTTTTTGAAAAAAACGGTAAAAAACCGGTCCGAACCGGTCCCAACGGCTAGATTTTGAATTTTTTTTTTTTTTTCCGAAAATTTCCCTATATATACCCCATTCTTGAAACCAAAAATTGCACCAATCTTTCTCACATTCTCTCATTCTCCAAATCTCCAATTCTCTCATTCTCCAATTCTCTCATTCTTGAATCTTGATTTTTCTAGTTTTATAATTCAAGTTTGTGTTCTATATACAATACAAGTGTTCTATATAATATTTCGATTTGCTTCAAGATTATAAAAAATGGCCGGTGAAGGATCTAGCAATACTTTTAGCATTGGATCGTCTTGGTTTAATAATATATCTCAATCGAAACGTACACGAGTTCAATCGTCTTTAGACGAACTTTCCATATATAAAGAAACTGATTACACTAATTATATTGGCACCGAAGATTTTACAAAATTTGATGTATTAAAATGGTGGCAAGAAAGAGAAAACGTTGGTCAATTTAAGATCCTAACCCGTATGGCTAGGGACGTACTAACCGTCCAAGCTAGTAGCGTAGCTTCGGAATGTTGTTTTTCTCTTAGTGGCAGGATTTTAAGCACACGGCGGTGTATGTTGAAGGCCGAGTCGGTGCAAATGGCCGTGATGCTTAAGGATTACTATGATTCTTTGGAAAGATGTCAAAACGATGCGGATCTCGAAGAAGGCATAACTAATTTGGAGGAAGCGATTCTCGAAGACGATTACAATAGAGACTTCCAATCGGGAACATCAAACACTAACACCGAAGCTGAAAGTGAAGAACCCGAACCCGGCGAAGAATACGTTGACGACACTCAAAATAGAATGAACGCAGGTTCATTATCCAACGTCCAATCGAACGACCAATCGAACGATTTCGCCTATTATGGGCATGGGCCATATGCCAACGATAGTTACAACTATTGGAATATCAATTCCGACTATCCATTTCAGTAGTTGTCTCTTTATATTTTGTGACGTTATTTCTTTCGAACAATATGTATTTTTCGGGTCTCTAACTTGGGGTGATGGCCATGCCGAAGCTCCATTGCTAGAGTCCCCTTTTCTTGTTAAAAATATAATTCAAGTTTCAACAATATGTAATTTTATTTCGTAATTGTATCGTAATGTTATTTATATGTTTTTATTAACTTGCAATTATATATGTTTATACTTTATATTTTATAACTTGCAATTTTTTTTTTAAATTTACAAGTCACTTTTTTTTTTCAAACAAAAAAACAAACCGAAAACTAAAAAAAAAAAAAACCCGACCGAAAAACTAAAAAAACCCGGCCGAAAAACGGAATTAAAAAACCCGGAAATGTCTAAACCGAACCGGAAAATACCCGAACGAAAAACAGACCGGTCCAGGACCGAAGTCGGACCGGTCCGGACTTGGACCGGTCCGGAAGTGGTCTAGGACCGCCCGAGGACCGAATTTATCGAAATGGTCTTACGCGAAGACCGGTCCGCCGAGGACCGGACCGGCCAGGGACCGACCCGGTCCGGACCGGACCGGACCGGCGTGGTCCTGGACCGGTCCAGGACCGTTTTTGCCCATGTCTAGGCAATTCAACTAAACACTTGTACAGTTATACTTAAATCACATGTTTAACTTGTATCAGAAAGTCGCCCAATAGTCCAATACTTAACAAGCAAGGCCCAATTATCTCTATATCAAAGTTGGGCCTAAATCCTAACATTCTATATTTCTATATATACTTGCATATTCAGTATTCAACAATCTCTTCGAAACCCTAGCGTAGCGGCAGAGTAGCAGGTTACAGCAGAAAATCGACAATGGTGATTCTTGATCTATATCGCTTTATCATTCTCAACCTTGTGACTTACCGGTCACAGTCTGATCTTAGTGCGAGTTCTGATGTTTGTTGTTGCAGGCGGATGTGGAGGTTGACGTAGCGGCAGCTGGAGCGCCGAAGAAGAGGACGTTTAAGAAGTTCAGCTTCAGAGGTGTTGATTTGGATGCTTTGCTTGACATGTCCACTGATGACCTTGTGAAGCTTTTCACCGCTCGTGCTCGCAGAAGGTATACCATTTACTAGATTACAAAAATCTCGAGATTTTTAAAATTTTGATTTCCGAGCGATGTTTTTCTTTTTTAAGGTTTCAGAGAGGTTTGAAGAGGAAGCCTATGGCTTTGATTAAGAAGTTGAGAAAAGCAGTATGTTTCTTAACCATTGACTGTTACTGTTGTTTTGATATTATGTTTATCTGAGAGTCGAACATTTTTTATATTGTTGCTTAGATCTTGTAGTTTTTTTGAAAGGAATTATTGATGCCGTTACTAGTCTTAGTTTTCTGAAAAATAAGCTGGAAATGTAATTTCTCTGCCATATTTAATGTGATAGCTGCCAGTTTAAGTTTTCATATGCAATTGTACAGTGTCTGATGAACATGTAACATGCTAATATGCTATTGATGTTAATTTAAGTCTTATGTCTTAATTTGGTCTTTCTATATGCGGAGATGATCTTGTGGAGCTTCACTTTACAAGCACCTTTACTGAGCTTCTGACAATGCCGATAGGAAATGAGATGATTACTAGTTGGAACTTCTCTCCCGATTTGGCCTTCTATACTCTAATTATCTTTTTAAAATGAATAGTTTCTTTCAAAGTTGATGTTCTTTAATGTATTGTCAACCCAGTATGACTTGAAGGCAACTTGTTGAAAGTTAGTCATTGGATACCTATGTTTGCCATATTGAATTGATGGGTGGAACGGAGCCAACTGATTCTCCTCTATACTAAAAAGAACCTATGTTTGCCATATTGAATGCAGTAGCTATCAATTCAAGCTTGCATATATAACTGTAAAACGTCAGATGATAATGATATAGAATTGTAGATGATAGGGTGAGGTTTTTTTGTATTGTAATATGGCATGATGTACTTCTTTTGCAAACATCTTGTTCTTTTCAACTAGCCAGTATCATGATGATCATAGTATGTTTTTGGTTGATTGTTTTCTGGTCTAGCATACCTAGCATTGTTGTTGCTTTCTCTTTTGGTTTTTCTCTATATGCTTTTCAAGACTTGTGATAAAATAAATTTTTTTTTTGAAGTCACGGTGTAATGAAATATTATCATATGAATTATCTTAAGAAATTATCTCTCTGACACTACATTAGACATTAACTGGTTTCATCTCACAATCATTGCCTGTTCCGCTTACCTCTAGGAATCATCTATTTTGATATTAAGTTTTTTTGATTTCAAGAATTGATTTCACTATTGCTCACATACTAATATTACTTGTACAGAAACGTGAGGCACCGGCTGGTGAGAAGCCAGAGCTTGTCAAAACTCATTTGAGGAACATGATCATTGTTCCGGAGATGATTGGAAGCGTGGTTGGTGTTTACAATGGAAAGACATTCAACCAAATTGAAATCAAGCCAGAGATGATTGGCCATTACTTGGCTGAGTTCTCAATCTCATACAAACCAGTCAAGCACGGGAGACCCGGTATAGGGGCTACTCACTCTTCCAGGTTTATCCCTCTGAAGTAAGAACAATGTCTGGGTGAGCTTTATATGATCGTGTTGGACATGAGAAAACTATTTTTGTTTTGGTTGTAAGCATTTATTTTGATTTTAGTCTTAAGACCTGGGACTTCAACCTTCCAATTACAATCCAGCATGATTGGTATTACAAATTAGGATCCTTTAAATATTATTTTCAGTCTATTCTAATTAATCATCTATCCCGTAAATGGTACTAGCATTTTGTTTCAAAGCACAAATTACGTCAATTGTGGTATTAGTCTTTTGTGTGCATGATCTGTGTAAAAGATCTCTTGATAACCTCATGAAAAATAGTGCTAAAATATCTTACTGCTGTTGAAGATTTTATCAAGCAGACACAGATTGATTAGGAGAGTTTTGCCCATTATTTGGTTATTATAAAAACCAAAAACTAATATATTATTTGAAATATGATCAGAGCCAGCCACCAGGTAAAGCTAATGTAATAACATGTTTGTATATAAGAGGTTAGGTTGAGCATGAGACCCGGTAATACCGAAAAAACTGACAAACCGGACAGAAACCGATTTGGACTGGGTTTGGTCAGTCCGTTCTTTGGTCCTTGTTTTTTAGATTTCGGGTTTCGATCCGGTCCGGTTGATACATTGTATAAAAATATTAAAAGACCGAAAAAACCGAAGAACTAAACAAGACCTAGACCAGTTTGGGCCTGGACTAGTCGGTCAGGTCTTCGGTCTTAGTTTTCTATAGATTTCGGGTTCGGTTCGGATTCCGGTCTTTTTCTGTTTGGTCAAGTTTTTGAACCGATCTCAACCCCTAGAAGAGAAGACGATATCCTCCCAGTGAATTGATTAATAAAAATTTATTATCATCAATTGATAAGAAAATTGAAGTATTACACATGTTATTTGTTAATTAGGTAAAAAAAACCTAAAATTTAGTAACGCGAGGAAGAGTGGCACTATAATGTTGATTGGTGTGCAACTTTACATGAACGATGGCGTAGGAACTCAAAACACTTTACTTAATGTTAAATAATATTCTTATTATCGATGAGATTATAATTGTGAATTTGTTTAAAGGATTATCATGTATATCTATTTTGTTTTCTGATGTATATAGTTATAAGCTATTTGTTAAATCTTAACCATCCATATTATTAAAAATCAAAATCTAAATTTTGACTTTTTTTTATTAAAATTAGATTAAATTTTGGCTTTTATGAATCAATCGTTAAAGATAATTTTATATATGTCCTTCTTAAACCTTAAAATAGCGTATTTGTCAAAATTAATTTATAAAATAGCATAATCACCCTTTAGAATATTTAACTAAATTCTTAATTTTATCATTCTAAATTATTATATAATCATTTGAAATTCTTTTTTAATTATAACTAATAAGCGTTTAACCTTGTTGTACTTAATTGTAACAATACTGATCGATAACTTATAAAATAAATACAATCGCGTCTCTTTGTATATAATACAATGTTTTTCAGTATTATTATTTTTCTTTTAAAAGAAAAAAATATCAATAATTTAAGTGATGTTGTAAATGTAACAACATATAACAAATGTGTTATTAACTGTATAAATGATTATTATTATTATTATTATTATTATTATTATTATTATTATTAATATTATTATTATTATTATTATTATTATTATTATTATTATTATTATTATTGTTGTTGTTGTTGTTGTTTTGTTGTATTATTATTATTTTTTAAAATAATTTTTATAACTAACTAAATATAGGAGAATCATCAAACAATAAATGTTGCCTCTAAAAAGGAAAATTAATTACAATTTAAGTGCCAATGGGGTTTAGCCCATTTGGTAAGGCGCCCTCCCTCCTCACAAGAGGTTGGAGGATCAAATTCTGCTGCATGCAGTGAATTGGGGGCTTTTCTCTTAGGGTTTCCTCTATGGAGTGA
This sequence comes from Pulicaria dysenterica, assembly GCA_947179395.2. Classification (NCBI taxonomy): domain Eukaryota; kingdom Viridiplantae; phylum Streptophyta; class Magnoliopsida; order Asterales; family Asteraceae; genus Pulicaria; species Pulicaria dysenterica. The sequence continues at coordinate 56,777,267 of OX359296.1, forward strand.
AGGTGTGGTATTCAAACTTGGTTAAAGCCAAATAACGAGGAGTGGTTGAAAACCCGCAACCAAGCAATTCGAACCCACACTGAAGAGGCGGGGAAGTGTCTCTATTTGCCCTAAAAAAATTACAATTTAAGTGAGATAATGCTCATGTTTTTTCTTTACACGTTCTTTCGAGTTCAAGAAAGAAGGGGAAAATAGAGAAAGAAGGCAAGGAAGGTAAGGAAGGTGAGGGGAAAAAGTATGGAAAACTCATTCTCTTAGTCATCTCATTTTATGTGAAAAAAATCATCTATCTCATTTTACAGAAAGATGATTTATACATAACAGATTTTTGTCATACATATAAATTAGTTGTTATTTGAATTATTATACCCTTGAATATGTGAACTAGAGTAGTAGATAGTGGAATTTTAGGAGCATAAAAGTCACAATTGTTATGTATGACAAAAACTTGTTATGTACAAATCAACTCCCCATTTTATAGAGTGAAAGGAAAAATCGAGAACATACTCAATTTCTTCTTCATTCACCAAAAACAGTAAAATACAATTCTTTTGTATTTCCTTTTAAAATTCTTTTTTTGAATCCTTTCTTTTGTTAAACATTTTAAAAAGTAATATGATTGTATTTAGTAAGAGAAATATTTTTTATTTTTTGTTTTTTTTATTTTTCGAAAAAAGATGAAGTTTTTATTTTTTAAGAAGATAAAACATGTATAATTGAATGGGTGACTTTTTTTTTAAATGTTTAGTTGTAATGTTTTGTTAGAAAAATTATTTAAGAAAGCATAAGAGTTTGAAAAAAATATAAAAAAACAAGAGTTGTTTGTTTGAAAATTAGTATACACTCATAATTTTCTTCCCGAAAAAGAAAATAGTAAGAGTATCTTAATACTATATAATGCATTTATGTTTCTCTCTCTTCAAATTTTAAGATTATTTAAATTTAAGTATTACAAGCTGTAACACCACTTTTCTAAAATAGCTTTTAAAATTCTATTACTTAAAATTAGCACTTTTAAAAGAACAAGGTTTGCGGAAACAAGCTTTCAACACTTTAGTGCTAACAGTCTCACAAAAGTAGTGTTAAAAATACTCTGTTTAAAAACTTGGAGCTATCCAACTCTGCAAAGCACTGGGGCCTTACCCTTGCTGGAAATCGATTACCTGCAAACACAACATACTAAAACGTAAGTTTTCGCTTAGTGAGCATACAAACCGATCAGATAAAGACTTTAAACATGAGTAACTCTTCGCGGGATGTTTCACATCCAAGCTGAACACTTGCAAAACTGTTTAAACTATTAACTGGTCCAGGGTATGATCACACCTCGCGCGTAATCAAATCCCTGACACTCTGTTTAGATATAAGGATCTCAGTATACCCCTATCTCTGTACTGAATAATATATCTGAGTGCTACTGAATCTCACAAAAGTAATCACATATCAAGCATACAATTGATATACTAGTCACTTAATGCATATACATGTGCTAATCTGATTAAAGGTAAGTACACTCACCTTAACAGCAATTAAACAGCTATTCTCTATCACCGAAACGTCAACTCTTATTGCCTACAAGCAATAAACAATACTACTGTAACATTTGTACTCAACTTACGAAAGATACTGGTCAAATAACTAAACTGAATTCTGAAAGGCTGCTTGCGATCGCAAGCAAAACCTATGCGACCGCAAGGTCCTTAACCAACATCATTACGGTCGCAAGTGAAGTCTAATGCGACCGCAAGAGACCCAAACCTTCAAATCTCTAAAACACTGCCTTACGGTCGCAAGTACTCTTACTTACTGCCGCAAGGGACAAAATAACCAAAATCCTGAAACACTGCCTTGCGATCGCAAGTGGGTAACCCATGCGATCGCATGAACAGTCGGTACAGCAAACTTATCTGCTCTGTTCTATACAGCTGTTGTTTCTCGTTTCTTTCTCGTTTTAGCCAACTAAAACTCGATTTCAACATTGAATCACCTCATTTTACACCTCTTTAAGTACTCTAACAATTAATAACACATAAACATGTTATACTCATGGATTCAATCTTTGAATCCATTATTTGACTCAAAACACACTAAACTCAAACAAAACTCATACCTTGGTGATTTCTACTAACTTGCTATCAACTCCAGATGTTATACACTGACTTTCCCTTATCAAACTTGCACAAATAACTTGCTGAAGGAATAGGTATATGGCTGCGTATGTATGTTTGTATATTGTGAAAGGGTTTGCAACTAGTTTGACTAGTAAGAGAGTCAAAGCACAGCCATATATATCTAATGATATGGCATATTGACACAAAAGGTCCCTCAACTTTCAACTTTCAAAAAATGGCAACCTTAGCCCCTTGACTTCAATTAAGAAACTTTCAAACTTTGGGGCGTTACACAAACAGTTATGCACAATGTACAACCTTCAAATGACCCTTATTTTCATCTAAATTAATATCATCTACTCAAAATTTAACTATTTCAGTCTCTTAATTTACTTTAACTTTTAATTATTTAAAATATACTCTTCCACTAACACACATTTTCACACAAACATAATTATTCACCCACATCAAAATTATTTTCAAAATCTTATTAATTTTTCTATCCTTATTTCATAAATATAAATATTTGTTCTTATTTTAATGTTTTTATATTTGTAAAATTAAAAAAATAGATGCTACAAATATAAGAAAATTTGAAAAAACTTATATGTTGAAAAGTTTTTCATGACATTAAATCGCACGAATAACATATCATTACATTCTTATAAACGACATGTCACAAATCATAAACTATTACTGTCGCAGCATTGAGCGAGTAAGTTCGTACTATATAAAAAATATGTGAGATATATACGTTTTTCTTTTCCAAATTTTTACTCTTTAGTTTGTGTTCATAAATCTTTGTTGGCAAGGAAGGTACCATTAGGATTTGCACCCTTTCGGTTCTCCTTTAATTTGAATCTACAAAGATGAAACCCGTACCATTTCGATTCTGCATCGGTTGAGCAAGGGTTTTCTCCTTCCTTCCAGGTTAGAGCTCTTTTTAACGCCCTACCACAATTGCGCTTTTCTATGATTTTTATACTGAATCAAGTGAAATTTCAACTTGATTCGAGATTCATCTATCTCGCATGTGTGATTGCTCACGAATCCATGGTATTTATGATTTCTTAGCATCGTTTGTTGTTTAACTTCATCTTTGGTAGGTCTATACGATTTTATAGAATTCGTAAACCGAGAATTTAGATCATTGATCAGAACAACAAACGCATGTAAAGCAAATTTGAAAGATTAGTGTGAGATTCCAACAGTTCTATTAGTAATTTTGGGGGTTTTGTTTTCTTAAATAGTGAATGTAGATCAGGATACGATGCTTATCATCTTCAATCCTTGTGGTAGCTTGAATACCAAGGACTCTATTCAAGCAAATCGGCCATTGTTACTATACCCATGAAGACGGAAATGATGACACCTAGTAAACGCTCTTGAAATGTACAACGAGCCAAACTCAAGCTTATTAGAGCTCGGCTATTCGGTTCGAGCTCTTATTGAGCCTCTATGTGATTTTTACTTATGGTCTGACTTTTTTGGTCATTGTTGTATATACTCAAAGTGTGTGTGTGTGTGCGCACACTTTTCAAGCGGATATATAAGCTTGAACCTCTTCAAGTCGATCTTAAATTCTTAATCCTACTTGAAAGCTTGTGGAGCTATCAAGTCTACTCTGAGAAATCCATCTATGAGAGGGAACTGAGTGACAGCCTACATGAATGAGTAGCACGATCAACTACTCTTCAGAAAGAGGGCTACTCAAGGAGTTTGGTTGCTTTTTTTGAGTCGGACTGCTACAACCGTTGAGCTATACTACGGAGGGAGTCCAATAAAGCAATTAGAGTAGGACTGCTCTCCACTTTAGGGACAGCCTTTTAGTCCTTGAAAGCAAGTTCTTGTAGCCGAGGGTTCTGTTTTCGCCTTATCAGCTCTTGTCGCTGCTAGAAGGAAGGGGTCTTACTCTGCCAACAGTTACCGGCTTTCGCGAAAGCTCATCCAGTAATGTAAGCTAACCCAGCAGTTGCAGTTCCGTCTTCCTATTGGGAAGCGGATTTGGCTGGACCCTGTCCTACTTGTGGCAGCTTAGTTAGGAGAGAGCTGGAAATGAATGACATTCTTAACCTACTCCCTAAGACATCAGCATCCAACCCATACTTATCATTAGCGTAGTTAGGAGAGAGCTGGAAGCATGACCATAGCATGAATCCTTACAAAATTTAGGTAAAGTTTAGCTATATTTCCATTGTTTTTCACTTATGTTCGGCACTAAACACCACCGAGGAAAATGGCATTTTACATCTTTTTTTGTTTTTGTATGAGGGAAACTGGTTTGTGAAATTTGATGACATCAGCTCAGTTTTATGAGCTTGATGTTTATGGTAAATAGTTCACAACATGCATCAACATTTGACTATTATAATTAACGACGTTAGGAGTATAACCGCCGACTCCTTATTATTGTTTATATAGGTTATGAATCCTGGAGTTGTCAGGTTAAGATAAACGTGGTAGATATCGATCATTAGTTTATTCGCTTAATATCAAATGGGATATTGGGATTTCAGTATTTCGTTGATTGGAAAGAAAACCTTGAGTGGTATTATGTACTAGAAACTGAAGATTAATAAAAGCATGTTCTATTGGTGAATCTGTATGATATTTTGAATTAAATTTAGATGTTTCAATCTATGATGATTAGTAATATACAATAAGTATAATATCAGTTTAGTGAAGAAACTAGTATGTGATTGCTCAACTCTAGTATAGAATTTATGACATGATAATATCATCACACTCCAAAACTGCTGCATTTTTATCTCATTGGGTTTTTCTATTTGTTATGCACATTTTCTCTCTTATAATGAAGAAATCCATATCTGAAATTTTTCATATTGTTATGCTTTTATTAAGTTCTCATAAATTTCCAAATCATTACACCTCATTTGCTCCATTCTTATAATTTCTTTAGAGACTTCATCATTCTTAGCTTTACTGATCATTAAAAGCATTTGAATTTTCAGTGTTAGGTATTAATATAAACTGTGAAGTGAGATTTATTCATTTTGAAAGTTACAAGATCCAGCATGTAGATTTACCCTTCAAATTATGATGGTTTTAGATTGTAATTGTAAGAGTATTACTCTTTACAGTTAGCTATTGACAATCATTTTTAGTTGGAATATATATTGCCTCTATTGATAATAAATTAAGGCAACCTGTAGTTAAAATATGTCACTTGTGAGTCATATCTACTTGGTTGAGCAAGCCTACCTTAGCTATTTTCTGAACTAGTCTGAATTATAGCATGAACCTCATGGGTTCTTTGGGTTGACTGTTGGTTTAGTTATCGTTTTTCATTTGCTGTCATAAAAATATGGACTCTTGCTTTGAAAGAGATGATAAATGCTGAGCTCGTGAAGGTGGCCCCTAGGTGGCAGGTTGTGATTTATACCCTTTAAATATCCCAAAATAAATTAGTGTAGAGGTGGTATAATGGCGGGTTGGGTAATTAGTAATGAACTGTTGGATATGTGTGTGCGCGTATAGATATAAATTAATGCAGTAGTTATGACTAAAAATATCATTTATTTTCAACTGATCACTACATTTTTCGTCGCGTATGCGTAAAAGTACACTTTTGAAAGACTTTAGACCCATTTAACTTGCTTCTGTTTTTAGGTCAACTTTTTCGATATAACCTGTCCCACCAACAATTGTTTGTTTTTATTCTACTTATGGGATAGAAATTGATAAGTCTGCCATTTCGCTTGGTTCTTAGGCTTCCTCTCATGTCTCTGCAATGTGTTCAGTTACTTGCCTAATATTATGGAATTGTATGTATTTGTTAAGGCCCCTTAACATTTTCATTTACTATGCCATAACTTAATAGGAGAAAGAAGATGTTTGTGGGTCCCATTTAATAGAGAACAGACAAAAATGGTATGTAGGAATCCAATCTTATTTCTTTGCAATACTACGTTAATAATGATTTGGAGATTGATACAATTGCAGCAAGTTTTTAATTTGTATCTAATTTGGTCTTTGGACTTTAAGTCGTGAGTAAAACCATCCAACTTTTGCAAACAATTATAAAAAAACTGTACATTATATCAAAAGCATTATAAACTATTCAAGTGGATCAGCATATTACATGTTTCTTGTTCAAAATTGGCTAAATCAAACACTTTTAAAAAAGTATGGTGGTTTTATGAAGTAAAAGGTCATTTTTATCACAATTTGCCTATAATGATAATTCAACACTTTTAACAATATTATTTTTACTATCGTCCTGTCTAAGATGAAAGTTTTCACTTAAAAGAATGATCCTCGTTTCCTTCTATGTGAGAATAAAAGTTTTCCTTCTTGTTCAAAATTGGCTAAATCAAACACTTTTAAAAAAGTATGGTGGTTTTATGAAGTAAAAGGTCATTTTTATCACAATTTGCCTATAATGATAATTCAACACTTTTAACAATATTATTTTTACTATCGTCCTGTCTAAGATGAAAGTTTTCACTTAAAAGAATGATCCTCGTTTCCTTCTATGTGAGAATAACGGTCAACTCATCTATTGAAGTATGCATCATCTATCAAGCTTGATTAGAGGTGGTAAGATGGGCGTGTCACGTAACATGTCAAGACGGGTCGGGTTTGAAACAAATCATCGGCCCACTAATAGGTAATTGAAACTTGTGGGCGGCCTTATTTTATTTATCTGTTTTTCTTCCTTTTATGCATAACAGAACAATGTATCGTGAAGTGGAATGTCTCCAACACGTAGTGATTCCAACAACAGATCTCGACACAAATGGAACCATCCCCACAAGTTCGGTTGTGACCAACCTCTTAAAACAGTTGACTATCTACAAAGCCTTAGAGGAATTTGGTTACTTTCTTGGGGTCACCAAACTAAAAGCTATTGGAAACGGAAGAAAACACGAGTCCACAAAATACATCGACTTTCTAGTAGCCTTTAACTGTCGCACCCTTTTGCCAATGAAGGGTGAAGTCATGACTGGCATCGTGCACACGATAAGCAGGTTTGGGGTTTTCTTGAAATCGGGTCCCATGAAGATTGTTTATTTGTCTACCCGAAAGATGCCAAATTACTACTTTGTTGATGATGAAGGTGGTAAAGGAGAACCTTTTTTTTTGAGCAATGATTTGTCTAGGATTGAGAAGGGTGTGGTGGTGCAGTTTGTGGTTCTTGCAACCCGGTGGAGCCAAAGGACCCGTGACATTAGTGTGTTGGCTAGTATTGAAGGGGAGTCACTTGGCCCGGTTGCTACAGCCGGTTTGGATGGGTTTGAGTTGTAGTTTGTTTGGTCATAGGTGTACAGATCTTAGGTGGATCAATGAAGAAATATAGGAAGATTATAGTTCTAATGGTAAAGTTGACCTCAAAAGTCAAAGTCAATTATCAGGTTTTTGGTAACTAACAGTTCAGACTTGCAGCAGTTTAGCTTAGTTGTATTATGCATATAGTAAGATATACTACCCTATAGATATATGTTTCCCAAATGATAATACCTTTTTATTATAGTTTCATTAAAGCAATATATCTATCATTATTGGTAGATAGCTCTCTGCGCCATAATATTACTCATAGAGTCATAGTTTAGTCTCTAAAGTGCATAATAACTCATTAGATAAGTATATACTAAAGGTCAAACAAAGAGTGGTATGAGTCTTTTACTTCAATTCACGTGTCTACAGTCTCGTTATGTTAGCCTTTTCTTCTATCACTTAATATACCACGTCTCTTAATAATAACTTTTATCGCATCATATTTTGTGACTCATTTAATATCCCAATTATTAAATTATTTTTCTTCTATCATCTAAATTGAGTCCACTTTCTTTCACTATACGTAATCTTCACCTTTTACCACACCCACCCACCCCCATTCCTTGCAATCATATCCTAGAAGTGGTGACTACACACACCACTCTTCCTTAACTCTTACACTCTGTTCTCGAGTTGTTTTTGGAAGGAAAGGAAGGGGAAGGAAAGGAAACAAGTAAGTTGATGTGTTTCTGAGTTTTTTTAAGGAAAGGGAGGGGGAAGAAAGGGTTTCCCTCCATTTCGTTTTCTTTTCTTTCAACTTAAGAACACAAGTCAATCAATCACATTGTTTTCTTTTTTTTCCCTTTCATTTTCTTCCTTTCACTTTCTGTCTTTATAAAACTCGAGAATGGAGTGTTAGTGAAATTCCTTTGGGCACACCTAAGTGTGAGACTAGTTTTCTTTATACTTTTATACCAATTTTGGTCAAATAACTTTTTTGAAATTTATATATTGAAAAGAGTCCTTTAGATTTAAAGTTTGTTACAGTAGAATTATAAGAAACCAAAATTTGACAAATCTACACAAAGGAGTGGACATTAGATGAATTTTCAAAACAATTAT